>CM073585.1:75307583-78169250 GCA_037074715.1 Magnolia kwangsiensis | reverse complement strand
TGCTTTGGTCTTTGCAATCATTCTCTACTTGTAAATGATTTATTAACAAAGCCCACTTCTCATTTACCACCAAAAAGGTGAGTTTTCATTTACTAGTAAATGAGGAGAGGGCAGTGGCTTTATTTTTTTGAATGAAAGCCTATGAAGTAGATTTCAATTATTTATTTATTTATTTATTATTTTTTTAATACCAATTGCAGGCTATTCAAACATTGTAAATGATTTATTAGTAAATTATTAACCACCATCCAAATGATTGAATTGTTGCAGATTTCTATGATAAAGCCGAGGTGACAGATCTGGTTTCCTTGTTTGCTAATGAACTCCATTAGCTAGTGGCTTGTAGCTGGTTATTATGTTGACTTCTGATATCAGCAAACTTTCAACACTTAGTCTAAGTTTTTAAAATGTTCTAACTATTCATTTTCTTCTTTTGGTTTTGTAACAGACAATTGTAACATTTTTTAGCTGTGTTATGTCTGCTATTAGAGGAAACAGTGTTGGTCCTGGTCGGTATATTGTATTAGTATTGCAGTTTCTTTCTTTTGTTCATATTTTGAGCATGCTCTTGACATGGTTGCAACACTTCATCACCAATTAGGAGATACTGACGAGCCAAATGATGGCAATGCCTCAGTGAAGAAGAGAACTAATGTGTTACTTCTTAGTGATTGCCTTTGAGATCCAAGAATGTCTAATGGTTTGAACTATGAGAACCAAATTGCTATTGGATTCTTGTAAGTAAATCATTGCCTTTCTATCTTTTGTAGTTATAAATTGTCAGTTTTCCTTTTTCCTATGAACTGTTACTTGTAGATAAATGGTCTTAGTTAAATTTGTTGGGGTTATGTTTCAAAAGCTTGTTCCATCAGCAAAATTCCAACCAAAATACCATATGCTACCATAAAATCAGTTAGAATATTTCCCAGTTTCAGACAATGTTGTAGATAACTAAACAAAAGAAGTCCTAGGAATTTTATGTCGATGGGAACAAAGCCTCAATTGCATGATTTCCCCCTGGCTTGGAAGAACTTGGCTCTATCGAGTCTAATTTAATTTACTGCACCTAGAGTTTTGGGTTGATGTGCTGATGATCTTCAGTGGAGATCCTTGTGCATTTAGACCTTAGTCAACCTTTTCATTTCACCAGACATAATTTGTGTTGCAATTTTTTCATTAAAATTCAACTAGGTTGCTTGATTATTAGTTTTTTCTGTAACTTTTGATAAATGAATTTATTGATTAAGTCTGGTTTCTTAAAAAACATATTACAGCTGAAATCTGTGTCTGACACTTGAATGGTATTACATGATCTATTTGTATGCTTATTTTAAAATCATCAATGAGCCCCAAAGACTACTTGCAAGTCTCCTCAAATGTGCCGGGTCCGGGCTCATCATATGGTGAGCCTCACTATGAATGTTTTGTGGCTAGAAAATCAGGATGGTCCAGTCATCAGGCTGGTCCAGTTATATTAACAATCCATTTTTTTATACAAGTTTAGCCCTCCCATTGGCCAAATTGTCCTTAATTTCAGGCCACACACATCTAAGGTGGGTCCCATGTGATGAAATGCATGGATCTTACACTTTGGCTCATGTTGGGAGAGTAGAACTATTCTTCGCATGTCCTAGCTTTTCCTCAAAAAATGAGTAAAACCATTTTAAAAAGAAAAGAAAAAAAAAAAAAGATGCTCCTCTTGCTGTTTAACTGGCCAATTTACTAATGCTAACCATTAACCGAAATAGGATACTACTACTTGTATGGCTATTAAGTCGCTTAAAGAACTACCAAATATTGAAAACTTGGAAGCTATCTATTCAATGTGCTATTTTTTTGGATTCCAATTCAATTAAGAATCAACTCTGCAATGGATTCCAATTTAATTAAATTAGGAAAAAGTTTATAACCTTTTATAACTCCAAAAACACCCTGATGAATTAACTCTAGACCTGACTTTCTTTTCTTTAATAAAAATTTCAGTTTCCCATTAAAATTTCACTTCAATCATTTTTCAGAAAAAAAAAAAAAAAACCATTTCTGCCAGGCTAAATATTGTGTTTGCCCTGGTTCTAAATGGTGTTAACTCTGCTGTTCCAGCTTTGTCTAAGTCAGTCACACATCGTCCTACTTTTTGTACTAAGAATTCCATTCCCCTTCCTTAATTTAATATTATTTCTTATTACCAAGCACCTAAATTCAGTAGAGACTTCACCTCTTTTCTTGATCCAATCAATCTAATATGGACATCAATGTTTATATTCTTTTAGTTTTAACATATCTGGAATTTCCTGTGAGATTGTGTTCTCACTGCTTCCCTCATGTTCAAAATCATGCATATCTTACTATTAGAATTGAAAAGTAATGCGAAAAATATTGTGCTCAAACTAGTGCACCTCATTAATTACTCGAGGCATTGATAGCATCGTTTTGCTGGATAAACCAACATCTCTACCTCTATACACATTTGTTTTATCTTTTATAATCAGTCCTTATCGTTACATGCATGTTCTCCATTCTCAAGCTCTTTATTGGGGCATGATTTAGTGTATCTTTGATATAATTCCTTCATTGGCCAAATTTGCTTTAGCTGCACCACCACTATCAAATATGAAATGATACTGAATTCACTTTAGTTGCACCACCACTATCAAATATCAAATATCAACAGACATTCAAAACATTTGCTCTATATGGATCGTGTGCGCCTTGGGTAAATAACTTGGCATTTCACAACGATTGATCGATTCTAAATTGTTTGGAATCTAATATGATTTGTGATATTCGGGATATTTTGATAAACATAATGCATAGGTGCAGTATATGCCTTTTGTTAATGTTTAGTGCAGTCAATAGTTGTGAAGCTAGTTCCATTACATTAACTAGAATTCTTTGCTTGCTTTACTCCTATTTTCAAGAAATGGTGAAGGGTCACTACACCAAAATCGCACATCTGGAACAGGCAGGATTTTGGTATACTTTCTTTCTTTTTAATTCATGGTATACTTGAAGTTGATGAATTAGTTGAAAAATAAATGGAATTTGGATTCTATCTATTGAATTAATCCTCTATTGGATTTGATGAATTGGTAAACAGTACACAGACTGCTGAATGTGTTTACTTTTCTTCTTCTTCTTCATTATGGGTTTATACAACATTATATGAAGGCACAAATGTTACTTGTCTCTTACAAAACACAGCAAAAGAAACTTTTGTTGAGGAAACAATGAGTCAATGACCCACCTTTTTCTTTTATTTTTCATTGGCACTTTCAGGTTATTTTTAAAAAATCTTTTTTTTTTTTTTTGTTGATTGGCTAGTAAGCAAGGTTCAAATCTGAGACCTCAATGTTGAAATGCACCTTGTCTACCATTGATCTACTGGCTCAAATTCTTGCAATTTTGCTACCATCTATTTTTTATTTTCTTGCTGGTAAGATCTTTTTTCTGATTGTTGTGAATGCTTATATTCCTTCTTGTGGCAGGTTCAACTGCACAGTATCCGTTCCTTGTAGTTCAGCTAATTTGAATCTACAATAACAAGTTGCTAGAAATATCAGCTATGTTGATGTTGAATTCATCGATCCTGTGATTATGGTCCTTTATTTTAAAATTTTAAGAGAGATTTTTCAAAATTTTCACATATCCCACAACACCACTTGTGATGATCAAATTATCTATGTCAACAACACAAAGTTTCATTTATATATTTCTTCACAAAAGTGCATGTATTAGTAAAAGGAAAAATAAAATCACTTGAAGAAAGTATTCTCTAACCTTTATAACCAAGCTTTAAATGCTTGTTTTAGATTATAGAGTGACTTTTTTGGTTTTCATGCATGCCTCAGCTTCATATGATCATAAAATTCCATAGGTTGATCAATATATATGATGAAACCCTACTCTCTCATAGCAATGTGAAAATAACAGCACTCCAGATATGCATATCCTTTATCTTTCTTGTATGTAGTTACATGCCAAATTTCTTCGTTCTTTGATTCATTACACTCAATTCAGGTATGGTTTACACCAATTCAAGAGACTGTACATTAGATATTCAATATATAAGATTGGAGTGAGACTAATTAGGCACTTAAATGCGTTGCAAGATGTTGTTTAAATTGATTGTCCTAACAGATGCACAAATTGGGATGGATTGGACTTCTATCTTGAGAAAATGCTGAGAAAATGCCATGATTTCAGGTAATTATTATTATAATGAAAGGTTAAAAATTAAAAAGAGAGAGAGAGAGAGAGAGATAATGAATTCATGAAAAGAAATGTTCTTTATCATTAGGGCTACATTCATCGAGTTTGATACAAAAATCGTCACCAACTTCACAGAAAGACAAATAACATCAATGGCCATAGATTACAACCTGAATTTAAACAAGGTTCGAGGTGCCATCAACACTGTTAACAGAATCCTCTAGGTCATATTGTTGACTGGACCTAATTTTGTTTAAATGATCTTGATAATCCATTTTATTTAAATGAGCAGACCCGAATCTGCGTCGGAGCTATCCCGATGTTGAGCGGGGGTCCCTGGAAGGTGGGAACCGCTGTTATGACTATGATGAAGCTATCCATTTCCTATGAACAACATTGGAGTGGCTTGACCATTTAGACAGGCCATGTTTATGTATTTACTTGAAATTAATGGAGTAGACTCGGATGTGCGCCGGAGCTATCCAGATGAGCGGGGTTCCATGAAAGGTGGGAACCGCTGTTATGACCATGATAAAGCTGTCTATTTCCTATGGACAACAATGGAGGGTCCTGGCCATTTGGACAGATCGTGTTTATGTATTTAATCGAAATTAATGGAGCAGACCTGGATATGTGTCAGTGCTATCCGGATGAGCGGGGGTCCTTGGAAGGTGGGAACCGCTGTTATGACCATGATGAAACCGTCCATTTCCTATGGATAGCATTGGAGTAGCCTGGCCATTTGGACAGGCCATGTTTATATTTGCATTTGCAAGGATCATACCCTTAACCTATAACCTAAACCTATTCTCAAATCCTCAAACCTATAACTGAAACCTAAACCTTAACCTAAACCTATAACTTATAACTTGAACCAATACCTTAAACTCAATTCCATAAACCTTAACCTATAACCTAACCTAAACCTATTCTCAAATCCCGAAACCTATAACCTAAACTCAATTCCCTAAACCTTAACCCAAACATAAAACCTAAACCTAAACCTATACTTATAACCTAAACCTATTCTTATAACCTAAACCTAAAGTTATAACCTAAACCTATTCTCAAATCCCAAAACCTATAACCTATAACCTAAACTCAATTCCCTAAACCTTAACCTAAACATAAAACCTAAACCTAAACCTATACTTATAACCTAAACCTATTCTCAAATCCCAAAACCTATAACCTTAAACTATAACCTTAACTTATAACCTAAAACTATAACCTAAACTCAATTTCCTAAACCTTAACCTATAACCTAACCTAAACCTAAACCTATAACCTGAACCCGATTTCCTAAACCTAAACCTTAACGTATTCTCAAATCTCTAAATCTAAACCTACACCTAATCCTAATCTTAACTCCCTAACTTAAACCTAAACCTAAACTTGAAAACCCAAACCTAAACCCGATCCTGAACCTGAACCCAATTTCCTAAACCTAAACTTATAAACTTAACTTAAACCTAATCTCAAATCCCAAAACCTATAACCTAAACCTAAACCAACACCTAAACCTTAACCTAAACCTAAACCTTAACCTATAACCTAAACTCAATTTCCTAAACCATAACCTATAACCTAACCTAAACCTAAACCTATAACCCGAACCCGATTTCCTAAACCTAAACCTACACCTAATCCTAATCTCAACTCCCTAACCTAAACCTAAACTTGAAAACCCAAACCTAAACTCGATCTCAAACTCGAACCCGAACCCGAATCCAATTTCCTAAACCGAAACTTATAACCTTAACCTAAACCAATTCTCAAATCCCAAAACCTATAACCTTAACCTAAACCTAAAGCTTAACCTATAACCTAAACATATAACCTAAACTCAATTTTCAAAACCTTAACCTATAACCTAACCTAAACCTAAACCTATAACCCGAACCCGATTTCCTAAACCTAAACCTTAACATATTCTCAAATCCCTAAACCTAAACCTACACCTAATCCTAATCTCAACTCCCTAACCAAAACCTAAACTTGAAAACCCAAACCTAAACCCGATCTCGAACCTGAACCCAATTTCTTAAACCTAAACTTATAACCTTAACCTAAACCTATTCTCAAATTCCAAAACCTATAACCTAAACTTAAACCTATAACCTTAACCTAAACCTAAAACTTAACCTATAACCTTAACTTATAACCTAAACTCAATTTCCTAAACCTTAACCTATAACCTAACCTAAACCTAAACCTTAACGTATTCTCAAATCCCTAAATCTAAACCTACACCAAATCCTAATCTCAACTCCCTAACCTAAACCTAAACTTGAAAACCCAAACCTAAACCCAATACCGAACTCGAACCCGATTTCCTAAACCTAAACTTATAACCTTAACTTAAACCTATTCTCAAATCCCAAAACCTATAACCTAAACCTGAACTTATATAACCTTAACCTAAACCTAAAACTTAACCTATTATCTAAATCTTAACCTATAACCTTAACTTATAACCTAAACCTATAACCTAAACTCAATTTCCTAAACCTTAGCCTATAACCTAACCTAAACCTAAACCTATAACCCGAACCTGATTTACTAAACCTAAACCTTAACATATTCTCAAATCCCTAAACCTAAACCTACACCTAATCCTAATCTTAACTCCCTAACCTAAACCTAAACCTAAACTTGAAAACCCAAACCTAAACCCGATCCCGAACCTGAACCCGAACCCATTTTCCTAAACCTAAACTTATCAAAACTTTCAATATTGCGGAACCATTAGCCAAATTTTCCTGTTCTCCTTCCACATCCGGAACAGCAGCGTCAAAGAATTGCAGCTCTAAAATTTGATCTTCATCTAAAGCGGGATAATGAGTATGTGAATATTCAACAACGGGTCTCCTCGTAGGTCCCGCACTACGGTAATTTTTCCTTATGGCCTATAATGAATTTTAAGAAAATATTATGGGGCTTGAAAAATTATATAAAAAAAAAGTAATCTCAGATGAGTGATTTCATTAATAAAAAATCAGTAGATAGAAACACACCAAAGGTGCGTCTATCCAGGATTATGAAGCATATAACGTACCTGATAGTTAAGCTAAGTGTTAAGGCTTCCTTGAACGATTTGTATGACGGATATTGACTTCCTAAATATCGATCCACCTGCGCTTTTGCATCCTCCCAATTGTAATAAAGGCCTGGAACTCTTCCCTCAAATACCACATAATATTTCTTCATGATTTCCTGCATGAAATAGGGGGTATTAGAATCATCATGAATTCATGTTACATTCTAATTGTAGCTTATATAAAGAAGATCAAAATCGTAAAAATGATTTAAAATTTTATTATGTGGGTAATATTTCATGTAAGCAGTCATGTAAATTTCACTGATAGTAATACATTCGTAGTCTCACCTCAATATTTTACAATCATACAATAACTAGACATTCGAATTCCATGTCACTGTGGAAACAGAATTTGTTTCTTGCCGTAGTTGATTTATATGTATCCTGCTTACTAATATAAAATGTGTACAAGTTCTATAATCAAGAGAGTGCATTGTTATCATTCAAATATTATAAATAAAAAAATATCTGTTAACATTACAAACCTGGATTTGTAAATAAGCATATCACCCTGGATTGAAGAGAGCTGAACATCCCATAGCAATCAAATAACCACAATAGTGCAAACATCACAAATGGAAACAAGATAAACATCTCAAAGTAATCAAATAGTAACACAGTATAGACATCACATACGCAGTTCATGCATTGATTCAGATGAAAATTCCCCTATTGTACCTACAATAATGAGCAAGATATTTTCCAAGTTTGAAGTTAGATAATAGAAGAGACTGATTATCCACAAAGGTTTATTAATGATGGTCCGACCATCATTAAGAACAGTTTGCAGTAAGTCCAACGAGCAGCCTATTAGATGCTCATCTAGCACCCAAATATCCATGCACAATCCACTTGATAATTAAAAAAAAAAAAAATATGGTTTCAAAAAAACAGTTCAGTTATTAAAGTTTCCAATTCCAGCCAAGCAGCACATTTTCAGACAACTGGATTGCGGTCCAGGAGTTTTTCCACCCACTCCTTGCGCCTCTCATGGCCCATTCTTTTGAAGAAACTTGCACTAACAATATCTTGTTGCATCAACCTAGTTGCGCGGACCTGATCTTCGTAGCTCAGACCATCTACCTCCTCCAGTATGTCCAATAACTTTTGAAGTCGGTTCATAGTCTTGCCCTGTGCTATTGTTATGGTAAGGGTCTTAATAGCCTCTACCATTTCCCCGATTCTATGACATATATGATCACTTGACTTTCCCTTTCTTCCTTGGGATATGTCACTAGCGGTGCTTTGGCTATTTTTAGACCCATAAGAGGTCTCCATAGACCCTTTCTGCATCCTCTTTAACCGCTGTTGTGATCCTTCATTAGGATGAAACAGCGCACCACTTACATGATCATCATCAGATTCTAAAGATAGGCGAATAGTTGCAGTACCATTGTCATCAGACATGTCATCAGAATCGAGTTCATCTCTACCGCGATGTTTGCTAGAAAGAGGAGATGAGTATGTTGTGCTAGTAAATGCACCGTGTGCACAATCATTACCAAATAAATATGCCAAATCATTGTAGCGCTCGATGTGTTTGCCACACACTCTCTTGGTATATGGATGAGACTGTAAAAAAATTATTTGTGTATAAGCAACTGTGAAGATTATTTAACAGCTATACATAGTAACAACTGCATGATAAAGGTGTATTTATAGGGTCAGACGAAAGCCTTGATTGAAACGTTAATCTCACTTACTAAAATATAGTCATCCCAAACATCATCTGTTACCACCACCATATTACGGTTTGCATCCCACCCGAAACCATTGGCATTTATCATATCCCGGACTGCCCAGTAAAAATTTTTTAATGTCCAGAGACGGTTGGAAATATGCTTATTTTCTAACTCCATCCCACATTTGTTGAAAATTTTAGAGATGGTTGCCTTATAGGCTTCGGGCTTAAAACCAATATCACTTTTACGACCTAGATTGACATGCTCGAGTAATGCATCAACCAATGCATTATCCATTGGATTGCTTCACTGAATGCACACTGTTTTCTTATATTCTCTGGTTCTTTGAGTTTTGGCACTCAGAGACATGGAAGGTGGAGCTTGTGTAGTGTCGTCAAGCTTGTCTTTATCGGGGTACTGAAGATATTGCTCCTTGATGAGTAATCTTCTTGGGTGAAGCTGTACTTTTTGAGGGGGTGGCAGTCTTATTCTTATCTTTCCCTCCCTTTTACGAGCTTTGAAGGAAATTCATCTTCCCTACGTTGTTATAATAGTCTGTGGGAAATATAATCTCATTATCGAAATTAAAAGACGTAAATTACAAGTTTAGACAGATCCAAGCAGATTATAATAACGCGTACTGCAATAACATTTAAACAAAGTGCTCACATATCTTATAATCCATATAAAATATCAAAAAATATAATGACACAAACACCCCAACATCACACATCCAAGATGAAATTATCCAAACAAACAGCATGGCTGTTATAATAACAACATAAAACACAGACTGTGAAAAAAGGAAATTAAATTCGTTGTCGCGTTCGATGAAGGCTATCATTCCACATCCTCTCCGCAATCTCATTCTTCTTTTCATTCATTCCTCTCTCATGCAGCCTGTCACAAAAGACATTGCATGTTCCTCCTCTACAACAGATACGTCTATAGGGGATGACGAGATTTCCTCCATACTATCTCCATTATCCTCTACTATTTCTAAAAATCCATCTTCACCACTAACACGGATGAAGTTGTGCATAACACTGCAAGCTATAACAATTTTTACTTACATTTTAAATTTGTATTGTGGTGCTATGCGCAGTATAGGAAATAGTCCTTTTAAAAGTTCGAAATAGCATTCAATTACATTGCGTATTTGAGCATGATGATATTTGAAGAATTCTTTTTTATTAGTAGGCTTCCTCCCAGTATGAAATTCATTCAAATGATATCGTACACCTCAATAAGGTGCAATAAATCATGGAGTATGAGCATATCCTGCATCGATAACATAGTATTTTCCTACAAAAGCAATATATAAATAATAAGCATTAGCCACATTACATGAAACATATTTATATCAAACTTGCAACAGTTATTCCTTACCATGAGTCACAAGAAAACAATCAGGGCGATGAGTTAAAATACTTTGTAAAACATGAGCATCACTGGAAGAACCATCCCAACCCGATAGCACATAGACAAATTTCATATCGAAAGTACATGCTGTCATTACATTGTGGGACAAGAATCCTTTTCGATTTCGAAAGGTCCTTGATGCTTCTTTCGGTAAATAGGCTGATATATGGGTGTCATCAAGTGCCCCAATGCAGTCCTATGAGAAGCATATAGCTGACTTTGAGGTTTATATTACATGGACAACAATTTAAATGTAATATAATTGCATATCTCCTTCATTGTATTACCTGAAAGTAAGGGCTCCACATTAGATTATCAGATATCTCTTTCAATGTATGTAAACCGAAAAACTTTACATGTTTTGAATAAAGGCCTATTATAGCATCAAGAACTCTATTGAAATACTGACTCACGATTTCTCTAGACCGTGAGAACCAATTACCAATAATACGGTTCCGCACGTTATGGCCAATAGTATGAAGGAACATGATGACTTGTTCCTCTAAACTACATCTCCTTATATCAGACAGTAAATTCTCATCTCTTAACAAAGAACATAACTCAAAAAAACTTATCACGACCCATTCGTAGCTTTGTAAGACACTTTACATCGCTCTTCTTGATGATTCCATTAATAAATCTATTTCTACTTATGTGACAATCCCGAGGCAACGACTTCATACAATATCAACGATAGTATTCAGTAGCTCCAATAATACATACAAAGGCTGCAATTGTGGATAATGTTGCTGTAATTTCATTTTCATTCCAATCACTATTGGAGGAGTCTTCCCGCGTAGAGTTATCACTGTGAGACCCCATGAGTGATATGTGTTCTACCCTATTACTTTTTCAAGTTACCCTGCTTATAATATTTTTGAGAACAAGAAATTCCCACATGTACAACAATGCCAAAACACTGTTCATAATAATACTCATATAAGAATTCTACAAATAATGTATCTATCACACAATATAAATTTCCTTGAACATATTAATAATCCTTCATGGATCAAACGTAACAGAAGTTAATTTGTATGCTAGTTTATGAAAAAATATGAAATAGTAATCGGGCAACATAGAAAAAATGAAATAATTATAGAAGTATATCAATCATCTCATAGCTATATCAAGTATTGCATAAAGTGACAAGTATACCACGCACCTGTTAACAGTTTCAAATGAAAAGTACTGGTAACTTTAGGGGTTAGGACTCTTGTAATGCTGGACTACAGGATAGGGTTATAATTAGTCCTGATAACAATGTATATTTTACAGTGCTATATGGAAACCTTCACAGTATTCCAGAAGTAACTATCACGCATTATATGGGTATTCATTTCAAACTAAATGAAAATATTAAGAAGCTCATCTTCATGGGGATAATTTCTTAGCTTTAATCCCACAGAATGTCTTCTTATATGCTATGTACAAAACGTTGATAATAGAAGAATAGTGATGATCATTTATAAATGTCATTGACGTAGAGAATGTTCATCTTACCTCTTCTGTTATTCAACACCTGTTTCTTAGAGGAAACCCCAAAAATATTTCAGATGACATGGAAGGTGGTTCTTCCTTTGGCATTAAAATTTTTATTATATAGCCATTTCCAATATGGTTCTGACTGCGGAAGAAGATTATTACTCCCAGTCACATTGACATGCACAAGTCATGTCACAAGTAACTGGGGGTGAATCCATCTATGGAATTTTCTCCAGAATCATAAAAATGTCATAGTGGTACAATAGACTGTAAAACGCTATTTTGGATGTACTGCTTGGGCTGTCCGCATAGTAGGGGGAGAGGAAATCTTGGTCCAACACACATAGAGATGTGACATGCACTCATAGGGTGTATCGTCATATACATAGAGATAAAGACTCCTAACATGCAAGGGAAAATATCGAGTAGTCAGCGTTTTTGGATCCTCTCTTCCCCAATAATGCAATGGAATTCCATTTATAGACATCACCACTAAAAATACCTGTTTGCAATACCTAGATAGCACAACAATCTTTGAAAAGATTGTTGTAGCAATTTTACGGTGATGTAATTAGGACAGCAAAGTTGGTATGCGCCAATCTACCAATCCTTAAAAGAGGAAATAATGTTCGCATAGAACAAAGAGGAATAGACGAAAGCTTCCCATGTGATGGATCTTTTAGATCTGCAATGATTTTCTCAAGCGGGATGGTCAGTGAGGAAGAAGGGAATGGATGAGGGAAGTAGGTGTAACATCCCGAAAATTGGGGGGTCGAGCAAAAACCCAACTCCCGAGTTCCAAAATGTTATTTATGCAACATAGATATGTATGATCGAATGTTGTCTGTGATAATGTATTAAACATGAGTGAGATTAAGCCAGAACAGCATATCATACTCCAGAGACAGTTAAATTAACAAGCGAAAGACTGTGATAATATGTATAACATATATAAACTGTTGTATGCCTCCAGAGTGTGGATATGTTACCAGGTTATATACATACATGTATACTCCAAAAGTAGACAAAACGAATATACATGAGTGCGCTAAAAATATAAAATAACAAGTGTCAAAGTATCTAATCAACCTCCCTGTAATCCCGTCAATCAGAACACGCATAAAGGAGGGATCCTCCTCATCATCATCAAGTCCAGCTCTGCCTCGTAGGCCGCGCCATCATCTACAATCACAAAAGGGTCTGGTGGGTGTCCAGGAACACCGTCCCGTAACGTCGGAGTGAGTAGCTAACTCAGTGGAATAATAGAGCAAGGATTAACATGTTCTCAAATCAATCATGCGATAATAGTAAAGTAATAAATCAAACATTCCTAATACTGTTGTTAATGCAATTATGACATGACGTGATGTATGCCCTCACCGACGATCACCCTCATGCGGCAACATCTTACGACCGCGGCATGCCACACTCCCTAGAGTGCTCCACATCTTCCAGGCACATGCAATGCTATGGTGATATGAATTCCAAGTTGTTATTAGTCCATTCAAATAGCAGGATTGGGAAACTAAGGTACTTCCCTTGTATCAATCCCAACACAGATCCTGTCTAGGGTCGTCACTCCTAGTAATCTCATACGATGTATATTTCGTAGGTCACTGCAAGGGCTGTCAGGGCTATTGCTCGCACTCGTTGCACCGCTCCTCCATCACCTTATCAATACAGGCCTACTGTACTCTACTGCTACTGAAGGGTCGTCGCCTCCTGTAGACTCAGAATACGCTCGCGGTCACTATAAAGGACTCGTCACCTGATCAGTGTAGGCCGACAGCTAGAATATAGTGTCCCATACCACCATAATCTTCTCACGAGTCTAGGTGCTCACTGGTCACTACGGGGAGGTTGTGGCCCCAGCGTAGGCCGACAGCTCGACCACGGTGTCCCATACCACCATGCCCGGCTCATGAGTCTTTATGGATCAAGGTACCATGGTTAACAGGGTTTACAATGGTAAGTTCAGTACCCTAGGTTCAAGCAGTTATGACTCATGCAGGGTGAACATACAACGGCCAGTCGGGTTACTTGACGGGCTCGACTAGCACGATCGCATCTCAAGTCGGACGACATGAAGTGCGTAAAACACTTCGTGTGGCCTAACCACTGCCGCCAACTCCAAAACACGGCTCGCATTCATCGACGCGTTGTTCGTGGCAAATATAAGCCAACCACAAATTCGCTCGGTTACCGACTGCCTGGACTACGTATAGTCCCAAACAATCATGGAATCACATCAGCATTCATGTAAGAGTAATGGAAATGAAATACAACCATGTGAGCATGTTAACACATGTTATAACGTACAACTTAAGTAAATCATCCTACACATGTCTTTCACACATATAATGAAATTATGCATAACGCCAACATATAGGAAATCCTTTCCATCAGCAAATTAATTGAGAATTCAATCTCAAACTAAATCATAAGGAAATCATCAAGCACATGTTATAACATACAACTTACGTGAATCATCAAGCACATGCATTTCATTCGTATAATGAAATCATGCATATGGCTAACATGAAGGAAACCATTTACACCAGCATATTTATTGAGAAACCAATCTCAAACTAATCCATAACATCATTTAATTCAATACATACTAATACAAGCATTTATACAAACACTTACGCTACACACTTAAGTCTACATATAGTATGTTGACCCGAAGTGCGCATTTAGGCGAATCTCTTCGCCAAACTAATTATGCACGCATTCCTAACTTCCTAATGCGACAACAAACCATGTCAATCACATCAGCAAAATAAGAATGTAAACTGTACTTCCTACAAATGACTAAAATGCCCTAAATCTCATATTCTTCGTTAATTTACGAAACAGGAAACGGAGAGCATGTTGTACATGTCAAACGGCGTTGCCGTCAAGAATCTACTATTAAACGACATTGAAAGCTTTGGAAACATTCAATCAAAGCGTCTAAAATCCGCACCTTTTCCCTTTTAGGGATGAGAATTCGAACGGAGCGTATACGCTTCGTCTACGGCGACTAAGGAACCTGATTTATGAGATTTATCAACTAAAAAACTATGGAACTAAAGAAGCATCAAATCAGCAACTTTTTAGGGCGTTTTCTTACCTGCAAACGTGGAGGAATCGCCGGGAAAGTGCTTGGATCGCGTGGCTTAAACACGTGTAGCAGGTAGCACTAGCAGCAGGAAATTCTCTCCCACCTCTCTCACAATCTCTCACCTTTTCTCTCCCTCAATCTATGGCTTTTCCCAAATTCGGATGGGAGAGATATGAGAGGGTTTCAACCCCTTTTATAATCTTAAAAATGCCCGGAATAGGCTCGGGAACAAAGTTCACTTGATGCTTAACCAAAGCGGGGCTGTTTCGGTCCGAAAGATGATTTGTGGTGGTCCCCTGGTCGAATGCGATCGGACTTAAGCTCATGCGTACCAGATCTAGCGCGCATTAAGTTTTCAGTCCGGCAGGGTTCGCAGATCGCACGTGGCAGACCAGTTTCAGTTCAGCGGTCACCGCACGTAGATCAGGGCTGGAAGTCTCATAATAATAAATAGAAATTTTTCCTGATCCGAGGGTGTAATCTGGATGAATTCTGACGGTCAGAACGCTTAATACTGACGTGTCAAGTCGTGTGCTAGATTTGAATTTGAAATTCCAATTCTGTCCCTATTCGCGGTCTCTCCAGTCCGGGCTCAATGAAATAGTCTGTGATTATCGGTTTGACTTGATTTTCGAAATATTTGTCAAGTCCAGCTGGGCGGTTCTAACGGTCTAAGATAGGAAGTAACGGACTTTCGACGCGCGGTCTAAATCCAATACAAGAATTCAAAGTGGTCCAGAGAACAAACCCGTTTAGAGTTTGATCCAAGGTTATAGAGTATTATGGAGTCATACGTTCTACTCGATTTGGGTCTTGTAGAATGTATTTAAAGTGATCAGGGACTGTTTCCCAGCTACTCCAGCGTTGCGCTAGCTAACTTATGCTTAGCTTCTAAAGGAATTAACCCTAAGTGATTTCTTTGGCTATGGAATTGGGTTCTAAGCGATTTTTCAGGTGTTTTAATTGACCCACTGTCTAAGGACGTCAAATCCCAGATTGGCCAAAATTCGAGGTGTTACAGTAGGAAATGAGTGGAGTATGTGTGTTGATGGTCCGCAGGACTGGAAGCTTTCGCCTTTCATTTTTTTTGCTGCAGGGCTGTGCAGTACGATGAAGGGGACGCACTGCATGATGCGTTGCTTACTAGTAGGAGATAACGCGTGGTTATTCAAAACTGGTTCAGCGATGTACTCGGGTCTGTCGTCCATGACCGCTTTTAATTCCTATTCAAACATTACTTAACGTACGGCCCAACTCATAACACAGTGTAACACCACCTGGGCCGTGGATCCAAATACACCCTTATGGACCTCATTTACATCACAATGGGCCACAATACATGGGCCCCATGTATGTTAAATGGGCAACAATATATGGGTCGAAAAATGCACCTCATTGGGCCTTACAAAATGGGCTGAAAATACATCACAATGGGCCATGATCCATGGGCCCCAAATACATCACAATGGGCTACGACCCATGGGCCTCAATATACATCAAGTGGGCTGCATCAATAGCTGCACTAATGACCCACCATATTATATTATATTATATATACATATATACGTATATAACATGTATACATTATTATATTCATCATTTTTTTTACCACTAACATCAAACGTCCAGAGGGTCTGGATGCCCAGGACAGAAGGTGTGGATTTAAAGCCCATGCATCGTGGTTGGGGTCCACACGTAGGGACTGTGTGGATGCAACACGTGTGGGTCCCACACGGATGAATGGTGTGGATATAAAACATACCTCATGATTGGTCCCACACGGATGAATGGTGTGGATATAAAACACATCTCATGATCTGGGCCCACGGAACTTATTGTCATGACAGAGCTATATAGTTATTGTGAGGTATACCAACCAATCCAACTCCACTGTCTAGAGTTTGGATGATGTGGATGGAAAACCCAGATAGCTGGTGTGTCCCACCGTCCTAGCCATCTGGACGGTGCAGCTGGATAATACATACATTCGAGGTGGGCCACAAGATAAGGGAATGAGAGAGAGAGAGAGAAAGACAGGGATTGGGTGTAGCAGAGGGACCCCGCCACTATGGGCCCCTCTAGATTACAACACATACATCAAAATGGGTCCCACATACAAGTGGGCCTTCAAATGAAAATCAATGGTAGATCACCCACCGATGGCACTCCTTGGCTTCTTAATCTCCTGAGCTCCTAAGCTTGCTCTTTAATGGAGGAAGATGAAGATTGGATGGTGGAGATTGGGGTAGGGAAGTGGGCCACTCCTAGCTTCTTCTTGGAAGCCATGGACGGTTGTTTAGGAGGAAAAATGAGAGAGAAATGAGAGAGAGAGAGAGAGAGGTTGTAAGGAGAAAGAGGAATGGATGATGGAGTCATGTGTACTTGACATGTGAGGGATGGGTTGCTTTGACTTTAGGGATGGGTATTGTACTTGGGGATGAGTGCGAGTGATGAGATGTGCACTTGACATTTGATGTGATGGATGCTCTTGAGATTACAAAGCATGGTATTTTTCTCAAACTGAACGCGGGCCCACATCTCTTGGCCCAAGTGTTACATTGGCTTATGAGATTTTATATTGAAACCACGAAAACGGCGCGGTCACTAGGGTACAAGTTTCGAGTCGAGTCGACATATATATACAGGATGCGACTTAGGGTTGCAAGCAAATGTCAATTACAGGTTGCTAGTTATCAGAATTCAACTGAGAGGACCGCAGAAGTTTATAGAATGGTATGGTTTAGGGTACAGGTCTTACAGCTCTTCCCTCCTAAAAAAATTTCATCCTCGAAATTTACAGAAATGACAAGGGAAAAGGAGCATCATCATATATATGTAAAGGCATAATCAGTTCACATAAGGATGGGGATAACGCTCTCTAATCTCAACCTTACGCTCCCAAGACACTTCATCAACACTATGGTGACCCTTACTGAACCACAGATCTTGAATTAGAAATTATCGAAACTAGGATACCTTGTAGCCTCACCATCTCACTAATGATTAATCTAACAAAGTAGTCCTAATGCCCGGTCGTGCGAATCGTTGATGACTCCTGAATACTGAGGATCCTGCTAAGCTGTATAAAACTTACCCTACGCCTAATGGGGAGGTGTATGTCAACACCCCCCCCCCCCCCAAAAAAAAAAAAAAAAGAGGTCATTGTTGTTGAAAATGGGGGCACTCACACTTATAATGCCCTGTCTCACCACATCTGATGCAAACACCCGTGAACAGTCTCTTTGGTGCTACTGAAGGTGCTACTGGTGCTCGAAAGGATGGATGGTTCTTGTGCCTCTATGGTCATCGATGCTGCTACTACTAAGAACTACTAGAGGGGGTCTTCCTCTTTCGGTCTCCTTTGTAGCCACAGGCCTTCTGAGAATCATTCCATTCTGCGTCGTAAATCTAGGCCCTCTGAACTACCTGCTCAAAGGTTAGGAGCATGTGTCCGACGACACGACTCCTGAGGCTAAAATGTAAGTCGTTCTCAAAACGATGGGCCTTTCAATCTTCATCAACCAAATACAGCGTGAAGCTCGATAGCGCCACGAAACGAGCCACATGCTGCACCACAGACATGTCTCTCTGTACCAAGGTCTCGAACTCAAACTCTCACTGCCAACGAATGTGATAGGAGAAGTACTGCTGGTCGAATTGGTCTATGAAATCTTCTCATGTCCAAATGAAATCAGGCTCTGCAACATAAGTAACGAAGGTCCACCAGTGCTCAACCTCACTCTGGAGAAGAAATATGGCTAACCAGACCCACTGCTGGGTCGTACATCCCATTGAATAAAAAATCTTCTCCACCTCGAAGCGCCATCTCTCGGATGTTGTCGGATCTGGCTCGCCCTAGAAATATGAGAGATCGAACTATCGGAACTCTCGAAGAAGGGCGCTTGTGCAGTCCTACTCTTCCTGGGTTGGCGAAATAATGAGGTTCCTACCCTGCCCATGAAGAGTGGTCGTCACAGCCTGCAACATCTGCTGTAACTGGGAGGCACTCACGGGTACGATCAGATTTACACCAGCCTTGGGTAGAGGACTGACATCCTCAGGCTGGAGAGCAGGGGTCTCTAGTGGTGGAGTGAAAGTTTCTCAAGTTGCTCTCCTAGGCGGCATGTCCTATAAGAAAAATAAAGGCCCCTATCAAACTTGAGAACTCTCGAAGGCATGCATGTTAAAGGTCTATAACAGAAGATTGCTAAGTAATTCAAACTCGGGACCTAATCATTCTAAGTTCTCAACAATCATAGAGTGTAGGGTAGTTATCAACGAATATGTGATGTTATCCTCAGGTATTCCCAAGTTATGCTCTGATACTAGCTTCTGTCACACACCAAACTCAAAAACCGAGCTTCTAAAATTCTCGATCACTGAATCCAGCATCGACCATCAAAATCGGCTTCGACAATCGACCTCAACAATCGGAATCAACCTAGACAATCAAAATCGGCCTCAATAATCGACCTTGACAATCGGAATCGGCCTCGACAAAGGGCCTAAGTGAAGGTCACAATGTGGTCATTTAACCATCATCGCCTATCGATGTGGACATTTAACTATCATTTCTCCTAAGGAGTGACCCACATAGAGCCAAAAGTATAGTGGGGCCCATGGCCCTATACAGAGGCCTAATATACACCACAATGGAACTCAATCAAGGGCCACATACACATCACATAGAGCCTTGCTTATGGACCTCATGTACATCACAACGGGCCGCAATACGTGGGCCTCATGTATGTTAATTGGGCAGCAATATATGGGCTGAAAAATACATCTCATTGGGCCTTACCAAATGGGCCAAAAATATAACATAATGGGCCTAACCAAAGGGGCCAAAAATACATCACAGTGTGCCTCATCATATAGGTCAAAAATGCATCACAATGGTCCTCAACGGATGGCTCAGAAATATATCATAATGGGCCGCTCATTCGGGCCTAATATACATCACCATGGGCCATGACCCATGGGCCCTAAATACATCACAATGGGCTACAACCCATGGGCCTCAATATACATCATAATAGGCCATAACCCATGGGCCTCAATATACATCAAGTGGGCCACATCAATAGTCGTACCAATGGGCCTTATATACAACGAGTGGGCCGCCTTAATGGGCCGCATCAATGGGCCTCATATACAATGAGTGGGCCACATTAATGGGCCACACCAATGGGCCTCATATACAACGAGTAGGTCGCTTTAATGGGCCACACCAATCGGCCTCATATAAATGAGTGGGCTACATTAATGGGCTGCATCAATGGGCCTCATATACAACAAGTGGGCCGCATCAATGGGCCAATATACATTAAATGGGTCACATTATATGGGCCTCAAATATATCAAATAGGCCGCATCATGTGGGCCTCAAATACATCAAATCGGGCCGCATCATGTGGGCCTCAAATACATCTAATAGGCCGCATCGACGGGCCACACCATTCACCTAATTTAAAGATAATTTTAGAATATTTCCATAAATAAATCATATTAAGAGATCATCTGGACCATACCACAAATAACAGTGGAGATAATGATATCACTGTTAAATAGTTCATAGGGTCAGGGCTCACCATAATGTTTACTTCCATCTAATCTGTTTATATGGTCACAAAGACCTGAATTAAGGGGAAAACAAATATCATATTGATTCAGAACTTCTATGCTCCCATAAGGGTTTCAATGGTGGACGTTCAATCCCTCCACTGTTTTCTACAGTGTGGTCCACCTGATACGGGATCTGCCTCATTTTTAAATCTCAGGTTGTAAGACAAGCTTACCAATTAGATGAACGGTATGAATTAAGCCCACATATCACGGTGGGCTACATGAAAATGGCCGGACGAGGTGGATTCCATACACACATCAAGTGGGTCCCATCTAGATGGATGGACGGTGTGGATAAAAACCACACATAAATGGGTCCCATGTGACTTGGTGACGTCACAACACAGCTATGTAGCTCGTGTGTGGAAGTTCAGCCAGTCCACCTTCCAAGAGGTTACATATATTATATTATATTATATATACGTATATAACATATATATATATTTATATTATTATATTCATCATTTTATTATTATTATTATTATTTATTTTTTACTTCTAACAACCAATGTCTAGAGGGTCTGGACACCCAGGACAAACAATGTGGATTTAAAACCTATGCATCGTGGCTACGGTCCACACATAGGGATGGTGTGGATGCAAGACATGCATCACGTGTGGGTCCCACATGGATGAATGGTATGGATATAAAACACACCTCATGATCTGGGCCCACGGAACTTGTTGTCATGACAGAGCTATATAGTTATTGTGAGGTATACCAACCAATCCAACTCCACCATCCAGAGTTCGGACGATGTGGATGGAAAACCCAGATAGCTGTTGTGTCCCACCGTCCAACCCATCTGGACGGTGCAGCTATACAATACATACATTCGAGGTGGGCCATGAGATAAGGGAATGAGAGAGAGGGAAAGAGAGAGAAAGAGAAGGATTGGGTGTAGTGGAGGGATCCTGCCACTATGGGCCCCTCTAGATTACAACACATACATCAAAATGGGTCCCACATACAAGTGGGCCTTCAAATAGAAATCAACGGTAGATCACCCACCGATGGCGCTCCTTCTTGGCTCCTTGATCTCCCGAGCTCCTGAGCTTGCTCTTTAAAGGAGGAAGATGAAGATTGGATGGTGGAGATTGGGGTATGGAAGTAGGCCACACCTAGCTTCTTCTTGGAAGCCATGGGTGGTTTCTTAGGAGGAAAAATGAGAGACAAATGAAGGAGAGGTTATAAGGACAGAGAGGGATGGGTGATAGAGTCATGTGTACTTGACATGTAAGGGATGGGTTGCTTTGACTTTGGGGATGGGTGTGAGTGATGGGAGTGATGGGATATGTACTTGACATTTGATGTGATAGATTCTCTTGGGATTACAAAGCGTAGTGTTTTCCTCAAAATGAACGTGGACTCACATCTCCTGGCCTACGTGTTACATCAGTGCTCGAGACGCTGCATTGGAACCACAACGATAGTGCGGTCATTAGGGTACAAGTTTTGAGTTGAGTCAACATAGATATATAAGATGCAACTTTGGGTTGCGCGCAAACGCCGATTATAGGTCATGATTTTTTGAAATTCGATTGAGAGAACCACAGAAGTCTACAAAATGGTACGGTTTAAGGTGCGGTCTTACACTCAAATCCAAGTGAGCTACATCATGAACAAGCTAAGGCCATTATTACCTTGAGAAGTGAAAAAGAGGTCAATAACAAGATAATGCAACTGGTAGAAATAGCAGAGGATGAGCCACTGTCTCAAGAGAATAATGAACCAGATTTGGTTCAAGAGCCACAACAACAAAAGGATAAAGAGACTTAGTCACATGAGCCTCCGGTTCTGTTCCTATCTGGACTTCGGAACTTGATTGTCCCCATGAAATATCAAGAAGTATTGGATGTGCTCCAAAAGGTTACTGTCAATATTCCTCTGCTTAATGTCATCAGACAAATTCCATCATATGCTAAATATCTCAAGAACTTGTGCACTGTAAAGAGGAAATTAAATGTGTACAAGAAAGCCTTCCTCACTGAGAAAGTGAGGGCTATCATTTAAAAAAGGGTCATACCCAAATATAAAGACCCAGGAAGTTTCACTTTTCCTTATGTTATTGGGAATTTTCAAATTGAGCATGATTTGCTAGATTTGGGTGCAAGTGTCAACTTAGTACCTTATTTGGTTTACCAGCAAATAGAGTTAGGCAAGCTTAAACCAACTATGATTACACTCTAATTCGTTGACCGCTCCATTAAGGTACCAAGGAGAATTTTAGAGAACGTGTTAGTCCAAGTGAAGCAATTCTACTTCCCCATAGATTTTATTATACTAGACACTAAACCATTTGTAAAAGCTAGAACTCAAGTTCCTATTATTTTAGGCCGCCCATTCCTAGCAACTTCAAATGTAATAATAAATTGCAAGAATAGAATGATGAAGTTATCTTTTGGTAACATGACCGTCGAGCTAAATAATTTCAATCTATATAAGCAGCCTATAGACAATAATGAGATCCATGAGCTAAATTTTATGGACTGCTTAACAGAAGAAGAGGAATTGGAACTCAGCCTATCTAAGGAATTAATTAAAGTCTTTAGGGACTTGAAAAATTATAATTTAGAAAAAGCGCCTGCTAAAATTTGTGATGATAATGAGAGCACTACCACCCAGGACATTGGTACATACTGATGGATCCGCGCACTCATATCTTATCTATTGAGAACTTGTGACCTTTGCCATCACCAACCAATGCTCAAAAGCTTAATTTAAAATCACTACCAAATGAGCTTAAATATGTATACTTGAGTGAAAATGTAATTTATCTTGTGGTGATATCTTCATTTTTAGACAAGGATCAAGAAATAAAATTAGTGAATGTTCTAAGGGATCACAAAGGAGCCTTGGGCTGGACCATTTCTGACACTAAGGATATAAGCCCTTCCATATGCACCCATCAGATCCACCTCGATGAGGACGCAAAAATAATTAGACAACTTCAAAGGTATCTTAATCCAAACATGATGGAAGTTATAAAAAATGAGGTGATCAAATTGTTAGATGTGGGAATCATCTACCCAATATTCGATAGTGTTTGGGTGAGTCCAACGTAATTAGTTCCAAAGAAATATGGAATAACTATCATGTAAAATTCTAATAATGACCAATACATGTCACCACTGGTTGGCGTGTTTGCATTGACTATAGAAAATTGAATACAATCACAAAGAAGGACCATTTCCTCTACCATTCATTAATTAAGTTTTAGAGAGGGCCGTAGGTCCCTCCTTTTATAGCTTCCTTGATGGATATTTCGGATATAACCAAATAGAGATAGCTTTAAAAGACCAAGAGAAAACCATGTTTACTTGTTCGTTTAGCACAATTTCTTTCAAACAGACTCCATTTAGATTATACAACACCCCTGCAACTTTCCAATGGTGTATGTTTCTTGAGGTTTTCATGGATGAATTCTCTATATTTGGGACTAGTTTTGAGAAATGCCTCAACGATTTATATCTTATCTTATCTAGGTGTGAAGAGAAGTGTCTTGTCTTAAATTGGGAGAAGTGTCATTTCATGGTTTAAAAGGAAATTATTTTGGATCATGTTATCTCCAAAAATGGAATCGAGGTAGATCGCTCAAAACTCGACATTATTTTTAATCTACCTATTCCCCGAACTATTAGAGATATTAGATCACTTCTAGGGCACGCCGATTTCTATAGAAAATTCATCAAGGACTTTAGTACCATTACTATACCCTTGACTAATCTTCTTCAAAAGGAAGTCTCATTTAAATGGATAAATGCATGTGCAAGTGCCTTTAATAAAATTAAATCATCCCTTACCATTACACTTATCGTGTATCCACCAGATTAGACACTTCCTTTTAAACTAATGTGTGATGTAAGTGATTATACCATAGGAGCTGTTTTGGGTGAAAGGAAAGATAAACGGCTCTACGTTATTCACTATGCGAGTAGAACTCTAAACTCAACCTAAGTAAATTACTCAACAACTGAAAGGGAGTTACTTGTAGTACTTTTTGTTTTAGATAAGTTTAGGTCTTACTTGCTGGGATCCAAAGTGATCATTTTCACGAACTACTCGGCTTTGAAATATTTTCTATCTAAAAGGATACAAAGCTGAGACTTTTGAGATGAATCCTCCTACTCTAGGAATTTGACTTAGAGATAAAAGATAAGAAATGAGTAGAGAACGTAGTGACCGAACACCTTTCCATATTGGTGTTAGATGATTTCGCTGAGGAGATACATATCAAAGACACTTTTTCTAATGAATAATTATTTACGATTTCCAAATTACCTTGGTATGAAGATATAGTGAACTATCTTGTGATGGGAAAAATGTCATATCATTGGAAGTCACAAGATAGAAAGCATTTTAAAACTAAGGTTAGGAACTTCTTCTGAGATGACCCATATTTATATAAATATATGACTGATCAGATTTTTAAATGTTGTGTCCCAAAGGATGTAGTTCAGAGTGTTATTTCCTTAATTTTGCGACATAAAAGCATGTGGTGGCCATTTTTCTGCTAAGAAAATCACTACAAAAAATTTACAGTGTGGGTTTTACTAGCCCACCATGTTTAAAGATATTCATACTTTCTATGTTACTTATGTTAGATGTCAAAGATTAGGAAGAGTGTCCCAGCATAACAGGATGCATTTATCTCCTATTTTACCGTTGAAATTTTTTTATTATTGAGGTATTGATTTTATGGGACTATTTCCATCTTCTTTTGGATTTCTTTATATATTGGTTGGTGTGGACTATGTTTTCAAGTGGATTGAGGCAGTTCCAATTAGGACCAATGATAACAAAGTGGTCATATGATTCCTCGAGGAAAATATTTTTCTAGATTTGGAACTCCAAAGGCCATCATTGGTGATGGTGGGTCTTACTTTTATAATAGGATATTTGAGGCTTTGATGAAGAAATATGACATCAAGCATAAAGTGAGCACCCCATATCACTCACAAATGAGTGGGTAAGTTGAGATTTCTAATCGAAAAATCAAACACATTTTGAAAAAAAAAAAACTATGAGGCCAAATAGGAAGGATTAGTCCCTCAAACTATCTAATGCTTTATGGGCTTATAGGACTTCTTATGAGACCCCAATTGGAATGTCCCCATATAGATTACTACATGGGAAGGCTTGTCATTTGCTAGTGGAATTGGAACATAAAACATACTGGGCAATAAAGAAGTTAAACTTTGATATTACCAAGCAAGTAGACAAAGAAAATTAGAGTTAAATGAATTAGATTAGCTGAGGAGAGATTCCTATGAAAATTCAAAAATTTATAAGAGGACCAACGCTTTTCATGACAAAAACATCTTGAGGAAGAATTTTGAACCTCAGCAAAAGGTCCTATTGTACAATTCCTATCTCTAGTTCTTTCTGGGAAAGTTAAGATCAAGATGAATAGGCTCCTTTATTATGAAAAATGTTTATACTTATGGGGCTGTTGAAATTGATAATCTACGTAATGACAATGTGTACAAGGTAAAGGGTCAAAGATTTAAGCCTTATAAGGAAAACTTTCATTTAGGAGAGGAGTCTGTCCCCCTTCATGAGCAAGAATATTCAGGTTAATACTCCTAGTCATATTCACATTTGTATAAGATTTGTATAATATTCAATTTTTTTTGGTGTCACCTAGGAGGTGAGTTTTTCATGGCAAGTACTATCCATCATTTCTTTTATTTTTATTGTTCTCATATTTTCTATATTATATGTATCATTACATTGGAGATTATATAGATTTTAGGTTGGAGGTGTGGATAGTCATCCATGTGAGTTTATATTTTAGGACAAGTAGAGTCTACATTTTTTTGGTTTATGGGAAATTTTTTCAAAATTTTCAAAATACAATTTTTTATATATGCAAATTCCAAAGGAAAAGTTAATACTTAGTCTAGGTTAATAGTAGAAAGAATTCTGATAACTGAAAATTATAAACTTGAGTTCGATTATCTAATCACTAGTTTAAAGAGAGTTGTAATTTTATATATTGAATTCATAATACACCGTATCTAACTAAGTGAGGAATATGATATGTGAACTAGAATAACAAATTTTTATTCAAACAAGGTTGAATGAACTAATGCCATTGATATATGCTTTAAATGGGGAATATGAAAAAAAAAATGAAAAAAAAAAAACAATGATGGAAAAAGAAAATTTTATTATAGAGTACGAATGTAATGACCATAATAATCGTGTCAGTAATCCAGAGTAAGGATACCTAAGTATCCATTACTGTTACCATTACAAATACGATACCTTAGGTTATGAAGCAAACCCGATGGGAATCTTCATCTAAGGGTGGTGTATAATAATGAGGATATAATTATAAAAGAAGAAAATGCATGGAGGAAATGAGATAACTAGAGATTTCATATTCCTAAAATGATTGAGAGGAGTTAGGATAGGGAACATGTATATTTCTTAAAGTTAGACTAGTGTCACTAAGCACCTAAGTATGTTGGGTCATAACTATTTTAAATATTGATTAGGTCTGTGAACTCAAGGATATAATGGATTAGAAAATTGAGATTCTAAATAACTTTAGACTTAGGATAAGTGTTGCTTTGTTAATTCATATGATGAATGGAGGCATAATTGTATAAATTTCAAAGTTTTGAACTATTTTCCATATTTTCAATGTTTGTGGATAACATTTCTGAAAACCTTTACAAGACTATAACTCGTCCACTAGGGAAACCTAGGGGTTTAAAGACTTGTTGCATATGCTAAATGCAATCGAGATTACCTGCAAATGTGGTGCAGTTAGAATTTTTGTTTTCTTTTTAATTTTGTTTCTAGAATTAGTTTTTATTCTTATTTTTATTTAAAAAATTTCTTCACTTATTTTGTACGGGACTAGCAAAATGCTGGTTGGGGGGTGTGTTGAGCATCAAATATTGCATATTTTTTCCCATCTATATCTTAGTTTTATGAACATTGTACTACTTACTGTTATGTTTTACTTATGTTTGTCTTGGAAGGTGAACTTAAGAGCTTAGAGTGAAAACAATGTTAAAAGTGTGGATTTAATACTCAAAACTCACCAAGGTAAAGAATAGACCTTTTGTTGAGAGTCAAATATTGCATATTAGACCCCAGTTATTACCTAAATTTACGAGCATGATACTGTTTAATAGCCCATTTTAACTGTATTTGTGCTGCAAGGTATATTTACGAGCCTGGATCGAAATAAGATGCTAAAAGCTTGGATTTAGCGCTCAAGATGCACCAAGGCAAGTTATGAGACTCCAGAGGGCTAATATTGAAGAATTTCAAGCCAGAGATCAGAGAAATTCTAGCCACTTACCTTAAACAAGCCTGAAAGACGTCCAGGATGCAAAATCATAGGGTTACCACCATCTGATCAACTCAAAACTTGATACATGGTCTGAGGGATATAAATTAACTGTGCACGTTAAATTTCGACCGTTGGATCTTGGTGAAAGTAGCTCAATCGACAAATCAGCCCATAATTCTCAATCTGGGGGCCCACCTGTTTCCTGGATATGCTCCAGTTTTGGTCCCAACCACTTAAATAAGACGAGGAAAGAGATGGCTGGATCAGATTTCTCATAGACATTATACTGGACCCCACAAGGGAAAGATGTGAGTGCAGTCATCGTGCACTGGACGTGCACCGGACCAACAACCCATTCAAAAGGAGGCTGACCTGACTCCATGCGAAAGAACGGACAACGTCCTTCGCTGTCCGTCCATTTTTTTCATAGTGGACCCCACACATCATCCAATCGGATGATCCAAGCCGTTCACTCGTCCCAGGAGGTGTCCACGAGCCTCTCCAAGATGGAATTTTCTTCCCATGCAAGCATCCACACATTCTGAGACGTTAAACATACGATGGACGGCGAAGCAGAAAGATTGGTGGACCACACTTAAATCGATCAAAAATCATCCATATCTGGACGGTTTTTCGAAACTAATCCAATGGTTGGAATGAATTTATTATCCAACATCAATCATGGCCCCAATAAACATGATAGAAGACACATGCGAAGGCTCTGTTCGCAACAGGGCCTGCGTACAGACACGGGTGGGCCACCATATTTGATCAGTTGGAAAATCCAAGCCATCCATCTTGTTTCACATCCAAAACCGACCATCCCATGGGACGCTTCTTGATTTCCTTAGAGGTTATGTGTACATGAAGGATTAGACGAAGGACGGACGGCAACAAAGAAGATTCTAGAGGCCGTATCGAAACATACCAAGAACCAACCATCTCCAGTCGAAATTGCGAGCTGAAGACAATGGACGGGGTAGATTTAACCAAAAACATCACTGTGGGACCCACTGAATGGTTCAGCGCAATCACGTGCGCAGGCTCTGCGTCCGTGAAAACCGACCGCTGTGGGCCATAGGGTGATCAAATACACGGTTTGATTGATGATCCAGACCGTCCAAATGCTGGAGAGGAGGGTTGTTACCCTTCCTAAGCAGTCAGAATCCATGGAATGGATGGTTGTTCGTCTCAGATGTAGTCAAAATGCTAGGAGTTGTGCGTTTCTGCTGCGCAGAAATAGTGGTTTACGGATCACTTCTATTACGAACTGGATCACATAAAGAGCGTCGGTTCTCCGACTCTAGGGAGGTCCTGAGCCAACCGACCTCTTCCACCGACCTATGAGTGCTATAAAAGGGAGCTTTGGACGTGCAGCTAGGGGGGATTGAATTGCAGATCTTGGGCTGTGGGTGGACATGAACAGAGGAACAGAGAGAGAGCGGAAGAGTTTTTCCTTTTCTTTTAAGGTTCTATTTTATTTTATTTATTTTTTCTGTGAGATTTGAGTTCTAGCTCACTCATGTGTGGCTAAACCTCCTAGCTAGGGCTAGGAGGTGAAGCTTGTAGTGAGATGGGAGATTTTATTTTATGTTTTTAATATAGTTTTAATTTATGAATTGACGTTGATTAATAATGAAATATTTTTAGTCTTTAATGGTCTGTTGTGACTGAAATTATAATGGGTCTGCAATGCCTTTGAATATTTCCTTTTCTTTCCATGTTTATGACGTCAGGAAGCACTATTGTTCACCATAGTCTCCTGGGCATGGTCGGATGACGGTACCCTTCCTAACCTTTATAAACGTGTTGATTGGTTGGTAATTAGTTTAATTCTGTTGTTTGCCATAGTCTCCTAGGCATGGTTTGGTGATGGAATCCATTCTAATTCATATACCTTTCATCTTTTTGAAACTATATCAACGACAGTTCAGTTAAATTCCATGATTCTTAAAGCTGACATAAGATCTCCCTGATCTCTACAAGTGGATCCTCTGAATCCCTAGTTTCCCTACCTCTGATTTCTCTTTAGTTTTAATTTAATATTTCACCACTATTCCTTCAAATTCAATCGATTTAGCTTTCATCTTAGTCTAGTTATAGTTTTATTTAATTTCAGAATACGTACAAGTTTCAGTCCCTTGGGATTCGACCTCGGTCTTACCGAGTTATTACTACATCACAACCCTGCACTTGGGGAGTGAACAAGTTTTTGGCACCGTTGCCAAGGACTGTCAGCTACGTTTTTCTGAAATTAATTAGTTTTAGGATTAGTTTAAGGTTAGATTTTCTTTTTAGAATTTTCTAATTATAGGTTTAGAAGCTTAGTTATTTTCTTTGTTTGAAATTTTTTCTAACTTTAGAAACTTTCTATTCTTCATTCTATCTGATTTTTAGAACTAACCTAATTTTTTTATTTTGTAAAAAACTTTTAATTTAGTAAGCTCTTTCTAATTTTTCTTTCTTTAGAATTCTTATTTTCTCTAGAAATTAGTTTACTCTTAATTAGGACTTTCTATTCTTAGAAACTAACTTATTTTGTTTTATTCTGTAGGTTCTTAACCTAGGACTTCAAATTTAGTAATTTCTTTCCATCTCTCCCCTTTATTTTCTAGATTTTTACTTCTTCCTTTCTCTTATGTTTAAGTTAGAATTTGAGGGCTGAGTGTGTTTTATGCCCCAGTGGACACGCGACAACACTCGACGTCTCGTGACTGAAGGAGGATTAGTTGAGGGGTTGACTGTCCATCGCAGGACTAGACACCACTTGAATTCTCCTGAGTTAGAGGAGGTTATGGCTGAAAATCAACCTCAAGCACTACCCCAACCTAGGGTTGAGGAATACATGATGAGAATGAGGTGCATCAGGCACCCCTACCTCGTACTTTACGAGATTATTTACAACCGGTGGGGGTGAGTACGCCCTCATGCATGATTTTTCCTGCGAATACAGGACATATGGACATCAAGCCAGGGGTCATCCAACTCCTTCCCAAGTTCCATGGGCTTGAATCTGAAGAACCAAACTTGCATCTGAAAGAGTTCGACGAAATCATAGGCACCTTATATTTTCCTAATGTATCTGAAGATACAATTAGGCTGAAACTCTTCCCATTTTTCTTAAAAGAAAAAGTCAAGACGTGGTTACATTCACTGCATCCTAGGTCCATTGGCACATGGAATGATATGCAGAGGGAATTTATAAAAAAAAATTTCCCACATCATAAGATAATTACCCTCAGGAGAGCAATCATGAACGTTGCCCAAAAGGAAGATGAAACATTCTTCCAATGTTGGGAAAGGTTCAAGGATCTGGTTAATGCATGCCCACAACATGGCTTTGAAATATGGCACATTACGAATTTTTTCTATGATGGGCTAACATCTTCCATGCGCCAAATGGTCGAGACAATGTGTAACGGAGATTTCATCAATAAAAATGTCAACGAGGTATGGGATTACCTCGATAGTCTCGCTGAAAAAACACAATCATGGGACTATTACCTAAGGACGAACACTACGTCTAGGCCGACTAAATCAAGGGAAAAAGGAGGAATATATCTCCTGAAAGAGGATGATGATCTTAACGCTAAGGTGGCCAATCTCACCAGAAAATTTGAGGCCATGGAAAGAAAGAAGGAAAAGGTTAATGAAAGTGTTTGCGGCATCTGTGATTGCAACATTCATACTATTGAAAATTATCCTTCAATACCTGCCTTTTGAGAAGTATTGAATGAACAATCTAATACCGTAAATAACTATCAAAGACCTTTCAATGGACCACCCTCTAATACGTACAATCCTGGCTGAAAAAATCATCTGAATTTTAGTTAGAGGAATGGATAAACTGCTACCCCTCAAGGTTTCTTCAATCAAAATCTAAATCAGGGGAGACCTCAAGAAGAACCGGCTCAAAATTCTGTGCAAGAGCTGACGCAAATAATGCGGGATTTTATACAAAAGATAGATTCACGTATGACAGCTATAGAAAAGGGGATGTTTCCTACACAACCAATCCCCAATCCTAAACAGCAATACGAGACAGGTAATCCCAGCTTTTCAAATCAAATGGGGCACGCTAATCCATCACCACTCTTAGGAGTGGGAAGGTTATTGATAAAACTCTTCCGGTTAGGCCCGAAAACCCTCAAGAACCAGAAGAAGACAACAATGATGGATCTAGTGGCGCCCCACAAAAATTTGAACCAGAACCCCTAGAAAAGCCAGTTGCTCCGTTTCCCCAATGGTTGGTTGAACCAAAACGTCTCTCTAACTCTCAGGATATCCTAGAGGTGTTGAAACAAGTGAAAGTCAACATTCCTCTGCTTGATGTTGTAAAATAGATTCCTTTATATGCTAAATTTCTAAAGGACTTATGCACTACCAAACGACGAAAAAGTGTTCAAAAGAAGATCTCCTTGACTGAGAAAGTGAGTGTCATCCTTCAACTTGATGTGCCGCAAAAATTCAAAGATCCTGGTTGTCCAACCATATCATGTGTAATCGGAAACTATCGAATTGATCACGCACTTCTTGACTTAGGAGCAAGCGTCAATCTGATTCCCTACTCGGTATACCAACAGTTAGGTTTGGGTGAATTAAAACCCACTCGAACCATACTACAACTTGCTAATCGTTCTGTTCGTGTACCAAGAGGGATCATCGAGGATGTGTTGGTCCAGGTTGATAGATTTTACTAACCTGTTGATTTTATCATCTTGGACACCGAACCCATCAACGACACGAGCACTTAGATTTCCGTCATTCTTGGTCGCCCATTCTTGTCCACTTCAAATGTAATTATCAATTGCAGGAATGGTGTCATGACTATGTCCTTTAGAAATTTGACATTGGAATCGAATATCTTTTTCAATAACGGCAGCAACTCAGAGGATGATGACGATTTTCACGATGTTAACATGATTGATTCTTTTGTGGAAGATAGAATGCCTCTCACCTTATCCTCTGATCTTCTAGAGATGTGCCTGACCCACTCCCATGATCTTGATGATGATATAATTAGGGAGACGTGTGCCATGCTGCATACTGCACCGGTACTTGAAGTTAAGCAGTGGAGGCCACAAATTGAAGAGTTGCCCCAAACCGATGTAGTGCCTCTACCGTCTAACATCAAGCCACCGAAGCTTGACCTAAAACCTTTGCCCTGTGATTTAAAATATGTCTATTTAGGTCAAGATGAGATGTACTCGGTGGTGATCTCTGCCCACCTGGAGAAAGAACAGGAGAGTATGCTGATATCTACTCTCATTGAGCATAAGGGAGCTCTTGGATGGACGATAGCGGACCTCAAAGGAATTAACCCATCGATTTGTACTCACCGCATATATCTTGAGGACAATGCAAAGGTTGTTCGGCAATCACAACGTAGACTGAATCCAAAATGAAGGAAGTGGTTAAGGCCGAGGTTCTCAAACTATTGGAAGTGGGGATCATATACCCCATATCCGATAGTCAATGGGTGAGTCCAACTCAAGTGGTTCCTAAGAAGTCTGGGATCACCATCGTAGCCAATGCCAATAATGAACTCGTGCCAACCAGAGTTACTACTGGTTGGAGAATGTGCATTGACTACAAAAAGCTGAATACCGTCACAAGGAAAGACCACTTTTCTTTGTCCTTCATTGATCAAATCTTAGAAAGGCTGACTGGTCATTCCTATTACTATTTCCTTGACAGGTATTCAGGTTATAATCAGATTAAAATCGCCCCTGAGGACCAAGAAAAGACCACATTTACATGTTCCTATGGTACCTTTGCTTACAGAAGGATGTCATTCGGGCTATGTAATGCCCCTGTCACCTTTCAGCGATGTATGATGAGTATCTTTTCTGACATGGTGGGAAAATATTTAGAGGTCTTCATGGACGATTTCTCTGTTTTCGATTCATCTTTCAGCGAGTGCTTAGCGAGTCTTAAATGTGTGCTGAAAAGATGTGAAGAAAAGAATCTGCTACTTAATTGGGAGAAGTGTCATTTCATGGTTCAAAAGGGAATTGTCCTTGGACATATCATCTCGTCCAAAGGAATCGAGGTAGATAAGGCAAAGATCGATCTTATCTCTAACCTACCTCCACCCAAGAACATCAGAGACGTGCGATCCTTTTTAGGGCACACAAGATTTTACAGACGATTCATAAAGGACTTTAGTCTCCTCTCTCGTCCTTTATGTAATTTTCTTCAAAAGGATATACCATACGAGTGGACTGAGCAGTGCCAAGAAGCTTTCACTAAGCTTAAGGAAATGTTAACCACTGCACTTATCATGCAGCCACCCGACTGGAGTCTTCCTTTTGAACTTATGTGCGACGCCTCTGATTATGCTCTTGGAGCAGTTCTAGGCCAGAGAAAAGATAAGCGGCCTTACGTTATTCACTACGCAAGTAGGACTCTAAATCCTGCCCAAGTGAACTACTCGACTACGGAAAAGGAACTCTTAGCCATAGTGTTCGCTTTGGACAAATTTAAATCCTACCTGATCGGATCTAAGATCATCATCTATACAGATCACGCGGCACTTAAGTATCTTCTTTCTAAGAATGATTCTAAGCCCCGCCTGATACGATGGATCCTTCTACTCCAAGAATTCGATTTGAAAATTAAAGACAAAAAAGGAGTAGAGAACGTAGTGGCCGATCACCTTTCTCGCCTTAATACCTCTGATTCCCTTGAGGCGACTCATATTAATGATATGTTCCCTGATAAATAACTGTTTAGAGTCTCTCATTCACCTTGGTTCGCTGATATTGCTAATTATCTTGCTACAGGTGCCATACCGACACACTGGACGTCACAAGATAAGAAGAAATTCTTTACCAAGGTGCGTAACTTTTTCTGGGATGATCCATATTTGTTTAAATATTGCCCAGACCAAATCTTAAGGAGATATGTGCCAGACGATGAGCATCAGAGTGTCATCTCCTTCTGTCACTCACAGGCCTGTGGTGGTCACTTTTCTGCTAAAAAGACCACGGCCAAGATTCTATAGTGTGGCTTTTACTAGCCCACTATGTTCAGGGACACTCATGAGTTTTGCAAAGCTTGTGAGTGTTGTCAAAAATTGGGAGCATTGTCCCATCGAAATATGATGCCTTTGAATCTCATTCTTATCATTAAGCATTTGATTGTTGGGGCATTGATTTCATGGGACCATTCCCCCAATCATTTGGAAATCTGTATATTTTGCTCGCCGTAGACTATGTCACTAAATGGGTTGAAGTAATTCCGTGCCGTAAAAATGACCATCGCACGGTCATTAAATTTTTGAAAGAAAATATCCTGTCGCGGTTCGGAACGCCTCGAGCCATCATTAGTGACGGGGGCTCACACTTTTATAATAGACCATTTGAGAGTTTAATGAAGAAATACAGTATCTCTCATAAGGTGAGCACCCCATACCATCCACAGACAAGTGGACAAGCTGAGATTTCCAATAGAGAGATCAAACATATCCTGGAGAAAACGGTAAACCCTAACCGTAAGGATTGGTCAATCCGATTGACCGATGCCTTATGGGCATACCGTACTGCTTTCAAAACTCCTATTGGAACATCTCCTTTTAGACTTGTTTATGGAAAATCTTATCACTTACCTGTGGAATTGGAACATAAAGCATACTGGACGATCAAAAATCTAAATTTCAATCTGGACAACGCTGCCTCACTACGCAAACTTCAATTAAATGAACTTGAAGAAATTTGGAACGATGCGTACGAGAACTCGAGAATTTACAAGGACAAGATGAAGGCGTTTCATGACCAACATATTCTTAGAAAATCATTCACGCCAGGTCAGAAAGTCCTTTTGTACGATTCTCGAGTACATCTCTTTCCGGGTAAGCTTCGATCTCGTTGGACTGGCCCTTACATTGTTGTCACTACTTATCCTCATGGGGCCATCGAGATAAGAGATCCCGACAATGGCAAAGAGTTTTGTAACATCCCGAAAATTGGGGGGTCGAGCAAAAACCCAACTCCCGAGTTCCAAAATGTTATTTATGCAACATAGATATGTATGATTGAATTTTGTCTGTGATAACGCATTAAACATGAGTGAGATTAAGCTATAACAGCATATCATACTCCAGAGACGGTTAAATTAACAAGCGGAAGACTGTGATAGTATGTATAACATATATAAACTGTTGTATGCCTCCAGAGTGTGGATATGTTACCAGGTTATATACATAAATGTATACTCCAAAAGTAGACAAAATGAATATACATGAGCGCGCTAAAAATATAAAATGACAAGTGTCAAAGTATCTAATCAACCTCCCTGTAATCCCGTCAATCAGAACACGCATAAAGGAGGGATCCTCCTCATCATCATCAAGTCCAGCTCCGCCTCGCAGGCCGCGCCATCATCTGCAATCACAAAAGGGTCTGGTGGGTGTCCAGGAACACCGTCCCGTAACGTGGGAGTGAGTAGCTAACTCAGTGGAATAATAGAGCAAGGATTAACATGTTCTCAAATCAATCACACGATAATAGTAAAGCAATAAATCAAACATTCCTAATACTGTTGTTAATGCAATTATGACATGACGTGATGTATGCTCTCACCGACGATCTCCCTCATACGGCAACATCTTACGACCGCGGCATGCCACACTCCCTAGAGTGCTCCACATCTTCCAGGCACATGTAATGCTATGGTGATATGATTTCCGAGTTGTTATTAGTCCATTCAAACAGCAGGATTTGGGAAACTAAGGTACTTCCCTTGTATCAATCCCAACACAGATCCTGTCTAGGGTCGTCACTCCTAGTAATCTCATACGATGTATATTTTGTAGGTCGCTGCAAGGGCTGCCAGGGCTGTTGCATGCACTCGTTGCTCCACTCCCCCATCACCTTATCAATACAGGCCTACTGTACTCTACTGCTACTGAAGGGTCGTCGCCTCCCGTAGACTCAGAATACGCTCGCGGTCACTACAAAGGACTCGTCGCCTGATCAGTGTAGGTCGACAGCTAGAATATAGTGTCCCATACCACCATAATCTGCTCACGAGTCTAGGTGCTCACTGGTCACTACGGGGAGGTTTGTGGCCCCAGCGTAGGCCGACAGCTCGACCACGGTGTCCCATACCACCATGCCCGGCTCATGAGTCATCGTGGATCAAGGTACCATGGTTAACAGGGTTTACAATGGTAAGTTCAGTACCCTAGGTTCAAGAAGATATGACTCATGTAGGGTGAACATACAACGGCCAGTCGGGTTACTTGACGAGCTCGACTAGCACGAGCGCATCGCAAGTCGAACGACATGAAGTGCGTAAAACACTTCGCGTGGCCTAACCACTGCCGTCAACTCCAAACACGACTCGCGTTCATCGACGCGTCGTTCGTGGTGAAGATAAGCTAACCACGAATTCGCTCGGTTACCGACTGCCTGGACTAGGCATAGTCCCAAACAATCATAGAATCACATCAGCAGTTGTGTAAGGGTAATGGAAATGAAATACAACCATGAGAGCATGTTAACACATGTTATTACATACAACTTAAGCAAATCATCGTACACATGTCTTTCACACATATAATGAAATTAAGCATGTCGCCAACATATAGGAAATCCTTTCCATCAGCAAATTAATTGAGAATTCAATCGCAAACTAAATTATAAGGAAATCATCAAGCACATGTTATAACATACAACTTACGTGAATCATCAAGCACATGCATTTCATTCGTATAATGAAATCATGCATATGGCTAACATGAAGGAAACCATTTACACCAGTATATTTATTGAGAAACCAATCTCAAACTAATCCATAACATCATTTAATTCAATACATACTAATACAAGCATTTATACAAACACTTACGCTACACACTTAAGTCTACATATAGTATGTCGACCCGAAGTGCGCATTTAGGCGAATCTTTTCTCCAAACTAATTATGCACGCATTCCTAACATTCTAATGCGACAATAAACCATGTCAATCACATCAGAAAAATATGCATGAAAACAGTACTTCCTACAAATGACTAAAATGCCCTAAATCTCATATTCTTCGTTAGTTTACGAAACAGGAAACGGACAGCATGTTGTACATGTCAAACGGCGTTGCCATCAAGAATCTACTATTAAACGACATTGAAAGCTTTGGAAACAGTCAATCAAAGCGTCTAATATCCGCACCTTTTCCCTTATAGGTGAAGTGATTCGAACGGAGCGTATACGCTTCGTCTACGGAGACTAAGGAACCTGATTTACGAGATTTATCAACTAACAAACTATGGAACTAAAGAAGCATCAAATCAGCAACTTTCTAGGGCGTTTTCTTACCTGCAAATGCGGAGAAATCACCGGAAAAGTGATTGGAATACGCCGCTTAAGCACGTGCAGCAGCAGCAGGAAAAGCTCTCCCACCTTCTCTCACAAACTCTCACCTTTTCTCTCTCCCAATCTAGGGTTTTTGCAAATTCGGATGGGAGAGAGGAGTGAGGGTTTCAAGCCCTTTTATAAGCCCAAACTTGCCTGAAATAGATTCGGGAACAAGTTTCACTTGAGGGGTAACCAAATCGGGGCTGTTTCGGTCCAAAAGATGCTTTCTAGTGGTCCCCTGGTCGAATGCAATCGGACTTAAGCTCATGCGTACCAGATCTAGCGCGCATTAAGTTTTCAGTCCGGCAGGGTTCGCAGATCGCACGTGGCGGACCAGTTTCAGTTCAGCAGTCACCGCACGTAGATTAGGGTTGGAAGTCTCATAATAATAAATAGAAATTTTTCCTGATCCGAGGGTGTAATCTGGATGAATTCTGACGGTCAGAACGCTTAATACTGACGTGTCAAGTCGTGTGCCAGATTTGAATTTGAAATTCCAATTCTCTCCCTATTCGCAGTCTCTTCAGTCCGGGCTCAATGAAATAGTCTGTGATTATCGGTTTGACTTGATTTTCGAAATGATTGTCAAGTCTAGCTGGGCGGTTCTAACGGTCTAAGATAGGAAGTAACGGATTTTCGACGCGCGGTCTAAATCCAATACAAGAATTCAAAGTGGTCCAGAGAACAAACCCGCTTAGAGTTTGATCCGAGGTTATAGAGTATTATGGAGTCATACGTTCTACTCGATTTGGGTCTTGTAGAACGTATTTAAAGTGATCAGGGACTGTTTCCCAGCTACTCCAGCGTTGCGCTAGCTAACTTATGCTTAGTTTCTAAAGGAATTAACCCTAAGTGATTTCTTTGGCTATGGAATTGGGTTCTAAGCGATTTTTCAGGTGTTTTAATTGACCCACTGTCTAAGGACGTCAAATCCCAGATTGGCCAAAATTCGGGGTGTTATAATCTACCCCCCTTAAAACACAATGTCGTCCCCGACATTGGCGAAGGGCAAGGAGTACTTTCTCTAAGGAAGGTTCAAATCCTATTTAATAACCTACTCGTATGTATATCCGAACTCAAAGGTTTCGATCTTGGGCCAGTGGGAAAGAGGCCAACCACTCTTCCGCTGCGCCACTCTGATCAAACGGTAGCGTTGACTAACCTAACTGGATTGGACTCAATACGTTCTACCCCCCTTAAAACTTAGTTTTACTTAAGGTTGAAGAATCTTAGCATCGATCCGTATATCAGAACGAGGCGCAACTTAGGAGCTATCCTTGACCTAAAATGGAAACAACCTTTCTCTACATGGTTTTCCTTGCTAATGATGCGTTCTATGGCATTGGTATCTATGGTGATAGAGACGAGCCTAAGCTCTATAGTGGTTGAGTTCAGGGGTAGGTATGAGTTGGTGGCAAGATGTCTAATTCTCTACTAGCTTTAAGTCCTCACCATTTCCCAAAGACAATGTGATCCTGTTTGGTTATAGGTGGTTGGGTCATCTCAGAAGAAAGGTTGTGTAGTAGGTCTGAGTCGGATACATAGACTTTCTGTCTAGCTAGAACAGAAGATTTATTGTATCAATTCTTAATCTGAGTCGATGCCGATCTTCTGCTTGATCAGAGCATTGGATTTATTGGTAACTACTAGGATTAAGAAGTCGATTCAAACCGCGAATACATCGCTTACATGTAGTTCCTTTATTCCGCATTTCTGAATGCAATAAGCCCTTGGGGAAGGCAATTCTAAGGGGCGTGCTAGTACATTCTAAGTTCAATCTGAGGGAGTTATAAATGTTCCCTGAGAGTATATGGTTCCTTCCTATAGGCAACAACAGAAGTCTATAAGCCATAAAGGAATCTACCGAAGGAAGGGAGTCTCATTCCAACCAAATCTAACCTATTATCCCTTAGCATATTTAGGCCTTACACTGCCTAAGACAACTAGTAGCCTAGTCTGTAACTCAGTAGTTATAATCCAAAGCCTAAGTTTATACATTAAATGGTTTCATACCATTTCTACTACAGGGAGTTGTTCTATCGCTTAGGGTCAAGATTGTCTAAATGGAATTGGATTTCTTATGTCGTCAGACCCTTCAAATCTAGGAGTTCTAACACTAGATCCAAAATGCCCAAAGGCCTATATGCCCAGTAGCATTAATTTGTATTAAATGGAACCGCATTCCTAGTCCCATAGCGGGATCGGAAGAGGCATGCTTGGTAGGAGGGTGGGTTGGGATAAAAATTAATTTGCAGGCTGAATCCCGAGAGTTACCATACTCCCAACCTAGGGACAATACCTTACAGCGAAATGAAACGGCATGCATTCCATTCAACAAATTTCGGCTACATTAAGCCCAAACCATAACACAAACATTCACATAACAAATCGAAAAGCATCATGCATTTCATTAAACTAAAATTGTCATAATACAAGGGATATCTCCTTACAAGTATCATGACAAGAAATACATGGGAGCTATGTCAGTCAGCTACTACAGCAACATAGGTATACTACTAGCCTTATCAGGCTTACAAAACACAACTTAAAACAGGAAATGACTAACTACAACCCGCAATACCTGGATCTAGATTACTAGTCCGAGTCGAGCGATGGAGGAGGAAATGCAAAGAAATCGTTGTCCAAATGGACAGAACGAAATCTAGGCATTGTAGAGGGATGCTTCAAGCTCCCCTAGGATGTATTTTCAAGGAGAAATGAAAATGAAAAAGGGGAATGGAGCACCTCACGATTTCAGCTTGATTTGGGGGTTTTTAGAGCTCCAAAAGATGAAATCTTCAAGAGGGAAAGCTGTAAACAGAAATGCAATGAAGGAATGTGGCCGTTTTTAGCAGGGAATGGGTTTAGGAATGATTTGAAGCCACGGTTTGGAGGAGGGCAGCAGAAAAATGTGAAATGGGGCTAGGGATGGGGCTGTTTGTGAAGGATGTACCCAATTTAGGGGTTTTCAATGGGTGGACCACACATGGGAGGGGTGTGCTACCCATTTTAGGGTGACCGCCCGAAGTACAGCCCAAATGGGGCCCACCGGTCGGCGATGCATCGCCGGTCATCTCTCTAGGTGGCCGGTGAGACCACATGGGTTTGGTCCCCCATGGTCCAGGGACCCCAAAAAGGTATGGTCCCAACCTTGGTTCATTGTATTTTGACCTATAGAGGCCCAAATATGAGTTCGGGGCTTTCCAAGGCCAATCTACAATCCAGAATACAAAACCCTATCATGCAGCATATGATTTTGGGGTAGAAGGAGCTAGTACATCCATCTAGCTCATTATTTTCTAAAGAAAGCAAATTTAGAATGGCCTTATGGCCATTTTTCATGAAATTTTACTATTCACTATAAAAAAATTTTGAAGTATGATTTTGTATCATTTTTACACTAGAATCAATGCCTAATATGAAAAGAAGATGAAATAATTGAAGAATGGAGTGGTGAGAGGAAGAATTTCGAAGATTTTAGGTAAAACGGGGTTTTTAAGCCCTGGCGATTGAATACAGGAGTCGTGGTCATCCCACGGCCCAAGGATTCACTTTTACGAGTTTAAAATCGTTCAAGAACGTCTCAACCTGACTTTCTATGACCTAGGAGCTATTCGGGTTACTTTACGCGACCCTAGATGCGCTACGGACTCGATCCCGCGATCGAAATGAATAGACTTCGCCTATTGGCGAATCTGGGATCCTAGAAGTGTTTCTAGACTCTTCTCGCACCCACCTAACTCAAAGAAAATGACAGCGTGCGTCGCGTGACCATAACCCAGGCCCGGTTTAATCCAAATCATGCTCTGATACCATCTGTAACATCCCGAAAATCGGGGGGTCGAGCAAAAACCCAACTCCCGAGTTCCAAAATGTTATTTATGCAACATAGATATGTATGATTGAATTTTTTCTGTGATAACGCATTAAACATGAGTGAGATTAAGCTAGAACAGCATATCATACTCTAGAGACGGTTAAATTAACAAGCGGAAGACTGTGATAGTATGTATAACATATATAAACTGTTGTATGCCTCCAGAGTGTGGATATGTTACCAGGTTATATACATACATGTATACTCCAAGAGTAGACAAAACGAATATACATGAGTGCGCTAAAAATATAAAATGACAAGTGTCAAAGTATCTAATCAACCTCCCTGTAATCCCGTCAATCAGAACACGCATAAAGGAGGGATCCTCCTCATCATCATCAAGTCCAGCTCCGCCTCGCAGGCCGCGCCATCATCTGCAATCACAAAAGGGTCTGGTGGGTGTCCAGGAACACCGTCCCGTAACGTGGGAGTGAGTAGCTAACTCAGTGGAATAATAGAGCAAGGATTAACATGTTCTCAAATCAATCATGCGATAATAGTAAAGCAATAAATCAAACATTCCTAATACTGTTGTTAATGCAATTATGACATGACGTGATGTATGCCCTCACCGACGATCTCCCTCATACGGCAACATCTTACGACCGCGGCATGCCACACTCCCTAGAGTGCTCCACATCTTCCATGCACATGCAATGCTATGGTGATATGATTTTCGAGTTGTTATTAGTCCATTCAAACAGCAAGATTTGGGAAACTAAGGTACTTCCCTTGTATCAATCCCAACACAGATCCTGTCTAGGGTCGTCACTCCTAGTAATCTCATACGATGTATATTTTGTAGGTCGCTGCAAGGGCTGCCAGGGCTGTTGCACGCACTCGTTGCTCCGCTCCCCCATCACCTTATCAATACAGGCCTATTGTACTCTACTGCTACTGAAGGGTCGTCGCCTCCCGTAGACTCAGAATACGCTCGCGGTCACTACAAAGGACTCGTCGCCTGATCAGTGTAGGTCGACAGCTAGAATATAGTGTCCCATACCACCATAATCTGCTCACGAGTCTAGGTGCTCATTGGTCACTACGGGGAGGTTTGTGGCCCCAGCGTAGGCCGACAGCTCGACCACGGTGTCCCATACCACCATGCCCGGTTCATGAGTCTTTATGGATCAAGGTACCATGGTTAACAGGGTTTACAATGGTAAGTTCAGTACCCTAGGTTCAAGCAGATATGACTCATGTAGGGTGAACATACAACGGCTAGTCGGGTTACTTGACGAGCTCGACTAGCACGAGCGCATCGCAAGTCAAACGACATGAAGTGCGTAAAACACTTCGTGTGGCCTAACCACTGCCGTCAACTTCAAACACGACTCGCGTTCATCAACGCGTCGTTCATGGCGAAGATAAGCTAACCACGAATTCGCTCGGTTACCGACTGCCTGGACTAGGCATAGTCCTAAACAATCATAGAATCACATCAGCAGTTGTGTAAGGGTAATGGAAATGAAATACAACCATGAGAGGATGTTAACACATGTTATTACATACAACTTAAGCAAATCATCGTACACATGTCTTTCACACATATAATGAAATTAAGCATGTCGCCAATATATAGGAAATCCTTTCCATCAGCAAATTAATTGAGAATTCAATCTCAAACTAAATCATAAGGAAATCATCAAGCACATGTTATAACATACAACTTACGTGAATCATCAAGCACATGCATTTCATTTGTATAATGAAATCATGCATATGGCTAACATGAAGGAAACCATTTACACCAGCATATTTATTGAGAAACCAATCTCAAACTAATCCATAACATCATTTAATTCAATACATACTAATGCAAGCATTTATACAAACACTTACGCTACACACTTAAGTCTACATATAGTATGTCGACCCGAAGTGCGCATTTAGGCGAATCTCTTCGCCAAACTAATTATGCACACATTCCTAACATTCTAATGCGACAATAAACTATGTCAATCACATCAGCAAAATATGCATGAAAACAGTACTTCCTACAAATGACTAAAATGCCCTAAATCTCATATTCTTCGTTAGTTTACGAAACAGGAAACGGACAGCATGTTGTACATGTCAAACGGCGTTGCCATCAAGAATCTACTATTAAACGACATTGAAAGTTTTGGAAACAGTCAATCAAAGCGTCTAATATCCGCACCTTTTCCGTTATAGGTGAAGTGATTCGAACGGAGCGTATACGCTTCGTCTACGGCGACTAAGGAACCTGATTTACGAGATTTATCAACTAACAAACTATGGAACTAAAGAAGCATCAAATCAGCAACTTTCTAGGGCGTTTTCTTACCTGCAAATGCGGAGAAATCACCGGAAAAGTGATTGGAATACGCCGCTTAAGCACGTGCAGCAGCAGCAGGAAAAGCTCTCCCACCTTCTCTCACAAACTCTCACCTTTTCTCTCTCCCAATCTAGGGTTTTTGCAAATTCGGATGGGAGAGAGGAGTGAGGGTTTCAAGCCCTTTTATAAGCCCAAACTTGCCTGAAATAGACTCGGGAACAAGTTTCACTTGAGGGGTAACCAAATCGGGGCTGTTTCGGTCCAAAAGATGCTTTCTGGTGGTCCCCTGGTCGAATGCGATCGGACTTAAGCTCATGCGTACCAGATCTAGCGCGCATTAAGTTTTCAGTCCGGCAGGGTTCGCAGATCGCACGTGGCGGACCAGTTTCAGTTCAGCGGTCACCGCACGTAAATCAGGGCTGGAAGTCTCATAATAATAAATAGAAATTTTTCCTGATCCGAGAGTGTAATCTAGATGAATTCTGACGGTCATAACGCTTAATACTGACGTGTCAAGTCGTGTGCCAGATTTGAATTTGAAATTCCAATTCTCTCCCTATTCGCAGTCTCTTCAGTCCGGGCTCAATGAAATAGTCTGTGATTATCGGTTTGACTTGATTTTCGAAATGATTGTCAAGTCCAGCTGGGCGGTTCTAACGGTCTAAGATAGGAAGTAACGGACTTTCGACGCACGGTCTAAATCCAATACAAGAATTCAAAGTGGTCCAGAGAACAAACCCGCTTAGAGTTTGATCCGAGGTTATAGAGTATTATGGAGTCATACGTTCTACTCGATTTGGGTCTTGTAGAACGTATTTAAAGTGATCAGGGACTGTTTCCCAGCTACTCCAGCGTTGCGCTAGCTAACTTATGCTTAGTTTCTAAAGGAATTAACCCTAAGTGATTTCTTTGGCTATGGATTGGGTTTTAAGCGATTTTTCAGGTGTTTTAATTGACCCACTGTCTAAGGACGTCAAATCCCAGATTGGCCAAAATCCGGGGTGTTACAAGTTTAAAGTCAATGGACATCGATTAAAACCATTTGTCGAGACATTTGATTCAGAGGACATGTCCATGCCTCTGACTGCTCCTGTTTACCAGGAGTGATCTCCTAGTCTGATGGAGGTATAGGTAGGTTTATCGCTTTCAAAGGACTAGGGTAGTTACTTTATTTGTCTGGTTGAAGATGATAAATTTAGCGCTCCTGCGAGGTAACCCAGCTTTTCATTTTATTTTCTTAGTTAGATAATTCAATGTTTGTGGGTAACATTACTACAAACCCTCACGAGACTACAACTCGTCCACTAGGTGTAACCTAGGGGTTTAAAGGCTTGTTGTATATGTTAAATGCAATCGAAAGCACCTGTGAAAGTGGTATAGGTAGGATTTTATTTTTATTATTTTTGTTGGTTTCACTCCCATACTAACCTGCTCTCTCCTAGTGATCTCTTGAAAAATTCCTCTTAATTCGTTATCCAAGTACTATCCTCCCATAACTTCTCATTTACTTTCGTTGTCTCATATGCATTACATGTTCATACCTTTTACATTGAGGACAATGTCGATTTTAGGTTGGGGGTGGGAGATTAGGTACCTAATCAGTGTTTTCTTGGTCTTGAGCAAAAATTATGAAATTTTTTTACATTTTAATGGAAATTTTTGGGAATTCAATGTAATTTTGACGACTATCTTAGATTAAGAAGTGTAAGATACGTAATGTTGGATTTATGACTCTTGGATTCAGTATTTGTTAGATTTCATAGTTAAGTTTGAATTATTAATCCAGAATTAGACGTTGTAAACATTGATTGAGTCATGAATTCACATGTCATATCTCGTTTCTACACTAAGATTTCAGTTTGATATTGAAGGATTGACTTGGTAATCATTAAGCATGAAAGGAACCAGCCTGAAAAATTTGCCTATTATGATTAATATAAAAAGTAAAAAAATAGAATTGAAGAAAAAGAAAATACCTAGGGTTGGGCAGACGGCCTTCACTGTAGGTTTGCTCCCCACAGTTGAAGGTTTGATTCCCCAAGATTAACATTCAAAACTTATTGGGCAACTGGTCTTTACCATAGGTTTGCTCCCTATAGGTAAGGATTCGATTCCCTCCTAGGCATTACTTTTAAGAGAAAAATCAAAAGCTGGAATTTCTGAGGCAGGTTTGGTTCGGGTTTTGGTTATCATGAATTCTTTTGTGGTTACCAATGCTATCATGAAATAATGAATTAAATTTTAATGACGATGAGCCGAGATTACACTATACACCCATGAAACTCAATGTTTAGAATTATTCGAATTGATGGATTAATACTTTGAACTTGATTATAAAGTTTAGTGTGTGCTTGAGTCCATGAGAAAATAATTTCTAACATTCACGAATCTTAGATTTCTCATGTCTGAATTGTTTTTCAAGAAATCACTCGAGTTCATAGAAATTATCTTGTAATTCTCAACTTATTTTTCGCATATTTTACTCGGGACTAGCAAAATGCAGGTTGGGGGTTGTGTTGAGAATCAAATATTGCATATTAGACCCCAGCTATTACCTGGATTTACGAGCATGATACTGTTTAATAGCCCATTTTAACTGTATTTGTGCTGCAAGGTATATTTACAAGCCTGGATCGAAATAAGATGCTAAAAGCTTGGATTTAGCGCTCAAGATGCACCAAGGCAAGTTACGGGACTCCAGAAGGCCAATATGGAAGAATTTCAAGCCAGAGATCAGAGAAATTCTAGCCACTTACCTTAAACAAGCCTGAAAGACGTCCAGGATGCAAAATCATAGGGTTACCACCATCTGATCAACTCGAAACTTGATACATGGTCTGAGGGATATAAATTAACCGTGCACGTTAAATTTCGACCGTTGGATCCTAGTGAAAGTAGCTCAATCGACAAATCAGCCCATAATTCTCAATCTGGGGGCCCACCTGTTTCCTGGATATGCTCCAGTTTTGGTCCCAACCGCTTAAATAAGACGAGGAAAGAGATGGCCGGATCAGATTTCTCATAGACATTATACTGGACCCCACAAGGGAAAGATGTGTGTGCAGTCATCGTGCACTGGACGTGCACCAGACCAACAACCCATTCAAAAGGAGGCTGACCCAACTCCATGCGAAAGAACGGACAGCATCCTTCGCTGTCCGTCCATTTTTTTCATAGTGGACCCCACACATCATCCAATCGGATGATCCAAGCCATTCACTCGTCCCAGGAGGCGTCCACGAGCCTCTCCAAGATGGAATTTTCTTCCCATGCAAGCATCCACACATTCTGAGACGTTAAACACAAGATGGACGGCGAAGCAGAAAGATTGGTGGACCACACTTAAATCGATCAAAAATCGCCATATCTGGACAGTTTTTCAAAACTAATCCAATGGTTGGAATGGATTTATTATCCAACATCAATCATGGCCCCAACAAACATGATAGAAGACACATGCGAAGGCTCTGTTCGCAACAGGGCCTGCGTACAGACACGGGTGGGCCACCATATTTGATCAGTTGGAAAATTCAAGCCATCCATCTTGTTTCACATCCAAAACCGACCGTCCCATGGGACGCTTCTTGATTTCCTCAGAGGTTATGTGTACATGAAGGATTAGACGAAGGACGAACGACAAGAAAGAAGATTCTAGAGGCCGCATCGAAACATACCAAGAGCCATCCATCTCTAGTCGAAATTACGAGCTAAAGACAATGGATGGGGTAGATTTAACCAAAAACATCACTGTGGGACCCACTGAATGCTTCAGCGCAATCACGTGCACAGGCTCTGCGTCCGTGAAAACCGGTCGTTGTGGGCCATAGGGTGATCAAATACACGGTTTGATTGATGATCCAGACTGTCCAAATGCTGGAGAGGAGGGTTGTTAACCTTCCTAAGCAGTGGGAATCCACGGAATGGATGGTTGTTCGTCTCAGATGCAGTCAAAACGCAAGGAGTTGTGCGTTTCCCCTGTGCAGAAACAGTGGTTCGCGGATCACTTCTGTTGCGAACTGGATCGCATGAAGAGCGTCGGTTCTCCGACTCCAAGGAGGTCTTGAGCCAACCGACCTCTTCCACCGACCTATGAGTGCTATAAAAGGGAGCTTTGGACGTGCAGCTAGGGGGGATTGAATTGCAGATCTTGGGCTATGGGTGGACGTGGACAGAGGAACAAAGAGAGAGAGGAAGAGTTTTTCCTTTTCTTTTAAGGTTTTATTTTATTTTATTTATTTTTTCTGTGAGATCTGAGTTCTAGCTCACTCATGTGTGGCTAAACCTCCTAGCTAGCGCTAGGAGGTGAAGCTTGTAGTGAGATGGGAGATTTTATTTTATGTTTTTAATATAGTTTTAATTTATGAATTGACGTTGATTAATAATGGAATATTTTTAGTCTTCAATGGTCTGTTGTGACTGAAATTACAATGGGTCTGCAATGCCTTTGAATATTTCATTTTCTTTCCATGTTTATGACGTCAGGAAGCACTGTTGTTCACCAGTCTCCTAGGCATGGTCGGATGACGGTACCCTTCCTAACCTTTATAAACGTGTTGATTGGTTGGTAATTAGTGTAATTCTGTTGTTTGCCATAGTCTCCTGGGCATGGTTTGGTGATGGAATCCATTCTAATTCCTATACCTTTCATCTTTTTGAAACTATATCAACGACAGTTCAGTTAAATTCCATGATTCTTAAAGCTGACATAAGATCTCCCTGATCTCTACAAGTGGATCCTCTGAATCCCTAGTTTTCCTACCTCTGATTTCTCTTTAGTTTTAATTTAATATTTCACCACTATTCCTTCAAATTCAATCGATTTAGTTTTCATCTTAGTCTAGTTATAGTTCTATTTAATTTCAGAATACGTACAAGTTTCAGTCCCTTGGGATTCGACCTCGGTCTTACCGAGTTATTACTACATCACAACCTTGCACTTGGGGAGTGAACACCTTTAGAGACCAAGATTGAGGATTTCAAGACCCCAAGAGTCAAGAAAACCAAGTGAAAAAGGAAGTGTAAAAATTAGTGCAGAAATTCACAAGATCTGAGCTTGGATGACATCGAAGGCAGTCTTCGATGACATCGAAAGAGTCTTAGATGACATCGAAGAATTATAGGAAAATCAAGTTTGGTTGCTGGACAAATTGGATGCAGTCTTCGATGATATCAACACTAGTTCGATGAAATCAAAACCCGTCTTAGATGACATCGAAAATAGTTTGATGTCATTGAAGGGTTTATGCAGAGCCTACGCGGAGTGAGAAAATTTAAGGCAATTTCTGAATTTGTCAAATCAGTTTGAAGAAGGGAATTCCCCACTTATAAATAAGGCTTCCCAAAGCATTCTTAAGGATCATTTAGAGCATTCAAGTATAAGATCTAAGGTTTTTTCTAGGGTTTTTATATCTTTACGAGTTCTTTTTAGATCTTTCTTTGTTTATTTTTTCTTGTTTTCTTGTTGTTTTTTCATTCTACAATTTAATTATGTTTTTTTAGTTCCCTCTAGCCCAAGCTAAAAGGAATGCACATTGGTTTAATGATTTTATAAATTATGATGATTGATTGTTTTTAATGATGAGATGAATGGTGTATGCATGATAACAATTATCTAGGTTTATGTTTTTTATCCTCATATGAGATTCATGTGTTTCCATCATGTGAAATCCATATTAATGGATAAGCTTAACATATATCAATTAGATTTCTTAGATGGGACATGCTCTCAACCTACTACATTTCTTTAATTCATTATCTCATGGATACTGAATGTTTGAAATTACTAGCGTTTGAAAATATATGTTAATGGTGCTAATCCATGATTCTCTAATCTTTTATATCATTTATTAAGATATTTAAACTGTTTTATTTTTTGATTAGGCCGACCATAGTGCTCGGATCCTAATTGTGTTATCAAGTCATCATAATTTATTAATCAGTAACCTATGTGTGAAACTTTGAAGCTTGGGTGTTGTTTTAATTCTGTTAAATTTCATACCTTCAAAACCTTTAAAATCATTTCTTTTGTTTAGTTTCCATTACTTAGTTAATTTTGTATTTGATTTTCTCATTCTCATAGATCATCTCCCTACGGAATCGACCCTTTATTCAGAGGATATTACTTATGAACCTTTGCACTTGGAGGCAAGCAATCAGTCACATCAAAGGTTGGCAGGCTAGAATCCTCTCTTAGACAGGGAGAGCATTTTTTATGAAACATGTGCTTGGAAGTATCCCAGTCCATTCAATGGCGGCAGTCCACCTGCATTCTCAGGTCCTGGCTACTTTGCAGGGTCATCTTGTAAACATTTTCTGAGGTTGGTCAGACGGCAAGAGGAAATTGCATTGGAAGAGCTGGAAGCCTATTGCATTCCCTAAGTGTAACGCCTAAAATTTCAAGGGCCAAGTAGGAACTCGGCTCTCGAATTCTCGAGTGCCACGTGTGCCCTAATGAGCTTTAGATTTTAATGTAACGCTCCAACTTTTCAGGACCCGAGTATATGACCCGTGTCCAAAAAACCCGACTGTTAACCTTAAAGGATGGTCAAATTTGAGTGTACATTTTTTTATTTCATCAGAGTAAACAGATGAGCGTAGTATGGACAAATCGACATAAAGGAAAATTTCATTATCATTCAAATATACAAGAAGCTACCCATAATGACTTATACAAACCAATGTCTCTGAATTTAACAAGTACAAGATTTACATGATTTAATACATGAAAAATAGCAGACAACATATAAATATAAGTAGCAGGATCACGCAGCTCCTCTAGAAAAATACAGCCATGCATCCCTGGCGATCGTACCCTGCTCCTCATCAAGTCTGAACATACATATTATTAAAGCCACCTATACTACTTGTACGACTGTATATTTGATGAATGAGTGGTCAACTCAGTGTGAATTCCCTTTAAGATTACACACCACTGCATTAGGTAAGAAATAGTATAAAACACCCAGACAACCAAAACAGAGTAAATGCAGTCTTCTTAGATGCATGGATGCATGAATGCAATCATCGAACCTCGAAAACATCATCTAATCGGGTCACCTATGTAATCATCGACCCGGGTAAAACATCCGGACAGTCAGTACCCAAGGTAAAACATTCGAACGGACCTTAGGGTCGTCATCCAAGGATGTGACTAGTCATCTATGCAACACTCGGCGTAATCGCATGGGCATAAAGATCTAAGTCATCATCATAAATCGAATGACTAGTCATTAGTGCAACACTTGACGTAATCGCATGGGCATAATGATCCAAGTTATCATAAATATGCCATGTATGCATGATTAGCCAAGTCATTATTAATCCATTTACAACCAACCAATTTAAATAAGCTCAAAGGTCACTACGGGGAGCACATGGCCCAGCATAGGCCGATGGCTCGAGCATAGTATCCCATTACCACCATCCCTAGCCCATGAGGCTACCATCTTAGGATGTTTAATGGAAACTCATCGACTACTGGTCAATCATATTACAGCATATGGGGCTTACAATCACATGGTTGGACATCATAAAATATCAAACCTATATAGGGAAAATATTAAAATAAAACCATGTAGGGCGGGTATCAAAATATGCCACATAGGGCGAATATCAAAACATACGAAAAAAATCATTGGACACAACAACCCTAGATAATAGGCCCACATCAATGATCCTTCTAGACCGCCACTCAATAACCACTAGATCGAAGGCCCATTGCAATCACTGTCAATCGAGTTACATCCAAAGTATGGGCGTACATATATAAGTGGGCGTTTTCCACTGATGTACCAGTTTAAGTTCCATAAGCAATCCACAATTAATTCATGAATAAATATACAGGATGAACATTAAGCAAGCAATATAGTAGTTCAATTTCCACCATCTAACACATATAATTGTAAGAGAGGGATATCAATTATAATTTTTAATAAAAACTATAACTTAAGCTAATGAGAAGATGGAAAGCTCAAGGGGAAAAATCAACACCTTATACGTTGAATCGCCTTTTAGTGTTGTTAAGCACTTGTGCCCTTAGAATTGTATCCTACCACAAATCATTAACTTGTATAATTAGGTCCAAGTTGTAATCACTACCTAGGGTTTAAGATCATCGCCTAGGGTTATCTTTTATAGTTTTAGTATAGAATTAGGGTTTTCATCTTAGGGTTTAGTCTTAAACTTAGATTCTAGGATTTGGACTCTACTTGGTGTATTAGTTAAAATTACATTTTAATAATTATAAGAATACCATTAGTGTTAGCATTATAACTTATATTAGCTAATATGTTAATAATGATAGTTTATAAGTTCACATTTAAATACAGACATGTCACACCCCAGACTTGGTAAATGAAATCATAAGGGACCCAATGGCCGGTTCTGGCTGTAACAGCTTCCATAGTACCCCATTCTCGGCTCCTGAGGTAGGTTCCGATCCTAGGATCCTACAAGGAGAATTTTCATAACAATATAATCATTACCAATACGAGCATACCCAAGATCATAGCAAGTATATCTGAGAATAACAAAGGCACACATCGTAAAATCCACTATAAATTTAAACTTTTATAACTATCCATAAGGTCCAAAAGGACATACATGAGATAAAAAGAAAAGAGAGAAAGGTCAACAATACTGGAGTCCTTAAATGCTCAGCTCTACTCCACGTTCTACTGCTACGACGCCTGCCTAGAATCTCCTGCACGCATCAATCGTGCATAAGCTTATAAAAGCTTAGAGGGTGGTGTAAGTGTGTGACGATGGTGCACAGAAGAATAGTAGTAGATGCAAGAAGGGAAATATACTCAATGAGAATATCACTAGCCTTACCAAGGCTTATCATAAATACGATGCGATGAGTACTGGACGCCATACTAAGGCAATGCATGAAGGGGCTTACACAACTAATGCTACTGCGATACAAGTAATGTCAGTGCTCATATCCAAACCATAAGTCAAGTACATTTCCAATCATAAGGAAATCATCGAGGTCCATTACACTACTGAATGATTGCCGCTCTACAGACCCCGCACAGTCAAACGAGCGTAAGATACCTCACTGACCGCCTGTGGACAGCCAATCACCAACAAGGCCTGACGGTAGGGACCCATTTATGAGCTGGTCAGACCCAGCCTAGCAATGTCCACTACACACCAGGCAGGTAAGGCCACACCCCTATCCAACTGACTACACGACAGTGGGAGTCACAGCTTAATGGTATAAGGCCTTCGTGCGCTCATGTATTCCACCCAGTCACGGCATTGGAGCAGATCCTTGGTACCATGGAAGTTTTGAGAATTTCACCCATGAGCATCCTATGCACCCAGTATGCTCAACTAATATTTTTGGTGTCCATACATTCGACCATCCACGAATATCCCTGGGGAGGTAAGGCCCTGATGAAGCAAGGGCAGATATCCAGATACTATGCAATGTCAGATGCATGAATCACACAATCACCCATGCATCAATCTCAAGCATTCATCTCTCAAGGAGATACCAACATGTCCTACACAATGGCACAACTATGGCCAATCATACCTCAACCAAGCATGCATATGATGTGTATGGGAGTGGGTCATGAAGATGAATAGGGATGCCAATACGGTGGAGATGAACTCTCTACCTAACCATGAAGGGTCTAGGTACTTAACTAATTCCTCATAAGGAATACAACCTCTAGTGGGGGCCCATATACCTGGGGTAGCCCACGAGACTGAGGAGAACAATAGTATGAGCCTAAATAGATGAAATGGCCTAGCAAGGGTCTATGGTGGGCCTTTAACCACCCATAAAAGCCCATGGGCCTACCTTAGGGCCACTAATGTGGACATCCAACCACAATTGATCCCTAAGAGGTAGCCCATCTCTAATTGATCATGAATTAAGGTCCAAGGCCCATGCAACATCAGAAATAAGAAATGAGTAGCCATAATCTTACCATAAACACTCATATTGGGCTTCAAAAAGGGCTGCCCAAGGCCTACCCAAAATATGGGTCCAAGGGGAACACACATAACCCAACCCATATATACCACTATGACTAATCCCATATATTATGGTGGCATAGTGCGCAGCCCATTGCTCAAACCACATGGGTAAAATGTCATGCTCTTAGTCAAGTAAGTTGGGCCTATAACCCGACCCGAGTATAAAGTTGATTTGGTGGGCAACCAAGAACCCATTTACTTATGTAATCTGGCCCACTAACCCAACACAATAGTATGGTAAAAATGGCCCAATAGTTCAATGGGCCTATCTGAAAAGTTCCAGCCCAACTGAGCTTAAAGAGTTTAACAACTATCTACATTCATGGACCCAATTAAATTCAATTGTGGTGGGCATCAAAAGTACATTTATTAAGCCTAAAATTTAAGAATCTAAAGGTATAAATTATTTCTTCTGAGACCTTCATAAATGTGGTGGGCCCCACTCCTCAAAATTTCAGCCCAAGGCCAAGCATAATTATAACATGTTGCTGTCCTAAATTTGAGCACTCCATTGGAGTGGGTCCAAGGCATCTAAAACTCTAAAAATTGAGGACCAAGGTCCCTCATCATGCATACAATGAGAGGAAATCCAAAAAGGTTACCCACCATCAGAAGAAATATTTTTAAATTATGGTTTTTATCAATGCATATTGCTTGATTGCACAGCAGAAAAATCTGTGAGTCCAACCATCTTGGCTCATTCTTTTGGATGCCCAAATAGGGTCATTTGAGGCTAAACTTTTACAGAGTGATACTTCCATAGTTGTTCCATACCTCCACAAAATTTAATAATTTTTAGATATTTATAAGTATTTTAATTAATTTAAACAAAATAAACTGTCCAAAAAATCGGACAGACCTGGACGTCCCAACATGGTGGGTCAGTCCGGTCCTCTCCAGGGTGTGTATAGGGGTCCATTGGCCTTGAAATTTGGTAGGTGATTTCTAATATAAGTGGATCACACCCCTACAAAATTTCAAAATTTTTAGACATTTATAAATATTTTAATTCATTTAAAGAAATCAATCTGTCCTGAAAATCAGACTGATCTGGACACCATATTATAATGGGCCGGTCCAGCCACCACCATGTTGTGTACAGGCGTTCATTAGCCCCAAAATTTTGTAGGTGGGTCCTACCATGAGCGGGACACCCCACTGTAAATTTTTATAATTTTTAAACACCTACAAATATTTTAATAAATTCCAGAAATCCAACTGTCCATGGTGGAATGTTGCTGGAACAGTGCAGAAAATCCAGACTGTCCACCTCATTTAGACCACACTTTTGGGACCTCAATCAAGGTCAGATGGAGCTAAAATTTTGGGGACATCAAGATGAGATCCCCACCTTTCAGAAAAGTATATTTAATAGGTATGAATAGTCCCCCAAACAGTCCCAAAATCTGGTCCAAAAACAACCAGAAACTATTCAGAAAATTCTGGACAGCAACATGTACTTAGATAAAATTTATTATATAAGTTAAATAAAAAGGAAAATACATTAATGGAGGATGGTGTGGCCTTCATTAGTGGGCCCTACAAATGTCCATGTCATAATGTAAATCCGACACACCTTGCATGCATCATTACGGCAGCAAGTAGGACACCCAAAATCAAACAATGGGCAGTTTGGGCATCCTACCTTGCTGAAATTTCTGGATGTCCTAGGCCCACCAAATGGGCCACACACATCAGGAAATAAAATGAGAAAAAAGAGAGATAGAAAGATAATCTGGTCATAGGGAAAGGGCTCCGCCATTATCGAGCCCTCCCAAGATCAATCACACCTGCACATCATACATAGATTTACATTTACAACATGGATCTTCCACATTCATGGCCTATAATTAAAATGCATGGTGAGGATGTCATCCCCACCATGGTTATAAGGTCTAGATGAGCCAAACGTGTTATGATATGAAAGAAAACTGTCATAATGGGTCCCATAGAGAAAGGCCCCATGCATGTATCATGCATGCATAAGATTGGTCATTATGCCACAACCATGGGATTGTGTGGAATCTCCATCATTGATTGGTGGGTCCTACACTTTCCTCATGAAAAAAAAAACATCTAGGCTATAGAAATTAAATTTTTACATCTAGAGGAGCACCCACCTCAAAGATGACCACCAAACTTTCACACTAAGGTCCTTTAGCACCAAGGGAGATGGATCAATGGTGGAGATGTGGTTTCAAGGGTTAGATGGTGGGGGATTAAGGAGGAAGGTGGCTGGAAAAATGGAGGGAAATGGGCTAGAGAAATAGAGAAAAATTGCTAGAGAAGAAGAGAAGAGAGAGAGAAATGAGAGGAAAAATCTTTTTAAGGAAAGTAATCATTAACTTATGGTGATACAAACAATATTGCTAAGGTAGGTTAGGTGTGGGTAGCGTGTGAGGTCTTGGTAGTGTGAGTTATGGAGATTTAGGTGATGTATTTAGTGTGTGTTGGAACTTGTACAAAAGAGTGAGTGTGGGCCACATGCACCACTCTAAGGTGGGCCACATGATCAAAATCAAGGTCCATAGAATGAAACGTACACAACTTATGATCCACACATTGGATGGACGTACAAGACGCGGCGTTGGAACCGTGGCAACAATGCGGTCGCAATGGCATAGGTCTTAGCTCGATCCGAGTCGGGTATACATGACCGGACTCAAGGATGACCGCAAACACTATCTGAGGGTCGCGGGTCGCCAGGATTCGACCAGTAGGACCGCAAGACCATAAGAAATAAAATGCACACTCACACACACACATGCACACATGCGAACTTGGGTCGGGTCTCACACGACATTAGATTCTACACCTAGATCCTTACTCAACACACCATCTATGTTTAAAGTTTTGACCTAAGGTTTAGGCCAAGATAGATTTTTAGGGTTTGAACCCTAGTGGTGCGTAATTAATTATAGTGTTTACTTAATAGTTATGAAATATTTATTAGCATCCTTGTTACGATTAATGCTAGCTATCCCAACAATGATAACCATTAGAAAGATATCCATTTGTACAATCTACTATCAATGATAATGTTTGGGCATGATGAACAAAATGGTAATATCCAATAACTATAAACCTTCTTTGTTTTATTTATAATACTAGCATAAGCATGGATAAGTTTTTAATAGTTAATTAAGTGGTATAATTACAAATACTAATTATGATAACTAAATACTAAGATCTACTATTAACGATGATCCTTAAGACTACTATTATTTGGTAAATACAATCATGTTTGCAATAGCTAGTTTCTAATTAAAATTCCAATGCAAATGTTTGAGAGAAAGCCTACCTATGATTCGACTTGAATCAACATAACTTGGCATCTGAGTTGACTCAGTTCAACTCTCTCAATCTCACCTTCTCCTTCTTCTTTCTTTTCTTTCTTTTCCTTCCTTCTCCTTCTCCTCTCTCTCTCTCTCTTATTATTATTATTATTATTTTCCATATCTAGTGGAAGGTGTCCAGTAATAGACTCAGCAGAACCGCACCTGACTCATGTCTGTAACTCAGTAGCAAGTCAACTCACCTCAGTTCAAGCTAGTGCAACGACGCACCAACCATTCCTCTCTCTCTTTCTCATTTCCCCTTCCTTTCATTTCTCTCTCCTTTTCTTCTCCTTGCTGGGATGTCTAGCAAACCCCCCAGGCACGAACCAGATCCGATCCAACTCGGCTCAGCAGCGAGTCAGGTTGCTACCCGAACCCACCACCTCTCTCTCACTGCCCTGATTCTTCCTTACCTTCTTCCTTTCTCTTTCTCTTCTCTCACTTTCCCTCCTTCCATGTGCTCAAAGTCTAGCAGCACCTCCAACTGATCTGCCTCAAGCTCGACAATGAGTTGAGCCAAGTGGTGCAACAGCCGCACCTTGAACTGACACTCTCTCTACCTTCTTCCCACCTCTTCTTTCTTTCTCTCCTCTCTTTCCTTTCTTTTATGTTTTCTTCCTGGCTTTTCGTGAGATTTGGAGTGGACAAAACCCATGCGAAAATAGGGTTACTGGCCTGGACCGGACTGAACCCGGTTCAACTTTAAATGAAGGAGATGATCCACCATTAATGGTGGATCTGAAAACACCACCAAATCTTTCAATCTATTTCCTTCAGATGGTCCGTATGGACCCTACTAAACTTATGGATAAGCTTTCATGAAGCTTTAAGTTTAGGTTGGTGGGTTCGCTAGAACAAAGGAGGTGGATGGTTTTTTCTCAGGCAGCTGTAATAAACAGAGCAGAGAACTGTTCATTGTATATATATCCTTTTTCTTGAAGCCCTAAGCTTCACACCACTGTTGGATGGATGGTGGATGGTCAGGATTACATCCTGCAGTCCAGTTTTTATAAAATTGTGGGAAGGAGCCGAAACCATCCCTGGTTTCAGTTGGGACGTCCTAAGAAAATGTATGGCTGAGATTTTACCAGACAAACAGTCGAGATACGCTGAATTAAAGGGTTGGGATTGGAGAGGGGAGAGAGCACATGGATTTCCCTCGTGGCAAGGAGGACAGTTGCCATTTTTAAAAATATGGTTTTGTAGGGCCGTTTTGCAGCGAGGTTTGTGTGTCCATACATGCATGAAAGTCTGATGTGAAACTTGGGTTTTAGTCTCACGCGTCCTTTATCAGAAGGATGAGTTGGATCATCCAGGTTGGGGCCATATGGTGGGCTGCGCACGTTGCAAACAAACGCTCGCCCGTTGCTATCAAAAACGCAGAGAGAGAGAGAGAGAGAGAGAGAGAGAGAGAGAGACCTCTCTATTTCAGGAAGTCATGGGTCAAGGGAGCTCTGACAGCTCCAGGTGGTACGATGCACAGCGGGTGTGCCACAGCAGTGCACACACACTCCACTAGGTGGGGTCCACCATGATGTTTGTGGGAAATCCACCCCGTTCATTTGGTTTCACAAGTCCAGTTAGGGCCCTAGACCAAAGGTGGACCAGATCCAAGGTCCAGGTGGGCCATACGGATTAATTCCTAGCTCTAATGGTGGCTTTCCATTAATCTAGTGGTCGGATCGTCCCAAGATTGAACATCAATGGTTGAAAAGGGTCTTATTGGCTATTTGTATGTCTTTTATAATGAGTGACTAACCAAAGACTAATATTAATATAATTTTTATTATTTTTTTATATTACTTATAATTATAATATTTAAAATCTCATTCATATATATATATATATATATATATAATTTTAACATTAGCATATTACTAATTACATACTGTTGTTCACACATTCATCAATATACATAGTTTATAATATACAATATCATATTATACGCATAAATGAATTGAAGATTGTATAATATTATATTTAATTAAAATTACATTTGTATTTGAAGATATAGTTATATAATTCCATAAAAAAAATATTCAATGCTACATTTTGATTTGACTTTGTGTTATGAATTCATTATTCATTATGTTTATTTAATATAATTTTATTTTCATAATGTCTTATATACATTAAGTACACACGTATCATTTTAACATGAAATTTTAAATCCTTACAAAGCATATACATTTCATAGTGTATATATATTTAGGTTGTATTATTTTTGTATTTATATTAAATTAAATTACATGGTAACACTTGAGTACTGGAAAGTATGGGGTGTTACAATCTACCCCCCTTAAAGAGAATTTCGTTCCCAAAATTCAGTACATAAATTATGAAAGTGAACATTGATCTATCTTACAGTGTTTGTATGCAACTACTAGTTCTCGATACTAAATTTATTTAGCTGATGACTAAGAATTTTACATCTTCCTCTTTATTTTTTGACTATCAATGATAGTTCCCAACTGTCTAAAGTATATTACCAATTTCTATTTTCCAGTGCTCAGGCTAACACGAATAGGTGGTTGTATTAGGTTTGAGCCCAATACCTTGATCATCTGTCTGCAGAACAGAGGATTTTTTTTGTGTAAATTCAGTATCCTGTTAAATCTCAATCTTCTACCTGATCAGGGCATTGAGATCATTGGAAATTTGCTAGGACTTAGAATTCGAGCCAAACCATATAAACTTGGTATAAATATAGTTTCATCCATTCGTGATCCTGATTATCCAAGACTCATGGGAAATATCATGTAATTTTCTACCTCCGTAACGGATAAGACCATGTGGCCCATTACGCTTCCAATGTGCACTCTGATTCCTTAATGTACTAACTGAAAATTTCTTGATCAAAATTTCTACATGGAGTTTGAGTTCAAAATTTCTAAACTCATTTAGCGTTTCAAATCTAATTCTAATATTTGCAAACTATGGTTGAAAACTTACCCAAAATTTTATAACTTTTCTAATTAGTTTTACGTGCTGAGATTTGTGGGAAATATTATTTCTAAGTAAAGAGACGTATTGGGGAGTTTAAATTACAGTTCCTATTACAATCTCTTAAGCTTAGATAATGTTTATGCTTGACCTAATGTACAATATGGTAGGTAAAGGTTTTCCTATATAGTGCCTAAGTTCATTCCATTTGATAAATATTGTAACCATGTTATTTCCAGCTAATGAAACTTCCAGAAAAGTTCAAACTCTATGTCTTTAAGAATCATTTCTTGGGAGTCAAGTCTAGGGAATGTTCTTGTTTGTTCTTACATATATCCTAGTGAGAACTTTCCCTCCCATGGTACCTAAGTTTAACTTCTAGTTCAAATGACTAAACATGAAATTTCCAAGGGAATCTATGTTCCATTTCCAAGTCTTAAGATTATCCAACAATGTGCTAGGGACCTAAGATCTAGAATTTCTACATTCTCAATTTCTCCTAGCTACAGGGGAAGTTCAAATGAGTTCAATGGCTAGTCTAATAATTTCTAAGGGGGGCCTAAGTTTATTCCCAAGTTCTTCAGTCCTCTAAACAAGTTTCTGAGGGGCCTAAAGTTTTGGGTTCTTATATTCACAATTTCCCCTAACTACAAGAGACATTCACATAAGTTCAAATGGTTATTCACTATGTCAAAATGGCCAATTTACTACGTCAAAAATTTCTTGGTTTAACGTCGGATTTAATCCATCATTAATGGAAAAACTCCGTTGCTAAACTCGTCTTCCATGAATATCCGTAGTCCGAACGTCGTGGAATTTAGCGACGGACCAAAATCCGTCGCTAAAATCTGATTTACGATGTATTTACGATGGATTTTTGTCCGTCGTAACTAGGCGACGGATGAAATCCGTCGTAAATTTTGATTTGGCGACGGTAATTGAACAGTTGCAACTTCCCTCCCAAAATATAAAATGGCGTGCTTTCGGTTGATTTTGCGACGGATCAGGTCCGTTGTAAAAGGAATTTTGCCTTAGAAGTTTTTTTGCAGTCTAATAATCATTTTTTAATAGAATTTCAATGGTTTAATTGTACATATTTGTATTTATGATTATTTTTTAACAATTGATTGAATACAAAAAGAAAATTTATTTTACTTTTACATCAAATGAGTGGAATTTTTATTTTTATTTTTAAATTAAAACTAATATTTAAATGATTTGTAATATCACATGAAAAAGAATATTGAGAAGTTTAAAAATTTTAACAATGTTTGAGAAAAAATTAGATTTTGAAAAAATAAAAATCGTGATTTAATAAAAATCTATTTTGTGGGAATAAAAAAGAGTATTTAATAAAGTTGATAAATTTGAAAAAAAAAAAAAAAGCATTTGATTTTGAGAAAAAATAATATCCTAAAAAAGAAAATTAAAAATATTTTTTAAAATGTGAAAATTTTCACAATTTTGAAAAATGAAACTATTTTAAAAAAGAAAATGAGAGTTTGAAATTTGAAAAATAAAAATAAAATTGTGAAGTTCAATAAAAATTGACGAGTTCGAATAAAATGATTTTAAAAAAATGGAGAAGTGAAAAAGAATTGAAAATTTTTGAATAAAATGATATTAAAAAATCGATACTTTATCAAAAAATAAACATTTTGAAACAAAAAATAAGTAAGTTGAAAATTTTTGTGATTTTGAAAAATAATTGAAAATGTTCAAAATTCAAAATTAAAAGAAAATTTATTTATAATAGCACTAAGATTTTGAATATATATATATATATATATATATATATATATATATATATATATATATATATATATATATATATATATATTTATATTTATATTTAAAAAGAAAAAATTGAAAAGTTGAAAACAACATGATGCTTTTGAAGAAAAAAATTGGCATTTTGAAATTTTTGGGAAAAGAATTAAAAATTGTGAAAATTTAAGATATTTTGAAAATAAAAATTTAGAATTTGTATTTGTATTTATTTTTTGAAATATTTTATAATAAAAATGATATTTTGTTAAAAGTTTTCAAAGAAAAATTAAGAGTAAAAAAATATACATTTTGAAAAAAAAATGTAATTTTTAAATGGAAATTGATATTTATCTGTGAAAAAATATTTTTTAATAAATTATTAGGCACATCTACTAATTGAACATTTAACCATTTTTGGACAATCGAATTAGTCCAGATTGAAGAGTAAATAACTTCATATGTTTAAATCAAATTTCACTCAAATTGTTGATCAATCTTGGATTCCTAATACCTTTCTCACATGTAGCTAGCTTAATTGGGGCGAGTAACTAGTCAAATTGAGGGTATTGATCAACACAATAGAGTGAATGGACTATATATATATATAATGGGCTAAATATTATTGTCAAAATTGTGACCCAACTTATTGACCTTGTGAAAACCTACAAATTGATGTTAATAAGTTTTATGGGTCCCATCATGATGTGTCTCGAACATCAACACCGTGCATTTAATGTGTCCCCTTTAGGTTCTGAGATATCTCAAAAAATCATCCGTAAACGAAACTTAGGTGGACCATACCATCTAAAACCATGTCAAGACATCATAAAAAATATAAAAGCACTTGGTAGGGCCCACATGAGTTTTGGATGCGGCTAAAACTTGGTCTGACCCCTCACCTAAGTGGGATACACATAATGAGTGGGTTGGATATGTGAATCACATTAAGGCAAGCATAATATATGATTATGAATGTTTTAAGGAAACCCCTCTACATTTAGGTGAGTTAGTCCTTACCTTTACCAAAGTAAACTTTGTGGGGTCCACCATTATTTATTTATTTTATCCATTCCGTTTATCCACATTAACAAATAATTTGAGGTCTAAAGAACAAAAAGGAAGCATATCCAAAGCTCAAGTGGACCACACCACAGGAAAATAGTGTGATTGAACCTCTACCATTGAAAAATTCCTGTGTAAGGATGCTAGGTGGGGCCCAACACCATGTGTTTAGAAAATCTACTTCGTTAATCCATTTCTAGAGATCATTTTAGGACAAGAGACTAAAAACAAGTTGGATCCAAAAATCAAGTGGGTCACATGAGAGGAAACATTGGGGAAACAAATACCTATAGTTGAAACCTTCTGGACTCCACCTTGATGTTTATATGCCGTCTAAACAGTTTATAAGGTCATTAAAACTGGCAATAAGTGAAAATACAAAAGAAATTTTTTTTTTAAAAAAAAGCCTGAAACAAAGCTTTTTATGGCCGTAAGAATGTTTCAACGGGCCTCACTGAATCCCCATTGTTTCATCTTGTGTGGCCCACTTTAGTTTTGGATACACTTCGTTTCTAGTATCTTTTTCTAAAATGAGCTCTATAAACGGATTAACGGTGTAGATTTCCCACAAACATGGTGGTGGGCCCCACCCAACATCCTTGCGCAGTAACTTCCTCCGAAAGGCTTTAGCAGGAAATCCACGTCCCCTAAAGCGGGCACGGATTGGCTACTGAAAGGTTGAGTAGCCAGACGTCACTAAGTTCTGTGGGCCCCACCATGATGTATGTTTTGAATCCACGCTGTCCATCCATCTGGAGAGATCATTTTAGCGTAAGACTCAAAGAACGAGTCACATCTAAAGATCCAGTGGACCCCACCAAAGAAAACAGTGGGGAGAGTGACACCACCGTTAAAAACTTCTAAAGGCCACAAGTTTTAGACGATATTTGTGTTTTCCCATATTTAATGTCTTTTTTAACTTTTGAACAGGTTGGATTTTGAAAAAACATCATGGTGGGCCTTAGGAAGGTTTCATCAGTGGGCATCAATCTTCCCTCTATTTTCTTTGGTGGGGTCTACTAAAGCTTTGGATCTACCTCATTATCTGGGTCATGTCTTAAAATAATATCTCCAAATGAATGGACGTTGTGGATACAACATATACATCATAGTGGGGTCCACAGAGCTAGTGACGTCACTTCAGTAGCGACTCTCGCTACTCAACCTGTCAGTATCTAATCCGCGTCCCCCTAAAACGGGGAACAGATTGGCTACTCCCCCTGACTCGGTGCTCTGTGAGGCCCACCATGATGTATGCGTGTCATCCATGTCGTCCATCTATTTTTATATATCATTTTATGATGTGAAAAAAAAAATGAATTTTATCTCAATCTCAAGTGAACCACATTACAGGAAACAGCTTTGAATGAATTTTGACCATTAAAAATGTTTTGGGGCGATAAAAGTTTTGGATCAAGCTGATATTTATTTTTTCCATTCATCTGGGTCTTTATGACCAAATCAACATATTGGATTTCAAATAAACAGTACAATGGGCCTTAGGAGGATTTTAATGGTGAATATCCATTCATTTTTTTTTTGTAGTGTGGCCCACCTAAGATTTATATCCCTATAAATTTTCTTATAAAGCCATAAAATGATCTATAAAAATGGATGAACGAAATGGATGAAACACATACATCATGTTAGGGCCCACAAAGCACCGACCACCAGCCCCGTGTAGCCAATCTGTCTCCCCTAAAACGAGACCCCTTTTCTCTCTCCCTCTCATCCACTTTTCGTCTGTCCCTCTCCTAGCGTCGGCCCTAGAGATCTCCCCCACCTCTCTCTTCCTATCGATCTCTTCACGAACATCAGGTAATGCTCTTGTTCTCTCTCTCAATCTCTCTCTCTCTCTCTCTCTCTCTCTCTCTCTCTCTCTCTTAATCGATTGATAGCAGTGGTTCTCTCAATCGATTGATAGTGGTGGTTCTCTCTCAGTCTCTCTCTCCTAGCGCCATGATTGGAAACCCCCTGGATTCGAAACCCTCATGATTAGAAACCCTCTGGATTCGAAACTCCCATGATTGGAAACCCTCTAGATTCGGAGCCCCCATAATTTGAAACCCCTGTTTTTTTGGGTGTAGGGTTTATTTGTAATTGTTAAGTATATAGGCCAATGGTGTTCTTTCCCTCTTAAAAATCTTTTCAGTTTAAGTAATCAACATAAAGAAGTCCATCTCTACTAAAAAATTTCAAGTTCTAATCAATTTTATTAACAAGCAATCTCCCTTTTTTTTTCTTTTTCTTTTTTTCTTTTTTTGAGATTTCCCCAAAACTTATTTTGAATAAAATAAGTTTAATTTGGTTTACTCAAAACAGTGAGTTTTTTTCCTATCTGCCGAAAAATACGGGGTTTTAAATGTTTAATCAATCATATGAGATTTTTATTTTTTCATAAAGATGAGTTTAAAAGGAGTTTTGCAACTCAAGGAGAATCTCAGAGAAAGAAGTTGTTCGGCTACAGCATGGGTGGAATGAGTTTTTGCTACAGCACTTGCATGTGGTTGAGTTTGTTTTCACAGAGTATGGCCCACTTGAGTTTGAATTGAAAAGAGAAAATGAGTGGATTTACAAGATGGATGGACTGGATGATATGGATAAATTGTCTCATGACTTCTATTTTTAAATCATGGATAAGATTGCATCATGGGTTTTATTTTTAAAACATGGGACATTGATATAATGGATAGGATTGTCTCATGAGCTTTACTTTTAAAAAATGAGTCATCCATTGTCACGCCCCAGACTCGGTAACCGGAATCACAAGGGACCCGATGGCCGGTTTTGGCCGTAACAGCCTCCATAGTACCTCATTCTCAGCTCCTGAGGCAGGTTCCAATCCAGGGATCCTAAAAGGAGGATTTTCATAACGGTATAATCATTTACAATATGAGCATACCCAACATTACAACAAGTACATCTGAGAATAACAAAGGCACACATTGTAAAATTCACTATAAATTTAAACTTTTACAATCATCCATAAGGTCCTAAAGGACATACATGAGATAAAAGGAAAAGAGGGAAAGGTCGGCAACACTGGAGTCCTCAAATGCTCAGTTCTACTCCACGCATTGCAACTACGATACCTGCCTAGAATCTCCTGCACGCATCAATCGTGTATAAGCTTATAAAGCTTAGAAGGTGGTGAAAGTGTGTGACAATGGCGCACAGAAGAATAGTAGGAGATGCAAGAAGGAAAATATGCTCAATGGGACAATCACTAATCTTACCAAGGCTTAGCATGAATATGATGCGATGAGTACTGGATGTCATACCAAGGCAATGTATGAAGGGGGCTTGTACAGCCAATGCTAATGTGATGCAAGTAATGTCAGTGCTCATATCTAAACCATAAGTCAAGTACATTTTCAATCATGAGGAAATCACCAGGGTCCATTATACTGCTGAATGACTATCGCTCTACAGACCCCGCACAGTCAAACGAGCATAAGAGACCTCACTACCCGCCGGTGGACAGCCAATCACCAGCAAGGCCTGACGGTAGCGGACCCATTTGTGAGCTGGTCAGACTCAGCCTAGCAATGCCCCCTACACACCGGGCAGGTAAGGTCATACCCCTATCCAACCGTCTACACAACAGTGGGAGTCGCAGCCTAACGGTATAAGGCCCTCGTGCGCTCATGTATTCCACCCGGTCATAGCGTTGGAGTAGATCCTTAGTACCATAGAAGTTTTAGGAATTTTACCCATGGGCATCCTATGCACCCGGTATGCTCAATTGATATTTTTGGTGTCCACACATACGGCCATCCACGAATACCCCTGTGGAGGCAAGGCCCTGATGAAGTAAGGGCGAATATCTACAAGATATGCAATGTCAGATGCATGAATCACACAATCACCCATGCATCAATCCCAAGCATCCATCTCTCATAGAGATTCTAACATGTCCTACACAATGGCACAACCATGGCCAATCATACCTCAACCAAGCATGCATATGATGTGCATGGGAGTGGGCTATGAAGATGAATAGGGGTGTCAATACGGTGAAGATGAGCTCTCTACCTAACCATGAAAGATCTAGGTACTTAACCAATTCCTCATAAGGAATATAACCTCTAGTGGGGGCCCATATACCTGGGGTAGCCCACGAGACTAAGGAGAACAATGGTATGGGCCTAAATAGTGAAACGGCTTAGCAAGGGTCTATGGTGGGCCTTTAACCACCCATAGAAGCCCACGGGCCTACCTTAGAGCCACCAATGTGGACATCCAACCACAATTGGTCCCTAAGAGGTAGTCCATCTCTAATTGATCATGAATCAAGGCCCAAGGCACATGCAACATCAAAAATAAGAAATGAGCAGCCATAATTATACCACAAACACTCATGTTGGGCTTTAGAAAAGGCGGCCTAAGGCCTACCCAAAATATGGGTCCAAGGGGAACACACATAACCCAACCCATATATACCACTATGGGCCTATAGAGGAAAGGTTAGGGCCCAACATAAAGGCCACTAATCTCATATATTATGGTGGCCTAGTGGGCAGCCCATTGCTCAAACCGTATGGGCAAATGTCATGCTCTTAGTCAAGTAAGTTGAGCCTACAACCCGGCCCAAGTATAAAGTTGATTTGATGGGAAACCAAGGGCCCATCTATATGTGTAATCCGGCCCACTAACCCAACACAATAGTATGGTAAAAATAGCCGAAGAGTTCAATGGGCCTATCTAGAAAGTTCTAGCCCAATTGGACCTAAAGAGTTCAACAACTAGCTACATTCATGGACTCAATTAAATTCAACTGTGGTAGGCCTCAAAAGTGCATTTATTAAGCCCAACATTTAAGGAAATAAAGGTATAAATTATTTCCTCTAAGATCTTTATAATGTGGTGGGCCCCACTCAAAATTTCAGCCCAAGGCCAAGCATAATTATAACATGTTGTTGTCCTAAATTTGGGCACTCCATTAGAGTGGATCTAGGGCTTCTAAAACTCTAAAAATTAAGGGCTAAGGTCCCTCATCATGCATACAATGAGAGGAAACCCAAAAATGTGGGTTACCATTGGAGGAAATGTTTTTAAACTATGGTTTTTATCAAGGCATATTGTTGTACTGCACAGCAGAAAAATCTGGTAGTCCAACCATCTTGGCCCATTCTTTTGGATGACCAAACTGGGTCAGTTGGGGCTGAAATTTTATAGAGTGATAATTTCATAGGTGGGACACACCCACACAAAATTTCAAAATTTTTATATATTTCTAAGTATTTTAATTAATTTAAACAATACAGACCGTCCAGAAAATCGGACAGACCTGGACATCCCAACGTGGTGGGCCAGTCCGGCCCTCGCCACAGTGCGTATAGGGGTCCATTGGACCTAACATTTGGTAGGTGGGTCTTAAATTGAGTATACCACACCCCTAGAGAATTTTAAAATTTTTGGACATCTATAAATATTTTAATTCATTTAAAGAAATCAATTTATCCTAAAAATTGGACTGATCTGGACACCATATTATAATGGGCCGGTCCAGCCACCACCATGGTGTATACAGGCGTCCATTGGCCCCAAAATTTTGTAGGTGGGTCTTAACATGAGTGGGACACCCTCTTATAAATTTTTATAATTTTTAAACACCCAAAGATATTTTAATAAATTCCAGAAATCCAACTGTCTATGGTGGAATGTTGCTGGAACAGTGCAGAAAATCCAGACTGTCCACCTCACTTGGACCACACCTTTGGGACCTCAAACAAGGTCAGATGGGGCTGATATTTGGAAGACACCAAGATGAGATCCCCACCTTTCAGAAAAGTATATTTAATGGGTATGAATAGTCCCCCAAACAGTCCCAAAATCTGGTCCAAAAACAACCAGAAACTGTCCAGAAAATTCTGGACAGCAACATGTACTTAGATAAAATTTATTATATAAGTTAAATAAAAAAGGAAAATACATTAATGGAGGATGGTGTGGCCTTCCTTAGTGGGCCTCACAAATGTCTATGTCATAATCTAAAGTCTACACACCTTGCATGCATCATTAAGGCAGCAAGTAGGACACCCAAAATCAAACAATGAGAAGTTTGGGCATCCCACCTTGCTGAAATTTCTGAATGTCCTAGGCCCACCAAATGGGCCACACACATCAGGAAATAAAATGAGGAAAAAGAGAGATAGAAAAATAATCTGGCCATAGGGAAAGGGCTCCACCACTATTGAGCCCTCTCAAGATCAATCACACCCACACATCATACATAGATTTACATTTACAACATGGATCTTGCACGTGCATGGCCTATAATTAAAATGCATGGTGAGAATGTCATCCCTACCATGGTTATAAGGTCTAGATGACCCAAACATAATATGATATGAAAGAAAACTACCATGATGGGGCCCATAGAGAAAGGCCCCATGCATGGATCATGCATGCATAAGGTAGGCCATTAGGCTACAACCATGGGATTGTGTGGGATCTCCACCATTGATTGGTGGGTCCTACACTTTTCTCATGAAAGAAAGAAAATATATAGGCTATAGAAATCAGATTTTTACATCTAGAGGAGCACCCACCTCAAAGATCTCCACCAAAACTCCAACTCTAGGCTTCTAAGGCTCCAAACAAGCAAGATTGATGGTTGAGATGAGATTGGGATGGATGGATTAAGGGGAAATGGAGGAGAAGGGGGATGAAAAAGGGGGAAAATGGGGTGGAGAAATGGAGAAAATTTTTTAGAGAAGAAGAGAAGAGAGAGAGAAATGAGAGGGAAAGAGAGAAAAAAATCTTTTTAAGGAAAGTAGTCATTAACCTATAGTGATACAAACAATGTTGCTAGGGCAGGTTAGGTGTGGGTGGTGTGTGAGGTCTTGGTAGTGTGAGTTATGGAGATTTAGGTGGTGTGTGTAGTGTATTGGAACTTATGCAAAAGAGGGAGTGTGGGCCACATGCACCACTCCAAGGTGGGCTACATGATCAAAATCAAGGGGCATAGAATGAAACATACACAACTTATGATCCACACATCGGATGGACGCACGAGACGCGGCGTTGGAACTGCGGTAACAATGCGGTCGCAATGGCGTAGGTCTTAGCTCGATCCGAGTTGGGTCTGTGTGATCGGACTCAAGGATAACTGCAAACACTATCTGAGGGTTATGGGTCACCGAAATTCGACCGGTACAACCACGAGACCATAAGAAATGAAATGCACACTCACACACACACATGCACACATGCGAACTTGGGTCGAGTCTCACATCCATCCCACTTGATACATAACCGTGCCTACCATGATGTCCTTTGGAGAGATGGTTCCAATATATTCTGGTTTTTCCATACTAATGTATCTTATTAGTAATTTTACTAAATTTATTTTGCAACCCTTGTGTACGTGGGACCATCTTAATGTTTTCATGCCATCCAATCTGTCCACATGGCTCTCCCCACCATGAAATTTTGGCTCTTCAAAAATAAGCTAATCCAACCATCATATGACCACCTTATGAAATGGAAACTTTTTTTTTTGGTTTTTTTTTTTTAATCTCTCTGTGTGTTACTGGCCAAAATATCATGTATCCAAAACTCTAAATAATTGTCCCTTCAGCCTTTTTTTATATATAAAAAAATGTGGTTGTATATTCCTTGAAGTTGCTGCAATTTTCCAGTTGTATTAAAGCTATGATAGGTGGATCCTTAAAGAAACAGGAGTGCAAGATACTTGAACAAGGAAAATGATAAGGGATCCACCTTTCCTTTTCCCAACATTTGAAATCCATACTTGCTTGGGGTATTTTTGCACCTTTTAATACAAGTTGGTTTTATAAACCCAAGTACTTCCATTTACACTTATCCTTTTGGTGATGCTGTTCAGAAAGATAAACTATTGCAAATGGTGAGATTTAGTGCTGAGATGGTTTTCAGTATAAGGATAGCACTATGAGAAAGTACATCTTGATTTCCCTAATTTTGATATTTGAAGATGGGCACTATGAGTTGCTGCTGATGTAATTAATTCTTTCACAAGTTTTGTTTACTGTTTTACAAAAAGAAAGACTGGTCTGTGGAACACACCACATTTCCATTTCTAACTATTTGTGGCTTCACCATTCATCATACCATGTGTGTCAATTAGACACAAGTGCAAGATCCAAGCTATCCACCAATTGAGTACCAGCTTGCAAATGTCCTATCCTAACATTCATGCTGCTCTATTCTTGTTGACCATAACATTTGAAATAGGGAAATTTAGCAACTTTTTTTTTCTACCCATCCATTTCTCTGTATCTTGAACTCATGTCAATTTTCCATATCTGGTGGCCTGAAGGAGCTTGGGCTGTACACACATTTAGGATTAGAAAAACCCTGTTAGTAGAAGTACTAGTTATTAACCTGCATTGAGCTATCTATTTTTTATTCTCTCTTCATCACTAGAGTAATTCTACCCTTAAAAGAGTATTAAAATCCTTGTCATGCTATTTGGGCTCCCTTTTTGTAGGTGCAAGCTGGTCTTTCTGCACTTGAAGATGCAATGGAAGCAGGATATGAAGATTTCAAGGTAATCAACCCAATTTCTCAAAATCTACATTTTTTTTAATCGTAAGATTGATGTCAGCAGAATGTTTTCCTTCAAACAAGAGGTTGGCTAATCCCATATGCTTGTAAAAGGTAGCCCAAAATGCATTGCATCTACCAATGAGGTGCATGGGTGCCAATAGTAATCTAAATAACATTTAGGGCCCGTTTGGCTACCACTAAATAAGTTACTTTTTTCTACTTACAACAGTAGATAAGTAACTTATTTCAATAAGTTTGGTTTAAGATTACTTAATCTCTTCAGCTTAAAAAGTAGAAACCAAGATAAGATACGTGAGGCATAAGTAGCTTATCTTAAGTAACTTAAGATCCAAACTTTGTTTTCATTATCTCAGCAGCCAATATAAGTTTCTCTTTGTATCCTTTCATGCCTCTTCATTGTTTATAGTCAATGCCACCAATGGTTACAAATGCCTTAGCCTACCAACGGGCTAAGGCTGTATGTACATCTCCTCATGTGAGGCTCAAGAGCCCAAAAATTAGGCAGATCCAAGATTGAGGTGGACCACACTATAGGAAACAGTAGTAATGGGAATGCTCACTGTTGAAACCTTATAGGGCCCATCGTGATGTTCATATGCCATCCAAACCATCCATAAGGTCATTCCCCTTCATCAAAACAAATTCAAGGTATTGACAATAGACATTCCTGTTAACGGCATTATTGATTTTTTTTTTTTTAATGAAAAGTGAATCTTTCTTTTTATTGAAATTTCAGTTATAGAAAATTTCTAGGAATCTCTAAGGAGGAGAAATGTGGCAACTCTCCTGAGTTTGTATTCATAATGTGACTTCCATATTTTTATTCTATTTGTCTATTTTTGCATTGATTCATTTTCTTTGTTGATGGAAAATACATCTAGTTTCTTGAAGTAGTTCAACTCGAAGGACATGCCATCACCCAAAAAGAAGTTGTTCTGTCAAGAGAGATCCATCTCCTGTAGGCATTTGCTACTTCTTTTTCAACTGAATTGAACTATGGTTTGTGTTATTTTTTCTTTTACCCTTTTTTTAAAATGCTAGGAAGTGATACGTCGGCCAGTCCCAAGCCCAGGTAAGGGAGGACTGAGGGCAAGTGGGTAGCTGCTATGAACTTCACAAGTGGAGATGCTTCTCCAGATTGTCATTGTGTACTGAAACTCCATATATCTTGGGTGACAAACACCCTTTTCGGAAATGAACAGTCAAGTACTACTGGAGAGTACCTCTGCAATATTCTGATTCATGGTAATGTCACTCTGTGTGTGGGAAATGTTCCTATAAGGTCGAGCTCGACACCACGAGTCAGTGGTGAAAATAGGTCCAAATGGAACTTGTCAGCCCCTGAAATGGGCGAGTCATGACTTATTCATCGACAAAATGAGTTGGTCTGAGTCGGCCTGTCAAAAATCATGCTTGTCTTAGAGTAGAAAAATGCACTAGCAAAGATTTGAGTTTTATGATATCTCACTAGTTTATTGTTTTGACAGGCTTATAATCCTTTGCTGGATATTCACATTTCTTAATTTTATTTGTTCTTTCTTTTGTTTTTGGTACTAAGAGAATAAAATTATGTTTTCAGGTTTGCCAATAACACATGTACGGCTTGGACTATAGAAGAAAATAGTCATTGGTGATAGTTTGAAAAATCAACTTCTCTTTTGATAGTTTGAAATTAATGTATGCATGGCTATTCGAGAGGATATATCCACTACAACACAACGAGTGCACTATCATTATCTTTTAGCCACTTTCTATATAGCGGACCATACTGAATTTTGAATTGCAATTTGTGCTGCTATGGTCTCTGCTTTCAATGTGGTGTAGGAGGACAGACGTGCTTGTTGATGGCTAGGTTTTCATGTTCGTTTGGCTAGATTTTGGAAGCCTTTGGAGTAGACCCCATCAAGGGGTTTATAGATTTTCAGGTATTGGATTGAGTTACAGTCAACTTTGTAATTACCATAACTCTATTCGTCATTTTTAAACTGAGAAATTTGGGTTCTTGATGGTTTAGCTAGAGCTTCATTCTGGATCTCATCTTTATTATGTTTATGCAGGTGGTGGAAAATGAAAAAATATAGGCAAAAACAGTATGGATTTTTTTAAAAAATAAATCTGGTCTTTTTTTAATGGCCAGAGAGAGTTCTATATTACAATGGTTCTTTTAACTGTATAGCTATTTTCAATTTTTGGTTGACATTGTTGTAGGAGGCAGCCATGATATGATTAGGAATAAGTGAATACAGGGAGCGGCAAAGAAAGTAGTTGGCAAGATTAAAGTGGAAGGTTAGTTTTCAATGGTATAAACCGAATTTAATGATGTTTAGTGCAACCATCTGCACCCTAAGCTACTCTTATTTTCATTGGTATAGAAATTGTGAGTAATATTCTATCTTAAATCAGACGTTAAAAAGTTCTAAGCCTTCTTAGAACATCTCAGGTCATGTTTATGTTTGTATGAATCCCGACTTTTGAGTTTTGGAACATCTAAAGTTTGAAATTCTCATTACAGAAAAGTGTCAAAAGAGATAGGTCTTAGTTTTAAAGAGTTAGATCTTGTTTGATTGGTCCAAACAACAAGAACAGTTTCCAAAGGGCCTGTTGGATGCAAACTCCGAAGGGGCTTTTGAGGCCTAAACCCCTTTTTAATCCAAACAACAGTTCATGTTGTGCATTTAGATGTACTTTGTAGACCCTTATCTCCTCCTGCTCAACAAAAATATGGTCTGGAACTGTTATTGTCCCAATCGCATTCACCGTCTATCTTTGTAAATATGGCTATAGTTTATGATCTGCAAAAGGCACTCTTGTACATCTCTTGCTCGGGTGCGATATTGTTTATAATTGCGGTGTTGAGGTCTAACTGTGTGTGAAACATTTCTAATACATACGGAGGGATTTTTTTAGCTCCCTAAGATTTGAGTCGGCTTCATTTTTGGATTTACATACATCAATTTGTGAGCCCCACAGTTAGGGCTCCCACCGACTAAATGCACTTTCTAAGAGCATTCATATTTTTCAGTTGTACAATAACAATCTGACAGGTCCAATCACATCCCATTTTTCAGTGTAAGTTTTAGATCGTGTTCACATGCATTTCTACTAGTAGTCATATTTTTCAGTGCCTCTAACTCTTTTCTTTTTCTTTTTTACTTTTTCTTTTCTTTTCCTTTTTTCAGAAGAGTAAGACAAGGTGTTCTTGTCCAGAGTACGATCAACCTCCTATAAATACCCATCCATCGTAAGTTCATAATAGACCATAAGCAACAACAGCCATGGCCATACAAAAATCTCTCTTGCTTTTCTTCTTTTAACATTAGAATTTCTTTCTTTCAATGCCTTTCCAACAGCAACAACATCCACTCTTAGAGAAGCAGAGGCTCTCTTGGAATGGAAAGCCAGCATCTTCTCACCACAAACTCTCCATTCATGGTCACTTCTAACTGCTAATGCTAGTGCCACCACAATCTCTCCATGCAAATGGTATGGATCTCCTGCAACGGCCTTGGAAGCGTAATAAAGATGAGCCTACCGAGTGTAGGCTTGCAAGGTAAGCTTGATAACTTGAGCTTCTCCTCATTTCCAAACCTCTTCCATCTCAATCTCAGTGACAACCCACTCACTAGAACCATCCCAGCTGATATTAACACTCTTTACAGACTCGTCTCCCTCATTATCTCCATGAATAATCTCTCTGGAGTTCAACCTCTTTCAATGGCTAACCTTTCTCACCTTTCAGAGCTCGACATCTCGTCTAATGAAATAACTGGGCCTATTCTTGTCTTTAGGTAACTTAACCAGGCTGACAATCCTCTACCTCTATAACAATCAAATTTTTCTGGTTTAATTCCTACACAATTATGAAATCTCAAGAATTTGGTTCAATTGTTATTGCTAAATAACAATCTAACAGGTCCAATCCCTTCTACTTTAGGTAATTTGAGAAACACTTTTACCTCTACAGAAATCAAATTTCTGGTTCAATTCCTGCACAATTACGAAATCTAGAGATTTTGATTTTGTACTTGGTACTATTGTATTGAAAGAAAGTTCTAAGAAAGTTGTGTATCTATCAATTTTAGGAATAGGATTCTTATTAAAAAATCATATGCATTATTTTTTGAATGACTATCAGGTGTAAGATTCAATAAAATAAAATAAAATCTTCCAATATTTTTTTTTATTCACAGATATTTTAACGACGGATCAAATCCGTCGCTAATTAAGTGACGGATTTGGGTCCGTCGCTCCTCACATTAGCGACGGACCTAATCCGTCAGTAATAATTTTTACTACGAATAATAAGTGGGTTTTTTCTAATATTAGCAACGAAGTTTTTTTTTTTGCGACGAACCTTATCCGTCGCAGATTAAATGATGGACCTTATCCGTCGCAAATTAAATGATGGATTTTATCCATCAAAAAAGAAAAATGACCCAGTAAATAGCGACGGACGAAATCTGTCATTTATTTGGTTTTACGACAGATTTGGTCCATCGCAAATCCGTGATTTTAGCGTAGTGATTCTAATCATTTCTAAGGGACTTCTACATAAGTTTAAAGTCCAACTGTATAACTTAAAATTCTCAAGGGAGTCTAGAGTTTGAAATTTCTATGTTTCCAATTTTCTCTTATTCTAAGGGAATCCTACATACATTCAAATGAATCTAAAATTCTCAAGAAACCTAAGTTTAGGTTTCTATATTCACAGTCATTCTTCTAAATCCAAGGGAAGTTCACCCAAGTTCAAATTTCTAAATTCAAACATCCTAACTTGAGACATTTAAGGTTTGTATAAGATAATTTTCCAAGGCCAAGTTTGTCCAAACTATACTCTGTTACCAACTTGTGATGCCCCGACTTTTCAGGACCCTAGTATATGACCTGTGTCCTAAAAATCCGAGTGTTAACCTTAAAGGATGGTCAAATTCGAGTGTACTTTTTTTTTTTTCATTAGAGTAAGCAGATGAACGTAGTATGGACAAATAGACATAAAGAAAAATTTCATTATCATTCAAATATACAAGAAGCTGCCCATAATAACTTATACAAACTAATGTCTCTGAATTTAACAAGTACAAGATTTACATGAAGAATAGTAGACAACATATAAATATAAGTCGTAGGATCACGCAGCTCCTCCAGGTAGATGTAGTTATGCAACCCTGGTAATCGTACCCTGCACCTCACCAAGTCTGAAGATACATATCACTAAAGTCACCTGTACTACCTGTATGGTTATATATTTGATGGATGAGTAGTCAACTCAGTGTGAATTTTCCTCAAGATTATACACCACATCATTAGGTAGGAAATAGTATAAAACACCCAGACAACCAAAACAGAGTAAATGTAGTCTTTTAAGATGCATGGATGCATGAACGCAATCATTGAACCTAGGAAACATCATCCAGTCGGGTCACGTATGCAATCATCGACCTGGGTAAAACATTCGGACGGTCGGTGCCCCAGGTAAAACATCTTGATGGGCATTGAGGTCGTCACCCAAGGATATGACTGGTCATCAGCGCAACACTCGATGTAATCGCATGGGCATGAAGATCCAAGTCATCATCATAAATCAAATGACTAGTCATTAGCTCAACACTCAGCGAATTATATTGGCATAATGATCCAAGTCATCATAAATATGTCATGTATGCATGATTAGTCAAGTCATTATTAGTCCATTTACAACCAGCCAATTTAGATAAGCTCAAAGGTCACTATAGGGACGGCTTGAGCATAGTGTCTCATTACCACTATCCCCGGCCAATAAGGTTACCATCTTAGGATGTTTAATGGAAATCCATCGACTAGTGGTCAATCATATTACAGCATATGGGGCTTACTATCGCATGGTTGGATATCATAAAAAATAGAACCCATATAGGGAAAACATCAAAATAAAACCATGTAGGGTGGGTATCAAAATATGTCACATAGGACGAATATCAAAACTATACAATAAAGACCATCCTTAAAAACTACTGGACACAACAACCCTGGATGGTAGGCCCACATCAATGATCCATCTAGACCACCATACAATAACCACTAGATCAAAGGTCCATTGCAATCACCGTCAATCGAGTTACAACCCAAGTATGGGTGTACATATATAAGTGGGGGTTTCCTACTGATGTACCAATTTAAGTTCCATAAGTAATCCACAATTAATTCATGAACAAATATACAAGATGAACATTAAGCAGGCAATATAGCAATTCAATTTCCACCAGCTAACACATGTGATTATAAGAGAGAGATATCAATTATAATTTTTAATAAAAACTATAACTTAAGCTAATGAGAAGATGGAAAGCTCAAGGGGAAGAATCATCACCTTATACTTTGAATCGCCTTCTAGTGTCATTAAGCACTTACGCCCTTAGAATTGTATCCTACCACAAATCATGAACTTATATAATTAGGTCCAAGTTCTAATCACTACCTAAGGTTTAAGATCATCGCCTAGGGTTGTCTTTTAGGGTTTTAGTGTAGAATTAGGGCTTTCATCTTAGGGTTTAGTCTTAAACTTAGATTCTAGGATTGGGACTCTACTTGGTGTATTAGTTAAAATTACATTTTAATAATTACAAGAATACCATTAGCATTAGCATTATAATTTATATTAGCTAATCTGTTAATAATGATGGTTTATAAGTTCACATTTAAATATTGACATTAGATTCTACACCTAGATCCATACTCAACACACCATCTATGTTTAAAGTTTTGACCTAAGGTTTAGGCCAGGATAAATTTTTAGGGTTTGAACCCTAGTGGTGCATAATTAATTATAATGTTAACTTATGTAACGCCCGTGAAAAATCCATAATTGGGATCGAGTACCAACTCGACCCGAAATTGCGTAGAATTAAATTCTATGGAAATTAAGTGTAAGTTAGCTAGCGCAACGCTGGTGTGGCTGGGAAATAGTCCCTGATAACTTTAAATACGTTCTACAAGACCCAAATCGAGTAGAACAAATGACTCTATAATACTCTATAACCTCGGATCAAACTCTAAGCAGGTTTGGTCACTGGACCGCTTTGAACTTTTGTATTGGATCTAGACCACACGACGAAAGTGCGATACTTCCTATCTTAGACCGTTAGAACCGCCTTGTTGGACTTGACGCTCATTTCGAAAATCAAGTCAAACTGATAATCACAGACTATTTCATTGATCCCGGACTGAAGAGAGTGCGAATAGGGACAAAATTGGAATTTTAAATTCAAATCTGGCACACGACTTGACGTGTCAGTATTAAGCGTCCTGACCGTCAGAATTCATCCAAATTACACCCTCGGATCAGGAAAAATTTCTATTTTATATCATGAGACTTTCAGCCCTGATCTACGTGCGGTGACCGCTGAACTGAAACTGGTCCGCCACGTGCGATCTGCGAACCTTGCCAGACTAAAAACTTAATACGTGCTATATCTGGTACGCATGAGCTTAAGTCCGATCGCATTCAACCAGGGGACCACCAGAAAGTATCTTTTGGACCGAAACAGCCCCGAAATGGATATGCACTAAGTAAACTTCGTTCCGGAGCCTGTTTTCGGCATTTTTTAGCTTATAAAAGGGGTTGAAACCCTCATTCCTCTCTCCCATCCAAAAATTGTAAAAAACCTAGCTTTAGAAGAGAGAAAAGGAGAGAGTTTGAGAGAGAGAGTGGAAGGATTTTTCCCGCCTTCGTGCCACCTGTTGCACGTGCTGTAGCAGCTCTTCCCAATCACCTGGCTGGTGATTTCTCTGCTTTTTCAGGTATGAAACAACCCTAGAAGTTGCTGATTTAGGGTTTACTAGGATTCATAGCGTGTTAGCTAATGTAATTGGTAAAATAGGTTCTCCTACTGCCGTTGACGAAGCGTATACGCTCCGTTTCAATTCACGAGTCTACAAGACATAAGGTGAGGATTTTAGACGCTTTGATTGACGGTTTACGATGCTTTCAATGTCGTTTAATAGTAGATTATTGACGGCATCGCCGTTTGACATGTACAATATGCTCTCCGTTTCCTGTTTCGTAAATTAACGAAGAATATGAGATTTAGGGCATTTTACTCATTTGTAGGAAGTACAGTTTATACTCATATTTTACTGATGTGATTGACATGGTTTGTTGTCGCATTAGGAAGTTAGGAATGCGTGCATAATTAGTTTGGCGAAGAGATTCGCCTAATTGCGCACTTTGGGTCGACATACTATATGTAGACCTAAGTGTGTAGTGTATGTGTTTGTATAAATGTCTGTATTAGTATGTATTGAATTAAATGATGTTATGAGATAGTTTGAGATTGATTTCTCAATTAATATGCTGACCTAAATGATTTCCTACTTGTTGACTATATGCATGATTTCATTACATGCATGGAATATATGTGCTTGAAGATTTGCTTAAGTTGAATGTTATAACATGTGTTAACATGCTCACATGATTGTATTTCAATTCCAATACTCTTACATAAATTGCTGATGTGATTCCATAAGTGTTTGGGACTAGACTTAGTCCAGGCAGTCGGTAACCGAGCGAATTCGTGGCTGACTGGTCATAGCCACGAACGACGCGTCGATGAACGCGATTCGTGTTTGGAGTTGGCGGCAGTGGTTAGGCCACGCGAAGTGTTTTACGCACTTCATGTCGTTCGACTTGAGATGCGATCGCGCTAGTCGAGCCCGTCAAGCAACCCGACTGGCCGATGTATGTTCACCTTGTATGAGTCATAACTGCTTGAACCTAGGGTACTGAACTTACCATTGTAAACCCTGTTAACCATGGTACCTTGATCCACGAAGACTCATGAGCCGGGCATGGTGGTATGGGACACCGTGGTCGAGCTTTCGGCCTACGCTGGGGCTACAAACCTCCCCGTAGTGACCAGTGAGCACCTAGACTCGTGAGCAGATTATGGTGGTATGGGACACTATATTCTAGCTGTCGGCATACATTGATCAGGCGACGAGTCCTTTGTAGTGACCGCGAGCGTATTCTGAGTCCACGGGAGGCGACGACCATTCCGTTGCAGTAGAGTACGGTAGGCCTGTATTGATAAGGTGATGGGGGAGCGGTGCAACGAGTGCGAGCAACAGCCCTGGCAGCCCTTACAGTGACCTACGAAATATACATCGTATGAGATTACTAGGAGTGACGACCCTAGACGGGATCTGTGTTGGGATTGATACAAGGGAAGTACCTTAGTTTCCCAATCCTACTGTTTGAATGGACTAATAACAACTTGAAAATCATATCACCATAGCATTGCATGTGCCTGGAAGATGTGGAGCACTCTAGGGAGTGTGGCATGCCGCGGTCCTAAGATGTTGCCATATGAGGGAGATCGTCGGTGAGGGCATACATCACTTCATGTCATCTTGCATTAACAATAGTATTAGAATTTTTTGATTTACTGCTTTACTATTATCGCATGATTGAATTGTGAACATGCTAATCCTTGCTCTACGATTTCACTGAGTTGATCACTCACTCCCACGTTACGGGATGGTGTTTGCAACACCCACCAGACCCTGTTGTAGATGCAGGTGAGGCTGAGATCCAGGAGGCAGAGCCAGACTTCGACGAGGACCAGGACGAGTTCTCGTACATGCAGTATCACGATGGCTTTGCGTAGGCGACCTGGATCGATGGGACTTCAGTGGGACTGTTTTGGACATTTACTTTTGTTCATGTATATGTATATGAGACTCAGAGATGTATTCATACTTAGAGACAGATGAGATTTACTTTATTTTTTCATACAGTGATATATATATTGTTCAGTCTTCCGCTTGCTTTTATCACTGGATCTGAGGTATGAATTACAGTTTTGGTATACTTTTACTCATGTGAATGCTTTAAATCAGACAACATTGAATCATAATCATTTTTGTTGCATAAGTGACGGTCTGGAACTCGGGAGTTGAGTTTATACACGACCCCCGATTTTCAGGGTGTTACAAGTTGGTATCAGAGCATGAATAAAAGTATACTGGGCCTGGGTTATGGTCTCGCGACGTACGCTGTCGCTTCCTTTGACTTAGGTGGGTGCGAGAAGGGTCTAGAAACACTTCTAGGATCACAGATTCGTCGATAGGCGATGTCTATTCGAATCGATCTCACGATCGAGTCTGTAACGCATCTCGGGTCGCGTAAAGCAACCCGAATAGCTTCTAAGCCGTAGGAAGTCAGGTTGAGACGTCCTATGAACGATTTTAAACCCGTAAAAGTGAATCCTTGGGCCGTGGGATGACCACGACTCCTGTAATCAATCGTCAGGGCTTAAAAATCCCGTTTCACCAAAAATCTTCAAAATTCTTCCTCTCACCACTCCAATATTCATTTCTTTCTTATCCAATTCATGTTAGGCATCAAACCTAATGTGAAAATAACACAAAATAATACTTTCATAAAATTTTACAGTAAATAGTAAAATTTTATGAAAAATGGCCATAAGGCCATTCTAATTTCACTTTCTTTAGCTAATAAGAGTCTAGATGGATATACTAGATCCTTTTACCCCAAATTCATATGTTGCATCATAAGGTTTGATATTCAAAATTATGGAATGGTCCCGGAAAGCCCCGAACACATGTTTGGGCTCACATAGGCCAAAATGCAATGAACCAGGGGGCAAACCATACATATCTGGAGTCCTTGGACCATGGGGGACCGAACCCATCCGGCCCCACCGACCGGATGCATCACCGGTCGGCGATACCATCGCCGATCCGGCGATGCATCGCCGTACAGGTGGGCCCATTGGCTCTGAATTTTGGGCGCACGCCCTTAAATCTTATGTATACCCTCCCCATGTAGGTCCCATCCCACGAAAACCCCCAAATCATACCCCTCCTTCACAAACAGCCTTCTCCATAGCCCTATTTTCATTTTTCAGCAACCATCCCCAAATTTTGTGGTTCCAAATCGCCTCTAGATCCCTCCTTTGCCAAAAATGACCATCATCCATCACTTCTTGAGAGTTGGCAGCCCTTCCTCTTGAAGATTTCATCATTTGGAGCTCTAAAAACCCCCAAATCGAGCTGAAATCGTGAGGTGCTCCATTTCACTTTTCCATTTCCATTCCTCCTTGAAAATACATCCTTGGGAAGCTTGAAGCATCCCTCTACGATGCGTAGATCTCCTTTTTTCAGATTGGATAGCCACTTCTCAGCATTTTTTCCATTTTCCATGGCTTTCGTGGAAGCCATTTTAGGCCTTTTATCACTCTCATCCATCATATCTTTGATGGGTAAAAGGAAAACCGCAACAGACGAGGCTGGGCCAAGCCGTCCTGCTCAATTGAGAAGACCGCGGGGTGGTGCCGCAAGTTCAAGCGCCGCCGCAGGTCCAGCTGCAGCCCTAGAGTGCCGTACAAAGGGAGATTTGGATCCCCATGCTCACCTTGGGCGAGTAATTCTATCAGAGATGCCTCATGGCCAATACAATGATCGCAAAGTGTTATTTGAGGCGGACGTGGAAGGGCGACTGTTCGGTGAATTTTTATTGTTCGAGTACATTGAAGCTGCGCATTGGGGTCCGATCTTTGAAGCTCGCGCTCGTGCTAATGTGAGCACCGTTCGTGCCTTCTACGCTAGTATCCAGAATCCTACCTTGGAGCCATTGCAGTTTAAAATCCCTTTTGGTAGAGATCGGATGGCTACGATTGATGTGCGACTGATTGCGCAACTTCTGAACGTACCTCTTGGTGATGTTCATCCTAGTGAGAAGAATCTGAGGAGTAGACGTGAACGAGATCGTCACACCAGGTTTCTGTGGGGTAAGTTGGTTCCATGGCAGCCTAATAATAGCCTTAAAGCGACGTATATGTCTGATGATTTACGCCTGCTGCACCATATCTGCACGTTCAATGTTTATCCCAGGTCGACGAATCACATTGAATGTACACGCCTTATGGTTGATTTCCTGTATCTGGTAGCCAAGGGAGAGAATGTATGTATGGCTACTTTCATCTTACGACAAATAATCCTCATAGCCAAGTCAAGAAGAACATCCGAGTCACTTCCTTTTGGCTGACTAATTTACAAGATTGCACTTGAGTTTGCCTATAGACTTGGGCCGAAACTGCCAGTTTTGATTCATACCATTGATGAGTCGACTATGGTCAAGATGAAGATTGGGTCGCAGTACCGTGAAAATCAGCTTGAGGAGGACAGCGAGGATGACTTTGATGATGAGGAAGATCAAAGTGAAGAAGAACCTGGAGCAAAGGTTCAGGAAGAGGTTCAGGAAGAAGTTCAGGAAGAGGCAGAAGAGGAGGCTCAAGATACAGATGAGAGCCCTCCCCCTTCTGCGTAGGCTACTATCGATGATCGCATTGCTCGGATGGAGGAGAGTCAGATCGCTTTGCGAAGGAAAGTTCAAGAACTTCGCGCAGAAGTCGAGGATGCCAAGGCCGTTACAAAGAAGAAATTAGGCAAGGTGACTCGCACCTTGAAGGCGATCCTGTGTTGCTTGCAGGATAAGGGTGCTCCTCCTCCGTCCCCAGACTCAGACTAGCGATGCGACCTTTGATGTAGTTGTTAGTAGTTAGTCATTTTCTGCTTTATGTGTGTAAGCCTGTTAGGGCTAGTGCTTTGCTTATGTTGCTGTTACAATTTTAACTATCTTAGTTCCCATGTATTTCTCATCATGATGCTTGTAAGGATATATCCCTTGTATTGTGACAATTTTGATTAAATGAAATGCATGGAATGCCTTTGACTCCTTGTGAATGATTGCGGTAAATTTGTGCTATTGAGACTGACAAGGTTGCGCCCTATTTTGAATATAGAGAATGCCTCCTAAGGCTACGCAGAGCACGGCTCGACTTGCACTGACTAAGCATATGGATCTGACTCCTTCGCAGTCTGGCACCCATGCGGACCCTACTGTGGGCCCGATTCCTAAGGCAGTTCGATCGTCTCAGCCTGCCGCTGGTCCTACAGTTGGACCACCACCATTTACGCCGTCAGTCCGAGAGCCTCATCGCACATTTACCTCCACACTGCATCCGCCACAGCCTGCTCCACCTCCTGACAGATTTGAGCAAATGTTGGCTATGATGCAGCAGCAGCAGCAGCTTCTGACTACCATCGTGGGGACATTAGCACAGGGTGAGGGTGTGGCTCCACCTGCACCACCTGCGCATCCAGCTGAGGATGCTTATACATACGCCCAGGATGAGGGCATGGCTCATCCAACGCCGCCTGCTTACCCTGCGGGGAATCCCGCCGATACACGGGGCCTATTAGAGCGATTTCAGCGCTTCCGGCCTCCCACTTTCACGGGTTCTCACAGACCCGAGGAGGCTAAGTACTGGTTCGACCATGTGTCAAAGATTTTACGGATGTTACATTGCACTGAGGCTGAGCAGGTAGAGCTGGCTACATTCTTGTTTGAGCGAGAGGCCAGCCTGTGGTGGGATAGCATACTGCGGACTGTTGCCGCCGACTTTGTATGGACATGGGCAGCGTTTGAGTTCCGCTTCCATGAGAAGTATTATCCCCAGACTTACAGGCACGACAGGGAGAATGAGTTTCTCCGCCTCAGACAAGCAGCCATGACAGTTACAGAGTATGAGCATCGGTTCACGGAGTTGGGCAGATACGTCCCGACGATTTTTTCTGATGAGCAGATGCGCATACGGCACTTTTTGGAGGGTTTGCGACCGGACATTCGGTCGAAGATGTGCTATGTGACCATTCCTTCATATGCAGAGTTGATTCACATGTCTATGCGGGCAGAGCAGGATGTGGATCGACTTGCGCGATCTCGTGGCCCTATTGCTTCTAGGCCGCGACTAGACACGCAGGACAGGCCCCTCACGGGCAAGAAGCCTCGTATTGACCCTCCTACTAGGACTACAGCGCCTGTACCACCGTTTCGGTGCCCTGATTTGACATGTACATACTATGGGAGGACAAGCCACTTGGCGCGGAGCTGTTTCTCTCGGATGCGTGACAGCGGGTTCTCACCGCCGCAGAAGATTGACCGTGCTCAATCACAGGCGATATCAGCACCGCCTTTACGGTTAGCTCCTGCGCACCCTTCTTTCAGACCTCCGGTATCGCAGATCAGACAGCCTCCATGGCCCTTGACACAGCGGCCGAACCGGCCACAGCAGGCTCGGGTTCATGCATTGACAGCTAAGGCAGCTGCGACGCCGACTTTTCAGCATTCAGTCTTCGAGGTCACAGCCCACATTAGAGGTACTCCTATTCTTGTGATGGTGGACACTGGTTCCACGATTTCTTTGATATCGCGTGCTGTAGTCAGGCGTCTTGGGTTACAGACCATTACCATGGATAGGGTACGAGTCCTTGCAGCCCACGGAGATTATTCAGATGTCACCCAGATGTGTGAGGGGTGTTTGGTTGATTTGGGAGGCCGGACGATGGCTATTGATCTTGTCGTCGACCCCTCTCTTGTTTATCTCGACGTCATTCTTGGCATGGATTGGTTGACTGCAGCGAGGGCCGAGATTGACTGCGAGACTCGTATAGTGACTGTGTACGAGCCAGAGGGTGCATCTTTCACATTTCCAATGCGGGTAAATCTTCCTTTCCGCATACTTAGTTACGCCACTTTATTACGCAATGCTCGTGCCCAGGTACTCGAGCATGTGCCAGTCGTTTTCAAGTTCGGGGATCTGTTTAGGAAGATCCCTGGTTTGCTGCCCCGACGTGAGATCGATTTCACTATCGATCTGGTTCCTAGTTCTACACCCGTCTCACTGCCGACGTATCGCATGGCACCATGTGAGATGGAGGAGTTGAGGATGCAGATTGATGGTCTGCTAGAGCTTGGCCTTATACGGCCTAGTGTGTCTCCTTGGGGAGCACCGGTCTTGTTCGTGAGGAAGAAGGACGGTTCGATGCGATTGTGTATTGATTATCGCAGGCTGAACTAGGTTACGGTGAAGAACAAGTATCTTTTACCCAGGATCGATGACTTGTTTGATCAGTTGAGAGGAGCGCAGTACTTCTCGAAGATTGATCTTCAGTCAGGATATCATCAGTTGTGCGTCAGGGATGAGGACGTGCAGAAGACAGTATTCAGGACCAGTTTTGGCCACTACAAGTTTCTCGTGATGTCGTTCGGTCTCACGAACGCACCAGCCATGTTCATGGATCTGATGAACTGGGTATTTCGACCTTTCCTCTATCGATTCGTCGTTGTATTCATTGATGACATTTTGGTGTACTCTAGGAGTCGAGAGGAGCATGAGGAGCACTTGCGTTTGGTCCTGGATACGCTCAGACAGCATCAGTTGTTCGCACAGTACAAGAAGTGCGACTTCTGGAAGCAGGAGGTGAAGTTTCTGGGACACGTGGTGTCCAAAGCTGGCATGGCAGTTGACCTGTCTAAGGTAGCTGCGGTGCAGGACTGGGAGCAGCCTGGTTCTATCACTGAGGTGAGGAGTTTCCTGGGTCTCGCTGGCTACTATCGGCGCTTCATACAGGACTTCTCGAAGATCGCGAGACCTTATCTCAGTTGACACGGAAGGATGCGAAGTTCGCCTGAAATTACAAGGCGGAGTCAGCTTTTCAGGAGCTGAAGGACAGACTTAAGTCCGCCCCTGTGCTAGTATTGCCAGAGCAAGGGGTTAAATACACTATATACACTGACGCGTCTAGCGTTGGTTTGGGTTGTGTCCTTATGCAGAGGGACAGGGTAATTTCGTATGCCTCGAAAAAATTAAGGAAGCACGAGGAGAATTACCCTACACACGACCTAGAGTTGGCAGCCGTTATATTCGCACTGAGACTCTGGAGACATTACCTCTACGGAGAGGAGTTCAAGCTCTTTTGCGACCACAAGAACCTCAAGTATATATTCACGCAGCAAGACTTGAATATGAGGTAGCGGCGATGGATGGAGACGTTGAAGGACTTCAAGTTTGAAGTCTCTTACCATCCTGGGAAGGTGAACCTTGTGGCTGATGCGTTGAGCCGCAAGAAGGCGATAGAGTTTGCAGCTCCACTGATGGTTGCCGAGTGGGATATGGTTGAGTTTTTGCGAGACTTTGAGCAGAAACTCACCGTAAAGGAGCCGTTTGAGTTCATCGCACATATACAGGTACGATCTCAGATCGATGACCGAGTCATCGAGGCGCAGAGGGACGATGCGCATCTTACTGAGCTTCGAGAGTAGGCCAGTGATGATGCTGACGCCGACTGGCGAGTTGGTATGGATGGGGGCCTACGTTATCGTGGCCGCCTATGCGTCCCAGATGTCCCTGACTTGAGATGAGAGATTCTCGAGGCTGCGCATTCTACTAGACTCGCGATGCATCCAGGCAGCACAAAGATGTATCATGACGTGAAGAGGACGTATTGGTGAGAAGGTATGAAGACCCACATAGCTGAGTTCGTGTCCCGTTGTCTCACTTGTCAGCAGGTAAAGGCAGAGCATCACCGACCACCTGAATTTTCGCAGCTTGCCGATCACAGAGTGGAAGTGGGATTTCATTTCCATGGACTTCATTTCTGGGTTGCCAAAGACGAGGAAGGGACATGATTCCATTTGGGTGATCGTCGACCGTCTGACAAAGTCGGCGCACTTCCTACCGAACAGAGTTACGAATTCTACAGACGAGCTGGCCAGATTGTACATCAGAGAGATTGTGCGTCTGCATGGAGTTCCGCTGGAGATCGTGTCGGACAGAGACACGCGGTTCACTTCTATTTTCTGGACTCGCATTCAGGAGGCTATGGGTGTGAAGTTGAAGTTTGGTACTGCCTTCCACCCACAGACAGACGGACAGACGGACAGACAGAGCGGGTGAACCAGATCTTAGAGGACATGTTGCGAGCTTGCGCACTGGACTTCAAGGACAGTTGGGATGATTGTCTTGCATATGCGGAGTTTACGTACAACAACAGTTTTCAGGCGAGTATCGGTATGGCACCTTATGAGGCGCTGTATGGGCGACCTTGTCGCGCACCGCATTGCTGGCTAGAGGTCGGTGAGCGTAGCTTGATTGGCCCAGAGTTAGTGCAGGCGACGTCAGAGAAGATTGATATTATTCGACGTCGGCTCCTTACAGCGCAGAGCAGACAGAAGAGCTACGCCGATACGAGACGGAGGCCACTAGAGTTCACAGTTGGGGATCATGTGTTTTTGCGAGTTTTCCCTATGAAGGGAGTCCTTCGGTTCGGGAAGAAGGGGAAGCTGGCACCGCGATTCATTGGTCCATTCCAAATCCTCGATTGTGTGGGAGCGGTGGCTTACCGATTGGCTTTACCCACGCCTCTCACGAGCGTTCACAACGTATTTCATGTTTCTATGCTGAAGAAGTACGTTGCTGATCCTTCCCATATCATCAGATGGGAGCAGGTGCAGTTAGGAGAGGATGTTACTTATATCCTGCGACCGACACGTATCCTAGACAGGAAGGAGCAGGTACTGCGTAGCAAGGTGATTCCCCTTGTGAAGGTATTGTGGACGCATCACTCTGAGGAGGAGGCTACCTGGGAGACAGAAGCCGAGATCAGAAAGAACTACCCACAGCTTCTCGAGGAGTACGAAAAGGTACAAATTTCGAGGATGAAATTATTTGCTAAGGGGGGTAGATTGTAATGCCCGTGAAAAATTCATACTTGGGCTCGAGTACCAACTCGACCCGAAATTGCGTAAAATTAAATTCTATGGAAATTAAGTGTAAGTTAGCTAGCGCAACGCTGGAGTGGCTGGAAAATAGTCCCTGATCACTTTAAATACGTTCTACAAGACCCAAATCGAGTAGAACAAATGACTCTATAATACTCTATAACCTCGGATCAAACTCTAAGCAGGTTTGGTCTCTGGACCGCTTTGAACTTTTGTATTGGATTTAGACCGCACGACGAAAGTCCGATACTTCCTATCTTAGACCGTTAGAACCGCCTTGTTGGACTTGACGCTTATTTCGAAAATCAAGTCAAACTGATAATCACAGACTATTTCATTGAGCCCGGACTGAAGAGAGTGCGAATAGGGACAAAATTAGAATTTTAAATTCAAATCTGGCACAGACTTGACGCGTCAGTATTAAGCGTCCTGACCGTCAGAATTCATCCAGATTACTCCCTCGGATTAGGAAAAATTTCTATTTTATATCACGAGACTTTCAGCCCTGATCTACGTGCGGTGACCGCTGAACTGAAACTGGTCCGCCACGTGCGATCTGCGAACCCTGCCAGACTGAAAACTTAATACGTGCTATATCTGGTATGCATGAGCTTAAGTCCGATCGCATTCGACCAGGGGACCACCAGAAAACATCTTTTGGACCGAAACAGCCCCGAAATGGATATGCACTAAGTAAACTTCGTTCCGGAGCCTGTTTCCGGTATTTTTTAGCTTATAAAAGGGGTTGAAACCCTCATTCCTCTCTCCCATCCGAAAATTGCAAAAAACCTAGCTTTGGGAGAGAGAAAAGGAGAGAGTTTGAGAGAGAGAGTGGAATGATTTTTTCCGCCTTCGTGCCACCTGTTGCACGTGCTGTAGCAGCTCTTCCCAATCACCTGGCTGGTGATTTCTCCACTTTTTCAGGTATGAAACAACCCTAGAAGTTGCTGATTTAGGGTTTACTAGGATTCATAGCGTGTTAGCTAACGTAATTTGTAAAATAGGTTCTCCTACTGCCGTTGACGAAGCGTATACGCTCCGTTTCAATTCACGAGTCTACAAGACATAAGGTGAGGATTTTAGACGCTTTGATTGACGGTTTACGATGCTTTCAATGTCGTTCAATAGTAGATTATTGACGGCATCGCCGTTTGACATGTACAATATGCTCTCCGTTTCCTGTTTCATAAATTAACGAAGAATATGAGATTTAGGGCATTTTAGTCATTTGTAGGAAGTACAGTTTATACTCATATTTTGCTGATGTGATTGACATGGTTTGTTGTCGCATTAGGAAGTTAGGAATGCGTGCATAATTAGTTTGGCGAAGAGATTCGCCTAATTGCGCACTTTGGGTCGACATACTATATGTAGACCTAAGTGTGTAGTGTTTGTGTTTGTATAAATGTCTGTATTAGTATGTATTGAATTAAATGATGTTATGAGATAGTTTGAGATTGATTTCTCAATTAATATGCTGACCTAAATGATTTCCTACATGTTGACTATATGCATGATTTCATTACATGCATGGAATATATGTGCATGAAGATTTGCTTAAGTTGAATGTTATAACATGTGTTAACATGCTCACATGATTGTATTTCAATTCCAATACTCTTACATAAATTGCTGATGTGATTCCATAAGTGTTTAGGACTAGACTTAGTCCAGGCAGTCGGTAACCGAGCGAATTCGTGGCTGACTGGTCATAGCCACGAACGACGCGTCGATGAACGCGATTCGTGTTTGGAGTTAGCGGCAGTGGTTAGGCCACGCGAAGTGTTTTACGCACTTCATGTCGTTCGACTTGAGATGCGATCGCGCTAGTCGAGCCCGTCAAGCAACCCGACTGGCCGATGTATGTTCACCTTGTATGAGTCATAACTGCTTGAACCTAGGGTACTGAACTTACCATTGTAAACCCTGTTAACCATGGTACCTTGATCCATGAAGACTCATGAGCCGGGCATGGTGGTATGGGACACCGTGGTCGAGCTGTCGGCCTACGCTGGGGCTACAAACCTCCCCGTAGTGATCAGTGAGCACCTAGACTCGTGAGCAGATTATGGTGGTATGGGACACTATATTGTAGCTGTCAGCATACACTGATCAGGTGACGAGTCCTTTGTAGTGACCGCGAGCGTATTCTGAGTCCACGAGAGGCGACGACCCTTCCGTTGCAGTAGAGTACGGTAGGCCTGTATTGATAAGGTGATGGGGGAGCGGTGCAACGAGTGCGAGCAACAGCCCTGGCAGCCCTTGCAGTGACCTACGAAATATACATCGTATGAGATTACTAGGAGTGACGACCCTAGACAGGATCTGTGTTGGGATTGATACAAGGGAAGTACCTTAGTTTCCCAATCCTGCTGTTTGAATGGACTAATAACAACTTGAAAATCATATCACCATAGCATTGCATGTGCCTGGAAGATGTGGAGCACTCTAGGGAGTGTGGCATGCCGCGGTCCTAAGATGTTGCCGTATGAGGGAGATCGTCGGTGAGGGCATACATCACTTCATGTCATCTTACATTAACAACAGTATTAGAATTGTCTGATTTACTGTTTTACTATTATCGCATGATTGAATTGTGAACATGCTAATCCTTGCTCTACAATTTCACTGAGTTGATCACTCACTCCCACGTTACGGGATGGTGTTTGCAACACCCACCAGACCCTGTTGTAGATGCAGGTGAGGCTGAGATCCAGGAGGCAGAGCCAGACTTCGACGAGGACCAGGACGAGTTCTCGTACATGCAGTATCACGATGGCTTTGCGTAGACGACCTGTATCGATGGGACTTCAGTGGGACTGTTTTGGACATTTACTTTTGTTCATGTATATGTATATGAGACTCAGAGATGTATTCATACTTAGAGACAGATGAGATTTACTTTGTTTTTCCATACAGTGATATATATATTGTTCAGTCTTCCGCTTGCTTTTATCACTGGATCTGAGGTATGAATTACAGTTTTGGTATACTTTTACTCATGTGAATGCTTTAAATCAGACAACATTGAATCATAATCATTTTTGTTGCATAAGTGACGGTCTGGAACTCGGGAGTTGAGTTTATACACAACCCCCGATTTTCAGGGTGTTACAACTTAATAGTTATAAAATATTTATTAGCATCCTTATTACGATTAATACTAGCTATCACAACAATGATAACCATTAGAATGATATCCATTTGTACAATCTACTATTAATGATAATGTTTAGGTATGATGAACAGAATCGTAATATCCAATAACTATAAACTTTCTTTGTTTTATTTATAATACTAGCATACGCATGGACAAGCTTTTAAAAGTTTATCAAGTGGTATAATTGTAAATACTAATGCTGATAACTAAATACTAAGATCTACTATTAACGATGATCCTTAAGACTACTATTATTTGGTAAATACAATCTTGTTTGCAATAGCTAGTTATAATCTACTTATGTTCTAATTAAAATTCCAATGCAAATGTTTGAGAGAAAGCCCACCTATGATTCGACTTGAATCAACAAAATTTGGCATCTGAGTTGACTCAATCTCACATTCTCCTTCTTCTTTCTTTTCTTTCTTTTCCTTCCTTCTTCTCCTCTCTCTCTTATTATTATTATTATTTTCCATATCTGCTGGAAGGTGTCCAGCAATAGACTTAGCAGAACTGCGCCTTGAACCGACACTCTCTCTACCTTCTTCTCACCTCTTCTTTATTTCTCTCCTCTCTTTCCTTTCTTTTATCTTTTCTTCCTAACTTTTCATGAGATTTGGAGGGGACAAAACCCATGCGAAAATAGGGTTGCTAGCCTGGACTGGACCGAACCCGATTCGACTTTAAATAAAGGAGATGATCCGCCATTAATGGTGGATCTGAAATCACCACCAAATCCTTCAATCTACTTCCTTCAGATGGTCCGTATGGACCCTACGCAATTTGTGGATAAGCTTTTATGAAGCTTCAAGGGGTTTAGGTTAGTGGGTTCGCTAGAACAAAGGAAGCGGATGGTTTTTTCTCAGGCGGCCGTAATAAATGAAGCAGAGAACTGTTCATTGTATATATATCCTTTTTCTTGAAGCCCTAAGCTTTACACCACTGTTGGATGGATGGTGGATGGTCAAAATTACATCCTGCAGTCCAGTTTTTATAAAACTGTGGGAAGGAGCCAAAACCATCCCTGGTTTCAGTTGGGACGCCTTAAGAAAATGTATGGCTGAGATTTTACCAGACAAACGGTTGGGATATGATAAATTAAAGGGCTAGGATTGGACAGGGGAGAGAGCACACGGATTGCCCTCGTGAAAAGGAGGACAGTTACCATTTTTGAAAATATGGTTTTGTAGGGCCATTTTGCAGCAAGGTTTGTGTGTCCATACATGCATGAGAGTCTGATGTGAAACTTGGGTTTTAGTCTCACACGCGTCCTTTATCAAAAGGATAGGTTGGATTATCAAGGTTGGGGCCATATGGTGGGCCGCGAACATTGCAAATGGATGCTCACCCGCTGCTGTCGAAAATGCAGAGAGAGAGACCTCTCTATTTCGGGAAGTCACAGGTCAAGGGAGCTTTGACCGCTCCAGGTGGTATGGTGCATAGCGAGTGTGCCATAGTAGTGCACATGCACTCTGCTAGGTGGGGTCCACCATGATGTTTATGGGAAATCCACCCCGTTCATTTGGTTTCACAAGTCCAGTTAGGGCCCTAGACCAAAGGTGGACCAGATCCAAGGTCCAGGTGGGCCATACGGATTAATTCCTAGCTCTAATGGTGGCTTTCCATTGATCTAGTGGTCAGATCATCCCAAGATTGAATGTCAACGGTTGAAAAGCGTCCTATTGGCTATTTGTATGTCTTTTGTAATGAGTGACTAACCAAAGACTAATATTAATATAATTTTTATTATTTTTGTATATTACTTATAATTACAATATTTAAAATCTCATTCATATATATATATATATATATATATATATATATATATATATATATATATATATATATATATATATATATATATATATATATAATTTTAACATTAGCATGTTACTAATTACATACTGTTGTTCACACGTTCATCAATATACATAATTTATAATATACAATATCATATTATACGCATAAATGGATTGAAGATTGTGTAATATTATATTTAATTAAAATTACATTTGTATTTGATGATATTGTTATTTAATTCCATTAAAAAAATATTCAATGTTACATTTTAATTTGACTTTGTGTTGTGAATTCATTATTCATTATGTTTATTTAATATAATATTATTTTCATAATGTCTTATATACATTAAGTACACACGTAACATTTTAACATGAAATTTTAAATCTTTACAAAGTATATACATTTCATAGTGTATATATATTTAGGTTGTATTATTTTTATATTTATATTAAATTAAATCACATGGTAACACGAGAGTACTGAAAAGTACGGGGTGTTACATTTAATTACATTTGGATGATCTCATAAGGAATGGAGAGTTTAGTAAGGCATGAAGCATAAGTAAGTCATAAAACAGTATCAAGTGCTACTAAATATAAAATTATATAAACCACAAATCCAAAAAAATCCAAACAGGGAATTAGTCTCACCCATACATGTCCTAAAGTGGCTAGGGCCCTAGCCCATACCCCGCGATCAGCCAAACTCGGACTAGAAGGATTCGTCGAAAGTCTGGAAATACGCTCGCTCCTCCTCATCGTCCACGCTAGCGTCCCCTAGCGCATTCGCCTCCATCATCCCTACATCTTTAACGGATCTGGTTGGTGTTTTAAAACATGGTCCCGGAGTGAGAGTAAATGATCAACTTAGTGGCACCATTACCTATAAGTTACACAAGTTATCATGCATAAGAGAAAATTTAATGAAAAGCATACTGTCACAGAATCTTAGATACTCTGGTTAATGCAATGTATGGTTTAATGATATGATACATGCCCCTCACCATAACACTCCAACTTGTGACACCATCTAACGTTCACGAACCAACACTCCCATAAGCGACCACAACTGTTAAATTGTAAAAGTAACTAATGCATGTAACGCACATGTTATCCGATTTGATTAGTTAAGTTTATTCATCTAGTAGGTTGGGGAAACCGAGATACCCCAATGAATCGTTGCCCTAATCCGATTGGGCAACTCTAATGGTCCTGGTCATGTGACTCTCGCGATCTTTAGCCTTGTGGGTTTGTCATTCCCATAGCTCTTAAGCTCATTCAAAAACTGTTAGGACATTAGAGTCCTGATCGTGGTCACTACGAGGAGGTCGTCACCCCAACATAGGCCGACAGTTCAGGCATAGTGTCTCATACCACCATCCCCAGTTCACGAGTCTTTAGTACTCACTGGTCACTATGGAGAGGCTCGTCACCCCAGCTTAGGCTGACAGCTCGAGCATAGTGTCCCATACCACCATCCTCGGCTCATGAGTCTTGTGAGCTGCAATTTATGGTTATCAGTGGACGAGAGGGTTACAGGGTGCCTTAGGTTCTAGTAGGCGTGTACAATCATCGTTAACATATAAGGATGATCAACCAGTAGACTAATCTGCCCCCACGAGATGAACCATGGACTGCATGACCTGAGAATAACGTCTCATGTAGTCCAACTACAACCAGTAACTCGCAGTCTGGCTAGTCGGGCCAAACTTGCCCGTGGGTTGACCCAATGGAAAGGTTGCCCAAAAGATTCAAGTTGGCTGGCCAATCCGCAAAGGGGGCATGTGCGCAAGTGTAAAGAATACATTCAACAATTTCAAGGACAACTCCAGCCAGAGATTAGCATATTTTAAAATTTTAACAATATAGACAGTGATGCACTCAATTCACATACATCAACCGCATGTAACAAAGTCCAACACACAAAATATGCAATAATGGAGATCAAGTTCCGTTTCGTTTTCAAACTATGTGGCTTCTCCATGATACTTTTCATCAGGTGGTGAAGGAAGCATGGAGGGCTAAAAACTCTGATCATCCGATATTCAACATTCTCCTTAAGCTTAAAAATGTTAAGAAGGGACTCAAAATTTGGAACAAGGAAGTCTTTGGTGACTTTTCAGCTTAGATTGCCCACATGAAAAGTACATGAGCAGATGTAGAAGAGAGAATGTTGGCTGTCCATTCAGGTCCAAGTGAAGATAGTTCCCTACAGGTGGAATTTAATAAGATCTCTTCCAAAATTCAGTAGTTGGAACTTATGGAAGAGACATTTTGGAAGCAAAAGTCTAAAGTCAGCTGGTTGGAAGTGGGGGACAAAAATACTAGATTCTTCCACGCTACGGCCATGTAAAGGTAGAGGAAGGCTCACATTAGCAGTATCACCCTCCCATCTGGGGAAACAATAGCTGACCAGGAGCAGCTCAAAAACGCAGTTGTGGAGCATTTCAAGCTTCAGTTTGCAGTTGTCCCTTGCTCTGATCAGTCCAATCTGCTAGACTGTATCCCGTCCCTAATCTCTCAGCAGGTTAATGTATCCCTGATGGCTTACCCATCCATGTTAGAGGTCCACCAAGTTTTCCTCTCTATTCCAAAGGAGGGTGCAACTGGGCCAGAAGGCTTCTCAGGTTCGTTCTTCGCGGGCTGCTAGAATATCATCACCAGTAACATGCTCAAAGCAGTAACCTTCGTCTTCCATGGTGGAGCCATCCCAAGAGCAGTTAACACCTCTCTTATTTTCCTGATCCTAAAATCTCCCACCCCAGGGAGCTTCTCAGACTTCAGGTCGATAAGTCTTTGTAACTGTTTCTACAAAATCTTAGCCAAAGTCATTACATCCTGGTTGAGTGCTATCTTGCCCTCGTTAATCTTCCAAAGCAAGGAACCTTCATCCAAGGCCGGCCCATTTTCAAAAACATTACCCTGGCCTACGAATTTTTCAGAGAGGTTAATAGGAAAACCAGAGGAGGGAACATGGTGCTTAAGGTTGACATGGAGAAAGTGTATGACATGGTGGACTGGGGCTTTCCGAAGATAGTCCTAAATCATTTTGGATTCAGCCAAAGGTGGATTAATTTGGTGGAGAGCTATTGGGCCTCGATTTGGTTCTCGATCCTATTAAATGGGGAAAGTGAAGGATTTTTTAAGTCGTCTAGGGGCCTCCGTCAAGGAGACCCTCTCTCCCCCTCCCTTTTCATTATAAGTGTTGAAGTGCTGAGTCGTGGGCTGAACCGGTTCCTGTCCCAAGATCAAGTCCTGCAGCTGTGGTGCAAATTTGGGTGGAATTTGACGGCTGAAATGTCCTAATTTACTGTCCTAAGTGGCGGGGCCATTTGTTTTAAAATTTAAAATTTTGGCCAATACTTGGGAGAGTTACATTTTACAAGTGTTGACTGCATGGCATAAATCATCTGTTTTCAGGCATCGTTTGAGTCCATTTCCCGCGATGGACCAGAAGCTCAGTGAGATGGACATCCCTCTATAATTTCGGAACTAGCGGCCTACTGATGAGCGGTCTAAAGCTTATTCAAGTAATCAGGGTACTTCTGAAATAAATTGGCTAGGGAGATTTCTTAGGCACAATGGTCGTGATATAGATTAACTAAGTTCACAGTATGGCCAATTCGAAATTAGAAAAAATGGTGATTCGGTCATGATCACTCTAAACCATCGGTTTTAGGCTAAAAGTGTAACTGGGTTGATTTGGTCCATTAGTCAATATCCGAGCCATATCTGACTCGGCTTCAGGTGGATCTTTAACTTAGTTATGGTTGTCTTGATTAATCAGTGGTAGGTTGGTTAGATTGGGGCCCTATGTGAACAAATCGGTTGAATTCATTGATTTTTTACGGTTAATCAATCTTATTTGTATAGTTCTTTATTAGTACTAGTCACGTATAAGCTCACCTCGAGCGTCAAGGATCAGTAAGTGACAACATAACTAGTTATATATATATATATATATATATATATATATATATATATATATATATATATATATATATATGTATATATATATATATATATATATGTATATATATATATATATATGTATATATATATATATATATATATATATGTATATATATATATATATATGTATATACATATATATATATATATATATGTATATATATATGTATATATATATAAGGATTTTTAAAAAAAATCCAAAATAGCAAAAATTTGGGGTGTTACACTAAGGAAGAAGGCAGCATTTGTATAAAAAAAAATTTTAATGTCATGAAGGCGTTCCGACTAAAGATGGCGTGGGCAATAAAATTTAGGAAAGAGGTCACCTGTGGAACTTGTTTATGTCTACCAAATATAGCCATGATATGTCCCCAGTTATGTCAGTTCGTCCTTATCGCATCGCCTCCCCTCTATGGAAACATATTTTGGCTCAGATTCCCGTCTCGGAGTCCCATGTTCAATGGAGGTCTGGTGAAGGAAATTATAGCCTCTGGAACGCGAATTGGACCGGTTTAGGCCCGCTCCTGCAATTTACAAAGGCGACTATCCCAAAGGTTCTGCTGAATATGCAGGTGAGTTAGTTTCTAGACTCTAACGGCCCAATCCCTCCCTCTATGGTCTTCGATTCTCTCCTGCAAGAGATTATTGAATTCATCTTTCAGGCTAGTTATTGCATTTTGAAAGGTCCAGATACCCCTTTCTGGCCTTTAACCCTCTCAGGTGAATTTTCTATGAAATCTTCATGGAATATTTGTAGACTTATCCATCCAGGTAAGGACTAGTCAAAGTGGGTGTGGCATACAAAATTTACCCCCCCCCCCCCCCCCCCTCCCAACAAGAATTTCTCTCTTTGTTTGGAAGGCATTGCACAACGCTGTCCTAGTCAATTACGCTGTCCAAGCTCAAGGTATCCACCTAGCATCCAGGTGTGTGTGCTGCAATTCCCTGATTTCTCAGTCCCCCTCGATGGAGTCCCGGAACCATCTGTTCATTAATAGTCTACTGGCACAAACAATTTGGGCATTGTTTGGTAGTTTGTTTAATATCAACGTGATGACGGCGACCTCCATTGAAGCTAGATTAGTGCAGTGGTGGAGTGTGGCCTCATCCAGGGTGAGGAAATCTGTCATCCAAATGTTGTCTTCATGTTTGATCATCTGGGAGCTCTAGAAATCCCGTAATGCTGCGGAATTTGAGGGTAGACTTGCATCAGTTTCTGTTGTGTCAGCTAGATTGAAATGGTGGATCAACTGCATTCAGCGCTCTGACAGGAAGCTTGCTGGTCAAGACCCTGTCTGTCATACCCTTTAAGGGGCTAGCACTTCGTCAGCGTGTAGGAGTCCCCACTATTTTCATATGATCGTTAAGTTGGCAAAGCCAATAGAAGGCTGGGTTAAAGTAAATGTTAACGGATATGCTAGAGGGAATCTAGGGAACTCAGTAGGTGGAGGAATTTGTAGGGGTGATAGAGGTAAACTTCTATTTTCTTTTTCTTCAAGCTATGGTGAGGGCTCAAACACCAACACAGAACTACGAACCATTCACGACGGTCTATCCTACTATCATCTCAAAGGTTTATCCAATGATGTTGTATAATCGGATTCGAGACTGGTTATTGATGTGTTGAATGTGGACTCCCAGCCAAGCTAGAAATGGAACTACTGGCTCAATAAAATCAAAAGGCTTAAGCTCAGGGGGCAAGTTTTATTTGTGCATATCTACGGGGACTATGGCCCGCTTGGGAAGTGACACCAATCCTTCTCTTTCTATGATCATTTCGCTTAGCTTCCCTGGCAGTTTAGAGGTCTTCTCTTCCTAGATAAGGTTAGGCTAGGTGCGATAAAGGAAGCATAAGGCTCCCTTCCTTTCTGTTTTATAATTTTGTGTAGTTTTCGTCTACCATGATAGCCTCCCCCCAGCTTTTTAGTCATGGGGTAGCCCAAATATAAATTTTGGTTGATAATATATTGAATTGAAAAAAAAATGATGAATTCCAAATACACACATGTGCACACACACACACACACTCACTCACTCACTAAAACAACAGAAGATGGACATTGCCATACCAATCTCTCAAAACAGATCAGATGTAGGCCACGACCTCTCCAGAAGCCTGAGAGACATCTAGCAGAAGATGCCATATAAAACGTGATAGGATTGGATTGCCACACACCAATAGAAGAGCTCCACTTTCTTCGACCCATCCAACACAACTGCCATGCAACTTCAGCTCCAGACCACATCCCCACGTTGTCATCCTCTAAGAACACATTCACTTCCATCATGACTATTGTCCATTGGCTGAAAGGTTTGGGACCTGAAGACTCTATTGACAAATAAAGCATCCTACACTCTTATTTATATTTGCAAGGCAAGCCCTGCAAAGAGCTGGAACACATTGTTCAATAGGACTATACAGGAGATAAGGACTCTAACTGGCTTTCAACCCAAACCGAGAGAATAAGAGAGAGCCAAGCTCCCTAGTGAAGTTGAACATCTTGTATCTTCTAAAAAAAGCCTCCATGTACAAATGAAGAAACTAAAAATAGAGCCTTGATCGAAGGATTAATTCGAATGAATTGAAGAAAACACGGCCCTTCCTTGAGGATTTGACAGATCTAGAGCCCTGAAAATGTCGTTTCACAGAATTCAAAAATTTAGGCAAGGCCGACAAGCATAGTCCAAAACCCATAGGAGCAAAACAAAACAATAGATCTTAAGCATAACAAGGTCGATGCAACCAACACAACATTAAATCCAACCATCTAACAATTGAATGCTCCTTAGAAGCCCTAGCTACACCAATACATAATCGAAGCATGACATCAAAACCACCATCATCCTCAGATAGGTCGAAAAACACGTCCATCCACATTCATCCTTTTGAGCTTTTGACAACACCTCTACTTTTTCTCCAAAAGTTGACAGCATTCGAAGGGAAAACTTGCCTTTCCCAAGGGCTAACAAACCCTCCTTATATGTAACTTTTCATCTCTCTCTGATATTGCTCAGCCCTAAGGCATCCCAAGTGAGCCAACCTATAGATTCACGAGGGGGATCATCTCTTCTAGTTTAAATTTTATCTTAAGGCTGTTACTTCCTATTCGAGCAAGGCTATCTGCAATAAGGTTTCTCTTGATAAACACGAAAGAAAGATATACAAGAATTTGGTCTCCTGCGCAAAGCTGTACGAAGCTATTAAATTACACTCATGGTTGGGATTCAACAGCATTGAGAATGAGAGAATCTCAAAAATAATGACTCACGTCGAGACTCCTGCATGCTCATGGGAATTTCACGCTCTCTACGGCTAGGTAGCTATTGGACGGTACACTATGGGCCTATCATGATGTGTGTATTTTATCCATGTTGTTCATCTGATTTTTCAGATCATTTTCTAACATGAGCCCAAAAACAAGGTAGATCCAAATCTCAAATGGACCACACCATTGGAAAACATTAGTGATTGAACACCATCATTAAAAACTTCCTAGGGCCCACTATAACGTTTATTTGCCATCCAACATGTTCATTAGGTCACACAGACTTGGATGATGAGAAAAGAAATCCAATTTATCGAAAACTTGTGGCCCTCAAGAAGTTTTTAATGGTGGGCATTGAATCACCGTTGTTTCCTGTGATGGGGTCCATTTGAGATTTAGATCTACCTCTTTTTAAGTTCGTGCCTTAAAATAATCATTCAAAATGAATGGACAGTGTGGATTAAATACATACATCATGGTGGAGCCCACAGAGTACCTTGCAGTAGCCACCTGCTGACTGGCAGCATCTTAAGGCAATCCACGTCCTGTGGATGCATGCGTACCACCCAGATGCAGAATCCCTACGAAAGCCTTTGGTTGCTACATGGGGCCCACCATGATATTTCTATAAAAAAAAAAAAAAATCACCTGTTTATCTATTTTTTCAATTCATTTTACGAGATGATACCAAAAATCAGGTGGATCCAAAACTAAAGGTGTCCATATGAGAAGGAAAACTGGAGAAAGAGTTTTTCGCCGTTGAAACTTTATTGGGCTCCATCTTGATATCTATATGCCATCCAAAGTGTTTATAGTGTTTATAAGCTCATTCCCACTAGGATGAAATGAAAACACAGAAGTATTAGCCTTATACTAAACTTTTGTAGCCATACAAATATTTAAACGGTGGTCATTGAATCTCCACCGTTTCTTCTCATGCGGCCCACTTATGGTTTGGATCCAGCTAATTTTTTTTTCTAAGGTCCTTAAATCATCTAAAATAATGGATGGATGAGGTGGATTTCTTAAAAACATCATGATGGGCTCCACATATCATCCTAACACAGCCTTTCCCACGAAATCCACATCTGGTACCACACGATCAAGACAGAAGCAGATTGGCTGGTGTACCACACACCACCAATCTAGCTAGTGTGGGTAGAGCTGGGCATCAGATCGAGTTGGATCGAATTGGGTCCAACTCGACTCGGTCTGAGTTCTACATGGCTTGACCCAAACTCGATCCAATCCGGGACTGAGTTTGGGTCATCTGACTTGAACCAATTCGAACCCATATTGGCTTGAACCGATCCGAGTCCGACTCAGTCAAGAAAATTGAGTCAGATCGGATTGGGTAAGGTTAGGATCGGTCCACCTAGGCCTAATGGAGGACGTCATGATCCAATAACTGAGGCTACAAGTCACTTCGGGTGTGTCGCCAAACAGAGGAAGCAGGCCACCGCATCTGCAACCATACAAAACGTTATCCCTCTTCTCGAATCAAGATGTTGTTGAGAAGCAATCTGTGGGGCCAAATTTTCTCAGCCAAAATCAATAGAAAACATCTACAGATACACACAATCTACACGAATATATGATGTGGATCTTCCTTATCTCTCTCTCTCTCTCTCTCTCTCTCTCTCTCTCTCTCTCTCTCTCTCTCTCACACACACACATCTTCAATCTTATCTCTCAACAGACATTTGTAGGATTAGCAAAAGCTTCCTTTCTTTCTAAAGAAGAAAGGAAGGAGGAGTACTATAATAGAAAATGGGGTGCACTAGTTCTTGTGACCAGCACCCGTCTTCTTCATTAGTCCCTTGCTCTGTCTCTCTCCCAACACCACTCATTCACCATCCACCTCTATAGAAAGGAGACACTCACCATCTCGTCTCTCTCATGGTATCCTATAAGTTTTACTCATGCTTATCAGACTTATCTGACGGTAGGATTCGGGTAAAAAATAGAGGCAGCTGGCCGTCACATATGTATTATTAGTTATTAATACATCCGGTCCTGTCCGAATCGAATCGGATCGAATCCAATCGGATCGGATTTCGGATCGGTCCAGTCCAAATTGACATTGACTCGAATCCGATCTGATTAACGGTCGGATCTGCCTGATCCTGCTCGAACCTGACCGATCTAAGTCGTCGATTCAGTTTAAATCGGGTCTAATCAAGTCAGATCCATCGAATTGGGTCAGACTTGCCCAACTCTAGGTGCAGGTACGCCGATTTGTACTAACAATCCAAAGGATATCAAAGTTACATGGCCCCCACAATTATGTATTTATCATATTTACACCGTTCATCATCCATTTTATGAGATTATTTTAGATGTCTCTCAAAAATGAGTAATTTACAAGGCTCATGTGGACCACACCACAAATAGCAGTCAGGCCAATGATTCTCTCCATTAAAACATTCATAGGGCCCACCATAACGTTTACTTTCCATCTTATTTGTCCATCAGGTCACATAAACCTAGATAAAGAGAAAAAAAAATATCATATTAAACTAAAAATTTTGTGACCCCCAAAAGGGTTTCAATGGAAAGCATTCAATCCCCCACTGCTTTTTACTATGTGGTCCACTTAATTTTTGGAACTGTCTTATTTTCGGATCAAGTGTTACGACAAGCTCACCAAGTGAATGGATGGTTTGGATATAACTCATATGGAACCCACAGAACTTGGTGGCGTCAACACACCACCCACATCAATGGTGTGTGGTACACTAGCCAACCTACTTCCCAAAAAGATCGAAAGTGGAATACATACTGAGTAACTAAGTAGTATTGAGTAAACTTTGTGAGCCCACCATGATTTACATGTTTTATCCACTCTATCTATCCATTTTACTGAATAAGATTACATAGATATGGATGAATGTAAAACAAAAATATCAGCTTGAGCCAAAACTTTTATGGCCTAAAGAAATTTTCAAAGGTGGACATTCAATTCACACTTTTTTTCCTGCGATGCACTCCACTTGAGCTTTTAATGTGCTTCAATTTTTGGCTCAACCCATAAAATAAGCTGGAAAAACAGATAGACGACATGGATAAACTACATACACTACAAGAAAGAGGGTTTTTAGCGACGAAAGAAATTTTCGTCGCTAAAAGTTTACTTTTAGTGACGAAATTGTAAATTCATAGCTAAAATTCACCTTTACCAACAAAAAATTTCATCACTAAAGGTTGATTTCAGTTTTTCAAATAAATTTGAAAAGTTACATTTGAAAGTGCACCTACTAGTACCCTGGTTTGTCAATTACCGTGTGAGTTGAGTCAATCAAACTACAGAGCCTCACAGGAAGAACAATTCAAGCGTCTGCCTTAACCGGATGTGTGAAAGCTCGTCATAGGTAAATCATAGTCTCACATCCCATGTCCCAAAACATCAGGTGAATAAAATCCTTAAAACTAAGTAGAACATCTTAGGGTTTTATAGTAAGAAAACTTTTTATCAAATAGGAAAATCTTCAAGTTTTTTTGCTTTGTCTATTATATCAGAACACTTCTCGATGTGATCGACCTACTCTGTCGATGTCCTTGGAATCTCAATCGATATAATTAAGGACAAAAAGCATCCAACAACCACATACTCATCTGGACGATTTATCGACATATCGAAGTATCAATCGATATCATCGATATTCAAATATCGATCCCATCGGAAGTGGGTCGATAATATCGACAGGTAGTTTTTCGGCGCCCCTATTTTTCTAAAGAAAACTACTATGAGCTTCGATATATCAATGACTGTTCCGATTCAATCTAAATTCAAATATTGATCATATTGGAAGTCAGTCGATCATATCGACAGTGGGTGCACATTTCTTCTAGTAAATATTTTAAGATGTTTTTAACTTTGATTGGGGGCCACTCGAGGAAATCAATATTCTTATGTCAATGCTATCGAGCCCTGGTCAATTGGATCGAAAACTAGACACAATCTATCCAGCGTGCTTATAGGTAAATCTATACGATTTATCGATCCCATCGACACGGCCTCAATATCATTGATATTCAAATTCTGATGACATCGGTTAACCCTCGATAATATCCTAAAAAACCTAAAATATTTTAGGCTAGTCTCTCTTATTTTTCAAATGTTAATAGATCGATCCCAATATCGATGGAATCGGAGTTCGAAATCCGATGACATCAACACTAGTATCGATCTCATCAACCAGTTGGCAATAGGTTTCAAAAGCGTATGACATTTGAGTTTGTGTTATCGAGCGGACAGTCGATCCCATCGAGAGTATACGCTCGATGATATCGACCCTGCTCGATGATATCGAACTCTGTAACAAATATGACCGTTTTATATCCGTTGGAACTTTTTGCCTATATATAGAGAGACCTATCCATATTGCTGGCAGAGAAAGAAGAGAGTGCTTTTATGTGTTTTACCTTTAGATCATATACCCAAAGCTCTTTCTCTCACGAGAGTTCATCTTCCAATCCACTCTCATTCATTGACATTCAATAGAGTGGATTGGAAAATGAACTTCCACATTCAAGGATCCTTCAGCAACTATCTTAACAGCATATCATTAAGTTGGGATGCCTTGAATGAATAAATGATGAAAATTACTCTATCTTCCTTATAGAAAAATTCTAAGAGAGTAGATTTCCGTCCTAACCTTGACCCAACCCGAAGCCAAGTACTGGTATATCTTTTGTGCTGCAGATCAAGGGAGCTGAAGACTCTTCAACAATAAGAAGGAGATCTTTATCACTGTGCTAAATGGGACTCATGAACTTATCTGTAAGTACTTAGAGTCCAGAGGACACTTGTGATCATTCCTTTCTAGGATTGGGTCTTAAGTGTTGCTCACCCTTTGAAGTCCTCATAGGAGGCCTCTGGCGGGAGTGTATGCTATGGGTGCGTCATGTGGACCCTTGCTCTGTGGAGAGCATAAACATCTGTGTGTGTCATGTGGACCCTTGCTCTTTGTGGGCATAAACATTTGGGTGCGTTGTGTGGACCCTTGCTCTGTGTGGGCACAAACATCTGGTTAGAAGTGCACCAGTAAAACTCTAGGGTTAGACATGAACTGAGTAGAAACCTCCATGTAAAGGTTGAAGGTAAACTTGATTTAAAACCTTATGTTTGAGGTAAACCCTGGGAAACCTCCTTAGTGAAATCCGATACACTCAAGGATTGAATGCGACAGCCGGGAGTGGAGTAGACAAGTAGTCGAACTACTATAAAAATTACTGTGTTTGAGTTTGTTATTGTTTTTCATTGTGTGATATTCTTTACATGTTTTTATATTTGATTGTCTAAGATCACACCTCATATATATACAGAGTCCTATACATCACAATCTTGAATGTAACTTGTTTATCTTTCAAACAGTTTGTGATTGGATCCTCCACAAGGCTTGGAAGCCAGTAGAGTTACATTTGAGTAATCCTGATAATTGTATATCTGATAGGATTAGCGCAATAGAATTTTAAATATCTCATAAAATTTTAAAAAGTCTTATTCACCCCCTCTAGGACATATTGGCATATTCATACTTCGACTCAAGCAGTCTTCACCGCTATTTCAACATTTAGCTACGAAAATTTTTGTATTTAGAAAACATTGATGAGACTTTTAGCGACGAAAATTTTTGTCGCTAAAGGTTGTAAATAATTTTTCAAAAAAAATGAAAGGTTTACTTTTAGCTACGAAAACTTTCGTAGCTAAAAAATGTGGATGAGACTTTTAGCAACGAACATTGTCGTCGCTAAAGGGAGTAAACAATTTTTTAAAAAAATCGATAGGCTCACTTTTAGCTACGAAAATTTTCATAGCTAAAAAACGTGGATAAGACTTTGAGTGATGAAAATTCTCATCGCTAAAAGGTTGTAAACAAATTTTCAAAAAAATCAATAGGCTTACTTTTAGCTACGAAAATTTTCGTAGCTAAAAAATGTTGATGTGACTTTTAGTGACGAACATTTTTGTCACTAAAGGCTGTAAACATTTTTTCCAAAAAAATCAATAGGTTTACTTTTAGCTACGAAAGTTTTTGTAGCTAAAAAACGTGGATGAGACTTTTAGCAACGAAGGCTGTAAACAATTTTTCAAAAAACTCTACTTTTAGCTACGAAAATGTTTGTAGCTAAAAGTCAAACTCTACTTTTAGCTACGGAAATTTTCGTAGCTAAAAAATGTGGATGAGACTTTTAGCTACGAAACTTTTCATCGCTAAAGGCTGTAAACAATTTTTCAAAAAATCGATAGGTTTACTTTTAGCTACAAAAATTTTCGTAGCTAAAAAACGTGGATAAGACTTTTAGCGACAAAAATTTTTATTACTAAAGGCTGTAAACAATTTTTCAAAAAAATCAAAAGGTTTACTTTTAACTACGAAAATTTGTGTAGTTAAAAAACATGGATAAGACTTTTAGCGACGAAACTTTTCATCGCTAAAGGCTATAAACAATTTTTCAAAAAAAAAATCGATAGGTTTACTTTTAACTACGAAAATGTTTGTAGCTAAAAAACGTGGATGAGACTTTTAGCGATGAAAATTTTTGTCACTAAAGGCTGTAAACAATTTTTTCAAAAAATTTGAAAGGTTTACTTTTAGTTTTGTAGCTGAAAAACGTGGATGAGACTTTTAGCAACGAAAATTTTCATCGCTAAAGGCTTTAAACAATTTTTCAAAAAAATTGAAAGGTTTACTTTTGGCTATAAAAATTTTTGTCGCTAAAGGCTGTAAACCATTTTTGAAAAAAAAAAATCGAAAGGTTTACTTTTAACTACGAAAATTTCCATAGCTAAAAAATGTGGATGAGACTTTTAGCTACGAAAAGTTTCATCGCTGAAGGCTGTAAACAATTTTTGAAAAAATTGAAAGGTTTATTTTTTGGGCCCACCGAGATGTGGTTCACAAATCCAGCCCATCCATTATGTGTATGTCTTATTTACCCTATCCATCCATTTTGCCAACTTATTTTAGCCAATGAGGCCAAAAATAGGGCAGATCCAAATCTCTGAAAATTTATGGAAACTTTTTGGGGCCACAAAAATTATGGATCATGTTGATATATGTGTTTTCCTTTCATCCATGCCTATGATTTTATCAACAGGTTGGATGAGAAATAAACATTACAGTAGGCCATGGGAAGTTTTTAAATGTTGACATTCGATCATCATTGTTTTCCAGCAGTGTGGTCCACTTGAGATTTTAATTTAACTCATTTTTGAGCTTATGCCCTAACTTTATATAGAAAAATGGATGGACGATGTGGATAAAACACATACATCATTGTAGCCTATAGAGCTTTGACTTGTGGACTGCTAGTGTTGGGGTCACTTGCCAAACCGCGTGCAAATCCTGCACCTCTACTCTATCCATCTATTTTGACAGATCATTTTAGGTTATGATACCATAAAGGAGGTGGATAGGAGACTTTGGTGGACCACACCACAGGAAACAGGGGTCACGGTTGTAGTCACTAGGTGGAGCCTATATAATTCCACAATAATGTCCACCACAAAAATTCATCTATATAGATCATTTCAGGGCATGGGTGATAGAATGAAGCAGATCAAAATCTCAAGTTGATCCACCACAAAAAAAAAAATGTGGGGATTGAATGCTTACTAATAAAAACTTTCAAAGGGCTACAGAAGTCTTGGATCAAGCTGATATTTGATTTTTCTCTTCATCCATGTCTTTTTTTTTTAAACTTATTAACAGGTTAAATCTCAAATAAACATCATAGTGGCCCTAGGAAAGTCTCAACGGTGGGTGTCACTATCCACACTATTTTTGGTGGTGGGGCCACTTAAGATTTGGATCTGACATGTTCTTTTGAACATCCCATAAAATGATCTCTCCAAATGAATGGACGGTGTTGATATAATACATACATCATGGTGGGGCACACAGATCTGACTCTTTTTTTGGATCAACTGTTAAAATAATCCGTTAAAATGAATGAAAGGAGTGGATAAATAACATACATCACGGTGGGCCCCACAAGACTTAAAAACTAGGAGACGAATTAGCTACTCCCCCTAACACCAGCCTCAAGGCTGGTGGTCGGTGCTCCGTGGGGCCCACCATGATGTATGTGTTTCATCCATTTTTACAGATCATTTTAGTAATTTACAAAAATAAATAAATAAATAAAATAAATTTATAGGGATATAAATCTTAGGTGGACCACACCACAAGAAAAAAATTAATGATTGGATATCCACTATTAAAATCCTCTTAAGGCCTAATGTACTGTTTATTTGACATCCAAACTGTTGATTAGGTCATAAATACCTAGATGAAGGGAAAAATTAAATATTAGCTTGATCCAAAACTTTTATGGCCCCCAAAACATTTTTAATGGTCAATGTTCATTAAACATTGTTTCCTGTAATGTGGTCCACTTGAGATTGAGATATAACTCATTTTCTCCATGGGAAACCGTGGGAATAATGTTTCCACCATTGAAACCTTTCTATAGCCCACGGTGATGCTTATTTGTCATCCAACCTGTTCGTAATATCACAAAGACATGGATGAAATGAAAACACAAACATCAGATTGATCTAAAACTTTTGTGGCCCCCATGAAATTTTCAATGGTAGATGTTCAATTCACACTCTTTCCAGTAGTGTGGTCCATTTGAGCTTTGGATATGCTTCATTTTTAGCCCACAGTGATCTAAGTGTTTTATCCACACTGTCAATCCATTTTTCCAGATCATTTTAGTGGCTGAGCCCAAAATTAAAGCATATCCAAAGCTCAAGTGGACGATACCACAAGAAACAGTGGGAATAATGATTTCCACCGTTGAAATCTTCCTATGGCCTACGATGATTTTTATTTGTCATCCAACTTGTTCAATAGATCACAAATACATGGATGAAGGGAACACTAAAATATCAACTTAATCCAAAACTTCAGTGGCCTCCCAAAATTTTTCAATGGTAGACGTTCAGTTTATACTATTTCCTATGACGTGGTCCACTTTAGATTTTTATAGGCTTCATTTTTGAGCTTATGTAATAAAATTATATGTTAAAATGGATAGATAGAGTGGATAAAATGAATAAATCATGGTGGGCCCCACAGGATTTACTTAGTACGCTTGGGAACAGATTGGTTACTCCCCCCCGACATTAGCCAATGGCTGGTGGTCGGTGCTCTGTGGCCCCACAATGATGTATGTGTTTCATCCATGTTGTCCATATATTTTTACAGATAATTTTACAATATGAGACCAAAAATGAGTTATATCCAAATCTCAAGTGGACCACATTACAGGAAACAGTGTTGAATGAACGTCGACCATTAAAAACATTTTGGTAGCCATAAAAGTTTTAGATCAAGCTGATTTTTGTTTTTTCCCTTCATCTGGTCTTATATGACCAAATCAACAAATTGGATGTCAAATAAACAGTACAGTGGGCCTTAGGAGGATTTTAATGGTGGATATGCAATCACTATTGTTCTCATGTGGTGTGGACCACCTAAGATTTATATCCCTCTAATTTTTGGCATAAAGCTCTAAAATGATCTTTAAAAATGGATGAACGGAATGGATGAAACACATACATCATGGTAGGGCCCACAAAGCACCATCCATGGTCCCGCCCAAAATTGGGCACGCGCTCAAAACAGAGCCGCATCCAATCTCCCCCCATTCTCTCACTCGTCGCCCTCTCTCTCTCTCTCTCTCTCTCTCTCTCTCTCTCTCTCTCTCTCTCTCTCTCTCTCTCTCTGTCATGCGTCGCCCTCAAAAACCACCGCTCCATGTATTACATCTCATTCCTATCATCTCTCTCAATCGAGTTAAGTATCTACATCTCATTCCTATCATGAATCTCCCAAAACCCTAGCGATCTCTCGATTCTCTTAATTTTCCGGTCTGATTCTTCAATTCCCTTTTTAAAAATGAGTAGTATGAAGGAAGAGGAGAGGAACGAGATGATCATCATAGGTCTTATGAAACTGCCTCAAATCGGAGATGCATCAACTGCAGTAGGGGTGTTTTTGCCCTAACCTTGGCTCAGATCTTAGGATGTTTATGGCTTAATCATGCTTTTTTTTTTTTACCTTCGTAGTTCTGATCTAGTCGAAATGTTAGGGTTTTAATTTTTGATTGTAGATCTGGTTTATGTGTTTTTCTTTTCAGCCGAAAGATTTGATTGTAAAAAGACTAGAAACAAAGAAAACCTTCATGAGCAGCCACCTCAGGAAAATATGTTATACTGTGCCTTGTGTTATAATCAGGGTATTTTGCATGGGAACTTCTTCTTCTCTAGTTTTGTTGCAGGTAAGATAATCTTTCTACTAACCCAGAGGTTTAAGTTGATTTTACAAAACGGGATTGACAAATTTTTATTTTTATTTTTGGTATATATGCATTGGATTAATTACAAAATAAGGTCATAAAGGTTTTCAAGTTTAAGATTTAGATGTTGATCTATTAGAGCAATCGGTGAAACAAAATTATAAGTGATGTATCATCCATTGATTACAAGCAATAGGCAATTTTCAGATATATCACAAGCTCACATGACACAATCTGGTGACTCTTAAAGCAGTAACCCATGACAATTTCCAAATTAGTAAAACTCTTAGAGCAGTTACCCGTGACATGTTGGAAAAAATGCCAGTCTCGTACCTAGATGCTTATCTAATTGAGAAATTTTGGCTATGTATGATGACATGATCTGTCAAAACCCATTTTGAAATTTATGTAAGAATTGTCGACAATTCGTGTAATTGCTAGCAATTGAAAGATGAAATCAGTGATCCGAAAATAAATAAATAAAATAATAAAAAATTTAAAAAGATCACCTTGAAAATATGAATTCCAAGCTGGTCATTATTTACTACATGCTTTTTATTGAACGAATGCTCATTTTAAGTAGATACAATTCAATCTTAAGATCTCTGGTTTTTGTATTATCTGTTATCCAATATATGTGAATATATTTTTTAGTTATTTCTTTAAGTAGATACAATTCAATCTTAAGATCTTTGGTTTTTGTATTATCTGTTATCAAATATATATGAATATATTTTTTAATTATTTCTTCCCGTTGCAACTTCTACTAGTTGTAATAAATAAAGGAAGCTTGATTGTGAACATTGTACATTTATTCTTCTATAGACATGAACATTGTACATTTATTCTTCCACAGACAAGCATACAATTACATATATATTAATTTATATATTGTATATTGAAACCTCTGATAGTTTGTCGATGATCACAATAAATGTTTAGACCGTCAGCCCACAATGTATGCTTACCTAAGAATGGGTTCCTTTTCAGCAAATCTTTTGCTTTAACATGTTTATTTTATTTTATTTTATTTTATTTTTGTAATACAATTATCCTCCTGCCTCACATGATTACCTTTTTTCAGTCTGTAAATGTCATTCCTAGAGCATACTGCTCCACTTCTTGCTGGAATGATAATGTTCATTATTTACATTGTAGGAAGGAAATGAGCACATATTATTTGGAGCGTGCTACAGTTAATCATATCCAAAAACACTTTGAAATTTTGAAGAAGAACCTCGCTTCTTACTTTCATTAGGCATTGCATTGAAATTCATGAGAGAAGTCTATTACTTTGTATAAGTAATTTAAATTAAATTACATGTTTTAGGAACCTTTTTTTTTTTTTTTGCGGATTCAATTATTTAAATATCATATTGGTTAGGCTTGGGCTTTCGCTGGCTTGAATTTTGAACTATTTGAGTTGGGTCTAATGGGCAAGGGCTATTCAAAATTTTGAATTTCCTTAGCCAATTTGGGCCCATTAATAGTCCCATCCATCCCTAGTTCTCAATTTTTATATGTGAGTTCTGTCTGTGGTTTTTGTATTTGATATCATTAGCATGTTGTGTCCGATTGTGGACAAGAAATTCTTAATATTTGGAATATGAGGCTCATTCATGGATGGTTAAAATGAGACTTACAAGGACCACTAACTTCAAGTGGGAGAGTTTTGGACATAGGGCTGCCTACATGGTAACCCTTTCTCAACCTCCTTTTGGATTTCATTATTTTCTTTTTTCCTTTTTTAGGAGCCATAGATTTCAGAGAATCTCATGGACTGATCAAAAGAATAGAACTTCAGCTACGTAGGCACACACATCAACATGATACATGTCTACATAAGACACACACATCTTTGGTATTCATGTTTAAATAATTTTAAGATTGTCAATTCTAATTCCATGCTTTGTTGTTCTTAGTCTCACTAGTTGAAATTTGAGTAGCATACTCTTGCTTCAAATGCTCATTCTCTGCTCATATTTAGTTATTGACACTTGAAGTTACTTTACTTGATCAGATAATAAACCTTGTTCTTGAATTTGATGAACATGTTATGTAATGTGTGCATGATCAAAATGGAAACCATGCAGTGAAAAGTAAGGCATGCACATTAAGTTTGGAGAAATGAGCTTCTTTTTCTCATAGAAGAGTGATCTTTTTTAAGAGTGATCTTTTTTATATTGGTCCAATTCATGTTCATATATAGTGTGGGCTACCTAATGAATGGTCCGAATGTCTGGCATACATGCCATCCAACGATGAGGATGAGCCTTTGCATGATAGCTCTTATATATACGACCTGCATTCTATCAAAACATATGGTATGTAATGAGATCATGTAAAAAAGAAACTCTTCATTGAAGGCAGCCATATCAGTCTCAAACTTTATTTGGTTCAAGAGCCTGATCAAATGCTGCATGAACGAACACATGAATCCATAACATTTTCAAAAGACTTCCACTCTAGTTTCACATTAGCCAAAACACTAAAACTAGAAAACAGAAAGAAAGAATCAAAATTAAAGAGAAAAATGAAAAGAAAGTGTATGGATTAAAGCTAATTTTCATGAGCTGTACTTAAAGTTCTTGGAGAAAAGATTGTTGAATAAGGAGACTGTCAAAGCTACGTACTTATGAAAATTGCAAGGTGTATTAGCAAAACTTTTTTCTTACCCCTAGTTGTCATTGTCACCATACACATTTTCTAATCTCCCATAGACATGGATGAATGAGGTCCAACCAGAGCTTCTACAAGGGGAGGCTCATGAGGTTCCTTGGAGATCATATGCAATCTGAGGTGTGGGGAGGCTCATGAGGTTCCTTGGAGATCTTTCTCAGTTGTCTCTAGCATCCCTAGATTAAGCTGAGAAAATGACCTTTGTATGCAAGGTTGGTCATCTTGTGCATACAATGTATGAGGACAAGATGAGATTTGTATACAAGGTTGGTCATCTTGTGCACAATGTGAATCAATCATTTACTTTGTGCTTCCACAAAAATTGGACACATGCCATGATGGTTTGTGATCTGAATTTTTGGTGAGGAAACTTGTTTAACAGTCATGTTGAAGGTGATAGTTTTGTCCTTCTGTATCATATGTATGCAACTGATGCTTGATGTGGAAATCTAGCCATTTTGAACCTTCCCTAATTGTATAAGTGGCTGAACTAGCTCTGTATGTTAGACATAATTTGTCATCCACTAGTTTCTGCAAATGAAGATAAGAGGATTGATCTTAATAGTATGGTCTTCATGCACATAGACAAAAAATGATTGCAATGAATTTTTATGAGTACTAGGTAGCCTATTAATGAAAACAATGTCTCCGTCCATAATACGTCTGTTTATGATTTGACCAACTTTCAAATATGAATGTCCTTTTGAACCTTCCCTAATTGCAAAAGTGGCTGAACCATCTCTGTATGTTTTTTGTAAATGAAAATAAGAGGATTGATCTTAATAGTATGGTCGTCATGCACATAGACAGACAATGCTTGCAATGAATGTTTATGAGTACTTGTTAATTTTGGAGTTCTTGGTTAGGATTTGGGCTAAAAGTACGAGTGCTCGAGCTGACGCTTTCAGAGTTCGAACTCATTCTTTTGAAAAATAGAAAAATGGAAATATTAGTAAATATGGATTTTCTTATTAAGAAGAAAATGAAAGGTAAAGAAGAGACATAACTGAACCTTTGCACTATGAAAAGTAATATTAACCATCTTACTTTTCCCGTTGAATTTGACGTCCAGGAAATGAACCTTTTCTAGAAAACCATGGATTTAAAACCATTAATTCCTTGTCAAAAATCTGAGTTTATTGAACTGAATTGAATTATTACAATTTAATTTTGTTGAATATCCAAACGCAAGGTTTCCATGAATTAGGCAAATGAATTCATTCTAACCCATTTTGTTAAATATCCAAATGCATGGATTGATTATTATTATTATTATTATTATTATTATTATTATTATTATTATTATTTTATATACAATAGCTTTTCAGAATTCATATGTAGGTGCATACTTATGCTCATTCACATGGACTTTAACTATCTTTCTTAAATTTATTTGGTTTTTCTAATTTTTGTATCTAATTTTGAATTTCTAAGCCCTAAAATAAGATTCGAGGTGCCGTCAACAATGCTAACAGATCCACCAGGTCAAATTTTTTATTGGACCTCATTTTATTTAAACGATCTTGATAATCCATTTTATTTAAATGAGTAGACCCGGATGTGCGTCGGATCTATCCGGATGTTGAGCGGGGGTCCCGGGAATGTGAAAACCGCTGTTATGACCATGATGAAGCTATTTATTTTCTATGGATAGCATTGGAGTGGCCTGGCCATTTAGACAGGTCGTGTTTATATTTGTATTTGCTCGAAATTGATGGAGCAAACCCGGATGTGCGTCAAAGCTATCTGGATGTTGAGCGGGGGTCCCTAAAAAGTGAAAACCGCTGTTATGACCATGATGAAGCTGTCTATTTCCTAAAGACAGCATTGGAGTGGCCTGACCATTTGGACAGGCCATGTTTATATCTGTATTTGTTTGAAATTGATGAAGCAGACCCGGATGTGCGTCGGAGCTATCCGGATGTTGAGTGGGGGTCCCTGAAATGTGAAAACCGTTGTTATGATCATGATGAAGTTGTTCATTTCCTATGGACAGCATTGGAGTGGCCTAGCCTTTTGGACAAGCCGTGTTTATATCTGTACTTACAGGGACCACACCCTTAACCTATAACCTAAACCTATTCTCAAATCCCAAAACCTATAATTATAACCTAAACCTATAACCTATAACCTCAACTCAATTCCCTAAATTCTAACCTACAACCTAACCTAAACCTATTCTCAAATCTTAAAACCTATAACCTAAACTCAATTCCCTAAACCTTAACCTACTAACCTAACCTAAACCTATTCTCAAATCCCAATACCTATAACTATAACCTAAACTCAATTCCCTAAACCTTAACCTACACCCTAACCTAAACCTATACTCATAACCTAAACCTATTCTCAAATCCCAAAACCTATAACTTAAACCTAAACCTATAACCTATAACCCGAACCTATAACTTAAACTCAATTCCCTAAACATTAACCTATAACCTAACATAAATCTATACTTATAACCTAAACCTATTCTCAAATCCCAAAACCTATAACTATAACATAAACCTTAACTAAAAACTTATAACCTATAACCTAAACTCAATTCCCTAAACCTTAACCTACACCCTAACCTAAACCTATACTTATAACCTGAACCTATTCTTAAATCCCAAAACCTATAAACCAAAACCTTAACCTAAACCTAAACCTAAACCTACACTTATAACCTATAACCTAAACCTAAACCTAAAACCCAAACATAAACCTGATCTCAAACCCGAATCCGATTTCCTAAACCTAAACCTTAATGTATTCTCAAATCCCTTAACCTAAACTCAATTTCCTAAACCTTAACCTATAACCTAACCCAAACCTAAACCTATAACCTATACTTATAACCTATAACCTTAACCTAAACATAAAACCTAAACCTAAACCTATTATAACCTAAACCTATTCTCAAATCCCAAAACCTATAACCTAAACCTAAACCTTAACCTAAACCTATAACCTATAACCTAAACCTATAACCTAAACTTAAACCCATACTTATAACCTATAACCTAAACCTAAACCTAAAACCCAAACGTAAACCCGATCTCGAACTCGAGCCCGATTTCCTAAACCTAAACCTTATTGTATTCTCAAATCCCTAAACCTAAACCTACACTTAATCCTAATCTCAAATCCCTAACCTAAACCTAAACCTAAAATTGAAAACCCAAACCTAAACCCGATCCCGAACCCGAACCCAATTTCCTAAACCTAAACTTATAACCTTAACCTAAACTTATTCTCAAATCTCAAAACCTATAACCTAAACTTAAACCTATATAACCTTAACCTAAACCTAAAACTTAACCTATAACCTAAACCTTAACCTATAACCTTAACTTATAACCTAAACCTATAACCTAAACTCAATTTCCTAAACCTTAACCTATAGCCTAACCTAAACCTAAACCTATAAGCCGAACCAGATTTCCTAAACTTAAACCTTAATGTATTGTCAAATCCCTAAACCTAAACCTACACCTAATCCTAATATCAACTCCTTAACCTAAACCTAAACCTAAACTTAAACTTGAAAACCCAAACCTAAACCCGAACTCGATTTCCTAAACCTAAACTTATAACCTTAACCTAAACCTATTCTCAAATCTCAAAACCTATAACCTAAACTTAAACCTATATAACCTTAACCTAAACCTAAAACTTAACCTGTAACCTAAACCTTAACGTATAACTTAAACCTTTAACCTAAACTCAATTTCTTAAACCTTAATCTATAATCTAACCTAAACCTAAACCTATAACCCAAACCCAATTTCCTAAACCTAAACCTTAATGTATTCTTAAATCCTTAAACTTAAACCTACACCTAATCCTAATCTCAACTCCCTAACCTAAACCTAAACCTAAACTTGAAAACCTAAACCTAAACCAGATCCTGAACCCGAACCCGATTTCCTAAACCTAAACTTATAACCTTAACCTAAACCTATTCTCAAATCCCAAAACCTATAACCTAAACCTAAACCTTAACCTATAACCTAAACTCAATTTCCTAAACCTTAACCTATAACCTAACCTAAACCTAAACCTATAACCTGAACCCGATTTCCTAAATCTAAACCTTAACGTATTCTCAAATCCTTAAACATAAACCTACACATAATCCTAATCTCAACTCCCTAACCTAAACCTAAACCTAAACCTAAACTTGAAAACCCAAACTTAAACCCGAACTCGATTTCCTAAACCTAAACTTATAACCTTAACCTAAACCTATTCTCAAATCTCAAAACCTATAATTTAAACCTAAACCTAAACTTGAAAACCCAAACCTAAATTGGATCCTGAACCCGAACCTGATTTCCTAAACCTAAAATTATAGGTTATAGTTTAGGTTTAGGTTTAGGTTTAGGTTTTAGGTTTAGATTTAGGTTATAGGTTATAGGTTTATCAATTAGCGTGACTGTTGGGTCAGTCAGACTGTAGAGCCTCATAGGAAGATCAATTCAAAGTGTCTGCTTCAACTTGATGTGTGTTAGCTTGCCATAAGTAAATCTAAGCCTCACATCCCATGTCCCAATACACCAGGTGAATAAAACTCTTAAAATAAGTTAGAACATTATAGGATTTATAAGTGAGAAAAATTTTTTAAAAACAGAAAATTTCTAAGTTTTTCTTGCTTTGTCGATTGTATCGGTACAAGTCTCGATATGATTGACCTACGCTGTCGATGTCCTCAATGAAAACTTGATTCCATCAGAATGAGGACAAAAAGTGTTCAGTAACCACATGAATATCTGGCCAAAATTATCGATGCATCGATGCACCTATCGATACCATCGATATTTGAATCTCGAGTCTATCGAAGATTACTCAATAAATTGACAGGCAGATCTCTGGCGCCCCTATTTTTACTTAAGAAAATCATATATGCTTCGATATATCGAAGCCCTCCTCGATACCATCGAAGTTCAAATCTCGATGATATCGGTCATGGGTGCGAAGATTTTCAGTAAATATTTCAATATAGTTTATCTGTGATCGAGGGTCACTCGATAGAATCGATATTCAAATATTGATGGTATCAAGGCCGAATCGATGGCATCGAGATAGGATAGAAACTGTCTAGCAAGCTTACTGAAAAAATCTTTAGATTTTTCTATGTCATCGAGTCGACCGTCGATATCATCAATATTTAAATTTCAATGATATCCAGTGTACCTCGATCACTCTTGTAAACCTGAAACATATTAAGAAAGTCTCTCTCATTTTCAAATGTCGAGGAATCGAACCTTGCATCGATAAAAATTGGAGTTCAAAATATGATGACATCGACACGAGTCTCGATTCCCTCGACCAGCTAGTAATAGGTTTTCAAAAGCATATGACATTGAGTTTCTGTCATCGAGTCATCGATGCAATCAAGAGTATACGCTCGATGATATCGATCCTGCTCGATGATATCAAACTCTGTCATAAATGTGACCGTTTTATATCCGTTGGAACCTTTTGCCTATATAAAGAAGACTTGTCTATTGTTACAAACAGAGAAAGAAGAGGGTGCTTTTGAGTGTATTACCGTAGATCATATACCTAAAGCCCTTTCTCTCAAGAAAGTTCATCCTCTAATCTACCCTCGTCATTGATATTCAATAGAGTGGATTGGGGAATGAACTTCAACATTCAAGGATCCTCCAGCTACTACCTTAATGACAAATCATTAAGCTGGGATGCCTTGAATGCATAGATGATTGGAATCGCTCTATCTTCCTAATAGGAAAATATTTAGAGAGTAGAATTTCATCATAACCTTAACCCAACTCGTCGCCATATATTAGTACATCATTTGAGTTACGGATCAAGGTAGCTAAAGATTCTTCATCAACAAAGAGGAGATCTTCGTCAACGTGCTGAATGGGACTCATCTATTTATCTATAAGTATCTAGAGTCTAGAGGACCCTTTGATCATTCCTTTATAGGATTAGGTCTAAGGTGTTTCTCACCCTTGCAAGTCCTCAAAGAGGCCTCCGACGGGAGTGTACCTGGTGGGTGCGTTGTGTGGAACTTTGCTCTATGGAGAGCTTAAACATTTGGTTAAGGGTGAACCAGTTAAAACCTTGGATTTGAGGTGAACCATGTGAAACCTCTGTTACGGTCTTATGGAAGATTCTTGGCCAGTATGCCTACAAGTGGGTGCGTTGTGTTGACCCTTGCTCATATGAGCATAAACAGTCAACCTCGGTGTAGGTTGTAAAGGTTGAAGGTAAACCTGAATTAAAACCTTAGGTTTGAGGTGAACCGCTGTGAAACCTCCTTAGTAAAATTCGGTATAATCACGGGTTGAGTGCGGTTACCGGGAGTGGAGTAGACAAGTAGTTGAACCACTATTAAAATGACTATATTTGAGATTATTATTCTTTTGTTTGTGTGATGTACTTTAATATTTTCATATATAAATATCTGAGATCACACCTCACACACATACACAGTCGTATCCATCATAGACTAGTGTACATATTGTTCACTTCTTGAATAGTTTGTGATTGGATCCTCTACCAGGCATGGAAGCCAGTAGAGTTACTTTGAAGTAATCCTGATAAGTGCCTATTGTTAGGATTTTTAATCAAATATAAAAACTTTAAAAAGTCCTATTCACCCCCTTCTAAGACATATTGGCATATTCCTACTTCAACTAAAGCGGTCTTCACCGCTATTTCAATTGGTATCAGAGAGGGTCTCTTTTTAAGGGCTTCAGTGCCTAGAGAACATCTTGACTGAAGTTTAGAATATGGCTAAAGGAGAGGGCTCATCAGTCACTAGGCCTCCAGTATTTGATGGTTCAAATTATGCATACTGGAATGCTAAGATGCATTACTTTCTGAGAACTTTGGATCATGACGTCTGGGATATAGTTGAAAGTGGATATGTGCCACCATCCGAATAAATTGTACTTGATAGTGGCACAACCATTATAAAACTCAAATCCAAAGAAAAGTGAATGACGTTCAATAAGGAAAAACGGACTGTTGAAGCTAAAGCTATGAATGCCATCTACTGTGCCATGTTCCAAGATATATTCAATCAAATAAGTATGTGTGGGACATCCAAGGAAGCATGGGATCTATTGGAAACAACCCATGAAGGCACAAGCACTATGAAGAGGCCCAAACTACAACTTCTAACTTCACAGTTTGAAAGTCTCAGAATGGAAGAGCATGAGACGTTTATGGAGTTTTTCACAAAGTTGAATATCATTTGCAACTCCTTGGGTGGATTGGGAGAAGTTCCAGTACTGAAAATTTGTAGGAAAATTCTAAGATCCCTACCAGAACGATTTAATCCCAAAGTAACAACAGTTAAGGAGTGTAGGAACATAGACGAGATGAAAGTAGAAGAACTGGTAGGTTCCTTACAAACTTTCGAACTACACTTTAAGCAAACCCAAAAATCCAAAAAAATTGTCCTAAAAACTTCAAAGAAAACAATACATGAGGACAGTGGAAGTGAAAACGAAGATGAAGATGAGGAAGTGGCTTTGCTAGCACAAAGATTCAGAAAATTCTTTCAGAAAAATTGTGGTCATCCTTCCAGAGGAAGAAATATGGACAACAGACCTTCTGCAGGTAAATTTGGTAAAAAGACCAAAGAACCACAATGTTATGCCTGTCAGAAGTATGGACACCTGTCTCCTGAATGCCCAAACAGAAAAACTAAGGGCAAGGCAATGGCTGCCACATGGGATGATATAGAGAGTCAAAATCAGAATCTAGTGACTCAAGCAGCAATGGAGATCAGAAATCATTGAAAATTCTCATGGTCTCCACTGCTCTAATCATTCCCATGGAATCTGAAAAATGAGGAAGAACAACAAGCCACTGAATCATTTTTGTCTGATAAGAAGGAAGAAGAGAAACAGGATAAACTACAAGATGCTTACAACCAATTGTATATTCATAGCATCAAAGTTGTTAAAAGACTTGGAATATCTGAGAATAAAAATGAATTGCTGCAAAAAGATTTGGATAAAACTCTGAAAATTAATACACACCTAATCAAAGATTTACAGCAACATCACTCAGATAATGATAGACTTGAAAGAATTAACAGCTTCCTTAAATCAGAATCTGAAAAACTAAAAAAAAAAAATAGGTTAAGCAATTAAAAGACAAAAATATGCTCCTACAAAATGAAAATCATACACTTCTGTTTGATTTAGAGGAATCCAGAAAAACTGTTAAGCTACACTATAAGTTTTCCCAGAGTGGCGGGAAGTTAGAAAAACTATTAGGTATGGGAAAATCTAGAAAGGATAAGTACGGCTTAGGATATGAAACAAAGACTGGAACTGTAGCACTAACAACTGGAAGAACTACTGCTTCAGGTAGTAATAAAAGAATTACTCCAGTGTGTCATTTATATGGTGATTCGGGTCATTATAAGATTGAATGCTTGTCTCCTGGGAAGACTCAACATAGCTTTGGTCATAATCATATTGGAAAGTTCAAACCTACCAGAGAAGTGCGAAATGGCTTAAGACAACCTAAAAATATGATTAAAAGAGATTCACACCCACCACCACCTAAATTGACTAACAAAGAGCAACTAAATCAAGTGGTCAAATTAATCAAGAAAATAATATCAAGCACTGTTAAAAATCCTATCACAAAATGGGTCCTAAAAGAAAAGAAAAATTGTCTGGTTACTCATTCAAACCATATGTCAGGCAATGAAACCAAGTGGTATTGGATAGCGGATGTTCAAGACATGTCACAGGTGACAAATCCCTCCTTACAAATTATTTAGATCTTAATCATAGGATAGTCACCTATGGAGACGGAAGCACCGCTAAGGTTATTGGACAGGGAATCATTAAGGGAATCCAGTTGCTCAAAAACGAGAATGCCTTTTGCATAAAAGGAATAACACACAATCTTTTAAGCATTTCTCAAATTTGTGACGATAAGCATGTGATTACATTCTACAAAGAGAAATGTGAAATCCTAGATCTCTCAAGAAAATCAGTGATGAAGGGTTCTCGCCCAAATAACCACTATTATGTCATCAAAGGTACGGGAAAGGATGATCCCTATACCTAGAAATATTGAACATAGAGAGAACATATCCAGATCATGCATCAAGATTTGGATATTTGCTGAAATGATGCATTTTTTCTTCTAATGATACATCTGAGGTCTCTCTCCTCATTTTTTTTATAAACATTTTAATGTTTATAATTTGGGTTTGTACAATGCTTGTACAGAATTTTGTTGAGTATACTATTGATACATAGATATATTAATGGTATACATGAAAGATTGTCTGAATACTGAAAATTAAAAGCATCCACCTTTGAGATACCTATCGATACATCGAATGATTGGTTCGATTACATTGACCAAGAATCGATATCATCAACAATCTCTCGAGAAACTGAATTGTCAGGACGATTGGACTTCCCTCTGACCTTCATTGAAAATATTAAAAAGGATACCGCGATGTCATCGAAATGATGATCAATGATATCGACGACTACTGCTGAATTAAAGATGGATGATCGAAAAAAGAGACTCACCAATTCATATCAAAATGGGATTACACTTCTCAGAACAATTTTTCTTTCAAAAAAACATGTCTAAAAATCTGGTTCTTCCACAACAACCTTCAATGAAGAGCAAGAAAGGAAAGAATGAAGCAACTGGCTCATCTCAACGTTTCAACTTGAATCTTGTAGCAGAACAGTCAATTCAGAGGAAGAGCATTACATCTTTTAGGATCATCAATCTCTTAGAACTGATCGGTTAGGGGAATATCATGAATCTTGGAGGAAGATTTCAGCATAATCTGGTACATCAGTTCTTGAGTTTAATATACCATGTTGAAAATACTCCATCAATCATCTCAGTCGTTGTCACAAATCGAACCAAACACATCACTCCTAGACTGATAAGCAGGCTGATTGGGGTAGAGGTCACAAGGATACTTGTATTAGAACGAAATATGAATGGTCTTGGCATATAGGGTGAAGTTACTCGGGCACTGTGTGATGGTGCTATTATACCAAGAAATGCAAAAAATACACTTCATGTTAAATATCTCAATCCTGCATACAAAATTCTTCACAGCATTTTCAGCATAAATGTCTATCCCTGTAAAGTCTCTGGCAACATGCTTTCTCCATACATGTTGAATGTTTTGTATGATATTCATCTCTATATTCACATCTGCCTACCCACTCTTATTCTACAACAATTGATTCGGGTATCTTTAGATGAATCCATCACTATACTTCCATTCTCATGCCTTATGACCAAGCTATCATGACAATTTGGGCTACCTCCTACCAATGATCTTCCACACCCACATATTTGGTTTAATCAAGAAAACATCTGCAATCTCATTACCAATACGCCTCGTGGTGGAATCAATTCAAGCTCAGAAAAAGACTATTCTGTACACAGCCCCGTCTCTGGCGTAAACATTTAGGCTGTCATCGATCAAAACACTATATAAGATCTGCTTGATAGACAATCCCACATGATGAAACAGCTGGATGAGTGTGAAGTCCGTCTTCTGGAGATTAAAACCATGCTGGCAACTCTGCAACATGATACAGAACAAATTCTAAATGTCCTGCCAGCACTGTAGAGGTTGTTAATTATCTATAGAATGTCCAATGCATCACAGACTTGGATTTTCACTGAAACGCTGAGGGCATTGATATTTTTTTAATGCTCTTCACTCATGCATAGGTGTGATGCATTACTATGACTCAATTTTTTATATATAAAAAACCTCTAAGTAAGGAAGACTTAGTCTTTTGATGGTTTTCTGTTTTACTACTGCTAACCTTGGGCAGTGTATGTTTTTTTTGGATATTGATAAATGTGGCTAGATATAATTCTATTTTTACCGTCATTCTGATATATGTGATCCCCCAGTTTATCTAGTCTTTGATATGGAGTGCATATGTTTTTCATGAATAGTTTATTTGCTTTTATCACTGCTCTAATTAATCTAATTTGTATCTATACTTTCTGAAAATGATGTATGCTTAAATTGATTTTTTATTTCTATACATCTATATCTGTGTGTTCTCCTACATGTCGTTAAAAACTTTAGTCAATATCTGCTATCATGCAATCTTTGTCAATGACTGATAAAAAGGGGGAGAACAGTTCAAACACTCTGTCAAGAAATATATATCTGCTTGAGTATGGTGTTACAGGTGTTAGGGGGAGCAGCTACACCAAGGGAGGGGGAGTTTGCAGATAGGGGAAGCAGCTTCTGAATATGTTGTGTGTATGACATTGTTAGCATTGCAAAATTGTGTAAAGTGTATGTGCACAAAATTTAGGATATCAGTATAGAAGCTGTTCTAGGGTGTTTTAATATTTTGTCACGTAATTGACAAAGGGGGAGATCGAAAGTTCCCGGGTTTGTCAATTAGCATGAGTGTTAGGTCAGTCAAACTACAGAGCCTCATAGGAAGATCAATTCAAAGTGTCTGCCTCAACCGAATGTGCAAGCTCGCCATAGGTAAATCTAAGTCTCACATCCCATGTCCCAAAACACCAGGTGAATAAAACCCTTAAAACAAGTTAAAACATTATAGGGTTTATAAGCGAGAAAACTTTTTCAAAAATAGAAAATTTCTAAGTTTTTCTTTCTTTATCGATTATATCGGTACAAGTCTCGATATAATCGACCTATGCTGTCGATGTCCTCGATGACAACTCGATTCCATCGGAATGAGGACGAAAAGTGTCTAGCAACCACATGAATATCTGGACGGAATTATCGATGTATCGATGCACCTATCAATACCATCGATATTTGAATCTCGAGTTTATCGAAGATAACTTGATAAATCGACGGGCAGATCTCCGGCGCCCCTATTTTTACTTAAGAAAATCATATGCTTCGATATATCAAAGCCCTCCTTGATACCATCGAAGTTCAAATCTCGATGATATCAGAAGGCTCTCGATGATATCGGTCATGGGCTCGAAGATTTCCAGCAAATATTTTAGGATAATTTATCTGTGATCGAGGGTCACTCAATAGAATCGATATTCAAATATCGATGGTATTGAGGCCGAATCGATGGCATCGAGACAGGACAAAAACTGTCCAGCAAGCTCAATGGAAAAATCTTTGGATTTTTTGATGTCATCGAGACGACCGTCAATATCATCAATATTCAAATTCTGATAATATCAAGTGTACCTCGATCACTCTTGTAAACCTGAAATATATCAAGCAAGTCTCTCTCATTTTCAAATGTCGAGGAATCGAACCTTGCATCAATAAAATCGGAGTTCAAAATTCGATGACATCGACACGAGTCTCGATTGCCTTGACCAGCTGGCAAGAGATTTTCAAAAGTGTATGACATTGAGTTTATGTCATCGAGCGGACCATCGATGCAATCAAGAGTATACGCTTGATGATATCGATCCTGCTCGATGATTTCAAAGTCTGTCATAAATGTGATTGTTTTATATCCGTTAGAACCTTTTGCCTATATAAAGAGGACTTGTCTATTGTTGCTGGCAGAGAAAGAAGAGAGTGTTTTTAAGTGTTTTACTTTAGATTATATACTCAAAGCCCTTTCTCTCAAGGAAGTTCATCCTCTAATTCACCCTCATCATTGATATTCAATAGAGTGGATTGGGGAATGAACTTTCCCATGCAAAGATCCTCCAGCTACTACCTTAATGACAAATCATTAAGCTGGGATATGCCTTGAATGCATAGATGATTGGAATCGCTTTATCTTCCTAATAGGAAAATATTTAGAGAGTAGAATTTCATCATAACCTTGACCCAACCCATCGCCATATATTTGTACATCATTTGAGTTGCGGATCAAGAAGCAGAAGATTCTTCATCAACAAGGAAGAGATCTTCGTCAACATGCTAAATGCGACTAATCCACTTATCTATAAGTATCTAGAGTCCAGAAGATCCTTTGATCATTCCTTTGAAGGATCGGGTCTAAGGTGTTTCTCACCCTTGCAAGTCCTCAAGGAGGCCTCCGGCGTGAGTGTATCTGGTGGGTACGTTGTGTGGACCGTTGATCTGTGGAGAGCATAAACATCTGGTTAACAGTGAACCAGTTAAAACCTTAGGTTTGAGGTGAACTGTGTGAAACCTTTGTTAGGGTCTTGTGGAAGATCCTTGGCTAGTGTGCCTAAAAGTGGGTGCATTATATTAACCCTTGCTCGTGTGAGCATAAATAGTCAATCTCAGTGTAGGTTGTAAAGGTTAAAGGTGAACCTGATTTAAAACCTTAGGTTTGAGGTGAACCGCTGTGAAACCTCCTTAGTGAAATCCGGTACACTCAAGGGTTTAGTGCGGTTATCGAGAGTGGAGTAGACAAATAGTCGAACCACTATAAAAATGACTATGTTTGAGATTGTTATTCTTTTGCTTGTGTGATTTACTTTAATATTGTCATATCTGAATATCTGAGATCACACCTCACACACGTATATAGTCATATCCATCATAGAATAGTTTACATATTGTTCACTTCTTGAATAGTTTGTGATTGGATCCTCTACCAGGCTTGGAAGCCAGTGGAGTTACTTTTGAGTAATCCTGATAAGTGCTTATTGTTAGGATTAGTGTAATAGGATTTTTAATAAAACATAAAAACTTTAAAAAGTCCTATTCACTCCCCTCTAAGACATATTGGCATATTTCTACTTCAACTAAAGCGGTCTTCACCGCTATTTCATAAGGGGGCATTTGTATTGCAAGTTAATTTACATAAGCTACTTATGCCTCAAGTAGCTTACTTTGGTTAAGTATGTTTGGTAAACAACTTATCAGCTAAAAAATAAAAAAGTATATTTGGTTCTCAACATCAAATTAATACTTATCCCTCAAGTTCGATTGGTCAACCCTTAATATCCACCGTCCATCAGATTAATACTTTAGTAGTATTAGCTTCAAGGAAAGAGGTTCAAATTGCAATGAAATGGCATCTTGCAATGGGGCTCATGCATCGCCCTGCTTCTGTTCATTTAAAAGATATTTGCCTTCTTTTTCATGTATACACCCTATTTTCTACCTTTGGTATTATATCAGTATAAAAAGTTTTAACTAAACTGGACCAAATTTATTTTTGGTAAAATGTACAAGATTGGACAAACCTGATATGTGGATTGGATATTGCACCTATGTGCAATGCTAGCATATGTGTGGCACGTACACAAGCTTTATTGCACTGGTGAGTGCTCTTAGCAAAGCTCCTAATTATGTTAGAAAGCATGGAAATTACAGATTCTGCAGAACGTCAAGTAGGGAGCATGAAGACTATAAAGTCATAGACTTGTCTCTTTTGTTGGAAAATTATACAGATTAATGTAATTTCTGTATAATATGGAAACTAAAAATAATTAGAAATAAGGACAGGCTGAAGCACGTCTGAAAATGTTGTCCTTAAAGCGTAATTTGCCCCTACTCAGGTGAACTGAGTATGCTAATAGGTTACAGACAAATCACTTCTAGGATACGACGAGCCTCTTGTGGGTCTGTGTTCAGCAAACACAAAGGCCCACCAAATGGAACTCTTATACACACTATCTGGCAGAATTATAACAAAAAAGAAAAAAAAAAGAAAAATCCCAAAGAAAAAGAAGAGAAGATTTTGTGATTTGAGACCACTGCACTGGTCAGATTCTTCAGCCCTCTGGTTCAGTTGAACCATTCTTAGACCACAACTTTGGTCAATTCTTCAAGCAATGGTTCTGATTCACTTATTATACTGTTGATGTTTTTGGTCTGTAGGAGAAAAGCTGTTGTAATTCGTATTGAGATTGCTGGAGTGTTGTGAGATGGATTGGAAACCCATCCAGGGCCTCTTTTTATAGGCTTAAGATGGCTGGGAGTTATGGTCCAGGGACATAAATCCTACTAGCCATTTTATGGCTGTTGGAAACTAGCCGTTTTATGGTTGTTGATACTAGTCATTTTATGGCTGTTGTGAGAGAACTGGCTAGCCGTTTTATAGCTGTTGGGCTAGCCGTTTTCTAGCTGTTGGCAACAGTTTCTACAATAAAGGTTATAGCTGTTACACTTTTGTGCAACAGCTATATTTCCAACCACTATATAATTAGAGGGACTCTCATTCAGTCCTTTAATTTTTATCCAGCCACCTTTCTGCCTTAGCCTCTTTGTCGCACCCATCTCACTCCAGTTCATGAAAGGAGCGACACCCTCTGTGACACGATGTGCATGTGCGAAGTGCAAAGTGCGCCACTACCGCCTCTACAGCCACACTGCCTCACATGCCCACGCCCTCGCACCGAGTCCGAGTCCGAGACCGAGCCCGAGCGCGAGCGCGTGCGCGTGCGCGATGTTCCAGTGCTACACACTGGAACACGCAAGTTTCATTCTCCTTTGAACCATGTATGTAAGTATTATAATACTCCACACCTTTCATATAAAGCACTTTTTCTTCTCTTCTTTTTTCAATGTGGGACTATTCCCAAAAACCCACAAAAGGTGTTTTTCAAACAGTTTTTATATATTATATTATTTTATTATTAAAATATATTTTATAAAAATCAATATTTTTGCAACAATCCCCCACTTGATTTTATAAAAATATTTTTCGGTTAAATATTTCTGCCAGAATAATCAGCTTATATGCATAAAGAAAGATATCTTTCGATTTTAATCTTCCCTTAGTGTAAGTATCTCAAAACTCTATCAAAATGACTGGTAGTCGCAGCTTTAAACCAGTTATTCCTAGATAACAGAGTCGGAGAAACCACACACATATTCACTATATGTTGTTAAAGTTCTCACAATCTTGCTCAGCACAATTAATGGCCATGTGCTTATCCTAATTCGTGAACAATCTCGAGAGAAAACTCCTAACTCTCATGAGAGACGGCACCATCTCTACATTCATATACGTGAAATCCTTCTAGTGTCTCCGTTACTATAAGACACTTGTCCTAAAGACTGAATTTCATTAAAATTTCTAAGACTCAACCCTCTTTCGTAACTCTCAGCACTTATCTATTATGGATGAGGTTATATAATTTAGTGCTGAAAATTTTCCACTTATCAGTGACTTGTTCTTACCCATTAAACCCAAGATTAGAGATTTTCTGACTTTAGGTTGGGTTACCATCACTGGTAGAACTTTGGTTGAAGAGTTTTAACTCCATCCCTCTAGATGTAGCCTTACTACCTCTCTCGGTAGAGGTTTAGTGAAAGGATCTACCAAGTTATTGCTTGATTTTACATAGAAAATAGTAATGATTCCATCTTGAATTAATTGTCTGACATAATCATGTCGAAGACTGATATGTCTAGATTTACCATTATAAGTGTCTCTATGGGCTCTAGCTAATGTGGCTTCACTATCACAATGTAATGATACAGCCGATATAGGCTTTACACACAAAGGAATTTCTAATAGAAGATCCCTTAGCCACTCAGCCTCTTTGCCTGTTGCAGTCAGGGCTATGAATTCAGACTCCATAGTCGAGTGCGTTATGCAAGTCTATTTCTTGGATCCCCAAGATACAGCTGCATCTCGTAGGGTGAAAACTCATCCTGTAGTAGACTTATTGTCCCCTGCACTCGATATCCAACTCGCATCGGTATATCCTTCTAATACGGCAGGAAACTCTGAATAAAATAGTCTTAAGTCTTTGGTTGCTTTTAAGTAACCAAGGACTCTACTGATTGCAATCCAGTGTTCATTACTAGGGTTACTAGTAAACCTACTAAGTTTACTCATAGCATATGCGATATCAGGTCTAGTGCATTGCATAGCATACATAAGACTTCCTATAGCACTCGCATATTCTAATTGTGCAATTGTTCTTCCAGTATTTTATTTAGTTTGATACTTGGATCAAATGGAGTTTTTGCTTCTTTTATATTTAGATGGTTAAACCTATTTAGTATCTTCTCAATATAATGAGATTGACACAAAGCATAACCCCCATAATATTTTTTAACTTTGATACCTAGGATAGTATCAACTTGTCCAAGATCATTCATTTTAAATACTGAAGAAAGAAACCTCTTTGTTTCAATCACACCTTCCATTTTATTACTTATTATTAACATGTCATTAACATACAGATAGTTAATAACAATATAACAACTATCTACTTTAGAATATATGCATTTGTCAGCTACATTATGCATAAAACCATGAGAAAGTATTTTGGAATCAAACTTCTCATGCCACTGTTTTGGTGCTTGTTTTAATCCATACAATGATATGACTAATCTACATACTTTGTTTTCATTTCCTAGTAGAATGAAACCTTCAGGTTGTTCCATGTATACCTCCTCATTGAGGTCACCATTCAGGAATGCGGTCTTTACATCCATTTGGTGGATGTGAAGATGATGTATGGAAGCTATCGCAAATAATATCCTAATAGATGTTATCCTAGCTACAGGTGAGTATGTATCAAAGTAGTCTATCCCTTCTTTTTGTCTAAAACCCTTAGCTACTAGTCGAGCTTTAAAGGTTTAGATAGTCCCATCAGTGTGATATTTCTTCCTAAATACCCACTTACAACCTATGGGTCTAGAACCTGGAGGTAAGTTTACTAGTTCCCATGTTTAATTTGATAGTATGGATTCCATTTCATCATTTATAGCTTCTTTCCAAAAAGCTGAGTCTCTAAAGGATACAGCTTCCTTATATGTTTTAGGACCATCTTCTATAGTCATTACTATAGGTATTTGTCTTATAACATTTTCTCTATCTGCTTCTACCAGATGGAAAATGATGCGTTGTGAGTCTATGTAGTCATCTCCAAGACTCTTCCCTATTCTTGTTCTTTGACTCCTACGGGGTTCAATAGGAGCTTCCACTATATGTGGAGATGTGTTATCTGGTTCTCTATTAGGAGTTTGGATTTCATTATCTTTTGACTCAAAGGATAGTGAGTTCTCAAAGAATTCAACATCTCTTAATTCTATAATTGTATTAGACTCCATGTCTAGAAGTCTATAAGCTTTACTATTTTGTGCATACCCTACGAAGGCGCACTTAATAGCTCTTGGTCCTAACTTAGTTCTTTTTGGATCAGGAGTTCTGCAATATGCAAGACACCCCCACACTTTAAGATATCTTAGGTTAGGTTTTCTGCCTCTCCATATTTCATATGGAGATATTTTATATTTTTTAGACGGAATTCTGTTTATTATATGGCATGCTGCAAGCAGTGCCTCACCCCATAGACTTAGTGGCAACTTTGCTCTTATTACCATTGAGTTGACCATTTCTACTAATATTCTATTCTTCCTTTCAGCTATTCCGTTTTGTTGAGGTGTGTATGGAGCTATACATTGATGTATCAGTCCATGTTCTTCACAGAAGTTATCGAATTCATTCGAGAAGTATTCTCCTCCTCTATCGATACGGAGAATTTTTATCTTCTTACTTAATTGATTCTCTACTTCTGCTTTATATATCTTAAACATGTTCAATGCTTCATCTTTGTTCTTTAATAGATAAACATACACATATCTAGAGCAATCATCTATAAAGGTTATGAAGTACCGTTTACCTCAACGAGTAAGATGCCGTTTAACTCACAGATATCACTGTGCACAAGATCCAAAATTTGAGAAGATCTTTTAACACTAGGAAAAGGTTTTTTCGTCATTTTGGATCGTATGCACACTTCACATTTATCAGTTTCATTATCTGTGTATGAGATTAAACCATTCTTATCCATGAACTTCAAAGTACTATATCATATATGGGCTAGTCTATCATACCACAGTCCAGCAATTCAACCATATACGCAGAAGTGCTATTTTCATTCAGAGAAAACTTAACCATCTCATTACAAGCATATCCTTTTCCAATAAAATTCTCATTCTTAAACAGAATCAGTTTTCCTGACTCGTACACCACCCTAATACCTAGTTTTTCCAGAAGATCTCCAGAAATTAAGTTTTGCCTCATATCTGGGACATGCAGTACATTAGTCAGAATCACTTTCTTTCCAGAGGTGAATATCAGTTCGACAGTTCCTTTGCCGACGACCTTCAATCGGACTTCATTATCCATTTGGACTTCTTGACCATCGATCCATTCCTCATAGGTTTTGAAGGCTGATTTGTCGTAGCACACATGTACTACGGTGGCAGTATCATACCACCAGCCTGAAACTTTGCCTTGGATTGCATTCACCTCAGTGATCATAGTCACGATATCGCCTTCTTCTACTGCACTTGCCTCTTTTTTAGATTTGCGATATCGGCACACTCGAGCATAGTGCCCGATTTTCCCACAGACATGGCATGGGCCTTTGAACTTTCCGTTCTTCTTTTGGGTATTTTTCTTAAATTTTTCTTTATTGAGTTTTAGGGAATCGTCCTTCTCGGGATTCTTGTTATTGGCGTTTTCTATTGCATGTACCTTGGATGAGGCATTCCCGTTATTATTCTTTTTGTCACGATTATAGGATTCTTCCTCAATCCTGAGGTGTTTCTAGATTTGTTCCAGTGTGTAGTCCTCGATTTTATGTAGCAACTTCTTTCTATAGTCTTTCTATATCGGTGGCAATTTAGCAATTATAGCCCCGACTTGGAATGATTCAGGAAGATCGATTTTTATCGCTTTGATTTTGTTTACTATTAGCTACTTGGATTTGGGGCAGCGGCGGTTTATTATCTACCATGCTAAAGTCAAAATACCTGGCGATGAGAAATTTGTTGGTCTCTTCTTCTTCAGCCTTGTACTTGAACTCCAGTGCGGCCCAGATCTCTTTTGTTGATGATGTCTGTTGGTACAAATCGTATAGGCGATCAGAGAGAGCATTCAGAATGTGTCCACGACACAAGAGTTCATCTTCGGCTCTTTTAGCGCGGGCAGCCACCTGTTCAGGTGTGACATTGTCGGTTGCTTCAGGTAATGCTTGAAGATTTGGATCTAGTATATAGTAGATCTTCAGCACCATCAAAAGAAATTTCAGCTTGTCTTGCCATCTTGTAAAATTGGTTCCATCGAACCGATCAAGTCGTATCAAGTCCTGATTCATCAACTTGATGGATGAAACACTATCAGCTTCCATCTTTAAAAAAATTATGCTTTAAGATTGTTGAAAAATTATACAGATTAATGTAATTTCTGTATAATATGGAAACCAAAAATAATTAGAAATAAGGACAGGCTGAAGCACGTCTGAAAACGCTGTCCTTAAAGCGTAATTTGCCCCTACTCAGGTGAACTGAGTATGCTGATAGGTTACAGACAAATCGCTTCTAGGATACGACGAGCCTGGTGTGGGTCTGCGTTCAGCAAACACGAAGGCCCACCAAATGAAACTCTTATACACACTATCTAGCAAAATTACAACAAAAAAGAAAAAAAAAAAAAAAAAAAGGAAAATCCCAAAGAAAAAGAAGAGAAGATTTTGTGATTTGAGACCACTGCACTGGTCAGATTCTTCAACCCCCTGGTTCAGTTGAACCGTTCTTAGACCACACCTTTGGTCAATTCTTCAAGCAATGGTTCTGATTCACTTATTATACTGCTAATGTTTTTGGTCTGTAGGAGAGAAACTGTTGTAATTCGTATTGAGATTGCTGGAATGTTGTGACATGGATTGGAAACCCATCCAGGGCCTCTTTTTATAGGCTTAAGATGGCTGGGAGTTATGGTCCAGGGACATAAATCCCACTATCTGTTTTATGGCTGTTGGAAGCTAGCCGTTTTATGGCTGTTGATACTAGCCATTTTATGGATATTGTGAGAGAACTGGCTAGCCGTTTTCTAGCTGTTGGGCTAGCCGTTTTCTAGCTGTTGGCAACAGTTTCTGCAATAAAGGTTATGGCTGTATACTTTTGTGAAATAGCTATATTTCCAACCACTATATAATTAGAGGGACTCTCATTCGGTCCTCTAGTTTTCGTCCAGCCACTTATCTGCCTTAGCCTCTTTGTCGCACCCGTCTCGCTCCAGTTCGACACGATGCGCGCGTGCAAGTTTCATTCTCCTTTGGACCATGTGTGTAAGTATTATAATACTCCACACCTTTCATATAAAGCACTTTTTCTTCTCTTCTTTTTTCAATGTGGGACTGTTCCCAAAAACTCACAAAAAGTGTTTTTCAAACTGCTTTTATATATTATATTATTTTATTATTAAAATATATTTTATAAAAATCAATATTTTTGCAACGTCTTTCTCCCTTGTAGATTAATAGCTTATTTTCGCATCTTAGATTTATCCATTCACCAAAGTTTAGGTTCGTTTGGTAAAATCAGCTGATAATGCAGCTGTCTAGCTGCTAATCTTTAACGAGTGCTCTTCTCATAAATTTCCTGTCAACTATTCTGGGTTTCTTTTCCCAACACCTTCAAGTTTGATGAGTAATGGTCTGATATATACAGTGTTCTGTTTTACTGTTTTGCAGCCATTTTTTCCGTTATTTCAGCAGCAAGACCCCTGGCTGATATTGCATACTGTATCTACCCACTTGCCAGACATCTCGCCAAGACACATAATTGGGCGGTATGTGTCCACCATGCACCATAACAGAGCATTCGAACAGCTATCATTTTGTTTATTTTTCAAAAGTCAAATCCACTTCGATATATATGTAGTGCATGAAATTTGGGCAATAGATTTTTGAGACCTTGTACTGATGCATTTTGCACCAACTTCATCATGATCAAGATCATCGATTTTATTTTTTTTGCTGCTATCACTCTCTCTCTTTTGCATGTAAATTTCGCTGGAAATCTCTGTTAGAAACCGTCAACCCAGGTGCCGCTACTGCTTCTAATTGTGCCTCTCAATCCTGTTCCCGCTCCAACATCCTAGCTCTCTATACTCTATACTTCCTAACATTTCAAAACAACTAGGGGAGCCAAATGCCAAATTCATGCCAGGGAGCCAAATGCACATGGAGTAAGCAGGCGAAAGGTGAACTTGGCATATGATCCATGCTATAACTCTGGCTGGAATTGGGTTTAGTCCATGTATAATCATCAGAGGCATGGCTTGGTCCTGTTTGTTTTTTTTTTTTTTTTTTTTTTTTTTTTGCCTGTCATGGGCCCATGCCAAGTTTGGGCCTAAGTTTTACTCTGTCGGTGGGGCTTGGACATACATCAGCCAGACCTTTTGTCAGGCCTACTTCCCAAGGAGAATTGCTTTGAAGTTTCACATCTGCTTCTATTTTTCTCAATGTTTTTGAAATCATTCCTTTTTCCTTGTAGACCCCATGCCAAGTTTGGGCCTAAGTTTTACTCTGTCGGTGGGGCTTGGACATACATCAGCCAGATCTTTTGTCAGGCCTAGTTCCCAAGGAGAATTGCTTTGAAGTTTCACATCTACTTCTATTTTTCTCAATGTTTTTGAAATCATTCCTTTTTCCTTGTAGACTCCATAAAATTTTTCTTTGATCTAAACCCTTTTTTCTTCTTCTTCCTATTCTAGGATGATTCAGAATGTATGGGTTGAGGCAACAAAGTTGGATGACATGTTTGTGCAAGTCCAAGAAACCGACTTGCACTTTTAAACTGCTTCATGGATTTTGCAGGTATGCTTGACTGTTGCAATTTAAAGTTTCATACTGCAAAATGTGATTTGTGCATTTTAGTTTGATGCCTAGATTTATTTGGTACTGAAATAATGATATTTTATTTTGTTCACTTCCATCAGGTTATCTATAGCAGATGGGGAGTGGACTCTCTCAAAGTAATTCAAACAAAGAAACCTCGAACTTACAAAATGCTTTGCCTCTCTCAACAAGCCAAAGATCCCAGTTCTATTGCTTGGTCATGCATCATGACATGCTCATGCTTAAACAAGGAGTGGAGCATAGAGGATTTTTTTATTTATTTTTCAAATATTCAGACCATTGTAAACCTATTGTTGTAAATATACATAATTTTTATTATAAAGTTGTACAATATTTTTGGAGAACCTGTGCTGGAAGTGCAGTTGAGAAATGGGTCTGCCCATTTTTGGGCGTACCTCCTGATTGTAGGGAAACTTTTGGATGTTTTGTCAAGTGACCTTGGTAGTCCTATGAATGCGCTCCAAAATCCATAAGGTAGGGCATGCTTAATGTGCATGTATAAATTTTTGGCGCAATGCCAAACATGACTAATTGAAAATTTTGCCCAGAACTTTTGTGCACAACTTCAACTTGTCCAATTTTGGGATTTGATTTCCGATCACATAGGTCCCATTTTAGCAAAGGTAAAATATTAAATTTCCAAAAATATGTTATAGTTTAGAAATTTAAAGTGGTGGCCCCGAACATATTATGTAGCAAAATGTTCATACAGCTACGGATAATATGTGTAGCTAAAAGTAGAACGAAATCTGTAGCAACACGCTAAAGGCAGTGAAGCACATTTTCTAGAAATAAAGCTACGGCTAATATCCGTAGCTAGTTCTTATTTTAATAAAAAATTTATAATAATGTGACGTCTCTTACCATTGCTAGTAAATGCCCTGATTGATCAACTCATCTAAGTTAATATAGATAAAGACTTCATGGCTTACAAACCCATAACAGTAAGGATGAACTTGATAAAAAGAGAAATAATCCACGAAAAAAAGAAAGAAAAAACCACAACAAAAGATAGGGAGTAGACAACTTACTGTTTATTTTTATTCTTTTTTAAAATTTTCCTTCTTTTCTTCTCTGTTTAATCTGCCAAAACCAAAAAGAAGGGATTGAGAAAATGGAAGTAATGAAGATAGAAGAAAACCCAATCAATAAACTAAAGAAATATACAACAATGAAATTAAAATTCCAAATGAAATCAGAATTCCGATGAAAAATTCCAAAGAAAACCCAATTCAGATACAAATTATAGATTGTTGTCATTCCAAAATTACAACTGGTTAATAAGTTACAAAAACAATAAGCGCACAAAAGATTAATTTATCCAGGGGCATCAAACTGATCAGATAATTGGAATAATCCAACCATAGTCAACTACTAAACAGAGGCAGGTGAGTGTCAGTTAATTATCTTATAATTGAATGATACATGTGCCAACGCTTACATGCTAAGGCAATGCAACTGTCTCCCTGCACTTGTGGACGTGGCTCGTGTGTAAATGGGGTGACACAAGGCTTGATGCTATGTCTGGCAAGAATGCTGAATGGTGAGATGGATTTGTTGGTGGAATTGGGTTTTCTTTGGAATTTTTAGGAATTCTGCGTAGTTTGCATTGGAACAAATAACCAACTAATTAAAATTCAGACACTTCCAACCAATTAAAAAAACAAAATTCTTGTCAATTACAAGAGATGAATTGTTAATTTGAAGATATACCTTCCAACAAGTATGTTCTTTGAATTTCTGCAGTTGAGGCCCTAGGAATTTAAAAACACAAAATAAAAGTTACTGTTTTCTAGCATTGGAAAGCCAAATTCAAAGAAACAAAGCAGTCAAATGCCATTTCAGAGTCTTCCAAAAAGAAAGGAAAAAAAAAAAAAAAATTTTAAAAAGGAAGAAAAGAAAAACTCACTTGAGTTCTTTGGCCTCCATACCATAAAGCTTGAGTTATGTTTCAAGACCATGGCTCCCACACAAATCACCTCCACTACTGCCATTGGGTTGTTTATCAATCAACCACACTTGCACTTCATCACTCCCAATCCCAAGCGATATGGTCATTTGTATTCTACAAGTCAAATAATGGTGATATAGTCAGTGTCCTCGGGCTTGAATGGCTAAAGACAATGATGATACTAAATAACAAACATGCCAGTTCAACTACATAAAAGAAAATGAAAACTCAAAGCTAATTAACCAAGTGCTATGGTTTCTTCCTTGAAACCTGCAGCAGAAGACCAGATTCACGAAGTTAGAAATTAGAATGGAAAAATCCAAGGTACTAATCCAAATAGGCCTGGAAAAAAAATACTCAATATTTATACTTTTTTGAAATCTTAAATAGTGTTAAATAGTATGATATGAGGTCAATTTAAGTTCGAGTCCTATGAGGCTTTTGCCTTTTCTTGTTTTAGTGAATCAGGCCACAGGCTTGAATTCTAGACTGAGTTGCCTGGAAATGCAAAGGTTATTTACAGATGTTGTGTAATTGGTTTGGATAGATAGCGTGGGTTTCCTTGGTTACACTTGCATTGCATGTGCTTGTGCTACCGTGCTTAAGAGCTTTGACCACTTGCTCCCATGTTTTGTGCAACATCTGAATATTACATTCGGGCAGGACCCAACTAATTATAGGCCATGAATTAACAAGTTGGACTCCACCAAGGACAGGGAGCAGAAATCTGCTGGCTCTTATTAGTACCTGGATGATTGATGTAATCTCCACAGGTCAGTTTCCTTCTGGCGCTTTGTTTGTTTTTGGCCTTTGTATTTTCCCTCAGTCAACCTTTGACAGGTAACACCTTATTTTTTGCAGGCATTTACCCTCCCATGGATGTTCCACTGTTTAAAGGCTGCCTGAGCTGCTTGCTTCAATTCTAATGCAAGGCCAGAGTAATTCAGCTTTATGTTGAGAGAGAGTTTTTTTTTTCCTTTAAAAAAATATGTAAGCGTGCTTCAATCAATGGAGTCGTGGTTGCTTGTCATTCAGGTCACTGAGCACTGGTTTTCCATTCCTGTCTTAAGTGGAATCTAGAAATCAACATGACAGGCTTGCCTTTTAAGCCCGTCCAGCAAAGAGGCCTAGTGTGACTTAGCCCTACTTGGCTAATCGTGCACAATACTCGACTACAACAATGGACATTACTCCTGCTTGCGTCCAACCACTAAGCATAGAAACATATCCATCACACAAACGGCATATATCTTAGCATTCAGGATGCGTAGTGCGTTTGGATGGCCAATTGAAATGATTTGAAATAGCTACTGTCGGTAAAACAGAGATGGCCAATGCTGTGCTAGCCCAACTTCACTTATTACCAGAGAAAAAACCCCACTATCAGAACTGATCACCTACATCCAGCCAGCCTCAGGGTAGCCTGGCATGCAGCCCCATCTTTTCCACCATCACGTCACACTTGTAGATCATCTAATCCATGCACAGGGAGGGCCCCAACATGAAGATCACCTGTCTCAAGAATCCAGGCCATTCCCGATCACAAACCTGCATTGGGTCAGTCCAATGGAGTGGCCCACCTGTTGAGTGTACCAGCTTACTTTTGGATCAGCTGATAATCATGTTAGAGCCCACTGTTCGCATTGGCTTGTATTTCATACACAAGGGACCCACTAGTGGTCTAACTTAGTATGCAGCTGGCCATATGCAATCAGTTCTCTTGCCTTTTTCTTTTTTGGTGATCTATCAGAAATGATTGAAAGCAGGTTCGCATTGATGAAGGACATCTATGAAATGGGGTGGAGGTGGTATGATTCCTATTGATTGGTACATGAACCTCATATGTTGCTCTGCTTCTTATCCCACAATTGGTGTCATTTGCTTCGACAGGCTGATCGCTCCAACCATATATCTCAAGTACCGAAGTTCTCTCTAATATATAGTAGATAACAAAAGCTGAGAAAAGTAAATCCTTGGTTATTACCAATTAGAAAACAGAAGCCTTACCTTAAGCCGATCACTTTGAGGTCTGCATAGGGGAGAGGAAGAGAGAGAGGTGGCTGCGGGCGGGTTGTCCCAACTTGTGGTGGTAGGGATTGAAGGATGGAGAGAGAGGGCTCCACGGCCAGCTTGCATCGAGAGAGAGAGAGAGAGGGTCGCTTGGAGAAGTTTAGGGGGTGTTTAGCGTATGGTATTAGGAAGGATTAGGTGGGATGGGATTCAAAACACATAATTATTACATATGGCAGGGATTATCCCCCGTTACCAAGGGATTAGCTTAATTCCATGCTATGTAATACGGTGGTATGTTGAATAGATATACCCGCCATCATTTGAAACTATTGAGAATAACACGTGTTATATCCAATCTGTTCATCTATTTTGTAACCTCATTTTATGGCATGGACTTAAAAATGAGGCAGATCCAAAATTTATATGGCCCCAAAGAAGTTTTTAATGGTAGGTATTCAATCCCCACTTTCTATGGTAGGGTCTACTTGAGCTTTAGATCTACTTGATTTTTTGGCCCATACTCTAAAATGATCTCAAAAAATAGGTGGACGGTGTGGATATATCCTGCACATCATGGTGGGACCTACACAACTTGCTAACATTGAGTGGAATTGGCATGGACCTTGATGCAATTCCATCTAATCTAATTCCAAGCTTTAGTGTAATAGGCATGAGACCAAATGCAATTCCATCCACCTGATCTCATCTAATGCCATGTGCCAAACAACCCCTTAGGGAGAGAAAGAGGGTTGGACGGCTACGGTAAAACACCCTTTTAAATGTCCGTATACGTGCTCGACTTCCCAATAACAGGTGAAACAAGTTTTCTTTTATAAATTAGTGCTCACGTCTCCACGTGGTGCCACCACTCGACCTTACGGGATGCTACAATAATGTTGAGGGTATAGCAATATATATATATATATATATATATATATATATATATATATATATATATATATATATATATATATATATATATATATATATATATATATGAGAGAGAGAAAAGGTACTTTGCGCTCGACCTCACAAGGCTGTCCCATGAGGTCGAGCTGTGTGGGCCCCACCGTGATGCGTTTCAAACATCTAACCCATCAGTCAGATGTACCATTCTATCGTGGGCCTGGGTCTCAAAAATCAGGTTAATCCGTGACTTGTGTGTGCCACACCACATACAGAAATGGAGAGGGGCTGTGCACCATTAAAACATTCATAATCATTTTTGGGGCCTAAAAAAGATGTTTTTTTTAAAGCCGGCCCATCCATTGTGTGTCCCACTTGTATGAGGGTACATACCAAGTTTTAGAAGCATTAAAAACTCAATTGGGCCCCACTAAGTGATTTTATATGTTTTAACGGTGTTTCACATGATTTTAGATGGTATGGCCTACCTGAGTTCCGTATACGGTTGATTTTTTAGATATCCCATAATTTAAAGGATGCCCATCAAATGCACGGTGTTGATGGTCGACATGGATCACGGTGGGGCCCACACAGCTTGACCTCACGGGAGCGCACAGTACCTTTTCCCTATATATATATATATATATAGAGAGAGAGAGAGGCATGCTCCCCTACGCATCTACGTACGTGCGCACCTTTGCACACGTGTCATGGGAGTTGAATCCGAACGGTCCATAAGATGCAGAATTCCATGAAACCCTAAAAGATAAATTTTCACCCTGATCTAAGATTCTGGTGGGCCATAAAAAAGAGAAATGCAAATCAAAGGAGGAAACTGTTTCATTTTTCATGGCCGTCAAAGTTTAGATCAAAGTAAAACTTAAGCCCGTGGGGTTTCACAAGGTACTGCTTCACATGAACGGTTCGGATTTTGGATCCACATCACGTATGATAGGTTTTCAAAAAAGTTCATATATAGTACATATGAACTGGCTCGCAGGTGAGCGTTTCCCTGTGTATATATATATATCCTCCAATTTGAAACAATTCAAAGGCAGTTACCATCCGCCCGTGATAAACGCATTTTCTTTTAAACCATCCATTTGACTACCAACTATTTCGTGGTTGAAGCATTCTTTTCAAATCTCCATCAGGTAAAAATTTGGCCATCTAACACTTTCTTTTAACCGTCCATCTAGTGGAAAATAATTGTACAAGTAGGATCATCGTAATTGCGTCAACTTTGGCCTATGCTTCATCCACATTGAGCCGACAGTTTTGGATTGTTTGGATGAATATCCATTTATACATCTTCTAGTTGTAATGTTGGTCCAATTTAGAAAATAAAAAATAAAAGCCATATGAAGAAATTAGGAAAATCAAATGAAAAATTACGGAGATATGGTTTACTAATCCAACGTGTGAATAGCCCTGCTCATGTACGTGCCACCTCACATGCCAATATGGCACATGCGTATGAGATCCGAGCCTTCAATGACATGGCCCACAATGTCTGGATCATCTGCCCGATCAGGCGGATTCGCGGATTCACTATTACTTGGGCTATATTACACGAAACAAATGGACAGCTAGCAAAAAGTAATCTGAGCCGTTCTTGCCTACCTTAGCAGTTAAACGGCCTGATTCTGGAGTTGATGATCAAAACAACGTGGCCCATCTTATGGTAAGCTTAGAACCTGTACACGTATGCCATATAGGCTGATGTGTTGGCTTTTAGATGTGGAAGGCCATACAATAATGTGCTGAGCATACCTTTTTATTAATTATTAATAGATAAATTTGGAAACTTACAAAAATCTCGGCAGATTTTAAATTATCACTTTTTTTTTGCAATATTGCTAATGTCCGGATATTATCTTTGTTTTTTTTTTTAAGTAATTTTGAATGAATTTTGAATGAATTTTGATAATTTGAAATAAATCTTTTTAAATATAGACTAAACAGTACAATTATCACCATTTTAAACTTAAACATGCCTTGGCCCTTCATGTTTATTAAAACGTTATTTTCTTTAATTGTAGGTTCGGAAGAAGAAGTCAAAAATATCATTATTGGGGAGAATTTGGAAGAACCGGAAGACCCATCCTTCACCTGCGTGAAAGGAAGTTAGGGTCCCAATTCGAGAAGCTATGATGGCCCTAGGGTTTTTTCGAAAATTGCGTTACCTTGACGTGTGAACTTTGCTATCAACCGTCGGATAAGGCGATGGTCTAGATGAAGGCGCTCTTAGTGCGAGTTTGAAGGAGCGAGTTTCCTTCTCTCGCACGCCTCTTTGTCACATTCTCTGCCTCATCGAAGAATGCAGCAGAAGCCTCTCACGTGAAATTCTTCCGCTGGGATGCCAGTTGTGTCCCACCAAGATGTTAATGATAAATCCATGCCATCTATACATTTTTAAAAATAATTTTATGGTATGACCCAAAACTGAAGTAAATCAAAATCTCAAGTGGGCCACATAATGTTGATTGAACTCTCACCATTAAAATTTTCCTAAGGTGGATCAAGCTAATATTTGTTTTTTTTCATCATCCAGGTCTGTATGACCTAATCTACAAGTTGAATGTCAAATAAATATCACAATGAGCCCTAAAAAATATTTAGCGATGAGAATCATTAACACCACTGCTTCATGTGGTGTGGTCCACTTGAGATTTGGATCTGCCTCAGCTTTGGGATAATGCCCTGGAATGATAAGAAAAAACAGATGGACAGGATAGATTTCTCAAAAAATATCATGGTGGGCCCAACCTAGGTTTCGAGCATGCGAAAGGCTTTCGAAGGAAATCCACGTTCGAAAAAACCACCCTGCGTATTTATTGTGAAAGCCTTTCGTGCAATGGAAATCTAAGTGGGACTCACTTTGATGTTTTTGAGAAATTCAATCCGTTCATCTATTTTATGAGATCATTTTAGGACATATTTACAAAAACGAGCAGAATCTAATACTCAAGTGGGTTGAAAATGTGAAGATTAAACTTACACAGTTGAAATATTCGTATGTCACAAAAGTTTTGAATCAGGATAATATTTGTGTTCTTATCTAATCCCAATATGAATGATGTTATGAATGGTATATATGGCATGTAAATATCCATGTCGACCCCAAAGAAGTTTCAACAGTAGGAATTTTCCTACCCTCTTTTCCTACGGTATGGCTCAATCGAGTATTGTATCCTCCTCACTTTTGGTCTACCGTCCTAAAATGAGATCAAAAAATAGATGGATGGGATAGATTTCTCACAAACATCATGGTGGGCCCCACCTTGATTTCCAGCAAACTTAGCAAGAATGACTACTCTCCGCCACCATCACGTGGCTAGTGGTCGGTGCTCTGTGAGCCCCACCATGATGTATGTGCTTTATCCATTCCGTTCATCCATTTTTACCGATCATTTTAAGGCTTGATCCAAAAAATGATAGGAATATAAATCACAGATGGAACACACCACCGGAAAATAATAGTAATCGGATATCCACCATTAAAATCCTCCTAAGGCCCACTGTACTATTTATTTGACATTCAATCTATTGATTAGGTCATAAATACCCAGATGAAGGAAAAAAAAAACACCGATCAGCCTGATCCAAAACTTTTATGGCTGCCAAAAAGTTTTGAATGGTCAATGTTCATTCAACATTGTTTCATGTAATGTTGCCCACTTGAAATTGGGATATACTTAAGTTTTGGTCTCATACCATAAAATGATATGTAAAAATAGATGGACGGAATGGATGAAACACATACATCATGATGGGCCCAAAGAGCACCGACAACTAGCCATCCGCGGGTGGCAGGGCGTAGCCAGTCCGTTTCCTTCTCGAAGGCAATCTCGTGCGTCATCAGGGACGCGAATTGGATACTGTCAGGTTGAGTGGCGAGACTCGCTACTGAAGTGTCGTCACCAAGTTCTGTGGCCCGACCATGATGTATATGTTATATCCCCACCGTCCACATATTTGGAGAGATCATTTCAGGATATGGCCCAAAGAACGAGGTAAATCCAAGGCCGGGGTAGACCCCACCACAGAAAAAAGTGGTGAGAGTGACACCCACCGTTGAAACCTTCAAAAGGTCCACCATGATTTTTATTTGAGATCCAGTCTGTTCATGTGTTAACACATACATGAATGAAGTGAAAACATAAATATTAACTTGATCGAAAACTTTTGTGGCCCTTAAAACTTTTTAATAGTGGGCGTCACTCTCCCCACTATTTTCTGTGGTGGGGTCCTCTAGATCTTTGGATCTGACTCATTCTTTGGATAATACCTTAATATGATCTCTCTAAATGGATGAACGGTATAGATACAAAACATACATAATGGGTGTGGCCCACAGAACTTGGTGATGTCACTTCTTTAGGTAGACTCTGGATACTCAACCTGTCAGTGCTACTGCGCATGTCGTCGGACGCACATTGCGTCCTACCTCCGCCCGTCTCTGGAACAGGCGGGAGCTTTGAGTGGCCATCATGATATATGCGTCTTATCCACACTGTCCATCCTTTGTTTCGTCATTTTAAGTTATTAGCCCAAAAATATGAAAGATCCAGGACAGATGTGGGCTACACAGTGGGGATTAAACCCTTACCGTTGAAAAATTCATGAGGCCAAAGAAGTTTTGGATGGAGCAGATATTTGTGTTTTCTCTTCATCCGGATCTATGTAACTTTATGAATAGGTTGGATGGCAAATCTAAATCATGGTGGGCCCAAGAAAATTTTCAACAGTGAGAATTATTATCAGCACTGTTAAAAAAATGCTAATTTCCTTTGAAAGCCTTTTGCATGCTGAAAACGTAGGTGGGGCCTACCATAATATCTTTTTGAGAAATCTACTCCATCCATCTGTTTTTTCTTATCATTCGAAGGCATTATCCGAAAACTGAGGCAATCCAAATCTCAAGTGGACCAGACCACATGAAGCAGCGGTGATAATGATTCTCATCGTTAAATATCTTTTAGAGCCCACCGTGATATTTATTTGACATCCAACCTGTAGATTAGGTCATATAGACCTGGATGATGGAAAAAAAAGTAAATATTAGCTTGATCCAAAAATTTGATAGGCCCAGGAAGTTTTTAATGGTGAGAGTTCAATCAACATTGTGTGACCCACTTGAGATTTTGATCTACCTCAATTTTGAGTTCATACCATAAAATTATTTATAAAAATATATGGACGACATGGATTTATCATTAACATCTTGGTGGGACCCAACTGGCATCCCAGCGGAAGAATTTCACGTGAAAAGGCTCCTGCCACATTCTTCGAAGATGTAGAGAATATGGCAAAGATGCGTGTGAGAGAAGGAAACTCGCTCCTTCAAACTCGCACTAAGAGTGCTTTCATCCAGACCATCGGCCTTATCCGACGGTTAATAGCAAGGTTCGCACGTAATGACATGTGAACCGGTGTTGAGCGTGTCTCTCTCTCTCTCTCTCTCTCTCTCTCTCTCTCTCTCTCTCTCTCTCTCTCTCTCTCTCTCTCTCTCTCTCTCTCTCTCTCTCTCTCTCTCTCTCTCTCTCTCTCTCTCTATATATATATATATATATATATATATATATAAAGAAAGAAAGAGATCCATTCTTGATTTAGGTAAATCATATGAATGGAGACCGTGTATACAACATGCTCACCCTTCAAACTGTTTGCCTTTGTTTGACCCTCCTAAATTATTGATTGTACTGATTCTTAAGCCCCACGGTTAAATGTTTTTTTATGGAATCTAATGGTTGGAGTGAATTTCTTATAATCTTGATAATGAGCCATATAAAAAATCCACATTGGACATCTGTCCAACTGCTTCTGGCATGGCTCATCTAAATGATGGGACAGCCTTATTTATTTTGGCTTTGAGCCTAACATGGCATTACACTACTAATGATCAAAGTAGATTTCACGTACACATTATAGTGGGTTTGTATGTGCCTCTCATAATTTTCTTTTTCTCTAAAATTAAATGTCTTCATTCCATTGATTGCTAGAAGCTGATAGCTCTTATCTGATAGCTTGGAGGTAAATGAATTGGGAATGAATAAAATGCATTTAAATTTTAAATATTTTATTTAGAATATGGAAGTAAGTGGGAGGATTTGGAATACATAGGAATTTTTCGATATATTCACAGTAACAAATGTGATATTCAAATTCAACTTTAACATCTCATCAAACCAGTATATGCATGTGATATTTAATAGATTGATTGCAATAAGTCTATTAAAATATATAATTTTGCGAAAAAACAAATCTTGAACCTCAGATGGGCCACAAATATTATGATTACAAACAAGAAACTTACCAATGCTTTTTAACTATTAATTTAAATAGCCAACATTTAGAAGGTTTGGATTATTTTATTAGTGTGATTTTAGTGACGTAGCCGGTATTTAAATAGTTTTTTTAGCATCACTAGCATGTCATGTATACGGTGGACATGTGCATAGCACCACCTTTGTTTAGCCACCCAACTCTCCAAGTGAGCTCAAAAATCATTTACTTCCAAAATCATGTGGTAGAAAGTATTTCATTTACAAGCCCATTTACTTCTATTTCAATTTATTTACATGCATTTATTTTTATCCAAACACACTTAAAATACCATTGACTTCTATTTACTCCCAACTCCCTTTATATGCTTCCATTTACTTCTATCCAAACCATGCCACACACTATCAAGTTTTATGGGCCCCACCATAATGTATGTGTTATATCCACACCGCCCATCCATTTGGTGAGATAATCTAGGACATGATCCAAAAAACTGAGGAAAATTCAAAGATCAAATGGACCACACCATAGAAACCAGTGGGAACAATGATGCCCACTGTTGAAACCTTCCTAAGGCCCACCATAATATTTATTTGCCGTCTAATTTGTTCATAAGGTCACACAAACCTGGACAAAGGAAAAATGCAAATATCAGCTTGATTCAAAACTTCTGTAGCCCTGACAAGTTTTCAGTGCTAAGCGTTCAATCCCCACTAGTTTTTGTAGTGTGGTCCACTTGAGATTTAGATCTGCCACATTTTTTAGCTCATGCCCAAAAATGATCTCCCGAATTGATGGATAGTTTGAATACAACACATACATCATTGTGGGGCCCATAGAATTTGGTGACGTCAACACACCACCTAGTTTGTGGTTGTGGACACCACACAATTCGCTTCTAAGGCCACCCATATACCCAAGCTAAGGATGCCACTGTCAATTTTTGTGGGGCCCACCGTGATGTGTATGTGAAATCCATTATGATCGCAAGTTGTGAAATCCATTATGATCGCAAGTTATTAATCCAACATTAGATCCATAGCCAGAAAACCAGATTAACCCATGATTCAGATGGGCCACACCAAAGGAAATAGTGCATACCACCATGAAGATTATAAGAAATCCACTCTAACCATTAGATTTTATAAAAACATTTATGCCTAGGACCCATAATCTAGACAACCCATGATTCAGGTGGGTATCTTCATATACACTTTCTTCAAAGCATATGGTCTACCTAAATCATGAATGGAACTCATTGTTTTATTATATGCCTAAAATTAGGTCATGCAACTAGTGATGGGTTTGGATTTTCAGAAACACAAGAAGTTAGGGCCAACATAAGAGCCTAATTTCCTTCCGGATGAGGCTGCTGGTTCTTTAATTTCGACTTTTCATGCTCCATCTGTGCAGTCAGTGGAAAAGTTTTGATAAATACGGAGAGTCAAATAATGTCAAGGGAATAACATAAGCTCCCAAGAATTTTCAGGTAAAAAAACCCTTTTAAATAAATGGTCTACAAAAAATAATAAAAACTTATTTTTGTATACCAATTTTAGGAAGCCGGGATTGTCCAGTCTGCGTGATTTGGTGGTGGCCCACCCATGGTTGCCTACAATGAATGAATTGATTTGGGTTGTCATCACATAACCCTTCATATGGTGGTGTGAAATTTTCATGCCTCTAGGAGCACCTGAGCGAATCCCTAAACATCCATACTGCAATAAATAGCGATTTCCCGTTCTTGAAACCTCGACAGTGAGAGACTGGGTCTATTTGTTCCGCCCAGAGTAATGCGATATGGGTGTCCAACCTTTTAGTGAGAGGTAAGCTTTTAATCGTACCACGGGAACGTTCAATGACTATTCTCTCCCCTATTAGATGATCCTAGCCATCTGATGAAAATTTAACAGTCCACATTCTACAATGGTCCTGATTGAATGGATAGGATTGCTCAACGGGGGACATTTTTTTGGGTATCTCCAACCCACCGCAGAGCCATTCTTTAGTAGCTTTAGCAATACAAGTAGAAAAGTTCGCATATTCACCAAACAAATCGACAATTTCGTACAACAAACTATATAGATTGAGAGTAATAGATTCCCACGTAACAACAGTTGTTCGGAAATTAGGATTTTCAAATCTCTCCTGTTTTTTTTTTTTTTTTTGGTGGGGGGGGGCGGAAGGGTATGGGGTTAGGAATTTGTCAAATCCATGGATTTCCGAATTCATGTCACCATAATTCAAGCAAAGGCAAATCCAAATCCAAATCCCAAAAATAAATAAATAAGAATTCTAACAATAAGTCTTTTAAAGTAAAAAATTAAAAAAGAAGCTATTCTTTTACAATAAATGTTCCCCTAAATCCATAGATTGAAATTTGATTCCCAAACAGCAGACTTTAGAAATTGCCAGATCCAAATCCAATGCAATCATCTCGTGGACTAGCTGATCTTTATATCAGTAGATGAAAGAGCCCAAATATGGGGAAAAAAATGCATACTGGGATCATTTTGATAATAATCAATGACCCGTTTTATTGAGGTCTACGGTTCCAGTCCATATAGCCCTATACTTTTTTGTATAGTTTTCATTTTCGTGTTAATGATTGTGGCTGGCCAGTTGATTGTTCCATATAAATGAAACCATCTGCATGTTCATGGAGATACATACCTCAAGGCATGAAAATGAAAACAATAATTTATTCCAATGAATCCAATCAGATCAATATTTTCAAAGCTCAGACAAACAAAGCCATTCTGCTTCATTAATCTTCATGTGTAAATGACAGACAACTCTTTTCCTCTTTCCTTGTCCATGATCAAAGATTTAATGATACTTCTTTGCTTTGGCACGCAAAGGCAATTTATGAAGTCAAAATCGTAACATGAGCCTTGGCCAAACTCCAACCTGACTCATCCAAATCAAATCAAAGTAATTCACATGGATCTAGTACCTATTCTGGTTCTTGTATTTGTAGAAAAGTTATTGTATTTGCAGATAAGCCGTAGTTTCAAAAACAAAGTTGGTAACTTCCATTGTAAAATAGGCTTTTCTTATAACTGGCCTAGCAAAACAAGTAGCCATCTTTCAGTTTCTAGACAATAGATATTTTTTTGTATTCCAATCTACTCCAATCCAATTGCTCGTCATTCCTATTCTACCCATGCGGACAGCAAGAAGATGAGGAGCCATTTGAACTTTGGCAAGAACCCTAGTTTCAAAGATTGGATTGGTCCTAATCAATGCTTGTGCTTTTTTCTATTTTTACTTTTATTAGTGAATCTGTCAAATCATTTGACAAAGCATGATTCCATTCCTTTAGAATAAAATCATTTTTTTATTTTTTATTTTTTATTTGGGGGCGGGTGGGGAGTTTGGGTTTGTGGGCAAAGTCTCTAATTTGGGTATTCGAACTTATATATAAGGTTTCCTCAACTAAGTATAAATTTTGGACAAGGAGAGAATCAAATTGGTCAATGCATTCTGTTTCTGCATCCATACTGAATCAATGAAGCAATGATCTATCCAGATACTTAATGAAAACAATACAATGAACTTCACAGAGTTCCTGAATTTACCAAATTCACATTCTAATTTCCTAGATCCCAAACAGAGCCAAAGAGAAGGTGGCTATTTCCAAAGATTACACGTACTAACTTTAGTACCATTACCTCAACCAATTTTGGGTTATCCCTTGATCCTATTTACATTCCCAATTTTCTTTTTTCTTTTTTTCTTTATTTATTTATTTATTTTTATTTTTATTTATTTTTAATTTTTAATTTTTATTATTTATTTATTTTTAAAAAGAACATTTTACCATTTTAAAGGGCCAAGAATACAGAAGCCTCCATCCATCTGACATTGAGACCATCATCTTCCTCCATTCCTTACCAGGATTCCATTCACAATTATCAAGCCTCAATGTTACCCAGATACTTCTAAACACACCCCGAGTCCTTCCCTACTCCATGCTAATATGAAGCTAACTGTAGATATTCTACACGTGACATTTGCATGCTGAAATTCTGGCCAAATCTCTCCCAAAAGGAGCTGTTTCATGGCAATAAGATCTCAATCAATGCCTGTGTATGGGACACTTCGCCGGCTTTTAATGGTCAACTTGTGCTCTTTAAGAATGGATGTAAAGGAAAACTTCAGCAGCTATCATGCAGCATGCTCACCATCTTGGGCATTCACACCAGACACAATCAGCAGCTGCATCAGTTCCAGTCGGTATTCAAGACCTCTAAGGTAGTGTCCCAATAGCATGCACCTAATACCATGACAAAAGAGGAGATTCCATAAGATCAAAATACCCGACAACTACCAATGGTAGAGGAACACAACAGCGGCTTACAACTCCCACATGTTCATGTGCAGCATGTTGTCGTATCTGTGCCATTCAGCTGGTAGTCACCCACCTCTCATAACTAGGTTGCTCACGTGTCTGAAAAGATGGATGGATTTAAAGAATGACTAATGATCCACATTCAACGTGTACATACGTACACAAACCCAGAGGCCAAACCAGCCTTATTTTCAGACCAGAATACATGGTGGGGCTCACTGGATGAACAGCTTGGATCTTGCACATATTGGCATGTGGATGAGTAGAATTCAACATACTACTCTTGCAAGCAGCCAAATAGAAGGGATTTCAATTGTAAATCATAAAGCAGACAGGTTAAAAGAGCTTAGACAAACCAGAAGAGCAGGCGTGCTAGGTAATCCCGGGTGACTGAAATAAGGGGCTGAAATTGAAGGGAAGTGTTCTCAAGAAGCTCAGCACAATCTTCCTTCCCGACATTCAGGGTTCCAGTTGGGGCATTTTCAGACTGGGGAGGAGCCTTCGAATGCATCTTTGGAGAAAGTGTTGCCAGGAGACCATGTACAACAGAGTGAACCGTATCATGCAATTCAGGGGATGTTGGTTCTGATAGTTCAGCTACCTGTCATGAAACCAGTAGAACCATGTTAGGCCTGAGAGAGAATTAATGAAAGCTACACCAGTATAAATACTAACCCTTGAAATTACGTTGTTCGAGCTTTACCATTACTGATAAATATGATAATGTAAAATGTCATTGGTATATGGTTCATCAGAGGGAGAACAGTTTCAAGGCATGAGCAGTAGGCAAATGGGTTATTCTTTATGAAATTTTGCTAATAGAACCATTTCACTCATCTCTAGTATATATAAGACCAATAGCTTTGGACATTTTTGACCATGCATTACTCTTCACAACATTGGTTAATAAAGGGTAAGTTTGTCATAAAAATGTAGCTGCTTGGGAAAGAACAGTTGAGATTTTACCGCATCAGGGATATCTTAGACTGAACCCACTTCCTTCACTTCTTTCAATGCGTGTACCACACACAATTTCTCATATTATGTGGGTGTATCCGGCATGAAGAGGAGACTGAGAAGCTGTGGGGTCCACCATGTTGTCTATGTAAAATCCACTCCATCCATCATATGAGAACCATTGTTTGAGCCATATAGAAGATAAACCTGACAAACAACTCAAATGGACCACACAAATGGCAACAATGTAAAACTGAACCCTAAAACGGCTTAGTTCACACAGTGTGGCCAACCCAAGTTTTTTATTAGGCTGATTTTTGTATCTTCTCTTCATCCTGGTGAATTAGACCTGATCAATGGCTTTGATGAAAGATACACCACATGGTGCTCTGCGCATAAACCTATGGTCAGCATCTCATTCCCATTTTTTCATGTGATGTGGCCCATAAAGTATAGAACCTGATGGATAGAGTGGATTTTACATTCAGAACATGGTGAACCGCACATACTAGGGCGATTTATGTGGTGCACAAAATAGGTGTTGTAGAGGACTGCAGTCCTTCCACCTCTCTCTCCTATTTCCTCTCCCTCTCCAAATCTCTTTCCCTTCCTCACTCCATGTGTGTCACACATGCCATACCCCTAGTAGTCAGTAAAGAGTTTGAAATGGGGATCCAGTTTTCGATTGGTAGAGTGATAGAGTTTCCTTCTAGAAGGACGCATGGTTAGATGACTAGCCTATAAAGTAGTCTTTCCAAGATCTACTTGAGCTAGCTGTTGAGGCAAAGATTCAAGAATGCTACAAAATGGTGGGGGAGTACATGGTTTGGGAAATTACGATGAAAAGGAACCTATATGATGCGGTTTTGGGCCAATTTGCTAATCTTCTAAGTTGAATAAGATGGATGTGGATCAATGAGTGGAGGATAGGCAAGTATGGGGAGTGGTCTGAAAATGGTGAATATTCAGCTAAAAAATTTTCTCAATGTTGACAGCAAGTGAGGGGACATCTTCAGGTGCTAAAGTATGAAAGCCTCTTGTTCCACCAAGGGTTAAAGCGTTGGCTGGGTTGGCTACAGCGAACAAGTTCATTACATTATATAACTTAAAGAACATGGATCTTCCCTACATGCATCATGCACAGGAATGACAAGGAGTCACTTAATCATCCATTCTTCCATTATATGGTGGCTAGGTAGGTGTGTGCATCTTCTCTCCATTTAGGGTGTTGTGGATGTTCAACACCTCAATAGGTAGCATGGTGGATGAATAGCTTCTCAATAGGAAGTGTATTAGGAAGTCAAGGTTTCAAAGTAGGATCGTGGCGAATGAACCACGTGTTCCATCTCAAATTTATTAAGTCCTGTCACTTATAATATAAACCATTCAAACAAACCAAAAGATCCCCAAACACCTCACCTCTTCCCCCTTGAGATTTCTCCTAAAGGCATGTTTGAATTGGGTGAAAACAAAACAAAGAAAAGTAAAAGATAGTTGATGGCATAAGCAACTATAAAGTTGACATAAGCATAGAGGAAAGGAAATACCTTGCACCTGTTTGTTTTGCTAAAGAAACTATAAAGGAAAGTGGTTTCCCTTTCTCTTTTCCAATGTTTAGGTTCCAATTTTTCAAGGGAACCCTCTTTTGCCTCCAATTTTGCTATTTAAAATGTCAATCAAGAGGGAAACATCTTTTCCCACCATTTGACTTTCTGAAAAATAAGGTTTTACTCCCTTGCCAAGGAAAGGAAATTGATTTGCTTCCCTCTTCTGGGATTCAAACAAATGAAATGTCACATCAAAGGAAAACAGTTTGCTATCATTAGTTTTCCTTCACTTTCCCTCAAATCCATACACACCCTAAAAGAAATTGTCCCAAACTAACTTCTAACCAATTTTTGTAGCTATCTTTGTCAAAAGTTCCCTTCTCAATATCACCCTAAGCTGAGGGAATTTCACTGCAAGGGTGCCCCTTCTAAGCGAAAGGTCCTCTCAAAATCTCGCTCTATCATCTCTCCACACTTCAAATGTAATTCCATCTCAGAAAATCACCCCACCGGCTTTTTGATGTCACCAATTTTGTAACCATGATTTTACGGTACAGAAAATGAAACATAAGTGAAGTCCACTGCTGTGGCAAGGAACATCTGCTTCCATATCCAAAACAAAAGGAAAATTGCTCTCAAAGGATCACCCTACAATGTCCAGCTACTTTATTATGTCAATCCAATGGATGGTGCCTTCCCAAACTATGATTACCATACATTATCTCATAACTTGTGCCTAATCTGAATAAGAATAAGCATAAGTGATTATGCTTATTGGGCAGTAGTCTCCCCTGAGATGCTACCTACTAAATGTGGGAAGTTCCATGTGTTGTTGATGTCTTCAAATCTGAAAATTAACAGGTCTGTCGATGACACCTCAATGCCATCAAGCAAACTTCGATGGCATCCATCGAAGGCTGCTCGATGCCATCAGAAAAATCCGAAAAATCTATGTTTTATCGTTGGAATGTTCTGGTGTTTAGTTCGATGACATTGACGATGTTCGATGCCATCAACAGTCTATTGATGCCATCGAAGTGATATCGAAGTGGCATCGAACGATTACGCAGAGTTACGCAAAGTTGCATAAGTGTGGGATTTGTTTCGTATTTCGATTGTGATTCTCATAGAGGCTATAAATATTGGTGTAATTAGGATTATGGAGATATCATAGAGATCTAAGGGCTTTCTAATTCATTCTAAAGGGTTTCAAGGGCTTGTAAGGGAGATTCGAGGCTTATTCGAATTGGATAATCTCTCTTGCAATTTTCTGCTTTCATAGTGTATTACGGTCGCTTTGTGCTGTGGTTTTTTACCCAAAAGGGTTTTTCCATATTAAATTTGGAGTGTTTGTGATTGGATTAGGTTGTGCGATTCGAATACTTTGCTTGATTCATCCCTGTGTGTGTCCATGGTCCCCGAACAGGTGTTATCAGAGCTTAATGTTGGGGCGCAAGTTGAATCTAAAAGCATAGTATCAATGGCTTCTAATCCTAAGTTCGATGTTGAGAAATATTCCAAGAAAAATAATTTTGAACTATAGAAGGTCAAGATGATCGGTCTCCTAGTTCAGCAAGAATTGGATAATGCACTCCTTAAGAAGCGACCAGAATCTATGACAAATGATGAATGGAACAAGATGTGCGCAAACCTCTATCCAATTGTGCCTAACGGATGAGATCATTTATAATGTCATGACAGAGAAAACTGTAGCAAGTACATGGGCGAAATTAGAGGACATCTATGTGAAGAAATCTCTTGAGAATCACCTATACTTGAAGCTTTAGTTGTTCAATCTGAAGATGGCAGAGGGGGCTGATGTTGAGGCCCACATTAATAACTTTAACAAGATTATTTGCAAATTGCTGGATATGGAAGAAACGATGAAAGATAGGGATCGGGTATGCATTCTGTTGAATTTTCTCCCGACATTGTAGGAGTCATTCAAGGACTCATTGTACACCAGTAGATCGACCATTAACGTCGATACCATTATCTCAACCCTTCAAGGAAATGCGATGAGAAAGAAAAGCAATTAGATGGGCGCATTTACTGTTGCATTGCTTACGAAGGGACGGAATTCTGAGTGGTACAGTGGATCTTCTCGATCGAGGTCCAAATCCAATGGCAAGGCAAAGGGAAGTTGAAGTGCTGGAACCATGGGATATCTGGTCACATGAAGAAGGATTGTACAAATCCTAATGTTAAGAAAGAGAACTCCAAGGCTTCTTCCAGGGAGGCCAACACTGCAAAGTCTAATGTATGTACGAGTGGTTATGATATGTTGTCAGTGTCCATGGTAGGACACTTATACGATGATCGTAAGGATGAGTGGATTTTGGATACTAAGGTATCATATCATATGACTCCTCATCAATTACAGAGTGAGATGGTGGCTAGGTATTTATGAGCAATCATAATGCTTGTACTGTTGTGGGTGTTGGATCGGTGCGCATCAAGATGGTAAATGGCATGGAGCATAACTTGACCGAGGTGAGACATGTTCCTGATATGAGAAAGAGCTTGATATCTCTTGGAGCACTCGAGGTGTTTCGGTGCAAATTCACCAACATCGATCGTGTCCTTAACGTTTTAAAGGGAACACTCATTGTCATGAAGGCACAGAAGAGTAGGAACCTTTACAGGTTGATAGGGAGCACTTCATTGGATGGAGCTACAGCGTCTGTAGCGGATTCCACATTTACACATATGTGGCATGCACACTTGGGCTACATGAGTAAGCGGGGCATGAAGCTACTTTTTGATCATTGTTTAATTTCAATTTTTAAAAGTTTTTATTTAAGTATATGCAAGCATTGTATATATGGTAAACATTCAAGGTTATCTTTTAAATCTCGAAAACATGTATATAAGGATATTCTTGATTATGTGCATTTTGATGTATGAGGGTCATCGCCTTTGGTTTCTGGTGGAGGGTCGTCATGGTTCGTCACGTTCATTGATGACTATTACAGGAAGGTATATGAGTTTATTTTATAAAAAATAAATCCAATGTTTTCACCAACTTCAAGCAGTGGAAGACAATGGTAAAAAAATATTCAAGGCAAAAAGTGAAGGTATTAAAGACAGATAATGGTTACGAATTCACTTATGGGGAATTCAATTAATATTGTAAGGATGAAAGGATTGTGAGACACAACACAGTGTGCCACACACCAGCACAGAACGATGTGGCTGAGCAGATGAATTGGACTCTCTTGGAGAGGGCCCGATGCATAATCAATAATGTTGGGTTGGGCGAGGACCTGTGGACTGAGGCCATTAACATGGCATGTTACCTGGTGAATCGGTCCTCTTCTACGGACATTGATTACAAGATTCCAGAGAAAGTGTGGAGTGGTCAGTAGGTAAACTACTCGAGACCGTGAGTATTTGGTTGCGATACTTACTCTCATGTACCGTCATTTGAAAGAGATAAGCTAGACCAAAGCGCGAAGAAACACATCTTTGTTGCCTATGGTGGTGGTTTGAAGAGGTACAGGTTATATGACCGAGTCACAAAAAAAAATCATCATTAGCCGTAACGTCAAATTCAACAAAGGATCCTTGTTCCGCAAGGATGAGCACGAGGAACCGAAAAAGTTGGTGGTGGACGTTCAATTAGACAAAGATGATACACGGTCTGAGATAGAGACGCAGACAGAAGTACAAGAGTAGGTGAAGCAACCACCTGTAAGAAGGAATCCGCCGCGGAATTGTAGGTTACTGGTGAAATACAAGGATGACTCAAATGTCGCATATGCCCTCATTACAAATGAGGGGGATCCGTCTACTCTTAAGAAGGCTTTTGATGAGCCAAATGTCAAAAAGTAGAAAGCTGTGATGGATGATGTGATGGACTCCTTGTACAAGGACGAGACGTGGGAGCTGGTGGAGCTTCCCGTAGGCCATAAAGTGATCGGGTGCAAGTGGATCTTCAAGAAGAAATGGGATAGGTACAAGGCAAGGTTGGTAGCGAATGGATATACTCAAAGAGAATGTGTCAACTTCACTGAGATATTCACACCGGTTGTGAAATAAACATCTATTCGATTCACGATGGCATTGGTTGCCCGATATGATCTCGAGCTGAAGCAAATGGATGTGAAGATTGCCTTCCTGTATGGGAATTGAAAGAGCAGATCTACATGAAGCAACCAGAAGGCTACGAAATACAAGAGGCAGAGAACAAGGTTTGCAAGTTAAAGAGATCATTGTATAGCCTAAAACAATTACCTAAGCAATGATATAAAAAAGTATGATTCTTTCATAGTGAGTCAGAAGTTTACTAGGAGTGAATATGATCATTATATCTACTACAAGACAGTGAGTAATGGAAAGTTGATTATCCTGGTTTTGTATGTTGATGGCATATATAGCATGTCTGAAGTCGACTTATTGAAGACTCATTTATCAGAGAAATTTGGATGAAAGATCTAGGAGCTACAAAGAGAGTTCTCGGCATTGATATACACAGAGACAGGAAAATGAGTAAGCTTTGGTTATCTCAGAAGGAATACATTGAGAAGGTATTGATGAAGTACCGTATGGAAAGGGCAAAGCTGGTCAGCGTTCCCCACGCGGCTCATTTTAAGCTTTCTTCTGAACAGTGTCCTAAAACCAATAAAGAAAATAAGGAGATATCTCGTGTACCTTATTCAAGCGCAATTGGCAGCTTGATGTATGTCATGCTTTGTACTAGACAGGATATTTCACATGCAGTGGGTGTTGTTAGCAGATACATGTCTAACCCCGGAAAGCAACACTAGGAAGCAGTGCAATAGCTACTTCAACACATTCGAAGTACGCAGGACCGTCTTATCTTTTGAGAAATTAGAGGCTAAGTAAGTTATGTAGATTCTGATTACGCAGGCAGTGTGGATACCAGAATGTCGACTTCCGGTTACTCGTTTGTGCTAGCGGGTGGAGCGATCAGTTGGATGTCAAAGCTTCAGTCTGTGGTGGCTCTTTCTACAACTGAAATGGAGTAGATGGCAGTGACGAAAGCATTCAAAGAATGTATTTGGTTGAGGGGAATGATAAAATTTTTTAGGCTTCAACAGGAGGTCGTACCGGTTAATTGTGACAATGAAAGCGCGATCAATTTGGCTCAAAACTTTATTTATCACTCACGTACTAAACATATTGATATTCGTCACCATTTTATCTAACAGGTACCTGAAGAAGGAGGCGTGACTCTAAAGAATATTCACATTAGTGTGAATCTGGTAGACATGCTCACTAAAGTGGTTCCCACAAAGAAGTTCAAGTTCTGTGCAACTTCTCTAGGCTTGGCGAAGATGTAAAAGGAAGACGAAGTGTGCACGAGAAGCGATAGTGAGCTATGATGCAAGGCAAAATTATAGATGAGGAAAAAGGAGCTATGAAGAATGGCGATTGAAGACATATTGGAGATTGTTGTTGATGTCTTCAAATCTGAAAATCAATAGGCCTATTGATGACAACTCGATGATATCGAAGGCTGTTCGATACCATCAGAAAAATCCAGAAAATCCATGTTTTATCAATGTAACGTTTTAGTGTTTAGTTCGATGATTTAGTGTTTAGTTCGATGACATCGAAGATGTTCAGTGTTATCGACATTCTATCGATGCCATCGAAGTACATCGAACGATCGTGCAGAGTTACGTAAGTGCAGGATTTGTTTCCTATTTCGATTGTGATTCTCATATAAGCTATATATATGGGTGTAATCAAGATTAGGGAGATATCATAGAGATCTAAGGGCCTTCTAATTCGTTCCAAAGGTTTTCAAGGGCTTGTAAGGGAGATTTGAGGCTTGTTCAAATCAGGTAATATCTGTCTTATAATTTTCTTCTTTCATAGTGTATTACTGTCGCTTTGTGCCATGGTTTTTTTTTTCCTAAAAAGGTTTTTCCACATTGAATTCAGAGTGTTTGTGATTGGACTTGGTTGTGTGATTGGAATATTTTAATTGATTCGTCTGTGTGCTTCCGCAATCCCTCAACTCCATGCATATAAAATATAAATCAACAATATAGAGGAACCCACAAAACATTCACACCACTCAAATGCATCATTGCACAAGCCATTCACAAAAGGCTTCTCTAAAAAACTCATTGAGAAACTAACTCTACATACTTGTCACCTTTTACGAGTTGGTAGCAGGACAATGGATCCAGTTCATTACAAATATTGAGGGTGCTCCTTCAAGAATTAGGATTGAATAGTTAATCCTTGAATGAAACACTTGAGACTACCTCAAATCATGGGAGTTTTGTAAAACATGAGAAACACTTATTTTTGTTGCATAATGAATTCACAAATGCTTGACAAGAAACACTAAAAGAAAACAAGAAACAAACCTTTTCAGGTTGCAGTGATCTCAAGTAGTCCAACAAGTCGTTCTTTTCTTCCCCAACAAATTGTTGCATCTGAAGGGCAGCATTTTTCCTTTCCATTTCATGTAATTCCTGCCAAAATAATAAACAAGAAAATCCATGAAGTATTGACATGAATGAACATCCCATTAGCCCGTGAAACAACTACTAGAATACACTGCATGAAAATAAATGGACCATGGAATACAGAACAGTAACAGCTACTGGAATTTTGAGGACTTCCATTATATCCCAAAACAGCGAAGTAAACAGAAGATGTTATACAGAAAAAAGGATTTCACAATCGACTCTGTACATGTGGTAGAGAAACATATTGAAGATTGTCAATTAAGAGAAGGGAGCCACTATCTACACACCCACACTGATCTATCTGCTTCAATTCCCAAAACAGAAAATGGGTGTAAGCAAATCAATCAGGCTGAGTGTACATACCAATTCCCTTAAGAGAGACTATCTAAAAATTATTTCCACATTTCCCAAATTATTGCTTGTTTCCAAGCCACATGAGCATTAACAGATATTAGTGGAATACCATTTGAGTGCTTTTCGTAATTTTACAGATATTGGTGGAATACCATTTGAGTGCTTTTCGTAATTTTACAGATATTGGTGGAATACCATTTCGAAATACACCCAAAATCAACTATCTTCAAAAACCTCATGAAACTTCAAGAACAAGCTCTTAGAACAAATTTGAGACTACAAATAGAATTTGAGCTGACGATTCTTTGAAGTGTTCATAGTTTCTTCCACAGCTCCTAAACAATCAAGTGAAAACTCAACCCAAACCTCATTCTCAGGAAGGAAGGAATTTTTCATGTCAAGCTAAAAAATGGACAACTTTTGGAGTCCTAGACAAAAAATAACAATAAAAGATAACGCTAACAATAATAAGGACAAAACAGTAGTCATCCAACGCATGGAGGCAATACTCTCCATGAGGGCAACTCCATATCCTAAGTGTAATCCTTCAGAACCAGAAGATCCCTGAATCTTTAAATTGATCCATTAGCATTGTGCTTCACCTTGTACCCAAATTTCTTCCTTCCCAGAGAAGCCACTCTTTTCAAATGAAACTCTCTTCTCACTTAGCATTGCTGCTGTATAGCCTCAAACAAGCAACATTCAACAACGAAGTAGGGGGAAGGGGGGTTGGGGTGGGATGATCATGAGAAGCAGAAGAAGAACTGTAAGAAACAAAGTGATAACTTGAATATCAGACATTTATATAGTGATGCTTACAGCTTGTTTGGGAGCATCGAATTAAGATCCTGGATTCAAAAATTGTGTTTGGGAGCTTGGAGTTTGACTCCTTGATTCCTAGATTTTATATATATATATATATATATATATATATATATATATATATATATATATATATATATATATATATATATATATATATATATATATATTGGTGGTATATTTGCAGGAAAATGAATGTGATGAATTAAATCCTTCACATATTCTAAACATGACACACATGTGCATCATAAGATTGATCATCACACTAAGGCCATTGTAAGAAGATCATGACCCAAACATAAGGCAATTCCAAGCTTTTAGTGGCTTGCAAAATTGGGCCCACTAATTTCATATTTGAAACTAAATCCTATGTTTCTTTTTGGGTGATTGTCAAAAAAAAAAAAAAAAAAAAACATGAGATGGCCCACATGATAATTGCATAGGCTTGATTTTTGTAGCAACCCATCATCGGTGTGAATGCAAAGTGAAAACATTCAATGGTGTGAAAGAACGTGAATACCTTAAGAAACAAGATGGTATAGTGGTTACGGTGGTTGGAGCATGGTGTTAAAAAACAGTTATGTAACAGTAATGGTGAGAACCATTACGCATTATGGGGCCATAACAGCCATTATAGAAAACATGACCTGTAACAGCCCTATCACGGGTTACTTTCAGAGAGATCGTAACAGCCGTTAGAACCTGCATCATAACGGTAACAGCAACAGCTGTTGTGGCCACCATTATCATTATTGAATACCTTAGGTTGGAGATGACCCAAAAATCCAGGATTTTGCAAGCTAGGGTCTTCATTGGAATTGAAAATGGGTGAAAATCCTAAATTTTGAACCACCCTAGAATTGAAATTCAGGATTTTCAGGGGTGCCGAACGACCCCACTTTTACAAATCCTGAATTTCAATTCCCACCTGCCCAAAATCCAAGATTTTGGGGGCTGCCAAACTTCCCCTTAGATTATTCAAAAAGATCAAAATCTGAATTAGAAAATCATGGTGTCCAATCAATGTCACCAACAACTTTTAACTTCATTGCCTATTTTTAACTTGTTTCTTGTGGGGCATTGGTCTGTGTACTCTTAGATTCTTCAAGCTATAAGATCTGAATTTTCTCAGGTTTCCGTGAAGTCCTATTTCAACTTGTTCATAAATACGTAATAGAAAAATATTATTTACAAAAAAAAAACATAATTAGCTTTAAATTTGAATACAAAGATCTATCTTGGCTTTTGCATAAGGTGTTGAGGGGGCTGTTAAATTCTCATGGCATAGCTATGAACAATCGTAGGACAATAACGTATACGTGGGTGCATAATACATGTTAAGAGTAGATGTAGGTTGAGACTGAAGTACATAACTCTGTTAGAATCAGTGTTCGAGTTGTCAGTATCGCTACAAGTTTTGCTGGCCGGAGATACAGATATAAAATTGTTATCGCCGATAACCGGAAATGCAAGGAAAAAGGGGGAAACATGGAAAAAATGGTGAAATTTTTCAGTGAAACTTCAGGACATGCCTAAATACACATATTTATATATTCAGGAATGAAAAAATTGCAAAAATAAAATAAAATGCATTAAATAATAAGTTTCCATTTAATGGGGGCCAAAAGGCATGCGTTGTCGTAAGAAATCACTCGAATAGTAACCAAAATGAGTTTATATAATACAAATGCAAGCTTACAAGAATTAAAACATGCAAAAGTAAATGAATTAAAAAAAGAACACATTTCTGACCATATTTCATTCCCACGTAAAGTGACGAGGTGGCTCGTAATCATTGTCTGGATCCACCATGAATGCGTGTGGTTTATCCACGCCGTTCATCCATTTTTCCAAATCATTTTAAGAGTTGAGCCCAAACTTGAAGCATATACAAAGCTCAAGTGTACCATACCACAAGAAACAGTGGAAATATTAATTTCCACCGTTGAAACCTTCACAAGACCTCCAGTGATGTTTATTTGTCATCCAACCTGTTCATAAGATCACACAGACATGGATGAAGTGAAAAAACAATTATTAACTTGATCTAAAACTTCTGTAGACCCCAGTAACTTTTCAACAGTAGACATTCAATTAACACTTTTTTCAATGGTGTGGTCCACGATATTTTTATATGCTTCATTTTTGGACTAACGTACTAAATTCATATAGTAAAATGCATGGACAGAGTGGATCAAATTCATGAATGAAGATGGGCCCCACAGAGTTTACTCAGTACACTAAGCGTACTGACTTACTCAGTAGGCAATCCGCTTCCACCTGTTATACAGCTAATCCGCTTAAGTAGTGCTATGTGGACCCCAACATGATGTATGTATCTCATCCATACCGTCTAATCCATTTTTCTAGATAATTTTTGGTATGAACTCAAAACTGAGTTAAATCAAAATCTCAAGTGGGCCACACAGTGTTGATTGAACTCTCACCGTTAAAAATTTCTTGTGGCTACAAAAGTTTTGGATCAAGCTGATATTTAGCTTGATATTTGTTTTTTGACTTCATCTAGGACTGTATGACTTAATCTATAGGTTAGATGTCAAATAAATATTATAGTGGACCCTAGCGCCTAGGAGGTTTTTAATAGTAGAAATTCAATCACTACTGTTTTCCCATGGTGTGATACACCTGCGATTTTGATCTACCTATTTTATTACATTTAATATTAAAATGATGTGTAAAAATGGATGGATGGTGTGAATTAAAGACATAGATCATAATGGGCCCACAGAGCAATGATCAGCATCACTAACTAAACTGCTTCCCTGCCTAGTACACAATCCGATTTTTATAAAAAGTAGCCCGGACGGATTCGTCTGGGCAGGGCTCTGTGGGGCCCACCGTGTTGTAAGTATTTTATCTACACCGTTCGTGGCTTTTCTAATATCATTTTAAGATATTTTATATATATATATATATATATATATATATATATATATATATATATATATATATATATATATATATAACGAAGCAGATACACAGCTCCAGTGGACCACATCAAAGCAAGCTGCAGTGATAATGACACCCACCATTGAAACCTTTCTGAGGGCCACCGTGATGTTTTTTACCACCCAACCTATCAATAAGGTCATGCGGACTTGGATGAAGTGAATGAGATGATCTAAAGTTCAAGAGGACCCCACCATTGAAAATAGTGGGGACAGTGACATCCACCGTTCAAAATTTCTAGGGGGCCATAGCAGTTTCCAATCATGCTGATATTTTTGTTTTCACTTCATTTATCTCTATGTTAACTTATGAATAGGTTAGATCTCAAAAATACATCACAGAGGGCCTTATAAATGTTTCAACGATGGGTGTGACTGCTCCCATGGTTTTCTGTGGTGGGTCCACTTGAAATTTAGATCTCTCTCATTCTCTTTGTAATGCCATAAAACGATCTCTACAAATGGTTGGACGGTATGGATACAACACATGCATCATGGTGGGGTCCACAGAGCTTGGTGACGTCACTTCAGTAGCGATTTGGCTACTAACCTCGTCAATATCCAATCCGCGCACCTTAAAATGGAAGCGGATCGCGTAGTGAGTAACTCAGTACGCAGTAAACTCGTGGGGTTCACCATGATTTATATATTATATCCCCCCCTTCATCCATTTTACCGGATAAATTTAGGACTTGAACCCAAAAATGAAGAATATCCAAGTCTTAAATGGACCACACCACCTGAAATAGTGTGAATTGAACGTCTACCATTGAAATTTCTTGAGGGCCACTAAAGTTTTGGATCAAACTTATATTTGTGTTTTTCCTTCATCCATGTTTTTGTGACCTTATTAACAGGCTGGACGACAAATAAACATCATCGTGGAGCCTATCAAGTTTCAACGGTGGAAATCATTATTCCCACTGTTTCTTGTGGTACGGTCGACTTGAGCTTTGTATATACTTCAATTTTGGTCTCAACCCTTAAATGAGATGGAAAAACGGATGGACGGTGTGGATTAACCACATACATTCACTGTGAGCCCAACAGAGTTTAATCAGTACGATAAGAGTGTGCGTACTAAGTAACACAGTACACAATCCGATTTCCTAAAATCTGAAATCCGATCTCCAAAATGCGCAGAAACCCCCAAAATCCCTCTCCCTCATCCCAAAATTTCAAAAATTCCTCTCCTTCCCACCAAAATCTCCAGATTTTCATCCCGAAAATCCCTCTCCCTCATCCCAAATTTTAAATTTTTTTTTTTAAAAAAAAAAAACCTCTATTTTCCAAAAAGATATCGAGACGACGGAAAAATTGATTTTTTGGGTTGAATCTTACCGGAAAGGTTGCCGATCTGCACTCAACAACCATGAAGCTCTTAAAATTTGCGTCTTCAAATGAATCTGAGTGAAAAACAGGTATTTTCTTGTGTTTTTTTATTATTTTTTTATTTTGACAATTTTACATCCCCTATTATCGTGGGAACAGTGAAATTTCGGCAACATTTCAAAAATATCGACGATACTGAAATTATCGGCGAAACCAGGCACCGAAACGAATAAATGGGGTTTCGGTATCGCTGAGCCAGCGATACTGATATTATCAACGACAATTTGATATTGTCGCCGATAATTTAAACACTGCTTAGAATAAGTACAAAAAAAGTCACAGACTAATAAAATAATTGGTAAGGTGTCATCCTGACTATTGAAAACATGGCTAAACCCGTTGTATTGAAGTTTCAGTAATCATTTCCTCTTGAAAAGACAACACATTCCACACAAGGTATCCCGTATCGGTATCGGTTGGCGTAGTGGGGCCCTCCGATACCGATACAGATACGAGGGTATAACGGCGATATGGAGGCGTAACGGCCCGTCACGGTGCAAATTTTTTTTTTACCAAAAAAATATGGATTAAATCCGAAATATTCTAAGCATTCCAAATATGAATTCATTTATAAATTAGAACATGTTTATGGTGGTGTAACGGTCTACTCTTTGGTGAGTTGTATCGGACTGTCTGATTAATTTTTGAACTAGGTAACCTGAATATGACTACAAAATTCATATATTTAATTTTCTAAATATCTAATTTATATACTTAACAACTTGATATCATTTCTCCCAATAGTTCTTTAAAAAAATGAAATTAAATTCAGGTAGATGGCGTTGCCAATTTGGGGCTAACTTGGAGGACCAATCTATGCTCCAAATCAGCCTCAAATTCATGCAATTTATTGCCATTATCCTACTTATGAATTGGTGGACATTTATTAGATAGTGAATCATGAAAAAAATCAAAAGGCCCTATTTTAAAAAATAAAAGTCCACAAATTAACAATTAAAACTATTCAAACAATTTGATTTTGGCATTGTGAGTTAGCAATTGCAATCCATAATTTAATTCCTAAATTTTAAGTTAATATGTCTCGTGTACAATTTTTTAAGGCCCGAATTAGACGGGACTCGGATTGTGAAGTGTAACGCACGTGTCAAAGTTTTTTGGGCCCCACCCGTGATGAATGTGCTATATCCACACAGTCCATCCATTTTGCCAAATAATTTTAGGGCATGAGCCCAAAAATGAGGCACATCCAAAGCTCAGGTGGACTGCACCATAAGAAACAAAAATAATCAAACGTTTACCATTAAAAATTTATTGGGGGTTACAAAAGTTTTAGATCAAGTTGACATGTGTGTTTTACCTTCATCCACGTCAGTGTGACCCAATTAATAGGTTAGATTGAAAATAAACATTACAGTGGACCTTAAGAAATTTTTAATAGGTTAAATTTCTAAACATTACAGTCCATCCATTCTATAACCACTGTTTCCTATGGTGTGGTCCACCTAAGATTTGGATATTACTAATTTTTTGGATCCTGACCTAAAATGACGTGTCAAAATGGATGGACGACATGGATAAAATATATACAACATGGTGGGGCCCACTCAAGTCTGATCAGATTGGATGGAAAATAAACGTTACGGTGGGCCCTACGAATTGTTTGACGATGAAAATCATTATCTCCACTGCTATTTTTGGTGTGGTCCAGATGATCTTTGGATATAATTCATTTTTTTGGTAGTGCTCTAAAATGATCTCTGAAAATAGATGAATGGTGTAGACATAATAAATACATTAGTGTGGAGCCCATGTAACTTTGATCTCCTTTGAACCGTTCATACAACTCGGAGCTCGAGGAGTGTCAGCGCTCGTCTTAGCGTGACAAGTACCTACAACAGCTAGCTGGTGTGTGGAACACCTGCAAAAAAATAAAAATAAATAAATAAATAAAATAAAATAAAATAATTGGGGGGGGGGGGGGGGGGGGGGGGGGGACCGAAAAGAAAAAAGAGGGAAAGAGAGAGAGAGAGAGAGAGAGAGAGAGAAGAACAAGAAGAACAAGAACAAGAACAAGAAGAAGGCCGCAGCCGCAGCTGCCCGAGAAGAAGAAGAAGAAGAAAAGAATGGAAAAGAGGTAAGTTATTTTTTTTCATTTTTTTTTTCAAGGCCCGTAACGGCCGTTATGGCCCATAACAGCCCCGTAATAGCCGTTACGATCACAAAATTCCGTAATGGCTATTTCGATCCCGTATCGCGTAACAGTGTCGGCCGTTACCGTTACGTATCGGCCGATACGGCCGTATCGTAACGAATACAGGACACCTTGATTCCACAGTAGCAAAAGAAGATGCATGACTTCCATAACGCATAATCATCATCATGACAAAAAAGAAAATTCATAGATCACAATCATCATAATACCCTCGTCTCAGCTAAGTTCGTTCAGCTTTATGAATCCTGTTTCACCTAAAGTTTCCATTCTCACATCCATCTTAGAAAACTTTCCTTTTAAGTTCTATGGGCATGCAGCAATCACACAAATCTCCAAAGGCACATCTCCATTTCTTCCACCCAGCTCTAGAATTGGTAGAAACATCCTATAGTGGTTACCTGCAGTGTTCGAGTTGTCGATATTGCTACAAGTTTCACTGGACGGAGATAAAGATATAATATCGTTATCGCCAATAACTGAAAATGCGGGGGAAAATGGAGAAACATGGAGAAAATGGTGGAATTTTTCAGTGAAACTTCAGAACATGCCTAAATACACATATATATATATATATATTCAGGAATGAAAAAATTGCAAAAAGAATGTATTAAATAATAAGTTTTCATTTAATGGGGGCCAAAAAGCATGAGTTGTCATAAGAAATCACTCAAATAGTAACTAAAATGAGTTTATATAATATAAATGCAAGCTTACAATAATTAAGACATGCAAAAGTAAATGAATTCAAAAAAATACACATTTCTAATCATATATCATCCCCACATAGAATGACGAGGTGGCTTGTAATCATTGTCCGGATCCCGTGGCAGTTGAGAGTGGTATTGTTGCCCAACATGTTGGCAATACTGTTCTCAGGTCATTATCTGCTCGTACTAATTGAGGAACTCTCTTATGTACCTCTAATAATTATTCTCCCCGAACTGTACGAGTACGCCTAGACGTGAGTATTGTGTGACATACATCGACAGCATTTGCTGAGTAAGGTGTTGAGGGAACAGATCAAGTCCAACCCCGACTCGTTGATAGTATTTCTATCAGTCATACAGGTACCCCGAATATCCTCCTATCAAATGATCATGACTCGAAGAACTATCTTCCGGCTGCCTGTACCCATGGGTAGATGAGTGAATGTCAGAGCTGTCATGGTCATACCCATGATATCCCCCATAAGCATAAGGTGGGACAAAGGTAGAGCTCCCCTTATCTGAATTTATGTCCATAGATGACAAGCTGCGTGTGAGAACATTAGCCGCGGCGTGTTCGGCTTTCTTCTTCGAACGACGCTCAAACATATATATGGGCCCTGATGCTCTCACCCTGGATGGTGGATGAGATCCATGGTCCTCGTCTTGAATGGCATGGTCAAAGCTCTTCTCCTCAGTAAACTGGCCAACAGATCGTTGGCTCTTACCCATCATGTACCCCCCACCCCTGCCACCCCCGCCCCCACTAGTATCACCTAAACTATTATCAGTGCCTCTGTCCCCTCCCTCATCACCGTTGTCATCGTCGTCATCCACATGACCAATGTCGAGTAGAGGGTTGAGTCTCATCATCATCATTCACTACGACTTGATAATGGGGAGGAGGCCATGAAGATGCTTCCTCACCCTTATCGGAAAGTGCCGAACTCCTCACCAAAGGATCAAAGGAGTCTATATCCGCCCTCTGTTAGCTTACTACCTAATTGAAATCGATACCAAGAGACGTTGCTCCCTCGACTACCTGTGGAGTAGAGCCTCCCTCTGCATCATCTAAATCAGCTGACCCACTCATAAAGTGGGTCCTCATCATTGTCACTTATCTGTGTCATGGTACTTATAGACAACAGGTCGAACAGGTTCAGATTTTCCTCCATGTCTCGGTCTACCCACAACTGTCTCTTTCTTAACTTCATATTATAATGGCAGCGAACGAGCGTTTGCAACTTCTCATATGCCAGCCTATTCCTCTTGTTGGTGTGTATTTGTGACCATGTGCTCCAATTCCTCTCGCACGGTGAAGTGGATATAGTCTGTGCGAGAACACGGACTACAAATAACTGCAGTGCGGGCGTGTTGACTCCGTACATCGCTCACCACTCACCTAGATATCCATGAGGAGCTTGTTTTAGTTTGAAATTTAAACGAAAAATGCAATTACCTAATTATGTTACCATACTCACACGACAACATCATTTTTGTCGATATTTTTGCTAGTGCGGATGAGAATGTACCCCTAGCATCCCTAAACCACAACAATTGTAAACACGGATTCACAGTTCATTATTTTTAATCACCCATATTTCTAGAAGCTATAAGGAAATTTTATTTTACCAATTACCATTCGTTTTTAATGGTAGACGTTCAATCATTATTGTTTTCCAATGGTGTGGTCCACCTGAGATTTTGATCTGTCTCATTTATGGGGGAAATGATTAAAATGATGTGTAAGCATGAATGGACGATGTGGATAAAACACATAGATCATGGTGGGTCCCACAGCACCGACCACTAGCCCCCTAACTAGTGGCAGCGTCATTAGCCAAACCACATCCCTTCTATATCGAAAGCGGATTGCGTAGTAACTCACTACGATTAGCGTACTGAGTAAACTCTGTGAGGTCCACAATGATTTATGTATTTTATCCGCTGCGTCCATCCATTTTCCTAGATAATTTTATGGCTTAAGCCCAAAAATGAAGCATATGCAACGTTCAAATGGACTAGACCACAGGAAACAGTTGAATTGAACTTCTACCGTTGAAAATTTCTTGGGGGCCACAGAAGTTTTAGATCAAGCTTATATTGTGTTTTACGTTCATCCATATCTTTATGATCTTATGAACAAGTTGGATGACAAATAAACATCACTGTGGGGCCTAGCAAGGTTTCAACGGTGGAAATCATTATCCCCACCGTTTCCTGTGGTATAATCCACTTGATCTTTAGATATGCTTCACTTTTAGGCTCAACCCCTTAAATTAGATGGAAAAAGAGATGGACGGCGTGGATAGACCACATACATTCAAGGTGGGCCCAAATCAGTTTACTCAGTACGATAAAAGCGTATTGAGTAACTCGGTACGCAATTCGATTTCTTCTATATTTTCAAAGTTTCGAAGTTATATAAATAAATAAATAAATTTAAAAATAATAATAAACACCAACCCTAAAATTCTGTTGAAGAGTCGATTGCCGCCGAAGAAAGAGAGTTTTTGAGGGAGGGTTGTTGCCGAAGAAAGAGGGGTTTTCTTACCTGCAAATCAGAACAGAATCTTCGAAGATCGGCTGCAATGTTCGAAGATCAGCGCTATTGATCGAGGCATACTTCCGAGCTCCGAGTTCCGATCAACCAAGTACGATATCTTCTCAGTTCTGATTTTTTACCTATTTATTGAAAATACAAGTTGTTGCCTACAATTTTCCCGTGATAGGTAACGTGGTTGGTGGCTACAGTTGATATTATCGGCGATAATCCAAAATTATCGGTGATATCTCAGATATTTCGTTGATAATCCAAAGAGAAACGAAAAAATGGGGTTTCGATGTCGCTAGACTAGTGACACAGATATTATTGGCGATAATATCGACATTTCGTCAACAATGGAAACACTGGGTACCTGGAAACTCATTTTCATAACAAATACCACCATTTCTCAATTCCCATTTCCTGTGTTTGTTCACATTTCTAGCCAATGCTCTTTTATAAAATTAGACTTTTCACACAGCCATTTCTTGGTTTGGTAACCATTCATCTTGCTCGATCTCGCCATCATTTATACTCAAGATCACAGAAAAGATCACTTCAAGAAATCTCCTAAATGTCAAACTAAAGCTGCATTAGAGATACAAAAGAGGAAAATCATACACATTACCAAAAATTGAGATCTAGGAATACTAAAACTTTCTTATCAATCAAATCATTCACCCATTTCTTTTTCTTTTTCTTTTTTCCTAGACATGCCCATATAAAAACCAGATGAGATCTAGGATCCAATCTGTCATCATAAAAAAAAATAATAATAAATAAATAAATAAATATGGAGCATCAAAGTGTGAATTGCATATTAGCTAAATGCTCCAACACCCCTGGAATATGGAAAGGTTAGAATACGAATTTGGTAGGTGTCCAGATAGAGCAAAAATGGTCGAGGATATCAAGTGAATACCAATGAACTGTGCCAGATGAATGCTGTAATTCGACCTGAAAATTTTGTGAAATCTTCCAGAAAAGTGACAGGAAGGGATTCGAATGCTTGATATATAGTAGGTATCAAATCAAATTTTGGAGACAGGAAAAAATCCCTCAAATATTCAACAAATTCGGGGTTGTGGGTGGGTCTGAGAAACGTGAGAGAGTATCTGGTCTTTTGCACCCTCCCAAAAAAAAAGGTCCTTAATAGGTATAATAAAAAGTTGGAAATATCTTGAAACCAGGCCATAGTCTACTAAAGTGGACTGGCTGCATTAATATAATCGCTGTTTACCTTCTTCTTGCGAACAAATCAGTGAATTAGTAGTTATCTATGATTCCCGAATATGGACATGGATACAAGGAATGGGAGGACAGCTCCATTCCCAAATATCAGTACACATACAGATACTGGTACCCCATTTCTAACACTCTCAAGCATGCAACATGTGTCAAGCAAATAATATAGCGAGTTCTTACAATATTTCTGTAGCACTCTTTTTATATATATTTTTAAAACAAAAAGTCCAAGAAAATAGTTAGGCATTTGAATGTCAAGGACCTAATACAACAGGACTCAGTTAAAAATATCATACAAGTATCCAGTTCATTGTATCATTATCATATTGTGTTTTAACCGTTATTACTGTGCTGACTGCTGATCATATACAAGCATCCACGTATATTTGGTAGTTACTGTGAGCAGTACATATATGTGACAGTAATTTCCAGTCACTTTAAAGTTACCAAAGCTTACAGCAGTCAAGGGCCAGTTGATGTCACTTAGTAGATATTAACAGGTTCCTTTCAAGCTGATGATGATGGAGTGTGATAGAGTGGAATGGCAAAATAGCTGAAATCATCCAACTTTCAGTGTGCCAGCACTCATTGGGAATTTACACATCTTTAATCAGTATAGGACTCTATCAAGAATTAGCATTTCTAAAGGGCATAGCAACAGTTTGCCAATATGAAACAAATTAACAGCAAGTTCTAAAACATATTGTTAGATAATATGAATTCCTTCTTCTTCTTTTTTCAATGAATTAATATGATTAAAATAGACAGACAGACAAACAACAAATGAGAGGAATGAGAGGCATATAAGAAATTTAGGGAAAGACTGGGAACATTTCTACATATGGATGCTAATTGTATAACAAACTATCCCCATCATGCTTCACAAGAAACTAAGGAACATGAAGATGTCCTATCCAAAAACGATAAATGGTTAAAGAACCCATCAATCTCATACATAAATTAGATTCTCATGAATGATGGCAAGCAAAATAATAACTGTCAAGATTTTATGCTATGGTTGACAACGCAGAGGATGCAAATGAAAAGCTAAAGAATTGTTAGTCATATTGGCTTTCAGGAGCCTCACATGTATGTGTCTTAAACAAGTTCTAGGTATGTGGGTATACATGAGGTATTATGTATTGCACAGCCAAGAATTTTTACAGTAGCATTTGGGTTTTCAATTTACACTCAAATGGTCTAAAGCACTGACACAATGGACCTCCCCATGGTGGGCACATGCACCAAAAATCCCCAGGATTGCAAGATCCTACCTATAGAATATATGGCTTCCTTTATTAAATGTGAATTATAGCTGTAGTTTCTTTCTTAACCATTTATTTGTTGGCCATGTATTCAATGTTAAGGAATTTTCGATTTGAGAGATTTTTAGTGAATGTGCCATTCAGTGGGACCCGAAGTATCAAAACCTGGACCGCTGAACCAGGAGACCAAATTTTACAAACCATAAACACAAGGGATAGTGTACAGACTTTCAGCCCGATCATTGTAATAATAACTCATAATGAACATGCAGATGATTAATCAGATCAGTGTTTAGTCTACAGATGCACCCAACCACTGAGAACTATGACTGTTGATGGGCCGGGCTTGGGCCTGAAAAATCAGAATTATGAATCTGAGACCTACCCCAGGCCCAGCCCGTTGACAGCCCTACTGAGAACGAATTAACTTCACACACGTTCATTCTCAAACCCCTTTGGATGAAATGTTTGTTGCATTTCACACCACTTTGCACTATTATCTGTAGAAGCAGATGCAACGGAAGATTTTTAAGTCACAAAAACCAAAAGCAGATATCAACTATGCATTCAACTAACCATAAAAGTCCACAATTTTAAAGAGAGCATTCTCTTGGGTGTCTCAGGTGAAAACGAAGATCGATCATTACAATTTAGATCTAATTCACCGAATATAGAACCAATGGATTGTGAGAGATGCCACATACATTTTTTGCAGAAGACAAACGAGACTGCAACTGAAGAATAAAATCCCGAGCCTCAGGGGTCAATTCCATAAGACCTTGAACATCAGTATTTTCACAGGGCAGACCTTCTCTGGTTCTTTCAGGTTCAGGTAAGGAATCATCTTGATTGGACGAATTAAATATTCTTGTGTTCCTATGAAGCAACATCTCATGATCATCATGCTTTGCACCATCTTCTTTCTGTTTTTCAAAATGGCTGTCGTGTATATCAAGGTTCCTTTCAAGGCAAAGCCTATATTCAGCATTCCTTAGTGTATACCTGTAATGGAAGTAGAGGGAGTGAGGGACCGCTAAATATTTTTCAATAGACATTTCAAAGGAAATAAATAGAGAAAGAAGAAGAAAAGGGTAACTTCCAATCCCAAAAAATAATCCATCAAAGCCTATATTCAGCATTCCTTAGTGTATACCTGTAATGGAAGCAGAGGGTGGGACCACTGATTATTTTTCAATAGACATTTCGAAGGAAATAAATAAATAAAGAAGAAGAAGAAAGGGATTAACTTCCAACCCCAAAAAAATTCCATTCATGATAAAGCCTATATCATGCAGTTTTTAGCATTCATTATGAGATAAAAGGTGCAATAGAAATTACAATATCTCATAAGGTCCTTTGCCTCTGGAGTTTTATGTGATTGCCGCAAACCAACCAAACTAATTGAGATTCATGCTCTAGTTTTAGGGGGGCTGTAGAGATATATGTGCACATGCATGTCTTTATGTAGACACTCCACCTAGCATTAAAAATTCCTAGAAATCATTTGATCAGAGTAGAGATCAGGAGCAAGGTGTCCGAATCGGCCATCACGTATCGGTAACGGCCAATGCCGCTACGCGATACAGGGCCATAACGGGCACCCCTCCAATATTGTATACGTTACGGGGCGTAACGGCCATTATGGAGCGTAATAGCCGTTACTGCCCAGTAACAGACAGGGTGTAACGGTCAGAAAACGGTAACTAGTTTTTTGGCTTTTTAAGGTCCATTTTTTCACTTTTTTTCAAACTTCTTTCTTCTAAACACTTCTTAAATCAGTCTATTAATATTTTCGACCAATCTTGGCTTCATATTTTAAAGAAAAACAACTTATATTAAGGATTTTCTTGATTCGAAGCTCCGTGGGCAATTTTCTAGAAATTCCTCAAAAATAGGTATTTATATTTTTTATTGAATGTTTTATTGTTTTAATGGTAGAATATGATGTGTTAATCATAGTAGAACATGTTAATGTGCATTTTATAGATTCTTGATGTCATTTTCTTCTTTTTTTTTCTATTTACGCACTACTTTCGGCCCTTTTTTTGAAATTTGAAAAATCATTTTTTATTGAATGTTTTGCTGTTTTAATGATAAAATATGATGTGTTAATCATAGTAGAATATGTTAATGTGCATTTTACAAATTCGTGATGTCATTTTCTATTTTTTTATTTTTTTCTATTTACACACTATTTTCGGCCGTTTTTTTGAAAATTCGAAAAATCATTTTTTATTGAATGTTTTGCTGCTTTAATGATAGAATATGATGTGTTAATCATAGTGGAACATGTTAATGTGCATTTTACATATTCTTGATGTCATTTTCTATTTTGTTATTCTTTTCTATGCATTTTACATATTCTTGATGTCACTTTCTAATTTTTTTTTTCTATTTACGTCATTTTATTGATTAGATTCTGAAACAATATATAATATTATAAATTTAGAATAGCGAGAGTGTCGAGTGAACTAGACTCACAATCTCACATAGACATAGGTCATACACTCATACTTATATCTAATCTATATCTAATTATCTAGAATCTACCTAAACCTAAAGAAATGTATGGGTCTGGCTCTGGCCAACAAGTGAGGATATTGGATGGCAACATTGTCAGAGGGTTGGTGGTACTAGGCACCAAATGAGGTGCAACTATTGTGATAGAATAGTGACCGGTGGAATTACCCATCTTAAACAACATTTGGTACATTGAAAGGGTCAAGTTACGGGATATACTAGAGTACCGAAAGAGATAATGATTTTAATGCAAGCTAATCTATATGAGTCGAAGGGTAAACCTGCTGCTGTACAAATGAAGAAAGATGAGATTTTGGATGCAGCTCGACAGGTGTTTGGTCCTAAATATGTGTAAGACCCGTATCATAGTTCGTTCCATTCTGTAGATCCCCACAATCCTCCCTGTCGAATTCTGGTGACCCGCGACCTATAATCGGCGTTTACGCACGATCCTGAGTCACACGCTGTCAACCCGAGTCGACTCAACCCGAGACTTGTACCCCAGCGACCGCGCCATTGCCGCGATTCCAATGTCGCGTCTTATGCACCAAGACGATACCCGGGCCAGGAGATGTGGGCCCGCGTTCAGTTCAAGAAAAAACGACATGCATTTGCAATTCCGAGAGAATCTCTACCCAAAATGTCACCTCAATCAATCAATCAATCTCATCGAGGGTCAAATACATATCAAGTACACATCACCTCACACTCCATCCCCAAGTAACCCCATAAGTCAACAATCCCTTACACGACCCATACCCTTCTTACACAAACTACCCCAAAAGTCAACAAATCTCTTACACACCCATCACTCACTTCACCCATCACCCCATCACCCATCCCTCTCTCTCCTTACAACCCGCTCTCTCTCATTTCTCAAACCCATTTCCAAGCAATCAAAGAATCCCACGTCCAAGCTCTCCCAACCTCCATGAGAGAGTTTTGTGTATGGCCCACTTTTTAACCCTCTCATCTCTTATCTCAACCCATCATTCTTCATCATCTTCCATTCAGATTGAAGCCAAGGAGACTATCTTTCCATCGGATCAAGAAGATCAACAGTGGATTTTTATTTTTATTTTTTTGAGTTGATTTGTGGATTTAGGGCCCACATGGTGGAACCGATCGTGATGTATGTATTGTATTGAGGGGCCCATAGTGGCGGGGCCCCTTGTCAGGCCCCAAATCTAGAAATCGGATTCATAGGAATCCCGATCGCCGAATCCGGTGCCGACAGCCTCCGTAGTACCCCATTCTCGGCTCCTAGCATTCATATGCCAGATTCCGATCCTGGGATCCTACAAGGAGGATTTTTTTTTTTTGTCAATGAAATGTACATTTAACTAGTAATAAGCATAACCGCAAGATTACCCAATTCACAACGGCAACATCGTCATCACATATCCACTAATATAATCATTTGAATACAATACTGAAAGGGAAATACATAAATAGAGAATCAAGCTCCAGAAGACCACCGCACATTCCAAGCTCAACACTGCTGCAGCCTAACATCACCTGTACACATCTATCGTGCATAAGCTTATAAAAAGCTTAGAGGGTGGTGTAAGTGTGTGCACAAGGTAAGTGCCAGGTATTCAATACAATGTCATAATCATACAATACCAAAAACACTGATAATTCATAATTCTTACATCATCGAAATAAGCAGAAATACTGACAAGTCCTTAAGTCAATAAATATCAGGATACGCAATATAGAACAGTTATACAATAAAGAATCATAAAGAGCTAAATATCAGATGTCAAGGACGCAATGCAATATACAAATCCTGCTAAGTCTATTTAGGCCATATAAGTGCAGAAACATAGCAACTCAAAATGTCATATGCCTGCGGATGTAATGCAATATGCGATGCAAATGAAATGACCATGCTTGGAGTGTGAAGTCGGGATGATAGTACGTAGTATCGCAGGCTACGGGGCCCACCACAATGGACTTCTATCCAAACCAGTTCCATACCTAAATTTGGATAGTCAGACTCATCGTGGTAAACTCCTGATCTCAGGTTAGTCGCGCGCCCAACCGAAATCCTTGCCATAACGAAAGTACACAACAATTAGTTGCGCACCACCAGCCCGAGTGGATAGTGAATGAATGAATGAATGAGTATGCAACTCCTACTCAATAAGTCCGCATATCGGTACGGTTCCTCTCTGGGAAATCACCGGGGTCTATTACACTCCAAACCAGATTGCCGCCCCATCGCGCGCAACAAGACGAGTGGAAGAGACCTCACTATCCGCCTGCCAATATCGGGCCCGGCTTGTCGATAGCGGACCCATTCCTCGAGCTGGTCAAACTCAGCCTAGCTTTGCCCCCTCCTCTCGGGCAGGTAAAGCCGCACCCCCTTCCAACCGACCACGACACAGTGAAGGGCGCAGTCATCTGATAATCGGCACTCGTCGTTCATCTACCCACTCGGTCTAGACGTTGGAGCAACCTCTGGAACCAAGAGGGTTTAGGGACTTTCACCCAGGGATATCTATAGCACCCCATGTAGAACAGATTTTCGGTGTCCCATCTGGCCATCCACGATATGGCGGTGGAGGCTACAACCCTGATGTCGTTAGGGCATACAGTAATCACAACACATAATGCAAGATGCATGAGTCATACAATCCAGTCATGCATCAATCCTGCGCAAACCGTGCGCTCATGTGAGACAATATCCGCCTATCAGGGAGTCTCATAACAACCAACATTATGACATATGCAAAGGTCAATCACATCTCATAACAGACATGCAGATGATGCGTATGGGCATGGATCATGATGCTATGCAATCACATACTCATAATCGGTATCAATAACCGGCATCAACAATTGGCCTCGACAATGTAGACGTCTAACCAACATTGCCCCAAGGAGTGACCCTCACAGATTCAAACGTGTAATGGGCCCATGGCCTCACACGAGGGCCTAATATACAACACAATGGGCCTTACTCAAGGGTTACATGTACACAACAGGTGGGCCCTACTCATGGGCCTAACATTCATCACAATGGGCTCCTTTGCCTGACCCTCGAATGAATCACAATGGGCCTCATCACCTAGGCCTCAATATACATCACATTGGGCCTTAGACACGGGCTGAATACACATCACGTCGAGCCTCAAATACGGGTCGCATGTTCATCATATTGGGCCTCGACAATCAGAATCGGCAATCGGCCATGACAATTCAAAATCGATAATCGGCCTCGATCGATAATCGGCAATCGGACACGACAAATCAAAATCGGTAATCAGCCTCGATTGATAATCGGCAATCGGCCACGACAAATCAGAATCGGTAATCGGCCTCGATCGATAATCGGCAATCGGTTACAACAAATCAGAATCGGCAATCGGCCACGTCAATCGACAATCGGCCATGATCTGTAATCGGTCACGATAATCGGCCTCGATCGGTAATCGGTCAATCAACCACGACAAGCAGAATCGGCAATCGGCCACGTCAATCGACAATCGAACATGATCGGTAATCGGTCACGATAATCGGCCTCGATCGGAATCAGCTTTGATAATCGATACCGATAATCAACATTTATAATCAGTACTGACGATCAGCCTTGATAATCATCATATAAATAAGGTAGAGTCCATAAGTGAACAGCCGATCAACCATAATATAAAGATCGGCCCTCGGCCGTGGTTGTATCAAATCCAAAAGTGGGGCCCACTTATTTGGGTTAACCAACTAAAAGAATGATGAGGACGGGCCTAACAAGGCCTAAGGGAAGGTCACAATGTGGACATTAAACCATCATTGCCTATTAATGTGGCCATTTAACCAACATTGATCCTAAGGAGTGGCCCACATATACATCATTACATGCATTATGACAAAATCACAGATCTTAACGGGCCTCGAATATATAACGAGTGGGCCCTGCACCTGGGTCTCATATACATCACATTGGCCCCTCATATACATCGCTTCAGGCCTCGCCAAAGGTTACAAACACCTCACGGTGGGCCTCCTCACATAGGCCATATATACATCAATGTGGGCTTCGCCAAATAGGCCACAAATACATCATAATGGGCCTCATATCTGTGCCCAGGTGGACCCCATCATATGGGCCTTAAATACAAGGCGAGTGGGCCCTATCACGTGGGCCTCATATACATTAAATGGGCCGCATCAGGTGGGCCGCTCCAATGCATCAATCATACATCAAATGGGCCGAGTCAAATGGGCCGAATCAAATGAGCCAATTCAAATGGGCCGATCGAATGGACTGAGTCGAATAGGCCGAGTCAAAAGACCGAGTCGAATGGGTCGATACAAATGAGTATATCACAATGGGCCTCTACCCATGGGCTCCAAATACATCACAATGGGCCTTAATCCGTGAGCTCCAAATATATCACGATGGCCCTTAACCCATGGTCTTCAAATACATCATATTGGGCTTCTCAAATACAACAAGCGGGTCGCACTACTTGGCTGCACCATTCATCCATCTATAGAGGTCACTTTAAAACATTATCCAAACAATGAATCAGATCATAAGATCATCTGGACCATACCATAAATAACAGTAGTGATAATGATTTCCACTGTAAAAATTTGGAGGGCCCACCATAGCATTTATTTCCCATCTAAACTGTTCTTAAGGTCACATGGACCTAGACAGGGAGGAGAAAAATAAATATTATATTGATTCAAAACTTCTGTAACCCAAAGGGGGTTTTAATGGTAAACGTTCAACGCCATTGTTTTTCTGTAGTGTGGTCCACTGGATGCTAGATCTGTCTCATTTATTATTATTTTATTTTTATCTCAAGCCTTATAATTATTTGTCAAAATGGTTGGACGTTGTAGGTACAACACATGCATGATGGTGGGGTCCACCTGTTAACTGGATCTGTCTTATTAATTTTCTTTTTGGTCTCAAGCCCAAGGACGAGCCCACCACTGCATGGATGGTTTGGATGCAACAAATGCATCAATGGTGGGGATCCACGACCGTGTCCATTGGATAGACGGTCCGGATATCATATCTGCTGCACCGTCCAGCAACTGTACGGTGCAGAGAGGACCATTCATCATAGTACGGTCCACATAGTGGCCCACCAATGCAATACCATTTTATATATAATATAATATAATATAATATTTTATACATTAGTACAATGGCAGAAAGCTACCTATCCTCACTGTCCAGATCCATCTGGATGGTGCACGTACCATATTAAAGGTGGGTCCACGTGGGAGTGGCCCCTCATATAATATAAAATATTATAATATAAAATATTATAATATAACATATATCATATACATATATATATATATACACACACGTGTGCGTGTGGGAGGTTGGGAGTGTCAGCGTCCGGTGACGGTCCTGATGCATCCATCATGGCATGCCCCACATGAAGGACGGTTTGGATGCCTGATCAGGGCCCACATGACATGAGGTACAACAGTAAATCCACTCCCACCATCTAAGATCTGAATAGTGAGGATACAGTACACCGAATCAAGGTGGGCCCCTAATGCTGCCATAGTGGGGCCACGTCCAGTGGATGGTCGGTTAAGATATAACAAATACCTCGTGGTGAGACCCACGTGTTGACGTCCCTGTGTGGACGTCCGAGCACAGCAGCACCTTGCTGTTGCTCGTCCATCAGATGGACGGTCTGGACATAACATATGCATAATGGTGTGGGTCCCACCATAACATTTAATTTCCATCCCATCTGTTGATAGGGTCACACGGACCTTGATAAAGATGAAAAATAAAAATCATCAGCATCCAAAACTTCTGGGGCCAAAAAAAAGTTTCAATGGTAAATGTTCAATCCCTGCCATTCGTTGGTGTGGACCACCTGAGTGCTATATACGGCTGATTTTTGACGTATCCCCATAATTAGATAGGACCCATCAAATTGACGGTGTTGATGTACAGCACGCCTCAAGGTGGGGCCTGTGATGGGGGCCACTGACCCTACGCCCAAACTAAGTAGCGGACGCTGCTGGCTGTAGCGTCCTCTGGACGCTGGTAGCACAGCGTCAGTTTTTCTTTTTCTTTTTTTTTTTATTTTATCTTATTTTTTGTTAAATGGGGCCCACATCAAGAAGATCCACACCGACTATCGGCCTCCCCGACTCATTGCAGGTCTAACGACTCCAATATATAATATTTTCGGCATATAGAAACATCACAGCGGCCCTTATCGGTTTAAATCGCCTAGAACCACAGTTTTCTATATTATGGCCCGCCAGAAATTAGGATTGACTTCATTTTTCGGTTTAACGCCTGAAATTAGCTGAGTAAAAGGGTGGACAGTACAAATCAGATGCATATATCAAGGTAGGGTCCACATCCAGTGGACTTGGATGGCATGGATGAATTGCTTACGTCAAGGGTTCCACCGTCCACGACTGGACGGTGGATGGTGTGGCTATTCACGTACAGTAAACGTGGCTCCATCGTCCAGCAATGGCAGAACGCATACATCAGGTGGGGTCTACGTGTCACGTGGCCCACTTAATATGAATCATACTGATATTTGTATTTCCCTTCATCCGTGTCTGTCTAAAACGGACGGTCAGGGTGGGCCGTCCACTGGACGTCAGCAAGGTGGGCCTAACATTTGGATAGCATGGCTATATTGCAAACTCTTGGTGGGGTGTATCCTGGTGGGCCAGACACCTCAAGAGAGAGAGAAGACAAGTGGTGATGGAGGGACGCCGCCACTATGGGTCCCTCATTGGTACAAAGCATACATCAAGATAGGTCCCACTACAAGTGGGCCCTCGAATCATCAAAATTAATAAATAAAAACACCCACCTATTAGCGCCTTCTTGGTCCGATGAAACGCCAAACTCCTTGGCTTCGGCTTTGATGGAGGATGATGGAAAATGGATGGTTGGATATGGTGGTAGGGAGGTGGGCCACACATGAACTTTCTCTCCCATGGACGTCCACCTCTCCCATGGTTGCTTGGGAGATGGATTTTTTTTTGAAAATGGGAGAGGGATGAGAGAAGTTGAAAGAGAGGGAGTGATGGGATGAGTGATGGGGGTGTGTAAGAGATGGGATGGAAAGGTTGACTTTGGGGATGGTGTAGTGTACTTGGGGATGGGATAGGGTACTTGACTTAATGGGTTGTACTTTGACTGATTGATGGGATTGATTTGACATTTGGTAGAGATTCTTGTGCGGCGTTTTTCTCCGAACTGAACGCAGGCCCACTTCTTCTGGCCTGGGTATTGCCTCGGCGCGCGAGACGCAGCATTGGAACTGCGGCAACGGTGCGGTCGCTAGGGTATAAGTCTCGGGTCGAGCCGACTCTGAAATACGGAAATGACTCAAGGTCGCACGTGACTGCTGATTATAAATCGCGAGTTGCCGGAATTCGACCGGGGGGACTGCGGAAGCCTATGGAACAGTACAGGCTAGGATACGGGTCTTACACCCCTCCTCCATTCGTCTCTCTCTCTCTCTTCTTTTTTGTGATGACCATGTGGCCCACCTAATTTACAAGTTCCATCCAGCCGCCCAGCTGGGAGGGTGGAGCCCACCTGATTTATGTGTTCCATCTGCACCGTCCATTGCTGGACGGTGTTATGCAGGGGCCACCGTGATGTATCTGTATGTGTGACCCACCATGATGTGTGGATTTAATCCACACCGTCCATTTGGTGGACGCTACTGGACAGCTGTCCAACAGCTGTGGGACCACATGGTATATATGTTATATCTAACCGTCCATCAGTGGCCAGAATCCAGCCAGGCCAGGTGGGTCGTGACCAGCCACAACGACTGCTGTCCAGACCTGGACGGTTTGGACGCAGGTGAAAACAGAAATATCGGCTTGTTTCAAGGTGGGCCATGTACACGTGGACCCCACACATGATGTATATGTTGTATCCTCACCGTCCAACTAGGACGGTGGGACCTACCCACCTGCAGCATGCAGGGTCCCAACCTTGATGTATGTATTCTATTCTCACCGTCCATCTGGACTGGAGGGTGATGTGCAGGGTCTACCATGATGTAGTTAGGCCGTCCATCCATTTTCAGCAGGTGTGTGGGGCTCGCCCCCCGTGCTGCACGTGTGGGATGGGACTCACCTTGATGTATTTATTATACATCCATCACCGTCCATTCAATTTGAACATCTAGTAGCAGCTGCTGCTGGATCGTTTGTAAAAAAAAAAATAATAATAAAATAAAATAATAAATAAATAAATATCAGCTTTATTTAAAGCTGGTGGGTCCCACACGTGTGGAGCCACCTGAGGCCCCACCAGCAGTAGGTTAGTTGCTGGTCTTGACATCAGCAAGTTCTATGGGACCTACCCACCTCCCTGTACATCCAACCGTCCATCCATTTGACGTGTTGGGCCACGCTCGTGGACCCCACCTTGATCTATGTGTTTCATCTGTATCGACCATTTAGACGATGCCATGATCAGCCCACCTTACTGTTTTGCAATGCACCGTCCGTGCAGTGAGCCACCATGACCCATGTGCTGTATCTGCAACGTCCAAACATTTTGAGAGATAATTTTAAGGCTTGAGACCAAAAATAAGACAAATCTAGTATCATGTGGACCACACTGCAGAAACAGTGGTTTGAGTGCCCACCATTGGAAACCCTTTGGGGTTACAGAAGTTTTGGACCAGTATGGTATTTGTTTATCCTCATAATTCAGGTCTTTGTGACCTTATGAACAGACTGGATGGGAAATAAACCCTATGGTGGGGCCCACTGGAATTCAACAGTGGAAATCATTATCACCACTGCCACCATTTGTGGTATGGTCCAGATGATCCTTGGGATATGATTCATTTTGTGATAATGTTCTAAAATAATCTCTAGATATAGATGAATGGTGTAGATGGTGCAACCCGTTGATGCAGCCCATTTGATATACGTGAGGGCCATTGGTGCGACCCGTTGATGCTACCCATGTGATGTATATGTGGCCCATATGATGCGGCCCACTTGATGTATGAGAGGCCCATGTATGTGACCCATCATGGTGTGTATTAGGCCCTTGAGTGAGGCCCATGGTGATGTGTATTAGGCCCTTGTGTGAGGCCATGGGCCCACTATACGTTTGGCTCTATGTGGGCCACTCCTTAGGAGCAATGTTGGTTAAATAGCCATATTGTTGGGCAATGATGGTTTAATGTCCACATTGTAACCTTCCCTTAGGCCTTGTTCGATTGATCATCGAGGCCAATTGTCAAGGCCGATTCCGATTGTCGAGGCCGATTCCAATTGTCGAGGCCGATTTCAATTTGTCAAGGCTGATTGTCAAGGCCGATTCTGGTTGTCGAGGTCGATTCTGATTGTCGAGGCCGATTCCGATTGTCCAGGCCGATTCCGATTATTGAGGCCAATTGTCGAGGTCGATTCTGATTGTTGAGGCCAATTCCGATTGTCGAAGCCGATTATAAGTATGTGACAGCATAGCATCATGATACATGCTCATACGCATCATCTGCATATTTGTTATGAGATTTAATTGACCATTGCATATGTCATTGGGCAGGTTGTTATGAGACTCCCTGATAGGCGAAGATTGTCTCACATGAGCGCATGATATGCGCAGGATTAATGCATGACTGGATTATATAACTCGTGCATCTTGCAATGTGTGTTGTGATTACTATACACCCTAGTGACATCAGGGTCGTAGGCTCTACATGCATATCGTGGATGGCCAGATGGGACACCGAAAATCTGTTCTACATGGGGTGCTATAGATATCTCTGGGTGAAATTCCCTAAACCCTCTTGTTCCAAAGTTTGCTCTAATGTCTATACCGAGTGGATGCATGAGCGCACGAGGGCCATATACCGTTAGGCCGCGTCTCCCACTGTGTCGTGATCGGTTGAAAAGGGGTGCAGCCTTACCAGCCCGAGAGGAGGCAAAGCTAGGCTGAGTCTGACCAGCTTGAGGAATAGGTCCTCTATCGACGAGCCAAACCTGATATTGACAGGCGGATAGCGAGGTTTCTTCCACTCACCTTGTTGCGCACGATGAGGCGAAAATTTGGTTTGGAGTGCACTAGACCCCGATGATATTCCAGAGTTGAGTTGCATTAGTATGTAGACTCAGATGAGGATTGGTATGCTTGAGTTGCATCTCGCATCACATGGTCTTGGTATGGCCGACATCATTCATGAATTCATCAGCATATTCTGCATTACTCTGATATTGCATAATTGTATTCTACATTGCGCACACGCTTTCACCACCCCCTAAGCTTTCCGTAAGCTTATGCATGACCGCTGCGTGCAAGTGACGTTGGATCGCAGCAGCGCTGAGGCATGAGCGTGTAGCAGATCATCTTGGAGCTTTTGTCTTCATCATTGTATGTCCCTTTATACGCACTGTACTTATAAGTTTTTAATCATAGTGAAAATATGATGGAGTTTTTGGTTGTTGTTTGTGCGTTATGCCTTTGGTTATGCTTATTACGAATTAAACCGATGTTGAAAATCCTCCTTATAGGATCCCAAGATCGGAACCTGGTAAATTGGTGCCAGGAGCCGAGAATGGGGTTCTACAAAGGTTGTCGGCGCCAGGTTTGGGGATTGAAAATTTTGTGAGCCCGGTTTCTGAGTTTGGGACATGACAATATGGGCGTTTGTGATGAAGATATTATTGATTCTGACGAAGATTCAGATCGGGAATTAAATATAGCTAGGAAAGAGAGCTTACGTCTAGCTTCTGAAGAGGAAGAACGTCGTCGCATGACAGGGCGGGGCAATGGGAGTGGGAGTAGGACTAGAACTGGGAGTGCAACTGCTTCTACAGGTGGGAGTGGGGGCACTGGGGGTAGTTTTGGTGGGTTACGACGTGTTTGGGAGCCGACGACAGACATCTTCACATGATGCCCATATACGTTTGGATGAAGAAGTAAATGAGCCTAGGAAACCTTCTATTAATCCAATCCTATTTAGGAAAGAATCAACTAAACAAAAAAAGATAAAACAAATGTGGAGTAGAACTTCCGTTGAGAAGCTGGGTAAAGCAGCAGCAAAGTTATTTATACATACCAACATACCTCCTAACGTGGTCAATTCTCCATATTAGTAGGTAGTAATTGATGCAGCCACATAAGCAGGTGAAGGAATAAAAGCTCTCACGGCTAAGGAGATTAAGGGGAAATAGACAGATGCAGAGTATATGGATGTGAAAGCATATGTGGCTCCCTTTAAACCTGTATGGCAAGACAGAGGATGCATGATCATGTGTAATGGTTGGACTGACCCAACCAGACGCAACATGATCAACTTCATGGTGTAGTGCTACTTAGGAACTATATACCACAAGTCAACTGATGCCTCAGAGGTAACAAAAGATTCTATTTATATTACTGGACTAATAGATAAAGTTGTGAAAGAGATTGGAGAGGAGAATGTAGTACAGATTGTGAAAGATAATGAAGTATCATATAAGCTTGTAGGACATAGGTTGATAAATAAGAGAAAACATCTTTTTTGGTCACCATGCGCTGCTCATTGTATTGATCTTATATTGAAAGATATTGGGAAGAAGAAGAATGTTAAGGAAATGATCGAAAGGGCAAAAGAAGTGACAACGTTTATTTACAACCATAATCAAGTAGTCACAATAATGAGAAAGTTCATGAAAGGACGAGAGTTGTTGAGACTTGCGGCAACTAGATTCGCAACAAACTTTATAGCATTAGAGAGTTTATTCCAGCATAGGGGAGAGTTAAGTGAGATGTTCGCTTCCCGAAAATGGCTCAACACAAAACATGGGCAGAAGACATTAGGGACACTGGTTGAAGTTACAAACACCATACAGGACAACAAATATTGGAACAGGGTCAAGTCGATCCTAAAGGTGATGGAGCCACTAATGAGGGTACTCCATCTTATTGAAACCAACGAAGCATCTACCATCGGCTTCTTATATGATGTCATGGATAAGGCAAAGTTGGAAATTTAAAATGATTGTAGAAGTTGGGAGTCCTATTGGAGGATGACCGACAGGAGATGGACAAGACAACTCCATCACGATCTTCATGCAGCAGATTATTGCTTAAATCCTAGGTACAGATATGCCCAATCATTTGTTGCGGATGATGAAGCTCATGTCGGGCTAAAAAATATGATAAAGAGATTAGAGCCTGACTTAGATATGCAAATAAAGGCGTTGAATGAATTAGATACATTTGGAAACCGCCTGGGTAGCTTTGGAGATGCTCTTACACAGCATGCAGTATCTAGGTTGCAACCGACCGAATGGTAGATTAATTTTGGAGAGAGTACGAAGGCTCTCCAAAAAATTGCAGTAAAAGTTTTGAGCCAGAAAACATCTTCCTCTAGCTGTGAAAGGAATTGGAGTTGTTTTGCGTTTATTCATTTAAAGAATTAGGAATAGATTGCAGACTAGGACATTAGATAGACTTGTTTTCATGCATTATAAAATAAAACTAAGAATGCGACGACATCATAGGAGCATTACAGCCGCCGATGACGTAGACTACTGTCCAATAAACGTGGACAATATTTATGATGAGGATGACCCGCTTCTACCTTGGTTAGAAATAAGAGAAAAACAAATTAAAGAGGATAATGAATAATTGAAAATTGATGACCCAGAAATATGCAAAGCGCAACAAGAGAGTCGTGCAGATGTGTTGGACCCAGTAAGAGGGACAGCGTTTATGCCAAGTACGGGTACGGCTCAAGATCAACAAAAGAGTACGAGCAGTGGTAGCATGACCGTGTCGGATGATGGTGATGATGACCCCCCTGCCCCTGGAGCTGACACTTCTGGTGTTGCTCAACGCCCTATACAGCCGTCTACAGATCGCAATGCCAATGAACATCGACGAGGTAGTACACGAGGTTGGACTTATGTGTACCGAGTCATGATATAGCCAGCAGGAGGGTACATCTAGCGGTGCACCGAGTCCAGTAGATCCAAAACATCAGCAGGCTCATGGTCCTGGTTATTATGATGGATATTCTTATGGTCAATTGGATTATGATTATGGTGGTTATACTGAATCTGTTCCATCACATTCATGTTGGAGTAGTCATCCTGATCAATATCCATATGATTATAGATAATCAAATACAAATCCAAGTTACTCATCACAGCAGATGCACTCTCAATCTCAATATTCTCAACAGCCTGAGTACGGGCACCAGTATGGCTATTCGACGGGCACTGGTGGATATCCTTACTCGGGGTCAGAGTCGTTGCCTAGTCAAGATCAATCATCCTCTGGTTTCATTGATCTAGTATTTCCTTCTGGCACTAGATATTATAGATATATAGCACCTACACCTATTGGACAGCCTCAGCCTGATGATGACGATAACAATGATGTGGAGGTCGAGCAACCACAAAAAGTAGATTTTCATTTTGGTGGTGACTTATGATTGTAAGTATATATTTGTATTAAGGTAAGTATTTGCAGCAAACAGCTCACAGCAGTATTATTGCAAGAAGCCAAGCACACATTTGACACTGCCAAACTTGTATTTAAAATAGCTCCCCTGACAACCAATCAACTAATCCTTAATCAAGTTGCAGGGGAGTATATTAGACACTACAATTTTATTTTTTTTAATATTCTTGACTTCAGGATGACAGGTCATATACAGGAATCACAGTCACATGCACAGGTATGTTCGAGAAATTTCTCAAAAATAATTGGAAACACCTAATGTAAGATATTTTCATATTACATTCATTTTAATATATCTATCATTGATAATAGATAATTAGAAAATTAAATATATGAATTTTATAGTCAAATTCAAGTTATCTGGTTCATAAATTCATCAGACAGTCCGATACAACTTCTCACTAAAGAGTGGACCATTACACCACCATAAACATGTTCCAATTTATAAATGAATACATATTTGGAATGCTTAGAATATTCCAGATATAATCCATATGTTTTCAAATTTTTTTGGCAAAAAAAATTTTTTGCGCCGTTACGGGCTGTTACGCCCCCGTATCGGTATCAATATCAGATGGCACCGTTATGCCAACCGATACCGATACGGGATACCTTGATCAGAAGTGGCCGTATTTCAACTCCTACTTCACAAGTGATCATGACCACAGGATTAAACCAAGCCTTTTTGTCTTTTTTCCATGTGTCCCCCTTAGGAAAATATTATGAGTCTCCCTTAGGAAAGTGTCATGTGTCTCCTTTTTGTCCTTTTACCATTGTCCCCCTTAGGAAAGGACCATGTGTCTCCCTTAAGTTCCATGTTCTTTCTTGGCTTTTGGCCACATGTCCCCCTTTGTCTTCTATGCCATGTGTTTCCATTATATCTTTTCATTGCATGTGTCTCATTCTCTTTTTGTTCCATGAGTCTCATTTTGTCTTTTTGTGCCACGTGTCCCCCTGATAGGAAAATGCCATGTCTCCTCCTTTCACTTTTTGCACAAAAGCAACTTTATAGGAACCTCCCCCTCTATTCCCACATTTTTTTTAGAATATGGCATCCATCCTCCATGTACCTTTACCCTCAAGAGTTACAAATTACCAAAATACCTACCCCAATGTCCTATGGGAATGTGACATGAGTCCCTTGGGCACAATCTTATATAATTGTGCCATTTGTCCTTTGTACCTTTTTACCATCAAGCTCACCCAAATTTACCAAAAACCCAACTCCTACATCCATAAATAAGACCATTGCTACTTAGCCGGGGATATTTGACTAAAAACCCTCTCTACTCCATTAAGTTCTTAAACCTTCTCTCTCCTACATGGAAAGGTCAGATTTAGCATGTGCATGTTTTCTCCTTAGACTAACCCTCTTGTAAATAATAACATATAATGGCACAATACACTGTAAGATCATAAACCAATGGCCTGACAAAGAAAAATCATTTCTCCTAAATGCAATAACACTCTCTCCTTCCATCCCTTTCTTTTTTCTTCCTTGGCCAACCTTCTTCCCATAGTCTTTCCCATCAATATGCATCTATTTATGTGATGTGTAATAATTATTAGAAAGTATCGCATCCAAATACAATCTCATCTTTCTATTCTTGCCTACTATAGTTTGATCTTCTAAAAAGAAAAGGAAGATTGAGAGTTTTCGAAGCAAGAAGTGGGATGAGTTGAGCTAAAAATAAAGAAAGTAGATAACTCAACCAATTGACAACTCACTTTCCCCAAAAGGAGAAATGGACTCATTAAGAAAGGCTATGAACTTTCTACTCTGTGATATTGATATTGCTCTCATCATGTTCTCCCTTACTAGAAGACTCAGCCTCTTCCGAGTGAAGCGCGACTCAAAGTGGGAGCGGCACCTTGATGCAAGGATTGTGCAACTAAGAATCGAATATCTGAGATCTCATTAGCAATCGAGCAGGGGTACTACATGGGAAGAAGACAATCGTGCAAAACTAACTCAGCTTCTAGCCCCAAAAACTTATACCAACACCATAAAAGAACCACATTGTGCAAACAGTACATTGAACAAATTAGCTACTCTGAATCTAAATATGAGTGTCTTATAGTTTTATGAGTTTTGTGCTGCATCTCAACACGGTCAAACATAACAGACTGACACATGAACAGAACATCTTGGAATAAGGGGCTCAATTTATGTAAGACAGATGACTCGCATGGGTGATTGAGCTATTGTGGCTTAATCAGGTGGATTGAGGGTTTCGAGGAATGGCATTTTTCCATCCTTCACCCCACTTCTCCTAGATTATTTCTTCATTTCTTGCTTGATCTTAATAAAATTCATTGTTATTTTTCACACACAAAAAAAAAAAAAAAAAGGACATACAAGATCTATTTCATTCAAGCAACCCTATATTAAAATAACCCTATTTCTAGTTTTAATTCAATTCAACGACCCCATGTTGATGGTGGTGGTGGTGGTGAACAGTCAAATTAGCAGTGGGATGAACTATATGAAAAGTAATGGATAGGATCATCCAATGGGTTGTAATGTTGAAATTTAAGCCATCCATCCTAGTGCCAGTATGTGGGTGGAGCTTATCAATAAATCACCCCACCCATCTCCTGTGGAGAGATGGCTCCACCATTTTCTAGTTGTTCTGATTCTAGCACATCCCCCTTCATTCAAGTGTATGAGAGGCCGGAACCTCTAAAAGCCCTTTTAGAATAAGCTATTCCACAAGAAGCATGAGTGGGAGTCACTTAAGTGTATGTACAATATCAAACCTATTCCATAGGATCGCCCCTCCCTGAAAATTGAACACCCTAAAAATCAGGACAATCCAATCATCATGTGGATCACTATGAGAATTTGGAGGGTTTTGGATGGCTGTCGATGATTTTCTATGATGTGGCCTGCCTAATGATTGTATAGGCCTGCTTTTTGGGGCATCCCACCAAATCACGGTGGGGTTCACGTAATGCAGGGTGAGATGGCATATACACAACACAGTGGATCCCACCCAAGGAAGCATAGGACAACCATCCAAAAAATCCAAATTCACGTGGTGGCCCACATGTTGGTTGGATCAGCATGACTTCAGGGGTGTCCAACTTTCATGGTAAGCTCACTTAATGCATGCTGGACTGCCAATGAGTAACTAGATCAGCATGTAGCGAATGAGCCTGACTTTAACAGGTCCAGGTCCAATCTTTTGGACTCATCAAGAAATTGGGCAAGGTACAGGTCAAGCCTTTTGGGACCTGGATAATTCCAGTCAAGCGGACTTGGGTCTGGTCCACAACCTGGACCTGGTCAAAATTGAGTCCAAGTCAGGTCCAGTTAATTTAATAGTAATATTGTGTTTATTGAACATGTATTGACTATTCTAGCAACATGATAAGGTCACCTAACCCATAATCCACAGTTTGGATGCCATATGCACGCGCAGTGGACCCATTGGTCTATCATGTGTCTTGCAGAGATAAGGTCTACCATATTACAATTTTCCCCAATCTACTTTATCATTGGAAGACGATACAGCAGAGCCGGAAAAACCAAAATAAAGTAGAGCCATCTCTCCATAGGACACCATACCATACTTGGTCACTCTTGTTGTAGTGAGCATGTGCAAGAAAAAGCTCCATGGGTTCCACCATAAAGTGTTTGTAAAATTCACTTCATCCATCATTTACACCAGATCATGTTAGACTTCGTCCCAGAAATCAGGCCAATCCACGGTTCAAGTCAACCACACTACATGGGATGGTGGGGCTAGAGACACCCACCAATGAAACATTCTAGGGGCCACCATGATGTTTATATGCGCCATCAAATCTGTTGATAAGGAGATCCCACAAGAACGAAGGAGAAAAAAAACAATATCAACCTAATCCAAAACTTCAGCGAGCCCCAAGAATGTTTCAATAATTGGCATCCTCATATTCACTTTTCCTTATGGTGTGGCCTACTTTAGTTTTGAATCCCACAAGTCCTAAGATGATCTGTCACACATGATGGATGGAGTGGATTTTACACACACATGATGGGCCCCACAGAGCTTCTTATTGCATGGGCAACTTAAAGAAGATTGTGCAGACATAGACATTTGGTGCAGGTGCCGAATACACACTTAGGGTCGTGCAGGCTACTCGCATCTTTCATGTCTCGCTAGTGGGGCCTACATGCAAAGATAACCGGATGATGTGAACCATCCACATTGCTGTTAATACAATAGATAAGCCATTATCCCACTATCACACTCCACTGATGATCCTAACTTTTGGTTTTTAGAGTTGAATGACAGCCAAAAATTTTTATTTTAACTGTTCTATATTCATCTACAGTTGGGAATTGGGATGGGCTCAACCAATGTTATCTGAATCGTATCATTCAGATCATATTGTAGCGCACAATTTGGATCATACACCCAAATAGCATATGATATTGAATCATGCAATTCATATGTAAATCATATGGTTCAAACAGCGAATTGTACAATTGGACTGCTCATATGACCCAATTAACTACATAATTCATCGAAAAATCAGTGACAAATTAAAATTTCATTCATCTTTTTACCCTTTTTACTTGTAAAAGACATGCAAGGCCCACACCTATTAGAATAAACCTTCTTTTGTGTCCTTTCAGAGAGACAGCGAGAGAAGAGACTTGGAATTTTTTAACTTAAAAAACCTAGACAAAAGGACTCAAGATGCTTTTTGATGGTCAACATATTCAAATATCGCTTCTCCATCAAGATTCTGCATTTAGATAGGTACAAAAACATAAATTAGTCATAGATTCTTCGCTTTCCTTTATTGTTCTTTTAGGGTAAATATATCGAAAGAAACTCAATATTTTGTGAAAAGTAGGAGTGGGAGAAGAATAGGAAGAAGAATTTTGTTTTAACCTCAAATTCTGAAGAAGAAGAATATGCTAAAGTTGATATCAATATTAGCGATGATGAGGATGATGGCGCCACCCCAGATGACAAGAGTAAGGGCCAAGATGATTATTCATTGATGTTGAGGGACAAGGTAGATATTTTTTGGATATTTTGTTTTGTTTTGAATTATACAAATGAATACATTAAAATGGGCGAAGGAGTTTTCTTTTTTAATTACAACGATGAATACATCTACATCGACAAAGAGTATATGTTTCGAACTCGATTATGACAAAATGGCACACTACACTAATAGATACAGCACATGAAGTTGGATTTTTATTTATTTTATTTTATTTTATTTTATTTTATTTGGGGGGGGGGGGGGGGGGGGATGTAACAGGCCAACAAACCCTACAAGCTAACAAAAGGACCCTCCCTTCCTCAAGAATATTTCTTGACTTGCCCCACCCCCAAAAAGCAATACAATATTGGGCTGGTTGAGTTGTCAAAAAATCCTGGTATTACGCTCAAACCACACCATTCTAAGAACCATGGGTAAGAACAACCGCCAGGTCCACCACAGCTTTTTCCTTTTCTTGCATTCCATTTACAAACCAAGCCAAGCAATAATGAGCTTCCCAATAGAATGAGGCATCACCCACTCTTCTTTAAACAATGACAAAACTCTCCACCACACTGCTGGAGCAAATAATCAGTGCAAGAATAGATGGCTAACCAATTCTGCCTTGCGAAGACACGAGATGCCGCCATTGACTGAGACTAGACCTCACTTCCTTAAGTTGTCAATCGTGAGCATTTTTTGTTCTTAGTACAAGCCACACAAAAGCAAGAACACAGGTTGGACCTTTGTACTTCCATATAAGGATGGATGGATCACTCAATGAATGACCCTCGAAACCAGCCACCGCCAAATAGGACTTGACAGAAAACCTACACAATCTATCCGCCTTCCACACCCATTGATCTAACTCCTCTAAGTTCAAATCCAAATCCTTAATAAAGCTCAAGAGGCCAACCATCATTTCAATTCCGTCATCATGAAGGTTTATTCTAAAAGGAGGGCACGCCCGCCCCCCGAAGCAAACCTATGTATCAGACTATTTTCCTCCTTTGCTTACCTACATGGCAAAGGAAACACTTCTGAATAAGTGTTTTCTTCACACCATATATCCCCCAAAAGCTAACGCTTGTACCTTCACCAGGCCTGAATGCAATTTCCCTTCTGAGGAAGCTCGCCACTTTTAGCACCACTTTCTAAGCACCTGACACTTTGTGCCTAGTTGTGGTCTTCAGGAACCATCCCATCTCAATTCCATATTTGTCCCCAACTACTCGGTGCCATAGACACTTGTTTTCCTCCCCAAACCTGCTATTCCCATTCATTAATATAAAATTTCTTATTCCCAAACCACCTTTTGACTTTCACTTGTATACCTCTTCCCCCTTCAAGTGAAACTTGTTCTGGATTGCCTCTCCTTCTAGAGCAAGTCCCTTTGGAGTTTATTGAAGTCTCCGAATCACATTGGGTAAGCACTGAAAGAACAACATGAAAAATATTGGCATGCTGGATAGGGTAGATTTGATTAATGTGATTCTGCCCCCAAAGGATGAATAATGGCTTTTTCAACTTGATAGCTTACGTTCTCGATCACCGCATCCCATAACTTTACACCATATACAATTGGTCACATGATAATATCATGATTAGTATTGTTTTTTGGCTCATATTCATGAGAAAATGGACTATTGATCTGTTTTGATCTGATTTATTTAAAAGTTTTTAGATTTTTTATGATTTAAAAAAATGGAACAAAACTTGCGATTTACGATACGATTCACAATACAATACAATTTATCCCAAATTATGATTCACGATACGATGCCGATTATGACAACATTGGTCACGACCATCTGTTCAGCTTGAGTTTCTTAGGGTATTCCTGATAGCATAGGTTCCAAAACATCAAGGGTTCTAATCAGTGGACCACTCAGCATGTGGGCCCCAGCGGACAATAAAAAACATTGCATCCTGAATTGGAAACAGGGACAAAACTGCCTCTTTTGGTGCAATATAGATGCATTTACCCTTATGCAAGCAACTCACAATGATTGGAATCCCTTACCATGGACGAAGAATCATGGAATTTTTTGTCATTTTCTCTGCAAATATCTTTTGACTTTTCATAAGAGTCATTGGGATTTTATAATAAAAAAAAAATCAATTATTTTAGTCAGTTTCCAGGTTATCATGAATATAGAGTTATTTGAGAGACATGACTCTAAGATAGGGTTATTAAACAGTTTTTCCCTTTTTATCGGTAATCCAAATTTTAATGAAAAGATTAAAAAGAAATACAATGAAAAAATGCATGATAGGTACAAAACAGGGGCATCAATAGAAACTAAGCCCAATCAAAATACATAGAAAGAAAATGGAAAAACAGCAACCCACATGACACTTTTTTCTTTTTTTTTCTTTTTGTTCTTTTCTTTTTTTTTTTCCTTTTTTTTTCTTTTTATCTTTTTTTGAGAGAGAGAGAGAGATCCCACATAATACTTATCTTCTGTCAATAACAAAAAGACTAGACTTTGAAGCTCGAGACTTAGCAAGCTCATACACTGACTACCACGAACGTCCAGAGCTTCACTGCATAGATGACCTTGCCCAAAAATGGGCAGTCAACTCATCAGGTTAGCCAGTAGCCATGTATATATGTTCAATGTGATCTGTTGGCAACTTTTCGAAACCATACCTGGTTTTGCAACTCAAAAAAAAAAAAAAAAAAACATGGTTTTCTTCTGTGTGGCCCACCTGACAAGTTGACCAGCCTGATTTTACCAGGTCATCTGCAGAGTGGGCCCACCTGATGCATGGCTCAAATGCTCCACATACTTGCCAGGGTAAAACATGCAGAGGTGTTTGTGGGCTTGTATAATTCCTTTTACTATTCTTCTTCTTTTTTTTTGTATCAAAGTCCAACTAAAGAAATTCATGAATCATTCCCGAAATTCGAAGCCTTCTATTTACAGTAACAATTACTAATAACTCTACCATTCTTACATGAACGAATAAAACAGGTTTGCAGATGCGATTCGATAGAAATTACAGCTCAGAATTTCGGCATAATCAAAATTCAATCTGTCACCAAATAGAACAACTGAAACAACAACAATAACTGGGAATATGATATACAATAGCAAAGATTAATAAATAAAAATAAAAATAAATAAATGAACACACGTACCCAGTCATCATAGAAGAAACCAACAACTTGGAAAGGGGCTCCCAGAAAGCCTCAATTAAGACATGAAACCGATCAGATGGAAGCAGACCAAGCATGCCTGAGATAGTCCTTTTCATGGCATCCACTGTATCTGCCGGAACATCTTTTTGGATAAGGCTTACATCCAAAGGCTCTACTTCTTGTATCAGATTTAAAAGGACCGATTTCTGAAAAAGATAAAATATAATGTAAATTTCAACCCAATTCTACCCCCCAAAAAGAAATCTGGTTAAACCACAGGATTAACAGAATAGAACTAAAACTGGGAAACTTAAATTTAAAGTTCTATGTGGAAAGAAATCATTAGTATGAGGTACAAATCTAAGATGGAAGTTCCAATTAGAAAATGTCAGACACATAATTATCAGTTGGAAGCAGAGCTTCAAAGAAAGAAAAAACGAAGCCCAATAACATGGGTCTCTGATCCAGAACTTCACCAATTTGCCAAAGGCTAATCTCCAAGAATTGACTCCTAACAGATTTTTTGCATATCCGAAGGTAATGGACTAATGGTCAAGTTCAAAATCAACCTGGACAAGCTTTTTTTCTTTTCGAAAAAAATGATGGCCAGTCAATCATGCAGTTGCAACTTTTCTGTAAGTTTGGTAGAGTTTATGAGAGGAGTCTCCAGCTTGTTGGATGTCTCCTGCTGACTAGATGAATTGGTGGCATGGTTCTGAATGTCGGTATCGATCGACGTATCGGCCCAGCAGAAAAATGATACAATACGGCATCGCATATCGGGATCGGAGCTGTATTGACCCATATCGATCAGAATTTCTTTTAAACAAAAATATACATATGAAAAAATATTTAAAAATAAGAAAAAGTGAGATATCCAAGAATCTACCTTTTTTGTGTTTTGACCATGTATTCAATTGTGCATTGGACCATTCTTTGATGAGAATATTGTATGTCGATTTGACTTGTTGGAGGTCAACTAAATGAGCCATAATTGAACACAAATCAAGCATGATTTGGTGAACTAGGACCCATTACATTCAAATACAACAAAAAGAAAATGTAAATATTTTATTTTATTTTTTTAAGTGAAGGTTTTACCCTTCTCTCTAATTTTTCTCATAATGGTTCAATTCGCTTCGATTTGTCGAATCCCATTCAAATAGTTTGTTTTGATCCCAAAATGGGTCTAGATCTAGCCTAAAATTACGAGTGAAATTTTGAAGGGAAAAAAAAAATAATATATATATATATATATATATATATATATATATATATATATATATATATATCAAAATTGGGATTTTATGGCCATATTAGCTTGTATCGGCCATATCAGCCCCAAATCACAATAGATATGCCCCGTGTTGGCCAATACAGGCAAATACGAGTTAGTTTTTTCATATCAGTCCGATATGACCCCATATCGCATATCGTCTCATTCCGATACCAGTGTTTCAAATAGCACTCGTAACGTAGCAGTAGCGTACGCTACGTAACATAGCGTGGCTATAGTGGTACGTAGCATCCCAAATAACATAAATCCCATGTAGCATACGCTACAGGCATCATAGTGTACACTACAGCTACGTAGCGTGTAACATCCGTAGCATAAGCTACAGTGTATTTTTTTACTATTTTATTTTTTTATTATTTTTTTCACGTTTTCTTTGTTTCTAATGTTGAGGAATGTGACACTTATATTATACTTAATACTTTTAACCTATAGGATTTTATTTCTTTTCATAATTGTGACTTGTGGTTTCAATTAGACATTATTAATTAAAGTGGTTTGCTTAGAAAGTTGTTGATGTGATAATTATTTGATTTGGCTTATATATGTGGATTGGCTTTTGATAAATGATAACTAATAACTTTTTTCAACATACTTATAATTGATAAAATGAATCATCTTTTAAGCATTTTAATATTTTTTTTTTCCTTTTTTCACTATTTATTATATTTGTCCTATTTTTAAATTAAAAAATAGAAGTATCGTGTAGCTTACGCTACACGCTACGTATTTACGCTACACACTATAGAGGGTTGAGCACTACGCATCATGCTACCGCTATTTAAAATACTGGCTGATATAGATACAATACGACCATATCAACTGATACTATACCAATATTCATATTAATGGTTGGTGGAGACGGTGTAGTTAGTGTGTGTGTGCGCGCGCGCATGTGTGTGTGCATGCACGTCTAGGGTTAAAACCCTAGTAGTGTTACCTTTCGAAGAAAATAAGTTTATGAGAGGATGCAACCAAATGCCCATTTTCTATTTTTCGCTAATGTTATCAACATTACTATTGCTTGAAAATGCTTTCTCAATTTTAACCTTACCAACATTGCTGTTTTGCTACTAAAGAATATCCTATCTCTTATTCCCTTAGACCGTGTTTGGATAGGTAGAATCCACAGGAAATAGAAAATATTTCCCCATCATTAACCGTTTTTCGCTGTTTAGATTGCCAAGAAAACCATTGATTCCACGAAATAATCTCCAAAATTATATTTCCCTAGCTGAAGATACAAGGTGACCGTTATGACTTGAATCTAGGATTTCCGTTTGCAAAATAAACAGGACCCCTAAAAGTGAGATCCATTTTTCAATAGTGCCAATGGAAATTATCATTAGTTCCATGTCCAAAACCTTGAATTCTGCTATCCAAATAGGGATGTATTTACTTTGTTTAACCTAATTTCGTCTACTGATTTACTTGGACAACTCACGGTGTTTGCAAGGAAAGTAATTAACATACCAAATTGCACAAATTTCCCCTTTTGATGTGTGGGGAAATTATATTCCCAGCTGTCAGTCACAGCTGTGAATATAAATTTATGTAAAAGATTAATAAATTCCTAAACAATTTCATGATTTGCGATTATGAGTTACGATTCAATCCTCTTGTGATTTTACGATCCAATTCGACCTGCAAAACATTGGCTGCTACATGCTACGAGCTGTTGAATTACATCTTATGGATGTTGGAAGGTGTACAGTGTGTGGATGTGTGTTGATGCCTGTGTGTGATTGGTTCTGATCTTGGTTGATGATGATAGATGTCTTCAAGGCTTATGTACCCTGACTATAACCCATGCAAGTGCATAGGTAAGAGTATATGGTTGATTTGATACGACTGCATAGAGAGAAGTACCATGAAAAACTTGTTTGCAAGGGCATCTATAGGTGATGAAGCCCAAAAGCGGCCATGATCAAGATATCAAATCAGAGGATTGGAACCATGAAACTGTCTAATCAGCTAGTGGAGCCCCATATGATGGTCAATTGATCCACATGATGATCCGATTGATCTGTGGGCCTGTATGGTCCATACTAATAGACTATTTCACATGTTTGGCAATTTTAAATAGAAAAAAACAGATTAATTAGTAACATTACTTGCGTCGCTTATTTTTCGGACCACTTTAGGTACCAAACAACATCCAATGAGACAAAGTCAGCCCCGTTTGAAAGCCTATTGAGTTAGCTTTCAAAACCTAAGAAATGTGATTCCAATATGAATTGAGCAACTTGTGATGATCTACGGAAGGGTTAAATGGTTGTAACAATATTTAAGGAGGATTGCACAAAGCGATTATTGCACTTTTACATAGTTTGGATTCTCTGGCACGATAATTAGGTGACCATTGTCTTACAAATATGAGATTTCCAACTGCTATCCAACTGACACAAGAATTTGGTGACCATTGCCTCACCAAATATGAAGTTCCTAATTGCTATCCCAACAAGACCCGCAAAAATGGAACTCATGTTCAATAGTGCTCACGGAAAGAACCATTGCCTAACCACTACCTTTTCCTATCTTTTCCATTGGAATCCATGAATCCGAACATAGCCTAAATTTAATTTCAGAATTCGACATCATCAAACACTAAAATACAAAACAGTATTCCCCAAAATTCAACTAATCGAACTCTTGAACAGAAAATAATTTGCGAAATGAATGGGAAGAGAGAACGGACTAACCTTCGAGCCATCGACATCCGATCTTCTTCTGGAGTTGATACCATCGAAAGAAGACAACGATGAAGACGCAACCGTAAGGAGTCGGAATTTCGAGGGATAATTGAGGGATCGTGGGCTTCGACGGAAGAAGAGAGATGAAGAAGGATGAGAGCGTGGCCGTAGCAGAGGAGAAGGAAGAGGCGAGAAGAGAAGGGAAGCAATGCTCGGCATGCTCTCTCTCTCTCTCTCCCTCTCTCTCCTCCGAGGAGATATGGTGTTGGTGTGTATAGTAAACGGACAGACCTGAGACGACTTGCTTCCAAGAGGTTTGCTGTATACATCGGGACGCATTAAGTTACGATACGTCGGGACATGATTCGTCGGATCTGCGTTCTTATTCGGTAATCCAAATCGTCTACTCGATGGATCTTACGGTGGATCAACAATATAACTCTCATTTGGGATATTTTAATACTGTATACATTCAATTATTTTCCTTTGAGCATATACCGTCAGTTTGGCTTTTATTTTGCCATTGATCGAGATCTCTGAATTTTGAATGTAATGAGGCAGCCAATTTTATCCACCAAAGTTTAGATCACCCAGCATGACGCTGCATCTAACAGCTACAGTTGCGACGTACCGTCTTTTAATACTTTGGGATGTATTCTTCCAAACTTTTGCTTCTAGGAATCTGTTAGCCGATTCGTTACGAAAGCTCACCGTACCGGACGCGGATTAGCTGCTGACAGACCCGCTACTGACGCGACGTTATGAAGTCTTGTGAGCCCAAGAGCCCTACAATGATGTATTTATTTACTGTATCCACGCTGTCCATCCATCCCGAGAGATCATTTTAGATAATGAGAAAATGAACGAGCTAACGGCCCATTTTGATGGGCATGTATCCTATAGCCATGTCATCCATCCGTTTCGTAAGTTATTTTAAAGCATGGGCGCAAAAATGCAGTATATCCAATTCTCAGGTGGACAATACCATGACAAAAAATTTGTGATTGACCATTAATGAGCCAGGTAAGTTTTGGATCGAAACGGTATTTGCTCATGTGACCTTATCAACATATTAGATGACAAATAAACATATGGGTCTCTGATAAGTTTTCAATGGTAGGACATGCAATCACTACTATGGCATACCCCCTCAATATAGTATGTTCTTGGTAAACTATAATATTTTGAAGGACATGTGGACATTTGATAAACTGATCACTCAATGCATCCAAGAAGAAGACAGGATCAGGCTGTTAGATAAAGTACAAAATATTAATATAGTGACCTTAGGACATGAGCATGGACATGGGCATAAAGGTAAAAGAAAAAGAAACCAAAGTTCTAATAATAAATCATCTGGTCTTCCATCAGGAAACCATGAGAATCAATTAGCAAATGGATCGAACCGCAAACAGGCTAAAGGTAATTGTTATTTTTTTTACAAAAATGGGGGCCATTTAAATAAAGACTGCGAAAAGTATAAGAAATGGCTCATAAAGAAAAGTAATTATTCTATTCTTGTCTATTTTGAATCTAATCTAATCGATGTGTCGGTAGATTCCTAGTAGATAGATACGGGAACTACTATTCACATATGTACTTCTATATAGGAATTATTACAGGCCAGGCCACCAACTGATGCAAAGCGCGCAGTATACGTAGGTAATGGTGTCAAGGTAAACGTGGAGGCAATTGGAGTCTATATAGGCTTAAGTTAGAGTCTGGTTATTTTTTAGATTTAGTAAATACATTTTGCGTGCCTTCTATAAGGTATAATTTAATTTCAATTTCCTATTTGGATAAATTGGGATATTCATTCCAATTTGAGAATAAATAATTCAATATTTACCTTAATTTGATTAAAGTTAATACCGACTCTATAATGAACAACCTATACTAGCTAGATTTGATTATCTCATAGCTTGTATAGAAATAAAACAGGATATAAACGTATACTAGAGTATGAGAATTCCTCCATTTGTGGCACAGGCGATTGTATCATATATCTCGTGAGAAATTAGAAAAACTTGTGCGAGAAGGGATCCTTCATTATCTAGACTTTTCTGACTATAAAGTGTGCATTGATTACATAAAAGGAAAACAGACTAGAATCAGAAAGAATGATGCAATAAGGAGTGTAGGACTCTAAAAAGTAATACATACGAACATTTGATGACTATTCTCTAAAGCATCCTGGAGTGGATATAGATATTTTATTACCTTCATAGATAACTACTCTCGTTTCGAGTACCTTTACTTTATCAGTGAGAAATCAGATATCCTGGATGCTTTTAAAATTTATAAAATTTATAAGACTGAAGTTGAAAATCAACTCGATATGAGGATTAGAGCTGTCAGATCTGACCGTAGTGGAGAATACTATGGTAGATATGACGAGTCAGGTCGTAATCTAGGACCATTCGCTAGATACCTAAAGGATTGTGGCATTGTCGCTCAGTACATAATACCTGGTACTCCGGAGTAAAATGATGTGGCTGAAAGGCGTAATCGCACCCTTATGGATATGGTGCAAACCATAGTTAGCAATTCGATATTGTCAAAATCTTTGTAAGGTGATGCAATCAAAACCGCAATTCATATCTTTAAAAGAGTCCCCAGCAAGGCTATAAGTAAAACTCTTTTTTTAGTTGTGAAATGGGAGAAAGCCAAGTCTCTGATATCTGCATATTTTGGGGATGTCTTGCTGATGCTAAAGTTTATAACCCACATAATAGAAAGCTCGATCCCAAAATTATAAGTTGTTTCTTCCCACTTTATCAGTATCGTTGAGACTAGGGAATGTCAGATTCATTGAGGACACTGAAAATAGTGAGAGCATGAACATTAAAAACTCTGTATTTGAGGAAGAAAGGACTGTGACTCCAGTTATAGTCACTCAAGATCAAGTGGATATAAATGCTGCAGTCGACCATGCAGTCACTACAGAACACCACGTTGAACCTCACGTACAACCTACTAATGAGGAATATCAAAATCACACCTAACATGCTGAACCATTAAGAAGATTCAAAAGAGAGGGAAGACTTGTAAATCGAGACGACTACATCATATACGAACAAGAGCACAATTTTAACATTGGGATGAAAAAGGATCCTAAATCTTTTGCATGAGTCAAACAAAGTGTTGATCCTTCTCATTAGCTTGATGCCATGAAAGATATGTTAAAATTCATAAAGGACAATAAAGTATGAAATCTTATTGAGTTGCTCTTTAGAATAAGGCCGATTGATTGTAAATGATATTTAAAACCAAACAGGACTCTAAGTGTAATGTCTAAAGATATAAAGCCAGACATGTTGCCAAGGATTTTAACCAGCGTAAAGGCATTGACTTTAAGGAGACTTTCTCATCAGTATATAAGAAAGACTCATTCAAGATCATAATGCCCCTTATAGCTAATATGGATTTAGAGTTACATCAGATCGATGTAAATATAACATCTCTCAATAGGGATCTAAATGAAAATGTATATATATTACAACCCGAAGGTTTTGTAGCACATGGCTCAGACCATTTAGTTTGTAAACTAAAGAAATTCATATATAAGTTGAAACAGGCATCATGACAGTGGTACCTAAAGTTTCATGAAGTAATTTTCTCATATAGCTTTGTATAAAACACTGCAAATGAATGTATCTACATTAAAATCAGTAAGATTAAGTTAATTATGATGATTTTGTATGTTGATGGCATATAGTTAGCTAGCAGTGACATCAGGATGTTGAGCGACACCAAGAAATTCTTATCTCAAATATTTGAAATGAAGGACCTTGGTGACGCCTCGTATGTTATTGAATTGAGATTTGTAGTGACAGATTTTATGGACTACTCAACTTGTTAAAGAGGGCCTACATTACTAGGATACTCGAAAGGTGTGGCATGCAAAATTATGCTCTTGGACAGTCACCCATTGTAAAAGGTGATAAATTCAATTCAGCCAATTCTAGTGTCTCAAGAATGACTTGGAAAAGAATCGAATGAATAAATTTTCGTATGCGTCAGTAGTAGGGAGCATCATGTATTCTTAAGTCCGCACGCGGCCGGATATTGCCTTTCGCTATTGGAATGTTAGGCAGGTATCTATATAATCCAGGAACATTTCATTACATAGTTGCAAAAATAGTGTTACACTACCTACAAAGAATAAATGACTTCGGACTCACTTACAGGAGATCTAACCATTTGGAGTTGGTTAGATACTCAGACGCAGATTATGTTGGCTACGTTGATACTAAGAAGTCTCCCTCAAGTTACATCTTAATGATAGTTGTGGGGTTGTTTCTTGGAAAAGCATGAAACAATCAACTATAACCTCATCCGCCATGAAAGTCGAATTAATTACTTATTATGAGGCATCTAATCAGGCATTGTGGTTACAACGTTTTTTTTCTAGTTTACGGGTACTAAAGCATATCCCAAAACTATTAAGAATATTTTGCAATAATTCAGCTACAATTTCCTTTTCTAGTAACAACAAGTATTCATCAAGGTCGACGCAAATCGATATCAAGTATCTTGTTGTAAAGGAAAGAATTTAGAATTGTTAAGTGTCTATAGAATTCATCGGCACTAAGCAGATGATTGCAGATCCGCTCACTAAAAGGCTCTCTATCACGCCATTTAAGGAGCATGTTACATCCATGGGAGTCATTGATTCCACAGATATTTTCAGTTAGTGAGAGTTGAGCGTGCTTTATTTTCATAGACATTAAAGAGATCTCATTTAATGAAGTTTTTTGATGATTCTGATATAAAGCTAATTCTGCTTCTCTCTAAGCATGCGCAACATAATTTGAGTAAGTAGAACTACAATCATGTCTCATTGGAGAATTTGAAAGCTTCAGGACCTCTTAGGGATAGACACACATCATCACATTATGTGTGTAATCCTCATACTACACTTCTTACTTCCAGATATATGTCATCAAGACTCTAGGTATTTGTGATCGCGCCTAGCCTACATTAAATGTTGTTATGATTATCGCGATTCAATACTGACAGTCTTGATGGACCAGATTGTCATAGCACTATCTGTATTATCCAACAATGTTATCGGTTAACCATTTGAATATTTCTTCAAATCAAAACATGTTCTTCAAAATATTTCAAAAGATTAATCATTGACATTGATCAAATGTGACCCAAGTGGGAGAATATAAGAATTCTATAAGGTGGGCCTTATTGATCAACGGTTTGCAATGTCCCAAGAGTTGGATAATGTGATTGGGTATACAAGTGGTCCCCATGAAACACACAGATAAATTTCACATTATATAATCGAATGGTCCATATCAACTCCTAAGGATGGGTGATGGGCTAATTATAGGGCCAAATCAATACTCTAATGATCACATCATCATGTCTAGTCCCTAACATAGACACTTAGAATAGGATAGTAAGATCTAGGAAGTGGGATTATAGTGATATTTTTCATGAATGTCGGCTGCATAGAGACAATTTATATGTCTTAATTAGGCCATGATATATCAAATAAACGTGAACTGTATGTTCCAGAAAAAAAAAAAAAAAAAGGTCCATAACCCACAGATGAGGCCCACAAGCAGTATGGGAAACATGGTCGAACGACCCACAACATATCAATGGGCCCACATGCATGGTTAGGCCCGCATGCACGGTCAGGCCCAATACAAAAGGAAGTAAGTGGATCCCGTTTGCGGGTCCAGAAAGTGGATCCGCAAGCACTTAAATCGGGTCCATTGACTCGTTCAATATAAGGGTCTTCCACGCCCTTATGCTGGTAGTAGCTGAAGAAAAGGGAATAAAACCCTAGCCGTTGTAGTTGGTCGAAAAACACGATCGTCGACACCCTGTTTAACACCGATCATGATGGCAACACTCAGCCACGACGATGAATCATGTGGCTGGGATACATGGCTATCAGCGACTGCGGATGGAGCCACAGATCGTAAACGGAGAAGATAGTCTCCCCAATGTGAAATCTGCTATCGTTGTTAGCTAAGAATGCGATAAACAATCACTACATGATGCCGATGATGGTTAAAAGCATCTGTGACTATCGTCACTTATGACTCAAGTAAGGGTGCGAACTTTATTTTACAATGATGAAATGAAATCCGAATTGGATTTTAGGTTTATGAGATTCAAATATGGATTTCGGATTCCAATTGCAAATACCCAATTTGACCTAATTTGGGGATGAAGGACCTGAAATCCTCAATGTATAGGATTGGGGTTTCGAAATCCCTAATTACAGACATGGGAATAGAAATAATGATGTGGGAATAGAAGTCCCTAATTTGCTAATTTTGGATTGGACTTAAATCTCCAAATTGATTTAGGGTTTCAAAAATCTCCAATTGCCTGAAATACCTTGTCACGCCCCAAACTCAGAAATCAGGCTCACAAAATTTTCGATTACTAAATCCAGTGCCGACAGTCTCCGTAGTACCCCATTCTCGGCTCAAAGCGTTCATACGCCAAGTTCCGATCCTGGGATCCTACAAGGAGGATTTTTCAACGTACATTTGTCTCATAAGAAGCATAACCACTAGATACCCAAATCACAAAACAACATCACCATCACATATCTACTAATTTAAACATTTGAATATAATGCTAAAAGAGAAATACATATGTCAAAAATCAAAGCTCTAGAAGACCACTGCATGCTCCAATCTCAACACTACTGCAAACTAACGCCACTTGCACGTATCTATCATGTATAAGCTTATAGAAAGCTTAGAGGGTGGTAAAAGTGTGTGCATAAGGTAAGTATCAAGCATATAAATATCAGAGTAAGCGAAAATATTGGCAATCTATAAATCGTACAATATCAGAGTAATACGAAAACATGTTGGTAAGTCCATAAATACTATCAGCCTTATCCAGGTTATGCAATGCAAAAACACAAAAATCTAATATCATATACTGAGGAAGCAATATAGATCAGCTATGTAATGCGGATCATAGAGAAAACTAAATGCTATGTGTTGAGGATGCAATGCAATATGCAAATCCTGATAAGTCTATAAATGCCGTCAGGATCATCTTGGCCATATAAATCAGAAACATAACAACCTAAAATGTCATATGTCATGGATGCAATGCAATATGTGGTGCAAATGAAATGACCAAGCTGGAGTGAAGTCGAGATGATAGTACGTGATATCGTAGGCTACGGGGTCCACCACAAAGGACATTTATCCAAACCAGTCCCATACCTAAATTTGGATAGTCAGACTCAAAATGGTAAACTCCTGATCTCAGGTTAGTCGCGCGCCCCAACCAAAATCCTGGCCATTACGAAGGTACATGTAACAAATAGTTACGCACCACTAGCCCGAGTAGATAGTGAATAAAGAGTACGCAACTCCTGCTCAATAAGTCCACGTATCAGTATAGTTCCTCTCTAGGAAAATCACTGGGGTCTAGTACACTCTACGCCAGCTTGTCGCCCCTATCTGAGAGCACAACTGGGTAAGTGGAAGAGACCTCACTATCTGCCTACCAATATTGGGCCTGACTCGTCAATAGTGGACCCATTCCTCAAGCTGGTCAAACTCAACCTACATAATGCCCCCTTACTCAGGCTGGTAAAGTCACACCCCCTCCTAACCGACCACGATACAGTGGAAGACGCAGACTACTTGTATAGGGCCCTCATGCGCTTATATATATCCACTCGGTCTGGACGTTGGGGGGTTTTCTGGCCACGGAGGTTTAGGAATTTTCACCCAGGGATATCTATGACACCCGTATGCTAGAACCAAACATTTTTGGTGTCCCATCTGGCCATCAACGATATGCCTGTGGAGGCTACGACCCTGATGTCACTAAGGCGTATAGTAAACACAACACACGATGTAGGTTGCATGAGTCATACAATTTAGTCATGCATCAATCCTACACATACCGTGCACTCATGTGAGATAACCTCCGCCTATCAGGAAGTCTCATAACCTGCCCAATGACATATACAATGGTCAACCACATCTCATAACAAACATGCAAATGATATATATGGGCATGTATCATGATGCTATGCTGTCACATACTCATAATTGGTATCAATAACCGTCATCAACAATCGACCTTGATAATGTGGACATTTAACCAACATTACCCCCAATGAATGGCCCATATAGAGCCTAACAAACAATGGACCCATGGCCTCATACAAGGGCCAAATATACAACACCATGGGTCTCACTCAAGAGCTTAATACACATCACGATGGGCCTTTCACATGGGCCTAACATACATCACAATGGGCACCATCACCTGGCCCTCAAATGCACCACAATGGGCCTTATCATATAGGCCTTACATACATTACATAGGCCTCAAATGCATCAAACTAAGGCTGAATGCTCATCAAAATGGGCCTCAAATACGAGCCGCATATGCATCATAATGGGCCTCGGCAATCGGCCTTGATATCCTGCCTCGACAATCAGAGTTGGCCTCAATAATCAGAATCGGTAATCGGCAATCAGAATCGGCCTCGACATTCGATAATCAGAATCGGTAATCGACAATTAGAATCGGCCTCGACCCTCAATAATCAGAATCTGTAATCGACAATCGGAATTGATAATCAGCAATCGAAATTGGCCTCGACCCCGATAATCAAAATCAGTAGTCGGCAATCGGAATCGGCCTCGACCCTCGATAATCGAAATTGGTAATCGGTAATCGGAATTGGCCTCGACCTCGATAATCGAAATTGGTAATCGGCAATCAGAATCAACCTCGACCTCGATAATCGAATCAGCAATCGATAATTGGAATCGACCTCGACCTCGATAATCGAAATCGGTAATTAGCAATCGGAATCGACCTTGACCCCGATAATCGAAATCGGTAATCGAGAATCGAAATCCGCCTCGACCTTGATAATCAAAATTGGTAATCGACAATCGGAATTGGCCTCGACCCGGATAATTGGCAATCGACAATCGAAATTGGCCTCGACCTAGATAATCGGCAATTAGAATCAGCCTCGACAAGCAGAATCGGCCTCAACAATCAGAATCAACCTCGATAATCAAAATCGGTCTTGACAATCGGAATCGGCCTTAAAGATTGGCCTTGACAATCTGTCATGCCCCAAACCCAGAAATCGGATTCACAGGAATCCCAATCGCCGAATCCGGTGCTGACAGCCTCCGTAGTACCCCATTCTCGGCTCCTAGCATTCATATGCCAGATTTTCGATCCTGAGATCCTACAAGGAGGATTTTTTTTTTGTAAATTTAACTAGTAATAAGCATAACCACAAGTTTATTCAAATCATAAAGGCAACATCATCATCACATATCCACTAATATAATCATTTGAATACAATGCTGAAAGGGAAATATATATGTCAAAATCAAAGCTCCAGAAAACAGCTGCACGCTCCAAGCTCAATGCTGCTGCAACCTAACATCACCTGCACGCATCTATCGTGCATAAGCTTATAGAAAGCTTAGAGGGTGGTGTAAGTGTGTGCACGAGATAAGTGCCAAGTATTCAATACAATATCATAATCATACAATACTGGAAAGCTATTAATCCATAAACCATACAATGACTGAATAAGCAGAAATACTGATAAGAGCAAGAATTATCAGCGTAAACAGAAATACTGACAAGATTATAATCATGCGATAACAGAATAAGCGGAAGTATGAACAAGTCCATAAGTTAATCAATATCAGAATACGCAATATAGGATAGCTATGCAAATGATGAGTCATAGATAATCAAATGTCGAATGACAAGGATATAATGTAATACACAATTCGAAAGAGCTAACAAATATCATCACTCTCATCTAAGTCACAGGAATACAGAAACATAACAACCCACAATGCCACATGCCGAAGATGTAATGGAATATGCAGTATATGGTATTAATGGAATGACCATGCTGGATTGTGATGTCGTGATGATAGTACGTAGTATCGCAGGCTACGGGGTCCACCATAAGGAATCTCTATCCAAACCAGTCTCATACCTAAATTTGGATAGTCTGACTCAACGTGGTAAACTCCTGATCTCAGGTTAGTCACGCGCCCAACCGAAATCCTTGCCATAATAAAGATACACAACAATTAGTTGCGCACCACCACCCCGAGTGGATGGTGAATGGATGAATGAATGAGTATGCAACTCCTACTCAGAAGCCTGTCAGCACAGTAGCCTGCCAACCGCTGGTAGCTCGCCCAGTGTAGTAGCTCGCCCAGGCCTCAGCCCCGCCCACATCACACCCGCCCACATCAGCGTCCGCCCACGTGCGTCCGCTCACATGCACAACAATGACGGGGTGTCATAATATCATGTCAGTCCTCATATCAGTATGGTTCTCCTCTGAAAAAATCATCGGGATCTATTACACTTCACACCACCTGTCGCCCCAATCAAGCGCACAACGGGTAAGTGAAAAATACCTCACTATCTGCCTGTCAGTAGTATGCCAATACCTACCCGGCTCGTCGATAGCAGACCCATTCCTCAAGCTAGTCAAACTCAGCCTAGCCATGCCTACTCCCTCGGGCGGGTAAGGCCTCACCCCCTTCCAACCGACCACGACACAGTAGAGAGCGCAACCATCTGGTAATTGGCACTCAACGCTCATCTACCCACTCGGTCTAGACGTTGGGGCATCCTCTGGAACCAAGAGGGTGTTTAGGAATTTTCACCCAGGGCCATCTATGGCGGCCCGATGCTCGAACAGATTTTTGGTGTCCCATCTGGTCATCTACGATATGCCTGTGGAGGCTACGACCTTGATGTAACTAGGGCGTACAGTAATCACAACACAATGCAAGATGCATGAGTCATACAATCCAATCATGCATCAATCCTGCGCATGTCATGCGCTCATGTGAGATAATCTCCACCTATCAGGGAGTCTCACATCATCCTTCCCAATGACATATACAATGGTCAATCACATCTCATAACAAACATGAAGATGATGCGAATGGGCATATACCATGATGTTATGATGTCACATACTCATAAACTGTATCAATAATCGGTGTCGACAATGTGAAATTTTAACCAACATTGCCCCCAAGGAATGACCCACATAGAATCAAATATATAATGGGCACATGGCCTCACATAAGGGCCAAATATACGAAACAGGTGGGCCCTGGTCATGGGCCTAACACATATCACAATGGGCCTTGCCCATAGGCCTCAAATACATCTGGATGGGTCGCACCCGTGGGCCTAAGATATATCACAATGGGCCTCAAATATACTTCGCAGGTGAGTCACATACCTGGGTCTAATACACATCAGTATGGGTTACATCACATAGGCCTATCACTATGGCCACAACCCATGGGCTTTAAATACACAATAGGTGGGCCCTACACATGGGCATCAAATATATACCACGGGTGAGCCTCAATGGACGGGTCACCAATACAACAGGATGGGCATAATGACATGGACCCCATAAATATATCGAATAGGCCGCACCAATTGGGCCTTACATACATTGCAATGGGCCATGACCCATGTGCCTTGCATACATCACAATGGGCCTTGCAACATGGGCCTCATATATATTTAAGGTGGGCCTCAACAACGGGCCTTATACACATCAAGGTGGGCCTCAACAACGGGCCTCATACACATCAAGGTGGGCCTCAACAACAGGCCTCATACACATCAAGGTGGGCCTCAACAACGGGCCTCATATATGGCCTTAGCAACAGGCCACAAATATATCAAGATGGGCTTAATCAATCATATGGGCTAAATCAATCAAATGGCCGATACGAGCAGGCCGATCAAATGGACCGATACAAATGGGCTGTGCGTCATGGAGTTATACTAAGCATGTTATAAAGTAATGCCCTATCCTTACAACACAGCTGGCCTAGACGGCTTGCATACAACAAGTACGGGCCTACCAATGGGCCCTAAGGAGAGTTGCAATGCGGACATTTAACCAACATTATACTCGCAATGCGGACGTCAAACCAACATTGCTCGCAAGGCGTAGCCCGTAGTGAATAACATTACGTAAACCAGGTTGGGATCACACATTACAATGGACCTTAGGTACACCCCATTGGGCTTTAAATACATCAAATGGGCCATGTCATATGGGCCTTTTACTCATCAAATGTGCCACATCAATGGGCCGCACCAATGGGACTTATGTGTATTGCAATGGGTCATAACCCGTGGGTCTTAGATTACATCAAATGGTTCTCGACCCATGGGCCTTATACATATCAAATGGGCCTAATCCCATGGGCTTTAAAATACATTAAATGGGTCCAATCCCATGGACCTTGGAACACATCAAATGGGTCCACTCTATGGGCCTTAAATTACATCAAATGGGCCTAATCCCATGGGCTTTAAAATACATCAAATGGGTCCAATCCCATGGACCTTGGAACACATCAAATGGGTCCACTCTATGGGCCTTAAATTACATCAAATGGGCTTAATCCCATGGGCCTTGGAACACATCAAATGGGTCCACTCTATGGGCCTTAAATAGTTTAACAACTAGCTACATTCATGGACCCAATTAAATTTAACTGTGGTGGGCCTCAAAAGTGCATTCATTAAGCCCAACATTTAAGGAACTAAAGGTATAAATCATTTCCTCTAAGATCTTTATAATATGGTGGGCCCCACTCCTCAAAATTTTAGCCCAAGGCCAGCATAATTATAACATGTTGCTGTCCAAAATTTGGGCACTCCATTGGAGTGGGTCCAAGGCCTCTAAAACTCTGAAAATTGAGGGCCAAGGTCCCTCATCATGCATACAATGAGAGAAAACCAAAAAAGGTGGCCCACCATCAGAAGAAATATTTTTGAATTATGATTTTTTTTTTATCAAGGCATATTGCTGGACTGCACAGCAAAAAAAATCTGGGAGTCCAACCATCTTGGTCCATTCTTTTAGATACCCAAATGGGGTCACTTGAGGCTGAAATTTCACAGAGTTATACTTCCATAAGTGGGCCACACTTCCAAAAAATTTCATAATTTTTAGATATTTCTAAGTATTTTAATTAATTTAAATAAAACAGACTGTCCAGAAAAATCGGACAGACCTGAACGTCCCAACGTGGTGGGCCAATCGGGCCCTCACCACGGTGTGTACAGGGGTCCATTGGCCCTGAAATTTGGTAGGTGAGTTTTAAAATAAGTGGACAACACTTCTAAAAAAATTCAGAATTTTTTGATATTTATAAATATTTTAATTCATTTACATAAATCAATCTGTCCTGAAAATTGCACTGATCTGGACACCATATTATAATGGGCCGGTCCCGCCATCATCATGGTGTGTACAGGCGTCCATTGGCCCCAAAATTTTGTAGGTGGGTCCTACCATAAGTATTCCACCCCCCTAAAAATTTTTATAATTTTTAAACATCCATAGGTATTCTAATAAATTTTAAAAATCCAACTGTCCAGGGTGAAATGTTGCTGGAACAGTGCAGAAAATCCAGACTGTCCACCTTATTTGGACCATACCTTTGAGACCCCAATGAAGGTCAGTTGGGGCTGAAATTTGGGGGACATCAAGATGAGATCCCCACCTTTCAGAAAAGTATATTTAATAGGTATGAATAGTCCTCCAAACAGTCTCAAAATCTGGTCCAAAAACAACCAGAAACTGTCCAGAAAATTCTAGACAGCAACATGTACTTAGATAAAATTTATTATATAAGTTAAATAAAAAAGGAAATACATTAATGGGCCACATACATCAGAAAATAAAATGAGAAAAAAGAGAGATAAAAGGACAATCTGACCATAGGGAAAGGGGCTCCGCCACTATTGAGCCCTCCCAAGATCAATCACACCCGCACATCATACCTAGATCTACATTTACAACATGGATCTTGCACATGCATGGCCTATAATTAAAATGCATGGTGAGGATGTCATCCCCACCATGGTTATAAGTTCTAGATGACCCAAACATAATATGATATGAAATAAAACTACTATGATGGGGCCCATAGAGAAAGGCCCCATGCATGGATCATGCATGCATAAGGTAGGCCATTAGGCCACAACCATGGGATTGTGTGGGATCTCCACCATTGATTGGTGGGTCCTACACTTCCCTCATGAAAGAAAGAAAATATCTAGGCTACAGAAATCAAATTTTTCACATCTAGAGGAACACCCACCATTCGATCTTCTTGCTCCTATGAGTTCCTTAGCACCTTAGCTTTGATTCCAATGGAGGAGATGGGGAATGGATGGTTAGGATGAGAGATCATGGGAGAAAAGTGGGCCACCTTGGAGCTTGGGAATGCTTGGAGGATTTCTCATACGTATGGAGTTTTTCCTCTCTTGGATTTTAGTTTTTGAAAATGAGAGAGTTGTAAAAGGGAGAGAGAGAGAGAGAGAGTGATGGGTGTGTAAGAAATCCTTGACTTTTGTGGCCTTTTGTGTAAGAAAAGCATGGGCTTGTAAGACCTTTTTTGACTTTTGTGGTTGCTTAGGTATGGGTGAAAGGTGATGTGTACTTGACATGTGATGTGATGAGATTGATTGATTGATGAGATTGATGTGACATCTCGTAGAGATTCTCTTGGGTTTCGCAACGCGCGGTGTTTTCTTCGCACCGAACGTTGGCCCACATCTCTTGACCAGGGTATCGCCTCGGCGCACAAGTTGCGGCATCAGAACCGCAGCGACGGCGCAGTCGCTATGGTAAAGATCTTGGCTTGAGTCGATACGGGTTGATGGCATACGAATTAGAGTCGCACGTAAATATTGGTTAAGGGTCGAAAGTTGCCGAAATTCTACCGGTAAGACTGCGGAAGTCTATGAAACGGTACGGTCTAGGATACGGGGCTTACACAATCGGCCTAAGAGAAGGTTATAATGTGGACATTTAACCATCATTGCCCCATCAATATGGACATTAAACCATCATTCCTCTCAAGGCATGGCCTGCCATAATCATCATTACATACATCATGGAGTAATCACACATCATAATAGACCTCATATACATCACATTAAGCCCCATATAAAGGCCCCACATACATCTCATTAGGCCTCACTTGTGGCCCTTATATACATCATATTGGGCCTCAACCCATGGGCCATCAAATACATCAAGTGGATCGCATCCACGGGTCTCACCAATGAGCCTCATACATATCATGTGGGTCATATCACATGGGCCGCACTACTAAGCCTCATACATATCATGTGGGTCATATCACATGAGCCGCACCAATGAGCCTTATACATATCATGTGGGCCATATCACATGGGATGCACCATTGGGCCTGAAAAACTGGATGAACCGTGTGCATGCAACACACACATCATGGTAGGCCGCATAAATGAACGGTATAAATATACAATACATGCATCAATGATAGGCCCACGTGGCACCGTCCAAAGGTGGTGGTGTGAATATAGAATACGTTCACCAAGGTGGGCCCCGTCACATGGGCCTTGTATGCATCACATCGGTCCTCACTCATGGGCCCAATATACATCACAATAGGCGTCTCCATCTGGGTCACAATTCCATCATAATGGGCCCTATCCTGAGGGCCTCAAATACATCGCGTTGAGCCACACAGCAGGTGGGCTCTACACAATAGCAGGTGGGCCTGCACCTCCCAAACGGGCCCACCAGATGAACAACATGGATGTACAACACATACATCAAGGTGGACCCCACGATAACATTTATTTTCCATCCAATCTGTTCACAAGGTCACAAAAGACCTGAATAAAGAGGAAAACAAATTTGATACTTATCCAAAACTTCTGTACCCTCAAAAGGGGTTTCAATGGTAGGCATTCATTCCCCACTGTTTTTGAGATGTGGTCCACCTGATCAATGGCTGGACACATCACGGTGTGGCCCGCCATGATGTATTTGAGATCCAACTTATACATAAGTTAACATAGAGATAAATGAAGTGAAAACAAAAATATTAGCTTGATTGGAAACTGTCGTAACCCTTAAGAAGTTTTGAATGATGGATATCACTATCCCCACTATTTATGGTAGTGGTGGGGTCCGCTTGAACTTTAGATCTGATTCATTCTTTCTTTCATGACATGAAATGATCTCCCAAAACGGTTGGACAGTATGAATACAACACATGCATCATGGTGGGTCCATAAACGTGGCCCACCAGCTAAATCGAAGGTGTGGATCAGAATAAATACATCTAAGGTAGGTCCCATCCCACACGTGTAACACAAGTGGGGTGGCTCCACATGTTTGAAACGGATGGACGGCATAGATGAAACAAATATATATATATATATATATATATATATATATATACACGGTGGGGTCCTCAGAATTTGCTGACGTCAATCGTACCAGCTATACAACTTGTATGAGGTACCTTAGCCAAACTGCTCCCACAGCTAGTGGCTCCCACTATCCTACTATGTGGACGGTGTGGACACCACACGTGCCTCACATGGGTCCCACCTTGATGAACGTCTTGGGTATAAAACCCATACATCAAAGGTACAGCCCCACATGTGGGTGGGTCCCACCGTCCAAGGACGGTGGATGCAACACATGCATCATGGTGGGGCCCATCCAAATGGATGGATGATGTGGATGGGGTCCCACAAACCCTGTAAATGTCAATATGACAGCTGTATAATTGCTTGCTTCAAGTAGAACAGGTGCATCCCATGTAAGGCCCACCACCATATACTATATAATATGTATATCAATATAATATTAATTATTTAATTACCTAGTTAGTACACTCCATCGTCAATTCACACTAAATTGCTAGCCAAACCAGTGTCCAGCGTCCAAGTACACTAGAAGGCTTGGATGTATGAATCGAGGTGGGTCCCACATGGACGTGGCCCACCTGAATTGGATCAACCTGATATTTGTATTTTTTTCCTTCATCAAATCTATCCAAAAAATGGGCAGCAACGTGGTGGGCCTCATGATCGGATGGTGAGGATAATATATAAAGGTGGATCATGCAATCAAGGAAAAAGAGAGGGAGAGAGAGAGAAAGAGATCGATGTAGCGGAGGGACCCCACCACTATGAGCCCCTCTTTGATCATACACATGAAATAACGGTGAAGACCGCTTGAGTTGAAGTAGGAATATGCCAATATGTCCTAGAGGGGGGTGAATAGGACTTTTTAAAGTTTTATAATGTATTTAAAAATCATATTTCACTAATCCTTTTAGATAGACAATTATAAGGATTACTCAAATGTAACTCTACTGGCTTCCAAGCGTGGTAGAGGATCCAATCACAAACTATTTAAGAAACAACAATATATAGCTTAGTTCATGATGGATGTAACTGTGTTTGTGTGTGAGGTGTGCTCAGATAAGTAGATATGAAAGCATTGTAATAAACAACCACACACAAACATGAATAGAAATCACAAACACAGTCATTTTTATAGTAGTTCGACTACTTGTGTGCTCCACTCCTGGTAACCGCACTCAACCCTTGAGCATACCAGAGTTCACTAAGGAGGTTTCACATGGTTCACCTCTAACCTAATGTTTTAAATCAGGTTCACCTTTAACCTTTACAACCTATACTGAGACTGGCTGTTTATGCTCTTATGAGCAAGGGTCAACACATTGCACCCACATTTAGGCACACTGGCCAAGGATCTTCCCTAAGACGCTACGGAGGTTTCACTCGGTTTACCTTAAACCCAAGGTTTTACCCGGTTAACCTCAAATCAAAGGTTTTACTGGTTCACCTCTAACCAGATGTTTATGCTCTCCATAGAGCAAGGGTCCACACAATGCACCCATCATGTATACTCCCGCTGGAGGCCTCCTTGAGGACTTCAAGGGTGAGAAACACCTTAGACCCAATCCTATAAAGGAATGATCAAAGGGTCTCCCAGACTCTAGATACTTACAGATAAGTTGATGAGTCCTATTCAACACAGTGCTGAAGATCTCTTCCTTATTGACGAGAGTCTTCAGCTCACTTGATCTGTAATAAATGATGTACCAATATAAGGCAACAGGTTGGGTCAAGGTTATGACGGAATCCTACTCTCTAAATGTTTTCCTATAAAGGAGATAGAGCAATTCCAATCATCTAAGCATTCAAGGCATCCCAGCTTAATGATTTACCATTAATATGGTAGCTGAAGGATCCTTGAATGTGAAAGTTCATTCCCCAATCTACTCTATTAAATGTCAATGATGAGGGTGGATTGGAGGATGAACTCTCGTGAGAGAAAGGGCTTTGGGTATATGATCTAAAGGTAAAACACTCAAAAGCACTCTCTTCTTTCTCTACCAGCAATATGGACAAGTCTCTCTTTATATAGGCAAAAGGTTCCAACGGATATAAAACAGTCACATTGATGACAAAGTTTGATATCATCGAGCACTGTCGATATCATCGAGCGTATACTCTCGATGGTATCGATGGTCTGCTCGATGACACAAACTCACATGTCATACGCTTTTGAAACCTCTTGCCAGCTGGTCGATGGGATCGATCAGGTGTCGATATCATTGAATTTCGAACTTTGATTCTATTGATACTTGGATCGATCTATCGACATTTAAAAAATGAGAGAGACTAGCCTTGAAATATTTTAGGTTTTAGGATATGATCGAGGGTTAACCGATGTTATTGGAATTTGCATATCGATGATATTAGACGCAGTGTCGATGCATCGATAAATCTCATGAATTTTTCAGTAAGCTCGCTGGACAGTTTGTGTCCAGTCTCGATGCAATCGTCTTAGCCTCGATATCATCAACATATGAATATCAATTCCTTGAGTGACCCTCGATCAAAGGTAAAAAGTGACCTGAAATATTTGCTGGAAGATATGCACGCCCACTATCGATATCATCGATGGACTTCCGATATTATCGAGATTTGATTTAAGATCTTATTGGGAAGAGCATCGATATATCGAAGGATTTTGAGATTTTTCTTAAAAAAATAGGGGCGCCGTAACTGCCTGTCGATATTATTGAGCCACCTTCGATGGGCTCGAGAGTCAAATATCGATGATATCGATAGGTGTATCGATATATCGATAATTTCGTCCAAATATGTATGTGGTTGCTGAACACATTAAGTCCACATTCGATATGATCGATTCAGCTTCCGAGGACATCGACAGTGCAGGTCGATTATATCGATATATGTATTGATACAATTGACTGGGTAAGAAAACTTAGAGATTTTCTGATGTTTAAAAAAGTTCTCTTACCCAAAAACTCTAATATGTTCTAACTTATTTTTAAGCGTTTTAATCACCTGGTGTTTTGGGACATGGGATATGAGGCTTAGATTTACCTATGGCGAGCTTTCACACATCCGGTTGAGGCAGACACTTGGATAGATCTTTCTGTAAGGCTTTGCAGTCCGACTGACTCAACGCACATGCTAATTGACAAACCAAGGTACTAGCAAGGGCACTTTCAATCTCCCCCTTTGTCAATTACGTGACAAAATGCCCAAAACACCCTAGGACAATATCTAGACAGACACATCCTAAATTGTGTGTATATGTAATTTACACAATTTTATAAATTCTAATGATCCCATGTACACAACCAGCATTTTCTCTCCCTTCTGTAAAACTCCTCCATTCTTGGTGCAGCTGCTCCCCCTAATACCTGCAACACAACTCAAGCATATACAATTTCATCCGAGGTGTTTTAACTTTTCTCCTCCTTTTTGTCAGTCATTGACAAAGATATAGCGGTTGATATTGACTGAAGTTTTCAAGAAGCATATGGGAGAACCAGCAGATATAGAGTATAGAGATGGAATCATTTCAAAACATACATCATCTTCAGAAGATATGAATGCATATTAAATACAGCATTGACACAATCAGATAAGATAGTCATGAAAAACACATGCATTCCATATCAGATAGTAGATAAACCAGGGGATAGGAGATATCAAATTGGTAGAATGAAAAATAAGAATTATGTTCAGCCATTTTAAACAAAATATCCAAAATAAAAAGTACTGCCACAAACAGCAGTAGAGGTATGATCATCGAAAAAGACAACACAACCCTAGATGTGCAACGATACATATTGATGCTCAATTTCCTTGAGGATGATGAGGTGTAAGCAGGACCACCACTTGCTGAGTGGTTTTCTTGAGAATGTCGAGTTTCTTTTCAATCTCATTGAGACGCCTTTCACAGTTGTTCAGACGATCCTCTATTCCAGCCATCCTGTTCAGTAAGTGGCGCTCGAGGAGATGAGATTGGCGGTTTGTGATCGATTCAGGGTTAACCATTAGCATGTGATTTGACCCTCCATGTGTAGGCCAAGTTGATGGCAGAGCATGTTGCACAGCTCTGGGCATGGGAGGGCTATGCCTGGGGAGAGACAGGGAAGGACACAACTGTTGTGCTTCCTGTACTGCATCACTGTCAAGCCATGCTTCCGGATACACTGTATGATGTGCTAGTTTGCATATGAGCACGGGAAAGAGCAGTATTTCCCTCTAATTTCCTTGGATTATACGAATGATTTGCTTGAGCAAAAGAGTTGGTAAGCACAATTGATTTTCTTGATATATATCATAAAGCACATTGATTACAAATGGAGAGAGATGAACACCATTGAAATCGTAGGGGTAGACATTTGACCCAAAAATGCTATAAAGAATCTTGAAAGTGGGTCCAAGATAGTTGATGTGAAGCAGATTCTCAACATGTCGTGGAACGGTCGTGCCTTAACATAATGCATAAGTTATTTCTCCCCACATACCCAAACCGTTCAGATTCCTCCCAGTCACTGGGATTCGGATGACCTCCAGATCGAGAAGATGAGCCAAGGTGATTGGAGTGATCAGTTTCGAGTAATGTGACAAATTAAGTCGAATGCTAGGGGGATCATTGCTAATGATATGATAGTGAGTGAAGAATTCGTGGATCACCCCTAGCTGATATGATCCTCCAAGATTGAGGATATTCTGCTAGCCTATTACCTCTATAAGTAGGTCGACTCCAAATGATTCTATGGCACTATTGAGCACTAGACGTTCAACTACTGTAGATGGATGTCCTTCCATAGGTTGATGCCTGCTGGATTTCGATGGTATGTTCTTCTATTTCCGAGAATGAAGAGACGACTTACCTTTTCCCTTGATCATAGTTTGAAGAGGTGAGATGCTGGAAAGGACTAAAGGGAGTATTCAGAGAAGAGAAGGAAAAGGTATGAATTCTTATGAATTCTTCTCTTAATATAGCCAACTTATCGATCATATCAATCAGTTATCGATTGCATCGTCATGTCTTCCATCAAGAGTTGTGCTGACAGTTGTTGGAAATTAGTAATACCATTGAATGCAGTCCGACTGTGGGAAAGATCTGATAGTTAAAGCATTGTATTTCCCAACAACTGTTGATTGTATCAATATACTATTTCGATGACATCGATGATGAAATCAAAGACTCTATAGATATTATCGCTACTGTGAAAATTTTGACATTTGTTCACTAGTAGTTTGGCCATGAATATCTTAGAGTTTAGATGTACCTATATGAGCCATTGTTCCTGAGATGTTTATCAATGAGAGCATATGCTAATTTATTTTTGAAGGTCACAGAACCTGTTTGTGTCAAGAGGCTTTGTGAGGATATCGGTAAGTTGTTTTTCAGTAGTTACATAATCCAATACAATGATCTTTTCTTCAACAAGTTCTCAGATGAAATGATGACGGATGTCAATATGCTTGGTCTGAGAGTGCTGAAATGGATTTTTTGAGATGTTTATAGCACTTGTATCATCGCAAAAAAGACACATTGCAAGCTGTGCAATCCCGTAGTCTAATAACATTTGTTTCATCCACAGGAGTTGTGCACAACAGTTACCTGCAGCTATATATTCAGCCTCTGTAGTGGATAATGAGATTGAATTTTGTTTCTTGCTCTGCTAGGAGACCAAACAGTTACCAATATAAGAACATCCTCCGCTTGTTGATTTTCAATCGTCTAAATTTCCAGCCCAATCTGCATCAGAATAACCAGTAATGATGGTAGATGTTTCATACAGATGCCATAGACCAAAGGTGGTAGTCCCAGCTACATATTTGATAATCCTTTTAACAGCCGTTAGGTGGGATTCCTTAGGATTTGCCTGATATGGAGCACATACTCCCACACTAAAGGATATATCTGTACGACTAGCTGTGAGATACAGTAGGCTTCCAATCATACTTCGATAGAGATGTTGGTCCACACTTTTCCCATTAATATCTTTGGAGAGTTTAAGGGTTGTACTCATAGGCGTGTGATAGGTACGACCAGACTCAAGCCCAAATCTTTTCACCAAGTCTCTTGTGTACTTGGTCTAGTTTATGAAAATTCCATTAGTTAGTTGCTTGACCTGTAGTCCTAAAAAGAAGTTCAATTCCCCAACCATACTCATTTCAAATTCTGTTTTCATGAGGTTGGCGAATTTGTGTGTCTTATCTCCACATGTTAATCCAAACACTATATCATCCACATAGATTTACGCAATAAGCAAGGAGTTCTTTGTTCTTTGAGTAAACAGTGTCTTATCTACACTTCCTCTGCAGAATTCATGGTCTAACAGAAAATTTGTTAGTTGTTCATACCATGCACATGGTGCTTGTTTGAGACCATACAGAGCTTTATCCATACGATAAACATAATGGGGGAACTTAGGATATGAAAATCCTTTTGGTTGTTCTACATAAACTTCTTCAGTAAGATCCCCATTAAGAAATGCACTTTTAACATCCATTTGAAACAATTTAAATTTTAGTGCGCATGCAATAGACATGAGAATTCTAAAAGATTTGAGACGAGCAATGGAGGCAAATGTCTCATCAAAATTAATCCCTTCTATCTGTGAGTATCCTTGAGCAACTAACCTTGCTTTATTTCTGATTACATTTCTTGACTCATCGGATTTATTCTTGAAGACCCATTTGGTTCCAATGACATTTGTATCAGTTGGTCTAGGAACCAATTTCTATACCTCATTTCTCTGGAATTGTTGAAGTTCTTCTTGCATGACATTTATCTAGTGTTCATCTTGAAGAGCTTCCACAATATTTTTAGGTTCAATTTTTGAGGTAAAGCAGAAATGACTGTAAATATTTTCTATCTGCCTTAGAGTTCTTACACCATCATTCAGATCTCCAATGATTTGTTCTCCTGAGTGATCCTTCACGATGGGTATTTCAGAAGACGGTCCGGGTGCATTTGATGCTAGGGTTTTATTCTCTGATTTATTTAGAATACATGAGTCTACATCATCTTCTAATTCATTTGCAGGGTTTTCCTCATCATGAAGATGATCATCAATTACCACATTGACTGTCTCTTGAATAGTGAGGGTTCTTAGATTGTATACTCTATACGCATGACTATTCATGGCATACCCTAAAAAAATACCTTCATCACTTTTAGGCTCAAATTTTCCTAGGTGATCTCTGTCTCTCAAAATATAACATTTACTCCTAAAGACTCGAAAATATTTCACACTAGGTACCTTTCCATACCATAATTCATATGGAGTTTTGTTCAGACCTGCTCTAAATATACTCTATTTATGATGTAGCAGGCAGTATTGACAGCTTCTGCCAAGAAAATTTTTGCCATATCTTTTCCATTTAACATGATTGACCCCATTTCTTGCAACACACGATTTTTCCTTTCAACAACTCCATTTTGCTGTGGGGTTTTTGAGGCTGAGAATTCATGATGAATTCCTTTCTCATTGTAGTATTTTTAAAATTTTTCAATTTCAAATTCCCCACCATGATCACTTCTAATACGATTAATGCCATACTCTCTTTCATTTTGAAGTCGTTTGGCCAGGATTGTAAATTCTTCAAAAGCATTCGATTTTTTCCGAAGAAATGCAACCCAAGTAAATCTGGTGTAGTCATCTACTATAACAAGGAATTACCTTTTCCTCCTATGGCTTTCCACTTTGGTTGGGCCAACCAAATCCATATGCAACAGATCTAATAGTTTTGTTGTTGTTGTGGTGGTTGTCTTTTTATGTCTAGTTTTTATCTGTTTTCTTTTTAGACATTCTCCACATATACCTTTTTTCCTCTTTTCTAATATTGGGAAGACCTCTAACTAAATTTTTTGAGTTGAGCTTAGCTAAATTTCGGTAGTGAACATGTCCCAACCTTTGATGCCATAATTTGGATTCATTTTTCACTGTCATATTACACTTTGTAGTCATCACATCCTCATTTGCACTTTCTATGATATAGCAGTTATCACTAGTGCGTAATCCATTTATGAGAGATTTTCCTGTGCGATCTAAAATTCTACACACATCTTTTGAGAAGGTGACCAGATGTTCTTTGTCATAAATTTGAAAGATACTAAGGAGATTATGTTTCAGACCTTCTACATAGAGGACATGTTTTATTTTTAGAAGGCTTGGTACAGCTATTGTCCCTTATCCAATAATTTTGGCTGAACTATCATCTCCAAATGTGACCGATCCTCCATTAAAGTTTGAGTACTCACAAAAGTGAGTTTGATCACCAGTCATGTGTCTGAAGAATCCACTATCAAGATATCATTTTGAACTATTGCTAACTTTCAGAGCAGTATGGATTACAAGATAATTGTTATGATCTGCCACATCCTCTGGAACCCTCTTGATCATGATTCCTTCTTCAGTCAAGACCCACTCTGATACTAATTGAAATAGCGGTGGAGACCGCTTGAGTTGAAGTAGGAATATGCCAATATGTCCTAGAGGGGGGTGAATAGGACTTTTTAAAGTTTTATAATGTATTTAAAAATCCTATTACACTAATCCTTTTAGATAGACAATTATCAGGATTACTCAAATGTAAATCTACTGGCTTCCAAGTGTGGTAGAGGATCCAATCACAAACTTTTTAAGAAACAACAATATATACCTTAGTTCATGATGGATGTAACTGTGTTTGTGTGTGAGGTTTGCTTAGATAAGTAGATATGAAAGCATTGTCATAAACAATCACACACATAGATGAATAACAATCGTAAACACAGTCATTTTTATAGTGGTTCGACTACTTGTCTACTCCACTCCTGGTAACTGCACTCAACCCTTGAGTGTATCGGAGTTCACTAAGGAGGTTTCATATGGTTCACCTGTAAGACCCGTATCCTAGTTCGTACTATTCCGTCGACTCCCGCGATCTTTCCGGCCGAATTCGGCAATCCTCGACCACTTTCTGATGTTTGCGCGCGATCTTAAGCTGAGACCTATATACCAAAGATGGATAAAATTGAAACTTATACCTTAATGACCGCGTCGTCGCTACGGTTCTAACGCCGCGACTCGCACACCGACCCGATACCCAGTCTAAAAGATATCAGTCTGCGTTCAATTCGAAGGAAACACCGCGCGTTGAGAATTACAAGGGAATCTCTACGAGATGTCCCATCAACCAATGTCAAAGTACCACCATACCTCAAGTACAAGCCCCGTCCCTCCTTTTTCCCTCAAGTCAACTCTCTTTCCACCTCACCATCTCACTTTACAAAAATTTCAACCATAACCATCCCTCTTTTACCCATTTTTCAAACCAACCCATACTTCATTAATTACACCCATCACTCCAACTATATCTTTTATTATTCTCTATCATTTCTTAAAATCTCCCAAGCAAAAAAATTTTCATACGTCCAAGCCTCCCAACTCTCTCCCAAATCACAAGTGTGACCCACTCTCTCATCTCTTATCCTCACCATCAAAGGTCCATCATCCACCGTCCAAAGCAAAGGCAATGAGCAAAGGAGGCTAGGGAAGCAAGAAGGAAGCCAAGAGGTGGGTGATCCACCGTTGAATTGTTTTTAGGGACCACTTGTTGGTGGGACCCATTTTTGATGTATGATTTGCATTATGTGGGGCCCATAGTGGCGGGGCCCCACCATCACCGTCTTTTGTTCTCTCTTTCTCTCTCTCTCTCTTTTTCTCTCCTTATCCTTCCCCTAAAATGAAGTGGGCCCCACCGATTCATGATAAATCTACTCCATCCATCAAATGGTGTGGCCCACTACATCTTAGATAAATGATATATATATATATGTATATATATGTACATGCAAGGTGGGCCATGATCATGTGGGACCCACCTTGGTGAACGTGGACCACGTGCATGTGGGACCCACCATGATGTAGTGTTTATCCAGGCCGTCCAGCATCCAGGGACGCTGGACGAGCGTGGTGTGCATGGAGCATGTGTACTGACATGGAGGGTACTAACGAACTGACAAAAGAAAGAAAAAGGAAAAGTAAATGGTGGGCCACTGATGCAGGCCCCACGTTGATGTATGTGCTTGATCTAAGTCGTCCACCACCTTCCTCAGACTATTTTAGGCGTTGAGCCAAAGTTTGGGACCAATCTGATTCTCAGGTGGGCCATACCATCTAAAATCATGTGGAGACATGCCTGATCATATAAAAGTACTTAGTGGGGCCTACCTGAAGTTTGGATGCATCTTAAACTTGGACTAAACGGTCTACCACGTGGGACACACATATTGGACGTTTTGGATCATCTTATTGTGGGCCCCATATTTATTTTAAAAAAAAAAGAGAGAGAGAGAAAGAAAAAGGAAAGGAAATGGTGGGCTGCTCCAATAAGGCCCCACCTTGATGTTTATATATTTAATCCAAGCCATCCATTCTATTCTCGGGATCATTTTAGGCGTTGAGCCAAAAAATGAGACCGATCCAATTATCTGGCGGGCCGTGGCATTGAGAATGCTAGTATTTTCCTTTAAAACTTGGAAAATTGATTGCTGGGGTCTACCAGAAGCTGGGACCCACCTGAAACTTGTTTTATACCTCTATTTTTGTGAGATACATGCAATGGACGGGGTAGATCTGGTTAATGTAGGTCCCACCTAGGATAAAAAAAATAAATAAATAAAATTTTTTGGCATGACTTTGTGCATGACGTCCAGAGACGTCCACGTGAAAAGGAGAGCCCCACCTTAGCCCTACTTGTAGACTCCACCATGATGTATGTTTTATATTTATACCGTTCATTTAATAGGTCCCTTGAACGGTGCGTTGACTCCAAAAATTATCCACAAACTGAACTCGCGTGGGCCATACCATCCAAATCATGTGAAGACATGCCTAAATTATATAAAAACACTTAGTGGGGCCTACCTAAATTTTGAATGTGGCTGAAACTTGGTGTGGACCCTTAATTTTGTGGGGCATACATAATGGACAGGTTGGATTATAAATAAACACTTTGGTGGGCCCTACATGGGACCCACTGTGGTATGTGTGGCTTACCACACTGTCTATAATAGTAGGTGGTGACACCCACTGTGACGCAAGTATTTCAATCACGCCGTCCGTCCACGGCAGTGGACGATGGCCCCCACTTGATGTATGTATTGTGTCCACGCCGTCCATCACGTGGACCCCTGGCCACGTGAGGTTATGAGCAGGTTTGTATGGCAATAAACATTACAGTGGGCCCTAGGCCATGTGATTCTATGAACAGTTTGGATGTAAATAAATAGTACAGTGGGCCCAGGTTGGGTAAAAAATATACATTACGGTGGGCCCTGGGTCTATATGACCTTATCAGCAGGTTTGAATGGAAAATAAACATTTTGGTGGGCCCCTTGCTACATGGCCTTATCAACAGGTGGGATGTAAAATAAACATTTTGGTGGGCCCCTTGCCACCCGGCCTTGACAACAGGTTGGGTGGCAAATAAGCATTTCAGTGGGCCCAGGATTGGATGGAAAATAAATGTTATAGTGGGCCCACATGGGAGTCTACCATGATGCATGAGTTTCATCCAAACCGTCTAACCATTTTGAGATCATTTTAAGGCCATTGTTGAGGCCCATCTTAATGTATTTGTGGCCCGCCCGCTAAGGCCCACTTTGTTATATATGGGCTCATGTGTGTAGGCCTATTTGATGTATTTGTGGCCCGTTGTTGAGGCCCACCTTGGTATATATAAGGCCTATGTGATTAGGCCCATTTGATGTACATAAAACTCATGTGATTGGGCTCATTTTAATGAATTCTAAGGCCCATGGGTTATAACCCATTGCAAAGGACCTAAGGCCCATTGGTGAGGCTCATTAAGGTGATCCATTTGATGAATGTAAGGCCCATATGATACGGCCCAATTGATGTACTTAAGGCCCAATTAAGTGCAACTAGGTCCATTGCAATGCGTGATCCCTCCATGGCATATAACGATATTTATAGTAAGTAATGCCTTGGGAACAATGATGGTTAGACGTCCACATTGTAGGTATAATGTTGGTTAAATGTCCGCATTATAACACTCCCTAAGGCCCACTAATAGGCCCATACTTGTAGTAAGTAGGCCGTCTAGGCCCATCTCAGTTATACACAGACCCCATGTCTATATACATGTTTAGTATGGATCCATGATTCATTATCATACACATCATATATATGACTGATATGAGAAGTGACTGATCATAGTATATGCCTTTGGACGAACTGTTTATGGGCTCCCTGGTAGGCGGAGTTGCCCTAGTGTATGGTACACGTAGGACTGTTGCATGACTGGTAGTGTGACTCATGCACTTGCATTTGTATGATTGTGATTATTGTATGCCCTAGCGACATCAGGGCCATAGCCTCCACAGATACATCGTGGCTGGCTGAATTAGATACCGAAAATGTTTGGTTCTAGCATACGGGCGCCATAGATGTCCCTGGGTGAAAATCCCTAAACCCGATGGTACCAGAGGATGACTCCAATGTCGAGACCGAGTGGATACATGAGTGAGCGATGGCCGTATACCAGTAGGCCGCGTCTCCCACTGTGTCGTGGTCGGTTGGAAAGGGGTGTGACCTTATCCGCCTGAGTGAGGGGGCAACTTCTAGGTTGAGTTTGACCAGCTTGAGGAATCGGTCCGCTATCAACGAGCCGGGCCCGATATTGGCAGGCGGATAGTGAGGTCTCTTCTGCTCTCCCAGTTGTGCATTCAGATAGGGACGACAAGCTGACGTAGAGTGTACTAGACCCCGGTGATTATCCAGAATGAGAACTGTACTGATATATGATGAGGATTGGCATGCTTGATTTGCATCTCGCATTACATGGTCTGGATATGGCCGATCACATTCATATCTTGCACTATATGGCCTTGGTACGGCTGATTGCATCCTTGTATTCATCAGCATGATTTCGCATTACTCTAATCCTGCATTCTGAGCATGCTTATATTGCGCACACACTTACACCACCCTCTAAGCTTTCTATAAGCTTATGCACGATTGATGCGTGTAGGTGATGTCAGGACACAGCCGTAGCGTAGTAGCAGTAGGAGCGTGCAGTCGAGCTTTTAGAGTTTTGTTATTAGTACTATCTTATATTTCTCTTTATACACCTTGTACTCAAAGTTTTTGATCATAGTGGATTTTGTGATGGTGTTCTTGTGGTTATTGTTCGTGGGTTATACTTATGGTTATGCTCATTACGAATTAAATGGATAATAGAAATCCTCCTTATAGCATCCCAGGATTGGAACCTGGTATATGGGTACCGGGAGCCGAGAATGGGGTACTACGGAGGCTGTCAGTGCCAGATTCGGCGATCGAAAATTTTGTGAGCCCGGTTTCTGAGTTTGGGGCATGACATCACCTCTAACCTAAGGTTTTAAATCAGGTTTACCTTCAACCTTTACAACTTACACTAAGGCTGACTGTTTATGCTCTCACGAGCAAGGGTTAATACATCGCACCCATATTTAGGCACACTGGCCAAGGATCTTCCCTAAGACCCTATGGAGTTTCACTCGGTTCACCTCAAACCTAAGGTTTTACCCGGTTCACCTCAAACCAAAGGTTTTACTGGTTCACCTCTAACCAGATGTTTATGCTCTCCATAGAGCAAGGGTCCACACAACGTACCAACCACGTACACTCCCACCGGAGGCCTCCTTGAGGACTTCAAGGGTGAGAAATACCTTAGACCCAATCCTATAAAGGAATGATCAAAGGGTCCTCTGGACTCTAGATACGTACAGATAAGTTGATGAGTCTCATTCAGCACAGTGACGAAGATCTCCTCCTTGTTGACGAGAGTCTTAAGCTCCCTTGATCCGGAACAAATGATGTACCAATATAAGGCAACGGGTTGGGTCAAGGTTATGATGGAATCCTGCTCTCTAAATGTTTTTCTATAAAGGAGATAGAGCAATTCCAATCATCTAAGCATTCAAGGCATCCCAGTTTAATGATTTGTCATTAAGATGGTAACTGAAGGATCTTTGAATGTAAAAGTTCATTCCTCAATCCACTGTATTAAATGTCAATGAAAAGGGTGGATTGGAGGATGAACTCTCATGAGAGAAAGGGCTTTGGGTATATGATCTAAAGGTAAAACACTTAAAAGCACTCTCTTTTTTCTCTACCAGCAATATGGACAAGTCTCTCTTTATATAGGCAAAAGGTTCCAGCGGATATAAAATGGTCACATTTATGACAGAGTTCGATATCATCGAGCGTATACTCTCGATGGTATCGATGGTCTACTCGATGACACAAACTCACATGTCATACGCTTTTGAAACCTCTTGCCAGCTGGTCGATGGGATCGATCAGGTGTCGATATCATTAGATTTCAAACTCCGATTATATTAATGCTTGGATCGATCTATCAACATTTGAAAAATGAGAGAGACTAGCCTTGAAATATTTCAGGTTTTAGGATATGATCGAGGGTTAACCGATGTAATCAGAATTTGCATATCGATGATATCGGAGGTAGTGTTGATGCATCGATAAATCTCATGAATTTTCTAGTAAGCTCGCTGGACAGTTTGTGTCGAGTCTCGATGCAATCGACTCACCCTCGATATCATCGATATATGAATATCGATTTCGTCGAGTGACCCTCGATCAAAGATAAAAAGTGACCTGAAATATTTGCTGAAAGATATGCGCGCCTACTATCGATATCATCGATGGACTTCCTATATTATCGAGATTTGATTTAAGATCTTATCGAGAAGAGCATCGATATATTGAAGGATTTTGAGATTTTTCTGTAAAAAATAGGGGCGTCATAACTGCCTGTCGATGTTATCGAGCCCCCTTCGATGGGCTCGAGAGTCAAATATCGATGATATCGATAGGTATATCGATATATCGATAAATCCGTCCAAATATGTATGTGGTTGCTGGACACATTAAGTCCTCATTTGATATGATCGATTCAGCTTCCGAGGACATCAACAGTGCACGTCGATTATATCGATACGTGAATCGATACAATCGATAGGGCAAGTTAACTTAGAGATTTTTCGATGTTTAAAAAAGTTCTCTTACCCAAAAATCCTAATATGTTCTAACTTTTTTTAAGGGTTTTAATCACCTGGTGTTTTGGGACATGGGATGTGAGGTTTAGATTTACCTATGGTGAGCTTCTACATATCCCGTTGAGGCAAACACTTGAATAGATCTTTCTGTGTGGCTTTGTAGTCCAACTGACTCAACGCACACGCTAATTGATAAACCAGGGCACTTTCAACACATACATCAAAATAGGTCCCAACATAAGTGGGCCCTCAAATAATCAACATCAAATCATAAATCACCCATAATTTTTGCTACTTCTTGGGCTCCTCCTCATCTTAGCTCCAATGGGACATGATTCAATGGTTGAGATTGACTATGGAAGGTGGGATTGGGTGGTAAGAAGTGGGCCACACTAACTTCTCTCCATTGGAGGCTCTCTTGCTTGGAGAATGAAAGAGAGAATGTGTTGTAAGGAGAGAGGGATGGGTGAGTGAGTGATGTGTACTTGACATGTTTGAGTGTGTAAGAGAGGGTGAGAAAGAGTTGATTTTGGAGTTACTTTTGTACTTGACATGAGGTGATTTATGTGTACTTGATTGATGGGACATGTTGTAGAGATTCTCTTAGAATTGTAAATGCATGGCGTTTTCTTAAACAACACGGGCCCACATCTCCTGGCCTGGGTATCGCCTCGGTGTGTAAGACGCGGCATCGGAATTGCAGCGACAGCACGGTCGCACTAGTACAAGTCTCAAGTTAAGCTAACTTTTATATACAGTACACAACTTAGGATCGCGCAAAAACATTAACAATAGATCGCGGGTCGTCGGAATTCGACCGGTAGGACCGCAGAAGCCTACGTAATGGTACGGTCTAGGATACGGGCCTGATATGCCTAATTGGGGATTTGAAAATCCTTAATTACTATTGGATGTGGGGTTACAGATATGAAATCCCCAAACTGGATTTGGGATGTGAAATCCCTAATTATGCTGGATATGGGGTTACAGATCTGAAATCCCCAAATTAGATTTTGGGATTCGAAGGAAAGAAATTCCCAATCTGGGATTAGGATTTGAAATCCCTAATATTTATTGGATTAAGGGAATTTAAAATCCCTAAAATTCCTGATATGGCACTCAAATCGGAAATCCCCTAATTACTAATATGGGTTTCGAATTGGAAAACCCTAATTACTGATATGGATCATTCATTCCTGATGCAACTCGTCTCTAATACCAACTATTATTTTATCATAATGCGGAATAACAAAAAAAAATACCTTGTTGTGCATCAGTCATGGAGATCAAGGAAGGAAGATCACATACCTATCTAAGACGCCATAACTGAATAAGCAGAATACTAGAATCACTATAAAATAGAAGTATGTCGGGATCTTCTTTTCCTTAGCACCTCCTTAGAGTAGATATAATGGGATAATCTATCTATCATGGTGCAGGATTGCGGACCCAGCCTTGATATATATAGGTTAAAGGGGTGAAGAGTTTGTAACCTATTAAAACTCTTTTCCCCAAGGCTCCACACACTTTATAATCCTAGTTGCTCTGAAATAGCTATGTGCGTATCATAGCTATAACAATCCACCCCTTACACATTTATACGCAGATACCCTACGTAAATCACACAGAAGTGGGGTCCACTGGTTTACCCGATTATACAGTCCAACTGTCAGGTCAATCTAGACCGTTGATCAATAAGGCCCACCTTATAGAGTTCTTATATTCTCCCACTTGAGTCGTATTGAACAATGTTAATGGTTTATCTCTAGAAAACTCTTTTGAAAAATTAGTTTTGATTTTAAGAAAACATCCAAATGATTGACCAATGCAACTGTTGGATAATACGTAGGGGTGCACATCGAACCGTTGGAATCGTGTAACCGGACTGGAACCGTTGGATCAGTCTGGTTTGGTCCGGTTCTAGAGTATTAACGGTACGGTTCTGATTCCAAAATTCTCAGAACTGTTGATTATGAATCAGTTCCAGTTTAGGGCCCTGTAGAACTGAACTGAACTGTTGATTCGAGCTATGACATGAACCGTGGATCCAAATTGTGGATCCTTCCCTCAGTCCCTCTGCCCTCTCTCTCTCTCAGTCTCTATCTTTTTTTCTTTTTCTTTTTCATAACCATAGCCCATCCATTTCTTGTATCTATCAAACTTTAAGGTTCAAGTGAATCCAATACCTGCCGCCGCATTCACATCTAAAAAGAACCCACAAAAATCCATAATCTTCCTCATCCTCATCACCGTCCCCACCAGATCCCTTCTTGGCATCAACTTTTTGGTTCCTTCGCTTCACCCTTCCAGGGCATCCACCACCAAGTGGACTTGTAAGAGAGAAGTCAATATGCTTCTAGGAGTCCACTCAGACCATAAAGGATGGTATATTGACCACTTGTCTACCAACCCCGATGTGCCTCTGCCGAATGAGGACATGGGCATGATAGATGGACTTGGCCATGCCCGACTTGAAGACAAGCGTCTGCAACCTGCGCTCGAGGAAGTTCTCTCAATCTCTCTCTCTCTCTCTCTCTCTCACGTTGGGTTTCTCCTTGTTCTTTTGCTAGAGAGAACCCATGTGGTGAGCTTGAAAAGCATGGTGGTGAAATCTTACATCCGAAACCTTAAAAATGATCCAGTTTTCTGGTCTAGTTCTGGTTCAGTTCTAGGTGCTAACGGTCTGGTTTCGGTTCCAAAAATCCTAGAACCGTAGGGAACGGTTCGGTTCCGGTTTCATCCCAAAACCGGATCGAACCGAACCGTGTGCACCCCTAATAATACTGGTAATGCTATTCAATCTGGTCCATCAAGACTATAAGTATCAAATTATGGTAGTCATCACAACATTTAATTTAAGCGAAGTGAGACTAAGCGCGGTCACAAATACTAACAATCTTGATGACATAGATCTGTAACTAGAAAATGTGGTATAAGGATTACACATTCAGTGTGATGATGTGTGCCTATCCTTAAAAGGTCCTGAAGCTTTTAAATGTCTCCAGTGAGACATGACTAAAGTTCTACTTACTCAAATTAAATTACGCATACTGAGTGGAAGTAGAAATAAAACTTTATATTAAAATCATCAAAAACTGTATAAAATGAGATCTCTTAATGTCTATGAACATCAAAGTACGCTCAAACTCCCACTACCTGAAAACATCTGTGGGATCAATGACTCCCATTGATGTCACATGCTCCTAAAATGGCGTGATAGGAAGCCCTTTAGTGAACGGATTTGCAATCATCTACTTAGTGCCGATGAACTCCACGTATAGTTAATGATTCTGAACTCTTTCACAACAAGATATTTGATGTTGATATGCCTTGACCTTGATGAATACATGTTGTTACTAGAGAAGGAAATAACACCTGAATTATCACAAAATATTCTCAATGGCTTCGGGATATGCTCCAGTACCCACAAAACTGAGAAGAAACTCTGTAACCATAATGCCTGATTAGATGCCTCGCGGTAGGTAATAAATTTAGCTTCCATGGTGGGCGAGGCTATGGTAGACTGTTTCATGCTTTTCCAAGACACGGCTCCTCTAACCATCATGAAGATGTATCCTGAGGTGGACTTCTTAGTATCAATGCAGCCTGCGAAGTCTGAGTCTGAATATCCAATCAATTCCAATTGATCAGATCTTTTGTATGTGAGTCTAAGGTCCTTCGTCTTCTGTAGATACTGTAACACTTTCTTTGTAGATATCCAATGTTACATTTCTCGATTAGATAGGTATCTCCCCAACATTCCAATGATAAAAGTAATATTTGGTCGCGTGTAGACTTGAGCATACATAGTGCTCCCTACTATTAATACATAAGGAAATTCATTCATTTGATTCTTTTCTAAATCATTCTTTGAACACTAAAATAGACCAAATTTGTTTCCCTTCACAATGGGCGATTGTCCAGAAGCATAATTTTGCATGCTATATCTTTTGAGTACCCTAGTAATATAGGCCTTCTGTGACAGTCTAAGAAGGCCAAGTGATCTGTCATAATGATTCTCAATGCCGATGACATAAGAGGTGTCACTAAGATCTTTCATTTTAAATATTTAAGATAAGAATTTCTTGGTATCGCTCAACATCTTGACATCACTGCTAACCAACAGAATGTCATCAATATACAAAATCATCATAGAAAACTTACTCCCACTGATTTTAATGCAGATACATTCATCTGCAGTGTTTTTTATAAAGTCATACAAGAAAATTACTTCATCAAACTTTAGGTACCACTAACGCGATGCCTGTTTCAACCCATAGATGAATTTATTTACTTTACAAGCCAAATGTTCTAAGTTATTGGCTACAAAGCCTTCGTGTTGTAACATGTTTACATTCTTAATCAGATCCTCATTGAGAAATGCCGTCTTTACATCTATTTGATGTAACTCTAAGTCCATATGAGGTACCAGAGCCATTATAATCCTGAATGAGTTTTTCTTAGATACTGGTGAGAAAGTCTCCTTAAAGTCAATGCCCTCACACTGGTTAAAACCCTTAGCAACAAGTCTAACTTTATATCTTTCGACATTACCTTTAGAGTCCTGCTTGGTTTTAAATGTCCATTTGCAACCAATGGGCCTTATTCTAGTGTGTAACTCAACAAGATCCCATACTTTATTATCCCTCATGAATTTTAACTCATCTTTGATACATTGAACCAACGACAAGGATCAATACTTTGTTTGACTTATGTAAAGGATTAAGGATCCTTTTCCACCCCTATGTCAAAATCGTGCACCTGTAAGTATATGATGTAATCGTCTCGATTTACAGGTCTTCTCACTTTTTGGGATCTTCTTAATGGTTCAGCATCTTATGTGTGATTCTTGTTTTCCTCACAAATGGGTTGTATTGAAGGTTCATTGTGGTGTTCTACACTGATTGCAAGGTCAACTAAAGCATTTGTATCCACATGATCTTTAGTGACTATGACTGGAGTCATAGTCCTTTCTTCCTCAAATATAAAGTTTTTAATGTTCGTGCTCCCACTATTTTCAGTGTCCTCAATGAATCTGGCATTCTCAGTCTCAATAATCCTGATAGAGTGGAAAGGACAGTAAAATCGACAGCCCTTTGATCTTCCTGATTATCCAATGAAGAAACAACTTACAGTTCTAGGATCAAGTTTCTTTTCATGTGGGTTATAAATTTGGCCTCAGCAGGACAACCTCAAACATGTAGATATCGGAGACTTAGTTTTCTCCCATTCCATAGTTCAAACGGGTTTTTGCTTACTGTATTGCTAGGGACCCTGTTAAGAATATGAACTGCGATTTTGATCGCATCACCCCACAAAGATTCTGGTAATGTCGAATTGCTAATCATGCTTTGCATCATATCCATAAGGGTGTGATTGCACCTTTCAGCCATACCATTTTGCTTGGAGTACCAAACATAATGTACTGGGTGACAATGTCCTAATCATGTAGGTATCTAACGAATGGCTCCGGATTGCATCCTGATTCATCATATCTGCTATAGTATTCACCACTATGGTCAGATATGACAACTTTAATTCTTTTATCGAGTTGATTTTCAATGACCTTATAGATTTTAAAAGCATCCAGGGCAACTGATTTCTCACTGATAAGATAGAGGTATCTGAAACGAGAGTAGTCATTTATAAAGGTAATAAAATATTTATGTCCACTCCATGAAGCTATAGAGAATGGTCCACGAATATCTGTATGTATCACCTCTAAGAGACCTACACTCCTGGTTGCATCTTTCTTTCTAGTTCTTGCCTGTTTTTCTTTTATGCAATCAATACACACTTTACAGGCGAAGAATTATAGAGAATGTAGAATTTCTTTTCACACAAGCTTGTTTAATCTCTCACGAGTTATATGACATAGTTGCTTGTGCTACAACATGGAGGAATTCTCATAGTCTAGCCCTCGGTTGGATCCTACTTTATTTTCATGCAAGGCATAAACATTATAGATGTGTGAGGCAATAAGTCTAACTGGTATAAGTTGTTTACTATTGAGCCAGTGCCAACTTTAATCGAATTAAAGTAAAAACTAAAACTTTTATTTCTAAATTGAAATGAATATCCCAACTTGTCCAAACAGGAAATTGAACTTAAATTATGTCTTATACAAGGCACGTAAAATGTATATACTAAATCCAAAAAATAATTAGACTCTAACTTAAGCCTATAGACTCCAATTACCTCCACGTCTACCTTGACACCATTGCCTACATATACTGAGCGCTCTGCATCAGTTGGTGGCCTGGCCTATAGTAATTCCTACATAGAAGTGCATATGTAAATAGTAGTTCCTGAATCTATCCACCAGAAATCCACTGACACATCAGTTAAATTAGATTCAAAACAGATAAGAATAGAGTTATTACAATTCTTTATGAGCCATTTCTTATACTTTTCGTAGTCTTTCTTTAGATGACCCACCTTTTTGCAAAAGAAATAATAATTGCCTTTAGCTCGCTTGTGGTTCAATACATTTCCTGATTAATTCTCATAGTTTCCTCATGGAGGACTAGAGGATCCATTATTAGAACCTTGGATTCTTTTCCTTTTACCTTTATGCCCATGTCCATGCCCATGTCCTGAGGTCACCATATTAACATTTTACACTTTGCTCAACAGCTTGATCCTATCTTTTTCTTGGACGCACTGAGTGATTAGTTCATCCAATGTCCACATGTCTTTCAGAGTACTATAGTTTGTAAGGAACACACCGTATTAAGGGGGTAGGTTGTTCATGATCAAATTAATTAGTTGGTCACCAGTAAGTACGAGGCCTAGAGAGCGGATCTTAGACACGACTTCGATCTACTCTATAATGTATTCACGGATGTTTCTTTTTTCATCGTAGGATGAGTGAGTTAATTTATTCAAAAGAATGCCCACTTCAGACTTATTAGATTTATTGAATCGTTTTTCCATTTTGGCCAGGAAAGCTTTGACCTTATCTACTTTAAGCATGACACCTTTTATAAACTCAGAAATCGAATACTTTATGACTTTTAGGCACGTATTATTAGATCTAAACCATGTCTCGTAACAATTAATGTTTGATTCAATGCTATCATCAGATGATTTTGGCAGTCCTGGTGTTATTAGGGCAAAATCTAATTGAAGGTAACCCAAGACAACTTCCATGGATTCCTTCCATTGAACATAATTAGATCCATTTAGGTAGGGACTTGGTGCGTACTAGTTGGAATTGAGACTGAAATAAAAGAGATATATATACTCACATTAGTTCATTATTTCATAGAACAATTCATGAACGTAAACTAATATAAGGTAAAGATAATCAATTCAGTTGCTAAGGAAAGCATCAACTGAATTATCCAAGATGAAGATGGATAAAACCATCACATCCTGGTAAGAATCTGTTAGATCATCATCATTTCTCGCATGGGAGGTAATGATAACATGTCAGTGATCCTCCTGAACATGAAGCTAAGTGATGTCAATTATGTAAATATGATACACTCAACACATGTGGGTGAGATGAGTCTTTCAATTTTACATTACTAGAACCATTTACTTCACCTTTTCATGTGATTGCCAAATGGTAATCGTCTGTGTTTTCGTTACCGCCCACATGAGAATGTGAACGCAACTGTATGCAGTCCTCCTTATCCCAATGTCACAAATCTGTACCTGTAAAATTTTCATCGATTGAGTCACTATAGTGGCTAACACAACTGAATCCAACATTACAAATATAGACTTAGGATTGCGATTATAATCCTGTCTTCCAATGAATTATATCTTAATTAGTCTGATGTGGCCCATAAGATGGTCGGTATTGATCATTGGAAATACAGGAACCTTAAAGTGAAACACACAGATAAGTTTCACGTTATATAATCCAATGGTCCATATCAACTCCCAAGAATGGGTGATGGGATAATTATAGGGCCGAATCAATACTCTAATGATCATATCATCATGTCTAGTCCCTGACATAGACACTTAGCATAGGATAGTAAGATTTAGGAAGTGGGATTACAGTGATATGTGTCATGAATGTAGGCTACATAGAGACAATTTATATGTCTTAATTAGGCCATGATATATCAAATAAATGTGAACTAGATGTTTTTTTAAAAAAAGGTCCACAACCCACAAATGAGGCCCATAGGCAGTATGGGAAACATGGTTGGACGACCCACAACATATCAATGGGCCCACATACATGGTTAGGCCCAATACAAAAGGAAGTAAGTGGATCCCGTTCACGGGTCCAGAAAGCAGATCCGCAAGCACTTAAATCGATTCCACTAACCCGATTTAATATAAGGGTCTTCCACACCCTTACGCTGGTAGCAGCTGAAGAAAAGGGGATAAAACCCTAGCCGCCGCAGTCGGTCGAAAAACACAATCATCGACACCCTGCTTAACGCCAATCATGATGGTAACACTCAGCCACGATGGTGAATCATGTGGCTGGGATACTATAAGTGTTACAGTTTCTAGCTCCTATTATTGTCAAATTTTATAGTGCCAAAACCTCTTAGAATCTGTCTTTTGTAGCGCATCTACATAAACAAGACCGTTTATCTCATGTACAAGGACAAAGGTCTTTACCTCAAGAACTTCAAATATAAGATTACATGTTCAAGTTCAAGTACAACACCAAGTGTGATTTCAGTCTTTCAAGCTTCAAAGTTCAAGTTTTCAAAGCTTCGTCCAAGTTAAGAAAAAGTTCATTTACTTTGAACTCCAAGCTCAAGATTCAATGTTAGTCATATTCAAACCTCAAAAGTCTCAAGCTCAAGATTCATCATATGACAAGATACCAAGCTTCGTGAACTTCAAAGAACAACTATCAGCTAAAGTAAATGAAGGTTCAATGTTCATATATTACTTAAAAGGTATGAATGACCCTAGATTGACCATAGGGTAGGTTATTTTGAATACGTAATTTAAATTGGGTCACTTTTATGAGTGCATAGACTGTTTCTCGACTAGTCTTGGACTAACTTCAACTAGTCCTAGCACTGGCTTGACCAGTACAAGAATTCCTTGACCAGTCCTAAGTTTGTTACTTATTTTTGTTAAAGTCTCAACCAATCCTGGAGACTGCTCGACTGGTCATATGAACAGTGCTCGACCTATGCTCGACCAGTCCTGCAGGCTTGAATCAAAGTCCAGCAGCTAATTTGGGTTCCACACGACCAATCGTGGACAGGATTCGACCGGTCAAGGAGGCCACTCGACCGGTCGAGTAGACTCTACGATGAGTCATGGAACAGCCTTATCTTATTGCCCCCAAACTTTCAAAAGTTTATTGGTCCTATGACCAGTCGTGCTGTCCTTAGGACCAGTCGAGAGTGCGATTTCTTCACTTATAAATAGAGCACAAATTTCAGAGTTTGATATTTAATTCAAGCAAAATCAATACACCACTCTAAGAGATAATTTTGTGATATATTTAAGCTATTTAGTACTCATTTTATATTCTCTTTAATTAGCTTTCTTTGTATTTAATTTTGTATTCTGCATTCTAATTTTATTTGAAAGAGGGATTGAAGTATTCCTATTTCTTTGAATCAAAATCAAATTAAGCTAGCCCAAGGTGATTTAATTTAAAATTAATTTAGAACTTAGAACTATTTCACAAATGAGTGTGAACATTGAACTTCTACGTTGAACTTCTACTCTGAATTGGTTCTTCCGGGCTACATCAAAAGGAGAATATCTAACTAAGTATTTTACTGCTTTCATTGTTTTAGTTTTTGAGATTATGCTAGGAAAATCTTTGTTTTGGTTTATCTGAGGTGATTCAAAAAACTCAGAGTGTAGGGTTTTTGAATTGTGTAAGCTCACTTGAAAGACATAATTGTAAGGGTTTTAGGTGAACCTTGAAAAATCTATTTTCATAGTGACTACTAATATCCACTATGTGAGGATATTAGGAGTGGAGTAGTTATGTGGCTATTTTTCTAAACAGTTGGTGTACACATAAGAAAACTACTATAATTTTTGGTCTTGTGATGATTGATTGTTTATTTCATTTTGTGGATGTTGAAATTTTCCTTTATGCAATTATGGAGAATGTTGTAATTTCTTTTATGCAAGTGTGGAAATGTTGTAATAGCTTAGTTATTTCCTTTTCTATTTATTTCTTTATTCCTTTGTATCAGTTTGAGTTTTTGATACATAGACCCTTCTAAGAATCAGGTTGTCCTACCATAAACCTTTAGTTTTTGGTGTAAGGTTGTCCTTAGAACAACATCTGTATCAACCTCTCAATACTTGTACTCTTGAGGTTGTTTTATATTTTTGCATTGTGGGATTGTTTATTACTATCAGTATTTATATTTGTTTAAATTTTGCTCTTATTTTTAAATTTGGCATAGTCCTATTCACCCCCCTTTCTAGGACTCATAGCTTGGCCTTTTCAAGTGGTATCAGAGCCTAATAGCCCATTTTAATTGTTAATTTTGTTGGATTAATTTTCTAAGCTAATCGATCTGAGCTTTATAAGATGTCTAATTTTGATAGCCTTTCAGTCACTGGCCCTCCACCATTTAATGGCTCCAATTATGCCTATTGGAAAGCCAGGATGAGAATTTTCTTAAAATCCATGGATAAGAGTGTGTGGCAAGCCACGGTGACTAATCAGACCTCTCTTACCACTGAAGTAACTGGTACCAATGGATCTGTAACTGTAAAAATAACACCTTATTTTACTTGGACCAATCTTCCAAAAAGTAAAAATAGTGGCAATGCAAAGGCTCTAAATGCTATCACTTGTGCACTATCATTAGATGAATTTAAGAGAATTATACCCTCTGATACTGCAAAGAAAGCCTGAGATGTTTAGAAAATAACACACGAGGGAACAACAATTGTCAAGAAATCTAAAGTCCAAATCCTCACAACCAAATTTGAGGAAATACGTATGGAAGAAAGTGAAACTTTCATGAACTTCTATATAAAATTAAATTACATTGTCAAATCTATATAGGGTCTCGGTGATAGAATCCCAAAAAGTAAAGTTTGTGAAAAGATAATACGCTCACTACCTGAACGGTTCAATTTAAAGGTGATTGCGATTCAGGAACTTAGTGATACGGATAATATGAGGGTACAAGAATTAGTTGGTTCTTTACAAACCTATGAGTTGAATTTTAAAGCTCTTAAAGGTAAATCTATAGCCCTTAAATCTTCTAAATGTATTTCTCAAAAAAATAGTAGTAATTCTGATTTAGAAAATTCTGAAGATGATATGGCCCTTTTAGCTAAAAAGTTTTATAAGATTTTCAAAAGTAAAAAGAAGGCTGATTTTTAAAAACCTAATGAAAAGAGAAGATCTAAATCTAAATCTTAGAAATCTTTAAAAGACAGTCAATGTTACAACTGCTATGAATATGGGCATTTAGCAAATAAATGTCTTAAAAAGGATAAACCTAAAAAGAAAGGTATGTTGGCTACTTGAGATGAATCTTCCAGATCTAAAGCCTCTTCTAAGTCAGAAGATTTTGAAACCGAGTCGGGTAATGAAGTTAAAGCCTTTATAACTTTAGCCAAGTTCACTTTTTCAGATCATGATGATTTAACTAATGAAAAAAATCTGAATAGTGATCATGAAAATGAAGAAGATCTTCAAGATGCTTATAATTCCTTATACAAAGAAAGTTGTAAAATTGTGGTAAAACTAAAACTTTAGAAAGAGAAGTTTTTAAAACTTAAAGAAAATTTTGATACTATTGTTTTAGAAAAATCTCACATATCAGATTGTTTTGAAAAAACTAACCGTGACTTAGATTTCAAAAACTCCCAAGTTGAAAACTTAAAATCTGAAAATGAAAAGCTAAAACTTGAAGTCTCTTCACTTTTGAGTTTAAAAGATACTTGGAGGTATGCCCAAGGTGATCCTAAGTTTGAAAAACTCTTATTCGGATCCAGAAAATGTGGTGACCGATCCAGTTTGGGCTGTGACAAAAGTATTCCTCCCAAACATAAGAATACTCCTCCTAAGTTTGTAAAAGGAGAGTCTTCAAACTTAAAAGGAAAAAGTATAAATTAAAATTATCCTGAAAATGTTAAAAATTTTAAATTCTTAAAACTTAAAAGCAACCATATCAACTATAAAAATCAAAATCATAATCCTTTAACTGAGAAAATTATTGATTTACTTAAGGAGCTCTTAAAATGTAACTTAATGGGTCAGTCTTATATCAGCTACAAACATAAGAAGACCAATTATACTCCTAAACCCAAGATTGCAATGAAATGGGTTCCTAAGATTACTTGGTTGCCCACACTGCTTTCAAAGCTACAAGACATTCAAAGTGGTACCTAGACAATGGATTCTCCAGACATATGACAGGCGACAAGGGTCTATTCACTGATCTTAAAGACATGACTGATGGTTCAGTTACATTCGGTGATGGTAGTAACTGCAAGATTGTTGGCCAAGGTACGGTCTAACTTGTTAACCTCCCTTTATTTGAGAATGTTTTATATGTAGAAAGGTTAAAACACAACTTATTAAGCATCTCTCAAATATGCGATAATAATCATAGTGCAAAATTTACTAACCTAGGGTGAGAAATTTTTAATAAAAATGGTTCTGTAATATTAATTGGTCGTATAACTTCTGAAAACTACTACATTGTAAGTGATTCAAGCTCATCAAATCTATCACGCTACATGGTCCATACCGATGAGACCGACTTATGACATAAACGCCTTGGACATGTACACTACCGTAATTTATATAAAATTAGATAAAATATGTGGCGAATGCTAGATTGGCAAGAAAACCAAGAGTTCTTACAAAAAGGTGGACTCCAATGCCACATCTAAACTACTCGAACTCCTCCATATAGATCTTATAGGACCAACTAGACTGAAGAGTCGAGGTGGCAAGAAGTATACACTAGTAATTATTGATGACTTTACTAGATATACTTGGGTTGTGTTATTAAGAGATAAATCAGAAACTCTAGATGAAGTAAAAAGGGTACTTAGACGTATCCAAACTGAAAAAGAGTCTCAAGTCTATAAGATTCGTAGCGATCATGGATCAGAATTTGAGAATAGCGGTTTTGAGACGTTTTGCACTGATCAAGGAATATCACATGAATTCTCTATGCCCAAAACACCACAATAAAATGGTATAATAGAAAGAAAAATAAAGTGCTTTAAGAAATGACAAATGTAATGTTAAATAGTATGAAGCTCCCAAAAAATCTTTGGGCCGAAGCTGTAAATATTGTGTGTTATATAATTAATCGCGTTTATACTAAAAAATTAAATAGTAAAATGGCTTATGAAGTGTAGTTTGATAAGAAGCCTACTGTCAAATACTTTTAATTTTTTGGCAGCAAGTGCTACATTTTATGTGACTGGAAAAATCTAGGTAAGTTTGACACCAAAAGTGATGAAGGGGTATTTTTAGGGTATGCTCTGAATAGTTGAGCGTATCGGGTTCTTAATAAGAGGACCGGTGTTATTCAAGAGTCTATTAATGTGGTTATTGATGATCACTTGAATACACCTGTCTCAAGTTCAAAAAATGATGAAGTACTTCTAATTGATAAACCAAATACTTCATCAAGATAAAATAACTTTGAACTGAGGATTGTCAAAGACCATCCAACTAATCAGATTCTTAGAAACTCTTTCACTAGTGTCCGCACTCGTAAACAACTAGAAGATATGTGAAACTACGTGTGCTTTACATCTTAGATAGAATCGGCTAACGTAAAAGAAGCTCTTACTGATGAAAACTAGATAGTTGCGATGCAAGAAGAGCTTAATCAATTTGTTAGAAATGATGTTTGATACTTAGTTCCTAGACCGAAAGATAAACACATTATTAAAATAAAATGAATTTTCAAAAATAAGTCTAATGAACTTGGAAATATTATTAGAAACAAGACTAGACTGGTTGTACAAGGGTACACTCAAATTGAAGGCATCGATTATGATGAGACCTTTGCCCCAGTAGCTCGTCTTGAATCAATCAGACTATTTATATCCATTGCTTTAGAAAATTCAAAATATATCAAATGGATGTAAAGAGTGCATTTTTAAATGGCGATTTGCATGAAGAAGTGTATATTGAACAACTAACAGATTTTGAAGGCCCTAAGAATGCTGATCATGTATACCACCTAAAAATGGCTCTTTATGGTTTAAAACAAGCTCCCAAGGCATGGTACGAAAAGTTAACTAAGTTTCTACTAAGTCATAATTTTCTAATGGGAAGTGTTAATAAGACTTTATTTATAAAGAAACATAATGATCACATTTTAATAGTGTAAATTTATGTTGATGATATTATTTATAGATCTACCTGTGCTAACATGACTGTTGAGTTTGCAGACCTTATGAAATCTAAGTTCAAAATGAGCATGGTTGGGGAATTGAATTATTTCTAGGGTTGCAAGTTAAACAGTAACCTGATGGTTTCTTTATATCTCAAACCAAATATGCTCTGAACTTAGTTAAAAAGTTCAGATTTGAGAATAGAAAAAATTTTGATACTCTTATGAGTACTAATTTAAAACTCTCAAAGGACTCTACAAGTAAGAGTGTGGATCCTAAACTATATCGCAGTATGATTGGAGGTTTGCTTTATTTAACTGCAAGTAGACCTGATATTTCATTTAGCATAAGAATTTTTTCTAGATATCAATCTGACCCTAAAGAGTCATATTTAACTACTATTAAGCAGATTATGCGATATGTCGTAAGTTCAGCAAATCTGGATCTTTGGTATCCACATGATACTAGTGTTTAATTAGCTGGTTACACTGATACTGATTGGGCTGGTAACATTGATGATAGGAAATCAACCAGTGGTGGTTGTTTCTATGTTAGGAATTGTTTAGTTTCTTGGTAAAGTAAGAAATAAAATTTTATATCGCTCTCTACTGCTAAGGCTGAATACATTGCAGTAGGTAATGCATGTATTCAACTAATTGGGTGAAAAGAATGTTAAGCGATTACAGAATTGTATAGGACTCTATGGTTTTATATTGTGATAATTTCAATGCTATTAATATATCTAAAAATCCAATTCAGCATTCACAAACCAAACACATTGACATTAGATATCACTACATTCATGAATTAGTGGAAGAAAAGATAATTTCTTTGAAATATATTTCGACCAAGTCTCAACTTACTGACATATTCACAAAGCCGCTCGACAAAAGCAAGTTCAGTAAATTGAAATTGGATCTTGGTATGTGAAATTTGAATTGATATAGTACATATTTCTGTATCATAATGTATATATATGTTAGTTTAAAGATTTAAATTTTAAAATTTTATGAAAATTGCATATTTTGGGCGGTGCACGACCAGTCGAGTACTTACTCGACTAGTCATGTCATGACCGGTCCAGCATGTACTTAACCAACCATGTAGCACGGGTTGGTGCTTTATTTGGGGGAAAATTCCTTTTTCTTCATTTTAGGTTTCTTCTCCAACGGGCCCTAGGTCAACCGGTCGAACCCATCTCCTATTTCTTCAAGGTTAGTGCATTGTTTTCAATGTTTATCCTCGTTCTGATAACAAAACTGAACTCACTATTTTCATGGTTCGAATTCTTCATTCCATTTTTTCTGGAACCAATGTATGTCTTCCTTCTCTAATTTGTCATTGCATCATTAAATTTCATCTCCATCCTAGACATAGTGACATTCCCTTTGCCTATCTTATGAATGTATTGGCTACACGTATTTTAGTGGCTATGCTTGTTGGAGACGCTCTCATTCAACACATTATCTTCAACAATTCCAATATAAACAAAATGAATCTGAGGTTAGCTGCATGCCAAGTTAATGTGGGTGTTGGTGGAGCTGATGCCGCAAATGAAGAAGAAGGTGATTTACCTCCAGATGACATTAACATGGATGATATTTTTGATGAGATCGAATCTGATTTAGCAGATGATCCTGATTATTAGCCATTTGATTTTGATGTGCGGGTGCGCTCACTTGAGGAGAAGGTAAAAAACATGAATGTGTCCCATGCTTTGTAGTTCAAACATATGGGAAAATATCTTAGGCGTCTTAACAAGGGACTTTATCAACTTGATCCTACCATACCTGCTCCTTCTTCGAGTTTTGATTAGTATTTTCTCGTGTGGTTTGTAATAACTTTAATGATACTTGGATTTCTTTTTTTTTCTGGGTTGAACTTGGTTGATCATGCTTGATAATGCATGCTTATGGATTTCATATCTTGCTTATTTTGATCATTTATTCCTCACTACTCTTCTTATTCTTTCTTATTTATCTACTTCCTATTCCTTTTGTTGGTTACTTCCTTTGTCATATTGTGACAAAAAGGGAGAGAATTTTATCATGCTTGTGTGATATGTGGCATGTGGATCATGCTTGTAATATGTGGCATGTGGATTGTGGATAGGTATATACATTTTTTATGTCAGAGGGAGTAAGTAAGGGGGAGTAGATGCGAATTGTTGTGACGCATTGATAACCGGTGCACGATTCTTTATTATGTCTTTATTGTGCTATAATGTTTATATTATGAAGTGTGTTTTGTCACAAATTTGACAAAAGGGGAGATTGTAAGTGCTATGGTTTCTAACTCCTATTATTGTCAAATTTCGTAGTGCCAAAACCTATTGGAATTTGTGTCTTGTGTAACGCATCTACATATACAAGATAGTGCACTCATGTACAAAGACAAAGGTTTTTACCTCAAGAACTTCTAATACAAGATTACATGTTCAAGTTCAAGTACAACACCAAGTGTGATTTCAATCTTTCAAGCTTCAAAGTTCAAGTTTTCAAAGCTTCGTCCAAGTTAAGACAAAGTTCCTTTACTTTGAACTCCAAGCTCAAGCTTCAATGTTAGTCATATTCAAACCTTAAAAGTCTCAAACTCAAGATTCATCATATGACAAGATACCAAGCTTCGTGAACTTCAAAGAACAACTATCAACTGAAGTAAATGAAGGTTCAATATTCATACATTACTTACATGGTATGAATGACCCTAGATTGACCATAGGGTAGGTCATTTTGAATACATAATTTAAATTGGGTCACTTTATAAGTGCATAGACTGTTTCTTGACTAGTCTTGGATTAAGTTCGACTAGTCCTAGCACTGACTCGACCAGTTCAAGAATTCCTCGAGCAGTCCTAAGTTTGTTACTTATTTTCGAGAATTTTTGTTAAAGCCTCAACCAATCCTGGAGACTGCTCAACCGGTTGTATGAACAGTGCTCGACCTGTGCTCGACCAGTCCTGTAAGCTCGACTCAAAGTCCAGCAACTAATTTGGGTTCCACACAACCAGTCGTGGACAGGACTCGACCGGTCGAGCAGACCCTACGACCAGAACGACCGTATCTTATTGCGTCCAAACTTTCAAAAGTTTGTTGGTCTTACGACTAGTCATGCCGACCTCAGGACCAGTCGAGAGTGTGATTTCTTCACTTATAAATAGAGTACGAATTTCAGAGTTTGATATTTAATTCAAGCAAAATCAATACACCACTCTGAGAGATAAGTTTGTGATATTCTTAAGCTATTTAATGCTCATTTTATATTCACTTTAATTAGCTTTCTTTGTATTTGATTTTGTATTCTGTATTCCAATTTTATTTGAAAGAGGGATTGAAGTATTCCATTTCTTTGAATCAAAATTAAATCAAGCTAGCCCAAGGTAATTTAATTTAAAATCAATTTAGAACTTATAACTATTTCAAAAGTAAGTGTGAACATTGAATTTCTACGTTGAACTTCTACTCCGAATTGGTTCTTCCGGGCTACATCAATAGGAGAATATCCAGCTAAGTATTTTACTACTTTCGTTGTTTTGGTTTTTGAGATTGTTCCAGAAAAATCTCTTTTTAGTTTATCTGATGTGATCCAGAAAACTCAGAGAGTGGGATTTTTGAATTGTGTAAGCCCACTTGAAAGACATAATTGTGAGGGTTTTAGGTGAACCTTGAAAAACCTATTTTTATAGTGAATGTTAATATCCACTGTGTGAGGATATTAGGAGTGGAGTAGTTGTGTGGCTGTTTATCTAAACAGTTGGTGTACACACAAGTGAACTACTATAATTTCTGATCTTGTAGTGATTGATTGTTTATTTCATTTTGTGGATGTTAAAATTTACCTTTATGCAATTGTGGAGAATGTTGTAATTTCTTTTATGCAAGTGTGGGAATGTTGTAATGGCTTAGTTATTTCCTTTGCTATTTATTTCTTTATTGCTCTGTATCAGTTTGATTTTTTGATATATAGACTGTTCTAGGAATTAGGTTGTCCTACCATAAACCTTTAGTTTTTGGTGCAAGGTAGTCCTTAGAACAACATCTGTATCAACCTCTCAATACTTGTACTCTTGAGGTTGTTTTACATTTCTGCATTATAGGATTGTTTATTGCTATCAGTATTTATATTTGTTTAAATTCTGCTTTTATTTTAAAATTTAGCATAGTCCTATTCACCCCCCCTCTAGGACTCATACCTTGGCCTTTTCAGATACATGGCTACTAGCGACTGTAGATGAAGCTGGAGATCGTAAACGGAGAAGATAGTCTCCCCAATGTGAAATCTGCTGCCATTGTTAGCCAAGAATGCGATAAACGATCACTACATGATGCCAATGATGGTTGAAAGTATCTATGACTATCGCCACTTACGACTCAAGTAAGGGTGGGAACTCTATTTTTCAATGATGGAATGAAATCCGAATTGGATTTTGGGTTTATGAGATTCAAATATGAATTTGGGATTCCAATTGCAAATACCTAATTTGACCGAATTTGGGGATGAAGGAGCTAAAATCCTCAATCTAGGATTGGGGTTTCAAAATCCCTAATTACAGATATGGGAATCGAAATACTGATGTGGGAAGAGAAGTCCCTAATTTGCTAATTTTGGATTGGAATCTTAAATCTCCAAATTGATTTAAGGTTTCAAACATCTCCAATTACCTGAAATACCTAATAGGGGATTCGAAAATCCTTAATTACTGTTGGATGTGGGGTTACAGATCTGAAATCCCCAAACTGGATTTTGGGATGTGAAATCCCTAATTTTGTTGGATATGGGGTTACAGATCTGAAATCCCTAAACTAGATTTTGGGATTTGAAGGACTGAAATTCCCAATCTGGGATTAGGATTTGAAATCCGTAATATTCACTAGATTAAGGGAATTCAAAATCCCTAAAATTCCTGATATGGGACTCAAATCGAAAATCCCCTAATTACTAATATGGGTTTCAAATTGGAAAACCCTAATTTCTGATATGGATCATCCATTCCTGATGTAACCCGTCGCTGATACCAACCGTTATTTTATCATAATGTGGAATAACAAAAAAAAAAGACCTGATTGTGCATCGGTCATGGAGATCAAAGAAGGAAGATCACATATGTATCTGAGATGCCATAACTGAAGAAGTAGAATACTAGAATCACTATAGAATTGCAGTATGCCGGGATCTTCCTTTCCTTAGCACCTTCTTAAAGTAGATACAATGGGATAATCTATCTATCATGGTGTAGGATTGGGGACCCAGCCTTGATATATATAGGTTAAAGGGGTGAAGAGTTTGTAACCCATTAAAACTCTTTTCCCCAAGGCTCCACACGTTTCATAATCCTAGTTACAATGAAATAGCTATGTGTGTATCATAGCTATAACATTCCATCCCTTACGCATTCATACGTAGATACCCTGCGTAAATCACACAAAAGTGGGGTCCATTGGTTTACCCGATCATACAGTCCAACTGTTAGGTCAATCTAGACTGTTGATCAATAAGGCCCACCTTTTAGAGTTCTTACATGGTCCACCTCAGATTTGGTTCTTCTTCATCTTTGGGTTCATGCGCTAAAATAATTAATCTCGCAAAATGGATGATGGTGTAGATATAAAATACATACATCGAGATAGGCCTGACAATAAGGGTCACTCTGTCTTGGTTGAGTCAGGGATCGCATCTAATCTGCTCCCATTACATCCATTCTATCCATCAGCTTCCCCAGTTCTTGTTGAGACATTGAGGGATGCAAAATGTCTAGGATAGGAAGCTTGCTCGGGCCACTATATGTTTGTGAGAAATTCACTTTGTCCATCTGTTTTGCAAGGTCATGTTACGATATGTCCCAAAAATAAAGCATATGCAAAAATCAAGTAGGGTAAGGCCTACCCTTGAAAACTTCCTAGGGTCACCGTGATGTTTATATGCCATATGTATACCCTTCGTAAGGTCATTCCTACCGGAATGAACCGAAAACACAAAAGTATTAGCTTGATTCAAAACTTTTGTAGCCCCATAAATGTTTCAACGGTGGCCATTCAATCATCAGCGACATACTTGAGTTTTGGACCTACTTCATTTTTCGGCCATGTCATAACATGTAATATGGTTCGACAAAATGGATGGACAAGGTGGATTTCTCATAACATTAAGGTGGGCCCCAACTAGCTTTGTGTCACAAGAAGTTACTATGATAGGCTATCCTAGGAAATCCATGTCACCACGTGAGCTTGAAATAATGGAGATCACATCCCTCACCATTGATAACTTTTCAAGAGACTGATGTTTACATGCCATCGACTTGATAGTTCTTTTCAATCATTATTGTAAAAGTATTATCTTTATTATTTTATTATGATTGTGTTAAATATGTGATTAGGTGATCAAATGTAAATTTATTAAGAGACCAATAAAAGAATTTCTAGTCATTACAGCTTTGCATTGCAATAAAAATCTCTTGTCCAAACAAGCACATCAATGTATTTTTCTTCATGACTTAACATTACAGTAATGGAAAAGTATTATCATTATGATTTTACCACGATAAATCAAACATGTAAAATTATTAGTCAAATGCAATAGTTTTGAGAGATAGGTAAAGGAATTTGTAAACATTACTAATGTAAGAGATAAAGAAAGAAATTTGTAAACACTACCAATGTAATTTACAATCCAAACAAGCTTTAAGTTTATTCCCATTGTAATTTTCGAAGAAAATACAAAATGGAATGTTTTTAACAAAGGTGTTTAGATTGTCAATGGACTAGACTAACCCATTGGTATCTTAAGCTTGACTCACTTCAAGCTAAACTTGGGCGGTCATATATGACCAGGCTCGGCTCAACCTATCCCTAAAAGTGAAGCCCATTTATTAATAGGGTTGGGCTTGAGCTATGTCTAAAGGCCTATTGCGACTTGTCCCATTTATGATTTTTCAAAATTTTATTTCCTCTTTTTCAATATATTTTTGAAATATTCAATGGTTAATCTATATTAAATAATTTATTAATATATTTTATGACTATTTAAATTCCAATAGAAATTAACATTCTCCCAAATAACTATTAATAACAATTAATATTCTTTTAGATAATTTTCCCAATTCCATATGTGGTAAATGGATTCAAGCGTAAACTCCAGCTGGGCAAGTTATTAACTCACAGGATCAGGCTTGGGCCTATCTATTTTGGCCTGTCACGGGTATAGGCCTGTCCATATAAGCCTATCACAGCCCTAGGCCTGTCCATTTTGGCCCACCATAGGCTTGGGCTAAGCTTGGGCTTAAGTCCCACTATGCAGGTTAGGCTTGGAATGACCTTGCCTTAGTTCAAACCTGGCCCCTTGATAGCCAAAGTGGGCATCTGTACATTAAATGTTTGTTCCTGCGATGTGGCCCACCAAAGCTGTGAATCAACCACTTTAGTTTACCACTCACCATGCTAAACAAACTTGCTAAATGGATTAGATAACATATAAAATACATAGCATAGACATTAGCTTTTAAAATAGCCTACTTTCTTGGCTAACCATTCATAAGAATCACACAGCTGTAAAAGGATCGCATAACTTGTACACTACACAGTTAACCTGGTAGCCAATGTGAAGAATTTTCAACAACTATTTTTTATGTTGTGGCCCACTGAACTTTTAAAATGGCCTGATTTTTTGGTTGATGATTGCTTATCCCAGTCAGACACATCTTCTCAATGGATTGGACTATATATGAATTATAAGGTGGGCCCTAGAAACAATCTGGAAAGTTTTCAGTTGTGGCATCTACATTCGAAATGTTTCCTCTGATATAATCCATTGGACTACTAAAATGGCCTTTTTTTTATTTCTAATTATTTTGATTGGTTAAATGCATCTTTAGAATGAATATGATAGTGTATAAAGTACATGGTGGGTCCACAAACAATTGATTTTTTTTTTTTTAAATGAGGAATTGTTTAAAAAAAGTAAATTAGTGTTATATGTAATTGTTTGGGCAAGATCCGGTAGTGCCAAATCCAATGATGTAGATGTAATCCCATGGCATGAGTAAGATCTTCACGTCATGCACTAGATATACGAAGGCTAGCTAATCAATGACCAGGCCTCTAAGAGTTGTATATCACTTGAGTAATCCCCTAATAAGAATAATGAACCATTAAGGCTATGTTAATATCGAGGTATGATCAATAACTGATTACTTCGATAATGACAAAAATTGTCATGTCCCGAAATTCAAAACCCCAGTACAGTGACCCAAATCTCAAATTTCAGGATGTGAATTAAATTCGACATACATTCTTACAATTTCATGTTGGGATTTTAGCCTGTGGAATCACACAGATTTAGATCTAGGATAACAATCCAATGACACCAAGCGCACACAAGAGAACATGCAGATTTAACGTGGAAAACCCTTGCGGGAAAAAACCACGGAATAAAGCGATAGATCTTCACTATGGAAATAGAAATTATAAAGAGAGAGGACTTACCCAATTCGAACAACCTCGAATCTCACCCTTTGATAACCCTAGAACCCTTTTAGAAACCCTTAAAATTCCTTAGAATAATACCTCCTAATCCCGTTTACACCCACATATATAGTTTTAGGAAGAATTCCAAACAAAATCGAAAAGAATAATAAATGAAATCGGAAACAAATCCAGCCCTTTCGCAGTTGCGCGAAAAATCTATGCAAAATCTGATTAGATTTAAGGCATCAAATACAACAATCTCCACCATGTCTTCAATCTTCAAACATGTAGCTCTTTCTCCACTTCTCTTATATTTGCATCACAGGATAGCTTCTCATGCACACTCTATCCTTCTTTTTCACCATCACCAAACCCAGAGAAGTTGTACAGAGTATGAACTTCTCTGCAGGAACGTTCTGGGTGAGCATGACTGCCAGATCAGAATCCACATTCTCAACCACCTTTGCTCCTGTCTTCTTAAAAGGAAAGACGTAGTCTTCTTATCATCTCATTGCTTCCCAATATTGTTTGTCGAGATACTTGCTCACAACACTGATAGCCTATGAAATAACTGGTTTGATACAGACCATGACATATACTGTCAACCGCATTTGAATAAGGTTCATGGGAGATATCCTACTTTTCCTCATCTATTTTGGGACATGTCTTAAGGAAAACTTGAAGAGAGACGCATAGGGAACACTCTCCGATTTTTCCTGGTCTATCACATCTTTGATCAATACCTACCTAAGGTATTTTTCTTGAGATAACCAAAGCCTACTCCTCTTTCAGTCTCAATGCCGAGAACCATCTTTGCAGCCCCCCCGATCCTTCATCCTTAATGTCTCACTTAACCGAGTCTTTAGTATATTGATTTCAGACGTGCCATAATTGGCGATCTATATGTCATCAATTCCTAACTCACCATGAAGGAATGAAACCATTGCCTAGGTAATAGGTCGAACCACGACTTCCTGTAAACTTTTTTCTCAGCCCCTTTAACTTCGAACCGCTTTGATTACTTCATGTAGATCTGCTCTTCACTTTCCCTTACAGAAGTGCAAACTCTACATCCATCCTTCCAGCTTAAGATTACATTGGCCAACCAGCGCTAATCATGGATCTAATAGACACTTGTTATACCGTCGGCGCGAATATCTCTAAAAAGCTGATCCCTTCTGTCTGAGCATAATACTTCGCCACCAACCTTGCCCTCTATCTATGCTATATCCTCCTGAAGATCCACTTGCATCCAATCACTTTTCGGCCCACTGAAAGCTCCACCAGCTCCCATATTTCGGTCTGGTACAACGAGTCCATCACATCGCCCATAGTCACCTTCTACTTCTCAGCACCAGGCTCACCTAGAGCCGTCTGAAAGAAAATGAATCCCCTGGGATATTAGTGTCGTCCATGTTCTTCACCGATATCCTGTGATCATGTCATGTGATTCTCCTCATAGGTGGCTACTCTACCTGTTCTGTATCTCTGTCCGCGCATCTCAGCCTTCCTGCCCTACCCGCTCATGTGGCAATGCCCAATATGCCACACACGTACAGAGGTTAAATCCACTACATCCACTGCAGCTCTACCTTTTGAAGTGCTCCCGATCAACCTGTATATGTTACTGAGTTGTTGCGCTTTCATGATTACCCATTGCTTATGTTACTGAGTTTGTTATGAGTCATGGTCAGACCCTCATCCTGCTGACGTCCTTACAATGGACAGTTGGATACAAAATATAAGTCAAGGTGGGTCCAATTGTTAAATGGATAGTGTGGAAGCAATATATATATATACATCAAGGTGGGTTCTACATGCGTGGCCCACAAGAGAACGGATCTGCCTTGCTTGGACGGTGGTGTACTCCACCAGATATTTGAATTTGACTCATTCCCTGGCCCATGGCCAGGGAGTTGGGATGGACGGTGTGGATTAAACCCACACAACATGTAGGGTCCATGTAGATGGACGGTGTGGATTAGACCCACATAACTTACTGATGTCAATACTACATCTTCATGGCTGTGGAACGTACACTAGTTAATCTCCTACTTACATAGGTGGATCCTACGTAGGGCCCACCATAACATATTTTATATATATATATATATATATATATATATATATATATATATATATATATATATATATATATATATATATATATATATATATATATATATATATATATATATATATATATATATTATTTTAACCAAAAGAGGCTAGCACGTCCAGGGAGTGCAGATGATGATACATACATCACGGTGGGTCCCACACACGTGGCCCACCAGAGATTGAATTAGCTGATGTTTGTGTTATGCCAACGTCTAGCAGCGCCTGCTGCTAGATGATGTACGTACAACACATATATGGTGGGGTCCACGAGGATGGCTTGGGATGTAAAGCCCTGTCAAGAAGGGTGGGTCCCACATCCCATGTGTAGAGGAACCACACACATCATGGTTGGTTCCCTCAGATGAACGGTTGGGATCTAACACATCCCTCATGATCGGGCCCACCATGCCAAACAAATGGATGGTAGGGATATAACACAGGCATCATGGTGGGGCCATACATGGCACAACCCATCGTAGAGGGGCCCACTAACACATCCAGACCACTGGACGGTCTGGATGGGCGGACAGCGTGGAAGAAACATACATGCAGGAGCCCACGAGCCGTTAACGCTATACACAGTAGTTAGATGGCTAGTGTACACCATCCCATCCAACGTTCAAGTAGGTGGGTCCCACCATAACGTTAATTTCCCGTCCAAACGGTTGATAAGTTCACAAAGACCAGAATAAAAGGGAAAAATAAATTTCATGACGATCCAAAACTTCCGTGACCCCAAACAGGGTTTCAATAGCAAATGTTCAAACCCTTTATTTCCTACCGTGTGGGCCACTTGAGTTCCTATTACGGCTGATTTTTGGGGTGGCCCACTGCCCTAGGGGCCCCCATCAAATGCACAGTGTTGATGTCCATCCCACATCACGGTGGGGCATGCAGCTGGGACCCACATCCTTGCCCCATTCACGGCAACGCAGGACGTTGCTGCATTCTCTGACGGTCAGCAGCAGCGCCTGCTCCTGCTTATTTTATTTATTATTTTTTTTAAATGGTTTTTCTATGGTTTTTCCTATGTGGGGCCCACATCGGGAGAATCCACTCTACCCATTGAATTCTATGGCTCAAGATAGACTAATCGAGCCCAATATTTAAGGTATTTTGGTGTATAGAAACATCATAGCGAATTTCAATGGTAGAAAATACTGTTTTCTATGCTATAGCTCACCAGAAAATCGGATTGACTTCATTTTTTGGCTCAATGCCTAAAATGAGTTAAGGCATGGAATGGACAGCGTGGATTAAATCTATATATCAAGGTGGGGCCTGCATAAGCGGCCACCCAAAAACCTCATTGCTAGTACACCCCACTGTCTGTTCATGTTCAACAAACACGTACAACGTCCAGGGACGCTGGACAGACGACGTGAATACATTAATCAAGGTGGGTCCCACATGAATGTGGCCACCCCACACGACATGGATGAAATACATTAATCATGGTGGGGTCCACATGGACCAAGACGATATTTGTTATTTCCCTCCATCCTAACTGGCCTAAAACGGGCAGCAAGACGAGGCCCATTCGCTAGACGTCCAGAAAATCTAGACAGTCCAGATTGTCGATCAGGTGTGCCATACACACACATCATCATATAGTAAAATGAAAATAAAGAGAGGAGGGAGAGAGAGAAAAAGAGGGATCTAACTATAGAAGACACCCACCTTGCTTCTTATTCCTCCTTAATGCTCCAAAGCTCCAATGGGGCTCCTTTAATGGTGGAGATGAGTTTTTCATGGAAGGATATGCGGGGATCTAAGGTGGGGGAGGGCTGGCCATGGATATGAGTTGGGACGTCCATGGCCTCTAGTTGTTAGGGGAGATGAAAAAATGAGGAAGGAAGGAGAGAGGGAGGGAGATAAGGGAGAGAGAAAGATGTAATAAATGCATGTCATAATGAATGTAAGAGAATCATTGCTTGTTAATGGGGGCTAGGGGTCTAGATTAGCTATAGGTGGCTAGGAAATTATGAAGATGATGATGTCATGCACGCATAGGGTGGCGTGTCATGCCATAGGTGAGTCCCACATATGCGATCAAGGTCCAAATAAAGCGCGACCTACATCTTTTGATGTACAACTTGGATTGTTGTACGAGACACGGTGTTAGGACCACGGCGACAATGTGATTGCTATGGTGCTAATTCCGAGTCGATCCAGGTCGGATTTACATGATTGAACTTAAGGGTCATTGTAAACGAATTCGTAGGTCACAGGTCGCTAAAATTTGACTAAAAAGACTACGGGAGCTTATGGAATGGTACAGTTAGGATACGGGTCTCACAACTGGTGAACCAACTCCGATGAGGAGTCATGTGAAAAGATGCCCCGGTGTCTAGCATCCACTCATCTTTACGATCATCATATGACCATTTGATCGTAGAGACAGACAAAACATCGCCGTCACATTCACTCGATCCATCTAACGTGACAACATTGGCCTCCTTGTACGAAGCCTCAGAATCTTCTCTTTTAGATATAGGATTTTCACAATTCTTCTTCACATGTCCTTCCTTCCTACAGTTATAACACTTTACCTTTCCCTTGCCCTTACCCTTGGATTTGGATCTAGAACCTGAAGAACCTGTACCTTGTTCAAAATTCCTACCCCTTATAACCAGTTCATCAGAAGATATTCCCATGTTGACGCTAAGCTTTCTCATAACCTTCCCTTGAAGGGCTGAGATAACAGTGTTGACACTCAGGGTTTTATTCGTGGAGCACATTCTGTCCTTGAATGACTCATAAGATGCTAGAAGAGAATTTAGTAACATACATACTTGTTCTTCATCTTTCATCACTTCCTCCATATCCAAAAATTTGTAAACCAATTTATTAAAGTTGTTGATGTTAGCCTCTAGATCTCCACCCTTTGTCATCTTGAAGTTATACCACCACTGCTTCAAGTGTAGGCAATTTTTAGAGAATTTTTTTGAATAGAAATCCTTAACTTCGCCCATAACTCTCTCTCATGACATTATAGAGAACTTCATCCATGAGACATAAACGGATCGATGATAAAACCTTCTTATCAAGAGTATTCCATTCATCATCAGTCATAGTAGACTTTCGCTCCTCAATAGCACCATCTTCACCTTGCTTGATTAAGGAATTCATCATCTTGATCTTCCATAACTCAAAATTATTTTTTCCTGAGTACTTCTCAATATCATACCTAGTGCTTGCCATTATTATTAATCCCTCAGATTCAAATCTGTGCCCCAACGATTGCTCTGATACTACTTGTTAAGACTTGGCCTGCGAAATCACACAGATTTAGATCTAGGATAGCAATCCAATGGCACCAAGCACACACAAGAGAATATGTAGATTTAACATGGAAAACCCTTATGGGAAAAAATCATGGCACAAAGTGTCAGATCTTCAATATTAAAATAGAAATTACAAAGAGAGAAGACTTACCCGATTCAAACAACCTCGAATCTCACCCTTGCTAAACCCTTTGATAACCTTAGAACCCTTTTAGAAACCCTTAGAATCTCTTAGAACAATACCTCCTAATCCTGTTTACATCCATATATATAGTTTTAAGAAGAATCACAAACAAAATCGGAAAGAATCATAAACAAAATCGGAAACAAATCTCGCCCTTTCGCAGTTGCACGAAAAATCTACATAGAATCTTATTAGATTTAAGGCATCAAATACAACATTTCATTCCACACACATTTTTTTCTAATTTAAAACTATATTAAGTTATTACTCAATCCAAACTTAAATTTAAAATTCAAATACTAGTTTAATTAATCTACTTCAATGTCCTTCCTGCTAAAAGAAAATTCTATTAATGTCCCATTACCCATTACATTAACTTGAAAGGAAATATAAATAAAACCTAAACTATAAGTTACACTTCAATAGAAATATCCATCCAAGTACTTAGCATCTTCTGCAAATTCTTCCTCATGCAAACATGCACCTGTTATTTGGTAATGTAAGTTGGAAGCCCAATGAAATCAAATTCGCTCCAATTAAATTCAAAGAAAAGTATAGACAATTCAATATGGTGGAAACTAAATAGGATTAAGACATGTCTAAGTTTACCCTAAAATACCAAGCATAACTATGATGCCGATGTTATGAATGCATGATGCATGGTAAGTTAATTTCATCTTGTTTAATTAAGAAGAGCGGTCTCTTCCCACGAGATGTATACTTATTTTTAAGATCTCACTAACATTGCCATTAGAAACCTTTTCACAATTCTAACATGCTCACCTAACCATTCCAGTGTTGTGGAAATCCTGACATGCATGCAAGTGAGTAATCCTCGCATACTCACAGATCAATCCCACACAACACTAACAATTAGGAACCTTTTACAATTCTAACATGATTACCTAACCAACATGTGTTGCGTCAATCCTAACATGCACACAAATGGGCAATCTTAAAATGCCTTCGGATCTCGAATCTCATACGACACTGACATTAGAAACCTTTTACAATCCTTACATGTTCACCTAACTGGCATGCGTCATGGCAACCTTGACATGTACGCAAATGGACAATCTTCACATGCTCACAGATCCATCACCCAAAAAGAAAAATAAATCCAATTTTAAATATTCATGATTAAATTTCCAATTATAGCATGATCATGTAATATATTCATTCCTCGAGCAATCTTAATGCAATTAAACAACTCAATTTCAAACACACAACGTCAATGATCCATGTAATGTTCATGAATAGACAAGTCAACAAGTAGGGTAGGATAAGACCTAATTTGACATATACATTCTACATGAAACAATAGTAGCATCTAAGTTAACACAATAATGATACGTTATGATCTAAGGATTCTTCTAACCTTCACGGTTTGGTGTAACTCGATCGTATAAATGAGGAAAGGAGAGAAAAGGAAAAGGATCTTCCCAATGAGGGAAAAGTCGTCAACGAACGTATAGTAAGTGACTTGGAGAAATCTTCTACGAAAAGGAAACAAAATTCAAAGAAGAGGAATCACTCACCATTGTCTTAGACCCGAATCTAACCTAATTATTGCTCAAATTAAGTCTGACTCACCTGTGACTTGGTGAGTCAATTGAGTGAGACGAACCAACTCAATATTAATTTTTTCTGCTTTTCTTCTTTCTTCTTCCTGATCCGTCGAACTACATTTTTGAACTAATCAGAAAAAACAATGGTGCGAAGCATCATATATCAACTATAATAAAACGGTAGAGTTTACACCACTAATCTTATTTGATTATACAAGTACTCAATCTCCCCTTGTGATGTGCAACCCTAGGAAAACCCTAGTCCCTTAAGAAAATCCCTTCTCAAGCTCTTATAAGTATTTAAAAATCCTCTCACCTCTTAAAACCTTGCCCTTAGAGAGAAAACATTCATATTAATAATCCCTAATCACAATCAGACTTAAATATCATGATTTGCACTAATGTGTGTAACTTATTCGGTCGGACCAAATGGAACATTCAGTCAGAATGAACCGAATAGACTCACACTTTTTGAATAAATTGAATGTGCGAATCTTCACAGTGTGCAACCTAAGAATCCACCCAAATTTCAATGGAACCGAAAATTCTTAGGTCGAACCGAGATAAGATTTCTCTATACAATAGATCAAAAGAATCTAAGGCATCATGAATAACAATCTCCACCTTAACTTGCATTCTTCCAAGTCACCTTGAAGACTTTGCATGTAACCTCCACCTTGAGTGTAAACTGCTCCATGTTGTTGCGCGGCATACCAACAATGCTAGTGAACCAAGATCCAAACTCTAGTCTTACCCACAAATGATAAACAGAAAGAAATATAATCTAGAGATAGAATCAAAACATACCAAATAAATCACAAGACAAAATATACATGAAAAAACTCCAACAAGGGTAAAAAATCACAGGTATAAACTTCCACTATGAAGAAAATGAGATTACAAGCAATATACTAACCTCTTGATGCTCCCATGCATAGAAATAACCCTTAGCCTAGCTTAGAAAACCCTTTTTTCATACCCTAGAATAGCCCTAGGAACTCCTATTTATAGTTTAGATAACTTTCCTTCCGCACTCTTGCGAAACCGCTTCAGATTTACGGAGTTCGCATCAAATCCGCGCATAAATCTGCGTAACCTTGACTAGTTAAGAGAGGTCCTTGACTGGTCGAGCGGGCCACTTGACTGGTCGAGCACCACAGACCAAAAATAACTTTTACTAGCTGAACTTTGAGTCGATCGGTGTAACGCCTAGAATTTCGAGGGTCGAGCAAAGCTAGACTCCCGAGATTCTAACATCACTTATGTTTTGCGGAAGCCAATATCCTGATTTCTTTCATATTGGGCATTTGAGCATGCATAGAATTATATTAAATAACGTATCATACTCTAGGTTTAATGTGATTAAAGAAGATGTGTAAACTAAAAACATACATATATCGTGAAGTTCCTTCCAGAGTATGGGTCCATGGTTGGGTTTAATGTATATATATATAAAATTTCAAAATAAAAATAAAAATGTGGTGATGTAATATCCAACTAAGGCCATATGCCTAGTGCTCCCGGTCCAGAGGTCCATGGCCTACATTGGCCCATTCGAAAGCTGAAAATAGGAGAATTCCTCCTCCTCATCCATGAAAGCTTGCTCCAGTGTATCGGCATCAGCAGTACCTGCATTTATACTAGCGTTTGGTTGGTGTTTTAAAACATCATCTCAGAGTGGGAGTGATCAACTTAGTGGTTCTATAAGGTAAAAGTTAACATGTTATCAAGTCAATCATACAATAATGATAAAGTAATATAAGGCAAATACTTCCTAACTATTCTTTTTAATGCAAGAATGAAGTTTATGTAATAGTGCATAACCCTTACCCATCGACACTCCCTCAACACACAACTCCAACCACTTGTTTCGTACATGACAACGCTTCCTCAAACGTGCGACTCCAATACCTATTTTGCCACATTCTAACTAATGCAATGTGGTGCATGATCATATTAGCCGAGTGATTAATTATACCTATTCTTTCAGTAATTTGGGAAAGCTAGGATACCTCCCTCTTAAACATCGATCCTAACCGAATCACTAGGCATTAGACAACTGTAATGGTCTTACTCCTGTGTTCTTAATCCATCTAAGTTCGTCACTCCTAGATAAATACATATGATAGATAAGTTGTAAGAAGTGGTGCTCGCGGTCATTACGGGGAGGCTCGTCACCCCAGCATAGGCCGACAACACAGACATAGTGTCCCATACCACTATGCTCGGCTCATGAGTCTTAAGGATCATGCTACCATGGTAAAGGTGAATCTTCACAATAGTGAGTGGGTACCTTAGATTCAAGTAATTGTGCTTATACATAGTGAACATATAATAGGTCAACCGGTTCTTTAGAAAATTTCTATTGGTATGGACGCACACTAACATAACCGACATGGAGCGCATGAGTGCCCCTCGTGGCCTAGCCACTGTCAATAGTCAATGTCCGACCCGTGTGTTTCGAATTTACCGAAGGTGGGCAACCCAATTTGGCCGCCCAAACGTGTAAGTTTAGCGGTTGCCTAGACTACGTTTGTAGCCCTATTCCTATCCAAATCATGTTAACAAACATTCATAACATATGGGTTAGCATTCGATAAGCAAATTTTGATAAATTATTCATTTAGGCATTTCATCGAACACATACACAACATCACACTACAACTTATACAAGTATATTTACAACAACAAGAAAACCTACATTAGAAAATCATAAATTATTAGCTATAATGAAAGCATTGATAAATCATAACCTAAGCATTTATAATTCGCACCTTAAGAGGGAATTTTCAATATTTAGCTCCTAGGATTGGGATTTTCAGGAAAATCACCAATTCCTAATATAGAAGGAAGAAGTATCGTTAATCACACATAAAGTAGGTATAAGTTACAAAATTGAAGGGTTGAATGCAAGCCTTATCTCCGGCCGTAAGTGACGGTGGATTCGGTGAAAGATTTGGTAAGTTTCGAGGTTTAATTGATGAGATACAAATCCCCAAGCACTAAGATCCTTCCCTCTCTTTTACTCTCACTCTCTTCTTCTCTCTCTTCTTTTCTTTCTCTCTTAAGGATTGCAAATTCGTATGGGGGCAAAGGAGGCCACCAAATGACTTATTTATAGCACCAGATTTGGTGCAAATGGCCTTAAGGGTTGAGTTTTCACTATACTAGCCCTAGGGGAGTGTGTTTTTACCCTTTGGGGGCCATTATGGAGCGTAAGGGTCGACACCTACCGTAGGATAGTTAGCCCTAATGATGATCTATGTATAAACATAATCGTCTTTCCATTTGGATGCATTGATTGACGGGTAGGATTAGAATTCAGTTCAACAGTCATTGACTATCGATGGGGCCCACGACTATACAAAATTTTGCAGGACATTACTCTAAGTTGTTACCTCAAATTTACTCATGATCCAACTGTCCGAAAGCTACAACTTAGGAAAGACTGAACAGAAATAAGTGACTTAAGTTCTTGGTTGATTTCAAGAATATTCGCACAACTTATGTACCGACCTTATAAGTCCAAGTTAAGCAATTCGAGTCATGATCTCGACTGGATGTCTCGCGATCAACGTCAAGCCCAGTAAGACAGACATTACTCTATAATTTCGAAACTAGTGGCCCACTAATGAGCAGTCCAAAGCTCGTTTAGAAAATCAAGGCATTTTTAGAATGAATTAAGTAGCAAGATTTTCTTTGAGCAATGATTAGGGTTTGGATTAACTATGTTCATAGTGTGGCCTATTCACAATTAGTGAAAATGATGATTCAGTCATAATCACTGTAAACCGTTGATTCATAGATTATATGGATAATTGGCTCACTTGGATTTGTTAATTACGATTTGACCCCCAAGTTGTCTCGACTTTGGGTAGATCTTTAATTTAGTTGTGGTCGTTTTAATTAGTCAGTGATGGGTAGGCTGGATTTGGGCTGTATGCGAACAAATCAGGAGGTTATACTCGGTGCTTAAGTGATTGGGCGGATTCGTTGGCTTTCTACGGTTGATTATCAAAATTGTGCGGTTCTTTACAGGTATCATCCATGTATAGACTTACTTCAAGCGCCAAGGGTCAATAAGCGATAACATAAGTTAGTCACATCGAAGGTTTTAAAGAATTTTTAGAAATCCAAAATAGTGAAAATTCTAGATGTTACAAGTAGCCCACTCAACTGGTTGAGCGGTATGGTCTAGATGAGGCTCCACACCTCAACAATCTTTCACTTAGAGACACATCGCCATAATATTTTATCTTTTACATTTGAAATGCACCATCTCCCCATCTTTAAGCCTGAAGACTAATCAAAGCTGAACAGAGTTTCAGCTTCTCCCGTGTGACCGCCTTGGTCATCATACACTACCAAAAAATGTAGTAAAGGCTATGGACTAAAACCGTACCCATAGACCTATGGCTATAGTTTTGGTCCATAGCCTGACCATTGCCATAGGTGCCGTAATAATAGGTCGTGAACCTATGGCTACTGATTTAATCCGTAGGTTATAGGATGTAATAGCTACAGATATAATCCGTAGCAATTATATCTGTAGAGAAAACTTCAAACAGCTACGGATATTATTTGTAGCTAAAAGTCTGTAGCAATATGCCAAAATTGAAAAGGCTATGCCTGTCAGATTAGTGGTTATGGTCAATATCCGTAGCTATTTTGTGCATTAAAAAATTATATATAATCATTTGTTCATTCCATTACCACTTGTACAATCATTCATTCATTCAATTACAATCATTCATTCATTCAATTACAATCCTTCAATCAATTACAATTACAATCAATTACAATCCAATTCATTCAATCAATTACAATTACAATTACAATAATGTTGAAAATATAAATCTTTGGCTTCATTTGATAAATGTGCTCGACTTCACCCTGAAATTTCAACAGCTTTGTATATTCCATCATCCTACAAACAGCCATGTCATACATAAATTAGAATGCCCATTGGAGAAAAACAAGATAAAGTGAAAGAAGTGCATCATGTTTAACTACTTTTTTTTTTTCTTAATGAATTAAAAAAAAAAAAAACTCAAAGAGGAATGAAATTGACATAAAAGAAATGGTCTCACCATATGATTATAGGTTTTGGTTTAGGTTTAGGTTAAGATTTATGTTAAGATTAGGCTATAGGTTATAATTAAGTTTAGGTTATAGGTTATATGTTAAGGTTTAGGTTATAAGTTTTGGTTTAGGTTAAGGTTATAGGTTTATGTTTAGGTTTAGGTTATAGGTTTATGTTTAGGTTGTAGGTTATAGCTTTTGGGAACTTGATTATAGGTTAAGGTTTAGGTTTAGGAAATCGGGTTCGGATTCGGGATCGGCTTTAGGTTTGGGTTTTCAAGTTTAGGTTTAGGTTAAGGAGTTGAGATTAGGATTAGGTGTAGGTTTGGGTTTAAGGATTTGAGAATATATTTACATTTTAAGTTTAGGTTTAGGTTAAAGGTTTAGGAAAAGGTTATAGGTTATAGGTTATAGCTTTAGGGAATTGAGAATAAGTTGTGGTTTAGGTTTAGGAAATCAGGTTCAGGTTCGGGATTGGGTTTAAGTTTGGGTTTTCAAGTTTAGGTTTAGGTTTAGGTTAAGGAGTTGAGATTAGGATTAGGTGTAGGTTTAACTTTAAGAAATTGAGTTTAAGTTATAGGTTAATGGAAAGGTTAGGTTTAAGTTAGAGGTTTTGGGATTTGGGAATAGTTTTAGGTTATAAGTATAGGTTTATGTTAGGTTATAGGTTAAGGTTTAGGTTTCGATTATAGGTTTTGGGATTTGAGAATGGATTCGGGTTTAGGTTATAGGTTTTGGTTTTGGTTTTGGTTTAGGTTATAGGTTTTGGTTTAGGTTATAGGTTATAGGTTTAGGTTATAGCTTTTTGGATTTGAGAATGGGTTCGGGTTTAGGTTACAGGTTTTGGTTTTGGTTTTGGTTATAGGTTTTGATTTAGGTTATAGGTTTTTAGTTTATGTTAAGGTTTAGGTTTAGGTTATAGGTTTTAGGATTTGAGAATGAGTTCAGGTTTAGGTTATAGGTTTTGGTTTTGGTTTAGGTTATAGGTTTTGGTTTAGGTTACAGGTTATAGGTTTAGGTTATAGGTTTTGGGATTTGAGAATAGTTTCAAGTTTCGGTTATAGGTTTTAGTTTAGGTTAAAGTTTAGGTTATAGGTTTTGGGATTTGAGAATGGGTTCGGGTTTAGGTTATAGGTTTTGGTTTTAGTTTAGGTTATAAGTTTTAGTTTTAGTTTAGGTTATAGGTTTTGGTTTTAGTTTAGGTTACAAGTTTTGGTTTAAGTTAAGGTTTAGGTTTAGGTTATAGGTTTTGGGATTTAAGAATGGGTTCGGGTTTAGGTTATAGGTTTTGGTTTTAGTTTAGGTTATAGGTTTTGGGATTTGAGAATGGGTTCGGGTTTAGGTTATAGGTTTTAGTTTTGGTTTTGGTTTAGGTTTAGCTTATAGGTTTTTGGATCTGAGAATGGGTTATGATTTAGGTTAAGGAAATCGGGTTCAGGTTCGGGATCGGGTATAAGTTTGGGTTTTCAAGTTTAGTTTTAGGTTAAGGTTAGGGAGTTGATATTAGGATTAGGTGTAACTTTAACTTTAGGGAATTGAGTTTAGGTTATAGGTTTAGGGAAAGGTTAGGTTCAGGTTATAGGTTTTGGGATTTGGAAATAGTGTTAGGTTATAAGTATAGGTTTAGGTTAGGTTATAGGTTAAGGTTTAGGGATTTGAGTTTAGGTTATAGGTTTAAGTTTAGGTCTAGGTGTAGGTTTAGGGACTTGAGTTTAGGTTATAGGTTTAGGGAAAGGTTAGGTTTAGGTTATAGGTTTTGTGATTTGATAATAGTTTTAGGTTATAAGTATAGGTTTAGGTTAGGTTATATGTTAAGGTTTAGGGATTGGAGTTTAGGTTATAGGACTAGGTTTAGGTTTAGGTTTAGGGATTTGAGTTTAGGTTATAGGTTTAGGTTTGGGTTTTGGGATTTGAGAATGGGTTGGGTTTAGGTTATTGGTTTTGGTTATAGGTTTTGGGATTTGATAATGGGTTCGGGTTTAGGATATAGGTTTTAGTTTCAGTTTAGGTTATAGGTTTTGGGATTTGAAAATGGGTTCGGGCTTAGGTTATAAGTTTTGGTTTTGGTTTAGGTTATAGGGTTTGATTTAGGTTATAGACTAACGGTTTAGCTTAAGGTTTAGGTTTAGGTTATAAGTTTTTGGATTTGAGAATGGGTTCAGGTTTAGGCTATGGATTTTGGTTTTGGTTTAGGTTATAGGTTTTTTAGGTTATAAGTTTTGAGATTTGAGAATGGGTTCAGGTTTAGGTTATAGGTTTTGGGATTTGAGAATGGATTCGGGTTTAAGTTATAGGTTTTGGTTATAGGTTAATGGTTTAAGTTTAGGTTATAGGTTTTTGGATTTGAGAATGGGTTCGGGTTTAGGCTATAGGTTTTTAGTTTTGGTTTAGGTTATAGGTTTTGGGATTTGAGAATAGGTTTGGGTTTAGATTTTAGGTTTTAGTTTTGGTTTAGATTATAGGTTTTGGTTTAGGTTATAGGTTTTGGTTTTGGTTTAGGTTATAGGTTTTAGTTTAGGTTAAGGTTTAGGTTTATGTTATAGGTTTTGGGATTTGAGAATGGGTTCGGGTTTAGGTTATGGGTTTTGGTTTTGGTTTAGGTTATAGGTTTTAGGATTTGAGAATGGGCTCAGGTTTAGGTTATATGTTTTGGTTTTGATTTAGGTTTAGGTTATAGGTTTTTGGATTTGAGAATGGGTTATGCTTTAGGTTTTAGAAATCGGGTTCAGGTTCGGGATTAGGTTTAAGTTTGGGTCTTTAAGTTTAGGTTTAGGTTTAGGTTAGGGAGTTGAGATTAGGATTAGGTGTAGGTTTATCTTTAGCGAATTGAGTTTAGGTTATAGGTTTAGGGAAAGGTTAGGTTTAGGTTAGACGTTTTGGGATTTGAGAATAGTTTTAGGTTATAAGTATAGGTTTAGGTTAGGTTATAGGTTAAGGTTTAGGGATTTGAGTTTAGGTTATAGGTTTAGGTTTTGATTTAGGGAATTGAGTTTTGGTTATAGGTTTGGGGAAAGGTAAGATTTAGGTTATAGGTTATGGGATTTGAGAATAGTTTTAGGTTATAAGTATAGGTTTAGGTTAGGTTATATGTTAAGGTTTAAGGATTTGAGTTTAGATTATAGGTTTAGGTTTAGGTTTATGGAATTGAGTTTAGGTTATAGGTTTTGGGAAAGGTTAGGTTTAGGTTATAGGTTTTGGGATTTAAGAATAGTTTTAGGTTATAAATATAGGTTTAGGTTAGGTTATATGTTAAGGTTTAGGGATTTGAGTTTAGGTTATAGGATTAGGTTTAGGTTTATGTTTAGGGATTTGAGTTTAGGTTAGAGGTTTAGGTTTAGGTTTTAAGTTTAGGTTTAGGTTTAGACTTGGGTTTTGGGATTTGAGAATGGGTTTGGGTTTAGGTTATAGGTTTTGGTTTCGGTTTAGGTTATAGGTTTTGGAATTTGATAATGGATTCGGGTTTAGGTTTTAGGTTTTGGTTTCGGTTTAGGTTATAGGTTTTGGGATTTGATAATGGGTTCGGGTTTAGGTTATAGGTTTTGGTTTTGGTTTAGGTTATAGGTTTTGATTTAGGTTATAGGTTAACAGTTTAGGTTAAGGTTTAGGTTTAGGTTATAGGTTTTTGGATTTGAGAATGGGTTCGGGTTTAGGCTATAGGTTTTAGTTTTGGTTTAGGTTATAGGTTTTGGGATTTGATAATGGGTTCGGGTTTAGGTTATAGGTTTTGTTTTTTGTTTAGGTTATAGGTTTTGGGATTTGAGAATGGGTTCTGGTTTAGGTTATAGGTTAACGGTTTAGGTTTAGTTTATAGGTTTTTGGATTTGAGAATGGGTTCGGGTTTAGGCTATAGGTTTTAGTTTAGGTTTAGGTTATAGGTTTTAGTTTAGGTTATAGGTTTAGGTTACGGTTTAGGTTATAGGTTTTAGGATTTTAGAATGGGTTTGGGTTCAGGTTATATGTTTTGGTTTTGGTTTAGGTTATAGGTTTTGGTTTAAGTTAAGGTTTAGGTTTAGGTTATAGGTTTTCAGATTTGAGAATGGGTTTGGGTTTAGGTTATTGGTTTTGATTTTGGTTTAGGTTATATGTTTTGTGATTTGAGAATGGGTTCGGGCTTAGGTTATAAGTTTTGTTTTTGGTTTAGGTTTAGGTTATAGGTTTTTTGATTTGAGAATGGGTTATGGTTTAGGCTTAGAAAATCTGGTTCAGGTTCGGGATTGGGTTGAAGTTTGGGTTTTCAAGTTTAGGTTTAGGTTTAGGTTAGGGAGTTGAGATTAAAATTAGGTGTAGGTTTAGCTTTAGGGAATTGAGTTTAGGTTATAGGTTTAGGGAAAGGTTAGGTTTAGGTTATAGGTTTTGGGATTTGAGCATAGTTTTAGGTTATAAGTATAGGTTTAGGCTAGGTTATAGGTTAAGGTTAAGGGATTTGAGTTTAGGTTATAGGTTTAGGTTTAAATCTACGTCTAGGTTTAGGGAATTGAGTTTAGGTTATAGGTTTAGGGAAAGGTTAGGTTTAGGTTATAGGTTTTGGGATTTGAGAATAGTTTTAGGTTATAAGTATAGGTTTAGGTTAGGTTATATGTTAAGGTTTAGGGATTTGAGTTTAGGTTATTGGATTAGGTTTAGGTTTAGGTTTAGGTTTTAGGTTTAGGTTTAGGTTTAGGTTTGGGTTTTGGGATTTTAGAATGGGTTCGAGTTTACGTTATAGGTTTTGGTTTCGGTTTAGGTTATTGGTTTTGGGATTTGATAATGGGTTCGGGTTTAGGTTATAGGTGTTGGTTTCGATTTGGGTTATAGGTTTTGGGATTTAATAATGGGTTCAGGTTTAGGTTATAGGTTTTAGTTTTGGTTTAGGTTATAGGTTTTGATTTAGGTTATAGGTTAACAGTTTAGGTTAAGGTTTAGGTTTAGGTTATAGGTTTTTGGATTTGAGAATGGGTTTTGGTTTAGGCTATAGGTTTTGGTTTCGGTTTAGGTTATAGGTTTTGGGATTTAATAATGGGTTCGGGTTTAGGTTTTAGGTTTTAGTTTTGGTTTAGGTTTTAGGTTTTGGGATTTGATAATCGGTTCGGGTTTAGTTTATAGGTTTAGGTTTTGGTTTTTATATGGGTTATAGGTTAACGGTTTAGGTTAAGGTTTAGGTTTAGGTTATAGGTTTTTGGATTTGAGAATGGGTTTGGGTTTAGGCTATAAATTTTGGTTTTGATTTAGGTTATAGGTTTTAGGATTTGAGAATGGGTTCGGGTTTAGGTTTTAAATTTTAGCTTCTGTTTAGGTTACGTTTTTGGGATTTGATAATGAGTTAGGGTTTAAGTTATAGGTTTTGGTTTCGGTTTAGTTTATAGGTTTTGGGATTTGATAATGGGTTCGTGTTTAGGTTATAGGCTTTAGTTTTGGTTTAGGTTATAGGTTTTGATTTAGGTTATAGGTTAATGGTTCAGGTTAAGGTTATAGGTTTTTAGATTTGAGAATGGGTTCGGGTTTAGGCTATAGGTTTTGGTTTTGGTTTAGGTTATTGGTTTTGGTTTAGGTTATAGGTTAACGGTTTAGGTTAAGGTTTAGGTTTAGGTTATAGGTTTTTGGATTTGAGAATGGGTTCAAGTTTAGGCTATAGGTTTTGGTTTTGGTTTTGGTTTAGGTTATAGGTTTTGGGATTTGAGAATGGGTTCGAGTTTAGGCTATAGGTTTTGGTTTTGGTTTAGGTTATAGGTTAATGGTTTAGGTTAAGGTTTAAGTTTAGGTTATAGGTTTTGGTTTTGGTTTTGGTTTAGGTTTTAGGATTTGAGAATGCGTTCGGGTTTAGGTTATAGGTTTTGGTTTCGGTTTAGGTTATAGGTTAACGGTTTAGGTTAAGGTTTAAGTTTAGGTTATTAGTTTTTAGATTTGAGAATGGGTTCGGGTTTAGGTTATAAGTTTTCGTTATAAGTTAACGATTTAGGTTAAGGTTTAGGTTTAGGTTATAGGTTTTTAGATTTGAGAATGGGTTCGGGTTTCGGCTATATGTTTTGGTTTATGTTTAGGTAATAGGTTTTGGTTTAGGTTATAGGTTTTGGGATTTGAGAATGGGTTCGACTTTAGGTTATAGGTTTTGGTTTCGGTTTAGGTTATAGGTTTTAGGATTTGAGAATGGGTTCAGGTTCAGGTTATAGGTTATAGGTTTTGGGATTTGAGAATGGGTTCGAGTTTAGTTTATAGGTTTTCATTTTTAGTTTAAGTTATAGGTTTTTGGATTTGAGAATCGGTTCGGGTTTAGGTTAAGGGTGTGGTCCCTATAAATACAAATATAATAGGGCCTGTCCAAATGGCCAAGCCCTTCCAATGTTGTCTATAGGAAATGAATAGCTTCGTGATGGTCATAACAGCAGTTCCCACCTTTCAGAAACCCTCACTCATCCAGATAGCTCCGACGCACATTTGGGTCTGCTCCATTAATTTCGAGTAAATACATAAACAGGGCCTGTCCAAATGGTCAGGCCCCTTCAATGTCATCCATAGGAAATGGATGACTTCATCATGGTCATAACAGCGGTTTTCACCTTCTAGGGACCCCCGCTCTTCCGGATAGCTCCAATGCACATCTGGGTCTGATCTATCAATTTCAAGCAAATACATAAATACGGCCTGTCCAAATGGCCAGGCCACTCCAATCATGTATATTCTTTACAAGAGACGTACCAGATGCTTGAATCTGAAATATGCATTTACACATAAAATGACATTGGGAATCGCTTCTCAAAACCGTAGACTACTTTGTTTTAAAACTCATTCATCTCACCTAAAAACTTGTCACATAATGAATAACTGTAACCACAATGATAACTACACATGTGCATTCTTTACAAGAGACGTACCAGATGCTTGAATCTGAAATATGTAGTTTCAATCCTCCCACATGCAACATCCACCTGAAAGAATGCGCATAACCGTCATGCTTGAGTAATCAATACAGGAATGTACAAGTAAAACCATAAAACTAGAGATACTCATTGCATTTTCAGGATCTCCTCCATAGTTAATAATCTCATTCTAAAGCCCTTCTCCCTCCTCTTTTACCCAGGCTTGAGACCGGCAATGCAAGGAGTTGCATTGGTAGAGTTAAAAAAGGGCCTAGGCTTCATTTGGTTTTTTAAAAAAATATTTTCATAAATACTAATGTGATGACCAAATGGAACCTAAGACTATAAATACATTCAAATATAGAGTACAAAATTCATTCAATATTAAAAAAAGTGCCAAATTAGCTTAAAATTAGTTCACAATGTACATTGCACTCTCAAAATTAGTTCAAAATGCACACTGCACATGTTCAATTATAGAGTATCAACTTTGTTCAAATTATTGAATTCTCAAAGCCTCTTTCCCCCATTGCACAAATGATCCCGGACCGGCCTCTCCAAGTGTAGATGTGAACCCATCTTCTTTCCACAAAAGAGCATGAGGTTGTATAACCTTAGTCAGGACAACAACAAAATCTCCATCCTCCAACGGTTTGCAATGGACAGTTGCATTTGGATTAACTTCGTGTACTTCACCACGAGCAACTACACCACATTTTCTAAAACCAAACAAGTCGTATCTCTTACCGATATATATAATATCTGGCTACATTTACACATAAAATGGCATTGGTATTGTTAGCGTTTATAATATAATTGTAAGCTCAATACAGTAAAAAAATTTATACTTGCATACCGACGATGCCTGAGTATATTTAATGACTATTGGTAATGAGAGATTTCGAGTACACTGTCCCTCTTTTTGCATATCGTCCAATGTTTTCTTCATCTCAACTATATCTTAAGTCATATAATCCAATTTTTTCTTCACCTGAAATAACTCTTGAGTCATGCTCTCTTTTTCTTTTGTCACATTCTCTACCTTTGAACGAGCAGGGGCTGACTTCTTCATTCCTAGCTTACTTATTGAGCAGCCTAGACCTCGCATTTGCCCTCTATTGTCAGAACCAACCAACTGTAAAACATTAAAAATCAAGTTATTAGGATATTCATAATTACCATAAAACTTAAGTAATTTTTAAATTTTATTAGTACCTCTGTAAGGGCATCATCCATGCCGGTCATCCTAGAAGCAGGATTGCTACTATAGAGCTCATCTAGTTTTTGCTATAAAAAAATATAAATGAATGCAATATAATTCAAAGTTATACATAGGCTTTTCATAAGGGTACTAGTTAGTGGTATGGGGGATGCACTTACAGCAAGGTCAGGATACTGGACAATTATGTCCTTTCTTGTATAGGCTCTTAAGAAGACTTCACATCTACCTATCTCAGCATTAGAGGTAAGATTCTTCTCCATCGCCTTTGGCACATTACATATCATTTAAATACACATCATTAATAGATTTAAATGAATGATAATTCAAATTTAATTTTAATTTTAAACTATAATATCTATTTTTAAATACATACCATCTTATGGTGAGTAACAGTCATGCTGTGCCTCCCAAGACACGCAGGTCCTTTTAACTTGGCCCGATTGACTTTATTTCTTACGCTTGCCTTCTTGAATTCCTCGGTGCTACTTTGATCCAAGAAGACCCTCCAATCCTCCATATGGATACCTACGCGCGGGGAGGGCGGTATATTTTACAGTCAAACTTCTCTTGTAATTCCTCCACACTTCATTGATGCATTTTGTAACGTAATAAAGACTTGCATCCCAACTTTGACCCTCAAACTCATAAAACCGTGACAATCTTTCTGTGACCATATGAATTTGTTCATGAGGCACCTGGCGAAAGTCTAGGTATATGATCGGGATATGAAAACGGATGAGGACACCGACATGCGATGCAAAGTCTCTGTGATCAGAACAGTCCTCATTCGGTTGCCCAAATTCATTCGTCTTTAGGACTTTTTTCCTATCAGGTTGCACAAGTAAAGAGACCCCCCTAATAATGCCTCTTTTTCTGGATGAAGAAGAAGCTAACACAATTACATAAAAAGAATAATAGTTATATATATACATCATTGATTACCGCCAATATATAAGAAAAAGGAAACGTACATATATAATTAAGGAGAAGTATCTTATTGTCACCCCCCGAAACCAGGAAATCGAATTCACAAGAATTCCAATTACCGAATCCAGGGTCGACAACCTCTGTAGTACCCCATTCTTGGCTCCTAGTGTTCATACGCTAGATTCCGAGCCTGAAATCCTTCAAGGAGGATTTTTTTATATACATTTAACTCGTAATAAGCATAACCACAAGTATACCCAAATCATAAAGGTGACATCATCATCACATATCCACTAATATAATCATTTGAATACAATCCTGATAAAAAAAATACATATGTCGAAATCAAAACTCCAGAAAGCAGCTGCATGCTCCAAGCTCAATGCTGCTGCAACCTAACGTCACCTGCACGCATCTATCATGCATAAGCTTATAGAAAGCTTAGAGGGTGGTGTAAGTGTGTGCACAAGGTAAGTGTCAAGTATTCAACGCAATGCCATAATCATACAATGTCGAAATAGGCAGAAGGTCATGAATCATATGTTATCGGAGTAAGTGAAAATTTTTGACAAGTCCATAAGTCAAGCAATATCAGAATACGCAATACAGATCAACTATAAAAAATGAGGAATAATATCAGAATACGCAATACAGATCGACTATACAAATGAGGAACAATATCAGAATACGTAATACAGATCAACTATACAAATGAGGAACAATATCGGAATACGTAATACAGATCAACTATACGAATGAGGAGTCATAAAGAGTCGAATATCAGATGCCGTATCTAAACCATATAAATGCAGAGACACAGGTAACCCAAAATGCCCTATACTGCAAATGTAATGTAATATGTAATGCAGATGGAATGACCATGTTGGAGTGTGAAGTCGGGATGCTAGTACGTAGTATCGCAGGCTATGGGGTTCATCACAAGGGACTTCTATCCAAACCAGTCCCATACTTAAATTTGGATAGTCTGACTTAATGTGGTAAACTCCTGATCTCATGTTAGTCGTGCGCCCCAATCGAAATCCTGATCATTGCGAAAGTTCACGTGACAAATAGTTATGCACTGCCAGCCCGAGTGAATAATGAATGAATGAATGAATGAGTATGTAAATCCTACCTAATAAGTCCACATATCAGTACAGTTCATCTCTGGGATCATCACCGGGATCTATTACACTCTACACCAGCTTGCCTCCCCTATCTAAGCTCACAACTGGGTAAGTGGAAGAGACCTCACTATCCGCCTGCCAATATCGGGCTCGGCTCGTCGATAGCGGACCCATTCCTCAAACTGGTCAAACTCAACCTAGACATTGCCCCCTCACTCAGGCAGGTAAGGTCACACCCCCTCCCAACCGACCACGACATAGTGGGAGGCACGACCTTCTGGTATTCAGCACTCAGGCGCTCATGTATCCACTCGGTCTCGACGTTGGGGCGTCTCCTGGCCCGGAGGTTTAGAGATTTTCACCTAAGGACATGTATGACGCCCGTATGCTAGAACCAAACATTTTTGGTATCCCATCTGGTTATCCACGATATTCCTGTGGAGGCTACGACCCTGATGTCACTAGGGCATACAGTAATCATAATGCGAGATGCATGAGTCATACAATCCAGTCATGCATCAATCCTATGCATACCGTGTGCTCATGTGAGATATCCTCCATCTCTTAGGGAGTCTCATAACAACATGCTCAATGACATATGCAATGATCAACCACACCTCATAACAAACATGCAGATGATGCGTATGGGCATGTATCATGACGCTATGCTGTCACATATTCATAATTGGTATCAATACCCGACATTAATAATTGACCTCGACAATGTGAACATTTAACTAACATTGCCCCGAAGGGTTAGCCCTCATGGAGCCAAACATATAATGGGCCCACAACCTCACAGAAAGGCCTAATATATAACACAATGGGCCTTACTCAAGGGCCACATATACACAACAGGTGGGCCCTACTCATGGGCCTCAAAAACATAACATGTGGGCCCTACGCATGGGCCTTGAATACATCAAGTGGGCCATGCATCATAGGACTAATACATATCACAATGGACCTTGCCCATAGGCCACAAATACATCACAATGGGCCTTTCACAAGGGCCTAACACACATCATATTGGACCTTAGACACGGGCTCGACACGGGCTGAATACACATCACGTCGGGTCTCAAATGCGGGTCACATACACATCACATTGGGCTCCGACAATCAGAATTGACAATCGACCACGACAAGTCAGAATTGATAATTGGCCTCGATCGATAATCGACAATCGGCCACGACAAATAAGAATCGATAATCAGTCACAACAATCATAATTGGTAATCGGACACAATAATCGACCTCGATCAATAATCGGTCAATCGACCACAACTATCATAATCGGTAATCGGCCACGACAATCAGAATCGGTAATCGGCAATGATAATCGGCGTCGATCAATAATCGGTCAATCGACCACAATAATCATAATTGGTAATCGGTCTCAAGACAGGGTTTATAGATGGATGGCCGATGATAGTCCAAGCAATACCAATGGGGCTCATTCGTTTAGGGTAACCCACTAGAGGATGATGAAAATGAGCCTATCCAGGCCTAAAGGAAGGTCACAATATGGACATTTAACCATCACAGCTCATCAATGTGGACATTTAACCAACATTGCTTCTAAGGAGTGGCCCACATGGGGCCGAACATACAGTGGGCCCATGGCCTCACATAAAGGCCTAATATACAACGCAATGGGCCTCGTACAAGGGCTACATGTGCATCACATTGGGCCACTTCTTAGTGCCTCATATACACAACGGGTGGGCTCTGCACATGGGCCTCAATACACAGCATGCAGCCCTACACATGGATCTCATATACATCAAATGGACCTTATAAATGCTAAGGTGGGCTTCAACAACGGGCTATAAATACATCAATATGGGCCCCAACCCATGGGCCCTATACACATCACAATGGGTCTCAAACCATGGGTCCCAAATACATCGCAATGGGCCTCAACCCATGGGCCCTAATACATCACCATGGGTCTCAGACCATGGGCTATAAATACATCATAATGGGCCTCAACACATGAGCCTTATATATATCAAATGGGTCTCAACCCATTAGCCCTAAGTACATTACAATGAGCCTTAACTCATCGGCCCTAAATACATTTCAATGGGCCTCAACCCAAGGGCCTTTTATATATCAGATGGGCCACACAAATTGGCTCCATATATAACAAATAGGCCACACCCAAATATATATGGTGATGATGCCTTCCACCATTAAAATTCCTAAATCCCACGAAAATATGTTTCCCATCCAACCTTTTCATAAATTACATAGTGATAGATGAAGTGGAAACAAATATCAATTTAATGGAAAACTACTACGGCCCTTAGAAGCGTTTTTAAATGCTGGGCATCATCAACCGCTGCATAGAATGGTGGGGTCCACTTGAACTATAGATCTATCTTAATTTTGTCTCAAGCCTATTAAGACAATCTTGCCAAATGGTTTGACCGTTTGGATGCAACACCTGCATCAAGGGTGGGGTCCACCAAACTATGGATCTGGCTCATTCTTTAGCTCAAGCCTTAAAATGAGCTTGCAAAGTGGATGGACGGATCGGATGAGCACCTGCATCATGGAGGGTCCCATAGATGGACGGTGTGAATGAAACATATGACATGGTGGGCCTTGCGTTTATACAATAAGTGAGCCCACCACCTAAGCCCAAACGGTATGGACGTATAACACATACATCGTGGTAGGCCTCACATCCCAGTGGTGGACGAACGGCCTGGGTATAAATCACATACATCATTGGTGGGTCCCATGTGGGGCCCACTGCAATGTTTATTTATCATCCAAACTGTTGATAAGGTCACACGGACCTGGATGAGAAGGGAAAACAAATTTCATCTCGATCCAAAACTCCTGTGGCCCACAAATGAGTTTCAATGGTAGTCGCTCAATCAACACTGTTTCCTATGATGTGCGCCACCGGAGCATTGGATTTGGCTGAAAATGTGAGGGGGCCTACTTCAAGAGGTAGCCCACCTCATGAACATGTTGGACGATAAATGAACATCACGGTGGGACCCACGGCTGGAGCCATAGGTTCCCTGACGTGGACGTCCAACCGCCAGGACGTTCCGTCCTTCCAGAGGCAGCAGCAGATGCTGCTTATATTTATTTTATTTTTATTTTTTTTATTTTAAAAATCTATTTTCCTGAGGTTTTTCGTGCGTAGGGTCCATGTTGGGAGAATCCACCCCGCCCATTGCTTCCCATAACTCAAGACAAGCCAAACAAGCCTAATATTCAATATATTTTGGTGGATAAAAACAACAGGGGGTATTTAAATGGTATACACATTGTTTTCAAAGCTATGACCCACCAGATACTCGGATCAACCTCATTTTTCGGCTCAACGCCTAAAATGAGTCAAGGAGTGAGGTGGATGGTTTGGATTAGAAACATACATCAAGGTGGGGCTTATATAAGTGGCCATTCTCCCATGCTTGAAAAATTAAGCTAATATTTGTGTTTTCCTTCCACGTCCAGCGTCCAGGGACGCTGGGCAGTTTGGGCATATGCTTAAGGTGGGCCCTGCTTTAAGTGGGCCACCACATGGCTACATAGTGTAGATATAACATATCTAAAGTGGGCCCCACCTACGGATGGCTTGGATAAAATACATATTTCATGGTGGGGCTCATTCAAGTGGGCCACATGGCCACATCAACATACAAAGAAAATAAATAAAAAGGAGAGGGAGAGAGAGAGAGAGAGAAAGAGAGTGGAACACGCGTGATGGAGGGACCCTGGCACTATGGGCCCTCCCTTAAGATCAATCATACATCAAGTGGGTCCCAATACATGTAGGCCCACCAAATCAAAGATCAACAATGGAGATCCTTTCTCCACCAAGATGTAAGGTCTAGATGACCCATAACTACTAGAAATTTAAATATCATGATGGGGTCTATGGAGAATGGCCCCATCATGGAATGATATTAATAATCAAGGTGGGCCATCGGGCACATCTTAGGGTCCAAAGTGAGATCCATACTATTGATCGGTGGGCCTCACTTGGCCCATCATAAAAATAAGAAAAAACTACCTTATAGAAGCACCCACCTTATGATCTTCTCTGTCTGTTGGAATGTCGGTCTCCTTGTGCTTCACTTTGATGGTGGAGATGAGAAATGGATGGCTAGGATGAGAGCTTTTGGGATGGAAAAGTGGGCCGCACAACTCACTTCTCTCCCTTAGAAATGTTGGACGTCCACCACTCTCTCCCTTGGAATGTTGCTTGGAAAAATGTGAGAGAGAAAGAGAGTTGTAAGAGAGATGAGGGATGGGTGTGATGGGTGAAAGGGTGAGGTGAGTGATGGATGTGGTACTTGAAATGTATGGTGGTGTAAGAGAAAGGGTGAGAAAGAGTTGACTTTAGAGAGAGAAAGCATGGGTTGCTTTGTACTTGACGTGAGGTGATTGATGGGATTGATTGATGGGATAGATTTGACATGTTATAGAGATTCTCTTGGGATTTGCAATGCGCGGTGTTTTCTTTGAACTGAACGCAGGTCTGCATCTCCCTGCCATGGTATCGGATTAGTGAGCGAGTCGCTGCGTCGGAACCGGGGTGACGGTGCGGTCGCAATGGTACAAATCTCGGATTAAATCGATTCAAATCTACAGGGTATGACTTAGGGTCACGCGTAAACGTCAATTATGGGTCGCAGGTTGCTGGAATTCGACGGGAAGGATCGTGGGAGTTGACAGAACAGTACAGATTAGGATATGGGTCTTACACTTATTACCTTTGATGTTACTTAAATCTGTACTCCCAAGCACCTACGCACCCAATACCTCTAGTTGTGAATCCATGTGCCTAACCCCACTGTTTTGGTTCATTTTATTCTCCTCATAGTCCTTAGTGACAAAGAGGAAACCATTAATACAATACTTATTATATTGCATAGAAAAAGCTAGAGGTCCTCTCACTACATCTTTAAATTCATTATCGTCAGATTCAATGAACTCTGGCTACCTCTTCAACCAAGATATGAATTTTTCCTCACTAGGCACCCTGTTGGTCCTCTTATAGCATCGCTGCAAGAAATCTTTGTGCTTCCTGCACAATATTCGATAACATTGTTATATTGAAATCGCATAAAGTAAGGAAGATATATATATATATATATATATATATATATATATATATATATATATATATATATGTATATATATATATATATGAGCTTATTGTACATACCCTTCCCACTCGTCGTAGCTAGGATGACTCTTCAGTACCCATGTACGAGCTTATTCATATTCGATACCCGCTAGGATAACACTTTGACCCGAACCTACTGGACCAACGCCGTCATCATTAGGCTCATCATCAACGATATCTTTCAACTTATGCAGTCCTGGAATGACTCCATTAAACCATTTTTCCAGCTTTTCTAGTAGGCTTGTTTTCTGTTTTCCTTTATATTGGTTGTAAAATATAACTATTCCTCTTGGATGTACTGCTTTGCAATACAACCCTCAGGTCGTGTCTTGTTACGGACATAGGCCTTGAATGTCTTCATGAACCTGACAAAGTTAATGATACATTATATATATATATATATATATATATATATATATATATATATATATATATATATATATAATTTTATATATATATATGTAAATGTAGATGTTAAGCCAATTTATTCTTATTAAGCTCACAGCGTATCTTTCAAAAGCATACATCCATCGATAGTATACAGGACCACATATGCGAGTCTCATCAGCCAAATGGATCGACAAATGCATCATAATGACAAATATCGATGGCGGGCATATAGTTTCAAGCTGACATAACATCCTAGCCATGCCCCTCTCAAGAGTAAGGAGTGTTTGAAGGTCTACGGTTGTTAAGCATAAGGCATTAAATAAGGTGCAAAAGCTTGTAATTATGGGACAAATGACCTTCTTATCCTTGAATGTATGATGGATGAGAACTAGGAGCAGATGTTGTATCAACACATGGTAAGAATGAGACTTCATTCCCTTTAAATCCATGCAATCTTCCTTTACGAAGGTCCTCCAATTCGCACTAAAACCGATCAGAACACGCAGCTCATGCAAAGTCTGAATGAATGGATTTTTCTCTTCTTATCTTAGACAGAAAGGACCTTGTTTCTGAATCACCTTACCATTGTTCTTTTTCAGCCATAGACGCTTCTAAATTCCCAATTATTTCAAATCTCTGCGTGCATTAGCATCATCCTTGGTTTTGTCAGGCGTGTTCAACATCAAGGCAACAAGGATTTCACATATATTTTTCTCAATATGCATGACATCAAGATTGTGACGCACAAGAATATCTTTCCAATACTCTAGATCAAATAATATAAACCATTTGAAGAACCATGGTGATTCAACATCATCCGCTAGCTCTTGTCGGCCTCCATTAATACCCCTTATATTACTCTTTCTAGTCTTCCCCCACTGTATATTCAAGTTTGCGGTTTGTCTTTTGACCTCAATCTCATCCAGACGGATCAGTTGATGTCGTATCTCCACCTTCTTGTTGAACGTGCTAGCACTTGTGTCCTTCCTAGCCTGTTTTGACATTAGCAACCATCGTCTGTTGTAAGCCCCGTATCCTAAACCGTACCATTCCATAGACTTTCGCGGTCTTACTGGTCGAATTTCAACAACCTTCGACCCTTAACCGATATTTGCATGCGACCCTGATTCGTATGCCATCAACCCGTATCGACTCAATCCAAGACCTTTACCATAGTGACCGCGCTGTCGCTGCGGTTTCGATGCCTCGACTCGCGCGCCGAGGCGATACCCTGGTCAGGAGATGTGGGCCAACGTTCAGTGCGAGAAAAATGTCACACGTTGCGAAACTCAAAGAAATCTCTACGACTTGTCACATCAATCCCATCAATCAATCACTCCATCAATTAATCACCTCACATCATGTCAAGTACAACATCACTTCACACCCCATCCCCAAGCAACCCATAAGTCAAAAGTTTCTTCCACATCTATACCTTTCTTACATCACCCCCTCCTTAAAGTCAACAAAGCCTTACATACCCATCTCTCTCCCATCCATCACTCCATCACCCCATCACCTCACATCTCCTTACAACACTCTCTCTCTTTCTCATTTCTCATCTCATTTTCTCAAGCAACCAAAAGCTACACACGTCTAACCATTTCAAGAGAGAAAGAGTGACTTTGTGTGGCCCACTTTTCCATCCCAAGATCTCTCATCCTAACCCTTCACTTCTCATCATCCACCATCAAAGTGAAGCACAAGGAGATAGGCGTTCCAACGGACCAAGAAAATCATTCGGTGGGTGCTTGATAATAGTAATTTTTTTATATATTTTTAAGATGGGCCAAGTGAGGCCAACCGATCAATGGTTTGGATCTCACTTGGGACCCTAAGATGTGGCCGATGGTCCACTAGGATCATCATGATCATTCCATGATGGGGCCATTCTCCATGGACCCCATCATCATGATTGTTTCATTGCATTAAGAAGGTCATCTAGACCGTCCATATTGGTAGGGAAAGGATCCCCACCGTTGATTTTTAATTTTGGTGGTCCCATGTGTAAAGGGATCCATTTGATTGTATGATTTTTTTTAGGGAGGACTCATAGTGGCGGAGCCCTCCATCATAAGTGTGTCCCACCCTCTATCTCTCTCTCTCTCTCTATTTCATTTTCTTTTTTTAAGATCATGATGTGTTTGTGTGGCCCACTTGAATGGACCCCACCTTGAAATATTTATTTTGTCCAAGCTATCCTCAAGTGGGGCCCACCTTATATGTGTTGTACACACACTATCCTTTATGAGGTGGCCCACCATAAGCAGGGCCCACCTCTAATGTATGTGTGTGCAACGTCCAACGTCCAGGGACGCTAGATGTGGGTTGGATAAAAACACAAATATAAGCTTGATTTTTTTAGCTTTTGGGGTGGTTCACTCTCATGGGCCCCAGCTTGATGTATGTATTTAATCCACGCCGTCCACCTCATTCCCTGAGACATTTGAACCGTTGAGCCGAAGAATGAGGCTGACCTGATCATCTAGTGGGCCATAATATAGGAAACTTTGGTGGTTACCGTTAAAAGAATCGCCTGATGTTTCTAAGCATCCAAAAATCTTGAACTTTGGACCCATTTCGCCCATTATGAGTCGTAGAATCCCATGGATGGAGTGGATTCACTTGGAGCGGGCCTCACACTCGAAAAACCTCAAATCAAAGGTTTTCCAAAAAAAAGGGAAAGAAAGAGGGTGCTGCAGCAGGCGCTGAGCTGTCAGCGCTGCCAGCACCGTGGGCGAGCGGATGAGCAGCCCCATGGCCCATCCGTGGGCCCCACCCTGATGTACATTTTGTATATCTGCACCGTCCATTTTTTGGGCCCTTAGGGCAGTAGGCTGCCCTCCAAAACCTAGCCCAATCCAAAGCTCAGGTGGCCCACAACACTGGAAATAGTGGTAATTGGGTGGTTGCCCTTGAAATTTATTTTGGGTCCACAGAAGTTTTGAATCAAGATGAAATTTGTGTTTTCCTTTAACTCAGGTCTGTATGACCTTGTCAACGGGTTGGATGGCATTTCAACATGGTGGTGGATCCCACAATGATGTATGTTTTATCTCCACTGTCTGCCTAGACGGTAGAGCCGCTAATGCATGTGTTCTATTCATGCTGTCAATTGACAGTGGGGCCCACCATGATGCATGAGTTACATCCAGTCCGTCCACCCATTTTGAAAACTCATATCATGAGCCAAAGAATGAGTCAGATCCTTAGCTCATGTGGACCCATCGTGATGCATGTGTTGCATCTAAACCGTCTATCCATTTTAAAAAGTCCATAACTTGAGGCTAAGATGAGCCAGATCCATAATCCAAGTGGACCCCACCTTGGCCTGTTTTGAGGCCTATCTTAATGTAGTTGTAGTAGTTCATTGGGGCCCACTTTCATGTGGATGTAAGGCCCATGGGATTAGACCCATTTGATGTATCCTAAGGCCCATGAGATTAGACCATTTGATATTTTAGGGGCCCATGGGTTAAGGTCCATTGAGATGTACAAGGGCCTATGGGTTGAGGCCCATTTGATGTGCATTGGGGCTCAATTGGTGTGGCCCATTTGTTACATATAAGACCCATGAGATTAGGCCCATTTGATGCAATCTAAGGCCCACGGGTTTTGACCCATTGCAATGCACATAAGACCCATTGGTGCGGCCCATTGACGTGGCCCACTTAATGAATAAAAGGCCCATATGATATGGCCCATTTGATGTATTTAAGGCCCAATGAGATGTACCTAAGGTCCATTGCAATGTGTGAACCTAACCTGGTTTACGTAATGTTATTCACTACGGGCTACACCTTGGGAGAAATGTTGGTTTGACGTCCACATTGCGAGTATAATGTTGGTTGGATGTCCACATTACGACCCTAGGGCCCATTAATAGGCCTGTACTTGTTGTGTGTCGACTGTCTAGGCTAGCTGCATTGTAAGGATAGTGCATTACTTTATAACATGTGTAGTATAGTTCCATGACTCATAATCATACGCATTATATGTATGCTTGATATGAGAAGTAACTGATCATAGCATATGTCTTTGGGCAGATTATTTATGGGACCCTGATTAGGCGGTGTTGCCCTACATGAGCGCATGATACGCGCAGGATATGCTGCATAATTTTGTAGTGTGATTCATGCATTTCGCATTGTGTGATATAGTTACTGTATGCCCTAGCAACATCGGGGCTGTAGCCTCCACAGGCGTATCGTGGTTGGCAGAATTGGATACCAAAAATCTCGTTCTACATGGGGTGCTATAGATATCCCTGGGTAAAAGTCCTTAAACCCTTATGCTACTAAGAGATTGCTCCAATGTCTAGACCGAGTGGGTACAGGAGCGCTGAGTGCCGATTACTAGACGGTCGTGCTTTCCACTATGTTGTGGTCGGTTGGAAGGGGGTGCAACCTTACCCACCCGAGAGTAACGGGAAAAGCTAGGCTGAGTTTGACCAGCTCGAAGAATGGGTCTGCTATCGACGAGCCGAGCCTGATATTGGCAGGCGGATAGTGAGGTTTCTTCCACTTACCTTATTGTGCGTGATGGGGCGGCAGTCTGGTTTAGAGTGTACTAGACCCCGGTTGTATCCCAGATTTGAGTTGTATTGATAGGTGGACTTAGATGAGGACTGTATGCTTGAGTTGCATTTCGCATCACATGGCCTTGGTACGTCCAACAGTATTCATGGATCCATCAGCATATTCTGCATTACTCTGATATTGCATGATCATATTACTACCTTGCGCACACACTTTCACCACCCTCTAAGCTTTCTATAAGCTTATGCACGACCGTTGCGTGCAGGTGACGTTGGGGCGCAATAGCGCTGAGGCAGGAGCACTTTGCAAATTATTTTAGAGATTTTGTTCATCATCATTGTATTTCCCTTTATGCTCATTGTACTTGTAAAGTTTTTTTTATCATAATAGAAATGTAATGGGGTTTTTGGTTGTTGTTTGTGGGTTATGCCATTGGTTATGCTTATCACGAATCAAATTGATCTTGAAAATCCTCCTCGTAGCATCCCAGGATCGGAACCTAACGAATGGGAGTTGGGAACTGAGAATGGGATTCTACAGAGGCTGTCGGAGCCAGATTCGGGGATCAGGAATTTTGTGAGCCTAGTTTCCGAGTTTGAGGCGTGACATCGTGGCCCATATAAACATGTTTCTTTCCATATTTGAGTCACAAAGAATCTGTATTAGGACCACATACAGGACAACCATACTTACCTTTTGTCATACAACCAGAATCGTTACCATATGCTGGAAAGTCATGGATTGTCCAAAGCAGAACGACACGCATGTTGAATTTTTTTTCATGGTATACATCAAACGTCATGACCCCTTCTTGCCAGAACTTTTGCAGTTCATCATTCAATGGCTGTAAATAAATGTCAATATCCTTTCCTGGTTGTCGTGGTCCCTCAATGAGCAAAGTCAACATAGTAAACTGAGGTTTCATGTAAAGCTTTGGTGGAAGGTTGTATGTCACACACATAACAGGCCATGAACTATGCGACATAGTGAAAGCGTCGAATGGGTCAAACCCATCTGTAGCCAAACCCAATCGAACATTGCGAGGCTCAGCTGAAAAATTTGTATACTTGTCATCAAGATTCTTCCATGCAATAGAATTGGCCAGATGCTCCATCTTTTCATGTTGAAATTTTCTAGTTGAGTGCCAAGACATTTCTTTCACCAACCATAGCACACTGAACATTCTTTGTAGCCTTGGTGTTAATGGAAAATACCTTAACACCTTCCTAGGTATTTGAGATTGTTTTATCTCAGAATCCATTTCAGTCTTGTACTTAGAAGTTTTACAATTTGGACAAATGGTTTTTATCTCGTTCTCTCTCCAGTATAAGATGCAGTCATTTGGACAAGCATGGATTTTCACATAATCAAGACCCAACTTTGAAATGATCTTCTTCGCTTGGTAGGTATTAGTTGGGGCCTTGTTACTGGAAGGTAACACCTTTAGTAGTTAAAGGAGCTCTGTAAAGATTTTTTCACTCCATCCATGATTCACCTTTAATTTGAAAAGCTGTACAATGAAAGTCAGCACGGTGAAATCTTAGGCCCTAGGGTATAGCTCAGTCATTGCATCTCGTAGATTTACTTCAGAATCATTGGTTTCATTTTCTCCAAAGACACCTTCAACTACAGGGGTCACATTTGGCTCATCATATACAACTTCATCTAGGTTATTACCACCAAGTTCTTGAACGATCATGTTGTGAACCTCATTTAAGTTCGGGACACTATGGTATTGTTGTGAACTTGAATCACGTACAGTACACTTGGGTGATACATGCTCCCCATGCATGTTCCAAACCGTATAGCTTGGATCGAATCCATTTTTCATTAGATGTATTTCCATATCATCATAAGAAACCGGAAAACATGCACATCTGCAAGTGGTGCATTGACAAGGAACGAATTCTCTACCAGGAAGGTTTTCTTGTGCAAACTTTGAAAAACTTCTTATTCCAGAAATAAAATGTGGGTCTGGAAAACTTAGTGTCATCCACTCCCTATTCATTTTAGTCAAATCTCGATTAACCAAGGGGTCCATTTTCAGCCTACACCTTATCAAAAATTAAAGTTAGCAATTAGCCTAATGCACCATCCTCCTCAAAGTTGGAAATGAAGGAAGTGCTATCAGATGATTAGACCCAAATAGATATTATACACCAAATACAATGTATTAAGGAGTCTACAATCATTGTATTTTTATAATAAATTAGTAAAAAATGACCAATAGAGCCATGGTGGACACTTGCATTTGAGGAAGCCCTCTTTCTAGTCTTCGAATGTTTCTTCTTCTTCTTTCTTTTTTTCTCCATAGGAAAGAAGGTAAGGCATCCAAATTCATCTTTTTCAGTTAGCTTCTTAAAACACACTAGAATAAGGTTTTCTTAGGAGAAACTCTCCTGTTGGTAGATAGAAACCAGCTTCCTTGATGGCTATCATGGAAGAAGAACATTCGCTAGAAAAGACGAGAAAACTAATTGAGAGCATGGAGAATCTCGTCTTTGTATGGCATTCTTGTAAATTCGAGAATTGGGAATAATAATAAAAAAAAGAGCGAAATACCAAATAAGCTAAAATAGAAAGTACATTTCTACAACAGCAAACGACAAGTGCTTACAGCCATTTGTTGTGAACTTGCTAAACATGTTGAATTGGATGTAAGTTAATAATAATAAATCCCTCTAGTTATTGCTAGATTGGGATTAACAAGAGGCCATTCACAGATGCATCATCATAGTAAATCTAGAAACTGTTTGTCAGTTACAGATTACAGAATTGATGAATCCTTTTTTTTAATCCAGAATTTTTAAGTGAAAAAGAAGAAAAAACAAAGAGAGGGAGAAAATAGATTACAACAATATGCCCCTCACTGCTAACCAATAAAACAAAGAGGACTTTCCCTAGCCATACCATGACCCCATACGCTCATCTCTTATCACAATGAGTAAACTAATCTTTTCCAGCTACCATTTTTGCCTCTGCCTATCAGTAGCATTACTATCCTTCCTGGGCACTTCAGGAGAATACAGGATGATGGCAGTGAACATTGTCTTGTGTTCATGGTAATGGCTGCCATCATCAAATCATAACTCACCATTGATCATCTTTCTGCCCATTTTATGTGTGGATGGAGGTTTGGAACCAATTTCAAGCATTATTTGGAATTGAGTTGAGGTTGCAAGAAACATTAACGGATCTCTTTAAGGGGTGGACTAGAGGACCATTTTCTAGGAAGGAGATATTTTGTGAAAGATTTTCTTACCATCTATCTGAGGGTGGCAATGGGCTGACGACCTGACCCTATGGGGCCATGCCTCGAGCCTATAGAATCTGACCAAGGGCCAGGCCCATACTTGAAATCTATGCTTGGTGTCTAGATCAGGCTAGGCCAGTGATGAATGGCTCAATCCAATCAAGTTGGCGACCTCATGTGGAAAGAATGTATGGCTTAAAGACACTTGTTAATGGTACTCATTCAACATACATGTGTAGTTTAAAGGACTGTTGGATCTATGTTCAAGTTTCAATGATCCTAACCATTCATATGGGGGACTCGTTGTGGTTAGTGGAAACCCAAAATACATAAATAAATAAATAAATAAATTTTAGATTGGATATTTCAAACTTTTTTTAAAAAGGTGGAAATGCACATCTTAGTAGCTTCATGCCACTACTTGATACCTGACAAATGCAGTGAGGTGAATTAACACGTGGTATGGCACATGTGTAGTGGATGAACCACCACCATTTAAGAAATGGTGGAAATGCACATCTTAGTGACTTAGTCTAGCCCTTCAATCACATTTCTCAATGTATATGAATGCTTGTTCCAGTAACATAACAGACATTACACCAAATTAAAAGACATTCAAATTGAGCTCGCGAACTAACAAACCAACAAATTTTCTGGAATTCCCTTCAAGATTTATATATATATATATATATATATATATATATATATATATATATATATATATATATATATATATATATATATATATATATATATATATATATATATATATATATATGCTGAATGAAAGTTAGTTGATGTTTGCAAACACTATGACCAACCATTGCAGCAGTGTGCAATAAAGTCAGATGCATCTTAGTAGCTCCATACCACTACTTGATTCCTGATGAATGCTATACAGTGGATTAACATGTTTTATGACACGTGTGGTGGTGAGTGACCAACATTTAAAAAATGGTGTAAATGCACATGCTAGTCTAGCACTTCAATCATATTTTTTACATTATGCCTGTGCCAGTAACATAAAAGACATTGAAAAAAAAAACATAGAAATTCAAATTGATGTCACAATCTGACAAACCCAAAAAAAAATAAAAATAATTCTAGAATTCCTTTCAGGATCTTAAGACAATCCACTGACATCACCATCATTACCTTTAAATCCCATCCAGTCCACCCTAATCCCTTCAAAATTTCTTGGGGCGTGTTTAGTTCAAGGGATTAAAAGGGATTGGAAGGTTTAATCTTAGTATTGGTCGGGCATCCCAAACAGACTGGAAATAGCAATCCTGGGATATAGCAATCCCATAGATCTTACACCAATCCACTGACGTAGCTATCATTACCTTGAAATATGTGCAATCCACTCTAATACCATCCAATTCCGTCCAATCTGCCCGGCCAAATAGGCGCTAATGGTGGGCGTTCAATCACCACAGTTTCCTATGGTGTGGTCCACCGGAGATTTGGACCTAAAATGAGCTGGAAAAAATGAATGGCCTACATACATATATTATGGTGGAGCCCACAAAGCATTTTTAAGGCCCATTTGGCCTGGTGGACTCAAAGGAATTGAATTGTATTAGGGTGGATGGCTTGGATTTCTAGGTATTGATGGTGCTGTCAGTGGATTGTCTTCAGATACATGGGATTGCTATATCCCTGGATTGATATATCCAGTCTGTTTGGCAAGCCTGGCCAATACCGGGATTAAACCTTCCCATCCCTTCTAATCCCTCAAGCCAAACACGTCTCAGGGATCGGGATCAGATCATGACTTGATCTATTTCTGGTGGCCTCTACAGGTGGGAACGCCTAAAAATCATGCATTTGGGTCTGATACAATTAGGTCATAAAAGCATCTCTTTTTTAGTGACAATTTTGTGTGGTAGCAACCAACATTGCTGTAGCTGCATCTGATGACATGATTTCACTCACGATGATACACTTGTTATTTAACAGGAAATTGTAAACCTATTTCTTTGCAGGCAGGCTATCCCAAATTTATTTGAAGGTAGAATGGATCTGGGAGGCGGCATGTTCCTTAAGGGCATACCCACCAGCGTGGAAGTTGGCTTCCTTACCCTGTTGGAATCTCTCAACTTCTGCAAGGTTGGCCTGTATCTAAAATGCACAAAATGGCCAATATGGGTGGTGGACTCTGTTCGGCACTCCTGGCCAATCCCAAGATTTAACTTCCAATCCCTTCGAATAACATCCAATCCCTTCCAATCCGACTGGCCAAACGATCCCTTAGATTTCAGAAACAGGGAGAGGGGAATGCGGATTGAAGGATTGAAAGATTTGAGAAAGAGATAAAAAGGGAGAAAGAAAGAAACTAACCATACGTGCTCCGTCTTCTTCTCCTTCTCCTTCTTCTTCTCCTTCTCCTTCTTCTTCTCCTTTTTACAGTGAAATGGGTTTTGAAAACAGAGAGGGGAATGCGACCTTGAGACAGGGAGAGAGGGTGAGGGAGATCGGGATATCGAGAGAGGGCAAGGGAAAGAGAGATACTGAGTGCGAGAGAGAGAGAGAGAGAGAGAGAGAGAGAGAGAGAGAGAGAGAGAGATGGGTTCGTCAGCGAGCGAGCGGGAGAAAATGGCAGACAGGGGTTTTTGGTTTTTGAGGGGTTTGGGGTTTTGGAGGGGCATGTGACGGACAGCTCCCAGGACATTTAATAGTTTTAGGACCGTGGGGCCCACTGTGATGTATTTCATATATCCACTCCATCCATTAATTTTAAATTATTATTTTAAGTGCTAATAAAAAAAATGAGTTAGTTCGAATCTATAAGGAGACAACACATTATATTAACAGTAAAAATTTAATTTATATTATTTCTTATGGTGTGGTCAGACATTTAAACTACATAATTTTTGGGCTCATGCACTGAAATTATATATCAGAATTTTTGGACGGCTTAGATCAAACACATATATTCCAATGGACCTTATGGATCCCCTTAAGAACCATCTATATTTAATATGTTTTAGGTGGGGAGATACGCTTTAGCTACAGAGCACTTAGGCTACGGATTAAATCCGTAGCTATATTACTACAGATTAAATTCGTAGCTAAAAGCTTTCAACCTCTATAACCTTTGCTCGATTTTTTGGTAGTGATATTCGTAGGATTCTCACTTGCATGGATCTTCTCCAGAGCAATCGATCCATCTTCTAGTAATGAATGTATGAAGTGATAAATGATGTCAATATGCTTGATCCTTAAATGAAAGGCTGAATTCTTAGCTATGTGTATTACTCTCTGACTATCACTATACAGCTTGCAATCTGCTTTCTTCTTTCCCAACTCTTCCATGAAACCTTGCATGCACACCATCTTCTTGCATGCCTCTGTAACTGCAACATATTCTGATTTCGTTATACTGATAAATACTATCTTCTGTAACTGAGAGACCCAACTGACTACAACACTACCCAGAGTAAAGACATAACCTATAGTGCTTCTTCTACTATCGATATCTCTTGCCAAATCTAAATCTACGTAGCCTTATAGCTTCATTTCCAATCCTCCATAACACAGTCCTACATCCACAGTACCTACCAGGTATCTTAAGATCCACTTCACAGCTTCCCAATGTTCTTTTTCGGGCTTATTCATGAACCTGCTAACAACTCCCACTGCTTGAGTAATGTCTGACCTCGTGCTCACCACAACATACATGAGACTCCCAATAGCTAACACGTATGAGACTTTAGCCATATAGTCACGTTCATCATGCATCTTTGCACCTTGCTTTTTAGAAAGCTTGAAGCGGTTGGCTAATAGAGTGCTAACCGGCTTAACACCTCACATATTGAATCAATTAAGTACCTTGGCTATGTATTCTGCTTGTGACAAAACTAGTTTCTTATTTTTCCTATCACACTTTATCCTCATGCTTAAGATTTGTTTTGTAGCTCCTAAATTCTTCATGATAAATTCTCTATACAGTTATCTTTTGAGATCTGAGATGTCCTTCATGCTTGATCTGGCCACAAGCATATCATTTACGTATAAAAGAAGAATGATGTACGAAGTATTAAACTTCTTCAAATAGCAACAGTGGTCTGCATGACATCTCCTAAAACCATTTCTCGACATGAAATTGTCGAACTTCTTGTACCACTACCTCGGAGCCTGCTTTAGGTGTTCACACCCCAAGTATAGGGTTGTGATGTAGTAATAATCTCAATAAGACCGAGGTCGAATCCACAGGGACTGAACCTTGTACGTAATCTGAAAGTAACTTAAACTAGAACTAGGCAAAGATGTAGTCTAAATCAGGGAGAATTAAGAGAATAATGGTGAAACACTTTAACTAAAATTTATAAAATTCAAAGGTGGGAAACTAGGGATTCTAAGGATTCACTTGTAGAGATCATGGAGATCTATGCTTGAATCAAAAGTGTAACTGAAATCAGAATCTTATCTTCATCCAGTTGGAAGATATATCATTAAAAACTAAATCTGAACTTCCTTTAGATTTAGTTATAAAAAAGAAGATAGGTATGAGAATTAGAATTGATTCCATCACAAAACTATGCCCATGAGACAAAGCAAACAATAGAATTTAACCAATCCATAACCAATCTATGGGATGTATGAATGTTGGGAAGGATTCTATCATCCAACCATCCTAGGAGATGATGGTGAACAATAGGGTTCCCAAATTCATAAACCCTATAATGCTAAGATCATGCTCAATGCTATCGCAAATCCATTTTAATTTAAGTCACAACAAACCATTAAAAATTGAAAGCATTCCTATTAATCAAACTAGAATCAAAAGAGAGTTTAATTAAAACATGAATCCAAGCCATAGGCACAACTCATCACGCTACAAGCTTCACCGCTTAGCCCTAGCTAAGAGGTTTAATCAATTAGGACCATGATTAAGGTAGATCTTTTAAAAGAAATTAAATAAACGAATAAGAAGTAAAGAAGGAAAAACTTGTTGAAGCCGGCCCACACTCCACACCACGCCTCCACGATTAAGGATCTGATGCCCCCTCTCCCTCTCATGTTCTTCTTCTTTTATAAGGATAAGAGGCGGTGGAAGAAGTCGGTCGAGTGAAGTTTTACGCACAGTAGCCGCCAAAACGCAAGCCGAGTTGCATTCTGACGGTGTTTTCGGGCGGTGGATGTCCAAGAAATATGTTTTGACTCCATGGTTAGGGTAAAAACCCCCCTTTAAAGATTCTGGACAGTTCAAATCATCCAACCAAGCACAAACGATGTCCCACAACACTCCGCAACATCCAAGAAAACCGGACGTGCGTAGGGTGCGAAAATTCTTCCGCTATGATGCTCGATGGGCCCCACAATGATGTTTTTGGAAAATGCACCCTGCTCGTTATATTCTTTGCGAAATTTCAGTTGGAAAGGAGTGGTTTTAGTCGATTTTTGGTGCGGTCCACTGTATCAAACTAACTCGCCGTTCATTATACGTTTTTCAACGATTCACATGTGTATGTGTGTATGAGGCCAAAAGGCCACCTTCGTGAGGGTCTTCCCTACCCCAGATACGCAATGGACGATCCAAATCGTCTGTTTGGACAATGGGTGGGGCCCACTAGCCAAAACTGCCTTCCTGTGTGAGAAGGGAGATGGATCGGGTCAACCTCCTGTTGACCAGTCCTGGCGTCCAGTGTGTGTCTAGTGCACGTATATGCTATGTACACGTAGTGTACTTATGGGGTCCAATGTGGTATTAATGAGAAATCCGCTACGTCCATCCATTTTGTCACCCCAATTAAGGAATTGAGACCAAAATTGAAGCACATCTAGGTATCAGGTGGGCCCTAAATCAAAGATTTAGTGGCTGATGGGTCACTTTCATAGGGATCTAATGGCTGAAATTTGATGTGTACGGTTGATTTATGGTCCTTAGGCCATATATAAAGTTTCGAGCCGAACGGATGGTGGGAACCCTGTGATCTTGCATTTTAGACAATTTTTTGACCCGTTTAACGTGAGTGGCCTGATTTTCTTGGATCTCTGGCGTGTAATTTCTTTGACCTCGGTCCCGTGGGGTCCGTCCCTCGACTTGGTGACTTTTGAGCATTAATTTCATGCTTTTAGTACCTTTTTCAGTCTAAGCTCTTTAAATTCACCTTGCAACAAAAATATGATTAAAATAAGACATTAAGGATTATCATGTATATAAAATTAGATAATAATTGAGGTTTAATATGTAATATTTGACCCTTAACATCAGGCCATATAGACTCTTCTTCAGTTTGCACACCTTATTTTCCTTTCCTAGTGTCACGTATCCTATCGACTGATGCATATATTTCTCTTCTTAAAGGTCCCCATGAAAAAAGGTTGTCTTAACATCTAGCTGCTCTAAATGTAAGTCCTTTATAGCCACTATACTCAAGACCATACGAATCGTAGACATTTTCACCACTGGTGAAAATATTTCAGTGAAGTCATACCTGCCTTTTGTAAGAACCCTTTCATAACCAATCTATCCTTGTACCGTTTCGAATCATCATGCTCCTCATTCGGTCTGTAAACCCACTTGTTATGAAGAGCTTTCTTACCATTAGGTAGAGTGACTAGCTCCCATGTACGATTAGACTCAAGATATTCCATCTCATCATCCACGACCTGCTCCCACTTAACTTGTATATCTGACTGTAATGCCTCTTCAAAACACTCTGGTTCACCATTATCTATCAGCAGTAGATAATGTGAGGAGGGTGAGTATCGGACCGTGGGTCTCCTCTCCTAAGTAAACCTCCTCACAACCGGTGTCTACGACTCTACCTCATTATGCTCCTATGCATATTCGTCTTGTGGCGTTGTAACACCCATGTCTAATAAGTCTTCCAACTCAATGATTTCTTTCTCATCGGCCTTATTTTGTTACACACTGTCCTTATGCATCACTTTTTCATTGAAGACTACATCTTTACTTTTGATGATTTTTCAGTTCTCTGTATCTCAAAACCTATAGCCAAAATCATGTTTCTCGTAGCCTATAAATGTACACTTCCTGGACTTTGCATCCATCTTGTTTCTGTGCTCTGTATCAATGTGAATATATGAAGTACAACCGAATACTTTAAGATGTGCAAGGTTCACTTTTTTCCTAGTCCACGTTTCTTCTAGTAACCCATCATCCAATGGTATTAAGGAACTTTTATTGATGAGATATGCGACAGTATTCATAGCATCTGCGCAAAACATCTTAGGCAACCCTACATGTAACCTCATGCTCCTGGTGCGCTCAAAGATGGTCCTGTTAATACGTTCAGTCACACCATTTTGTTATAGTGTCCCTAGAATAATTTTCTGATGTTTAAATCCATTTGCTGCACAATACTCCTCAAACCTCTTATCACAGTACTCTCCCCCATTATCTGATATGAGATATTTTACTGTTTTATCTGTCTCGTTTTTCACCATTACTTTTCACTTCTTAAATACATCAAATACATCAGATTTGTATTTTAAGAAATAAACCCACAGTTTTCTAATAGCATCATCAATAAAGGAAATAAAATAATGTGAACCACCAAGAGATGATACCTGTGTCGTTCCCCACACATCAATGTGTACAAGCTCTAAAAGATGTGTCTTTGGAGCGCGTCCTATTTTTTTGAAACTTACCCTCTTCTACTTGCCATACACGTAGTCCTCGTAGAATTCCAAGTCAATAAACTTTAGCCTTGGTAGCTTCCCTTTTGACAATAGCACTTTCATCCCTTTCTCACTTATATGTCCCGACCTCCGATGCCATAACTGTGCAATTGCGAGTGAACTATACAATCCCGAAGTTACATACAAAGTACCTTCCTTCTTGCCTTGAGATACCACCAAGGCACCTTTTGTGATCTTTTAAGAATCACTAGTGAATGTCGTCACATATCCGGTATCGGCCAACTGCCCCACTGAGATCAAATTCCGTTTCAAACTCGATACATGTCTGACATCCTTCAATTTTAAAGTCGTTCTATCTTTCTGATTTATATGAGCGTTCCCCTTTCTAATAATACTGCACGGCTTATCATCACCCAGATAGACTCTTCCGAAGACACCTGACACATAATCACGTAGAACTTCCTTACACGAAGTGACATGAAACGAAGCACTCGAGTCTATGACTTAAGACTCATTGCTCATATTAAGAGACAAGATTAATGCCTCTGTGTCACTTTTCTTAAATAGATTCACTGAAACCTTCCCACCTTGAGAGCTTCCTTCTTGTTTCTTAAGCGCTCTGCAATCACGTTTCATGTGTCCCTTCTTTCTGTAATACCAACACCCGTTTTTGTCTTTCGGTCTCTTAGACTTCCTCCTCAACTTAGAACGTCCATGTTTATTGCCTCCTTTGTTCAACGATCTTCCTCTTCCTTCAATGTTTAGAGCATTCCCTAAATCCCCTGAAACTCCTCATGCCTTTCTTTTAGATTTTTCGCTGATGATTAAACCGGCCATATCATCGAATTTCAGCTTTGTCGACCCTGAAGAATTGCTCATAGCAATCACCAAACCATCCCAACTGTTTGGTAAACTGGACAAGATCAATAACGCCCTGACCTCATCTTTAAAAACAATGCTAATATATTCCAATTGGCTCGTGACTGTATTGAACTCGTTTAGATGTTCAGTCATGCTCTCATCATCTAACATCTTCATGTTGAATATTTGTTTCATAAGATAAACCTTGTTGGACGCTGAGGGTTTCTCATATATTGTAGTTAGGATTTCTATTAATTCTTTTGTGGTCTTCACCTTGGATATATTGAAGGCAATGCTTTTAAACAAAGAGAGTCAGATTCTTCTTAAAGTCTTTCGATCTAATAAAGACCATTCATCATCTGTCATCTTCTCTAATTTCTTCTTTTTTCCTCGTAGAGGAATATAGAGGTCTTTCTGATACAAATAATCCTCCATCTGCATTTTCTAGAAGCAAAGTTTAAACCATCAAACTTCTCAATTATAGTATTTCCTTTTTCCGTCATCGCTTTTACTTGAACTAAACCAATAGCTTTGATATCAGTTGTTGCGCATCACGCCAACAATACTAGTGAACCAAGATTCAATCTTCAATCTCACCCATAAACGATAAACAAAAATAAATATAATCTAGAGATAGAATCAAAATATACCAAACAAACCACAAGATATAATATACGTGGAAAAACCCCAACAAGGGTAAAAAAAAAAAACCACAGGTGCAAACTTCCACTATGAAGAAAAATAGATTATAAGTAATATACTAACCTCTTGATGCTCCCATGCATAGAGAAAACCCTTAGCCTAGCTTAGAAAATCCTTTTTCATACCCTAGAATAGCCATAGGAACCCCTATTTATAGTTTAGGCAACTTCCCTTCCGCACTCTTGCGAAACCATCTCAGATTTATGCAGTCCGCATCAAATCCGCGCAGAAATATGTATAACCTCGACTAGTCGAGAAAGGTCTTCGACTGGTCGAGTGGGCCACTCGACTGGTCGAGCACCACGGACCAAAAATAACTTTTGCTCGCTGGACTTTGAGTCGAGCGAACCCTCGACTGGTCGAGTGAGCCACTCGACTGATCGAGCAGTCCACTCGGCTGGTCAAGCGGCATGGTCCAGATGAGGCTCCACACCTCAACACTTGCATTCTCCACCTAGAATGTGGCTCCATCTGCACTCTTATGCAAGGGTGTCCAATCTCATCAATGACTACTGAGATTGATCAAGCCCACGTAGTATTTGAACTTCTCTCTGGTCACCAACTTTGTCAAGATTTATTTATTTTTCCTTTCACTTCTTCTTGTTAGTAACGTGCACCCACTCTCCTCCCTTTTACATGTGGCATGCACGGAAGCAAGTATTAAGGAGCTCGTGCTATAAAAGCTCCATATGGGGCTCATTATAATAATTGTGTTACATCCACTCTATGCATCTGTTGTACTAATTTAAATTAGGATGTCGATACAAAAATAGGGGGATTGAACAACTACGTGATCCGCAAAATGGAAACAATTAAATTGATCATCCACCATTCAACCTTTCTTTTTTTTTTTCTCAATGCGTATATGCTCCTATGTAGCTTCGCCCTCTCTCTCTCTCTCTCTCTCTCTCTCTCTCTCTCTCTCTCTCCCCCCTCTCTGCACCCGCACCTCCTGGTTTTCAATAAAAGGTTAAAGATAAAGTTTAAATCCAAATTAATATCCCTTTAAAGCAATTTCATTAATATAGTAATAAAATACATCTATATCATACGACAAGCGCTCAAGTACAACCACATAAGACAAATCCTACGTTAAAAGGGAAAATTAAGGAATTATATCAATATATGTACAAATGTAAATATGTGCCATGTGTTTACAAGATATTCTAATCTAATTCTTTATCGTAGAGTCAAGAATGCTAACGATAAATCTTCTTCAGCATTTAACAAGTGATAATGATCTTAATAGCTAGGTTATGGAAATCTTTTGTAGCATCAAACATTGAGGAATTTGTGCAAATAGACTTTGAATGAATATATATATATATATATATATATATATATATATATATATATATATATATATATATATATATATATATATATATATATATATATATATATATATATATAATTAACCTAATAGATCAATTTAACTATTTAGTCGACAATGTTTAAACCAAAAATTTGTCAAACAACCATTTACTCTAAAAGCTTAAGCTGTCAGAGTGTGGTGTAAGATTCGAACATAAGACCTTCCGCTCTGATACCATGTCAGACAACCATTTACTCTAAAAACTTAAGCTGTCAGAGTGTGGTGTATCAATGTATATCAAGGGACTTTATCACTTCAACAGAATTTTGTAGCATGCAGTGCTAGCAATGATAACTCATCGCATCAGCATTAGAATGTTGGGATCGTAAAGGAGAAACAATAGGTGTGGCGAGGGATGCCTCATTGATGAAGTACCAAAGCTATCAAAATTTTAAAATAAACTTAATAGCGTGGCATTAAAGCAGTTGGGCGGGAGGTCATAGGTGTAGCCCATCCAAATAGAGGAAATTTTGAAAAAATCTCCACACGCAAGATTGTAAACTCAACCTGTATCTCACCTAGTTTCATCACTCAGCGCAATGAAAAAGTAGTCAAGGCACTATTAATTAGGAGTAAATCTTAGTGCTAAATCAACCAAAATCAGGAAATAAACTGAAGTAAATCTTATACTAGGAGTCAAGGCAATACACTTGTCTTTTTTACCTTTCCCCCACTTTGAAGTGAATAGATGAAAGGTTAGCAACCATCAATATTTCCATGTTGAACATGGATATTAAGGTCCACGTTAATGAATGTTTGACAAAGGTGTTCTTAGTCAATATTAAAGTAAAAGACTATAAACTTCTCTTTAGGCACGTAACCTTTAGATGCATCTATTAACAAAATATATTGTAGTAAACTTGAAATTGCCATATAGTATTCACTTCCATCCTAACAACAATGAATTTAGTTTTGATATGTTCACCAAATTAAGGCCACCCTACCAATTTCATCATCATAATTGAATTCCTAGTAAAAGATAGTCCATACATCAATTATGGAATAAGTTAGAATTCTCTATGAAGTTGTCAGGAAATCTTATGTGTGTGTAGAGAGAGAAAGATCTTTCAAGCCATTTTGTATGTAGCCAGAGCAATTGAGTGTGTTAGTCCTTTTATATTAGAAGATGTTAGAGAGAGAGAGAGAGAGAGAGAGAGAGAGAGAGAGAGAGGTCTGTATCAATATTAGAACAATTGAATCTTAGTGTTTTCTAAAGTAGGAACCGGTAGAAAGAATGAGCTTTTTTTTTTTTTTTTTTTCTTTTTTCTTTTTTCTTTTTCTTTTTCTTTTTTAATATGGAAATTGAATAAAGGGCGAGTGCATGTGTAGTTTGTTATGTGTACTTGTTAGCAATATGTTCACTGTTTCCATGGGCAGCCTGCTTCACGATGCCTTGTAGCCTCTTTCATTTTGATTTCCATCCTTCAAGCCTTACGGTCCTAGTTTCATCCACCACTAAGGCTCACATGATGAGTTGTTCGATGATCAAAACCACCCATGTTGTGGAATTTATTCAACAGTAGAAACCCTTAAAAATTTGCAAGGAACAGATAACTTTTACCATAATTATAAGTAGTTGCAAGACTAATTTCAGAAAAAAGATCGTCCATGCATTAATCATGAAGATAGAAAACTGAATCTTAAAGCCTATTTATTTAGCTAATTACCCAAGTAAAAAGGAAATGTGCTATCATTACAATTTTACTACCGTCAACCAAATAAGCGAATCATTATTCAAGTGCAGATGTAGAGACAGATAAATAAATTTATAATCATTGCACCTCTTCCTAATATTACCCTAAAAATCTTCAATCCAACTGTGACATCATTGTCTTTTTGTGATGATTTCACACTTAAATAACAGCGTCCATCATTGAACCCATTGTTTTTAGTGGTGTGGTCCACTTGAACTTTCGATGTGCCTCATTTTTGGGTTTCTACCCTAAAATGATCTGACAAGATGAATGAATGATGTGGATATAACAGATACATCTTGGTAGGGCTCCCAACATAGTTTTGCCTGGGAAAGAGGTTGAATTTTGCTCCATTTTGAGGTGGAATTCCAGAAAAAAAAAAAAAGAAGCCTATCATCATGCTTTTACCATTTATTACCATTTTTCCTATCATTATGCTTTTACCATTGATTAGCATTTTTTTAAAATCTCTGATCAGCCGGGCCCTATAAATATCTAATAATCATATCATCCAAACCATTGATCACACAGAGCCCACCTAATAGAAGTCTTGCAGTATTCGCTTCCCTCCTCCTCCTCCTCCTAATAATAATAATAATAATAGCAACTTAAAGAGGTAGTTAGTTTCAATATGATTACCAAATGTTAAGCTGCCAATTTCATCACTATAAATGAATTGAATGACTAAAAAATCAGAAAAATAAATAAATAATAAATGGAAATTCTCAAAATATATTGAATTCGTTGGTTTTGAGCCATCACGTGGCCTTCTGATGAGTGCCCTTGAACATAATGCTGTTTAGTAGGCTTGTCCGGCGTCTCTGTGTGGGCCAAACTGGATTTTGAATTGGTATGGTCAGATCCATCAAGCCCTACATTTTAAAATTTTGACAATGTTTACACTGGGCCTGGCCCATTTACTAATTGGACCCTAGAATTCCTCTCTTGCAAATTCTCATGCGGTCTACGGTCAATGTCTTCGATCTTCAGCAAGTACAAGTTTCAAGCACTTGATTAGGTATGAACGAGGACAACCATACATATGGTGGGGCCCAGACTTGTCCTCGGGTCTTTAGTCAAAACAAATGGGCTACTGGTTTGGTTACTCACGGTCAAGCTGATGAGATTTCCGTCCGTATAAGTGCGCGGTTGATCTGCTGAAGAGGGACGCGGATTTCCTGCGAAAGGCTTTTGCAGGAAGTTGATGCACTCGGAAGCTAGGTGGGCCCCACCATCATGTTTCTGAAAAATCTATTCCGACCATTTTTTTCAGATCATTTTAGGACATGAGACTAAAAATCAGGTGGACAAAGACTCAAGAAAGCCATACGAAGAGGAAAACTAGAGAAAGAGTTACGCACCGTTGAAATGTTCCTAGGCTCCACCTTGATGTTTATATTCTATCCAAACATTTTATAAGGTCATTCCCACTGGGATGAAGTGAAAACACAAAAAAATTAGCCTGATATGAAAATTTTGTGGCCATAAGAATGTTTAAACGATTGGTCACCGTTGAAATGTTCCTAGGCTCCACCTTGATTCACCTGATTTTTGGTATTTTATCCTAAAATGATCTTTAAAAACGGATGAAGGGGTTGGATTTTTAATACACATCATGGTGAGCCCCACCTAGAATCCTAGCTCAGGAGCTTCATGCAAAATGCTTTCTCAGAAATCCACGTCCATAAAAGAGGGCTCATGTTTCGGTAATTAAGGCTAGCGATTTTCGTGGGCCATGCCCTAAATTCTCATAGATTAGAAGAACTAGGCCAAAGTTGGCCATTTTCCACTAAATAATTTATCCGCAGGCCATCCATCGAACGACGTGGATTTCCTAAGAAAGGCTTTAACGGGAAGTTTCTGCGCCGAAAACTTAGGTGGGACTCACCATGATGTTTGTGAGAAATCCATCCCGTCCATCCATTTTTTAAGATCATTTTAGGATACAGTGCCAAAAAAAGAACTGAACAAGTACTCAAATGAGCCGAAAATGTGGGGATTGAATGTCCATGGTTGAAGTATTCATGAGTCCTCGTAAGCTTTCAATGGGACTAATATTTCTGTTTTCAATTCATTTAAGTAGGAATTAGATTACAAACGGTATGGATGGCATGTAAACAACACTGTCAACTCTAGGGAGGTTAAAACTTTAGAAATTTCCTTTCCCTACCCACCTTTTCCTCTGGTGCTGCATACTTAGTCTTGGATCATTTTCGTTTTTCATCTCAAGTGCTAAAATGGTCTCACAAAATGTATAGATGGGATGGATTTCTCACAAACATCACGGTGGGCTCCTCCTAAGTTTCTATTGCAAGAACTTCCTCCAAAGGGCTTTAGCTGGAAATTCGTGTCCATCCATCGAAGGGTCAGAATTCTTGGATTGCATACTGAGTTACTCGGTTCATCCATCGAAGGGTCAGGATTCTCGTATTGCATACTGAGTTACTCGGTATGCTCTTATCATAATGAGAGTACTGAGTAAACTCAATTGGGCCCACCATGAATGTATGTGGTTTATCCACGTTGTCCATCAATTTTTTTAGTTTATTTAAGGAGTTGAGCCTAAAATTGAAACATATAAAAAGTTCAAGTAGATCATACCACTGGAAAAAGTTAAAATAATGACTTTCACCTTTGAAACCTTGTTAGGTCTCACAATGATGTTTATTTGTCATCCAACCTGCCTATTTGGCCAGGCAGATCCCACGATATTAGGAGGGATGGGATCGGCGATATCCTTGGATAGGCATGACGAGCCAAACAGATCCGGTGAACTTGTCCTGGGATCTAAACAATCCCATGGATCTTAAGACAATCCACTGACATCACCATCATTACCTTAAAATTAATCCTATCCCTTGGTTGAATGGATTGGAAGGTAAAATCTTGAGATATGCGGCGCGTGTTAAACAGACCCAGTGAACTTGTCCCGGGATATAAGCAATCCCATGGATCTTAAGACAATCCACTGACACCACCATCATTACCTTAAAATTGATCCCATCCCTCCTAATACCATGGGATCTGCCCGGCCAAACAGGCCCTAAGGACATGGATGAAGGAAAAACACAAATATAAGCTTGATCCAAACTTCTGTGGCCCCCAAGAATTTTTCATTGGTAAAATTTCAATTCACACTGTTTCCTATAGTATGGTTCATTTTATCTTTGGATATGCTTCATTTTTGAATTCAAGTCATAAAATTATCTAATAAAATGGCTAAATGGAACAGATTAAATACATAAATCATGGTGAACCCCACAGAGTTTACTCAGTACCCCATCCGTTTCCAGGATTCTCCATTAGAAAAGATTCATGGGGAACCATAGCAAGGCATCTCAGATCAAGAGTCTGAATAACCAAATGGTGGACCCACTTTTCCAACATAAGCCAGTTGGGTCAACGGTCATGTAAATCCCAATGAAACAGTGACCCGCCAAAGATGTTAATGCAAAATGTATTTACGGGCACATTTTTCAAGCATGGGCCTTTGCAAGATCTTACCCTTTCATCATATGAGCCCCACAGTGAATGTGCCCTAGGCAGAAAACATCACTTATGAAAACAGATCTTAGAAACGTGCTCCATAATTCCACATGTGTGCATGCCTTGTAGAGGAATATCGAACTTACTCAGCGGACTCGCATCCACATGTGCCATGTGCGAGACTGCTGGGAAGCGGATTGCGTACTGAGTAGCTCAGTAGGTTGCAGTAGGTTATAACCTATTGACTAAACTCTGCAGGGCCTACTATTATATATGCGTATTATCTACACCGTTATTGAAGTTCATCCAAGGTTCAAATGGACCAAACCATATAAAATAATGGGGATGATGACATCCACGGTTGAAACCTTCTTAGGGACAAGATGATGTTTATTTATCATCCAATCTGTTGATAAGGTCACGTATGGATGAATGAGGTAAAAACACAAATATTAGCTTGGCTCAAAGTTATACGTGGTTCCTGAGAAGTTCTCAACTGAAGGCATTCAATTCACACTGTTTCTGGTGATGTGGTCCACTTGGGATCTGAAAATGCTTCAATTTTGAGCTTGTTTCCTAAAATTAGGTGTTATAACGGATGAATAGCATAGATGAGACACATACATGACTTTCAGCCCACAGAGTTTACTGTGCTCAGTTCGCAGTCCGTGTCCCTACTGCCTAACTTGCATGGGCCAAAGATGATGAAGGGATTAGCTACTGAAGTGACGTCATCACGACGTTTATTCATTTGCAGTGATTATTTTAAGACATGAGGAAAAAAAAAGAAAAGAAGAAAGGAAGTTGATCCAAAACTCAAGGACCTACCCAGAAAACAGTGAGAATTGAATCACTACCATTAGAGTCTTGTAGGACCACAAGCTTTCGATGAGGTCGATATCCGTGTTTTCCAAATGTCTCCGTCTCTGTGAACTTAAGAATAGATCGGACCTCTAATAAACATCGTGGAGGGCATTGGGAAGGTTTCAACCGTTCCGTGTCACAGTCCCACTGTTTTCTGTAATGGGTCAACGTAAGCTTTATCTTTCTTTCTTTCTCCTTTTTTATTTTATTTTATCTTTTATAGCTCATATATAAAATTATCCCTCCAAACGCATGGACGGTGTGGATATAGTACATACATCATGGTGGTGGAGCCCACGTAACCTGGTGACGTCACTTTAAGATACCTACTGCTTTAGCTTATCTGCGTCCGATAATCAGGCCTGTCTGCCACCACAAGTTCATTAAATGCAACCATGCTCATGTACGGAACATGCTGGCGTCATCCACACTGTTCGTAAGGCAGGCCACACCAAGAACACGGCTAGGCGCAAATTTTAAATCGGTCCACTCATCAGTGGGCCACAAGTGTACATTGAACACAGAACACCGATCAGCTTATCCTGACCATACAATTCCACGGTCAACCTCAACAGCGGTCTGCCCCGATCTTATGACCCATGAAAGGCCAATTGTAATTTTCAACCATGGTTGCGGTCGGTGGTGGATGGAGTTGGTACGACTGAGAAAGGAGATGCACGAGGGAGGAACAACGCCGTATTCTTCTGACCGAAACCCCGTCAAAGCTGCGTCGCATGCACGATGGCCGAAAAGCCTAACTTTTTCCACGCGGTGTTGCCTCGTCCTTTGACTCGTCAATCGTCGTTGGGGATTTGACATCACGTGCATAAATTTTAGAGAGATGTGGTGCCCATTTGCTTTTCACGTGGCCCACCTACCAACCACATCTTGGATGCATCACTCAAAGCGACATTCGACTCAGGTGACCACAGAGTCTTGGTCGGATCGTGCTTCATGTGAGTCACGTGCTTCAAGTAGGTGTGGTTACTGTTGTTTGCGTCCTTGCTTTGCTTGAGATGGATAGAGGGCTTCACGGACCATGTGATGATATGGTACACGTGTGTAATATCCGTGTCGTTCGTAGGTTCCGGTGCACTGTGACCTTGCCCCATAGCAATAATCGGGCTGGTATACTCGCCCGGTCACACGTATATGCGTGTTGGAGGTGGACCGTCGGTCGCTTTCACTAACCAATCGACTTTTCTCGCGTAAGTGGGGGAATGTCGATTGGCCGTTTCGTTAGCAGGGTCTATACCTTTTTGAAATCAACGGGCAGCTAATGGTTTTGAGTCAATGGCGCGCGGATTGGGTACTATCTCCACCAGGGAAGCGGATTGCGTCCTATCCCCGCCCGTCTCTAGCCCCGGACGGGCAGTTCTGTGGACCGGCCCACCGTATTTTATCTGTACATCGAAGCCGTCCATCCCTTTTCACATATAATTTTAATAAATGAATACAAAAATGAGGCAGATCAAACGTTCAAGTGCACCACACCAAAATACAAGCGGAGGCGGATTGGTTGGTGTAGCGCACACCAACTATGTAGCTGGTGGATACGTGTCGTGCGACGACGAGGTCGATGCTCCTCTAGCTCCGAGTTTTACGAACGGCTCCAAGGAGATCAAAGTAACATGGCCCCACAATGATGTATTTATTATATCCACACTGTTCATCCATTTTCTTGATCATTTTAGAAAATTACATAGAAATTAAATCACATCCAAATCTCAGATGGACCACACCAAAAATAGCAGCAAGGATAATGATTTTCATCGTTAAAAAATTCATAGGGCGCACCATAACATTTATTTTCCATCAAATCTGTTAATAATGTCACAAATACATTGATGAAGAGGAAAAACAAATTTCATATTGATTCGAAACTTACCCCCAAAAGGGTTTCAATGGTAGACGTTCAATCCCCACTTCTTTTGCAGTGTGGTCTAATTGATATTTAGATCTGTCTTATTTTTTGTCTCGAGCCTTAAGACTAGCTCTCCAAATAAATGGACGGTTTGGATATAACACATACCTCATGATGGGACCCATAGAACTTGCTGATGTCAATACTCAGCTATATCGCGGGAGTGTGGTACACTAGCCAATCCGCTTCCATAATAAGCTTTGTTGCATTAAACACCGTTTGCATTTATTGCAAGAGTCATCGATGGTGTGGTTTGGTCTATTTGGGCATTGGGTCTGCCTCATTTTTATGTTCATGGCTTAAAATGATCTTAGGAAAAAAATGAATACCTTGGATGTACAGATACATTATGGTGGGCCCACCCACAAAACTGCCCATTTGGGACTAGAGACTAGGTCTATGTGGGCCCTCCGTAATGTATATGATTTATACGCACAGTATATCCATTTTTTTACTTAGAAAGAAGTGTTGGGAATTTTGACCTGCGGAATCACACAGATCTAGATCTAGGATAGCAATTCAATAGCACCAAGCACACACAAGAGAACACAGATTTAACATGAAAAATTCTTGCAGGAAAAAACTACGGCATAAAGCGACAGATCTCCACTATGAAAATAGAATTTACAAAGAGAGAGGGCTTACCCGATTCGAACAACCTCGAATCTCACCCTTGCTACACCCTTTAGAAACCCTTGGAACCCCTTTAGAAAGCCTTAGCATACCATCTCTCATCCCTAGAAAAGCCCTAGGAACACCTATTTATAATTTAAGCAACTTTCCTTCCGCATCTCAGTCGCAAAAGGACTAAAAATCAGCAAAATCTGCGTTTTCGCAATCGCATCTGCGGAACTCTTCAATGATATTGAAGGACTCTCGATAACAGCGTCGATATGATCTGAAGGTCTCTTGATCATATCGACAGGACCAAGAAAACTGTCCAGCAACCAATGGTGAAAATTCTGTGTGTCATCGAGCCACTCTCGATAACAATCTCGATTCCATCTGAAACCCTGTCGATATCATCAACAGACCACCAGACAGATTTAAGACATCCGTCCATAAAAATCTCCACCATGTCTTCAATCTTCATCTGTGTATCTTCTTGTCCTTTTCTCTTATTTCTACATCACATCATAGCTTCTCTTGCACACTCCGTCTTCCTTTTACGCCATCGCCAAGCATAGAGAAGTTGCACAGAACTTGAACTTCTCTGTAGGAATGATCTAGGTGAGTATGTCTGTCGGATCAAAATCCACATGCCCAACCACCTTTGCTCCTTTCTTTCCAAACGAAAAGACAGTCTTTTTACCATCTCACCGCTATCCAATATTGCTTGTGGGGGTACTTGCTCACAACATTGATAGCCTGTGAAATAACCGGTCTAATCCAGACCATGACATACACTGTCAACCGCATTCGAATAAGGCTCATGAGATATCCTGCTTTTCCTCATCTGTTTTGGGACACGTCCTGAAGAAAACTTGAGGAGAGACGCGTAGGGAACGCTCTCCGGCTTCACCTGACCCATCACATCCTTGATCAATACCTACACACAAGGTATTTCTCCTGTGATTACCAAAGCCTACTCCTCCTTCAATCTCAATGCCGAGAACCATCTTTGCAGCCCCTCAATCCTTCATCCTGAATGTCCCACTTAATCGAGTCTTCAGTACATTGATTTCAGACATGTCATAATTGACGATCTACATGTCATCAATTCCTGACTCATCATGAAGGAATCAAATCACTGCCTAGGAGACAGGTCGAATCACGACCTCTTGCAAAGTCTTTTCTCAGTCCCTTTAACTTCAAACAGCTCTGGTTGCTTCATGTAGATCTGCTCTTCACTTTCCCTTACAGAAGTGCAGACTCCACATCCATCTTTCCAGCTCAAGATCACATTGGCCAACCATCGCCAATTACGGATCTAATAGACACCCGCTATAGCGTCGGCGCGAATATCTCTGAGAAGTCGATCTCTTCTCTCTGAGCATAACCCTTCGCTATCAACCTCGCCCTGTATCTATGTTGTATCCTCCTGAAGATCCACATGCATCCAATCGCTCTCCGGCCCACTGGAAGCTCCACCCGCTCCCATATGTCGATCTGGTACAACGAATCCATCACATCGCCCATAGTTACCTTTCACTTCTCAGCATCAGGCTTACCTAGAGCCATCTGAATAGAAGATGAATCCTCCCGCGATATTGGAGTCGTCCATGTACCTCGTCGATATCCTGCGATCATGCCGTGTGATTCTTCTCACAGGTGGCTGCTCCACCTGCTCTGTATCCCTGTCCGCACGTCTCAGCCTTCTTGCCCTACTTGCTCATGTGGTTATGCCTAACATGTCACACACGTGCAGAGGTGGAATCCGCTACATCCACTTCAGCTCCACCTTTTGAAGTGTTCCCGATAAACCTGTATAAGTTACCGAGTCGTTGCGCTTTCATGATTACCCGTGCCCCCTTGGATACATTAAGAGCACCATCAATACCTGTGTACTTGCATCTTTTTACCTCAAGCACATTAAGAGAAATCAAATTCCAGTTCAAATCAGGAATGTGCCTCACATCTGTCAAGGTACGCTCCACCCCATCAAACATCCTGATGCGCACAGAACTAACAGCCACAACATTACAGGCAATGTCATTGCCCATAAATACCTATCCACCATCGCACTCCCTGTAGCTGGTGAACCAACTCTGATGAGGAGTCATGTGAAAAGATACCCCTGTGTCTAGTATCCACTCGTCCTTACGATCATCGTATGACCGTCTAAGCGAAGACACAGATAAAACATCACCATCACATCCACTCGATCCATCTGACGTTGCAATATTAGCCTCCCTACATGAAGCCTTAGAATCTTTCCTCTTTGATTTAGGATTTTCACAATCCTTCTTCGCATGTCCTTCCTTCCCATAGTTCTAGTACTTTACCTTTCTTTTGTCATTGCCCTTGGATTTGAATCTATAACCTGAAGAACCTGTACCTTGTCTAGAATTTTTACCCATTGTAAACAGCGCATCAAAAGATGTCCCCATGTCACTATTCAGTTGTCTTATAGCCTTTCATTGAAGGGCTGAGATAACAGTATCGACACTCAGGGTTTTATTCATGCTGCATATAGTGTCCTCGAATAACTTATACGATGCCGGAAGAGAATTCAACAACATACATGCTTCTTCTTCATCTTTCATTACTTCCTCCATGTTCAACAATTTACAAACTTATTAAAGTTACTGATGTGAGCCTCCAGATCTCTACCATCTGCCATCTTGAAGTTATACCATTGCAGCTTCAAGTGCAGGCGATTTTCAGAGGATTTTTTCACATAAACATCCTCCAACTTCGCCCACAACTTAGCCGCAGTTTTCTCCCTCATGACATTGTAGAGAACCTCATTCGTGAGACATAAACGGATCGATGATAAAGCTTTCTTATTAAGAGTATTCCAATCAGCACCAGTCATAGTAGACTTCCGCTCCTCAAGAGCACCATCTTAGCCTTACTTAGTTAACAGGCTAATCATCTTAACCTTCCATAACTCAAAATTATTTTTTCCTGAGTACTTCTCAATCTCATACTTGGTGTTCGCCATTATTACTAATCCCTCATATTCAGATCTGTGCCCCAACTATAGCTCTGATACCACTTGTTAGGAATTTTGACCTGCGGAATCACACAGATCTAGATCTAGGATAGCAATTCAATGGCACCAAGCACACATAAGAGAATACAAATTTAACGTGGAAAACCCTTGTGGGAAAAAATCACGGCACAAAGCGACAGATCTCCACTATAAAAATAGAAATTACAAATAGAGAGGACTTACCCGATTCAAATAACCTCGAATCTCACCCTTGCTACACCCTTTAGAAACCCTTGGAACCCCTTTAGAAAGCCTTAGTATACTATCTCTCATCCCTAGAAAAGCCCTAGGAACACCTATTTATAGTTTAAGCAACTTTCCTTCCGCATCCCAGTTGCGAAAGGACTGAAAATCCACAAAATCTGCGTTTCCGCAATCGCATCTGTGGAACTCTTTGATAATATCGAAAGACTCTCGATAACAGCATCGATATGATCTGAAAGTCTCTCGATCATATTGACAGGACCAAGAAAACTGTCCAGCAACCAATGGTGAAAATTCTGTAAATTATCGATGTCATCGAGCCACTCTCGATAACAACATCGATTCCATCTAAAACCCTGTCGATATCATCAACAGACCACCAGATAGATTTAAGACATCCGTCCATAACAAGAAGGTAGACTGAATGCTAAGTTAAGAAGCAGAGGCAATTAAAAGCTTACCCCTGAAAACTTCTCAGATCAAACTGGTATTCATGTTTTCTGGTTCATAAAGTTCCATAGGACTTTATAAATTGGTCGGAGGGCAGGTAAACATCACGGTGGCCTTTAGGAAAGAAATTCAATCTGCACCATACCACGGAGTGTGGCCAACTTGAGCCTTAGCTTCTTACTTTTTGGGCTAAGGCTCTAAAATGATCCGTCAAAATTAATGGAGGGCGGGGATAAAACATATACACCATAGTGGTCCCACAAATCCTTGACATGACAGTCCCTTTCTAGCTAGGTCCCGGTGGGAGTAGTACGCAATCAGTGCGCCCGAGTAAATGTGTGTGTGGGCCCCTTGATGAATTGGATTATTCCAATCTGATTCCAGGTGATCTCCATGTTATGGTCCACCAATTCGCGGCTGGGATGCTCCACTGAACTGACACATCAGCGAGAAATAAAACATGGTATGTTATAAATAAACAGGAGGCCTAACATATATGCGACATGTCCGTACTCGAAACTCCAAGCAGCATAAAAAGTGGGCCCACTGAAGATTTGTCACGTACACTAAATCAGATAGTTAACGATCCTAGCCTCTCTTGCTAATGGGGCCTTTTTCTTTTCTTTTTTTTTTGAATTTGAGCTGTCTACTTCCTCCACTTTTACTGTCCATTAGATGTCCATCAGTAGATAAGTTATGGCCGTGCTCTCAGTGTCATTTTTTGGGAAAGCAATCCACTGTATGTCATGCCATTTGGACGGTTTGGATTTGAGTTTCATGCAAAGTGTAGGTATAGAGGTTCAACATGGTTGAATACACGCCTGTTGGGCTCAGGAAACAGAGAGAAACGAGTAGGCTCCAATGATGGAAACGGATTGGCTACTCCCCCTGGCACTAGCCGGGTGGCTGATGGTTAGTGCTATGTGGGCCCCACCATGATGTATGTGTTTCGTCCATGCAGTTCATCCATTTTTATAGATCATTTTAGGGTTGGTACTGAAAGTGAGAGAGGTATATAATTCTCAGGTGGACCACACCACAGGAAAACAATATTGATTGGATATCGACCATTGAAATCCTCCTAAGGCCCACTATACTGTTTATTTGACATCCAATCTATTGATTAGGCTATAAAGACATATATGAAGGGAAAAAATAAATAAATATCAGATCCAAAACTTTTATGGCCCTCAAAAAGTTTTTAATGGTCAACGTTCATTTAAAACTGTTTCATGTAATGTGGTCCACTTAAGATTGGGATATAACTCATTTTTGGTCTTATACTATAAAATGATCTAGAAAAATACATGGATAGAATGGATGAAACACATACATCATGGTGGGCCCACAGAGCACCGGTGGCAGGGGGAGTAGCCAATCCGTTTCCTTCAGTGATATTTTGATATTTTGGGTGTGCTCCCTCTGTCTACACTTGCCTGACGTGGCCATAACTAGTGAGTGAGATGACACTAGGTATTGGAACACTTGTCCGGCCAAAACTAATAAGCTAGATGGGACCCTGTGTGGAAGGACTCGCATGAAGCCTACGGACAAAAGACGCACGTCTTTAGGCGGTCAGGAATATACGCGCAACCAGATCCCTAACGGCCGCAACTGTCTGCCTTATATGATAGGTGTTCGACCGATACAAGTTCCTAGGTTTAGTTCCCCTAATTATTTAATTAAAGTGTTATAATGATATTAATAATGTATTTTCTAGTGTTGATAATTTTTTATCATTTCACACTGTAACCTTACTTGCACATGTGTGGTTGGTAAATGCCTCCTTTCTTTTTCTACTAAAAAAAAAAGATTTATTCCCCATAAACATTAACAAATATCTCTTTCTTTAATGCAAAATTTCTATGTAGAAGAGAGGCTATGGTGCCATATCTTGATATCTCTTTTCATCTCTCTTTTTCTAGCACAAAAAAACCTAATAGAGAATAGAAACAGGGGGTGAGAATGGATAGCTATCCAACAATCCTCCCAAACTCTATTATTGTATAAGGTTGAACTCATAGTAGGTAGTTTTTAATCTCCTCTTCTCTGTTTTAATTTGATGTACATGTTTTTTGAATGAGAAGTATCACTTCCCTCTCTACATCTTCATATGTTGAATTGTTGCTCTTCTTTGTTTCTTGGTTATGAGTTTTGGACTAGTGTGATTTTGATATACGTTATTAGAGAAATGAATTGTTTTAGCATTATGACTTTTGTGGTTCTTCATGTATACAGTATTAGAGCCACAAGGGTGGTGATTTTATCTCAACTCCTTGGTGAAGAAGATCAATCGGTTCTTAAAGATGGATTTGGGTGGAAGGGTTCATAAATTTGGTATTTAGTTGCTTAACCAATCAAATTACAAACTATGGAGGTCTTGTATGGAGTCTTATCTTGTTGGTGAAGACTTGTAGGAAGTTGTTGGTGTAAATGATTTGGAGGCTCCTCTAAATACTTCGAAGAATATTGATGTCTTGAAAAAATGGTAGATGACAACCAGGAAGACGAAATCAATTTTAAAGAGGTCCATCTCTCTTAGCTTGTTTGATCACATCATGAGTTGCAAATCAGTTTATGAGATTTGGACTACTCTTGATGGGTTATTCAATAAGAAGAAGGATGTGGCTCAATTGCAATGGTTGGAGAACGAGTCAATGAACTTAACTCAAAGGCGATCTCTCCATTTCACAATTCTATTTAAAGATCAAAAACTTATATATGCTCAGAAAATTTTCGTCCAGATCCAGAAGAACCTATTTCAAATGTAAGAATGAAACGACACATCATTTGTGGGTTGAAGAGAGTATATTCCCTATGTTATGTTGATTCAAGGATTAGTCGTTCAACCCTCCTTAGTGGAGTTTGAGATGAAATTACACGTGATGGTTTGCCACGAGTTATGCACAAAAGCTTGGCGAAACTATAAAATGAAGGATATGTCCTGAAAGGGGTGATTAGAACCAAATAAAATTTTAGCCAATTAATATATAATTACTTACTTAAACTAATATACAAATTAAACTAAGTAAGATAATTTAACACTGAAACTTCTAAGCCAATACTGAGCCCAATCACATAGACTACAAATCATATTCTAATGAAGTAACTAGTCTATATATGATAGTGTACGTGTGTGTGTAGGATGTGCTAACTATAAAATTCTAACATTCATCTAATCACGCATACATATAATTCATCAATCAATTACATAAGCATAATTAAACAAGTGTTCAAATGACAATCCCAAATAGAAGAATGTATAGTGGTTCGGTTTTGCTACTCCACTCTCGGTGAATGCACTCTCAACTCGTGCGTGTATCAAATTTCACTGTTAGAGGTTTTAAATCAAGTTCACTTCTAACCTTTACAACCCTACACAAGGACTTAACATACACTCTCCTCGGAGGCTCCCGCAATAGACTTTAATTGGTTTTCAATCAACTAACCAACAACCTTGGTGCTATTCTAAGGACCTATATATGCTTGCTTCCACTGAATGCTTCTACAAAAACTAACACATATACACCTATGTTCGGTGAACTATATAAGGACTTACTACGTACACATCGTGTTGGTGATGATATGGTCCTATAAAAAAAACTTACACGAGTTTGAGTTACAAACTATACACTCATCCTACATATGAAGGAATATATGAACTCTTACAAGTTGACAAATTAATTGTTGGATTAAGCTCATTTTGATATGTCAATCATGAGTTGTTTCTTCAAAGTTCTCCCTTACTTGAATTCGCTTCTTAATTGCTGTCCCGATCGTTAGTACCGATGCGTTACCAATGTTTCAACTCCTATGGTCATTTGCCTTATATATGAAGTACCAATGATGTGACCAAGGAAAGAGAGGATGGGTGAATCTCCGACAACTCTTGGTGTCACGCCCCAAACTCAGAAACCGAACTCATAGAATTTTCGATCGTCGAATCTGGCGTCGACAGCCTCCGTAGTACCCCATTCTCGGCCCCCGACACCCATATACCAAATTTCGATCTTGGGATCTTACAAAGAGAATTTTCAATAAGAATTTTTTATTATTATAATAGAGCATAACTATAAGCATAATCAATTCACAAAACAACATCACCACATATCCACTATATCAAAAACTTTCAGTACAGTGCGGAAAGGGAAATACAAATATAGATATTGGAACTCCAAAAACTCTTCTACACGCTCCTACCTCGGTGCTGCTGCGATCTAATGTCACCTGTACGCAACGGTCTTGTATAAGCTAATGAAAAGCTTAGAGGGTGGTGTAAGTGTGTGCAAGGCAAGTACCAAGTATGCAATATCAGAGTAATGCAGAAATGTGTTGAATACTATCAACCGTACCAAGGCTATATGATGCAAGGCATGAATGCCATCAACCATACTAAGGCCATGCGATGCGAGGCCCATGTAACCAAATGTTATATGCGAGATGCAACTTAAGCATGTCAGTCCTTATCAAGTGCATATATCAGTACAGTTTCCCTCTGAGATATCACCGGGGTCTACTACACTCCACACTGACTGCTGCCTCCTTAGCCGCACAGTCCAGCAAGTGAAAGAAACCACATTATCCACCTGACAAGTAGTCTTTCAATACCTACCCGGCTCATCGAAAGCGGACCCATTTGCGAGCTGGTTAAACTCAACCTAGCTTATAACCCCCTCACTCAGGCGGATAAGGCCACAATCCCTTCCAACTGACCTACTGGGGAGACGCGACCTACTGGTATTCGACACTTGTGCTCTTACGTATCCACTAGGTGTAGACGTTGGAGCATCTCCTAGTACTAAAAAGGTTTTGAGACTTTCACCTAAGGACATCGTATGTGCCCACAGTGCTAGAGCCAATATTTTTAGTATCCAATCCGACCATCCATGATGTGCCTGTAGAGGCCACGACCCTGATGTCACTAGGGCGTACAGTGATCATGTCACACAAATGTGAGATGCATGAGTCATGATATCCATCATCCATCAGTCCTGCGTGTACCGTGTGATCATGTGGGGCACTCCATCTCATAAGGACTCCTATAAATGTCTTAGACCAATGACATATGCTATGATCAAACACTCCTCATAACAAGCATTCAAATGATATGGATGGGCATGTATTATGATGTTATACTAAGAATATTCTTAGTATGTCTTAATAGACTAAGTGCACTAGCATGATTATCAGATATGGCATGCGATGATCGGCCTTAACCGGTATGCTACTTACAAGAGTAAGGGCTGAACGATATAGAAGTCTATATGAAATGGTTCATGTTAGACTATCATATATCCTAAGACAGGGTCCACTGTAAGTATGGTGGAAAGTATCATCATCAATAGGGGCCCAACGGTTTGGGTTAGCCCAATGGGTTAAGGGTGGACATGGGCTTGACAATGGGCCTTAGGGAGATTTACAATGGTGGACATTTAACCACCATTGCTCCTAACGTGCGGTTCGTTTGGAAATCAGAATCGAAATCAGAATCATCACAAGGCTCTCGGCCCTCCAATTATCTAGAAAAAGGATGGACAACGCGTGTATATAACACATACATCATGGGTGTGGCCTCATCCCTGATAATGGGCCTCATGTATATCATTTGGGCCTCACACAAGGGTCTCATATACATCTTCATGGGCCTCACTCAAAGGGCCTCATACATCACATTAGGCCTCATATACATTGCATTAGGCCTCACTCGTGGGCCTCATATACATCAAGTGGGCCTCGTATACATGGGCTTCATATACATCAAGTGGGCCTCATATACATGGGCCTCACACCTTCCAAAAAAATGAATCATATTAAAAGATCATCTGGACCACACCCTAAATAGCAATGGAGATGATGATTGAAAAATCATCTGGACCAAACCACAAATATCAGTGGAGATAATGATTCTCACTGTTAAACAATTCGTCGGGCCCACTACAACGTTTATTTCCATCCAATCTATTCGTAAGGTCACAAAGACCTAGATTAAGAGGAAAAATAATTTCATATGGATCCAGAACTTCTGTGACCCCAACAGATTCAATGGCGGACGTTCAATCCCCATTGATTTCTGCAATGTGGTCCACCTGATATGTAGATTTGCCTTATTTTTCTTCTCAAGTCTTAAAACGAGCACGCAGGGTGGATGGACGGTTTGGATATAACACACCTTCTGATCAGATTCGCAGAACTCGTTGTCGTAGATACAGCAGCTATGCTACTCGTCCAACAGATGGACGAAGTGGATTGAAACTCATACATCATGGTGTGTGCCACACAGCACACCGTCCAGATGGACGGTGTGGAGAAACACGTACATCATGGTGGCCCATAAATTTTACTAACATCAGCTGTAGCAGCTATTCAGCTGGCATGACCCACATAGATGGACGGTCCAGATGAAAAATGGATGGATGGTCATGAATGAAATACATACATCATGCGACCCACAAAACTTACTGACATCCTCAACGCACCAGCCATTCAGCTGGTGGGACCCACAGAAGTTAATGACGTTATATAGCAGCTAAATAGCTGGTGTGAGGTACTCCAGCCAGTCAGCTTTCCACCATCCAAACAATGGACGATGTAGATACAACACATCCAACATGGTGGGTCCCACTGTCCAAGGTCTGGACGGTGTGGATAAGACCCGTACTTTCACGGCGGGTCCCACAGAACTTGCTGACCTCAACACATCAGCTATACATCTGGTGTAGGCATACATCGACCAATCTACTTCCAATAGGTGAGTCCCACGTAGGGCCCACCATATAATATAATATATATATATATATATATATATATATATATATATATATATATATATGTTATTATTATTATTATTTTTGTTTCAACGTCCAAGCCCTAGACGACCTGGATGCAAATACATACAACAATTTAGGGCCCCACTGTCCATTTGTTGGACAGTGGTGGATGCAAGACATATGCAACATGTGTGGGCCCCACATGTGTGGCCCACACAGTTTGGATCAGCTGATATTTGTGTCTTTCCCTTCATTCGGGCCTGCCCAAAAATCGTCCAGCAGGTGGTCAGCAAGGTTGCTGCCATTGATGAATGGTGTGGATCTACTCAATTCATCAAGGTGGGCCACACATCAAGAGAGGGAGAGAGAACGGTAAGATGGAGAGACCCCGCCACTATGGGCTCATCTAAGATTACAATACATAAATCAAGATGGGTCATAAAAAGGATCCATACCATCAATCGCTAGGCCTCATTTGATCCATCATAAAAAATGAAATCTACTCCTACAAAGCACCCACCGTTGGATCTTCTTGGTTCTATGGAATGCCAAAATCCTTAGGTCTCTCTCTTTGATGGAAGATGATGATGATTGAAGGGTTAGGATGAGGGATCTTGGGATAGGAAGTGGGCCACGCACTTAACTTATTTTCTCTCCTTAGGATTCTTCTCTCATGGTTGCTTGGAAAATGGTAGAGAATGGAGTGAAATGAGAGAGGAGTGGGGTTGTGTAAGAAGGATGGGATGAGAGGAATGGGTAGTGTAAGAGATGGATGGGTGTGTGTAAAAGAGAATTGATTTATGGGGGTGAGGTGGCATGGGGTATGCGTTGCTTGTCTTTGTTAGTAAGAAAGGGATGAGAGAGGCATAGGTTGTGTACTTAACTAGTACTTGATTGATTGATGTGATACGTGTAAAGATTCTCTTGAAATTCGTAACGCGGGGTATTTTTTTAAAATATACGCGAGTCCACAACTCTTGGCCTAAGTATTGCATTGGAAAGCAAGACGCGGCGTTGGAATCACGGTGACGGTGTGGTCGCGATGGTACAAGTTTCGAGTCGAGTCGACTTAGATTTACTGGATGCGACTCTGGGTCGTGCGCAAACACTGATTATAGGTCGTGGGTTGTCGAAATTCGACGGGAAAGATCACGAGAGTTTATAAAACGATATGGACTAGAATACGGGCTTTACACATGGAATTGTTAGAATCTTAAGGGATTCACTTAGAAGGGTCTCATAGAGAGTTTAGACAGAGATTTGACTATAGGCATAATGTCTAATCTATAAAAAGTTGAGAGCTCATCCACATCTTCAAATAGGAGCATGAAATGCTCATTAGAGTAAATGATCATAAGAAAATTGACATGAAACTTTTGAATACAGGTCTAAGATAAGTGGTATGAGTGAAAAAAATACCAGCCCTTATTTACACTGAAAATCCCTCTAAATGCCCAAATGTTAAATGTCCTATAATAGGAACTAAGTTTTGATGATAAAAAAGGATAGAAAACAGCCGGTTCGATCGATCAAGTGATGCTATCGATCGATCGAATTTCCCTTCGATGGGGTCGAAGGTTGGTTCAATGACATCGAGAAATTTTAAAAAATTATCAATTTGTTACTGAAATTTCTGGGAACCTTCGATCAATCGAGCCCGATCGATTGAGACTAATCGAGGATCACTCGATGGTAACGAGAACTACATAGAAACTATTGTTTTGGGCATATGATTTCACAATAGCTTCACACCTCTTATAGCATTACTAATCATATTCTAATTAAGCTTCTAAGGCTAATGGATGATCAACGATGAATACATATTAAGTTTATGATCATTTAGAGGTTATGATGTTGTTTTGGTTCAAGGGTTAGGTTCACCAAGGCATCTCTTTTACCTCTTTTTTACTCCTTAATGCTCATGTTCTCCCGTGTCTTTGGTCTTCAACTTCTAAGGGCTTAACCAACTACATGACATATGGACTCATATGATTGGCAAATAAGATGCACAAATCAGTGCACTAACATGATAATCTTCTTACTTCACTCAAGTCATTAGCTTGACAAATGGTCGAATGTTTGATTTCAAGAAGCGATGGAGATGTTCTATTTTCAAGAAACAAAAAGGGCCTTATCAAAGAGAAATAAAAATAAATAAATTAGAGGGTTTAAAAATTGTAAAAACTCTAATAATGCTTCCATTAAATATGATGATGGAGAATTATCCCATAAGGTTGACAGTAATTCGAGAGGTGTCAAGTGTTACTAGTGTGGTAAACTTAAGCACATAAAAAAGAATTGTTATGATAAATTTAAAAGTGAAAATGTAGCTGAGAAGAAAGGTAAACATAAAGGTGATGAGAGTGAGAAAAATATTTCATGGCAGGAACATCAGGTAGCCTTTAATCAAATTAAAGAATATTTGATGAGGCCACTAATGCTTATACCGCCTTAAAATGATTGACCATTCTAACTGTGTATTTCAGTAGCTGAAGATTCAATTAGAACATTACTAGTACAATATAACAACGATCATAAAGAGCAAGTAATTTGTTACCTCTCTAGAACTCTTTGTGATATCGAGTGACAATACCCCCCTATTAAAAATTTATGTGTATCCTTTTACTTTGCCACAACTAAGCTTAAATATTATTTCTAGTTGGTACACTTCATATCGTCACTTCAACTAACTTCATGAAATACATGTTAATGCAACCTATCCTCAAAGGAAGGATTAAAAATGAATCCTTGCGTGGTCCAAATTTTTCTTCAAATATGTATCACAAAGGACTTTTAAGGGTCGATTCTTACTAAATTTCTTGGCTGACCACGCCTATTAAGAATAGATGACAAAATCTTATTTGATATTCTTGAAATATTACTATTCATTTAACTCTTTGAAAGTTAGTATTTAATGGGTCATGAATAAATTGATTGTTAGAAGCCGGCATCATTATAATTTCTCCAAATGTAAAAGAGAGGAACGTGTTTTCCAGCTATAATTTAAATATACTAATAATTAAGTAGAATATAAAGCATTAATCATCATACTCGAAATCTTGTTGGAACTTGGTAAAAAAACCATCGAGATCATATGAGATTCTTAATTGGTGATCAACCAACTAGCTGATTTGTATAAATGTTCGAGTTGGGCATTAATTTCATACTATAGAACAATAGTATAGTTAAAGTTAGATTTTGATGATGTAGTTATAAAATACGTTCCTTGAGATCAGAACGCCGATGTGAACGAAATGATACAAATTGTGGTAGGGCTTTGATTGCCAGAAGGAATGACCAAGAGGTTACTCACAGTCCAGAAGAAATCACTTTTATCAGTTTAGCAAAGAGTTATGACTTTGAAAATTATTTACTTTAACGTCCCTTAGGATGACTGGAGGTTCCCAATTATTCGTTATTTTACGAGGTCGAATAAGAAAATTGATCGATCTATTCGGATGATCGTCCCACATTATCTTCTCCTAAACGAAGATCTTTATCATATAGGGGCTGATAGCCTTCTATTAAAATCCTCAGGAATAGATGAAGCGATGATTATAATGGGAGAGGTTCACGAAGGCATTTTCAGAATTCACCAAGCAGGGTAAAAGATGTGATGGATCATCTACCGAAATGGTTATTATAGTTGACAATACTAAAATATTGCATGAAATATGCCAAGAGACGTCAAGCATATTAGAAACATGGGTCACTATAGCATATACCAATCATAGAACTCCTCCCTATTGTCAAACCATGGCCTTCTCATGGTCAGGCCATAGACCTGATTGGAAAAGTATTCCCACTATCGTTTGAATAACATATCTTCATTATTGTTGTAACTGATTATTTTACCAAATTGGTGAAGCTTGACCAATAAAAAGGGTCGAACAGGTAGAAATAATTAATTTTATAAAGGAACATATCCTTCACAAGTTTGAAATTTCGGAGGCCATTGCATTTGATAAAATGGTTACCTTTTTTAGCAGTCAAGTAAAAGTGTTCCTTAATGCTTATAAGTTCAAGTTTCTGAACTCTATTCCATACTATGCTTAGGCCAATGGTCTGGCCAAGTTAATTTATAAAATTTTAAAGAATATGTTGAAACATATGATAAAAGATAATCCTTATTTTGAACAAAACTCTGTCAGAAGTTCTGTGGGCTTATTGAACATCACATAAGACCAGTTTTAGGGTTACTCTGTTCACCTTGACATATGGGCATGGCATTATTTTTTCTCAAGCAAGTAAACACAACATCTCTTCAAGTATCTTTTCAACATCACCTTACCCCACAACAATTTACTGAATCAATGATGATTGAATATGAAGAATCAGACTAGGTCAGGATGAAGGCCCTAAATTCATTAAAAGTTTGCAAGGCTAAGGTAGCCAAGGTGTATCATAAAAAAGTAAATTGAAAGTTATTCACTCAAGGCACACTTATGTGGAATACTATATTTCTTATTGGAACTAAGAGCCCCAAATATAAAAAATGGTCACCCATCTAGGAAGGACCATGTATCATAATAAAGATATTATACGAATGTGTCTACTTATTACAAGATTTGGACAACCAAGAAAGAAAGAACCCTATCATTGACTATTATTTAAAGAAGTAGTACCCATCCTGCGAAAATACATGCAAAAGCAAACTGAGACGAATAAGATATTGGCCGAATAAAGAGGTTGTATACGATAATTGAAAGCAAATAAAGTACTGCTACATATTACTTGTCATCGTTAGAGAAAGGCCTAATGAAACATATCTTTTCACATTTTATGAATGCAAAGATATGTGGACAAATTATTTACACTCAGCCTAACGCTATCAAAGCTAAGAAGTGAGATGCCACCATATGTGGATATACACTCATATGAAACATACTCACAGTAGGAGAGGATCATGAGAATTGTAAATACATATCTGCAGAAGACATGTATCCTGCCAAGAAGACTAGGCTCTCGGGAATGTATGCACAACTACAACCCTAAAGGGGGTCATCTGCTTTATAATACATGATTAACAAATGTAAGGCACAATCGTTCGAGATGCTTGGACAACAAACATGAGACCCCCAAAACTATGAAACCAGATTCTCATAGTAGGAAGCCATTTGAAGACAGAGACATTGACACTTATTGTAGCATAATGCCTTAAGAATTCTTAATCCTGATAAAAATAAATCACGATGAGGCTGTTAACTGATTGGAAGACTATATGTGAAAGCTACAAAATTTTATTCATGCCCATCGCTTCACCTAAATCTATAAAAGCATAATAAAAAAAAGAATTTTAAGCCTCATACCAAAACAAATAATACAATTCCCTTAGCTCAACATTGCCTATCTTCTGTCCTTCATAGTCATATAGCTCAATTAGCTTGGTTCAAACCTCTTTATTTCTCTCCAGCTCTATGTCACAACAAGTTTTGATTGTTTAGCTTAGTTTAGGTTTAATTCTAGTGCATCGTTGCAGCAAGTCAGTTTAGTTTATGTTAAATATCTACAACTATCAGATCTCCTCAACCCTTAAATCTTCACTTTTATAATTCTCTAGTCATGACTTGTTGACTAAATACCATGACCAACTACATTTCTCACGACTCCTTATGATCATCTAAGTTTGAAAGACCATCAACACTACAATCGTCTAGTCAGCTTGAACTGACATCATAATCTATTTTGTTTTCTTTATTTTAGTTGCTAATTTTACTACGCTTACACCTAAATTAATAAAATTGACAAGTAGCCTTTATTTTTTATTTTTTATTTTCATATTACTTTTGTTGATGAACGCTACGAAGCCATTATTATTGTAGAATTTTTTTATTTATTTATTTTAAATCTTTAATGTAAAAAAAAAAAAAAATCATCCAAAGAATTTATCCTCCCATTTCCAAATGGTCTGATCTCCTTACAAATTGTTCAATGAATAATGAATGTATGATTGATTAGTATAGATTAGGTCTTAATTAGTTTATATTAATGCATGAGGTCACAACATGTTATGTTCAATTCAAGTCATATTCTCGCATGTGCGATACTATCATACTCATACATCTATAACCGAATTAAGGCTATTCATTATATGTGTGTAGCTACTTGTGCGAATATTAAATAGTAACTCTATCTAAGGTAAGGCCCACTGAAGGAAACATCCGAGTTTACATATCGTTTACATGTAAACTGCATGAAGCAATATTAAATGTTTGATAACTAACTGATAATATTAACACTAGATTCTCTCAGGAGAACGTACGTTCATTGCATACTGATCCCACGATGATGCATATGCTTGATCCACACTATTTATCCATTTTGGGTCATTGTTTTATGGCACTATCTCAAAAATATGGCAGATCCAATTCTCAAGTGGACTACACCACAGGAAAACTGTTGTGGGTGAACACTTACCATTAAAAACTTCACAGGGCCCACTGTGATGTTTATTTTCCATTCAACCTGTTGATTAAGTCACATAGACCTGGATGAAGGTTAAACACAAATTAGCTTAATCCAAAACTTTTGTGGTTCGAAGAAGTTTTTAATGGTGGGCGTTCAATTACCACTATTTCCTATCGTGTCGTCTACCTGATATTTATATCTGCTAAGTTTTTGAGACCATGCACTAAAATGAGTTGGAAAAATGGATAGACGGGGTGGATTAGAATATACATCACGGTGAGATCCACAGAGCACCATCTAATAGCGAGTATGCAATCCATGTCCCTGGAGAGATAATGTGGTATGAGGTTCGCATGGAACACATGTGCACTCATCTTGCTATTTAAATATAAGGCTCTATATGTATTAATTATAATCCAAAAATAGGAAGGATCAGATCATCTTGTCTGTTTTTCATTAGTGTGCAGTAGGGACCATTAAAAAGAATTGAAATCCATATGCTGGAAAATCACAGATACCATGGTTACAACCATCCCATGGATGAAACTTTCGGACCATGGTCCATCCACAATGAAGTCATCATTCTTCACATCTAGCTCACTGTACATGTGGTGGCCTACACATTAATGTGCATAATATATCCAACTTGTTGTTGGATTTGTCTAGCCTATGGCTGGCTCCTGTTCGATGATCTAGACCATTGGTTTGACATTATACATGGATGTTGTTGGCAGCTCAAGAAATCTTGATGGTTGGAAGATCGTAAACTTTTGATCAGTGGCTCAAAAAAAAGGAATAAGGATATCACATATGTTAAAAGAAAACGAGTTAAAAGATTAAAAGATTGAAGCTTTGCAATATGAAAACTTTTTTGATGGTGTTCCAATCAAGTGAGCCCCACACGATAAACGGTTTGGATCACTAAAACAAGACCCAAGATCCACCTCATCTATTAATTAATAGTTATCTAAAATGTTAAGAAATTATATTTTTTTAGAAATGTTATGGCAAGTGATATTCAACGAACATTCCTCACTCTAAGGGATCCACGTGAGATAGACAAGTTATAGGGACTATTGATATTCTAGGCACTATTATTTATGGTCAACATTTTAGAACTCACATTGAAGGTTCTATCCGTTGATATGTATAACTGAACACGTGTAGATGAAAATAAAAATAACATTAAAATTCAATTTATAAATTGACACAAGTAAGGACTTGATGAGGTCCATCACCATCTTTGTCAGGAAATAACTATTCTGAATGCATAGAGCTCTTTGGACTTATTATATAGCTTCCTCGAATTAATGAGTGATAAAAATAGAAATAATTTCTAATAAAATTGAAATAAATTAATTGATAATAAAAATGAAATTATAATCCTTTAAATAATGGGCTTATGCATAGTTTTAGACTTAAACTCCAACTTAAACATCTTAAACAGGTGACTTACTATAAATAGTAAACTTATTATTTATAGATGGTCATCATTGCTACTAGGCTTCATGGTTTTCGGGCAAAAATAGTAAGTGTTAAATTTTTCCTAACCATATTATTCTCTTAATTTTTCTAAGTCTTTTCATTTTGAGAATGACTCCTAAAACTTAAAGATCAAAAGTTATAATCGAAATAAAACTTACTATTTATGATAAAAACGAACATAAAAGGGACTTTTCACCGTCGATCTAATGGAATCTCACAAATTCGACATGGAAAACCCAACATAATGGGACAGCTTGGCTAAAGTAGCTTCTCCTACCCTAAAATCATATATGATATGTCAAAAAACTCATCCTGGTTTGTGAGATACAATTGTTTTAAGGTTATGATAGTTCAAATCATTTTCCCCACCAATCGGGCCTTCTTTAGTCCATCTTTGCTATGAAACTATCTGCGACTTGCTCTACATCAGTCCCCTTTACTTCAAAAGAACTCGACTTCGAGTTTTTATCTATCTTTCGTTCATGATACTCTGTCAGGGTCCACAACGTTAAAAGTACATAAGATCTTTATATCATCCGGAGGATCAACAACGTAACTATTGCTATTAATCTTTTGGAGGATTGGTTCCAGTCTAACCTTATTGTTATTTAACGTGTTGTACGTCTCAATCAGAAATCTCTTCTGGCATAGATGTACCATAACATAGTCGTCCACTTCGAGCACCTTTTGTCACCGATGCTTGTTAGCTCGCTCCTTGTACTCGTCGTTCGAAGCTTGCAACATGCTTGCACATTCGTATGATTGCCCACAATTCAGTCCACCATATGTTTTGCTCCAATGCTCATGCCCAGGAGCTTGGGCAAAGGGACTAAGTTAAGTGTATGGCGGGGCACTCGACCTTTAGCAATCTGAAATAGGGACTTCGTTGTTATGCGGTTCACCCTGTTGTTGAATGAAAACTCCACTTAAGACAAAATCAAATCCCACAGCTTCAGTTTATCACTTGAAATATATCGAAGGAGGTTTCCTAATGTGCAATTCACAACTTCAGTCTACCCATTGGTCTGTGGATGGTAGGCATTACCTAACTGAAGTTTCGTACCAAGCCCATTCCAAAAAGTCCGCCATAAGTGGTTGATGAACTTCCTGTCGCGGTCAAAAGTAATGGTCTTGAAAATCCCATGTAGTCACACGACCTCTCAGAAAAATAGATTCGACACGTGTGTTGCATTGAGGGTCTTCTTACATGGGATAAAGCACACCATATTTGAGAAACAATCTATTACCATGAACACTAAATCCATGTCGCACTGCGTTTGTGGGAGACTAAGCACGTAATCCATAGATAAGTCCTTCTAAGGGTCATCATGCACATGTAATGGGGGTGTAGGCACGTATTTTAAGACTTCCCCTTGTAAGTCTGACAAACATGACAGTGCTGAACTGCTTTACCCACATTACATTCCAATTGTGGCCAGTATTACCGCTCCTCAACAAGAGCCCACATCTTGTCTCACCCAAGGTGTCCACCAAGGCTACCTCTATATAGCTCTTGGATAAATTTGTTTCCTCATGAAACTTTAGGGGATGTACAGTTGATTCCCTTTGAAGAAGAAACCATCTTGTATATGTAGGTCACTGGGATGACCCTCTTGACACCTCACCCATACATCCTTAAAGTCTTTGTCTTTGGCATACAACTCTTTGAGATAGTCGAAGCCAACCACCTTATTGCTTATCATAACAAGTAGTGATGCACGACGGCTAAGTGCATCAGACACTTTATTCTGCTGCCATAACTTATTTCAGAACAAACATAAATTTTTATAAAAATGCAACCCATCTAGCATGCATACGATTCACGTTAGCCTTATTAATAAACTTTAAGGATTAATGGTAGGTGTAGAGAACAAACTCTCTCTAAATCAGATAATGTCGTTAATGTTGTAGTGCTTGAACCACTGCGTATAGCTCAAGCTCATATGTCGGCTTCGATGAATTTCTCACTGTAGATGGCTACTGGCTTGCCTTTATGTGATATGAATCGTCTAATTCTTATATATGAAGCATCATACTCAAACTCAAACAGCTTGTTAAAATTAGAAAGAATTAAGATCGATGTTGTGGACAATCGATGCTTGATTTCAGCAAAGCTTTTGTCAGCCTCATCGGTCCATTGAAACATGCATTTTTTCATACAATCTGTAATGGGTGCGACTATAGTGCTAAAATTCCTCACAAATTGATGATAGAAGGTCACAACCCATGAAAACTACTTCATGAATGTTCGTCGGGATCGGTCATTACCTGATGGCTCGCACATTTTCATTGTTTACATGAATGCTCGTCGACGTCAGAACAAATCCTAAAAATAATAGATTTTTCATTAAAAAGCTGCATTTTTTCAAGTTGAGGTACAACTTGTTAACTGCTAGGACCTGTAGCATGTGCCTAAGATGTTCCATGTGCTCCGTCTCACCCTGGCTATATATCAGGATGTCATCAACATATATTACTACAAACCGGCTAATGAACAGTTTCAACACTTGATTCATCAGACGCATAAACGTGCTTGGTGTGTTCGATAGACCGAAGGGCATGATTAGCCACACATATAACACTTCCTTGGTCTTGAATGCCGTTTTTCATTAATTATCGAGTTAGATATGAATTTGATGGTACCTACTCCTTAGATCAAGTTTAGATAACAATTTGACACATTTTAGCATATCAAGTATGTTGTCCAACCATGGTATCGAAAATCAATATTTAATGATAATCTTGTTAATTGTTTGACCGTCAACACATATGCGCTAGCTCCCATATTTATTCGACATTAATAAAGTTAGCACGACACATGGGTTCATTCTCTCTCTCAAAAGACCCTTACAGATCAATTCCTCCACCTGTCCTGAAGTATCGCATAGTCTTTCATACTCATTCAATAGTGAGGGCGGTCGGGCAAGCTTGCCTCATGTACGACATTTATATGATGTTAGATGCCTCGCATATGAGGTAATCAATTAGGTAACTTTTCGGGCCAGATTTTTTTGAATTCATTTAGTAACAACCTTAAACTTGGATGAATGTCCGATGACTCTAATTCCTCGCCCTTTTACCACCAGGACATATACCTCACCGGTTTCCTTGGATTCCTCCATGAAATTTCGAATGGTTATGAGAGAAATTTCATCCACTTTAGAAGCTTTAGGGTGGTTATCTGGTGTCATAAGGGTAATGATCATCTTTTGACTGTCCTTGACGAAGACGTAAATATCATCTTATCCTCGGTGGGTCGCATCATGGTCTAATTGTCATAATCGACCGAGTAACATATGACATGCTTCCAAGTCAACCACGTCACAAGGTACTTATCGTTATAATTCTTTCCAATTGAAAATGAGACAGTGCATTGTTCAGTTACCTTAGTCTCGTTCTCTTTTTTTATCTAGCTAATCGAGTAAGGGGAAGGAAGATTTGTTGTAGGTAGCCTTAACTTGTCCACCATCACTTTCGAGATGATGTTCTCGCTACTACCATTGTCTATAATTATATCACAGGGCTTGCCATTGACGGTACACCGCACACGAAACATATTGTGCTGCTATTGGTGCACTTCATTTCTTTGAGTGCATAATAATCACTTCACGACTAAGGATTCGCTATGATTCTCGGTCAAATTTTCCGTCACCAGCTCCTTCCTCAGCGGCTTGTTTTTCTTCATCAAGTCTACGACCTTCTTTTGCTGCCTCACCTTTAGTGCCCCCTTTGTTAATGGCCAAGTGGGTGTTTGGCTTTGATGGAAGGTGTTTAATAAGTGGCTTGGTTGGCCACAATAGTAACAATTGTTCAACCTTAGTCGAATATAAGAATTTAAAATCCTACTTGGACCTGTTGTTGTGGGTGTTGCATGTTGGGGCCTAAATGGATAACTCCCTATGTCACGATTTGCAGTTATAGGAGGTTAAAGATGTCCTCCTACTGGTTTCTTTCCTTTGGCCGACGTTGAATCCTACGTGGACCCATCATTTTTTTATTTTTTTTTTGGGGTGGGAGGGGTCAAAGGATAAGGCCGAATAGGGTGCATCTGGTTCCTTTCCTCTTATAAGCTCCGTTTTCGTCCTACCTGCCAACTAAACCGCTTCATCTATAATCTTGACAAGGTACATCTGAACTCGGTCCTGAATTAGTGGTCGTAAATTGCATATGAACTGTGTTACCTTCTACGATTCGGTCTCCGACAAATTATTCCATGTTCACAACCGTTAGAATTCTTCGGTGTAATATGTGACGGTTCGGTTCCCTTGCCAACAATTTTGATATTGCTGGAACAATACTTACTCATAATCACTGGGGAGGAATCGAGATCGAAGAAGGAGTCTCATTCACGGTCATGATCGGATGAGCGCCTTGTTCTATCTGGCACGTGAGAGTTGTATTTGTTCCCACCATGTAGAAGCATGAGATTTCAATTTAAAAGTAACCAATTTCACTTTCTTATATTCCTCTACATCCATGTAATCAACATACCGCTTTATTTCGGTTAACTAACCAAGGAAGTCTTCTATACGTAATAAGTCATTAAAATTAAAAAGTTCGGCCTTATCTCGAAAGTCTCTTTTAACATGAATTGGTCAATCGTCTCCATGGACAAGTTTTTAGACAACAACGCCACCCATGTCCTCATTGCTAGAGCTCGACTCATTTGGAGTAGCCCTACGATTCACTTCCGGAAGTGTTTTATGGAAATCGGAGTTATGCCGTACAATGACCACGGATGGCTGAGCATCACCTTGGAGTTAGGGTGGAATTATTGTATCTGCAATACGGTTGAGGGTTGCCTACAACCCTTGCATGGTTAATTGACTCTCCTGATAAAAAATTTTCATTCTTTCCAATAGGTGACAAATCCTTAAATTACCATATATGAGATTTTGGTCCATTGTATTGTTAGTTGCCATCAGTCTAAGGGAAGTCCTTGCTTTGATATCAATTAATGCATGGAAGGACGTGATGAGGTCAATCATTGACTTACTCAGGAAATAACTACTCCAAATCCATGGAGCTCTTTGGACGCCTCACAGAGCTTCTTCGATTTCACGGGGGATAAAATTAGAAATAATTTATTTCTAATAAATTTGAAATAATTGATCGCTGCTAAAAAATGAAATTTCAATCCTTTAAATGATGAGTTCAAACATAGGATGAAGTTTTAGACTTAAACTTGGCTCAAACACCTTGGATACCAAACTTAATATAAAATATAAATAGTAAACTTGCTATTTATGGATAGTCATCATTCCTATCAGATTCTATGGTTTTTGGCCTAGCCGCGCTGTATTTTTATATTCTTTCTAAGTTCTTTCTATATAAGACATTGCTCTTAAAACTAAGGATCAAAAGTTATAATCCAACTAAAACTTGCCATTTACAATAAAAATGAAAATAGAAGGTTTGACTGTTGATCTATCAAATCTGACAAATCCATCGTGGACAACTGGAGGAACGGGTTGGTTTGCTGAAGTAGCTTCTCCTACCCAAAATCACACACGATACATTGAAAAAAAAAAAAAAAAATACTCATCTGCTCTGTGAGCTAAGAATGTTTTAAGGTTCCGTAGGTCTGGTTCATTTCTGCCTTGGATCGGACCTTCTCTGTACATCTTTGCCAGGGAACTTCTTTCACCCGCTCTACATCAGAAATCAATGGTCGGTATGATCCTTTCAGCATTACCAAATGGATCATGTCCCAATCACACTTGTACATGGAAGAGAAACAGTTGGGACCGTCCGACAAGTCTGCAAATGATGCATATTTAAAGAGAAGCATTAGAGGTCATACTGCTACCGAAGCCGTCCATTCGATGGGTCCCACGGTGACAATGAAGAGACCAAAAAATCTTCCTGATCCGAACAAACTGATAGGAGACATCCCAGTGTTCCACAACTGAACTATTTCAGGCCGAGCATCGTACAATAGACGGCTAGGCTTTTGCCGTCTTTACTCCTTTGTCTCTCTCATTTAAGCTGCTCTCCTATATGCCACGTCAGCCAGTAGTGAACCAGCCGACGCGCCGGCCGCACATCATTGTCTCGGACCAACAACTTGTACTAAAAGCAGCCGCGTTGGACGGAAGATCGTTCAGTATCGGACAAAATCCCGTTCATCCAATCTGCCAACGTGGCATGCAGCTGGGCCCCGCTTGCCGGGGCGGAAAGTGAGAGGCGTCGCAAGCTGGGCCAGGCCTTGCCGGATCCCGTCCCTACATTTCCTGCAAAAGGCAACATTTTACACGCACGGCAATTAGGAACGTCCCTCTCCAATCACCTGCACCAACCCAGCTCTTTCATCCTTACATCCTGAGTGGGCCCACCGTCGACGTGGACTCGAGTAAAATACCGCGGCAAATCTCAGCAAATCCCACTATAAATTCTCACTCTCAGTGCACACACTCGTCATCCTCTGCCACAAATACCTCGTCCTCTCTCTCTCTCTCTCTCATCATGGCCATTGAATCCTGCAACCCATCATCTCTTGGTCCAGCGGCCTGCGAGAAAGGTGCCAAGGCGCTTCAATTCATCGAGGAGATGACACGAAACACCGACATGGTTCAAGAGAAGGTGCTGGCCGAAATCCTGAGCCAAAACGCCGAAACCGAGTACCTTCAACGATACGAGCTCGACGTGGCCACCGACCGGGACACGTTCAAATCGAAGATTCCGGTAGTCACCTACGAAGATCTTCAGCCCGATATCCAACGCATCGCCAACGGCGACCGCTCACCGATCCTATCCGCTCATCCCATATCAGAATTCCTCACAAGGTTTGCATCTCTCTCTATTTGAAAATTCCATATTTGGGTTTTCTTGTAATGACATAGAAATGACACCCATGTCTTAGAAATGACACCCATATCACTGATCATGCAGCTCTGGAACATCGGCCGGTGAAAGGAAATTGATGCCGACTATTCGAGCAGAGCTTGATCGTCGCCAACTCCTCTACAGCCTTCTCATGCCTGTAATGAATCTGTAAGTGAATTCTCTTTCTTTTGGGTGTATTATTTTATTCCATTCTACGACATGGAACACGTGTTTGATCCTTTTCGCCCGTTACGTTACAGGTATGTGCCGGGCCTTAATATGGGAAAGGGTCTGTACTTCTTGTTCATCAAATCAGAGACTAAAACGCCAGGAGGACTAGTGGCACGGCCAGTCCTAACTAGCTACTACAAGAGTGACCACTTCAAGACCAGACCATATGATCCTTACAATATCTACACTAGCCCCAACGAGGCCATTCTCTGCCCTGACTCTTTCCAAAGCATGTACACCCAAATGTTATGTGGCCTCTATCAAAGGATGGAAGTACTTCGAGTCGGGGCTGTGTTCGCATCAGGCCTCCTCCGAGCCATTCGGTTCCTTCAGATACACTGGGAAGAATTGGCCCATGACATCGCTACTGGTACTCTCAGCTCCAAGATCACAGACTCTTCGATTCGAGAAGCTGTGTCAGGTCTCCTGAAACCCAATCACCAACTTGCGCAGCTCATCACCAACGAGTGCTCAGGTGGGAGTTTGGATGGGATCATCAGGAGGATTTGGCCCAACACCAAGTATCTTGATGTTATTGTAACGGGTGCCATGGCTCAGTACATTCCCACCCTCGAATACTATAGTGGTAGTCTGCCAATGGCTTGCACCATGTATGCCTCTTCGGAGTGCTACTTTGGGCTTAACCTCAATCCCATGTCGAAGCCCTCAGATGTCTCCTACACCATCATGCCCAACATGGGCTACTTTGAATTCCTCCCTCACGAATCATCATACGATCAGATACGCAATTCAACTCCCCGTCTTGTTGATCTTGCCGATGTAGAAGTCGGCAAGGAGTATGAGCTTGTGATAACAACCTATGCAGGACTCTACCGCTACCGAGTCGGCGACATACTCCGAGTCACCGGGTTCCACAATTCAGCCCCACAATTCAAATTCATTAGGCGCAAGAACGTGCTCCTGAGCATAGACTCTGATAAGACCGACGAGTCTGAGCTGCAGAAAGCAGTGGAGAATGCATCGGAGCTCCTGCGTGAGTTCGACACGAGTGTGGTGGAGTACACGAGCTATGCAGACACTAAGACGATCCCAGGTCACTACGTGATCTATTGGGAATTGCTCGTGAAGGAACCCTCCAAGGGACCGAGTCAAGAAGTGTTGAATCAGTGTTGCTTGATCATGGAAGAGTCGATGAACTCGGTCTACCGGCAGTGCCGGGTTGCAGACAACTCAATTGGGCCTTTGGAGATAAGGGTGGTGAAAAATGGCACCTTTGAAGAGCTGATGGACTACGCCATTTCGAGGGGTGCATCGATTAACCAGTACAAGGTTCCGAGGTGCGTGAACTTCACACCAATCACTGAGCTTCTTGACTCGAGAGTTCTCTCTACCCATTTTAGCCTAGCTTGCCCTAAGTGGACCCCAGAACGACGGCGATAGACGCAGGACTAGCTTCGCCTTCTGTGTGGATTTGCGCAACGAGTGTTTCTGTTTCCCTCTTTGTTGCAAAGAGAAAATGTAGAATTGGTTCTTTCTTAAGTTTATTTCTTATTTCTTTTTAATGTTCTTTGTAGAAATAGTGAAGTTGAATTTGTGGTACAAATGGTAAATTGAGCAAATGTCAAGGGCGATCTCGTTTTCTTCATGATTAAAAGTAGGGTGAAAAGTGTGCTGGGTTGGGCCAAGGCCTTGGCTCATGTAGAGCGTGTTCTGTGGCAAGGCTAAAACCGGCGTGCTCGCTTGGGCATGAGTTTGAGAGCCGGTCTTGCTCTTTGAAATGGCCAAAGCCCAACGTGAAAGGCCCGTCTAGCCCAACGTCTTTAACATTATTGGGAGGGCTGTCATTATACACTACTCAAGTTAGCTCAGTCTGCTTGCTCGACTGGACTCGGAAAAGCTCCACTCGCTTGGGCTCAAGATTGGATTCGGACCAAGTAGAGCCGGTTTTTGGAGCTTAAAATTTTTTTAGCCAAGTTCGAGCTTACTCGAGCTCGACTCGACTCAGATCGAACCTCAATACAAATAGACTTGGCAACTCCATTATATTGATGCTCCTCGCCGAGTGTTTGATAAAATAACTCAATAAAGTATTGTTTCAGGTGCATACATTCCCCCCGGTGTTGGTTGGTTGGTTGGTATTGAGGAAGGAATGGATATGAAACAAATGGCCACAAAAAAAAACTTAACATTATAAAACTACTTTCAAATCTTGAGTTTGATGTTGCTCGTGGAGTGTTTGATGAAATACCTGTAAACTGTTACTGTTTTGCATTTAGTGAGAAATTGAAGATAGATGTATTTTATATGTTTGAGAAAATATTGCGCAGGCTCCAATTAGCCTGAGCTCATGACCGAACTGAGTTGAGCTGGTCAGTCAGGCTTGAGGACTGAGCCAAGCCAAGTTCGAGCTAGGGTTAGCTACTAGCCAAGCCAACTCGGTTCTACTCATGTACAGCTCTAGCTGTCAACTTGTAGTCTGTCTGTCCAAGCCCAGCCTACATAGTAGAACCGAGGCTTGAGCCCGTGATGAGCAAAACAAATAGGCCCAAACATAGCCTGTGATGATAATACACAGCTTGAGTCCAAGTCGGCCCATGCCCGATCCAGATGACCCATTTTTTGTGCAATATCTGGGCTCTTCATTGATCATGCCCCAACAATCATCATGCACGATATATGACAAAAATGCCTTTGAAGTCTTAAACTAGATTGCCTGGTGTGGTAATGGCGGGCTGATGGGCTCTTAAACAAAGCCTGAACCCAGCATGGTAATTAAATGGACGTAGTTAGGCGTGGATCCAGCCCTCGCGACTAGTATTCCAGCCCAATGCCGTCCATTGGAACCCTGACTACAGGTATTAGTAATCATTTTGCGGGCTGGGCAAGCAGGTCCTGCCCGGGCAGGGCTCTGTAGGGCCCATCTGATGTATGTGTTTTAACCATATCGTCCATCCATTTTGCTAGATCATTTAAAGTATAGGAACCCAAAAATGAGGTAAATCGAAGGCTCAAGTGGACCACACCACATGAACTAGCGGTAAGGAAACCCACTGTTGAAAACTTCCTAAGGCCACCATTATGTTTATTTACCATCCAACTAGTTCATAAGGTCATATAGACCCTGATGAAGGAAAAACACAAATATCAGCTTAAACCAAAACTCATGCCGCTCCCAGTGAGTTTATAATGATGGGCGTTCAATCCCCATTATGTGGTCTACTTGAGCCTTGGATTTGCCTCATTTTTCGGTTTGTTCGTGATCTGGCAAAATGGTTAGATGGCGTGGATAAAACCCATACATCACGGTGGGCCCCACAGAATCCTTCCAGTACGGATTATCGTACAGGCGGGGCAGGACGCAATCCGTTTCCGGGCAAGCATTGGTGAGCTATTCACGCCAGGCTGGGCCGGCATGCAGCAGATAAGACGATCCACGCTCGCTGAGCTGGACGGGTGAAACCATGACACACGTGTTAGCATGAAACGTGTTTGGGACATTCAGGCCATTACAACAGGACAGAAATTGGGGTCATCACTCACAAGGCAGGGCGCACTTTAAAAAATCCTCTGCCTCAAAAATCGGACCATCCACTAGCCAGCAAGTCAACCTTTCGATAAAAGTGAATGGTTAGTTTTTTTAAAAAAAAACATCGGAGCAGCCCAATTGATTTTCACTCTAGTCATTTCAGTGGGCCCACTTGATGAATGGCCATTATTATCACACGTGTGCCATAGTGGCATAAAGGTAAAAGGCAACTTTTGATACTCGGCCAGAGTGAGTTGGTGGATTAATGTGCATTTGCTCATTGAATGTGGACCGTTGATTGGTTCCATTTTCATCATTCATTCATTAATATTCTCTAATTAGCCAATTGGTAAATCCAAGCCGTATAATTTTCTATTTTAGTTAAGGTCATTGATTTCATTATATGCCAGATGTTGAATTTCTGGGCGCATGCACATGTACTCTTCCAGGACATCAAAGTGCTTAGTTTAAAACTCTCTTTGCCAATATCGAGCATTCCTAGTTGGCTGTGAACCTTTGCGTCCCGTGATTTCTTAACATTATTTGGAGGAGATGGTAAGAATTTTATACCCGTGTTTAAAAACTCGAAAACTCCAATAGCTTGAAATCTTGGCTAGTTGCATGAATTGACAACTCATATTAGTTGACTGGTGACTCTACAAAAATACATTAAAAAAATATGAGAAACACAGAGAAACATGGAATTGGTCTGTCTTGTTTGTAGCCAATTGCAAATGGCCACATAAGACCAGGTGATCTGGTTCATTTGCAGATGGAATGAAATTCAATCATCATATGCAGTGCTCATATTATCTCATGCATTTGATTTTGCAAGAAAATTAATGATCCAGTAGACAAGCAATTTTGTCTAAAAAAATTATAAAATATTAAAAATGAGTTTTTTCAAATAACTAGCTGGCCACATAAAAGTCTCTCTCTCTCTCTCTCTCTCTCTCTCTCTCTCTCTCTCTCTCTCTGTGTGTATATATATATATATATATATATATATATATATATATATATATATATATATATATATATATATATATATATAGGGAAAAGGTACAATGCGTTGGAGCTCACGGCTTCGTCCCATGCGGTCGAGCTGTATGGGCCCCACCGTGATGCCTTTCGAACATCTACCCCATCAGTCAGATGCGTCATTCCACCGTGGACCTAGGTCTCAAAAATTAAGTCAATCTGTGACTTGTGTGGGCCACACCACATACAAAAAGTGGAGAGGGGCCGTGCAACCATTAAAACATTCATAATCATTTTTGGTGCCCACAAAAGATGTGGTTTGCAAATCCAGCCCATCCATTATGTGTCTCCCACTTGCATGAGGGTTCAGACCAAGTTTCAGCAGCATTCAAAACTCAGGTGGGCCCCACCAAGTGCTTTTATATGTTTTAACGGCGTCTTCACATGATTTTAGATGGTATGGCTCACCTGAGTTCCGTATTTGGCTGATTTTTGGGTTATCCCATTATTTAAAGGGGAACCATGAAATACACAGTGTTGATGATTGACATGCATCACGGTGGGGCCCACACACCTCTACCTTATGATAAGCTTATCGTGAGCTCGAGCGCATAATACCTTTTCCCATATATATATATATGACCGCATTGTTTATTTGTGGTTATTGAACATACCAACTTTTGGTTAGTCTTTTGTATTGGTTGTTAATTAATTTTTTATTTTATTTTATTTTATTTTTGACATATTTTGAGGAAAAAAAAAAAAAGAGAGAAAGAGAAGAAGATAAAACTACACCTACTCTAAAACCTCTCTCTATCTATAACTTAAAAAATCTCAACTAACATTATTTTGTGGTGTCTTTTTTATGGAGGGAAATTAAATGATCTATGTTCCCTTGAAGAAAGAATTATGGTATGTACCATATACGCTTTTTTGTCATTTTTCTAACCGTTGCTAATGGAAGTCATGAAAAACTAACGAAATACAAGTAGTTACAATAATTATGAATTAACAATGTGGTTATATACAAATAATATATTTTTCATGTATGTTTGCAAATACCTTATTATTGATGTGGGATATGCAAAAACCCTATTAAAATACAAAAAAAAAAAAAAAAAAGGAAACTAGTTTTACTCCCTCAATAATATCCTTTTTTTGCATTTACTTCCAGACATATATAGGCACAATTAATTTTATTTCCTGTAATTTTATAGGATCAACTTTGATGAAATGACCAATAACTTAAGTAATAGATTATAAACATTTTAAGATTTTTGATTCCAATTAATTGAAATAACACTTAAATGATGATGAGAATGAATTAGAAAATTAGGAATCGAATTTAATAGCTTTGTGTGTTGTGGACTGCAAGGGTGCTGGAGTGAAAAATACTAATAGTTTTCTTATGTAAGAATTCTATAAGGTGGGCCTTATTGATTAATGGTCAGGATTATCCTACGGGTTGGATAATGTGATCAGGTGTGCACCCCACTAAGTTATGATGTATCTAAAATTCGTGTAAGAGGTCGGATGCTAGAACTATAACACACAAACGTTATCTAAGTAGAACTGGGATTGTCAATTCATGTGGAGCAATATAGGAGAGGAGTTTCGATGGGTTTCAAACTCCTCTGCCCTCAATAATTATAAAACTAGATTAGGTCCCCAATCCAATACAATCAACAGAAGCAAGAATCTCATAAGAGCTTCTTTAAGGGTGTAAGGAGAGGAAGACTATGGCATCCGGTCTACAGTAATGGCATCTCAACAAGGTTTGCCATCCAATCCTTTTGATCTCCATATTCGATGCTCAACAAGGTCCTTGCAATTTTGCGTAGAGTATAACATCTTCATGAGATTTGATAATCCCTTGCTAGCATGTTAATAAACTAACCCCAATATGCAAACAAATAGATCCACTTTCATACCCCACTTTGATGTGCCAACAAATTCTAGTTTGATTAAAATCAACAAATTATAGTTTGCTTGAAATCATGATTAAAGTCCCTCATGGAGACTGTATCAAGTTGTGCGCATATGAGTATATCAATGACAAATAAGATCTTGATTGTCCTGTCCATGCAAACCTTTCTTAGAAGCATCAAGTGCTTGGGCTAATGTGCATGTAAGATTGTTATGTGATATTAATGATTAGAGTTAGGCACGGGATGAGTTGACTCGGCAAACTCGACTCGTCTGACTTGTTTAGACCCAACTTGACTTGAACTGAGTGGGTGAGTCAATCCAAACCGAGTAGACTTTGTCCAATCTAAACTCAAACCGAGTCGAGTCCGGCTCACCTTGTAACTTGACTCGACTCGACACGAAATCCAACTTGTATTGACTCGGCTCGATCCAAAACCCGATTTGACTCAGGTTTGGGCAGTGTGTATATATGTGTATATGTATGTATGTATATGTGTGTGTGTACTGCTTGGCTGCTTGTATCGACTGAGCTACTCGTCCGCACTCACTTGGCCCAAAAACTCGACATCAACTCTCGATAGCCACACAACTCTCCAAATCAACTAATAAATGTAATTTTGTGTTCAAAAAAACTTATATTATTTTGTATCATGATTTTTATCTATTCTAATTTGGGGAGTTTTGTGAAATTGGGGTTAGATAGGGTTGAATGGACAAATTAGAATGGCTCAGGTGTTTGTTTGGTCCGGGCTAGCTCAGGTGAGTCCAGGATAGTTGTGGTATGACTAGGCTGGCTCGGGTGTGTCTGGGCTGGCTATGGTGTGTCCATGCTGGTTCAAGTGCAGTTGAGCTGGATGTGGTGTGTCCAGGACAACTCGGGTGCAATAGAATTGGCTTAGGTTGAACCATTTCTAAACCCAAATCCCTAAACCTTAAATCCTGAACCTAAACCCTAAATCATAAACCTAATACCTAATAATTAAACCTAAACCCTAAACCCTAAACCCAAACCTAAACCCTAAACCTAAAACCCAAACCCTAAACCTAAAATCTAAAACCTAAACCCAAACCCAAACCCTAAATCTAATCCCTAAACCCTAAACCTAATCCATAAACCCTAAATCTAAACCTAATCCCTAAATCCTAAACATAAACACTTATTCCCCTAACCTCTTATTGCCTAGCTTATGAATGCGCATTAGATAGTTAGCCTTATGTGGTTTATTTTTGTGAATTAGATAATTATTAGTTTATTTTTATGAATTATGAATTATATTGTTTATTATTTGGCTTATTATTGTACATTAGACAATTAGGCTAATATGATTTATTTTTGTAAATTAGACAATTAATTGCCCATTTGAAGATTTCTATGTGGCCAGGTTTAGATATATTGTATTTTTTGTGGCATCAGAAGTTATATTAGGCCCACCATGATGTTTTAGGAAATCCACTCCATCCATTCATTTTGGAAGATCATGTTAAGACATGAGACAAAAAATTAGATAGATCTAAAACTCAAGTGACCTACACAAATGGAAACAGTGGAAAGGGGTTACCTAATGTTTAAACCTTTCTTGGCTCTACCATGATGTTTATATGCAATCCAAACTGTTCATAAAGTGATGTAAATATTGCTCATAAGGTTCTTACCATTGGAATTAATTAAAAGAATAAAAATATTAGCATGATCCAAAGCTTCTACAACTGCCTAGGATGTTTCAATTATGGGGTATGATCTCTGCTATTTTATGTTATATGGCCCATGTGAACTTTGAATCTATCTCGTTTTTGGTCTCATGTCAGAAAATGATTTTACAATACATGTGAACGGCGTGGATTCCCCGCAAACTGTGGTAGGCCCCAAAGGGTTTTCCCAGCACACTTCTGCCAGGCCGAATCCCTCCTGCACCATGCGCTGACAAGTACGGGGCTCAATGCGCAGGGACAATTCTTGTCCCTTGAAATTTTCAATTTTGCTGTCAAAGACTAAAAAAAGTAAGGCTTTGTAAGGGAGGCCATTTACCGTGTTTGGCCATACCAGGAAGTTATTTTTGTCAAATCCCCACTCTTGATACAATATCGCTGTGATTTTGGGGACATGGCAATCCTAAGCAGACCCTGTCCATCAGGTGCTTTGCCTCGTATTCATTCGGAACCCAGAAGCAGCCCAGTCCAAAACTCAAATAGGCCACACCTTAGGGAAGAGGTAGATGGGACGCCTACCATCAGTTGAGTGTGTAGCTAACCGTGGTTTATATATGCCGTCCAATCCGTTCATCTGATCTGGATAACCAGGGTGAATCGACATTCCAAAATTCACTCCGTCTCGAAACGTAGGTGGGCCGCACCACGGGCATTTGGATGCTTTAGGCATGAGTTTACACAGTTTCTTACGGTTAGGCCCACATGACCCTTGGATCGGTGTAATGTTCAGGGTCACTTATTTATTTATTTATTTATTTTTCTTACTCGATGAATTTAATGGATACTGGCTGGACCCGAACCGATAATGGATTCAGGTCTGATACCGAAACGAGCTTCAAAATCAGGCTGGGTCTGGGTCCAAGATTTTTGGCTCGGTTAAAAACCGGGTCTAGCTAGGTTCAATTCTCGGTTCTTGTAAGCTCCCTGCGTGTCAGATATCTCTAACACCCTATTTATAAATCATGCACATGTCGAAGTAGCAGACGTGTGTGAGATTGGGTCTTAAGAAACACGACTGAGACTTGGCAAGAATAGAACCCGATCAGTCCTGGGACAGGTCGTATTGTCCCAGCCCACTAGTTGACACCCATATAGATGATGAGGCCCAAACGATGGATTGCTCGAATGTTGCATATGTGCACCACTTTCCTGCATGTACAATGCCCTCGCTCTGTAAGGGCCACCATGATGTATGTGTTTTATCCATGCTGTTCATCTATTTTTCAGCATATTTTAAGGCATGAGCCCAAAATTGATACCGATCCAAATTCATATGAACTACATTATGGAAAACAATTGAACACCTACCTTTGAAAACTTCTTTGCTCCCACTTTGATGTTTTGTTTGCCAAAGAACCTCTTCATAAGGTTACACTGCAGTGGATGAAGTAAAAGTACAAATTTAAACTTAATCCAGAACTTCTGTGGCAGCAGGGAGCTTTCAATGGTTAGAGCATTCAATCCTCACTATTTTTTGCGAGTACGTTCAGTTGAGCTTTGGATCTATGAGGCGTGGATAAACACATACATCACCGTAGGCTTCCAGGGGTTTTCCCACTTCATGTCAAATGATACCCTACGGTAGGGAGCGGATTAGATCAAAGACGGTGAGACCCTTGCTATTGCCCACGCAGTTCTTCCGTTTGTTTCAAATCATTTTCCGGCAGGAGCCCAAAAATGGAGCAGATCCAATTCTCATATGGACAATACCATATGAAATGGTGGTGATTGAATGATCTACCATTTAAAACTTCCGAGTGCTCATGTTTATTTCCATCTAAACTGTTAGTAAGGTCACGTAAACATTAAAGAATGGATAAAACAAATTCTAACTTGATCCAAACTTTTATGGATCATTAATAGTCAATAACCACTGTTTCTCATCCCATGATCCTCCTCATGATTGGATGTCGTTCAATTTTGGGGGTCATGCTGTAAAATGACTTCGCAAAACAGCTGGATAGTTTGGATATAGGATAAATACATCAATGCGTGGACCGATGAAAAGCGCCCCACTGTCGGGCCGCATCTAATACGCTCAGGTGTCGGTGCGTCGGGGGCCACGGGCAATTCGCTTCCGTGGCAAACTACCATTTCTGAAGAACTGCAAGCGGCGTGTGGAGGACTAACAACACGACATGCATCAAATCCACCTGTCCATCGAGTCGTTACGTCATATTGACCTTCGAACCCAGCAAATTACGACGGTCCACAACTTAGGTGGGCCACACGGTAGGAAAGAGTCAGGATAGGACGTCCACCAATAGTTGAGCGTGGACCCTACCATATGCCATTCAATCTTGTCATCTCACATCAATCAACAGGACGAATGGACAAAAATCATTCTCTTCTGAAACAGAGGTAGGACAAGCCAGGAAGCGGATTGGCTGGTGTACCACACACCAGATACACCAGCTATATATCTGGTGTAGGTATGTGTCGTGCGAAGACGATCGCTGACGGTCCGAGTTGTACGGACGGTTCAAAGGAGATCAAAGTTATATAGACCCAACAGTGATGTATTTATTATATCCATACCGTTCATCCATTTTTCGAGATCATTTTAGAGTATTATACAAAAATTGAATCATATCTAAAAATCATCTGGACCACACCACAAATAGCAGTGAAGATAATGAATTTCACCATTAAAATATTAGTAGGACCCACCATAATGTTTATTTTCCATCCAATCTGTTCATAAGATCACAAAGACTTGGATGAAGAGGAAACAAAATTTCATACTGATCCAAAACTTTTGTCACTCCTAAAAAGGTTTCAATGGTAGACGTTCAATCCCCCACTTCTTTTTGGAGTGTGGTCCATTTGATAGTTAGATCTGTCTTATTTTTCTTCTCAAGCCTTTAGAGGAGGTCACCAAATGGATGGACGGTTTGAATATAGCACATACCTCATAATGAGACCCACATAACTTGCTGACATCAATACACCAGTTATATAGCCGTGGTGTGGTACATCAGCCAATCCGCTTCCAAAAAACCAGGTTCTAGCCGTACTTTCACATGGACGCGGATTGCGTGGTGACCGCGGCACGGATCAGGGTTTAGGACTGTGGGGCCCACTTTGATGTGCATGTTTTATCTTGGCTGTCGGTCCATTTTTCAGCTCATTTTAGGAATTGAACCCAAAATTGAAGCATACCCAAAGCTTAAGTGAACCACATTATAGGAATCGTTAGGGATGATGACGTAGGCTGTTAAAATCTTCCTGGGCCCAAATTTGAATGAAGAGGAAATACAAATATTAACTTGATCAAAAACTTCTGTTGCCCGCTAAAAAAGTTCTCAATGATAGCGCTTCAATCCTCACTATTATTCGTGGTGTGATCTATTTAAAATTTGGATATACTTCAATTCTAAGCTCATTCTTCAAAACTGAGCATGAAAAATGGATAGAGGGCCTGGACAAAACACATATATCACTGTAGGCTCACAGAGTCCAGACACCGTTAAACTACCTGGTGCTGCAGTGACCACGCGATCTACATCCAATTTACACTATTTCCTACGGTGATCCTCACTGAGTTTTGGATCGTAGGGCCAAGCATTAGATGATGCACGTGATGGATGGTACGGATCTTCTTTCTTCGAAGTAGGAACTGTGGGCTTGTATTCGTGACCCATGGTCACCCCAGTAGAACCAGGTCCGTAATGCATTTACGTGGCAAAGCTACGTGGGTCCCACCATAATGTATGTAATATATCTATGCTATTCATCAATTTTTCCATGTTAGTTCAAGACACGAGCACAAAAATAAGACAGATACAAAGCCAAGTGGCTATACAACGGGAAATATTGAAGATGGAATGCTCACCGTTCAAAAGGAGTTTGGAATGCTCACCGTTCAAAGTTGATATTTGTCTTTTTCCAAATAAACATTATAATAGGCCCAATGGTTGGTGTCTCTGTTCCATTCCTCTGTGCTGTGACATACTTTAATCTTTAGCTTAGATCTGTTACATTTATTAGCCCATGCCTTAAAATGATATGAAAAAAGTTGATAGAACTTGCTGATCTATATAACACATATCCCGTGGTAACGGAAGCAGATTAGGTGAGACATTTGCCTAGGTGTGTACACGGTCCAAGCTAGCTTGGTTAACTCGCTCGACTCGAATCTAAAAAACTCGATTCGAAACTGAGTTCGAGCCGAGTCGAGCTGATTTGTTGAGCTCGAAAATGAGTTCAAGCCGAATTCGAGCAGGCCCCAGCTCGACTCAACTTAGATCGAATCCAGCTCGAATCGAATCGGTTTGGTGACTCGTTTACTTCACTATTGATGTTGCTCACCAACTGTTTGATAAAATGACTCAACCAAATGTGGTTAGTGGTAAGGAAGGTTTGGCCGGTGGCAAACAAGGTATGTACATTAAACAAATACCTTTTTAAAAAAAATAAAATTATTTATTAGTTTTTATATTACGTAGAAGGTGTTTGATAAAACACTTATAAAACCATTGCCTCTATTTGTAAAATAGTGAGTTTTTGAAATTGCAATTTAGTTGTTTGTGAAAATGCCTCAATGGCGAACTCGGCTCGATCTTGGCTCGAACTCGGCCCAAGCTACTGACTGAACCGAGCTGAGCTATCCACTCAAGCTCGAGGACCGAGCCGAGCCAAGTTCGAGCTGAAGTCAACCAATGTTCGAGCCGACTCGAGCTGGCCTGTTCATCGAGTCAAGCCGATGTGCGCCTACATCCGCCTCACCTAAGACGGTGCAGACATTACCATGGGGTCACCTTAATTCCTGTGGGGTCAACTTTATGTATGTATTATGTATTCATGTGCTCCATTCATTTTTTAAAATCATTTTATGGCATTATTTCAAAAATGCAGTGGATCCAAATTTCAGGTTGATAATTGTAGACACCCCACCAGGGCTACATCTTGCAAAAGGTTAAGACCATTCAGGAACTATGATCATACTCAACCAAACCAAAGCCCCTAAAATCCAAATCCGTAATTCAAAACCACGATCCAAACCATTCATCACATGTGCAACCCTGCCTATGCCCCATACCATGCCCCAGATCATCATTATCCAAGTCGAAATCCATTTTTCTAAGCTGAAAAATTTAAAAAGGAGACTTCTAAGTAAACGCGCACAGTGTACAAGGTTCGCACGCGTGAAATTGGCCCGAATTGAGCCCGGGCGGTAGTCTAATTGCCACCTGCGGTACTTCAAGTGTCGCCGCTCACGGGCCGCGTGTGGACAGCTGTCTCAGCGTCCAAAAGTCAACTTTCCTGCAAAATTATCCTCCCAAATTTCACTATTTACCTTTTTACCGTCCCTTATGGCTAATGAGAGAGTGCCATGTGGCATTCCTCTCTCCATAACCAATCATAACTTGCCATCTCATCTTTTACTCCTCTCAAACTCAGAATTTACAGTAATGCCATTGGAGAAGGCTATAAATAGCCCTCTCCTCTTCACATTTAGGAGAAGAAAAAAAAAGGAGGGGGGGGGGGGGGGGGGGGGGGGACCTTCTCATCGAAGGGAGAAAAAGTGAGGAAGAGAGAGTGAGAGAGTGAGGAAGAGAGTGAGGGAAAGGGAAGGAGCTCCCAAGCCTTCAAAGATCTGATCTTTCTAGCCACCCCCTAGCCTTTCTCTCAATCTTTCCAACCCATAAGCTTAGCCCAGATCTGATCATGGTCCGGTTCATGTCTTAGCCTACTCAAGATCAAGTCAAAGATCTATTCTACATACAAGCATTCATCATGACATCTATTCTCTTCTCAACCCCCCTGCTTCTCTAGATCTCTAGTGAACGTATGCTCTGTGACTTGCCGTACACAGGATCCTGTCACATCAGAAATTCCTAGTGATCTAGTCCATCTTTTCTTTACCTTTTTACATGAGCATCATCGCATTCGCTTTCTAGACATACAGTTGGACGTATGCTCTGCGGCTTACCGAAATCTCGGATCTTGCTACATCAAAAATCCATGTGTGTGCCTAGTCCCATCACGGCCACAGCATCCATCATCCCTTGAGATTATTTTATCACACTGAGTAGAGACCGTACATTTGTACGGGCAAAGAGGGTGCCTAACACCTTCCCTCTTTGTAATCGAGATCCCTTGCCCTGAATCCCGGATCGCAGACCAGGAGTCAATCTAAGGTAGGGAAGTCCCTGGATTTTCCTCACCTTGCATATTTCGTGGTTCTAGCCGACCGCGGGATTTTAAGATTTTTCGGCTAGTGGCGACTCCAATATTCATAATCAACTTATCACCCCCCAAATCAAACAAGGAATACAAAATCAGCCTGGGCGTCGATTTTTCAGTGTCTACAGAATGACGACTCTACTGGGGAAACCTTACTAGAACACACTAGCTGAGATTTGACTCGAAAATGTGTGGTACTCTAATCTTCAGAGATATCATCATTTGCATTCATACGAAAAGATAACAAAAAAATAAAAATCTTTTGGCTTATCTTTGTTTAAGCACAGATCAAAATCATGACTACTCGATCTCGGGCAGCCATGACTTCTCAAACCTCTCATGAAGAAGATCCGCAGCTCAGCCAACTCTCGAGGCCTCAGTACCCACACCCTCACCCGCACCTAGACCCGCATTACCACCAGTAGTCCAGGCAAATCCCCAAACCAATGCAACCACCCAAGAGCTGCTCCTTCAAACAATGCAAGAATTAATACTTCGCTTGGTGCCAAATCCCTCTCCAAATACACAGGTAACTCAGTCCAGTGTACAGAATAGTTCACTCCCACAAACTCCCTTTGCCTTCTCTCTCATTCCGCCAGCAAATCCCGTGCTCTCTCTTTCGGAGGAATCGGCACCAGAACAATAGCAACCCTCCCGCACATCCTTACTTAACACATCATAATAATCAGGCTACAACATAGGCTCTCCCTAACGGGAACCACCGACAAGAACTGGCGGATGCCCACGAAGGGGGCCAGTTTCGAGTCAATTTCACTCCCCCTAACGGGAGTAACATTCCGGAGTTGGCAGATACCCTAGGTGGGAGCCACTTCCGAACTTCACACCCTCCTCCGAAAGGGAGCGGTGTTCAATTTCAGCCACTTCCCATCAACGGAAGCCCATCCTCTTTCCAACAACACCCCATCATCGATCCATTTGAAGAAGAAGCACACAAGCCCTACTGGAAGGGGTAAGATACCCATTGTAAGGTAAGTCAGAGATTGAGGAACTACGAGAGCAATTGCAAATGGTGCAAAGCCAGCTTCAAAAATAGCAAGGAGTGGATCACCCATCCACCAAGTTCAGGGATCTCTGTCCCTTCCCAGACGCTTGAGTACCTCCAAATTTCAAAAAAAATTCAAAAGGTATGACGGTAGTGGGTGTCCCACAGCACACCTGAAAACGTTTTGCTGGGAACTCAATGCGATAGCAGGGAATGATGGAGCCTTGATACGACTCTTCCAGAAATCCCTCAAAGGCGATGCGTTGGATTGGTATACCTTTTTGGACAGTCATCAAATTAGAACCTAGGAAAAGCTCTCTCAGGCATTCATTGACAGGTTCTCATACAACCTAAATATGGCTCCAAGAAGGTCCGACTTGGCTACTTTGAGACAGAAAAATGACGAATCCTTGCCAGCATACATAGGGCGATGGCGAGCCATGGCAGCTCGGATGAGAAACTCCATCGATGACGAGGAACAGATATCCATGATTGTACACTCGGCAAAACCTAACATTTCAGGATATCTAATATCGTACCCATACGTAAACTTTTCTCAACTCATCCGATCTAGAGAACAAGTCGAGGCGGGGATCCGAACTGGAACCATTTCTCCATGGCCACATCAGACCCCTGCAAACAAAAGAAACAAAGTATAAGGGAAACCTGTCGGTTATGGAAATGAAAACGGTACAGCTCTTGCGCAACGCACTATAGAAGTTAACAACATTGTTGCTAACACTCAAGGCAGCCAATATGCTCGACAACAGGAGTCACAACCAAACAGGCAGTACCAATCACACCAAGCCCAACAGGGATATCAGGGGCAGTCGTCTCAACAACACAACAACAGCCTAGGGGAAATGCGTCAGGCCCATACAAACATGCAATGTTAGGAAGGAAGTTCACCCCTTTAGCACAAACATACAGTCAGATTCTAACAATGCTAATGCAAAAGTAACTCCTGACACCTCTCCAACCTAGACTTCCTCCCAACCCCTTGCCACCTGGTTACAACGAAAATCAATACTATGGATATCACCAGGCTCCTGGCCATCTGACAGACCGCTGCTTCGTCCTGAAACATGCGGTCCAAGATTTGATCGAAAGCCAGAAGATTGCAATCACCGCACAAGTTAACAATGCAGCTCAGGCCAACATTCTCCAAAAGCCTCTGCCATCGCACCAAACAGGACCCAGCACATCTGGCGCCTCTACTGTCAACCACATTGAAGGAGGGCAACCCATGTACTCTTCCTCACATCATTCCATACAAGCAATCATGCCAAACACGACGAATTGGGCATGGGGATACCAACAAGCACCATCGCCTGGGCCACAGATATTCCTCGAAGCAGTGCCAGCCATTCAATCCCTTGTCTTTCTAGAAGCAGCACCATCAACACCGCCTCTCGTGACCCTTGAAGCCGCACCCAATAGGTCACACTTGCAGCATCTTGCCTCTCAAGAGGCACACCTCGCATATCCAAAAAGGTCAAATTCTGAACCTGTCATTCTTCCAATAGGTCTCTCCGATCTATCTTCGGTGACTTTGCAAAGGGCATCCCCGGTTCAAGACCCCAAATGCCTGATGCCTCACCAAATGGCGCACGGCCAGAGGGCCTCTCCTATGCATCAAAGGGTGGAAGAAGACACCAATGTTAAAACTTGTCAAAATCCGATAACATCTTAAGAAAAATCATCAAGTCTTCCACAAACTGTCACTCAGCCTCAGGAACCCCTGATATATTTGGAAAAGAGGGAAGTTCCATCCTACAATCCGAAGGCAGTCCCATGACATTACCCAGAATGTGCCGAAGTGGGTAATAATGGGAGGTATTTTACGAGAGATAACCAAAACCCAAAAGAAACTCGGGGAGCTTTGTCGGGAACCACTTACAAAACCGACGCTGTTTATGACATAACAGCCCAACTCAAAACTATTCCCGCCCAAATATCCATCTGGGAGCTCCTATGTATCTCAAGATCGCATCGAGAAATCTTTACAAAGACTCTGAATGATGCACATATCTCTCCTAACGTACCCCCCGAAATGGTGGCAAGTATGATTGGACAACTCCTCGCACCGCGAGTCATTACTTTCTCTGATAATGAATTACCACCTGAGGGACACAAGCACGGGTGCTCACTGAACATAGTGGCCCGCAAAAAAATTTTCAAAATTCCACTTGTGCTCATTGATAATGGATCTAGCCTAAAAGTTTGCCCTCTAAGGACCGCTGAACGGTTATGAATAGAATCATCCTCTTTTAGGCCCAGCACCATAAGTGTCAGAGCCTTCGATAATTCCCGAAGGCAGGTTGAGGCAGAAATCGACATTGAGCTACAAATTGGCCCAGACCTGACCCTTGTCACATTTCAGGTCATTGATATCCCTGCCTCGTTTAACCTTCTGTTGGGACGGTCATGACACCATGCTGTTAGAGCCATTCCCTCAACCCTCCATCAAAGGGTCAAGTTCCCTTCAGGAAATCGAATCATCTCAGTAGTGGCCGAGCCGGAAACTGTCCTGCCGGTAACGGTTAATATCCCAGAAACTGACATCCCTGTGATCGACATCCAACATACAGAGGGCGATGTATCATATCACAACTTCGAATTCGCAGTTGTAAATTCAATCACTAATCCTCGCCCTCTCACTGCTGAACATGTCATTTCTCCCGCCGAATGATTAATCTGAAACTACCGTACTAAGTTTCATGAAAAAGGTATAATAGTACAATCGGCACGTACTAACATACAGAAACAATGACTGGGATATCAACCAACACCGGAAGGTCAAGTTGAAAAGTCCAAGAAGAGACAACCATTTAGGTGCACACCCATCGAGTTCATCAGGGCTGGAACAGTTTGTGAAAACTCGGTGATTCCCCTTGAGGACCACCTCCAAAAACTCAAACCCTCAGATCATTCTGACCCGGAGTCTGTCTGGCCACCCATAAGATGGGATAAAATTCTTGAGGCAGCAAAAATAAATCTGACACAAGGGGCAGAACTCCCATATCCACCACAAAGGTAAGGAGCACGAAAACAGGTCCACCCATGCGGGATCTAGAACCGAGAAGGCCTCTTGAAAAGGATGCAGGCAAACCCAGAGAAACACTCATTCCTGCACACAGTTAAGGGAGCATGTTCCTGACACCAGCCAGCAGCACAAGGGGCAGAAGCAGCTCATTCATTGGATTGACAAGGAAAAATGGTCTGCCCTTGATTGGACAGACATCAAGGTCCCATCGCAGGACCAATCAGGGGAACCAAAAGAATTCCATCTCTTGGGCGAAGAAGTCGAATCAGATTTTGACTCTGAACCTAGCCCAGCAGACATCATGGTCATCAAAGCAGGTGACCCACAGGAAAACACAGATCCGGACAGCAGGATTGGAAGAATAGAGGAATCATCATGGACAGCAGTACCCCTAACAATCGAATCAGTCGGTGAATCCTCTGTGGATGCCGACCTAAAAAAAATGTCGATGTAAATAGCAGTTGGTACCCCGAACTAGGATAGGACCAGTCTTGGTTCGCAACACCGTCCTGTTCGGGACCTCCATGCGGTACAAAAAAATAAAAAAATTTTCAAAACAAAAAAACATCATATATTCTCAAAAGTACAAAAAAATCAGATATTTCTCAAAATCACAAAACATTAGAAAATCTTCAAAACACAAAAATAACAGGAAAACTTTCAAAAACCACAGTGTCAAACATCTCACACGCACCGCAGAAGTTCGAGGTCGACTTGTATGATTTCAATCTCGAGTTAGACTTCGAACTCATGGGTTTGGATGAAGCCCCGGATGAGGGAAATGATGATACAACTCTCGAATTTGAGGACTCCCTTGAAAAATTTGAAACGAAATCCAATGTTGTGGCAGATGATTTCAAAATTGTAAACTTAGGGTCAACGAAACTCCCTAGAGAGGTGTGCATTGGACTATCGCTGTCTCCGGAGTACAAGCAGATAATGATAGAGTTTCTGAAACCAAGGTTGTCCAACTTTGCTTTCTCATATGAGGACATGCCTGAACTTGATGAAGATCTGGTGGTGCACCATCTACCGACAAAGCCAGTAAAATAAAAGCTGCGAAGAATGAAGCCCGAATGGGCCCTAAAGGTCCGTGATGAAGTCATAAAGTAATAGAATGAGAGATTTCTGGTAGTCTCCAACTACCCAGAATGACTCACAAATATCGTACCAGTTCCGAAGAAGGATGGAAAAGTCAGAATGTGCATCGATTTTAGAGATCTCAACAAAGCAAGTCCTAAGGACGACTTCCCTCTGCCTCACATTGACACATTGGTAGACAATACAGCAGAGCATAAGATCTTCTCCTTCATGGACGGATTCTCCGGATACAATCAGATTAAAATGGCCATCAAGGATCACGAGAAGACCTCCTTCATCACACCATGGGGAACTTTCTTCTACCGGGTCATGCCCTTCGGATTGAAGAACGCATGAGCTACATATTAGCGAGCCATGACTGCCTTATTCCACGACATGATAAACAAGGAAATGGAAGTCTATGTGGATGACATGATCGTCAAGTCTCGCACAATCGAAAGACACTTCGAAGATCTCAAGAAGCTTTTCGACAGGCTAGAAAAGTTCAAGCTCCGACTCAACCCGTAAAAATGTGTCTTCGGGGCAACCAGGGGCAAACTGTTGGGCTTCATCGTCAGCGAGGATGGTATTCGGGTAGATGAAACCAAGACCAAGGCAATCATCGAAATGCCGCCACCCAAGACCGAAAAAGAAATTCGAGGCTTCCTCGGGCGGATCCAGTACATCAGTAGGTTCATTGCGCAACTTACTCCGGTCTGTGAGCCCATATTCAAGCTCCTGCGGAAGAGTTCGCCAAAAGAATGGAATGACGACTGTCAAGCGGCCTTCGATAAAATCAAAGGGTACCTGCTAAACCCTCCAGTGCTAATGCCACCTGTTCCGGGAAGACCATTACTATTATACGTCTCCGTCACAACAAAAGTAATTGGATGTGTTCTTGGCCAACATGATGACACAGGAAGGAAAGAGTAGGCGATCTACTATCTGAGTAGACGGGTCACGAGCTATGAAGCCAAATACTCCATCTTGGAGAAGACGTGTCTTGCCCTAGTCTGGGCAACACAACGGCTGCGACAATACATGATTGCTCACCCAGTCCTTCTGCTCCCTCGCATGGACCCATTGAAGTACTTGTTCGAGAAACCAGCACTAACGGGTAGGATTGCAAAATGACAATTATTACTTTCTGAGTTCGATATCACCTATGTCACCCAAAAGGCAATCAAGGTGCAAGCACTGGCCGATCATCTAGCCGCACATTCCCTGCCCAACTACCAGCCATTAAAGACCTTCTTCCCTGATGAGGATATTCTCCTAATCGAGAAAGGAGAGGAAAGAAAGGCAGGAGAATGGACGCTCATCTTTGACGGAGCTGCAAACTCAAAAGGAAGTGGAGTAGGCATCATACTCTACTCTCTCGAAGACGTCCCAATTCCCATATCTAGAAGACTAACGTTCTAGTGCACTAACAACATAGCAGAATACGAAGCATGTATTGCCGGTCTAAGAGAAGCCATAATCCTTAATGTGAAGAAATTACGGGTCTTCGGGGACTCACAACTCATCATCAATCAGACGAACGGTGACTGGAAGACCAAGGACGAGAAGCTGATCTCATATCATGTCTATCTGGAGAATTTAATCGAAGAGTTCGAGGAGATCACTTTCGCTTACATGCTCCGAGTGAAGAATCAATTTGCAAACGCTTTGGCCACCCTCGCCTCAATGTTGGAAATTCTAAAAGGAGTTGCTGAATCGGAACTCACCGTCGAACTTCAGGAGGAACCCGCATTCTTCATACAGATCAATGAAGCTGACATTCCCTCAAACGACCGATCGTGGTACACAGACATCAAGGAATATCTCGAGCACCAGAAGTACCCAGAAAGAGCAACTCAGGCAGATCGTGGCACCATACAACGGTTGGCAGCACAATTCGTAATTACCGACGACATCCTTTACAAGCGATCCTTCAATCAAATCCTTCATTACGTGGATGAAACGGAAGCTACGCATGTCATGTCAGAAATCTACGAAGGACTATGTGGCTCGCACATGAATGAGCACATGATGGCGAAAAAGATCTTACGACTTGGCTACTATTGGCTCACAATGGAGACAGATTGCTGCAAGTATGTCAGGAAATGTTTCAAGTGTCAAGAACATGCAAACCAGATCCATGCCCCTACATCAAAACTTTATAACCTGACATCCCTATGACCCTTTTTTGTATGGGGGCTAGATATCATGGCAAAATCATCCCTAAAGCTTCAAATGGGCATGAGTACATCTTGGTAGCAGTAGTCTACTTCACCAAGTGGATAGAGGCAGTATCCTACACCACCATCGCAACATCTCATGTGGTAAAGTTTATGAAGAACAACATCATCAGTCGCTACGGGGTCCCTCAGGCCATCATTACTGATAACAGAACTCCGTTCATCAATAAAAGGATGGGCGATTTCCTCGACAAATTCAATATTCAGCGCCATCGATCAAGCCCCTATCATCCTCAGATGAATGGTGGGGTTGAAGCAGCCAACAAGACTATCATCCGAATCCTGGAGAAAATGGTGAAAACATATCGCGACTCGTCAGAGATGCTTCCCTACGCACTTTGGGCCTATCGGACGTCTCTACGGTCTACTACGGGCGCGACTCCATATGAGCTTACATACGAAATGGAGGCGGTACTGCCAGTCGAGATCGAAATCCCATCACTGCAAATATTGCTAGAAAGTGAAGTCGAGTGGCAGCAAGCAAGGTTCGATCAACTGCATCTGGCAGATGAAAAGCGCATGCGGGTGCTAAGTCACTCCCAATATTATCAGAGAAGGATCGCTCAGGCCTACAATAAAAGAGTCCGCAAAAGAAGCTTTAAAATTGGTGATATGGTCATGAGGCGTATTTTGCCACCGCACCTACCCGATCCCAGAGAAAAGTTCAAACCCTCGTGGGAAGGACCACTGATCATCCGAGAAGTGCTCCCAGGAGGCGCCCTCTGGCTCACAAGTCTGAAGGGAGACGATCTTCTCGAGCCCATCAACGTCGACAATGTGAAAATCTATCACGGGTAATCCTACATAATTTTTGTCAACGACTACAATTGTAAAGCTGCGCCCATCACTTCCCCCACAAAAAAAAAAGAAGAAGAGAAAAAAAATGGGGTATATCCACTTACCCCGTCAAAAAAAATATACCAATCAAAAAAAAAGAAAGAAGAAAAAGAAGAAAAAAATAAGATAAAAGAAAAAAAAAATCAGAAAATAAGCGCCAAAAAAAATATTAAAAAAATCCCTCCCAAATCTCCCCCTCACCAAGGACAGCTTTCAATTGTATTCGGAGACAAGGATATGATGAAAATAAGTTGGCCGGCAACGAAGGAAGTCCCTCCGCCTCCTCCAACATCCTTGACACACCAAAAGAAAAAAAAAGAGAAGACATGCTTAAGCGAAAAGGGAGAGTTGAAAACCTGAAAGGGCGGCTCGAGTAAAAACAACGGGCATGTAGCGGACTTGGTGAAAACCTGAAGAGGCGCCAAGGGTAAAAACAGCACAGCTGCCAAGGGGCAGGAAAGATCAAAAATTCGGGACATAGTGAAAATCTGAAAGGACACTACGGGCAAAAATGACGGGAAAAGCTGGACGTAGTGAAAACCTGAAAGGTCGCTACGGGTAAAAATAATAATAAAAATAATATATATATATATATATATATATATATATATATATATATATATATATATATATATAAAATAAAAGTGCAGGTACAAAAAGAAGCTGAGGTAGCAAGCATCTTAACGAGATACAAGGAAGAGATAACTTCGGAACAACACTCTATCAAACTCTGCCCAAATCCACAGGATGCGATCTCGGATACCCCTTTAGGGAACCAAGACCCTAAGGATACAATATAGATTACTGCATACAACGTGGGCTAAGCCCCAGATTCTGATTCCAATCATCCAAAGCATGAATCCAAACACAAGAAAACACCGACTTTTGGCACAAATAAAATTTTCTTTCATCTTTCTTGCAAGTATTTTATCTTCCTATTTTCGCGTAAAAAAAAATAAAAAAAAAATGAATGAGGTTTCAGGCAAGCAAAACAGTGGGTCAGCATCAAGCACTACAGGTAAACTACTATCTCTCATACATTGACAATCTCTGCCTAAGCCTCTCTATCTCCATGCGCAGGTAGAAGGCCTCATCCCTATCCAGGCGATGTGTAGCAAGCATATTCTCATCATATCGTCGCCCCACTGCCAGACGACGAGCCATATCCTTGCACGTGTGTCGGAGGACAACAATCTCGCTGATCAAGTGGCCATGGGTGACCAATAAGAAGGAAGGATCAATGAAGGGCCACTCCTCAAAAGCCTCAAATGAGTCAACAACACCTAAAGAGGATGAAGCAGTATCACCCACCATGTCCAGATCAGCAGCCTCATCCCCAAATGCCAACCCGAAACCTGTCGATAAAGAGATTGCTCTGTAACCCACCTCTGATACGACACTGTGGCCAAAGGAGGAGCCCAAGACTCAAGCTCTAGCATCGCCGCATCCGACGACGCCCTCCCGCAAGATCGGACGGATGCTCCAAAAATCTCAAAAATACCTCAAAAAGAAGAACCGTTAGCCCCACTAACTCGACAGTGGAGGCAACGTGACTATTTACTTGCAAATAAAAACCAAACGACGACGCCCACCCGCGAAATCGAACGGATATTTTACAAAAAATTCAAAAAATATATTTTCAAATAAAATTCCCGAGGAGTCTAACTCCAAAGGAATAGCTTTCAAACAAAGTTTTCACCACCGCACGTGGCACGCAGTACACTGAGAAATCTTCTATATTCTCCAGTTGCGGCCAGTGCACACAGCTAAATAAGATTCGATCTCTGCCGATTTCTCCAGTGAATGATTGAATCCGTACATGATACATGTACAATTGGCCCGATCTCCATATCTGGACAATCGTATGAATGCTAGTAAAATGATTGGATCCATCTCTGGAAAGAATAATCAAACTCAAAGTGTCTACAATCCATTGTAACCAAAGTATCAGAATCGGCAGACTGCATGACAAAAGATTACTCGCACATATCTAGCATGGGATGTTCGAAAAAGTTGATTGAGTCCAAGTTAGCATAGTGAGTTCCCCGTAAGGCCGCACCAACGCGCAGGGCAGCTAACCACTTTGACAATCAAACAGATCGAATACTCCTAGGGTGATTACTTAGCAAAGGAACGACAGACCAAACAGTATGGGAATCCTCGTAAATCCGTGATAAATGCGTAGGGGCCCTTACTTTTCAGACTTACCCTTCAATGTTATTAACAATCAGACGTGAAAGGGTTGTGATTGGTGATCCGTAAAACCGCGATAAATGGGCAGGAGGCAACCACAACATTTTCCTCAACCCTCATAATTTGTGCAAGTCATCTCTTTTCCAGACAGTCGACTGACAATGATACAATGGCAGACAACAGATTCGAGTCACTACCCTTTTTCTGACCAGAAGGGTGGGGTGTTCACTCGCTTTGACCTTCGGTTGCTTGCAACCTCAGCCAAAGAGGGGCATCTGTAGATACCCTACCAGGGCTACATCTTGAAAAGGTTAAGACCGTTCAGGAACCATGATCATACTTAACCAAACCAAAGCCCCTAAAACCCAAATTCGTAATCCAAAACCATGATCCAAACTATTCATCACACGTGCAACCCTGCCTATGCCCCATACCATGGCCCAGATCATCATTATCCAAGTCGAAACCCATTTTTCTGAGCTGAAAAATTTTAAAAGGAGACTTTCGAGTGAACCCGCATAGTGTACAAGGTTCGCACGCTTGAAATCGGCCCGAACTGAGCCCGGGCGGTAGTCTGACTACCGCGGGCGGTAGTTTAACTGCCGCCTGCGGTACTTCAAGTGTCGCCGCTCGCAGGCCGCGTGCGGACAGCTGTACCAGCGTCCAAAAGTTAAATTTTCTACAAAATTACCCTCCCAAATTTCACTATTTACCTTTTTACCACCCCTCATGGCTAATGAGAGAGTGCCATGTGGCATTCCTCTCTCCATAACCAATCATAACTTACCACCTCACCTTTTACCCCTCTCAAACTCAGAATTTACAGCAATGCCATTGGAGAAGGCTATAAATAGCCCTCTCCTCTACACATTTAGGAAAAGAAAAAAAAAAGAGGGGGGGGGGGACCTTCTCATCCAAGGGAGAGAAAGTGAGGAAGAGAGAGTGAGAGAGTGAGGAAGAGAGTGAGGGAAAGGGAATGAGCTCCCAAGCCTTAAAAGATCTGATCTTTCTAGCCACCCCCTAGCCTTCCTCTCAACCTTTCCAACCCATAAGCTTAGCCCAAATCTAATCATGGTCTGGTTCATGTCTTAGCCTACTCAAGATCAAGCCAAAGATCTATTCTACATATAAGCATTCATCATGACATCTATTCCCTTCTCAACCCCCCTGCTTCTCTAGATCTCTAGTGAACGTATGCTCTGTGACTTGCCGTACACCGGATCCTGTTACATCAGAAATTCCTAGTGATCTAGTCCATCTTTTCTTTACCTTTTTACATGAGCATCATCGCATTCGCTTTCTAGACATACAGTTGGACATATGCTCTATGGCTTACCGAAATCTCGGATCTTGCTACATAAGAAATCCATGTGTGTGCCTAGTCCCATCACGGCCACAGCATCCATCATCCCTTGAGATTGTTTTATCACACTGAGTAGAGACCGTACATTTGTACGGGCAAAGAGGGTGCCTAACACCTTCCTTCTTTGTAATTGAGATCCCTTTCCCTGAATCTCGGATTGCAGACTAGGAGTCAATCTAAGGTAGGGAAGTCCCTAGATTTCCCTCACCTTTCCTATTTCGTGGTTCTAGCCGACCGCGGGATTTCAAGATTTTTCGACTAGTGGCGACTCCAATATCCATAATCAGCTTATCACCCCCCAATTAAAATTGAAATACAAAATCAGCGTGGGCGTCAATTTTTCAGTGTTTACAATAATACTTTAAGAAAGAGCGGTGATTGACCATTAATGAGCCACGCAAGTTTTGGATCATGTTAATATTTGTTTTTTTTCCCTTCTTCTTTCCTTACGAAGATTTTAATGGTATGACAGTCAATTACTACCTTTTGTTATGGTATGGTCTACCTCATGATTGGATCTTTTTGAAATAACGCCCTAAATGATGTGGAAAAATAGATAGATGCTGTGGATAAGTGATACATAAGGCAAGGTGGGCCCACGCATGGTAAGGGCCGCAACGTCTCGGGTAAGGCCAATCTTACTTAATTCGCTATTGTGGATTTATTGCTAAAGCCTCCTCAGAGTAAGTTACCATAGAGCCTAAAAATCACTTTGTTAAATTATTTTTTTCACTTATTTTAAGACATAACAAAGAATTAAGCTGAATCCAATGCATAAGTGAGTTGAAAATGTAAGAATTGAACTTTCACAATTGAAATATACTTAGAACCATAGAAGTTTTGATTAATGCTAATATTTACATTTTCAGTTCATCCTAGTAGAAATGGCATAACGGCGTTAAGAACGGCATGGATGGCATGTAAACATTAATGTAGACTCTTGGAAGGTTTCAGCGGTGAGAATTTTCCTACCCTTCTTTTCCTTTAATTCAGCCCACCTGAGTCTCGGATCCTATTTACTTTTGGTTTCAAGTCCTTAACTGAGCTCGTAGAACGAGGAGGCGGAGTGGATTTTTCCAAAACATCACGGTGGGCTCCACCTCGGTTTACACCGCCTACGTCCCTTTTTTTTTTTTCCCTATGCAAATCAATGCGAAAGGCGTCCTTTTTTTCGCATGTAAAACAACCGAAGCAGATAGGCTGTGTACCGCACACCGACCTAGCGAGTGTATTTACGTCACCACGTTCTGTGGGTCCCATCACAAGGTATGAGTTATATCTAAACTATCCGTCCACTCCTCTTGCAGAACTATCTTAAGGCTCGAGCCGAAAAATAAGACATACAAGTATCGAGTGAACGACGGTGCAAAAAGCAGTGGAGGACGTATCCCATGGAAACCCTTTTTGAGGTAATAAAAATTTTGGATAAAAATGATATTTGTTTCTCCCTTCATCCAGGCTTTTGTGACCTTATAAAAAAATTGCATTGAAAATAAATATTATGTTGGGTCCTACAAATATTTTAATGGTGAGAATCATTATCCCCACTGCTATTTGTGGTGTGGTCCACTTGAGTTTTGGATATGACTCATTTTTGAGATCAAGATCTAAAATGATCTCTCCAAATGTATGATAGGTGTGGATATGATAAATACATCTTTCTACTGCCCACGTGTAACTTTGATCTCCTATGAACCTTTTGTACAACTAAGAGCTCGAGGAGCATCAGCGCTCGTCTTCCCACATCACGTACCCACACCAGCTACGTTGCTGGTGTGTGGTACACCAGCTAATCCGCATCCTAAATCGACAGCTGCTTACGATGAAAACGACATTGCCGGCCGTATCTTAAATTGGCGCATGTGGACAAATGACAAAAGAATAAATGTACAGCCAGTATATGGCAGGCCAGGGACGGGTTTGGCCAGTGACCCAACACCCGCCAACTAGCGCGTGTCAAATCGCTGTGGTCCCACCCTTGTCTTATCCCCATCATCCATTTCTTTTCCTCGCTCACTTTAGAAAACGATTCAAAAAGGAGGCGGATCGAAATCCTAGGTAGACCGTACCATACGAAAACATTGTTGAATGAACATTTATACTTAAAAACTCTCGACCAACAACTGTAATGTTTGTCTGAATCTAATCTATTAATAAGGTTGTAAGTATCTGGATGAACAAATATCAACTTAATTAATCTAAAACGTTTGAAGACTCAAATTTATTTTTTTTTTCAATGGTAACCTTTCGATCCCTACTGTTTCTGTGATGTGGATCATCTTAGAATTTTTATCTGCCTCAATTTTTGGGCTCATACCCTGAAACAAGTTAGAGAAATTGAAAGATGGTTTGGATAAAACACATACATCAAGGTGAGGCTTAGAGCGTTTTAACACCAGCTAACTAGTTGACGTGTTTTAAGGTCACTAGCCAAACCGAGTCCGCACACTGTGCACACGTGCAGAGAATATTTAGCAGGTGTATGGGACCATCAGAATTTCTTGTTTGCTTGCAAAAAATACCGTGATCCCCTCGAGTGGAAACCAGATGAGCCCACCGTCATTTTGACCTTTTCATATGTGTCCCCTTGGCGTTGAAAACAAGGTCGATCCTGTGTGGGAAAATCTGCACGTGACTCACCTGTGCAGCTGCTCGGCACAATTCGTTCGTCCATAGCCCTTGCCTTCTGCCGTCCATATTATACCGTACTGAAGAACCCAAAATTATAGACAAGTTCCAGTCAATCAGCCTCTGGATCACTTAATCCTCACCGTGAATATCGCCAGAAGAATGAAACGGCCAATGACAAAACCCATTTCCAACCGTTTCAATTGTTTATACCTAGTTTAACCGTATCAGATCTATTGACAGGATGTTGTGTGACAGCCAAGTATATGAAACAAGATCTTTTGGAAGATTTTTTTACTGTTCTAATGATTAAATTCGATTAAAATTTGAAAAGTCACGAGTAGCTAACCTAATATAAATAAGTTTGTGGTTGTCATGGTGATGTGTGTCACATATATTGCTGACGCTACAGAGTCCGCTACTTACCTTGATGGGCTTGCAGCTAATAATGGTAACGATCGACATACATTCATAATTAGAGAGAGAGTCGGCCAATGCACTACAACATTACGTGGAAGAGACCCATATAGCTTAAATTGCTAGAGAAGCTAGGAAGTGATGTAACAACAATACTAAGTTGGTCTACTTCATGCAACACAACAAACATTCAAGTGGAATACATGATAACCATTCTTAACGTAGGATTCTCACCCACGCAGCGGACCAAAGACGTGAGCATGACAAATGGCTAACCCATGGAAAACAATTATTTATGGTCAGTAAATATGGGAAATGACTATGATGATGCTTGTTGAGCAAACACTAATTTATTATTATTATTATTATTATTATTATTATTATTATTATTATTTTTAAATAAGAGGAATATTGAAGAGCTGGAGGGCATTGCCAACCTAATATAATACAACTCTATATTACAACGCTTTTTTATCTTAGTTTATTTTTTAGCTTAGTTCTTATTGTAATTCAATTTGTCTACATTGCTACGCTGCTGGACGACTTTATCTTAATTGTAATGTAATCCAATCCACCTACATTACTATTCTGGACCAACTTTAGCTTAGTTTTAGTATAATCTTGCCCCTCTACACTACCATGCCTGGCCAATTTTTAGTGTAGTTTCCTTACCATCTACGCCATTATCGCTGGATTGCCAATGATTTCCTCTTTAATTTGTACAAATTTATTTTTGTAAACATATATTAATGCAATTTCACTTTATTTTGGTTATTCTCATGCTATATTGTTAATTGATCAATAACGCTATTATGGTAAAAAATATCTTTTAGAAGGATGAACCCTCTCATTCACAAATCGTTGGTCTCAATTACAGGTGGCTAAGTAGACAGCTGAACCGCTAGGTTCTTGGTCTATTTTGGCACTTGGGGTCAAAGGCATTCGAGTCGAATCGAGCTACATTAGCCTCTTGCACACCCGACATTGTACACACGCATTGTACAACCGAATTTGAACGAAGCAAGAATACACTTATTTGACATCTCTATTTCAGATAACATCTTTTCATGGTTTAATTCTAGTGCGGGTAAAGATAGGATAACTTGTAGGTTGGATAGGGCCATGAAAAATTCGACTTTCCTTAGTTTCTTCTCATATTACAAGGCTTCTTATCTTGACCTTGGTTTATTGAATTATTTTTCTACTTTCATTGATATTAATGGTAGTTTCCTTACTCTTACATATGCCTTTAGATTTTTCAACCACTTCTGTAAGATGGATGATGTAACGTCCTGTCCAAAAAGGGAGCAGTGTCCTGTGGCACATGTGCGAATTGACGCAGGATTGGATAATTCAGTCGCACGTGTGGGCCGACTATGGACTAATTAATGTTAACTTAACCACGAATGAGATTAAATCAAATCGTGCTCGGGCCGAGCACGAGCCGTAGAGCCAGACGGCCTAGCCATACTTGGCGGCTGTTCGTACAGGCCGTACATCACCCGAGGAAGGACCAAAAATCTTGAAATTTTGTCAAGCCTTGTGTCTCGCTGGGCTTGTGGTCCAACACAAACACCAGGCTCTGAAGACACCTAGAAACGGTTAATTGATGGTGCCCTACCAGCACTTGCAAATCGTAAGTCGCTTGGCCTAAAGAAATAAAATCCTGAAATTAAACCTATTGGCCCTGCTGGTTAAGTCAGCAAATTCGGGCATTTCAGTCATCGGATCTCTTCTAAATTCACACTGAAGGTTGAAAATAATTCTCGGCCCTTACCCACAAAATTTGACCGCTGATCGTAGAACGGTGACTGTTAATCGTGAATTGGGTTGCTGCCGCAAAACCCCTATCCGTCTGCGATTAAACTTCGTCCAACCCTTTATCGGGCCATGGGGCATCTATCACATGTGTTAGATGGGCCAGGGGTCCATTTGAGTAGCTCCAATAACCTGATATGGGCCCCACTTGGCTATTTGGGGAATTACCCAAAACCTAGGGTTAGCTGAAATAATTCTAGGCATATATAAGAGTTGCCCTCTCTCTCAAAACCCTATTTCTCAGTTGTGAGAGAGAAAAAGAGGGAGAGAGAGAGAGGGAGAGGAGAGAGAAAGCCCCATCTTGATGTGCATGTGAGGTTGGAGCTTGGATTTTGAAGATCCCAGCATCCTCACCTTTCCTTTACCGGCAAACTTCGTTGTTTTCTGCTGTTAGAAGAGAAATTCCAAACCATCTAAGGTAAGATGGATTTTCAAATTACATCTTCCTTGATTTTTGCTACATGCATGTGTCTTATCCTCCGTTCTATGCAATCCAGGGACCCGACACCTCGAGCTTGCAGACCCGACGTTGCTAGTTACATTTCAGTAACCCCCAACTAAGAATAGAAGGGCATTAGGCACATTAACTTATTTGATGTCGGGTCCCTGCATTGCGGCTGAATAGGTTTAACTTTAGGTGGGCAGTTATCACGCCTAGTGTAGGTTTAATGAACTTATTTGATGAATGTTAGTGCATGTGGCTAAATTTTTCCTTAATGGTATAATTAGGGTAATGAATTAAAATTGCTAAAATTATAGAAGGGCATTAGGCCCCAAACCCTCAAATAATCGATTAACAAATTTGCATGCCTTGTTGGATACGAAATTGTGGATTTTCTCAAATTGTTGCTAGTTAATTGTGCTTTTTCTAGTTTGGTGTTAACTATGCCTAATATGATATCATGAAGTGTTGTAAATTGCTATTCAATATTTGAGTCCTTGATTTTCTGAACTAGTGATTAATTATGCTTGAATGAAGGCATGAAATGTCGTGGATTGGTTGATTGGTCAAGTCACTTATCTGGACTTTCAATGCATGGCTGAATTATATGATGCATGTTGACTTGTGGAAGAATTATTTTAGTGCCTTGCTATATGACTGTAATATGTTACATAGAACTCGTAAATTTGTGTAGAACTTTGTGAGGGGTTGTCCATGTACTGATTATACTGAAATTGTGTCTACTATATATATCCAAGGAATTCATGTTTGTTGTAAAATATTGCATATTCTCCTATAGATTGGCCGATTACCTGAAATTTCTTGGGCGGTCCTTATTGGACCTGTTCGTGAGTGAATCTGACCCGAATAATTGAACTATAGGTTGTTGGCTGTAATTGGACTACACAAGACAGTGTTCTCAGGCCGATTAGCTACGGTTCAGCCCGTCGGGGCATATTGACTATAAGTCGGCCATCCTTGTATGTTAACCATGTTTGGTCACGCCTGTATGAACTCGAAGTACCCTGAGACCATTGCGTCCACTTCTAATTTTTATGTACAACCCATAAAGTCTCATGAGCCGGGATGGTAGTATGGGACATTATGCCTGTGCTGTTGGCCTATGCTGGGGTGACGAGCCTCCTTGTAGTGTCCATTGAGCACTTAGACTTATGATCTGGGAACGGTGGTATGGGACACTGTACCCGTGCTGTCGGCATGTGGTGGGGTGATGACCTCCCTACAGTGACCGCGAGTAAGGCATTTAAGTCCCAATCTATTTCGTCTATATTTATACTTCTTTTCGGGATTGGCGACCCTAATATAGGGCTAAGGGTCTCGAGAGTCATATGACCATGAACCTTAAGCTGCACGATCAGGTTAGGGCAATAACTCCATTAGGGTATTCCGATTTTCCTAACTTGCTGAATGAATGAACTTAACTAATCAACCTGGTTAACATGTTCTAAGGCATTGTATTTTTTTAATTGTGACGATTATGCAGTCGATGTCGCTTTGAGGGAGTGTTGGTTCGTTCGCGAATGTGAGATGTCGTCGCTTGAGAGAGTGTTGGTTTGAGGGGAGCATGCATCATATCATAATCATGTATTTGTATTAACAATAATGTTTAGGATTCTATGTTGTTTACTGTTCATTAAATGTTTCTTATGCAGATAATTCGTATGCTTATTGCTAATGGTACCACTGAGTTGAACACTCACTCCCACTCTCGGACGGTGTTCTAAAATACCAACCAGAACCCGATATAGATGCAGGTACCTTGGAGCAGCATGCATTGGATAATATCGGTGTCGACAACGATGAGGAGTGAGCATATTACCAGGAGTTTGGCGGGGCATATTAGCAAGGTGGGTGTCAACGGGACTGGGTTAGAGCCTATATTATTTTTGGGTGTGATGAGCGTATGGGATTGAATCCCTGGATGACCGTTAATTAAACCTATTAAGTTATTAGGATGAATATGAATTTACTATGGAATTTAAAAAGGTTAATAGCACTTGAAGCTTAATTACCTGATTAATGATTAAACATGCTTAGCTTAATTCATCATTACTTATTAATACCCGTTAACTATATGCATTAATGATTCATCATTGCACATGTGAGACCCATATCCTAGTTCGTACCGTTCCGTAGGCTTCCATGGTTCTCCCAATTGAATTCTGACAACCCACAACCTGTAATCGATATTTGTGCTCGGTATCTGCGTTGCATCTTGTCAATCTGAGTCGGCTCGACCTGAGACTTGTATCATTGCGACCACGCCGTCTTCGCAGTTTTGACGCTACTTCTCGTACGCCATTGTGATACCCGGGCCAAGAGATGTGGGTTCGCATTCATTCTGAAGAAACACTGCGTATTGCGAATTCTAAGAGAATCTCTACGACCCGTCACATCAATCAAGTTAAGTACATCCTCCATACCCTAATGCCACCTCAACCTATCCCAAGTCCAAGCACTCATTCCCTCTTTTCCCCAAGCCAACACTCTCTCTCCCCACCCATTCCACCTTTACATAAATTTCAACCAAACCCATACCTCCCCATCCTCATTCCTTACAACAACCACTTAATTCATCATCTCTCTCTCTCTCTCTCTCTCATTTTCGATCTTCACTCTCCAACTCCTAAGAGAAGCACCCAATGTTCAAGCTCCCCAAGCTTTTCCAAAGCCAAGTGTGGTCCACTTTTCCACTCTCTCATCTCCTATCTCAACCTTCTAATCTCCATCAACCTCCGTCAAAATTGAAGGCAAGGAGCATAAGAGTCTAAGGAGCTAAAGAAGGAGGCACACGTGAGTAAATGGTGATTTACCGTTGATTCCCATTTAAGGGCCCACTTATGTTGGGACTCATTTTGATGTATGTGTGTGATTAAAGAGGGGCCCATAGTGGTGGGGTCCCTCCGCTACTCCGTCTCTCTCTCCTTTCCTCTCTTTGTGATGATGTGTGTGGCCCACCTATGATATGATATGATGATCCAAACTGTCCAATTGCAGGACTCACCTTGAGAAATGGATGGCATTTCAACCGTCCATTCGTGTGAGAGGTGAAAATGGATTGGGTGGGTACCTCACACCAGTTATATAGCTGGTGTATTGATACCACCAAGATCTGTGAAACTCACTGCTGTGACGTCAGTAAGGTCTGTGGGGCCTAGCTGATGTATGCGTTATATATATATACTGTCCACCCATTTCTACAGGGACAGTGGGTTCCACTGCTGCTGAATGTTAGTAAGTTCCATAGGCCACAACCATGATGTGTGTGCCTCTCCTACAGTAGGGAGTGGGACTCACTCCACACATGCTGCACATGTGGAGATGGGCCCACATTGACGCATGCATGCATATAAAAATCGAGATCGAACAGGCATCCAGAGGTCCAGAGCTGGACGCTGGACGCCAGACTTCCCCTTTTATATAATATACTATGATATTATACTATATTATTTATACATGTGTATGTGTATACCCCATGTGGGACCCACCTCACCATGATGTATGCCTTTATCCACCGTCCATATGTTAGGACGACGGGACCCCTATGATGTATAGGTCTTACCCACACCGTCCAAACATGGACCCCACAATCTGATGTATATGTTACATCCTAACTGTCCATCCATTTAGTGAGCCGTCTTAGGTGGACCCCATTCTGATGTATTGGTTCATCTAAACCATCCATCCATTTGGTGAGCCTGTCCTAGGCTTAGGAAGAAAAATAAGACAGATCCAATATCAGGTGGACCCTATGGCGGGGCCCACTAGAATCTTAACTGTGGGATCCTTTATCACCACTGTTAAGTATGGTATGGTCCAGATGATCCTTTGGATATGTTTCATTTTTTTAAATAATGATTTAGATGATTTCTAACTACAGATGAATGGTGCATTGGTTCGACCCATTTGAATTGGCCCATTTGATTTGACCCATTTGAATTGGCCCATTTGATTTGCCCATCTGATTCGACCCATTTGATTTGACGCATTTGACCGGCCCATTTGATTCGACGTATTTGATTCGGCCCATTTGATTCGGCGCATTTGATTGACCCATTCGATTCGGCGCATTTGATTTCGCCCATTTGAATCGGCACATTTGATTCAGCCCATTTGATGTATTTGGGGCCCATTTGAGTGAGGCCCAATGTGAAGTATATATGCCCCATAAGTGAGGCCCATAATGATGTATATTAGGCCTTGTGTGAGGCCGTGGGCCCACTATATGTTTGGCCCTATGTGGGTCATTCCTTGGGAGCAATGTTGGTTGAATGTCCACATTGACGGGCAGTGTTGGTTAAATGTCCACATTGTAACCTTCCCTTAGGCTTGGATAGGCCCATTCTCATCATTCTCTAGTGGGTTAACCCAAACGCTTGGGCCCTATTGATTTTACTTGATCCATCATCGGCCATTCATCTATGGACCTGGACTTGCGTCGAGGTTGATTATCGATGCCGATTATCGATACTGACTATTGATGCCGATTATGAGTTTGTGACAGCATAACATCATGATACATGCCCATACGCATCATCTGTATGTTTGTTATAAGATGTGATTGACCATTGCATATGTCATTAGACAGGTTGCTATGAGACTCCCAAATAGGCAGAGATTGTCTCACATGAACACATGGTATGCGTAGGATTTATGCATGACTGGATTGTATGACTTATGCATCTTACATTGTGTGTTGTGATTATTGTACGTTCTAGCGACATTAGGACCATAGCCTCCACAGGCATGTTTTGGATGGCTAGATGGGTCACCAAAAATCTGTTACTAGCATCAGGCCGCCATAGATGGCCCTAAGTGAATATTCCTAAACTCTCTTAGTATTAGAGGATGCCCCAACGTCGAGACCGAGTGAATATAGATATATAAGCGCATGAGGGCCGTATACCAATAGGCCGCATCTCCCACTGTGCCTTGGTCAGTTGGGAGGGGGTGTGGCCTTACCCGCCTGAGGGAGTAGGCATAGGTAGGCTGAGTTTGACCAGCTTGAGGAATGAGTCCGCTATCGACGAGCCAAGCCCGATATTAGCAGGCGGATAGTGAGGTCTCTTCCATTTACCCAGTTGTGTGCTTGATTGGGCGGCAGCTGGTGTAGTGTACTAGACCCCGGTGATGTACAGTACTGATACGTGTACTTATTGAGCAGGAGGTGCATACTCATTCATTCATTCATTCACTATCCATTCAGGCCGGTGGTGTGCAAGTAATTTCTCTGTACCTTCGTAATGGCAAGGATTTCAGTTGGAGCATGCAACTAACCTAAAATTATGAGTCTACTACATTAAGTTTGGCTATCTAAATTTAGGTATGTGACTGGTTTGAATAGAGGTCCCTTCTGGTGGACCCTATAACCTATGATACTGCGTACTATCATCCCGACTTCACACTCTTGAATGGTCATTTCATTCGCATTGCTTATTGCATTACATCCGTGGCATATAGTATTTTGGGTTTCTATGTTTTATATAATATTGACTTATTATGTTTTTACATTGCATAGCCTGGATAAGGCTGATGGTATTTATGGACTTACCAGCATGTTTTCGCATTACTTTGATATTGTATGATTTATGGATTGCTAATAATTTTGCTTACTCTGATATCTATATTCTTGGCACGTGCATCGCACACATTTTCAATACCCTCTAAGCTTTCTATAAGCTTATGCACGACAGATGCGTGCAGGTGGCGTTAGGTTGCAACAGTGTCGAGCTTGGAGCATGCAGCAGACTACTGGAGCTTTAATTTTGACATATGTATTTCCCTTTCAACATTGTATTCAAATGATTATATTAGTGGATATGTGATGATGATGTTGTTCTTGTGATTTAGGTGTACTGGTGGTTATGCTTCTTATGAGATAAATTCATGTTGAAAATCCTCCTTGTACGATCCCATAATCGGAATCTAGCGTATGAACGCTGAGAGCCAAGAATGGAATACTACGGAGGCTTTCAATACCGGATTCAGTGATAGAAAATTTTGTGAGCCTGGTTTCTGAGTTTGGGGCATGACACCACACGTGGCACTTAGGAATTCGGGAGCTGAGTTGCTACTTGGTCCCTGAATTTTGAAGCGTTACAGAGTTGGTATCATAGCATGATTTAGATTAAACTGAGCCTAGGTAACGGGTTTATCACGACGCACTCTGACTAAGGAGAGAGCGACTAAATTTAAAGATAGTATTAGGATCTCAAAACTTTATCTAATCGGCGAATCGACCCCTGTAGACTAGCCTAAAATAATAAGTACAACCACTTAAGTCATATGAAGTGATCCAAGTCACTTTTAACTAAAAATTAGGCGGTCTAAACTTACTAAGGTTAAAAAATGTAAGTTTAAGTCGCTTTAGTAGCTTAGGGGGCCTCTATAGTCCAGTCTGTGGATTTAATGGTCTCGATTGATGCTAGATTAGTTTGATCCCAGCTAAGATGAACCAAGGATGTTTCTATATCAAATCTAAACCACCTGGGCCAGTGTACTCAGCTTACAAACTCCTCATTTAGGCAAAAAAATCCATGGACTGCAGTACATGCACCATACTTAACATAGAGATGAAACATAAACATTTAAGGGGACCTAGGGGGTCCTACGAAGCGAAAACACAGACCCCAAGGGGGTGGCCACTGCTAAAACTTCCAGAGAGGGGCAGCGTGCCGCTGCCAGCTCCAAAGGGGTGCAGTGACACCGCCCTGACGGCGGCGCACTGCTATCGGTTCAACCATGTAGGACCCTCCCACGTGTGGGGGTCCCCTCTACCCAGCCCTACACCCCTTTAAACCCCATTTTACCCATTTTCAACTCATTTTCTGTAATACCCCGGTTTTCAAAACCCAAGTACATGCCTTGCATTCCGAAAACCCAGGAGTTAACTAATAATAGTGACAATCAATAAGTAAATAAAAGTGTAAATAACGAAAATGAAACATAACATTGATATGATCTAAAACATGAACAATATTCTGACCCACTAAGCTAGGGGCCAATTAGATAACTTTAAGTTTATAAATGTACTAAAATGATCATGAAGGGCTAATCTACTGGTTTAGCCCAAAATAGGCGGCCGCCTCTTGCTGCGGCTCCTCATCATAGAGCTCCTCCTCAATCGCCATTGCCTTCAGATTTGTAGCATATTCATCGACTCCTGTACCTACGTCCTTTGTACGGTTGAACATTGATGAATGAGTGACCAGCTCAGTGTGATTTTTTCTCAAGATTACACACCATTGCTCTAGACAAGATATAACATAACACGATATAGCGTACAAAACAGAGCAATATACAAGCCTTATTTAATGCATGGATGAATGTGTACACATCAACTGGGGATGCTCATCTAGTTGGCTTTTGGGCAGAGCCTATGCAATCATTGTCCCTGGAAAAACATCCAGACGGACATTGGGCTCGTCACCCATGCAATCATTGTCCCAGAAAAAACATCCAGATGGACATTAGGCTCGTCACCCATACAATCATTGTCCAGGAAAAAACATCTAGACGGACAAGTACATACATCATGTATGATAGCATTATATGCCGGTCTGTTCTATACATGCATGATTAGCCAATTCGTTATTAGTCCAATTACACTCAGCCAATTTAATTAAGCTCATGGTCACTACGGGCCCAGCGTAGGCCGATGGCTCAAGCATACTGTCTCATGACCACCATCTCCGGCCCATGAGACTACTGCCTTAGGGTGTGTATAGTGCCCACCAACACGTGGTCAATCGACTTAATACAAAAGGACCACCACCAATGCCGATTGGGAATGAAAGGTTGAAATTACCGATTATGGCAATTAAACATGGTGGCATGAATGGTTCAAAGGTGAGTAGACAATGGTACTAAAAAAAAGTGCAAGGATCATCCCAAATTAGTTAGGTGAAACCACACATGGATGGTAAGCCCCGTAGTTAGTTACTATAACCAAAACCTCCATGTTAGGGGCCTACTAGTATCGCAACTAGTCTTGTTACACCCTAAGCATGGACTCTCCTTAATTAGAGTTTTTCATGGAGAGATTCAGATGTGTGTGTCATAAAAACATGGATCTCATTGTGAATACGAATTCGAAGAATAATATCGTAACAATAACTTGAATCTTGCTATGATATAAGAATTGAAGACCAACATATACACTTCTACAAGAACATACTAAATGAGCCGACATAAGGTACATGAAATGAATAGTTAGTTAAATCACCTAGGCAGTTCAATGCACATATTCAAGGGTCTAGACAACGATAAGCATGGAAGTTATTATGCCAAATAAATATGTCAAGTAAATGGAGTTTAATCCCATACAATTCATTATAAGCCTAAATAACCATTAAACCCTTATGTTAACTACTTCTGGTCTAATTGGAGATGGAAAGCTCAAGGGCAAGAAAATCATCACCAGACAAGTCATAGAGAGCTTCTAGATGCAATTTTTCTCGAGAAGATAGTGACTCCACACCACTCAAGTAGTTCTAGGGTTTAAAGCATAAGGATTGGTGGAGGGTTGGAAGGCCCTAAATTAAGGTCGTTTGGGCTACCATTAAGGGACAATCAAGGCCACCAACACTTGCCCCAATCTTAGTATAAACTGGGCCCGATTAGGGCCTACATCTACTGCTCCTAAAATAGCCCAAAACTGGGCCATGGTGGGCCCTGTTTGACCTGAGCACGACAGCCCATGTGTTGCATACATTTCCCATAGGCGTTGGTATGGGGCCCGCTGCCTTAGGTGGGGCGGGCCACAAAAATTTTCAATGGTATAGCCCGCGTGGATTTGAATCAGGCAGGGCCCATAGTACAAAACCCTGTGGCCCATAAAATTCGAGTGAGGCCCACTGTGAAAAATCCTGCGGTCCACCTAGAATTTGTTTTGGGCCTAGGTCTGTTTTTGGATTTGGTTCAAACTGCAACCCACTGTGCTGCAGCCCACCTAAGCTTTATACTAGGTGCGGCCCACCTGTGCTATGGTTCGGCCCACCTGAGATTCATGTGAGGCCCACTGCATGCATGCATAGTGCGGCCCACTATTTCATGTGGTGAGGCCCATTGTTAACTGGGGTGCGGCCCTCCTGAGTTTCATACCTGGTGTGGCCCACCTGGCAGTGCAGCCCATTGAGAGCTTTCTTAGGGGCGGCCTGCTGTAACACAGTGAGGCCTGTTGGAATGTATTTCACGGGCGGCCCACCCTGATCAATGTGGCACAGCCCATTGATGTGAAATTAAGACTGCATATGGGCCGACTCTAGCCGCATCAAGGCCCACTACTAGAGCTCCTGCGACCCAAAAATAAGAACTCTCAAAGGCCTGTTTTCGACTTGGTTTCAAAGCCAATTCAAAGGCCAGTTTGAGCCCATTGCAGGGCCCAGGTAAAGGGTGACTGCAGCTCAATTCAGGGCCTATTATTAGTTGAGTTTAAGGCTCGATTTGAGACCCATCTGCAGCCCACCAGAGGTGCGATTTCTGCCATGGTTTCAGTCCAAAATGTGGGCATTTCTTGGCCTAGTCTCAGTTTGAAACTGGCTTGTTACCTAGCCTTTGTTGTGATCCGAATTGTAGCCATTGATTGGCTTGTTCTCTACCTGTAACATGACCATTTCTTGGCCTAGTTCCAGATAAAAAATGAAGCTTTTAACTTACCGGGTTTCAGCTCGAAACACCGCCATTTGTTTGGCTCGATCAGAGATGCCTTCCCCATGGATTATAGCCAGATGTTCGGTCCAAAACACAGCCATGACATAGGCTGGCTTCGGTTCTTAACCCGGTTAAGGTGAAAGCTAGCTTTGGCCTAAGACACAACCATTGTGGAGGTTGGACTGGACCTTGCTTTGCCGTTTATGTCTATAGTAGCTAGGTGTAGCTGAAGGGTAGTTGGTTTACCTAGTAACTTCAGCTTTGGAAGGAGGCATAGTTCTTACCTCCTCTCACTCAACTGAGTAGACCCACAGACAGGCTGAGTCAACCCACAGATTTAGCTACCCCTCTCCCTTCTCTCTCTCTCTGCCCCCTTTCTCTCTCTCTCTTATGGTTCAAAACTCGAGGGCACTGTACTCTATTTATAGTAATGGGAGAGGACATCCAACGGCTAGAAAGGAGCCCACCATGCAATGGTTATGATTGAGATGTGGCCTTGTAAGGGCCAATCCAAACACTGGGATGAATCCTTGGCGTTCTGATTTATTAGAAAAGTAAGTTTCCAGGCCTAGCTTAGCCCATGTCATGATCGGGTTTTGATGGTTCATTGAGGAAGATGAGAGAGTCCTTAATGACACCTCCCCAATATAGTGTATTCCTGAGATCTGGTCTATTTGGACGGACTAGATGAGGTCACTAATCATTGCGGGGCCCACTTCTCAGGCTCCAAACGTAATTTTTGATTTATCTCTTGAGAATCTCCATTTCTCGTGAGATGACATGCTCCCACTTCTCTTTCTCATCTCGTCTTGAACCGGCGGCTGGGATAGTGGCACATGGTCTCAGGGATGGCTAGAAATGCACCAACACCTCCTTCCCGAAGTGGAAGCTTACCCTTTTGCTTTACCATGCACATGCCTTGCTTGGCCTTTTCTGGAAGAGAGAGAGCACAAATCTCCCTGGCGATGGATGACTGGGATGGCCTGATCAGGATGATTAGGGGCCACCCAGGCTATCCCAAATGGGTCACATCTTGCAGATATCATCCAGGTGCAACGTGTTGTATGGTTGCAATCTATCTTTCTCGTCCGTTTACAAAGGCTTAAAAGCCTAGTCTATTTTGATCAAATGGATCCCACGGAGAAGTTGAACGGTTTAGATGGCTCAAAAAGTGGCCTGGGTGGGCCACTTTCGGGTTTAAACATCAACAGATTGAATTTTTAAATGGGCGGGAGAGCCTGTTTTCCTCTTCATCGAATATGGCCCAGTCAAAGGCCATTTGACTGAGCCCATCATTCCAGTGCACATTATGCATGCATGCATGGGGTGCACATGCACTCCGTGTGGGGGTCCACCATGATGGTTGCGACAAATCTACTCCGTCCATTTATCTTGGGATCCCCATATAGGGGTCCCGGCCTAGTTTGGGGTGAGTCCGAGGCCCAGGTGGGCCATATCGTACATCTACTTCCTCTGTTTAGCCAACATACCTTGATCTCAAGGTTGGATTATTTTGAATTCGATTTTCAACAGTTAATATAGGATCCTGATCATACTTAATAATTCTCAAGGGTTAATTGTAGGATGCTACTCCCAATATGGTTTAATTTAATGACTTAGAGCTTTCGTAAACTGGGGTTTTAGTTGCTCTTACCTTCCCGACCGTCATGGAGTCGTCTCAGCTCCTAGGGCTTCCAGGTGGATGGGTCTGATGCTAGCTAGAGTTCACACCTTGCATGCATCATGTTTAACTAACTAATTAGCCCATTCCATTTTCTATTAATGGGGTTGTAAGAAGGTAATGCTCGTGTAATAAAGGTACGGGTGAGAAGCTATTTGGAGAAAATCCAGCGATCAACAACCTTCTGATAAATGGTTGGGGTCCTGTATTTGAAGGAAACTCTCACGCTAGTGGGGGCTTTGTGCAAACCTTTTACGCACACATGAAGGACCCAACCCTTGAACCTCTCAAGTTTATCATCCCCCTGGGCAGACAGGAATCTAGGGTTGATGTAGATGTTATTACCCGCATCATGGGAGTGGAGTGCGGCATTATTCATGCCAGTGAGACCAATCTCACTGAGAGGCGGGAGAGAGATTGCCGCGCGCGTTTCCTATGCAGCCAACTCGTTGCATGGAGGCAAGAGAACAGCCTCAAAATGACACACATGACCCCTAACTATCGCCTACACCACCATATATGCACGTATAACGTGTATCCTAGGTCAAGAAACCATACGGAGTGCACTAGATTCATGTTGGACTTCTTGTACCGAGTAGGACATGGAACAACCTCAAAATGACACACATGACCCCTGACTATCGCTTGCACCACCATATATGCACGTATAATGTGTATTCCTGGTCGAACAACCACACAGAGTGCACTAGATTCATGGTGGACTTCCTGTACTGGGTAGGACATGGAGATAAGGTGTGCCTTCTCACTCTTTTCTTGACCCAGATCGTGAAGGCGACGCAATCTATTCGGGAGGATTTGTCCCTCCCATTTAGCCGACTAATTTGCAAAATTGTCCATAGTTTTGGGTTCAGACTGCACATGGATGATCTCGCCCCTATCCACTCCATAAACAAAAACACCCTCAACAATATGAAGATGGGCCCCAAGCAACATATGGCCTAATTGTAGGAGATGGGGGATGAGATAGAGGAGGAAAGTAAGTATGAAGAACAAGAAGAGGAAGTTGAAGCCCAGGACTCTGACTGGGAGCCTCCTGCCACCCATAGCAAGCAAGAGACCCTGGCTAAGGTGGTGAAGAACTAGGAATATTTGAAGAAAAAATTCAAGAAGATGTCTTGCACTATGAAGGCCCTCGTGCTACATGCAGGATAAGGGAGCACCTCCACCTTCGCTGGAGTTAGAGGATTAGGAGTGTAATATGTGTTTGTTTCTTTCCTTTTGTAATAGCCTTGGATAGGCTTAGTTTGGTTGTTTAGGGTTGTGAATGTTGGAGTTCTTCTATTTGGTTAGTAATCATACATTCTCTGTCATTGTATATGTAATGCCATAGCATATGTAACAGTGATAAATTTTGTTTAATGAAATGCATGAAACTACTTTTGTTAAGTAATGTGTGGAATGTTTAGAGAACTAATGATGCTCGAATGATATGCTTTAACCCCATAAATATTGTACTATATGTCTGAGGATGTCTGGTGCCTAAACGTTAAGAAATTTTCTTTTAGGACAATGAGGCCCGAAGGTGACAGTTGTCTAGTCCGCCTAGCCTTGGGCCGGAGAGACGACCATGGGCGGCTCGTCCCAAATGAATTGCCTCCTAGTCAGGGCGGAGCCAGTTAAATTGACATGGATAATGAGATGCCGAACCAACTCCCAGAGGCACCACAAATCCAGGGCGAGACCTCTGTGCATCGAGCTGCCACTATGGAGAAAATGTTACATGTGATGCAACAACAACAACAGTTGCTGCATACCTTGGTGGGAGCAATGACCCATCATATGAATGCACTATCACCAGGTCAAGTCGGAACATTAGCCTTGCCATATAACCTTTTCAAGCACTTCCAAAGGTTAAGACCACCTACTTTTGCTGGTACTCACAGACCCAAGGAAGCTGAGAGTTGACTAAACCGGGTTATAAAAGTAATCTGGCCTCTTCATTTCTCAAAAGCTGAGCAGGTGAAGTTGATATCCTACCTATTTGAGAAGGAAGCTGATGTTTGGTGGGAAAGTGTATTAAGAACAGTCCCTGAAAATTTTGTATAGACGTGGGAGGACTTCGAGACGTGGTTTTTTCAAAAGTATTTCCCACGTACCTACCATATAGAAAAGGAGAATGAATTCTTACGCCTTTAATAGGGATATATATTGGTGGCCGAATATGAAAATCGATTTACTGAATTATCTCGATATGCTCCGAAGATTGTGGCTGATGAAGAAACACACATGAGAAACTTTGTCGAGGGTTTAAGAGCTGGGATTCACATGAAAATGTGCTGTGTGAATATTCAGACCTATGAAAATTGGTGAAAATGTCCCTACGGTCAGAGCAGGATAGTGAAATGGTTTCTCGGGCACGCATATAAGCTGAGTCCCGAGGAAGAACTGGAGGACAATCCTTATCCTCATAGGAAGGAGAGTGCCACTCAATTCGCCTCCCCATCACATGCCTCGTTCATCCACTCACACTCATCTCGACCGTGTGTGCGAGTATTGTCGGAAGGTGGGCCATTCAGAGGCCTATTGTTTTTCAAGAATGAGATATAACAGATATATACCCCCACAGCGTATGAGCAGTCCACCATAGCTAGCATCACCTGCACCCCCTCAACGTGCCGCAAGCTCTTCTCAGCAACCACGTAGGCCGCCTGCCCCTCAAATTAGGCTGTCATTTCGACCTACATATCAGCCCACCGATCTGAGCAAGCACGAGTTCACACTTTGATAGACGAGGGCGTTGATGCAGCCACGACTACTCCTACAACATTTTAGGTTATGACCCATGTTTAAGGTACTCCCGTATTTCTTCTTGTGGACACTGGGTTTACAACTTCACTTATATCATCTACAACTGTCAAGAGTCTAGGACTACCAATTACTCCCATGTCGGGAGTAAGAATTATAGTGGCAACAGGAACATTGACCGAAGCTACATTCATTTGCCGAGGCTATCCCATAGACTTTAAACGAAAAAGGATACATCTAGATCTCATAGTCACGAAGCTCTTCAACTACGACATAATCCTGGGAATGAATTGGCTCTCTGTAATGAGAGTTGAGATTGATTGCGAGGACTGAACGGTGATCATATATGAAGATAGTAGCTCTCCCTTTATGTTCGCAGTTTAGGTTAGCTACCCATAACGAGTCCTATGTTATGCTTCCCTAGAAGAAGGTGGTGAAGATATTTCATTAACTCGTACCCCCGTAGTGAATAACTTTTTTGACATATTCAAGAACATTTCAGGACTTCCTCCCCAGCGGGAGATCGACTTCACTATTGATTTGGTGCCGGGCACTGTGCCCATTTCTCTCCCAACTTATCGGATGCCTCCATAAAAAATGGAGGAGCATTGACTTCAAATTGATGGGTTGTTGGAAGTGGGTTTTATCCGACCCAGTGTGTCTCCATGGGGAGCCCCAGTTGTATTTGTAAGAAAGAAAGATGACTCCTTGCGTTTGTGTATTGACTATTGAAAGTTGAATCAGGTCACCATAAAGAACAAATACCCCCTGCCTCGAATTGATGACCTGTTCGACCAGTGCCTAGTACTTCTCAAAGATCGACCTGCAATCTGGATATTACCAACCGTGGATTAGACCTGAAGATGTGCCGAAGACAGTGTTCATGACCAGCTTTGGGCAATATGAGTACTTAGTCATACCTTTTGGACTCACGAATGCGCCGGTTGTGTTCATAGACCTAATGAACAAAGTCTTCGGGCCATTCCTGTATCAGTTTGTCATCGTTTCATAGATGACATCCTAATTTATTCCAAGAGCCATAGGGAACACGAAGAACATCTGCGAGCGATCTTAGAAATGCTTAAACGAAACAAGATATATGCTCAATTTTAAAAATGTGACTTTTAGAAGAAAGAGGTGAAAATTTTAGGTCACGTAGTGTTTAAAGAAGGCATCTCTGTGGATTTGGCGAAAGGGGAGACGATGCAAGATTGGAAGCGGTTGAGCTCAGTTATAAAAGTTAGAAGCTTCTTGGGATTGGCGGGATATTACCACCAATTCATTAAAAATTTCTCAAAGATTTCCCAACGATTATCCCAACTTACCTGAAAAGACCTCAAGTTTTCCTAGAATGAAAAGGCGGAAGCGGCCTTTAAGGAATTGAAGGAAAGGTTAACCTCAACCCTAGTCCTCATTCTGCCTGAACAAGGGGTTAAGTACACCATTTTTACCGATGTATCTCGCGTGGGTCTAGGCTGCATCCTTATGCAGAAGGACAGAATTATTGCTTATGCTTCTCGACAATTACGGAAGCATGAAGAAAATTACCCCACTCATGACCTTGAACTGGCCGCGGTCATATTTACCCTGAAGATATGGAAACACTATCTGTATGAGGAAGAATTTAAACTCTGTTGTGACCACAAAAGCCTCAAGTAAATCTTCACCTAAAGAGATTTAAATATGAGGCAACGATGATGGATGGAGACCTTAAAATACATCAAATTCGTGGTGTCCTACCATCCTAGTAAAGCCAATCTAGTGGTAGACGCCTTGAGCTGAAAGAAGACTGTCGAATTTGTGGCTCCACTAATGATAGAGGAGTGGAATATGGTAGAGTTCGTGTGAGACTTCGAGCTAAAATTAAGAATAGAAGAACCATATGAAGTCATTGCATATGTTCACACCCAACCTATGATCGACAATCAGATCATTAAGGCCCAAAGGGGTGATGAATTGTTATTAAAGATGAGAGAACTTGCAGCCGTTCAAAGTGATTCTAAATGGAGAATTGGCACTAATGGAGGCCTACGCTTTCAAGTGGCCGTCTCTGTGTCCCAGATCATCCTAAGCTGAAGGAAACACTGCTAGCTAAGGCCCATAACTCCAAGCTAGCCTTACACCCCTGAAGCACCAAGATGTACTAGGACCTTAAGCACAATTACTAGTGGGACTACATGAAGAGATCAGAGATAGCTGGCTTTGTATCTCGGTGCCTTACATGTCAATAGGTCAAGACAGAACATCGTTGACCGCCAGGTCTCCTACAACCCATGCCACTTGCTGAATAAAAATGAGACTACATTTGCATGGATTTCATTTCGAGTTTTTCTAGAACAAAGAAAGGTCATGATTCAATTTGGGTGATTGTGGACTGGTTGACTAAATCGGCTCACTTCCTCCCTATTCAAACTTCATACTTTGTGGACGACTTAGCCAGGTTATATATCAAAGAGATAGTTCGACTTCATGGCATTCCGTTGGTAATTGTGTCAGACCAAGACACACGATTCACTTCAATGCTCTGGACCCGAATGCAAGATGCCATGGGAATCAAGTTGAAGTTCAGCACTGCTTTCCACCCTCAAACTGATGGACAAACAGAATAGGTGAATCGAATACTAGAAGATATGTTAAGAGCGTGTACATTGGATTTCTCGGACAGTTGGGATGAGTGTCTCCCTTATGCTGAGTTTGCTTACAACAACAGTTTCCAAGATAGCATCGACATGACACCCTACGAAGACTTATACAGGCTCCCCTGTTAAGCTCCACAATGCCAGGCTGAAGTTGGTGAGAAAAACTTGTTGGGACCTGAAGTAGTATAGGTGACTACTAAAAAGATCAAAATTATCAGGCGATGATTATTGACAGCCCAGAGCAGACAGAAAAGTTATGTAGATACAAAGCAAAGAGATTTAGAGTTCGAATCAGGAGACCATGTATTTCTAAAAATTTCACCAATGAAGGGAGTTTTATGTTTTGGTAATAAGGGGAAACTTACCCCACAATATATTAGCCCTTTCCAAACCTTGGATCAGATAGGACTGGTTGCGTATAGTCTGGCTTTGCTTACTCCCCTCGCTGGCGTACATAATGTATTTCATGTCTCCATGCTCAAGAAGTACGTTCCGAATCCTTCACATATTATTTGGTGGGAGCATGTGAAACTCAAGGACAATGCCATGTATGTTCTTAAACCCACCAGGATTTTGGACAGGAAAGAGCAAGTTTTGCGAAACAAGGTGATTCTATTAATAAAGGTATTATGGGCGCACCACGGAGAAGAAGAAGCTACTTGGGAAACAGAAGATGAAGTTCACAAACACTACCCCAACCTTCTTAAGCAATACGAGAAGGTAGAAATTTTGAGGACAATTTTTTTCGTATGGGGGGTAGATTGTAACACCCCATTTAAAAAGGGAACAATGTCATGTGGCACACATGCGAACCGATGCAAGATCGGATAATTCAGTTGCGCGTGTGGGCCTACTATGGACTAAATAATGTCAACTTAACCACTAATGAGATTAAATCAAATCGTGCTTGGGCCGTAGAGCCAGGCGGCCGAGCCATACTTGGCAGCTGTCCGTACGGGTCGTGTATCGCCCAAGGAAGGACAAAAAATCCTAAAATTTTTTCAGGCCTTGTGTCTCGTTGGGCTTGTGGTTCCACATGGACACCAAGCTTAGAAGACACCCAGAAATGTTTAATCGATGCTGCCCTGCTTGCACTTGCAAATGGCAAGTCACTTGGCTTAAAGAAATAAAATCCTGAAATTAAACCTATTGGCCCTGCTGCCTGAGTCAACAAATTCGGGTATTTCAGCCGTTGGATCTCTTCTAAATTCACACCGAAGGTTGAAAAAAATTCGTAGGCCTTGCCCATAAAATTTCGGCGCTGATCATGGAACGGGGACCGTTAATTGCTAATTGGGCTGCGTGGCAACACTCAGCATCCGTTTGTGATCAAACTTCACCCAACCCTTCATCGGGCCATGGGGTATCTATCCCACATTTCAGATGGGCCAGGGGTCCATTAGAGTAGATCCAATAACCTGATATGGGCCCCACTTGGCTATTTGGGGAATTACCTAAAACTTAGGGTTAGCTGAAATAATTCTGGGCATATATAAGAGTTGCCCTCTCTCTTAAAACCCTATTTCTCAGCTAAGAGAGAGAGAGAGAGAGGGAGAGGAGTGAGAAAGCCCCACCTTGATGTTTATGTGAGCTTGGTGCTTAGATTTTGAAGATCCCAACACCCTCACCTCTCCTCTACCGGCAAACTTCATCGTTTTCTGTCGTTGGAAGAGAAATTCCAACCCATCTAAGGTAAGATGGGGTTCAAATTTCATCTTTCTTGATTTTTTCCTTCATGCATGTGTCTTATCCTCCATTCTATGCAATGTAGGGACCCGACACTTCGAGCTTGTGGACCCGACACTTCGAGCTTGTGGACCCGACATCGCTAGAACCATTTCAGCAACCTCTGACTAAGAATAGGTGTGGACCATTAACTTTTGGTGGCCGGTTATCACACCTAGTATAGGTTTAATGAACTTGTTTGGTGAATGTTAGTGCATGTGACTGAATTTTCCCTTAATGGTATAATTAGGGTAATGAATTATAAATTGCTGAAATTATGGAGAGCATTAAACCCCAAACCCCCAAATAATTGATTAACAAATTTGCATGCCTTGTTGGTTACGAAATTGAAGATTTCTCCAAATTGTTGCTAGTTAATTGTGCTTTTCCTAGTTGGTGTTAACTATGCCTAACATGATAACATGAAGTGCTGTAAACTGCTATTCAGTATTTGAGTCCTTGATTTTCTGAACTAGTGATTAATTATGCTTGAATGAAGGCATGAAATGTCGTGTATTGGCTGATTGGCCGAGTCACTTATCTGGATTTTCAATGCATGGCTAAATTATATGATGTATGTTGACCTATGGAAGAATTATTTTAGTGCATTGTATATGGCTGTCCACATAATTGTATAGGCTAGAATATGTTACATAGAACCCGTAAATTTGTGTAGAACTTTGTGTATGGTTGTCCATCTACTGATTATATTGAAATTGTGTTTGCCATATGTGAATTATATCTAAGGAGTCCATGTTTGTTGTGAAATTTTGTATATTCCCCTATGTATCCTTGTTGGACCTATCCGTGAGTGAATCTATCCCGAATAGTTGAATTATAGGTTGTTGGCGGTAGTTGGACTGCATGAGACAGTGTTCTCAGGCCGATTAGCTACGGTTCAGCCCGTCGGGGCATATTAACTATAAGTCGACCATCATTGTAAGTTAACCATGTTTGATCAGATCCTTACTCTTGCCCGAGTGGTAGACTCTCAGGAGTTTCAGCACCTGGTCAAGGGTTCGAGTATCCATAGGTGGTGAAAGCCCACTACGGCATGAGTGTGTGGGGGTGTGTGTGCGTGTGTTAAAATAAATAAAAAAATCATGTTTGATCACGCATGTATGAACCCAAAGTACCCTGAGACCATTGCGCCTACTTCTAATTTTATGTACGACCCATAAAGTCTTATGAGCCAGGGATGGTAGTATGGGACAATATGCCTATGCTATCAGCCTATGCTGGGGTGACGAGCCTCCTCGTAGTGTACATTGAGCACTTAGACTCGTGAGTTGGGAATTATGGTATGGTACACTATACCCATGTTATCGGCCTATGGTGGGGTGACGACCTCCCTACAGTGATCGCGAGTAGGACATTTACTCCCAATCTATTTCGTTTATGTTTATACTTCTTTTCAGGATTGACGACCCCAATATAGGGCTAAGGGTCGCGAGAGTCACATGACCACGACCCTTGAGCCGTGTGATCAGATTAGGGCAATAACTCCATTAGGGTATTCTGATTTTTCTAACTTACTGAATGAATGAACTTAATTAATAAACTTGGCTAACATGTTCCAAGATATTGCATTTATTATTATTGTGGTGATTATGCAGTCGAGGTCGCTTTGAGGGAGTGTTAGTTCATTCGCGAATGTGAGATGTCGTCTCTTGAGGGAGTGTTGGTTTGAGTGGAGCGTGCATCATATCATAATCATGCATTTGTATCAACAAAAGTATTTAGGATTCTATACTGTTTGCAATTCATTAATTATATCCTATGCATGATAATTCTTATGCCTATTGCTAATAGTACCACTGAGTTGATCACTCACTCCCACTCTAGGACGGTATTCTAAAACACCAACCAGAACTTGATATAGATGCAGGTACCCTGGAGAAGCATACGTTGGTCAATGTCGGTGCCAACGACGACGAGGAGCGAGCGTATTACTAAGAGTTTGGAGGGGCATATTAGTGTTAAGATGTGGAGCCACATCTGGGGGCCGCTCGACCAATCAAGTGCTTTACTCGACCAGTCGAGTGGCCCATTCGACTAGTCGAGGACTGGCTCGACTCAAAGTCCAGTGAGCATCAGGTTTTGAGTTCCGAGGTGCTTGACTGGTCGTAGCCCATGCTCAACCAGTCGAGGTTACGCAGATTTGTTTCCAGATTTGATGCGGACTGTGGATTTTTGAGTCAGTTTTCACAGAGGTGAGAAAGAGAAGTTGCCTAAACTATAAATAGGTGTCCCTAGGACTTTTCTAGGGTATGGAAAAATAATTCTAAGGTGTGGACAAAGGGTTTTCTCTGAACTTCTAAGGGAGAGGTTAGTATATTGCCTTATAATCTTCGTTTTTCTTCATAGTGGTTTGCATTCGTGGTTTTTTACCCTTGTTGGGGTTTTTCCACGTATATCTTATCTTGTGGTTTATTTGGAATACTTTGATTCTGTTACTAGTCTATATTTCTTCTTGTTTATCATTTGTGGGTGAGACAGGAGATTGGATCTCGGTTCACTGCGTTGTTGGCGTGCTGCGCAACAACTGGTATTAAAGCTATTGGTTTAATTCTATTAGGAGAGATGACAGAAGAAGGGAAGACTAGAATTGAGAAGTTTGATGGTTCAAACTTTGCCTTCTGGAAGATGTAGATGGAGGATTATCTATATCAGAAGGACCTCTATATTCCTCTACGAGGAAAAGAGAAGAAACCAGAAAGAATGACAGATGATGAATGGTTTTTATTGGATCAGAAAGCTTTGGAAACGATCCGAATCTCTTTATCTAAGAGTGTCGCCTTCAATATATTCAAAATGAAAACTATAAAAGAATTAATGGAAGCCCTAGCCACTATGTATAAAAAACCTTTAGCGTCCAAAAATTCTCATCTTATGAAACAACTATTCAACACAAAGATGTAAGATGGTAAGAGCGTGGTTGAACATCTAAGCTATAGTCACGAGCCAGTTGAAATCCGTTGATAATATTTTTCAGGACGAGGTCAGGGCGTTATTAATCTTGTCCAGTTTTCCAGGCAGTTGGGATGGTTTAGTGATTGCTATGAGCAATTCTTTAGGATCGACAAAACTGAAATTTGATGATGTGGCCGGTCTAATTCTCAGCGAAGAATCTAGAGGAAAAGAATAAGGACTTTTAGAGGATTCAGAGAATGTTCTAAACATTGAAAGAAGAGAAAGATCGCTGAACAAAGGAGACAATAAATAGAGACGTTTTAAGTCGAGAAAGAAGTCCAAGGGACTAAAAGACAAAGATGGGTGTTAGTATTGCTGGAATGTAGAGGAATTTAGATTCAGAGAATGTTCTAAACGTTGAAAGAAGAGGAAAAGAATCTAGAGAAAATTGGATGATGTGACCAGTCTAATTCTTAGCGAAGAATCTAGAGGAAAAGAATAAGGAGTTTTAAAGGATTCAAAGAATGTTCTAAACGTTGAAAGAAAAGAAAGATAGCTAAATAAAGGAGACAATAAACACAGACGTTTTTAGTCAAGAAAGAAGTCCAAGGGACTAAAAGACAAAGATGGGTGTTGGCATTGCGGGAAGAAGAGGCACATGAAACGTGATTGCAGAACACTCAAGAAACAAGAAGGAAGCTCTCAAGGCGGGAAAGATTCAGTGAATATATCTGAGGAGAGTGACACATAGGCGTTGATCTTATCTCTTGATGCGAGGAATGAGTCTTGGATTATAAACTCGGATGCTTCGTTTCATATCACTTCATATAAGGAAGCTTTGCGTGATTATGTGTCAGGTGACTTTGTGAGAGTCTACCTGGGTGATGATGAGCCGTGCAGTATCATTGGAAAGGGAGAAATTTATATAAATCAAAAAGATGGAACAACATTAAAATTAAAGGATGTCAGACATGTAACGAGTTTGAAATAAAACTTAATCTCAGTAGGGCAGTTGGCTGATACCGATTATGTGATGACATTCACCAATGATTCCTTAAAGATCAAAAAAAGTGCCTTGGTGATATATCGAGGCAAAGAGGAAGTTACTTTGTACGTGACTTCAGGATCATATAGTTCACTCGCAGTTGCATCAACTGGAGTGAATGAGCAGTTATGATATCAGAGGCTGAAAAATATGAGTGAGAAGAGAATAAAAGTGCTACTGTAAAAAAGGAAGTTACCAGGGCTGAAGTCTATTAACTTGAAATTCTGTGAGGATTGTGTATGGCAAGCAGAAGAGGGTAAGCTTCAAGAAGACAAGACGCGCTCCAAAGACGCATCTGTTGGAGCTTGTACACATTGATGTGTGGGGACAAGTATAGGTATCATCTCTTGGTGCTCACATTTTTTTTATTTCTTTTATTGATGATGCTAGTAAAAAATTATGGGTTTATTTCTTAAAGCACAAATCTAATGTATTTGATGTATTTAAGAAGTGAAAAGTTATGGTAGAAAATGAGACAGGTAAAACAGTAAAATGTCTCAGATTTGATAATGTTGGAGAGTACTGTGATAAGAAATTTAAGGAGTATTGTGTAGTAAATAGAATCAAACATCAGAAAATAGTTTCAGAGACACCACAGCAGAATGGTGTGACTGAGCGCATTTACAGGACCATCCTTAAGAGCACTAGAAGCATGAGGTTACATGCAGGGTTGCCTAAGACGTTCTGGGCAGATGCTGTAAATACTGCCACATATCTCATCAATAGAAATCCCTCAACACTATTGGATGATGGGCTACCAGAAGAAACATGGACTGGGAAAGAAGTGAACCTTTCACATCTCAGAGTGTTCGGTTGCATTTCATATGTTCACATTGATGAAGAGCACAAAAATAAACTGGATGCGAAGTCCAGGAGGTGCACTTTTATAGGCTACGGGCAGTATGATTTTGGTTACAAATTTTGGGATGCAGAAAATAGGAAAATCATCAGAAGCAAGGACATGGTCTTCAATAAAAAAGTGATGTATAAGGACACTGTGCAGGAAAATATGGCCAAGGAAAAAGAATTCGTAGAGTTGGAAGAGTTACCGGACACGGGTGTTACAATGCGCAGGATGATCATGCACAAGAGCATTATTAGGCAGAGCCACATACACCGGTTATGAGGAGGTTTACTCGGGAGAGGAGATCTATAGTCCGATACTCACCCATCTTACATTATCTACTGCTGACAGATAATGGTGAACCAGAGTGTTTGAAGAGGCATTACAGTTGGATACATGGGTTAAGTGGGAGTAGGTCATTGATGATGAGATAGACTCTCTTGAGTCTAATCATATATGGGAGTTAGTCACTCTTCATAACAAGTGGGTTTACAGACTAAAGGAGGAGCACGATGGTTCGAAACGGTACAAGGATAAACTGGTTGTGAAAAAGTTTCAATAAAAGGTAGGTATCGATTTCACTGAAATATTTTAACTGGTAGTGAAAATGTTTACGATTCGCATGGTTTTAAGTATAGAGGGTACAAAGGAGTTACATATAGTGCAGTTAGATGTTAAGACAACCTTTCTTCAATGAGACCTTGAAGAAGATATATATATATATATATATATATATATATATATATATATATATATATATATATTATGCATCAGCTGACAAAATACATGACACTGGGAAAGGAGAACAAAGTGTGCAGACTGAAGAAGATTTTATATGGCCTGAAGCAGGCCCCGAGGCAATGGTACAAGAAGTTCGACAGTTTCATGTCGAAAAATGGTTTTAGGAGATGTCATGCAAACCACTGTTATTTGAAGAAGTTTGATATATCATACACCATCCTTCTTCTGTACGTTGATGATATGCTTATGGTCGGTTCAAGCATGAAGGACATCTCAGATCTCAAAAGACAACTGTCTAGAGAATTTGCCATGAAGGATTTAGGAGTTGTAAAATAAATCCTAGGCATAAGGATAAAGCGTGACATGAAAAATAAGAAATTAATTTTGTCACAGGCAAAGTACATAGCCAAGGTATTTTATCGATTCAATATGAGAGGTGCTAAGCCGATTAGCACTCCATTAGCCAACCACTTCAAGCTATTTAAGGAGCAAGGTACAAAGTGTAATGGCCCGACCAACATTGTATAATATTGTCTGCTCTAGGCACAGTCCGCATGGTTTTGTTCTCAGGGTCGCCCCCAAAAGGCCTCGTACAAGGAAGGTCTCAACCACACATATAACCACCATTACTTCGGATAATGCTTTCGATGTGAGATAAGTTCAACCTCCCACTGCATACACAGTAGCCTACCAACCACTGGTAGCTTGTCCAGGCCCTTGCCCCCCCCCCCACATCAGTGTCCGCCCATGTGTGCCCCCCACATGTGCAACAGTGATGAGACGTCACAGAAAGTCATAGGAGGAACGGGACTACACGGTTAAAGTCTTATACGTGTCAGCTATTGAGATTCTCATATACGTTATGGTGAGCACGAGGCCAGACATTGCTCAAGCAATGGTGGTTGTTAGCAGGTTCATGAATAACCCTGAGAAGGAACATTGGGAAGCTGTGAAGTGGATCCTTAGATACCTGGTAGGTACTAAGGATGTAGGGCTGTGTTATGGAGGTTCAAAAATCAGGCTACAAGGCTATGTAGATTCAGATTTGGCAGGAGATATTGACAGCAGAAGAAGTACTCAGGTTATGTCTTTACTCTGGGTAGAGTGCTGCAGTCAGTTGAGTCTCTCAATTATAGAAGATAGTATCTATTAGTACGATGGAAACAGAATATGTTGCAGCTATAGAAGCATGCAAGGAGATGGTGTGGATGTAAGGTTTCATAGAAGAGTTTAGTAAGAAGCAAGTAGATTACAAGCTATACAGTGACAGTCAGAGTGTAATACACTAGGCTAAGAATTCAGCCTTTCATTCAAGGACCAAGTATATTACCATCAGATACGTTCATTATTGGAAGATAGATCGATTACTCTAGAGAAGATTCATACAAGTGAGAATCTTGAGGATATGCTAACCAAGGCGGTCACACGGGAGAAGTTGAAGCTCTGTTCATCTTTGATTAGTATTCATGCTTGAAGACGGGGAGGTAATTTACTTCGAATGTAGAAGACAAAGGTTTATGATGATGTGTCTCCAAGTGAGAGATTATTAAGATGTGGAGCCACATCTGGGGGCCGCTCGACTAGTCGAGTGCCCTGCTTGACCGGTCGGGTGACCCACTCGACCAGTCGAGGACTGACTCAACTCAAAGCCCAGTGAGCATCAGGTTTTGGGTTTCGAGGTGCTTGACCGGTCGTGGCCCATGCTCGATCGGTCGAGCAGCGTGCTCGACTAGTTGAGGTTATGCAGATTCGTTTCCAGATTTGATGCGGACTGCAGATTTTGAGTCGGTTTTCGTAGAGGTGCGAAAGGAAAGTTGCCTAAACTATAAATAAATGTCCCTAGGGCTTTTCTAAGGTATGGAGAAATAATTCTAAGGTGTGAGCAAAGGGTTTTCTCTGTACTTCCAAGGGAGAGGTTAGTATATTGCCTTGTAATCTTCGTTTTTCTTTATAGTGGAAGTTTGCATCCATGATTTTTTACCCTTGTTGGGCTTTTTCAACATATATCTTGTTTTGTGGTTTGTTTGGAATGCTTTGATTCTGTTTTTAGTCTATATTTCTTCTTGTTTATTGTTTGTGGGAGAGATCAGAGATTGGATCTCGGTTCACTGCATTGTTGGCGTGCTGCACAACAATTAGCAAAGTGGATGTCAGTGGGACTAGGTTAGAGCCTAGATCATTTTAGGGTATGATGAGTGTATGGGATTGGATCCCTGGATGATTGTTAATTAAACCTATTAAGTTATTATGACGAATATGAATTTACTATGGAATTTAAAACGGTTAGTAGCACTTGAAGCTTAATTACCTGATTAGCGATTAAACATGCTTAGCTTAATTCATCATTGCTTATGAATACCCGTTAAGTGTATGCATTAATGACTCATCATTGCACACGTGGCACTCAGGAATTCGAGAGCCGAGTTGCTACTCGGTCCCTGAATTTCGGGGCGCTACAATGATTTCTTTTATGTGGTTGTAGAGGCTTTGGGTAGACAAGTGAAGAGCTAGAACTCTGATGTTTATAGTTGTTATTGAGCTTAGATATGTTAAAAATGTTCACAAGACTTGGCTTTAGGCTAGACCAACAATAAGTTTCAAAATTCAAAATGCGAAAAATCTGCTTGAAGGCATTCAATCTAACATTCAACACAATCCCTTTCAACTTAATACAAATCTTTAGAGGAATGCGAAAGATGATCTTCCCATCTCCAAAGGCTTAAGCTATCTTTCTTTCTTTCTTTCCTTTTTTTATTTTTTATTTTTTATTTTTATTTTTTTTAGAGGAAGGCTTAAGCCATCTATGCTTAAGGAACAAGCTGTAAGTGATCATAACTCTAATATCTTTTACACTTTAATTAAGGCTAGACAACTAACTACTAGAATTTGGGAAATCAGAAATATGAAGGTCACTTTTACTCAAATTGGACTAAATTAAAAGAATCTCTAGTCGACCATTTCTATAAATTCCTTGCCCTAAACATTTTGAATACCGAACAAGATAAGATTGGGCCAACCATAAGAGTCATATAGATTGATGGGTATTCGATTCCTCGATACATTATGATTTTATAATGTGTAGCTGACCGTAGATTCCAAGATTAATGGTTAGTGGTGATTCTTAAGTCAAACATTATATTTTAAGTGTTATTCATCACATCCTCTCCACGAATACACAAAGATATCATACTATAGAAGGTGAGGGTGATGGCACCTCTATGTGCTCTTATCCATAGATTGATGACTACAATGGGGACATGGCTAGGCACTAAGTAGGCCTGAAAGTTGGGCGAGTTCAACCCGACCGACCCGTGACCGACTCGACATTGGGTTGGGCTCGGGCAGGATATTTCGGGTCCATTTTTAAGCTTGGGCTATACAAACACCAACCCGATAAAACTTGGGTTGGGCTCGGGTTGAGGTCTCGGGTTGCCTGACCCAACCCTAACTCGATCAATATATAAGTTACTTATAAATTAAAATTGAGTTTGGATCGTTTGTGTCAAAGGCACACTAGTGATATCGAGTCTCATTTGTTCACGTCATTTCCAAGGACTCAAGCTAACAAGATATGCCAGATTTCTCTCTCCCAAATAGACTTCGTGCTATGGTACATGACTTTTAAAGGAGTAGTTGTCTTATATTTTAACTTGTTTTTTAAAAGAAAAAAATGAAGTTCTTTATAATGAATAATCACATATATAATTAATAAAATTATAGATACAAAAAATAAGTCCTATATTGAAATATAATAAACTAATGTAATAATGAAAATATTAGCACGTATATACCGGACAAACCCGATCAACCCTACCGAGCCCGCTTAGGTTGGGCTTGGGTTGAGAATTCCCAACCTGAGATTGGGTTGGGTTGGGTTAGGGTTGAGGTATAGAAACGTTGGGTTGGGTTAGGGTTGAGCACTAACCCGACCCAACCCGCCCGACTTTCAGCCCTAGCATTAAGTAGACCTCGACTTGAAACATGGTTATTTATTATTATTATTATTTATTTATTTAAAATTTGGAAATTCTGGTTCCACTTCATTTACTTTCCAGCAATTTACTTTTCCCATTTTATTTTTTAAATCTCTATTTTTCAACTGTTAACTTTCCTGTTATTTTCTTTGCAAACCATGAGCTGTTGCACCACTTAACGCAAGCATCAACCCATTGGCGTAGGAACTTATTGGGCTCGTACGGGATTCCTCTCTAATGTCGTTGTTGAGAATGCCCCCTAAAAGGGTACAACCAAGCGTGTTCTAAAAATTGGTCCAATTGGGCTAGGAGGTATATCGCTTAGGGAGCCTTTGGAAGTTAAGATACCTTAGTTACATGCATCCACTAACATGCTCCCAGGTACATTCCCCTCATTGAAATGATGAGAAGGAGATAAAATTATAAAAAAAATCCAATAAAAAGTAAAAAATAAAAGAGAGAACTTCAAATCCAAAAGAGTAAAAAAGACGAGAAAGTGTTTTTTTTTTTTTTAATTATAAAAAAAGAGAAGAAATGCCCAATTATATTAAATTTCAACCATCCAAACACTTAAAAATTCCAAACAACACTCAATCCATTGGACCCACATTAGGAGAAGTCTCTACTTCGATATACCGAAACTAAGAAATATCATCTTATCGAACAATCCTTTAAAAGACTAACAAAAAACTCCAATCATTGGAAAGAAGGGAAAACCTAGAAGGGATTCAAAACCCTAGCTTCGTATGATGCCAGTGTCTGTGCTTCGCGTTGTACCTGATGGTGTTGTCCATCCTCATGTGGATCCAATGAGGGATGGGCCTATTCTGCCCCATCTTCTTTGCCAGCTTCTTCTTGATCTTGAATGTCTTGTGTGACGACATTTTCTCTTCTGGACCCACATTAGGAGAAGTCTCTACTTCGATATATCAAAAAAGAAGAGAAAGTGTTAATACTCAACATTGTGCCCAAAAGTAACTTTCGTATCTAGTGTCCTAAAAGGATTCCTACAATCACTTTTCGTAGTCCAATTCTCATTAGGTCATGGTGGAAATTATTGCCAAAGAGGACATGCCAACGTTCCTACTAGCCCCTAAACCATTAGAGCTTACGGCTAATGGTATCTTAACAACTTCTCCATGGTTGAAATGGCCTAGAGTCTTAAGAGGTTGGAAGACCTTATGATCACATTCTTCTGAGGGAGGCTACATCTTTAGCACAAAGTGTACTAGTATAACTGTTCAACACTCCATTCAACAAATTCCTTCAGTCTCCTTGAATTCTCATTCTTCCTCCCACCCCTACTCTTGTCTTTAGCTCCCTCCCACTTCTCCAAAATACTTAATCACCTTCAATTGGGAGCAATTCAGATTTCACTTTCTCTACATACCCTCAAACACCCAAACAAGTTTCCTTAATTGGAACTAGAACAAGTTCCAAACTCCCCCTAATAAGAGCCATAATCATTTCGAAGCTCCTCTTAACAGGAGTCAAAACCAATTTTAAGATACCCCTGGTGAGAGCTATAACCAGTTCCAAAGTCTCCTTAATGGGAGTTATAGTAGCATCGACGTCGAGGTTGACCATTATTAAGAAAAAATTGTCCATACACATTACAAGAGGTGAAATACCTCTAATCTAGCTTCGGAGATTGAACAACATTGAGAAATCTTCTAAGAACAACACAATGCCATGGAGAACAAGCTATAAAGGTGGTAAGGGGTGGACCTCCCATCCACAAAGTTTGGGGATCTCTGTCCCTTTCTTGACTCAAATCTCTGTCCCTTTCTTAACTTTTGGGTGCATGATAACTTCAATGTGCCTAAATTCAAAAGGTATGATGGTAGTTATTTTTTGATGAGCCACATAAAATCTTTTTATGGATGCATTGTCAGTCAATGATAAGGCATGGATTTTTCACTTTCAGAAATCCCTAAAAGTTGACGATGTGTTAGATTGGTGCATATTGCTCGATCATTATTGGATCAAGATGTGTTAACAACTTTTTCAAGCTTTTGTTGATTGTTTTTCATACAATCTAAACATGTCACCTAGGAGAGCAAATTTAGTTGCCTTAAGGTAGAGGAATAATGAATTCTTATCATTTTATGTCGAACATTAGCAGGCCATGGCCATCAAAATAAAAACTGTTATTAATGATGAGGAACAAATTTCCATGGGTGTTCACTCGCCATACCTAAGTATCTATGGATACATAATTTTCTATGTATATTTCAACTTCACCCAACTCATTCGTACCAAGGAACAAGTCCAAGCGAGAATAAGGATTGGGAAAATATCCCCTTGGCCATATCAACCCACCCTTAAAAGAAAGGGTCAAATGGTAAGCCTATGGGATATATATGGGAATTGGAATGGAAGTATCCCCATCCAACATCCTATATAAGTCAATAACCTCGTTGCCTCTGCCCAAGACACCCCATTCACTCCCTAACATAAACAACAAAAACAATAATAACGAGAAAATATATAGTATAATATCAAAACACAAAGGTAAGGATGCGCAAAAATCTCGGGTCTTCATACCGTTAACTCAACCTTACAACATGGTATTGGCCACCCTGGACCAGAGAAAAATTCTCACGCTGCTCCAACCTAGACCTTCATCAAATCCCTTGCCCCCAATTATAATGAGAGCAAATATTACACATACCACCAGTTTGGGCCAAACGACAGATCGATGCCTTCACCTTAAAGAACATAATCCAAAACTTCATCGACGAAAAGAGAACTGTGATCCTGGCCTTACAAGAAACATCCTAAAAAACCTCATTCCATTGGATCATGTGTGCCCAAGCTCCTTGGGTACCCCTTTCATTAATGTCATTAAAGCCAAGTTTTTCTACCTCTCCCAGTCCCCCCATCCATTCCATGAACACAACGCTCTCCAGCACAACAAGGCATCATTCATACCCATGGTCTTGCAAGCGACATTGCCTATTAGCTCAACACCCATGCTACTCATCTCCATCCAAGGGAAGTCATCCTTACTAGTCTAGATGCCACATGTCATAGCAAGATCAGGGCACTAGACCAGCTAGCCAGTCTTTCTTCGAGGAAGGAGCCCGACTCCACAAGTCTAATCCAAGTAGTTAGTCTTCCTCTAGGGAAGAGGTCCAACTCCCCAGCCTAGTTCGATCACCTCATAACCACGTTTGGTGCTTTAGGAAGGGGCACCATCACCTACACAAACACCACACATCCTGGCTAAAGTAGTGAGAAATTTCAATTAGTTTTTCATTCTCTAAGGGGCAATCCCTTAAGTCACATCAAATGGGGGCAATACTCTTGTGCCAACCTATCTCGAGGATAAGCTCGTCTTAACTTCCTTACTTGGGCATAAGCCTCCAACCTCTCAAACTCCCATCATCATTAAAGGATGGGTGTAACACCCTGGTTCTCAAAACCTAAGGATGATGGTTCCTCGTTGAGAACCTGAGTATCACACTATGGAGTAACAACTTTACATCTAATCAAATAGAAAATTTCATAACGTAAATTAAGAGGTCATGAGAGATAACAAGGGGATTCAAACCAATTAAAGGATAACAAAATAAAATCCCACATTAGGGAATTATTATTACAATTTAAGCAAAATACAAAGTCTGAAGTATAAAAGTATACAAATCCAAAAATATCAATTGAGCTCCAATGACTCAACTACATCGGCATAGAGGCCCTGCTTTCCACACTCCACCCCAGCCATCCCTGGAATCCCATCATAGGAGTCTCCACCTGTGCATCATGACTGTGTATATTTGGTGCAACCGCACGATTGGGTGAGTGAAAACTCAGTGGGAATTTCTTGCATGGATTCATGCATAACATGTCATTCCAAAATAGTTTAAACCAGATATATTCATTCACAAAGAGGATCATATAAATTCAAACGTAGCGTATGAATGTATGAATGTATGCTTAAGTCAATGATCTGGGGATGCACATCCAGCTGTCAATATAAAAGGGTTGCCTAAGGAGAACTAACCACCTAAAGATATACTCAAATGTACGCCCAAGGATGTCTAACCACCCGAAAAAGACCATGCAGGTGAGTGCGCCTTAGGATATCTCTTGAAAAAATACACGGGGTACGCCTGAGGAGTGTCTAATCTCAGAAAAGCCTCATGTAAAGAAAGAGCGCTCAAAGTGACACAAATGCACATGCTCTGGGAGTTTAACTAGAGTGGTAGGACTCACAGTAAATTGAATAGAGTGTGGCTTACATTGAGCACTCATAAAAGCTCATATGTCATGCGTGGATGTCATGCACCATGATACTCACGTACATTCTATAGAATTTAACAAGATTGTTCTCGTAAACATGGTCAAGGTTTGTGATCTTTTAATAGGATATTAACCGTCCACACATGAGCGCAATATAAATCCATTTACTTTGATCAAGGTTCAAATGAGGGCCCATAAATGTGGCACATCAAGACATGTTTATACTAAATCTCACAAAAGGTGACATTCCATACTTAGGCTTCTTTATATAACACGAGAATGAATCGAAACATCATGACATTTGTTGTTACTAGTAGAACTATGCCCCTAAATTGGACAATTTCTAGAATAACTTAGAGAGTGTAAGACTAAGTCCTAATCATATATTTGTTATATAGAGAAATTTAATAAATAAACATTTGCATATTAGATCACGTTTAACATAACCAAATAGGAATAAAAGAAATGGTGTACTATTCTAAGACTTCACACACTTTATATTCAAATTAAAATGATTCTAGCATAAAAAATGAATTATGGAGTAAACTTACCATTTCAATGGAAACAAGATTTACTACTTCTTAACATACTTAATGAAAGTGTACATATAACTAGGTAGTTCTAAATATAGTACAAGATATATTAGAGCAATGAGATATGAACATTCCCATATGATTAGTGAAATTGATTCAAAAAGAATTAAGACTAACACTTAGACAATTATAATATCTCTACATTTTCAAGCTTAACACTATTTTAAAATTTAATGAAATGAGGAAGCCATGTGGGATATCCCTCACCTTAGGTAGTTCTTTATGATACGGATGTTCTCATAAGGCGAGTTTACAAATTCCTGATTCAAAGTCAGTTGAGGGAATGGTTGATTCTCAAAGTCTGTTGCTGTAGGTGGTACCTGGATGAATCATTCTAAGGTTTTAGTGAGTCGTTACTGAGTTAACTCAGTTGGAACTCCGAACCAAGAACTAGTTGAGATTGGGATTTCGGGAAACCACCAGTTGTGGTATTCGGTTAATGGTTCCCGGGATCTGCAGTGGCACTTTAGGCCTCTGGTAATGACCTCTTAACACTCAGCCATGGTCAGTTTAGATCCCAACCCAACTAGGGAACTGGGTGAGTCAACTCGTAACCGAGTTCGAGGGATACAATCTACCGATTGTAGAGTCCCCACCTGATCAGCGGATGATCTGAGTGACTGAGAGGGCTTGGACGAGGAGTCCTGGTTCGAGTTCACCGAAATCAGGGATGCACAACCCTGGCCCGAACTCAGTTCCCTGGTAGCCTTAGTATTTGACTTAGTTAGAATATTAGATTGAGTCACTTAACGGTTCGAATTAAAACAGAAATCTGAAGGAGTTTTTTTTTTTTTTTCCTCATACCTGCACTGGAGTGGGACTAATTGCCGGCAACAAGAAGGTACGGTTCTGACAGGCTCGAGTCGAATCCGATGGCTGGGACTCGGCGCTGGACTGAGTTGAACAGAGGAGGCTGATTCCAGACTCGCTTTCAAACACAGTAGAGTCGGGTTTACTCGACTCGGCATCAATCTGAACCCCACTTCTCCTCTCCCTCTTTCACATTTTCTTCTCTTCTTCTTTTTCTATTTTTCTTCTCCTTTCCTTTCCTCTGCTGGAAGACGTCCATCAACGCAGGGCTGGCCCTCTTTCTTCTTTTATCTTCTTTCTCTTTTTCTTCTTCTTCTTTCTGCTTCCAGTCTCTCTAGACTTTCTTCTTTCTTTTCTTCCTTCTCTCTCTCTCTCTCATTGGAAAGTCTGAATGGGACGTTGTATTCTGCCGCGACTCGAACTGGGTCGACCCAACTGGGTGCAGCGCCTATCTCTCTCATTATCTTTTCCTTTTTCTTTTTTTTTGGATAGTTGCCCTAAAAGCGGCTTTTTTAAAGGCTTCATTAATCCTCTTCCAGAGGGTTCGGATGCGCTAACTAATCACGGGATTAGTTACGGGTATTTGCTCTAATCGAGAGAGTTCATAAACAAATCTCACGATCTGGCTTGTATGGCCACGATCGGACTATTTGGATGGACTTCTAGGACCCTGGGCCACCTAACGAACGTCCTAGATCAGATAAAGGAGCCCACTTAAAGAATGATGGGTTCTTAGGTTGGACGGAGGAGACGAAGCAATCGATCATGGCGACTTCTTGTTTATGGCTCGATCTTTCAATCTGTAGCTTCTGGACGGACCAGATTGGTCCATTGATCATCATGTGGCCCATTATTGGGGTATTCAAAATGAATATCCCGATTGTTAACGAGATTTTGAGTTGCGGCGGTTTTCTCCTGCGTTATCTCGTGCGGCTGTGAGCTATTGTAACCATCTCTAAAAGGACTTTAGGAAGCCCTAATTTCAAGGCCTTAGATGATCTAAGTGAACTCTGGTAATCACGAATGCCCCAGATCTTTCCAGCCTTGCAAACTGAAAGATTCCTTTGAAGCTTTTCTAGCGGCGCAGAGAAGCGACTCTGGTTGCCCTAAAACGAATGGTTTGGATGCTGGTCATCCAACGGCCGAGGTTGCAAGAGGCTAGGGTTACTAGCCTGGCAAACAGGAGAAGAAACAGAGTTTTTCGTTTTTGGAAAAGTAACCGCACATACCCGATTTGTACAAGAGATCGTGTACGGGTACACGTGCATCCAGGTGTGGGAGGAGCTGGGTTTCCGTCAAACCACCATCACAACACAATGGACGGTTCAGATCATTGTAATGACCCATGATGGTGGGCCTCATTCAACACGCACGGACGATGCTTTTTCAAACGCCGTTGCTGGCGGGAAAGTTAAAAGAAAGAAAGAAGAAAATCCTTTTTTTTTTTTTTTTGGATTTTGATTGGGTCAAATCCCAGTTTGACCGGGTCTTAGATTTCATGGTACGCAGGTGTACACCTTCTGGTGTACACACAGCGTAATTATGGGGTCCACTGTGAATCTTATTGCAATCTAATCCACTCATCAAGTACTATTGTTCTTAGTGGGATGTATGTCTACTGATCGGGCAAATCTAAGGAGTAGATGGCCCGCTACCAATGACCTTTAGTTCTAATTGCCTATTAATGACCATCCAATGGTCAGATCTTTTGCTTTGGGGTCTCGTGACTATTGTTAGGCATTAACTATCGTGTATAATGACTAATCCTTCAATTTGATAGTTAAATTCGTGTAATCATCAAACAGGTCATCTCATGTTTGATGTGGGTTGTCTATAGCATGATGGATGGTGGATCTTATAGATTAGGTTTGATAATCTGAAATAGATGGTTAGGTTATCCATCAAGTAGATTAAGGTCTTATGAATAAGTTTTCTTAGATAGTGTGATGGTTCATCTTGGGGATTAATGATGACTCAATCTATGAATGCCGACTATACACGACGGTTGGATTCAGGCTAGCATGAAGTGGAACTTTTATGTAGGTTTGGTCGATGTTTACACTAAGTTAAGTTTCCATAATAACACTCGTGTACTGAAACAGTATAGGGTGTTACAATGGGTGGTCCCACCTACGATGAATATGAGTTCCATAACACCACTCGAAATGTGCTGAATGTTGGGGGCTTTACACAAAACCTTAGTATCTAACCCTCCAGAACAAACAAGAATTATGGGATAATAAAAGTAATGAAGTAAATCAAAGCATCAATCACATAACACTAAAGATTTTTATATGAAAAACCCTCAAAGAGATAAAAACCATGGGACCTCGTCCAGATCAACAATCTACTATAAAGCAGAACGTTACAACCGATCACAAGCACACACCGCTTGCATCAAACCTTCATCACTCACACAGGAGCGGATAAACAGTAAGAGAACGAGAAAAACAGAGAGATCTCATCGATTACGAGGACGTGGAAGCGCTGAGATATGGTAGATCACCTCTACGAGCATAGCCTCCCTTCCACAAGCTTCCTCTCTCTCTTTCTCTCTCTCTCACCTTTGACAGCCCTAAACCCTTTAGCAAACCCTTTCAAAGCTTTAGAAAAGCCTAGAATACCCCGTAATGCACCCTAATCCCATATACACCCCTTTATAAAAGAATAGAAAGAGGCAGAACCCAAATTGGAAATAAAATTCGCAGAATTTGCATTTCAGCAATCGCATCTGCGAAACTCTTCGATTATATCAAAGGTCTCTCGATAACAGCTTCAATATCATCTGAATGTCTCTCGTTGATATCGAGACAGGACCAAAACTGTCCAGCAACCAGGGGTGAAAATTCCAACAATTATCGATGTCATCTCGAGGACAGCCTCGATATTATCTGAAAGTTTCTCGATGATATCGACAGGACAAAAAACTATCTAGCGATGAACGCTGAAAAATCTTGCAATTATCGATGATATCGAAACTAGTTCAATTTCATCGATTCCACCAATGAAGAGAAAATCCTCATCACCGAAGTGCCCAACATGAACCTGGATGGGTAGAGCCTCTAAAAACATAATTGAAAATTATCTTATCCTAGGATCTCAAAGGACCTTTGGCCGAGATTACATCCACATCAAAAACTGTCTTTGCATATCACAATTCCACTGAGACATGTTTGTTAAGATACTCAATGATGCACATATTTCTCAAGAGGTACTGTTTGAAGTAGTCACCTACATGATCAATCAACTCCTTGCACCTTGAGCAATTGCATTTACTAATGAGAAGCTTCCGCCCAAAGGTCACAACCATAGGCATTCATTAAATATAGTTGTAGGTAACAAGGATCTCATGATCCTATTGGTATTCATTGATAAAGGATCATCCCTAAATGTTTGCCCACCAAAATCGCTACTAGTATAGGGATGACCCATCCACTTTCCAGACCAATAACATACATATAAAATCCTTCATTAATCCCTAGAGATAACTAGTGAAAGAGATTGACACCGAGGTCTAAATTGGCTCAAATACATCAACCATTACTTTCTGAGTCTTGGACATCCTAGCCTTATTCAATCTACTCCTTGGAAATGAAAAACGTTCGTGTTCATGTTAAAAATAAAAATAAAAAAATCTACTCCTTGGAAGGCTTTGGTTGCAATAAGTTGGGGCAATCCCTTCGAACCTTCATTAAAGGGTCAAGTGCATCTCTGGGGACGAAGTTGTCTCTATTTTACTCGAGTCTGAACTCATCCTTCACTCAGAATCGGCCAATGCTTGATAGCCTGAGATCCCAGTCATAGGCATACAATGCACTAACAAGGATATCTCATATCACGGTTTTGAGTTTGAAACTGTGAACATCATCCCCTCCCAGTGTCCCCTCAGTGCTAACTAGACCAAGTACCAAGATTAAACAACAATTATCGAGGACTAGGAAAATCGAAAGATAGCAGGATTGGGATACGAGAGAGAATTGTAGAAGAAAAAGTGAGGTAAAGTTTGGAAAATACGATGATGGGAGGATGATGAGAATGATTTCGTCTGCTTCATTATTAAACTAATTAGTAGGGCAGTCATCTTTCCTAAAGGAGGCTAACGTCTACCTTGGAGGACTAATTGCAAGAACTAAGATTGTTCAACCCACTTGCTGAGAATTGGGGCAAGGGGAAAAAATTAGCTATGGTTGATTGTAGTCTTAGTCCTACAGGAAGAAGGCGAACTTAAGGAGCCCGAAGAGCTCTCGTGTATTGATGATGATCCTTGACAGACTTGAGTCAGACTTATACTATGAACCTAGGCCAGCTGCCATCATGGTGATTGGTCACAATAGTGGGGGCTAGCCTGATATTCTTTGTCTCAACTCCACAAGGAAGGGATTATGGGATACGAGCTAGACAACCATTCCCGTGATGATGAAATTGGTCGTTAAATCCTCTAGGGATGTCGGCCTAAAAAATGTTGATGTAAATAAATTTTGGCTCCCTGAGCCGAACTGAGGATACTCCTGGTTCATAATGCCATCTTGCTTGGCGCTCAAAAAAAAAAAAAAAAACTCCAAAAATTAAAATATATAAGAAAATTTAAAAATAGAAGTCCTAAAAAGGTAAAAAATAAAATATTTTAAAAATCACAAAATTAGGATTTATTTAAAGACAGTAAAAATCTAAAAAACTCACAAAACTCTAAAAATGAAAAATTTACTAAAAAAATCCCTAGCAATATGTTGCCTAGTTTTCTTGTCGAAGCGTAGGGGTTTGAAATCGGCTCATATGATTTCTATCTTGAGTTAGATTTCAACATTATGGGTTTGGATAAAGCCAAAGATGTGAAAGATGATGATCTAACTCTCGAGCTAGATGATCGCCTTAAGAAGATCGAAATAAAAGTCAAATAGATTCCCTATGATTTTGAAGTCGTGGACTTAGGTTCATCCAAAACTCCCATAGAAGTGTATACTAGAAAATTCCCATGCCTTGAGATTAAGAAGAGGATAATCGAGTTCCTAAGACAGTGCTTGTCAAACTTTTCCTTCTTCTATGGATACATGCCTAAACTTGATGAAGATCTATTTATATATCATTTGCCCTTGAAGCTCGAAATCAAGCCCATGAAGTTGAGAAAAATGAGACTGAAGTGAATCATGAAGATCTTAGAAAAGTCATCAAGCAGTATAATGCATTTTGGTAGTGTCCAACTACCCATAATGTCTCACCAACATTATGTTAGTTCTAAAGAAGGATGACAATATTCGAATGTGAATCGACTTTTGACACCTCAATGAAGCCAAAGATGACTTCCCGCTACCTCGCATTGACACTTTCATAGATAATATGACTAGCCAAAAATTCTTCTCATTCATGGAAAATTTGTCTAACTATAATTAAATTAGGATGGCCATAAAAGATCGAGAGAAAACATCATTCATCATGCTATGGGGAATCTTCTACAAACGAGTCATGCCAATCACGCCGAAGAATATCGGAGCTACGTACAAGCGAGCTATAACATCTTTATTCCAGGACACGATTAATAAGGAAATGAAAGCTTACATGGACAACATGATTATCAAATCTAAGGGCATTTTGCGGATCTCAAGAAGCTCCTTAACTGATTGAATAAGTTCAAGCTCAGTCTCAACTCGTAGAAATATGTCTTTAGTACAATCAGCGGCAAGTTACTTGGCTTCTAGTCAGTGAGGAAGGCATACATCACATAAAACAAAGGCATTATGACAAGAAGTGAAATGAGAAAATCCTAAAGTACTGCGGTCGACCAAGAAGCCATCATACATCTCTATAGAAAATAGCAACGCCTTGCCAAGATAATGAACAAGTTATAGCGTCACCTTTATGCCAAAGAATCACTCCAAGTCCTTAAAACAAATTGCTCAAGTGGTGAGAAAAAAAATTGTCTAGGGAAGGTTTCCATATTAGACAATAGTTCTCCTCTAACGATGGACCAAGCTCCACTTGTTGAATGCAAAAATGTTCAACGCATTGAACCTTATGGTATCTGTCCGCACCAAGCATCTGCTAATAAAGTGTCATGTGGTGCAACTACAAAACCTCCCGAAACCTAATGTCCTCTAATGTGATAGTTCACACTCCTCAAAACTGTCAACCCATCGAGATAGACACTTTGATCTCCCTCCATCTCTCTAGTGAAGAGGTGACCAAGTCATTGCTCATTCAGCCAATAACACAGAAAGTAAGTGGCCAAGCGACGAGTGATCTAATACATGAAGACATGAAAAGTTGTTGTGGAAGTTGTTAGTCAATCAAGTTTAGCCATGTCTCCTAAATCGAAGCTTTAAGGCCATCACACCTGCCAATGCGTGTTGAGACAAGTGCAACCTGACGTTCTGAGGAATGAAAGCATGATCAACTACCCTAAGAAGGCCTCCATGCCATGGTCCCTTGACACCCTAACCATTAGAAGATCACTTGGAGATCTTGATCAGTTTGATAAAGCGCAATGACTCCTTGTAGTGAGGCTTGATCAACCTTTTCTTTCTTTCTTCCTTTAATTTTTTTTTTTTAATTATTTATTATTATTATTTTTTTAAAGAAGCATTTCATTGATATTAGAGGAAAACAGAGAGAGACATTTCGGGGTGGACCGTAGACAAAAAGGGCTGGCCCCCCTATCATATCTATACAAGATAAACATTAATGGACCTTCCAAATTGAGCCCAAACCCGCTTTGTCTAGAAATAATTGTCCCTTGACCAAGCGGGGGAGATCAGGAAATGTACGAAAGAGATTGGTCGCCTGCTTGGCACTGCCCTCCTTAACGAGACCATTAGCTGGGCCATTAGCCTCCATCGGAATAAGAGTAAACACAAAAGAAACTCTGCTTTTGAGATTACTAATTCTTTCCACCCAATACCTCCACATCCAGGAGGGACTAGAGATGCCTTTAATGCAGTCAATCAACCATTTAGAATCAAACTCAATGTGCACTCTTTCCAACTCGAGAGACAGGCACCAAAACAAACCGTCATATAAGTCCCGAATCTCTGCTTTGTTGTTGGATCCAACACCGTAATCGGATGAGAAGGCAAAGATCATGTTACCATTGCTATACTTGCAAATATCCCCATTTCCAGTAGGCCCTGGGTTGGCGAGGGTGGACCCATCCACATTGAGCTTGAAGCAGCCTTCCTGGGGCCTGATCCATTGGACCACCATGAAAGCCGGGGATGATCACGTGTGTTTAGGATATGGAACAACTGCAGAGGGAGGAGACCGGGGAGAGGGACGAGCAAGGCCTAGCTTGACTCCCCACTAGGAGGCCCTGCTAATGATGCCAGGGAAGGAAATCGCGCGGGTGTCGAATCTGGCCTCGATCTTGGCCCTCCACAATTCTCAATGAAAGAAAACAGGAGAGAGATGCATACAAACTGCTTTACTGAACTCGGGGAGGGGCCTATGCCACCACCAAATAAGGCGCTCTTAGACTGAGAGGTGGTTGAACAAAGGCACCCCAAACGAGGCATGATCAACCTGTGAGACAATCAGACAACTAATAAGTTTCAAGTATGGGAAATAGGTGATGAATATTATGCACCATGAGTTCATACCAGCCATTGATTAACTCGAGGATGAATTTTCTTCTAGTGGAGGGAATAATGTAGGAAGGATAGAGGACAACTCAATAAAGGTCCACGATCACATAAATTTAGGTTTGAGGGGCCTCGATATAGCAAGAATGGCCTAAACAAGCATTGTAGCTTCCTGTGGCCAAAGCTTTGTAACTAATTATCCATTTCATGCATATAATATGTAATTGAAAAGCTATTAAGGTGCTCTATAGGAATTTAATGCCTAAGGCTACCAGCCCTAGAAGGCTTTTCTAAAAATATGTTGTTTTAGGGGTTAGCTTTGATATTTTAGTAAAAATAATTAGGTATTTAGGGTTTGAAGAGCCATGAAATAACTTAAATTCCTTGTTCAATTCATGTGAAAGAGTTTGAATTAGTTTAGAAGACTTTTGTTATTTTTATTAAATTTACTATTTTGGAAAAGTCTACTATTTTGGGAGAGTGGATGGCAAATTTCTTTTATTTTCCTGGCATGCTAGAGTCAAGCAAATTAACTCTAGCCACTCCTCACATCTTTGGTCTCATTCCTTTTTCTTCTTAAGGGATGCTTTGAGATTTTGAAATTAAGAATGAGAAATTTCAGTTGGGAAAGTTCTAAAATCCTTTGACTGTTGGGATTGTAAGTCTAAGAATTATGAAGGCCTTGGGATTTACCCTCCTGAAACCATTGGCAAAGCTTTGTGGAAAATCATTTATGAGGGAGATAGGTTATGAATCAAGTGGGTTTATGGGAAATATATTAAAAGCAATTCTATATGGCACATTAGGCCTTTTACTAATGTGTCATATGCCTAGCGTAGCATACTTAGTATATGTGCATATATAGTTAAATTTCATACCAAATTCCTCGTTGATATGGAAATCATAATTCCTTCTGGTATGACCCTTGGCTTGGAGATAAGAGCCTTGAGGACTGTCATGGGGAACATATTGTAAGAGATTTGATTATGGGTCAACACATAAAAGTGAACACGTTTATTCAACATGATGAGTGGCAAACTCCCTTCCTTCCAACTCATAAACTTAGTGACATCTTTACCAATATAAGACAAATGACTATTGCTCCTACTAAGGATGAAATTGTCTGGACCTTTCTCAAGATAGCATTATCTCTTTTAGTTTAGTAGTGTAGGCTCGTCTGCCCAAGGGAAAGTTTTCCTCTTAGATCGCTTTAGTCCGGTTCAAAGGTAACATCCTTAAGAACTCTACCGTTGCTTGAATGATTTTTCTTAAAAGCTTAAGACCAAGGATATGTTGTTAAGATAGAATACCATTTCTAATAGCCATAGTCAATATTGTTTTTTCGTACTCATTGAAAACCATTGACAAGTTTTCTTTAAATGCCCTTTGATATCATGGATTTCAGAAGAAAAAAAATCCACCAAAATTTTTCTGTTGCTACAACTTCTTTCCCCACAATTACTTGGGCTATTACCCACCTTATTGCTAACTTTATATATTGTGTCTCCAATCTTTTGAGGAAGTTTTCTTCCCAACTTTTGCCAGACATATTTAGAGGGAATGAAATAACTACTCACACACACACACACACACACACACACACACACACACACACACACACACACACACATATTGATGTAGAGCGGGTCGCGGACAGTTTCGTGGCCAAGATGGATCAGAAAAGATACAGTCAACGACAGAAGTGATCTGGACCGTCAGACCCTAGATCGGGCATATCTCGCAATCTAGAATGAGTTATCTGATGTATAATATATGATTTTGTGGTAGAACGAGCTACTTTAGCCAACCAACCCAGATATGCCAGGTTGCGCAGCCCAGATTTGTAAAATACCCCGGGATCGATGGTCATTTCCCTGTTTTATTTTCGTTTTTACTATAACTAGTAAGTATTAGTTTGATTATAACTCTTCATCCGTTGGGCTTTAGGAGTTGTGTCCAACATGAAAAGTGATTAGAATAATTAGGAGAGGTTTGGTGAAGCCAAATAGAATGCTTACTATTTTTGGCCAAAAACCTTGCACACTAGTAGACATCACGACCGTCTATAAATAGTAAGTTTACTATTTATAGTAAGTCATGGATTCTAGGAGTTTTAGTTATAGTTTGCTTATGATTTCTTTCCTATTGCTTGGTACCCTTATTTAAAGGGTTGAGAACTCATTTTTATTCATTCATTAATCAATTTTGAATTTATTAGAATTTATATCTATTTTTTGCTTTCTTTCCTCGTGGATTCGAGAAGTCTCTGTGAGGAGTCCAGAGAAGTTTTGTGGATTCGGAATAGTTATCCTCTTGAGGAAGACGGTGCTCGACCTCACGTCCTCTCCTGCGTCAGTTTAGTATTAAAGCGAGGTTTTTCCTTGGGTAGATGGCTTCTAACGACAGGTTGGGGAACAATCCCATGGGTGGTGCCCCAAGGAATTTACCTTTAACGGCGGCAGCTTTTGAAGCAGCGCAGCAAGAGAATCGGCAAGCCATGCAAGGGCTGCAGGCTTTCATGGATCGCATAGAGGATCTCTTGGCAGAAACCTTAGAGCAACTCCGTATTCCTGGTGGTAATCATCCACCGCCAATTGCTGAAACTCGTAATCGCCCTGATCGCAGGATAGTACTAGCAGTGCATCCAAGGGTCATTCCTGAGGAAGGGGGCTCCAGTGAGGAGGAAATCGATGACATAATCTTCTAACACCCCAGATAAGGTGGCGATCGAGTAAATGGACAGATCAAGAATTCAAGATGCAGGTTGATATTCCTAACTTCAATGACTAACTACACATTGAGAATTTTCTCGATTGACTTTCTAAAGTTGAGCGATTTTTCGACTATATGGACATCCCTGAAGAAAAGAAGGTGAAGCTTGTGGCTTACAAGTTGAAAGGAGGAGTTTCAGCTTGGTGGGAACAATTGCAACTCGTATGAACCAGACAGATGAAAGCACTCACTACCAGAAAACAGAGAAAAGGCTACGGATAAAAACCGTAGCTAAAAGCCTATGGCTACGGTTAAAATCCGTAGCACGACCGTAGCCATTGGTACCGTAGTCATAGGTCAAAAAGCTATGGCTACGGATAAAATCTGTAGCCATAGAGATAATAGATACGGATTAAAGCCGTAGCCATTGCTTCTGTAACGGTCAAGGATTTACGACTACGGATTATATCTGTAGCCAAAAGTTGGGCAAGAACCGTAGCAATAGGCTGGAATTAGCAACAACTACAGTTTTCAGATATCAGGCTACGGTGAATAGCCGTACTTAATTAAAGTATATGTACGGATTAAATCCATAGTAATGTTGTCTGTAGTTTAAAATTACTTTCAGCTACGGATTTTATCTGTAGCTAAAAGTAGAATGAGAACTGTAGCAAAAAGCTAAATTTAGCAAGAGCTACAGTTTTCAACAAAGAGCTACGGTGAATAGCCGTAGCTAATGCTTATTGTTAATAGAAAATTTAATTAGTAATGACAGCTCTTACCATTGTAGTACACCCTGATAAATCATTCATTCATTCAATCAAACACAGTCATTCATTTCCATTCACAAAAGTACAATGCCAACATAATAGTTATATGTCTATTTAAAGTTCTTATTAACAACAAGATCCAATCGACATTGACAGTAAATACTCATAATCACTAGCTCTTACAACTATTCCCACCTCCGGTGTCTCTTCATTTTCTTCTGTTTCCATTGCCTTGCTGGTATCAACGCCTTTGGTTTTAGGGAACGGTGTGAAACCCTTCTGCTCTTACTTGAGGACCAGATCCACTCTCTTCCTATTACTCATAATAATCTCTCCTTCTACCACCCCAATGATGAATCTGACTTTGTTAGACAATCTCAATAGCTTTATTTCAAGATTATCCAACATTACTTTCTGCATGAAAGTAGCAAGTCAATACTACCATCTTCTCAATTACTAAAAAGAAAAAATACGGGGCCTAGATCAAAGATCACCTTTCTCTTTACATAGAACTTAAGTCTTAAATGAAAGAATTCTTCAAGAACTGCAAGAAAAGAAGGCACGGTGATGAGAAAGCATATATAGATTTAAGAAATTCATAGCAAGTACATAGAATAAGCAAACTTACTTTGTTCGGGACTGTCATATTTCTTGATGACACTACTTACGTCGAATGAGCATATCAATGATCTTACCGAGACTGAACATGATGAGCATATCAATGATCTTACCGAGACCGAAGAAGGCCATCCTAAGACCTGCATTCGACAAGATCGTGACAAAATTTTTCATGATTTGAGGCTTCTTAACACCCCATCTACAGTAAGAAAGATGTTAGAAGAAAATCAGATTCACATGGAAAGAGCAACACATCTAAAATTCAAATCTCTGTAGGAAAAAAAGAAAACTATAATTCCAAATACCCACTTTCAGTTCATGAAGAAAGACTAAAGATCACATTGAAATCCATCGCTCTCCCCAAGGACCTGAAATTCCAAACTCCCAACCTCAAATTCAAGAAAAAAGAGCAAAAGAACAAAGCTAAATTCAAATCTCTTTGAAAATCTGCAAAACCCTTCACCAACTGTTCTATACAACAACAACTGTTCAACTAAACCCTTCATACCCCAACAACTATTACACACACTTCAAAAATCTGCTACCATTATTCTGTACAACAACAGTGAGTGAAGGGCCAGTGAATAATCATACATTTGGAACTGTGTTTGGATAGAGATGCTAAAAAAGTTTATTTTCTATTGATCTGAAGAGGCCAGTGAGTAATCAGATATGATGCATCATGTGTTGATGAATCTATATCTCCACCATTTTGCAGTCTTGGATTAGCATGTACAGATGATGCCTGCAACCTTCTCAATTCCTCAGAAAGTTGGTGGGAGATGAGCTGGCCAAAATGGGCTTGAAGGACCTGTGAAATATTCATGTACATAATAGTTCTCTATGACGCTATGCATAGGTAATAGAAAAAGAAATTTTGGAAGTAAAAACCTTCAAAAGAGTAGAACTTGGCTCTAGATAAAGATTCATGATAGAGCTGGAATGTTGAAAAGGATTGACAGATGCATCATTTGTTGCTGCAGAAGGTATTTCTTTTAAGAACTTGAGGCAATCTTGGGAAAAAAAGAAAGAAAGACGTCCATGAGTGGACTCTTAAACATTTTCATGTTCAAGAAGCTTTAAGAGAAAAAAAAAAAGCAGCATATATTGAGGACAAGTTCATTGATACAATAGCAATGAAATAAAGCATATGAATCACCTCGAAAAAACTATCCTTGTATGTGCACAAAAGTTTTGGATCAAGCTTATATTTTTGTTTAAAGGGACCACACCACATGAAACAAATAAAATGTACTACGGTTGAAAATTTCTTGGGGGGCACAAAAGTTTTGGATCAAGCTTATATTCTTTTTTTCCATTCATCCATGTCTGTATGATCTTATGAACAGGTTGGATGACAAATAAACATCACTGTAGGGCCTAACAATCCAATTTCCTTAAAATGTCATGTCCACATTCAATTGGAAAAGTCAAACTGCATGTGCAAGATTTTCGAGAGGTGAACTTTGAACAAATTCATGATGGCGCCACCAGATGAATGGTCAGGGTCACAGAAATGTGGAGGCCAACAACACCATTGCTAGCAAAACCAAAAACACCTTTTTGTTCGGCCAAACATCATCTCTATCCTTGTAAATTCATCAAAAATTGGGTCAAGTAAAAAGAATTGACGTATTTTTTAAACAATTAAGATTTATCCTTCAAACTTCATCAGGTTTGAGAAATCAAGTTCTGTTTTCAACTGTTCTCATTCGAGGAAAAAATCAAGATTCATGCATTCCATGTGAAAGCTGACCCCAAATGGCTGGGACAAGGCTACTACTATGATGACAACATCAATGAGCCTTCACAGTGTATCCTTCTCTTCTGATCGATAAGCTAAAGCAGAAACATTTCAATGCAATATCACATTGTGGCAGAGTCAGATCCACTTATCTGCTGCTACTGGGGCCAACTTAGAGTTCATCTATGACCAGAAGACGCTTGTTTTTTGTCCAGTTATGATAGAATTTCATTGTTAGGAAATGAATGAATGACCAGCCAAGTTTTCAAATAAATCAAAGTTAGATTATGCTGCATTTGGACTGAAATACCCAAGAAAAATTTATCAATAGATAGCTAATCCCATGATATACCACATAAGAAAAGCGTTTGTTGTTTCAAATGCCACCCACTCTTTACAATATTGGCAACATTGGACTGGATTGGACTGTCCCACATGAATTTTTTTTCTTGGGGATTTCAGTCCAAAAGTAGTTGAAACCTCTAGCTCTATAATTCAAGAAATTAGAGAATGGAGACCTACTGCAATACATCGACAACACGACCACGGTCCATTAAGAACTCCCGTAGCTGCAAAAGAGCATCAAGACGATCAGACAATGCAATGAATTATATTAGTCTTTGTTGCTCGTAGCTGTCACTTTTATCATTACCTTCACATTCTCCTCTGCCTCCTGCTGAAGTTTCTTTGACTCTCGGACCACCCTTTCCATGATGAGTTCTCGTTCAGCAAAAGAAAAAAGAAAAAGATTCCTCCTTTTCACGCTTCTCCTGTTCAGCTGCTTCCCTTTCTGCCTCTGCAGCAGCCAGTCGGGCTTGAAGATCTCGGCACATCTGGTATAAAATGCATGCTAAGGTTAGAGAAGAGGTGAGGTTTGAAAATCTTAATATCTTTCTATCAAAATAGTGGGTGGCATTTGAAACAATTGATACTATCAAACATAATAATTACTGAAATTAAATATATTATTTAAAACATAATATCTTTCTATCAAAATAGTGGGTGGCATTTGAAACGCCAAGTGCATTCACACTTTTGCCAATCCACACATGCTAGTTCTAGTAGAAAAATTATAACAGCTTAAAAAATTGGAATAAAATAAAATAAAATGATAAAACTCACCTTGAAGCCGTTGTTGTTTCTTCTTCCCAATTAGTTAGGATTGTCATATCAGTGAGATTTTTTGAAAATTCCCAATTCCAAAATGGGCCATCAGATCAACAGTCTAGATCACTACACCACGGGCCTGCCCCACGTATAAAAACATATTCTCAGGTCTGAGGGCCATGGACACTTCTGTCTAACCTAAAAGCAATTGGCTGAAAACCGATCCAACAAACGTCCTTGGTTTTTCTACAAATATATATATATATATATATATATAAGCCATCATTAGTGACAAGTTCTCAATCAAGTAGCTACACATTCCATAAAATTTCAAGTTTATTGGCTATGACAGATTCATTTACAAACACTGATGCAGAGATTGGTGCCATGTCTTTTTCTTTTCGTTTCTTTTTTTTTACGAACAAGGATGTTGAGATAGATGAATGGCAAGGCGAGGAAGGATGAAATTAGAAGTGAATGCTATGAGTGAAGAATGCAATTATTGCAATTTAGAGTTGTAGACTCACTGTAATTTTCAATTACATGGATGAGCCAACAAATTGAATTATTGCAATTATGTTCAATTGAACATCCATACATCAAATGCTTTCCACACACACAAGAAATGAATGTAAATATTCAGCTCAATCAAGAGACGAGATTTTTGTAATAACATCATATTCTTGCAATCAACTATGTGCATCCAAACAAATCATCCATAACAAGAATAAAATCAGCTTGCTTTTCAAGTACAAACCAAAATGGTTTAATAAAGAGAGTTAAACCTTGCAAAGTTTTTGTCTGTGGCTGATGGAAAAATAAAACAAGATGCAATAACATTCTGTTGGAATAACCTCCTCCTTGAACAAAATAATTTGCTGGCATACCAATTAAGCCACATTCTGTTGGTAAGTTTTTTCTTTCTAAATCTGCAATGTAAGCAAATCTGAACATTCTCATGCCATCAAAATGATCAATAAGCTTGTATTTAAATTGAGAGTTTTTTTTTAGTCCATGTGCTACCATATAACACACCATGGAGCACGCCGCATGCAACAACTAGTTGCATAGTTTTCTCATCTACCCAACTAGTTGGGCATGGGATGTTCAACATCATAACCAGGGTAGCAGTAATGGCTTCAATCATTCTAGATTTTTCTTCTTCTTCTTCTTTTTCTTCTTCTTCTTTTTTTTTTTTTTTTCAATTTTGGAGGCATGACTTTCTTCATCCCAATCCATCTGCAACTTTCAAAACTCTTTTTTTCTTTAAAAGGAAGGGGCCAAAAAGTCAGGAAAATCAACCTGCCCAATGAGTCTTTTTTTTTTTTTCCTTTTCCTAGCAATATAAATACATCCATTTCTTGCCACACATCTGCAATACTCACATGAATACAAAGCTGGAACAACTAAGCCCTCGTAAAAATGAATTTCTAACAGCTGCTTACCTTTGAATCTCTTTAACATGAGTTGGTTGTCAGGAAAAAAGACCAAACCATGTAATGATAAGTGCCACAAAGATTGTGCTACTACTAGCATTAGTAACTACCACTGCTTCAAAAAATCTTACTCTTTGAGATTGCTCTCTGCCAAAAAAAAAGGTAGAGGTGAGTGGTTAGAATTTTATCAGAATAAGGATATGAATCTATGTCATCTTGAACTCCAGTTTGTGTTGATTTGAGAACTGGAAATTAAAGAATTTGTAGAGCTACCATTCAAAATAAAAGCAGATAGATAGATAGAGAGAGAGAGAGAGAGAGAGAGAGAAGCTGCGGGAGTATCTCAAAAAGGACCTTTGTTGTTCTTATCGCTATTGTTTAGTTACACACATTGCATGCTTTCTTAATTTTGTTGTCAACAGATACATAGTTCCATTTCCAAGGAGGGCTTCAAAGGCTTAATATAAGAAAAGAAACAATGAAAACATGGAAAATGAGAAAGAAGGAATATGTGTTAAGGATTTGGAATAGAAGAGCAACGATCCCCACTTTCATAAATAAGGCAGATTTCTCTTGTTTTGAGCTTATTTTCTGAAGCCAAACTACAGCGTTTGATCTATTAATACTTTGTAAGTAATAGCTTCTTGAGTTTATTTCTTTGATTATCCAGCACTGCAATCTCGTTCCAGGAGTGGCGGTAGTGCTGAATATGTAACAATTAAATATCTCGATCAGCATTCTATTTTTAAGAAAAAACAAATAAAATTCTCTAAAGTTAGTTAACACAGATGGAAGAATACTATGTGCAGCTAATGGAAATATACATTACCCACCTGTCAAAAGAAGTTATCAGCTACGAAAATAATTGAATTGAACAGATACTGCAGAACTGCAATTCTAAGTATGTTACCATGTGGGGAGAGGCATTTGATCAGTAAAAGTGAAATGGTGAGGATTGATTTCAATAGAGATTTACTACAGTCATCATTCACAGAGATTGTTACTTCTGTTCTTGACAAGAAGGGAACAAAAGAGGCTGTTAAGTCTTTAATATGTTGCAGCCATTGCTGATGGAGATTCTCTTTTTAGAAGGATATAGTTTTGGCTTGAATGATTTTGACATTCCCAAGGTTGTTACTGAAGATATAAAGAAGAAGATTCAAGACATATCACCTTTGCTGCTTCACTTGAGATCAAATTACAATGAACTTGTAGAGTTGCAAGTGGAAAGCTACCTGAAAACTGTTAAACTACCTATCTTGACTCATAGTCTAAAGTTATCTGCTTTGGGTAATTTGATAGATTCTAAAAATGATTTAGCTATCAGTAAGGTTGTTCAACAACTTGGCTTTTTGGGGCTTTAACTTTATGACCGAGGGAAGTTTTATTCAAGGCGTTTGGTTGAGGATATGAGTTTCCACTTCCAAAATAAGTATTCTGTTAATGGTGTTGACTATCCTTCCGAGGCATTTTGGTTAGTTATGAGCTCCTTTTTTCAAGGTTTGACCCCTTATGAAGAGTTGATCCATTCCATATCATCCAGGGAAGTGTTGATCCGTTCTTCCAGAGGACTTACTGAACCAGGAACTTTGTTTAAAAATCTAATGGCCACAATTAGAGATGTCGTTATCTGTTATGATGGGACAGTGAGAAACCTCTGCAGCAATTCTATAATTCAATTTGAGTATAGACAGGTGGACGAAAATAGTCCTGGAAGTTCTCTTACTGGTGAACTGGTTGGCGTATTAGCTCCTACTGCAGTATCAAATCCTACATATAAAGCAGTTCTTGATTCTTCTCAGAGCAACAACTCTTCATGGGAATCAATGAAGGAAATACTTTTGTGCAAAGTTAACTTCAAGAATGATATTATTGATCAGAGAGTTATTCTATATTTGAATGAGTGCTTCTGTAAGAAAATGCATTGTAAGGAGAATGCAACATATTTAGTTCAGAATTGTTTGAAAAAAGTCACTTTAAAGGATATTACTTTTGACTTATCCATTGAATACCAAAGGCATCAATAAATACCTGAAAGTTTAGAAGTGGATACAAGCCTTGTTGGCCACATTCACCTTGAGAAGATGCGCTTGAAAGGACTCGACCAGAGCATGGATGAGATCCTGCACTCTTGTCAAGAGGTTATAAATTTCTTTGGGAGAAAGAAGCACGCTCTTTCACCTTTTTTTAAGAAGATTTATTTGTCTTCCTGCGAATGTTGCACACTTCAGCAACAATGTGATGAGAAGTGGTCTCAACTGCCATGCTTGCAGTTCTTTTACAAAGATGGAAATGGTGGTCCGCAAGGTAAGCAGGGTGATACGATTGAGAAAACTTTACAGATCATGGCTGAAGCTATCTGCCCAATTTTGTTGGGGACTCTGGTTAATGGTGACCCTCGAGTGCATATGGCCAACATTATTTGGATTGGTTTAGATTTGACAACTTGGATGAGAAATGATGGGAAGTTGCGGAAGGGTGAGGCAGCTGTTGAGGTGGTCATTGAGAAAGATGTAGCCAAAAAAAGTGGTGATTCTTAGAGGGTAGCCATGGATTCATGCCTACCTGTGATGCACTTAGTTGACACGAGGAGACCTACACCATAACCTCTGATGGCTGCAGACAAAAGAAATTATGCAAAAGCTAGCATAAACTCTGATGGCTGCATGATCACAACCATCCCATTTGCTCCAGTTCCGAAAGTACATAGGATTCCCAATGCAATATGGATTCAGCGGACTGAAATACAATCTGGGATAGTAGCAGTTCAAGCATTGGATTGAAGACAAAACAAGTTTATTAGTTACTTCTGGTCAACGAATTTCTGTGGTGACGGAAGTTGTGTCAGGATAATATTTGTTTCTACAGTGTATCTCAGTAGTAATAACCATAAGAATGGTTTAGATGGCATAGAAACATCATGGTCAGCTCCAGGATGGTCTCAACGGTTGACATTTCGTTCCCACCAACCCAGTTGAGTTTTAAATCTGGCTGATTTTTAAAATCCTATCCTACTGCTATCTTTAAAAACATATGGACACGGTAGATTTGTCACAGACATCAATATAGGAGCCAAAAATATACAAAATACACAATCCAAAAATGCATTCCATTGACCTGCAAGCAACAAAATGAAATTAAAAATTACAATGGACATACATTTTGCATAACCACTCGATAGAAACAAAGAGGTAATCTGAAATTTGAAAGTTCTCGAGACATACCTCTGAAATTCAAAATTGCAACCAAGGCCACAAGCTCGGCTGTAACATCCTGAAAATTGGGGGTCGAGTAAAAACCCAACTCCCGAGTTCCAAAATGTTATTTATGCAACATAGATAATATTAGATGCATGTTGTCAGTAAACAGGCATTAAACAAGATTGAGATTAAGCCAAAACAACATATCATACTCCAGAGACAGTTAAATTAACAAGCAGAAGACTGTGATAGTATGTATAACATATATAAACTGTTGTATGTCTCCAGAGTGTGAACATGTTACCAGGTTATATACATACATGTATACTTTAAAAGTAAACAAAAAGAATATACATGAGTGCTCTAAAAATATAAAATGACAAGTGTCAAGGCATCTAATCAACCTCCCTGTAATCCCGTCAATCAGAACACGCATAAAGGAGGGATCCTCCTCATCATCATCAAGTCCAGCTCCGCTTCTCAAGCAGCGCCATCATCTGCAACCAAAATAGGGACTGGTGGGTGTCCGAAAACACCATCCCGTAACGTGGGAGTGAGTGATCAACTCAGTGGAATAATAGAGCAGAGATTAGCATGTTATCAAATCAATCATGCGATAATAGTAAAGCAATAAATCAAACATTCCTAAATACTATTGTTAATGCAATATGACATAACATGATGGATGCCCTCACCGACGATCTCCCTCATACAGCACCATCTTACACCCGCGGCATACTTTCTTCCCACAGTGCTCCACATCTTCCAGGCACATGCAATGTGATGTAGATATGATTACCAAGTAGTTATTAGTCCTTTTCATACAGCAGGATTGGGAAACTAAGGTACCTTCCTTATATCAATCCTAATACAGATCCTGTCCAGGGTCGTCACTCCTAGTAATCTCATACAATGTAATATTTGTAGGTCTTTGCAAGGGCTGTCAGGGCTGTTGCTTGCACTCATTGCACCGCTCCTCCATCACCTTATCAATACAGGCCTAATTATCCTTAAGACTGCATCAGGACTCGTCGCCCCCATGCGGTGTCAGGATAAACTCAAGGTCATTACAAAGGGCTCGTCACCTGATCAGTGTAGGCCGACAATAAGAATATAGTGTCCCATACCACCATAATTTGCTTAGAATAGGGTGCTCACTGGTCACTACGAGGAGGTTTGTGGCCCCAGCATAGGCCAACAGCTCGACCACGGTGTCCCATACCACCATGCCCGGCTCATGAGTCTTTATAGATCAAGGTACCATGGTTGATAGGGTTTCCAATGGTAAGTTCAGTACCCTAGGTTCAATCAGTTATGACACATACATGGTGAATATACAATGGCCAGTCGGGTTACTTGACGGGCTCGACTAGTACGAGTGCATCTCAAGCTGAGTGACATGAAGTACATGAAACACTTCATGTGGCCTAACCACTGCCGCCAACCCAAGACACGACTCGCGTTCATCGACGCGTCCTTCGTGGCCAATAGAAGCCAACCACGAATTTACTCTGTTACCGACTGCCTGGACTAAACATAGTCCCAAACATTTATAAATCAGCATCAATAATTATGTGAGATTAATTGAAATGCAATACAACAATACAAGCATGTTATCACATGTTATAATATACAACTTAAGCAATTCATTCAACACATGTATTTCATACATACAATGTAATCCCTACATATTGCCAACATGATGGAAATCATTTACATCAGCATATTACTTGAGAATTCAATCTCAAAACTATTTCATAACACCATATACTCAATACATACTAATACAAACATTCATACAAACACTTAGTCTACACACTTAAGTCTACATAGTGTATGTCGACTCAAAGTGCGCCTTTGGGCGAATCTCTTCGCCAAACCAATTATGCACGCATTCCTAATATCGTAATGCGACAAAAATCCATGTCAACCATTTCAGCAAAATATGGATGTATATAGTATTTCCTATAAATGACTAAAACGCCCTAAATCTCATATTTTTCCTACGTTTACGAAACAGGAAACGGACAGCATGTTGTACATGTCAAACGGTGTTTCCGTCGATAATCTACTATTAAACGACATTGAAAGCATTGAAAACAGCCAATCAAAGTGTCTAAAATCCACACCTTTCACTTTAGATGTGTATCATTTCGAATGGAGCGTATACGCTTCGTCAACGGCGTACAGGCAACCTAATGCACACGTACATCAGCTACTTTGCTATTTGAATTGAAAAAATCTCCAAATTAGCAAGTGGTTAGGGTTTTTCTTACCTAAAAGTGCGTTGGAATCGCCAGGAAAGTGATTGGAGTGCGCTGCTTTAACACGTGTAGCAGCAGCAGCAAGTGGCAGGAAGATCTCTCCCACACTCTCTGACAAACTCTCACTTTTTCTCTCTCTCAATCTAGGGTTTTAACCAAATTCGGATGAGAGAGAAATGAGAGGGTTTAAGGCCCTTATATAGCCCAAAACCTTCCCAAAATAGACTTGGGAACAAGGTTTACTTGGGTTATAACCAAATCGGGGCTGTTCTGGTCCAAAAGAGCATTTCTGGAGGTCCCTTGGTCGAACGCGGTCGGACTTAAGCTCAGGTATACTGGATCTAGCACACATCAAGTTTTCAGACCGAAAGAGTTCGCAGATCACACGTGGTGGTCCAATTTCAGTTCAGCGGTCACCACACCTAGATCAGGTCTACAAGTCTCATGATATGAAAGAGAAATTTTTCCTGATCCGAAGGTGTAATTAGGCTGAATTCTGATGATCAGAATGCTTAATAATAACGTGCCAAGTCACGTCCCAGATTTGGATTAAAATTTCCAAACTTAACCCTTTTCTCACTCTCTTCACTCCAGGCTCAATGAAATAGCCTCTGAACGTCGGTTGGCCTTGATTTTTGAAACGATTGTCAAGTCCAACAAGGCGGTCATAATTGTCTAAGATTGTAGGTATCGGACTTTCGACGCACGGTCTAGATCCAATACAAAGTTTCAAAGGATTCCTGAGAGCAAACGGGTTTAGAGTTTGATCCTAGGTTTCAGGGTATTATAGCACCATTGAATCTACAAGTTTTGGATCTTGTAGAACGTATTTAAAGCGGTCAGGGACAATTTCATAGCTACTCCAGCATAGCGCTAGCTACCTTACGCTTAATTTCTAAAGGAATTAATCCTAAGTGATTTATTTGGCTATGGAATTGGGTTTTGAGTAGTTACCAAGGTATTTTGGTTGACCCATTGCCTAAGGACGTCTAATCCCAGGTTGGCAAAAAATCTGGGGTGTTACATTGGAAATCTTGTTCATTATAGTCAAACTTGTAAATTAATGATTTCCTTAATCAAAACTAATATCATAATTGAATTGACTCTAGATGAATTACAACCCGCACAATTTAGGTAATCTCAGACAAGTTAAATATAAAAGTTCATGGAAGAAGACCTTAGGTGAATATAAATGTATTACAAGGGTGAAGAGAAAAAGACCTCTAGAAGTGATTTCGAGAGTTACACATGCTCAAGAACTTCAGCTTGTATCTCTTTGGCTCTTGTCATTACCGGCAACCTATGAGAGAATGGCATAATTATATAAAATTTATACAAATGTTGTTGTTGCATCCAATAATATAAACTCTGAAACATCATAATGAGCTTCTTTTTCCTAGTAGTTGAGCTTTTAGAGTGCTGTGTGATCGCAACATTCCAATTCAACTTGCGAAAAAGTTTTATAAGACAACTATTAGATCAGCTATGGAGGAGAGGTTTGGACCATTAAGAAGGAATAACACAGGGAAAATGTTTAGGATTTTGAGATGGATGTGCACTAGAAGGATAGAATTAAGAATGACGTTCTTTGAAGCAACCTAAGGGTTATCATGATAGGAGATGAAATAATAGAGTTGATTCAGATTGTAAGTGAAGTGCTAAGGACTATGATATCTCTTTCTGAATCTCAAGTTTGACTAGATCTAGGATCATCCATTGACATTGCTAGGGCTTGCTCAAGCAAGGTAGTATCATCCTCCGTGAGATCAGCTCTTTTGTTATCAACCCCAGGACCTGAACTGCTTACAGGTTCAGCCATAGTTGCATCTTGAGAAGTAGATGGAACAATGGAACAATGGAACAATGGAAGTTGAAACTAGATTAATGTTGCAGTTGAAAAGAAGATAGGCCTCACATGAATATGGTCACTAAAAAGTAACCCAATTAAATATGGCAATGCCTGCAAGAAATAGAGATTGAAAGAAATTTGAAATTCAAGACCTGTGAAAATCACCTGCAAGATACAAGAATTGATTATTAGGTCATCTAAAATTGATTTTTCGTTCCCAATGTATGGATACTCATGCATATTCCCATAGGAAAAAAATTTTGTGTCAGTGTTTCCTGTAGTGGCTTATCCGTGGAATGCCCTTTCACTGATATGACTGAATTAGTTGAACTACCATGCAATGCTCTAGGGATTTCCACTTGGGATTCTGCATACAAGGATCCAAGTTAGTTGTTTAAGAAATTAGGGCCAGCCGGGTATTTGGATGAAAGCTACAGGGCCCATGTCATTTGCCTGATGATTCCCATGCATTGTTAGAAGGTAAGGATATCATAACACATCTCACAAATAACTTGAACATTCTTTATGCAGCACCTCCTTTGGAAAAAATCAAGTTCAAAATAAAATGCACCCTTTTATAAGAAATGTAATTCTAAGCAAACAAGACTGATGGATAGCCTAAGCCTGCTTTCTATTTTCTGTAAAACCCTTCACCAACTGTTCTATACAATAGCAACTGTTCAACTAAACCCTTCATACCCCAACAACTGTTCCACACACTTCAAAAATCTGCTACCATTATTCTATACAACAACAACATTAAGATATATTTAAACAAAAACTTCCACTGTTCCATTGTTCCTTAGAAAATCTGCAAAAGGATTTTCAATGGTATTTAATGTATAGAAAATCTGCTACCATTGTTGTGTGCAACGCAACCCTGTCTTTGCACTTCCTCTATATGCAACGCAACCCAACCATACAAAATAATACAGCTTCTAACAGGAACTTCATTTCCATTAATGAAATTATTCCATAAGTTCTCAAGACATAAAAAAGCATAGCTAAACCAACATGGAAGTCAAAAGATGAAAGGTTACGCTTGAGAGAGATCCATGAGCCATGATATTAGAATGGTTAAAAAGAAAAAAATTGAAATGATGAAATAGAAATTCCATTTCACTAGCCCATAAGTGGCAGCCCAGATATGTTGATCCACTTATGCTAAAGTGGAAGTCGGCGCCCTGATCACAGAAGACTAAAAGAAGCAAAATAAGAAGAGATGGAAAGTTCTAAATTGCCATCCAATTTATGAGATTCTGATTCGTAATGTTGGCCTTCATCATCAATTGCCACTAAAGCCTAGGCCTAAGAAGACACACATGCTTTTTAGAGACTCCACTCACACGTGAATGTAACCCAATGAATGGTAATAGCTACAGAACAGTAGAATAAACTTCCATGGGACTTAATTTGACATTCTCATTATCAGTAACAACACCACAGTATTTCACAATTGAAATAAAAGATAATATCTTACCGTCATATCCATTTGTGTTGATTGCTTCTGAAATTCTTGAATCACCTTCATTTTCTTTGTAGGTGCCATTTGCTGAAAATAAGTTCTAGATAGTTTAGTTAGGTGCAAGGAAAAAGGAGACACGAAAAAAACCAGATGAAGTTACAACTTTAGGCCAGATCTTTTTGGTAATTGAAGCCTAGACACCATGCACTTAGTTTTCCACCATCTTCTGTTGCATAACATTTGCCAAAAGGATTTCAATTAGAAAATTAATAAAACAGAAATAACAAAGTTGTGATTCCCTTGCTCAACATTCGTACTGAGGATATGGATCTATACTGCAGTTATATTACTATCAAGTTGGACATTCCCAACAAGTACATAACACCTGCTAACATGAAAATACAACAATATAAGCGAATTAGTTTGTAATCAATGCAAATAAGCTCCTAGACTAAACTACTCGAGACATTGAATTTCAACACTGAAAAAGCCATCTGAAAAAAAACACCTGTCTGAAAGTTTTGAGTCCATGGTAATCTTGAAACAATTAACGCATTTTTTCTAAAATATTTAACAAATTTGGGTATATTTTTTGTCCTTCTAATGGTAGGAAAAGAAAATAAAGAAAGAACTATATATGGTTGTAGAATAGAAAATCACTAGAAAGATGAAAGGAAAAAAAAATCACAATTGTCACATCGCATACCAAGACTCCTGTCAAAGATGAGCCTGGTCAAGTACATACTCCTGGTGTTGGGGTATGGTAGCATGTGATTGGGCCAAGACTCCTGTCAAAGATGAGCCTGGTCAAGTACATACTCGACCTAACAACTCAGAAACATGTTTTGTATGGGCTTCATTTCTGACTGCAGCTCATGGCCACCATTGAGCTATTTGGTGTTGGGTCACCATGCAATCTGTGTCCAAGTCGAGTCAGAACTAAGCCTTGCCCAACAGTAAATATCTATGGGATATGGCAGCCTCTGAGATGGGAGGCTGCACTTAGAATATAAACGAAAGACATCCATTCATTTCAAGGGGTACCACACCATTGGATTTCAAGAACTGCCCATAAGCTGCAAAGGAATTACAGGGAGGGACCAACAAAGAAATTCAATTTTCAGTTTGACCTTAACAAGAAATGGCACATTAGATTGGACAAAATCTGGTCTATAGGTTGGACATTGTGACAAGCATGGGGCACCACATGTATTAGAGGAATGATTAGAATTGAATGATGATCCCAAACTTTGCTAACACATTAGATTTTGTTAAAGTGTTTACATTGGATCATTCCACAATAGAAGGCACCTTTTCCAATTATTTTTGCACCGTCTTCCACTCAAAAGGATGGGTTCTTCTGATCTGATTTAAGCAGAGCCGACTGTTTTACAAATTCTAGGTTGGAATGGAAAACATGACTATTTCTATGGTGGAGAATCATGAACTGCATAGTCTTATGCATAGCGGTTAAATTGTAGACCTATCATGGATATAACATGGCCTAACAATCATTTAACTGATAAAATAGACAAAGGGCCTCTGTTTTAGAGAAAACCCAAATCAAACCACTATGAGAACTACGGGTTTTGGTAAAACTGGTGAAACACACATAGCCAATTGTTGCGCAGTCGCTTTGTTCAAGAAAAAAGACCTAAACATGAGTTTAAGTGACAATAAAGAATCATGCACTAGTTGTAAATTCAGACTACCACTATGAGAACTACGGGTTTACTTTTCAACACTAAACAGCTCCAAAATTTCTGCCTTTGCTACTAGAGACTGTGGATAAAATATATGAACACAATCCCCATAAAAATCCGCACCTAGGGGAGCACAAATAAGAGGACTGATCTTAACAATATGGTCATTACTTCTGTTCTTGATAGATTTACTGCAGTCATAGAGATTGTTACTTCTGTTCTTGACAGATTTACTGCAGAACAGAAATTAGACCATTTCTGCAAGCTAAAGTAAATACTAACTTTAAAATATAGAACATGAGATGAAAAATTTAAAACTAAATCAAATAAACTAGTGCATCAACTGGCACATAAAAAAAAAAAAAGCAACATTTCTATTAGTTAATGGATCAGATTTTGATCATAGACTACACAAAAATGAAGCCCCAAAATCATTATTAACTTTTTAAGGTTTTTTCCTACAACAGCTATACCAACATTTTCAAGATTTCAACTTCCATAAAACCAACATGCATTTAAATAAATAAATAAAAGAAAACTATAGAAGTTGCATTTTGTACCCGACTATTAGTCTATGAAAAGAATCTACAATGAAAAAAGGTTTGAGTCTTGAATGCTAAGCTTCAGTAATATTTAACATCTAAAATATAATAATTTAAGGAGGCAGACTCACACACGACTAGTCCAAATCAAGCCAGAGATGATTGGGCACTACCTGGCAAAGTTTTTGATCTCATATAAGCCTGTGAAGCCTGGAAGGCATGGTATTGGTGCCACCCACTCCTCAGGTTTATTCCTTTGAAGTAAACTGTACGAATGCCAATGGAACAGTTCCATGTTAGGCTGATCTTTTTACAGTTTCACCTTTTTTGCAATCAATTTAGAAGGTGTGATTTAGAAGAAATAGGCCTATTTTACTGGTGCATCTCTAAGTGTGCAGCATCAGCCATTTTTCTAGCCATCCATATTTTGCACACATGGGCCCACTCAATGATAGGACCAACCTATTTTCTGGTCATAGCCAATATACACTTAATTGTACCTGATGAACAGCCTGGATCTAGCATGCACGTGACACTGGTAGTGAGAGTAGGTTCCTAGATACTACTCACATAATCAGCAGACCAAACTTGCCATTTTAAAATATAAGGTCAGGTTCGAAAGATGGAAAACTGTGCAAAAATAAACAATGGAACACCTTTAATATTTTCCCTTTTTTTTTTTTTTTTTAATCAGTGATGGAACACTTTTGTTAGTTCAACAAAAGTTAGTATGAATGTGGAACGATTTAGCAAAATAAATCCCATAGAAGTTGCAGGTCCAGAAAGATAATGAATGAAAAGCAGTCAGCACTTTTAGAATTGCCAACTTGGAAGATGGAAATTCTAAAAATATTAACTACACAATTCAGAAAATGCCTTTTGTTCTTACAGATTTGACTTAAATAGAGCATTTTGCAAGTAGCTGCTGTTTTCACTTACAGGAAGTGTGAAGTTAGTTATATTGTTGTTCTCAAGCAAGCACCATGAGCCACAGATCCGAACAAGCATCTTCCATCCCCAGGGATGCCTGAAGCATAAGAACAAAAATGTGTTAGCTCATCTTCACACAGAAAAGGTCTATTGGTACAGGACAAGAGCCCCCTAGCAAAGACTAGTAATTTAGGGCCAACCCCACAGCCTATCTGGTTGGTAATCAGGCCCACAAAATCTGTTTAATGGCCTAATTCGACATGTGTGTGGACTTGTGGGACCTACATGTAACCTGATCAGACTAGTGGGTCTAAAGGTGATCCAGTCAAATCACATAACTTACACATTTGCACAACACTCATGACTAGCATATTTAGCAAGTTAGTTTCCATTATTTTCCAGTTTAATAGAAGCTTCCATTTATTTTTTTATTAAGATATTTGTTTAGCAAGTTGAAGACAAATGGTGTTATGATTAAAGTAGGAAAGTAAATGCTTGTGGAATTAGCAATCCTCGTGTCTATGTATGTCTTTACGGTTCATGCATGCACCCATGCATACATTCATTCATGGATGCATGTATTACATAGCTATGTCTGATTGATCATATATGTAGTTGTGGGCATGATATATGCATGCATCATGCATGTAGACACTTTTCTCAATAGGAATATTGAGCCGTGGAATATAATTCTCAATGGTTTTTACCCTGTTGCCTTCGAAAGGAAACCAATAAATCCCTGCAATAAAAATGAAATAAGAATGGAGTTCAACCATTTCAGCCCACCTTGATTGATTTGCTTACATACGAAAATGTACTTTCAAATCCTAAAATGGAAAATGGGTGTAAGCAAATCAATTGGGAAAAGTGAAGATATTAATTTCCTCGAGAAAGAATACTATCACAACAAACAGTTGAAAGGACATTGTACCAGATCATGCCACCACTAACGGGGCCTCTGACAGGATCTTGCCATGTCTTGTACAAGTCCTGCATAAGTTCCTGCTTGTGGGCTTAAGCACAAACCAATCAGGCATATTTCATAACCTCCGACCAATCCTGAGAGGCTACTACCTACAACAGAAACAAAATCTATCAGCATTTGAGATATTCAACAGTCCACATGGCAATTAAGGAGCTCAAAAAGGAGAAATGTTTTTATTAGTACAACATCAATTGAAGGGCTGGAATCTTCTCCATTCTCTGGGTGGGTCACATCCGCTCCAAATATTATAGTTGGTATATCACTAACCAATGGTATCCTCCAACTGATAGCATCCAAAAGAACAGTGTTTCTTCCTCCCATCTGCAGCAAGAGCATTCTGGCGTCATTTAATGGCTGCCTGTATGAAAATATATATATTCTAGATAACTGACAATACATCTAGGACCATATAACCAATAGATGATCAAACAAGCATAAATTTTCTGTTCATTATACATCTAAACTGGGCCATAATTTGGACAGTTCAATGACCTGTACACCACGTACACAATTTCTAAGTTATCTAGGTGCCTGCGTAACCTCCATTGCACATTGTCAGTATCAAAGTTTTTAGTACAAATGAAAGACATGATCTGCAGGCAAACAAGAGTATCATGAATGAGAAGGCACAATTAGCATTTTCACCCTGAGGACTGATCAACATTCACCTCTACCATTCCTCATTGTGACTAGCAGAAAACTGAAATGGCAGCAGAATAATATTACTGATCCAATATTTCTATTAAGAGGGAGACTCAAAATACTCTAGAACACAAAATCTAACACAAAATCTAATACCTATATTTGCAGATGAACTACATTCTGTTCATGAAATAGAAGAGAAAGGAAAGAAGTGACATACCTTTGAAATTTGTGTTGATCTCTACATTTTTCTGTTTGGTTTGTTGCGAACTTCAATTGTTCTAAATCCGACATAGCTTCAATGGCAGAACACCGAAATGGCAATGCAAAACCTTCCGACAAAAATGCTACTGGGGCACCCAGTGCTTACATGATCAATCTTGATAATTTCCATAAACAGCTGAAAGTGTTCTATTCTCACTGGAAGGAACACAAATATGAGTTCTGGGGTCCTTCTGATGTGCTGGTAATTGCAAGTCCCCCAACTTTTGACGATCTATGTTATCTAAAATCTTCAACATTGAATATCTGGTTGCTCAGATATGAGTTCCCAGAAACAATCATGGTCTTCATGGAGAAACAGATTCATTTCTTATGTACTCAGAAGAAGGCTTCTTTGTTAGGAACCCTGAAGAAATCTGCCAAGGAGGCTGCCGACCTTGAGATTGTGATACACGTCAAGGGAAAGAATGATGATGGGAGTGCTTTAATGGGTGAGATATTCCAGGATATCCAATCTCAGTCCGATAGTCCAATTTTTGGATACATTGCAAGAGAGGCCCAGGTACATCCCAAGGATATCACATATAGTGTTCTCTAGGTACATCCCATATAACATTTAGAATATGATGCCTATATATAGACATGGATGCCAGAGAGAGGATTCAATGATTCCGCATCTCCAAAATCTGGGACACGGGCATGGATATGACATTGATTGTCCATCTAATGCTATGTTACAAGGGTAAAGGTTGAGTAAGGTGGCCCAAAAGGTAAAAGTCTATAACGATTGACCAAAAACTCACAATCCATATTACAGGAACTAACCTTGAGAAGTGGTATAACTAGGCATAAAAAAAATTCATGTATGGGTGGTTTCGATGGGCTCTTATGCATTACGAGAAATATAGTGTTAATGAAATGATATACCAATTTTACATATTACACTATACAGAAAGAAGCGTCAATAGCTAAAAGGTTTAAACTATGGGTGCAGATCCCACAAGCATGAATTTGACATGACCAAAATCCTTTTGCATAACAAATAGAACTAAAAAATAATAGTCTCTGTTTGGATTGATACTATAGGTGGAATCTGCAATTATGTGATTATAGATGAAATGCATTTGAAATCCAACATTTTCCTCCAATGTGTGCATCCAAAACAGACGAGGATGTGGTTGAATGAGTGATGAGGTTCAAAATAAAAGAATGTATTTTTCGCCCAGCAATAGAATGCAAATGTTCACATTGTCACACAGGAAAGCATTGAAAAGTATAGTTGATTCTTCAAATGTATTCGGTCACAGGAATGCATTGAAAAGTGTAGTTGATTCTTCAAATGTATTGGAACCAATCCAGTAATACAGAGCAAAAGTTCATACTATGAGATGGGAGTGTATCGTTGGTATCCATCATGCATTGGCATACAAACTAGCATGGAATCGACACCTATGGCAGTGCACATGTAGGGGAATTGCTGATGTCCTCCACAGTACTTTAATGACACATGGGATGGCAGATAATCAACTGGACCATCCATTCATTCATCCCGCTAAAGAGCAGGGGCCATCATGAATAGATGACCCTATTCCATTCAATCAATAGCATGAAAATGGATGACATGAAAATGGACAATCAAGATCGAGCACAAAAACAAAAAAAGACAATCATCTTGAAACATCCATCCAATAGACCCAGGCAAGGAGTGCTTATGATGTCATTGAGACACTGGTTTGATGATACTACCCATCTGCTCTATGGCTCAAAAAATCCATAGTAATTAAAAAGAACAGCCCACATTCAAAGAGTTATGACCATCTGATTGACACAGTTTTTTGCACTATGGCTTGGCCCACACGAATTTTCTTGCAGATTCCATCTATAGTATCAATCCAAACAGAGACTCCTGAGAGATGAGAAGGATAATAACTATTTACATCAAAGCCATGCAAATACTTTAAATGTGAAAATAGAATCAACACAACACTTAACTGCAAATATCGTAATGGGCACAATGCATAAAAAAGGATTTGACTTCACATGCATTCGAACAAATATTGAGAAAAGGAGGCCAATGAGAGGATCAAAATTTGTTATGATCATTGAAGAAAATATCAATGATATTATCGATAATATCGCCAATATTATCTGTATCGCCACCACGGTGATCATTGAAAATCACATTATTTCCTGGTACCAGCGATATTGCCAATATATCGATAACTTGAAAATATCACCATTCTTGTCGGTGGGTAAATGCCTTGTATTGGCAATAGTGGCGATATTATCGCTGAAACAAGGAGACCTCATCGAAGTGTTGCGAAAATGTTTGTTCCAGCAGATTAAAGAGAGGGAGATGATGTCCAATCCCATGTTCAAAAAATACCTTCTAAGGGATGTAGGGATTTATGGGTGTTGCTCAGTAAGGTGTGGCTGAGGTGATCCCAAGGCAAAAGACAAAAAGAAGAAATAGAAATACCATTCATTGATTTCTCATCATCATCCAAGCCTCATCATCTAATTAATTGGGATGAGGCTTGATTTGCAATTAATCAAGTGCCGCAGATCGAGTGAGATAGAGAAAAGGGGCAGGAGATAGAGAGAGAAGAAAGCATACCAAAATCCTGTGACGATGCAATCTAAGGAATGTTGAAGACGAACAATGGTGTGGGAGAGAGAGAGAGAGAGAGAGAGAGAGAGAGAGAGAGAGAGAGGGACAGGAAGAATGGCGCTGGAGATCGAGAGAGATAGAGAAAAGAGAAGTGGGAGATTGAGAGTGAGAGAGAAAGGGACGGACGTGAGAGTGAGACAACAGGAGGGACGTGAGAGGGAAATAAAATAATTTCGGGAGGGGGAAAACAAAAAGGAGCCTGAATTTTCACGTTTTGTATCTGCTACGGCTCTGCTACGGTCTAAAGCCGTAGCTAAAACTAAGTTGGGCCGTAGCTATTGCTCCGTCCGTAACAACCCCTCCACGTTCACATGTTTGGCGGGATTGGACGGCGGATATTTCATTCCATTCGTGGGGTCCAACTTGATGCATTTGAAAAATCCACTCCACCCATTAAGTTTGAAATTTTTTTTTATAGGGAATGACCCCAACAAATCTACAAATGTTATGTCCAATTGAACCATACCAGCTTTCAATGGTAGGTATTAATCTCTACTCTTTCCTAACATGTGGTCCACTTGATCGTTCGATCTACTTCATTTTTTAGGGTCCTGCCCTAAAATATTTTTAAAGACAGATAGACGTATTAGATGGGAAACATGAATTTTAATGGGCCTCGTAGAGTCCCTCAAGGGGTTATGCAGGCTGGATGAACGGGTGACGGTGGTAGCTTTTGGCTACGGTTTGGATATTTTATAGCTACGGTTTTAAGTCATAGCAATAGAGCTACGGTTTATATCCGTAGCTAAAAACTAGGCTAGTCCGTAGCCTTTTGTCATTTTTTTAGTAGTGACTAATCCTTACATGACAGTGGATGAAGCAGTTACTACGTGTCCGATTCCTCCCTAGCGATTACGATCAGGTATTATTCTAATAATATCAAAATTTTTGACAGAGTAATCGGTCAGTGAGAGAATACGCAGAAGAATTTTACCGCCTGGCGGTACGTAACAATTTAGTCGAGACTGAATCGCAGCAAGTTGCCCAATTCAATGGTGGATTGCGTATGCGATTCAGGATCGGGTTCAGATGCAGCCCGTCTGGACGAAGAATGATGCGATCAAGTTGGCTACTCAGGCAGAAGCACAACTTGAATGTCTTACCACACGACCTTATTTTACCACAAGGATCACTGCGGTGGGTCCACCCCAGGTAGCTCTACAGTCTAAGGGGAAAGAACCCGTAGGAGCCCGCATTCAACCTCCTACGTCTGAGAGCCCAGATCAGGGAAGCGGACAAGCTAGACCCCAAAGGGGCGTAACGACTGTAACTGGTCCAAGTAGAATCCCGAACCCTTATGCTTGACCCCGGCTAGCGAAAGGTGGTGAACCTCACCATCAATGATGGTAATGCTGATAACGCCTATGAAGATTAAGATGTTAAAGAATAGGAGCATACCACCGAGGATGAGGCACATGAATCAAGTTGGGTTCAGCAAGATCGCGGTGAGTTACTCGTCGTGAGGTAGCTATTATATGCATCAAGAAAAGAAGTCCATCCACAAAGGCATAACATCTTCCGCACTAGGTGTACGGTGAATCGAAAAGTTTGTGACGTGATTATTGACAGTGGCAGCAATGAGAATATCATCTCCAAGGTCATGGTAGAGAAATTATAATTGAAAATGGAGCGTTATCTCTCCCCATATACAATCGGTTAGATCAAGAAGGTCAGCAAAACAAAGGTAACTAAACGATGCACCATATCCTTTTCAATTGGTAAACATTATAAGGATGAAGTATATGCGATGTGGTTAATATGGAAGCATATTACATACTACTCGGTAGACCCTGGCAATCTGATCGTGACGTAACTCATAAAAGGTGAGATAATATATACATCTTCATCAAGGACGGTCGGAAGACCATATTGGCCCCTATGGATCCAGATGGACCACCTGAAACTTCTAAAGTGGAGGTTTATTTTCTCTTAACCATACAGGACTTCGTAGAAGAATCCAAAGAAATAGGAAAGGCTTATGCATTAATTGTAAAAGGAAAAGAACTCGAGCCTACCATCATCCTTGAAAGACTATAGCCTTTACTACATGAATTCAAAAAAATCTGGCCCGATGACCTTCCTTATGGGTTACCCCCCATACGGGATATTCAACACCATATCAACTTTATCCCCAGGTCTAGTCTACCCAATCGGCCTAATTATCGAATGAGTGCGAGATTCTGCAAGGGCAAGTGGAGGAGTTGATCCGTAAGGGTCTTATTCGAGAAAGCATGAATCCATGTGCTATACCAGTTCTATTAACTCCAAAGAAAAAAGGGAGTTGGCACATGTGTATCGACAGCCGAACCATCAACAAAATCACCATAAAATACAGGTTTCCTATACCACGGTTAGATGATATACTGGATATGCTAGAGGGTGCCAAAATATTCTCTAAATTAGACCTGACGAGTGGCTACCATCAGATTCGAATACGGCTGGGTGATGAGTGGAAAACGACCTTTAAATCCAAGGAAGGATTGTACGAATGAATGGTCATGCCCTTCGGTCTTTCGAATGCTCCTAGTACATTCATGAGATTGATGAACCAAGTTCTGAAACCTTTCATTGGGCGGTTTGTTGTGATTTATTTCGATGATATTTTGATATACAGTCAAGACAAAACTACTGATATAGAACACCTTAAGAAGGTTCTTCAGGTGCTTACTGAAAATAAACTGTATCTTAATTTAAAGAAGTGTAGCTTCATGACTAATAGGCTATTGTTTTTGAATTTTATCGTAACATCCACAGGCATTCGGGCGGATGAAAAAATGGTGAAGGCAATCAGAGAATGGTCGGTTCCCACAAATATTCACGAAGTGCGAAGTTTTCGTGAACTGGGAACATTTTATTGTAAGTTCGTGAGAAATTTTAGTACTATTGTATCACCAATCATAGATTGCATGAAGAAAGGACAATTTTAGTTGATTGATGAAGCTGACAGGAGCTTTGATGAAATCAAACGGAGATTATCAATGACCCTGGTTCTTATACTTCCTAACTTCAACAAACTATTTGAAGTCGAATGTGATGCCTCATATGTCAAAAATGAGGGAGTTTTGTCTCAAGAAGGTAGGATGATAGCCTTCTACAGTAAGAAACTTAGCGATGCATGCAAGAAGTAGTCTACATATGAGATCGAGTTATACGCGGTGGTTCAAGTATTATGACACTAGCGTCATTATTTGATTCAAAGGGAATTCATACTTTACACGGACCATCAAGCTCTCAAATTCATTAATAGTCAAGCTAACATTAACTGTGTGCATGCTAGATGGATCTCATTTTTTATAGAAATTCATGTTTGTGCTAAAACATAAATCAGGACAACATAACAAGGTAGTCGATGCGCTAAGTCACCGTGCAACTTTGCTAGTCACTATGAGTAATGAAGTTGTTGGGTTCGAGTACCTCAAAGACATATATGCCGCTGCTAACGACTTTAAGGACATATGGGTTAGATGCTAAGAAGGTCACTCCAGTGACTTACATATGCAAGACGGGTTCCTTTTTAAGGGAAATCGATTGTGCATCCCCAACAGTTTGCTAAGGGAATTGATAATCTAAGAGCTACATGGAGGTAGCCTTAGTGGACACCTTGGGCGAGACAAGACACAAGTTCTTGTGGAAGAACGGTATTACTAGCCGCAATTGGTACGTGATGTGGGAAAGACAGTCTAACGTTGTTATATCTATCAGACCTCCAAGGGGCAATCTTATAATATGAGCCTCTATACCTCGTTACTCGTGTCTGATGGTCCTTGGGAGGATTTATCTATGGACTTCGTGTTTGGTCTCCCGCGATCACAACGCGGCATAGATTCAATGTTCGTGGTAGTAGATCGTTTCTCTAAGATGACGCACTTTATTCTATGCAAAAAGACTCGATGCAACACACGTGGCGAATCTATTCTTCAAAGAAATTGTGCAGCTACATGGGGTTCCCAAGACTACTACTTCTGACCGTGACACGAAGTTCATAAGCCACTTTTGGCGGACTTTGTGGACTCGATTCGAGACACGACTTCAGTTCAACAACGCCTACCACCCTTAGACTGACAGTCCAACTGAGGTTGTGAATCGCACGTTGGGAAACCTCCTTTGATATATTTCAAGAGAAAAATCAAAGCAATTGGATTTGGCCTTGTCTCAAGCAGAGTTTGTATTCAACAACATGGTGAACCGTTCGACAGGGAAATCCCCGTTTCAGGTTATTTACGGATGAGTACCTCATCACACACTAGACTTGGTCCCTCTGCCCAAGCTCCCAAGTATGAGCATTGTAGCAGGACATATGGCAAACAGGATCATGGGTATTCATGTGGAGGTGCAGACCAAGCCACATGCCTCGAACTAAAAGTATAGGAGTAAGCGGACAAGTATCGACGACAAAAGGTGTTCGAGCTGGGCGACTAAGTAACGGTTCAACCACTGAAGAGATTCAATGCTATTTCACTGGTACCACAGACTCTAAGGGATACAATCCTCTCAATTGAAAATATCCACGATAGTTTTAAAATCGCTCTCCTCAATAATGTTAGGCAAGTCTCATCCCATAAAAGGTGAAACCCTCTAGCAATGATTTAGCTTCGGCTTATACATTAGACCCTATTCTACAACTAGTAGAGAAGGAAAAAAAAGAAAAAAAAAAGGAAAAAAAGAGCACTTATCTCCAAGCTTGCTAAGTTCCAATCAAATTCCTACATTCAGATTACTTTGAACTGGAGTTATCATCACTTCTTTAAGCTTAGGGTGTGGGTTCTTCCCTAACTCAGGTTATGGGATTTTTTTCCCTTACCTAGGGTGTCACTACAAAAAAGAGAGTTTTTATCGACAAAATTTTTTTCGTTGGTAAAAGTTTCCTTTTAGCGACAAAATTAATTTCATAGCTAAAATCCACCTTTAGCGATGAAAATTTTCATCACTAAAGGGTGTTTTGAATTTTTGAAAAAAACAAAAAGTCGGGAAGTTTCCTTTTAGTGACAAAATTAATTTCGCAGCTAAAGGTGACTTCTAGCGATGAAAACATTCGTCGCTAAAGAGTGTTTTGAATTTTTGAAAAGATAAAAAAGTCAAGAAGTCTCCTTTTTGGGACGAAATTAATTTCGTAGCTAAAAGCCACCTTTAGAGATGAAAATTTTCATCGCTAAAGGGTGTTTTGAATTTTTGAAAAGATAAAAAAGGTGAGAAGTTTCCTTTTAGCGATAAAATTAATTTCGTAGCTAAAGGTGGCTTTTAGCAACGAAAATATTCGTCGCTAAAGAGTGTTTTGAATTTTTAAAAAGATAAAAAAGTTTAGAAGTTTCCTTTTAGTGACGAAACTAATTTTGTAGCCAAAAGCCACCTTTAGGGGTGAAAAGTTTCTTCGCTAAAGGGTGTTTTGAATTTTTGAAAAAAATAAAAAAGTCGAGAAGTTTCCCTTTTAGCGACGAAATAAATTTCATAGCTAAAAGCCACCTTTAGCAATGAAAATTTTCGTCACTAAAGGGTGTTATGAATTTTTGAAAGAAACAAAAAGTCGAGAAGTTTCCTTTTAGCAACAAAATTAATTTCATAGCTAAAGTTGGCTTTTAGCAATGAAAATATTCGTCGCTAAAGAGTGTTTTGAATTTTTGAAAAGATAAAAAAGTTGAGAAGTTTCCTTTTAGCCACGAAATTAATTTCGTAGCTAAAAGCCACCTTTAGCGATGAAAATTTTCGTCACTAAAGGGTGTTTTGAATTTTTGAAAAGACAAAAAATGCGAGAAGTTTCCTTTTAGAGATGAAATTAATTTCGTAGCTAAAGGTGGCTTTTAGCGATGAAAATATTCATCATTAAAGGGTGTTTTGAATTTTTGAAGAAAACAAAAAAGTCAAGAAGTTTTCTTTTAGCAATGAAATTAATTTCGTAGCTAAAAGCCACCATTAGCAATGAAAATTTTTGTCGCTAAAGGGTGTTTTGAATTTTTGAAAAAAATAAAAATGTAGAGAAGTTTCCTTTTAGTGACAAAATTATTTTTGTAGCTAAAAACCACCGGTAGCGAGGGAAACTTTGTGTCGCTAAAGGGTGTTTTGAATTTTAACAAAAAAAATTTCGCGTTGTCTTGGAAATATTCGCGGTAAGACTTTTACTGATGAAAATGTTCGTTGGTAAAAGTGTTTTTCCTAAATATTTTTTCCAATGGCTGAAAACTGTCAATAATAATGTAAAAATATTTTAATTTTAAAAAAAAAATTATCGGTAAAAATGTGTGTGTGTGTGTGTGTGTGTGTGTGTGTGTGTGTGTATGTAGGGAAAAGGTACTATGCGCTCGACCTCACGATAAGCTCCCATGAGGTCGAGCTGTGTGGGTCCCACCGTGATGTGTGTCGACCATCAACAACGTGCATTTGATAGGTACCCTTTAAATTATGGGATATCCCAAACGTCAGCTGTATACGAAACTCAGGTGCGCCATACCATCTAAAATCATTGAAACACCGTTAAAACATATAAAATCACTTGGTGGGGCCGACCTGAGTTTTTAATGCTGTTGAAACTTGGTCTGAACCCTCATACAAGTGGGACACACATAATGGATCGGCTGGATTTGTAAACCACATCTTTTGTGGGCCCAAAAAATGATTATGAATGTTTTAATGGTGCACGGCCCCTCTCCACTTCTGTATGTGGTGTGGCCCACACAAGTCACGGATTGACTTGATTTTGGAGACCAAGGCCCACGATGGAATGGTGCATTTGATTGATGGGGTAGATGTTCAAAACACATCACGATGGGGCCCACACAACTCGACCTCATCGGACGGACTCGTGAGGTTGAGCGCATAGTACCTTTTCCCATATATCTATATATATATATATATAAAAATTAATTAAAAGGTAATATTTAAATGATTTGTAATATCACATGAAAAGAATATTGAGAAGTTTAGAATTTTTAACAATGTTTGAGAAAAATTTTGAGAACAAAATGATGTTTTTGAAGAAAAAAATTGGCAATTTGAAATTTTTGAGAAAAAATTAAAAAATGGGAAATTTTTTGAGATTTTGAAAATAAAAATTCAGAATTTGTATTTTAAATATTTTTTGAAATATTTTTTAATAAAAATGATATTTTGTTAAAAGAGAAAAAATATATACATTTTGAAAAAAATGTTATTTTTAAAAGGAAATTGAAATTTATCTATGAAAAATAAAATTACTAAATTATTATGCACATCCACTAATTGAACCTTTAACTATTTTTGGACAATCTGATCAGTCTAGATTGAAGAGTAAATAACTTCAGATGTTTAAATCAAAATTCACTCAAATTGTTAATCAATTTTATTTTCCCAATATCTTTCTCATATGTGGCATGATCGGGGCGAGTAACTAGTCAAATTGAGGGTAATGATCAGTAAAATAGAGTGAATGGACCAAACATGAAAAATGGGTTAAATATTCTGGTCAAAATTGTGACATGATTTATTGACCTCGTGAGCACTTAAGAATTGATGTTAGTAAGTTTTGTGGGCCCCATCATGATGCGTGTTGAACATCAACACTGTAGATTTGATGTGTCCCCTTTAGGTTATGAGATATCTCAAAAATCATCTGTACATGAAACTCAAGTGGGCAATACCATCTAAAACTATGTGAAGACATCCTAAAAAATATAAAAGCACTTGGTGGGGCCCACATGAGTTTTGGATGTGGTTGAAACTTGGTTTGACCCCTCATCCAAGTGGGACACACATAATGAGTGGGTTGGATATATAAATCACATTTAGGCAGACCCAATATATGATTATGAATGTTTTAAGGAAACCCATCTCCACTACATTTAGGTGAGTTACTCGTTACCCTTACCAGAGTAAACTCTGTGGGGTCCACTGTTATTTATTTATTTATTTTATCCACTCCATTCATCCATGTTAATAGATAATTTGAGGTCTAAAGAATAAAAAGGAAGCATATCCAAAGCTCAAATGGACCACACCACAGGAAATAATGTGATTAAACCTCTACCATTTAAAATTTCTTAGAGGTCATAGAAGTTTTGGATCAAGTTGATGTTTGTGATTTCTATTCATTCCTATATTTTTGATATTATGAACAACCTTTAACCGTTTTTGGACAATCTGATCAGTCCAGATTGAAGAGTAAATAACTTCAGATGTTTAAATCAAAATTCACTCAAATTGTTGATCAATCTTGTTTGCCCAATATCTTTCTCATATGTAGCATGATTAGGGTGAGTAACTAGTCAAATTGAGTGTCATGATCTGTAAAATAGAGTGAATGGACTAGACATGTAAAATGGGTCAAATATTCTGGTCAAAATTGTGACCCAACTTATTGACACCTTGAGAACCTAAGAATTAATGTTAGTAAGTTTTGTGGGGCCCATCATGATGTGTGTCGAACATCAACACTATGGATTTGATGTGTCCCCTTTAGCGTATGAGATATCTCAAAAATCATCCGTATACGAAACTCAGGTGGGCCATACCATCTAAAACTATGTGAAGACATTTAAAAAATATAAAAACACTTGGTGAGGCCCACATGAGTTTTGAATGGGGCTGAAACTAGGTTTGACCCCTCATCCAAGTGGGACACACATAATGAGTGGGTTAGATATGTGAATCACAATTAGGCAGACCCAATATATGATTATGAAAGTTTTAAGGAAACCCCTCTCCACTATATTATGTGGTGTGGCCCACCCAAGTCATGGATTGACATTCTTCATACCATTCAACACTTTTCTTGGATCATTTTAAGATATTAACTAAAAAATGGGGCAGGTCTAAGGCTTAAGTGGACTACAAAGTGGGGATTGAACATCCACCATTAAAAATAACATTTATAGAAGTTTTGGATCGATCTAATGTTTGTGTTTTCCCTTCATTCATATCTTTTTGATATTATGAACATGTTGGATGACAAATAAACATTACTGTGGGCCCAAGGAAGGTATTAACAGTAGAAATCATTATTCCACCCTGTTTTGTGTGGCATGGTTCACTTGAGTTTTGGATTTACCGAAAATTTGTGATCAACCCACATCGTTCATCCATTTTTCAAGATCATTTTATAGAATTATCCAAAAAATAAATCATATCCAAAGATTAAATGGACCACACCACAAATAAAGGGAACAGATTGGCTACTCCCCCTAAACTATCCAATGGTTGGTGGTTGGTGTTGTGTGGGTCCCACCATGATGTATGTGTTTAATCCACGCTGTCTATCTATTTTTAAAGATCATCTTATGGTATGAGACCAAAAATGAGCCATATCATAATCTAAAATGGACCACATTACAGGAAATAGTGTTGAATGAGTGTCAACCATTTAAAACATTTTGGGGGCCATAAAAGTTTTGGATCGAGATGATTTTTTTTTTCCCCTTCGAATGGATGAAGGGAAAACACAAATATGATCTTAATCTAAAACTTTTGTTGGCCCCTAAGAACATTTCACCGATAGACTTCAATTCACACTGTTTCAAGTGGTGTGGTCTGCTTGAACTTTGAATATGATTAATTTTTGGTTTAAAGCCTTAAAATTATATGATAAAATAGATGAATGGAGTTGATATAATGCATGAATGATGGTGGGCCCCACAGAGTTTACTCAGTACACTAACGTACTGAGTTACTTAGTACGCAATTCGCTTCTGTCCAAGAGGCCCTATGCCTCTCTCTCTCTGTCTCTCTCGTTCCTCTCTCTGTCTCTCACGCAGCCTCTCCCTCCCTCTCTCTGTCTCTCTCTTCCTCTCTCTCTGATCTCTCCACCGTCCTCTCTTAGTCTCTCTCTCTCTCTCTCTCTCTCTCTCTCTCTCTCTCTCTCTCTCTCTCTCTCTCTCTCTCTCTCTCTCTCTCTCTCTCCCCCCCCCCCCAAGAGCTTAAAAACCCGATTGGAGATCCTACTCGTGATGTCTCATCTCAACGCTCTCAATCTGTCTCCTTAAAGCTTAAAAATCGAATTGGGGCTCCAACCATTATTTATTTATTTTATCCATTCCGTTCATCCATGTTAACAGATAATTTTAGGTCTAGAGAATAAAAAGGAAGCATATTCAAAGCTCAAGTGGACCACACCATAGGAAATAGTGTAATTGAACCTCAACCATCATGATGGGCCCCACGAAGCTCTTGACAGGACAGCCCATCTCCAACTCCACCCAAGTCCATTGTAACCTCAGGAACCTCCGGGGTGTTACCCTTACCTTGGGGCCCAACTTAATGATTTAATGTATATCCACGCCGTCCATATGTTTTTACATCGCATTTTAGGTTTTGGTACCAAAAATTTGGTAGATTCAAATCTCAAGTAGACCACACCATAGGAAATAGTAGAGATTAAGTGCGTACCATTGCAATTTGGTGTGGTCCACTTGGGCCTTCGATCTGCCTTGTGATTTGGATCTTGCACTAAAAAGAACTTTTAAAATGAATGGATGGATTGGATAAACTACATACATCATGGTGGGCCCCACGGAGCCCCTAACAGGATCTTTTGTCTCTACATCCATCCATGCCCAAAAGAGAGCCTGAGATATGGTTTTCATTCTCGCAGGCTCGTGGGAAGGTTTCCCTCTCTCAGCTACTCCCCTCTTTCCGCCTCTTGCTCGCTCCCTCACCTCTAACAATCTACCTCTCTCTCTCTCTAGCCTCTCACGATCTACCTCTCTCTACTTTCATTCGAGAGAGTGCGGCTGGGGAAGATGATGAGTTTTGGATAGGGTCGTGTCAGATGGTGCACGATCGGGACTGGTGGTGCGCGTTGGGATTTTTCCGGAGTTTGGGGTGACGACAGTGGGGTTGTTGGTGCGTGATCAGATCTAGGATTGGTGGCCAAGGGTTTTTCTAGGTTAGGGTTAGTTGGGTTCGCGGTGGCAGGCCAGAGATGGAGAAGGAAGCTTCTGCGATTTTCGTTGTCGAGGTTGTTGTGGGGTTTGCTAGAGTGGGGTTTGCAGTTTGGGGATGGGAATAAAAAATTAGACAGGGGATGGGGTAGGGGTTCAGATAGGGGTTTGCAGATCCAGCCATTCATAGATCTCTATTTACTAAAAAGAGGTGATCTCAATCTCCAATCTTTCTTTTCAACTCTGCTTCCTTCATATTGCCTCTTCTTTTTCTTAAAAAAAATCAGTTCTTTTGAGTTTAATCTTGAAATTTTTGATTTCTATTTCTCTTATTGACAGTAGATTTACTAGAAATCGACTTATCTGAGTTGGTTTAGTTATTGTCGAGCTATGTGATTTGTTGGTCTTGCTTGAAACGAAATGTGTTGTAATGGTTTCACTCCCCAAGCAAGTATAATTTTGAAACTGAGTTTTAAGACCTTGATCTTGTTTGACATGCTGGTACCATGATACTAATGTTAGGAATATTATGGTTATATTATGCTGGTACGTACCAGGATACGAATGCTGGTACCATGATACTAATGTTAGGAATATTATGGTACCATGATCCTATTATGGCTAGGAATATGATGCCAAACTCGTCATTAGGTGTATATTTTTGCTCATTATTGTGAATTCTTCGGATCTTCTTCAATTTGGAGATTTTCAATAGGAACTGATACTATGCATACTAATGTGAAAGTTTAACCGGTGGTTAAAAACAGGGAGAAAAAAGGTGCTTCTTTGCACAATTTAATTCTACTTGGAATTTGGTGCCTTTTTTAGATACATGGGAAGGATGCTTGAATAGTCTATTATCCTTCATTAAGGAGGAGATGAAAGGGGCTAATAGTTGGGGTTTCTGTAGGGGTGATTATTGGTGCACTTCTAGCTTTATTTGCTTTGTTTTGTATAAGGTTTCGTAAGAGGCACACAAAAATAGGGAGTAGCAGTTCACAGAGCACTTCAATTGTATCCCCATGCATGCCTATGGTGCTGATTCCTCTATAGTTTTGTTCAACTCAACCGTTAGTCAGGAGTCACTGAAACCATCTGAAGGGAATGGCATGTCCTTATGGCTAGAAGGACCTAAGAGGAAGAATGTAGTCTCAATGTCTACATTGCACTAAAACCATGTTTGAGAGAAAAGGTTTTTTTTTTTTTTCTATTTTTTTCTTTCTAGAAATTGAAATAATTCAATTCATTTAATTCATTATAGAAATGACGAAAGGTGGGTAGCATAATTTTGATTTATATTGACAATTTGGCCATTTACTCTTTATTGGATTTAATTGTTGCAATTAAACTTTGTTGTAAATCCAACTCTGCATTTATAAACTTTGAATTGGTTACTATTTTTTTGCATTTTTGGTGTTTTTGTTTTTCACAGTTTAGTTTACATGTAAGTGATATCGACTTCCTAGTTTTTATAGTGATTAAAATTTTCCCTTTTTTCCAATTTATGTGTATTTTCTGCTTAAATATTTGGTTTTCATGTTTTGACAGGATTAAGTTGACGCAAGTCTTTTTTTTTGGGTTTATGCATAATGGAAATCAAAGAATTTAATTCCCACCCCAATTTCTACTGAAATCAGTGGGAATTCTCTTTTCACACTGGAAAGCCAAAGCAGTTTGATATAAATGACTGTAGAAAGAATTCATTTATAGAAGCAAGCTCAAACCACATGATTATAAGCTCAAAAAAACGTGACCTCAAATGTTTTCCTTCTTGGATTTTATTTTTTTTAATTTAATTTAATTTTATTATTTTTTAAAAAGGTCATGGCAAATCTAACTGGGAGTCGCTAGGTGCATCCATATCCTCTAAAACCTATGGTGACTCCCAAAATTGTGTAATGACTGTATCTTCATATCTGAGTGACGTAGTAATTTAGTCGATGTTGTTCTAAATTTGGTCCAAATTATTGGAAGGATTTAAGGCTTTGTAGACCGGGCTTGGTCCTAATATTGCACATAATTCCATCATAAATGTTGTTGAACTAGCAACTTATGATCAAGTGAAGCAGGTAAAAGTTACAATAGTGAATCTCATTGATGCACTCCTCTTATTGTATGTCCTTTATTTCAATCTCTAAAATCTACCTATTTAATTAACACATATATTTTGTTTCTTCCAATATAGACATTCTTGAAAATTCCCGGGTTCTCGAACAATGTTTTTACCCACCTGTTGGTCGGTTTGGGTGCAGGTTTTTTTGTAGTATGCATTGGTTCACCTGTTGATGTGGTAAGCTTTCTGAAGCTATTTTTGCTATCTCATTGTGAGTTGTTTTCAATTGTATTGGTGTGTAAAATGCAGAGTAAGCTTGTTGAAATAATAAAAGGACAAAGCAACATATAAGATCTTTAATGCAACATGTAAGATATGTAATGTCCTAGGACCTGATGACAATACCACATAAAACATAATTAAAAAAGAAAGACAACTATATGTATACAACCAAAATGAAATCCTTAAAGGATAATAACTGAAAATGTATTAGTGTTTGGGCGTGTGTATTTGTATACGTATAATAAGAAGCACCAGAAAAGAACCAGAAACATGAGAAATAGAGATGATAATGTGTTGAATAGGAACAACAATGGGGGAGGAAGACATAGAAGGAATCAAGGTTTATCATTTAAGTAACAACTCAAAATCAACCTAGTACATAGAAGGAATATAGAAACACTAGTAATGCAACCCTCATCACATATAATGTAATATCAACATCTTAGTCATAATCAACTCAAAATCAACCTAGTACATAGAAGGAATATAGATACACTAGTAATTCCCCTCAATAACTTCATATGGATGTTTCTTGCTTTACTTTCCATTTGAAAGACAATTACTAAGAATGATCTCTCAATAACTTTATTAACATTACATCTACTTCCCAGAGTTGATATCCTTAATCATAAAGTACATCTTCTTGGTGAGGAATAAATGCTAAATCAAGTCAATGAAAGAATGCTAAATCAATCCAGTGGGCTGAAGAATAAATGATATGTGGTCTCTTCTACATCACAACTTGATACTCACCATTAATACATTGAAACAAATTTTGTGACAAAGAGTCTATACATTTTGTCTTCTCATATATCTTTTTGATGATGTTTTTCTTCTTCTTCACGTGTAATTTGTTAAATTTCATCTGTAGTTGCAGTTGAACACTCACTTTCCTTTCCCCTGATTTCTTGAGTTCCCACAATCATCTTGGGGATGGATGTATCACATGGTTCCCCAGGCCAGTCTGACGTGCCGTCAATTGCGGCCATAAGATAAGATGCATGATTTTCCTTTCCAACTGTTAGTCATAGAGTGACAGTACTTGTTTCAATTTTCATCGATGGATGATGAATGTTTTTAAGAACGTAAATGAAAATAAAGAACTTATAATATATATATATATATATATATATATATATATATATATATATATATATATATATATATATGTTATCAATGGAGGATACCTTATTTAGGGGGACATGAAATTCTTGTAGCTTATGGTATGGTGCCCCAATATTGGTTGTATGTCACTAGTATGTAGTAGATAATACTAGAGAATACCTAAACCCAATCCGAACCCGTAACTGAACCTGATTCCCTAAACCTGAACTTAAACCTATAACCTAAACCTAAACTTAAACCTATAACCTAAACCTATAACCTAAACCTAAACCTATAACCTATAATCTAAACCTAAATGTATTCTCAAATCCCTAAACCTAAACCTACACCTAATCCTAATCTCAACTCCTTAACCTAAACCTAAACTTAAAAACCCAAACCTAAACCCGAACTCGAACCTGATTTCAAAACCTAAACCTTAACCTATTCTCAATTCCCTAAACCTTTAACCTATAACCTATAACTAATAACCTAAACATAAACTTAAACTTAAACTTATAACCTAAACCTATAACCTTAACCTAAACCCAAAACCTAAACCTAAACCTAAAACCTAAATGTATTCTCAAATACCTAAACCTAAACCCACACATAATCCTAATCTCAACTCCTTATCCTAAACCTAAACTGGAAAACCTAAACCTACACCTAATCCTATTCTCAACTCCTTAACCTAAACCTAAACTTGAAAACCTAAACCTAAACACGAAGTTGAACCCGAACCTGATTTCCTAGACCTAAACCTTAACCTATAACCTAACCTAAATCTAAACCTAAAACCTAAATGTATTCTCAAATCCATAAACCTAAACCTACACCTAATCCTAATCTCAACTCCTTAACCTAAACCTAAACTTGAAAACCCAAACCTAAACTCGATCGCGAACCCAAACCCGATTTCCTAAACCTAAACCTTAACCTATTCTCAATTTCCTAAAGCTATAACCTATAACCTAAACTGATAACCAAAACCTAAACCTAAACCTAAACCTATAACCTTAACCTAAACCTATAACCTAAAACCTAAAACCTAAACCTAAAACCTAAATATATTCTCAAATCCCTAGACCTAAACCTACACCTAATCCTATTTTCAACTCCTTAACCTAAACCTAAACTTAAAAACCCAAACCTAAACCTGAACTTAAACCCGATTTCATAAACCTAAACCTTAACCTATTCTCAATTCCCTAAACCTTAACCTATAACCTAACCTAAACCTAAACCTATAACCTACACTCATAACCTAAACCTATAACCTAAACCTAAACATAAAAATAAAACCTAAACCTAAACCTAAAACCTAAATGTATTCCCAAATCCCTAAACCTAAACCTACACGTAATCATAATCTTAACTCCCTAACCTAAACTTAAACTTAAACTTGAAAACCCAAACCTAAACCCGATCCCGAACCCGAACCTGATTTCTTAAACCTAAACCTTAACCTATTCTCAATTCCCTAAAGCTATAACCGATATCCTATAACTTAAACCTAAACCTTGAAATAGCGGTGGAGACAGCTTGAGTTGAAGTAGAATATTCCAATATGTCCAAGAGGGGGGGTGAATAGAAATTTTTGAAGTTTTTATGAATTATTTAAAAATCCTTATCACACTAATCCTATCACAGAGTTCAGATTAGGATTACTCAAAATTAACTCTACTGGCTTCCAAGCCCGATAGAGGATCCAATCACAAACTATTAAAAGATAATCAATTTATAGATAAGACTGTGATGGATATGACTGTGTGTGTGTTTAACATGTGAATTTTGATGATCAGATATAAAGGCATGTAAGGAAATCATATAAATGAAAAATAATACCAATCTCAAACACAGTCATTTTATAGTGGTTCGACTAGTTGTCTACTCCACTACTAGTTTCCACACTCAACCCTTGAGTGACAGAATTTCACTAAGGAGGTTTCTCATGGTTCACCTCAAACCTAAGGTTTTAAATCAGATTCACCTTCAACCTTTACAGAGGTTTCTACTCGGTTCACCTCAAACCCTGGAGTTTTGCTGGTGCACTCCTAACCAAATGTTTATGTCCACACAGAGCAAGGGTCCACACAACGCACCCAGATATTTATGCCCACACAGAGCAAGGGTCCACACAATGCACCCAGATGTTTATGCTCTCCACAGAGCAAGGGTCCACACAACGCACCCCACATGTACACTCCCGTCGGAGGCCTCCTTTGAAGACTTCAAATGGTGAGCAACACCTACGACCTAATCCTAAAAAAGAATGATCATAAATGTCCTCTGGACTCTTAGTATTTATAGATAAGTTGATGAGTCCCTTTTAGCGCAATGATGAAGATCTCCTTCTTGTTGATGAAGAGTTTTCAGCTCCCTTGATCCGCAACACAAAGATGTACCTATATTAAGCTTTAGGTTGGGTCAAGGTAATGATAGAATACCACTCTATAAAGATTTTCTTATAAGGAAGATAGAATGGTTCTAATCATTTATGCATTCAAGGCATCCCAGCTTAATGATTTGCCATTAAGATAGTACCTGAAAGATCCTTGAATGCGAAAGTTCATTCCCTAATCCACTCTATTGAATATCAATGAGAAGGGTGGATTGGAGGATGAACACCCTGAGAGAAAGGGCTTAGGATAAAGGATATGAAGTTTAAAACACTCAAAAGCACTCTCTTCTTTCTCTACCAGCAATAAAGAACAGACTTCTCTATATATAGGCAAAAGGTTTCAATGGATATAAAACGGTCACATTTATGACAGAGTTCGATATCATCGAGCAAGGGTTGATATGATCGAGCGTATATGTCATGCCCCAAACTCGAAAACCGGGCTCACAAAATTCTCGATCGCCGAATCCGGCGCCGACAGCCTCCGTAGAACCCCATTCTCGGCTCCCAGCTCCCATTCGCCAGGTTCCGATCCTGGGATGCTACGAGGAGGATTTTCAACGTTAGTTTGATTCGTAATAAGCATAACCAAAGGTATAACCCACAAACAATAACCAAAAACTCCATTACATTTCCACTATGATCAAAAACTTTACAAGTACAATGAGCATAAAGGGGAAATACAATGATGAAGAATAAAAACTCCAAAATGATCTGCAACGTACTCCTGCCTCAGCGCTGATGCGCCCCAACGTCACCTGCACGCAACAGTCGTGCATAAACTTATAGAAAGCTTAGAGGGTGGTGAAAGTGTGTGCGCAAGGTAGTAATATGATCATGCAGTATCAGAGTAATGCAGAATATGCAGATGGATCCATAAATATCATGAGCTTTACCAAGGCTATATGATTCAAGACATGAATGATATCGGCCATCCCAAGATCATGTGATGTGAAATGCAACTCAAGCATACAAATCCTCATCTATGTCCACACATCAATACAACTCAAATCTGGGATATCACCGGGGTCTAGTACACTCTAAACCAGATCGCCGTCTCGTCGCGCGCAATAAGGTAAGTGGAAGAGACCTCGCTATCCGTCTGCCAATATCGGGCGCGACTCGTCGATAGCGGACCCATTCCTCGAGTTGGTCAGATTCAGCTTAGCATTGCCCCGCGGGTAAGGCCGTACCCCCTTCCAACTTACCACGACACAGTGGAGAGCGCAACCGTCTGGTAATCGGCACTCAATGCTCATCTACCCACTCGGTCTAGACGTTGGAGCAACCTCTTGGTACCATAAGGGTTTAGGGACTTTCACCCAGGAATATGTATAGCACCCCATGTAGAACAAGATTTTTGGTATCCAATCCTGCCAACCACGATACGCCTGTGGAGGCTACGGCCCCAATGTCGCTAGGGCGTAATAACCATGTCACACAAATGCGAGATGCATGAATCATGATATCCAGTCATGCAACAAATCCTGCACATATCGTGCGATCATGTAGGGCAACACCGCCTAACCGGGAGCCCATAAACAACCTGCCCGAAGGTATATGCTATGATCAAACAATTCTCACGTCAAGCATACATATGATGCGTATGATCATGAGTCATGGAACTATACTAAACATATTATAATGAGATGAACTATCCTTACAATTTAGATGGGCCTAGATGGCCTATACACAATAAGTACGGGCCTAATAATGGGCCCTAAGGAGAGTCGTAATGTGGACATCCAACCAACATTACACTCGCAATGTGGACGTCAAACCAACATTGCTCCCAAGGCACGATCTTTGTAAACATCGCTACTTAATCCGTGTTGGGATTACACATTGCAACGAACTTTAGGTTCATCTCATTGGGCCTTACATATATATCAAATGGGCCATATCGTATGGGCCTTCTATTCATCAAATGGGCCACATAAATGGGCCATACCAATGGGTCTTATGTGCATTGCAATGGGTCATAACTCGTGGGCCTTAGATTGCATCAAATGGGCCTAATCTTATGGGTCTTATATGTAATAAATGGGCCACACCAATTGGGCCCCATATGAACATCAAATAGGCCTCAACCCACAGCCCTACTACATCTCAATGGGCCTTAATCCATGGGCCCCCAAAATATCAAATGAGCCTAATCCCATGAGCCAGGGAATACATCGTTCTGATTCAATCCCATGGGCCTTTAAATATATATAATGGGCCCCGACCCCATGTGCCTTACAAAATGTTTATTTCCATCTAAATTATTCATAGGGACACATGGCCTAGGGCCCACTGTAATATTTGTTTACAATCCATTATGTTCAAAAGGTCATATGGACCTTGGGCCCACATATATAATATATATAGTAATATACATACATTATAACTGCAACAACAACTCATACATTAAGGGCACGTACGTAAATAATATATATATATATATAGCTGTAAAAAATAGATATATAATATATAACATATAATATATAATGTATATATAATGGTGGGACCCACAGAATTCACTGTTACAAGGAGACAATGGGCCCCACCATCAAGACAGATGGACGGCAAGGAAGACACGACGAGGTGGCCTCCACCGTCAGGCGGACGGTGCGAGTGAAACTCGCACATCATGGTAGGTCCCACCGTTCACAGCCATGGATGGTGGATAAAACATATCCATCACTGTGGGTCCCACGAATGTGGCCCACCAAAATGTTTATTTGAAATCCAATCCATTCATAAGGTCACTCAGACCTGGATGAAGTGAAAACACAAATTTTAACTTGATCCGAAACTTCTGTGGGCCCAAAAAGAATTCCATGGGCAGCCATTAAATCACCACTATTTCCTTTGTTGTGGGCCACCTAAGCTTTGGATCGGATTGAAATTTGGAGGGGGCCCACCTGAGGAGGGGACCCACCTCATGAACGGTTTAGATGGCATATAAAAATCAAGGTGGGGACCACGGCTGGAGGCCGTGGGTCTTGGTCTTCCGCCCGCACGATGCGCTGCAGGCAGCGCCTGCTGCCTGACGTGCGCTGGCAGAGGCAGAGGCAATGCCTCTTACTTATGTATTTTTTAAATAAAAAAAAAAAACCGCGGGTTCAAGGATTTTAGAGTGTGGGGCCCACATCGTATAAATCCACTCCGTCCATTATGTTCAGTGGCTCAAAACAAGCTCAATGAGTCCAAGGTTGGACATTTTTCAACGTGTATAACAGTTATGGGAAACTTTAGATGGTGGAGGTCGTTATTTACTGATTTATGGCCCACCAGATGCTCAGATCAGACCCATTCTTCTACTCAACGGCTAAAATGAGGCCGGTAAGAGGATGGACGGCTTGGATTGGATATATACATCAAGGTGGGGCCTACAAAAGGGTCCACTTCAAGCTTCCTTCTTTCTCTTTTTTTTTTTACAGGGACGTCCAGCGTCCCAGACGCTGGACAGTCTAGCTTTTAAAAAAATTACATTATAGTGGGCCCTGTTGAAGTGGACCACCATAGATGAATGTTGTGGGTACAACATATAAGGTGGGCCCCACTTGAGGAACACTTGGACCAAATAAATACCTCAAGGTGGGGTCCATTCAAGTGGGCCACACTACCCTATTACATAAAATAACATAAAATAAAATAAAAAGAAATAAAAAGAGAGAGAGAGAGAGATAGAGGGTTGGACACGCTTGATGGAGGGTCCCGGCACTATGGGCCCTCCCTTTCATGATCTACAACATACATCATAGCATATGGGCCCTCCTAACCAAGGATCGATGGTGGAGATCCATTCTCCACGAAAATAAACGGTCTAGATGACCTTGCTATTACAATGAAATAAACATCATGATGGGGTTCATGGAGAATGGCCCCATCATGAAATGATCATGATGATCAAGTGGGCCATTGGCCACATCTTAGGGTCCCAAATGAGATCCAAACCATTGATCGGTTGGCCTCACTTAGCCCATCTCAAAAATAGAAAAAAACTACTATGATCATGCACCCACCGTCTAATCTTCTTGCTCCTATGGGCTCCTTAGCATCTTAGCTTCAACTTCAATGGATGAGATGAGGAATGGATGGCTAAGATGGGAGATGATGGGATAGGAAAGTGGGTCACCTTGGAGCTTTGGAAGGAGAGAGAGAATTCCATACGTGGGATCTTTCTTGCTTGAGAAAATGAGATGAGAATGAGAGAGAAAGAGTTGTAAAAGGGAGATGTGAGGTGATGGGGTGATGGAGTGATGGATGGGAGAGAGAAGGGTATGTAAGAAAATCTTGACTTTGGTACCCTTTTGTGTAAGAAAAGCATGGGCTTTGGAAGACTTTTGTGGCATTTGTGTAAGAAAAGTATGGGCATGGAAGACTTTTGTGGTTGCTTGGGAATGGGTGAAAGTGATGTGTACTTGACATGTGATGGATTGATGGGTTGATTGATTGATGGGATTGATGTGATTGATGTAACAAATCGTAGAGATTCTCTTGGGTTTCATAACGCGCGGCGTTTTCCTCGCACCGAACGTTGGCCCACATCTCTTGACCAGGGTATCGCCTCGGCGCTCAAGTCACGGCATCGGAACCGCAGCGACGGCGCGGTCGCTAGGGTACAGGTCTCGGGTTGAGTCGACTCGGGTCGACGGCATATGAATCAGGGTCGCGAGTAAATATCGGTTAAGGGTCGAAGGTTGCCGGAATTCGATCGGTAAGACCGCGGAAGTCTACGGGACGTACGGACTAAGATACAGGTCTTACAGCTCTCCCCTCCTAATAAAAATTTCATCCTCGAAATTTAGACAATCAACGCAACTAGGCATAAATCACAAGGAATAAGAGATATAACACCATCATATAAAGCCAGAGATAACATACAGAATACAACACATGATCAACCATCAAAGAGATGAGGATAATGCTCTCGAATCTCAGCCTCACGCTCCCAAGAAGCCTCCTCCACGGAATGGTGACCCCACTGAACCTTCACCAACGGAATGACCTTGGTTCTGAGGACCTGCTCCTTCCGATCAAGGATACGGACTGGCTACTCAATGTAAGAAGCGTCATCACGAACCTTTAGTGGCTACCAATCAATAACGGGAAACATAAAGACATGGAAGATGTCGTGGATGCCAGACAATTGTGATGGCAAGGCAAGCTGATAGGCCACGGCGCCAATGCGCCCAGTGATCTCAAAAGGTCCTATGAATCTCAGGGCAAGCTTGCCCTTCGCTTCGAATCGAACTACGCCCTTCATGGGCGAGACCTTGAGATACACATGATCCCCTACCTCAAACTCCAAGAGACGACGCCAACGATCAGTAAAACTCTTCTGTCGGCTCTGAGCTGTGTGCATCCTCTGCTTGATGATGTCAATAGCTTCTGAAGTCTCCTGCACAAGCTCGGGACCTAGGAGACGACGCTCTCCAACCTCGATCCAGCAACTCAGTGATCTGCATGGTCTGCCATATAGTGCCTCAAAAGGAACCATGTCGATGGTCGCCTAATAGCTGTTATTGTACGCGAACTCAGCCAATCACAGATGCTCATCCCAATTACCCCCGAAATCAATTGTGCAAGCCCGAAGCATATCCTCAAGGATCTGATTGATCCTCTCGGTCTGGCCATCGGTCTGCGGATGGTACGCGGTGCTGAGCTGCAAATCAATCCCCATCGCTCTCTGAAAGCTCCTCCAAAACTGAGACGTGAACCTCGAGTCTCGGTCAGAAACGATCGAGACCGGAACGCCATGCAGTCTCACGATCTCCTCAATGAATAACCTCATAAGCCGGTCCAAAGGCCAAGTCGCACGCATCGTAAGGAAATGTGCCGACTTCGTCAGATGATCCACAACAACCTAAATGGCGTCATGACCGTGCTGAGTCCTCGGCAAACCCATAATGAAATCAGTCGACATGTGCTCTCACTTCCACATCGGGACGCTCAATGGCTGCAATAGACCAGGAGGTCTCTGATGATCGGCCTTGACACGCTGGCACGTGTCACACTCGGCCACAAAACCAGCGATCTGGCACTTCATCCCCGCCCAAAAATATTGTCGCCTCATGTCGCGGTACATCTTCGTCGAGCCCAGGTGGATAAAAAACCACGATCGATGTGCCTCGGTCATAAGATCTCCGCGTAACTCTGGAATATCCGGGACACATAATTGGCCTCTGAAGCGAAGTCCACCATCTGCACCAATGTGCCATCAGCCTGACCCTCAGATGCTGCCTCAGCCATATAACTCTGCAACGACTCATCAGCCTGTTAAGCCTCGATCACCCTTGCGACAAGAGAGGGTTGAATCAACAGGCTCGATAACTGCACGATAGAAGACTGTAGGTCAAACTCAAAATCATACGTTGCGATATCCTCAAGCATCCGCCACTCCTGCATCATCATATGCGCTACTAGGCCTCGTGGCTGACGGCTGAGAGCATCTGCCACCACATTGGCCTTGCCCGGGTGGTACTGGAGATCAAAATCATAGTCCTTCAGAAGCTCCATCCAGCGCCTCTGTCTCATATTCAACTCAGACTGCAAGAAGAGGTACTTCAAGCTCTTGTGATCAGAGAAGAGCTCGAACCTGACCCCATAAAGATAGTGCCTCCACACCTTCAGTGCGAAGATAACTGCAGCCAGCTCCAGATCATGCGTAGGATAGTTCAGATCATGAACCTTGAGCTGACGAGACGCAAAGGACACTGGTCTCCTGTGCTGCATCAGGACAGCACCCAAACCGATATGCGAGGCATCAGTGAATACAATAAAATCGTCACTCCCAGAGGAAAGAGTGAGGACATGAGCGGACGTCAGACGGTCCTTCAACTCAGTAAATGCTCCCTCGCAGGTGTTACTCCAAATAAAATCTGTGCCCTTCCGAGTCAACCTGTCAGCGGGGATGCAATACGAGAGAAGCCCTCAATAAAACGTTGATAATAGCCCGCCAAGTCAAGGAAACTACGGATCTTTGTCGCAGTCATGGACTGACCCCACTGACGCACTGCCTCGACCTTCAAGGGGTCCACTGCGACACCCTCCCTCGTCACCACGTGACGGAGGAACCTCACCTCCTCCTACCAGAACTCCTACTTCTCCAGCTTCGCATACAGCTGGTGTGCGCAGAGGGTCTGTAACGTGATCTCCAAATGCTGATCATGCTCCTCACGGGTCCTCGAATAAATCAAAATGTCATCGATGAACACTACAACAAACTGATCAAGATAAGGACGGAAGACCTCGTTCATCAGTTGCATGAAGATCGCGGGTGCATTGGTCAGTCCGAAGGACATGACCTGAAACTCAAAATGACCGTAACGCGTCCTGAATGCTGTCTTCGGAATGTCCTCATCTCGGACCCGAATCTGATAGTAACCGGAACGCAGGTCAATCTTCGAAAAGAACTGTGCACCCTGCAGCTGGTCAAACAAATCATCAATCCTCAGGAGCGGGTACTTGTTCTTGATCGTGACTTTGTTGAGCTCGCGATAGTCAACGCAGAACCTCAACGAACTATCCTTCTTCTTCACGAAGAGTACCGGTGCTCCCCACGGGGAACTGCTTGGACGGATAAAGCCCAACTCACGTAACTCGTCCAACTGCTTCTGTAGTTCCCGCAACTCCAACGGTGTCATGCGATACGGGGCCTTCGAAATAGGCGCGGTACCGGGCACAAGATCAATCTGAAACTCGGTGAGTCGACGAGGCGGTAATCCCAGAATCTCCTGGAACACATCGAAAAAATCACAAACCAAGAGCAACTGATCGATGCACAAAACTATAGGCTCCTCCATGGCACAGGACATCAAACAAGACAACCGCTCTCCTCTGGGCTCAGAAACGAACTGAAACTGCGGCACGCTGGGTATACAAAACGTGACTGTCCTCGCGGTGCAGTCCAATATGGCATAGTACTCGGCGAGCCAATTCATGCCCAGGATGACGTCAAACTCAGACATCAGCAATGCAAACAGATCGGTAGGCAGAAAGGTATCCCAAACTAGAACTAGGCAAGACGAGCAAAATCGGTCCAACAATGCAGTCCTCCCCAAGGGAGTCAATACTGATAGGCTCTCATCAGCAGACTCCAACAGTAAGCCGGTCGATCGGCAGAAGCTCTCGGCCACAAAAGAGTGCGATGCACCGGAATCAAACAGTACACGTGCAATGCATGCAGAAACTGAAAGTATACCCTCAACAACTCCTCCAGAAGACTGCGGGTCCTGCTGAGCCGCATAAAACCTAGCCTGAGCCGGATGGGGAGATGCCTGTCCCCTCTGAGCGTGCGGCTACTGCTGCTGGGGTCGCTGAGGTGGTCGAAACTGTTATCTCTACTGCTGCGGCCTCTGAGGCTGGTGCTGATGCTGATGCTGCTGATGAGGTGGCCTAGGTGGTGGGGGCTACTGTCGCTGCTGTTGTGGGGGTCTCTGCTGCTGCGGTGGAGGTATCTGCTACTGTGAACCTCTCTGCTGCTGTTGGGGGCTGGGACACTCCCATGAACGGTGTCCCGTCACACCGCACCTAAAACAAGTGTCGGTGAACTGTCTCGGAGGCGGTGGTGGAGGTGCTGCTGGTGCTGCTGGTGCTCGAAAGGCTGGGCGACCTATACGCCTCTGCTGTTGTGGTCGACGCTGCTGAGAGTCACTAGAAGAAGCCTGCCTCTTCCGGTCTCTCCTCTGACTGCGATCAGACTGAGAACTGGCCCACTCTGTCTCAAAAATCTGTCTTCCGCACCACCTCCTCAAAGGTCGGAAGCTCATGGCCAATAACACGGCTGCGAAGACCGTAACGCAAGCCGTCCTCGAATCGACAGGCTCTCCGCCCCTCGTCATCAACTAGATAGGGTGTAAATCTAGACAGTGCAACAAAGCGAGCTGCATACTGGGCCACTGTCATATCGCCCTGCACCAGGGCCTCAGACTCTAACGTTCGTTGTCGTCGGATGTGATCTGGGAAGTACTGTCCGTCAAATTGATCCACAAAATCCTCCCAAGTTCATACAAAGTCGGCACCTGCTACTCGAGAGACTGATGTCCACCAACGCTCAGCGTCACCGTGGAGAAGAAATAAGGCTAGTCGAACTCGCCGCTCTGTCGTACATCCCATCGTCTCGAATACCTTCTCTACATCGGCGCGCCATCTCTCAGCTGCCGTGGGGTCTGGCTCACCCAAGAAATGCGGGGGATCAGCCGTCGAAACTCATGAAGGAGAGCACTAGCACGATCCTGCTCTGCCTGTACTGGTGAAACAACGGGGTGCCTACTCTGCCCATGGAGTGCAGCTGTCACAGCCTGTAACATCTGCTGCAACTGAGAAGCACTCACAGATAAGGTCGGCTCCACACCGGTCCCTGGTGGAGGAGCAGGATACTCAGGATGGGCAGTAGGAATCTCTGGTGGTGGAACAGGCATCGTAGGTGGTAATGCGGGAGTCGCATGTGGTGGAGCGGAATCCTCAGGTGGTGGTGTGGGAGTCGATCGGGTAACTCTCCTGGGCAGCATGTCCTACAGGAAAGAGCGAAAGCGCCTATCAACTTCAAAACTCTCAAAGGCACGCACGTTAAGGGTCTGTAACGGAAGGTCGCTAAGCTATCCGAACTTCGAAATTTAGCCATTCTACACTCATAGAAGACATGTAATGTTGTTCTCGGTTATTCCCAAGTTATGCTCTGATACCAACTTCTGTCACGTCCCAAACTCGAAAATCGGGCTCTTAAAATTCCTGATCACAGAATCCGGCGCCTACAGCCTCCGTAGAACCCCATTCTCAGCTCCCATCTCCCATTCGCCAGGTTCCGATCCTGGGATGCTACGAGGAGGATTTTCAACGTCAGTTTGATTCGTAATAAGCATAACTAAAGGCATAACCCACAAACAACAACCAAAAACTCCATTACATTACCACTATGATCAAAAACTTTACAAGTACAATGAGCATAAAGGAAAAATACAATGATGAAGAATAAAAAACTTCAAAATGATCTGCAACGTGCTCCTGCCTCAGCGCTGCTGCGCCCCAACATCACCTGCACGCAACGGTCGTGCATAAGCTTATAGAAAGCTTAGAGGGTGGTGAAAGTGTGTGCGCAAGGTAGTAATATGATCATGCAGTATCAGAGTAATGCGGGATATGCAGATGGATCCATAAATATCATGAGCCGTACCAAGGCTATGCGATGCAAGACATGAATGATATCGATCATCCCAAGACCATGTGATGTGAAATACAACTCAAGCATACAAATCCTCTTCTATATCCACACATCAATACAACTCAAATCTAGGATATCACCGGGGTCTAGTACACTCTAAACCAGATCGCTGCCTCATCGTGCGCAATAAGGTAAGTGGAAGAGACCTCACTATTCGTCTGCCAATATCGGGCGCGACTCGTCGATAGCGGACCCATTCCTCGAGCTGGTCAAACTCAGCATAGCATTGCCCCCTACACTAGGACAGGTAAGGCCGTACCCCATTCCAACCCACCACGACACAGTGGAGAGCACAACCGTCTGGTAATCGGCACTCAACGCTCATCTACCCACTCGGTCTAGACGTTGGAGTAACCTCTTGGTACCATAAGGTTTTAGGAACTTCCACCTAGGGATATCTATAGCACCCCATGTAGAACAAGATTTTCGATATTCAATCCTGCCAACCACGATATGCTTGTGGAGGCTACGGCCCCGATGTCGCTAGGGCGTAATAACCATGTCACACAAATGCGAGAAGCATGAATCACACTATCCAGTCATGCAACAAATCCTGCGCGTATCGTGCAATCATATAGGGCAACACCGCCTAACCGGGAGCCCATAAACAACCTGCCCGAAGGTATATGCTATGATCAGACATTTCTCACGTCAAGCATACATATGATGTGTATGATCATGAGTCATGAAACTATACTAAACATATTATAATGAGATGAACTATCCTTACAATGTAGATGGGCCTGGATGGCCTATACACAATAAGTACGGGCCTAACAATGGGCACTAAAACTATATATCTGGGTGTAAAGGGGATTAGGAGGTATTCTAAGGCTTCCTAAACTATTCCAAAGGGTTTTTTAAATAATTCTAGGGTTTCAAAGGGTGTAACAAGGGTAAAATTTGAGGATTGCTCGACTTGGGTAAGTCTTCTCTCTTTGTAATCTCTGCATTCATAGTGGATTTCTATCGCTTTGTGCCATGGTTTTTTCCCAAAAGGATTTTCCACGTTAAATTATTGTATTCTCTGTGCTTGTTTGGTGCTTTTAAATTGCAATTCAAGATTCATCTCTGTGTGATGGTGCTCTTGAGGAGTGAAATTCGATTATGAGTGATGATGATTGGAATACTCTTGATGAAAAGGCCTTATCCTCGATCTGTTTGTGTCTCACGAATGAGGTTCTCTATAATGTTTTGAGGGACAAAACTGCAGCTGGTTTATGGGCAAAGTTAGAGGATATTTATGCAAAAAAAATTCACTAAAATCCACTTATACTTGAAGCTATAGTTGTACACCTTCAAGATGGCAAAAGGTGGAGATGTGGTGGCCCATATTAGTTACTTTAATAAATTAATTTACAAGTTGTTGGATATGGAGGAAGTTGTCAAAGATGAAGATCAGGCATGCACATTTCATTGAATTTTCTTCCGGCTTTGTATGAGTCATTCAGGAACTCATTGTGCACAACAAATAAACTCCTAACTGTGGACACCGTTATCTCAACCCTTTAAGGGAAGGTCATGAGAATGATAAACGTTGGTGTAGGGACATCTTCTGATGCACTATTTACAAGAGGTAGGAATATTGAGCGAGGTACTGGATCTTTAAGACCTAACTAGATCCAAATCAAAGGGCAAGGGCAAAGGTAAATTAAAGTATCGGAACTATGAGTAAAGAAAACTTGTAGGCTTCTTCGAAGGAGGCCAATGTTGTCATATCTGATGAAAAGACAAGTGGAGGTGATGTTCTATCTGTGTCTATGATTAGACACTTGCACAATAATCACAGAGACGAGTGGATCCTTGATACAAGAGTATCATATCACATGACTCCTCATCAGAGTTGGTTCACTAGTTACAGAGAATGCGATGGTGGACAGGTCTTTATAGGCAATTATAATGCTTATAATTTTGTAGCTTTAGTATAATAAGCATCAAGATATTTGATGAGATGGAGTGTACCTTGACTGATGTCAGGCATGTTCCTGATATGAAGAAAAGTCTTATTTCTCTTAGCTATAGGATGCAAGCTCACTGGCCTTGATGGTGTCCTTAAAGTTTTGAAAGGGATACTCATGCTTATGAGAGCGTAAAGGCACGGAAACCTTTACAAGTTAATCGGAAGCACTTCGGCAGGTGAACCGGCAATGGCTGTTACAGATTCCACGTCTACACGGATGTGGCATGCCCGTTTGGGCCACATGAGCGAGCGGGGAAACATTACTATCCCATCGTTGTTTGATTTCAGTTTTTACGAATTCTGATTTAGATATATGCGAGCATTGCATATATGGTAAATAATTAAGATTATCTTTTAAATCTGGAAAACATATATGTAAGAAAGTGCTTAATTATGTTCACTCTGAAGTATGGGGGCCATCGCCAGAAGTTTCCATTGAGGGGTCGTCATGGTTTGTTTCATTCATTGACGACTACTCTCGGAAAGTTTGGGTCTACTTCATGAAATGTAAATCCAAAGTTTTCACCATATTCAATCAATGAAAGACAATGGTGGAAAAATAGTCAAGGTAAAAAATAAAGGTTTTAAAGACTGCTTTAAAGACTGACAATGATGGAGAATTTATTTCCACTGAGTTTAATAAATATTACAAGGATGAAGGGATCATTAGGCACAACACAATGTGCCACACACCCGAACAAAATGTTGTGGTTGAGCGGATGAATCAGACTCTCTTAGAGAGGACCAGATGCATGTTAAGAAATGTTACGTTGGGCAAGGACCTATGGACAGAGGCCATTAACACGGCTTGCTATTTGGTGAATCGGTCTCTTTTTATGATAATTGAATATAAAATCCCAGAGAAAGTATGGAATAGTTATAAGATAAACTACTCAGATTTACGTATATTTGGTTGTGAGGTTTCCTCTCATGTACCATCAGTTGAGAGAGATAAGCTAGACCATAGATTCAAAAAGTACATCTTTGTTAGCTATAATGTTTGTGTAAAAGGTTACAGGTTATTCGATACGGTCACTCGTAAGGTCATTATTAGTCATGACGTCAGATTCGATGAAAGCTCTCTATTCCACAAGAATGACCAAGAGGAGTAAGAGGAACTAGAAAGGTTGATCATAGACGTTCAGATTGACATAGATGATACTCAAACAGAGACAAATGCGCAGATAGAGATACAAGATTAGGTGGAGCTGCCATCTGTGAGAAGAAACCCAAACTATAAGAAATAAGATCTTTACCGACGAATTTATTTTCGTCGGTAAAAAGGACTTTTACCGACAAAAGTATTTTCATTGCTAAAAATTTACTTTTACCGATGAAATTTTAATTTCGTAGGTAAAAGCCAATTTTACAGACGAAAATTTTCGTCGATAATGGCTGTTTTGAATTTTTAAAAAAAAATAAAAAAATTTACTTTTACCAATGAAATTTTAATTTCGTAGGTAAAAGCCCTTTTTACCGATGAAAATTTTTGTCAGTAATGGCTGTTTTGAATTTTTGAAAAAAAAATTGAAAAAAATTACTTTTACTAACGAAATTTTAATTTCGTAGGCAAAAGCCCTTTTTATCGATGAAAATTTTCATTGGTAATGACTGTTTTGAATTTTTGAAAAAACAATTTGAAAAAATTACTTTTATTGACGAAATTTTAATTTTGTAGGTAAAAGCCCTTTATATCGAACAAAATTTTCATCGGTAATGGCTATTTTGATTTTTTGAAAAAAAATCAAAAAAATTACTTTTACCGATGAAATTTTAATTTTGCAGGTAAAAGCCCTTTTTACTGACGAACATTTTCATTGGTAATGGTTTTGAATTTTTGGAAATAAAATTTCAAAAGGTTTACTTTTACCGACGAAATTTTAATTTCATAGGTAAAAGCCCTTCTTACCAATGAAAATGTTCATCGGTGATGGTTGTTTCAAATTTTTTTTTTTTAATAAAAAATAAAAAAAATTACTTTTACTGACGAAAGTTTTATTTCATGAGTAAAACTATTTTACCGATGGGCATAAATCGTCTACAAAATTCCGATACAATGTTATTACCAACGAAATCTATTTTCATCGGTACAAGTGTTTTTTCCGATGGACCTAAATTGTTGGCAAAAATCTGGTATAATGTTTTTATCGACGAAACTTATCTTTATCGGTAAAAGTGTTTTTCCTGATGAACTAAACCGTCGGGAAAAGGTTCCCTCCACAGACCAAAAATTTAAGCCGTTCGAAAACTCACTTTTCTCGACGATTAATTTCGTTGCTAAATATTAATATGAAATTTTTTCCCGACAACTGAAAACCATCGCTAATGGTTTTTACCGACAAATAAAAACTATTGGTAATAATCCTCTATTTTTCTGTATATATATATATATATATATATATATATATATATATATATATATATATATATATATATATATATATATATATATATACACATATATATATAGGGAAAAGTAACTATGTGCTCGACCTCACAAGTCCGTCTCATGAGGTCGAGCTGTGTGGGCCCCATAGTGATGCATTTCAAAAATCTACCTCATCAGTCAAATGCACCATTCCATCATGAGCCTAGGTCTCAAAAATCAAGTCAAGCCGTGACTTGTGTGGGCTACACCACATACAGAATGGAGAGGGGCCATGCACCATTAAAACATTCATAATCATTTTTGGGGCCCACGAAAGATGTGGTTTGCAAATCCAACCCATCCATTATGTGTGTCCCACTTGTATGAGGGTTTAAACCTATTTCAGCAGCATTAAAAACTCAGGTGGGCTCCACCAAGTGATTTTATATGTTTTAATGGTGTTTCACATGATTTTAGATGGTATGGCCCACCTGAGTTCCATATACGGCTGATTTTTGGGATATCCCATAATTTAAATGGTACCCATCAAATGCACAGTGTTGATGGTCGACATGCATCATGGTGGTGCCCACACAGTTCGACCTCATTGAGAGCTTATTGTGAGGTTGAGCACATAGTACTTTTTCCCATATATATATATATATATATATATATATATATAATTTTTATATTATATGAGTGGAATTTTTTTTATATAATTAAAAAGTAATATTTAAATGATTTGTAATATCACATGAAAAAGAATACAGAGAAGTTCAAAAATTTTAACAATGTTTGAGAAAAGTTTTGAAAACAAAATGAAGCTTTTGGAAAAAATAAATCAGCATTTTGAAATTTTTGAGAAAAAAATTAAAATATGAGAAAGTTTTTGAGATTTTAAAAATAAAAATTTAGAATTTTTATTTTAAATTTTTTTAAAAAATATTTTATAATAAAACATCATGGCGATCCTCGGGAAGATTTCAATGGTTAATGTTTCCGTTCTCACCACTCGTATGGATAATTTTTGGCCCAACTTAATTTATGTGTTTAATCGATGTTGTTCATCTGCTTTTTTTTAGCTCGTTTTAGGTTAAAAGAAAAAAAAAATGAAGTATATCTAAACTTGTAATAGATGACGCAACAGAAAACTGTGGGAATAACAATGTTCATAGTTGAAACCTTACTTGGGCCTGCAGTGATGTTTGTTTTTCATCCAACCTGTTGATAAGGTCAGAAAGATGTCGATGAAGGAAAAATGAAGATATTAGCTTGATTCAAATTCCCACTTTTCCTGTGGTGTGGTCCACTTGAAATTTGGATATGCTTTAGTTTTAGGATCTAGCTCTAGAATTAATGAGTTGAAAACACGGATGGATGGTCTGAATACAAAATACATTTATCAATATGGGCCCCACAGTCAGGATGGCGCCATGTTGGATGAGACTAAGGCGACATCTAATCTGCTCGCTTAAAAAGCCCGCATTCACTAATGATGGATCAATCAATAGTAATTAAATATACAAAAATTTCTGGCATTACTTTCGTATGGATGAATGCATTACATTTGCTAGTTTGTTCAGAATGGATTCATATGGATAAGATCTAACCCCTCTATAAAGTGGCCCACCATGTATTTATATCGGGAATTAAAAATTAGTGGGATTCAACGTTTCGATTCTCTACAAAATGGGAAAAAATGAGATTAAAAATCTGTTAAAATCTTCTTAATTGTGTGTAGGATCACCTTACTATATACATGCAATCCAATATTTTCATCCGATCCTAGACAAAAGGAAGATTGAGTTTCTTGAAGTCAATTGTATTCAAATGTTCATGTGTGCAAAAATATGAATTTAGATGTTTTATACGTGATTTCACACTTTTCATTGTGATGTGATCTATATAACTATTATATTTTAATGAAATTTAAGATACATGGTGAAAATATGATTTATTGTCTAATGGACCGAATGGATCATGGGTCGTAGACACTTTCAAAGCCAAGATGGATAAAAAAAAAAAGTCCCGACAAAGTGGTATTGAATGTCCACCATTAAAAATAACATTCATAGAAGTTTTGGATCAAGCTAATGTTTGTGTTTTCTCTTCATTCATATCTTTTTGATATTCTGAACATGTTAGATGTCAAATAAACATTATTGGGGGCCCAAGGAAGGTATATATCAATGATGGAAATCATTATTCCACATTGTTTCGTGTGGCAGGATACAATTGAGTTTTGGATTTAGCTATAAATTTGGAATCAACCCACACCGTTCATCCATTCTTCGAGATCATTTTAGAGAATTATCGAAAAACTAAATCATATCCAAAGATTAAATGGACCACACCACAAATAAGGGGAACGGATTGGCTACTCCCTTTGACACCATCCAATGGCTGGTAGTTGGTGCTCTGTGGGCCCCACCATGATGTATGTGTTTAATCCATGCCATCCATCTATTTTTAAAGATCACCTTATGGCATGAGACAAAAAGTGAGGTGTATCCCAATCTTAAATGGACCACATTATAGGAAACAATGTTGAATGAGCGCAACCATTTAAAACATTTTGGGAGCCATAAAAGTTTTAGATCGAGATGATTTTTGTTTTTCCCCTTCAACTAAGCCTGTATGACCTAATAAATAGATTGAATGCCAAATAAACGGTACAGTGGGCCTTACGAGGATTTTAATGATGCATATCCAATCACTATTGTTTTCATGTGGTGTGGTCCACCTGATATTTATACACCTCTCATTTTTGGGCCCCACCATGATGTATGTTTTATATCCACACCTTCCATCCATTTGGAGAGATCATTTTAGGGCAATATCCAAAGAACCAGTTAAATCCAAAGCTCTAGTGGACCCCAGCATAGAAAACAGTGGGACAGTGACGCCCACCATTAAAAACTTCTAAAGGCAACAAAAGTTTTATATTAAGATGATATTTTTGTTTTCCCATATTTCATGTATTTTTTAACTTTTGAATAGGTTGGATTTCAAATAAACATTACAATGGGCCTTAAGATAGTTTTAACGGAGGAAATCACTCTCCCCGCTGTTTTCTGTGGTGGGGTCCACTATAGATTTTTATCTGCCTCATTCTTCGGCTCATGACTTAAAATGATATATCAAATGGATGGATGGTGTGGATATAACAAATACATTATAGTGGGGCCCACAAAACTTGGTGACGTCACTGACTGTGGGGCCCTATTAAGCACGACTCCTCTCTCTCTCGCGCATCCTCTCTCTCTCTCTCTCTCTCTCTCTCTCTCTCTCTCTTTATCTCTCTCGGTCCTCTCTCTCTCTCTCATGCATCCTCTCCCTCCTCACTCAGTCTCTCTCACATCCTCCCCCTCCTCTCTCTCTCTCTCTCTCTCTCTCTCTCTCTCTCTCTCTCTCTCTCTCTCTCTCTCTCTCTCTCTCTCTATATATATATATATATATATATATATATATATATATATATATATATATATATATCACTCTCCCCTTATAGCTCGGGAACCCAATTTTCGGCATGGACTCATTATCGGGGATCCAACTCAAACTCCTCTCGTTCTCTTCCTCAAAGCTCGAAAGGTAAAAACCCTAACCCATTTTGAAGGTGTACCCTAATCCCATTTTCAATTTAGGAATTTTGGTACCCTTATCCCAAAACGAATTTGGTGGTTTTGAAATTGGGGATTTGGGTACCCAACTCCCACTTCAAATTTGGGGATTATGGTACCCTAATCACTTTTCAAATTTAAGGGTTTTGAAATTGGAAATTTTCGTACACCAGGCCTGGTGGATATCTAATCACTATTGTTTTCCTATGGTATGGTCCACCTAATATTGAGAGATCATAATTTTTTTCCTCATTTTCATGGAATTTGGTCTGTTCCTTTATTTTCATTGTCATTTGTCTTTTCTGGCCACCGATTGAATGGTTAGGATTTCCCACCTGGGAGATTTTGGGTGCATGCACCATTTGAGTGATGGCCATAATATCAACAGTTTTTTTATCTTTGCACATGATTGGATATGATTGCTTCTTCTAGTTTGTTCCTTTACTTATGTTTTCCTCTACTGGAATGATTGCAGGTGGTTTTCATTTTCCTTTAGCTCTTATTTATGGTTTCAAATAGTTGGAAAAACCCTTTATTATCTCTCATGGTAGTCTGGGTTATCGCACCTGGGCAACTAATTAGTTGGGATATAGATGGCATGACTTTTTTGATTTGTGGAATGAAAGTAGTTTGGAGATTGCTTATTATTATTAATCAAGATTTCCCAAGTTATGCTTAACAGGGGAGCAATGGATGGGATTTTTGTACATGCAAGTCAGGCTAAGTAGTTGAACTCACTGTTCATGTTTAGTTCCCTTTGTTCTAGGAAGTTGTTTCTATTTCTATGTTTGTTTGTTCCACACTTTCCCTCCCTTTTTTCCATTTTTGAGGTTTATTTCAGTTTCTTAGATCTCATTTGGATCTTTATTAAGATGAGCTACTTATGCCTCAAGTAGCTTATCTTGATTCATACTGATTAAGCTAAAGTGATTGAGTTGGGGATATTCTTTAAGGATTTGTGTTCGAAGATGTTATTAAACGACTGGAGAGGGACATTATCGTAATCCTTTGCAAACTCGAAAAAATATTTCTACCTATGTTTTTCGATGTCATGGTACACCTAGCGATTCACTTACTGCACGAGGTAAAGCTTGTAGGCCCAGTACAATATCGTTAGATGTATCCGATCAAAAGGTGGTAGAACCTATTAAAATTTTTATTCATTCCATAAACTACATATATCTATATTTTCATACGTATAATATAGTGGTTTTGTTTGCAGATACCTTCACACACTAAAACGATTTGTGAGGAGTAAGGCATAACTAGAGAGATCCATTGCTAAGGTGTACATTGATAATGAGTGCCTGACATTTTGTTCTATGTATTTTTATGGTATAGAGACTAGATTCAATCGAGAAGATCGGAATGCCGATGAAGGGCATGAGCATAAACAAGGACTCATATCTGTATTCGCACATAACGTTCGTCCTTTAGGATCCTCGATGTTTCAGGATATGAACCTTGGGGATCTGGTAAAGGAGTGGTGGTATGTGTTGCATAATTGTGAAGAAATAGAGTAGTACTTAGAGTAAGTCTTCCCTCAATTATTGTATCTCTACATACGATGATCTTAATGTTTCTTATTGATAACATGACATTTATGTGTAGCGAACACATCAACGAGATGACGTCCCAATACCCAACAAATTATAATCGAATGCATCAGGATCAGTTTTCAGAATGGTTCACAAAACGTGAAAGATTTCATATTGTATCTCACTATACTTAGAATTTTCATTGTATTGCACATTATTTGAACCTAAGAAAATCCCTAAACCATTACATTTTGTACATGATAATAGATGAAGATGTTGCGTACTAGCAACTTTACGGATGTGTTTAATGCACTCTATTAACTGGAGTGTGACCTTGATAGACATGTATCTAGATATACAGGTTGTATTGTAAACAAGTTTTTGTTCCACACTGAAGAACGTGAGACTATAGGACCACAGAAAATAGTGGGGTGGTTGTGAAGAGAACGCATGAGGAGGTAGAAATTAACTTTTATGGCGTTTTGACAGATATTATTGAGCTGAGTTATTGTATGAGAAAGCGGGTGTGCTTATTTAAATGTGATTGGTGGGATATTGAAAATAAGAAGTTGGGAATACATACTGACAATTACTTTACGAGCGTAAATTTATCTCGGAAGTGGTTTAAGGACGACCCATTTGTCCTCGGCAGCCAAGCCGAACAAGTATTTTACCTCGTTGAGACCAAGTTAGGCGACTTTTGGCATGTGGTGTAGAAAATAAATCCCAGGAACGTATTTAATGTTCTCGTACTAGAAGTTAAAGATAATGAAGACGGGAGAAATGACACTTCTAGGTATGAACAAGCATATCAAGAAGACATGTCATTTGGGGATACAGGGATTGATCCAAATGTTGATATTGTTGTGGTACAATTGAACAGAGATGATGTGCCACCTGATCATGTTGATGCCTCAATAATACATGACATTGTTAGAGATAATAGCGGTTTCATTAATGACGACGTTGTAGATGATGAAGAGGAAATACTGATCAATGACAGTGATGGCGAAAAAGAAATAGTCCTAAGCAATAATGATACAGACAAAGATTATTAAATATATACAAGATTTACATGTCATTTTTTAATTCGAATAATTTATGTATTTCATGTATTTGTGAATATTACAAGTCATGATTTGTTCCTTTAATTGACTTGTTTATAATCCACATTTGTAGTTGAGTCAATTTCTGATTATGTCCTCTTCAAACCGAAGTGTAGCGAAAGCACGCAGCATACTTCATCAGCTGTTGCAGATGGACTTTTCGGTCCATTCTTCTTTTGGTAGGGCCAAAGAGATACCCGATCTGGTCGATGAGTATACGGCGGAATATATCAACGATGACTTACATGCAAGATTATACAATCTTAAGGAAATTTTAGGGCTAATGAAGGAATATAACCGCGGAAAACTTCGTATGGAAGATGCGATTTTGTCACTTGCACATCTGAATGGAGTCACGAGAGACCAGATTTCTCCTTTTATGACTGGCATGTTGGCTGTAACAATGTCGAGTGCTTCACACAGCTTGACATATACTTCTAAAGCATACGACAACTTACGCAGGGAGTACTTCGGATAGTTTACCTTAAAGTTATTTCGTATTACAATGAAATACGTGTATTTAATATAGAATGACAATGTGTAATGAAATTTTTAGAGGTTATAGATTAAAGTTTACAGTTTTATTATATTCTGCTTGCATTATAGTGTAATGGTCATATCATATTTTAATCATCTCTCTGAGCATAAGCACAAATTCATTCAACCATCAACATTACTTGTATAATGTTTTAACATATTCCACTTGTATTGACATTATTTAAATTTATAAGTTCATAGCTCGCACATATTCAATGATGGCAGCAGGTAGGAGATCACGTCGTTCATGCACTCAATCTATCCCTTCTAATCGTGATGCAATAGAGATAGCATCGCCGTCACATGTTGCATCGCAGGCGCTGATCCCTCAGTCGCGCATATACCGGGCACTGCATGTAAGTCTAGACATATTTCTTTTAATGACTTCTATTTATGTTTAGACTTACATATTTCTTTTGTAACAACATCATTGACCAGACGACGAGGACGTGGACTCATGCGTGGGTTACTTTTAGAGCGACTTATGTGTGAGGGTAAGGTGACGGTAGAATTTCCACAGGACTGCATCTGTTGGGGACAATGATAGGCTGTTTAAATTGGAGGTCGGTGTCTTATGCTGATCTCTTATCCCCTTACCACCCCCCGTTGGGCAGACATGAGAGATGATATGCGACAGCTCATTCGTCAGCGCCTTCAGGTAAATTTTAGTAAATTAAAATTTATTTTGTAAAAGTTCATTTACGGTTAAATTATTTTCTTAATAAGTTTATTGCCTTAATCTATTATTTACGGAACTACATGATAAATTTCACTTGGATTTAAGTGTTTCATACATTTTTCATGCCGTCGATGACATGGTCAAGGAACGGTTCAAGAAGTACCGCGGTGACTTACACCAGCGGTACAAGCGGTGCATGAGCCACGAGGAGGGCGTACTGTCCACACCACCGCACGTGACCCATGACGACTGGCGGATACTCTATAAGGGATTTTTGTTTGAGTCTTTTTAGGTAATATCTACATATTTACGATATCTTAAGGTAACAATTAAATTCATAATTAATAACAATGTATTATGAATAATTTGTTCAGAAGATGAGCAAAATAAATTACGACAAAAGGAAAAAGTTAAAAGTGAACCACGTAACTGGTTCAAAGTTATTTATACAACTTTGTCACGACATGATAAGAAATTGCTGGTAATTATTAAGTTGATATATTCTTTTCATGCATTTATATTAACTTTATTATCCTTTCGATTGCGCAGCGAGATTTTGTGATTGACCAGGAACCCGGACCAGTAGACCTCTATAAAGTGACTTACTGTTGGCAAGCAACGAGATCTTGGGTACATCCTAAGGCTAGCATGAATCGGGTAAAAATCCTTACATTATAAAATTTAATTGCATTGAATTACAATAATGTTATTTGTTATGAAAATTCATGTTTTCATTATAGGCAGTGATGAAAACCTTACGCAGTCATCTCACTCCTGATGGTACTTAGCGGAGTGAGTCAAATATCCTGAGTGAGGTGCTTGGCACCCGTTTCTGGATATGTGTGTATGCTTGACCATAGTGCCAAGCTCATGACACCCATTAGAGCTACCTCCAGCCGATCCGTCGTCGTTGGCGAGAGCGCCGTACGCCGAGTTGATATTGTAGAGAGAGAGGTTGAGCAGCTATGGGTCATCGTCCATGACATCAGGAGTAGGAGAGGTAGAGGGATGTGCAGGAGAAGGGGATCGAGGAGATGCGGGTAGAGCATGAGCGACAGACGACGGAGATGTTTCAGGCTTTCGCTACACGCTTACCCACCGATGCCCCTACTACGCCAAAATAACGAAAAAAGGATGGTCGAAAACCATCTCAAAAGACCATAAAGGACGGTCTTGGACCATCGCAAGTGCTGTCATATTTTGGGGCGTCGTATTATTTAAAGGATAGCCATTAACCGTCTCTAAAGAAGGATGGTCATGGACCATCTCTAAAGAAAGACGGTCATAGACCGTCTATAAACGTAGACATTTTAAGTCAATTATGAAACTTAAAAGGACGGTCATGGACCGTCCTTAAAATGGATGGTCCTGGACCGTCCGTAAAAAGGACGGTCCATGATCGTCAGTAAAAAAGACTGTTATAAGTAGTATCTAATGAACCATAAAATGATGGTTATGGACCGTCCTTACAAAGGATGGCCATCAACCGTGCTTAAAAAGGATGGTTATGAGCAGTATCTGATGAACCTAAAAAGGACGGTCCTAGACCGTCCTTAAAAAGGACTGTTTTGGACCATCCTTTTTAAGGACTGTTATAAGCCGTCTCTAATGATCCTGAAAAGGACAGTTATGAACTGTCTCAAATTTGAATATTTAGAAAAATATGATCGGCCTAAAAGCCATCAGAAAATTTGTTGCAATAAAAATTAAAGAAAAAGAAAAAAAATTAGCAACAATTTTCTTTTTATGTATTTCATCAAATAAAAAAATATTCAACCAATAAATAATCATAATTCATAATCATAAAGAATTGCAGAAAGTTCATTCGGGTTTAGGTTTGGGTTTTCAAGTTTAGGTTTAGGTTAAGGAGTTGAGATTAGGATTAGGTATAGGTTTAGGTTAACGAGTTGAGATTAGGATTAGGTGTAGGTTTAGGTTTAAGGATTTGAGAATACATTTAAGTTTTAAGTTTAGGTTTAGGTTTTAGATTATAGTTTAGGTTTAAGTTAGGTTATAGGTTAAAGTTTAGGGAATTGAGTTTTAGGTTATAGGTTATAGGCTATCATATATCATGTGGATGGATAGGGCAGCAGTAAAACTAACATGACCATCCATCCCCTTGTGAGTTTTAATGGTTCAATATGCATTGCTGCTCTATCCATTTTGTGTAGGACAATCCGTTAACATTGATTTATCTGGTATGTGGCCTATTGACATTACAGGCCACCAGGAAACAACTTGCATTAAAATCAAATTTTACAAATTTCCTATTGACAACCAACAGAACACTAAATATCGGTTAACTGGCAGAAGGAAAAAGAGAGAGAGAGAGAGAGAGAGAGAGAGAGAGAGAGAGAGAGAGAGAGAGAGAGAGAGAGAGAGAGAGAGAGAGAGAGAGAGAGCATACTTGTTACATGTCTTGCAACTGACTTGACCATCAGATTTAGGAGTCTGCTGCTTTGACTTATTGGTTTTAGCAGGTGTCTTTCCAGCATGTTTTGAAGGGTAAGGAGTTGTTGTATGCCCAGCACCCTTCTTTCCACTAGCACCACTTGAATTCATTTGTTTAGTTGTTAACATGTACATCCAAATTTCAAACTGAAACAAATCATCATCATCATCATCAGCTAAAATTTTTTCTCATGAATCCTGACAAACTGAAACAAATAATAAATAAGAGAATAATTTAAAAATCTATACCAAACATCTATTCCACCAATACAAAGGGGAAATAAAAGGCCCTAGACCCTTGGTGGTAGGAATTTGACATTTGACACCCCCCCCCCCCCCGGTAAAAAAAAAAGGCCACTATGTATAGGATTGATTCTTATTGGAAAGGGTTTAGCAAGGCCAATGTCATGCATAACATGAATACTAAAAAAGGATTCTTTCCCAAATGCATAATATGAATATTAAAAAAGGATTAAAAGTATACCTATCTTTTGACCAACAGGTGTAACAAGCTTGGCCTTCTTTTTTGGAGTTGGTGTCTTGGTTACAGATTCTATAGGTCTCTTCTTACCCTTCTCAGCCTTCATAGAGAAAATTACACTACTAAAAAACTGGGTAAAGCCGATAGACTTGGGTTGGTTTTGGCTACGGCTAAAATCCGTCGGAGTTACCGACGACTAAAAGCCGTCGGTGAAGCTCAATAATCCATCGGCCGCCCAACAGTTTTGAATGGTGGACGTCCAACTGTCCAGCATTTTCTCATTTTGTGATCCACATAAGACTTAATTAGGGCTCAATTTTGGGGATCAATCCCAAAATGATGTTAAGAAATGGATGGACAGCATGGATGAAACATATACATCATAATGGGGCCCATAGATCCCTCCCCTTTCCAAAGCTATGTTTACCATTTTTTTTCTTTTGTGAAAAATTGTGAGTTTTGTACATAATGTAAAATAGTGGTGACTCGTTCACGAAAATAGTGGCAATGGTATAGAGTTATCCGGACCATTCAAATAATCCGTCTAGTTCTAAATGTTTAATATTTATAATTTTCTTATATAATACAATATTAACCATCCAAAAAATGGTCCCTCTTGCTTGTACGACTGTTAACATATTTTTTGTTATAAACAATGGTAAATGCACGCTAATTCGGATTTGAAATGTTTATCTTATTTAGAATAGGATTTCCAAAATATCGAGCGCCATTTGCTCTTTTCCCATGTTCATCTCCGCTCTCTCTCTCGATCTCCCTCTCCGCTCGCTCTCTCGATCTCCCTCTCCGCTCGATCTCCGGCCCTCTCCGCTCGCTCGCTCTCTCTCTCTCTCTCTCTCTCTCTCTCTCTCTCTCTCTCTCTCTCTCTCATCATGCTTGTGCAGCTTTTCACAAGCAGCAGTTGCAGCTCAAGCTGGTGCTTCAGTTATCCAGATTTTTGTTGGCCGCATTAGGGTAAGTTTCTCCTTTGATTAAATCCATATTTTCAAGTCTCCACTGAGGAACCATTGATCATAATACAAGATATTCTGCAGGATTGGGCCGACAATCATTCTGGTCCTGAGATAGAAACTGCTTATAAAAGAGGAGAAGATCCTAGATTGGCGCTGGTTAACTCCACATTGTCAATTTATTTTTTGGAATGTTGCCTTGCTGGTGAATTTAAACTATGCAGGAATTATTTTCGCTATGAGACCTCCTTTTTTCTTTCCTCTGTGAAAGCATTTTCTGGATTTTTGAGAGAAATGAATGGTCCAAATTAAAGTAAAAAATATCTACTAATCAAATATTAGAGCCTATAAATCAATTTGGTTTTGGAGTACTTATGTGCGATCATAACCCAACATGGGAAAGAGAGTTCCTCCTCCAAAGCCCTAATCAATGATTCATCCTTTAATTTATTATTTATTTTTTTATTTTTTAGAAAATTTAGTCTTCCATTTCTGAACTAAGAAAACTAAGACACTTAAGCATACCGTTCCATAGTATGCAAAATTAAATGGCCATTGAAAGGGTATTGACAACTATGTGTGGAAAGTCCCACCAGTTGGACCATATGTGAAATTTGATGTTGTTTTGTTAGAAGTTCTGCTCCTGGCTGGTGGGGAGGTCTCTTTTGGCATTTTCAAGATGTTGTACAGGTGTTGTATGTATGTTTGCTATCCATTAGGTACTAACAAAGCTTATGATTATATATATATATATATATATATATATATATATATATATATATATATATATATATATATATATATATTTCTTTTTCTTCATCATGTTTTGGATTTTTCAAGCTGGTTTCTTAAATACAATCTCATGGGGGAATGTTGATGGCCCTATTCCTTGGAAACTCAGGAAAGTCCAAATTTTGAATGGGCTTAGAGTAAGAAATTCAAAATATGGACCAAATGCCATATTTTGAGGGAGGTTTCTTTTGTTCATGCTCATGTTATGTAACATGATCATCTTTGTGTATTGGGAGTTCCATTCCACTTTAGTGATTTTTGGTTTCTGATTGTATATGTTATAATATATTTCTTTCTATTAAATAGCAATTTCAGTTACAAGAACTAATTAATCCTTGTCAAGGGGCATCATAACACAATAATGCAGAGAATTGTACACCTATTTGTGTTTTTATTTTGCTACAAGGATGATACACATTTTCATGAGGTGAAGCCATGTCTTGTTGATTAGCCATCAACACTTTTTAAAGGATCTTGAGCATTCTTTCTTGTAATTCAGTGTTAGGAAGTTCATTCACCTACATTTAGCTGAAAGCCTAAAATATATGCTTATTGTGCAAAGTAATAATTTAATTTCTTAGACAACAACATCTTTATTCCATACACAAATTTCTTTTAAACAGTGACAACCATTATTTGATGGTTAGGATCATCTAATCAGTGGGATTTTGGGTACATATTCCATCAATAGTGGGGCCTGCAGTCTGGATTTAGGCACGGGTACCACACATGTAGGGTGGATGTCACTGCAATATAGGAAAATGGTGGAAATTATGCACATAGCAGTCTAGCCCATCAGCTACCCTTAGCCACAGGACACAATGGCATATGTGTCTTTTGGTCTATCAATGGAAGGTCATTCTGGTGGTGTACGGATGTATATCTAGTATTATATGCTTGGATGTTCGCCTCCACTATCAAAATTATTTTCTTTATCAACACTTTAACTATCTTGGTCAATGTTGCCTGCATTTTTTTATTTTTTATTTTTTGGCTATGTGGACACTTGGAGGACTTTTGTTTGACATGTGCAAGTTCTTTTTTATTATGTGCAATGTGTTGTCCTGTTTTCATTTTGTCTGCATTGATGTGGATCCTTTGGGTGTTTATATAGAAAGTAATGAGAGATTCGTTTTTGATGAGTTTGTTGATAATAAAGGTGTGGTTTTTCCAATGGATGCATCTTTTTCATTAAACAGGTCAAGAAAACTGTCTACACTGTGTTGCATGTTGGTGATGTGATTCGTTTGGGCCAGCAGGTAAACATTTTTCATTCTTGTTTGCCTTTGATGTAGGAATATTTGGTTTTAGCCTTTTGCCTCTCTTCCTTATTAATTTTTGTAACATAGTAATCAAAAGATAAAAGAGATCTTTGGTCTTTTAATTTATATCATTCATTTGATTCCATGCATTTTGCAGAAATTCAACTGTTTGTATAGTGAAATCAAATTCTGTTCCTTGATCATCATCATCCAAGCCTTATCCCAGATAGGTAAATCAGGAACTCCTAATTGGTGCATTCATATGACCAGTTACCAAACTCTTTCCAATGAAACATAATTGGATTGGTTGGACAAAAGAAAGTATGAAGTGGAAATTGGAAAATATAATTCTTAGAACAGAAAATTTGTAACCAAGTACAATTTCAGTAGAAAAAACATGTGATTTTCTAAAGTTGACTCAACCAAGTTGCTCCTGTTTACCAAAATCTTTTGGATATCCAGTTGAAGATAGTCTTAAGAAAAAAGCATAAAAAGAAAAGTAAAAAAAAAAACAACAACGATTGAAGATGAGTTACAAAGTGAAGAATAAATCTGTATGCTAAGGGAAAAATCTTGAATTAGAGTCCTCTCGAACCAATCAAAGCACATAATAACTCCAGATAATCATCTAGAGCTTATCTGGCTTGAAGAATTATAAAGGGAAAAAAAAAAAAAACCATGGATAGGCGAATGTCTATCTGAAAATCATACACAAATGTGGATATTTAGCCGGACATGGGGCTGACTTAATATTTTTAGAGATTCATTTTTGTTCTTAATAGCTATTGGTTGAGCTAATCTAGTATGCTTCTCTCTCTTGTGGATCTTTAGCTAGACATGGGGCTGACTTAATGTGAGATATAGTTGACTCAAGACAGGTAATTGATCACTACATGTTCTATTTAATGTTGAAGACAACTATGACATGAATTTATACACATGCTTCGTTTGTTATTTCTTGTTCCTGTCAAAAGAATAGTTAGATTAAAATTTTACGTATTCTTTTATGGCTTTGACATACCAGTGGCTCTATATGAGTAATTTTTAGGGAGTTCTCTATTCTCTCACCTCCTCTCTTTTTAAGGGAGTTCTCTTCTACTGGCACACATCTAATTCTTTAGTTTTAGATAGTATTTTCCTTCATTTTATCACGATATGCCATTTGAATTCATTAGAGGCATTTATAAATTTGAAAATTTCCATGTCTCTAGACTTTCTGCTATCTTCATCTTAGCTTTCATTAGTTATTAGGAGGAAGAAGTTATGTTCTATTTTTGTAATCTATGCCATGGGCGCATGCACAATCTTCTTTTTGGTAGGTATTGGTGGGTATAAAGTTCCATGTTTCTCTTTGCGATTGATGAATTTCGGTTGAGGTGCTGCAAATGTGTTTTTCTTTTGTGCTGGTTTAATTAATGACGACTAGAGGAGGTATGGATCATTAGGCTTCATGGTGGACATGTCTGTAATTTATTAGTGATGAACTGATTGAAGCTAAGTCACATTCTTTACAGATATGCTGGATTGAAAAGACACCTTCTAATCTATACACATTTTTCAAAGGATGGAGATAAATCTCCTGATCCTATCATGAACAATCCATTATCTCAAAATCCAGGTAATTTTAATTTCTATCTTTATACTTTCATATGAAATCGATAATGGGTTTGGATTTTTGTTTGCCTTCATACCAAATTTCTCTCATATGTTTGGATTTTTATTTGCCTCTATACCAAAATTCTCTCACACTCTCTATAATTTTTTGTGTTCACTGTTAGCTCATTCATTACCTGTGCAAATAACATGTGGGGCCGCTTCATCTACAATGCTGAGCTGGAGAAGATGGTTGATAAGGATTTGTCACATTTGTATCCAGAGCATGGGAGCTACTTTTAGATGTCGGTATGTCAAGCCATGCTAAGAAGGATATTGTTGTTGCGGTGCCTAATGGCAATCTTGTTTTTGTCCTCAGTTTACGTTGGAGCAATACAAACAACGTGCCTTAATGGGATCTCCACAAGGAGTACGGACGTAAAAAGAAGCTATTCTTCTTCAGATAGGTGAACACTACGCTACATGCCATTTGATATTTAAACACTGTTGTAGATCTACCATGGTCTGAACTCTAGACCTAGATATTAGGATTAAGCGACTAGCACCATTGGGCTACAGGTCTAATCTGTGAATATTGTTGAGGCAACAATTTAATGTACTTGTGAGTTGTAATCAATCATTCACCACCAGTATCCTGAGAACTTTTGGTGGTGCAGCATCAGGAAAATTCACACCATTTGGTGCATTTTGCACAGGAGTTGCTGGTGGTGCAACATCAGGGAAGACTACTCTATGTGACATGATCATTGAGCAACTTCATGACCAACATGTTGTCCTTGTCAAGCAAGTAATTTTCTGCTCCCAAATGCCTATTCATTTTAACCTTTTGATCATTAACAATTGATCCATTGAGGGAAAAAAGGGGGGAAAAGAAAAAAAGAGAGAGATGTTAATGTTGAAGTTCAACAAGCCCTTCTTTAGGTTAAATGAGTCTTGAGTTTGGACCTTTTTTATATAGCTACTGGAGAACAGACTGATATCATAAAGGTGGTACTTGTGCTCTCATCTTAAATTTAGTTTGGTGTCATACAATTTTTCCTATCCATTTGATGTCAAAGCAAGTTCTTTCCTCATGTTTTTCCCTCTTTTTTTTTTTTTTCTTTTTTACTTTTCTCCAAACCCAATGGAGTGCTTTGCCAGAAAAGTGTAGTAGTAGTTGCAACAACTAATGTGAGTGAAGGGACTGTTACAATCAGTTGTGGGTTTTAATTTGTGTGTTTATATGTACATATGAATGTGTATGTATGTATGTGTGGAAATTTGTAAGTTTTGAGTGTTGGAGGTGATATACAAAAATGGATTCTGATTTGGGTTGTCAATATTTCATTGTGGTTGTCTTCTTTTTTCAAGAGGTCATTTGATTTTTTGTGGAATTTGATTGATGGGTCTGATTTAAATCAGGGGTTTGGTAATGGGTTTATAATGTAATGCCATTTTCCGCATAATCTGTTAGGGTGAATGGTTTTTGTATTTAATTTTTGAAAATGATTTGAATGATGGATTTTGTATGAGTGTTCTCCACCTGGTATTTAATCAGTAGTGATTTGACTGTTGGGTTTCATACAACTCAGGTATTTAATTGTTGTTTTCTATTGGCAGTGATGTTAGCATGAGCAGATACTTTCTAAATGTTACAGTTTTCTAGTATTAGCATACAACTTGGTCTGTAATTGGTTGGAGTGAGTTTTTTTTTTCTCTATGATGTTAGCATGTAGCTTGGTAAAGTCCACATACACCTCTTTATGTTCACCTCTATCTGTGGATAGATGCGTATATGCATGACATCTGACCTGTGCATCAGGTGTGCCCCACTGTGTATATGACCTGGCTTAAAATCAGGCAGGTAGCAGGCCACATGTTGTATGAGTTGCAATGAGTATGGACTGTGGTCATTCTTCTAAAACCATCAACAGCTTTCTGACAGCCTACCTGATGAGCTGACTGTCCTCTTCTTTAGGACAGATCACCTAACTACATGATGCCTGGCTTGGATGTCCAACACAAGTGCTAGGTTGGCACATGCAATCATGTGGCACGCCAAGCTTTGATAACAATAATTGTTGGAAGTTGATTCATTATTGTGGTTTCTTATGTGAAGTTTGCGATGTTTCAACAAAGCAAGAACATCAGAGAAGGCAATAGTTATAGGATTGGGAGGGCTCCATCTTTTTGCAGTTATTGTTCTCAGTACGTAGCAACTGATGTTGGGTGCTAAGAAGAAAAATTGGGAACATACATGAAGCAAATTGGATGTCATTAAAACATCATGGTGAGCCCCACAAGTCCTTTTGTACTTTAGACTTTCGGAGTCCGAACTCATTCTTTTGAAAAATAGAAAAATGGGAATATTGGTAAATATGGATTTTCTTGTTAAGAAGAAAATGGAAGATGGATTGAAAAAACATAAAAGAGATTTTTCAAACTGATGAAGAGCTCACATCTTGCACATGTGCATATTGACTTGTGTTTTCCTGTGGATGGCAGAGCTCCACAAGTGTGTGGGCTTTGCAAACTTCGGTTGGTTAACCGGTGCCATGTATCTCAGCTTTCTCTCATTTCTTCTATTATGTCTTGTTCTCTATATGGTTAAGTAGTGTTATATGTGTTTGTCTACCTTTCTGTCCATCTGCCTATCTATCATCCCCTATTTTTCTGCCTGTCTGTCTCTCAATCACACATTGTGCAATGTCACTACAAGAAAGTGGGCCATTACTGCGTTCTTCTGATGATGTGTAATCCTCTTAATAACTCTATGATAGGCACTGGATTCTCATTTTCAATTTTCAATTTTCAATTTTGTTTTTTGTTTTTTTTTTTCCATTTCCTTATCCTAGAACTGAAATGCAGATGAACTGTTGGATCCTTGGCCCCAAGATATACAACATGCTCATTTTCAGTTTGTGTAATGTTATGTTATCTAGACCATTTGTCAGCTGGGCCCCACTTTGGAAAGACCATATTTCTTGAAAAATTTGCAACTTCTTTTACTTTGACTTCTTTATTACTTACATATGCAATTTCTTATTTTCATTTTTCAATTTCTTTATTACTTACATTGCCTTCAATGCTGTGTATCAGCCACCGAGCTGTTCATTTGTTAAGCCAGTGGTTAGCTTAGCCTTTGTCTCTAGCCATAACTATGCATCACTCATTACAAGGTCTAGGTAGAGGATCCAATGTTTGTTAGTTAAGCCGGTGTTACCTTTGCCTTTCTCTAGCCATATCCATGAAATCGTTAATTACAAGGTCTAGGTAGAGTATCCGGTGTGGCTAAATGGGCTTCTCTGGTTGGTGTTTTATTTAACTTTTCCCTTTGTTTCTTATTCTACCAAGTTGTTTCAAATTGATATGATGTGCAGGGTCATCTCGTAGAACTGAGAAATATCATCATTGATGCAACATCTGATGCAGTTTTTATAGTTCTACGAGAAATATCATCATCTCATAGAGCTAATCACATTTTGATGCAGTTTTTAAATAATTGGAGTGTGTTTCCATGTTCAGACACAGAACGATGATTTGGAACAATATCATACTACCAATACAGCTGCAGAATCTGAAATTTCATTCAATAGGCTTAACAAAACCCAGCTGCACAGACCTTCAAGCTCTTTTAATCTAAGGAGCATGAGTAGTTGAATGGATACAATTTAGTCATTAGTATGTGGAAAAGAGTAAGTAATCTTCTTTGTTGCTTCTTAATTGCGAATGGTCAATCTTACTAGAGATTCTCACCGTTGATGTTAAGTCATTTGTGCAGCTTGAGGGATCTTTTTGTTAAATGGGCCACACATGGCTGGGCTCCATTTTTTTATTAAAAAAAATTTAAAAATCCCCAAGTGACTTCTTGTTAAAAAGCAAACAACCAAATTGTAATTTTCTGTCTGCTTTTGGGTACCCATGTGACTTGAATTGCAAATGCTCTGTCTAAATCACGAGGAAATGGAAAAAGTTAGAAATGTTTGCTAGTATTCACGAGGAAGTAGTCTTCAAAATTCAGTTACATGCCATTCAAAATTCAGTTATATGCCATTCATATTGAGTTTCTGGAATCCAAATTGCAATTATGTTTACTTTTAAGTTGTAGTCAAGCTAAATGTTAGTTTGATTGCAAGGCATACAAGAAGCTAAATGTTATTTATGGTTGTGAAACAACATTAACTTCTGTCATTTCCTCATTCACACTTGTGCATCCAAGTACATCGATGACCATTTATTTCTAAAAGTTGATAATCCCACTGTTATGGACAGTCCCTGTCTTATTTTTTAGGTGTGATTGCAGGGCATACAAGAAGCTGACAGATCTTCAGAAGGGTTCTACAATCTACATCCGTTCTAGCATCATCATCATGTTGAAGAACTCAACAATCAAGGTGGGTTTGTCATATGATGGTAGATTTTTTCCTTTTGGGCTGTGTTTGCAGGGCATACAAGACATTCTTTTTTTTTTTTTTTTCATATCTGTAGACTGGGGGAACTGGGAAGAAATTTAATATGTTGTTTGCTAAAGTTTGCTGAAATCTCCCAGGCTAGAAGATCCTAGCCTTTTTTTGCTGTTGTGGCCTGAAAATAGACAGTTACTGAGAGAAATGTGACATTGGTCCTCATTCTAGGGTGGTGCATGTGGTGACCCTTTCTCTTGTACCTTGGGTTGACCTTTTTGTGATGATTGGAGAAGATTATTCTTTTTCTTCTATTTCTATCTTCTTCTTCTTCTTTTTTTTTTTTCAAATCAACTAACTGGGCTGAATTTTTAAAAGCCCAGAACCGTGGATCTGATTCGGGACTGAACCGTTCTTTATGGTCCGGTTCCAGTTCGGTTCTAGGATGCTAACGGTCCGGTTCCGGTTCCAATATTCAGAGAACCATTAGGAACGGTTCGGTTACGGTTTCACCCCAAAACTGGCTATTGAAGGGAACACGTATGACCTCCATTTTTTAGCTTTTCATGCCATTATGTGATCATATTGCATCCACCAGGCTGCCACTAGAATCTTGGCTCCGTCAACTCGTCCGTCTGAGGCAGCAAATCACCAACTTGCAAGGGAGTTGTGCACAGATCAGAGGGGTAGCAACTCATACACAGGTTTGAATTTCTAACAACAACATAGCGTGGTTAATTCTTTGTAATTGGCTTTCATTTTTTTTCTTCTATAAACAACATTTGATTTTATTTTTATTTCATCTTTTCAGGCCATGTATGCCAATACTTCCATCTCTGTTGGAATGAAAGGTGCAAGCAAAGCAATGGCAGCTTTGAATAAATTATGTACTTTTTCTGACATGTAACGGACCATTAGATGTGATTTAACTTTTATTGTCAATGTCCAAAAATCAAATATAGAGTTCAGGTGTACAGCTTCCCAAGCTTACCAATGCATGTCATCTGTGTTTATTGCATGATCATTTACCTTGCCTTTTCCTCTCTAAGTAGTGAAGAATATTGTTCATCTCCTAGGGTAGTATAATGTTTCTTGTACATTCTCTTATGACCTTCCAAATACATTGGTGTTTTCAGCAAATGGCACCAGCAAAGCAGGCTAAACTGATGCAAGAATTCTAGAAGCAGTCAGCACAAATGGACATGACGGTAATTTTTGTTGATACTAATTCCTACTCGAGCTTTCAATACTCTTTATATTTATTAGCTTACACTGCATCTCGATGCACGAGCAAATTGAATTGTGAATATTACATTTAGTACTCACAACGAGGAAACTGCCCTCAAATTTAGGACATGGTACATCCCACATGGATACAACATACATGCCATTTGCACGATGAGTGGAATGATAAAATAGGAAAGTATGCATATTGACACAGGTATAAAAAATCTCAATGGATGAAGCGTCCATAAACTTTTGACGCTTTATAATATATATGCATTATTTTGGAGACATTTTGTGGAAATATGTAGAAATATGAGAAATATGAAAAGAAACATATATCTGTGGGTTATCAGAATCAAAGTGTCCATGAGGTTGTCGAAGTTATAGTAGAAATATTTAAGAAATGAAAATGCATGTATTGTGACACATCACAGCCTAATTGTCGCTGAGGTTTTTGTGATGTCCATGTGGTCATCAGATCAATGCTCCAGATCACTTAACCATGTCCCACTTGCATAGATCATCAAAGTTGAAGTGCCTGGAAGGTTCTTGCAGTATGCATGGTGGGCCCATCAGATCAACTGCACATATCCCTAAAATTATGGGCCCTCACATGTACTCTTTGTATCAGAATTGAAGTGTGTGTTGAGTTTTTTGTGGCATCCATGTCAGGGCCCATCAGTTGAATGTGGACTGCATTTCTAGCTTTAAAAGCCAAGGACTTCAAGAAAACCCCCACAGGTCGAGCAGCAAAAAAGGAAAGAGACTTGAATGATATGCGGTCTCTTTTTCTCCAAGTAGTGAATGATTACTGTTCGTCTCCTAGGGTAGTATAATGTTTCTTGTACATTATGTTATGACCTTCCAAATACACTGGTGTTTTCGGCAAATAGCACTAACAAAGCAGGCCAAAGTGATGCAAGAATTTCAAAAGCAGTTAACACAAATGGACATGACGGTAATTCCAGAAGCATATATCCAATTCAAATATTTGAAATTTGGATGATATATTTGATTTGGATTTCCTCCTTTTCTATTGTGTAGACTTACCTTCTCAAATAGGTTGGTTCGTTCAGAGCATTGGAGAAATGGGTATATCTAGTTTTGGATTTGTGCGTTGATTAATACACATCCATAATAAAATATACCAATTTCTCTAAAGCCCTAATGAACCAACTTATTTGAAAAGAAAAAGCCTACACAAAAGAAGAAATCAAAGTCAAATATATCATCGAAATTTTTTTTTTAATTAATGAGAATCGCTGACAGTTTTTAGCCGCCGAGAATTTCGACGGATTGGAGCCGCCGATAACGGCGAGAGTTTTTAGCCATCGACAACATCGATGGATTTTAACCACCGACAATGTCGACGGATTTTAGTCGTCGAAAACTTCAACGATTTTTGTCACGCCCCAAACTCAGAAATCTGGTTCACAAAATTTTTGATCACCGAATCTGGCACCGACAGCTTCTGTAGAACTCCATTCTTGGCTCCCAGCGTCCATTCACCAGGTTCCGATCCTAAAATGCTACGAGGGGGATTTTCAATATCAGTTTGATTCGTAATAAGCATAACCAAAGGCATAACCCACAAACAACAACCAAAAATTTCATTACAAGTACAATGAGCATAAAGGAAAATACAATGATGATGAACAAAAATTTCAACATGATCTGTAAAGAACTCCTGCCTTAGCGCTGCTGCGTCCCAACGTCACCTGCATGCAATGGCCGTGCATAAGCTTATAGAAAGCTTAGAGGGTGGTGAAAGTGTGTGCGCAAGGTAGTAATATGAACACGCAATATTAGAGTAATGCGGAATATGCTGCTGGATCCATGAATACCATAAGCCGTACCAAGTCTATGCGATGCAAGATATGAATGATGTCGACCATACTAAGGCCATGCGGTGCGAGATGCAACTCAAGCATGCGAATCCTCATCAAGTCAACATATCAATATAGCTCAAATTTAGGATATCACCGGGGTCTAGTATACTCTAAACCAGATCGCCGTCCCATCGCGCGTAATAAGGTAAGTGGAAGAGATCTCACTATCCGTCTGTCAATATCGGGTTCGACTCGTCGATAGCAGATCCATTTCTTGAGCTGGTTAAACTCAGCCTAGCGTTACCTTCTGTAAGCCCCGTATCTTATACCGTACCGTTCCATAGACTTCTGCGGTCTTACCGGTCGAATTCTGAAAACCTTCGACCCTTAACCAATATTTGTGTGCGACCCTGATTCGTATGCTGTTAACCCGTATTGACTCAACCCAAGACTTTTACCATAGCGACCGCGCCGTTGTTGGGGTTTCGATGCCGTGACTTGCGCGCCGAGGCGATACCCTGGTCAAGAGATGTGGGCCAACGTTCGGTGAGAAGAAAACGCCGCGCGTTGCGAAATGCAAGAGAATCTCTATGAGGTGTCACATCAATCCCATCAATTCATCAATCCATTACATGTCAAGTACACATCACCTTTCACTCATTCCCAAAGAACTATAAAAGTCAAGAATCTCTTACAAGCCCATACCTCTCTTACACCAAAAGCCCTCAAAGTCAAAAAGTTCTTACACCACCCGTGCTTTTCTTACACAAATGGCCATAAAAGTCAAGATTTTCTTACACCCATCACTCACCACATCCATCACCCATCTCTCTCTACCTTTACAACTCTCTCTCTTTCTCATTTTCAAACTAAAAAAAAAATCTAAGGAGAGAAATTTCATACGTATGAGAATTCTTCAAGCCTCTCCATCTCTTTCAAAACTTCAAGTATGACCCACTTTTCTACCTCATGATCTCCCATCCTAACCATCCATTCCTCATCTCCTCCATTGGAATCAAAGCTAAGGTGCTAAGGAACTCATAGGAGCAAGAAGATCGAACGGTGGGTGCTCCTCTAGATGTAAAAAATCTGATTTATATATCCTAGATGTTTTCTTTCTTTCATAAGGGAAGTGTAGGACCCACCAATCATTGGTGAGGATCCCATACAATTCCATGGTTGTGGCCTAATGGACTACCTTATGCATGCATGATCCATGCATGGGGCCTTTCTCTATGGGCCCCATCATGATAGTTTTATTTCATATCATATTATGTTTGGGTCATCTAGACCTTATAACCATGGTGGGGATGACATCCTCACGATGCATTTTAATTATAGGCTATGCATGTGTAAGATCTATGTTGTAAATGTATATCTAGGTATGATGTGCGGGTGTGATTGATCTTGGGAGGGCTCAATAGTGGCGGAGCCCCTTTCCCTATGGCCGGATTGTCCTTCTATCTCTCTTTTCCTTCATTTTATTTTCTGATGTGTGTGGCCCATTAATGTATTTTTTTTATTATTTAACTTATATAATAAATTTTATGTAAGTACATGTTGCTGTCTAGAATTTTCTAGATAGTTTCTGGTTGTTTTTGGACCAGATTTTGGGACTGTTTGAGGGACTATTGATACTTATTAAATATACTTTTCTTAAAGGTGAGGATCTCATCTTAATGTCCTCCAAATTTCAGCCCCAACTGACCTTCATTGGGGTCCTAAAGGTGTGGTCCAAGTGACGTGGACAGTCTGAATTTTATACACTGTTCCAGCAACATTCCACCATGGACAGTTGGATTTTTTGAAATTTATTAAAATACCTATGCGTATTTAAAAATTATAAAAATTTTTAGGAGTGTGTTTCACTTATGTTAGGACCCACCTACAAAATTTTGGGGCCAATGGACGCCTGTACACACCATGGTGATGGCGGGACCGACCCATTATAATATGGTGTACAGATCAGTCCAATTTTCAGGACAGATTGATTTATGTAAATGAATTAAAATATTTACAGATATCTAAAAATTCTGAAATTTTTTAAGAGTGTGGTCCACTTATGTTAGAACCCATCTACCAAATTTCAGGGCCAATGGACCCCTGTACACACCGTGGTGAGGGCCGGACTGGCCCACCACGTTAGGACGTACAGGTCTGTCCGATTTTTCTGGACAGTATGTTTTGTTTAAATTAATTAAAATACTTATAGATATTTAAAAATTATGAAATTTTGTAGGGATGTGTCCCACCTATGTAAGTATTACTCTGTGAAATTTCAGCCTCAAGTGACCCCGTTTGAGTATCCAAAAGAATGGGCCAAGATGGTTGAACTCCCAGATTTTTCCTGCTGTGCAGTCCAGCAATATGCCTTAATAAAAAATCATAATTCAAAAATATTTCTTCTGATGGTGGGCCATCTTTTTGGGTTTCCTCTCATTGTATGCATGATGAGGGACCTTCGCCTTCAATTTTAAGAGTTTTAGAGGCCTTGAACCCACTCGAATGGAGTGTCCAAATTTAGGACAGCAACATGTTATAATTATGCTGGCCTTGGGATGAAATTTTGAGGAGTGGGGCCCACCATATTATAAAGATCTTATAGGAAATAATTTATACCTTTAGTTCCTTAAATGTTGGGATTAATGAATGTACTTTTGAGGCCCACCACAGTTAAATTTAATTGGGTCCATGAATGTAGCTAGTTGTTGAACTATTTAAGGCCCATAGAGTGGACCCATTTGATGTGTTCCAAGGCCCATGGGATTAGGCCCGTTTGATATGTATAAGGCCCATGGGTCGAGAATCATTTGATACAATCTAAGGCACATGGGTTATGACCCATTGCAATGCACATAAGGCCCATTGGTGCGGCCCATTGATGTGGCCCATTTGATGAGTAAAAGGCCCATTTGACATGACCCATTTGATGTAATTAAGGCCCAATGGGGTGTACCTAATGTCCATTGCAATGTGTGATCCCAATCTGGTTTACGTAATGTTATTCACTACGGGCTACACCTTGGGAGCAATGTTGGTTTGACATTCATATTGCGAGTATAATGTTGGTTAAATGTCCACATTACTCTCTCTAGGGCCCATTAGTAGGCCCGTACTTGTTGTATGCAAGCTGTCTAGGACAACTGCGTTGTAAGGATATGGCATTACTTTATAACATGCTTAGTATAACTCCATGACGCAAAACCCATTTGTATCGGTCCATTTGATCGGCCTACTTGTATCGGACATTTAATTGATTTAGTCCATATGATTGATTAGGCCCATCTTGATATATTTGTGGCCTGTTGATAAGGCCATATATGAGGCCCGTTGTTGAGGCCCACCTTGATGTGTATGAGGCCCGTTGTTGAGGCCCACCTTGATGTGTTTGAAGCCTATTGTTGAGGCCCACCTTTATGTGTATGAGGCCCGTTGTTGAGGCCCACCTTGATGTGTATGAGGCCCGTTGTTGAGGCCCACCTTAAATATATATGAGGCCCATGTTGCAAGGTCCATTGTGATGTATGCAAGGCCCATAGGTCATGGCCCATTGTAATGTATGTAAGGCCCAATTGGTGCGGCCTATTCGATATATTTATGGGGTACATGTCATTAGGCCCATCCTGTTGTATTGGTGACCCGTCCATTGATGCTCACCCGTGGTATATATTTGAGGCCCATTTGTAGGGCCCACTTATTGTGTATTTAAAGCTCATGGGTTGTGACTATAGTGATGTATATTAGGCCTATGTGATGTAGCCCATACTGATGTGTATTAGACCCACGTATGTGACTCACCTGCGAAGTATATTTGAGGCACATTGTGATATATCTGAGGCCCATGGGTGGGACTCATCCAGATGTATTTGAGGCTTATGGGCAAGGCCCATTGTGATATGTGTTAGGCTCATGACCAGGGCCCACCTGTTTCATATATTTGGCCCTTGTGTGAGGCCATGTGCCCATTATATATTTGATTATATGTGGGCCATTCTTTGGAGGTAATGTTGTTTAAATGTCTACATTGTCGACGCCGGTTATTGATACCGTTTATGAGTATGTGACATCATAACATCATGATACATGCCCATTCGCATCATCTGCATGTTTGTTATGAGATGTGATTGACCATTACATATGTCATTGAGTAGGATGATGTGAGACTCCCTGATAGGTGGTGATTATCTCACATGAGCGCATGACATGCACAAGATTGATGCATGATTGGATTGTATGACTCATGCATCTTGCATTGTATTGTGATTACTGTATGCCCTAGTGACATCAGGGCCGTAGCCTCCACAGGCATATTGTGGATGGCCAAATGGGACACCGAAAATTTGTTCGAGCATCGGTCCGCCATATATGGCCCTGGGTGAAAATTCGTAAACACTCTCTTGGTTCCAGAGGTTGCTCTAACGTCTAGACCGAGTGGGTAGATGAGCGTTGAGTGACGATTACCATAGGGCTGCGCTCTCCACTGTGTCGTGGTCGGTTCGAAGGGGGTGCGGCCTTACCCACCCGAGGGAGTAGGCATGGCTAGGCTGAGTTTGACCAGCTCGAGGAATGGGTCCGCTATCGGCGAGCCGGGTAGGTATTGACAGACTATTGACAGGCGGATAGTGAGGTCTTTTTCACTTACCCAGTTGTGCGCTTGATTGGGGCGGTAGGTGGTGTGAAGTGTAATAGACCCCGTTGATTTTCTTAGAGAGGAACCGTACTGATATGAGGATTGACATGATATTATGACACCCCGTCACTATTGTGCATGTGCGCGGACACACGTGGACGGATGCTGATGTGCGAGGGTGTGATGTGGGCGGGGCTGAGGCTTGAGCGAGCTATCACACTGGGCGAGCTACCAGTGGTTGGCAGGCTACTGTGCTGACAGGATACTGAGTAGGAGTTGCATACTCATTCATTCATCCATTCACTATCCACTCGGGCTGGTGGTGCGCAACTAATTGTTGTATATCTTCATTATGGTCAGGATTTCGTTTGGGTGCGCGACTAAGCTGAGATTAAGAGTTTACCACGTTGAGTCAGACTATTCAAATTTAGGTATGGGACTGGTTTGAATAGAGGTTCCTTGTGGTGGACCCCGTAACCTGCGATACTACGTACTATCATCCCGACATCACACTCCATCATGGTCATTCCATTAGCACCATATAATGTATATTCCATTACATCTTCGGCGTGTGGCATTGTGGGTTGTTATGTTTCTGTATTCCTTTGACTTAGATGAGAGTGATGATATTTGTTAGCTCTTTTGAATTGTGTATTACATTATATCCTTGTCATTTGACATTTGATTATCTATGACTCATCATTTGCATAGCTGTCCTATATTGCGTATTTTGATATTGATTAACTTATGGAGTTGTTCATACTTTCGCTTATTCTGTTATCGCATGATTATAATCTTGTCAGTATTTCTGTTTACGCTGATAATTCCTGCTCTTATCAGTGTTTCTGCTTATTCAGTCATTTTATGGTTTATGGATTAATAGCTCTCCGGTATTGTATGATTATGATATTGTATTGAATACTTGACACTTATCTCGTGCACATACTTACACCACCCTCTAAGCTTTTTATAAGCTTATGCACGATAGATGCGTGCAGGTGATATTAGGTTGCAGTAACATTGAGCTTGGAGCGTGCAGTTATTTTCTGGAGCTTTGATTTTGAGATATATATTTCCCTTTCAGCATTGTATTCAAATGATTATATTAGTGGATATGTGATGATGATGTTGCCTTTATGATTTGGGTAAACTTGTGGTTATGTTTATTACTAGTTAAATGTACAAAAAAAATTCTCCTTGTAGGATCACAGGATCGGAAATTTGGCATATGAATGCTAGGAGCCGAGAATGGGGTACTACGGAGGCTGTCGGCACCGGATTCGACAATCGGAATTCCTGTGAATCTGATTTTCGAGTTTGAGGCGTGACAGAAGTTGGTATCAAAGCATAACTTAGGAATACATGGAGATAACATCACATATCTGCTAATAGCTATCCTTCACTCTATGATTGTTGAAAACTTAGAATGATTAGATCCCCGAGTCCGAAAAACTTAAAGATCTTCTGATGTAGTTCCTTACCGTTGAGATTGAGGCTGTATAGTGTTCCAGTTCGATCGTTTTTAATTCAGGATTTTAAGTCCTGTTAGATCATCGTATTGTTGGCAAGGCGTTTTGGGAGCAGGGGATTGAGATTCAGAGGCATTGTTCCATTCTCTTAGGTGTTTGATTATGTTTGCATGTTGTGTTCGGATAGAATTTTCCTCCCTTGGTAAGCTCTTTATTGGTTATGTTGTGGTTTAAATTTTGAGGACGAAATTTTTATTAGGAGGAGAGTTGTAAGCCCCGTATCCTATACCGTACCGTTCTATTGACTTCCGCGGTCTTACCGGTCGAATTCCGGCAACCTTCGACCCTTAAACAATATTTGCGTGCGACCCTGATTCGTATGCCGTCAACCCGTATTGACTCAACCCAAGACCTTTAGCATACCGACCGCGTCGTCGCTTTGGTTCCGATGCCGCGACTTACGCGCCGAGGCGATATCCTGGTTAAGAGATGTGGGCCAATGTTCGGTGTTAAGAAAACGCTGCGCGTTACGAAACCCAAAAGAATCTCTACGAGGTGTCACATCAATCCCATCAACCCATCAATCCATCACATGTCAAGTACATGTCAAGTACACATCACCTTTCACCCATTCCCAAGCAACTACAAAAGTCAAGAATCTCTTACAAGCCCATACCTCTCTTACACCAAAAGCCCTCAAAGTCAAAAAGTTCTTACACCACTCATGCTTTTCTTGCACAAATGGCCATAAAAGTTAAGATTTTCTTACACCCATCACTCACCACATCCATCACCCATATCTCTCTCCCTTTACAATTCTCTCTCTCTTTCTCATTTTCAAACTCAAAAAAAAATCTAAGGAGAGAAATTCCATACGTATGAGAATTCTCCAAGCCTCTCATTCTCTTTCAAAACTTCAAGTATGACCCACTTTCCTACCCCATGATCTCCCATCCTAACCATCCATTCCTCATCTCCTCCATTAGAATCAAAGTTAAGGTGCTAAGGAACTCATAGGAGTAAGAAGATCGAACGGTTGGTGCTCCTCTAGATGTAAAAAATCTGATTTATATATCCTACATGTTTTCTTTTTTTCATGAGGGAAGTGTAGGACCCACCAATCATTGGTGAAGATCCCACACAATCCCATGGTTGTGGCCTAATGGACTACCTTATGCATGCATGATTCATGCATGAGGCCTTTCTCTATGGGCCCCATCATGATAGTTTTATTTCATATCATATTATGTTTGGGTCATCTAGACCTTATAATCATGGTGGGGATGACATCCTCACGATGCATTTTAATTATAGGCCATGCATGTGCAAGATCTGTGTTGTAAATGTAAATGTAGGTATGATGTGCGGGTGTGATTAATCTTGGGAGGGCTCAATAGTGGCGGAGCTCCTTTTCCTATGGCCGGATTGTCCTTCTATCTCTCTTTTCTCTCATTTTATTTCATGATGTGTGTGGCCCATTAATGTATTTTTCTTTTTATTTAACTTATACAATAAATTTTATCTAAGTACATGTTGCTGTTCAGAATTTTCTGGATAGTTTCTGGTTGTTTTTGGACCAGATTTTGGGACTGTTTGGGGGACTATTCATACCTATTAAATATACTTTTCTAAAAGGTGAGGATCTCATCTTTATGTCCCCCAAATTTCAGTCCCAACTGACCTTCATTGGGGTCCCAAAGGTGTGGTCCAAGTGAGGTGGACAGTTTGAATTTTATGTACTGTTCCACCAACATTCCACCATGGACAGTTGGATTTTTTGAAATTTATTAAAATACCTATGGGTATTTAAAAATTATAAAAATTTTCAGGGGTGTGGTTCACTTATGTTAGGACCCACTTACAAAATTTTGGGGCCAATGGACGCCTGTACACACCATGGTGATGGCGGGACCGGCCAATTATAATATGGTTTCCAGATCCGTCCGATTTTTAGGACAGATTGATTTATGTAAATGAATTATAAAAATTCTAAAATTTTTTAGGAGTGTGTTTCACTTATGTTAGAACCCACCTCCTAAATTTTAGGTCTGTCCGATTTTTATAGACAGTTTATTTTGTTTAAATTAATTAAAATATTTAAAGATATCTAAAAATTATAAAATTTTGTGGGGGTGTGGCCCACCTATGTAAGTATCATTTTATGAAATTTCAGCCTCAAGTGACCCCGTTTGGGTATCCAAAAGAATGGGCAAAGATGGTTGAACTGCCAGATTTTTTCTGCTGTGCAGTCCAGCAATATGCCTTGATAAAAAACCATAATTCAAAAATATTTCTTCTGATGGTGGGCCACCTTTTTAAATTTTCTCTCATTGTATGCATGATGAGGGACCTTGGCCCTCAATTTTCAGAGTTTTAGAGGCCTTGGACCCACTCTAATGGAGTGTCCAAATTTAGGACAGCAACATGTTATAATTATGCTGGCCTTGGGCTGAAATTTTGAGGAGTGGGGCCCACCATATTATAAAGATCTTAGAGGAAATGATTTATACCTTTAGTTCCTTAAATGTTGGGCTTAATGAATGTACTTTTGAGGCCCACTACAGTTGATTTTAATTGGGTCCATGAATGTAGTTAGTTGTTGAACTATTTAAGGCCCATAGAGTGGACCCATTTGATTTGTTCCACGGCCCATGGGATTAGGCCCATTTGATATGTATAAGGCTCATGGGTCGAGAACCATTTGATACAATCTAAGGCCCACGGGTTATGAACCATTGCAATGCACATAAGGCCCATTGGTGCGGCTAATCTCGTAATACGTATCATATTTACAGCTGATTCGTATACTTGTGAGTAAAAATCATTTAAACCAATTTGATTTAAATGATTTTTACTCGCAAGTATACGAATCAGATGTAAATATGGTACGTATTACGAGATCGTTTCCATGAGGACTGATTGTCACAATTTGAAATTTAAGACTCTTCTTAACTAATCCAAGAAAAAGTTTAGGTAATAATTAAGAAAACTTAAACAAAAATTAATGAAAAAGTAACTGAGAGTAGTGAGTAAAATCCAATCATTGAAAAGACTAGGACTTTCGAATCCATCCCTAACTATCCTAATTCTTATTTTACCTGTTGATTTATCCTAATTTAGATTGATATAAATTTAATAAACAAAGCACATCTTATGTCCTTGGTCGGGTACACAAAATGTATAATCCTTTAAAGTATATGGATCACATCTTTCCATCCATGGTCAGGCATGGAGAGATGTAAATCCTGTTTCTTCCTCTATAGGAAACCTGTTCATGGTTAGACACAAGCACCTAGAGTAATATTCCAAACAACATCCATATCTAGACTTTAGTCGAGCTCATAAAATGGAGAAGTATGAAAATCTCAGGAAAGCAAACTAGAAAAAGAAACAAATTAATCTAATTAAAATAAATTCAACATAAACAAGAGTCAATCAAATTAGGAGCTTCATCTCAGCCTTAGCTAAGAAGAATTAGCTATCCATAAAATTAATTAGGAAAAAAGAAATATAAAATAAAAACATTAAAAACATCTCCCTTATCTCTCTTCTTCTTTCTTCTCTCTCTCTTCTCTTTCTTCTCCTTGGCTCTCGATCTTACTCCCTGGCTCTGAATTCCGCTCCCCACGTCCAAAATCTCCTTATATAGCTGCTGGAGTGGTGAAAATTAGATTTGGAAAGCTATTGCATGCGCAGCGAAAGCCTTTTCGCAGCCAAGTTCGGTGCCTTAAAAATCGACACTTTCCTCACTTAAATTTTAAAGAAACATCATCCCTTAGAACTTTCTTAGGTCCTGTATATGATAGACGGTTCAGATCTGTCATATGATCAAAGATGGTGGGCCACAATCGCCTGGAAAAGTCAGTTTTCGCGGATGTGTGAAACCTTTCGTACCATTTCGCTGTTGTGATCGGTGGGCCCCACAGAAGCATTTTCTGAAAAATCTACCCTGTCCATTGCATTCAGAACGAAATTTCAGTGAAGAATAGGTGGTTTTGAACGTCTATTGACGCGGTCAAGAGAATAAATCGCAATAAAATTAATTTTGAACGTCCAGGGCAGCCCTTTTGTGGCCCCTGTATCGTATACGTCTGTACGAATGAGTGAAAAGAGTTAACATGGTTTCATAGTATTTGAACCCTCTACAAGATGGACGGTTTAGATCGTCCGTACGGAGCATGAGTGGGTCCCACAGTCAACCGCAAAATGGCCAGCGGCCGTGTGTTACACGCTGCAGGAAACAAAAGTTTCATTTTCTTTCTTTTTTTTTTCGGTCAAAGACGGTCAACCGTCTCTGCCGTTTTCCATGCACGCCAGTGCACTTGTGCACTATGCACACTCTATTCATGTGGGGTCCACTATGACGTTTTTTGCAAAATCCACTCAAGTCATTCAATTAGCTAAAAGCAGTTCCGGATATCAGGTGGGTCCAGAATCAACGGTTTATGGGCTGATCTGTCAGTTGAGGCACTTTCATAGTGATCCAGTGGTTGAAATTTTACGTGTATGGTTAATTTATGGCCCTCATCCCATGTATGAAGCTTCAGGTCAATCGGATGGCAAGAACCCTGTGATCTTACGTTTTGGACAAATTTCAAGCATCTTTAACGTGAGCAGCTCGATTTTCTCATATTCCTGGCGTGTAAATCCATCAATCTTGGTACTCTAGAGTGCGTCCCTTGCTCTGATGATTTCGGAGCTTCAAATCCATGCTTTTAATATACTTTTTTAATAAACGCTCTTTATTTCATCCTGCAACAAAACACAATTAAACTATGGCATTAAGCATTATCATGTTGGTAAAATCTGGTAATAGTCGGGGTCTGATATGCAATATTTGATCCTCAGTAGCGGCCCATTGATGTGGCTCATTTGATGAGTAAAAGGCCCATATGACATGGCCTATTTGATGTATTTCAGGCCCAATGGGGTGTCCTTAAGGTCCATTGTAATGTGTGATCCCAACTTGGTTTACGTAATGTTATTCACTACAGGCTACACCTTAGGAGCAATGTTGGTTTGACGTGCACATTGCGAGTATAATGTTGGTTAAATGTCCGCATTGCTACTCTCCCTAGGTCCCATTGGTAGGCCCGTACTTGTTGTATGCAAGCCGTCTAGGCCAGCTGCGTTGTAAGGATAGGGCATTACTTTATAACATGCTTAGTATAACTCCATGACGCATAGCCCATTTGTATCGGTCCATTTGATCGGCCTGCTCGTATCGGCCATTTGATTGATTTAGCCCATATGATTGATTAGGCCAATCTTGATATATTTGTGGCCTGTTGCTAAGGCCATATATGAGGCCCGTTGTTGAGGCCCACCTTGATGTGTATGAGGCCCGTTGTTGAGGCTCACCTTGATGTGTATGAGGCCTGTTGTTGAGGCTCACCTTGATGTGTATGAGGCCCGTTGTTGAGGCCCACCTTTATGTGTATGAGGCCTGTTGTCAAGGCCCACCTTGATGTGTATGAGGCCCGTTGTTGAGGCCCACCTTGATGTGTATGAGTCCCGTTGTTAAGGCCCACCTTAAATATATATGAGGCCCATGTTGTAAGGCCCATTGTGATGTATGCAAGGCCCATGGGTCATGGCCCATTGCAATGTATGTAAGGCCTAATTGGTGCGGCCTATTCATTATATTTATGGGGTCCATGTCATTAGGCCCATCCTGTTGTATTGGTGACCCGTCCATTGAGGCTCACCCGTGGTATATATTTGAGGCGCATGTGTAGGGCCCACCTATTGTGTATTTAAAGCCCATAGGTTGTGGTCATAGTGATGTATATTAGGCTTATGTGATGTAGCCCATACTGATGTATATTAAACCCAGGTATGTGACTCACCTGCGAAGTATATTTGAGGCCCATTGTAATATATATGAGGCCCATGGGTGCGACTCCATCCAGGTGTATTTGAGGCTTATTGGTAAGGCTCATTATGATATGTGTTAGGCCCATGACCAGGGCCCATCTTTTTCATATATTTGGCCCTTGCGTGAGGCCATGTGCCCATTATATATTTGATTCTCTATGGGCCATTCCTTGGGGGCAATGTTGGTTAAAAGTATACATTGTCGACGCTGGTTATTGATACCGTTTATGAGTATGTGACATCATAACATCATGATACATGCCCATTCGCATCATCTGTATGTTTGTTATGAGATGTGATTGACCATTGCATATGTCATTGAGCAGGATGATGTGAGACTCCCTGATAGGTGGTGATTATCTCACATGAGCGCATGACATGCACAAGATTGATGCATGATTGGATTGTATGACTCATGCATCTTGCATTGTGTTGTGATTACTGTACGCCCTAATGACATCAGGACTGTAGCCTCCACAGGCATATCATAGATGGCCAGATGGGACACCAAAAATCTGTTCGAGCATCGGGCAGCCATAAATGGCCATCGGTTAAATTTTCTAAACACCCTTTTGGTTCCATAGGATTCTCCAACGTCTAGACCGAGTGAGTAGATGAGCGTTGAGTGCCGATTACCAGAAGGCTGCGCTCTCCACTGTGTTGTGGTCGGTTGGAAGGAAGTGCGACCTTACCCGCTCGAGGGAGTAGGCATGAGTAGGCTGAGTTTGACCAGCTCGAGGAATGTGTCCGCTATCGGCGAGCCGGGTAGGTATTGACAGACTACTGACAGGCGGATAGTGAGTTCTTTTTACTTACCCAGTTGTGCGCTTAATTGGGGTGGTAGGTGGTGTGAAGTTTAATAGACCCCGGTGATTTTCATATAGAGGAACCGTACTGATATGAGGACTGAAATGATATTATGACATCCCGTCACTGTTGTGCATGTGCGCGGGCGCATGTGGACGGACGCTGATTTGGGCGGGTGTGATGTGGGCGGGGCTGAGGCCTGAGCGAGCTACTAGCGGTTGGCAGGCTACTGTGCTGACAGGCTACTGAGTAAGAGTTGCATACTCATTCATTCATTCATTCACTATCCACTCCGGCTGGTGGTGTGCAACTAATTATTGTGTATCTTCGTTATGGTAAGGATTTCGGTTAGGCGCGCGACTAACCTAAGATCAGGAGTTTACCACGTTGAGTCGGACTATCCAAATTTAGGTATGGGATTGGTTTGAATAGAGGTTCCTTGTGGTGGACCCCGTAGCCTGCGATAGTACGTACTATCATCCCGACATCACACTCCATCATGGTCATTCCATTAGCACCATATAATGCATATTTCATTACATCTTCGGCGTGTGGCATTGTGGGTTGTTATGTTTCTGTATTCCTGTGACTTAGATGAAAGTGATGATATTTGTTAGCTCTTTCGAATTTTGTATTACATTATATCCTTGTCATTTGACATTTGATTATATATGACTCATCATTTGCATAGCTGTCCTATATTGCGTATTCTGATATTGATTAACTTATGAACTTGTTCATACTTCCGCTTATTCTGTTATCGCATGATTATAATCTTGTCAGTATTTCTGTTTACGCTGATAATTCCCGCTCTTATTAGTGTTTCTACTTATTCAGTCATTGTATGGTTTATGGATTAATAGCTTTCTGGTATTATATGATTATGATATTGTATTGAATACTTGGTACTTATCTTGTGCACACACTTACACCACCCTCTAAGCTTTTTATAAGTTTATGCACGATAGATGCGTGCAGGTGATGTTAGGTTGCAGCAACATTGAACTTGGAGCGTGCAGCTGTTTTCTAGAGCTTTGATTCTGAGATATATATTTCCCTTTGAGCATTGTATTCAAATGATTATATTAGTGGATATGTGATGATGATGTTGTTTTTATGATTTGGGTAAACTTGTGGTTATGCTTATTACTAGTTAAATGTACAAAAAAAATCCTCCTTTTAGGATCTCAGGATTGAAAATCTGGCATATGAATGCTAGGAGCCGAGAATGGGGTACTACGGAGGCTGTCGGCACCGGATTCGACGATTGGGATTCCTGTGAATTTGATTTTCGGGTTTGGGGCGTGACACCCCCTACTCTCGGGTGGGTAAAGCCGCACCCCCTTCCAACCGACCATGATGTAATGGAAAGCGCAACCGTCTTGTAATCAGCACTCAACGCTTATGCACCTATTCGGTCTAAACGTTGGAGCAACCTCTTGATACCATAAGTGTAACATCCCGAAAATCGGGAGTCGAGTAAAAACCCAACTCCCGAGTTCCAAAATGTTATTTATGCAACATAGATATGTATAATTGAATGTTGTCCGTGTTAATGTATTAAACATGAGTGGGATTAAGCCAGAACAACATATCATCCTCCAGAGACAGTTAAATTTACAAGCGGAAGACTGTGATAGTATGTATAACATATATAAACTGTTGTAGGTCTCCAGAGTGTGAACATGTTACTAGGTTATATACATACATGTATACTTCAAAAGTAAACAAAAGAATATACATGAGTGCTTTAAAAATATAAAATGACAAGTGTCAAGGTATCTAATCAACCTCCCTGTAATCCCGTCAATCAGAACACGCATAAAGGAGGGAACCTCCTTATCATCATCAAGTCCAGCTCCGCTTCTCAAGCAGCGCCATCATCTGCAACCAAAATAGGGACTGGGGAGTGTCCAAAAACACCATCCCGTAACGTGGGAGTGAGTAGCTAATTCAGTGGAATAATAGAGCAAGGATTAATATGTTCTCAAATCAATCATGCGATAATAGTAAAGCAGTAAATCAAACAATTTTAATACTGTTGTTAATGCAATATGACATGACATGATGGATGCCCTCACCGACGATCTCCCTCATACGGCACCATCTTACGACCGCGGCATGCAATAGTCCCACAGTGCTCCACATCTTATAGGTATATGCAATGTAATGGTGATATGATTTTCGAGTTATTATTAGTCCATTCAAACAGCAGGATTGAGAAACTAAGGTACTTCCCTTATATCAATCCCAACACAGATCCTGTCTAGGGTCGTCACTCCTAGTAATCTCATACGATGTATATTTTGTAGGTCGCTGCAAGGGCTGTTGCTCGCACTCGTTGCACCGCTCCCACATCACCTTATCAATACAGGCCTACTGTACTCTCACTGCTACGGAAGGGTCGTCGCCTCACGTAGACTCAGAATATGCTCGCGGTCACTATAAAGGACTCGTCGCCTGATTAGTGTAGGCCGACAGCGAGAATATAGTGTCCCATACCACCATAATCTGTTCACAAGACATAGGTGCTCACTGGTCAATACGAGGAGGTTTGTGGTCCCAGCGTATGCCGACAGCTCGACCACGGTGTCCCATAGTACCATGTCCGGCTCATAAGTCTTCGTGGATCAAGGTACCATGGTTGATAGGGTTTACAATGGTAAGTTCAGTACCCTAGGTTCAAGCAGTTATGACTCATATAGGGTGAACATACAATGGCCAGTCGGGTTACTTGACGGGCTCGACTAGCACGAGCGCATCTCAAGTTGAACGATATGAAGTGCGTAAAACACCTCGTGTGGCCTAACCACTGCCGCCAACTCCAAAACACGGCTCGCTTTCATCGTGCGTCGTTCATGGCAAAGATAAGCCAACCACGAATTTTCTCAGTTGCCGACTGCATGGACTAAGTATAGTCCCAAACAATTATAAATCCACATCAGCCATCATGTAAGGGTATTGAAAATGAATTACAACCATGTGAGCATGTTAACACATGTTATAACATACAACTTAAGTAAATCATCAAGCACATGCATTTCATACATATAATGAAATCATGCATATAGCTAACATGTAGGAAATCATTTACATCAGCATACTAATTGAGAAATCAATCTCAAACTAATTCATATCACCATTTAATTCAATACATACTAATACAAGCATTTATACAAACACTTAAACTACACACTTAAGTCTACATATAATATGTCGACTCAAAGTACGCATTTAGACGAATCTCTTCGCCAAACTAATTATGCACGTATTCCTAATATCCTAATGCGACAAGAAGCCATGTCAATCACATCAGCATATTATGGATGAAAACAGTACTTCCTACAAATGACTAAAATGCCCTAAATCTCATATTCTTTGTCTACTTACGAAACAGGAAATGGACAGCATGTTGTACATGTCAAACGGCGTTGCCGTCGATAATCTACTATTAAACGACATTGAAAGCGTTGGAAACAGTCAATCAAAGCGTCTAAAATCCGCACCTTATCTCCTACAGGTGCATTAATTCGAACGGAGTGTATACGCTTCGTTTACGGCAAATAGGCAACCTAATTTAAAAAGTGCATTAGCTTTTTCGCTATGGAAACTAAGGATCAGCAAATCAGCAAGAGTTTAGGGTATTTCCTTACCTATAAACGCGAAGAAATCACCGACAAAGTGATTAGAGCGTGTTGCTTAATCACATGTAGCAGGTAGCACCAGCAACAGGAAATTCTCTCCCACTCTCTCTCACAATCTCTCACCTTTTCTCTCTCTCAACCTAGGGCTTTTTTCAAATTCGGATGGGAGAGAGGAGTGAGGGTTTCAAGCCCTTTTATAAGCCCAAACATGCCCAAAACAGGCTTGGGAACAAAGTTTACTTGATGCCTAACCAAATCGGGGCTGTTTCGGTCCAAAAGATCATTTTTGGTGGTCCCCTAGCCGAACGCGATCGGACTTAAGTTCATACTCGTCGGATGTCGCTCACATCCTGTTTTCAGACCATCAGTGTTCGTAGATCGCACGTGGCGGTCCAGTTTCAGTTCAGCGGTCACCGCACGTATATCAAGCCTACAAGTCTCATGATATGAAATAAAAATTTTTCCTGATCCGAGGGTGTAATTTGACTGAATTCTGACGGTCAGAACGCTTAATACTGACACGTCAAGTCGTGTGCCAGATTTAAATTTCAAATTCCAAATCTAATCCTATTCTCACTCTCTTTAGTCCAGGCTCAATAAAATAGCCTGCGAATGTCAGTTGGACTTGATTTTCGAAATGATTGTCAAGTACAGCTAAGCGGTTCTAACGGTCTAAAATTGTAGGTATCGGACTTTCGACGCGCAGTCTAGATCCAATACAAAGTTTCAAAGAGGTCCAGAGAACAAACCGGCTTAGAGTTTGATCCGAGATTTTAGACTATTATAGCGTCATTGGTTCTACTTGATTTGGGTCTTGTAAAACGTATTTAAAGTGATCAGGGACGATTTCCCAGTTACTTTAACGTTGCGCTAGCTAACTTATGCTTAGTTTCTAAAGGAATAAATCCTAAGTGATTTCTCTGGCTATGAAATTGGGTTCTGAACAGTTACGAAGGTGTTTTGGTTGAACCATTGCCTAAGGACGTTTAATCCCAGGTTGGCAAAAATCTGGGGTGTTACAATAAGGGTTTAGGGACTTTCACCTAGGGATATTTATAACACTCCATGTAGAACGAAATTTTTGGTATCTAATCCTACCAACCATGATACGCCTGTGGAGGCTACAGCCCCGATGTCGTTAGGACATACAGTAATCATGTCATACAATGCGAAATGCATGAATCACACTATCCAATCATGCGACAAATTCTACGCGTATCGTGCGCTCATGTGGGGCAACACCGCCTAACCAGGAGCCCCTAAATAATCTGCTCGAAGGCATATGCTATGATCAGTCACTTCTCATATCAAGCATACCTATGATGCATATGATCGTGAGTCATGGAACTATACTAAACATGTGATAAAGTAATGAACTATCCTTACAACGCAGATGGGCGTAGACGGCCTATACACAACAAGTACAGGCCTAACAATGGGCTCTAGGGAGAGTTATAATGTGGACATCCAACCAACATTATACTCGCAATGTAGACGTCAAACCAACATTGCTCCCAAGGCACGATCGTCGTAAACATCATTACATAATTCGTGATGGGATCAGACATTGCCATGGACCTTAGGTACATCCCATTGGGCCTTAAATACCTCAAATGGGCCATATCATATGGGCCTTTTATTCACCAAATGGGCCACATTAATGGGCCGCACCAATGGGCTTATGTACATTGCAATGGGTTATAACCCGTGGGCCTTAGATTGCATCAAATGGGCCTAATCTCATGGGTCTTATATGTAACAAATATGCCACACCAATTGGGCCCCATATGCACATTAAATGAGCCTCAACCCATAGGCCATAGTACATCTCAATGGACCTTAACCCATGGGCCCCTAAAACATTAAATGGGTCTAATCTCATGGGCCTTAAATGCACAAAAATGGGTCTAATCCCATGGGCCTTAGAGTACATTAAAATGGCCTAATCCCATAAGCCTTAGAATACATTAAATGCGCCTCAACCCATGGGCCTTACATATGTATCAAAGTGGGTCTCAACCATGGGCCTTACATATGTATCAAAGTGGATCTCAACCATGGGCCGTAAATACGTCGAATGACCCCTTGACATGGGCCTTACATCCACATCAAAGTGGGCCCCAATAGACTACCATAAAGGCATTAAGATGGCCTCATAACATGTCAAGGTGGGGTCCACTTAGACTATGGATCTGGCTCATTTTCTAGCTCATACAATAAAATGAGCTTTTAAAATGGATAGACGGTTTGGATGCAATATACGTATCACGGTGGGGGTCCACATGAGCTAAGGATCTGACTCATTCTTTAGCTCATGTTATGAGCTTTTAAAATGGATAGATGGACTAGATGCAACACATGCATCATGGTGGGCCCCACTGTCAATTAACAGTATGAATAAAACACATGCATCAGCGACTCCACCGTCCAGGCAGATGGTGGAGATAAAACATACATCATTGTGGGCTCCACATGGGGTCCACTACCATGTTTAAATGCCATCCAACCCATTGACAAGGTCACACGGACCTGAGTGAAAGGAAAACATAAATTTCATCTTGATTCAAAACTTCTGTGGCCCAGAAATAATTTCAAAGGCAGCCATCCTATCCCACTGTTTCCACTAATGTGGGCCACCTGAACACTAGATGGGCCCATTTTTGGAGGGGGGCTCACCTTAGGGGTGGCACACCATATGAATGGGTTAGATGGAAAATACACATCATGGTGGGGCCCACGACTGGAGCCGTGGGTGGCTGTCCACAAGCCCATCACACGCGCAGCAGCGTGCGGCTACTGCTGTGTCAGAGGGGGCAGCACCTGCTGTGCCTTAGCATTTTATTTTATTTTTTTGAAAACCTTAGTTCTGAGGTTTTTTGAGTGTGGGGCCCGCTCCAAGTGAATCCACTCCAGCCATAGAATTTTACGGCTCGTAACAGACGAAATGAGTTCAAAGTTTGAGATTTTTGGGTGTATAGAAACATCAGGAAATTTCTCAATGGTAACCACCAACGTTCCCTATGCTATGGCCCACCAGATGTTCAGATCAGCCTCAATCTTCTGCTCAACGGCTAAAATGATTCAGGGAATGAGATGAACGGCGTGGATTGAATACATACATCAAGGTGGGACCAATATGAGTAGGTCACCCCACAAGCTTGGAACAAGCTAATATATTTGTGTTTTTCCAGTTGATGTCCAACATCCCAAACGCTGGACGGTTGGGCAATTATGCATTGAGGTGGGCCCGGCTCAGGTGGGCCACCAAGTGATGGATGACATTGGTACAACACATTTAAAATGGGCCACACTTATAGATTGGTTGGGCATACTTCATGGTGGGGTCCATCCGAGCGGGCCACACAACCACATTATCATCACATGAGAACAAGATTGAAAAGGGATGGAGAGAGAGAGAAAAAGAGTGGGACACACGTGTGATGGAGGGCTCCGCCAATATAAGCCCTCCCTTATAAGAAATCATACAATCAAATGGATCTCTTTACACATGGGACCACTGAAATCATAAATCAACGGTGGAGATCCTTTCCCCACCAATATAGACGGTCTAGATGACCTTTTCAATGCAAGAAAATAAACATCATGATGAGGTCTATGGAGAATGACCCCATTATGGAATGATCATGATGATCTTAGTGGGCCATTGACCACATCTTAGGGTCCCAAGTGAGATCCAAACCATTGATCGGTTGGCCTCACTTGACCCATCTAAAAAAAATATGAAAAACTACTCTTATCAAGCACCCACCGTTTGATCTTCTTGCTCACTTGAGTTCTTTAGCTCCTTAGCTTCGATTCCAACGGAAGAGATGAGGTTTGGATGGTTGAGATGGAAAGGTGGGCTATACTTGGAGTTTGAAAGAGCATGGAGAGGATCATACGTATGGAGGTTTTCTTTAACTTGGGAAGTGATTTGAAAATGAAGGAGAGAGAGTCACTATAAGAATTCCTACTTTTAGTAACGAAAATTTTCGTCTCTAAACGTCAACATTTCGTAGCTAAAGGTTTTTAGCGACGAAAATTTTCGTCGCTAATTTCGTTACTAATACACCGTCACTATAAACTTTCAGCAGCCAAAAAGTTGAAGTCGTTGCTAAATGTAAGCTTTTTAGAGATGAAAATTTCGTCGCAACAAAAACTGTAGAGGACTTTTAGCAGCGAAACGTTTCGATGCAAAAAATAATTGTACCACTTTTGCTACTAAAAAAATTTATGGAGGACTTTTAGCAGCGAAAACTTTTGTCCCTACAAAACTGTACAAGACTTTTAGCAGCGAAAATTTTCTCTGCAAAAAATAATTATTCCACTTTTAGCAACGAAAATTTTCGTTACTAAAAAATCTTTGAAAAAATTTTAGCAGCGCAAATTTTCGTTGCTAAAAATATTCAGTCATCTTTCTGTAGTGCCACTTTTCGTCGCTAAAAAAATATTACAAGACTATTTACAACAAAAATTTTTGCTGCTAAAAATATATTTTTATTTTTCACAGCGAATAATTTCACAGTGAAAAATGTTTTACAAGACTTTTAGCAATGAAAATTTCGTCCCTATAATATTTTAAAAACTTTTAACAACGAAAATTTCATCCCTATAATATTTTAAAAAACGTTTAGTAACGAAAAGTTTCGTCCCTATAATATTTTAAAAAACTTTTAGCAACGAAAATTTCGTGCCTATAGTATTTTTAAAAACTTTTAGCAACGAAAAGTTTCGTCTCTATAATATTTTTAAAACTTTTTAGCAACGAAACTTTCGTCCCTATAATATTTTCAAAAACTTTTAGCAACGAAAACTTTTGTCCGTATAATATTGTAAAAACCTTTTAGCAACGAAAATTTCGTCCCTATAATATTTTCAAAAACTTTTAGCATCGAAAATTTTTATCCCTATAATATTTTAAAAAACTTTTAGTAATGAAAATTTCATCCATAAAATATTTTCAAAAAACTTTTAGCAACGAAATGTTTCGTCATTAAAAACCTATAGCGGCGAAAAATTTCGTTGCTAAAAGTCTCTTTTTTTTTTTAAACAATGTCCAATAGAAAATTTCATGCAAAATACCTGATAGACACCTGTTACAATATATTTCATCATATTCATCCTGATATACCTGTTATATCATCATATTCATATTCATATCTTGATATACACCTGTTATATCATAATACACCTGTCAAATTTCATCATATTCACATTCAGATCCATCTAACCCAAACTAGTAAATCCTTCCAAACATAAAGTACATACATTCAAACGCAACCAATCTTATACGTGTCACATTCATTCACGCATAAATACATAAAAGTTTAACATCATAAATAGAAAAGAAAAAATCATAAAGCTGAAGGCGAATGTGGTGGGGCATTGGTAGGTAAGCATGCAGCGAAAGCTTGAAACATCTTTATCATCCGTCGCTCATGCTCCACCCGCATCTCCTCTATTTTCCTCTCCTACTCCTGCCTTGCCAGCTGATCCTCCATCTTCCTCTCCTGCTCCTCCCTCTGCCTCGTTAGCTCCTCCATCATCTTCCTCTCCTGCTCCTCCCTCTGCCTGTCCAGTTGATCTTTAATGTCATCGATGACAACCCGTAGCTGCTGAACCTCTCTCTGCGGTATCAGCTTGGCGTACGGCGCTGTTGCCAACGACGATGGATCGGCTGGAGGCAGCTCTTGCGGGTGCCATGAGCTTGGCACCATGGCCAAGTCCACGCACATATCCAGAACGGGTGCCAAGCACCTGACTCAGGATCTCTAGCTCACTCCGCTAAGTACCATCGGAAGTGGACTGATTACGTAGGGTGTCCATCTCCTCCTGTAATGAAAACATATAAATTTTCATAATAAATGACATTATTATAATTTAATACAATTAAATTTTACAATGTAATGATTTTTATCCATATCTCACTGGCTTTAGGATGTACCTAAGATCCACTCGCCTGTCGACAGTGAGTCCCTTTGTAGAAGTCTACTGGTCCGGGCTCCTGGCCAGTGACGGAATCTCGCTGCGCAATCGAAAGGAAAATAAAGTTAATATAAATGCATGGAAAGAATATAAAAATTACCAGTAATTTCTTACCATGTCGTGATGAAGTCGTACAAATGACTTTGAACCAGCTACGTGGTTCACTTCTAACTTTCTCCTGTTGTCGAAATTTATTTTGCTCCTCTTCTGAACACATTATATATAATGTATTATTATTAATTATGAATTTAATTATTACGTTAAGATATCGTAAATATGCAAATATTACCTGAAAAGAATCAGATGAAAACCTATCACAGAGTATCTGCCAGTCCTCACGGGTCACGCGAGGCGGTGCGGACTGTGCGGGCTCCTCGTGGCTCGCGGACTGCTTGTACTGCTGGTATAACTTACCGCGGTAAGCCTTGAACTGCTCCTTCATCATGTCGTCGACAGCATAGGAGATGTGCGGAATACTCAAATCCAAGTGAAATTTATCCTGCAGTTTCGTAAATAATAGATTAAGGCAATAAACTTATTAAAAAAATAACTTAGTCGTAAATGAGCTTTTATAAAATAAATTAGAATTCATAAGGTTAAGGTTAAGGTTGCTTTAGGTTTAGGATAAGGTTTAGGTTAAGGTTATGGTTTAGGTTTAGGTTATATGTTATAGCTATAGGGAATTGAGAATAGGTTAAGGTTTTTAGGTTTATGAAATCGAGTTCGGGTTTAGGTTAAGGTTTGAGTTTTCAAGTTTAGGTTTAGGTTTAGGTTAGGGAATTGAGATTAAGATTTGGTGTAGGTTTAGGTTTAGGGATTTGAGAATAGGTTAAGGTTTAGGTTTAGGAAATGGGGTTCAGGTTCGGGATCAGGATTAGGCTTGGGTTTTCAAGTTTAGGTTTAGGTTAGGGAGTTGAGATTAGGTGTAGGTTTTAGTTTAGGGATTTGAGAATAAATTCAGGTCTTAGGTTTAGGTTTAGGTTATAGGTTATAAGTGTAGGTTATAGTTTTAGATTTAAGTTACGTTATAGGTTAAGGTTTAGGGAATTGAGAATAGGTTAAGGTTTAGGTTAAGGAAATCGGGTTTGGGTTTGGGATCGGGTTTAGGTTTGGGTTTTCAAGTTTAGGTTTAGGTTAAGTAGTTGAGATTAGGTTTAGGTGTAGTTTTAGGTTTAGGAATTTGAGAATACATTTAGTTCTTAGGTTTAGGTTTAGGTTATGGTTTTGTTTTTGGTTATAGGTTATTGGTTTAGGATAAGGTTTAGGTTTAGGTTTAGGTTATAGATTTTGGGATTTGAGAATAGTTTTAGGTTATAAGTATAAGTTTAGGTTAGGTTATAGGTTTGGGATTTGATAATGGGTTCGGGTTTATGTCATAGGTTTTGGTTTTGGTTTATGTTATAGGTTATAGGTTTAGGATAAGGTTTAGATTTAGGTTTAGGTTATAGGTTTTGGGATTTGAGAATGGGTTCGGGTTTAGGTCATAGGATTTGGTTCGGGTTTAGGTTATAGGTTTTGGTTTTGGTTTAGGTTATAGGTTTTGGTTAAAGTTATAGGTTATAGGTTTAGGTTTAAGTTAAGCTTAGGTTTAAGTTATAGGTTTTGGGATTTGACAATAGTTTTAGGTTATAAGTATAGCTTTGGGTTAGTTTATAGGTTTTGGGAATTGAGAATGGATTCGGGTTTAGGATATAGGTATTGGTTTTGGTTTAGGTTATATGTTTTGGTTAAGGTTATAGGTTATAGGTGTAGGTTTATGTTAAGCTTAGGTTTAGGTTATAGGTTTTGGGATTTGACAATAGTTTTAGTTTATAAGTATATGTTTGGGATAGGTTATAGGTTTTGGTTAAGGTTATAGGTTATAGGTTTAGGTTTAGGTTAAGCTTAGGTTTAAGTTATAGGTTTTGAGATTTGGCAATAGTTTTAGGTTATAAGTATAGCTTTGAGTTAGGTTATAGGTTTTGGGAATTGAGAATGGGTTCGGGTTTAGGCTATAGGTTTTGGTTTTGGTTTTGGTTATAGGTTTTGGTTAAGGTTATAGGTTATAGGTGTAAGTTTATGTTAAGCTTAAGTTTAGGTTATGGGTTTTGAGATTTGGCAATAGTTTTAGGTTATAAGTATATGTTTGGGATAAGTTATAGGTTTTGGTTTTGGTTTTGGTTTAGGTTATAGGTTTTGGTTAAGGTTATAGGTTATAGGTTTAGGTTTATGTTAAGCTTAGGTTTAGGTTATAGGTTTTGGGATTTGGGAATGATTTTAGATTATAAGTATAGGTTTAAGTTAGGTTATAGGTTAAGGTTCAGGGATAGGTTTTAGGTTTTGGGATTTGAGAATGGGTTCGGGTTCAGGTCATAGGTTTTGGTATTGGTTTAGGTTATAGGTTTTGAGATTTGAGAATGGGTTCGGGTTTAGGTTATAGTTTTTGGTTTTGGTTTAGGTTATAGGTTATGGTTAAGGTTATAGGTTATAGGTTTAGGTTTACGTTAAACTACGGTTTAGGTTATAGGTTTTGGGATTTGGCAATAGTTTTAGGTTATAAGTATAGCTTTAGGTTATAGGTTTTGGGAATTGAGAATGGGTTCGGGTTTAGGTTATAGGTTTTGGTTTTGGTTTAGGTTATAGGTTTTGGTTAAGGTTATATGTTATAGGTTTAGGTTTAGGTTAAGCTTAGGTTTAAGTTATAGGTTTTGGGATTTGGCAATAGTTTTAGGTTATAAGTATAGCTTTGAGTTAGGTTATAGGTTTTGGGAATTGAGAATGGGTTCGGGTTTAGGCTATAGGTTTTGGTTTTGGTTTTGGTTATAGGTTTTGGTTAAGGTTATAGGTTATAGGTGTAAGTTTATGTTAAGCTTAAGTTTAGGTTATGGGTTTTGAGATTTGGCAATAGTTTTAGGTTATAAGTATATGTTTGGGATAAGTTATAGGTTTTGGTTTTGGTTTTGGTTTAGGTTATAGGTTTTGGTTAAGGTTATAGGTTATAGGTTTAGGTTTATGTTAAGCTTAGGTTTAGGTTATAGGTTTTGGGATTTGGGAATGATTTTAGATTATAAGTATAGGTTTAAGTTAGGTTATAGGTTAAGGTTCAGGGATAGGTTTTAGGTTTTGGGATTTGAGAATGGGTTCGGGTTCAGGTCATAGGTTTTGGTATTGGTTTAGGTTATAGGTTTTGAGATATGAGAATGGGTTCGGGTTTAGGTTATAGTTTTTGGTTTTGGTTTAGGTTATAGGTTATGGTTAAGGTTATAGGTTATAGGTTTAGGTTTACGTTAAACTACGGTTTAGGTTATAGGTTTTGGGATTTGGCAATAGTTTTAGGTTATAAGTATAGCTTTAGGTTATAGGTTTTGGGAATTGAGAATGGGTTCGGGTTTAGGTTATAGGTTTTGGTTTTGGTTTAGGTTATAGGTTTTGGTTAAGGTTATAGGTTATAGGTTTAGGTTTGGGTTAAGGTTAGGTTTAGGTTATAGGTTTAGGGATTTGGGTATAGTTTTAGGTTATAAGTATAGGTTTAGGTTAGGTTATAGGTTTTGGTTTTGGTTTATGTTATAGGTTTTGGTTTAGGTTATAGGTTTTAGGTTATAAATATAGGTTTAGGTTAGGTTATAGGTTTTGGGATTTGATAATGGGTTCGGGTTTAGGTTATAGGTTTTGGTTTTGGTTTAGGTTATAGGTTCTGGTTTAGGTTATAGGTTTAAGATAAGGTTTAGGTTTAGGTTTAGGTTATAGGTTTTGAGATTTGAGAATGGGTTCGGGTTTAGGTTATAGGTTTTGGGATTTGAGAATGGGTTCAGGTTTAGGTTATAGGTTTTGGTTTTGGTTTAGGTTATAGGTTATAGGTTATAGGTTTTGGTTTTTGTTTAGGTTATAGGTTTTGTTTTAGGTTATAGGTTATAGGTTTAGGATAAGGTTTAGGTTATAGGTTTTGGTTTTGGTTTAGGTTATAGGTTTTGAGATTTGAGAATGGGTTCGGGTTTAGGTTATAGGTTTTGGTTTTGGTTTTGGTTATAGGTTTTGTTTTAGGTTATAGGCTATAGGTATAGGATAAGGTTTAGGTTTAGGTTTAGGTTATAGGTTTTGGGATTTGAGAATGGGTTCGGGTTTAGGTCCTAGGTTTTGGTATTGGTTTAGGTTATAGGTTTTGGGATTTGAGAATGGGTTCTGGTTTAGGTTATAGGTTTTGGGATTTGAGTATGAGTTCGGGTTTAGGTTATAGGTTTTGGTTTTGGTTTAGGTTATAGGGTTTGACATTTGAGAATGGGTTTGGGTTTAGGTTATAGGTTTTGGTTTTGGTTTAGGTTATAGGTTTTGGTTAAAGTTATAGGTTATAGGTTTAGGTTTTGATTAGACCATTACACTATAATACAAGCATAATATATTAAAACTGTAAACTTTAATCTATAACCCTGTTAAATTCCATTATACATTGTCATTCTATATTAAATATACATATTCGAATTGAAAAATGACATGTAAATCACGTGTACATTTAATAATTATCGTCTGTATCACTATCGCTTAAGACTATTTCTTCTTCACCATCACTATCGCTAATCAGTATTTCCTCTTCATCGTCTACAATAGATCCCTCAATGAAACCGCTATCATCTCTAACAATGTCACGTACTATTGAGGCATCAACATGATCAGGTGGCACATCATCTTTGTCCAGTTGCACCATATCAACATCAACACTTGAATCAGTCCCTGTATCCGCAGACGACACGTCTTCTTGATATGCTTGTTCAACCCTAGACGTGTCATTTCTCCCGTCCTCGTTATCGTCTACTTCTAGTTTGGAAACATCAAATACGTTCCTGGGCTTTATTTTCTGCACCACGTGCTAAGAGCTGCCTAACTTGGTGTCAGCAAGGTAAAATACTTGTTCGGCTTGGCTGGCGAAGATAAATGGGTCGTCCTTAAACTACTTTCGAGATAAATTTACGCTCATAAAGTAGTTATCAGTCTGTATTCCTAACTTTTTATTTCCAACGTCTCACCAATCGCATTTAAATAAGTACACCTACTTTCTCATACAATAATTCAGCTCAATAATATCCGTCAAAATGCCATAAAAGTCAATTTTATACTCCTCATTCGTTCCCTTCACAACCACCCCACTATTTTGTGTGGACCTATACTTGTCACGTTCTTCGGTGTGGAATCGAATCCCATTTACAATACAATCTGTATATCTAGATACACATCTATCAGGGCCACACGCCAGCGAGTATAGTGCATCAGACGCATCCGCAGAGTTGCTTTTGCGCAACGTCTTCATCTATTATCATGTACAAAATATAAGTATTTAGGGATTTTTTTAGGTTTAAATAATGTGCAATACAATGAAAATTCTAAGTGTGGAGAGATACAATGTGAAATCTTACACGTTTTTCGAACCATCGTGGAAACTGATCCTGATGCATTCGATTATAACTTGTGGGGAATTTGGACTTCATCTCGTCTAGGTGTTCTCTACACATAAATGACACGCCATCAGTAAGAAACATTAAGGTTCTGAGTTTACAGAGAAAACAACAATCAGGTGGAAGACTTACTCCAAGTATGATTTCATATCCCTTTCATTGTCAAAATTTGTGGTGTCAAAACCTATATCTATGTCTTGTATATCTTGTGTTTTATGTTTGAAGACTAGTCATTGCAATCAAGACGTATCAAGACATCGCATTTCAAGACAAGATCTTAAATGAAGAAAGTTTTCAAGTCTTGGATGAAGAAATCAAGAATAGAAGTTTTTAAGGTTGCATGTTCAAAGTTTGATCAAGTTCAAGTTTACTAGAAGACTTTTTCAAGTCAAGATCAAGCTTATGAAGGCCTACTACAAGTGTTGAATATTCACAAGCTTCTCTTAAGGGTCATCTGAGTGTTAAGACTTTCAAGTCCATCTCACTTTTAAGGTTTGTTTGACCTTAGATTGACCTTAGGATGGGCTTTATTGTAGGTCATTCCGGATACATAACTCATATATTTTTATATGCTTGTTTGGAGTGTTCTAAGACCAGTCCTAGGGACTTCAAGACCAGTCCTACCTTTGCTACGACCAGTCTTAGATTTTTTAGGACCAGTCCTAGGTAGTTGAAGATTTTCGGATCTTCTAGCTGTCCTACGACCAGTCCTGGATATCCTACGACCAGTCCTGAAAGTTCTACGACTCATCCTTCGACCGGTCGTAGCCCTACGACTCAAACTCCAGCAATCATTTTTGGGGTCCTACGATCGGTCGTAGGTGTCTCACGACCAGTCGTAGGCGGCCCACGACCGGTTGTAGACCACCCTCGACCAGTCGTGGAACTGAAAATCAAATCCCGCAGAAATCTTTCAAAAATCTTTGGAGCTACGACCAGTCCTAGGATCCTAAGACCAGTCATAGACGGGATTTTTCAGTCTATGAATTAGCACGAACTTCAGAGTTTTAGTACTTCAAATCAATTCTATTCAAGCATTCTTTAGGCTATTCTCTGAGATAAGTTTGTGATTATTTTAAGCCGCTTTGTGCTTATTTAATATTCCTTTTTCTAGCTTTTTCTTATTTGATTTTGATCTACATTCCAATCTTATTAGAAAAGGGGAATTTCTGATATTCCTTCTTCTGGATTCAAAATCAAATAGATCTAGCCCGTTTGATCTAAAATCAATTAGACTTAGAACCATTCTTAAAGTGAGTATTGGACTTTGAACATCGAATCGAACTTCTACTCCGATTGGTTCTACCGGGCTTCATCAAAAGTTGATTCAGGTATTTTACATGTTTTGTAATTTATTTTCTCTGGTTTTTGTTTGAGATTCGCCAGAAAAATCTCATTGTATTGGTTATCTGAGGAGAGCCAGAAAACTCAGATTGAGGGGTTTTTAGATTGTGTAAGCCCGAGATCAAAGACACAATTGTGAAGGTTTTAGGTGAACCTGTGAAACCTATTTTGATAGTGCATGCTAATATCCCCTGTGTGAGGATATTAGGAGTGGAGTAGCAATCTGTGTGGCTGTTGGATAACAGTTGGTGTACACACAGGCGAACCACTATATATCGTTGTGTTGTGGATGTGCTTTATTCTTTCATTCCTTTATTCATTCAGTTTTGTGGTTTGTGTTTGTGGATGAATGTTGTAATCACTTCAAGCAAAGTGTGGATGAATGTTGTAATAACTTAGGATTTATTTTTCGCAAGTTATTTTGATTTCATTGCTTATTATTCCTCTTTGGTTTGTGATACAAGGACGTTCTAGAAATAAGGTTGTCCTACCTTAAACCTCTGGTTTTTGGTGTAAGGTTGTCCTTTGAACTGATAAAGTATCAATCTCTTTATTTTAGGCTATTGTGATTGTTTTATATTCAACATTGTGCTTTAAATATTTTATTATTCCGTTGTTATTAGTTTTATTTGGCATTGCCCTATTCACCCCCCCTCTAGGGCATATATCTAGGCCCTTTCAAGATCCCCAACATCCATGTCTTGAAATGTCAGGGATCCTAAAGGACGAACGTTATGTGCAAACACAGATATGAGTCCTTGTTCATGCTCTTGCCCTTCATCGATATTCCGATCTTCTCGATTGAATCGAGTCTCAATGCCACGAAGATACAAGGAGTAAAAAGTAAGGCACTCATTATCAATGTACGCCTTAGCTATGGATCCCTCCAGGTGTGCCCTGTTCCTCACAAATCGTTTAAGTGTGTGAAGGTATCTGTACACAAAACTAATATGTTAAGAGCATGAAAACATGGATATATGTACTTTACGGAATGAAAAAAAATTTAATAGGTTCTACTACCTTTCGATCGGATACATCCAATGATATTGTACTGGGCCTGCAAGCTTCGCCAGGTGCGATAAATGAATCGCTAGGTGTACCATGACATCAAAAAATGTAGGTGAAAATATTCTTTCAAATTTGTAAAGGATTATAACAATGTCCCTCTCCAGTTGTTTAATAACATCTACATTTAACAATTTCGAACATAAATCCTTAAAGAAGATCCCCAACTCAATCAACGTAGCACTGATATCCTTGCTCAGGAATCCATGAATTGCAACCGGCAGTAGGCGTAGAAGGACATGCTAATCATGACTTTTCAGGCCTGTTACCTTACAGTCCGTAACGTTTACGCGCCGAGATATGTTTGACGCATACCCATCGGAAAACTTCATCGATCTTAACTATTCACATAAATGTTTTCTCTCTAGTTTTGTCAACGTATAGCAGACTACTAGTATAGTATACGAATTTCTATGTGGTTGTAAGTGTAACTCTTTCCTTAAACCCATTTTTTGTAGATCCAATCGAGCCTTGACACTATCTTTTATTTTCTTATCTATGTTCATCAATGTTCCGAAGACATTATCACATATATTTTTCTCAATATGCATGACATCTAAGTTATGTCACAATTTCAGATCACTCTAATAGGGCAACTCAAAAAAGATGCTCTTCTTCCTCCAGTTATATTCCAGTACTGTACGTTTCCTCTTCTTCAAGTGAAATGTCTTACCAAATGTAACTTCTCCAATGTTACTCAGTTGTTGTATCACATCTTCTCCAGATAGCTCTTTTGGGGGTAGCCTATGATCTTATTTGCCATCAAAGATTATCGTCTTCCTGCGCCAACTATGATCGCTTGGAAGAAAGCGACGATGGCCCATATAACACATTTTTCTACCATGCTTCAATGACAATGGACAAGTCTTAATACCACATGTAGGACAAGACAACTTGCCCTTCGTGCTCCACCCAGATAAATTTTCATACGCAGAAAAGTTATTTATTGTCCACAAGACCGCTGGTTGCAATCGAAATGTCTGTCTTGCAAATGTGTCATACGTTTCTACACCTTGACCCCACAACTCGTTTAAATCATCTACTAACGGTCGCAAATACACATCAATGTCATTCCGAGGTGACCTGGGTCCATGAATAAGTAATGACATCATGAAAAATAACTCCTTCATACACCACCAAGGAGGTAAATTGTAGGGCATAAGTACCACTGGCCACATACTGTACGAGCTACTCATATTACCAAATGGATTAAAACCATCACTTGTAAGACCTAGTCGAACATTGTGAGAATCCTCTGTAAACTAGTCATGTTGCTTGTCAAAATTTTACCAAGCTTCAGAGTCCGCAGGGTGCCTCAGGGTACTATTATCATGAACGCGTTTCTCCTTATGCCACCTCATATCTTCAGCCGTCTTACGAGACATAAACAATCTTTGCAATCTGGGTTTCAATGGGAATTACCTTAACACCTTTTGTGAGATTTTCTTACGCCCGACTTTGTCATACTTCCACCTAGACTCTCCACATTTTTGACACTGATCATCCTTATCATGCTTTTCCCTATACAATAAACAATCATTTATACATGCATGGATTCGTTCATAACCAAGGCCCAAGTCTCGCATCAAGGATTTTACCTCATAATGAGACTTGGGCAATGTCTCACTAGCCGGTAATGCTTCTTTCAGCAATTCAAGCAACATGTCGAACGATTTATTACTCCAATGATTTATTGTCTTCAAATTAAGTAACTTTGTAAGAAAATTTAACTTGGAGAAGTTCTCACACCCCAGATAAAGTGGACGTTGCGCATCCCTCAACAACATACTAAACTTATCAGATTCGACATCACCCGTTGGAGGAATATCTTGGCTACTGCTTGTTGCTGCAAAATCAGTATCCGCAATTATTTCCCTGAACACATCACCTATGATATCTTGCATTTCGTCAACGTCTTCACCCTCGTCATCCGGCACAATTGGGTCTTCGTTGACTTCAGTGGCCTCATCTTTATGGCTCATATCTTCACCATGATGGACCCACCAAGTGTAACCCGGGTCAATCCCAACTATGAACAAATCATCCTCTACTTTGTTTAAAGTCTTGTATATCAAGTTCATGCATTTTAGACATGGACACCTAATCCTATTCCCTGAATCTGCCCCATTTCGTGCAAATTCCATGAACTCTTGAATCCCTTGTTTATACTCTGGGCCAAACCTGTTCTTAGCTTGCATCCAACTCTTATCCATCTCTACAATGAAAAGACTAGAGTCAGTCTACGAAGATAGCTTTAAGATTAGGCTATGTTATAGGTTTAGCTTATATGTTTAGGTTTAGGTTAAGGTTATGAGTTTAGGTTAAGGTTATAAGTTTAGGTTTAGTTTATAGTTCTAGGTTTTGGGTATGGGAATAGGTTATAGGTTATGGGATAAGGTTTAGGTTATAGGTTATAGGTTAAGGTTCGGGTTCGGGATCGGGTTTAGGTTATAAGTTTAAGTTTAGGTTTTTAAGTTTAGGGTTAGGTTTTTAAGTTTAGGTTTAGGTTTTGGCTAATGTTTAGGTTTAGGTTAGAAGTATAGATTTAGGTTAAGGTTAAGGTTATAAGTTTAGGTTAGGGTTATAAGTATAGGTTTAGGTTATAAGTATAGGTTATAAGTTTAGGTCAAGGTTATAAGTATAGGTTTAGGTTATAGGTTTAGGTTTAGGTTATGAGTTTTAGGGTTAGGTCATAGGTTTAGGTTTAGGTTATAGGTTTAGGTCATAGGTTTAGGTTTAGGTTATAGGTTTAGGTCTATGTTTAGGGAATCAGGTTCAGTTTCGGGTTATGGATTAGGTTTAAGTGTTCTCTAGTATTATCTACTATTAAACCTAGTATTATCTACTACATACTGGTAACATACAACTTATATTGGGGCACCATACCATAAGTTACAAGAATTTCATGTCCCCCTAACCAAGGTATCCTCCATTGATAACATATATATATATATATCAATCATAAGTTGTTTATTTTCATTTACATTTGCAAATGCATTCATCATCCATCTAAGAAAATTGAAACAAGTACTGTCAGTCTATGATGAACAGTTGAAAAGGAAAATCATGCATCTTATCTTACCCAAACATAAGTAGCAGTTCCCACCTTCCAGGAATCCCCGCTCAACATCCAGATAGTTCTGACGCACATCCGGGTCTGCTCAAACATTTTCTAAGCTAATACAATGAAATCCTAAATTAGTTACTGATCCAAGATTGGATAGATTGTAATACTTTCATATTCCCATTTAAACGTCCACGCTGAAAATCCGGCAGCATCTCCCCATGCCTCTCTAGATAAGTTTATCTTACATTATATTACATTCTGATGCCAAATATCTAAAGCAATGTAAAGATATTTGACATTGGATACGGAACGGAAGAAACATATCCAAAGAGAAATGAGGAGATGGACCACGGATCAGGCATGAACATTGAAATAGATTATATGAATGCATACTATCCATCTAACCTTGAACTATCCAAAATAGGACAATTTGAGTGATTTCTATGCCACCAAAAATACACCATATCTATGTATGGCCCCATAGAAATCCTCAAACGAGTAAGTAATTATCTAACTTACAAGTTGGACCTGAAATGCAACTAGTAGCAATTTCAAGAAAGCTTATCCATTTGAGAAGTAGAAAATGTCACATCCTATTGAATGAACTGAATCAATTCAGTTGTTCATCCAAACACATCCTAAACAGATAAACTATGCAAGAGATATGCCAGCAATTTTAAAAAGAAACACACCCCACTTCTTGATTTTATAGAAAAGAACAGAAATGAATTCTCTTTGATGGTTAAGATCATCCAATAGGAGAATCAGATAGAGCAAAAGCAAATAAGAACTCCAGACGATAGTAAGATGCTATACCAAGATTGTTTCCCTCTAACAGTAACACTAACAGGTTAAGTCGACACACATCTTTAGACATGGCAATATATTCAGCACATGAAGGAGACATAAAAAGGTCAACTCAGCTACCATAATACATGTACCAAAATAATAGACGCTTTTAAAAGGAGTTGCCAACTGTCCACATTCAACAAACAAAAATGGTATGCCTGATGAGTGTACCATCCTGAATTGGACCACGTTATCTCCATAGCTAGGCCAATCTGATGCACAACTAGGATGGTTGTGTACACAACTCCAAACAGTAAATAGTAGACATGCTCAACAACATAACAAAGAAACAATGCTACTTGGAATATTCAAAAGTTGGAAGTATTTCTAATCTAATACAAGTAGACCCTTTTGAACACATAGGAATTTATCATTGTTTACAATTCCAGATGAATAAATTGATTCCCATTGTAATTGTCCAAACCAACATAAAACACAATTAAACAGTTCAAATGAGATAAACACTAAAAATCAGCAATATGTGGAATTCGTAAATTCCTGCAGCCACTGCCGAATCTCAACTGATTCAAACCCAATAAAAGAAAACCCAAAAATCTTTATCATCAAAATGCATAAAAATCACAAAATCTCCTCTGAGCAACATTAAATCAACATTATCAGGGAACCAGACACTCAAGCCCCAAACACCATCAAAAGCCCACAAAATAAAAAATCGATAAATTACTAAATCCCCAAATCCATAAATCGGCATTGAGAGAGAGAGAGAGAGAGAGAGTAACCGTTGTTTTGAGGAGCTAGAGATCGTAGATGGTTCGTAGGATAGATGTTTGAGATGTTTGGATTTCCTCTCCTTCTTCTTCTTTTTCTTCTTCTCCTTCTTCTTCTTTCGAGTGCTCTCCAAGTCTCTCTCACAGATCTATGGTGGGTTTGCGGTGAATGGGGGATTTCGAAACCCTACCGAGCAAGAGAGAGAGAGAGAGGTGTTGGGAAATAGAGGGCCGGGTGCATTTTCTTGCGGGAGAGGGGTTGAAAACCGATGGCCGAGTGAGAGAGAGAGAGAGAGAGAGAGAGAGAGAGAGAGAGAGAGAGAGAGAGAGAGAGTTTGGGAGAGGGGCAGGCACGGGATTTGGGTTTTGAGGGATTTGGGTTTTGGGAGGGGTGGGTGGGGGAATGTTTTTAGCTTCTGTTTTAGGCTCATTTTTAGGAAACGGATTGCGTACTGATCTGTAGGGTCCACCTTGATTTATGTATTTTATCCACTTCGTCCATCCATTTTACCTGATAATTTTAGGGCTTGACCCAAAAAATGAAGTATATCCAAACCTCAATTGGACCACACCACAAGAAACAGTGTGAATTGAACATCTACCATTGAAAATTTCTTAGGGGCCACAGAAGTTTTGGATCAAGCTTGTTTTTCTGATTTGCCTTCATCCATGTTTTTGTGATCTTATGAACAGGTTGGATGAGAAATAAACATCACTGTGGACCCTATAAAGGTTTCAACAGTGGAAATAATTATTCCAACTGTTTCCTATGGTATGGTCCACTTGATCTTTGGGTATGCTTAAATTTTTGTCTCAACATGTAAAATAAGATGGAAAAATGGATGGATGGCGTGGATGGACCAGATACATTCACGATGGACCCAACATAGTTTACTCAGTACGATAAGAGTGTACTGAGTAACTCAGTACACAATCTGATTTTCGTTTTTAAGTCTTGTGGAGCCCACTGTGATGTATGTTATTTATCCACTCCGTCCATTCATTTTAAAGAATTATTTTAATAGTTGATCCATCAAAGGAGTCAAATCTGTGGGCCCCACCATGATGTATGTATTGTATCAACACCATCCATTCATTTGGAGAGATCATTTTATGGGATGATCAAAAGAACGAATCAGTTCCAAATCTCAAGTGGCCCCACCACCAAAAACAGTGGGGATAGTGACACCCATCGTTGAGACTATCCATGATGTTTATTTGAGATCTAACCTATTAATAAGTTAAGAAATGAAGAGAAAAATCAAATATAAGCTTGATCCAAGACTTTCTATAGATCTCTAAAAAATTTTATTAGTAAGCGTTCAATTCCGACAAATTTTATTTTTTTTTGGTGGTGGGTCAACTTGAGATTTTGATCTTCCTCATTCTTTGACCCATGCCCTGAAATGATCTATATAGATGAATTTAGAGCAACGAAAATAAGATTTTTAGCAGCAAGCGTTACACTCTAAAAATCAAAGGTTTTGATCATATCTAAAATGAGATTATGAGCCAATAGCTTATTTCCGGTGCTTAAGATAATTTGGAAAGTCCAAATCAAAGTGGGTGGGGACACACGAACGATCTGTGTCACGATGAAGTAATGTCAAGGTAGGTCCCACTTCATCGAATCACGAAAGTTTTAAGGTTAAGCTGGTATTTATATTTCTCCTTCATCTAATCAGTGGGCCCCACAAGGTTTTGGGATTAAGTCAATATTTATAATTTCCATTCATCCCCGCTTGAGTGGTTGTATCAATCAATGGGTGGGATGGCAGATGAACAACATGGTGAGCCTAAAGGAAGTTTTAATGGTGGGTGTTTAATTACCATTGTTCTTATGGTGGGGCCACCAAAGTCTCCTATCTGTTTAATTACCCTTGTTCTTGTTTTGGTAACATTAAATGACTACAGCTGTGACCACTGTTTCCTGTGGTGTGGTCCATCAGAGTCTCCTATCTGCCTCCTTTTTGGTATCATAACCTAAAATGATCTGTCAAAATAGATGGACAGAGTGGAGGTGTAGGATTTGTAAGCGGTTTTGCTAGTGACCTCAACACCAGCAGTTCACTAGTATAAGCTCCATAGGCTATGATGATGTATGTGTTTTATCCACACTGTCTATTCATTTTTCTATATAAAGTTAGGGCATGAACTAAAAAATGAGTTAGATTAAAATCTCAAGTGGACCACACCACAGGAAAATAATGATGATCGAACATCAACATTTAAAAACTTCCAATGGCCTACTGTAATGTTTATTTCTCGTCTAACTTGTTCATAACATCACAGGCATGGATGAAAGGAAAACATCATGTATGCCACAGTCAAGGATTACGTACTGAGTAACTCAGTTAGATTACCGTACTGATTAAACCCTATCGAGCCCACTTTGAATGTGTGTGTCTAATATAGGGCTGAAAGTCGGGCGGGTTGGGTCGGGTTGGTGCTCAACCTTAACCCAACCCAAGCTTCCTATACCTCACCCTAACCCAACCTAACCTCGGGTTGGGAATTCTCAACCCAAGCGGGCTCGGTCAGTTGATCGAGTTGGTTGGGTGTATACGTGTTAATATTTTTGTTATTACATTAGTTTATTATATTTCAATATAGGAATTATTTTTTGTATCTATGATTTTATTAATTATATATGTGATTATTCATCATAAAGAAATTCATTTTTTTCTTTAAAAAAATAAGCTAAAATATAGGATAACTACTCCTTTAAAAGTCATGTAGCATAACACCCAATCTATTTGGGAAAGAGAAATCTGGCATATTTTGTTAGCTTTAGTCCTTGAAAATGACGTGGACAAATAAGACCCGACATCACTAGTGTGCCTTCGACACAAACAATCCACACTCAATTATCATTTATAAGTAACTTATATATTGATCGGGTTCGGGTTGGGTCGGGCAACCCGAGACCTCAACCTGAGCCCAACCCAAGTTTTATTGGGTTGGTGTTTGTATTGCCCAAGCTTGAGATCGGACCCAATATATCCTGCCCGAGCCCAACCCGATGTCGGGTCGGTCACAGGTAGGTCGGGTTGAACCTGCCCAACTTTCAGCCCTAGTCTTATCCACACTGTCCATCTGGTACTTCAGCTCATTTTAGTGATTGAGCCCAAAATTGAAGCATATAAAAAATTTAAGTAGACCACACCACAGGAAACAACTGGGAAAATGATATCCAGAAAATGAATCATATCCAAACAACATACCGTTCATCCATATTTTGAGATAATTTTAGAGAATTATCCAAAAAATGAATCATATCCAAAGATTAAATAGACCACATTATAAATAAGGGGAACGGATTGGCTACTCCCCCAGACACCATCCAATGGATGAATGGATTGGCTACTCCCCCAGAGACCAAAAATGAGATATATCCAAATCTTAAGTGGACCACATTACAGGAAACAGTGTTGAATGAGCATCAACCATTAAAAACATTTTGGGGCTGTAAAAGATTTTTGGATCGAGATGATTTTTGTTTTACCCTTCATCTAGGCCTGTATAACCTAATAAATAGATTGGGTGCCAAATAAACAATACAGTGGGCCTAACGAGGATTTTAATGATGGATATCCAATCACTATTGTTTTCATGTGGTGTGGTCCACCTGATATTTATATACCTCTTTCTGGGCCCCATCATGATGTATGTTTTATATCCACACCTTCCATCCATTTGGAGAGATCATTTTAGGCCAACATCCAAAGATAAATCCAAAGCTCTAGTGGACCCCATCACAGAAAATAGTGGGGACATTGACACCCACCATTAAAAACTTCTAAAGGCTATGAAAGTTTTAGATCAAGCTGATATTTGTGTTTTACCTTGTTTCATGTCTTTTTTTAAAAAAACTTTTGAAGAGGTTGGATTTCAAATAAAAATTATGGTGGGCCCTAGGATAGTTTCAATGGTGGGAATCACTCTCACCACTCTTTTTTGTGGTGTGGTCCACTACATCTTTTTATCTGCCTCATTCTTTGGCTCTTACCCTAAAATAATATCTCAAAATGGATGGACGGTGTGGATACAACACATACATCATAGTGGGGCCCACAGAACTTGGTGATGTCATATCTAAGGGGCGTTTAGGTGCGGCAGTCTCTCTCTCACCCTCTCTCTCTGTGTCTCGCAGCCCTCCCTCCTCTCTCTCTCTCTCTCTCTCTCTCTCTTCCTCTCTCTTTGATATCTCCACCCTCTCCAATCTCTGTCTCTCTCACATCCTCTCCCTCTTCTCTCTCCGTCTCTCTCTTCCTCTCTCTCTGATCTCTCTTGCGGTCCGTTGCGGAACGCCCTACCCATGCACGCCCTCTCTCTCTCTCTCTCTCTCTCTCTCTCTCTCTCTGAAGCGCGGTTGAAGGTCATTCACGACAGTGAGTTATCTCTCTCTCTCTCTCTCAATCTCTCTCAATCTCAATACCGATTTAGGGATTTGGGGTTTTAGGGATTTGGGGATTTGGGGATTGATACATAGGCACTTCGAAATTACTTAGGGCGTCTTTGGGCAGTGGGATTAGAAGGGATTAGGTGGGATGGAATTGCATCTGGTCATGTGCCAGGTATCCTAATTGAAAACATGAGGCGTGAAGGGTTCGAGCTTTCTGTTTCACCACCAAAAGTGATGTGAGTTATTTAGCAAGTTAATGGCGCCCATCCTTTCCTTTCAGTTTCATTTTTCCTGTTCATTTATGAGTTTCAGCATTATGTAGGTGTGTTTAATTTGTATGTTCTATTTACTGCAGCATTATTTTCATGCTTCAAAATTGTAAAAGAAACCAATTTCTTACAGATTTGTTTTACATATTGCCCAGATTTGCCTATTTCATCATACGGGGTTGGGCTTTACACCCCCAGACTCAGTTCATGTATCACATTGAAACCTTTGTGAAATTAACTGAGAAACTCCTTCCCCTGGAAAACATGAGAAATGATGATTCAAAAATTGAATGTTCTTTATCTGGTTAACTTTGGAGAGATCTAATGAAGAGCCTGTTTTGTCTTTTAGGTGAGTGTGAATAGAAAATAAAAGGGCTCAGAGTGGTTTTAGACAGTAAGTTGGAGCAACTCAAGTCTTAGACCTTGGAAGCATTCATGATATTCTTAGAATTGAGTCTTAATTTGAACTATGTTTTGGAAGATTGATCGTATCCTGAACTCCGCTTCTGTACTGGCTGAGTCAAGTTCACTTGGATAGGGAGGGGCAAATTCATTGAGTTTTTGTACCATTAACAAAAGTACGTAGCTTTGAAAAATGAATATTTGCATCTTATTGTCCTTTTCATTATGCTGAGATGTGAAAATAAACTCATTTGGAAAAAAAGAATAAATTTTATATGGAACAACTCCTGCATTGGCTGAGTTAAGTTCACTTGGATAGTTTGGGGCAAATTCATTGAGTTTTTGTAACATGAAGAGATGTTAAAAGTTAGTGTATTGTTGTCATTTTTATTATGTTGAGAAGTAAAGAGTAAACTCATTTAGAAAAAAGAATAAATTTTATATGGAATAATGGAATTTAACTTCTCTTCACATCAACATTTTTTTTTTTTTATAAGTATCCTATGAAACAATGACATGCTTCTAAGGATCTGCCTTTCATGCTATGCAATTGCTTAGTTTGGTCTATTTTCTTTTCCTTCATTTTCATTTTGTTTCTCTTTGCCTGTTGAATGCTCACATGGTTTTGTGATTTACAAATTTAAATCTACAAGTGACAAGTCCTATTAATAGGTGGCTGGTTGCAATTTGTTATTAAATTAGCCATGGTTTAATTTATAATTTCTCATTCTCCATTCAAAATTTGACCAATGTTAAATGTATTTTTGCACGTCATTTGTTGCAATACTCTTTAGTTCTCTGCAGTTTCTACTGTTGTGGTTGAATCTCCTACCAACAAGCGAGACAAAATTGTGATCATATACCAGTTTTCAAGTGGATTTTTGGATAATGAATATAGAAGCCACATCTACATACCAAAGAAGGGATCAGTCTGTGAAAGGAAATTGAACTAGGCCTACTCTTGCTAGTTAGGACTTCAGAGACATACCCATAATAGCAAGATCCTGTGATGAAATGTCTAGGGAATCCTAACTAAGCACAATGTTGTTATAGTGGATATATGTGAGCTTGTTAGTACACCCCACAGTCAGTTCACGCTTCACTGTTAGCCACCCCACTAGGGATCTAACAATTTGTTTATAAGATTTCAAGTTGTCAGACATATTTTTTCTCGTTACCTATTAAAAAAGAATTTACATTGTTAGACTTACATAGAATCTGAAATGAACTCCAAATAGTACAGGGTTGGAGATAAAGGTAAAGAAGAAATAATGTGACTTTCTCAAATAGAAACCTTTTGGGTAAATCTGTGCTTCTCATGTTTTCTTTTTCCTTTCTCTTCCACCTTTGTTAATTTTAAATCACCTATTAAGAAAGAACAAAGCTGTCCTTCTGACTGCCGTCGTATCTCCATTAGGGAAACTTCGACTCAACAACGATTGTATAGTATTCAGGTACTGTAAAAAATGATGTGTGGTTGAGTACATACATATATACCATACACATGCATACACGTGTGTTTGTATGGAAGAAGAAAGGAAGGGGAGATTTGGAATGGTGGGTTTTTAAGATGAAAAGTGAGAGAGGTGAGTTTGTTGTTTTAAAATGGTTTTTGGTGTTCTCTACATGGTTTTCAGCTTTGGAAATGATGTTTGTGTACATACATACATACATATACATACATCTTAGGTATATACAGATATACATATATGCATGTGTGTATATGTATGGAATCAAGGGAGCAAGGTGAGTTTTAATTTTGTTTAAACATACATACATATATACATGTAAACATGTGGAACCAGTTGTTTTGGAGTGGTGGGTTTTTTAGTTGTTAAAATCCATGCATGTGTATACGTGTAGCCAGGCATTTATGTTTCTCAATTGAAACCATCCAGATAAATAAGGCCCATTATAAGTCAGCGATAACTTGAAAATTATACCAACTGAATGATCCTAGGTGTCAAACTATGGAAATCAAAAGGAATGGTAAATGAAAAAGAATAAGTGGTCTAAATTAGACAAACAAATGTCCAATATTGGTGAATATCTGAAGAGATGGTGAGTGTCTGCCATCCAAAATGAGGATTGCTATCGTAAGGAGAGGGTTGCCTGTCATATTAGGCGGGAAGCAAAGTGGGCACCGTGATGTTTGTGAGAAATCAACGGATTGGGTTAAGACACGGATTAAAAAATGATGCCTTATTTTTTTTTCCTTATCTTGTTTCTTTATGACCTGCATGAATGTAGTTTGATGGTTGTTATAGTCCGTGTGGCTGTTTAGCTAGGGGTAGATCTTCTTTATGGGTTTTGCCTCCCCTATATGCTGGTTCAGGATCACCATCATGGGCCCACATGTACAGATGATCCAAAGATTGGAACCGTTCATCATATGTGTAACTACCATATATGAGCTAATAGTGCAATGACAACACCCCAAGACTGACCCTGACATTTGATTTTGTCGAGTTAATGTGATCCATTGAAATTTAGCTTCACCAATCTCACATACATAGATCTTTTCTCATGTGTGTCCATATATAGTCAGGACATGTTCTTATATAAATCATAGTACACAATTACACATTATCCACAAATACTACACAAGGGATATATATATATATATATATATATATATATATATATATATATATATATATATATATATATATATATATATATATATATATATATCTTACTACATATAGATTGTCACACCATTTTAATCCTTGGTTTTCAATGACAGGTGGGGTCCATGGTCCAATAATCCAAACCCATGCGTGTTTGTCCCAACAGCAGATGGACTACGCCTAAGAATCTCCTCGATAGGACAATCCCAACCTATCAATTTCTGGCTTCTATATAAAAGGTTACGTTGTCTTCTCTCACTCATGTACTATTTCATGTTATAAAATTTTCAAGTAAATTGTACGAGGTTTACAGTAATCTTGGAGATTAAAAAATTTTTAAGTATGTGCATTTCAGTTTGAGTTATTTCTCTAATGACGATAGCCTTGGGAGGGTTAATACGAGGGATGAGTTGATTGCAAGAGGCCGATTAAAACTATAATGGGTTATCTTATTGGTCCTGAAATGATTATGTCCGGCAAGATAACCCAATATAGTTTTAATCAGGCCTCTTGCAATTTACCCATCCCTCGTATCAACCCTCCCAAGGCTATCGTGATTAGAGAAATAATTCAGACTGCATTGCACATACTTGAAAATTTTCTACACTCTAAGATTATTATAAACCTCTTATAATTTACTTGAAATTTTCATCAGCTGTAGGTCATATGGTATAAAGAGCTTGTCCGTCTCTACTAACCGAACATAAAATATGAATTCAATGCCAATTTTTCAGCCTATGAATCTTGTGTATATGCAGAAAGGCATCATAAGTGGTTAATACTTTTAATCATTTAATGTCCAACTACTATCCATTGTAGGGACTGCTTGATGAATAGTCTTTAAGATTGGTTTTCATCAATAAAAAAAATAGATGCCTACCTTATTTGTAAATGTATTTGCTCGAAATTGATGGAGTAGACCTAGATGTGCGTTAGAGCTATCCGGATGTTGAGCGGGGGTCCCTGGAAGGTGAGAATCGCTGTTATGACCATGATGAAGCTGTCCATTTCCTATGGAGAGTATTGGAGGGGCCTGACCATTTGGACAGGCCGTGTTTATATATATGCTCGAAATTAATGGAGCAGACCTGGATGTGCGTCGGAGCAATCTGGAAGAGCGGGGGTCCCTGGAAGGTGAGAACCGTTGTTATGACCATGATGAAGCTGTCCATTTCCTATGGACAACATTGGAATGGCCTGGCCATTTGGACAGGCCATGTTTATATTTGTATTTGCAGGGACCACACCATTAACCTAAACCTGAACCGATTCTCAAATCCAATAACCTATAACCTAAACCTAAACTAAAACCAAAACCTATAACCTAAACCCGAACCCATTCTCAAATCCCAAAACCTATAACCTCAACCTAACCTTAACCAAAACCAAAACCTATAACCTATAACCTAAACCAATACCAAAACCTATGACCTAAACCCGAATCCATTCTCAAATATGAAAACCTATAACCTAAACCTAACCATAACCTATAACCTAAACCAAAAACTATAACCTAAACCAAAACCAAAACCTATAACCTAAAACCGAACCCATTCTCAAATCTCAAAACCTATAACCTAAACCAAAACCAAAACCTATGACTTAAACCCGAACCCATTCTCAAATCCCAAAACCTATAGCCTATCCCTAAACCTTAAACTATAACCTAACCTAAACCTAAACCTATAACCTAAAACTATTCCCAAATCCTAAAACCTGTAACCTAAACCTAACCTTAACCTATCCCTAAACCTATAACCTATAACCTTAACCAAAACCTATAACCTTAACCAAAACCAAAACCTATAACCTAAACCTGAACCTATTCAAAAATCCCAAAATCTATAACCTAAACCTAACCTTAACCAAAACCAAAACCTTTAACCTATAACCAAAACCAAAACCAAAACCTATAACCTAAACCCGAACTCATTCTCAAATCCCAAAACCTATAACCTAAACCAATACCAAAACCTATGACCTAAACCCGAACCCATTCTCAAATCCCAAAACCTATAATTTAAACCTAACCTTAACCTATAACCTAAACTAAAACTGATAACCTAAACCAAAACCAAAACCTATAACCTAAACCCGAACCCATTCTCAAATCCCAAAACCTATAACCTAAACCAATACCAAAACTCATGACCTAAACCCGAACCCATTCTCAAATCCCAAAACCTATAACCTATCCCTAAACCTTAACCTATAACCAAACCTAAACCTATACCCCCTAACCTAAAACTATTCCCAAATCCCAAAACCTATAACCTAAACCTAAACCTATAACCTATAACCTTAACCAAAACATATAACCTAAACTAAAACCAAAACCTATAACCTAAACCCGAACCCATTCTCAAATCCCAAAACGTATAACCTAAACCAATACCAAAACCTATGACCTAAACCCGCACCCATTCTCAAATCCTAAAACCTATAGCCTATCCCTAAACCGTAACCTATAAACTAACCTAAACCTATACCTATAACTTAAAACTATTCCCAAATCCCAAAACTTATAACCTAAACCTAACCTTAACCTAAACATAAACCTTTAACCTATAACCTTAACCAAAATCTATAACTTAAACCAAAATCAAAACCTATAACCTAAACCCGAACCCATTCTCAAATCCCAAAACCTATAACCTAAATCAAAACCCAAACCTATAACCTAAGCCCGAACCCATTCTCAAATCCCAAAACCTATAACCTAAACCTAAACCTAAACCTTATCCTAAACCTATAACCTATAACCTAAACCAAAACCTATAACCTAAACCAAAACCAAAACCTATAACCTAAACCTGAACCCATTATCAAATCCCAAAACCTATAACCTAACCTAAACCTATACTTATAACCTAAAACTATTCCCAAATCCCAAAACCTATAACCTAAACCTAAACCTATAACCTTAACCAAAATCTATAACCTAAACCAAAACCAAAACCTATAACCTAAACCCGAACCCATTCTCAAATCCCAAAACCTATAACCTAAACCAATACCAAAACCTATGACCTAAACCCTAACCCATTCTCAAATCCCAAAACCTATAATCTAAACCTAACCTTAACCTATAAACTAAACGAAAAATGATAACCTAAACCAAAACCAAAACCTATAACCTAAACCCGAAGCCATTCTCAAATCCCAAAACCTATAACCTAAACTAATACTAAAACTTATGACCTAAACCCAAACCCATTCTCAAATCCCAAAACCTATAACCTATCCTTAAACCTTAACCTATAACCAAACCTAAACCTATACCCCCTAACCTAAAACTATTCCCAAATCCCAAAACTTATAACCTAATCCTAAACCTATATCCTATAACCTTAACCAAAACCTATAACCTAAACTAAAACCAAAACCTATAACCTAAACTCGAACCCATTCTCAAATCCCAAAACTTATAACCTAAACCAAAACCAAAACCTATAACCTAAGCCTGAACCCATTCTCAAATCCCAAAACCTATAACCTAAACCTAAACCTAAACCTTATCCTAAACCTATAACCTATAACCTAAATCAAAACCTATAACCTAAACCAAAACCAAAACCTATAACCTAAATCCAAACCCATTATCAAATCCCAAAACCTATAACCTAACCTAAACCTGTACTTATAACCTAAAACTATTTCTAAATTTCAAAACCTATAACCTAAACCGAAACCTGTAACCTTAACCAAAACCTATAACCTAAACCAAAACCAAAACCTATAACCTAAACCCGAACCCATTCTCAAATCCCAAAACCTATAACCTAAACTAATACCTTAACCTATGACCTAAACCCGAACCCATTCTCAAATCCCAAAACCTATAACCTATCCCTAAACCTTAACCTATAACCTAACCTAAACCTAAACCTATAACTTAAAACTATTCCCAAATCCCAAAACCTATAACCTAAACCAAAACCAAAACCTATAACCTAAACCCAAACCCATTCTCAAATCCCAAAACCTATAACCTAAACCAATACTAAAACCTATGACGTAAACCTGAACCCATTCGAAAATCCCAAAACCAATTACATATCCCTAAACCTTAACCTATAACCTAACTTAAACCTATACCTATAACCTAAAACTATTCCTAAATCCCAAAACTTATAACCTAAACCTAACCTTAACTTAAACCTAAACCTATAACATATAACCTATAACCTTAACCAAAACCTATAACCAAAACCAAAACCAAAACCTATAACCTAAACCCGAACCCATTCTCAAATCCCAAAACCTATAACCTAAACCAAAACCAAAACCTATTACCTAAACCCGAACCCATTCTCAAATCCTAAAACCTATTACCTAAACCTAAACCTAAACCTTATCCTAAACCTATAACCTATAACCTAAACCAAAACCTATAACCTAAATCAAAACAAAAACCTATAACTTAAACCCGAACCCATTATCAAATCCCAAAACCTATAACCTAACCTAAACCTATACTTATAACCTAAAACTATTCCCAAATCCTAAAACCTATAACATAAATCTAAACCTTTTCCTATACCTATAACCTATAACCTAAACCAAAACCAAAACAAAACCTAAACCTAATCCGAAGACCTAAATGTATTCTCAAATTCCTAAACCTAAACCTAATCTCAACTACTTAACCTAAACCTAAACTTGAAAACCCAAACCTAAACCCGATCCCAAACCCGAACCCAATTTCCTAAACCTAAACCTTACCCTATTCTCAATTTCCTAAAACTATAACCTATAACCTATAGCCTAAACCTAATCTAAACCTATAACCTAAAACCTAAACCTAAAACCTAAATATATTCTCAAATTCCTAAACCTAAACCTACACCTAATCCTAATCTCAACTACTTAACCTAAACCTAAACTTAAAAACCTAAACCTAAACCCAATCTCGAACCCGAACCCGATTTCCTAAACCTAAACCTTAACCTATTCTCAATTCCCTAAAGCTATAACCTATAACCTATAACCTAAACCTAAGCTAAACCTAAAACCTAAATGTATTTTCAAATTGCTAAACGTAAACCTACACCTAACCCTAATCTCAACTCCCTAACCTAAACCTAAACCTAAATCTAAACTTGAAAACCCAAGCTTAAACCCGAACCCGATTTACTAAACCGAAACCTTAACCTATTCTCAAATCCCTAAACCTAAACCTATACCAAATCCCAATCTCAACTCCCTAACCTAAACCTAAACCTAAACTTGAAAACCCAAGCCTAAACCTGATCCCGAACCCGACTCGAATTCCTAAATCTAAACCTTAACATATTCTCAAATCCCAAAGCTATAACCTATAACCTAAACCTATAACCTTAACCTATAACCTAAACCTATAACCTTAACCTAAACCACAACCTATAACCTTAACCTAAACCAAAACCTATAACCTAAACCTTAACCTAGGTTAAAGTTGTTTTTCTTTTCATTTGTTTGGATCATCTCCCATATGTTCTCTCTCTTTTCATTAATTTTTTTCCATAATAGGATTGTTTATGTTTAGATGGATGCAGTTTATGTTTGGATGAATGTAATTTATGTCTGGATGGATGCAATTTATGTTGGATGGGTGCAGTTTATGTTTGGATGAATGTACCTTATGTCTGGATGGATTTACGTAGTTTCAATTTAGATGGATGTGAATATGAATATGAATATGATGAAATATTTTATATAACAGGTGTATATCAGGAAAAATATGATGAAAGGAAATTTGAGATGAAATTTTAAAAAAAAAAGACTTTAGCGACGAAAATTTTCGTCGCTAAAAGCTCCAGCCACGTTTTTTAGCTACGAAAATATTTGTAGCTAAAAGTAAACCTTTGGATTTTATTTCAAGAACCCTGCACCCATTTAGTGAGGAAATTTTCGTTGCTAAAAGTCCCAGCCATGGTTTTTTTAGCTACGAAAGTTTTAGCAGCTAAAAATAAAGCTTTCGTTTTTAGCTACAAAAATGTTCATAGCTAAAAGTAAACCTTTGGATTTTATAGAAAAAACTGTTTACACATTAGTGACGATAATTTTCGTCGCTAAAAGTCTCAGCTACGTTTTTCAGCTATGAAAATTTTTGTAGCTAAAAGTCAAAAAGTGTTCACACATTTTGCAACGGAATGTTTCGTCGCTAAAAGTCCCAGCCAAGTTTTTAGCTAGGAAAATGTTCGTTGCTAAAAGTAAACCTTTGGATTCATTTTGTTATTTTTTTAAAAAAAGTTCACAATATTTAGTGACAAAAAAGTTCACAATATTTAGCGGCGAATGGATCGAGACACACATCGATGTAATCGGATTTCGAACTCCGATTCAATCGAGTGATGGTTCGATCTATCGACAGGTGAAAAATAAGAGAGAAGCCTTGAAGAATTTCAGGTTCAACAGTTATGATCGGGGAAGCAGTCGATGTCATCGAAATTTGTACATCGATCATATCAGAGACATTGTCGATGGGATGGATAAATCGTATAGATTTACCTATAAGCTTGCAGGACGATTTATGTCCTGACTCGATCCAATCGACTAGGTCTCGATTTGATCGATATATGAATATCGATTTATCGACTGGCACCCCGATCATCATAAACAATAACCTGAAATTCATGCTGGTGAGAATATGCGCCCACAATCGATATGATCAACTGACTTCCGATATGATCGATATTTGAGTTCAGATTGTATCGGACAGTCATCGATATATCGAAGTATATGTTAGTTTTCTTTAGAAGAACAGGGGCACCGGAAAGCAATCTGTCGATCCTCTTCAGATATGATCGATATTCGAATATCGATGATATCGACTCTCAAGTTGATATATCGATAAATCGTCCAGATGATTGTTTTGGTTGCTGGACGCTTTTTGTCCTCACTCGATTGTATCGATTGAGATACCGAGGACATCGACAAAGCTAATCGATCATATCGAAGGGGTAATCGATATAATCGACAATGTAAGAAAAACTTTGCTGATTTTTCTTTTTGATAAAAAGCTTTCTTACACTGAAATCCTAAGATGTTCTAATTCTTTTTAAGGGTTTAATCACCTGGTGTTTTGGGACATGGGATGTGAGGTTATGATTTACCTTTTGGTGAGCTTCCACACATCTAGTTGAGGAAGACGCTTGACTTGATCTTCTTGTTAGGCGCTGTTGTCCGACTGACTCAACTTACTACGTAATTGACAAACAAGGGCACGTAGTAGGTGCACTTTCAATCTCTCCCTTTGTCAATTACGTGACAAAATACTCAAAACACCCTAGGAACATATCTAAGCAGATATATCCTAAATTGTGTGTACATGTATTAACACAATTTTACAAATTCTAAACTCCCATGTACACACCCAATAAACTTCTCCCCCTTAATTCAAAAACTCCCCCTTTCTTGTTGCGGCTGCTCCCCCTAACACCTGCAACACAGATATACAATTTTCGCTCGGAGTGTTTGAATTGTTCTCCCCCTTTTTGTCAGTCATTGGCAAAGGTAAAAGACGTGATATTGACTGAAGATTGAAGCATATGGGAGAACCATAAGTAGATAGATGTATATAAATGAGAGCAGTGTAAAGCATACATCAATGAAGACCAGATCATAAATCCATGAAGCAGTTAATAGATAAGCATGCAGACAATAACCTTAAGACTGCAATAAACCAGGGAGAAATGCAAATGACAGAAGTAAAAAGAACTAGATTAAGCCATATATAAGCTGCCCAAGATTGGAAGAAATATTCAATGCTGCCCCATACGGCAGCAAATTAAACCAACAAAAAAAATAAACCAGTATTTTTAGCCCAACCGTGGGCACATTCATCCAAAAAGAAAACAGTTAAAAAGCAGAAACTGTCATACACACCACTGAAAGCGTAGAACATCCAAAAAGATACTGATGTTCACACATAAAATTAAGAGTAAGGTGTGCATGATAGCATGTATGAATCCGGCATCAGGGAGCAGAATGAGATGGTATCGTGTCGTCCCATTGGCACGTCAGTAGGTCCACCAATTGTTGGACCGTGCTCTGAACTCCTTGAACCATTCTTTCCAGAATAGAGAGCCGCTCCTTTACTGAGTGCATATCCTTCTGAATGGCTCCAATCCTGTCCAGTTTAAGCCTTTTACCATACCCAGCAGATGATGTGGATGGAGCAACATTTGGTCCAAGAGGTGCATTGCCAACCATTGCATCTCCTTCCATGGGATCACCACCTTCTCCTCCTTCCGCTTCAACATGAATTTCTTCCTCAGTTTTCTCCTTGTATTCATGAAATCTCAGATCCATTTTCTGAATATTTTTCTTGTTGAAAACTTTGAGGGGGAAAACCGGATCAGTTGTAGAAGGAAAGCCAATGCTCTGACAGATTCTACTAACAATCCAGGGATATGACAGATGTAAATCTTTGGACGTATGTATCGCATTGACAAACTGATTTACAATCAAGGTTGGAAGGCAGATATTCGTCCCGGTTGCAACAGAGTAGACTATCATCACCATAAGACTTGTTAGATCGGATCGATTCGTGCTTCTTGGGTACAGATTAGTGGTGAAGATCCCATGTATGACTCTGAATCGGGGCTCCATATACTTAGCTTTCAGGGCATTCCCTTGATGCCATGGGATATCTCAGTTATAGCATAGGTATTTAGTTATTTTGGAGCGCACATCTGGAAAGTCAAGATCCCAGTTTGGAAGGCCTCCTGGCACCATTTGTAGATTGAGAATCTGTGCTAAGGTGGCAGGAGTGATGAATACATCATCACCATCCATGAAAACTATGAAGGAAGGAGGATCAGCCACCGGGGAATGACATGCAGCAAAGAAGTTACGTGTTCTTTTCAGTTGGCATGGTCCACTAAAATTCAGGATGGGCAGCCAACCAATTGTAACAAACAGAGGTTCTAAGTTGTAAGATGTTAAACACTCCCTGTCTACTTTTCTCTCAAAGATCAACTTCCGATTGGCATATTTTGGTGGCCGTTGGACAGTCGGAGGAGGAGGCACTGGTTGAGATGGTTCAGGGATTTCGGTTTGGGACCCACCGCGTCGTGATCTTTGCCGTGTGGGTGTCCCTCTGTCCGGGATCCTTGCTCTCTCCCTTGAAGCAGGGACCTTTTGTCGAGTTCCTCTTGAAGATTCCCCCGGACCGAATGCCACGTTTTTGTCTTTTCCCATGTGAAAGAAAAGGCTATTTGAAATATTGGGAAAACGACAAAAAGAAATCCCGACAAACCAAGAGAAAAAGATTCTGATGATGAAAGAATATTACCTAGTTTGTGCTGAGATTTGGCTGGTCTTACCTGGCTTAGGATGATTGGTCGAGAGGATCGGACAGAGAAGACAGTTGAATCGCCCTTTGAAAAAAAAACCTTTTTCGGTTCTTCTTGCTTTTATCGGGCGCCATTTGTCGATCATATCGGCCGACATATCAATTGTATCGAGAGGTTGTCGGTCGATTCTATCGAGGCTATCCTCGATGTTATCCATGGACACACGACTTTTCACATTCTGAATAGCTGTCGATTGTATCAATCATCCGTCGATAAAATCGAAGAAGACAATCACTTGCATTGAAAGTATGTGCTTTTCAGAATTTTTCTAATTTTGACACGCTATTGTATATTTCTTGACTTAATCAATATATGTCAAAAAAAATTGTACCTGTACTATACAAATATAAACATGATAATGTTTATATACAAAAATTAGAGGTCTCCAACCTCAGATGTAACTTTGAGAATTTACCAAAAATTGCATCATTTCACCAATTATCCAGATTTCGATGTAAAATCTGAACGTGTTCTTATACTCTAAATAATTCAGGGTATAGAGTTCAGTTTTTCTTTTACTCTCCATCTTGAGATAAAAGTTTTGCTGTGGTGACTTTTGTTATCTCACCAACTTGATCCAGTGATTTTTCCATTCTGTTTTCCATTTTGGGTGATGAATGGGTATTTTGCATTACTCTGGTCAGATTAAGTTTATCAGTGTGAATTTAACCAGGGTTATAAGAAGTTTTCTTTAAGCATTCAAACTTGTAATGTCCCATATCACCACATAAATGATAAACTGGAGAAGTTCTTGTATTTCTACCTGAAGCAACAGATTTTTCAGTTTTCATTTTGATTTTCTCATACCCTAGGCCACTCTTATCTTTTCCAGGCCTTCCTATCCCTAACATTCTTTCAAGTTTTTCACTACTCTGAGAAAACTTATAGTTTATCTCGGCAAATTTTTTGGAATTTTCTAAGTCAATATAAAGTGAGTGGTTGTCATTTTTGAGTTTTGCATTATCATCTTTTAGCAGTTCAGCTTTATTCATAAGTTTTGATAATTCTCCTTTTAGGGATAGGTTTTCTTTTTCTAATTGATCATTATTTGTGAGATATTGTTGCAAATCATTGGACAAATGTATATTTATTTCTAAGGTTCTGTCCAAGTCTTTCTGCAACTTTCTTTTTGTTTTCAGTCATGCCAATTTTCTTAAGGATGTGGATGCTATGAATGTATAGTTGATTATAAGCATCCTGCAATTCATTTAGCTCTTTATCTTCTTCTTCCTCAATTTTCTCATTGTCAGATGAAAATGATGCAGTGGCTTGTTATTCTTCTTTTCTTTCAGATTCCATGGGAATAATTGGAGTGGTGGAGATCATAAGAATTTTTAAAGGTTTCTGATCTCCATCACTTCCTGAGTCACTGTTTTCTGAATTTGACTCCTCCGTATCATCTCATGTGGCAGCCATCGCCTTGCCCTTGGTTTTTCTGTTTGGGCATTCGGTAGATAGGTGCCCATACTCATGACAGGCATAACACTGTGGTTCTCTGTTTCTTTTCTCAAATTTGCCTGCTAAAGGTTTGTCATCCACCTTTCTACCTTTAAAGGGGCGACCGCGATTCCTTTGAAAGAATCTTCTGAATCTTTGTGCCAGCAGAGCCACTTCCTCATCTTCATCTTCCTTTTCACTCTCACTGTCCTCATGTTTTGGTTTCTTGGAGGTTTTTAGGATAGTGTTTTGAATTTTTGGGGTTGTGTGAAGTGTATTTCAAAGGTTTGTAGGGAACCTACTAGTTCTTCTACTTTCATTTCATCAATATTCCTACACTCCTCAATTGTTGTTACCTTGGGATTGAAGCGTTCCGGTATGGATCTTAAGATGTTTCTACATATTTTAGGTGTTGGAACCTTCTCTCCCAATCCACCCATGGAGTTACAAATAATGTTTAATTTGGTGTAAAACTCCATAAATGTCTCATGCTCTTTCATCCTGAGATTTTCAAACTGTGAAGTTAAGAGTTGTAGTTTAGATCTCTTCACAGTGCTTGTGACTTCATGGGTTATTTTCAGTAAATCCCATGCTTCCTTGGATGTCCCACACATACTTATTTGATTGAAAATATCTGGGGACATGGCACAGTAGATGGCGTTCATTGCTTTTGTTTCAGCATTTTGCTGTTCTTTGTCAAACGTCATCCACTTCTCATTAGGTTTGGGTTTAGTAATTATGGTTTCATCTTCAAGTATAATTTGTTCGGATGGTACCACGTATCCTTTTTCAACTGCATCCCAAACTTCATGATCCAAAGATCTCAGGAAGTAGTGCATTCTAGCCTTCCAGTACGCATAATTTGATCCATCAAATACTGGAGGTCTAGTGACAGATGAGCCCTCTCCTTTGGCCATATTTTTACTTCAGTTAAGATCACTCTCTAGGTGGTGAAGCCCTTAAAGAGAGACCCGCTCTGATACCAATTGAAATAGCGGTGAAGACTGCTTAAGTTGAAGTAGAGATATGTCAATATATCCTGAGTGGGGGGGGGGGGGGGGGGGGGGGGGGGGTGGGGGGGGGGGGGGGGGGGGGGGGGGGTGAATAGGACTTTTTAAAGTTTTTATGAATTATTAAAAATTCTTATCATACTAATCCTATTACAGAGTACAGATTAGGATTACTCAAAATTAACTCTACTAGCTTCCAAGCTTGGTAGAGGATCCAATCCCAGACTATTTAAAAGACAAACAGTTTATAGATGAGATTGTGATGGATATGACTGTGTGTGCATAAGATGTGATCATATATAAGGACTTGTAAGGCAATCACATAAATGTAAGACAATTTCAATCTCAAACACAGTCATTTTATAGTGGTTCGACGACTTGTCTACTCCACTCCCGGCTTCCACACGCAACCCTTGAGTGACCGGATTTCACTAAGAAGGTTTCCCATGGTTCACCTCAAACCTAAGGTTTTAAATCAGGTTCACCTTCAACCTTTACAGAGGTTTCTACTCGGTTCACCTCAAACCTTGGAGTTTTGCTGGCATACTCCTAACCAGATGTTTATGCCCACACAGGACAAGGGTCCACACAACGCACCCGGAGGTTTCTACTCGGTTCACCTCTAACCCTGGAGTTTTGCTGGCGTACTCCTAACCAGATGTTTATGCACTCCACAGAGCAAGGGTCCACACAACGCACCCCACACGTACACTCCCGTCGGAGGCCTCCTTCGAGGACTTCAAATGGTGAGCAACACTTAAAACCCAATCCCAAAAAGGAATGATCATTAGTGTCCTCTGGACTCTTAGTACTTATAGATAAGTTGATGAGTCCCTTTCAACGCAGCGATGAAGACCTTCTACTTGTTGATGAAGAGTCTTCAGCTCCCTTGATCCGCAACACAAAGATGTATCTATACTGGGCTTAGGTTGGGTCAAGGTTATGATGGAATACCATTCTAAGGATTTTCTTATAAGGAAGATAGAGTGGTTCCCATCATCTATGCATTCAAGGAATCCCAGCTTAATGATATGTCATTAAAGTAGTAGCTGAAGGATCCTTGAATGCGAAAGTTCATTCCCCAATCCACTCTATGAAATATCAATGATGAGGGTGGATTGGAGGATGAACTTCCTAAGAGAAAGGGCTTAAAGTAAATGATAGGAAGGTTAAAACTCACAAAAGCATTCTCTACTTTCTCTACCAGCAATGAAGACAACTCTCTCTATTTATAGGTAAAAGGTTCCAACGGATATAAACGGTCATATTTATTACAGAGTTTGATATCATCGAGAAGTGGTCGATATGATCGAGCGTATACTCTCGATTGTATCGACAGACCTCTCGATGATAAAAACTCAATTGTCATTTCACTTTTGGAAACCTTCCGCCAACTGGTCGATGGGATCGAGACACACATTGATGTAATCAGATTTTGAACTCCAATTCAATCGAGTGATGGTTCGATCTATCGACAGGTGAAAAATAAGAGAGAAGCCTTGAGGAATTTCAGGTTCAACAGTTATGATCGGGGAAGCAGTCGATGTCATTGGAATTTGTACATCGATCATATCGGAGACATTGTCGATGGGATGGATAAATCGTATAGATTTACCTATAAGCTTGCAGGACGATTTATGTCCTGACTCGATCCAATCGACTAGGTCTCGATATGATCGATATATGAATATCGATTTATCGACTGGCACCCCGATCATCATAATAACAACCTGAAATTTATGCTGGTGAGAATATGCGCCCACAATCGATATGATCGATTGACTTCCGATATGATCGATATTTGAGTTCACATTGTATCGGACTGTCATCGATATATCGAAGCATATGTTAGTTTTCTTCAGAAGAACAGGGGCGCCGGAAAGCAGTCTGTCAATTATATCGATCCTCTTCAGATATGATCGATATTCGAATATCGATGATATCGACTCTCAAGTCGATATATCGATAAATTGTCCAGATGATTGTTTTGATTGCTGGACGCTTTCTGTCCTCACTTGATTGTATCGATTGAGATGCCGAGGACATCGACAGATCTAGTCGATCATATCGAAGGGGTAATCGATATAATCGACAGTGTAAGAAAAACTTTACTGATTTTTCTTTTTGATAAAGAACTTTCTTACACTGAAACCCTAAGATGTTCTAATTCTTTTTAAGGGTTTAATCACCTGGTGTTTTGGGACATGGGATGTGAGGCTATGATTTACCTTTTGGTGAGCTTCCACACATCCAGTTGAGGAATACGCTTGACTTGATCTTTTTGTTAGGCGCTGTTGTCTGACTGACTCAACTTACTACGTAATTGACAAACAAGGGCACGAAGTAGGTGCACTTTCAGTAAAATTTTAGCAACGAAAAAAAAATTTATCGCTAAAAGTTTCATTGCTAAAAACCCCTTTTCTTGTAGTAAGTGTTGTAAAGGGAGAGAGAGAGTAATGGTTGATGGAGTGATAGATGTGGTGGTGATGGGTGTGTAAGATACTTTTTGACTTTTGTGGCCTTTTGTGTAAGAAAGGCATGGGCTTTGTAAGAACTTTTTGACTTTTGAAGCTTACTTGGGAATGGGTGAAAGTTGATGTGTACTTGACATGTACTTGACATATTGAGATTGATGGATTGATGGATTGATGTGACAACACGTAGAGATTCTCTTGGGTTTTGCAACACGCGGTGTTTTCCTCACACCGAACGTTGGTCCACATGTCCTGACCAGGGTATCGCCTCGGCGCGCGAGTCGTGGCATCGAAACCGCAGCGACGGTGCGGTCGCTATGGTAAAGGTTTTGGATTGAGTCGATACAGGTTGACGGCATATGAATCAGGGTCGTGCGAAATTATCGGTTAAGGGTCGAAGGTTGTCAAAATTCGACCGGTAAGACCGCGGAAGTCTATGGAATGATACGGTCTAGGATACGGGGCTTACATTTTTATCCATCGGCAAGCAACGCCGATGCACACTTTGCTGACAGACCTTGCGACGGCTAAAAGCCGTCAGAGAAGGTCATTGCTGACGATTTTTAGCCGTCGGCGTTTCCCTATTTTTTGGTAGTGTTAGTAAGAGTAGCATTAATTAGCTATAAGAAAAGGTAAACATATTTCATAACCTCCAAAAAATTTCTTAATAATTCAACTAGGGAAGATGCATTGAAAAATACCTTCTTAGGAGTAGCTCCATCTTCATCATCGGAGATTTCCTCATCATCATCATCCTCATCACTTTTGTCCCCACCTTCAACCATGTCATGTGCATGTAGCAGAACCAATTGCAAAATAACCAGAATAGAGATGCAAATCTTCTTCTTCTTTTTTGTTTTTGAAGGATGACATGAAACATCTCTCATATGCAGTATCCTCACAATTCCTATAAAAGATGAACCTTGCTGCATAGAGCATTAATAAAAACATTGTGGGAAATGTCCAAGATGAACTTGCAAAGGGCCCATCTGGATTTAATAAGGGCGCCTGCATCAGTTCACAAAAATAAATAAATAAGACTATCAAATTAGCAGTAAACTGATAATTTGATACTGCCTTCAACTAAAAGGAAAAGGAAGAAAATTTAATTAACACAACGTGGGGTGAGAAATTTTTATTTTCCTAGCCAAAAATGATAATACTCCTTGAGAGAATAAAAAGTACCTCATCATCATCAGATTCATTTTCTGATGATTCATCTTCATGATCGTCAGAATCATCATTATCTTCATCTTCTTCCTTACCCTTACTAGGTTCTGGTATTTGAACCTTGGGCTTAGCAGTCGATGATTCGAGTTTAGCGGCAGCCTTAACCTTCTCAGTAGCAGGCATGGCCTGCTCATCCTTGACCATAGTCTTTCCTAAGAAATCAATGAGAAAGACCTGATACGTTAAATATGAAAAGAATAATTGCAAATATTCATGAATTGCCATGTGAAATTAGAAATACCATACCATTTTCCCTTACGAGAATGGGAATCTCCTCTTCAGAATCAGAATCTGAATCTAGAAAATTCAAAATCATAAAAATTTACATGCTGAATGGAGCATGTCCCAACAAGATGTTTGCCATCCAGACACAGTCACATGTGCCAGCCTGGAACATGTAGAAAATTGAGTCATGTAGGTGGCCATGTAAATCATTGGGCCAATAACTCAGGCTACTTAACTATCAGGTAGGCCACACAAAAAGCTCATTATTTTTGCACTTTGATTGGAGACCAATATAATATTTGAATAGCCTGAATATTTTGCCAGATAATCTACACAGTGGTCCATCTAATTCATGGCTCAGATGTCCTACAAAACTAGCCAGAGTTGGAACATGTATGGCCATGCAGAGGTGTGGGGCAAGAAAACATCTCAAAAAAGATAATAACATGGAATTTACAAGGCATGCAGATTTCAAGACTTACTTACCAGTGAATTTGTCAGATGTGACAATCAGACAAACACACAATCAAGGAAATAAAAGATAAAAAAAGAATATCCATCAAAGTAACGTGTAATTCTTTTAGCCGCCAACAACATGCGAGCAAAAGGCTGTAAAGGATATTCTTCTGGAACCGTGTTCTTGTAACCAGAAAAGTAGACACTCCCATGCTTCCAGCTGTGAGATAGTTTGAATTCTCTCTTAAAAATTAAATCAAAAGAAATATGAGCACTCTTTTCCGCATAAAGAGTTCCAAGGACCAGCTTCTTATCACCGACACTAGCAAAGATTGGGATGGAGTCATTGCCTTTGTCCTTTTTCACCTCACCAAGTGCCGCCTGCATGGAGCAATGAGAGCATTTAATTACCCATATAGCAACAACAACAGGGAGACGGAAAGAGATGAGATATGTATATCTATAAAATGAAATAGTTGCCCTAGACTGGAAAATGACCTGTGAGAGATGTATATATTTATTCTCTCAAGGCTAGCACTTAACAGGTTCACCTGCTTTAACTTCAACACTTGGACATGATAAAAAGTCAATGAGAAAATATGAAGAATGAAATATTAAAAAACAATCACAAATAACAATGAGATCTGCTTTCAGTAAACAAAAAAGTGAATATCATGCATGCGCTCAGTGCCAATGCAACTGCCTTCTAAGATCCATCTGCATCTCTACAATGTCATGTGGGCCATGATGTAAGGAAAAAAAAAACTCATTGTTTTTGCATTGTATTTACTGCAACACCAGATAGTATGGAGACATTGAAGGTTCCCAGTGGTGACAGAATGCAAGCACAATTGTGCATTTGCAGAGTAAACCTCTTACACATCTGACAACTTGATTAAAATGCATCCCCAGTACAAAACATGAGGCCAGCATAACTCCTTACTGACCTCAGCCCAGAGATATTATCGGATCAAATCATTAAAGGCATATCAAATCATGCTAGTAGCAACAAAGCTATGTTGCACAGCCTATGCACAAATCATTCATGATGATATGGACTTTGGTACTAGGGAGGTAAAAAGCAGCAATCGTTTGACAGCTCTAGCAAAAGATGCCTAAAAAATAGCTATGAAGCAGTTAAGCTTTAGCAGCTAGATGGAGAAACACTACCCCACTGAGTAGCATTACAACAATCACCCTCCACAATAAAAGGACCAATGTATGACATAACACTTTATATCATCTAGCATAATATCTGCAGAAACTTCATTGCATTCCTTGGTATCCAAGCCTTTGTATAGAAAACCACACCATGAAACCATCAGGGTACCAAACAGATGAAGAACTAGCATCCAAACCTAAATAGTAAAATAAGCTACCTCAGAAATACCATTTGCAAATTGTAAATGTTATATTGTAAATCGGTTAAGGTTTAGGTAATAGGTTAAGGTTTTCAAGTTTAGGTTAAGGTTTAGGTTTAGGTTATAGGTTTTGAGATTTGAGAATAGGTTTAGGTTAAGGTTATAAGTTTAGGTTTAGGAAATCGGGTTCGGGTTTAGTTTTGGGTTTTCAAGTTTAGGTTTAGGTTTAGGTTATACAAATATACACATCAATATACAAATCTTGTTGTCCTCATTCCTTTATAAAAAATAAAAAATAAAAAAAGGTTTAGGTTAGGGAGTCGAGATTAGGATTAGGTGTGGGTTCAGGTTTAAGGATTTGAGAATACTTTAAGGTTTAGGTTTAAGAAATCATGTTCGGATTCGAGATCGGGTTTACGTTTGGGTTTTAGGTTTAGGTTTAGGTTATAAGTTTAGGTTATAGGTTATAAGTGTAGGTTTAGGTTTAGGTTTTAGGTTTAGGTTATAAGTTTAGGTTTAGGTTAAGGTTTAGGTTTAGGTTATAGGTTTTGGGATTTGAGAATAGGTTTAGGTTATAAGTATAGGTTTAGGTTTAGGTTTAGGTTTAGGTTTTATGTTTAGGTTAAGGTTATAGGTTTAGGTTTAGGGTTAGGTTAGGTTATAGGTTAAGGTTTAAGGAATTGAGTTTAGGTTATAGGTTTAGGTTAAGGTTTAGGTTAGAGGTTAAGGTTATAAGTTTAGGTTTAGGCTGTAGGTTTAAGTTAAGGTTTAGGGATTTGAGTTTAGGTTTAAGTTATAGATTTAGGTTTAGCTTTAGGTTTTAGGTTTAGGTATAGGCTTAGGTTATAGGTTATAGGTTATATGTTTAGGTTAAGGTTTAGGAATTTAGATTCGGGTTCGGGTTTGGATTCGGGTTTAAGTTACAGGTTTTGGGATTTTAGAATAGTTTTAGGTTGGGTTATAGGTTAAGGTTTATGGATTTGAGTTAAGGTTATAGGTTTAGGTTAAGGTTTAGGGATTTGAGTTTAGGTTATAGGTTTAGGTTTAGGTTTAAGTTATAGGTATAGGTTATAGGTTATAGGTTATATGTTTAAGTTAGGGTTTAGGAATTCGGGTTCGGGTTTGGGTTTGGATTCGGGTTTAGGTTATAGGTTTTGGGATTTGAGAGTAGTTTTAGGTTATAAGTATAGGTTTAGGTTTGGTTATAAGTTAAGCTTTAAGGATTTGAGAATAGTTTTAGGTTATAAGTAGGGTTGTGAAAGGGCCTAGCTATATGCCCTAGAGGGGGGGTGAATAGGGCAACGCCAAATAAAACTAATAACAGTGGAATAATAAAAGAAATAAAGCACAATGCTGAATTTAAAGTAATCTCAATAGCCTAAAATAAAGAGAATGATACTTTATCAGTTATAAGGACAACCTTACACCAAAAACCAAAGGTTTAAGGTAGGACAACCTTATTTCTAGAACGTCCTTGTATCACAAACCAATGATGAATAAAAAGTAATGAAATTAAAATAACTTGCAGAAATAAATCCTAAGTTATTACAACATTCATCCACACTTGCTTGAAATAAAATGATTACAACATTCATCCACAAACACAAACCGCAAAACTGAATGAATAAAGATATAAAAGAATAAAGCACATCCACAACACAACGATATATAGTGGTTCGCCTGTGTGTACACCAACTGTTATCCAACAGCCACACAGAATGCTACTCCACTCCTAATATCCTCACACAGGGGATATTAGCATGCACTATCAAAATAAGTTTCACAGGTTCACCTAAAACCTTCACAATTGTGTCTTTGATCTCGGGCTTACACAATCCAAAAACCCCCATAATCTGAGTTTTTTGGCTTTCCTCAGATAACCAATACAATGAGATTTTTCTGGTAAATCTCAAACAAAACCAAAGAAAGTAAATTACAAAAATGTAAAATACCTGAATCACCTTTTGAAGCCTGGTAGAACCAATCGGAGTAGAAGTTCGATTCAACGTTCAAAGTCCAATACTCACTTTAAGAATGGTTCTAAGTCTAATTGATTTTAAATCAAAATGGCTAGTTCTATTTGATTTTGAATCCAAGAAGAAGGAATATCAGAAATTCCCCTTTTCAAATAAGATTGGAATGTAGATCAAAATCAAATAAAAAACAAGCTAGCAAAAGGAATATTAAATGAGTGCAATGTAGCTTAAAATAAACACAAACTTATCTCAGAGTATAGGCTAAAGAATGCTTGAAAAGAATTGATTTGAATTATTAAAATTCTGAAGTTCATGCTCTATTTATAGCCTGAAAAATCCCATCTACGACTGGTCTTAGGATCCTAGGACTGGTCGTAGCTTCAAAGATTTTCAAATATTTTTACGGGATAAGGATTTGCTGTTCCATGACCAGTCCTGGGTAGCCTACGACCGGTCATGGGCCACCTACGACTGGTCGTGGGTCACCCATGACCGGTCGTAAGACTCTCAGTTTAGTTGCTAGAGTTTGAGTTGTAGGGCTAAGACTGGTTGAAGGATGAGTCGTAGAACTCACAGGACTGGTCGTAGGATGTCCAGGACTGGTCGTAGGACAACTAGAAAAATTTAAAAATCTTCAACAACCTAGGACTGGTCCTGAAAAACTTAAGACTGGTCGTAGCAGAGCTAGGACTGGTCTTGAAGTTCCTAAGACTGATCTTAGAACAGCCCAAACAAGCATATTAAAATATATGAATTATGTATCCAGAATGACATACAGTAAAGCCCATCCTAAGGTCAATCTAAGGTCAAACAAACCTTAAAAGTGACATGGACATTGAAAGTCTGTCCACGCAGATGACCCTTAAGAGAAGCTTGAGAATATACGAATCTTGTATTAGGCCTTCCTGAGCTTGATTGTATCTTGAACATGCATACTTGAATACTTCTATTCTTAAATTCTTCATCCATGACTTGAAACTTTCTTCATTTAAGATCATGTCTTGAAATGCGATGTCTTGAAGCAATGAATAGTCTCAAACAAGAAACACAAGATATACAAGACATAGATATAGGTTTTGGCACAACAAAATTTGACAACCAAAGGGATATGAAACATAGCACTTACAATCTCCCCCTTTGTCAAATTTGTGACAAAACACATAGCATAAAGAATAAGAAGGAATCATTAGCCCTAAAATCATAAATTACTCTACTCCTCCTGAGTAATACAAATACTACTCATGTAACCAATCAATAACATCAATACAAAATATTCTCATCCACATATCCTTCTCATTCAATCAATTACTCCCACATTCCATCTTTCCATACTACTCCCCCTTTACCATTCTACTCCCCCTTTTTGTCACAAAATGACAAGGAAAAGTCACAATATGAAAGAGAACATCAACATAGAGAGTAACAATAAGCAGATAATGAGAAAGACATAAGAAAGGACATAACATATTTTAAAATATAAACGAGAAGCATCAAGCTATTATCAATCCATAATACAATATCCAAAAGACAATGTAATAGTCAAAATAAAAGATAATTTTATACTATCCAGAAGATAATTCGCCTAATCAGATCCAGAGGAGGGAGCAGGGATAGTTGGATCAATCTGGTGTAAGCCCCTATTGATGCGACGAAGACATTTTTCCATGTACTTAAATTGAATATCATGGGCTATACTCATGTTGTCAACCTTCTCCTCCAATGCACGAAGGCATGCATCATGACTAGATGGATCGTAATCAGGATCATTTGGCGAATCAGTTTCTATATCATCAAATAAATCATCCATATTAACATCTTGTTGAGGAAGATCGGCAGCTTCCCCTTCATTTTCAGCTTCACCACCATCACCACCAACATCACCTTCATCTACTTGTCCAGGAAGCAAATCCAGCTTCATCTTATTAAAATTAGAATTGTTGAAGATAAGATGATGAATTGGTGCCTCATTAATAGGTTTATCAACAAGCATGTGAGTGACTAAAACAGTCATAAGATAACCAAATGGAATATCACTATGACCCGGATGGAGACAAAACTGAATAATGAAATAACAAATCAAAGAAGGAAGACAGACCATAGTACTAGAAGCAATAGAATGCAACACACGAACCATGAAAGAAGTCAACTCAGTTTTATTACCGGACCGAGGATACACATTAGAAATGAAGAAACGATGTAACACTCTGTATCTAGGTAATAAATACTTTGAAGGGAGCACATTCCCTTTGTGTGTCCATTGTGCATCAATTTTGCATAAATCTCTTGTTAACATGCATTTTTTCGGTTCAGATGGTTTGTCATATAAAGTATGAATCGGTATACCTTCATCATTAATAGGTATATCCATAATACTTGATATCAAATGACGGTCTAATTCAAATTTTCCTTCTCTAGTATCAATTGAAAATGTTAAATTATCAAGAGAAAATTCTAAGATGCATGCTACCATTGATTGGGCAATGGACTGGTATGCAAGCCCACCCTAAAAAAAAATGCTAGTCCAGCCAATAGATTCAAGGAGAGGGACGATACCATATGGAGTAATGTGATTGAGATCAGCGGTATGCTCAACGATAATATTACGGGCACGCAGATCCCATACATCTTGAGAATCATCTTCAGGTGACCGAAGGTGCCGTTTAGTTATCGATGTAGATATAGATGAAGATAGACCACGGGATGTTTTCTTTTTTTCTCTAGCATCCATATTCAAAAATATATGCAAAGACCAAAAGAAATGCACAAAAGAAAGGATGAGTTTTCGCTAGATCAGCAAATTGAGAAGAAACCCTTATAAAACCCAACAAGAGATGAAATCTAGCTACAAAATAATCAAATCAAAGCATAAAGAGCATGAATTTTTAAGAAAAATGATGAAATAGGACTCACCTTGAAGAAAAATAAGAAATCCTATGACTGGTCGAGCCACGACTCATCGTATGTCGGAGTGGAAATGAAGAAGGGAATTTTCTCCAAATATATCACATTCACGAGCTCCATGACCGGTCGAGTGTGGTTCACGACCGGTCGAACCACAACTGGTCGTGTACAGCCACGACCGGTCGAGTATCGACCAAAAAAATGTATTTTTAATGTAAAAATTTAAAATTTAAACATAAATATTAAATATAATACACTATGATACATGAAAGGAAGTATACTCAATATAAAATGCACATACCAAGATCAAATTTCAATTTATTAAACCTGCTTTTGTCGAGCAGTTTAGTAAATATATCAGCAAGTTGATTTTCGGTTGGTATATATTCCAAGGAAATAACTTTGTCTTCAACTAACTCACGAATGTAATGATACTTAATGTCAATGTGCTTAGTACGTGAATGCTGGATTGGATTTTTAAAAATATTTATAGCATTGGAATTATTATAATGTAAGATCATTAAATCTTGATTAATTCAATAATCTCTTAGCATGCGTTTCATCCAAACTAGTTGTGTACATGCATATCCAGCTGCAATATACTCAGCCTCAACAGTGAAGAGCGATATTTAGATTTACTTCTTACTGAACCAAGAAACTAAGCAATTTCCAATATAAAAACAACCACCACTGGTTGATTTTCTATCATCGATATTACCGGCCCAATTAGCATCTGAGTACCCGGCTAATTGAACACTACTATCAAAAGGGTACCATAGACCCAGATTTATAGTACTCCCGACATATCTAATAATCCGTTTAACAGTAGTAAGATGTGATTCCTTAGGATTAGACTGATATCTCGTACAAATACCAACACTGAATGCGATATCAAGTCTACTTGCAGTTAGATATAACAAACTACCAATCATACTACGATATAGTTTAGGATTTATATCTTTACCTGAATAGTCTTTTGAGATTCTTAACGTTGTACTCATAAGAGTATCAAAGTTCTTACCATTCTCAAATCCAAACCTTTTAACCAAGTTCGTAGCATACTTGGTTTGGAAAATGAAAATTCCGTCAGGTTGTTGTTTTACTTGCAACCCTAGGAAGTAATTTAGTTCACTAACCATGCTCATATCGAACCTTGATTTCATAAGATCTGCAAACTCAATAGACATGTTAGTATAAGTTGATCCATAAATAATATCATCAACATAAATTTGAACCATCAAAATATCATTATTATGCTTCTTATTAAAGAGCGTCTTATCGACACTTCCTACTTGAAAGCTATGACTAAGTAAGAATTTAGTCAATTTCTCATACCATGCCCTGGGCGCTTATTTTAGACCATAGAGAGCCTTTTTGAGAGGAAATACATGGTCAGATAACTTGGGGTCTTCAAACCCTGAAGGTTGTTCAACATACACTTCTTCATGTAAATCGCCATTCAAGAAGGCGCTCTTTACATCCATCTGATAAATTTTAAATTTTCTAAAGCATGCGATGGAAATAAAAAGTCTGATTGATTCAAGATGAGCGACTAGAGTAAAGGTTTCATCGTAATCGATGCCTTCAATCTGAGTGTAACCTTGTACAACCAGTCTAGCCTTGTTTCGAATTATATTTCCAAGCTCATCAGACTTATTTTTAAAGATCCATTTTGTTCCAATAATGTATTTATCTTTAGGTCTAGGAATAAGATACCAGACATCATTACGAATAAATTGATTAAGTTCATCCTGTATAGCAACTATCCAATTTTTGTTAAATAGTGCTTCTTTCACGTTGACCGGTTCTATTTGGGATGTAAAACAGACATAATTACATATGTTCTCAAGTTGTTTGCAAGTACGAACTCTAGTGAGAGGGTTTCCAGGTATTTGATTGGTTGGATGATCGTTGACAGTCCTTGGTTCAGATTCTTTTTGACTTGATGAGGTATCTTGATTGTCGATAATAAGAGCTTCATCATCATCTGAACTCATAGCTGGTGTATTCAAATGATCATCAATGACCACATTGTTGGACTCTTGAATCATACCAGTTCTCTTATTTAGAACCCTATAAGCTTGACTGTTCAAAGAATAATCAAGAAAAATACCTTCATCACTTTTCGTATCAAACTTTCTCAAATTTTCACGATCACGTAAAATATAACACTTGCTACCAAAAATCCAAAAGTATTTGACAGTAGGTTTCTTTTCAAACCATAATTCATAAGCAGTCTTATTATCAGATTTACTAGTATAAACCCGATTAATAATATAACATGCGGTATTAATTGCTTCAGCCCAAAGATTTCTAGAGAGCTTCATGCTATTCAACATAACATTAGCCATATCCTGAAGCACTCTATTTTTTCTTTCAACTATACCATTTTTTTGAGGTGTTTTGGGCGCAGAGAATTCATGTGATATTCCCAGATCGCTACAGAATTTCTCAAAACTACTGTTTTCGAATTCGGATCCATGATCACTATGGATCTTACTAACATGAGAACCTTTTTTATTTTGGATTCATTTGATGACCTTTTTCACTTCATCCAGGGTTTCGGTTTTGTCTTTTAAGAACGATACCCAAGTGAATCTGGTATAGTCATCTACGATAACCAAGATGTATTTTTTGCCTCCTCGACTCTCCAATCTGGTTGGTCCAATAAGATCCATATGGAGAAGCTTGAGTGGTCTAGATGTGGTATTGGAGTTCACTTTCTTGTGAGAGCTCCTAGTCTGTTTGCCCAACTGGCATTCACCACATATTTTGTCTACTTTTTGCAATTTGGGTATACCTCTAATTAGTTCTCTTTTGCTCAATCTAAATAAGTTTCGATAGTGTACATGTCCAAGGCGTTTATGCCATAATTCAGTCTCATCGGTATGGACCATGTAACACGATTAAGTAGATGAGCTTGTATCACTAACGATGTAGCAGTTTTCAGAAGTTGTGACCGGTTAATATAACAGAACCCTTTTTATTAAAAATCTCACAACCTTGATTAGAAAACTTCACACTATGGTTGTTATCACATATCTGAGAAATGCTAAGAAGGTTGTGTTTCAAGCCCTCAACATACAAAACATTTTTAAATAAGAGAAGGTTATAAAGCTGAACCGTACCTTGGCCAATGATCTTACAATTGCTTCCATCACCAAATGTGACTGACCCGTCAGTCATATCTTTTAGATCAGTGAATAAAGCTTTGTCACCTGTCATATGTCTCGAGCAACCACTATCTAGGTACCACTTTGAATGACTTGTAGCTTTGAAAGCAGTGTGGGCAACCAAGCTGGCAACTTTAGGAACCCATTTCAGAACTATTTTAGGTTTAGGAGAATAGATGGTCTTTTTCTATCTGTTGTTATAGGAGTGACCTATAGAGTTAGACTTTAATAGCTGCTTGAGTAGATCAATTATTTTTTCAGCTAAAGGATTTCGGTTTTGAAAATTAAAGTTGACATGGATACCTTTAGGCTTTTGAAAAGACCTTGAATTTTTGAAAAAACCTTGATAATTATTCTTTTCTTTTAAGGTTGAAGACTCTCCTTTTACAAATTTAGGAGCAATGTTCTTTTGTTTAGGAGATGTATTCTTATCATGGCCCAACCCAGATCGATCACCACATTTTCTTGATCCGGACAATATTTTTTCCAATTTTGGATCACCTTGGGCATATCTCCATGTGTCTTTCAATCTCAGAAGAGAAGCTACCTCATTTTTGAGTTTCTCATTTTCGAATTTCAAATCTTCATTTTGGGAGGTTTTGAAATCTAAATCACATTTGATCTTTTCAAAAGAATCGAAAATATGAGACTTTTCTTAAACAAGAGACTCATAATCTTTCTTAAGCTTAGAAAATTTTTCTTTTTTAATTTAAGCTTAATGGCAATTTGACAACTCTCTTTATAAAGGGCATTATAAGCATCCTGAAGATCATCTTCATTATCGCAATCACTATTCAGATTTTCTCACTAGATATATCATCATTATCTGAATAGGTGATTTTCGCTAGAGTCATAAGGGCTTTAACATCTTCGCCCGACTCGGTTTCAGAATCTTCTGATTTAGAAGAGGATTCAGAATCAGACGATTCATCCCAAGTAGTCATCATGCTTTTCTTTTTTGATTTGTCCTTTTTAGGACATTTGTTAGCTAAGTGCCCATACTCTTGACAGTTGTAACATTGACTATCTTTCAAGGATTTTCGAGTTCTAGGTTTAGATCGTCTCTTATCATTTGACTTTTGAAAATCAACTTTTTTCTTGCTTTTAAAAATTTTGTAAAACTTTTTTGCTAAAAGCGCCATATCATCTTCAGAATTTTCTAAATCCGAAGTGCTCTCTTGTGAAATATTTTTAGATGATTTGAGAGAAATTGATTTTCCTTTAGGAGCTTTAAAGGATAACTCATAGGTTTGAAGTGAACCAACTAGTTCCTCAACCCTCATGGTATCCATATCACGAAGTTCCTGAATCGCGGTCACTTTAAAATTGAACCGTTCAGGAAGTGAGCGTAGTATCTTTGCGCACACTTTATTTTCTGAGATTCTATCACCAAGACCCCACATAGAGTTCACAATGTCATTCAATCTAGTATAGAAGTCCATAAACATCTCATTCTCCTCCATATGAATTTCTTCAAATTTAGTTGTGAGGAGTTGGACTTTAGATTTCTTGACAATAGATGTACCCTCGTGTGTCATTTCTAATACATGCCATGCTTGTTTTGCATTTTCATAAGAGATGATTCTTTTGAATTCATCTGGTGATAATGCATAAGTGATTGCATTTAGTGCTTTTGCATTGGCACTACTTTCACTTTTCTGAAGTGTGGTCCAAAGAGAATAAACCGTTACTTTCATTAATTTTGAACCATCGCCATTAGTTACTTCAGTGATAGGAGGGTTCCATTCATTCACTGTGGCTAACCACACACTTTCATCCAAGGATTTGAGGAAGATCCTCATCCTGGCTTTCCAATAGGCATAGTTTTTGCCATTAAAAGGTGGTGGCCTAGTGACTGATAGGGTATCAAAATTTGACATCTTAATATAGCTTAGATCGTTAGCTCAGGAAATAAATCCAATAAATAAATAATAAGCACGAGCTATTAGGCTCTGATACCACTTGAAAGGGCCTAGCTATATGCCCTAGAGGGGGGGTGAATAGGGCAATGCCAAATAAAACTAATAACAACGGAATAATAAAAGAAATAAAGCACAATGCTGAATTTAAAGTAATCTTAATAGCCTAAAATAAAGAGAATGATACTTTATCAGTTATAAGGACAACCTTACACCAAAAATCAAAGGTTTAAGGTAGGACAACCTTATTTCTAGAACGTCCTTGTATCACAAACCAATGATGAATAAAAAGCAATGAAATCAAAATAACTTGCAGAAATAAATCCTAAGTTATTACAACATTCATCCACACTTGCTTGAAATAAAATGATTACAACATTCATCCACAAACACAAACCACAAAACTGAATGAATAAAGATATGAAAGAATAAAGTACATCCACAACACAACGATATATAGTGGTTCGCCTGTGTGTACACCAACTGTTATCCAACAGCCACACAGAATGCTACTCCACTCCTAATATCCTCACACAGGGGATATTAGTATGCACTATCAAAATAGGTTTCACAGGTTCACCTAAAACCTTCACAATTGTGTCTTTGATCTCGGGCTTACACAATCCAAAAACTCCCACAATTTGAGTTTTCTAACTCTCCTCAGATAACCAATACAATGAGATTTTTCTGGCAAATCTCAAACAAAACCAAAGAAAATAAATTACAAAAATGTAAAATACCTGAATCACCTTTTGAAGTAGCCCGGTAGAACCAATTGGAGTAAAAGTTCAATTCAACGTTCAAAGTCCAATACTCACTTTAAGAATGGTTCTAAGTCTAATTGATTTTAAATCAAAAGGGCTAGTTCTATTTGATTTTAAATCCAAAAAGAATGAATATCAGAAATTTCCCTTTTCAAATAAGATTGGAATGTAGATTAAAATCAAATAAAAAACAAGCTAGCAAAAGGAATATTAAATGAGCGCAATGTAGATTAAAATAAATACAAACTTATCTCAGAGTATAGCCTAAAGAATGCTTGAAAAGAATTGATTTAAATTACTAAAACTCTGAAGTTTATGCTCTATTTATAGCCTGAAAAATCCCGTCTATGACTGGTCTTAAGATCCTAGGACTGGTCGTAGGTTCAAAGATTTTTAAATATTTCCACGAGATAAGGATTTGTTATTCCACGACCAGTCCTGGGTAGCCTACGACCGGTCGTGGGTCACCTACAACCGGTCGTAGAACTCTCAGTTTAGTTGCTGGAGTTTGAGTCGTAGGGCTAAGACTGGTCGAAGGATGAGTCGTAGAACTCATAGGACTGGTCGTAGGATGTCCAGGACTGGTCGTAGGACAACCAGAAAGATTCAAAAATCTTCAACAACCTAGGACTGGTCCTGAAAAACTTAAGACTGGTCGTAGCAGAGCTAGGACTGGTCTTGAAGTCCCTAGGACTAGTCTTAGAACAGCCCAAACAAGCATATTAAAATATATGAATTATGTATCCAGAATGACCTACAGTAAAGCCCATTGTAAGGTCAATCTAAGGTCAAACAAACCTTAAAAGTAAGATGGACATTGAAAGTCTGTACACTCAGATGACCCTTAAGAGAAGCTTGAGAATATACGAATCTTGCAGTAGGCCTTCTTGAGCTTGATTGTATCTTGAACATGCATACTTGAAGACTTCTATTCTTGAATTCTTCATCCATGACTTGAAACTTTCTTCATTTAAGATCATGTCTTGAAATGCGATGTCTTGAAGCAATGAATAGTCTCAAACAAGAAACACAAGATATACAAGACATAGATATAGGTTTTGACACGACAAAATTTGACAACCAAAGGGATATGAAATCATAGCACTTACAGGTTTTAGGTTTAGGTATAGGCTTAAGTTGTAGGTTATAGGTTATATGTTTAGGTTAAGGTTTGGGAATTCAGGTTCGGATTTAGGTTATAGGTTTTAGTTTTGGTTTAGGTTATAGGTTTTGGTTTAGGGTATAGGTTAAGGTTATAGGTTTTGGGATTGGAGAATGGGTTCAGGTTTAGGTTATAGGTTTTGGTTTTGGTTTAGGTTATAGGTTTTGGTTAAGGTTTAGGTTTAGGTTATACGTTTTGGGATTTGAGAATAAGTTTAGGTTATAAGCTTAGGTTTAGGTTATAAATTTAGGTTTAGGATATAAGTGTAGGTTATGGATTTAGGGAAAGGTTAAGTTTAGGTTATAGGTTTTGGGAGTTGAGAATAGTTTTAGGTTATAAGTATAGGTTTCGGTTAGGTTATAGGTTAAGGTTTTAGGTCATAGGTTTTGATTTAGGTTAAGGTTATAGGTTTAGGTTAAGGTTTAGGTTTAGGTTATAAGCTAAATGTTTAGGGAATTGAGAATAGGTTAAGGTTTAGGTTTAGGAAATCGGGTTCGGGTTCAGGATCGGGTTCAGGTTTGGGTTTTCAAGTTTAGGTTTAGGTTTAGGTTAAGGAGTTGAGATTAGGATTAGGTGTAGGTTTAAGTTTAGAGATTTGAGAACACATTTAGATTTTAGGTTTAGGTTTTGGTTTTAGGTTATAGGTTAAGGTTTAGGTTTTAGATTTAGGTTAAGGTTAGGTTATAGGTTATAAATTTAAGTTATAGGTTATAAGTTAAGGTTTTAGGTCATAGGTTTTGGTTTAGGTTAAGGTTATAGGTTTAGGTTAAGGTTTAGGTTAAGGTTAAGGTTAAGGTTTAGGTTTAGGTTATAAGCTATAGGTTTAGGGAATTGAGAATAGGTTCGGGTTTAGGCTTAGAAAATCAGGTTCAGGTTCGGGATTGGGTTTTCAAGTTTAGGTTTAGGTTTAGGTTTGGGAGTTGAGATTAAGATTAGGTGTAGGTTTAAGTTTAGGGATTTGAGAATACAATTAGGTTTTAGGTTAGGTTTCGGTTATAAGTGTACCTTTGGGGATTTGAGAATAGGTTTAGGTTATAGGTTTAGGTTTAGATTTAGGTTATAGGTTATAAGTTTTGGTAATTGAGAATAGGTTTAGGTTATAGGTTTAGGGTGTGGTTTAGGTTAAGGGTGTGGTCCTTGTAAATACAGATATAGACACAACCTGTCCAAATGGCTAAATCCTTCCAATGATGTCCATAGGAAATAGATAGCTTCATCATGGTCATAACAGTAATTCCCACCTTCCACGGACCCCCACTTATTCGGATAGCTCCGACGTACATTCGAGTTTGCTCCATTAATTTTGAGCAAATACATAAACACGGCCGGTCCAAATGGTCAGGCCCCTCCAATGTTGTCCATATGAAATGGATAGCTTCATCATGATCCTAACAGTGGTTCTCACTTTTCAGAGACCCTTGCTCAATATCCGGATAGCTCTGACGCACATCCAGGTCTACTCCATCAATTTCGAGCTAATACATTTAAAAATAATATAAATATATCTAAAAGCATCTTGATACCTGGGGAAGGCCTCCCATATTTGTATTATTGGTTACTCATCCCTTTGTCTACAAGCCACAATCGACCAAAAATTTCTATCGCTACCTATACTCTGAAACCAACACAAATATAACTGGACCTGTACTCTGAAACCAACATAAATTTAACTGGGAAACAATATAAGGAATAAGAAAAAATGAATTTACTTGTACACATCATTAAATGTTTCCCCATAAGGAGGTGATATTATATCTTTGATAGACACAACCTATATGACAGAGAAAAATACAACCAATATAGTCTGTTAAAATTTAAAGGAGAAAAAAGATTTGTGGCTGCACTGATATTCTAGTACATTACGAACGACTGCCTATGTACTCAAAAATTCAGATTGGGATCAAGCCACTACATAGTTCTTTTTAATTATCCAAGTAACTAAAGGTCATAAATTTCATATTTAACAAAGTATCATTGAATGTCGTCTCAAATCGTTTCTGGTTAGTGAAATTAAAAAAATTCAAATACACAATCAATGTATATGAAATAGCGGTGAAGACCGCTTGAGTTGAAGTAGGAATATGTCAATATGTCCTAGAGGGGGGTGAATAGAATATTTTAAAGATTTATAAATTATATTTCAATTCTATCACACTAATCCTATCACAAAGTACAAATTAAGATTACTCAAAAATTAACTCTACTGGCTTCCAAGCCTGATAGAGGATCCAATCACAAACTACTTGTAAGACAAACAACTTTATGAATCAGATTATGATGGATATGACTGTGTGTGCACAAGATGTGATTTCAGATAATCATATATAAAGGCATATAAAGCAATCACATAAAGGAAAGACAATATCAATCTCAAACACAGTCATTTTATAGTGGTTCGACTACTTGTCTACTCCACTACCGGCTTCCACACTCAACCCTTGAGTGACCGGATTTCACTAAGGAGGTTTCCCATGGTTCACCTTAAACCTAAGGTTTTAAATCAGGTTCACCTTCAACCTTTACAGAGGTTTCTAATCGGTTCACCTCAAACCCTAGAGTTTTGCTGGTGCACTCCTAACCAGATGTTTATGCCCACATAAAGTAAGGGTCCACAAAACGCACCCAGATGTTTATGACCACATAGAGTAAGGGTCAACACAACGCACCCAGATGTTTATGCTCTCCACAGAGTAAGGGTCCACACAACGCACCCACGCACGTACACTCCCATCGGAGGCCTCCTTTGAGGACTTTAAATGGTGAGCAACACCTATGACCCAATCTTAAAAAGGAATGATCATAAATGTCATCTGGACTCTAAGTACTTACAGATAAGCTAATGAGTCCCTTTAAGCGCAATGATGAAGATCTCTTTCTTGTTGATGAAGAGTCTTTAACTTCCTTGATCCGCAACACAAAGATGTACCTTTACTAGGCTTTTAGGTTGGGTCAAGGTTATGATGGAATACCACTCTCTAAAGATTTTTGTATAAGGAAGATAGAGTGGTTCCAATCATCTATGCATTCAAGGCATCCCAGCTTAATGATATGCCATTAAGGTATTAGCTGGAGGATCCTTGAATGCGAAAGTTCATTCCCCAATCCACTCTATGAAATATCAATGATGAGGGTGGATTAGAGGATGAACTTCCTGACAGAAAGGGCTTAAGATAAAGGATATGAAGTTTAAAACACACAAAAGCAGTCTCTTGTTTCTCTCACGACAATAAAGACTAATCTCTCTATATATAGGCAAAAGGTTCCAACGGATATAAACAATCATATTTATGACAGAGTTCGATATCATCGAGCAACCGTCGATATGATCGAGCGTATACTCTTGATTGTATCGACAGACCTCTCGATGATACAAACTCAATTGTCATTTCACTTTTGAAAACGTTTCACCAACTGGTCGATGAGATCCAAACATACATCGATGTTATCGGATTTTGAACTCCGATTCCATTGAGAGATGGATCGATCTATTGATAGGTGAAAACAAGAGAGAGAAGCCTTGAAGAATTTCAGGTTCTACAGATATGATCGGAGAACAGTCAATGTCATCAAAATTTGTATGTCGATGATATCGGAGACCGTGTTGATGGGATCGATAAATCGTATAGATTTACCTATAAGCTTGTTGGATGATCTGTGTCCGGACTCGATCCAATCGACTAGGTCTTAATATGATCGATATATGAATATCGATTTATCGAATGACACCCCGATCAACATTAAAAATAACCTGAAATTTATATTGGAGAAAACATGCGCCCACAATCGATATGATCGATTGACTTCCGATATGATCGATATTTGAGTTCAGATTGAATCAGACAGTCATCAATGTATCGAAGCTTATGTTAGTTTTCTTTAAAAAAATAGGGGCGCCAGAAAACAGTCTGTCGATATTATTGATCCTCTTCCAATAGGATCGATATTCGAATATCGATGATATCGACTCACCAGTCGATGTATCGATATATCGTCTAAATGATTGTTTAATTGCTGGACGCTTTTTGTCCTCACTCGATTGTATCAATTGAGATGCCGAGGACATTGACAGAGCTGGTCGATCATATCGAAAAAGGAATCGATATAATCGACAGTGTAAGAAAAACTTAAAGATTTTTCTTTTTGATAAAACATTTTCTTACACAAAAACTGTAACGCCCGTGAAAAATTCGTACTTGGGCTCGAGTACCAACTCGACCCGAAATCGCGTAGAATTAATTTCCATGGAAATTAAGCGTAAGTTAGCTAGCGCAACGCTAGAGTAGCTGGGAAATAGTCCCTGATCACTTTAAATACGTTCTGCAAGACCCAAATCGAGTAGAACAAACAACTCTACAATACTCTATAACCTCGGATCAAACTCTAGCGGGTTTGTCCTCTGGACCACGTTGAACTTTTGTATTGGATTTAGACTGCGCGTCGAAGGTCTGATACCTCCTATCTTAGACCGTTAGAACCGCCCAGCTGGACTTGACAATCATCTCGAAAATCAAGTCAAACCGATAATCACAGACTATTTCGTTGAACCCGGACTGAAGCGACCGCGAATAGGGACGGATTTGGAATTTCAAATTCAAATCTGGCACACGACTTGACGTGTCAGTATTAAGCGTTCTGACCGTCAGAATTCATCCAGATTACACCCTCGGATCAGAAAAAATTTCTATTTATTATCATGAGACTTTCAGCCCTGATCTATGTGCGGTGACCGCTGAACTGAAACTGGTCCTCCACGTGCGATCTGCGAACCCTGCCAGACTGAAAACTTAATACGAGCTACATCTGGTACACACGAGCTTAAGTCCGATCGCAATCGACCAGGGGACCACCAAAAAGCAGTTTTTGAACCCAAACAGCCCCGAAATGGATAGGCACTAAGTAAACTTCGTTCCGGAGCCTATTTCCGACGTTTTTAAGCTTATAAAAGGGGTTGAAACCCTCATTTCCCTCTCCCATCCGAAATTAGCAAACCCTAGGAGAAAAGGAGAGAGAGTTTGAGAGAGAGATTGGAAGGGATTTTTTCCGCTTCCGAGCCGCCGACTGCTAGTGCTTCAGCACTTCTTCCCAATCACCTGGCTGGTGATTTCTCCCCTTTTTCAGGTATAAAATAACCCTAGAACTTGCTGATTTAGGGTTTACTTAGATTCATGGCATGTTAGCTAACGTATTCCATAAATCAGGTCCTCCTACCGCCGTAGACGAAGCGTACACGCTCCGTTCAAAATCCCGCAACCGTAAGAGACTAGGTGAGGATTTTAGACGCTTTGATTGACGGTTTACAATGCTTTCAATGTCGTTTAATAGTAGATTATCGACGGCATCGCCGTTTGACATGTACAACATGCTCTCCGTTTCCTGTTTCGTAAATTAACGAAGAATATGAGATTTAGGGCATTTTAGTCATTTGTAGGAGGTACGGTCTACATGCATATTTTGCTGACGTGATTGACATGGTTTGTCGCCGCATTAGAGAGTTAGGAATGCTTGCATAATCAGTTTGGCAAAGAGATTCGCCTAGTTGCGCACTTTGGGTCGACATACTATATGTAGACTTAAGTGTGTAGTGTATGTGTTTGTATAAATGCTTGTATTAGTATGTATTGAATTAAATGATGTTATGTAGTAGTTTAAGATTGATTTCTTGATTAATATGCTGACCTAAATGATTTCCTACATGTTGACCTTATGCATGATGCATTACATGCATAGAAAGTAGGCCTTGAAGAATTGCTTAAGTTGAATGTTATAACATGTGTTAACATGCTCACATGATTGTATTTAGATTCCAATACTTTTACATGTAATGCTAATGTGATTCCATAGATGTGTGGGACTTGACTTAGTCCAGGCAGTCGGTAACCGAGCGAATTCGTGGCTGACTGGTCATAGCCACGAACGACACATCGATGAACGTGATTCGTGTTTAGAGTTGGCGGCAGTGGTTAGGCCACGCGAAGTGTTTTACGCACTTCATGTCGTTCGACTTGAGATGCGATCGCGCTAGTCGAGCCCGTCAAGTAACCCGACTGGCCGATGTATGTTCACCTTGTATGAGTCATAACTGCTTGAACCTAGGGTACTGAACTTACCATTGTAAACCCTGTTAACCGTGGTACCTTGATCCATGAAGACTCATGAGCCGGGCATGGTGGTATGGGACACCGTGGTCGAGCTGTCGGCCTACGCTGGGGCCACAAACCTCCCCGTAGTGACCAGTGAGCACCTAGACTCGTGAGCAGATTATGGTGGTATGGGACACTATATTCTAGCTGTCGGCCTACACTGATCAGGCGACGAGCCCTTTGTAGTGACCGCGAGCGTATTCTGAGTCCACGGGAGGCGACGACCCTTCCGTTGCAGTAGAGTACGGTAGACCTGTATTGATAAGGTGATGGGGGAGCGGTGCAATGAGTGCGAGCAACAGCCCTGGTAGCCCTTGCAGTGACCTACGAAATACACATCGTATGAGATTACTAGGAGTGACGACCCTAGACAGGATCTGTGTTGGGATTGATACAAGGGAAGTACCTTAGTTTCCCAATCCTGCTGTTTGAATGGACTAATAACAACTTGGAAAGCATATCACCATAACATTACATGTGCCTGGAAGATGTGGAGCACTCTAGGGAGTGTGGCATGCCGCGGTCGTAAGATGTTGCCGCATGAGGGTGATCTTCGGTGAGGGCATACATCACGTCATATCATCTTGCATTAATAATAGTATTAGGATTGTCTGATTTACTGCTTTACTATTATCGCGTGATTGAATTGTGAACATGCTAATCTTTGCTCTATGATTCCACTGAGTTGATCACTCATTCCCACGTTACGGGATGGTGTTTGCAACACCCACCAGACCCTGTTGTAGATGCAGGTGAGGACGAGATCCAGGAGGTGGAGCTAGAGATTGACGAGGACCAGGACGAGTTCTCGTATATGCAGTATCACGACGGCTTCCCGTAGGTGACCTGGATCGAGAGGACTTCAGTGGGACTATTTTGAACATTATTCTTTTGTTTATGTACATGTATATGAGACTCAGAGATGTAGTCATACTTTGGAGACAGATGAGATTTACCTTATTTTTCCATACAGTGATATATATATTGTTTAGTCTTCCGCTTGCTTTTATCACTGGATCTGAAGTATGAATTGCAGTTTTGGTATACTTTTACTCATGTGAATGCTTTAAATCAGACATCATTGAACCATAATCATTTTTGTTGCATAAGTGACGGTCTGGAACTCGGGAGTTGAGTTTATACACGACCCCCGATTTTCAGGGTGTTACAAGTTGGTATCAGAGCATGAATGAGAGTATACTGGGCCTGGGTTATGGTCTTGCGACGTACGCTGTCGCTTCCTTTGACTTAGGTGGGTGCGAGAAGGGTCTAGAAACACTTCTAGGATCGCAGATTCGCCGATAGGCGAAGTCTATTTGGATCGATCGCAAGATCGAGTCTGTAACGCATCTCGGGTCGCGTAAGGCAACCCGAATCACTTCTAAGCTGTAGGAAGTCGGGTGGAGACGTCCTATGAGCGGTTTTAAACTGAAAAAGTGAATCTTTGGGCCGTGGGATGACCACGACTCCTGTAATCAATCGCCAGGGCTTAAAAACCCCGTTTCGCCAAAAATTCTCAAAATTCCTCCTCTAAACACTCCGACCTTCAGTTCTTTCTTATCCATTTCATGTTAGGCATCAAACCTAATGTGAAAATAACACAAATTAGTACATTCACAAAATTTTATAGTGAATAGTAAAATTTCATGAAAAATGGCCATAAGGATATTCTAACTTCACTTTATTTAGCAACTAAGGATCTAGATAGATGTAATGGCTCCTTCTACCCTAAATTCATATGCTGCATCATATGGTTTGGTATTCCGGATTGCGATGTGGACCCGGAAAGCCCCGAACACATGTTTGGGCTCATACAGACCAAAGTACAATGAACTAGGGGGTGGGACATAACTTTTTGGAACCCTGGGACCATGGGGGACCAGATCCATGTGGTCCTACTGGCCAACGTGGAAGTTGGCTGGCGATGCCATCGCCGGTCGGGCGATGCATCGCCGACCGGTGGGGCCCCTTTGGCATAAAAATCGGGCGCACGCCCTTAAATGGGTTGTACATCCTCCCCATATGCCTCCCATCTCATGAAAACCCCTAAAACATACCCCTCCTTCACAAACAGCCCTCTCCATAGCCCTATTTTCCATTTTCAGTAACTATCTCCAAACTCCGGCGTCCCAAAACACTTCTAGGTCCCTCCTTGGCCAAAACCGACCACCACCCATCACTTATTGGGTGTTGGCAGCCCCTCTTCTTGAAGATCTCACCATTTGGAGCTCCAAAATCTCCCAAATAGAGCTGAAATCGTGATGTGCTCCATTCTATCTTTTTGTTTGTATTTCTCCCTGAAAGTACAGCCTTGGGAAGTTTGAAGCATCCCTCTACGACGCCTAGATTTCCTTTTCTCAGATTGGGTAGTCATTTCTCCACATTTTTGGCATTTTTCATGGCTTTTGTGGAAGCCATTTTGGGCCTTTTATCACTCTCATCCATCATATCTTTGATGGGTAGGAGGAAAACCGCAACAGACGAGGCTGGGCCGAGCCGCCCTGCTCGATCGAGAAGACCGCGGGGTGGTGCCGTAAGTTCAAGCACCGCCGCAGGTCCAGCTGTAGTCCTGGAGTGCCGTACAAAGCGGGATTTGGATCCCCATGCACACCTTGGACGAATAATTTTATCAGAGATGCCTCATGGCCAATACACTGATCGTAAAGTGTTATTTGAGGCGGACGTAGATGGACGATTATTCGGCGAGTATCTATTGTTCGAACGCATTGAAGCTGCGCACTGGGGTCCGATCTTTGAAGCTCGCGCTCGTGCTAATGTGAGCACCGTTCGTGCCTTCTATGCTAGCATCCAGAATCCTACCTTGGAGCCTTTGTAGTTTAAAATCCCTTTTGGTAGAGATCGGATGGCTACGATCGACGTTCGGTTGATTGCGCGACTTCTCAACGTGCCTCTAGGTGATGTGCATCCTAGTGAGAAGAATTTGAGGACTAGACGTGAACGAGATCGCCGCACCAGGTTTCTGTGCGGTAAGTTGGTTCCATGGCAGCCTAATAATAGCCTCAAGGCGACGTACATGTCTGAGGATTTGCGCCTGCTGCACCATATCTGCACGTTCAATGTTTATCCCAGGTCGACGAACCGCATTGAATGTACACGTCTTATGGTCGATTTCTTATTTCTAGTGGCCCAGGGAGAGAACGTATGTATGGCCACTTTCATCTTACGGTAGATAGTTCTCATAGCCAGGTCAAGGAGAACATCCGAATCGCTTCCCTTTGGCTGACTTATTTGCAAGATTACGCTTGAGTTTGCCTATAGACTTAGGCCGAAATTGCCGGTATCGATTCACACCATCGATGAGTCGATAATGGTTAAGATGAAGATAGGGTCACAATACCGTGAAAATCAACTTGAAAGGGATAGTGGGGATGACTTTGATGAAGAGGAAGATCAAAACGAAGAAGAACCTAGAGCAGAGGTTCAGGAAGAAGCTCAGGAAGAAGCAGAAGAGGAGGCTCAGGATACTGATGAGAGCCCTCCTCCTTCTGCGCAGGCTACTATCGACGACCGCATTGCTCGGATGGAGGAGAGTCAGACCGCTTTGCGAAGGGAAGTCCAAGAACTTCGAGCAGAAGTCGCTGATGCCAAGGCCGTTACAAAGAAGAAATTTGGCAAGGTGACTCGCACCTTGAAGGCAATCCTGTGTTGCTTACAGGATAAGGGTGCTCCTCCTCCGTCACCAGACTCCGACTAGCAATGTGATCTTTGATGTTATTATCAGTAGTTAGTCATTTCCTGTTTTATGTGTGTAAAGCCTATTAGGGCTAGTGCTTTGCTTATGTTGCTATTGGTTAACTGTCTTAATTTTCATGTAATTCTAGTCATGATGCTTGTAAGGATATATCCCTTGTATTGTGAAAATTTTGATTAATTGAAATGCATGGAATGCCTTTGACTCTTTAAGTGAATGATTGTGGTGTATTTGTGCAATTGAGACTGACAAGGTTGCACCCTATTTTGAATATAGGGAATGCCACCTAAGACTACGCGGAGCGCGGTTCAGCTTGCATTGTCAGAGCATATGGATCAGACTCCCTCTCAGTCTGGCACTCGTTCGTACCCTACTGTGGGCCCGATTCCTGAGGCGGTTCGATCGTCTCAGCCTGCTGTTGGTCCTACAGATGGACCACCGCCATTTACACCATCAGTTAGAGAGCCACATCGGGCATCTACTTCCACACCACATCCGCCACAGCCTGCTCCACCCCCTGACAGATTCGAGCAGATGATGGCTATGATGCTGCAGCAGCAGCAGCTTCTGACCACCATAGTAGGGACATTATCCCAGGGTGGGGGTGCGACTACATCTACTCCACCTGCACCACCTGCGCATCCAGCTGAGGATGCCTATACTTACGCCCAGGATGAGGGCATGGCCCATCCTGCGCTGCCTGCTTTTCCTGCGGGGAATCCTGCCGACACACGGGGCCTTTTGGAGCGATTTCAGCGCTTGCGGCCTCCTACTTTCATGGGTTCTCACAGACCCGAGGAGGCTGAGTACTGGCTCGACTGAGTGTCGAAGATTCTACGGATGTTGCACTGCACCGAGGCTGAGCAGGTAGAGCTGGCTACCTTCCTGTTTGAGAGAGAGGCCAGTATGTGGTGGGATAGCATATTGCGGACTGTTGCCGCAGATTTTGTATGGACGTGGAAAGCATTTGAGTTCCGCTTCCATAAGAAGTATTATCCCCAGACCTACATGCACGACAGGGAGAATGAGTTTCTCCGTCTCAGACAGGCAGCGATGACAGTTACCGAGTATGAGCATCGGTTCACAGAGTTGGGCAGGTACATCCCGACGATCCTAGCTGATGAGCAGATGCGCATACGGCGTTTTTTGGAGGACTTGCGACCGGATATTCGGTCGAAGATGTGTTGTGTTAGTTTTCCCTCTTATGCGGAGTTGGTTCACATGTCCATGCGGGCAGAGCAGGACGTGGATCGACTTGCGCGATCTCGAGGCCCAGCTGCTTCTAGGCCACGACCGGATTTTCCAGACAGGCCCTTCGCGGGTAAGAGGCCTCGCATTGATCCTCCTACTAGGACCACGGTGCCTGTACCACTGTTTCGGCGCCCTGATTTGTCATGTACATACTGTGGGAGGACAGGCCACTTGGCGCAGAGTTGCTTTTCGAGGATGCGGGACAGTGGGTTCTCACCGCCGCAGAAGATTGATCGTGTACGTCCACAGGCGATATCAGCACCTCCTATACGGTCAGCTCCTGCGCATCCTTCTTTCAGACCTACGGTATCGCAGATTCGACAGCCTCCAAGGCCCTTGACACAGCGGCCGAACCGGCCACAGCAGGCTCGAGTTCATGTATTGACCGCTGAGGCAGCTGCGACGCCGACTTTCCAGCATTCAGCCTTTGAGGTCATGGCCCATATCGGAGGTACTCCCGTTCTTGTCATGGTGGACACTAGTTCCACGATTTCTTTGATATCGCGTGCCGTAGTCAGGCGTCTTGGGTTACAGACTATCACTATGGATAGCGTGTGAGTCTTTGCAGCTCATGGAGATTATTCGGATGTCACCCAGATGTGTGAGGGTTGTTTGGTTGATCTGGGAGGCAGGACGATGACTCTTGATCTGGTCGTCGATCCCTCGCTTGTTTATCTCGACGTCATTCTTGGCATGGACTGGTTGACTGCAGCGAGAGCCGAGATTGACTGCGAGACTCGTATAGTCACAGCGTACGAGCCTGAGGGTGCATCCTTCACATTTCTAGTGCGGGTAAATCTTCCTTTTCGCATTCTTAGCTACGCCACTCTATTGCGAGACGCTGGTGCCCAGGTACTTGAGCAGACGCCAGTTGTTTTTGAGTTCGGGGATCTGTTCAGGAAGATCCCTGGCTTGCCGCCCCGACGTGAGATCGATTTCACTATCGATCTGGTTCCTGGTTCTACACCCGTCTCACTGCCGACGTATCGCATGGCACCATGTGAGATGGAGGAGTTGAGGACGCAGATTGATGGTCTGCTAGAGCTTGGCTTTATACGGCCTAGCGTGTCTCCTTGGGGAGCACCGGTCTTGTTCGTGAAGAAGAAGGATGGTTCGATGCGATTGTGTATTGATTATCGCAGGCTGAACCAGTTCACGGTGAAGAACAAGTACCCTTTGCCCAGGATCGATGACTTGTTTGATCAGTTGAGAGGAGCGCAGTACTTCTCGAAGATTGATCTTCAGTCAGGTTATCATCAGCTGCGCATCAGAGATGAGGACGTGCAGAAGACAGCATTCAGGACCAGTTTTGGCCACTACGAGTTCCTCGTGATGTCGTTCGGTCTCACGAACGCACCGGCCGTGTTCATGGATCTGATGAACCGGGTATTTCGGCCTTTCCTCTATCGATTCGTCGTTGTCTTCATCGACGACATTTTGGTGTACTCTAGGAGTCGAGAGGAGCATGAAGAGCACTTGCGTTTGGTCCTTGATACGCTTAGACGGCATCAGTTGTTCGCACAGTATAAGAAGTGCGACTTCTGGAAGCAGGAGGTGAAGTTTCTGGGACACGTGGTGTCCAAGGATGGCATGGCAGTTGACCTGTCTAAGGTAGCTGCGGTGCAGGACTGGGAGCCGCCTAGTTCTGTCACTAAGGTGAGGAGTTTCTTGGGACTCGCTGGTTACTATCGGCGCTTCATTCAGGACTTCTCGAAGATCGCGAGACCCTTATCTCAGTTGACACGGAAGGACGTGAAGTTCGCCTAGAATGATAAGGCGGAGTCAGCTTTTCAGGAGCTGAAGGACAGACTTACGTCCGCCCCTGTGCTAGTATTGCCCGAGGAAGGGGTTTGATACACTATATACACTGACGCGTCTAGCGTTGGTTTGGGTTGTGTCCTTATGCAGAGGGACAGGGTAATTTCGTATGCCTCGAGACAATTAAGGAAGCACGAGGAGAATTACCCTACACATGACCTAGAGTTGGCAGCCGTTATATTCGCACTGAGACTCTGGATACATTACCTCTACGGAGAGGAGTTCGAGCTCTTTTGCGACCACAAGAGCCCCAAGTACATATTTATGCAGCGAGACTTGAATATGAGGCAGCGGCGATGGATGGAGACGTTGAAGGACTTCAAGTTTGAAGTCTCTTACCATCCTGGGAAGGCGAACCTTGTGGCTGATGCGTTGAGCCGCAAGAAGGCGATAGAGTTTGCGGCTCCGCTGATGGTTGCCGAGTGGGATATGGTTGAGTTTTTGCGAGACTTTGAGCAGAAACTCACCGTAGAGGAGCCGTTTGAGTTCATCGCACATGTACAGGTGCGATCTCAGATCGATGACCGAGTCATCGAGGCGCAGAGGGACGACGCGCATCTTACTGAGCTTCGAGAGCAGGCCAGTGATGATGCTGACGCCGACTGGCGAGTTGGTATGGATGGGGGCTTACGTTACCGTGGCCGCCTATGCGTCCCAGATGTCCCTGACTTGAGACGAGAGATTCTCGAGGCTGCACATTCTACTAGACTCGCGATGCATCCAGGCAGCACGAAGATGTATCGTGATGTGAAGAGGACGTATTGGTGGGAAGGTATGAAGACTCACATAGCTGAGTTCGTGTCCCGTTGTCTCACTTGTCAGCAGGTGAAGGCAGAGCATCGCCGACCACCTGGACTTTTGCAGCCTATGCCGATTGCAGAGTGGAAGTGGGATTTCATTTCCATGGACTTCATTTCTGGGTTGCCGAAGACGAGGAAGGGGCATGATTCCATTTGGGTGATCGTCGACCGATTGACGAAGTCGGCGCACTTCCTACCGATCAGAGTTACGAACTCTGTACACGAGCTGGCTAGATTGTACATCCGAGAGATTGTGCGTCTGCATGGAGTTCCGTTAGAGATCGTGTCGGACAGAGACACGCTGTTCACTTCTATTTTCTGGACTCGCATTCAGGAGGCTATGAGTGTGAAGTTGAAGTTCAGTACCGCCTTCCACCCACAGACGGACGGACAGACGGAGCGAGTGAACCAGATCCTGGAGGACATGTTGCGAGTTTGCGCATTGGACTTCAAGGACAGTTGGGATGACTGTCTTGCATATGCGGAGTTTGCGTACAACAATAGCTTCCAGGCGAGTATCGGCACGGCACCTTATGAGGCGCTGTATGGGCGACCTTGTCGCGCATCGCATTGCTGGTTAGAGATCGGTGAGCGTAGCTTGATCGGCCCAGAGTTGGTGCAGGCGACGTCAGAGAAGATTGATATTATTCGACATCGGCTTCTTACAGCGCAGAGCAGACAGAAGAGCTACGCCGATACGAGACGGAGGCCACTAGAGTTCACAGTTGGGGATCACGTGTTTTTGCGAGTTTCCCCTATGAAGGGAGTCCTTCGGTTCCGGAAGAAGGGAAAGCTGGCACCGCGATTCATTGGTCCATTCCAGATCCTCGATCGTGTGGGAGCAGTGGCTTACCGATTGGCTTTACCCACGCCCCTCGCGAGCGTCCACAACGTATTTCATGTTTCTATGCTGAAGAAGTACATTGCTGATCCTTCCCATATCATCAGATGGGAGCAGGTGCAGTTAGGAGAGGATGTTACTTATATCCTGCGACCGACATGCATCTTAGACAGGAAGGAGCAGGTACTGCGTAGCAAGGTGATTCCCCTTGTGAAGGTACTATGGACGCATCACTCTGAGGAGGAGGCTACTTGGGAGACAGAAGCCGAGATTAGAAAGAACTACCCACAGCTTCTCGAGGAGTACGAAAAGGTATAAATTTCGAGGACGAAATTATTTGTTAAGGGGGGTAGATTGTAACGGCCGTGAAAAATTCGTACTTGGGCTCGAGTACCAACTCGACCCGAAATCGCGTAGAATTAATTTCCATGGAAATTAAGCGTAAGTTAGCTAGCGCAACGCTAGAGTAGATGAGAAATAGTCCCTGATCACTTTAAATACGTTCTGCAAGACCCAAATCGAGTAGAACAAACAACTCTACAATACTTTATAACCTCGGATCAAACTCTAAGCGGGTTTGTCCTCTGGACCACGTTGAACTTTTTTATTGGATTTAGACCGCGCGTCGAAGGTCCGATACCTCCTATCTTAGACCGTTAGAACCGCCCAGCTGGACTTGACAATCATCTCGAAAATCAAGTCAAACCGATAATCATAGACTATTTCGTTGAACCCGGACTGAAGCGACCGTGAATAGGGACGGATTTGGAATTTCAAATTCAAATCTGGCACACGACTTGACGCGTCAGTATTAAGCGTTTTGACCGTCAGAATTCATCCAGATTACACCCTCGGATCAGGAAATTTTTTTATTTATTATCATGAGACTTTCAGCCCTGATCTATGTGCGGTGACTGCTGAACTGAAACTGGTCCGCCACGTGCGATCTGCGAACCCTACCAGACTGAAAGCTTAATACGAGCTACATCTGGTACACACGAGCTTAAGTCCGATCGCAATCGACCAGGGGACCACCAAAAAGCAGTTTTTGAACCGAAATAGCCCCGAAATGGATAGGCACTAAGTAAACTTCGTTCCGGAGCCTATTTTCGGCGTTTTTAAGCTTATAAAAGGGGTTGAAACCCTCATTTCCCTCTCCCATCCAAAATTAGCAAATCCTAGGAGAAAAGGAGAGAGAGTTTGAGAGAGAGATTGGAAGGGATTTTTTCCGCTTCCGAGCCGCCGACTGCTAGTGCTTCAGCACTTCTTCCCAATCACTTGGCTGGTGATTTCTCCCCTTTTTTAGATATAAAATAACCCTAGAACTTGCTGATTTAGGGTTTACTTAGATTCATGGCATGTTAGCTAACGTATTCCATAAATCAGGTCCTCCTACCGCCGTAGACGAAGCGTACACGCTCCGTTCAAAATCCCGCAACCGTAAGAGACTAGGTGAGGATTTTAGACGCTTTGATTGACGGTTTACAACGCTTTCAATGTCGTTTAATAGTAGATTATCGACGGCATCGCCGTTTGACATGTACAACATGCTCTCCGTTTCCTGTTTCGTAAATTAACGAAGAATATGAGATTTAGGGCATTTTAGTCATTTGTAGGAAGTACGGTCTACATGCATATTTTTCTGACGTGATTGACATGGTTTGTCGCCGCATTAGGGAGTTAGGAATGCTTGCATAATCAGTTTGGCGAAGAGATTCGCCTAGTTGCGCACTTTGGGTCGACATACTATATGTAGACTTAAGTGTGTAGTGTATGTGTTTGTATAAATGCTTGTATTAGTATGTATTGAATTAAATGATGTTATGTAGTAGTTTGAGATTGATTTCTTGATTAATATGTTGACCTAAATGATTTTCTACATGTTGACCTTATGCATGATTGCATTACATGCATAGAAAGTAGGCCTTGAAGAATTGCTTAAGTTGAATGTTATAACATGTGTTAACATGCTCACATGATTGTATTTAGATTCCAATACTTTTACATGTAATGCTAATGTGATTCCATAGATGTGTGGGACTTGACTTAGTCCAGGCAGTCGGTAACCGAGCGAATTCATGGCTGACTGGTCATAGCCACGAACGACGCGTCGATGAACATGATTCGTGTTTAGAGTTGGCGGCAGTGGTTAGGCCACGCGAAGTGTTTTACGCACTTCATGTCGTTCGACTTGAGATGCGATCGCGCTAGTCGAGCCCGTCAAGTAACCCGACTGGCCGATGTATGTTCACCTTGTATGAGTCATAACTGCTTGAACCTAGGGTACTGAACTTACCATTGTAAACCCTGTTAACCGTGGTACCTTGATCCACGAAGACTCATGAGCCGGGCATGGTGGTATGGGACACCGTGGTCGAGCTGTCGGCCTACGCTGGGGCCACAAACCTCCCCGTAGTGACCAGTGAGCACCTAGACTCGTGAGCAGATTATGGTGGTATGGGACACTATATTCTAGCTGTCGGCCTACTCTGATCAGGCGACGAGCCCTTTGTAGTGACCGCGAGCGTATTCTGAGTCCACGGGAGGCGACGACCCTTCCGTTGCAGTAGAGTACGGTAGGCCTGTATTGATAAGGTGATGGGGGAGCGGTGCAACGAGTGCGAGCAACAGCCCTGGCAGCCCTTGCAGTGACCTACGAAATACACATCGTATGAGATTACTAGGAGTGACGACCCTAGACAGGATCTGTGTTGGGATTGATACAAGGGAAGTACCTTAGTTTCCCAATCCTGCTGTTTGAATGGACTAATAACAACTTGGAAAGCATATCACCATAGCATTGCATGTACCTGGAAGATGTGGAGCACTCTAGGGAGTGTGGCATGCCGCGGTCGTAAGATGTTGCCGCATGAGGGTGATCGTCGGTGAGGGCATACATCACGTCATATCATCTTGCATTAATAACAGTATTAGGATTGTCTGATTTACTGCTTTATTATTATCGCGTGATTGAATTGTGAACATGCTAATCTTTGCTCTATGATTCCACTGAGTTGATCACTCATTCCCACGTTACGGGATGGTGTTTGCAACACCCACCAGACCCTATTGTAGATGCAGGTGAGGACGAGATCCAGGAGGTGGAGCCAGAGATTGATGAAGACCAGGACGAGTTCTCGTATATGCAGTATCACGACGGCTTCCCGTAGGCGATCTGGATCGAGAGGACTTCAGTGGGACTATTTTGAACATTATTCTTTTGTTTATGTACATGTATATGAGACTCAGAGATGTAGTCATACTTTGGAGACAGATGAGATTTACCTTATTTTTCCATACAGTGATATATATATTGTTTAGTCTTCCGCTTGCTTTTATCACTGGATCTGAAGTATGAATTGCAGTTTTGGTATAATTTTACTCATGTGAATGCTTTAAATCAGACATCATTGAACCATAATCATTTTTGTTGCATAAGTGACGGTCTGGAACTCGGGAGTTGAGTTTATATACGACCCCCGATTTTCAGGGTGTTACAAAAACCCTAAGATGTTCTACTTATTTTTAAGGGTTTTAATCACCTGGTGTTTTGGGACATGAGATGTGAGGCTATAATTTACCTATGGCGAGCTTCCACACATCTAGTTGAGGCAGACACTTGACTTGATCTTCCTGTTAGGCGCTGTTGTCCGACTGACTCAACTCACAACGTAATTGACAAACCAGGGCACTTAGTAGGTGTACTTTCAGTATATTCTTGTCACATCTCGTAGTACAACAAGAGACAACATTCTGTCAATACTTCAGTTACATTTGAAATTGAAATCCTTTAGTGACTTGGTTAATAAAAAATAAATAACAACAAGCCATAATTAATAAAAAGGATGCTAAAGATTAAATAAATAAGAAAGGCAACTTGATCAAAAAAGGATTTCAGTGAATAATCAAGTTTTTGTCATAGAAAATGTCCTAGAGTTCAAAAAGTTAAACAAAACTACTGAATATTCAAATTCTCATCAGGAAGTTGGGCCAAACAGCAATTTCACCCAATTGAATATCTTTAAATGTCATGTCATCATTAAACAACTCTGTTGTGTGAACATTGATATCATCTATTACAACTCTGATGCATTCTGGAGGGATGCCTGTATTATCTGACACCATCCACCCACTAGCAACAGTCCGACCACAGATATCTCTCAATTGGTAAATTTATTCCATCGATAGAGTTGTTGCAGAGTCTTATCAAATACTTAAGGGCTCACCAGATTGACGTTGGGCCTATAAATACAATAATGGTTTCATGTAAATAATAGTGCTACTTTTATCTTTAAAAATAATAATTATATCATTTGATCGCGGCAAATGCAGTACCTGAGATGCAGCTATATCACGGGAGCGGTGAAGTAGTTGACTTTAATGAGTAATTTATTGCCTAAGTTCAGCAAATTGTTGCTCAACACTCATATGAAATTCTTGCATTTGATTTATTGATGCGTCAAATTTAGCCTCAATGGACATACGTGCATTCCTCTTCGACCGAGCTTCTATGATGTAGGGCCCCTAACTCGGCCTTTGCTATCACGACCATAAACCTAAATAATAATTTTTAAATTTAGTGATGTGTGAATATTATTATTTTTTTTTTAAAAAAATCAACGACAATGTATGTAAAATGAGTAGAATTGATGGAAAACCTGTGAAACTGGGTCGTGGTCTAAATCCTTGTGCTTACTGGAAGGATCACTACCAACTATCGATAATATTCTTTCCTGATAGAAGATAATTGTTACAATAAATCCTTCATTGTACTAAAATAAAAAAATGATTAAAAACTTAAAAATTATTCTCACCGTTGTTTCAAGATGTGTTTGTGTTGGGTAAGACCCATCAGGTCTGCTATGAGTGGCAACAAACAAGTCGGTCTCGGTGATGATAGTATTTGGATTTTCTTTTTGTTGTAATTATATAAGGAAATTAGTTAACAAGAATTTATATTCATCAATTAAATTGTCAAAAAATGTAGTACAAATTACCATTTTTTCTAATGTCCTAGCAACACCTCGTCTTCCAGTCGTGTGAGCGCATTTCTCCTGTGCTCTGGAAGTCTTTCCCTCCTTACGAAGATTGATTGATAATTGTATGAATTGTAGATTAATGAAAATGTCCCAATCCTCTTGCTTCACACCAATGAGACAATTTCTTCTTCTTTTTACATCATTATCAAATTTATCATATTCCTTTCGCAGATTGTATTTCCATACCTTCCAAGCTTTGCTTACTTTCGAAAATGCATATTCTTTTAACTCATCATCGATGTCGTATGTGGCCTATTTCATTAAATTAATAATCAAACAATCTTATTGAGTAAGAATTAGAAATAAAATTAAGAACAAACATGCTCACCAAAACCATAGACTAGATATTATCTTTAATTGTACTAGGAACTTTACGCCAATCAACAAATGAAATTGGACAGTGTGTCCTGCCAAGTTACCCTAAAAATGTGTTGAAAGGCGCTGATGTTTCTCTGACTGGTTGTATATATTCATTTAATTCAAGTCTCTTCCTTGTATTGCTTCCTTGGGCTGAAGATGATGAACTACCAAAATCTAACATAATTCATGCAATTTTATAAAATAAAACAATATCTCATTATTATGTAATTGGCATTCTATTAATATTTTGATAGCTAAAAAATTGTAACAATCATTACTAAATAGAATTCAACTCACTTTCAAACTGATTTGAATCTTATTAGTTTCTTTTCTGTTTTCTATGACGCGAGGTACTCGGCTCACTCTTTACCCATGATTTTTCGTGTACATCTTCATCTTCTTCATTTAAATCATCGATTAATGAAAGTACTGAAGAATCTATATTCCTTCTGGCCTCAAATTCTAGTGGATCTTCAAATGCATATGTATCTTTCCTCAATCTCTTAGGAGCATCCAATACAATATGCTAGTCATCTCTAGTTGGATCCTTACAGTAGAAGAACAGAGCTGCCTGAGATGTAAGAATAAATGGCTCATCGTCTTCCTTTAAGTTCTGTCTAAACATTCCTAGATTGACAAATATTAAATTTGTTTTAGGATCTATGAAACATCCATTCAATTTATCTTTAATATGCACCCAATCACAGTAGAAGAGTGCTACTCCGAAGTCGAAGTAGTTCAATTCAAGAATTTGTCTAATGATGCCATAATAAGTGACTTCTTCTTCTATAGGATTCCTATTCCTGACACTTGCCCTGAAACTAGTTAGCGCTTTCATTGAGACTCCACTGTTCTGTGCAGTTCTATTCATTTCAGAATTCGCAGTGCTAAAAACATGTCCATTTACTGAGTAAGTATTACATGATATGCATTTGAAGTCAGGACCATTTACAATTCTCTTAAATAAAGACATTTCTTGATTATGTAGTTGATGTCTTAACCAAGGAATGTATTCCATTGGTTTTCCTGCTGATAGATTACCCTTTGGATTTTATCCCATATGTGTTTGGCCCTAGATTTACATTTGGTACTTCCTACAAATTCCAAATCATAGCAATTAATTATATATATATAACAATGTTTATTACCATAAGCCCTTTAAAAATATAAAAAAGAATAATATACTTCATTAACTTACGCCTCCCATTGATGATTTTCAACGTGATGTTGCAAAACCCATTTGCGTGCTTGTTGGTATTGCCCTGTAGTAAGATCATAAACTTTTCCTTTCTTATCATTCTGGGAATCACCAGCATTTTCATCATCATTGAATATTTTTAGTCCTTACTTATGACCTCATATTGTATTATTAGGATAGCATTCCATGTAGTACATCATAGATTTCTCTATAATGTAGCGTTCTGTAATACAGCCCTCTGGGTAGGCTTGATTCATCACATTCTTGTATGTTCTCATCATTCTATTAAATATTAAAATTAGGTATTGAAGAAAAAATATAAACTATTTTAAAAAAGTTAATAAATTAAAACAGTTAAAGTTACCTCTCAAAAGGATACATCCATCAATATCTAATAGGTCCGCAAACTTGTGCCTCCTCCACCAAGTGCACAACAAGATGTGTCATAGAAACGAAAAATGAAGGAGAAAAATACTTTTTGAAAACACATAATGTTTCCACTATTTTATTTTTCATTTCTTGAAGCTTCATACGATGAATTTCTTTAAAACATATGACGTTAAAGAATTTTGACAATTGGATAATGGCGGCGCGCAATGACTTTTCTTTCTTGAATGAATGCATCAATAATACGAGTAGTAACCGCTACATTAGAATGTAATAATCATGTGACTTAAGGTCCTTGAGGTGATATTCATCTATACTGATATGATGTTTCCAGTTTGCACTATACCCTCTCGAAACTTTCAAATCACTCAAGGTTTGACAAATGAGTTCTTTTTCATATCTGGATAATGTGAAAGGAGCCTTAGGTAATAACAACTTACCATTTTTTTTCTTTGGCCAAGATTTTGATCTTATCTTCATAGCCATAAGATCCTAACGGGTTTGTAAACCATCCTTAGACTTGTCCTTCACATCCATGATTATTGCAATAAGGTTCTCAATAACATTTTTCTTGACATGCATCACGTCCAAATTATGAAAAATGGGCATATGCTCCCAATACGGCAATGTAAAAAAGATTGATCTCTTCGACCTAGTAGTAAGGTTAGACTCCTCATCCATGGTCTTCTTCCTCTTATTTCTTATATGCTTTTTAAACTTGGTTTGTATATTATTCATTTTAACCAATACCTGTTCTCTAGACAAATGCTTTGGAGCCTGCCGGTTTTCATTATTCCCATTGAATCGAGATCTTTGGGTCCTAAAGATATGAGCTCTTGGGAGAAATCTTTTTTGCCCCATATAAGTAAACTTCTTTCTATGTTTTAGCCAAACAGAGTCAGTCTCCTCACTACAAACAGGCCATGCATATTTTCCTCCTGTCCTACACCCAGAAAGATGTCCATAGGCTGAAAAATCATATATTGCACATAATAAAATCGCCTTCATTGTAAACCTGTTCTTACCGAACGAGTCATATGTTATCGACCCTTTCCACAATTCATTTAATTCTTCAATTAGTGGTTGTAAATATACATCGATGTCATGCCTTGGACCATTTTTTCTGGGAATTAAAAGTGTTAACATAATAAATTCCTTCCGCATGCATAAATGAGGTGGTAGATTGTATGGAACAATCATAACAGGCCAGCAACTATATGAGATGCTCATATGCCCAAAGGGGTTGAGTCCGTCTGTTGCAAGTCCCAACCGAACGTTATATGGATCCGCAACAAAATCACTAAAATTTCTATCTATAAACTTCCACATAGAAGAATCCATAGGATGACGCATGTATGAGTCATTTTTAGCCTCCTTTGAATGCCACAACATATTCTATGCAATCCATGATACGCTATAAAGTCTTTGTAACCTTGGTGTTAATGGGAAGTATCTTAACACCTTCCATTGTACATGTGAGACTCTTGATCTTACAACACTATTCACTTTCCATCTGCTTGATTTACATGTAAGACAACTTTCCTTATTAGCATGCTCTTTCTAGTACAGAATATAATCATTGCAGCATGCATGTATCACCTCATAGTTCATACCCAACGAACTAATCAATCTCTTTGCATTATAGGTACTATTTGGCAAAGAGTTCTCGCTTGGAAAAATCTTCATGAGCAGTTGTAACAAACTCGTAAAGCTATTATCTGACCACTGATATCTAGCCTTCATGCTCATCAACTCAACTGTCACTGACAACTTTGTATACTCACGTTTACACAATGGATATAGGGGTTGTACCTCATCCTTCCTTAATTTATTGTACTGAGTATCATTGTCTATGTCATCTTAAGGCTGACTACCATGTTCCTCATTGACCTCATTCATACATGCATCTAAGTCATTGGGTTGAACATGACCAAAAGTATCATTAACCAAATCAACCATTTTGGGCAACAACTCTTCATTACAATTAGTGGCAGATGTACTAGGAGCCTTGGCATTAACACCCATATTAGGAAGTTGTTCTCCATGAAAAAATCAAGTTGTGTATGTTTGATTTATACCATTCATAATCAAATGTACAGAAACTGTACTTAGTATTTTCTTCCCACACACATTACGACATCTAGCACAAGGACAACTATACTAGTCAACACCTCTCGAATTCCTTTTGGCAAAAATAATAAATGATTCAACGCCTTTAATGTATTCATCACTCAATATATCTTTCGTCATCCAATTCTTTCTCGGGGGCGTCAAATCCATTTCTGATATTACGTGCATGTAGCATATAAAAAGTGAGATACAATAAAAAAGGAGCTTTTCATAAACTGTCAAAACATGCCACACATGTGGGCACCAATCATAAAAAAAAAATAAAGATCTATATATATCCGCAAATATATGCACATGATTAGGTGTAGGTTATAGGTTATAGGTTATAGGTTATAGGTTTAGGGAATTGAGAATAGGTTAAGGTTTAGGTTTAGGAAATCAAGTTTGGGTTTGAGATAGGGTTTAGGTTTGGGATCACGCATACATACATACATGCATACAAACATGCATGATGATACATCCATCCATCCATGCATGCATACATACATAAACACATGCATGATGATCCATCCATCCATGATCTTACAATCCATCCATCTATTCATGCATGCATGCACACATACACACACATGCGTGATGATCCATCCATCCAGTCTTCCATCCATGCATGCATACATACATACATATACACACACATAAATCCATCCATGCATGTATGCATACATACACACACTTGCATAATCTGTCCATCCATGCATACATGCATACGTTTAATCCATCTATGCGTGCATGCATACATATACACACATACATACATGTGTTTTATCATAAAAGCATGCATGATGCATCCATACAAACAAAACAAAAAAAAAAAATCAAATGGAAATTTTTTTATATTAGCAGACTTTTTTTTAAAAAAAATATTAGTATAAACAAAAACTGATTTCCCACCAACAAATGCAACCTATTGATCATAATCATAGACCATAAATAAGAAAACATTGAAAAAAAAAAATATATCTAAAAAAAAAAAGGTTGCAGTTATTCTTATTCTTATTAAACAGATTTTTTAGAAAAAAAATACAAAAAATTGAAAGATGAACATGCTTCATCATCATATTAAAAGGTGGGGCCCCAAATACTTTAGATAAGAAAATTTCTACTGTTTTCCCAAAATTTCCATTTTGATCTTTTTTGGCCCAAATCCATGTCAATGCATGAGAATCATGCATAAACATGGATTTAAAGAAAAATGCATGAGGGGAATACATTTATTGTCATGAAGGGACTAAGATAACCCGACTTTAATGGCAAAAATGTAGGTATAAATGGATAAACATAAGGAGCAGCTGCCATTACCAAGTAGCTACATCTTCATTAGACATTTGGATGAATGGGAAGCATCCCATGGTTCATTGAAAATGTAGCTACCAGGTTCATTGGTATGATTTCATCATCACTACTAGTGGAATGAACTAACTATGATGGAGTTAGCTAAGTTTGTTTCAGCTTCATTTTCACTTAAATCTGATGGGGAAAGGGGAAAAACATAAGAGAAAGCATCCATTTCTGCTAGGTATGTCTATGCATAATACAATTTGTAGATTAACAAGAAATTAAATTACAATTCATACATCACGATTGTAAAGAGGAATTATCGGCTCATGAATGTCATAAACAGTTAGGGGAAAAAAAAAGGCAGCAAGGGTCCACATTCATAGGGAAATTGGTCAAAGAACAAACTACTCTGATCTGGATAGTTCTCGGCCACAGTGGGGCAAATAAACAGTCACTGAAACAAGAGCCCACAATAACATTGCAATTCAGCAAACTGTGCATTTACAGAGGCATAGGACCATTTTAAATAATATCATATGCAAGCAGTAAAGATACAGTCATACAGAGTACATGGAAACAGCCCAGAGAAAATTGAAATGATGGAAAAATTAGAATGCTGCAAACTATAATGTAGCAATGAAAAAAAAAAAATCTTAAAATGGGTTCACTTAAACAAGGCCTTTTTTGGATGATGGGCTTAAATTCATCTGAACTTATTTTTAGCTGAACGTTGCCAATTTTCCAATCACACTCACAAGCACGTCAACATCAGTAGGAACTACTACTGTTCAGTGTAGAATCACATAAACAGTTCAATTTTACAGAGGGTCCTAACCTATGTGGCCCACGCAAATAGTAGATGGGCCTAATTTTTTATGCCAAGGAGTGAGCCAGAATGAATGATTCACAATCGATATGAATCATTCATTTTACCGATCATTTATTAAATGATTGAAAACATCTTGCCTTAGTAACTCTTGAAAAAATATAGTTAAATGAAAGAGGGATTGAATCCTTCAGGAAAAAAAAAAAAAAATCAAAGGTGGGACTGGGGCAGAGGGTAGTCTAAATTAATTATTTTAGCTATTTAATATAATCAAATTTAACCTTTCCTGCTTTTGGTCAGCTAATCACTAACTGATGGTAAGGAATAATATCATTAGATCAAAGCAACTGTCAAAAGACAATCACTATGAGGTGGCTCAATGTGATGGCCAATTTGAGAGCAGAGACATTTTATCAAACACATGTTGTGCACACCTTAAACATTCACAACAAATGATGATTGGCACGACTATTCATACCTTAAACATTCACAATAAGCCCTAATCCTTTTCCCATTACAAACTTTAGGAAATCCCTAATTCCAATGTTGTATCCTCTGATAATTTGTGGATTTACAGATCTAAAAATTTAAAACCTAAATAGAGAAATGAGTACTTGGCCGGGGAAGAGATGAAGGGCAAGGGCTGCGCGGGTGTTTGGGACCGAGACGGTGATGATGTGAGGAAGAGAGAGAGAGAGAGAGAGAGAGAGAGAGAGAGAGAGAGAGAGAGAGAGAGAGAGAGAGGGCATAGGGAGAGCGGCGAGAGAGCACAGAGGGAGGGCGGCAAGAGAGCGCTGAGAAATGGGGGAAGATATTGGGCGCGACTTTGTTTTGAGCGCGTGCCCAATTTTGGGCGGGACCGTGGCTGGTGGTCGGTGCTCTGTGGGCCCCACCATGATGTACATGTTTCATCCATTTTTACAGATCATTTTAGCGCTTGATACAAAAAATGATATGGATATAAATCCTAGGTGGGCCACACCACAGGACAAAAATAATGAATGGATATTCACAATTAAAATCCTCCTAAGGCCCACTGTACTATTTATTTGACATCCAATTTATCGATTTGGTCATAAAGACCCAGATGAAGGGAAAAAATAAATATCAGCTTGATCCAAAACTTTTATGACCCCCAAAACATTTTTAATGGTCAAAATTCATTCAACACTATTTCTTATAATGTGGTCCACTTGAGATTGAGATATAATTCATTTTTTTTCATATCATAAAATGATATATAAAAATAGATGGACGGCATGGATGATACATATACATCATGGTGGGCCCACAGAGCACCAACCACCAACTAATGGCTGGTGTCAGGGGGAGTAGCCAATTTGTTCCCCACCATAGCAAACACATATGATTTAATCTCCATGTTTCCTACCATATGGTCCACTTTAGCCTTCGATCTAGATGATTTTTAGTTTCATGCCCTATAATAATATTTCAAAATACATAGAAGGCTTAGATAAGACACATTTTTTTAGGCCCTATAGGGCCCCTTATACCCTAAGCATACTAAGTAAATCCTGTGGGGCCCACCATGATTTATTCATTTTATCCACTCCATCCATCCATTTTAACATATAATTTTATTACATAAGCTCAAAATTGAAGCTTATAAAAATTTGAAGTGGACCACATCATAGGAAATGGTATAAATTGAATGTCTACCATTGAAAAATTTTGGAAGGCCATTGTAGTTTTGGATCAAGTTGATATTTGAGTTTTCCCTTCATCCATGTATTTGTGATATACTGAATAGGTTAGATGACAAATAAAAATCACTGTAGGCCATAGGAAGATTTCAACGGTGGAAATCATTATTCCCACTATTTCCTGTGGTATGGTCCACTTTAGCTTTGGATATTCTTTAATTGTGGACTCAACCACTAAAATGATTTGAAAAAATGGATTGACAGTGTGGATAAACCATGTCTTTGGGCCACGAGCTTAAAAATAAAGTCAATCCATGACATGGGTGGGCCACACCACATACTATAGTGGAGAGGGTTACCCTCCCATTAAAACATTCATAATCATTTATTGGGCCCACCTAGATGTGGTTCATAAATCCAGCCCATTCATTATGTGTGTCCCACTTAGATGAGGAGTCAACCCAAGTTTCATATACATCCAAAACTCATGTGGGCCCCACCAATTAAATGCTTTTATATGTTTTAGGGATGTCTTCACATAGTTTTAGATGCTATCGCCCACCTGAGTTTCGTATACGACTGATTTTTGGAATTAAAGGAAACACATTAAATGCATGGTGTTGATGTTCTACATACATCATGGTGGGGCGCACACAGATTAACCTCATGGGAAGTTCCCATGAGGTGACCTTATAGTACTATTTCACTATTTAGGTAACTTCTTCAGGGCCTGTTTGGTCGGGTGGATTGGAAGGGATTGAATGGTATTAGGGCAGATAGCATGGATTTCAAGGTAATGAATACTGATGGTGTCGTCAGTGGATTGTCTTGGATTGCTATATCAAGTCTGTTTAGCACGCCCGGCCAATCCCAAGATTAAACCTTCCCATCCCTTCCAATCCCTCTACCCAAACACGTCATAGGCAAATTTGAACAGATTAGGGTGGATTGGATGGGATTTAAAGGTAATGATGGTGTTGTCAGTGGATTGTCTTACGATCCATGGTATTGCTATATCCCGCGATCGGGTAACCCAGCCTGTTTGGCATGCCTGGCCAATCTCAGGATTTAACTTCCAATCCCTTCCAATACCATCCAATCCGTTCTAATCTGCCAGGCCAAACGGGCCCTCATGGGTGTTACTCTAACCGTGTAGGGCCCACCATGATATATTTTATGTATATCGACACCGTCCATATATTTTATGTATATCGACACCGTCCATATATTAGGATGCGATTTCAAATCATAAGAACTCAATAATTTCAGGTGGGTCATACCAATCAAAACAATGATGAATAACTATTAAAAACCTTTTGAAGGCCATAAGAATTTTGGATCAATTTGATCTTTGTAGTTTACCTTCTTCTAGATCTTCTTTACATTATCAACAAGATGGATTGCAAATAAACATTACTAAAACCTTACGATGGGCTCTTTATAATTTTTAATGGTGAGGTACTATATTATCATTCTTTCGAGAGGTGTGGTCCACTTAAGATTTAAATCTATATAATTTTTTAAACTCGGCCCGAAAAAGGGTTGGAGAAACATAGGGATGACAAGGATATACAACACATCATCAAAATGTCACTTTCGTTATCTAACTTTTCAATTTTTCTTGTCAAAATATAAAATCTACTTTTCTTTTTTAAAAAATATATATTCTTCTACAATTTGTCAATTTTTCACAATTTTTTTTAATTTCTTAAATTTTCTTTTTCAAAATATCATTTTTTAATCTCACTTTTGTTATATAACTTTTCAATTTTTGTTGTCAAAATACAAAATCTAGTTTTCTTTATATATATATATATATATATATATATATATATATATATATATATATATATACATTTTATCAATTTTTTCACAATTTTGTTTAATTTTTTAAATTTTCTTTTTCAAAATATCATTTTTTTATCAAATTTTTTTCTTCAAAATTTTCAATATTATTCAAAGTTCTTTAAAAAAAAATTTTAAAATCTAGATTCTTATAAAATTACAGTTTTGTTTTCAAAATTTAAATTTTTCTTAAACTGTTAATTATTTTTCTAAGCTTCTCAACTATATTTTATTTTTTTTTCAAAATTCATAATTTTTTGAGCTTTTTAATTTTTGAACTGAGCATTAAAGACGGTTTAGGACCGTCTTTAATAGAGACGGTCTTTGACAATCTCTAATGGAAACGGTCTTTGACAATCTCTAATAGAGACGGTCTTTGACAGGGCTATAAGACGATTTAAGACCGTCTCTAATAGAAACGGTCCTTGACAGTCTCTAATAAAGACAGTCTATCACAGGGCTATAAGACGGCTAAGGATTGTCTCTAATAGAGACGGTCTTTGACAGTCTTATATTACGTCTCTAATGCAGACGACCAATAACCATCTCAGATGACCGCATATAAGACGGTCAAAGACCGTCTTAAATGATTTGTGGACGTTCAAATTTTTAAGACAATATTAAGGATAGTCAGGGACCGTCTAAAATTTTAGACACGTTTTACGGCCGTCTCTAAAGCATCTTTAAACCTAGTAATTTTAGAGACAGTCCAGAACCTTCTCTAAATCCGTCATTTTTTTTCCATTTTTCACAGTACCCACCACCTCTGCCTTCATCTTTATGATTTTTTGTATTTTATTTATAATGTTGAACTTATGTATTTATGCATGGATAAATATGATGTGGATAAGATTGTTTGTGTTTAGATGGATGTAGTTTATGTTTGGATGGATATACGTAGTTTGTGTTTAGATGGATGTGAATGTGAATATGATGAAATATATTATAACAAGTGTATATCATGAAGAATATGATGAAATATAATGTAATAGGTGTATATTAGGAACTTTGTGCCTGAATATTGAAAAAAAAAATAGATTTTACCTACAAAATATTTCGTAGGTAAAAGTTTCATCCACCTTTTTACCTACGAAACATTTCCTAGGTAAAAGTTTCATCCACGTTTTTACCTACGAAAAATTTTGTAGGTGTTGAGAGTCAAATATTGCATATCAAACCCCAGTTATTGTCTAAATTTACAAGCATGATACCGTTTAATTGCCTGATTTAATCGTGTTTGTGATGCAGAGTATATTTACGAGCATGGATTGAAAAAGGGTACTTAAAGCATGGATTTAACGCTCTAAGGACACCAAAAGCAAGGGACGGACTCCAAAGGACCAAGATTGACGGATTTACATGCAAAGGATTCGAGGAAATCAAGCCATTCATGTTAAAGAGACCCGAAACTGGTACAGAATGCAAGATCACATGGTTCTCGCCATCCGAATGGCTCAAAACTTCATACATGGCCTGAGGACCATAAATTAATCGTACAAGTAAAATTTCTGCCATTGGATACCTGTGGAAGTGGCCCAATGGACAAATCAGCCCACATATCGTCAATCTAGGGCCCACATGATCTCTAGATATGCCTCATCTTCGGTCTCAACACCTTAAATTATATGAAGAACCAGATAGACAGAGGAGATTTTATACATACATCAAGATGGACCCCACGTGTGAATTGCATGTGCATAGTGTGCACGTGTACCTGTCGTGCACCCATGCACTCAAAGTCGGTCAGCGGGCGTTGATCGATAAAAACCAAAAAAATTTCAAAAACAACAGCGTTAACGTTATCCGGCGCCGTTTTTGCGTAGTGGGCCCCACTCATCATCCAAATGAATGATCCAGACCGTCCATTCACTCAGGGGCATGGCCACAACCCTCGCTAGGCTTTCCTTTTGGTCCCATGCATACGATCACGTGATTTCCACCAACAAACGTAAGATGCACGGCGGAGAAAACTATTTTGTGGGCCACAATGAATCCAATCTAAAACTTGACATTTCTTACTGGTTTTTCGAGAGGGTCACAATAGACGAAATGGATTTACCCACTGACATCAATCGTGGGCCCACCAACCATCACAGAGCCGGATACGAAGCTCTGTTTTGTGGAAATTTTGTGGTTTGCGGACGATTCTTGTGGGCCACCACCTTCGATCAAGTGATCTATCCGGACCGTCTATTCATTTCATGAAGTTAAACCGACCGTGCCCTAATTTACAAATGGATTTCCTCAGATATTTGGGGTCCTTGGAGGATCCAAACGGAGAATGGATGGCTGAATGAAAACTACGTGGGCCACACCGAAATAGACTTAAAATCAGTCAGTCCCGACCAAAATTTTGAGGGTAATACAATGAACGGAGTGGATTGTCTGAAGAAACCTAATCGTGGGCCCCACCATCAGTCCAATGCAGAAATAACGTTGATTCTGCGTCCGAGAAAAATGGTCGTTGTGGGCCGCTGTGTGATCTTGATCGTGGTCAAAATCATGATCTGTACCATCCAAAATGTCCACATGGAGGCCATAACCCTGTCTAGGAAGGCTGTTTTGAGAGCTTCTGACGGCTAGTGTCTCATACTTCGTTCAAACGTAAGTGGCTTGTGGTTATCTGCACAAGCGCGGCTGTGTTGTGAAAAAGAAAGATTCGCACCGACTCCCAGCCATAACTGACTGTTTTCCCCTATAAAAAGGAGAGAGACTGAGAGAATATGGGGAGAATAAAAGGAGTTCTAGACGTGGATCAGAGTTTTAGACATAGAGCAGTTTCTAAAAGAATTTTTTTTCTTCTTTCCCTTGTTTTGATTTATGTTTTTTTTTTCTAGATTAGCCGAATCATGTTGCTGGGCTAAACCTCTTAGCTAGGGCTAAGAGGTGAAGCTTGTAGTGAGATGGGAGACTCTATTTTATGCTTTTTATTTATAGTATGTTGATTGGTTGGTAATTAGTTTAATTCTATTATTTGCATTATCTCCTGGGCATGGTTTGGTGATGGAATCCATTCTAATTCATATACCTTGCATCTCTTGAAAACTATATCAAAGGCAATTAAGTTAATTTTCATGATCCTTGAAGCAAGCATAAGATCTCCTTGATCTCTACAAGTGGATCATCTGAATCCCTAGTTTCTTACCTCTGATTTTTCTAAAGTTTTAGATAAATATTCCATCATTATTCCCTCAATTTCATTCAGTTTAGATTTCATCTTAGTCTAGTTCTAGTTCTACTTAGTTTCAGATAACGTACAGGTATCAGTCCCTTGGGATTTGACCTCGGTCTTACCGAGTTTATTACTCCATCACAACCCTGCACTTGGGAAGTGAACAAGTTTTTGACACCATTGCTGGGGACTGACGGCTACGATTCTCTGAAATTAATTAGTTTTAGGATTAGTTTAAGATTAGGTTTTCCATTTTAAAACTTTCTAATTATTGGTTTAGAAACTAAGTTAGTTATTTTCCTTTTTAGAAACTCTTTCTAATTTTAGAAATTTCCTACATTTCTTTAGTCTTAGATATCTTCTCTTTTTAGAAACTAACCCAACATTCCTGTTTTGTAGGCTTCTGAGATATTTTCTAAATTGGTAAATTTTTTCTTAAATTCTTCCTTTCTATTTTAGATTAGGATTTATTTCTTCTTTTTAGCAAGTTTCTACTTTTAATCCTAACTTTGTTTCCTATTTTAGAATTTTCCTTTTGGTAGGCTTTAAGATAGGAACTTCTAATTTGGTAAGATCTTTCTAAATTCTACTTTCCATCTTTCATATCTCTTTTATTAACTTACTTTCTATTTTAAGACTTTCCTAATGTATTTTCTACTTTCTTTTTTAGGAATTTCTTCTTTTTATTTAGAAATTAGTTTACTTCTAATTAGGAATTTTCTAATCTTAGACTTTCTATTTTTAGAAACGAACTTATTTTGTTTTGTTTTGCAGGTTGTTAACATAGGACTTTGAAATTGGTAACTTCTTTCCTTCTTTCCTTTTTATTTTCTAGATTTCTACTTCTTCCTTTCTGTTAGGTCTAGGTTTAGAATTTAAATCAAGGGTTGCGAGTGTTTCATGCCAAGTGGGCCCGTGACAACATTCGATGTCTCTTGATCGAAGGAGGATTAGTTAAGGGGTTTACCATCCATCATAGGATGAGACACCACTTGAATTCCCCTGAGTTAATTGAGGTTATGGCTGCAAATCAACCTTAACCACTACCCCTACCTAGGGTTGAGGAAGTACATGATGAGAATGAGGTGCATCAAGTACCCCCGCCTTGTACTTTACGAGACTATTTACAACCGGCAGGGGTGAGTACGCCCTCATGCATGATTTTTTCTGAGAATACAGGACATATGGACATCAAGCTAGGGGTTATCTAATTACTTCCTAAGTTCCATGGGCTTGAGTCTGAAGAACCGTATCTATATCTGAAAGAGTTCGATGAGATTTTAGCCACCTTATACATTCCTAATGTATCTGAGGATACAATCAGGCTGAAGCTCTTTTCATTTTCCTTGAAAGAGAAGGCTAAGACGTGGTTACATTCACTGCGTCCTGAACCCATTGGCACATGGAATGATATGCAGAGGGAATTCATAAAGAAATTTTTTCCACATCATAAAACGATTACCCTCAGAAAAGTAATCATAAACTTTGCCCAAAAGGAAGATGAAACATTCTTCCAATGTTGGGAAAGGTTCAAGGATTTGATCAGTTCATGCCCACAACACGGCTTTGAAATGTGGCGCATTACAAAGTTTTTGTACGATGGACTAACATCTTCCATGTGCCAAATGGTCGAGATAATGTGTAATGGAGAATTCATTAATAAAAATGTTGATGAGGTATGGGATTACCTCGATAGTCTTATTGAAAAAATACAATCATGGGACTATTACCCAAATCTGAACACTACGTCTAGGCCGACTCAATCTAAGGAGAAAGGTGAATTGTATCTCTTGAAAGAAGATGATGATCTCAAGTATAAAGTGACTATGCTCATAAGAAAATTTGAGGCCATGAAAGGAAAGAAGGATAAGATTAATGAAAGTGTTTGCGGCATCTGTGATTGTAACATTCACACAACTAAAAATTGTCCTACAATACCTGCCTTTCGAGAAGTGTTGAATGAACAATCCAATGCCGTAAATAACTATGAAAGACCTTTCAATGGACCGACCTCTAATACGTACAATCCTGGTTGGAAAAATCATCCCAATTTTAGTTGAAAGAACGGACAAACTGCTACCCCTCAAGGTTTCTTCAATCAAAATCCAAATCAGGGGAGACCTCAAGAAGAACCAGTTCAAATTTTCATACAAGACCTAGCTCAGGCAATGCGAGGATTTACAAACTTTATGTAGAAAATGGATTCACATATGACGGTTATAGAAAAGGGAATGTTTCCTCCACAACCACTCCCCAATCCTAAACTGCAATACGAGATAAGTGATCCCATCTCTTCAAATCAAATAGAGCATGCTAAATCCATCACCACTCTTAGGAGTGGAAAGATTATTGATAAAACTTTTCTGGTTAGGCCCGAAAAGCCTCAAGAACTAGAAGAGGACAACAATGATGGATCTAGTGATGGCCCCTAAAAATTAGAACCAGAACTTCTAGAAAATCCAGTCGCTCCATTTTTCCAACGGTTGATTGCACCAAAATCTCTCTCTAACTCTCAGAATATCCTAGAGGTGTTGAAATAAGTAAAAGTCAACATTCCTCTACTTGATGTCGTAAAAAAGATACCTTCGTATGCCAAATTCTTAAAGGACTTATGCACGACCAAACGACGGAAAAGTGTTCAAAAGAAGATTTTCTTGACTGAGAAAGTGAGTGTCATCCTAAAATAAGATGTGCTACAAAAATTCAAAGATCCCGATAGCTCAACCATAGCATGTGTAATCGGAAACTATCGAATTGATCACGTACTTCTTAACCTAGGAGCGAACGTCAATCTGATTTCCTACTCGGTATACAAATAGTTAGGTGTGGGTGAATTAAAACCCACCCGGACCACACTACAACTTGCTGACCGCACTATTCGTGTACCAAGAGGGATAATCGAGGATGTGTTGGTCCAGGTCGATAGCTTTTACTGCCCTATAGATTTTATCATCCTGGATACCGAACCCATCAAAAAAATGAGCACTCAGATTCCCATCATTCTTGGTCGCCCATTCCTTGCCACTTCAAATGCAATTATCAATTGCAGGAATGGTGTCATGACTATGTCTTTTAGAAATTTAACATTGGAGTCAAACATCTTTTTCAATAACGGTAGCAACTCAGAGGATGATGATGATTTCCACGACATTAACATGATTGATTCTTTCGTGGAAGATAGAACGCCTCTTACCTTATCCTCTGATCCTCTAGAGACATGCCTGGCCCACTCCCATGATTTTGATGATGACATGATTAGGGAGACGTGTGCCATGCTTGATACTACACCGGTACTTGAAGTTAACCGGTGGAGGGCACAATTTGAAGAATTGCCCCAAACTGATGTAGTGCCTCTACCATCTAACCTCAAGTCGCCGAAGCTTGACCTAAAACCTTTGCCCTCTGATTTGAAATATGTCTATTTAGGTCAAGATGAGACATACCTGGTGGTAATCTCTGCCCACCTAGAGAAAGAACAGGAGAGTATGCTCATATCTACTCTCATTGAGCATAAGGGAGCCCTTAGATGGATGATAGCGGACCTCAAGGGAATCGACCCTTCAATTTATACTCACCGCATATATCTCGAGGATAACGTGAAAATCGTTCGGCAATCACAACGTAGACTAAATCCAAACATGAAGAAAGTGGTTAAGGCCGGGGTTCTTAAACTATTGGATGTGGGTATCATATACCCCATATCTGATAGTCAATGGGTGAATCCAACTCAGGTAGTTCCTAAGAAGTTCGGGATCACCATCGTAGCCAATGCCAATAATGAACTTGTGCCGACCAGAGTTACTACTGGTTGGAGAATGTGCATTGACTACAGAAAGCTGAATATTGTCATGAGGAAGGACAACTTTCCTTCATCCTTCATTGATCAAATCTTAGAAAGGCTAGCTGGACATTCCTAATATTGTTTCCTTGACGGATTTTCGGACTATAATTAGATTGAAATCGCCCCTAAGGACCAGGAAAAGACCACATTTATATGTCCCTACAACACCTTTGCTTAGAGAAGGATGTCATTCGGGTTATGTAATGCCCCTGCCACCTTTCAGCGATGTATGATGAGTATCTTTTCTAATATGGTGGAAAAATACCTAGAGGTTTTCATGGACGACTTCTCTATTTTTGGTTCATCTTTCAGCGAGTACTTAGAGAGTCTTAAACATGTATTGAAAAGATGTGAAGAAAAGAATCTGATACTTAATTGGGAGAAGTGTCATTTCAAGGTTCAGAAGGGAATTGTCCTTGGGTATATCATCACGTCCAAGGGAATCGAGGTAAATAAGGCAAAAATTGATCTTATCTCTAACCTACCTCCACCCAAGAATATCAGAGACGTGCAATCCTTCTTAGGACACACAGGATTTTACAGGAAATTTATAAAGGACTTTAGTCTCCTCTCTCGTCCTTTATGTAATCTTCTGCAAAAGGATGCACTATATGAATGGACTGAGCAATGCCGGGAAGCTTTCACCAAGCTTAAGGGCATGTTAACCACTGCACCTATCATATAGCCACCCAACTGGAGCCTTCCTTTTAAGCTTATGTGCGATGTTTCTGACTATGCTCTTGGAGCGGTTCTAGGCCAGAGAAAAGATAAGAGGCCCTACGTAATTCATTATGCAAGTAGGACTTTAAATCCTGTCCATATGAACTACTCGACTACGAAAAAGGAACTCTTAGTCGTAGTGTTCGCCTTGGATAAATTTAGGTCCTACCTGATCGGATCCAAGATTATTATCTACACAGATTATGCGGCACTCAAGTATCTTCTTTCTAAGAATGATTCTAAGCCCCGCCTAATACGATGGATCCTTCTACTCCAAGAATTTGATTTGAAAATTAAAGATAAAAAGAGAGTAGAGAACATAGTGGTCGATCACCTCTCTCACCTTAATACCTCTGATTCTCTTGAGGGGACCCATACTAATGACATGTTCCCTGATGAATAACTATTTAGAGTCTCCCATTCACCTTGGTTCTCTGATATTGCTAATTATCTTGCTACAGGTTCCATACCGACACATTGGACAATACAAGATAAGAAGAAATTCTTTACCAAGGTGAGCAACTTTTTCTGGGATAATATATATTTGTTTAAATATTGCTCAGACCAAATCCTAAGGAGATGTGAGCCAGACGATGAGCATCAGAGTGTCACTCCTTCTGTCACTCACAGGCCTGTGGTGGTCACTTTTCTTCTAAAAAGACCACGGTCAAGATTCTACAGTGTGGCTTTTATTGGCCCGCCATATTCAGGGACACTCATGAGTTTTGAAAAGCTTGTGAATATTGTCAAAAATTAGGAACATTGTCCCATCGAAATATGATGCCTTTGAATCCCATCCTTATCATTGAAGCATTTGATTGCTGGGGCATCAATTTCATGGGACCATTCCCCCAATCCTTTGGAAAATTGTATATTTTACTCGCTGTAGATTATGTCACTAAATGGGTCGAAGCAATTTCGTGCCAAAATAATGACCATCGCACGGTCATTAAATTCTTAAAAGAGAACATCCTTTCTCAGTTTGAAACACCTCGAGCCATCATTAGTGATGGAGGCTCGCACTTTTGTAATAGACCATTCAAGAGCTTAACGAAGAAATACGGTATCTCTCATAAGGTGAGCACCCCATACCATCCATAGACAAGTGGACAAGCTGAGATTTTCAATAGGGAGATCAAACATATCCTAGAGAAAATGGTTAACCCTGATCGTAAGGATTGGTCAACCCGATGACCGATGCCTTATGGGCATACCGTACTACTTTTAAAACTCCTATTGGAACATCTCCCTTTAAATTTGTGTATGGGAAGACTTGTCACTTGCTTGTGGAGCTGGAACATAAAGCGTACTGGGCGATCAAAAATCTGAATTTCAATTTGAACAACACTGGCTTTCTACACAAACTTCAGTTAAATGAACTTGAAGAAATCCGGAACGATGCATACGAGAACTCGAGAATTTACAAAGACAGGATGAAGGCGTTTCATGACCAATATATTCTACGGAAATCATTCACGCTAAGTCAGAAAATCCTTTTGTATGACTCTCGACTACATCTCTTTTCAGGTAAGCTTCGATCTCGTTGGACCAACCCTTACATTGTTGTTACTGCTTATCCTCATGGGGCCATTGAGATAAGAGATCCTGACAATGGCAAGGATTTTAAAGTAAATGGACATCGATTAAAACTATTTGTCGAGAAATTTGATTCAGAGGACATGTTCATGCCTCTGACTACTCCTGTTTACCAGGAATAATCTCCTAGTCTGAAGGAGGTATAGGTAGGTTTATCACTTTCATAGGACTAGGGTAGTTTTCTTTATTTGTCTGGCTGAAGACGGTAAACTTAGTGCTCCTAGGAGGCAACCCAACTTTTCATTCCATTTTATTTTCCTAGTTACTTAGTTCAATGTTTGTGGGTAACATTGCTGCAAACCCTCACGAGACTTCAACTCATCCACTAGGGGAAACATAGGGGTTTAAAGGCTTGTTGCATACGCTAAATGTAATCGAGAGTACCTGTGAAAGTGGTGTAGATAGAATTTTATTTTTATTTTACTTTTGTTTCTCTCTCGTGCTGACCGGCTTTCATGCTGCGATCTCTCGAAAAGTATCTCTCGATTCATCATCTAGGTACTATCTTCCCAACACTTCACATTTACTTTCATTGTCCCATGTGCATTGCATGCTCATATCTTTTATATTGAGGACAATATAGATTTTAGGTTGGGTGGGGAGATTAGGAAACCTAATAAGTGCTTTCTTGGTCTTGAGCAAAATTTGAAAAAAAAATTAAATTTTTTTTGAAAATTCGAAGTGAATTCAAAGTGATTTTGACATCCATCTGTGATTTAGAATTGCGAGACATATGATGCTGGTAATTTATGACACTTGGATTCAGTATCTATTAGATTTCACAGTTAAATTTAAATTATTAATCCATGATTAGAAGTTCAAAACATTGATTGAACCATGATTTCACCCGTCACATCTCACTTCGCTTATACATTAAGGTTCAATTTGATATTGAAGGGTTAACTTGGTAATCACTAAGCATGTAAGGAATCAGCCTGAAAAATTTGCCCGTCATGATCAATTAAAAAAAATACCTGTATAAAGGGTTGGACGAATAATCTTCACCATAGGTTTGCTCCTTATAGTTATAGATTTAATTCTCCATGGATGATATGTGAACAGGGTTAGGTGTACAGTCTTCACCATAGGTTTACTCCCTATAAGTGAGGATTTGATTCCCCTTCTTGACGTTAATTTTAATGGAAAAATTAAAAGTTTAAAAACTAAAAAGATGATCTGCGAGGTAAGTTTTGATTATCATGAATTCTCTTATTGGTCACCAATGATATCCTGAAATAGAGAAGTGAAATTTTAATGTTGATAAGCCGAGATTACACTATACACCTATGGAACTCAACGTTTAGAATTTTTCTAATTGATGGATTAATACTTTGCACTTGATTATAAAGTTTGCCGTTTGCTTGAGTCTAGTAGAAAGTAATGCCCAACATTTGTGAATCTTAAAATTCTAGCATCTCGTTTAATTTTCAAAAATCACTCAAGTTCATAGAAATTGTCATATAATTCTCAACTTATTTTTCGCATATTTTTCTCGGGACTAGAAAAATGCTGGTTGGGGGTTGTGTTAAGGATCAAATATTACATATTAGACCTCAATTATTGCCTGAATTTACAAGCATGATACTGTTTAATGGCCTGATTTAATCATGTTTGTGATGCAGAGTGGATTTACGAGCATGGATTAAAAAATGGTACTTAAAGTATGGATTTAACGCTCTGAGGACACCAAAAGTAAGGGACGAACTCCAGAGGACCAGGATTGACGGATTTACATGCCAAGAATTTGAGAAAATTAAGCCGTTCACGTTAAAGAGGCCCGAAACTGGTAAAAAATGCAAGATCACAAGGTTCCCGCCATACGATTGGCTCGAAACTTCATACATGGCCTGGGGACCATAAATTAATCGTACAAGTAAAATTTCTGCCATTGGATACTTGTGGAAGTGGCCCAATGGACAAATCAGCCACAGATCGTCAATCTAAGGCCCACATGATCTCTGGATATGCCTCATCTTCAGTCTCAACACCTTAAATTATATGAAGAACCAGATGGACGGAGGAGATTTTATACATACATCATGATGGACCCCACGTGTGCATTGCATGTGCATAGTGTGCACATGTACCGGCCATGCACCCATGCACTGAACGTCGGTCAGTGGGCGCTGACCAAAAAAAACCAAAACATTTTCAAAAACAACAGCGTTAACACTGTCCGGCGCCATTTTTGCGTAGTGGGCCCCACTCATCATCCAAATGAATGATCCAGACCGACCATTCACTCAGGGGCGAGGCCAAAACCCTCACCAAGCTTTCCTTTTAGTCCCATGCATACGATCACGTGAATTCCACCATCAAATGTAAGATGGACGGCGGAGAAAACTATTTTGTGGGCCACAACGAATCCAATCTAAAACTAGACATTTCTTACTGGTTTTTCGGGAAGTCACAATAGACGGAATGGATTTACCCATTGACATCAACCGTGGGCCCACCAACCATCACAGAGCTGGATACGAAGCTTAATTTTTCATAAATTTTGTGGTTTGCGGACGATTCTTGTGGGCCACCACCATCGATCAAGCGATCAATCCGGACCGTCTATTCGTTTCACGAGGTCAAACCAACCGTGCCATGATCTACAGATGGATTTCCTCATATATTTGGTGTCCTTGGAGGATCTAAATGAAGAATGGACGGCTGAATGAAAACTACGTGGGCCGCACCGAAATAGACTTAAAATTAGTCATTCCTGACCGAAATTGAGAGGGTAATACAATGAACAGAGTGGATTGTCCGAAGGAACCCGATCGTGGGCCCCACCATCAGTCCAGCGCAGAAATAACGTTGATTTTGCGTTCAAGAAAATCATCCGTTGTGGGCCGCTGTGTGATCTTGATTGTGGTTGAAATCACAATCTGTACCATCCAAAATGTCCACAGGGAGGCCATAACCCTGTCCACGAAGGCCATTTTGAGAGCTTCTGACGACTAGTTTCTCATAGATTCGCACCAACTCTCAGCCATAACCGACTATTTTCCCCTATAAAAAGGAGAGAGACTGAGAGAATAGGGGGAGGAAAAAAGGAGTTCTGGACGTGGATCAGAGTTCTGGACGTGGATCAGAGTTCTAGACGTGGAGCAATTTCCAACAGAGTTTTTTTTCTTCTTTTCCTTGTTTTGATTTATGTTTTTTTTTTTTTTTTTGGAGATTTGCCTAATCATGTTGTTGGGCTAAACCTCTTAGTTAGGGTTAAGAGGTGAAGCTTGTAGTGAGATGGGAGACTCTATTTTATGCTTTTTATTTATACTGAACTGATATTTGATTTTAAGAGAATATTTTTAGTTTTTAATGGTCTGTTGTGACTGAAATTACAACGGGTCTGCGATGGCTTTGATCATGTTCCTTTCCTTTTATGTTTATGACGTAAGGAAGCCCTGTTGTTCATCATCGTCTCCTGGGCATGATCGAATGACAGTACCCTTCCTAACCTTCATGGCATGTTGATTGGTTGGTAATTAGTTTAATTTTGTTGTTTGCTTTGTCTCCTGGGCATGGTTTAGTGATCGAATCCATTCTAATTCATATACCTTGCATCTCTTGAAAACTATATCAACGGCAATTCAGTTAATTTTCATGATCCTTGAAACAGGCATAAGATCTCCTTGACCTCTACAAGTGGATCCTCTGAATCCCTAGTTTCTTACCTCTGATTTTTCTAAAGTTTTAGATAAATATTCCATCATTATTTCCTCAATTTCATTCAGTTTAGATTTTATCTTATTCTAGTTCCAGTTCTACTTAGTTTCAGATAACGTACAGGTATCAGTCCCTTGGGATTCGACCTCGGTCTTACCGAGTTTATTACTACATCACAACCCTGCACTTGGGGAGTGAACAGTAGGTAAAAGTTTCATCCACGTTGTTTACCTATGACATTTTTTATAGGTAAAGATTCAACCACATTTTTACCTACAAAAAATTTCGTAGGCAATATTTTTACCTACGAAAATTTCGTAGGTAAAAGTCATACCAATGCCGACGAAAATAGTACACAGTTTTTACCTCTAATAATTTTCATAGGTAAAAGTATCGTGAAACATTTTTACCTACGAACAAATTCGTTGGTAAAAGTTTTTTACTTATTTTTTTCCTTCGAAAAAATTCGTCGGTAAAAGCCTTGCCATTATCGACGATGCAAATTTTCATCAGTAAAAGCCTTTACCCTCGGTCTTTTACCAACGAATTTACCGATGAAAAAATTCGTCAATAAAACTTATTACTTACGAAAAATGTTCATTTAACGACAAATATTTTCATCAGTAAAAGTGAGTTTTCTTATAGTACCACTGCGTGATCACAGTTTACCGACGAGATATAAGGACGATCTAATATTGTATATGCCCTCATTACAGATGAGAGAGACTCTTCTACTATTCAAGAGGCTCTTAATGAGCCTGATGCAGAAAAGTGGAAGACGGATATGGACAATGAGATGGACTCGTTGCACAAAAACCACACATAAGAGCTAGTGGAGCTTCTAGTGAGTCGAAAAGTGATCGGATGCAAGTAGCTATTCAAAAGGAAACATGATAAACATAAAGCGAGGCTAGTAATGAAAAGACATACTCAGAGAGAAGGAATCGACTTCACAGAGATATTTGCACCGGTAGTTAAGCAAGTATCTATCGGATTCATGTTGGTGTTAATTGTCCAATACGATCTCGAGCTGGAATAGATGGATGTTTAGACTGCATTCTTGCATGGGGAGTTGGAAGAGTAGGTCTTCATAAAGCAACTAGAGGGTTATGAAGTTAAAAGGGAAGAAAAAAAAGGTTTGCAGGTTAATGACATCGTTGTATGGCTTGAAACAGTCGCCTAAGCAGTGGTATAAAAAAAATGATTCTTTCTTGTTGAGTTAGAAATTTACTAGGAGTGAATACGATCACTGTATCTATTACAAGACATTGAGTGATGACAAATTCATTATCTTAGTACTATATGTATAGGTGTAAATGAGATTGAAAGGTATTCTAAGGCTTCCTAAACTATTTCAAAGGATTTCTAAATAGTTATAGGGTTTCAAATGGTGTAGTAAGGGTGAGATTTGAGGATTGCACGACTCGAGTAAGTTTTCTCTCTTTGTAATCTTTGCTTTCATAGTGAATTTTTTTTTTTTTTTATCGTGGTTTTTTTCTAAAAGGGTTTTCCAGGTTAAATTGCTGCGTTCTCTTTGTGTCTACTTGAAGCTTTTGGATTGCAATCCTAGATTCATATCTGTGTGATTCCGTCGTTTTTCCTAGCAACCTAGGGGGTAAGTCTTTTCCTTTTCTTTTCTTTGCTTCCTTTTCTTTCCTTTTCCCTTCCCCTCTCCTTGGCCAAGATGTGGGCCCACTTCTGTAATTTTTTGGGTCGCGCATCCTTTTGGAGGTAATAAAGAGATCTTACCTTCTAAAAAAAAGTATACTATTTTGGAAAAGTAACGAAATTTGAGTTTAGGGCCTATATAAGTCATCTTAAGGGTTCTTTTACAAATATATATATATATATATATATATATATATATATATATATATATATATATATATATATATATATATATATATATATATATATATATTTGATTCAAACTTTTCATCAAGAATATCAATTATATTTTTTGCTTTTAAAGATTTCTTCCTTGTTATAGATTCAATGGTCTTTTATTTTTTGTGAAAAAAAATGATAATCTGTTCACCTTTTCTTCACACCCACTACATTAACCAACCTTGGTCGCCTAAGCCCTAGCTATACCCAGGCTTAGCCCTAGCAGCAACTAGTGCCCCCCCACCAAAAAAAATAAATAAATTTATATATCGTGTCTCGAATCTTTTGACGAAGCTTTCTTACTAACTTTTGCCAGACATATTTATAGGGAATTAAATAACTACTTATATATATATATATATATATATATATATATATATATATATATATATATATATATATAACAAAGCTTTTTTTATCATATAAAAGGGGTAAAAATCTATACAAATGAACAAAACAATTTAGGCGGATTGCCACAACTAAAAGAAAGCCTCGGGCCACCTATCCTATAAACCCCTATTGGAACCAACCCTCAGGAATCCGAATAGAATCTAATAGAACCCAACCCTACCCGACCAATGAAAACGGCTCCTCGGCTATGCGAAGGAAGATCCAACACAAACTGGAAAAACCTACTCGACTGGGTGGCACTCCCTAAACATGCCAACACATTCGCGGCTCCATTGGCTTCCCTCTAGGTGCATAGAAATCTGACTTGGGTCAACCGCTGAAGATATTCAATGCTATTTCGCCAATACCACAGGCACCAGGGGATACAATCCTCTCAATTGAACATATCCAGGACAGTTTTAGAATCACTCTCCACAATAATAGCCAAGCCTCATCCTAGAAAAAGGCGAGACCCTCCAACAATGCTTTAGCTTCGACTCATACATTAGACCCTAGTCTACAACTAGTAGAGAAGGCAAATAGAAAAAGAGCACTTATCTCCAAGCTTGCTAATTTCCAATCAAATTCCTACATTCACATTACTTTGAATTGGAGTTAGCATCACTTCTTCGAGCTTAGGGTGTGGACTCTTCCCTAATTTAGGTTATGGGCTTTTTCCCTTGCCTGGGGTGTGGGCTTCTCCCCTGACCTAGAGGTGTGAGTCTCTTCCTTTTCTTTTCTTTGCTTCCTTTTCTTTCTTTTTCCCTTCCCCTCCCCTTGGCCAGAATGTGGGCCCTTCTGTAATTTTTTGTTTTGCACATCCTTTTGGAGGTAATAAAGAGATCTTACTTTCCAAAAAAAAAAAATATATACTATTTTGGAAAAGTAACGAAATTTGAGTTTAGGGCCTATACAAGTCATCTTAAGGGTTTTATATATATATATATATATATATATATATATACACACACACACACTAGATTTGATTCAAATTTTTCATCAAGAATATCAATTATATTTGTTGCTTTTAAAGATTTCTTTCTTTTTATAGTTTCAATGGTCATTTTTGTGAAAAAATGATAATCTGTTCACTTTTTCTTCACACCCACTACATTAAAGAACCTTAGTCGCCTAAGCTGTAGCTATACCCAGTCCTAGCCCTAGCGGCAATTAGCTAAGGTTATGGGCTCTTCCCTAACTCAGGTTATGGCTTTTTTCCCTTGCCTAGGGTGTGGGCTTCTCCCCTGACCTAGGGTTGTGAGTCTTTTCCTTTTCTTTCTTTTTCCCTTTCCCTCCCCTTGGCCAGGATGCGGGCACACTTCTGTAATTTTTTGGGTTGCACATCCTTTTGGAGGTAATAAATTAAGAGATCTTACCTTCCAAAAAAAAAAATTTACTATCTTGGAAAAGTATCAAAATTTGAGTTGAGGGCCTATATAAGTCATTTTAAGGGTTTTTCTTTTTTTGGGTTTTTAAATAGATTTGATTCAAACTTTTCATCAAGAATATCAATTATATTTGTTGCTTGTAAAGATTTCTTTCTTTTTATAGATTCAATGGTCATTTTTGTGAAAAAATGATAATATGTTCACTTTTTCTTCACACCCACTACATTAACCAACCTTAGTCACCTAAGCCGTAGCTATACTCAGTCCTAGCCCTAGCGGCAACTAGCACCTTCGCCCCCCATTGGACTTCCCAATCGAATTCATCGAGGGATACTTCCAGCAAGAAATATACCGAAGGGTTGGTGCTGGGCTAGCTGAAAATCTGAGTTTGTAAAAAAAATAGTTAAAAAAAGAAAAAGAAAAAAAGAAGTACATAGATTTCAAGCCTAGGGCCAAGCCTCGAGTTAAGGTTAAGGACCCAAGCCCTCCCCAGTTTCTCATGGGACAAGCCATTTTGTGGATTGGGCTGCGCTTAGAAAATTCAGATTGGGCAGCAATAATACTCTCTTCTATTGTCAAAATAGTCATTGATTTCTCTTATTTTAGTGAAAAAGAAAACTCCGCCTTATTGTAACATGAAGGCTGACGGGCATACCATACACTTAAGATCCGACAGCCAGTCTAATCCACTCTAATTAGAAGTGTTGATCAGTGTTTGGTGTAAATAAAAATTGATGTCTCGTATCAGTCTCCTTTAAACCATGAATGTTAGCTATTAGAGGCTTAATTGTACACGCAACAAATAAAGAAAGAGAAAAAACAAAAACAAAAAAAAAAAAAAAAACACAAGCATCCATTACTTTTATTACTATTAAAAATGTAACACAAATTATTTTTATTACAATTGAAAACGAAACACAGACACTGGAATGGCCTTTCCACATACATAACGATCATCACACACAGGTAACCCAACCCACGAAGAAAGAAACTGATGAAGAATTCCCTCTAGACTCGTCGTTCTGGGATCCACTTGGGGCAAGCTGGGCTAAAATGCATAGAGAGCACTCTCGAGTCAAGGAGCTCCATTATAGGCGTGAAGTTGACGCACCTTGGCACCTTGTATTGGTTAATGGATGCGCCCCTTGAGATGGCATAATCCATTAGCTCCTCAAACGTCCCATTTTTCACAATCCTAATCTCCAGCGGCCCAATTGAGTTGTCGGCAACTCGGCCCTGTCGGTACACTGAGTTCATTGATTCTTCCATGGTCAAGCAACACTGGCTCAACACTTCTTCGCTGGGTCCCTTGGTGGGGTCCTTCATCAGCAACTCCCAGTAGATCACGTAGTGTCCTGGGATTGTCTTAGTATCTGCGTAGCTTGTGTACTCCACCACACTAGTGTCGAACCCGCACAGGAGCTCCGATGCATTCTCCACTGCCTTTTGCAGCTCGGATTCGTCGGTCTTGTCAGAGTCTATGCTCAGGAGCACGTTCTTGCGCCTGATGAATTTGAATTGGGGGGCCGAGTTGTGGAACCCTGTGACTCGGAGTATGTCGCCAACTCGGTAGCGGCAGAGTCCTGCATAGGTTGTTATGACAAGCTCATACTCCTTGCCGACTTCTACATCCGCAAGATCAACAAGATGGGGAGGAGGGTTGTGCATTTGAGCAGAGGATGATTCATGGGGCAGGAATTCAAAGTAGCCCATGTTGGGCATGATGGTGTAGGAGACCTCTGAGGGCTTCGACATGGGCTTGAGGTTAAGCCCAAAGTAGCACTCTGAAGAGGCATACATTGTGCAAGCCATTGGTAGACCCCCACTGTAGTATTCGAGGGTGGGAATGTACTGAGCCATGGCACCTGTTACGATAACATCGAGATACTTTGTGTTGGGCCAAATCCTCCTTATAATCCCATCCAAATTCCCACCTGAGCACTCATAGGTGATGAGTTGTGCGAGTTCAGAATTTATTTTAATGAGATCTGAGACAGCTTCTCGAATCGAAGAGTCTGTGATCTTGGGGCTGAGAGTCCCAGTAGCAACGTCATGGGCCAATTCTTCCCAGTGTATCTGAAGGAACCGAATGGCTCGGAGGAGGCCGGACGCAAACACAGCGCCAACTCGAAGTACTTCCATCCTTTGATAGAGGCCACATAACATTTGAGTGTACATGCTTTGGAAAGAGTCAGGGCAAAGGATGGCCTCGTTGGGGCTAGTGTAGACATTGTAAGGGTCATATAGCCTTGTCTTGAAGTGGTCACTCTTGTAGTAGCTAGTTAGCACTGGACGTGCCAGCAGCCCTCCCGGTGTCTTAGTCTCTGATTTGATGAACAAGAAGTACAGACCCTTTCCCTTGTCGAGGCCCGGCACATAGCTGTGTCATAATAGAAAAACAATCAAACACTCGTTCCGTTTCATAAAATGGAGTGATAAACACACCCAAAAGAAGGAGAATTAACTTACAGATTCATTACAGGAATGAGAAGGCTGTATAGGAGCTGTCTACGATCCAGCTCTTCTCGAATAGTTGGCATCAGCTTTCTTTCACCGGCTGATGTCCCAGAGCTGCATATCAGTGCCACCCATGTTAGTTTTACCTTACTTCTAGAAAGCCAAAATGCGGAAAATGTCAAAATTTAAAGAGAAGAAACGAAACCTGGTCAGAAATTCAGAGATGGGGTGAGCCGAGAATATCGGAGAACGGTCTCCGTTGGCAATGCGTTGAATGTCGAGCTGGAGATCCTCGTAGGTGACCACCGGGATCTTGGCCTTGAATGTCTCCCGGTCGGTGGACCCGCCCAGGTTGAAACGTTCCAGGTATTCGGTTCCGGTATTTTGGCTCAAAATTTCGGACAGAACCCTTGCTTGAACTGCATCGGCATTTCGAGTCATCTCTCCGATGAATTGAAGTGCCTTTGCATCTTTCTCGAATACGGCCGGCCCAAGAGATGATGAGATAGTAGATTCAATAGCCATAGAGAGAGAGAGAGAGAGAGAGAGAGAGAGAGAGAGAGAGAGAGAGAGAGAGAGCGATGAGGAGTTAAGGCTGCTGGAGAAGTATTTATAAGCAAAACCTAGAACTAATTCCTTAGGCAGACGTCACCTGTGGGTCCATATGGAAGGAAGAAAACGCCGAGATGGTGCAACTGCTTTGACGCCCAAGGAGCAACGACAAGCAAAAGACTGTTATTTCTTTAGAAAAATATGTAGGGGTGTGATCCGACAAGGGCTGGCCTACTCGAATGTCATCCCAAGCCTTTATCCGACAGGTGGGCCTAAGTTGCTGCCCCAGTCAGACAGATTGTTGGCGAATGATAGGTTGCCGGCGTATTCGGGTGGTTTCCCTTGCTTGCACGTGAACAATTAGAAAAGAAGGAGAAAGACGGCCAAGTTAAACCCTCGTGGAGGGACTATATGATCTTTGACCGGATGTTCTATATACAATGTACTCGGGCTTCGAGTTGGGAGCGGATTAGATGTTACCTTGATAAATATTTCATATATCCACGCCGTGCAAAGGTTTTTACAGCTTATTTTAGAGCGCGATCCCAGAAATTAAGAAGATACAATCCTCAGGAGGACCACACCATTGAAGAAAGTGGGAAATGACTATTAAAAGCTTCTTGAGGGCCACAAACATTTTGGATGAAGCTTATATTTATATTTTCACTTCATCCAGGTCTGTTTGATCTTATCAATGGGTTGGATGGAAAATAAACATTACGGTGGGCTCTACTGTAGGCCCTAAGAAGTTTTTAATGGTGAGTGTTCAATCCGCTCGCCTTCTAGTTTGCCGAGGTCAGCCAAAGGATTCAGTCGAGGCCACTACTGTGCCCTGTCTCGTTGGATCTTGACCGTAACACTCCTAATTGGGAAGATACAAAGTATCGGGACGTCACAATGTATTTTTTGTCCTGACCGTCTAGTTGCAAGCTACGAATTTCTACCGTTAAATTTCAATAATAAGACTTACCTGCTGAGAGGATTGCTGGGGTAGATGTTTCAACTTATCGTAAGTAAAATACTCCAACGCAATTATTGCAAGCAAAGGAAGAAAAAAGAGCATTAAAAATAAAATAAAATTTGGAAGTGAAAAATGGCAAGAGACGTGTAGATTTACGTAGTTCAACAGAATATCTTTACCCACGAAGCAATGCTATTGAGCTCCTTTTTTTTTTCTTTCCTTTTCTTTTAAATTTAAATTTAAATTTTAACAATGATAAGAGAAGCAAAGAAAATGCTTACATGTCACTCTATCTCCATCTTATAAGAATCTCCACGGAATAATACACCTCTCTCTGCATGTGCTCCACTTTTATAAACAACAAACTTTTTCCCTGCCAAACTTTACATAAATTATCCTCGCAAGTGTATGGCAAAGATGAATGAGAGAAGAGAGGCGTCACTTATTTGGAAACCTTATTGCATACCCCACATATATTCATGCATTTCCCAAAGCGAAGAGTAAATTTTCAATCTATGAGAGACTAATGAGATCCGATTTCAAACACGAATAATTCTAATTAGTAGAAGCATCTGAATTTTAGTTGGAGGAATGGACCAACGACTAATGTTAAAAAATCCTCAAGGGCCTCTTTTTTCGATCCTTATCCGGCTGTTAATATAGAAAATGACCCAAGAGGATTCAAACCGAAGGTGGAATGATCAAGAGAAATTTAATCAGAATGTTATGCAAATATTAAAACATCATTAAAAATATTTGCAACATCCATTTAAAGATTAGAGTCACAACTAACTGTTAGAGAGAAGGGGACTCTTCCTGTTGAGAATGTGGAGCCACAATTGGGTCGCCTTAGACCGGTCGTAGGACGTCTACGACCGGTCATGGGGCGTGTTCGTGGGAGGCGCTCGACCGGTCATGGGTTCGAGCCTTGGCACGACTCAAAGTCCAGTGAGTTGTGCTATTTTTTTCTTGTGGCCTAGGACTGGTTGTAGGAGAGCTACGACTGGTCGTAGGGGCCTAGGACCGGTCGTAGCGGAGCCAGGATCGGTCGTAGGTTACGCAGTTTGTTCCGCGAAACTGCGGATTTGAGTCCTTTCACAACCGGAATGCGAAAGGGAAGTTGCCTAAACTATAAATAGGGGTTCCTAGGGTTTTTCTAGGGTATGCATAAGATGAAAAATATTGAGAAATATTTCTAAAGGTGTGGGCTAAGGGTTTTCTATATTCTTCCAAGGGAGAGGTTAGTATTTTGCCTTGTAATCTTTATTTCTTCATAGTGAAAGTTTGCATCCGTGGTTTTTTACCCTAGTTTGGAGTTTTTCCACGTATATCTTGTCTTGTGGTCTGTTTGGTTTTCTTTGATCTGTTTCTAGTTTATATTTCTTTCCGTTTATCGTTTGTGGGTGAGGCCTAAGATTGGATCTTGGCCCACTGCGTTGTTGGCGTGCTGCGCAACAACTGGTATCAGAGCTATTGGTTTAGTTCTATTGGGAGCGATGGCGGAAGATGAAAAAACTAGAATTGAGAAGTTTGATGGTTCAAACTTTGACTTTTGGAAGATGCATATGGAAGATTATCTGTATTAGAAGGACCTCTACATTCCTCTAGAAGGAAAAGAGAAGAAACCAGAAAAGATGACAGATGATGAATGGTTTTTACTGGATAGGAAGGCTTTAAGAACGATCCGACTCTCTTTATCTAAGAGCGTCGCCTTCAACATATCCAAGATGAAAACGACAAAAGAATTAATGGAAGCCCTAGCCACCATGTATGAAAAATCCTAAGCATCCAACAAGGTTCATCTTATGAAACAGCTATTCAAAATGAAGATGTCAGATGATGAGAGCGTGGCTGAACATCTAAACGAGTTTAATACAGCCACAAGCCAGTTGGAATCCGTTGGCATCATTTTTGACGATGAGATTAGGGCGCTATTGATCTTATCTAGTCTGTCAGATAGTTGGGATGGTTTGGTGATTGCTGTGAGCAATTCTTCAGGGTCGACAAAGTTGAAATTTGATGATGTGACTGGTCTAATTCTCAGCGAAGAATCTAGAAGGAAGGCATTAGGAGTTTCAGGGCATTCAGGAAATGCTCTAAACGTTGAAGGAAGAGGAAGATCGCAGAACAGAGGAGGCAATAAACACGGGTGTTCTAAGTCAAGGAAGAAGTCTAAGGGACCAAAAGATAAAGATGGGTGTTGGCATTGTGGCAAGAAGGGGCATATGAAACGTGATTGCAGGGCACAAGAAACAAGAAGGAAGCTCTCAAGGCGGGAAGGATTCAGTGAATCTGTCTGAGGAGAGCGACACAGAGGCGTTGATCTTGTCTCTTGATACAAAGAATGAGTCATGGGTTATAGACTCGGGTGCTTCGTTTTATGCCACTTCATGTAAGGAAGTTCTGCGTGATTATGTGTCAGGTGACTTTGGGAGAAGTCTACCTGGGTGATGATGAGCCGTGCAGTATTGTTAGAAAGGGGGACGTTCAGGTCAATCAGAAAGACATAATGGTTTTAAAACTGAAGGATGTCAGACATGTACCGAGTTTGAGAAGGAATCTGATCTCAGTGGGGCAGTTGGCCGATACCGGTTATGTGACGACATTTACCAGTGATTCCTGGAAGATCACAAAAGGTGCCTTGGTGGTATTTCGAGGCAAAAAGGAAGGCACCTTGTACGTGACTTCAGAATCGTATGGTTCACTCTCAGTCGCATCAACTGGAGTGAATGGGCAGTTATGGCATCAGAGGTTGGGACATATGAGTGAGAAAGGGATGAAAGTGCTGTTGTCAAAAGGGAAGCTACCAGGGCTGAAGTCTCTTGACTTGGAATTCTGCGAGGACTGCATATATGGCAAGCAGAAGAGGGTAAGCTTCAAGAAGACAGGACGCGCTCCAAAGACGCATCTATTGGAGCTTGTACACACTGACGTGTAGGGACCGGCACAGGTATCATCCCTTGGTGGCTCACATTATTTTGTTTCCTTTATTGATGATGCTAATAGAAAACTGTGGGTTTATTTCTTAAAGCATAAATCTGATGTATTTGATGCGTTTAAGAAGTGGAAAGTTATGGTAGAAAACGAGACAAGTAAAACAGTAAAGTGTCTCAGATCTGATAATGGGGGAGAATATTGTGATAAGAGGTTTGAAGAGTATTGTGCAGCAAGTGGAATTAAACATTAGAAAACGATTCCAGGGACACCACAACAGAATGGTGTGACTGAGCGCATTAACAGGACCATCCTTGAGCACGCCAGGAGCATGAAGTTACATGCAGGGTTGCCCAAGACCTTTTGGGCAAATGCTGTAAATACTGCTGTATATCTTATCAATAGAAGTTCCTCAGCACCATTGGATGGTGGGCTACCAGAAGAAACGTGGACTAGAAAAGAAGTGAACCTTACACATCTCAGAGTGTTCAGTTGCACTTCCTATATTCACATTGATGCAGAGCACAGAAATAAGCTGGATGCGAAGTCCAGGAGGTGCACGTTTATAGGTTACGGCCAGGATGATTTTGGCTACAGGTTTTGGGATATAGAAAATAGGAAAATTATCAGAAGCAAGGACGCAATCTTCAACGAAAAAGTGATGCATAAGGACAGTGTGCAGGAAAATAAGGCTGAGAAAAAGGAATTCGTAGAGTTGGAAGAGTTATCGGACATGGCTGTTACAGCGCCACAGGATGATCATGCACAGGAGCATCATGAGGCAGAGCCATAGACACCGGTTGTGAGGAGGTCTACTCGGTAGAGGAAACCCACGGTCCGATACTCACCCTCCTTACATTATCTACTGCTGACAGATAATGGTGAGCCAGAATGTTTTGAAGAGGCATTACAGTCAGATACACGGGTTAAGTGGGAGCAAGCCATGGATGAGGAGATGGACTTTCTTGAGTCTAATCGTACATGGGAGCTAGTTACTTTACCTAAGGGTAAGAAAGCTCTTCATGACAGGTGGGTTTACAGACTGAAGGAGGAGCATGATGGTTCGAAACGGTACAAGGCGAGACTGGTTGTCAAAGGTTTTCAACAGAAGACAGGTATCGATTTCACTGAAATATTTTCATCGGTAGTGAAAATGTCTATGATTCGCATGGTCTTGAGTATAGTGGCTACAAAGAACTTACATCTAGAGCAGCTAGATGTTAAGACAGCCTTTCTTCATGGGGTCTTGAAGAAGAAATATATATGCATCAGCCGACAGGATACGTGGCACCAGGTAATGAGAACAAGGTGTGCCGACTGAAGAAAAGTCTATATGGCCTGAAGCAGGCCCCGAGATAGTGGTACAAGAAGTTTGATAGTTTCATGTCGGAAAACGGTTTTAGGAGATGTCATGCAGACCACTGTTGTTACTTGAAGAAGTTTGATACGTCGTACATCATTCTTCTTCTGTATGTTGATGACATGCTTGTGGCTGGTTCAAGCATGAAGGACATCTTAGATCTCAAAAGACAACTGTCTAGAGAATTTGTCATGAAGGATTTAGGAGCTGCAAAACAAATCCTAGGCATGAGGATAAAGCGTGACAGGAAAAATAAGAAACTGGTTCTGTCACAAGCAGAGTACATAGTCAAGGTACTTGATCGATTCAATATGACAGGTGCTAAGCCAATTAGCACTCCATTAGCCAACCACTTCAAGCTATCTAAGGAGCAAGGTGCAAAGACACAGGAGGAACGGGATTACATGGCCAAAGTCCAATATGCGTCAACGATTGGGAGTCTCATGTATGCTATGGTAAGCACGAGGCCAGACATTGCTCAAGCAGTGGGAGTTGTTAGCAGGTTCATGAACAACCCCGGAAAGGAACATTGGGAAGCTGTGAAGTGGATCCTCAGATAACTTGTGGGTACTAAGGATGTAGGGTTGTGTTATGGTGGATCGGAAATCAAGCTGCAAGGCTACGTGGATTCAGATTTGGCAGGACATATCGATAGCAGAAGAAGCACTATAGGTTATGTCTTTACTCTGGACAGTGCTGCAGTCAGTTGGGTCTCTTAGTTACAGAAGATAGTATCTATCAGTACGACAGAAGCAGAATATGTTGCGGCTATAGAAGCATGCAAGGAGATGGTGTGGATGCAAGGTTTTATGGAAGAGTTGGGTAAGAAGCAAGTACATTGCAAGCTATATAGTGATAGTCAGAGTGCCATACATTTGCCTAAAATTCAGCCTTTCATTCAAGGACCAAGCATATTGCCATTAGATATCACTTCATACGTTAGTTACTGGAAGATGGATCGATTATTCTAGAGAAGATTCATACAAGTGAGAATCCTTCAGATATGTTGACCAAGGTAGTCACAAGGGAGAAGCTGAAGCTCTGTTCAGCTTTGATTGGTTTTCAGGTTTGAAGACGAGGAGGTGGTGCACTCCGGATGAAGAAGACGAAGGTTTATGGCAATGTGTCTCCAAGTGGGAGATTGTTGAGAATGTGGAGCCACAATTGGGCCGCCTTCGACCGGTCGTAGGACGTCTACGACCGGTCGTGGGGCGTGTTCGACCGGTCGTGGGGGAGCCACGACCGGTCTTGGGTTCGAGCCCTGGCACGACTCAAAGTCCAACGAATTGTGCTGTTTTTTTTTCGTGGCCTAAGACTGGTCGTAGGAGAGCTACGACTGGTCGTAGGGGCCTAGGACCGGTTGTAGCGGAGCCAGGACCGGTCGTAGGTTACGCAGTTTGTTCCGTAAAACTGCGGATTTGAGTCCTTTCGCAACCGTGATGCGGAAGGAAAGTTGCCTAAACTATAAATAGGGGTTCCTAGGATTTTTCTAGGGTATGCATGAGATGAGGAATATTGAGAAATATTTTTAAAGGTGTGGGCTAAGAGTTTTCTATATTCTTCTAAGGGAGAGGTTAGTATTTTACCTTGTAATCTTTGTTTCTTCATAGTGAAAGTTTGTATCCGTGGTTTTTTACCGTAGTTTGAGATTTTTTCACGTATATCTTTCTTGTGGTTTGTTTGGATTGCTTTGATCTGTTTCTAGTTTATATTTCTTTCCATTTATCGTTTGTGGGTAAGGCCTGAGATTGGATATCGGCCCACTGCGTTGTTGGCGTGCTGCGCAACACTTCCAACCCAACCTCTAACTAACGCAAAACCTCAATGTGAAATAAGTGACCCTAACTCTTCCCCCCAACATATGGAGGAAGCAAAAGCTATTACCACTCTTAAAAGTAAAAACATATTTAATAAAAGCATCCTGACAAGGGTTGAGAACCCTAAGGACTCGAAAAAATCTAAGATAGATGATGTGCCTAACAACACTCCACATGAGAAGGAATTGGAAAAAGAATATAAGCCTGTGGCTCCATTCTTAAAATGGTTAATCTCACCCAATCCTCTACCCAACACTCTATATATCTTAGAGGTTCTTAAATAGGTGACAATAAGCACCCCTTTGTTAGATAGCATCAAACAAATCCCATTATATGCCAAATTACTTAAGGATCTTTGTACGGTCAAGAGACAACACAATGTTTAGAAAAAGATAATCTTTTCTTTTGTAACCTTTTTTTTTTTGGAATAACCTTTTTTCACATCACTAACAAGACTATACATAACCTTGGACAATATTTTGGGCTTTCGCAAGGAAAAAATGACCGAGCGGAAGCCTATCATAAGGACTTAAAAAAAGGACTATCTATGAAGAATAACGCAGAGCTGCCAAAGGAAGCTGCCTAATGGAGCCCAACCCAACTTTATGTAGTAACAGTAGACTCCTAATATGATTTGGGAGGTCTAAGGCCTACTGGATAAAGGATGATTCTTGAAGATCACTACCTAGGCGGGCTAACCCATTCGCCAGAGCATTCCCTTCTCTCAGCACATGGCGAAAGCTGAACTAAACTCTACACTTCGACTTATCCATCCTGGTTGCCTAGTATCTCTAGTGCCACACCAGAAGAGATCTGTTATCTATAAGCTCCACCACAAATTTAGAATCAGATTCAACCTCCACCTTAGATAGGTCCAGGTTCAAGAAATGCGTTAAATCATCCCAGACCACTCGAAACTCAGTTATGTTATTTGTACCCACCCTATATCCGACTAAGATCGCGAACAGGAAATTTCCTTTATCGTCTCTACAAATACCCCCTCCTCCTAAGAGGCCTAGGTTTTCCTTAGCCGACCCGTCGACATTTAGCTTGGACTCGCCCGTTGTTGGCTTCAGCCACTTCACTAGCTCAGTCTTCATCCTCTGAGGAGGAGAAGACGCTACCCCCATTGCCTTGAGGGTGAGATTGGTAGCCATAGAACTGGATGTAGGCATCGACAACCCTTTACACAAGGCAGTGATCCACCAAGTAATCCAAGAAATCATACCTGAGACCTGAATTCTGATATCATCAAATCTGGTCGCATTCCTAGTTTTCCAAATTTCCCATAAGATGATGCTAGGGATCAGCCCATGGAGGATAGAAATAATGACCCTTAGAGAAGGGGAGAGCCACCATTAGCGCAATGTATCTTCCACCGATTAATGATGTATGAGGGTGGGATGCCAAAGATTGTACCAAAGTGCCTCCAAATAGACATCGCAAGGTTGCTGAAGAGAAAGAGATAGTTCATTGATTCCTTTGAAGGCCTCTGATCCTGAGAGTTCCCACAACATATGCACTTGGACGCCAGGTGGATTCCTCTACACTGAACTCTGCCTTCGACCCGGATGGCTACTTGCAGCAGTCTTCAAACGAAGGTGGAGATATTGGGGGGGCATTTTGGAGTGCCACACCCAGGTAGCTCGGCTACGACACTGCCCACCTAATCTGTATAATTGCCATGCTGTTTTAACAGAAAATATGCCTAGAGGGTCGAGGGGCCAGAAGCAGGAGTCTGAGTTCTCTGAAGTACAGAAACCTCCCTCAAAAATGAAGTCGAACACCTCCTAGGGGAGATAGTTGAAGATTGAGGAAGGGGGAACAGGGCCATTGGAGCCTAAGAAATTTGAAACTTTCAGGGATAGGAGGTCATTCGGTATGGGCCTAATAGTTTGTTTCTCCAGGGGGTCGAGGCCAGTACAGTTATCTTGCCAAAGTTTATGTTGTCCCTAACCAACGTGCCAATGGACTATGTCCTTCAGGATTGGGAACATGATTTTGATGCTTTTCCAAATAGGGGAAGGAGAAGACGAGGTTCGACCCCTAAGTTCGGACTGAAGGTCACCATGGTATTTCGCTCTCATGAGGGCTGCCCACTAGCTGACACCCTTACCAAACTTGACTGTCTAAGCTAACTTGAAACAAAGGGCCTTCATCACCTCTTTCTGGTTTTTGATTCCCAGCCTTCACTTCTTGGCTTGGAAAGTTTCTTCCAGCTAATCCAGTGGCAATTCTTCTTTCCATCTATCCATCCCCAGAAGAAGTTGGCAAAATACTTTTCCATCTCCGCCAGGACTCGCATTGGAATAGGGGAGGCATCCACAGTGTGAATGGGGATACCACCCAAAACATGACGGATAAGAGTAGCTCTCCTTGCTTGAGATAGGCATCTAACATTCTAACCACTGATGCGTGCCTCAATCTTGTCCATCAAATTTGAAAATATTCTTAATTTACTCTACCCCTAGCAATAGGGACTCCCAGATAGGATGCCCCTGATTTGGACATGGAGATCCCCAGATAGCGCTCTATAGCCCTTATCCTACTAGTGGACAGCTTTTTTTTTCTTAAAAAAATAAAAAAATAAAAAAAAATTAAAGTGCACAGAGCCACAAAAAATTCATTGATAAAACCAAGACTTGTACAATCCTTCGGGCGGCCACCAATAAAAAGGTAAGGGCCGCCTATCATATACCCGCTTACAGACCAGACAAGGCAAAGAACAAAACCAAAAGCAAAGACCGCCAAAAAGCCAACAAAGAAGGCCCTCAAATGGCATGACAAACCAATCAACTAACCGAATGGGCCGGATCCATCAGCTCAGAGAGGAAAAAGGGTGAGAGGAAAAGGGAGTTGGCGCACCCGTTGGTCGCCTCCCTAGCTAGAGTGTTGGCCACCACATTCCCCTCGCAGAATATGTGCGAGAAGAAAAGAGATAGGGTGCGGTTGTAGCGATGAATGACCCCCCATCCTATATAAAATATTCAAAGGATATTGACCCGAAGGGTCAGCCGCCGCATTCACCACCACCACCATCAAGTCCGATTTAACCGAAATGTTTGAGAAGCCAAAATGACTGCATAGGGTGATACCGTCCAGCATGGCTTGGGCCTCCGCCACTGTGTTCGTTGCAGAACCATAGAACATATGGAAAGCAAAAATGAGGCGCCCAAAAGAATCCCTGCACACCCTGCCTCCCCCACTCCTACCCGAATTCCCACGAGAGGATCCGTCGACATTTAGCTTAACCCACTCCACCGGTGGTCTCACCCACTTAACTAGCAGAGGCCTAGCGAAAGTTGGCCCACTGACCAAACGAGAATTGGTGGCGATCAGTGAGCCAATTTAGTGCAATAAGCCATTGACTTTGGCAATGATCTTCGTACTAGTCATCCTAATCCCATCAAAATGGGCAAAATTACAGCTAATCCAGATTTCCTAAGAGATGATGGCAGGGGTCAGGCCGAGCAGTAACTTGGTGTGAGAAGAGCCAGACGCCCTTGAAGACCAAAAAGAAACTCTCAGCTAAATGGTATGAGATGGAATGATTGGAACATCAAACATTCAATGGAAGTGGGACCAAACGTCAATAGCTATTGACCTGAAACAAAGCAAGTGGTCCAGCTCCTCGCTGCTGGATGCATGGAACCGATCAGTCAGGTGGAGCTCTTATCATAATAGAGAAAGGAGCTCTTACGACAGTTAACCATTTGGCCAAACGCTACTTGGAAGGATGCAATATCACTTAACAAGGCCAACGTATCCAGGCTGCAACCAAAGTACACTATATATTTTTGCAGTGGAATATCTTATTATCCCTCCCACCCACATGAAATTAAAATGATTGACAAACCTTAAAGAAGGTTTGGAAGAATGCATATCCACATATTATTATAAGGATAGATAGGAACAACAACCATTGTTATTTATTTACTTATTATTATTTCAAAATTCCAGTACATCAATGGAGAGAGGGCGAGAACCTAGCCCAACGAATATGTGTGGACGAGATCTATACAAAACTTAAAAGGATCTCTATACCCATTATTGTCTATACATATGCACTACAACCATTGATGCTAGGATCACGTTGACATGATGAGATACACGGATGAAAGTGGCTACCTTAATGAAGATCCTAAACTTTTGATCAATAATTCACACAATACAATGTCTAAAGAGATATATAGAAAGGAAAAGAGTTAAATGGTTGTAGTGTAAATGGTTTGGATGTATCATCCTGAGTTCATGTAGCCAATTATATACACACCTAAACATATATAACTACCTTACAAAGAATATAGTGAAAACGTAAACATAATGAATCAATGTAAATAGTATAAGTAATGAAATTTTAGGGATAAAATTTTATTTAAGGGGGATAAATTGTAACACTCCGAACTTTTCAATACCCGAATATTGAAAGTTCTCGAGTGTTACCATATAATTTAACTTAATATGTATATGTGTATGATACCAATCTACCTATCCTAAGCTTACATCTATTCTCCCATATGAATTTGACCGTTGAGAATAATCTTCATCTATAGATCAAGCCATCTGACTATTGATTTTAAGACAAGATCATCATATGTCCAAGTATTCCCACTTGTCCATGATAACCAACCGTTCAGCTAACTATCCACCAATAGGTAAAGATATTTGACTGTTTACTTTGAGTTTGGACTACCCGATCATAGTATACTAATTACCTGATATTTACATCCACTAGTACACATATCTAATTAAGATTCTAATCCCTTCATCTTATTCACCACTTATGAATATGCTTAACTGACCATCAAAACTATAATATGAGAAACTTACAAATTTGAACAAGTCACTTGAATATGACGGTATACATGTTCTGTCTCTTGATCACCCCAAAAACCCACTTGTAATCATCTATTTACAAAACTAACCATATGCCCACTTATATACATGATTAAAGTACTAACCATTAAGTTTTATATATATATATATATATATATATATATATATATATATATATATATATATATATATATATATATATAATTTTTAACATGTCATCTGACCATCCACTATGTTGGTTTTTTTATTTTTTGGAGATGTTGGAATTTGATTGCTTAACCATAAATAGGAGGGATCGGTATCAAAAAGTTCGCAGAAATAATACAAGCCTTCTGGTTAAAGATGGCCTAGGCGATGAAATACAGGGCCAAAGCTAGTCTCTGGAGGTCCTTTCTGACGGTAAGATATGAGTAAGATCTCTCTCACTCAGGTTTGGGGCATTCGCACAGCTTTGCTCTGCCACTATGGAAGAAGATTCTTCACCTTCTACCCAAGCTGGAGTCCTAGGTGCAGTGGAAGTTGGGTGAAGGAGATAACAATCTATGGTGTGTCAACTGGACAAGTTTGGGCCCCCTGCTGTAGTTAGCTTCTACCCCGATTCCTCCTGACTTATAATCTCTGAAGGGGCACCACTTCCTGGATTAGAACGGTTCAAGTCCTCCATTAGCATTTTTTATTACCTTTTAATTTTTATTTTTTTATTTTAATAATGGAAAGATGATATTCATTTCAGAGAAGATTTTAGAAGAGAGCCTACTCGGGCAAAAGAAAACCAGAGCCAAGGCCTGGACTGCCTATCATATTTTATACAGATTGGTTACTAGAAGACTCCCTAATTTAGCCTAAGCCTGATTTTTCTAGAAGAACTTGACCCTTAATTAGATGAGGATGGGACGAAAGATCTTTGAATAGCCTATTAGTTTGCATTTTGCTGCCGATTTTGGCCAAGCCATCTGTTGGATTGTTTTCTTCTTTAAGGACATGTACAATTCAAAAATTTCCCTGAAAGGAGAGCAACTTAATCCTGGTTAGCTAGTAGGACCATTTCTAGGAGGGAACGGAATCCTTCATGAGACAGGACACCACCCAGTTGGAATATGAATCGATTAGGACTTTGGATAAGCTGTGAGACAAACAGAACTTTAATCCATTAAGGACTGCCCACAACTCAGTCGTATTGTTTGAAGTTTCCCCGTGGCCACATGTGAAAGCAAAGATCAAGTTACTGAGATGATCTCGACAGATGTCCCCTCCACCAGCTGGACCTAGATTAGAAAGAAATGAACTGTCCATATTTAACTTAAAGAATCCTTCTCTTGGCTTGACCCATTTGACTATAGAGAAAGAGAGGGCTAGTCAAGGCAGAACGACGAGGGGTGTGTGCGCGAGGGCAGTAAAGGAAGAGAGACGCCGCTGGATATTACTTACAATCTAAGGGAAGAGAGACTCCAACCACCATTTAACCTTAGAGAATACACCCCCAATAGAGAACGTCATATTATCGAATATGGCTTCATTCCTTGCTTTTCAAACCTCCCACAAAATGAAGGCTGGGACTAAATGGGCTATCCACTATGTTAGTTGATATATGTATATTCCCTTAATTAATTTGGTGAATAATTATTTATTCATAATGATTTAGATATAAGTTCTTTTGTAAGAATTACTTATAAACGTGTCTATAACCATGTAGAATTATTATATTTTCTAAAACTTTCATATCAGTAATAATTACAAAAATGCCATTAACGTAGACCCTTGAATTCTAAATCACATTGCTCTCATGATCCATTTGATGTGAAATTTTATATCATGCCTATGTATCATAAATTAACCATACATGTCAAATTTCAACCTTTAGATCATTGTAAAAGTGACCCAATTGACAGATCATCTCCTTAATCGTTGATTTTGGTATCCATTGAGTAAAGAAACCTAGTGGGTAGTCGTAGTAAGATATTTCTCTTCATATGAATGACTTGAAATTACTATAATATGGACCAAGTGTGAAATATAAAGACCTCACTCTGGTAGGCTTTTCCTTAGGCGCGAAGTTATCCTTTCAAGGCTTTTTTTTTTTTAAAATCACTAAATTTCCATTAATCTGAGAAATATACAAGCTTTCAGGAGGGTCCTAACAAAAAGATTCTAGACCTCTCCTATCATGTCGAAAACTAAAGAAGAAAATCAAGACAAAAGAAAGAGGCTCCAAAAGGACTAGTAAGCAGCCAAAAAAGAGACGGGGCTAGGCAAACCGCTACTAGGAATGCGTTTGATGGTCTCAAAGCTTGCCTTGTCAAGGAGAATGAGGCCCCTCGTGACACTAGGCAAGGAGGCGAGAGAAGGAAAGAATTTGTTGGTTTGAGAGTTGCTACTAAGCTTTGTCAAACTATCGACATAACTATTTACTTCACGAAAAGCATGGACGATACGAAAGGAACCTCTGAGGAGGAGGGAAAAATTTCTAGATAGCTAATACACCCACTTCGAAGATGGGGTGCATCTTGCCTGAAGGCAATGCACAACCTAGAAAGATTTCAATGTGAGAATAATGTTATGCAACCCCTTCTCGATGCAGATAGAGACTCCGTCATGAATAGCCCTTAATTCAGCTAGGTTGTTAAAAGCACTGCCATATCCGTTAGCAAAGGAAAAGACCACATTCCCTTCTTGATCGTGACAGATTCCTCCCCCACCATCCGAACCCGAATTAGAACCAACTCCTTATAAATCTAGACCTTCCGATTTAACCACTTCCTGTTGTTTATCGCAACTCAAATTTGAACCACACTTTGGTCTCATATGACTCTGATTTTATACAAAATTTAGACCTTGATCTATCCTATACCGTTGAATGTTGAAGCCAGTTCCTTCCTTTTGGTACAAAAGGTGAAATTTTAAATTTAGACTTTTTTCACTATTGATCAACCATCAAATTTTGTCTAACCATTTGGTTATCCTAACTACACATTTCTCCTAAAATTGAGCTCTGATAATTAAGAGTGGACCATTAATTGAGATCAAGTTCATTTTGGCACTTGTTAGGAGAATTTTTAAGAATTACCAAGAAAATCATATACCCCGTCCCTATTTGACGACCACAACATATTGGATGAATTGGATTTAAAGAAAGATCGCTAAAAAATGTCAAATTGGAGAAATCTAATCCTAGTGGAATATAAAACACACCCCCTCTCACACGCCTACTCCTTTATAAAAGGAGAAGTGTGTGCATTCTCCACTCACATGTCAATGATCCCAACATCCAAGGAGGAGAGAGAGAGAGAGAAAGAGAAAGAGAAAGAGAGAGAGAGAGAGAGAAGGAGAAGGAGAAGGAGAAAGAGAAAGAGAAGCCTAGACGCCCATTATCCTCTTCCTTCTCTGCATGTGTGGTCTCCCTCTTTCTTAAGTGAAGCGTTTCTACATGGATATTTACCTAGGGTTTAGATCTAAAGCTATCGTGAGGGATTCCTTTAAAGCTTACACTATTTTGAGTTGATATAATTTATCTTATTTTTACATACTTTCATATTACTGTGATTTTTCATGCAATTGATTGATTTACCATTATCGATTATTTATCTTTTTGAAAATTATGGTTAATGTATAATTGTTCACAACCGCAAGTGTAGGGTCGCAATGTAGTAATAATCTTGGTAAGACCCAAGTCAAATCCACAGGGACTGAACCTTATATGTATTCTGAAAGTAACTAAAACTAGAACTAGAAGAAGATGTAATTTAGATATGAAGAATTTAAAGAATAATTGTGACCTAATTAACTAAAACTTATAAAATTCAAAGGATATTTCATTAAAATCAATTTTGAAATACCTTTGATGTACTTTTCAATTAATGATAGGTATGAAAACTAGAAGTGACTCCACTAAACCATGCCCATGAGACAAAGAAAACAACAGAATGTACCAATCCAAAACCAATTTGAGAGAATTATGAACGTTAGGAAGGATTCCATCATCCAATCATGCCCAGGTGACGATGGTCAACAATAGGCTTCCTAAGTTCACAGCCTCGATAATGAAAAGAACATACTCAAAATTATCACAGATCTATTGTAATTTAAGTCACAACAAACCATTAAAAACTATGAATATTCCTTATAATTAAACCAAAATCAAAGAGAGTTCAACTTAACATAAATCCAAGCATAGAAAACACCCCATCACGCTACAAGCTTCACCTCTTAGCTAAGAGGTTCAGCTCTAACTAAGAGGTTTAGCTCATCATAGACATGATGATCTAAAACTCAGAAAAACATTAAGGGCCTATTTGGATTCTTGTATAAGGGTGTATTGTATCGTATTAAAGGGCTTAAAGTACAATATATGGTGTTTGGTTAGGAGTTGAGATCAGTAAAACAGCACGCGTGCGAATACATCATTAATTCAAAAATTTGCAGCGACAGTAGTGTATTGTCAGACAACTCTATTGCCGTCAGTACAGCCTATTCAAGGCGCTGTATTCACCTGTGATAGACAATCAGTGGCTTGCAAAGAGTTTTCTATCTGAGGAGGATGTAAGATTTCTACGCCAGCAGCTGTGTAGATCATCTCTGACCTTCTACATGTGGACATTTAGCTGAGAAGCTTCCCTTCTGAAAGGCTGATTTCAGAATATAGTGGGAAGGATACACTTCTTACCATGTCGCAAGTTACAAATTGGGCATTCGCACACCAGATCATCCAGTGAAAAGATGATTGTTCAGATATGAAAATCTCCTGCTCAAAACATACTGTGATACCCATCTACTGGTAACCATGAACAGATTTAAGTTAGAACTTGTATGGCCCTCTTGGAGTGCAAGAAGCCCTTTTTGTGTGACTTTTAGATCGGGTGGAAAATCCGATCACATATGCATGATCGACGTCGGCTTTTAATCAGTCTTTTTTAAAAATATTTCCCCTCCTGTATTCTTACTAAATGGATGGCGTGGATGAGCGTCATACCCATCGTGGGACCCATGTTACCTCTTCGGATAGGGTGTGTGCAAGAATAGCCGACACCTTTTGCAGGAAGTTTCTGCTCTAGTAACCCAGGTGGGGCCCATAGTACAGTTTGTGAATGATTCTCCTCGTCCATCTATTCTGTGAGAAAATTTTAGGACTTCGTGCCATTTTAGATGCCATCCATACCGTTAAACATGTCAATCCAAGTTGGTCACAATGGATGAATGGCTAGGATTATTCAATCAGAACATGATGGACGGGTAGGATTAATAAAAAACATAGCAGTGGGCCCCACCTCGAATCAAAATAGTTGAGAACTTAAAAAGGGCCACAGTCATACACATGTTATCAATATTTATATGTATATACAATACGCAGCCCTTATACATCGTTTCCAAACATTGATCTGTACAAGAAATTGTGTACTTTCCCGAACAATACCTCCTATCCAAACATTGGTTAATGGTATGTTGATTTGGATGTATTCTGAAAATGCTCGAACGTATACATGAATAATAGTCAGATATAGTACAATACACCCTTATACGCGAATCCAAATAGGTCCTAAAGGAAAGGAAAAAAAACTAAAGAAGAAAAGGAGAAGGAAAACTCAATGGTCGTCTCTATGCCTCTCTCTCTCTCTCTCGCCTTTGCTTCCAACGTCCAGATTCTCTCTCCATGTCTTTCTCTCTCCTTTTTATGGCCTACATGAGGCGATGGATGTCAGTCGGTGGCTGGAGAGAATGTGCATAGCCCTTACGCACCTTGCCCAGTAGAAAATGCAAGAGAGCTATGTTTGGATTAGTTTTTGAGATGATGAATGTCTCGATCTCCAATTTATACTTCATGGTGGGTTTTAAGGCCCCCTTTCTGAACTTTTGGATGGCCCAGATCGTTGATCCGATCACAGCTAAGATCACATAGTGACCCACGTTGGTCGGCAGCGTTCGGACACACGGACGTGCATAACACATGCAATAGGCCAGTTTTACGTAACTGGTGGGGCCAACATTCCTTGTACTTTGAGAAATCCACTCCATCCATTAGATTCCTGATGAAATTTCAGTCGGGAATGACTACTTTTGCTCAAGTTTGGTGTGGCCCATTAAATCTTTGCTTTTATCGTTCATTCCTGTGTTTGAATGCGATTTGCCTGTGTGTACATGCATGGCAGCTAATAGACACTTTGGGTTAGGTCGGTTCCCCCTGGACATAATGAACGGCTCTGATCATCGAAATGATGGACGGTGGTGGACCATTACGCATCACATAGTCCAAACATGCGGATGCTAGACATGCGAGTGGGTGGAAGGTGGGTCAATCCAACTTTGACCAGGGCTCTGGTCCGGTGCGGTGCAGCTGTGTACATGCACCAATGTACGTGGGGTTCACTATGATGTTCATGAGAAATCTGCTCCGTTCATCCGTCCTTCCATCCAATTTAAGGGGTTGAGCCCAAGTTTGAAGCATATCTAGAGATCAGGTGGCTAATCTTTCCGTTAGGCCACTTCCACTAAGATTCAATGGCTGGAATTTTATGTGTATAGTTACTTTATGATCCTCAGGCTGGATATAAAGTTTCGAGTCAAATGGATGTGGGAATCCTGTAATCTTGCATTCAGGATAATTTTCAGACCTCATTATCTTTAATCATTGGATTTCTCAGATCTTTGGCGTGTAAATTCTTCAATCTCGATCCCCTAAGATCTATGCCTTGCCTTAGTGATTCTTGAGTATTAAATCCATGCCTTTAACACCCTTTTCAGTTTAAGCTCTTAAATTCACCTTGCAACATGAACATGATTATAATAGAACGTTTAAGCATTATCATGTATGTAAAACTAAGTAATAACTGAGGTCTAATATGAAATATTTGACCCTCAATTATGATTTTAATTATGCGTGATTTTTATGAATTTATGTGGGGAGAAGGATATAAGCCTTGCCCTTTTTCAATTTTGATAGCGATGCATGCTTTCATTTTATATTGAGTTGGCATTTTTCTCATCTTCCCTTATTTTCGTTAAGTTAGCCTATTTGTTATTCTTGTATTTTATTGAGTTAGCTTATTGCAAGTCTTTTCCTTTATTAGATTAGTCTTATCCTACTTCCCTCATGGCTTGGGCATGTGTCTTAAAATTTTAAAACTCTCATGGTTCGATTTATTTCTCCATTGATGCAAGTAATGTGTTGGAGCTCTCATATCTAGTAATTCATATATTTTCTCGTGGACGTAATGCCCTCTAGGTAGTGACCCTCTTAGTCAATACGCAATTTCATAAATTTTGGGTAGTGGTGCACAAATCGATGTAAGTAATCTATAATGTGTGTTACATTACTTCTCGGATTGGATGTCGCGAATAGTCACTCTATAAACAAATCGTGTCACGTAATTCATCCGATCCATGTACTGTACCATCTTGAGATGTTCACATAAATCCATGGTAGCGTTGGATATGCCGACGAATCTCTGTAGTGTGAGAATGTAGGGTTAGCCGGGTTTTCTATGAATTATATTCCATATTGTGATGATCCTTACATATGATGGACTGCACACACTTTGTTAGGCATGCATTCATATATATATATATATATATGTTGGTTGTGCACACAAATACCACTCATAATGGTAGAGTACGAGACGTATTAGAACTCTCACATTATTTTTATGAATCTCTTAAATTATTGTTAATGTGAAAGAATAACCATCACTATGAGTAGGGCATTGACCATCTCCAACCATACAGATGTTATAAGTGAATTATAGGTTGACGATACGAATGACAATCATTCATTCTATGGAAATTACGTTTGAATAAAGAAGAAGAATGACACTGAAATTTATTTGTTTATATATTTTTCGTTGTTTACCATTTTAAAAAAATAAAAAATAAATTTAAAAGCTAACTTTCATTAGTAAAAATGGACAAAATTTACATTTCGAGCCTTCTTAAGAAAAAAGGACCTTGGAACGCCTATCATATCCCAGCCATACAAAACAAGCCAATGAAAATTACTACTCCTTGATAGCACCTAGCCTCACCATATCAAGGAATACAAGCCCTCTAACCTATTGAGGGAGATCCTCAAAATGAGCACTGAAGAAGGTTGATTGGGAATTACTCCCCATACAGGCTAAAGCGTCGGCTACAGCGTTACCCTCCTTGAAGATTAGTCGGACTCTTTTTACTCTAATAATAAATATAGTTGATTTTACTCTCATGAATGTAATTGGATGTGATATAAATGAAGAAAAAAAAATAAATAAGGTACGATTTTGAACCATCAAAATTTTACATTCTTAACACTTGGAATTCTTCGGCACGAGTATAAACTCAAGCCACGAAAATTTGAGATGTTACATTGGATTACCAGATAGGGCACCAAATCCAATGGCTAGACTGTCCACACATCCTACAACGAGACATCAAAGTCTCTTGGTGGCTCGCTCTCCAGTGCCAGTGATGTCATTTTCAGAAACAAGTATGTCTAGCGAAACTCATCCTTGGGTGGCTTGTTGAACAATAGATATACCCGTCCAAAGCAAACGTGGCAGTCTGTGGTCTTATAGCAGAAACCCCCTGCAGGTTGTATGAAAGTAAATGTTGATGGGTCCTCAAGAGGAAACCTGGGGTTAGCAGGGGGTGGTGGAGTTTGTAGAAACGGCAAGGGGGAGTTTATTTGTGGTTTCTCTTTTGGTTATGGAATGATGTCAAATATTGGTGCTGAGTTCAGGGCGGCTCATGATGGGCTTCTTATGTGCTTGGAGAAAGGTTTTTCTCAAATTATACTTGAGTTGGACTCAGAATTGGTGATTAAGGTTTTCAAGGAGGGAGCAAACATCGGCTAGAGAAGGAGAGGATGGAGATCTCTAACAAACAGGCTCCGGGGTCTCGCAACAGTGAAATTCATGCACGTTTTCAAGGAGGGCAATGGAACGGCTAACTCTCTTGCTCGGGCGGCCAGCGTGTCCCAAGCTCGGCTCTATACTTCCTAGAGGGCTGATCTACCTTAGCAGGTGAGGGTCATCCTTTTCCTGGACAAGGTTGGCCTAGGAGCATTAAGGGAGAGGAAGACTTAAAACTTATTTTCTCCCTGGGGATTTTCTTTTTGGTGTTTTCTTTTGGCCCACATGTCCCAGTTTTTTTCTTATGATAGGTCTTCCTTAGGTCCTTTTTTCCTAGGAAGACCCGAAGCATTGTAATATTGTTCAAAATGAATATATTACTCTTGTGTTTTTTTTTTAAAAAAAATCTACTGTAAAAGTTACCAAAATAAACAACACATAAGCTGGATAAAAGATGCTGAACGATGCAACTTTAAATGTGGCTTCGGCGTAGGGCAAGCAGATGATGGTAACATCTGATTGATGGATTCAATGGAAGGTTAAAAACGATAAGGATTGGTCTATAACAAGTCAATCACTTGACTAATGGTTAAGATTGTCTGATAAATGCAAGTCACGGTCGTTGGAATAATACCCATCCATGATGATGGGTTCCAACTCGCAGAGACTCCAAACCATCAAACCCATTAACCCTTGCGCCAGGGTGAGGTATTTTATATGGAAAATTATCAAAGTGGGTGTACTTTTTTGCAAATACACATTTCAGTGAAAGGGGCGAGAAATATATATATATATATATATATATATATATATATATATATATATATATATATATATATATATATATGAAATCCTATTTTCTTAAAAAGTGCGAATTTGCTATAAACTTCCGCATGGGATAAGGCTCACCTTTGACGAGATGCTAGAAAAAAGAATTTAAAAAAAGAAAAAAAAGAAAAAAAAAAACTTTAAATTGTGTATTTGAACCTACTGATTACACAAGGGTCATGATGGCTGTTTACATTGATAGCAAAAGAGCCACATCATCATGAATCGAAATAATCCAATTTAATAGCTTTAATTAGCACTAACCTTTATAAAATTAAAACCCATCGTATAAACGGTCGGAATCATTGGAAGTTGCACCGGATTCAAAAGCTAAAGTATGGCATTCGAACACGTGAGAATGCATTCTAGATAACCATCGGGGATTTGGAAATTGTAATGGTTATGCAATGATCGTTATCTTTATCTTGGGAACAAGGATTCCAAAGTAGGAGTCTTCTTTTTGTTTTACCATATTTTATCTCGGGAGCAAGGATTCCAAAAGTAAGAGTCTTGTTTTTGTTTTACCACATTTCTGACAATTTCTAAAATAAGTAATTAGAAAAGGGGCATGTATTATTGCATGAACAATATACTTTAAGTATAAAATTTGTGAAGATATTTAAGGTTCTTTTTGTGAAGATAACAGTTGGTGGGTCTAGTAATATACATCATTTGAGGGTAGAATGTGGCTCAGAAATCAGAAGCGAAATGCATTCAAGTGAGAAGAGTTGTTTGTGGGACAAGTGTCAAAGAAGAGTCTGAAAGGACAAAGTGGTGCTGAAGCGGTTGATATAACCGATCGGATGTGGGAAGAAGCATTCGGTAAATTATCTCAAGGAAGTTTATAAATAGCAAAAGAGTTCAAGTAAAGTGTCTTATACTAACCCAATCAAACAAATCAAATTTATCAATTATCCTTTATGTTCCTTGGCATAATCTATCTTTTACGTTCCTTAACATAATCAGTAACGTAATCCTACATCAGGAGTAGCACTAACTTAGTAGCTGTAATCCTTAGTGGTAATCCAAGTCTACGCTCATACACCGAATGATTAATTTCTATTATAATATAAGCAATTCTTCTTTCAGAAATGTTCTTTGCAATTACTCCCTGTAATTGACTATAAGTGTTTCCTTTTTGTTTTCTTTTGTATTTGAAAGCCCTTTCATACGGAAGGCAAGGTGCAACCCATTTTTAGAGGATGAACCCTATCTTCTAATAATTACTTGATCATATTATACAATTTAGGAGTGACTAAGTAGGTGATTGGTCTTTTTAGATTTCATTCGTATATTATCAAGTCTAACGTATCTGCCTATCCTAACGCTTGGGGTCAAAGTTGTTTGGTTGGAATCGAGCCGCTCAGTCAATTTTGGCACGCCAACACATATCACACATGACCAATTTTGAAACTGAGAGGCAACGATTGTTGGCACCCCATTGGGACACCTGATTTGATAAACATACTTGTGTGATTCAATTAATTAATTCAATATTGAAAATATGAGTCGAAGGGTTACCTGAAACTCTTATGAGACTAATGAACCCCTACACCCTTTGCACTACCTCCACTCGAAAAAATGCATGTGCAGCCAACACCTTAATTCTTGAGTTTGCAATCAAACCTAATGCCCAATCCTCCAAACTAGGAGGGAGCATCCTCATCTCGCAGTGATCTTCTTGAGGTCATATTAGTTGGGTTTCATGATATGTAGATGGGAAACCAACATATTGCAGAGCAAGGGATAGCTCAAATAGAGCAAGCATGAGCATAGACATATCAATCATGAATTCAAGTAGACATCTTGAACAAGTGGATGGCCAGGCATGCCGAGAACTTAAACTAGGTGGTAGTTATCCTTGTTGTGGTGCCTAATGCACCTCAACAAATATTAAGGTCAATTTTATGGGAAATTTGATGCCAGTACCTTCCCCTCAATGGAATACGCATCCTGCTTTGACAAAGGGTATGTGGAATGTGCCTCCACCTACCAAATTCAGGCGACTTGAGCAAGAGACCAGAAACTTCATTCCTGAAGTTAGAAATCAAGGAATGCTTGGGGGTACCCTTTCCCTAAGAATCCACCTTATAATGGGGGATAATACCAAGTAGGTTTAGATCCACCACCAATGGTTAAACTTTAGCATCTACATCATGATCAAGTTATGTAACTGGTCTAAGAAGTAGCAAGCCAAGTTCTTGGCCACACTACTACCCTGGTATACCATTGTAAGACCCGTATTCTAGTCCGTACTGTTCCGTCGACTCCCACAATCCTTCCCGTCAAATTCTGGCAACCTTCGACCCTTAATCGGTATTTACACATGACCCTGATTCACACATCGTCAACCCAAGTTGACTCAACCTAAGACTGGTACCTTAGCGACCGCATCGTCACCGCAGTTCTGATGTCGTGACTCGCATGCCAATCAGATACTCTGGCCAGGAGATGCGAGCCAGCATTCGGTGTGAGGAAAACACCGCGCGTATGAATTTTGAGAGAATCTCTATGACTAGTCACATCAATCCATCAATCAATCAATCCTATCATGTTAAGTACATGTCAAGTACACATCACCTCTCACCCTTCCCCAAGCAACCCCTAAAGTCAAAAGTTTCTTACAAGCCCATACCTTTCTTACACCAAAAACTCCAAAAGTCAAAAAGTTCTTACACCCATCACTCACCACATCCATCACTCTATCACCCATCTATCTCTCTCTCTCTTTACAACCCTCTCTCTCTCATTTTTCAAACCACTTTCCAAGCAAGAGAGAGTGCCTCACATCCAAGCTCTTCCATGTGAGAGAGAAGTGATTTTTGGCGGCCCACTTTCCCATCCCTTAACCTTCATCCTAGCCATTCAAACCTCATCTCCCTCCATCAAAGTAAAGCACAAGGAGATTGGCTTTCCAACGAACCAAGAAGATCGACGGTGGGTGCTATATTAGGCCTAGATTTTCTTTCTTGATGAAGGGCCAAGTGAGGCCTACCGATTGATGGTATGGATCTCACTTTGGACCCTAGGTGTGGCCGATGGTTCACCTAAATGCTCATGATCATTTCATGATAGGGTCATTCTCCATGGACCCCCATCATGATGTTTATTTTCTTTGCATACATAGGGTCATGTAGACTGTCTATTTTAGTGGAGAAGGGATCTCCATCATTGAATTTCGATTCAATGGGCCCACATGTAATGGGACCCCACTTGATTTATATTGTAGATCATGGAAGGGAGGGCCCATTGTGTCGGGATCCATCCATCACGTGTGTCCCACTCTCTATCTCTCTCTATTTTATTTTTTTATGTGATCATGATGTGGTTGTGTGGCCAACTCGGATGGACCCCACCATGAAATATGTACTTTATCCAAGCCATCTATAAGTGGGGCCCACCTTATATGTGTTGTATCGACACCATCCATCATCTGGTGGCCCACCTGAGCAGGCCCACATCTTTTGCACTTGGAATGTCAAACCGTCCAGCGTCCCTGAACGCTGGACTTCATTTGGAAAACAACAAATATAAGCTTGGTTTAAGCTTTTGTGTGGACCACTCGTGTAGGCCCCACCTTGATGCATGTTTCTAATCCAAGCTGTTCATTCCCTTTCATAGCTCATTTTAGGCGTTGAGTCAAAAAATGAAGTCGATCTAACTTCATGGCTGGCCATAGCATGGAAAACAACGTTACCGTTGAAATACACCCTGATGTGTTTGTACCCCAAAACATATTGAATATTGGACTTGATGGGTCTCTCTTGGACTATGGAGTGCAATGGCGGGGTTGGATTCCTCCGACGTAAGCCTCACGCGTGAAAAATCGTGAGAATACAGCGATTTCAAAAAATATATATATATATAAAAAATAAGGGGAGCGCCTGCTGCCTCTGACACAGCAGCAGCCCACTGCTAAATGTGACGGGTGGGCGGACAGTGACCCACAACTCCAGCCGTGGGCCCCACCATGTTGTATATTTGATATCCACACCGTTCATCGGGTGGGCCACTCCCTAAAGTGGACCCACTCCAAAAATAAGCCTAATCTAGGACTCAAGTGGCCCACATCATAGGAAACAGCGGGATTGAACATCAACCGTTGAAACTTTTTTTTGGTCACAGAAGTTTTGAAACATTATGAAAATTATTTTTCCTATTCATCTGGGTCCACGTGACCTTATCAACGGATTGGATGGCATATAAACGTGATGGTGGGCCCCACGTGGAACCCACAATGATATATGTGTTTTATTCCCACCGTCCGCGTGGAGCCCAAAGTGATGTACGTGTTTTATTCCCACCATCCAGCGGACGGTGGAGCCCACAATGATATATGTGTTTACCCACAATGTCCACTGTTTAGACAATGGGACCCACCATGATGCATATGTTGCATCCAAATCGTCTATCCGTTTTGAAAGATCATTTTATAGCATGATCAAGAAAATGAGTTAGATCCACCCATCTAGTGGAACCCACCATGATTTATGTGTTCTATCTGCACCGTCCACACTAGATTGTGTGTGCGTGTGTGTGTGTGTGTGTGTATATATATATATATATATATATATATATATATATATATATATATAATATTGTATATATATACTATATATAGTTTATGTATTATATTACATATAATATACATGATGGTGGGCCTTTATGTGGACCCCTACCATGATGCATGTGTTGCATACAATCTATCCAACCATTTCGAAAGCTTGTTTTAGGGCTTGAGGCTAAAAATAAGATAGATCTGTAGTTCAAGTGGGCCTCACCTTAGTATATATATGGCCCATGTGATGTGGCCCACTTGTCATATTTATGGCCTGTTGTTGAGGCCCACCTTGATGTATACTTGAGGCCATATAATGGACCCTCCTACTTGAATCTGAGGTCCATTATGATGTATTTGGGGCCCATGGGTTGAGGCCCATTGTGATATATTAAGGCCCATTGGTTTGGGCCCATCAAGATGTATTTGTGGCCCATTTGGTGAGGCCCACATTGATGTATATATGGTCCACGTGAGAAGGCCCATTATGATGTGTTGGTGACCTTTAGCGAGGCCCGACGTGATGTATATGAGAGACCCATGTGATGTATTTGAGGCCCAGGTACAGGGCCCGCCTGTTGTGTAATCAAGGCCTGATGTGATGTGTGATTTTATCATGATGTATGTAATGATGTTTATGTGGGCCACTCCTTGAGAGTAATGTTGGTTAAATGTCCACATTGATGGGCAATGGTAGTTGAATGTCCCCATTGTGACCTTTCCTTAGGCCTTGTTCGGCCGATTCCGATTGTCATGACCGATTGCTGATTCTGATTCCTATCGTTGTGACCAATTGTCAATTTCAATTGACGTGATCAATTTGTTGATTCTAATTATTAATCGATTTCGATTGTCGTGACCGATTAGCATGACTGACTGCCGATTCTGATTAACATGACCGATTTGCTGATTCTGATTATCGATCAATTCTGATTGACATGACCGATTGACGATTCCGATTAGCATGACAGATTTATCGATTCTGATTATCGATCGATTCTGATTGGCGTGACCGATTGCCGATTCCGATTGATGTGACCGATTTACTGATTCTGATTATCGATCGATGTCGATTGTCGTGATCGATTGCCGATTTCGATTGAGATGACCGATTTTTCGATTCCGATTGTCGTGACCGATTGTCGATTTCGATTGACATGACTGATTTTCCGATTCTGATTATCGATCGATTCCGATTCTCGTGACCGATTGCTGATTTCGATTGACATGATCGATTTACTGATTCTGATTATCGCTGTCGATACCAATTGTTGATTCCAACTCCGATTGTCGAGGCCAATTTCAATTGTCAAGGCCGATTGTCGAGACCTATATAATGTACATGCGACCTATAGTTGATGCCCATTGTGACTCAATTAGGCCTATGATGCATGGCTCATTTGATGTGTATTAAACCCTTGAGTAAGGCCCATCGTGTTGTATATTAGGCCTTTGTGTGAGGCCGTGGGCCCATTATATGTTTAGATCTATGTGGCCATTCCTTGGGGGCAATGTTGGTTGAATGTCCACATTGTCAGGCCGATTATTAATGCCAGTTATTGATACCGATTATGAGTAGGTGACAGCATAACATTATAATACATATGCATCATCTGCATGTTTGTTATGAAATATGATTGACCATCACAAATGCCATAGGGCAGGTTATTCATGGGGCTCCCTGATAGGCGGGGTTGCCGCACATGAGAGCACGGTATGCACAAGATTTATGCATGATTGCACTGTATGACTCATGCATCTCACATTTGTGTGACATGACCACTGTACGCCCTAGCGACATCAGGGCTGTAGCCTCCACAGGCATATCATGGATAGCCATATGGGACATCGAAAATGTTTGGTTCGAGCATCGGGCTGCCATAGATGGCCCTGGGTGAAAATCCTTGAAATCCTCTTGGTACCACAGGACGCCCCAACGTCGAGACCGAGTGGATAAATGAGCGCCCGAGTGCCGAATACCAGGAGGTCGCGTCTCCCACTGTGTCGTGGTCGGTTGGGAGGGGGTGTGGCCTTACCCGCCCAAGCCCAGGGGGCATTGCTAGGCTGAGTTTGACCAGCTCGTGAATGGGTCAACTATCGACGTGTCGAATAGGTATTGGCAGACTGTTGGCCAGGCGGATAGTGAGGTTTCTTACGCTCACTTGGACTGTGCGGCTAGGGAGAGCGGCAGTGCCATTTGGAGTGTACTAAACTCCGGTGATGATCCCAAAGATGAATAGTACTGATATATGGACTTATTGAGCAGGAGTTTCATAATCATTCATTCATTCATTCACTATCCGCTTGGGCTAGTGGTGCTCAACTAATGTTGTGTACCTTTGTATGGCCAGGATTTTGATTGGGCATGTGACTAACCTGAGATCAAGAGTTTACCACATTGAGTCTGACTATCCAAATTTAGGTATGAGACTGGTTTGGATAGAAGTCCCTTGTGATGGACCCCATAGCTTGCGATACTATGTACTATCATCCCGACTTCACTCCAGCTTGGTCATTTCATTTGCACCGCATATTACATTGCATCCACAGTACTTAGCATTTTGGGTTGCCATGTTTCTGTATATATATGGCCATTAGTACTCATGCCTTACATCACATAGCCTGAGTACGGTTGATGGCACTCATAGACTTATCAGTATATTTTTGTTTATTTTGATATTGTATGATTTATGACATTGTATCCTCGACATCTAATATTTGGATCGCTTTGACTCCTTATTTGTATAGCTGATCTGTATTGCGTACTCTGATATTGTATGACTTGTGAACTTACCAGTATAATTCTACTTACTCTGATCTCGTATCTTGTCAGCATTTCCATTTATTCCATTGTATGATTTATGGCATTGTATTGCATACTTGACACTTACCTAGTGCACACACTTTCACCACCCTCTAAGCTTTCTATAAGCTTATGCGTGATAGATGCGTGCAGGTAGCGTCAGGTTGTAATAGTGTTGAGCTTGGAGCATACAACGGACTTTTGGAGCTTTGATTTTTGACATATATATTTTCCTTTCGGCACTGTATTCAAATATTTATATTAGTGGATATGTGATGATGATGTTGTTGCCTTCGTGATTTGGGTAAACTTGTGGTTATGCTTGTTATGAAACAAATGTACGTTAAAAATCCTTCTTGTAGGATCTAAGGATCGGAATCTGGCGTATGGACGTCGGAAGCCGAGAATAGGGTACTACGAAGGTTTTCGACTCCGGATTCGGCGAACGGGATTCCTGTGAATCCGATTTTTGGGTTTGGGGTATGACAACCATAAACCTTATCTTTAATTGATTGATTGAAAATATCCCTTGCCTAGGAATTATTGACTAGACTTTGCACTTTTCACTCGTGACATGGGTCAGTCGACCATAGAGCACATATGCCTTTTTATTATGCAATGTGGTGAATTGGTTAACAATGATCATTATAAGTTACAACTTTTTGGCTATTCCGTAATCACAATGGCCTTAGTATTCTAATATGTTTCCAAACTCTATTCAAAACTGGCTAAAGATGAAGGAGAAATTTCACCGGCAGTTCTTCAACAAGGACATGGAGATTTCTATGGCTGACCTTATGTGTTTCTAGCAGTTTCTTGGTGAATCGGTTGAAAACTATATTGCTCATTTTTTAGAGAGCAAAAAGTCAATGCATTATAGTTATGACTGAGGCCGAGTTCGTACAACTCACTTAGGATGGTTTGAAATACAAACTTCGCAAAAAGCTTATTGGTGTAGAGTTTATGGATTTATATTATTTGATCAGAAAAGTATCCCGATATTGACCCTTTCTTTAAGGAGCAATGCAAAAGAACTCGTCAGCTAGAGTATACTACTATGATCCTAACTACGAGGTGGCTGCGGCCGAAGTAGTGGCCAAGAAGCCATTTGTGTGCTCGGCATTGGTTAGAACAAAAACAACTGTGTCAACCATATAAAAAAATAATAAGGTATATATATGTTCGATATGACCCGAGCTGATAAAATCTTTGATATCATGGTAGCTGGAAAGTTCATTAAAATTTCAATAAACCATAAAAAAACCCACGGTCAAAGAGCTAAAAAAGACCAAGTATTGTAAGTTGCATGAAACCTGTTCCCACTCCACTAACAATTGCATGGTTTTTAAGAGTATCATCCAGGACAATATCGATTGAAAATTACTGAAATTCCTTGAGAAAGAAAAGGAAGCAATACTGTTTGATACTGATCCATTTTCACCTAACTTAGATATCAACATGGATAAGATCATTCTCCAGAAGATGGCTTGACAATGACACAAGGTTGACCTTGGGCTTGTGATCATTGGGTTGTGGCACCATAACTTGACAAGAGACTTTATATGTCTTGGCAAGTGGCCACAAGTGCATAAGCATGGACAAGAGCAGCACACACATCTACCGTGAACCATACATGTCGATCTGGTCGATCCATAAAGGCAATCCAACTGACCAAGCTGTCTAAATTCTGAAATAGTGTTTAGATTACTACAACTAGTCATGGTGGACTGCAACATGGTGCTCACACTCCCATTAAATTTTCAGTCCAAGCAATCTCAACCTAAAAGGATGGTAGGAGACGTGGAGGAACATGGTCCTCCGATGATAATACAACATGATTCCTTCTACCTAGAGGAGGGGACCAAAAATATATCCACTGTCAGTACTATTGAGCCAGGTACATCATCTGAAAAAGTGGTCATAAAAAGACATACCCTTACTATGACCCAACACATGAAGCCATTGTATATATTCATCCATTTAGAGGGATGTGCAATTACTAGAGTCCTAGTCAACAATGGGGTGGTTGTGAACATCTGTCCTACCAAAATGATGGAAAATTTGGGGAAAATTGAGGCTGACCTAATTACAAACAAAGTCACAATTAGAAATTTAACTAGGGGTTTAAGAAAAACACGTGGCATCATGCCCATTGAGTTGGTAGTGGGAACCAAGAAAGTGTTGACCACTTTCTTTGCGGGCAACACTTCATCTATTTACAATGCCTTGTTAGGGAGGGATTGGATACACTCTTTTTTATATATCCCGTTATTCTTGTACCAATTCATAATTTTTTGATACCAAGACAATGTTGAATTAGTGCTAGTTGACAATAAGCCATTCTTGGCTACATCTAATGTGGCCGAAGCCTATTTTTATGGAGAGAAAGTTGGGCTATATGTTTTATTTGGAGAAATAAATATGGACGCCCAACCGGAATATCTATTGTAATTAATTCAAAATTTATTGTGCAATATATTGCTACCATGATAGGCCTAGATGAGGAAATACCAAAGGCTATAGTACGACCTGTTTAGCAGTTCCACACTCCACATTGTACTATAGAAGAGATCCCACGAAAAGTGCACCATTAGTTGATAGGAATATGACTGAGTTCATGGCCAGAATAAAAATGTTTGAGGAGAGCTTGAGAGAATAATACAATGGCTTCTTTTTCATCTGGCCGAAACTGTAATACTAGCCAATGAGGTAAACAAAGATGATATAGATCATTAAGATATTTAAAGAGAGCTTGAAAAGATAGATGATTCTCAAGCACAAGTCTAGAATCCTCTAGTCGAAATAAATTTGGGAACAAGCATAATCTCTAGCTAACTTTCATTAGTGGTTTGTTGGTACCACAAGTCTAGGCCAAGTTCACTAATTTACTGTTTTGCATGTGATTACCACGAGATGCTCGATTTAGACCAAAACTTGGTCGAGCACACACCGCCAAAATTGTGAATTTATAACAAATTTGGTCCGTTGCAGCAAAATAATAATAATAATAATAATAAAATAAATAAACGTCTTAGTTTAAAGACGGATTTAATCCATCGCTAATGGAAAATGTCCATTGCTCGCAACTTTTTTTTTCAAAATTTTGTAGGTCGAAAGTTGCGGAATTTAGCGACGAACCAAAATCCTTGTTAAAATCATATTTACGACGGATTTTGGTCCATTGTAAATTAAAATTTTGCGACGGATTTCAATCCGTTGCAAATTACCACCCAAAATAATAGTTAGCTACAGATTTTAGTTGCCTTTATGACGGATCATGGTCCGTCGTAAAATGACTTTTGCCCTAAACATTTGCTTGTTTCTTGTTTTTTAAGGATATGGCTGAAAATTATGTTTTATTGTAGTCTAAGAATTGTTTTTTATTAGAATTTCAGTGGTTTAACTGTACTTATTTGTATCTAAGATTATTTTTGTATCCCATGATTGAATGTAATGAAATTTTTTATTTTGTTTTTATATCAAATGAATGGAAATTATTATTAATTTTTTCTTTAAAACTAATATTTAAATGTTTTATAATATCACATGAAAAAAAAAAGAATATTGAGAATTTTTAAAAAATTATGATTATAAAAAAAAATCATTGAGAAATAAAAAAGAAATAATTAACAACGTTTAAGAAAAAATGAGATTTTGAAAAAGAAAAACGGGATTTAATAAAAATCTTGATTTTGGAAAGAAAAAAAAAATGAGTTTGATTTCGAGAAAAAATGATATCTTGAAAAAGAAAATTAAAAAGATTTTTAAAAATGTGAAAATTTTGACAACTTTGAAAATATTTTGAAAAAGAAAATGAGAGTTTGTGTTTTGAATTTTATTATTATTTTTTTGGGAGAAGTTTGATAAGAATTGACAAGTTTGAAAAAAAAATTAAAAAGAAAATGGAGAAGTTCGAAAGAATTGAAAATTTAAAGATAAAACAAGATTAAGAAATCGATACTTTAACAAAAAATTGACATTTTGAAAAGGAAAATAAAGAAGTTGAAACAATTTATGATATTGAAACATAATTGAAAATGTTCGAGAAAAATCCAAATGAAAAGAAAAGTGATTTCGAAAATTATTGAGATTTTGACAAAAAATATCATTTTGAAAAGGAAAATTGAAATGTTGAAAACAAAATGGTGCTTTTGAAAAACAAAAATGGGCATCTTGAAATTTTTGAGGAAAAAAAAAAGATTTTGAGAAAAACTTTGAGATTTTGAAAATAAAAATTCAAAATTTGTATTTTTTTTTTTTTTTGAAAAGTTTGATAATAAAAATTAGATTTTGTTAATAGTTTTGAAAGAAAAATTAAGATTTAAAAAATATACATTTTGAAAAAAAAAAAGTGATTTCTAAAAGGAAATTGAGATTTATCTGTGTAAAGAAAAAAAAAACATTTTACTAAATTACTAGACACATCCACTAATTGAACCTTTAACCATTTATGTGCACAAAGCTTCATTGTGAAAAATGATAGCCCAAGTATAATGAAGTGTAATTGAGACATGCTAAGGTTGATCTGAATGGTCAAGTATGTTCGAAACGTAACGTGCTAATTAAGATAGAGAACAAAAATCAGCTCGATATGACTTGAAGCAAATCAGGTCCATCCAAAACACTCTTTAAATGGGCATGATCAGTTTGTCTATATCTAGATTGATTTTGGACAATCTGAACTAACCTTAAACTCAAATCTGACCATTGGATCGCAAGATATGGCCCATCATATTGTTGATCAATCTTGTCCACCCTCATCCGAAACTTGATTGTGGCAAGTGACAAGTTAAATCAAAGTTTGAATTAAAAAAATTATTTTTTTTTTTAAAAAATAGTGTTTTCAAAAAAATTGAGAAGTTTCAATAAAATTAATAAGTTTGAAGTTTTTTGAGAATTTTATATAGAAATTGAGATTTTGTATTTTGAAATAAATCAAGAAGTTTTATATAAAAAAATAAAAAATAAAATTGAGGTTTTGAAAAATTTGTTATTTTGAAAATAAAAAATTTGAGAAGTTTGAAAACAATGATAGATTTTGAAAAAAATTAAAAATTTGAAAAAAAAAATGATGATGATTGAGAAAGATTTAGATTTTGAAAAAGAAAATGAGATTTAAAAAAGACTGAGATTTTTGGCAAAAAATTGACATTTTAAAAATGAAAATTGGGAAGTTTTAAAAATAAAATTGTGATTATTGAAAAAAAAAAAGTTAAAAAGTTTGAAGAAAATTTGAGATTTTGAAAAAAAATTTAGATAAAAAAATGAAGTGATTTTGAAAATAAATAAATTGAAATCTTTATATAAAATTGTGAATTCATATTTTAAAGATAATTGAAAAGTTCGATAAAAATGAGATTTTGCAAGAGTAACCTATAATGAATTGTAATGGCAAGAATAATTTATAATGACGAGATTGATCTAATCCTATGATCAAGCCATCTTAAAGTTGATCTGAATGGAATGGTCAAATGTATTCAGAACATGTTAATTAGGATATACTACAAAATTCAGCCCATTACGACTTCAAACGAATCAGATTAGTCCAAGACACTTTTTAAATGAGAATGAATAGTTTGTCAAGATCTTGGTTAGATTTTGGAAAATCTGATCAGTCCAAATTTAAGAGTAAATAACTTCAGATGTTTAAATTAAATTTCAGTACTCAAATACAACCATTGGATTGTAAGATATGGCCCATCATATTGTTGATCAATCTTGTATGCCCAATATCTTTCTCATATGTAGCCTAATCAGGGCGAGTAACTAGTCAAATTAAAGTTATTAATTAGTAAAATAGAGTGAATGGATCAGATATCTAAACTGGGCCAAATATTCATGTCAAAATTATGACCCAACTTACTGACCTTGAAAACCTAAGAATTGACATTAGTAAGTTATGTGGGCCCCATCATGTTTTGTGTCAAACATCAACATTGTGCATTCAATGTGTCCACTTTAGGTTATGAGATATCTTAAAATCATTTGTATACGAAACTCAGGTGGGCCATACCATATAAAACTATGTGAAGGCATCCTAAAATATATAAAAGCACTTGGTGGGGCCCACATGAGTTTTGGATGTAGCTGAAACTTAGACTAACCCCTCATCCAAGTGGGACACACATAATGAATGGGCTGGATCTGTGAATCATATCTAGGTGGGCCCAATATATGAATGTTTTAAGGCGTGAGAAACCCCTCTTAACTATAGTATGTGGTGTGGCCCACCCAAGTCTTGGATTGACTTTATTTTAAAGCTCGTGGCCCACCATGGAATGGTGCATTTGACTGATGGGGTAGATCCAAGGTTCAAGTTTACCCCACTATAGAACTGATGTAGTCAGTACGCTATCATATCTTGTGCCGGCTGGAAGCTAATGGATTGCATATTGAGTAACTTAGTACGCTTAGCGTATTGAGTAAACTCTACGAGGTTCACCACGATTTATGAGGCCCACCACGATGCAAGTGTTTTATCCACGCCATCCAATGCTTTTCTCAGATCATTTTAAGATATTAACTAAAAAATGAGGTAAGTTCAAGGCGTAAGTGGACTACAAAGTAGGGATTGAATTTCCTCAATTAAAATATTCTTGGGAGTTGAAGAAGTTTTAGATCAAGCTAATATTTGTGTTTTCACTTCATATGAAAAACATCACGTTGGCCCTTAGAAAGGTTTCAATGGTGGGTGCCATTATTCGTGAAGCTTCCTTTGGTGTGGTCCACTGGAGCTATGGACCTGCCTCATTTTTAGTATCATACCTAAAAAAGATCTGAGAAAATCGGTGAACGGCGTGGATAAAACACTTACATCATGGTGGGCCCCACAGAGCCCTGCCTGGACGGATTACCATTCGAGGGGGGGGGGGGGGGGATGTAATTTATGTTGGATGAGAGTGGAAGCGGATTGCGTAGTGAGTAACTCACTACGGTTAGTGTATTGAGTAAACTCTGTGAGGCCCACCATGATTTATGTATCTAATACGCTTCATCCATCAATTTTATCCGATAATTTTAGCGCCTGACCCCAAAAATGAAGCATATAAAATGTTCAAATGGACCACATCACATGATAATATTGGGTGGAACACACCATAGTTTTTCCTTTCATTTAGGCCTGTGTTGGATGATAAATAAACATTACAGTAAATCTTAGGAAGTTTTTAACTGTGAACACTCTATAAACATTGTATTTCTAGGTTGTGGTCAGTTAAGAATTGGATTTGACTCATCTTTTGGCTCATGCTATGAACTAAGCTGGAAAAATGGATGGACATTGTGGATATAAATTAGATACATCATGATGGAATTGGGGTCTTTTGGCTCATGCTATAAACTTAGCTAGAAAAATGGATGGACAGTGTGGATATAAATTATATACATCATGATGAAATTGGGGTCGTGTCATGCCCCAAACTCAGAAATCGGGCTCACAAATTCCCAGTCGTCGAATCCGGCGCCGACAGCCTCCGTAGAACCCCATTCTCGGCTCCCAGCTCCCATTCGCCAGGTTCCGATCCTGGGATGCTACGAGGAGGATTTTTAACGTCAGTTTGATTCGTCATAAGCATAACCAAAGGCATAACCCACAAACAACAACCAAAAACTCCATTACATTTCCACTATAAGAAAAAACTTTACAAGTACAATGAGCATAAAGGAAAATACAATGATGAAGAATAAAAACTCCAAAATGATCTGCAAAGCACTCTTGCCTCAGCGCTGCTGCGCCCCAACGTCACCTGCACGCAACGGTCGTGCATAAGCTTATAGAAAGCTTAGAGGGTGGTGAAAGTGTGTGCGCAAAGTAGTAATATGATCATGCAATATCAGAGTAATGCGGAATATGCAGATGGATCCAAAAATATCATGAGCCGTATCAAGGCTATGCGATGCAAGATGCAAGTCAAGCATACAATCCTCATCTAAGTCCATATGTCAATACAGCTCAACTCTGAGGTATCACCGGAGTCTAGTACACTATAAACCAGATCGCCGCCACATCGCGCGCAATAAGGTAAGTGGAAGAGACCTCACTATCCGTCTGCCAATATCGGGCTCGACTCGTCGATAGCGGACCCATTCCTCGAGCTGGTCAGACTCAGCCTAGCATTGCCCCCTACTCTCGAGCGGGTAAGGTCACACCCCCTTCCAACCGACCACGACACAATCGAGAGAGCAACCACCTTGTAATCGGCACTCAACGCTCATCTACCCACTCGATCTAGACGTTAGATCAACCTCTTGGTACCATAAGGGTTTAAGGACTTTCACCCAGGGATATCTATAGCACCCCATGTAGAACAAGATTTTTGGTATCCAATCCTGCCAACCACGATACGCCTGTGGAGGCTACGGCCCCGATGTCGTTAGGGCTTACAATAACCATGTCACACAAATGCAAAATGCATGAATCACGCTATCCAGTCATGCAACAAATCTTGCACATATCATGCGGTCATGTAGGGCAACACCGCCCAACCGGGAGCCCATAAACAACCTGCCCGAAGGCATATACTATGATCAGTCAATTCTTATATCAAGCATATATATGATGCATATAATCATGAGTCATGAAACTATTCTAATCATATAAATAAGTGATGAACCATTCTTACAATGCAGATGGGCCTAGACGGCTATACACAACAAGTATTGCCTATCAAAGGGGCCCTAGAGGGAGTCGTAACGTGGACATCCAACCAACATTACACTTGCAATGTGAACGTCAAACCAACATTGTTCCCAAGGCGTGATCATTACGTAATCCGAGTTGGGGTCACACATTGCAATGGACCTTATGTACATCCCATTGGGTTTTAAATATATCAAATGGGCCACATTCAATGGGCCGTATATTCATTAAGTGGGCCACATCCATGGGCCTTAAGTGCATTGCAATGGGTCATAACCCCTGGGCCTTAGAATGCATCAATGGTTCTCGACCCATGGGCCTTATACATATCAAATGGGCCAACTCCCATGGGCTTTAAAATACATCAAATGGGCTTAATCCCATGGGCTTTAAAATACATAAATGGGCCTAATCCCATGGGCCTTGGAACACATCAAATGGGTCCAATCCCATGGGCCTTAAATATATCGAATGGGCCTAGTCCCATGGGCCTTGGAATATACCAAATGGGCCTAGTCCCATGGACCTTATAACATGCTAAGATGGGGTCCACTCAGACTATGGATCTGGCCCATTCTTTAACTCGTGCCATCAAATGAGCTTCCAAAGGGGCCGAATGGCTTGGATGCATTACATACATCATGGTGGGGTCGACAATCAAGCATGACAAATGGTTGGGCGGTTAGAATGCATCACACATACCATGGTGGGTCCCATAGATAGAAGGTGTGGGAAAAATAAATGGGACCCACAGAACCTGCTGCTGACGTTAAGAGAGAGAGAGAGAGAGAAAAGCACATGGCTGCTTGTACTAGCAGCATTGTTGTTTTAAAAAAAGGGAGATGGGTCCCACATAGGGCCCACCCTCATATACATATTATAAAGTATATAATATTAAATATACATAGTATATATAATATAATATAAAAATATACATACATATATATATATATATATATATATATATATATATATATATATATATATATATATATATATATATATATATAATGGTGGGACCCACAAAACTCGTTGTTGCAAGGTGACAGTGGGCCCCACCATCAAAACGGACGGACGACAAGGGAGAACACATACATCACTATGGGTCCCATGTGGGGCCCACCATAATATTTATAAGCCGTCCAAACTGTTGACAAGGTCACGCAGACTTGGATTGAAGAGGAAAAACAAATTTCAACTTGATCCGAAACTCCTGTGGCCCAAGAAAAGGGTTTCAATGGTAGGCGCTTAATCAACATTGTTTTCTATGAGGTGGGCCATTGGAGCGTCAAATCGGCCTCATTTTTGTAGGGGGCCCGCGTCAGGGAGGGGCCTGCCAAACGGACGATGTGGATATTACATATACATCATGGTGGGGCCCACGACAGCAGCCATGGGACGCTGACCGCCCGCCCGCCGTAGTGCAGCAGGCGCTGCCTGCACTCCTGACACAGTAGCGTTGGTTGCTGTGTTGTTTTATTTTTAATTTTTGGAAATCTCATATTTTTGAGGTTTTTCCCGTGTGGGGCCGGCATCAAGAAAATTCACCCTGCCTATCGTATTCCCCGGCTCGATACCGACAAACAGAGTCCAAAATTGGGCCTGTTTCGGCGCGTAGAAGAAATCCAGGGGACTTTAAATGGTAGAGATCACTGTTTTCTAAGGTATGGCCCGCCCGAAAGTTGGATCAGTTTCATATTTTAGCTCAATGCCTAAAATGAGATGGGTAAGAGGATGGACGGCTTGGATTGAATGCTTACACTAAGGTGGGGCCTATACAAGTGGCTCACCTCAAAAGCTCTCTTTTCTTTTCTTTTTTTTTTATATTTCATCCAGCATCCAGGGGATGTCCAGCGTCCCTGGACCCAATATGCACGTTCAGGTGGACCTTGCTGAGGTGGGCCACCACTAATGGATGAACACATATGAGGTGGGCCCCACTTATAAATGGCTTAGGTAGGATACAAGCCTCATGGTGGGGCTCATTCAAGTGGGCCACTAGGCTACATCATCACAAAAGAAAGAAAAAGAAAGGAAGAGAGAGAGAGAGAGATAGAGAGTGGGATATGCTTATGATGGAGGGCTCCGCCACTATGAGCCCTCCCTTGAAGAAATCATATAATCAAATGGGTCCCTTTACACATGAGACCACCTAAATTGAAAATCAACGGTGGGGATCCTTTTCCCACCAATATGGACGGTCTAGATGACCTTCATAATACCATGAAATAAACATCATGATGGGGTCCATGGGGAATGACCCCATCATGGAATGATCATGATGATCCTAGTGGACCATCGGCCACATCTTGAGGTCCCAAGTGAGATCCAAACCATTGATCGATTGGCCTCACTTATCCCATCTTAAAAATATGAAAAACCGCTATTATCAAGTACCCACCGTTCGATCTTCTTTCTCCTATAGGTTCCTTAGCACCTTATCTTTGATTTCAATGGGTGAGATGAGGAATGGATGACTAGGATGAGAGATGATGGGGTAGGAAAGTGGGCCACCTTGATATTTTTTTTTTATTTTTGGAAGAGAGGGAGAGGCTTGGAGAGCTCATACGTATGGGGTTCTTGCTTGGATTTTTTTGAAAATGAGAAAGAGAGAAAGAGTTGTAAAGGGAGAGAGAGAGAGTGATGGATGGATGTGGTGAGTGATGGGTGTAAGAACTTTTTGACTTTAGTGGCCTTTTGTGTAAGAAAGGCATGGGAGGTGTAAGATATTCTTGACTTTTGAGGCTTACTTGGGAAGGGTGAAAAAGTGATGTGTACTTGAAATGTACTTGACATGTAATGTGATGAGATTGATTGATTGATGGGATTGATGTGACACCTCGTAGAGATTCTCTTGGGTTTCGCAACGCGTGGCATTTTCTCGCACCGAACGTTGGCCCACATCCTTGACTTGGGTATCGCCTCGGCGCACGAGTCACGACATCGGAATCGTAACGACGGCGCGGTCGTTATGGTAAAGGTCTTGAGTTGAGTCGATACGGGTTAACGGTATATGAATCAGGGTCGCGCGTGAATATCGGTTAAGGGTCGAAGGTTGTCGAAATTCGAACGGTAAGACTGCGGAAGTCTACGGAATGGTATAGACTAAGATACGGGTCTTATAGGTCATGTCACATCCTAAACTAGAAAACCAAGCTCATAAAATTTTCGATCGCTGAACACGATGCCGACAGCCTCCGTAGTACCCCATTCTCAGCTTCTAGTGCCTATACGCCAGATTTCGATTCTGAAATCCTGCTAGGAGGATTTTTCAATGTACATTTACCTCGTAAGAAGCATAACCACAAGTTTACCCAAGTCATAAAGGTAACATCATCATCATATATCCACTAATATCAAAACTTTTAAGTACATTGCATAAAAGGAAATACAATAGCAATATCGGAAGCTCCAGAAGTCAGCTGCATGCTTCAAGCTCAACGCTGCTGCAATCTAACACCACTTGCGCGCATCTATCGTGCATAAGCTTATAAAAAGCTTTGAGGGTAGTGAAAGTGTGTATGCATGGTAAGTGCCAAGTATTTAATACAATGTCGTAATCATACAATGTCGAAAATACTGGCAAGATCATGAATCATACGATATTAGAGTAAGCTGAAACACACTGGTAAGTCAATGAGTCATACAATATTAGAATATGCAATGAGGATCGGCTATGCAAATGCGGAATCATAGAGAGCCAAATATTCGATGCCGATGATACAATGCAATATGAAAATCATGAAGAGCCATGAATACCATCAACCTCATTTAGGCTATATAAGTGCAGAAACATAGCAACCCAAAATGCCTATGCCACAGATGTAATGCAATATGAGGTGCGAATGAAATGACCAAGGTGGAGTGAAGTCGGGATGAGAGTACGTAGTATCACATGCTATGGGGGTCCATCACAAGAGACTTCTTTCTAAACCAGTCCCATACCTAAATTTGGATAGCCAGAGTCAATGTGGTGGGCTCCTGAACTCAGGTTAGTCACGCGCTCCAATTGAAATCTTGGCCATTGCAAAGGTATACATAACAGTTAGTTGCACACCACCAGCTCGAGTGGATAATGAATGAATGGTTAAAATGCTTAGTATGCAACTCATTCTCAATAAGTCCACATATCAATACTGTACATCTATAGGATCATCACTGAGGTCTAGTACACTCCAAGCAGGCTACCGTCCCAGTGGGCCTCGCAGCCCAGCAAATGGAAAAGACCTCACTACCTAGCTGTCAGTAGTATACCAATGCTTACCCGGCTCGTCGATAGCGGACCCATTTGGGAGGTAGTCAAACTCAACCTAGCTTACAGCCCCCTCAATCGGGCGGATAAGGCTACACTCCCTCCCAACCGACCACAACATAGTGGGAGATGCGGCCTACTGGTATTCAGTACTCGGGCGCTCATGTATCCACTCAGTCTATACGTTAGGGCGTCTCCTGGCCACGGAGGTTTATGGACTTTCACCCAAGGACATCTAAAGTGCTCAGATGCTCAAACCAAATATTTTCAGTGTCCTATCTAACCATCCACGACATGCCTGTGAAGGCTACGACTCTGATATCGCTAGGGTGTACAGTAATCATGACACACAATGCAAGATGCATGAGTCATGCATTAATCTTACGCATACCATGCGCTTATGTGAGACAATCTCCACTTATCAGGGAGTCTCATAACAACCTGCCTAATGACATATGCAATGGTCAACCACATCTCATAATCAACATACAGATGACGTGTATGGGCATGTACATGATGCTATGTTGTCACATACTCATAATATGTATCGACATTCGGCACTGATAATCACCATCGATAATCAGCATATACATTCGGCCTGATAATTAGCCTTGACAATCGGTTTCAACAATTGGAATCGGCCTCGACAATCGACCTCAACAATTGGAATCGATATCGATAATCAGAATCGGCCTTGACAATCAGAATCGGCCTCGATAATCGGTAATCAGAATTGAACCTCAACAATCGGAATCGAACCTCGACAATCGGAATCGGCCTCGATAATCAGCCTCGACAATTGGAATCGATGTCGATAATTAAAATTAGCCTTGTTAATCGGAATCAGCTTCGATAATCGAAATGTGCCTCGATAATCAGAATTAGTAATTGGCCTAACAAAAGGCCCAAGGGAAGGTCACAATATAGATATTTAATCATCATCACCCATCAAAGTGGACATTTAACTAACATTGCTCCCAAGGAGTGGCCCATATAGAGCCAAACATATAGCGAGCTCATGGCCTCACATAAGGGCCATATGCACATCAAGTGGGCCACATCGCATGGGCCTCTTATACAACACATCAAGCCTCGCCATCTGGGCCTCACATACATCACACTGGGCCTTACTCCTAAGTTACATATACATCACATCGGACCTCATCCATGAGCCTCATATACATTAAATTGGGCCGCTCACACGGGCCTAATATACAACACAATGGGCCACATGACGTGGGCCTAATACACATCTCAATGGGCCGCATGACATAGGCCTTAAATACATCACAATGGGCCACAACCATGTGTCTCTCATGCATCACATCGGTCCTTGCTATCTGGATCGGAAATACATCACAATGGGCCTCATCATATAGGTCGAAAATATATCACAATGGGCCATGAATACATTAAGTCGACCTCATTCAAGGGCTTGGATATATGGTCTTTAAATTCACAACAGGTGGGCCCTGCACATGGGCCATAAATACATCGCAGGGGCCTCATTCCAGGGCCACATATAACTCAATGGCCGCACATATGGGCCGAAAATACATCACGATGAGACACAACCCATGGGCCTTAATACATAATGGGTGGGCCCCATCATATGGGCCTAATATACATGACAGGTGGGCCACGTATACTCAATAAATGGGCCTCATTACATCAAGTGGGCCGCATCAATGGGCCGCACTAATGGGCCTCATATATATCAAGTGGGCCGCATCAATAGGCCATAAATACACAACTGGTGGGCCCTGCACATGGGCCTCAAATACATCACGATGGGCCTCATCACATGGTCTCATATAATCATGAAGTAGGTCGTACCACATAGGCCTCAACAATGGGCCTTAGATACATCAAGTGGGCTGCATCAATGGGCCGCACCATATGGACAGTTTGGATCAAATACGTACACCACGCGAGGGCCACATGGATGGACGGTACGATTATACAACACAACACAAGGTGGGCCACATAAGTGGACGATATAGATGAAACACGTACAACATAGTAGCCCACATAACTTGCTGATGATATACGACATCTGGAAGTTCCTAGACATCTGGGCCGCTGGCCCAGCATCCAACAGATGGACGGTATAGATGAAATATGCAGATCAGGTGGGCCACAAAATGGCTGAATGGTGAGGGTGAAACATATACATCATGGTACAACAACAGATTTGCTGACTGCTGGCCCAATTGACGATGGGCCTGCCTGGTATTTGGGCCAGTCCCCAGGGTAGTGCGGGCCTAAATATAACATCACAGTGGGCCCCACCAAGGCATGGGCCACCTAGGAGATGGGCCAGCCCACCAATTCACCTCAGCCAGATGGACTGATTGGGTAAAATGCATACAATCAGGGTGGGCCAACCCTTAAAATAATCTGGAAAACTGGATGGATGGCTGGATTAAATGCATTTTAGTGGGGTCCCACCACACATGCAGCACGTGCATGGTGTGTGCCCTACATGAAATTTGCATCTATCTCATTCTCTTGCGTAGCCATAAAACGGTCTCTACAAAAGGTTGGACGGTATGGATACAACACATGCATCATGAGGGCCACACTGTCCACGTGTGGACAGCATGGACAAAACATACATCGGTGGGCTCCAAGGGCTGGATGGACACTGATATATCTATACGTCATGGTGGTGTCCACACGTCCCACGTGTGGACGGTGGACTTACAACACATCATCAAGGTGGCCACCCACTTCCGTTCCAGGGATGGACGGTTTGGATGTAACACGTGCATCGTGGTGCATCCAGCACCATCCCATACTAGATGGTGTGGATAGCGCACACGTGCCACAGGAGGCCCACCGTCCTAGCCTTTGGACGGTGGGTACATTCAACACGTAAATCATGTGGGCCCCACGTGATTATTTATTTATTTATTTTATTTCATTTGTTTATTATTATTATTATTATTATTTACAAGCTAGTATCAGCTACTGGACAGCAGGCCGTTCAATGGCCCTGGCCCATCTGGCATCAGACCCTTCAATGGTCTAGATGGCTGGACAATGTGGGTACTGCACACGTGCAGTAAGTGGGGTCCACATTGGTGTGGCCCAGTCTTGGGCCAAAGCTGATATTTGCGTTTTACCTGACAGCAACGCCTGCTGCTGGACAGCAAGGCTGTCCCACCTACTAAACGGTCAGAATCGTCCCTAGATGTGCAATAGGTGTTCCGGCAAAATCGAAAGAGAGAGAGAGGCCCCGCCACTATGGGCCCCTCTAACACATGCATCAATACATACATCAATATGGGTCCAAATCATGTGGGCCTTAAATCAAAATCAAATTATACCACTATGATCATCCACCATTTTTGTTTCTTCATGGTCTGATGAAATTCCTAGCTCCTCGGCTTCAACTTTAAAGGAGGATGATGGGGATTGGATGGTTGGATGGTGAAAATGGGAGATAGGAAGTGGGCTATACAAAGTTCTCTCATGGAGCTTGGACGGTTGCTCTTGGGAGCTTAAAAATGGAGAAATGAGAGAGAGAGAGAGAGAGAGAGAGAGAGAGAGAGAGAGAGAGAGAGAGAGAGAGAGAGAGAGAGAGAGGGATGAATGTGAGTGAGTGATGGAGTGATGGGTGTATACTTGACATATATGGGTTGTAAGAGAGAGAATTGACTTTGAGGTTTCTCTTGTACTTGACATGATGAGATGTGATGTGATTGATTGATGGGATATATTCTCTTGGCTTTGCAAATGCACAACATTTTTCTCGAACTGAACGAGGGCCCACATCTCCTGGCCTGGGTATCGCCTCAGCCTGCGAGACGCGGCGTCGGAACCACGGCGACGGCCCGGTCGCAAGGATACATGTCTCAGGTTGAGCGGACTCAGATTGATAGGGTACAACTAGGGTTACGTGCAAATGCTGATTATAAATTGTGGGTTGTCGAAATTCAACCGGAGGACTGCGGAAGCCTACGGAACGGTACAGGTCTTACAAGTCTCTTGCCATACCGTATCCACTTTTGGAACGTTGAGATAGTAAGTGAATTAGGTGGTGTTGCCAACAACATACTCAAAAGTAGTGTGTTGATGTCTTGGGCAACATTGGGCTAAGGTGATGTATCTAACTTATATCCACAACATCCACCTATTTTTTTAACTCAAAGAAGCAGATTTGAAACTCAAGTGTTGAAACCTGATATAGGGCCATGAGCATCATTATCACCATTGTTCCCTATCCATGAAAGACTGTGGAGAATTTTGGTGCATTCTCTATCCACGAAAGACTCACAAAATCAGCGGTCGCTATCTTTAAATCAATGATTCGTTGTCGTACAAAGTGGGCCACAACGTGGCTAAGGACAAATCATTATACTTGTGTGGCTCCATGGAAAATCTTTTTATGAAATTTTGTTCCAAACACCAACCACAACCGAAATTTCTTAAAAAGGAAAATTCAAGGAAACCAAACTTCATTAACTATCATTGCCTGAACCTTTACGTGGGAAATAGAGTTTCATTAAGGCCTACTTTTTCTTCCATCCTTACATTTCCTTGCAACAAATCCCAAAATCATGGAAGTTTATTAGAGTGCACCCAAAAGTATTATAATAGGATTCATAGGGACCTTAACCATTGGAATTTGGCGCCAAAAAATGCATAGGTCTAACTGAAGATGGGGAACACCCAAAAAGAAATGCCGATATGTTTTAAAAAAATTGGGCTAGTTGCTTCCAATAATTTGAATCATATATGATCTAACTCTATAAATGAGTTGTTATCAACATATGCTTCTACATGGTTAATTGCTTTGATTCTACATGGTTAGATTTTGAATTATGTTTATTTAGATTACAAATTTCGATGTGATTGCAAGTGAAATAAGACAATCAGTTACCCATTTGGGGGCTTCTATGTGGCCAAGCATAGATATAGTATGCTCTTTGATGCATAGAAATCCTTAAATTGTCCATGTTTGGACATAAGGTACAGATTTCTATTATGTTTTTTTTTGATTTTTTCTCGGCTTATGCGTAAAATGTTCTGATTTAAATATTAAGAACTACATAGTGGCTTGATCAAAATCCTTCAAACATTGGGTACATAGGTAGACATTCATATTATATTGTATCGGTGTAGCCACAATTTTTTTTCCCCCTTCTTGTAATGTGGATACATTTTCATTAGGACTACTTGACAATAAGACTAAGGTAGAGTGCAACTTGTTTATCAAGAGTTCAATCTACCTGTGCATATTCACTGGCTTAAGTCAAGAACAAACTTTTCTTAATTTGTAGTAAATGTAGATTGTGTGTATTTTATTAATGAGAATGTGTGCTTCTTTAAGTAGGTTATTGCTGTAAAACAATTGGATGGAGATGGGCTCCAAGGAAATAAGAATTTTTTATTTATTTTTTAATTTTTTTATGGAGGTTCTCATTAGAAGACTATCTTCATGGTAAAGATGGTAATGCTTCCACACTTCATTTAGGCTATTTACTCTATATTTAGTTCAATTTGATATTCACACCAACTGAGCATCCAAACACACCTAAAATGATATGTAATCATGTTTATGTTCAGGTCCAATTTCCTCCTTCTTGGTGAACCTATAAATCTTTATGGAACTGTAAGTTCCCAAAACCTTAAATTAATATTGAATAATTTATATTTTTATCGCTTCATTTATATTTTGTTGTAGAGGTAAATTTGTAACTCCTCAAAACCCGCTATGCCGTAAGACATTACTGTGCATGACGATTCCTAGTATATTAAGTTGCAAATTATTATAAAGAGTTGGTTGCATATCTTTTATTTTTTATAAATATTGTTAATAGTTGGTTGGATGATGAATCTATTTACAAATGTGAATGAAAATAAATAACTTATATAATATGTGTGTGTTGTTATCAATGGAGGATACCTTGTTGAGCGGGACATGAAATTCTTGTAGCTTATGGTATGATGCCCCAATATTGGTTGTATGTTACTAGTGTAGACACTGAAAAATTGGCATCCACTTTGATTTGCGATTTGTATTGTAGATTGGGGGTGATTGCCTGATTATGGATGTTGGAGTCGCCACTAGCCGAATAATCTCGAAATCTCGTGGTTGGCTAGAACCACGAAATACGCAAGGTGAGGGAAATCTGGAGACTTCCCTACCTTAGATTGACTCCTGATCTCTGATCCGAGATTCTGGGTAAGGGACCTCGGTTACAAAGAGAGAATGTGTTAGACACCCTCTCTGCCCGTACAAATGTAAGATCTCTACTGAGTGTGGTAAAACAATCTCAAGGGATGATGAATGTTCTGGCCGAGATAGGACTAGGCATACACATGGATTTCTGATGCGGCGAGATCCGAGATTTTTACAAGCCACAGATCATACGTCCAACGGCGTGTCTAGAAGGCGGATGTGATGATGCTTATGCACAAATGTAAGAAAAATGGACTAGATCACTAGAAATTTCTGATGTGACAGGATCTGATGTACGATAAGTCACAGAGCATACGTTCATTAGAGATCTAGAGAAGCAAGGGGGTTGAGAAGGGAGTAAATGTCATGATGGATGCTTGTCTAATGAATGGATCTTTAGCTTGATCTCTTGAGTAGGCTAGGATGTGGGTTGAACCATGACCAACAAGGCTAGGCTGGGAGGTTAAGATGGCTAGGAAGGCAAGGAGTGGGCTAAGGAGATAGCTGAAAAATCAGGACTTGAGGACTTTGGAGCTCCTCCTCACCCTCACTCTCTTCCTCCCTCTCTCCCTCTCACTCTCCTTTTCACTTGAGCTTGAAAGTGAAGAATGACTCTTGGTGTGTTTTGGTTGTGAGAGGGGGAGGGGTAAGTTATGGTTGGTTGGAGAGAGAGGAATGCCACATGGCACACCCTCATTTGCTATGGGGGTGGTAAAAAGATAAATAGTGAAATCAAGTAGGGTAATTTTGAAGGAAAGTTGACTTTTGGACGCTAGAACAGCTGTTCGCACGAGGCCCACGAGCGGCGAAAATTGAAGTACCATAAGCAGTAGTCAGACTACCGCCCGCGGTAGTCAGACTACCGCTTGGGCTCAGTTCGGGCCGGTTTCACGCGTACAAGCTTTGTACAGTGTGCGGGTTTGCCCATAGGTCTCCTTTCGAGTTTTTCGGCTCAGAAAAGTCAGTTTTGACTTGGGTAAGGGGCATCTGGGTCATGGTATAGGATATAGGCGGGGTTTCATGTGTGCTGAATGGTTTGGATCGTGGTTTTGGGTTGCGGATTGGAGACTTGGAAACTTTGGGTTGGGGTTCGATTTAGGTTGGGATTAGAGATTTGGTTTAAGGTATGATCATGGTTCTCGGACAGTTTTAACCTACTCAAGATTTATCCTGGTTGAGGTGTCTACAGATGCCCCTCTTTGACCTAGGTTGCGAGCAACCGAAGATTAAAGCGAGTGGACACCCCACCCTTCTGGTCAGAAAAAAGGGTAGTGACTCGAATCTGTTGCCTGTCATTGTATCATTGTCAGTCGACTGTTTGGAAAAGAGATGACTTGCACATATCATGAGGGTTGAGAAAAACGTTGTGATTACCTCCTGTGCATTTGTCGCGGCTTTACCGATCACCAATCACAACCCTTTCACGTCTAATTGTTAATAGCATTGGAGGATAAGTCTGAAAAGTAAAGGCCTTTGTGCATTTATCACGGCTTTATGAGGGTTCCCATACTATTTGGTCTGTCGTTCCTTTGGTACGTAATCACCCTAGGAGTATTCAATCTGTTTGATTGTCAAAGTGGTTAGCTACCCTACGCATTGGTGCGGCCTTACGCGGAACTCACTATGCCGACTTGGACTCAATCAAACTTTTCAAATATCCCGGACTAGGAATGTGCGAGTAATCTTTTTCCTTGCAGTCTGCTGATTCTAATGCTTTGGCTACAATGGAATTGTTGTCACTTCGAGTTTGATGGTTCTTTCCATAGATAGATCCACTCATTTTACTAGCATTCGTATGACTATCCAGCTATTGAAATCGGGCCAATCGTACTTGTATCATGTACGAATTTAATCATCCATTGGGGGAACTGGAAGAGATCGAATCTTATTTAGCTGTGTGCACTGGCTGCAACTAGAGAATATAGAAGATTCCTCAGTGTACTGCGTGCCGCATGCGGTGATGAAAACTTTATTTGAAAGATATTCCTTTTGGAGATAGACTCCTTGAGAATTTTATTTGAAAACATATATTTTTTGGATTTTTTAAAAAATATCCGTTCGACTTTGCGGGAGGGCCTCGTTGTCAGGTTTTTATTGTAGAAAAATTTAGATGGCCTCCACTAATAAATTAATGGGGCTTGATAGCTTAAAAGGGACGGACCTCTTTTTGAGGTTATACTCACTGGGAAAAATATTTTTTTATTTTTATTTTTTTATTATTTTTTTTATTTTTATTTTTGGGAGGAGGGGGTATTTTGGTAAATTTTGAAGACTTTGGGACTATTTTGGTGACTATTGAAGACTTAGGACTGTTTTTTGGTAACTGTTAAAGGCTTTAGAGGCTGTTTTGACAACTTTTGAAAATTCGGGACCGTTTTTATAAACCTTTAAGAGTCTGAGATTGCTTTTGAAAATTTTTTAGGCATTATCCAGTGGTTAAAGGCAGAAACCGGTTGCTCTCATCAACCTTAGGGGACAGCCCACTGCCCCATGCACTCTGTCTGTCAGGCGGCAGTCTGGCTACCGCCTGCGTGTCATTTGGACTGCTGGTCCGTTCAGTGCATTGGTTCGTCCAATGTGGCCTTCTCTTCTATTTCATTCTTGCAGTTGGGACGTCCAGGGACCCATTGTGGTCCCTGGAGCTATTTTTGGAGAGGTTTTTCTAGCTCATTTTCTTGCATCATTCTCTTTCTTTCTATTTCAGGTAATCTTAACTAACAAATCTCTGCTGGATCTTTATGGGCCTCCCTTTCAAAGAGCTTTTGGTGGGCTGAATTTTTCCTTGGGTTGGGAGAGAGCCATGATCAGGACCGTTGGATCATCCGGATTTGATCTGAACCGTTGAATCTTGTTGAACTTGTTTTGTTTGGGCCATATGGTTGGCTGGACTATCATTATATTATTATTTTTATTATTTTTTAGTTTTTTGGGTGGACTGGGGTGTGATAAGGAAAGGTGCCCCACCCTTTATTTTGTCATTTTTTTTTATTTTTTTAATTTTTTTTGGGATGATCTGGACCGTCAGATTGATGATTTGGGGCTTATTTGTATGTATGGATGATGTAAATGATGATCGGTTGCTTGTTGTAGATGATGGACGGATGAAATTTTTCAGATGGGCCCCACATCATGATCTTGACCAGTCTAGATGCATGGACGTGGTGAAAGTGGTATTTTTGAATGATAGGTGGATGAGATTTTCAAAGTGGGCCCTACCTCATGATCTTGACTAGTCCAGATGCAGGGATGTGGTGAAAGGACTTATGAAATGTGTACTGGGCCTTTTGGCATGGGCCTGGTGGGCCTTGAACATGGGCTTTTTGAAATAAGCCTTAGACATGGGCTTTTTGAAATGGGCCTTAGACATGGGCCTTTTTGAAATGGGCCTTAGACACGGGCTTTTTGAAATGGGCCTTAGAATGGACTTTTTAAAATGGGCCTTAAAATGGGCTTCCTGAAATGGGCCTTGGAATGGGCTTTTTGAAATGGACCTTGGAATGGGCTTCCTAAAATAGGCCTTGGAATGGGCTTTTTTGAAATGGGCCTTAGACATGGGCTTTTTGAAATGGGCCTTGGAATGGGCTTTTTGAAATGGGCTTCGAAATAGGCTTTTTGAAATTGACTTTTTGAAATGGGCCTTAGAATGAGCCTGTGGGTCTTTCGAGTATACTTACTTGTGAACCTTATCTATGTAGCATGCCTCGTCGTGGTAAAAATGAGGCTAGCTCCTCACGCCAGTCACCTGATCCGTGCTTTGTGCCCCGTGAGGGTTGACATCTGTCCGACATTGCCCAAGAAGGTGGTGCGCCTGCTGTCTTAAGAGGGCGTGGGGTCAGGACGCACTGGCCTGATTGGTTTGAGGATCTGCAACCATTGTTCTTCGAGGTTCTAGAGCGGACCCATTCGCTCACCTATTTCGGGTTCATCTAAGTCGGACAAACATGTCTCTCTTATCTGCTCTGGTTGAGAGGTGACATCCTAAGACCCATACCTTCCAGCTTCTTTTTGGAGAGTGGGGTATTACCTCATATGATGTATACATGCAGCTGAGCCTTCGATATGATGGGAGGTCCGTCCCTTTTGAGGATGACCTTTCGGTGCCTATTGAGGAGGATTGGATGAGTCTATTGGGGATTATGCCAGACGCAGCGGACTTTACTGGTCCTTGCTTCAAACTCCTCTGGTTATTATCGAACTTTGCCAGATGTATCCCTGAAACTGAAGCAGATGTTGTGGTGAAGGCTCGTGCCCTGATTTTGTATACTATGGGTGCGATGATTTTCTGTCACGAGAATGAGCTGGTGAGTTCTTGTTTGTTGTCGCTCGTGACAGATATCACCTTTCCCACACCGTACAATTAGAATGCAGCCCTCTTGGCCCACTTGTACGAAGGGCTGGACAAGGCCAGTCGTTGTATCAGCCGATCCCTGACTGGCTTCTACCCCGTTATCGAGGTGCCCTCTTTGATCTCTGCCTTTTGTAATATTTTCACTGGGGATGAATTGGCTTATCCTTCTCTGACCGTGATTCATGCAGGTCTGCTTCTTCGACCACTTTCCACATTTGACCCCCACCTTGATCGACCATTCGCCTCCCTTTCTTCGCATGATGCTGTGGTACAAGGATAACCACAGCCGTACGCATTTATTTTTTGACCTTGCCTAGAGGTCAAATGTCGATGCCCTTATTCCAAGTGATATGAGTGATCTTGCCCCCTTTATATATATATATATATATATATATATATATATATATATATATATATATATATATATATATATATATATATATATATATATATATATATATATATATATATATATATTGCCCATGTGTTGCCCCCCTTTTTTTTTGCTCAAATCTTCGATTTCCCTTTTTGCAGTTTCTATCCATGCCGTATCTCTGATCAAATGCAGCACTTACTCCTAGGGCCCAGGAAGCTTTTCAGGCTTCTCGTCGACGCCGTATTCTTGAGGATCCTCGTGTGAAGAAATGGTACTTGGGAGAGAGACTTTTCTGGCAGCTGACCGGTAGTCCCATGGTACCACTTAGTCCTTCGTCTTGTCCTTCTGATTGGAGATTGGTGCCCAAAAGAGAGTTGACTGCTGCACTGGAGGGTTATGATGCTAGCGCCTTCATAGATCCATCTAGAGAGTACAGCTCCTGGTGCGAGCAGCATGGTATCGGCCCAATTTTATAGCCTGGCTATGCCCCTAGCGGCGGTGCATGTTTTACTGGAGGAGGGATCCTGGGGCCTCACTTTATTCACCAGGATACTGATGCATATCTTCCTGATGACGACTAGCTTATTGTATCTTGCTTTCTTGTATCCTTAGGTGTACAATCTTCATATTTATAGACTTCAATTTACTGATATTGTTCTCTTTCAATCTTTACTTTTGTACACCTTCAAAATCTCTGTTGGGTGTATGGATGTTTGTTCTAAGGTACCGGCCTACCAAGGTGGACCCCTCCCAAAATGTGGCCGAAAGTGGGCTCGGGCGGTAGTCGAACTGCCGCGGGGGGCAATCGGACTGCCGCCCGCTAACTTTTTTCCTCCCGTTCTGTCCTGTCAGCGCTGCATCAATGACACAGAAATGGCGGGTTTACAGGCAGTGATTGGATTATCGCAGGCGGTAATCGGGGTGCCGCCTCTGTTCATCTTTTCTTCCAGCGACCATCTCCTCTTCCTGTTCATTCTTGCTGACTTGTTTCTGACATTCTTTGCTGTCCCTGTCCGTCCGATCATCTCCTTTGTCCATTCTCCTTTGTCTCCTTCTCTTTGTCTTCTTCCCCCTTTGTCCTCTTTTTTCCTTTTCGGTGTTGATTATGGTCAGCCATGATGGGAGCAATGATGGGCTCATGAATGGTGAGAGAGTTGGTGGGTCCAATAATGGTGGAGGGGATCCATTTATGGAAGAGTTGATGGTGGTTGGTGGAGGAGTAATGGGCTCTTTTGGGGAGATCAATGCTATTTATGGCATTACCCCCTCCACCATTAATGGAGGATGTGAGGTTGGATTGGATGGGATGGAAGGGTTCGATGGGTTCGATGGATCCATGCTAGATGGGCCACCAGGGTTTATGGTTGTGACATTGGTGAGGATGGATGGCTTGGTTGATGGATCAATGACTATGGGTGGTGTGGATGGTGGCATTGCAGTAGTGGATGGCATGGATGGGATGGATTGGACCTGGTGGGGTGGTGGGCCTTATCCGGGCGATTTGCCTGGCTTGGATCTAACTCATGATGGACTTCTCATGAGTGAGTTAGGTCAGATTTTTGGCACAGTTTTTGAGGAGAGGATGAGACAGGAAGCTGTTATCGATGTTCAGGGCACAAGTTTTGTTGGCTCTGCAGGTGTTTCGGCTCCTAGGGCATGTATGTTTCAGTCAGCTCCTGAGGTGACAGTTATTGGTGGCTCGAGCCCGCCTGTTGCTGCTTTTTAGGATAGTTTGCATGATGCGATGGGAGATGTCGGCTTCTTCCATCACCATGAGATAGACTTACTAGACGAGGGGATGCCCATTTTTTGTGACTCTCCTGCTGATTCGGGGATCTTGATCGTTAAGGGAATACCTGTCCGGACCTGTCGGCTGCAGCCTCGTGGTATATGTTCCGAGTGATTGCATCTCTGGATTGAGATTCTGACCGAGTCCAAGATCTTCGAGTTAAGCTCCTTGGGTTTCCAAGAGGTTCTCTACTTGCATCGAGTCCGCCTAGATTGGCGGTTGTTGAGTGCGGCGCTATACGATTGGGTTCCATCCTTGAATTTGTTCTCCTTTAATGACTTGGAGTTGGGCCCATCATTAGAGGAGTTTTCTCGTCTGTCTGGCTTGCCTCTTACTCGGAAGCCCTATGTTCCTTCATCTGAGCTAGTTCGTTCTTCTGATTTGATTGCCTGATTTGGATTTCTTATGGCTCTCCCCACTGCGGGGGGTGGGGTTGGTGAGTTGTCACTTGAGATGTTGTATGACCGCTGCTCTACCTCTCGAGGCACCCCTGGATTCGATCTTCAGCTTCAGTGCCTGAATGCGCTGATATTTTGTGTCTTGGCTGAGTTGCTCTTCTCATGATGGAGACAGTCGTCATTGGGAGCTTTATTGTACGTATTCCATCGTATATTGCATCGTAGGAGCATCATTTTCATGGTGCTGGCTGAGCTCTTCTTAGGGCTGACTGAGTGCTCTTTCAGACGTACTCGCATCTTACGGGGTTGCTGCTCATTCCTTCAAGTACTCTTTACTCTGCTCCCTTTTCTTTTTTTTTTGCATCTTAAGTTTGATTTATTCCTCCTCAGGTGTGGTTATGGGAACATCTTTGTATGACTCCTGTACTTACTTGGCCTGATTCCCTCTGGTGTTGAGGCCACTGAGCCATTGTACCGCCGCATGCTCTCTCAAATTCAGGGATGAGAGGTTAATTGGGAGGCTACCTGGCACTGTCGCCCACCGCTGATCAGCAGTGCGGCTCGCACTCCCTTGCTGTTGTTAGGTCTTTGGGGATACTGCTCTTATCATCCTGTGTGATTTCTTCGTCAGTTTGGCTTTTGGCAGGACATCCTAGAGTTTGCCTTTTTTGGATTTGGCCATGCTTCTTTTCCTTCCGACCTGATTGCCTTGTACAGACTGGTTTGGATTTCCTGGCAGGGGTCCTTAGATGCGGCGATGCTAGAGCTTGAGTCCTGGGCTCCCCCTTTGGCCACCGTGCCGTATCAGAGGTGGGTTGCGAAGAAATCTCTTTATCGACAGGTTCCGGGCTGGCACTTGGAAGATGAGGCTGCTGATCGGGACATGGTGGGTGATACTACTTCATCCTTTTCATGTGTTGTTGACTCGTTCGAGGCTTTTGAGGAGCGCCCTTCATTTATCCATCCTTCTTGTTGGCCACACATGGCCACTTGATCAGCGAGATTGCTGTCCTTCGACACACATGCGAGGACATGGCTCGTCGTCTGGCAATGGGGCGGTGATATGATGAGAGTATGCTCTCGACGCACCGCCTAGAGAGGGATGAGGCCTTCTACCTGCGCATGAAGATAGAGAGTCTTAGGTAGAGATTATCGAAGTATGAGGGATAGTAGCTTACCTGTGATGTTTGATGCCGACTAACTGTTTTACGTGCCTGAAACCTTTGTTGTTGTTATTTTTTTTTTTTTGTGTTTTTAGCCCTTTTTTGAAAGTAGGAAGACAAAATACTTGCAAGAAAATTTTAAAGGAATAAAAGAAAATTTTTGTTTGTGCCAAATGTTAATGTTTGCTTGTGTTTGGATTCGTGCTTTGGATGATCAGGATCAGAATCTTGGGCTTAGCCCATGTTGTTTGCAGTATCCTAGATTGTGTTTTTAAGGTCTTGGTTCCTTAAGAAGGTGTTCGGGATCGCATCCCGCGGATTTGAGCAGAGTCTGATAGAGAACTGATCCATAAATGATCTTTCCTTTGTGTCTCATTAGGGCACTTATTGCTTCGGCTTTTTCTGTACCTGCACTTTTATTTTATTTTTTATTTTCCTTGCTGTTTTTACCCGTAGCGCCTTCTCAGGTTTTCAATACGTCCAACTTTTTCTCGTCATTTTTTGCCCGTAGCGTCCTCTCGAATTTTCGCTACGTCCCGGGCTTTTGATCTTTCCTACCCCTTGGCAGCTATGTTGTTTTTACCCTTGGCGACTTTTCAGATTTTCACCAAGTCCGCTACATGCCCGCTATTTTTACTCGAGCCGCCCTTCGGGTTTTCAACTCGTCCTTTTTACTTAGGCATGTCATTTGCTTCTTTTTTCTTTTTTTTTTTCCTTTGGTGCGCCAGGGGTGATGGAGGAGGCAGAGAGACTTCCTTCATTGCCGGCCAACTGATTACTATCCTGTCATTGTCTTTGAGTACAATCGTAAGCTGCTCTTGGTGAGGGAGGAATTTATTTTATTCTTTCCGGGGTCTTATTTTCTTTTTTTTTTTTTTGCTTTTGCTTTTATCTTCTCTTCTTTTGCTTCTTTTCCTTTTTTATTTTGGGGATAGACAATTGGTTTTTTCTGACGGGGGAAGTGGTGGATATACCCCCTTTTTCTCCTTTTTTTTGGGCGGGGAAATGATGGGTGCAGCTTTGCGATTGTAATCAATGAAAAAATCAGGTAGGGTTATCCATGATAGATTTTCACGTTGTCGGTATTGATAGGCTCGGGAAGATCTTCTCCTTTCAGACTGGTGAGCCAGAGAGCGCCTCCTGGGAGCACTTCTCGGATGATTAGTAGTCCCTCCTACAAGGGTTTGAATTTTTCTTTGGAATTTGGTAAGTGCAGTGGCAAGATACGCTTCATGACCATGTCGCCGATTTTAAAACTTCTTTTGCGGACCCTTTTGTTGTAGGCTCGAGCGATCCTTCTTTGATAACATTGGGAGTGGTTTCGCACCCGCATGCGCTTTTCATCTGCTAGATGCTGTTGATTGTATCTTGCTTGTAACCACTCGCCCTCCTCGACTTTACTTTCTAGCAATATCCATAGTGATAGAATTTCGATCTCAACTAGTAGTACGTCCTCCATTCCGTATGTAAGCTCATATGGAGTTGCGCCTGTAGCAGACCGTACAGACGTTCAATAGGCCCAAAGTGCGTAGGGAACTATCTCCGACCAGTCGTGATATATTTTCACCATTTTTTTCAGGATTCAAATGATAGTCTTGTTGGCAGCTTCGACTCCACCGTTCATTTGAGGACGGTAGGGGCTTCACCGTTGGGGTTGGATTTTGAACTTGTCGAGGAAATCGCCCATCCTTTTATTGACGAACGGAGTTCCGTTGTCAGTAATGATGGCCTGAGGGACCCCGTAACGGCTGATGATGTTGTTCTTCATAAACTTTACTACATGAGATACTACGATGGTAGTGTAGGATGCTGTCTCTATCCACTTGGTGAAATAGTCCACTGCTACTAGGATGTATTCATGCCCATTTGAAGCTTTAAGGCTGATTTTGCCGATGATGTCTAGCCCCCATACAGAGAAGGGCCATGGAGATGTTAGGTTGTAGAGTTCGGATGTAGGGGCATGGATCTAGTTTGCATGTTCCTGACACTTGAAACATTTCCTGACATGCTTGCAGCAATCTGTCTCCATTGTGAGCCAATATAGCCAAGTCGAAGATCTTTTTCGCCATCATGTGCCCATTCATGTGTGGACCGCATAGTCCCTAATGGATTTCTGACATAACATGTGTTGCTTCTATTTCATCCACGCAGCGAAGAAGGACTTGATTGAAGGATCGCTTGTAGAGGATGTTTCCGGTAATTACAAATTGCGATACCAGCCGTTGTATAGTGCGACGATCTATCAGAGTTTCACCTTTTGGGTACTTCTGGTGCTTGAGATACTCCTTGATGTCTGTATACCACGACCGATCATTTGAGGGAAGATCAGCTTCATTGATCTGCAGGCAGAATGCGGGCTCCTCCTGAAGTTCGACAATGAGTTCCCATTCAGCAACTCCCCTTGGGATTTCCAGCATTGAGGCGAGGGTAGCCAAAGCGTTTGCAAATTGATTCTTCACTCAGGGCATGTAAGAGAAAGTTATCTCCTCGAACTCTTTGATTAAATCCTACAGATAGACATGATACGGGAACGACTTCTCGTCCTTGGTCTCCCAGTCATCGTTTCTCTGATTGATGATAAGTTGCGTGTAACATCCCAAAAATCGGGGGGTCGAGCAAAAACCCAACTCCCGAGTTTCAAAATGTTATTTATGCAACATAGATATGTGTGATTGAATGTTGTCTGTGATAATGTATTAAACATGAGTGAGATTAAGCTAGAACAACATATCATACTCCAGAGACAGTTAAATTAACAAGCGGAAGACTGTGATAGTATGTATAACATATATAAACTGTCGTATGTCTCCAGAGTGTGAATATGTTACCAGGTTATATACATACATGTATACTCCAAAAGTAGACAAAACGAATATACATAAGTGCGCTAAAAATATGAAATGACAAGTGCCAAGGCATTTACTCAACCTCTCTGTAATCCCGTCAATCAGAACACGCATAAAGGAGAGATCCTCCTCATCATCATCAAATCCAGCTCCGCCTCACAGGCCACGCCATCATCTGCAATCACAAAAAGGGACTGGTGGGTGTCCGGAAACACCATCCCGTAACGTGGGAGTGAGTGATAAACTCAGTGGAATAAGAGAGCAGAGATTAGCATGTTATCAAATCAATCATGCGCTAATAGTAAAGCAGTAATTCACACAATCCTAATACTGTTATTAATGCAATATGACATGACGTGATGTATGCCCTCACCGACGATCTCCCTCATACGGCACCATCTTACGACCGCGGCATGCAATCGACCCTCAAGTGCTCCACATCTTCCAGGCACATCCAATGGTATGGTGATATGATTTTCGAGTTGTTATTAGTCCATTCAAACAGCAGGATTGGGAAACTAAGGTACTTCCCTTATATCAATCCCAACACAGATCCTGTCTAGGGTCGTCACTCCTAGTAATCTCATACGAGGTATATTTTGTAGGTCGTTGCAAGGGCTGTCAGGGCTATTGCACGCACTCGTTTCTCCGCTCCCCCATCACCTTATCAATACAGGCCTATTGTACTCTACTGCTACTGAAGGGTCGTCGCCTCCCGTAGACTCAGAATATGCTCGCGGTCACTACAAAGGGCTGCCAGGGCTGTTGCTCCCACTCGTTGCACCGCTCCCCCATCACCTTATCAATGTAGGCCGACAGCAAGAATATAGTGTTCCATACCACCATAATCTGCTCACGAGTCTAGGTGCTCACTGGTCACTACGGGGAGGTTTGTGGCCCCAGCGTAGGCAGCTCGACCACGGTGTCCCATACCACCATGCCCGACTCATGAGTCTTTATGGATCAAGGTACCATGGTTAACAGGGTTTACAATGGTAAGTTCAGTACCCTAGGTTCAAGCAGTTATGACTCATGCAGGGTGAACATACATCGGCCAGTCGGGTTACTTGACGGGCTCGACTACCACGATCGCATCTCAAGTCGAACGACATGAAGTGCGTAAAACACTTCGCGTGGCCTAACCACTACTGCCAACTCCAGAACATGACTCGCGTTCATCGGCGCGTCGTTCGTGGCGAAGATAAGCTAACCACGAATTCGCTCGGTTACCGACTGCCTGGACTAGGCATAGTCCTAAACAATCATAAATCCACATCAGCAGTTGTGTAAGGGTAATGGAAATGAAATACAACCATGTGAGCATGTTAACACATGTTATAACGTACAACTTAAGTAAATCATCCAGCATATGCATTTCATACATATAATGAAATCATGCATATAGCTATCATGTAGGAAATCATTTACATCAGCATTTTAATTGAGAAATCAATCTCAAACTAATTCATAACACCATTTAATTAAATACATACTAATACAAACTTTTATACAAACACTTACACTACACACTTAAGTCTACATATAGTATGTCGACTCGAAGTGTGCATTTAGGAGAATCTCTTCACCAAACTAATTATGCACGTATTCCTAATATTCTAATGCGACAATAAACCATGTCAATCACATCAGCAAAATATGAATGAAAACAGTACTTCCTACAAATGACTAAAATGCCCTAAATCTCATATTCTTCGTTGGTTTACGAAACAGGAAACGGACAGCATGTTGTACATGTCAAACGGCGTTGCCGTCAAGAATCTACTATTAAACGACATTAAAAGCGTTGAAAACAGTCAATCAAAGCGTCTAATATCCACACCTTTTTCTCCTACAAGCGTATCAATTCGAACGGAGCGTATACGCTTCGTCTACGGCGAATAGGGAGCCTAATACACAAGATCCATAAGCTACTTCGCTATGGAAACAAAGGAACCTCAAATCAGCAACTATTTAAGGTATTTGCTTACCTAGAATCGCGGTGTAATCGCCGGAAAAGCGATAGAGGTGCGTTGCTTAAGCACGTGCAACACGTAGCACAAGTAGCAGGAAGAACTCTCCCACTCTCTCTCACAATCTCTCACTTTTCTCTCACACAAGCTAGGGTTTCTAGCAAATTCGGATGTGTGAGAGAAGTGAGGGTTTCAACCCCTTTTATAACCCAAAACATGCCCAAAATAGGCTTGGGAACAATGTTTACTTGGTGCCTAACCAAATCGGAGATGTTTTGGTCCAAAAGAGCATTTCTGGAGGTCCCCTGGCCAAATGCGGTCGGACTTAAGCTCATGCATACTGGATCTAGCACTCATCCAGTTTTCAGACCGGTAGGGTTCCCAAATCGCATGTGGCGGTCCAGTTTCAGTTTAACGGTCATCGCACCAAGATCAGGCATATAAGTCTCGTGATATGAAATAGAAATGTTTTTTGATCCAAGGGTGTAATTTGGCTGAATTCTGACGGTCAGAACGTTCAATATTGATGCGTCAAATCGTGTGCCAGATTTGAATTTTAAATTCCAATTCTAACCCTATTCTCACTCTCTTCACTCCAGGCTCAATGAAATAGCCTCTAAATGTCAGTTGGACTTGATTTTCGAAACGATTGCCAAGCCCAGCTAAGTGGTCATAACGGTCTAAGATGGTAGGTATTGGACTTTTGACACGCGGTCTAGATCCAATACAAAGTTTCAAAGAGGTCCCGAGAACAAACCGGTTTAGAGTTTGATCCGAGGCTTTAGAGCATTATAGCACCATTGGTTCAACTCGCTTTGGGCCTTGTAGAACGTATTTAAAGTGATCAGGGACTATTTCCCAGCTACTTTAGCGTCGCGCTAGCTAACTTACACTTATTTTCCAAAGGAATTAATCCTACGTGATTTCTTTGGCTATGGAATTGGGTTCTGAGCAATTTCTCAAGTGTTTTAGTTAACCCATTGCCTAAGGACGCCTAATCCCAGATTAGCCAAAATCCGGGGTGTTACAATCTACCCCCCTTTAAACACAATGTCGTCCCCAACATTGGCGAAGGGCAAGGAATACTTTTCTAAGGGAGGTTCAATCCTACTTAATCACCTAATCGTACGTTTATCCTAACTCAATGGTTTTGATCTTGGGTCAGTGGGGAGGAGGCCGACCACATTTCCGCTATGCCACTCTGATCGAACGGGAGCGTTGACTAACCTAACCGGATTGGACTCCATACGTTCTACCCCCTTAAAACTTGGTTTTACTTAAGTTCAAGAATCTATGCATCGCTCCGTATATCGAAACGAGGCGCAACTTAGGGGCTATGCTTAACCTAAAATGGAAACAACCTCTCATTACAGTGGTTTTCCCTTCGCTAATGATGCGTTCTATGGCATTGGTATCTATGATCATAGAGATGAGCCTAATCTCTATTGTGGTTAAGGTCAGGGGCAGGTATGAGTTGGTGGCAAGATGTCGAATTCTCTACTGGCTTTAAGTCCTTGCCATTTCCCAAAGGCAATGTGATCCCGTTTGGTTGTAGGTGGTTGGGCCATCATGGAAGAAAGGTTGTGTAGTGAGTCTGAGCCGGATACATTAACCTTCTGCCGAGACTCTGACAGAAAATTCTTCGTATCAGTTCTTAATTCTAGCCGATGCCGACCCTCTGCTTGATCAGAGCATTGGATTTATTGGTAACCACTAGGATTAAGAAGTCGATTCAAACCGCGAATACATCGCTTACAAGTAGTTCCTTTATTCCGTATTCCCGAATGCAATAAGTCCTTGGGAAAGGCAATTCTAAGGGGCGTGCTAGTTCATTCTAAGTTCAATCTGAGGGATTTTTAAATTTTTCCTGAGAGTGAATGGTTCTAAGTTAAAAACACTTTTCTATGGGTTACAACAGAAATCTATAAGTAAGAAGGGGATCTATCGAAGGAATAAGGTTCTACTTCAACCAAATCTAACCTACAATTCCTTAGCATATACAGGCTTTACACTACTTAAGGTAACTAGTAGGCTAGTCTATAACTCAGTAGCTATAATCCAAAGCCTAAGATTATATGGTAAATGGTTCCATACCATTACTAATACAGGGAATTGCTCTATCGCTTAGGGTCAAGATTATCGAAATAAAACTGGCTTTCCTATATCGTCAGATCCTTTAAATCTAGGAGTGCTAACACTAGGTCCAAACGCCAAGGGCTGATTGTATGAAATGAAACTACATTCCTAATCCCATGTTGGGATTGGAAGTGACATGCTTGGTTGGAGGGTGGGGTGGGATAAAAACTAATTTGTAGGCTGAATCCTGGGAGTTACAATACTCCCAATCTAGGGACAATACCATACAACAAACGAACGGCATGCACTCCATTCAACAAAATTTAGCTATATTAAGCCCAAACCACTAACACAAACACATTTTCTACCTAACAACAACAAAACACAGAAATTTTAAACGGCAATCAAACAAGCGAAGAACGTGGAGAAATGGGATGGGTAAGCAGGTTTCTGTGAGTCTGAGGATCAAATAAAAGGGACATGAGAGAGAGGACAATGAAAAGGGAGAAAAAGGCTGAATTAACCTTAACAATAGCCATGAAAAGAGGAGGAATTGTGGAGAAATGGTTTCCCAATTAGACAGAATGAAATCTAGGCGTTATAGAGGGATGCTTCAAGCTCCCCTAGGATGTATTTTTAGAGAGAAAAGAGAATGAAAAAGGGGAATGGAGCACCTCACGATTTCAGGTCGATTTGGGGGTTTTAAAAGCTCCAAATGATGAAATCTTCAAGAGGGAGGGCTGCAAATCACTTTGGAGTGATGGAGAGTGGTCGTTTTTGGCCAAGGAAGGATTTGGGAGTGATTTGAAATCACGATTTTTGGAATAGGGCAGCTGAAAACGAAAATGGGGCTAGGGAAGGGGCTGTTTGTGAAGGACGTACCCATATTTGGAGTTTTCTTCAGATGGACCATACATGGGAGGGGTACACCACCCAAAATAGGGTGTGCGCCCAAAAATTACCTCAAGTGGGCCCCACCGGACGACGATGCATCGCCGGCCATCTTGCACGGTGGCCGGTGGGACCATATGGGTCTGGTCCCCCATGGTCCAGGGACCCCAAAAATGTATGGTCTCCACCTTGGTTCATTCTAGATTGCCCTATATGGGTCCAAAGATGCATTCGGGGCTTTCCGGGGCCAATCTATAATCTCGAATACAAACCCCTATCATGCAGCATATTATTTTGGGGTAGAAGGAGCTAGTACATCCATCTAGACCATTAGTTGCTAAAGAAAGAGAAGTTAGAATGACCTTATGGTCATTTTTCATAAAATTTTAAAATTTACTGTAAAATTTTATCGAAGTATGATTTTATGTTATTTTCACATTAGGATTGATGCCTAACATGAAAAATATAAGAAAGAATTGAAGATTGGAATGATGAGAGGAAGAATTTTAAAGATTTTAGGTGAAATGGGGTTTTTAAGCCCTGACGATTGAATACAGGGGTTGTGGTTGCTCCACAACCCAATGATTCACATTTACGGATTTAGAATCATTCAAGAATGTCTCAACCCACTTACCTACAACCTAGGAGCTATTCGGATTGCTTTAGCGACCCTAGATGCGTTACGAACTCGATCACGCGATCGATATGAATAGTCTTCACATATTAGCGAATTTGCGATCCTATCAGAGTTTCTAGACCCTTCTCTCACCCACCTAAGTCAAAGGAAGCGACAGCGTACGTCGCGTGACCATAACCCAGGCCCGGTTTAATCCAAATCATGCTCTGATCCATCTGTAACATCTCAAAAATCGGGGGGTCGAGCAAAAACCCAACTCCCGAGTTTCAAAATGTTATTTATGCAACATAGATATGTGTGATTGAATGTTTTCTGTGATAATGTATTAAACATGAGTGAGATTAAGCTAGAACAGCATATCATACTCCAGAGACAGTTAAATTAACAAGCGAAAGACTGTGATAGTATGTATAACATATATAAACTGTCGTATGTCTCCAGAGTGTGAATATGTTACCAGGTTATATACATACATGTATACACCAAAAGTAGACAAAATGAATATACACGAGTGCGCTAAAAATATGAAATGACAAGTGCCAAGGCATTTACTCAACCTCCCTGTAATCCCGTCAATCAGAACACGCATAAAGGAGAGATCCTCCTCATCATCATCAAATCCAGCTCCGCCTCACAGGCCGTGCCATCATCTGCAATCACAAAAAGGGACTGGTGGGTGTCCGGAAACACCATCTCGTAACGTGGGAGTGAGTGATAAACTCAGTGGAATAAGAGAGAAGAGATTAGCATGTTATCAAATCAATCATGCGGTAATAGTAAAGCAGTAATTCACACAATCCTAATACTGTTGTTAATGTAATATGACATGACGTGATGTATGCCCTCACCGACGATCTCCCTCATACGGCACCATCTTACTACCGCGGCATGCAATCGACCCTCAAGTGCTCGACATCTTCCAGGCACATGTAATGGTATGGTGATATGATTTTCGAGTAGTTATTAGTCCATTCAAACAGCAGGATTGGGAAACTAAGGTACTTCCCTTATATCAATCCCAACACAGATCCTGTCTAGGGTCGTCACTCCTAGTAATCTCATACGAGGTGTATTTTGTAGGTCGCTGTAAGGGCTGCTAGGGCTGTTGCACGTACTCGTTGCTCCGCTCCCCCATCACTTTATCAATACAGGCCTACTGTACTCTACTGCTACTGAAGGGTCGTCGCCTCCCGTAGACTCAGAATATGCTCGCGGTCACTACAAAGGGCTGTCAGGGCTGTTGCTCCCACTCGTTGCACCGATCCCCCATCACCTTATCAATGTAGGCCGACCGCAAGAATATAGTGTCCCATACCACCATAATCTGCTCATGAGTCTAGGTGCTCACTGGTCACTACGGGGAGGTTTGTGGCCCCAGCATAGGCCGACAGCTCGACCACGGTGTCCCATACCACCATGCCCGGCTCATGAGTCTTTATGGATGAAGGTACCATAGTTAACAGGGTTTACAATGGTAAGTTCAGTACCCTAAGTTCAAGCAGTTATGACTCATGCAGGGTGAACATACATCGGCCAGTCGGGTTACTTGACGGGCTCGACTACCACGATCGCATCTCAAGTCGAACGAAATAAAGTGCGTAAAACACTTCGCGTGGCCTAACCACTGCCGCCAACTCCAGAACACGACTCGCGTTCATCGGCGCGTCGTTTGTGGCGAAGATAAGCTAACCACGAATTCGCTCGGTTACCGACTGCCTGGACTAGGCATAGTCCCAAACAATCATAAATCCACATCAACAGTTGTGTAAGGGTAATGGAAATGAAATACAACCATGTGAGCATGTTAACACATGTTATAACGTACAACTTAAGTAAATCATCCAGCATATGCATTTCATACATATAATGAAATCATGCATATAGCTATCATGTAGGAAATCATTTACATCAGCATTTTAATTGAGAAATCAATCTCAAACTAATTCATAACACCATTTAATTCAATACATACTAATACAAACATTTATACAAACACTTACACTACACACTTAAGTCTACATATAGTATGTCGACCCGAAGTGCACATTTAGGCGAATCTCTTCGCCAAACTAATTATGCACGTATTCCTAACATTCTACTGCGACAATAAACCATGTTAATCACATTAGCAAAATATGAATGAAAACAGTACTTCCTACAAATGACTAAAATGCCCTAAATCTCATATTCTTCGTTGGTTTACGAAACAGGAAACGGACAGCATGTTGTACATGTCAAACGGTGTTGCTGTCAAGAATCTACTATTAAAATACATTGAAAGCGTTGAAAACAGTCAATCAAAGCGTCTAATATCCGCACCTTTTTCTCCTACAAGCGTATCAATTCGAACGGAGCGTATACGCTTCGTCTACGGCGAATAGGGAGCCTAATACACAAGATCCATAAGCTACTTCGCTATGGAAATAAAGGAACCTCAAATCAGTAATTATTTAGAGTATTTTCTTACCTAGAATCGCGGTGTAATCGCCGGGAAAGCGATAGAGGTGCGTTGCTTAAGCACGTGCAACACATAGCACAAGTAGCAGGAAGAACTCTCCTACTCTCTCTCACAATCTCTCACCTTTTCTCTCACACAAGCTAGGGTTTCTAGAAAATTCGGATGTGTGAGAGAAGTGAGGGTTTCAACCCCTTTTATAACCCAAAACATGCCCAAAATAGGCTTGAGAACAATGTTTACTTGGTGCCTAACCAAATCGGAGATGTTTCGGTCCAAAAGAACATTTCTGGAGGTCCCCTGGCCAAATGCGGTTGGACTTAAGCTCATGCATACTGGATCTAGTACTCATCCAGTTTTCAGACCAGTAGGGTTCCCAAATCGCACGTGGCGGTCCAGTTTCAGTTTAACGGTCATCGCACCAAGATCAGGCCTATAAGTCTCGTGATATGAAATAGAAATTTTTCCTGATCCAAGGGTGTAATTTGGCTGAATTCTGATGGTTAGAACGCTCAATACTGATGCGTCAAATCGTGTGCCAGATTTGAATTTCAAATTCCAATTCTAACCCTATTCTCACTCTCTTCACTCCAGGCTCAATGAAATAGCTTCTGAATGTCAGTTGGACTTGATTTTTGAAACGATTGCCAAGTCCAGCTAAGTGGTCATAACGGTCTAAGATGGTAGGTATCGAAATTTCGACGCGCGGTCTAGATCCAATACAAAGTTTCAAAGAGGTCCCGAGAACAAACCAGTTTGGAGTTTGATCCGAGGCTTTAGAGCATTATAGCACCATTGGTTCCACTCGCTTTGGGCCTTGTAGAACGTATTTAAAGTGATCAGGGACTATTTCCCAGCTACTTTAGCGTCGCGCTAGCTAACTTACACTTATTTTCCAAAGGAATTAATCCTACGTGATTTCTTTGGCTATGGAATTGGGTTCTGAGCGATTTCTCAGCTGTTTTAGTTAACCCATTGTCTAAGGACGTATAATCCCAGATTAGCCAAAATCCGGGGTGTTACATTGCGAGTCCCCAAACACCCATAATTTCTTCACATTAAGGATAATGGCTTGTCTTAGAACAGCAATGCATGCTTCGTATTCTGCTACGTTGTTAGTGCACTGGAATGCTAGTCTTCTGGATATGGAAACTGGGACGTCTTCAGGAGAGTAGAGTATGGCGCGTACTCCACTTCCTTTCGAGTTTGCAGCTCCGTCAAAGAAGAGTGTCCATTCTCCTGCCTCTCTTTTCTCTTCTTCCTCAATTAGGAGGATGTCCTCATCAGGGAAGAAGGTCTTCAATGGTTGGTAGTCGGGTAGGGAATGTGCGGCTAGATGATCGGCCAGTGCTTGCCCCTTAATTGCCTTCTAAGTGACATAAGTGATGTGGAACTCAGAAAGCAATAATTGTCATTTTACAATCCTACCCGTTAGTGCTAGTTTCTCGAACAAGTACTTTAATGGGTCCATGCGAGTGAGCAGAAGGACTGAGTAAGTGATCATGTACTGTTATAGCCGCTGTGTTACCTAGACTAGGGCGAGATACATTTTCTCTAAGCTGGAGTATTTGGCTTCATAGCTCATGAAGCGTCTACTCAGATAGTAGATCGCCTGCTCTTTTCTTCCTGTGTCATCGTGTTGGCTAAGAACACATCCAATTGCTTCTGCTACGATGGAGACGTATAACAGCAATGGCCTTCCTGGAACAGGTGACATCAGTACTGGAGGGTTTAGCAGGTACCCTTCGATTTTGTCGAAGGCCGCTTGACAATCATCATTCCATTCCTTTGGCGAGTTCTTCCGTAGGAGCTTGAATATGGGCTCACAGACTGAAGTGAGCTGTGCGATGAATCAGCTAATATATTGGATTCGCCCGAGGAAGCCTCGAATTTCTTTCTTCGATTTGGGTGGTGGCATTTCGATGATTACTTTGATCTTGGTTTCATTTACTCGAATACCATCCTTGCTGACGATGAAGCCCAACAATTTACCCCCGGTTACCCCGAAGACACATTTTTGTGGATTGAGTTGGAGCTTGAATTTTTTTAGCCTGTCGAAGAGCTTCTCGAGGTATTCGAAGTGTCCTTCGATCATGCGAGACTTGACGATCATGTCGTTCACATAGACTTTCATTTCCTGGTTTATCATGTCGTGGAATAAGGCAGTCATGGCTCGCTGATATGTAACTCCTGCATTCTTCAATCTGAAGGGCATGACCTGGTAGTAGAAAGTTCCCCATGGTGTGATGAAGGAGGTCTTCTCGCGATCCTCGATGGCCATTTTAATCTATTTATATCTGGAGAATTCATCCTTGAAGGAGAAGATGTAAGACTTGTATCCTAATCCGTACTGTTCCGTAGCTTCTCGCGATCCTTCTCATCAAATTTCTGCAATCCGTGACCTATAGTCGACGTTGTGCACGACCATAAGTCGTATCATATATATTTGAGTCGGCTTAATCCAAGACTTGTATCATTGCGACCGTACCGTTGCCGCGGTTCCAACGCCGTGACTCATGTACCGATCCGATACGCTGACTAAGAGATGTGGGTCGGCGTTTATTTCGAGAAAATGACGCGCGTTTATATTCCTAAGAGAATCTCTACAAGTGTCAAATCAATCCTATCAATCAATCACCCATCAATCACTTTATGTCAAGTACACATCACCTTTCACCCTATCTCCAAGCAACCACTAAAGTCAACTCCTTTCACCCTCTCTCTTACACCACCTTACATGTCAAGTACCACATCCATCACTCACCTCCCCCTTTCACCCATCACACCCATCCCTCATCTCCTTACATCCCATCTCTCTCTCTCTCTCTCTCTCTCTCTCTCTCTCTCTCTCTCTCTCTCTCTCATTTCCCAAGCAACAAACCTAAGAAAGAGAGCACCCCCACGTCTATGCATTCCCATGAGAAAAAAATGTGTGATTTTGGTGGCCCACTTTTCCATCCCAAAACCTCTCATCTTAGCCATTCATTTTTCATCTCCACCATCAAAGTGAAGCTCTAGGAGAGTAGCTCTCCAATGGACCAAGAAGATTAAGTGGTGGGTGTTTCCATAAGCTAGATTTTCATATTTCTAAGATGGGCCAAGTGAGGCCTACCGATCAATGGTATGGATCTCACTTTGGACTCTAAGATGTGGCCGATGGCCCATCTTGATCATCAATATCATTCCATGATGGGGCCATTCTCCATGGACCCCATCATGATGTGTACTTTACTTGCGTTAAAGAGGTCATCTAGACCGTCCATTTTTAGTGGAGAATGATCTCCACCATTGATCTTTGAATTGGTGGGTCCACTTGTATTAGGGCCCACTCGATGTACAATTGAATGCAAGGGAGGGCTCATAGTGGCGGAGCCCTCCATCACGCGTGTCCCACTCTTTTACTCTCTCTCTTCCTCTCCTTTTTATTTATTTTTCTTGCATGTTGATGTGGCCATGTGGCCCACTTGAATGAGCCCCACCACGAAATATGTATTTTATCCAAGCCGTCCATGAGTGGGGCCCATCTTAGATGTATCATCCATCTTGTGATGGCCACCTAAACAAAAAAGAAAAAGAGGAGAAAAGAAACGTCCACCTTGATGAATGTTTCTAATCCAAACCATTGGCTTGTTTCAAAGCCTTTGGAAAGGGACCGCTTGCATAGGCCCCGCCTCGATGAATGTTTCTAATCCAAACCATCCACCTCACTCCATGACTCATTTTAGGCATTGAGCCGAAAAATGAGGTTGATTGGGGTATTCAGTGGGCCATAGTGTTGAAAATAGTATCATTACCATTGAAATCCACCCAGATCTTTCTTACATGCTGAAGAAGGCCCAATATTGGTCTTGATTGAATGGTCATGGGCAGAGGAATCTAATGGCTGAGATAGATCTGTCCGATGCGGGCCCTATATGTGGGAAACCACAGAATCATTGTTTTTTTTTTTAAAAAAAAAAACACAACACATGCAGCAGGCCTGCTGTTGCCAGAGGCACAGGCAGTGCCTGCGCATGCAGGCGATGTCCCAGTAGGGACCCACGGCCCTGTATGTGGGCCCCATCTGATGTGTATTTTGTATCCACGCCATCCATAAGGTGGCCCACCCTCTAAGGTGGGCCCTCTCCAAAAATGAGGTACATCCAAAGCTCAGGTGGCCCACACTGTAGTAAACAGTGAGATTGAACGTCTAACATTGAAACCCATTTTCGGTTCACAGAAGTTTTGAATCAATACGAAGTTTATTTTTACTCTTCATCCATGCATGCGTGACGTTATGAACGGTTTGGATGGCCTATAAACATTATGGTGGGCCCCACATGGGACCCACAGTGATGTATGTGTCTCTCTCCCATCGTCCAGGCGGACGGTGGAGCCCACCTTGATGTATGTGTTCTCTTCACACCGTCCAGCGGACGGTGTGGAAGCCCACTATGGTGTATGTGCTTTATTCACACCATCCAGGTGTGGATGGTGGGACCCACTATGATGCAAGTGTGCATCCAAACTGTCCATCCAAATTTGAAATCTCATTTTATGAGCTAAAGAATGAGTCAGATCCTTAGCTCATGTGGACCCCCACCATGGTGCATGTGTTGCATCCAAACCATCCATTTATTTTGTAAAAAAATCATTTTCTGGCTTGAGCTAAAAATGAGTAAGATCTATGGTTCAAGTGGGCCCACCTTGGTATGTGTATAGGGCCCACATTGATTTAATTGTGGCCTCATTGAGGCCTATCTTTGTGTACGTATAAGGCCCGTGGAATTAGGCCATTTGATATATATTAAAGCCCATGGGATCAAGCCCATTTGATGTGCATGGGGCGCAAATGGAGTGGCCCATTTGGTATGTTTAAAGCTTATGAGAGTGGCCCATTTGATATATTTAAAGAAAATGAGAGTAGGCCCATTTGATATATTTAAAGCTCATGTGTGTAGGCCCATCTGATATATTTAAGGCCCAAGTTGTGAGGCCCACTTTAATGTATTTCAAGGCCCATGGATCATGGACCAATGCAATGTACATAAGGCTCATTGGTGAGGCCCATTAATGCAACCCATTTGATGAATGTAAGGCCCATGTGATTCGGCCCATGGGTCGAGGCCCAACGGGATGACCTTAGGGTCCATTGCATTGTGTGATTTCTCATGGTTTATGTAATGATATTTATGGCGGGTCGTGCCTAGGGAACAATGATGGTTTGACATCCATATTGTATGTACAATGTTGGTTAAATGTCTGCATTGTAACTCTCCTTAGGGCCCATTGATAGGCCCATACTCGTTAATATTCATCGCTTTATAACATGCTTAGTATAATCCCATGACTCATGCCATACGCATCATATGTATGCTTGATTTGAGTAGGGACTGATCATAGCATATGCCATTGGGCCGACCACTTATGGGACCCGTTATGAGACGGAGTGCCCCACATGATCACGCAGTATGCGCTAAATTTCTGCATGATTTGACGACGTGATTCATGCATCTCATATATGTGTGACTTGATCATTGCATGCCCTAGCGACATTAGGGCCGTGGCTCCAAAGATACATCGTGGATGGCTGTATCGGATACCGAAAATACTTGGTTCTAGCACTGTGGGCACTTAGGATGTTCTTGGGTGAAAGTCCCAGAACCTTTTTGGTACCAGGAGATGCTCCAACGTCTAGACTGAGTGGATACACGAGCGCCTGAGTGCCGAATACCAGTAGACCGCGTCTCCTACTATGTCGTGGTCGGTTGGAAGGGGGTGTGACCTTATCCGCCTGAGTGAGGGGGCTATAAGCTAGGCTAAGTTTGACCAGCTCGTAAATAAGTCCGCTATCGACGAGCCGGGTAGGTATTGGCAGACTACTGGTCAGGCAGATAGTGAGGTCTATTTCTCTTGATTGACTGTGCAACTAGGGAGGTGGCAGTCACTATGAAGTGTATTAGATCCCGGTGATATCCAGAGAGAAACCGTACTGATATGTGTACTTGATGAGTATCGACTTGCTTGGATTACATTTTGCATATGACATTCGACTATGTAGGCCTTGCATTGCATCGGTGTGGCCGATGGAATTCATATCTCGCATTGCATGGCCTTGGCATGGCCGATAGCATTCATGCCTTGCATTACATAGCCTTGGTATGGTTGATTATGTTCATGGACTTACCGCATACTTTCGCACTACTCTGATATTGTACACTTGGCGTTTGCCTTGCGCACACACTTACACCACCCTCTAAGCTTTTGTAAGCTTATGTACGACCGTTGCGTGCAGGTAGCGTTGGACAGTAGCAGCGCTGAGGCAGGAGTGCGTATCAGGACCTTTTGGAGCTTTTTGATCATCTTATATTTCTCTTTCCGCATTGTACTTAAAAGATTTTGATATAATGGATATGTGGTGATGTTGTTTTGTGACTTGATTATACTTGTGGTTATGCTCCATTACAAAAAAAAAATCATTTTGAAAATCCTCCTTGTAGGATCCTAGGATCGGAATCTGGCATTTGATTATCAGGAGCTGAGAATAGGGCACTACGGAGGCTGTCGACACCGGATTTGGCAATCGGGATTCATGTGAATTCAATTTTTGAGTTTGGGGTGTGACAGAAGATCTTATGTCCAACAGTATTAACTACCAGTGTATTGATGTGAGGCAGAGGGAAGTCATCTTTAAGACTTGTTTTGTTGAGATCTCTAAAATCGATGCACATTCTGACTTTCACATCCTTCTTTGGAACTGGTAAGAAATTTGCGAGCCATTCCGGGTAGTTGAAGACTATCAGAAATCGCGCATTGTATTACTTGATGACTTCATCACGGACCTTCAGGGCCCATTCTGGCTTCATTCTCTGCAGCTTTTTTTTTACTGGCTTCATGTTTGGCTTTGTTGGTAGATGGTGCACCACCAAATCTTCATCAAGCCCAGGCATGTCCTCGTACGAGAAAGCAAAGTTGGACAACCTTGGTTTCAGAAACTCCATCATCCTCTGTTTGTACTCCGGAGACAACGATCGTACAATGCGCACCTCCCTGGGGAGTTCCGCTGACCCTAAGTTCACAATTTCAAAGTCGTCTGCTATAACATTAGCCTTTTTTTCGAATTTCTTGAAGAAATCCTCAAATTCGAGAGCTGTATCATCATTTCCCTCATCCGGGGCTTCATCCAAACCCATGAGCTCAAAGTCCAACTTGAGATCGAAATCATACGAGTCGACTTCAAACTCCTGCAATGTGTGTGGGATGTTTAGCACCGTGGCTTTTGAAAGCTTTTCTATTATTTTTGTGTTTTGAAGATTTTTTAATTTTTGTGATTTTGAGAAATATCTGATTTTTTTTTCTTTTGGGAATATATGATGTTTTTATTTTTTTAAAATTTTTTGATTTCTTTGTGTCGCCTGGAGGTCCCAAACAGGACGTGTTGCGAACCAAGATTGATTTTATCCTAGTCCGGGGTACCAACCGTTATTTACATCGGTATTTTTTTTCGAGGTCGGCATCCTTAGAAGATCCATCGGCCAACTCAATTGTTAGGGAGATAGCTATCCACGGTGGTTCTTCCCTTCTTCCAATCTCGCTGTCCAAACTTGTGTGTTCCTGTGGGTCACCTGCTTTGATGACCATGATGTCTGCTGGGCTAGGCTCAGAGTCAGAATCTGATTCTACTTCCTCACCCAAAAGCTGGAATTCTTTTAGTTCCTCTGGTTGGTCCTGCGATGGGACCTTGATGTCTGTCCAGTCAAGGGCAGGCCACTTCCCTTTGTCAATCCAATGGATGGGCTGCTTCTGCCCCTTGTGTTGCTGGGCTGGTGTTGAGGACTTGTTCCCTTGACTGTGTGTGGGAATGGGTGTCTCCCTGGATTTTCCTGCATCCCTTTCAAGGGGCATCCATGGTTCTGGATCCCGCATGGGTGGACCTGTTTCCGTGCCCCTTACCCTTTGTGGTGGATCTGGGGATTTTGCCCCTTGTGTTAGATATGTTTTTGATGTCTTGAGAATCTTGTCCCATCTTATGGGTGGCCAGGCAGACTCCGGGTGGGAATGATTAGAGAATTTGAGTTGTTGGAGTTGGTCCTCAAGGGAAATCATCGGGTTTCCACAAACTACTCCAGCCTTGATAAACTGGACGGGTGTGTACTTGAAGGATTGACCTTCCTTTGGCCTCTCAGCCTGATCCTCTGGTTTTGGTTGAAACCCCAGCCCCTGTCTCTACACGTTGGCACGTGCAGGTTGTACTACTATATCTTTTTCATGGAACTCAGTTCGGTAGTTCCAGATTAATCGTTCAGCGGGGGAAATGACATGTTCAGCAGTGAGTGGGCGAGGATTAGCGATTGAATTTACAACTTCGAAATCGATGGTGTGATATGATACGTCGCTCTCTGCATGCTGGATGTCGATCACATGGATGTCGGTTTCTGGGATATTAACCACTACTGGCAGGACAGTTTCTGGCTAGGCCAACACTGAGATGATTTGATTTTCTGAAGGGAATTTGACTCTTTGATGGAGGGTTGAGGGAATGGCCCCAACAGCATGGAGTCATGACCGCCCCAACAGAAGATTAAATGAGGCAAGGATGTTAATGACCTAGAATGTGACAAGGGTCAGGTCAGGTCCGATTTGTAGCTCAATGTCAATCTCTGCTTCAACCTACCTTCGAAAATTATCGAAGGCTCTGACACTCATAGTGCTAGACCTAAAATAGGATGATTGTATCCCTAACCGTTCAGCAGTCCTTAGAGGGCAAACATTAAGGCTAGATCCATTATCAATAAGCACAAGTAGGACTTTAAAATTTTTATGGCGGGCCACTATGTTCAGTGAGCACCCGTGCTTGCGTCCCTCAGGTGGTAATTCATCATCAGAAGTGATGGCTCGTGGTGCAAGGAGTTGTCCAATCATACTTGTCACCATATCGGGGGGTACGTTAGGGGAGATATGTGCATCATTCAGAGTCTTTGTAAAGATTTCTCGTTGCGATCTTGATGTACATAGGAGTTCCCAGATGGATGTCTGTGCGGGAATGGTTTTGAGCTGGGCTGCTATGTCATAAGCAGTGTCGATTTTACAGGTGGTTCCCAACAAAGCTCCCTGGGTTTCCTTTAGATTCTGGTTATCTCTCCTGAAGTACCTCCCATTGTTGCCTACTTCAGCACATTCTGGGTAATGCTATGGGACTGCCTTCTAGTTGTAGGATGGAACTGCCCTTCCTTCCAAATATATTAGGGGTTCCTGAGGCTAAGGGGTTATGGTTGTGACAGTTTGTGGAAGACTAGATGGTTTCTCCTGAGGTGTCATCAGAGTTTGACAGGTTTTAACATTAGTGTCTTCTTCCACCTTTTGTGGCAGTTGGTGCGGCATCAGAAATTTGGGACCTTGAACCAGGGGTGCCCCTTGCAAAGTAAGCGAAGATAGATCGGGAAGACCTATTGGAAGAATGACAGGTTCAGAATTTGACCTTTTTGGATATGCGGGGTGTGCCCCTTGAGAGGCAAGATGCTGCAAGTGTGACCTGTTGGGTGTAGCTTTGAGAAAAGAAACAGAGTCGAAGGGAAACCTGTTGGTTATGAGAATGAAAACGGCACTGTTCCCACGCAGCGCACTACAGAAGTTAACAATATTGTGGCCAACACTCAAGGCAGTCAGTATGCTTCACAACAGGAGTCACAGCATGACAAGCAGTACTAATCACAATAAGCCCAGCAGGGATATCAGGGGCAGCCGTCTCAACAACAGCAACAATAACAGTCTAGGGGAAATACGCCAGGCTCATACAAATAGGCAATGTTAGGGAGGAAGTTCACCCCTTTAGCACAAACATACAGTCAGGTTCTGACAATGCTAATGCAAAAGCAACTCCTGATACCTCTCTAACCTCGACTTCCTCCTAACCCCTTGCCACCTGGTTATAATGAAAATCAATACTGTACATATCACCAGGCTCCTGACCATCTGACGGACCGTTGTTTCACCCTGAAACATACGGTCCAAGATTTGATCGAAAGCCAGAAGATTGCAATCACCCTACAGGCTAACAATACAGCTCAGACCAACATTCTCCAAAATCCCCTGTCATCGCATCAAATAGGACCTAGCACATCTGACACTTCTACTGTCAACCACATTGAAGGAGGGAAACCCAGGTATTCCTCCCCACATCATTCCATACACATAATCATGCAAGACAACGAACCGGGCATGGGGATACCAACAGGCACCATCACCTGGGCCACAGATATTCCTCAAAGCAGCACCAACCATTCAACCCCCAATCTTTCTAGAAGTAGCACCAGCCGTTCAACCACTCGTGATTGTAGAGGTCTGATGTGGCCATGGAGAAATGCTTCCAGCTCTGATCCCTGCCTTAACTTTTTCTCCAGCTCGGATGAGTTGAGAAAAGTTTGCGTATGGGTACGAGATTAGAAATCCTGAAATACTAGGATTTGCCGAGTGTACAATCATGGATATCTTCTCTTCGTCATCGATGAGGTTTCTCATCTGAGCTGCCATGGTTCGCCATCATCCTACGTATGCTGATAAGGATTCGTTACTTTTTTATCTCAAGGTAGCCTAGTCGGACCTTCTTGGACCCATATTCAGGTTGTATGAGAACCTGTCAATGAATGCTTGAGAGAGCTTTTTTCAGGTTCTAATTTGATGGCTGTCAAGTGAGGTGTACCAATCTAAAGCGTCACCCTTAAGGGATTTTTGGAAGAGCCGTATCAAGGCTCCATCATTCCCTGCTATCGAATTGAGTTCCCCACAAAATGCTTTCAGGTATGCTGTGGGACACCCACTCCCGTCATACCTTTTGAATTTTGGTACCTCAAAATTTAGAGGTACTCGGACATTTGAGAAGGGACAAAGGTCCCTAAACTTAGTGGATGGGTGATCCACTCCTTGCTGTTTTTGAAGCTGGTTTTGTACCATTTGTAATTGCTCTCGTAGTTCCTCAATCTCAGGCTTACCTTGTTGCAGGTATCTTGCCCCTTGCTGTAGGGCCTGCGCTGTTTCTTCTTTATATGGATCGATGATGGGATGTTGTTGGAAAGAAAATGGACTCCTGGTGACGGGAGGTGGCTGGAATTAAACACCGCTCCCTTTGGAGGAGGGTGTGAAGTTCGGAAGTGGCTCCCGCCTAGGGTATCTGCCAACTCCGGAATGTTCCTCCCATTAGGGGGAGTGAATTGGACTTGAAACTGGCCCCGTTTGTGGGCATCCGCTAGTTCTTATCGGTGGTTCCCGTTAGGGGGAGCCTGTGTTGTAACCTGATTGTTGTGATGTGTTGAGTAGGGATATATGGGAGGGTTGCTCCCGTTTACTGATTGCTGTTGTTCTGGTGCTGACTCTTCCGGGAGAGAGAGCACAGGATTTGCTGGGGGAATGAGGGAGAAGGCAAAGGGGGTTTACAGGAGTGAACTATTCTGTACACTAGGCTGAGTTACCTGTGTATTTGGAGAGGAATTTGGCACTAAGCAAAGTAGTAATTTTTGTATTGCTCGAAGGAGCAGCTCTTGGGTGGTTGCCTCGGCTTGGGGGTTTGCCTGGACTACTGGCGGTAATGCGAGTGTAGGTGTAAGTGCGGGTGCAGGTGCCAAGGTCTCGGGAGTTGGCTGAGCTGCCGGTTCTTCTTCATGAGAGGCTTGAGAAGTTATGGCTGCGCGAGATCGAGTAGTCATGATTTGGATCTGTGCCTAAACAAGAATAAGTCAAAAGACTTTTTTTAAAGGTTTATTCTTTGTATGGATGCAAATGATGATATCCCTCGAGATTAGAGTACCACATGTTTTCGAGTTGAGTCTCAGCTAGTGCGAGCTAGCATTCTCCCCAGGCGTGAATTTTTGATGTACGGTCTCTACTCAGTGTGGTAAAACAATCTCAAGGGATGATGGATGTTGTGGCAGAGATAGAACTAGGCACACACGTGGATTTCTGATGCGGCAAGATTCGAGATTTCGGCAAGCCACAGAGCATACGTCCAACGGCGTGTCTAGAAGGCGGATGTGATGATGCTTATGTAAAAAGGTAAGAAAAATGGACTAGATCACTAAAAATTTCTGATGTGACAGGATCCGATGTACGGCAAGCCACAGGCATACATTCATTAGAGATCTAGAGAAGCAAGGGGGTTGAGAAAGTAGTAAATGTCATGATGAATGCTTGTATAATGAATGGATCTTTGGCTTGATCTCTTGAGTAGGCTAGGATGTGGGTTGAACCATGACCAACAAGGCTAGGCTGGGAGGTTAGGATGGCTAGGAAGGCAAGGAGTAGGCTAAGGAGATAGCTGAAAATTTTGAACTCGAGGGCTTTTTAGCTCCTCCTCACCCTCACTCCCTTCCTCCCTCTCTCCCCTCACTCTCCTTTTCACTTAAGCTTGGAAGTGAAGAATGACTCTTGGTGTGTTTTGGTTGTGAGAGGGGGAGAGGGCTATTTATAGCCTTCTCCAATGGCATTTTGGTATTTTCTGGGTTTGGAAGGGGTAAAGGATGACATGGTAAGTTATGGTTGGTTGGAGAGAGAGAAATGCCACATGGCACACCCTTATTTGCTATGGAGGGTAATAAAAAGGTAAATAGTGAAATCTGGGAGGATAATTTTGAAGAAAAGTTAACTTTTGGATGCTGGGACAGCTGTCTGCATGCGGCCTGCGAGCGGCGGCACTTGAAGTACCGCAGGCGGTAGTCAGACTACCGCCTGGGCTCAGTTTAGGCCTATTTCGTATGTGCGAGCCTTGTACAGTGTGCGGGTTCACCCAGAGGTCTCCTTTCAGGTTTTTTGGCTCAGAAAAGTGAGTTTTGACTTGGGTAAGGGGGATCTGGGTCATGGTATAGGGTATAGGCAGGGTTGCATGTTTGCTGAATGGTTTGGATCATGATTTTGGATTGCGGATTGGGGACTTGGGGACTTTAGGTTGGGGTTCGATTTAGGTTGAGATTAGGGATTTGGTTTAAGGTATGATCATGGTTCTCAGACAGTCTTAACCTACTCAAGATTTAGCCTGGGTGGGGTGTCTACAACTAGTATGTAGTAGATAATACTAGGTCTAATATCGTTTGTATGTGGCTAAAAATGTAGTATATATTACTAGGTTAATTACTTTGACTCTACATGGTCAGATTTTGAATTGTGTTTCTTTTACACAAGGGCAAGTGTTTGTTAATCTATGGTTGTTTTCTGCATTAAGAGATTTTCGTGGCTAATCTTTGTATAGTTGGAGTTCCAATTTCTTAGGAATCTTAAGTCTATGTAAGAACTTTGGACCTATCAAATTAGCTTGAGTATGAATTTGTCTTTGGTTTATTAGGAGTGTTAGTGTCTGTCATTAGCACAAATCAAGGGCTATGATTAAAGGAGTTTTTAGTGTTAGCAAGCCACACACACACACACACACACACACACACACACACACATATATATATAAAGGGCTATTTTACGCCATAAGAGGAGGATCTTGAAAGTTGGCCCTGTGCTTTTTAGAAGAGAGATACAAACGTGTTTGCGACATGATGATTGGTATCTATTATAGTTTTTGATTGTTGGGATTTTTGGTGATTGCTAGAATTTTAATTAAAGTTGATGGAAATATGTTCCTAGTTGTTGAAATTTGTTTGATAGCTATTGGGAATTGTAGTAAGGTTTGAAAACTACTATTTGCCAAAAAAATCACAAATAGTTGATGATTTTGTGGGATACGGTTGTGGAGAGGTTTGAAAAGAAGATCGTTAATGGAAAACCTCAATGCCTTTCTTTGGGTGGATTGGCGCATCGCTCTTATTAAAGCAACTTTATTGAATCTCCCATTGTGCTTCATGTCATTATTCAGGTATCCAAAATCGATGTTGGAGGGGTTAGAAAAGATGAGGCATAATTTCTTATGGCAGGGAGTAGACAAACAAAGAGAGAGAGAGAGAGAGAGAGAGAGAGAGAGAGAGAGAGAGAGAGAGAGAGAGAGAGAGAGATTTATGGCAAAAAGCCAAGGGGCATTTGGCACATGATATTAGGTGGGATGGAATTGCATTTGGTCCTGTGCAAATTCCATAACGCATTTTGGAAGGTTGAGATTAGGCGAGATGGAATTGCATTTGATCCATGTGGGATTTTCGTGGTTTTTGAAATCCACTACACATGTGGGCCACACATTGATGCATGTGCTTATCCATGCCATCCATCCATACACACCCTTTACATGTGATATTCTAGTTATATGTGTACAAGTGACAGACATCCATTGTGAATTTGGTTCGTTGATTACAAATCCATGGTCCATCAAGTAGAATTTTGCTAAATCCAGTGTTTTTCCCATTGCAAGAATTTTATCTCAAACATGGGATTGGATTGCCAAAATACCATGGAATTTCTTGACATGCAACATCAATGGAAGCAACTTATAGATTCTATATATCATCTTTACCATTTCTCTTTTATTTCGTTCGTGTTATTTTTTATTTGGATGTTTGTAGAAATATTAAGAATAAAAGTATCTCTTGGATTTGTATTTCAATTGATGGGACATAATTATGATAATCATTTATTTAGTTTTCAGGGAAAATGATATTCTTTACATTACCTTATTTCATCAGTAGCTGCCATACTTTTGGCAACTTACTATATATTTAGTTCAATTTTTTATTTAGGCCTACTGAGCATCTTAACACAAAATAATATTTAGTCAAGTTTCATATTCATCCCAATCTTTTGAATTTTGTAAATGGGATTATTATTAAACAATCGTGTGAATTATTTTTTGAATGACCATCAGGTGTAAGATTAAAAAAAAAAAGATCTCTTTTTTATTTACAAATATTTTAGCAATGGACCAAATCCATCACTAATTTCTGAACAAGTTGAAAATCAATGACGGACTTAAGGTCCGTCACTTCTCCTCAGATCAACGACGAACCATATCTGTCGTTAAAATTTTTATGATGAATAATTCAGGTGATTTTTCATATTTTAGTGACGTATTTTTAATTTTTGCGAAGGATAAGATCCGTCGCAAAAAAAATTGCAACCAAGAAAATAGTAACGGACTAGGCGATGGACCAAATCCGTTGTTTATTTGGTTTTGCAATGGATTTGGTCTGTCACAAATTCAAGATTTTGGCAAAATGATAGGTTGCAGATAAGGGAGGAGTATCAATTTCACAAACACAAACAAAAACATAGGCTAATGACATCGGAGGTTATCCAAAAAACAAAGGAGGAGATTGAATAATTATTGAAAGAAGGATTCATCAAACCCATCAAATATGCTTAATGGATCTCCAATGCCAACTAATCGACCAAACAGCTAGACATCAAATGGTTTCCTTTATAGATGACCATTTGGGGTACAACCTAAAATTGCAAGTGGTGGTGGGCCATAAGTTATGTGCGGAAGCTTAGTAGAGTTATGGAATGAAGGCAATGTCCTAGGGAGGTGATGATTAGAACCAAATAAAATTTTAGCCAATTATAATATAATTGGTTAACTTAAACTAATGTGCATCCAAGCTAAGTAAAACAATTTAACATCGAGGCTTCCAAGCCATTAGTGGGTCTAATTGCATAGAATATAACAAATATTCTTATGAAAGAATTAATTTATAAACACGATAATGTACATGTGTTTGGGATGTACTAACCATCAAATACTAACATTCATCTAATCATGCAAACAATTCATCACATAAGCATAATTAAACAAGTTCTCAAAGATAATCCCAAACATAAGCATGTATAGAGGTTCAGTTTCTTTACTTCACACAATGCACTTAACCCATGATTGTACTAGATTTCACTATCTGAGGTTCTAAAATAGGTTCACCTCTAACCTTTACAATCCTACACACTGAATAACTTCCTTAGAGAGTTGCGTGGTTTTCTATTGCCTCACCACGAAACTCAGTTCTAGTCAAATGACCTATATTTACTCCTGCCGTTGGCTCCTTCAAAAACTAACACGTACACACCTGTGTTTGGTTGTATACATAATGACTTTGATTTAGGTCCTACACAAAAACCTAATTAAATTTGGCAATTCAAAATCGACATTCAATCCTACACAAGGAGTGTACGTAGACTCATTCAATGATACTTATCGAATTAAGCCTCATTGATGCACCATCTTGGGTGGCTTAATCGATACTCTCCTGTGCTTCAATCAGCTCCCTCGATCCTGATGTCAATGATTTTTCAAGGCTTCATATCTAAGATCAAATACTTTACATGTAATCCTCCTTTGAGGTGACCAAGGTGATGGGAGGTAGGGTGCATCTCCTATAACTAATGAAAGATTGTAATCATAAAAGATTTACCTAGATGGGTGTTTTAAAGGGTTTAGATAAGGATTTGACTATTAGTTTAGGTCTAATCTCTAAAACAATGTGCAAATCAAGTTCATCTACTTCGTTGGGGATTGAATCATCTTTTAAGTGATGAATCACAATGATAATGACTTAAATCTCATGAAATTAGAGGCTTAAGATGATGAATATGATCATGAAATCACTTAGGATCTTATTGCACTAAAAATCCATTAAAATGCCCAAGAACTAAATGCCTTTTTATAAGAATCTGTTTTGCAACGACTATAAAATGGCTAGCTAACTGTTCCTTCGTGGGATTGAACCCTCTATCGATCCCATCGAGAAAATCCATAATTTTCTCTGATGGTTGTTGAACTCACTCTTCGATCTGATTGAGTTGAGATTTAATTTGATTGAGTCTCATCGACATCCTGTAGATAAGATCGAAGACCACTCAAAAACTACTATTTAGGAAATATAATTTCACAACAGCTTCACATATCTATTTGCCTTACTTATCATATTCCGATTAGGCTCATAAGACTAGGGAATGATCAACAAGGTTTACCCATATGGTTAAGATTATCTAGAGGTTCAAGATGTTGATTTGGGTCAATGTTAGGGTCACCAGGGCACTTCATCAACCTATTCTTTACTCCTTGATGATCATGTCCTCTTTTATGTTTCTTACTGTAATGAGTAGCACAATCCTACATTAGGAGGAGCAGTAATCTAGTAGCTGCAATCATTAACGCTAATATAAGTCTATGCTCGTATGTAAGTTGATTTCCATTATAATAAAATCAGTTCTTCTTTCATAAATATCACTACAAGAAATATGATTTTTACCTACGAAACTTTTACCTACGAAAATAATTTTTGTAGGTAAAGATGGGTTTTACCTACGAAATCAATTTTCGTAGGTAAAAGCCAACTTTTACCAATGAAATTTTATTTCGTAGGTAAAACCCATCTTTACCTACGAATATTTTCGTAGGTAAAGGAACTTTTGCCTTTTTCACATCATAAAAATTGAAAACATTATGTTTACCTACGATATTTAATTTCGTAGGTAAAACCAACCTTTACCAACCAAACTATTCGTAGCCAAAGGTTGTTTTGAATTTTTTACCAACAAACTGCAATTTCGTAGGTAAAAACCAATCTTTAGCAACGAAAATATTCCTAGCTAATGGGTAATCAAATAATCCAATCTTTACCTATGAAAATATTCGTAGCTAAATGATGTTTTGAATTCTAAAAATTGAAAACTTAACTTTTACCTATGAAATATACTTTCGTAGGTAAACCCAATATTTACCTACGAAATTGTTCATAGCCAAGGGGTGTTTTGAATTTTCTAACCCATCTTTACCTACGAAAATGTTCGTAGCCAAAGGGTGTTTGAATTGGCTATAAAAAATTGGATCTTTACCTACGAAACTATTCGTAGCTAAATGATGTTTTGATTTTAGTTTTACCTACGAAAATATTCGAAGCTGAAGGGTCTATAAAATTTTCAAAAAATACAAAATCGAAAACCCTCCTTTTACCTATGAAACCAACTTTCGTAGGCAAAACATATATTTACCTACGAAACTATTCGTAGCTAAAGTGTCTTTTAAACTAAAAAAAATAAATTGAAACCACTCCTTTTACCTACAAAATAAACGTTCGTAGGTAAAACCTATCTTCACCTACGAATATATTTGTAGCTAAAGGGTCTGCCAAATTTCAAAACTCGAAAGCCTTACTTTTTCCTACCAATTCTAGTTTCGTAGGGAAAACCCCACTGCAAGAAATATGGTTTTTACCTATTAAAATTTTCATAGGTAAACGATCTTTGGCCTTTTTCAAATAATAAAAAATAGAAAACAATACTTTCCCCTATGAAATTTATTTTCGTAGGTAAAAAGCACCTTTACCAACGAAAATATTAGTAGCAAAAGGCTGTTTTATATTTTTACCTACGAACTGCAATTTCGAAGGTAAAAACAAAACTTTAGCTACGAAAATATTCCTAGCTAATACGTATTCAAAAAATCTCATCTTTACCTACTAATATTTTCGTAGCTAAATAATATTTTGAATTTAAAAAAATCAGAAACTTTACTTTTACCTACGAAATATTCTTTCGTAGGTAACACATATTTACCTACGAAAACGTTCGTAAGCAAAGAGTGTTTTGAATTTTCTAACCCTTCTTTACCTACGAAACTGTTCGTAGCCACAGGGTGTTGCTTAATCAAAACAATCCCATCTTTACCTATGAATGTATTCGTAGCTAAATGATGATTTAAATTCTTAAAAATCGAAAACTTAATTTTTACCTACGAAATATACTTTCGTAGGCAAAAACAAATATTTACCTATGAAACTATTCGTAGCCAAAGTGGCTTTTGATTTACTTACTAACTTTACCTACGAAACTCTTCGTAACCAAAGGGTTAATCTTTAGCTACCAAAATATTCGTAGCTACATGATGTTTTGTAATCTAAAAAATTGAAAACCTTACTTTTGCCTACGAAATTATTTCGTAGGTAAAAACAGTAGTTACCTACGAACATATTCGTAGCTGAAAAACCTAATCATTACTTTTGCCTATGAATTATAATTTTGTAGGTAAAGGGTCTTTTGAATATTTAAAAAATCAAAAATTCAAAACCTTATCTTTACCTACGAAAACATTCGTAGCTGAAGGGGTTTTTGAATTTTCCATAACAACAAAAATTAGAATACCTTACTTTTACCTACGAAATGAACTTTCGTAGGTAAAAACATCTTTACCTATGAAAATATTCGTAGCTGAAGGGTCTTTTGAATTTTTCAAAACTACCATTAAATCAAAAACGTTACTTTTGCCTACAAAATGTAATTTTGTAGGTAAAACCATTCTTTACCTACTAAAATATTCGTAGCTTAAGGGTGTTTTCAATTTTTATAAAAAACCAAAAATCGAAAACTTTACATTTACCTATGAAATTTGCTTTCGTAGGTAAAACTCATGTTTACCTACAAAATAATTCGTAGCTTAAGGGTCTTCTCAACGTTTCAACTCATTTAAAAAGGAGAAGACGTAACATTTGCCTATGAACTATAATTTCGTAGGTAAAAAACGTCTTTACCTACGAAAGCATTTGTAGATAAAGGATTCGTTGCTGACTTTAATACTTTTACCTACGAATTGTAATTTCGTAGGTAAAACAATATTTACCTACGAAAGTATTTGTAGCTAAAGGCTGTTTTGAATTTCCTCCCAAAAATCGAAAATCAAATTTTCACCTCAAATTTTTGCGGGGTACATGCAAAGGTGGGAAGACTTTTTCCGATGAAAACATTCGTCGGTAAAAGTGTTTTTCCTAAATTTTTTTCCGACGGCTAAAAACCATTGGTAATAATGTAAAAAAGTTTTAATTTTAACATTTTTTTGCCTATAACCTAAATGTATATATATATATATATATATAATTAAAAGGTTATATTTAAATAATTTGTAATGTCACATGAAAAAGAATATTGAAAAGTTTAGAAATTTTAAATATGTTTAAGAAAAATTTTGAGAATAAAATAATGCTTTTGAAGAGAAAAATTGGCATTTTGAAATTTTTGAGAAAAAAATTAAAATATGAGAAAAATTTTGAGATTTTGCAAATAAAAATTTAAAATTTGTATTTTAAATATTTTTGAAATATTTTATAATAAAAATGATATTTATTTAAAAGAGTAAAAAAAATATACCTTTTGAAAGAAAAATGTTAAATTTATTTGTGAAAAATAAATTTACTAAATTATTAGGCACATCCACTAATTGAACCTTTAATCATTTTTGGACAATATAATCAGTTTAAATTAAAGAGTAAATAACTTCAGATGTTTAAATCAAATTTCACTGAAATTGTTGATCAATTTTGTATGCCTAATATCTTTCTCATATGTAGCTTGATTAAGGCAAGTAATTAGTCAAATTGAGAGTATTGATCAGTAAAATAAAGTGAATGCACCAGAGATGTAAAATGGGGCCAAATATTCTGGTTAAAATTGTGACCCAACTTACTGACCTCGTTAGAACCTAAGAATTGATGTTAGTAAGTTTTGTGGGCCCCATCATGATGTCTGTCGAACATCAACACCGTGGATTTGATGTCTCTCCTTTAGGTTATGAGATATCTAAAAAAATCATTGGTAAACGAAACTCAAGTGGGCCATACCATTTAAAACTATGTGAAGACATCCTAAAAAATATAAAAGCACTTGGTGGGGCCCACATGAGTTTTGGATGCGGTTGAAACTTGGTCTGACCCCTCATCCAAGTGGGACACACATAATGAGCGAGTTAGATACGTGAATTACATTTGGGCAAGCCCAATATATGATTACAAATGTTGTAAGGAAACCTTCCTCCACTACATTTGAATTACTCGTTGTTACCTTTACCTGAGTAAACTCTATGGGATCCACCATTATTTATCTATTTTATCTACTCTATTTATCCATGTTAACAGATAATTTGAGGTCTAAAGAAAAAAAAGGAAGCGTATCCAAAGCTAAAGTGGACCACACCACAGGAAATAGTGTGATTGAACCTATACCATTTAAAATTTCTTGGAGGCCATAGAAGTTTTGGATCAAGCTGATGTTTGTGTTTTCTATTCATTCATATATTTTTGATATTATGAACAACCTTTATCCATTTTTGGACAATCTGATCAGTCCAGATTGAAGAGTAAATAAATTCAGATGTTTAAATCAAAATTCACTCAAATTGTTGATCAATCTTGTTTGCCCAATATCTTTCTCATATACAGTATGATCGAGGTGATCAGTAACTGATCAAATTGAGGGTAATGATCAGTAGAATAGAGTGAATGGACCAGACATGTAAAATGGGCCCATTATGATGTGTGTCGAACATCAACACCGTGCATTTGATGTGTCCCCTTTAGCTTATGAGATATCTAAAAAATCATCCATTACGAAACTCAGGTGGGCCATACCATCTAAAACTATGTGAAGATATATTTTTTAGATGTCTTCACATAGTTTTAGATGGTATGGCCCACCTGAGTTTCATAACGGATGATCGTCAATACCATTATCTAGATCATCAATATTATAGGATCCAAATCAACTAAACCACCATAGATATTATGATCTAGACCATTTCGACCATCAATACAATTATCCAAACCATCTAGATTGTTGATGCTATTACCAATATCATCTTGACCATGAATACTATGATCCAGAGCACAACTGATATTATGATTCAAGCCATTGAAACCGTGGGTATTATGATCCAAACCATCTTGACCTTCAATAATGTGATGCAAACCATCTAAACCATTGATTGTATGATCCGGACCATTCAAACTATCAATATTCTGGTCTAGACCATCTAAAAAATTGATATTATGATCAAGACAATCCAAACCATCGATTTTATTATCTAAACTGTAATCTGTGGATATTATGATCGAGACCATCCAAACTATTGATATTATGATACAGTCCATCCAAAACATTTATATTATGGCTTGTACCATTCATCTATATACATAGTGGGCCTTATTGTAGTCCCTTTCTCTTTAACCTTCTTTACATAAACAAACCACTCATAAGCTATCACTCCAAGAGCAATCAAGATCGTGAACCCAAAAAAAATCCATGGGACCTAGCTGATGCTTTTAGGAAGCATGGCCCACAAAAGGACACCGTGATCCCTAAAACCACACAAACAAAGGCCATGACGTTAAGAACTTTGGCCATCAATGACAAGACTGGCCGAATGATCATTGCTATGATAGAGATATAGAATGTGACCATGATTACTAAGAGAAAGAATCCGAACGATACAGGCCGTCCACTAAATAGGGTGGCTGGGGTAAGGTTGTCATTTTCATTGATTGTTTAACTGACACTGAGAAGGCCCACTACGGACATGAAGGCCATTATAACGATTACTTTAGCTCATGGTTGTGGGACAGTTTGCTTCTCGGATGCTATTGGTTCTGCAGTGGGGCCCACTTCCTGATCATGGCCGAAGTCTAAAACGAAGTCAGTGACCGAAGGACTGCTTATATCTTGGATGAAATCGGTGACTGATGGACTGGAGATGCTGATTGAAAGGCCCAGATGGATTTCACAAGCATCTTGATGGTAAATCTCATCCGTTGATCCGAATGACTGGAAAGATTATTTAGAACCCTGAAAATAAAAAGGATTTCAATATCATACACGTGGCATAAATATATAAGATCTAGAAATATTCATCTATTGGGCCCTTACATTGGGGGGAAAATTCTCAAAGAAATTTCTCGTTGGTGGATTTTTGTATAACTCAATAGTTTAGAAACTCTGAATCGACTTGCTCAAGTTGACGCTACTCAACTCAACAAGCTTTTTTGGGGACTCATGAATGGGCCAAATATTCTGGTTAAAATTGCGACCCAACTTACTGGCCTTGTAAGAACCTATGAATTGATATTAGTAAGTTTTGTGAGACTCATGATGATGTCTGTCGAACATCAACACTGTGGAATTGATGTGTCCCCTTTAGGTTATGAGATATCTCAAAAATCATCGGTAAACAAAACTCAAGTGGACCATACCATTTAAAATTAAGTGAAGACATCCTAAAAAATATAAAAGCACTTGATGGGGCCCACATGAGTTTTGAATGCGGTTGAAACTTGGTCTGATGTAAGACCCGTATCTTGGTCCGTACCTTTTCGTAGACTTCCGCGGTCTTATCGGTCGAATTTCGGCAACCTTCGACCCTTAACTGATATCGACGCGTGACCCTGATTCATGTACCGACAACCCGAGTCGACTCAACTCGAGACCAATACCATAGCGATAGTGCCGTCGTTGCGGTTTCAATGCCGCGACTCGCGCGCCGAGGCGATACCCTGGTCAAGAGATGTGGGCCAACGTTCGGTGTGAGAAAATGTCGCGCGTTGCGAAATCCAAGGAAATCTCTACGATGTGTCACATCAATCACATCAATCTCATCAATCAATCAATCCATCAATCCATCACATGTCAAGTACACATCACTTTCATCCCTTTTCCCAAGCAACCACAAAAGTCTCCCAAACCCATACCTCTCTTACACAAAAGCCTCAAAAGTCAATCTTTTCTTACACCTCCCATACCTCTCTTACACAAAAGGCCACATAAGTCAAAGATTTCTTACACAACCATCACTCACCACATCCATCCATCACTCTCTCTCTCCCTTTACAACTCCTCTCTTTCTCATTTGAAAAAAACTCTAAGCAAAAGAGCTCCATACGTATGGAATTCTCCAAACTCTCCTAAGCTCCAAGTGGCCCACCTTCCTACCCCATCATCTCCCATCTCAACCCTCTATTCCTCATCTCATCCATTGAAGTTAGAGCTAAGGTGTCAAGGAACCCCTTGGAGCAAGAAGATCGGACGTTAGGTGTCTCCTTAGGGTAGTTTCTTTCTTATTTTTATGATGGGCCAAGTGAGACCCACCGATCAATGGTGTGGATCTCGCTTGGGACCCTAAGATAAGGTCGATGGCCCACTTGGATCATCATGATCATTCCATGATGGGGCCATTCTCCATGGACCCCATCATGATGTTTACTCCATTACATTTGAGAGACCCCCACAGCAGCAGCGACAGTAGTCTCCACCACCGAGGCCACCTCAGCAGCAGCATCAGCATCATCACCAGCTTCAGAGGCCACAGCAGTAAAGGCAGCAGTTTCGACCGCCTCAGCGACTCCAGCAGCAGCAGTAGCACGTTCAGAGGGGACAGGCACCTCCCCAGCCAGCTCAGGCTAGATTCTATACGACTCAGCAGGATCCGCAGTCATCCAGAGGAGTCGTTGAGGGTATACTTCCAGTTTCTGCATGCATTACACGAGTGCTGTTTGATTTCGGTGCATCGCACTCTTTTGTGGCCGAGAGCTTCTGTCGATCGGCTGGCTTACCGTTGGAGTCTACTGGTGAGAGCCTATTAATATCGACTCCCTTGGGGAGGACTACAGTGTTGGGACGATTTTGCTCGTCTTATCCCGTTCTGGTTGGGGATACCTTTCTGCCTGCCAATTTGTTTATTTTGCCGATATCCGAGTTCGACGTCATCCTGGGCATGGATTGGCTCGCTGAGTATTATGCCATTTTGGACTGCGCCGCGAGGACCGTCACATTTTGTATACCCAACATGCCGCAGTTCGAGTTCGTTGCAGAGCCCAGAGGAGAGCAGTTATCTTGTTTGATGTCTTACACCATAGAGGAGCCTGTTGCCGCCTGCATCGACCATTTGCCCATAGTATGCGATTTTTTTAATGTGTTCCAGAAGATTCTGGGATTACCGCCTCGTCGACTCACCGAGTTTCAGATTGATCTCATGCTCGGTACCGCGCTTATTTCGAAGGCCCCGTATCGTATGGCACTGTTGGAGTTATGGAAACTGTAGAAGCAGTTGGACGAGTTGCGAGAGTTGGGTTTTATCCGTCTGAACAGTTCACCGTGGGGGGCATCGGTACTCTTCGTGAAGAAGAAGGATGGCTCATTGAGGCTCTGCGTTGACTACCGCGAGCTCAACAAAGTCACGTCAAGAACAAGTACCCGATCCCTAGGATTGATGATTTGTTTGACCAGCTGCAGGGTGTATAGTTCTTTTCGAAGATTGACCTGCGTTCCAGTTATCATCAGATTCGGGTCCGAGATGAGGACATTCCGAAGACGGCATTCAGGACGCGTTACGGTCATTTTGAGTTTCAGGTCATGTCCTTCGGACTGACCAATGGACCTGCGGTCTTCATGCAGCTGATGAACGAGGTCTTCCGCCCATATCTGGATCAGTTTGTTGTAGTCTTCATCGATGACATTCTGATCTACTCGAGGACCCGTGAGGAGCATGAGCAGCACCTGGAGATTTCCTTGCAGACCCTCCGCGCACACTAGCTTTATGCGAAGCTGGAGAAGTGCGAGTTTTGGCAGGAGGAGCCAAAGTTTCTCGGTCACGTGGTGACGAGGGAGGGTGTCCCAGTGGACCCCTCGAAGGTCGAGGCAGTGCGTCTATGGGGCCAGCCCACGACTGCGACTGAGATCCGTAGTTTCCTTAGTTTGGCGGGCTATTACCGACGTTTCATCGAGGGTTTTTCTCGTATTACAGCCCCACTGACCAGGTTGACTCGGAAGGGCACAGAGTTTATTTGGACTGACGCCTACGAGCGAGCATTTATGGAGTTGAAGGACCGTCTGACGTCCTCTCTTATCCTCACTCTTCCCTCTGGGAGTGACGGTTTTATTGTATTCATCGATACTTCGCACATCGGTTTGGGTGCTGTCCTGATGCAGCACGGGAGGCTAGTGGCCTTTGCGTCTCGTCAGCTCAAGATTCATGAGCTGAACTATCCTACACATGATCTGGAGCTGATTGCAGTTGTCTTCGCACTGAAGGTGTGGAGGCACTATCTTTATGGGGTCAAGTTCGAGCTCTTCTCTGATCACAAGAGCTTGAAGTACCTCTTCTCGCAGTCTGAGTTGAATATGAGACAGAGGCGATGGATGGAGCTCCTGAAGGACTATGATTTCGACCTCCAGTACCACCTGGGTAAGGCGAACGTGGTGGGAGATGCCCTCAGCCGTCAGCCACGAGGCCTAGTGGCGCATATGATGATTTAAGAGTGGCGGATGCTTGAGGATATTGTAGTGTATGACTTTGAGTTTGGCGTGCAGTCTTCCATTGTACAGTTATCGAGCCTGTCGATTCAACCCTCTCTTGTCGCTAGGGTGATCAAGGCTCAGCAGGCTGATGAGTCGTTGCAGAGTTACATGGTTGAGGCTACATCTGAGGGTCAGGCTGATTGGCAGATTGGTACAGACGGTGGACTTCATTTTAAAGGCCGATTATGTGTCCCGGATATTCCAGAGTTGCGCAGAGATCTTATGACCGAGGCACATCGATCACGATTTTCTATCCACCCGGGCTCGACGAAGATGTACCGTGACATGAGGCGACAGTATTTTTGGGCGGGGATGAAGCACCAGATCGCCAGTTTTGTGGCCGAGTGTGACACGTGCCAGCGTGTCAAGGCCGATCATCAGAGACCTCCTGGTCTTTTGCAGCTGTTGAGCGTCCCGATGTGGAAGTGGGAGCACGTGTCGACTGATTTCATTATAGGTTTGCCGAGGACTCAGCGCGGTCATGACGCCATTTGGGTTGTCGTGGTTCGTCTGACGAAGTCGGCACATTTCCTTGCGATGCGTGCGACTTGGTCTATGGACCGGCTTGCGAGATTATTCATCGAGGAGATTGTGAGACTGCATGGCGTTCCAGTCTCGATCGTTTCTGACCGAGACTCGAGGTTCACGTCTCAGTTTTGGGGGAGCTTTCAGCGTGCGATGGGGACTGATTTGCAGCTCAGCACCGTGTACCATCCGTAAATCGATGGCCAGACCGAGACAATCAGATACTTGAGGATATGCTTCGGGCCTGCGCGATTGACTTCGGGGGTAGCTGGGATGAGCATCTGTGATTGGCTGAGTTCGCATACAATAACAGCGATCAGGCGACCATTGGCATGACCCCTTTTGAGGCACTATATGGCAGACCATGCAGATCACCGAGTTGTTGGACCGAGGTTGGAGAGCGTCGTCTCCTAGGTCCCGAGCTTGTGCAGGAGACTTCAGAGGCTATAGATATCATCAGGCAGAGGATGCGCACAACTCAGAGCCGACAGAAGAGTTCTACTGATCGTCGGCGTCGTCCCTTGGAGTTTAATGTAGGGGACCATGTGTATCTCAAGGTCTCGCCCATGAAGGGCGTAGTTCGATTTGGAGCAAAGGACAAGCTTGCCCCAAGATTCATAGGACCTTTTGAGATCACTGGGCGCATTGGCGCCGTGGCCTATCGGTTTGCCTTTCCATCATAGTTGTCTGGCGTCCACGACATTTTCCACGTCTCCATATTGAGGAAGTGTGGGTCAGACATAGTTCCCTTTATTGATTGGCAGCCGCTGGAGGTTCGTGAGGACGCTTCTTACATTGAGTAGTCAGTCCGTATCCTTGATCGGAAGGAGCAGGTCCTCAGAACCAAGGTCATTCCGTTGGTGAAGGTGCAGTGGGGTCACCATTCTGTAGAGGAGACTTCTTGGGAGCGTGAGGCTGAGATTCGAGAGCGTTATCCTCATCTCTTTGATGATTGATCATGTATTGTATCTTGTATGTTGTCCCTGATTTTATATAATGATGTCATGTCGTTTCTTTTTCATGAGTAATTCTTAGTTGCGATGCTTGTGTAAATTTTGAGGATGAAATTTTTATAAGGAGGGAAGAGCTGTAAGACCCGTATCTTGGTCCGTACCTTTCCGTAGACTTCCGCGGTCTTACCGATCGAATTTCGGCAACCTTCGACCCTTAACCGATATCGACGCGTGATCCTGATTCATGTACCGACAACCCGAGTCGACTCAACCCGATACCAATACCATAGCGACCGCGCCGTCGTTGCGGTTCCAATGCCGCGACTCTCTCGTCGAGGCGATACCCTGGTCAAGAGATATGGGCTAACGTTCGGTGTGAGAAAACGCCGTACGTTGCGAAACCCAAGAAAATCTCTACGATGTGTCACATCAATCACATCAATCTCATCAATCAATCAATCCATCAATCCATCACATGTCAAGTACACATCACTTTCGTCCCTTTTCCTAAGCAACCACAAAAGTCTCCCAAACCCATACCTCTCTTACACAAAAGCCTCAAAAGTCAAGCTTTTCTTACACCTCCCATACCTCTCTTACACAAAAGGCCACATAAGTCAAAGATTTCTTACACAACCATCACTCACCACATCCATACATCACTCTCTCTCTCCCTTTACAACTCCTCTCTTTCTCATTTGTAAAAACTCCAAGCAAAAGAGCTCCATACATATGGAATTCTCCAAAATCTTCTAAGCTCCAAGTGGCCCACCTTCCTACCCCATCATCTCCCATCTCAACCCTCTATTCCTCATCTTATCCATTGAAGTTGGAGCTAAGGTGCCAAGGAACCCCTTGGAGCAAGAAGATCGGACGGTGGGTGTCTCCTTAGGGTATTTTCTTTCTTATTTTTATGATGGGCCAAGTGAGACCCACTGATCAATGGTGTGGATCTCGCTTGGGACCCTAAGATAAGGCCGATGGCCCACTTAGATCATCATGATCATTCCATGATGGGGCCATTCTCCATGGACCCCATCATGATGTTTACTCCATTGCATTTGAGAGGTCATCTAGACCATCCATATCGGTGGGGAATGGATCACCACCATTGATTTTCATTTTCAATGGTCCCATGTACAAAGGGATCTGTTTATTGTATAGTTTCTTACAAGGGAGGGCTCATAGTGGCGGAGCCCTCCATCACAAAGCGTGTCCCACTCTCCATGTCTCTCTCCCTTCTTATTTCTTTTATTTTATTTTATTTTATCTTATGTAATAGGATTGTGTGGCCCACTTGAATGGATCCCACCTTGAGATTTATTTTGTTCAAGTTTTTATTCAAGTGGGGCCCACCATATACGTTGTACCCACGTCACCCATCAGTGGTGGCCCACTTCATCAGGGCCCACCACATTGTATTTTTTTTAAGGAACCAAAACCGTCCAGCGTCTAGGACGCTGGACGTTTCAAAAAAAAAGAGAAAAGGGAAAGAAGAAAAGGAAGTCTTTGGTGGTCCACTTGCTTAGGCCCCACCGTGATGTATTTAAACAATCCAAGCCGTCCATCCTCTTACCTACAGCATTTTAGCCGTTGGGTAGAAGTTTGGGGCTGATTGGAAGACCTGGTGGGCCATGGCATCGAAGAACGCATCATTACCATTCAAGGATCCTTTTCTGATTTTTTTTCATTTTCTAATCATAAAAAAATTTAAACTTCGGACTCATTTCGACTGTTACGGGCCACTGAACGCAATGGCCGGGGTAGATCTTTGTAAAGAGGGCCCCACGTGCGAAAAACCCCAAAAAAATGGGTTTTTCCTTTTTTTGAAAAACATAATGGCAGAGGCTTTGCCTCTGCCTCTGTCAGCGGGAAGCGCCTGCACGCGCCTGCGTGTAGCCATTTGAATGGTGGATGGACGCAGGGGCCCACGGCCCTGCATGTGGGCCCCACCATAATGTTTATTTGTTATCTAACCTGCTCATGAGGTGGACCACCCCAGTAGTGGGCCCCCCTCCAAAAATGAGATAGATCCAAAACTCAGGTGGCCCACACCACATGAAACAGTGAAATTTAATATCTACCATTGAAATTTTTTTTGGGGCCCACAGAAGTGTTGGATCAAGCTGAAATTTATGTTTTCCCTTCATCTAGGTCTGAGAGACCTTATGAATGGCTCAGATGGCATTTGTGCGTTAGGGTGGGCCACATCTATGGAACCCACAGTAATGTATGTATTTTATTCACACCGTCCACAGGCCGTGGATGGTGACTCTCACCATGATGTTTGTGTTTCACCTCCACCGTCCAGCAGACGGTGGAGTCCACCTTGCACGTGTGTTGTTCACGCCACCCCCTCCCCTGGCTGAACATTTTAGATGGAAATAGACATTCCAGTGGGCCCTTGTCTTGTTGGATAGAAAATAAAGATTTCAGTGGGCCTCTGGGCCCATGGGGTGAGGCCCATTTGATGGAAATATGGGGCCCAATTGGCGTAGCCCATTTGTTATAACTAAGGTCCACGGGATTAGGCCCATTTGATTTGTAAAAAGGCCTATGGGTTAGACCCATTTGATTTGCAAAAAGGCCTACGGGATTAAGCCCATTTGATTTGTAAAAAGGGCTATGGGTTAGGCCCATTTGATTTGTAAAAGCCCTATGGGTTAGGCCCATTTAAGACATATAAGGCCCATGAGATTAAACCCATTTGATGCGATCCAAGGCCCACGGGTTTTGACCCATTGCAATGCACATAAGAGCCATTGGTGTGGCCCATTTATGTGGCCCATCTGATGAATAAAAGGCCCATAGGATATGGTCCATTTGATATATATATATATGTAAAGCCTAATGGGATGAACCTAAGGTCCATTGCAATGTGTAATCCCAATACCGATTATGTAGCGATGTTTAAGAAGATCGTGCCTGGGGAACAATGTTGGTTTGACGTCCACATTGCGAGTGTAATGTTAGTTGGATGTCCACATTACGACTCTCCTTAGGGCCCATTGCTAAGCCGTACTTATTATGTATAGGCCGTTCAGGCTCATCTGCGTTGTAAGAATGGTTCATCACTCATTTACATGTTTAGTATAGTTCATGACTCATGATCATACGCATCATATGTATGCTTGATATGAGGATTGACTGATCATAGCATATGCCTTTCGGCAGGTTGTTTATGGGCTCTTGGTTAGGCGGTGTTGCCCTACATGAGCGCGCGATATGCGCAGAATTTTTTGCATGACTGGATAGTGTGAATCATGCATTTCACATTTGTGTGACATGGTTATTGTATGCCCTAGCGACATCAGGGCCGTAGCCTCCACAGACGCATTGTGGTTGGCAGGATTGGATACTGAAAATCTTGTTCTACATGGGGTGCTATTGATATCCCTAGGTGAAAGTCCCTAAACCCTTATGGTACCAAGAGGTTGCTCCAACATCTAGACCGAGTGGGTAGATGAGCGTTGAGTGTCGATTACCAGACGGTTACACTCTCCACTGTGTCGTAGTCAGTTGGAAGGGGGTGCGGCCTTACCCGCCCGAGAGTAGGGGGCAATGCTAGGCTGAGTTTGACCAGCTCGAGGAATGGGTCCGCTATCGACGAGTCACGCCCGATATTGGTAGACGGGTAGTGTGGTCTCTTCCACTTACCTTATTGCACGCGATGTGGCGGCAATCTGGTTTAGAGTATACTAGACCCCGGTGATATCCCATATTTGAGCTGTATTGATGTGTGGACATAGATGAGGATCTGTATGCTTGAGTTGCATTGCACATCGCATGGCCTTGGGTGGCCCATACCATTCATGTCTTGCATCGTATAGCTTTGGTACGGCTCATGCTATTATGGATCCATCTGTATATTTCACATTACTCTGACATTACATGTTCATATACTACCTTACGCACACACTTTCACCACCCTCTAAGCTTTCTATAAGCTTATGCACGACCGTTGCGTGCAGGTGACGTTGGTTCGCAGCAGCGCTGAGGCAGGAGCACGTTGCAGATCGTTTTGGAGTTTTTGTTCTTTACCATTGTATTTCCCTTTATGCTCATTGTACTTGTAAAGTTTTTGATCATAGTGAAAATGTAATGGAGTACTTGGTTGTTGTTTGTGGGTTATGCCATTGTTTATGCTTATTACGAATCAAACTGACGTTGAAAATCCTCCTCGTAGCATCCCAGGATCGGAACCTGGTGAATGGGAGCTAGGAGCCGAGAATGGGGTTCTACGGAGGCTATCGGTGCCGGATTCGGCGATCGAAAATTTTGTGAGCCCGATTTTTGAATTTGGGGCGTGACATCTGACCCCTCATCCAAGTGGGACACACATAATGAGCGGGTTAGATATGTGAATAACATTTGGGCAAGCCCAATATATGATTACAAATGTTGTAAGGAAACCTTCCTCCACTACATTTGAGTTACTCGTTGTTACCTTTACTTGAGTAAACTCTGTGGGGTCCACCATTATTTATCTATTTTATCTACTCCATTCATCCATGTTAACAGATAATTTGAGGTCTAAAGAACAAAAAGGAAGTGTATCCAAAGCTCAAGTGGACCACACCACAGGAAATAGTGTGATTGAACCTATACCATTTAAAATTTCTTGGAGGCCATACAAGTTTTGGATCAAGATGATGTTTGTGTTTTCTATTCATTCATATATTTTTGATATTATGAACAACCTTTATCCATTTTTGGACAATCTGATCAGTCCAGATTGAAGAGTAAATAACTTCAGATGTTTAAATCAAAATTCGCTCAAATTATTGATCAATCTTGTTTGCCCAATATCTTTCTCATATACAGTATGATCGAGGTGATCAGTAACTGATCAAATTGAGGGTAATGATCAGTAGAATAGAGTGAATGGACTAGACATGTAAAATGGGCCCATTATGATGTGTGTCGAACATCAACACCGTGCATTTGATGTGTCCCCTTTAGCTTATGAGATATCTAAAAGATCATCCATTACGAAACTCAGGTGGGCTATACCATCTAAAACTATGTGAAGACATCTACAAAATATAAACATTACAATATTGGATGACATACCATTTTTATCACCATAAAAGTTCTAGATCAAGTTGATTTTTGTTTTTTCCCTTCATCTGACCCTGTATGACCTAATTAAAGCTGTACATGAGCAGAGTAAGCTCAGGTACTCGCTTGACTCGACTTGTCAGGTGTTTGAGACGAGTACAAGTGGATTTTTTCTACTCGTTATGATTTTGAGTAGAGTACGAGCTAGGTAGTACTTGACTTGTATACTCGAATTGGTACTTGACTCTGTACTTAACTCGTACTCGAGACTTATTTTTATGGTTATGCCTTAAAATGATACGAGAAAAGGATGAATGGCTTGGATAAACAGATACATCACGGTGGGCCCGCTCACATGTTCGGGCTAGAGACAAGCGGGGGTAGGACGCAATCCGCGTCTGCATGTATCGGCCTTCATTGCTCCAACCAAAATCGTCACGTGCGACTAACGTACCATAAAGAGTTTTTTTTCCTTCTGCCGCAACTTATGTTGGTCGGTGTTCTATGGGTCCCACCATGATGTATGTGTTTCATACATGCTGTCTATCCATTTTTACAAATCATATTAGGGCTTGACGCCAAAAATTAGAAGGATATAAATCTCAAGTGGACCACACCACATGAAAACAATAGTGATTGGATATCCACCATTAAAACCCTCCTAAGGCCCACTGTACTTTTTATTTGACATCCATTCTGTTGATTAAGTCATACAAGCCCATATGAAGGAAAAAAAAATATCGGATCGATCCAAAACTTTATATGGCCCCCAAAAGGTTTTTAATGGTCGACGCTCATTCAACACTGTTTCCTATAATGTGGTCCAGTTGAGATTGGGATATACCTCATTTTTTATGTCATACCATAAAATGAAAGGAAAAAATAGATGGACGGTAGGGATGAAACACATACATCATGGTGGGGCCCATAGAGCACCGACCACGTCACCCGGCCCACCCGCGAGAGAGACTTAAGTCTCTCTCGCTCCGTCTTCTCTCACTCTCACTCTCACTCACGCCCTCTCTCAGTCTCTTGCTCTCTGTCTTCTCTCACTCTCATTCACGCCCTCTCTCTCTCTCTCTCTCTCTCTCTCTCTCTCTCTCTCTCTCTCTCTCTCTCTCGGCCCTCTCTCCACCGTGGCCTGTCTCTCTGTCTCTCTGTCTCTCTCAGTGCTCTCTCTCTCTCTCCACCGCGCCGTCTCTCCACTGCCCTCTCTCCACTGCCATAAACTACATTGATATCCATGTTTTCATACTCTTAACATAGTGGTTTTGTGTACAGATACCTTCACACACTCAAACAATTCGTGAGGAACAAGGCACGTCCAGAGGGATCCATAGCTGAGGCATACATTGATAATGAGTGCCTTACATTTTGCTCCATGTATCTTCGTGGCACAGGGACTAGATTTAACCGAGAAGATCGAAATGCCGATGAAGGGCAAGAGCATGAATAAGGACTCATATCTGTGTTTTCACATAACGTTCGTCCTTTAGGATCCTCGACGTTTCAGGATATGGACGTTGGGGATCTAGCAAAGGCGAGGTGGTATGTGTTGTATAATTGTGAAGAAATAGAGTCATACTTGGAGTAAGTCTTCTCTCGATTATTATTTTCTTTACTTACGATGATCTTAATGTTTCTTGCTTCTAACATGCCATTTATGTGTAGCGACCACATGGACAAGATGAAGTCCAAATTCCCCACAAGTTATGATCGAATGCATCAGGATTAGTTTCCACAATGGTTTGAAAAATGTGTAAGATTTCACACTATCTCACTACACTTAGAATTTTTGTTGTACTATACATTATTTTAACCTAAGAAAATCCCTAAACAATTACATTTTGTACATGATGATAAATGAAGAAGTTGCGCACAAGAAACTCTGCGGATGCGTCTGATGCACTATACTCGTTGGCGTGTGGCCCTGATAGACGTGTATCTAGATACACAGGTTGTATTGTAAAATGGATTCGGTTCCACACCGAAGAACGTGACAAGTGTAGGACCACACAAAATAGTGGGGTGGTTGTGAAGGGAACCAATGAGGAGGATTCGATTGACTTTTATGGCATTTTGATGGATATTAATAAGCTGAATTATTGTATGAGAAAGCGGGTGTACTTATTTAAATGTGATTGGTGGGACATTGAAAATAAGAAGTTAGGAATACAGACGGACAACTACTTTACGAGCGTAAATTTATCTCGGAAGTGGTTTAAGGATGACCCATTTATCCTCGCCAGCCAAGCCGAACAAGTATTTTACCTTACTGACACCAAGTTAGGAAGCTCTTGGCACGTGGTGTAAAAAATAAAGTCCAGGAATGTATTTGACGTTCCCATACCAGAAGTTGAAGATAGGGAGGACGAGGGAAATGGCATGGCTAGGGTTGAACACGCATATCAAGAAGACGTGCCGTCTCATGTTGATACAGGGATTGATTCAAGTATTGATAATGATGTGGTGCAATTGGACAGAGATGATGTGCCACCTAATCATGTTGATGCCTCAATAATAGATGACATTGTTAGAGATGATAGTAGTTTCATTGATGACAACGTTGCAAACAATGAAGAGGAGATACTGATCAGCGATAGTGATGGTGAAGAAGAAAGTCCTAAGCAATAGTGATGCAGACAACGATTATTAATGTACACATGATTTACATATTATTTTTCAATTCGAATAATTTATGTATTCCACGTATACATGAAAATTACAAGTCGTGATTTATTCCTCTTATTGACTTATTTATAATCCACATTTGCAGTTGAGTCAATTTCTGATCATGTCCTCCTCCAATCGGAGCGTAGCAGAAGCACGTAACATACTTCATCAGCTGTTGCAGATGGACGTTTCAGTCTTATCTTCTTCTGGTAGGGCCATAGAGATACCTGGTCTAGTCGATGAGTGTAAAGTAGAATATATCGACAATAACTCAGAGGAAAGATTATACCATCTCAAAGAAATTCCAGAGCTGATGGAGATATATAGCCATGGAAAACGAGATATGGAAGATGCGACTCACTCACTTGCACATCTGAATGGAGTCTTGAGAGATCAGATTTCTCCTATTGTGACTGACATGTTGGTTACAAAAATGTCCAGTGCTTCACACATGATGACATATACTTTTGAAGCATATGATAACTTATGCAGGGAGTACTTCAGATAGTTTACCTCAAAGTTGTTTTGTATTACAATGAAATATGTGTATTTAATATAGAATGACAATATATAATGGAATTTCCAAGGGTTATAGATTAAAGTTTACAATTTTATTATATTCTGCTTGCATTATAGTGTAATGGTCTAATCATATTTTAATCATCTCTCTAAGCATAAGCATAAATGCATTGTACCGTATAACCCTACTTGTATAATGTTTTAGTATATTCCACTTGTATTAACATTGTTTAAATTTATAAGTTCGTAGCTCGCACATATTCAGTGATGGCACCAGGTGGGAGACTAGGTTATTCGTGCACTGGATCTACTCCTTCTACCCGTGATGCGACGGAGCCAGCATCGCCGTCACATATTATATCGCAGGCGTTTGATCCCTCAATCACGCATATACCGGGCACAACATGTAAGTCTAGACAAATATTTTTTTAAATGACTTCTGTTTATGTTTAGACTTACATATTTCTTTTGCAGCAGCATCGTCGACCAGTCGACGAGGACGTGGACCCACGCGTGGGTTGCTTTTAGAGCGACTTACACGTGAGGGTAAGGTGACGGTAGAGTTCCCACAGGATTGTATTAGACCTGTTGAGAACAATACCAGCTTGTTTAAGTCGGAGGTCAGTGTCCTATGTCGATCTCTGATCCCCGCCACCACCCCCCATTGGGCAGACGTGACAAATGATATGCGGCAGCTCATCCGTCAGCGCCTTTAGGTAAATTGTAGTAAATTAAAATTTATTTTATAAAAGTTCATTTATGATTAAGTTATGTTGCTCGAAATTAATAGAGTATACTCGGATGTGCGTCGAAGCTATCCGGATGAGCGGGAGTCCTTAAGAGGTGGAAACTGCTGTTATGACCATGATGAAGCTTTCCATTTCCTATGGACAGCATTGGGAGGGCCTGGCCATTTGGATAGACCGTATTTTGGTATTAGCTCAAAATTAATGGAGCATATCCGGATGTGCGTTGGAGCTATCCGAATGAGCGGGGATCATCTGAATGGAAGGTGGAACCGCTGTTATGACCATGATGAAGCTGTCCATTTTCTATGGATAACATTGGAAGGGCCTGACCATGTTGACAGGCCATGTTTATATCTGTTTATATCTGTATTTACAGGGACCTCACCGAAAGCAAAACCCGATCCCGAACCCAAACCCAATTTCCTAAACCAAAACCTTAACTTATTCTCAATTCCCTACAGCTATAACCTATAACTTACCTAAAACCTTAACCTAAAACCTAAAAGTTTTCTCAAATCCCTAAACCTAAACATACACCTAATCCTATTCTCAACTACCTAACCTAAACCTAAACCTAAACTTGAAAACCCAAAACAAAACCCGATCCCGAACCCGAATTCAATTTCCTAAACCTAAACCTTAACCTATTCTCAATTCCCTAAACCTATAGCCTATAACCTACCTAAAACCTAAGCCTTAACCTATTCTCAATTCCCTAAACCTATAACCTATAACCTACCTATAACCTTAACATAAAACCTGAGCCTTAACCTATTCTCAATTCCCTACAGCTAAAACCTATAACCTACCTAAAACCTAAATGTATTCTCAAATCCCTAAACCTAAACCTATACCTAATCCTATTCTCAACTACCTAACCTGAACCTAAACCTAAACTTGAAAACCCAAAGCAAAACCCAATCCTGAACCCAAACCTGATTTCCTAAACCTAAACCTTAACCTATTCTCAATTCCCTAAACCTAAACCTACACCTAGTCCTATTCTCAACTACCTAAACTAAACCTAAACCTAAACTTGAAAACTCAAAGCAAAACCCGATCCCGAACCCAAACCTGATTTCCTAAACCTAAACCTTAACCTGTTCTCAATTCCCTAAACTTATAACCTAAACCTAAAACCTAAGCCTTAACCTATTCTCAATTCCCTAAAGCTATAACCTATTACTTACCTAAAACCTTAACCTAAAACCTAAAAGTGTTCTCAAATCCCTAAACCTAAACCTACACCTAATCCTATTCTCAACTATCTAACCTAAACCTAAACCTAAACTTGAAAACCCAAAGCAAAACCCGATCCTGAACCCGAACCCGATTTCCTAGACCTAAACCTTAAGCTATTCTCAATTCCCTAAACCTATAACCTATAACCTACCTATAACCTTAACCTAAAACCTAACCCTTAACCTATTCTCAAATCCCTAAACCTAAACCTACACCTAATCGTATTCTCAACTACCTAACCTAAACCTAAACCTAAACTTGAAAACCCAAAGCAAAACCCGATCCCGAACCCAAACCCAATTTCCTAAACCTAAACCTTAACCTATTCTCAAATCCCTAAACCTATAACCTATAACCTACCTATAACCTAAACCTTAACCTATTCTCAAATCCCTAAACCTAAACCTACACCTAATCTTATTCTCAACTACCTAACCTAAACCTAAACCTAAACTTGAAAACCCAAAGCAAAACCCGCTCCCGAACCCAAACTCGATTTCCTAAACCTAAACCTTAACCTATTCTCAAATCCCTAAACCTATAACCTATAACCTTAACCTATTCTCAAATCCCTAAACCTAAACCTACACCTAATCCTATTCTCAACTACCTAACCTAAACCTAAACCTAAACTTGAAAACCCAAAGCAAAACCCGATCCCGAACCCAAACCCGATTTCCTAAACCTAAACTTTAACCTATTCTCAATTTCCTAAACCTATAACCTATAACCTACCTATAACCTTAACCTAAAACCTAAGCCTTAACCTATTCTTAAATCCCTAAACCTAAACCTACACCTAATCCTATTCTCAACTACCTAACCTAAACCTAAACCTAAACTTGAAAACCCAAAGCAAAACACGAACCCGAACCCGAACCCGATTTCCTAAACCTAAACCTTAACCTATTCTCAATTTCCTAAATCTATAACCTATAACCTACCTAAAACCTAAACCTTAACCTATTCTCAATTCCCTACAGCTATAACCTATAACCTACCTAAAACCTTGACCTAAAACCTAAATGTGTTCTCAAACTCCTAAACCTAAACCTACACCTAATCCTATTCTCAACTACCTAACCTAAACCTAAACCTAAACTTGAAAACCTAAAGCAAAACCCGATCCCGAACCCAAACTCGATTTCTTAAACCTAAACCTTAACCTATTCTCAAATCCCTAAACCTATAACCTATAACCTACCTATAACCTTAACCTAAAACCTAAACCTTAACCTATTCTCAATTCCCTACAGCTATAACCTATAACCTACCTAAAACCTTAACCTAAAACCTAAATGTATTCTCAAATCCCTAAACCTAAACCTACACCTAATCCTATTCTCAACTACCTAACCTAAACCTAAACCTAAACCTAAACCTAAACTTGAAAACCCAAAGCAAAATCCAATCCCGAACCCAAATCCGATTTCTTAAAGCTAAACCTTAACTTATTCTCAATTCCCTAAACCTATAACCTATAACCTACATATAACCTTAACCTAAAACCTAAACCTTAACTTATTCTCAATTCCCTACAGCTATAACCTATAACCTTCCTAAAACCTTAACATAAAACCTAAATGTGTTCTCAAATCCCTAAACCTAAACCTACACCTAATCTAATTCTCAACTACCTAACCTAAACCTAAACCTAAACTTGAAAATCCAAAGAAAAACCCGATCCCGAACGTAAACCCGATTTCCTACACCTAAACCTTAACCTATTCTCAATTCCCTAAACCCATAACTTATAACCTACCTATAACTTTAACCTAAAACCTAAACCTTAACCTATTCTCAATTCCCTACGGCTATAACCTATAACCTATCTATAACCTTAACCTAAAACCTAAATGTGTTCTCAAATCCCTAAACCTAAACCTACACCTAATCCTATTCTCAACTACCTAACATAAACCTAAACCTAAACTTGAAAACCCAAACCAAAACCCAATCCCGAACCCGAATCCAATTTCCTAAACCTAAACCTTAACTTATTCTCAATTCTCTACAGCTATAACCTATAACCTACCTATAACCTTAACCTAAAACCTAAATGTGTTCTCAAATCCCTAAACCTAAACCTACACCTAATCCTATTCTCAACTCCCTAACCTAAACCTAAACTTGAAAACCCAAAGAAAAACCCGATCCCGAACCCGAACTCGAACCCGAACCCAATTTCCTAAACCTAAACCTTAACCTATTCTCAATTCCCTACAGCTATAACCTATAACCTTAACATATAACCTAAACCTAAAACTTAAATGTGTTCTCAAACCCCTAAACCTAAACCTACACCTATTCCTATTCTTAACTCCCTAACCTAATCCTAAACTTAAACTTGAAAATCCAAAGCAAAACCCGATCCTGAACCCGAACCCGAACCCAAAGCTATAACTTATAACCAATAACATATAACCTTAACCTAAACCTAACCAAAACCTATAACCTAAACCTATAATCTTAACCTAAACCTAAACCAAAACCAAAACCTATAACATAACTAAACCAAAACATATATCCTAAACCTTAACCTATAACATATACGCTATAACCTAAACTTATAACCTATAACCTAACCTTAACCTAAACCTAAACCTAAACATATAACCTAAACCTAAAAATAAAAAATTAAACCTAAACCTAAACTTAAAACCTAAATGTATTCTCAAATCCCTAAACCTAGACCTACACCTAATCCTGATCTCAACTCCCTAACTTAAACCTAAACCTAAACATGAAAACCCAAACCTAAACTCGATCCTGAACCCGAACCTGATTTTGTTAACCTAAACCTTAACCTATTCTCAATTGCCTAAATCTATAACCTAAACCTAAACCTAAACCTTAACCAAAACCTATAACCTTAACCTAAACCTAAACCTTAACCTTAACCTTAACCTTAACCTTAACCTAAACCTATACTTATAAATCCTAATTTATTTGATAAAACTTCATTTACGATTAAGTTATTTTCTTAATAAGTTTATTGCCTTAATCTGTTATTTACAAAATTGCAGGATAAATTTGAATTGGATTCAAGTGTTCTGCACATTTCCTATGCCATCGACGACATGATCAAGGAGCGGTTCAAGGAGTACCGCTCATTATTACACAAGCGGTACAAGCAGTACATGAGTAACGAGGAGGGCACACTGTCCGCACCGCCGCACGTGACCCGTGATGACTGAAAGATACTTTGCCATAGATTTTCTTCTAATTCTTTTCAGGTAATATTTATATATTTACGATATCTTAAGGTAACAATTAAATTCGCAACTAATAATAATGTATTATAAATAATGTGTTTAGAAGAGGAGCAAAATAAATTCTAACAATAGGGGAAAGTTAACAGTGAACCACGTAGCTGGTTCAAAGTTATTTATACAAATTCATCACGACATGGTAAGAAATTACTGGTAACTATTAAGTTGATATATTCTTTCAATGCATTTTATATTAACTCTATTGTTATTTCGATTGCGTAGCGAGATTCTGTCACTGGCCAGGAGCCCGGACCAATAGACCTCTACAAAGGGACTCACTGTCAGCAGGCGACGGGATCTTGGGTGCATCCTAGTGCCTGCGAGATTTGGATAAAAATTCTTACATTGTAAAATTTAATTGTATTAAATTATGATAATGCTATTTTTTTGAGAAAATTCATATGTTTTCATTACAGGAAACGATAGACACCTTACGCAGTCAGCCCACTCCCGATGGTACTCAGCGGAGTGAGCCAGAGATCCTGAGTGAGGTACTTGGCACCCGTTCAGGATATGTGCGTGGGCTTGGCCATGGTGCTAAGCTCACGGCACCCGCTAGAGCTACTTCCACCCGATCCATCATCGTTGGTGAGAGTGCCACCCGCCGAGCTGATATCACTGAGAGAGAGGTTCACCAGCTATAGGTCGTCGTCAATGACATCAGAGATCAGCTGGAGAAGAAGAGAGAGCAGTTGGAGAGGCATATGGAGGAGCAGCAGAGGAGGATGGAGGAGCTGACGAGTCAGAGGGAGGAGCAGGAGAGGAGGAGGATGGAGGAGCAGGAGAGGCTGAGGGAGGAGCATGAGAGGAGGATGGAGAAGCTGACGAGGTAGAGGGAGAAGCAGGAGAGGAGGATGGAAGAGCTGACGAGGCAGAGGGAGGATTAAGAGAGGATGAGGATAGAGGAGCATGCGAAGCTGAGGGAAGAGCAGGAGAGGAGGATGGAGGAGATGCGGATGGAGCATGAGCGACGAATAGCGAATATGTTTCAGGCTCTTGCCGCACGCTTACCCATCGATGCCCCACCACCTCTACCTCCATCTTTGTGATTTTTTATATTTTATTTATGATGTTAAACTTATATGTATTTATGCATGATGTAGTTTATGTTTGGATAGATTTATTTATGTACTTTGGAGTTAAATGGCTGTGAATGTGAATATGATGAAATATATTACATGACAGGTGTATATCAAAACTTATATTGTAACAGGTGTATATCAAGTGTATTTCAAGAATTTTGTGCTGGAATATAGGGTGGGAAAAAAAAAAAACTTTTACCTATGAAAATTTTTGTAGGTAAAAGAATTCTCCAAGTTTATACCTACGAAAATTTTCGTAGTTAAACGTCTCACAAATGTTTTTACCTACGAAAATATTCATAGTTAAACGTTTTGTAAGGTATTTTTACCTACGATATCATTCGTAGTTAAACGTGTTTGTTTGGTAAATATTTTTACCTACGAAAATATGCGTAGGTAAAGGAATTTTTAGCTACAAAATTGGTGGCAGGGAAACGTTTTCTAAATATTTTTATCTACGGGAAAAATCATGTACCTTTTAGCTACGAAACTATTGGTAGGTAAAAAGTCTTGTTAATTTTTTTAGCTACGAAATGTTTTGTAGCTAAAATGAGTTTAATATTTTTGGCTACGAAATTGTTGGTAGGTAAAAAATTTTGTAAATATTTTTAGCTACAAAATTGTTGGCAAGTAAAAAGTGTTTTTAATATTTTTGGCTACGAAAGTATTCGTAGGTAAAAAGTCTGGTAAATATTTTTAGCTACGAAATTGTTTGTAGGTAAAAAGTGTTTCAAAATTTTTGGCTATGAAAGTATTCGTAGGTAAAAAGTCATGTATATATTTTTAGCTAAGAAATTATTGGTAGGTAAAGTGTTCTGTATGTATTTTTACCTGCAAAACTATTCGTAGGTAAAAAGTTTTGTCAATACTTTTACCAACGAAATTCAACGTTGGTAAAATGGTTTGTCTACGAAAAATTTCGTCAGCAAAAGTCTTACCTTTGCCAACGAATTTTTTTTTTTGTGGGTAAAAGGTGTTCCCCTCGGGCTTTTACCTACGAAATTGCCAACGAAAAATTTCGCTGGTAAAACTTTTTTGCTGCGAAATTAAGCCTTTTGCCTACGAAAATTTTCGTTGGTAAAAGTGGCATTTCTTGTAGTGTATGCTTTGTAATTACTCACTATGGTATATTATAATTGTTTCCTTTTTGTTTGCTTTTATATCTGAAAGTCCTTTTGCACGAAAAGCAAGGTGCAACTCATTTTTAGAGGATGAATCCTATCATTCGATGATTGCCTAATCATCTTATACAACTTTTGAGTGGCTAAATATGCATTTGATCTTCTCATATTTCAGTCATATACGGTCAAGTATGACATATTTGCCTATCTTGGCACTTGGGTCAATGTTGTTTAGTTGGAATTGAGCTGTATAGTCAGTTTTGACACACTTCAACATATCACATGGTATTAAACAAAAAGTTATCTCTATAAGTTTAATAATTATTTCGTGCAATTGTTTTCTTTTTCTACTATCCATGTGACGTCAGTCTTATCAATAAATGGACTTAGCACGAATCCTTCATCTAGGTTGTCAAGTTCACATGGTGTAATTAAGATTGTTCTCATCCAGTGTATAAAGTGCTCACAAAGCTTAAACAGGTGAAGCTAGACTTAAAGATTTGGAACAAAGAGATCTTTGGCAATATTTTCGAATAGGTTCGAGTGGTCGAGCACTCCATTATCGAGTTGGAGACTCAAATGTAGGATACTACATCCATGTCAGATCTGCCTTCCAATTTACAGTAGGGGCTCAGTTTACTCTCGGCTAAGCTTACCAACCTTGAACTCATGTAGGAAATCTACTAGAAGCAGAAAGCAAGGGTCGACTGGCTGGCAGAAGGGGACAAAAATACCAGGTTTTTCCATTCAACTACTACTAAAAGACAAAGAAGAGCCATTACTCGAAGGATGGAACTTGAATTAGGGAAAACCATTGAGGAGTTGGCTGTATTGAATTAAAGACGCAGTTGTGGCCCATTTCCAGCAGCTTTTCAGCACATCTCCCTATCTGCCTGATCAGGCATTACTTGATTGCATCCCTCATCTCATCACATAGGCCTAAAATGACTCACTTTTGGGCCTATGTGATGAGATGAGGGATCCCCTCACTTTTAGAGGTCCACTAAGTTGTCCTCTCCATCCCTAAAGATAGCGCTCCTAGGCCGGACGACTTTTCTGGAAATTTTTTCTCATCTTTCTGGGATGTGGTGGGTCAAGACATTCATAAGGTGGTTTCTTTTTTCTTCCACTGAGGAAATATGCTCAGGGCAGTTACATCCTCGATCACTTGCTTAATCCCGAAGTCAGCCTCCCTGAGACGGTTCTCAAACTTTTGTCCGATCAGTCTATGCAACCACTTCTACAAGATCTTCTCGAAAATCATTGCTTTAAGGTTTAGTCAGGTCCTCCCATTGCTGTTTTCTCCCGAGCAAGGTGCATTCATCAAAGGCCGCTCGAGATCAGAGAATATCGTCTTATCTTAGGAATTGTTCAGGGAATTGAACAGGAAAGTCCGCAGAGGGAATCTAGTCCTAAAGCTAGATATGGACAAAGCATATGATAAGGTGAATTGGGATTTCTTGATTCAGGTTCTTAAGTGCTTTGGTTTCATCCCTGCTTGGATAAACATGGTTGAAAAATGTTAGTCTCATAGTTGGTTTTCTGTTCTTATAAATGGGGAGATGGCTGGATTTTTTAAATCATCAAGGGGTTTGAGGCAGGGTGACCCAATCTCCCCAAGCTTATTCATCCTTTCTGCTGAGGTGCCGAGCAGGGGTTTTAAGCGATTGGTTAATCAAAGTATTTCTCTCCTATTTGCGCTCAAAAGAGGTTTCCCTATCATCCTACATCTTCTATATGCAGACGACACTTTCCTTTTCACAAATGGGAGTAAGGCTTCGCTTCTCGCAACCAACTGTTTCCTGGATTCCTTCCAAGCTTCCTCGTGCCAAAGTATTAGCCTTCGTAAATGTTCTTTCTTCTGCTCCAAGAAGCTCCCAGCCACCAGAATCAGATCCATTGAAGCGATCCTTGGTATAGGAAAATCTTCATCATCCTTCTCCTATCTTAGCGTGCCTATGGCTGAGGTTAGGCTGAAATCTAGTGTCTTTAAACCCCTAATCGATAGAGTTGTGGGTCGTATCAATAGGTGGCATTCTAGAATTATCTCCCAGGCGGGGAGAGTGGTCCTTGTAAAACATGTGCTCACTAGCATCCCTGTCCCCTCATTGGCAGTAGTCCATCTACCTTCTCAGGTGATGGCAATGATTGAGAGACATATAGCTAACTTTTTCTATAGAATTTCATTGGAAGAAATGGAATTTGATTGCTTTGCCTATAGAAGAAGGTGACATCGGCATCAGAAAATTCTCTGAGGTTATGAAGGCCTTCTATCTAAAGATGGCGTGGACGATAAAATTCAAGAATGAGGAGAGCATTTGGAAATCGTTTATGTGAGCCAAATACTGTCATGACCTGCCCTTGGCTTCGGTGGATCATTCTCTCCGTCTAGCCTCCCCCTTGTGGAAATGAATTTTGACTCAGCTCCCTCTTCTAGAGTCCCCCAAGTTCAATGGAAGATTGGTGTATGTAGTTGCAACATCTAGAGGGATAAATGGACAGGGCTAGGCCCGCTCCATCAATTAGTAGAATCAGATGTGCTAGATGCACTGCTGAGCTTACAGGTTCGTCAGTTCCTTGGACCGATCAGCCCCTTTTCCTTCTACGGTGTTTGGTTTCCTCCGTCAGAGTATCATTGACTTCATTTTTCAGGCCAGATTTTACCTTTTGGATGGTCCAGATTTTCCATTTTGTCCTTTAACCCATTCAGGCCAGTTCTCTGTCAAATTAGCTTGGAAAATCAGCAGGGTTCTTAGTCCATGAAAGAGCTGGTCTAAATGGGTTTGACATGCTAAATTACCACCTAAAATCTCCCTTTTCGTCTGGAAAGTGTTGCATGACACGGTTCCTGTGGATTGTGTGGTCCAATCTCAGGGTATCCACCTTGCATCCAGATGTATATGCTATGCCCTTCAAGATACTTAGTCGCACGGGCAGGAATCCTTGTATCACTTGTTCATTGGTAGCGGATTAGCATAGCGTCTTTGTAATGCAGTTGGGAGGATGTCTGAAATCAACGTGATGGTGGCGTTATCCATTAAAGCCAGGTTATTGCAGTGGTGGACTGCGGCGTCTTCCAGGCTGAGGAAATCTCCAGTTCAGATGCTGTCTCTGTGCTTAATTATTTAGGAAATCTGGAAATCCTGAAACGCATTAGTTTTTGAGAGTACACCTGTATCCTTCTCCACTGTCTTTTCAAGAGTCAAGTGGTGGATTTCGCACTTAGATTCTCCTGTCCGGATTCCTCTTGCCCCTGCTTCCAGCTACCCTCTTCGTCAGGGGACTGGTGCTGTGTCTTTGAATGGGAGCCCCAATGGTCGGGCCTTACTGGTTAAATGGGAGAGGCCCTCATCTGGATGGGTTAAAATTAATGCGGATGGTTCTGCCAAAGGGAATCCTGGTAGATTTGGTGGTGATGGTGTATGCAGGGGAGACAAGGGCGAATTTCTTTTTACCTTTTCTGCAGCTTATGGAGTCGGCTCGAACACCTTCGCTGAGTTACGAGCCACACATGACGGCCTATCCCATTGTCTATAAAGGGGCTTCTTCCAAGTCATTGTAGAATCTAATTCGTAGCTGGTTGTCGATGTTCTTAATGAGGTCTCTCATCCGGGCTGGAAATGGAATTCCTAGTTAAACAGGATCAACCAGTTGAAGCTCCGAGGTCAGAATAGCTTTGTGCATGTCTTTAGGGAAAGCAATTCCCCCGCTAATTATATGGCCCATTTAGGTAGCGCATCCTAATCTTTCTTATGGTTTAATTCTCTTTCTGAGCTTCCACAAAAGGTTATAGGGCTTCTCTTCCTCGATAAGGTTGGGCTGAGCACGGTTAGGGTATCTTGATGTCGCCCTTTTTTTTCTTTCTTTTTTTTTTCTATGTTTTATCGCAGAGTTTTGGTCTTTTACCATGATAGGTTCCCCCAGTTTTTTCTGTCATGGGGTAGTTCAAATGTATATTTTGATGAAAAAATGATACCAATAGCTACACCCCCCCCCCCCCCCCCTCTCCTTTTTTTTTTTTTTTTTAAAAAAAAAAAAAAAAAAAAAAAAAAACAATGAAAATTAATTTTCTTTTTTCATTGGATTTTGCCATACAAACAGGTCTTAAGAGTGATTTACCGGAGGTCTTAATTTTGGACTAGTGTAAATGTAGGGTGGGTTGAGGATTAAACTGCCCTGGATACAAGAGAGGAAAATAAATTGTACGTGGCCGCAACGCAGGTGAAAATCTCCTGTATTTAAGAAAGAAATGGGAAAAATATTATACAAACGGTCGGCAACGTTGCATGGTATACAGCCATTCTCCACTTTAGTAAGCAGGGCCATGGTTCAGTAATCTATACCATTCACCTCTTGAAGCACACATACAATAGAGCGTGCGCGAAAAATCTCTCAATTTGGAATAACGTAACCACCAAATTAGGGCTATTTGTGTTTATCTTCTAAATTGCCTCTCCATAGGACAATTCTAAAAGGTCAGGATTGTCCTTTCAACGACATCTTTGTACCATAATGCATCTGTAGTAGGACACGATAAATCAATGGTCAGGATTACTCAACCATAGGACCGTATCCCCGGAACACCATGTATATTGTACAAATATGCTGATCATATCCTAAATGCCTCATGCTCCAAAATTCCCAAAGAAAGGAATTATTTACTCTTGGAATTTTACTTTCAATCTTAGCCGTCAGATTACCTTGTCACCTATTAAAGATTTTTGATCCATTAATCCCATGAATTTTTGGTGCCTCGATGATAAAAAATGGGCCCATAGTATCAACAGTTTGGATCACCAGATGCTTGCCCTTACATTTTCTAACATAAAATATGAAATTACATTTATTTTTTTTTATTTTTTTTTACAGTATACAACAACCACAAGAAATGTTTGTACATGCTATAATGAATAGCATCCACCCGTTGAACAACTTCCATCCTCTCATGTGCATGCGACATCGAACCCGTCAGATTGTTCCCGTTACGACGATCACCTGATGTAAACATCAGTCACGTCCACTTATAACGTGGGCCATACCATAGAAAACGATGTGTAACCAATTCTAACAAAATAGACAACTATGTTGTTATTTACCAGGTGGGCCACAGTCGTGGTTATTTAGCAGTGGCTACGCATCACATCTATTTTGATTTTACAAGGTGAGCTACACTTTTATTTTATTATTTACCAGTGGCTACACATTGTTTTCTGTGTTGTGGCCCACTGGATGAGTGGACAGCGCTAAACTATGCATGAGCTGATCCTTATGATGCGGCCAACCTATTGGACCAGTTGGATGCCGCATGCAAATGATCGGCTGTAAGTCATCGGCAGGGAATAAGGTAACCTCTGGTCAACCGTTGACCTGTAACATTCTCGGTTTATTATTATTATTATTTATTATTTTAATTTATTTATATATATATATATATATATATATATATATATATATATTAATTTTAAAAATTTTACTTATTTAATATGAAATTATATATATATATATATATATATATATATATATATATATATATATATATATATATATATTAATTTTAAAAATTTTACTTATTTAATATGAAATTTACATGTGGTGGTATCTTTTTTAAGAGGATTTCAGTAATCTTTTCATTATTCTAAATAAATATGATTATTGTACCTTCCCTTTAGAATTATTTAATGCAGGTCGGAAATACAAGCAAATGGGCGGGTAGCTCGTGCGGGCACCATCATGATGATTAAGTGAAATCATATCTAGACCATTAGGTGCATCATCCCTTATTAGGCCTAGGTACCACACGATTGAAAATATAGTATAAGGAAATTCTAAATGAAACTCTCTGCTGTTGTTGTCATTTTGAATCACATATGAGCCTGTTTTTTAGCTTTAGGCCTAAATTTTAGTGCAGTGTCTATGGTTAGAGTTGATTTCATATAATCAACATAGCAGGCTTTGTAAAATTCAAGGGTGGGCATCACTCTCTCAACTTTATCATTCGGTGTCACTTAACTCTTTTATTTATTTATTTATTTATTTTATTATAAGCGCATACGCTCATACACCACTCACACCCACACACACAACAATGGCTACTTGAACCCATGACCTTTGGGTCCTTTGGTAACATGGACTTGAGAGGATTTGAGGGAATTTCGATTCCTGGCATCTTTGACACCATAAAGTAACTTGCGGTACAAATTCAAAGGATTTCACATCCTTAAGTGAAATCTAAGGTAAACGCTTGTATTACATTTAAAGTATTTTCAAGAGTTGTATGTGTAACATGTGTGTAACGCCCGTGAAAAATTCATAATTGGACTCGAGTACCAACTCGACCCGAAATTGCGTAGAATTAAATTTTATGGAAATTAAGCGTAAGTTAGCTAGCGCAACGCTGGAGTGGCTGGAAAATAGTCCCTGATCACTTTAAATACGTTTTATAAGACCCAATTCGAGTAGAACAAACGACTCTATAATACTCTATAACTTCGGATTAAACTCTAAGAAGGTTTGGTCTCTGGACCGCTTTGAACTTTTGTATTGGATCTAGACCGCACGACGAAAGTCCGATACTTCCTATCTTAGACCGTTAGAACTGCCTTGTTGGACTTGATGGTCATTTCGAAAATCAAGTCCAACCGATAATCACAGGCTATTTCATTGAGCCCGGACTGAAGAGAGTGCGAATAGGGACAGAATTGAAAATTTAAATTCAAATCTGGCACACGACTTGACGCGTCAGTATTAAGCGTTCTGACCGTCAGAATTCATCCAGATTACACCCTCGGATCAGGAAAAATTTCTATTTTATATCATGAGACTTTCAGCCCTGATCTACGTACGGTGACCGCTGAACTGAAACTGGTCCGCCACGTGCGATCTGCGAACCCTGCGAGACTGAAAACTTAATACGTACTATATCTGGTACGCATGAGCTTAAGTCCGATCGCATTCGACCAGGGGACCACCAGAAAGCATCTTTTGGACCGAAACAGCCCCGAAATGGATATGCAATAAGTAAACTTTGTTTCGGAGCCTGTTTTCGACATTTTTAAGCTTATAAAAGGAGTTGAAACCCTCATTCCTCTCTCCCATCCGAAAATTGCAAAAACCTAGATTTGGGAGAGAGAAAAGGAGAGAGTTTGAGAGAGGAAGTGGGAGGATTTTTTCCGCCTTCGTGCCGCTACTTCCACGTGCTACAGCAACTCTTCTCAATCACCTGGCTGGTGATTTCTCCGCTTTATCAGGTATGAAACAACCCTAGAACTTGCTGAATTAGGGGTTACTTAGATTCATTGCGTGTTAGTTAACGTAACTTGTAAAATAGGTTCTCCTACTGCCGTAGACGAAGCGTACATGCTCCGTTCAAAATCACGCATCCGTAAGAGATAAGGTGAGGATTTTAGACGCTTTGATTGACGGTTTACAACGCTTTCAATGTCGTTTAATAGTAGATTATTAACGGCATCGCCGTTTGACATGTACAATATGCTCTTCGTTTCCTGTTTCGTAAATTAACGAAGAATATGAGATTTAGGGCATTTTAGTCATTTGTAAGAAGTACAGTATATACTCATATTTTGCTGATGTGATTGACATGGTTTGTTGTTGCATTAGGAAGTTAGGAATGCGTGCATAATTAGTTTGGCGAAGAGATTCGCCTAATTGCGCACTTTGGGTCGACATACTATATGTAAACTTAAGTGTGTAGTGTATGTGTTTGTATAAATGTTTGTATTAGTATGTATTGAATTAAATGATGTTATGAGATGGTTTGAGAGTGATTTCTCAATTAATATGCTGACCTAAATGATTTCCTACATGTTGATTATATGCATGATTTCATTACATGCATGGAATATATGTGCTTGAAGATTTGCTTAAGTTGAATATTATAACATGTGTTAACATGCTCACATGAGTGTATTTCGATTCCAATATGCCTATATAAATTGCTGATGTGATTCCATAATTGTTTGAGACTATACTTAGTCCAGGCAGTCGGTAACCGAGCGAATTCGTGGCTGGCTGGTCATAGCCACGAACGACGCGTCGATGAATGCGATTCGTGTTTGGAGTTGACGGCAGTGGTTAGGCCACGCGAAGTGTTTCACGCACTTCATGTTGTTCGACTTGAGATGCGATCGTGCTAGTCGAGCCCGTCAAGTAACCCAATTGGCCGATGTATGTTCACCTTGTATGAGTCATAACTGCTTGAACCTAGGGTACTGAACTTACTATTATAAACCCTGTTAACCATGGTACCTTGATCCACGAAGACTCATGAGCAGGGCATGGTGGTATGGGACACCGTGGTCGAGCTGTCGGCCTACACTGGGGCCACAAACCTCCCCGTAGTGACCATGAGCACCTAGACTCGTGAGCAGATTATGGTGGTATGGGACACTATATTCTAGCTGTCGGCCTACACTGATCAGGCGACGAGTCCTTTGTAGTGACCGCGAGCGTATTCTGAGTCCACGGGAGGCGACGACCCTTCCGTTGCAGTAGAGTACAGTAGGCCTGTATTGATAAGGTGATGGGGGAGCGGTGCAACGAGTGCGAGCAACAGCCCTGGCAGCCCTTGCAGTGACCTACGAAATATACATCGTGTGAGATTACTAGGAGTGACGACCCTAGACAGGATCTGTGTTGGGATTGATACAAGGGAAGTACCTTAGTTTCCCAATCCTGCTGTTTGAATGGACTAATAACAACTTGAAAATCATATCACCATGCCATTGCATGTGCCTGGAAGATGTGGAGCACTTGAGGGTCGATTGCATGTCGCGGTCGTAAGATATTGCCGTATGAGGGAGATCGTCGGTGAGGGCATACATCACGTCATGTCATCTTGCATTAACAACAGTATTAGGATTGTCTGATTTACTGCTTTACTATTATCACATGATTGAATTGTGAACATGCTAATCTTTGCTCTATGATTCCACTGAGTTGATCACTCACTCCCACATTACGGGATGGTGTTTGCAACACCCACCAGACCCTGTTGTAGATGCAGGTGTGGCTGAGATCCAGGAGGCAGAGCCAGACTTCGACGAGGACCAGGACGAGTTCTCGTACATGCAGTATCACGATGGCTTCGCGTAGGTGACCTGGATCGATGGGACTTCAGTGGGACTGTTTTAGACATTTACTTTTATTCATGTATATGTATATGAGACTTAGAGATGTATTCATACTTTAGAGACAGATGAGATTTACTTTATTTTTTTTCCATACAGTGATATATATATTGTTTAGTCTTCCGCTTGCTTTTATCACTGGATCTGAGGTATGAATTACAATTTTGGTATACTTTACTCATGTGAATGCTTTAAATCAGACAACATTGAATCATAATCATTTTTGTGCATAAGTGACAGTCTGGAACTCGGGAGTTGAGTTTATACACGACCCTCGATTTTCAGGGTGTTACAATGTGTGTCACCAGGTTACTAATTTATTCGTTACATGGGCTACCGATGGTATCCCAAAACAATTATATTTCACTTAAGGATAATTTGCACCATCCAAACATTGTCATCAGTGGTTAAAAATCATTAGTTAGTCACTCGAATGTTCTCTTGTGATTGTGACCCATTCGAGACTTGGAAATTCATCCTTTTCAGGCAAAGTATATATTTCAACAAGCTTGTTATAACCATTATGTCAAATATTACATATGTATACTAATTATAAATATTAATATTGATTTAGTAATCAAATTCAAAACTCTGTAAATATACTATGCATAACTACTTTTGGATTATAGAGGATTTTGAATCCAGGGTGCCAAACACAGCGAGAGGATTGCAAATCTAAGGGGCTGTGAATCCAGGGTGTTCCAAATCGACGCTCCCAAACAAACCTTTAGTGTTGAAACTCTTGTGAGTATACCACTAAGCAATGAGTAAGGAACCAATTGCCCACCTAAATCATAAGTTATGTTTTTGGCAGTAGACCTGTTATGGGATTACACATCTAATGGCTAACATGCACATCTTGTTAGGCCACATAAAAACTTAGGGTACATGTGTTAGGGCCAACATGATGTGTATGTGAGATCCACTCGAGCCATTTGATGCTTAATCCCATATTAGCAGCAAGGCCATAAAATCAGGTAGAGTGATCCACACCAAAGGAGGTGGTGGGGAGAGAGACATCCACCCTTGATTTTTATGGAGTCCTCCATGATTATGATATAAAATCCATCCCTACCATTAGATGTTATACCAAAATTTACATGTGAGTTAGTAGAGCTGGGTAGAATTCGATTCAATTTGACGAATTCGACCAGATCTAATCTAATCCAAACCAAAGGCCATGATCAGGTCCGATCGAGTAGGCCCACTCAGATCCGATTGTATATCGAGTTGAGTTCGGATCAATAGCCAATCCAGACCGATCCAATCCGATTGGATTCAATCTGATCCGATTCGCACAATGTTCATTCAACATTGTTTCTTGTAATGTTGTCTACTTGAGATTAAGATATACCTCTTTTTTGTTTAATACCATAAAGTGATCTAGAAAAATAGATGGATGGAATGGATGAAATAACTACATCATGGTGGGGTCTACAGAGCACCGACCGGCTAGTGGTAGGGAAGTAGCCAATCCATTCTCTCATGCCTCTGGCTCGAGGTGCATTGAGCACTGAGCTCTACCAAACTACCTGCCATAAGAAAAGAAAGATAAAGAGAAACGGTTCTATGCGGTCGAGTGTTAAGAATATAGAGCTACATTGGGCCGCCTTCGACCGGTCGTAGGGCCTGTTCAACCGGTCGTGGATCGGTTCGACTCAAAGTCCAGCGAGTTGTGCTATTTTTTTCGGGGGCCTAGGACTAGTCGTAGGAGAGCTAGGACCGGTCGTAGGGGCCTAGGACCGGTCGTAGGGGAGCTAGGACCGGTCATAGGTTACACAGATTGTTTTCGAAACTGATACGGATTGCGAATTTTGTATGTCGCCTTTCGCAAGGGTGCGGAAAGGAAGTTACCTAAATTATAAATAGGGGTTCCTATGGCTTTTCTAAGTAGATGAGAAAGAGGGAAAAATAATTCTAAGGTGTTGGCTAAAGGATTTTCTCTGTTCTTCCAAGGGAGAGGTTAGTGTATTGCCTTGTAATCTTTGTCCTTCTTCATAGTGGAAGTTTACATCCGTAGTTTTTTACCCTAGTTTGGGGTTTTTCCACGTATATTTTGTCTTGTGGTTTGTTTGGATTGCTTTGATCTGTTTCTAGTTTATATTTTCATCCGTTTATCATTTGGTTGAGGCCTGAGATTGGATCACGGCCCACTGCGTTCTTGGCGTGCTGCGCAACAATTGGTATCAAAACTATTGGTTTAGTTCTATTGGGAGCAATGGCGGAAGATGAAAAAATTAGAATTGAGAAGTTTGATGGTTCAAACTTTGCCTTCTGGAAGATGCAGATGGAGGATTATTTGTATCAAAAGGACCTCTACATTCCTCTAGAAGGAAAAGAGAAGAAACCAGAAAAGATGACAGACGATGAATGGTTTTTACTGGATAGGAAGGCTTTAGGAATTATCAGACTCTCTTTGTCTAAGAGCGTCGCCTTTAAAATATTTAAGGTGAAAATGATAAAAGAATTGATGAAAGCCCTAGCCACCATGTATGAAAAACCCTCAGCATCCAACAAGGTTCATCTTATAAAACAGCTATTCAACATGAAGATGTCAGATGGTGGGAGCGTGGCTGAACATCTAAACGAGTTTAATACAGTCACGAGCCAGTTGAAATCCGTTGACATCATTTTTTAGGATGAGGTCAGGGCACTATTGATCTTATCCAGTCAGTCAAACAGTTGGGATGGTTTGGTGATTGCTGTGAGCAATTCTTTAGGGTCGACAAAACTGAAATTTGATGATGTAGTCGGTCTAATTCTTAGCGAAGAATCTAGAAGGAAAGCATCAGGAGTTTCAGGGGACTCAGGGAATGCTCTAAATGTTGAAAGAAGAGGAAGATTGCAAAATAAAGGAGGCAATAAACACGGGCGTTTTAAGTCGAGGAAGAAGTCTAAGGGATCGAAAGACAAAGACGGGTGTTGGCATTGCGGTAAGAAGGGGCACATGAAACGTGATTGCAGGGCGCTCAAGAAATAAGAAGGAAGCTCTCAAGGCTGGAAGGATTCAGTGAATCTGTCTGAGGAGAGCGACATAGAGGGGTTGATCTTGTCTCTTGATGCAAGGAATGAGTCATGGGTTATAGACTCGGGTGCTTCGTTTCATGCCAATTCATGTTAGGAAGTTCTGCGTGATTATGTGTCAGGTGACTTTGGGAGAGTCTACCTGGGTGATGATGAGCCGTGCAGTATTGTTGGAAAGGGTGACGTTCAGGTCAATCAGAAAGACGGAACGGTTTTGAAACTGAAGGATGTCAGATATGTATTGAGTTTGAGAAGAAATCTGATCTCAGTGGGGTAGTTGGTCGATACTGGTTATGTGACGACATTCACCAGTGATTCCTGAAAGATCACAAAAGGTGCCTTAGTGATATCTCAGGGCAAAAAGGAAGGTACTTGGTATGTGACTTCAGGATCGTATAGTTCACTCGCAGTCGCATCAACTGGAGTGAATGGGCAGTTATGACATCAGAGGTTGGGACATATGAGTGAAAAATGGATGAAAGTGCTGTTGTCAAAAGGAAAGCTACCAGGGCTAAAGTCTCTTGACTTGAAATTTTACGAGGACTGCGTATATAGCAAGCAGAAGAAGGTGAGCTTTAAGAAGACAGGACACGCTCCAAAGACGCATCTATTGGAGCTTGTACACACTGACGTGTGGGGACCGGCACAGGTATCATCTCTTGGTGGCTCATGTTATTTTGTTTCCTTTATTGATGATGCTAGTAGAAAACTGTAGATTTATTTCTTAAAGCATAAATCCGATATATTTGATGCGTTTAAGAAGTGAAAAGTTGTGGTAGAAAACGAGACAGGTAAAACAGTAAAGTGTCTCAGATTTGATAATGAGGGAGAATATTGTGATAAGAAGTTTAAGAAGTATTGTGCAGCAAGTGGAATCAAACATCAGAAAATAATTTCAGGGATACCACAATAGAATGGTGTGGCTGAGCGCATTAACAGTACCATCCTTGAGCGCGCCGAGAGTATGAGGTTACATGTAGGGTTGCTCAAGACCTTTTGGATACATGCTGTGAATACTGCCGTATATCTTATCAATAGAAGTCCCTCAGCACCATTGGATGGTGGGCTACCAAAAGAAATGTGGACTGAAAAAGAAGTGAACCTTACACATCTCAGAGTGTTCGGTTACACTTCATATGTTCACATTGATGCAGAGCATAAAAACAAGCTGGATGCGAAGTTCAGGAGGTGCACGTTTATAGTCTACGGGCAGGATGATTTTGGCTACAGGTTTTGGGATGCAGAAAATAGGAAAATCATCAGAAGCAAGGACGTAGTCTTCAATGAAAAAGTGATGTATAAGGACAGTGTGTAGGAAAATAAGGCCGAAAAAAAGGAATTCGTAAAGTTGGAAGAGTTATCGGACATGGGTGTTACAATGTCACAGGATGATCGTGCACAGGAGCATTATGAGGCAGAGCCACAGACACCAGTTGTGAGGAGGTCTACTCGGGAGAGGAGACCCACGGTCCGATACTCACCCTCCTTACATTGTCTACTGTTGACAGATAATGGTGAGCCAGAATGTTTTGAAGAGGCATTACAGTCAGATACACGGGTTAAGTGGGAGCAAGCCATGGATGAGGAGATGGACTTTCTTGAGTCTAATCGTACATGGGAGCTAGTCACTCTACCCAAGGGTAAGAAAGCTCTTCATAATAAGTGAGTTTACAGACTGAAGGAGGAGCATGATGGTTCGAAACGGTACAAGGTGAGACTGGTTGTAAAAGGTTTTCAAAAAAAGGCAGGTATCGATTTCACCGAAATATTTTCACCTGTGGTGAAAATGTCTACGATTCGTATGGTCTTGAGTATAGTGGCTATAGAGAACTTACATCTAGAGCAGCTAGATGTTAAGACAGCTTTTCTTCATGGGGACCTTGAAGAAGAAATATATATGCATCAGCCGACAGGATACGTGGCACCAGGTAATGAGAACAAGTTGTGCAGACTGAAGAAAAGTCTATATGGCCTGAAGCAGGCCCCGAGGCAGTGGTACAAGAAGTTTGATAGTTTCATGTCGGGAAACAATTTTAGGAGATGTCATGCAGACCACTGTTGTTACTTGAAGAAGTTTGATACATCATAAATCATCCTTCTTCTGTATGTTGATGATATGCTTGTGGCCGGTTTAAGCATGAAGGACATCTCAGATCTCAAAAGACAACTGTCTAGAGAATTTACCATGAAGGAATTAAGAGCTGTAAAATAAATCCTAGGCATGAGGATAAAGCGTGACAGAGAAAATAAGAAATTAGTTTTGTTACAGGCAGAGTACATAGCCAAGGTACTTGATCGATTCAATATGGGAGGTGCTAAGCCGGTTAGCACTCCATTAGCCAACCACTTCAAGCTATCTAAGGAGTAAGATGCAAAGACGCAGGAGGAACGGGACTACATGGCCAAAGTCCCATATGCGTCAGTGATTGGAAGTCTCATGTATGCTATGGTAAGCACGAGGCCAGACATTGCTTAAGCAGTAGGAGTTGTTAGCAGGTTCTGAACAACTCCGGAAAGGAACATTGGGAAGCTATGAAGTGGATCCTTAGATACTTGGTAAGTACTAAGGATGTAGGGTTGTATTATGGTGGATAAAAAATTAAGCTACAAGGCTGTGTGGATTCAGATTTGGCAGGAGATATCGATAACAGAAAAAGCACTACAAGTTATGTGTTTACTTTGGGTAGTGCTGCAGTCAGTTGGGTCTCTCAGTTACAGAAGATAGTATCTATTAGTATGACAGAAGTACAATATGTTGCGGCTACAGAGCATGCAAGGAGATAATGTAGATGCAAGGTTTTATGTAAGAGTTGGGTAAAAAGTAAATAGATTGTAAGCTGTATAGTGACAGTCAGAGTGCAATACACTTGGTTAAGAATTCAGCCTTTCATTCAAGGACCAAGCATATTGTCATCAGATATCACTTCATATGTTCGTTACTGAAAAATGGATCGATTATTCTGGAGAAGATTCATACAAGTGAGAATTCTGCAGATATGTTGACCAATGCGGTCACAAGGGAGAAGCTGAAGCTCTGTTCAGCTTTGATTGATCTTCAAGCTTGAAGACGGGGAGCTGGTGCACTCCGGATGAAGAAGACGAAGGTTTATGGTAATGTGTCTCCAAGTGAGAGATTGTTGAGAATATGGAGCCACATTGGGCCGCCTTCGACTGGTCGTAGGACGGCTACGACCGGTCGTAAGGCCTGTTCGACCGGTCGTGGATCGGTTCGACTTAAAGTCCAGCGAGTTGTGCTGTTTTTTTCGGGGGCCTAGGACTGGTTGTAGGAGAGCTAGGACCGGTCGTAGGGGCCTAGGACCGGTCGTAGGGGAGCTAGGACTGGTCGTAGGTTACGCAGATTGTTTCTGAAACTGATACGGATTGCGGATTTCGGTGTCGCCTATCGCAAGGGTGCGGAAGGGAAGTTACATAAACTATAAATAGGGGTTCCTAGGGCTTTTCTAGGTAGATGAGAAAGATGAGAAAGTAATTATAAGGTATGGGCTAAAGGATTTTCTCTGTTCTTCTAAGGGAGAGGTTAGTATATTGCCTTGTAATCTTTGTTCTTCTTTATAGTAGAAGTTTGCATCCGTGATTTTTTACCCTAGTTTGAGATTTTTCCACATATATCTTGTCATGTGGTTTGTTTGGATTGCTTTGATTTGTTTCTAGTTTATATTTTCATCCATTTATCGTTTGTGGGTGAGGCCTAAGATTAGATCTCAGCCCACTGCGTTGTTGGCGTGCTGCGCAACATCGATTTCATGGAAACTTCCCATGAGGTCGAGCTGTGTGGCCTCATAACAATGCGTGTCTAACATCAACACCGTGCATTTGATGGGTCCCCTTTAAATTATGGGATATCTCAAAAATCAGCCGTATACGGAACTCAGGTGTGCCATACCATCTAAAATCATGTGAAGACATTCCTAAAACATATAAAAGAACTTGGTGTGGCCCACCTAAAAATTGGATGTATTTGAAACTTAGTATGACCCCTCATCCAAGTGGGACACATAGAATGGATGGTATGGATTTGTGAACCACACCTTGGTGGGCCCAAAAACTGATTATGAATGTTTTAATGGGAGGGTAACTCGTAACCCCTCTCAAGTACGTGAAGTGGACTTGCAGGTGTGCGGTACACGCTAGTGTATTGACGTCAGCAAGTTCTGTGTGTCCCATCATGAGGTATGTGTTATATCCAAACCGTCCATCCATTTGGCAGGCTTGTCTTAAGGCTTTAGCTGAAAAATAAGATAGATCTAAAGATCAAGTGGACCACACTGCAAAAAAAAATAAAAATAAATAAAATAAAATAAAAATAAAAAGAAGAAGAAGAAGAAGAAGAAGAAGAGAGAAAACAGAAGAGTCGATCCGAACCGTATTCAACCCAATCCAACTAGGTTTCCTTGACCGAGTCGGACTCGGTTCGGGTTAGACCAGCAGTGCAACGGATCGGATCGAGTCAGAGGATCCGGACTCGGTCCCGGTTCAAATTGAGTTCGGGTTAGTGAATTGAAAGTTTCAGACTGAGCCGAGTTGGACCCAATGCAGTCCGACTCGACTCGATGCCCACCTCTATGAGCTAGTCTTAAAATTCAATTCAGTACATGAGTCCACTTCAAGGGAAATAGTTTGGAAGGTGAACATCGACCTGTACATTGTTTCCAATAATGTAGTCCACTTGAATCAGGGATGAGGTAGATTTTTCAGCCATTTGCCTAATATTGACCACCTAGTGGTCAAGGTAGATTTCAAATAAACATCATGGTGGAGCCCACTTGAACAGGTGACACCCTTGCTGGCATGGCAAATAGAATGGCTAATAAATCTAATGGAAGGTACTGTAAGGACAATTGGTTATATTAATGATGTAGCTGATTCAAACCTTTTTTTTTTCTTTTTTTTTTTTTTAAGTACAATAATGTAAACTGGAAGTTAATTAAATAGTTTTTTATTATTGTATAAAATTTGCTTTACTTTTGTTTATTTTTTATTTTTTATTTCTGTAAAATTCCCTTTATTTTATATGTATTTACTCTCTTTAAAGTTAAAATAAAATAAACTTTGCGTATAAGGCCTTGTATGCATAGAATATAGAGAGGGGTGAGGATGACTTTGCATGATGTGCTTCACATTAAAGAAAAAAAATGGACAACCACTTAAAAATATCAAGTTCATGTGGTGGCCCACATCACTGTTAGATGGAGTTTTGGGCCTCTAATTAACTTCATGGTGGGGCTACCTTCCCGGACATGTTGGATATCCTGCACACGCCACAGTGGGCCCCGGTTATGCGGCAAGTTGTTGCTACGTGCTCAGCACCCTAAGACAGGCTAATGAAGTGATCATGGCTGTCAATTGGTGGACTTCTAAATTCAGATGTGAACGTTTTTTTTTTTTTTTGGCCTTTTTATCCAACCTTATAAAATCTTGCAAGGAAAACGTCATTTCTTTGTAACTTCAACTTGGCCGAGCATAAGTTTAAGTCGTAGAACCGAGTAAAGAAATACATAGGCCCATAGGCCACATGTTTTGTGTATATAGAAATGACCATATTTTCCATCACAAGTCTAGATGTATTTTTTTCTTTTCATTGACTTTTATTCCTGTCGGTAATTCCGGCAGGTATGTATACTATCCTTACTGAGAAGACTATGAATACGTCTAGATCACGCTTCATTCATTTTAAAAACATATGAACATGCGTATGCAAGGAATGATGGAAGATTTGACTAAGCAGGTCTGCACGTGTATGGATCAGATTCATTCAAATTGCAATTTATTTAGCATTTTCCAAATCGAAAACCTGGCCATATCCTTGCGTTAGAAAAGTCAGATTGGTTATAAATGAAAAGTACTCTACTAAGAAAGAAAATGGCCCGAATGGAAGCGAAAAGTCCTTGTCCTTTCTACCGTACTGTCATGATTGAGTTTTGATAAAAACAGAAACTGAGACTTTCACCCCACAGAAATAACATTATGATCTGGAAGATTGACACGTTTTCCCATGGTCGTCCCACCAAGTATTATGGTTACGCACGCTATAATTGAGTGTACCAGTTTGTCACTATGTAAATATGATTCATCCTAATCCACAACACTGTTGTACACTCGGGATCATGTTGAAGCAGTGCAAGCGGGCCTCGGGTCGATCCGATTGGCGCACGCGGTTCCTTAATGCGGTCGCCCCTACTCCTTTTTCTTTTTCCTGTATAGCTTATAGCAGGCCTGTACAGCTTACGATAGACGGGCCTTCTTTTGTTGATTGTTGCCACACCAGAATTAGTTCATGTTGTAAATCTCTGTTTGTTTCAATGAAGCTGGTGGGCCCTATGAGCTGGGCTTTTCCATTCGGGTGAATATATATATATATATATATATATATATATATATATATATATATATATATATATATATATATATATATATATATATATATATATATATTATATATATAAAGGTGGGCCTCACTTACATAAAGGGCTAGGATTGATCGAGGCAGTCGACACCAGCAAGCAGCACGCTTGATCCTGTGCAGACGTGAATTGGCTGGTGAACCCTACGCCAGCCAAGTAACTAGTCCAAAAGAAGCTCTATGGGCAACCATGATGTTTGTGTTTTATCCATGGTCTATCTAATTTTTCAGCTCAGGACATGAACATAAAAATGAAGCAGATCCAAAGCTCAAGTGGAGCTCATAATAACATAAGGAAACAATGGGGATTGAGTTGGACCAGGCCACGCCCATCGGATGGATGGTATAAATCCTTAATTTTCTTGATTCGGAGTTTTGATGTTTGGTGGTTGAGTTTTTCAAGACCTAGCAAATGGAATGTTTTTGTTTGATGCAGATTTATGCATTAATAAAAATAAAAATAAAAATAGGAAACAATGGGGATTGAAGTCTTACTGTGGAAAACTTCTTATGGGCCACCACAATTCCTACTGTTTTCTGTCCAATGGTCATATACCTCATTTTTGGTTCATGCCCTGAAATGAGCTAAAAAAAAAATTAAATGGCCTGCGTGATATAAGCACATACATCATGGTGGGGCCTTGGAGCTTTTCCACGATGTACCTGACTGGTATAGGGTCACCAGCCAATCCACGTCCTCTGCTAACCACGTCGGTTCTGGGCAGTGTGAATGGCCAACACCGTCCTATTTGAAATTTAAATGTTGGCAGGAATCCAAGAGTACTCAAGCTAATATTTTAGTAACTTGATTTTATTTATTTATTTAAATTCAGGATAATACCCTGAAAATCTGGCTGAAAATAAGGTATTAAAGCATATTTTTTATAAACTAATAAATGATTTAAAAATTTTAAACTTTAGAAAAGAATTAATTTATTCAAACTTTTAGATATTGTTTCCTAAAAATTGCAATAACTTATCGATAAAATCGCAAGAATTAAAAAGTGCTGGATTTTGAAAATCTCATGATATTTGCTCGATAATATTGTTTAACTAATTTTCTAGCCTAATATCGCGAGATTTTCAAAATCTCAGTGACATTAATCACACTAATTAAGGGAATGATCATATAAAATCTTCTTTGCCAATTTTGTAAGGATTATGTAAGGACTTTTGATTGAATTCTAATAAGATGGCATTTTTCAAAGTAAAAGGCTTGAGAAGCAGCTTCTTTCAGGCAAAGATCTCCCTTTGCATCTCAACAGCAATCAAATATGTTTCGGTTGGATTGAATTCATTTAGGGTGTCTCTGAATTTTTTTCATTGAAGGCTTCTATCTTTGTAAATGGTGCACCTGTAATTTTTGTTGAAGGATCCCATTCTATGTATAGTTTTCTTGCAAGAAGCTTTATCTTTATCCCTACTAGGTAGGGGTATCTTTTGTGCCTATCAATAATATTACAAAAGGCCTGCTCTCAGCTTCATAAAAAAACAAAAATAAATAAATAAATAAATAAATAAAACGCCAAAGAAGCAAGGGATTTGAGAAGACTTTTTCTTCTTGATTTGGGTGGGCTCTTAATTGGATTACGTCGCAAACCAAACAAAATATTTTGCTCCTGAAATTCCCTTTTTCCTTTTTTTCCTTGCTTCTTGTGTGATAAAAAGATCAACGTTTGTTGATCCATTAATCCAATGAAACATATCATGTGAAGGTGTTTCTTCTTCCTTAACTCCTTCCCACATCCTCGCGTGGCAGGTTCCAAGTGCGCAATGCACAAGTTCACCTCTTGCAGTTTCTTCAAAGTACAACAATTTCTTCATTCTTTCCTGTTAGTTCTTTAGATTGATGAGCAAACATCTTGTGCATACAATTAATTGTTGGATCCTCATAAGCCAATCTTGATACTAAGAAAGTTCTTGAGGGTCATTCGGCCCTAACACATAAGTTGGCACAAAACCATTATCCACATGGCCAGGAGTTGGCATGTAATTAGATGCCAACCAAAACTCGCACAGCCAAAGGCTGGCACAAAATCTTCTCTGCTAACTTGTGCTGAACCAACAGTTTCTATCCCACACTGGACGTTTCTATCTGGCACTCACTGAGCTTTGACACTAGACCTCCAAGCCTTCTTCGCGCTATGTGCCAGAGCTGGCACAACATGATACTTCCCTGGTGCACCCGGCCCGTGCTCATTGCCTGTAGTTGGTGCAACATCATTTCAAAATTGGCGCAAGATGACAAGCCACCACACACTCGTACTTTTGCTTTTATGGAAATCCACGAATTGTTCCATATGCCCGCGGAACTCGTACAAATTAGTCATTTGTCTGCCTGATAGTCATTTAAGCAAGAAGTAACTGCCTAACAACCTCTTTGGTAAGAAAACTCATTCACAAGGGTGATAAGTACACTTGTGCCATTTTTAATTATTCACTCTTCCCTAATCAAAAGATAGCTCTTGATTCCCTTTTTCTTTTTTTTCTTAATTTTTTAAATTTTTTTTTTTATTTAAAGGAGGAATTTTCATTTCAATGGATAAAAAATTCCGTTGTGTTTACATCTTATGATTCAGGTAGGCCCCTTAAATTGGGCCCACCTATCGTGAAACGATGAAAACCAGGAAAGGTAGGAAAACACAGAAGGCGGTTAGCCTATACACAGGCTGCCCAGCCCTACTTTGTCTAAGAATAGTAGGCCACAAATCTTTGGGGGAGGTCTCCCCTCGATCGGAACAAACAATTTTCTTGGCCATCACTTCCCAATTGAGCCAACCCATCTACAGGGGAGTTAGCCTCCCTAGGAGTGTGGGCCAACCGCACCTTCATACTGAGCATGAGTGGCCATGAGACTGAAGATTGGGTAGAGAGGGCTGTCACGACAGACTTAAAGTCACTCCCGACTTCCACTTTGGAGAACCCAAACCTCTCGCACAAAGGGCGAGGCCATCAAGAATAGCCTTGATCTCTGCTCGCGTGTTAGTGTCGAAGTTGTAACCATAAGTGAAAGAAAATAGGTCTCCATTGATATTTTTGCCCAGTCCTCCCCCTGAGGGCCTCGGATTTTCTGGAGTCGAACTGTCGACATTGAGTTTGATCTAACCTCGCTGAGGTCTGATCTAATTTACAACCTGAATTTTGGGCGGTCATGTAGTTGGAATGTGTATCCCCAATGCATTAAGAGTGATCGACATGGACAACATAACAGATTTTGGTGGAGTCAGGAGGGGGCCAATGAGTCTAAGCCAGCGATGTATGTGGAAGATAACCCTAGAGCCAAATGTCTCTACATCTTCAAAACGGGCAGTGTTTCTTGCTCTCCATAACTTTCAAAAGATAATAGAGGGGATGAATCCCTGCAGGGGAAAACTCTTGTGGGCAGGCGTGGATGAAGCCCACAAATAATTTTCTGGGCCCCACGCAGTTGAATGTGTAGGCCCACATAAGTTGAAAAGCCGTCCAAAATAGCTCCAAGCTTGCCTTGCCTTGCCTCCCGAGGCAAAAACGTGGTCGATTGATTTGATCTATGGCATAGTTGTCGAAGAGTAGCATGTACATCTAGACGTGATAAAGATGCCTTTTCTTTGAATCTTTTCATCCATTGGGACTGCATTGTGGATGATTTTCCAAGAAAGGAATGATAGCTTAGAGGGAGCTTCACATGCAAGACCCATTTCGACAGGGATTTCTTATCTGCGTGAGTTCTGATGTGCTGTCAAGTTAGACTAGCCGAGAATTCGCCCGAGATTGCATCCGACTAGATGTACCTGTCATCGGAAGGTGATGTGTAGAAACCCTCATCTGAGATGTGGTTGATGATTGTTTTGCGGTATGAGGTGGTGAACTTGGGCGGGTGATTTCCAACCCTGTGGTCCTCACTAACCTTGTCTGATTTTTATTTTTTATTGAGGGGGGGGGGGGGGGGGGGGGGGGGGGGGGGGGGGGGGTTGTAAACTCCACTCATTGAGGGTTCATAGGGCCTGTCCAATCAGTATCCCAGAAGCTGCACTCCCCTCTCTTGATTAACCAGTGTGAGCAGGCAGCCAGAAGAGGGCTCAATTTGCAAATCTTTTTCCATATAGGAGAAGCAAATGGAGCAAGACTCGCTCCTTGCATTTCCTGGATATTTGGAGCGCACTTCACTTGCATGAATTTGGACCAACATTGTTATCACCCCTGAAATGGACATACCAAGCCATTTTCAGACAAAAATCCTTCAACACTGCTTTGAGGCTTCTTAGTCCCAAACCACCTTTAGATTTTGGAAGGGCAATTCTTTTCTAGCTTAGCCAGTGACACTTTCTTCTATTTCCCTCCCATCCCCATAGGAAATCAAAGAAAGAATTTTGGTGCTCATCTAAGAGATTGGCGGGCACATCAAAGGTTGCAAGAGTATGGATGGGAACAATAGATAACACATGGTTAATTAGTGTCCATCTACCAGTCTAGGATAGGATCTTAGATTTCCAAAAAGCTAACTTGTGGTGGATTTTATCAATCAGCGCCTGGAAGAACGCCCTCCACATTCTACCTTAGAATATAGGAATACCCAGGTAGGTAAATGGAGAGGACACTCTGTTAAAACCCAATATGTTTTTAGCCGATCTCACTCTAGACTCCGATTGGCCAACTGATAGGATGAAGAAGCTCCTATGCGAGTTAATTTTCTTACCAAACCCTTGCTTATATTTGCTAAGAAATTTATCTATCTTCCAGAGGGAATCATTTTCTCCGTGTCATTCGCGAATAGGAGGTGAGAAATCATGGGATAGCTCCTACGGGATTTGAATGGCTGGCAGAAACCTCTCCCCACTAGCTGCTCGAAGCCTTTGCTAAGTATTTCAACTACTAAGATGAAAAGGCCGAGCGAGATGGGATCCCCTTGGCGTAGCCCTCTTGAAGACTTGAAGAAGCGGCATGCTTTGCCATTGATGAGGACAGAGAACCAAGTGCTTGACTAGCAATTTTCGAGCAATAGGATCCATTTTTTATCGAATCCAAACCTGGCAAGAACACTTGATAGGAAGTTCCAATCCAGAATATCATAAGCTTTTTCCATATCCATCTTTAGTAATATGTTTCCTCCTCTCACTTTTCTGTCTATATCACGAAAGACCTCCTGGGGAGCGCAATTCTCAAATATGGATCTATCCTACACGAACACCCCTTATTTAGCGGAGTTAACTAGGATTCTCTGCAACATGTTAACAATAATTTTGAAATAAAATCTTATAGACGCAGTTACATAAGCTAATAGGCTTGAAATAAAAAAATTTAATAGGGGAAGTTATTTTTGGGATAAGACATATCAGGGTTGAAGAGAAATCTCTAGGGAGAGTCCCTCCACTAAAGAAAATACGCATTGATTCAAGTAAATCTACACCAACTATTTCCCAACAGGTTTGTAAGAATGCTCCAGAGAAGCCTTCAGGGCTAGGAGCACCATCAAGAGAAAGGGCTTTGACAGCCGCATGGACATTTTCGATTGATGGTTCTTGGAGAAGGGCCCTATTGTCCTCTGCTACTACACAGTGGGGAATCACATTGAGGATCTCACCCAATTGGTGAACTATGTCGGCTTGAAGGAGGTTTTCGTAAAATTCGATGGCGGCACATTTGATAGATTCGCTGTCAGCCACTTGAGCTCCTCCTTCAAGCTTAATTTCCAAAATTTTGGATTTTCTTGCTCTCCATATTGCAGATGCATGAAAATACTTTGTGTTCCTATTACCCTCCTGAAGCCATTGCAATTTAGATTTCTACCTCCATAAAACTTCCTCACAGAGCTCAAAGTGGGATAGTTTGTCCCTGGTTTGAAGGAGGGCTTATTGGACCCGAGGGTCTTCAAAATCTTGGGTTGTGTTCTCTCCATCACGCGGCTTTAGCGCTCTTCAGTTTGAGAAAAATGTTCTCGAAAATGTCCCTATTCTAAGCCTTAAGCGCAATTTTGACGCTTTTGAGTTTTCTGAGCACCATTAGCATAGGATCTCCTATGATATCTGACGCCCAAGCCTTTCTCACTAGATCAAGGAATGATTCGTGCAAGGTCTACATGCATTGGAATCTGAATGGCTTTGGAGGGGATTTTTGTTGGCTGGGGAAGGAGAGAAGCAGCAAATCATGATCTGAGTTTTGCCTTCGAAGGTGTTTAACCAGGAAGAAAGGGAAGGCTTGAAACCACAGGTTATTGTCGCAATCTGTCTAATCTTGCCCATACCCGAGCTTGCCCTGCTTGGTTATTACCCCACGTGAATCTGCTGCTGGTGAAAATGGCATCTACCAGGCAACATTATTCAATCCCTCAGCAAATTCAGCGGAGCTATGAGCATCGAAGGTAGTTGATCCCCTCCTCTCTGTCGCAACTAAAATCACGTTGAAATCGCCACAAACAACCCATAGAATCCCACTAGGCCAACTCTCCCCAAAATTGTCTTCTCAGGATGTGTGACCATTTAGCATAAACTACTGAAGTCATACCTTTTCGGAGCTTCCTTGGGGCCCCACTACTAGAGTCTATGTTTGATTTGAGGCAGATATTATGTCGATTGAGAGGAAGGGCGAGGAAAATATCCACATGATGCAATGTGAGAATGGAGTTCAAGGACTCATCTTCTCCTCCTAGGGGAGAGAAGTTTGAGATGAGTCTTTATTAGGTACACACTTCCATCATTCTGGACTTGTGGAAAATGTTTGAGACCAAGAGTATGTTATTTTTTAAAAAGAAAACTTATTTTATTTTTATTAAACAATATAAACAGGACTTCATACATTCATGCGAGACCCCGACACAAAAAAAAAAGCCAAGACCCACCAAACACATACCTCCCACCATGGCTGAAAATCCCTGAGGAAACAAGTAAGAAGCCCCTCAACCCAACCATATACACCCAAGCCCTACCTTATCTAGGAAGAGCGGACCTCAGATGCTCAAAGGAAAATTGGATGTGTCGAGGAAAATATGTTATACCTGAGAGCTGTCATCCAATCTAGTAACCTCGTCTCCCACACCATTAACTTCTTTAGGTGTGTGTGTGTGTGTGTGTCTATATATATATATAGGGAAAAGGTACTATGCGCTCGACCTCACGAGTCCGTCCCATGAGGTCGAGCTGTGTGGGCCCCACCGTGATGTGTTTCGAACATCTACCCCATCAATCAGATGCACCATTCCATCATGGGCCTAGGTCTCAAAAATCAAGTCAATCTGTGACTTGTGGGCCACACCACATACAGAAGTGGAGAGGGGCCATGCACCATTAAAACATTCATAATCATATTTTGGGCCTACCAAGATGTGGTTTGCAAATCCAGCCCATCCATTATGTGTGTCCCACTTGGATGAGGGTTCAGACCAAGTTTCAGACGCATGCAAATTTCAGGTGGGCCCCACCAAGTGCTTTTATATGTTTTAACGGTGTCTTCACATGATTTTAGATGGTATGGCCCACCTGAATTCCGTATACGGCTGAATTTTGGGATATCCCATAATTTAAAGGGGACCCATCAAATGCACGGTGTTGATGGTCGACATGCATCACGGTGGGGCCCACATAGCTCGACCTCACGGGAGCTTATCATGAGGTTGAGCGCATAGTACATTTTCCCATATATATATATATATATATATATATATATATATATATATATATATATATATATATATATATATATATATATATATAACCCTCGCTTTGGCTCTATGTTTCAAAGAGGCGAATCAGGCCCACCAGTACCACATGCTCCACAATGATGTGGAAATATTGTTGAAAATGTCGACTATTATAGAATTACTCTAGATGATTATTTTCGAGAAACATCTGACCACACAAAGGGAGAGGCCCTCAACAATGCGTAGGCTTCGGCCCTAATATTTGAGCCCAACCCATAACCGCTCGAGAGAGTGAAGATAAATTCCCCTCAACTACCTCTACATACCCCACCTCACCCTAATTGGCTCAAGTTGCCTGCATCAATCCGTCTACATTTATCTTGACCTAAACATCAATTGGTTTTGCCCATTTGACCACCAACATATCTTTGCTTCTAATGGGGACCACAACCATGCTTAAGGACTAGAGAGTCAGCTGACATGAAAACCTAGGAGGCTTAACCTTAGGGAGAGAGGGATTTATAAGCCTCAGCCAATGCTGGACTCAAAAAACCACCCTGTAAGCCTTCACATGAGAACCTTCTAAATGACTACAATTTCTCTCAAACTATTAGTGTATTAATTTGTGCACCTTGTTTGTCAATCACATGTATATCTATGTTAGTGAGTTAGTTGAGCTCTTGGAAGCTAAAGACCAAAGACACATGTGGACATGAAGTACCAAGGAGTGAAGAATAGGTAAATGAAGTGCCTTGGTGACCCTAACCCTTATACCCAAAATAACATTAACCTTTAGATGAACTTAATTACCTTAATTGATCATATCCTAGCCACAGGAGCCCAATTGGAACATTATAAGCAAGGCTAAAAGAAGTGTAAAGTTGTTGTAAACGTACAGACTCAAAATAACAGTTTTCTAGTGGTTCTCAATCCCATCGACAGTCAATCGATGGATCTTGATGGTATTGAAGAACCATCTAGATGTTATTAAAGAAACAGTCCGGCAATCGTATAAAATATTTCTGGATTTTCTCGATGTGATCGATGGTATGCTTAATCCTATTAAAGGACATTTGATCCCATCAAAGGGCCTTTCGATCTTATTAACACAGCCGTTAACTAGTCATTTTATAGCTATTGGAACATAGTTTCTTATAAAATGGCATTCAGTTCTTGGGCATTTGAATGGATTTTTTATGTAGTAAAGGGCTAAGAAATTCTCCACCCATATTCCTCATCATAAGTATCTAAACCTATGAGATTTGATTCATCTTCATGAGGTTTACCACTCTAATGAGGATTCCAACTTTCATATGAAAGCTGAACCAAATCTCCACCTTTAGAGATTGGACACTAAGCCTATTGGTATATGTAACACCCTATACTTTTCAGAACTCAGGTGTTACAGTGTAACTTAACTTGGTATAAATACAAACCTAACCTATCAGAACAATTACATTCAATCTAGTCTAAATTTGACCATTGAAACAAACCCCACCCATATTTTAAGTTATCCAACCTTTAATTTTGAAAATAGACAATCACCCATCATGAAACCCACATTTTAAACCTGAATCTAGCCCCTAAGATTAATTTACATTTCTAGATCGAGCCCATAATGACCGATTTTTCAATCCATCACAGAATCATTAAATCAATAGTTAAACTGTAAATTTAGCAATTCTTAGAGACCTAAGAATCCAAATGAGTTAGAGAAAAGAGAAAACAAGGGAGACAGAGAGAGTGTTGGAGAGAAACTGACAGCCGTTGCTCATAGTGGATGTTATTAACACACTCATGGCCCAAACAAATTGTGCCCGAGTTCCAATCGAGTGGGCCTAGACATGATAAGGAGAGGCAAGGCAAGGAAAGGAAAGGAAGGGAGGAAGAATGAAAAGAAGAGAAGCAAATGGAGAAAAGGCATGTTCGAGTTGGGTTTGGTTGCTACCGAGTCAGGTTTCCTCAACTTGGTTTCGGTCATAGTTCGAGCTGGGAATCTGGACCAAATCAGTTTTGGGTTTGGTCATTGTGTTGTCAAAATTTTAGTTGATAGGAAGGGGGAGCCGAAGGAAGAAGAAGAAAGAAGAGAAGGCGTCTAAGTTGTTGTCCTTCAACATGACCGTTGAGTTGACTCAGTGAAGTTCGGGGCCTGACCTGAACTGGTTTGGCGTCTGACTCAGTCCAGCTAATCACGGGGTGGCTATTCCATTTCCACCGAGTTTAATGTTGGCAGAAATCGGTCCAAGTCTAATTATAGGCAGCTATTTCAAAAAATAAACTTAAAAGATGAACTAAGTGGGCCTTGGTTTAGCATCACTTCGAGTCAACCCAAATTGAGTTAACACATTTGAACAAGGTAAACCAAACTCTAAACTTTAGCACCCTAATTCAAACTGAATTAAGATAATTAATTTAAGGTTTAAACATATTGAGTGTAACAAATTGATTTTCTTAATTTTCTTCCATAAGGCTTACGTCAATTGAGCTATGTCACGATCAAAGTAATCACTAGCTAATTAGGAGGTTCAATATTTGAAGGTGAGGATCACTCTTCAAGCTTTTCTATGTCATGATAGTTAGCTTAGTTGATTTAATTTGTTGATTTCTTAATATAGTACAATGCAGAAATAATGATGAATGTTAATTCCATTTGAGTAATCCTTTATAAATTCGACATGTTTAGATTTAAATTTAAACAATTTAACATGCTATAGATCTCAAGTATCCTTATTCTGATTTAAGATTTGTACTTTATATGTGTAAGTGCTAATGACATTGTATGTGGCTTGTTCTACGACCTATGCTTGCTTGATGGTGTTTTTAGAAAATCCTCAAACCAGTGGCCACCTTATGGATTAAATAAATTTATGTTGTACACTTATCAACTTGTGGATCATTTATGCCTATATGACTTTTAGAGAATAATCCCTTCTTATCGTACCATTAAATAGAATATTCAGTCCTTGCGGCTTTTATGGAACAATTGTCTCATGTGGCTTTAATAGATTGTCTTTGTATAACTTGTAATGGTAAGTTTTACTTGTTGGAATAAGATTGGCCATTAGTTGAGCAGGTTACCTTTAAACATCTTATTTGTTAGTCTCATGAGCTTAAGATGGTAGAATGGGACATTATGCCTAAGCTGTCAGCCTATGTTGGGTGACAAACCTCCCATAGTGACCTTTGAGCTTTCTTAAAATGATTGTTTGAAATTAGAATAATAATGGTTGGTCTAATCATGCATTTTCATGGCGTGTGTGTAAGTGCTATGATTTCATATCCCTTTAGTTGTCAAATTTTGTAGTGCCAAAACCTATATCTATGTCTTGTATATCTTGTGTTTTATGTTTGAAGTCTATTCATTGCAATCAAGACATATCAAGACATCGCATTTCAAGACAAGATCTTAAATGAAGAAAGTTTTCAAGTCTTAGATGAAGAAATCAAGAATAGAAGTATTCAAGTTTACATGTTCAAGATTTGATCAAGTTCAAGTTTTATAGAAGACTTTGTCAAGTCAAGATCAAGCTCATGAAGGCCTACTACAAGTGTTGAATATTCACAAGCTTCTCTTAACGGTCATCTGAGTGTTAAGACTTTCAAGTCGATCTCACTTTTAAGGTTTGTTTGACCTTAGATTGACCTTAGGATGGGCTTTATTGTAGGTCATTCCGGGTACATAACTCATATATTTTTATATGCTTGTTTGGAGTATTCTAAGACCAGTCTTAGGGACTTCAAGACCAGTCCTAGCTTTGCTACGACCAGTCTTAGGTTTTTCAGGACCAGTCCTAGGTAGTTGAAGATTTTCAGATCTTTTTAGCTGTCCTTCGACCAGTCTTGGACATCCTACGACCAGTCCTGGAAGTTCTACGACTCATCCTTCGACCGATCGTAGCCCTACGACTCAAACTTCAGCAACCATTTTTGGGGTCCTATGACCGGTTGTAGGTGTCTCACGACCAGTCATAGGCGGCCCACGACCGGTCGTAGACCACCCAGGACCGATCGTGGAACTGAAAATCAAATCCCGCGAAAATATTTCAAAAATATTTAGAGCTACGACCAGTCCTAGGATCCTAAGAACAGTCGTAGACGGGATTTTCCAGTCTATAAATTGAGCACGAACTTCAGAGTTTTAGTACTTCAAATCAATTCTATTCAAGCATTCTTTAGGCTATTCTCTGAGATAAGTTTATGATTATTTTAAGCTGTTTTGTGCTTATTTAGTATTCCTTTTGCTAGCTTATTTTTATTTAATTTTGATCTACATTCCAATCTTTTAGAAAAAGGGAAATTTCTGATATTCCTTCCTCTTGGATTCAAAATCAAATAGATCTAACTCGTTTGATCTAAAATCAATTAGACTTAGAACCATTCTTAAAGTGAGTATTGGACTTTGAACGTCGAATCGAACTTCTACTTCAATTGGTTCTACCGGGATTCTTCAAAAGGTGATTCAGGTATTTTACATGTTTTGTAATTTACTCTTTCTGATTTTTGTTTGAGATTCGCCAGAAAAATCTCATTGTAGTGGTTATCTGAAGAGAGCCAGAAAACTCAGATTGTGGGGTTTTTGGATTGTGTAAGCCCGAGATCAAAGACACAATTGTGAAGGTTTTAGGTGAACCGTGAAACCTATTTTGATAGTGCATGCTAATATCCCCTGTGTGAGGATATTAGGAGTGGAGTAGCAATCTGTGTGGCTGTTGGATAACAGTTGGTGTATACACAGGCGAACCACTATATATCGTTGTGTTGTGGATGTGATTTATTCTTTCATTCCTTTATTCATTCAGTTTTGTGGTTTGTGTTTGTGGATGAATGTTGTAATCACTTCAAGCAAAGTGTGGATGAATGTTGTAATAACTTAGGATTTATTTTCCGCAAGTTATTTTGATTTCATTGCTTATTATTCCTCTTTGGTTTGTGATACAAGGACGTTATAGAAATAAGGTTGTCCTACCTTAAACCTCTGGTTTTTGGTGTAAGGTTGTCCTTAGAACTGATAAAGTATCAATCTCTTTATTTTAAGCCATTGTGATTGTTTTATATTCAGCATTGTGCTTTAAATATTTTATTATTCCGCTGTTATTAGTTTTATTTGGCATTGCCCTATTCACCCCCCCTCTAGGGCATATAGCTAGGCCCTTTCAAGTCGTATCAGAGCCTAATAGCTTGTGCTTATTGTTTATTTATTGGATTTATTTCCTGAGCTAACGATCTAAGCTATATTAAGATGTCAAATTTTGATAGTCTATCAGTCACTAGGCCACCACCCTTTAATGGCACAAACTATGCCTATTGGAAAGCTAGATGAGGATCTTCCTCAAATCCTTCGATGAAAGTGTGTGGCTGGCTACAGTGAATGAATGGAACCCTCCTATCACTAAAGTAACTAATGGGGATGGTTCAAAATCTATGAAAGTAACGGCTTATTTGCTTTGGACCACACTTCAAAAAAGTGAAAGTAGTGCAAATGCAAAAGCACTAAATGCAATTACTTGTGCATTATCACCAGATGAATTCAAAAGAATCATCTCTTGTGAAAATGTAAAACAAGCATGAGATATATTAGAAATGACACACGAGGGAACATCTATTGTCAAGAAATCTAAAGTCCAACTCCTCACAACTAAATTCGAAGAAATTCATATGGAGGAGAATGAGATGTTTATGGACTTCTACACTAGATTGAATGACATTGTGAACTCTATGTGGGGTCTTGGTGATAGAATCCCTGAAAGTAAAGTGTGCGCAAAAATACTACGTTCACTTCCTAAACGGTTCAATTCTAAAGTAACCGCGATTCAGGAACTTCATGATACGGATACCATGAGGGTTGAGGAATTAGTTGGTTCACTTCAAACCTATGAGTTATCCTTTAAGGCTCTTAAAGAAAAATCAATAGCTCTCAAATCATCTAAAAATATTTCTCAAGAGAGCACTTCGGATTCAGAAAATACCAAAGATGATATGGCACTTTTAGTAAAAAGGTTTTATAAAATTTTTAAAAACAAGAAAAAGGTTGATTTTCAAAAATCAAATGATAAGAGACGATCTAAACCTAGAACTAGTAAATCCTTGAAAGATAGTCAATGTTACAACTGTCAAGAGTATGGGCACTTATCTAACAAATGTCCTAAAAAGGACAAATCAAAAAGGAAAAGCATGATGACTACTTGGGATGAATCATCTGATTCTGAATCCTCTTTTAAATCAGAAGATTTTGAAACCGAGTCGGGCGATGGTGTTAAAGTCCTTATGACTCTAGCCAAGATCACCTATTCAGATCATGATGATATATCTAGTGAAGAAAATCTAAATAGTGATTACGATAATGAAGATGATCTTCAAGATGCTTATAATGCCCTTTATAAAGAGAGTTGTAAAATTGCTGTCAAGCTTAAATTACAAAAAGAAAAATTTTCTAAGCTTAAGGAAGATTATGAGTCTCTTGTCTTAGAAAAATCTTATATTTCTGATTCTTTTGAAAAAACCAAAAATGATTTAAATTTCTAAACCTCTCAAATTGAAGATTTGAAATCCGAAAAAGAGAAACTCAAAAATAAGGTAGCTTTTCTTTTGAGTTTGAAGACACATGGAGATATGCCCAAGGTGATCCAAAATTGAAAAAATTATTGTCCGGATCAAGAAAATGTGGCGATCGATCCGGGTTGGGCTATGATAAAAATACATCTCCTAAACAAAAGAACATTGCTCCTAGATTTGTTAAAGAAAAATCTTCGACCTCAAAAGAAAAGAATACTTTTCAAGGTTTTTCTAAAAATTCAAAAAAATTTCAAAAACCTAAAAGTGGCCATGTCAACTTTAATTTTCAAAATCGAAATCAATTAGCTGAAAAAATTATTGATCTTCTCAAGGAGCCATTAAAGTCGAACTCTATAGGTCGTTCCTACAACAATAGACAGAAAAAGACCATCTATACTCTTAAACCCAAAACAGTTATGAAATGGGTTCCTAAAGTTGCCTTCTTGGTTGCCCACACTACTTTCAAAGCAACAAGCCATTCAAAGTAGTACCTAGATAGTGGTTGCTCCAAACATATGACAGGTGAAAAAGCTTTATTCACCGATCTTAAAGATATGACTGACGGGTCAGTCACATTTGGTGATGGAAGCAATTGCAAGATTATTGGCCAAGGTACGGTTCAACTTTATAACCTTCCCTTATTTAAGAATGTCTTATATGTTGAGGGTTTAAAACACAACCTATTAAGCATTTCTCAGATATGTGATAACAACCATAGTGTAAAGTTTTCTAATCAAGGTTGTGAGATAGTTAATAAAAGGGGTTCTGTTATATTAACCGGTCGCAGAACTTCTGAAAACTGCTACATCGTTAGTGATGCTAGCCCATCTACTCAATCATGTTACATGGTCCATACCGATGAGACTGAATTATAGCATAAATGCCTTGGACATGTACACTATCGGAACTTATTTAGATTGAGCAAAAGAGAACTAATTAGAGGTCTACCCAAATTGCAAAAAGTAGACAAAATATGTGGTGAATGCCAGTTGGGCAAACAAATTAGGAGTTCTCACAAGAAAGTGAACTCTAACACCACATCTAGACCACTCGAGCTTCTCTACATGGATCTTATTAGACCTACTAGATCGGAGAGTCGAGGAAGCAAAAATTATATTTTGATTATCGTAGATGACTATACAAGATTCACTTGGGTATCATTCTTAAAAGATAAAACTGAAACCCTATATGAAGTAAAAAAGGTCATCAAACGAATCCAAAATGAGAAAAGTTCTCATGTTAGCAAGATCCGTAGTGATCATGGATCTGAATTCGAAAACAGTAGTTTTGAAAAATTCTGTACCAATCAGGGAATATCACATGAATTCTCAGTGCCCAAAACACCGCAACAAAATGGTATAGTTGAAAGGAAAAATAGAGTGCTTCAGGAAATGGCTAATGTTATGTTGAATAGTATGAAGCTCTCTAAAAATCTTTGGGCTGAAGCAGTTAATACCGCATGCTATATTATTAATCGGGTTTATACTAGTAAATCCGATAATAAGACTTCTTATGAATTATGGTTTGAAAAGAAACCTACTGTCAAATACTTTCGGGTTTTTGACAGCAAATGTTATATTTTATGGGTTCGTAAAAATTTGGGTAAGTTTGATATGAAGAGTGACAAAAGAATTTTTCTTGGTTATTCTTTGAATAGTCGAGCTTATAGGGTTCTAAATAAGAGAACTGGTGTGATTCAAGAGTCCATCAATGTGGTCATTGATAATCATTTAAATACATCAGCCCCAAGTTCAGATGATGATGAAGCTCTTATTATTGACAATCTAGATATCTCATCAAGTCAAAAAGAATCTGAACCAAGGACTGTTAAAGATTATCCAACCAATCAAATACTTGAAAATCCTCTCACTGGAGTTCGTACTCGCAAACAAGTTGAGAACATATGTTTTACATCCCAAATAGAACCGGACAACGTAAAAGAAGCACTTTCTGACGAAAATTGGATAGTTGCTATGTAGGATGAACTTAATCAATTTGTTCATAATGATGTCTGGTATCTTGTTCCTAGACCTAAAGATAAAAACATTATTGGAACAAAGTGGATCTTTAAAAATAAGTCTAATGAACTCGGAAATATTATACGAAATAAGGCTAGACTAGTTGTACAAGGGTACACTCAGATTGAAGGCATCGATTACGATGAAACCTTTGCTGCGGTCGCTCGCCTTGAATCAATCAGACTTTTTATTTCAATTGCATATTTTAGAAAATTTAAAATCTATCAGATGGATGTAAAGAGTGTTTTCTTGAATGACGATTTACATGAAGAAGTGTATGTTGAATAACCTTCAGGATTTGAAGACCCTAAGTTATCTGACCATGTATTTCGTCTCAAAAAAGCTCTCTATGATCTAAAACAAGCACCCAGGGCATGGTATGAAAATTTGACTAAATTTTTACTTAGTCATAGCTTTCAAGTAGGTAGTGTCGATAAGACGCTTTTTGTTAAAAAGAATAACAATGATATTTTGATGGTTGAAATATATGTTGATGATATTATTTATGGATCTACTTGTTCTAACATGTCTACTGAGTTTGCAGAGTTAATGAAATCAAGGTTCGAAATGAGCATGGTTGGCGAACTTAACTATTTCCTAGGGTTGCAAGTAAAATAACAACCTGATGGAATTTTCATTTCTCAGACCAAATATACTTCAAACTTGGTTAAAAGGTTTGGATTTGAGAATGGTAAGAACTTTGATACTCCTATGGAGTACAACATTAAGACTCTCAAAAGACTCTACAGGTAAAGATATAGATCCTAAACTAAATCGCAGTATGATTGGTAGTTTGTTACATCTTACTGCTAGTAGACCTGATATCGCATTTAGTGTTGGTATTTGTGCGAGATATCAGTCTAATCCTAAGGAATCACATCTTACTGCTGTTAAATGGATTATTAGATATGTCGTAAGTTCTATAAATTTGGGACTTTGGTATCCTTTTGATACTAATGTTCAATTAGCCGGGTATTCAGATGCTGATTGGGCCGAAAATATTGATGATAGAAAATCAACCAGTGGTGGTTGTTTTTACATTGGAAATTGTTTAGTTTCTTGGTTCAGCAACAAGCAAAGCTCAATATCACTCTCTACTGCTGAGGCTGAATATATTGCAGCTGGATATGCATGTACTCAACTAGTTTGGATGAAACGCATGCTTAGCGATTATGGAATTAATCAATATTCAATGATCTTACATTGTGATAATTCCAGTGCTATAAACATTTCTAAAAATCCAATCCAGCATTCACGTACTAAGCATATTGACATTAGGTATTATTACATTCATGAGTTGGTTGAAGAAAAAGTTATTTTATTGGAATATATACCAACCAAAACTCAACTTGCTGATATATTTACTAAACTGCTCGACAAAAGTAGGTTTAATAAATTGAAATTTGATCTTGGTATGTGCATTTTATATTGAATATTCTTACTTGCATGTATCATAGTGTATTATATTTCATATTATAATTGTTTAAATTTTAAATTTTTTTATTAAAAATATATTTTTGGTCGATGCTCGATCGGTCGTGGATGTACACGACTAGTCGTGTTACGACCGGTCGTGAACCACACTCGACTGGTCGTGGATCTCATGAACATCATATAATTTGGAAAAAATCCCCTTTTTCTTCATTTCCACACCCACTTACGACGAGTCGTGGCTCGACTAGTTATAGAATTTCTAGTTTTTCTTCAAGGTAAGTCCTATTTCATCATTTTTCTTGAAGATTCATGATCTCTATGCTTTGATTTGTTCATAGTATAACTTGATTTCATCCCTTGTTGAGTTTTTCAAGGGTTTCCTCTATATTTGCTGATCTAGAGAAAACCCATCTTTCATTTGTGCATCTTTCTTGTTCTTTGTATATCTTTTTGAATATAGATGCTAGAGGGAAAAAGAAAACATCACATGGTCCATCTTCATCTAAATCTGCACCGATAACTAAACGGCACCTTCGGTCACCCAAAGATGATACTCAAGATGTACGTGATTTGCGTGCCCGTAACATTATCGTTGAGCATACCGCTGATCTAAATCACATTGCTTCATATGGTGTCATTCCCCTTCTTGAATCTGTAGGCTGGACTAACATTTTGCTTTGGGGTGGGTCTGTATACCAGTCCATTGCTCAATCAATGGTAGCATGCATTTCAGATTTTTTCCTTGATAATTTAACATTTTCAATCGCTACTAGAGAAGGAAAATTTGAAGTAGACCGTCATTTAATATCAGGTATTATGGATATACCTGTTAATGATGAAGGAATATCGATTCATACTTTATACGACAAACCTTCAGAATCGAAAAAATGCATGTTAACCAGAGATTTATGCAAAATTGATGTGCATTGGACTCACAAAGGGAATGCACTCCCTGCAAAGTATCTGTTACCCAAATATATAATATTACATCGTTTCTTCATTTCCAATGTATATCCTCTGTCCGGTAATAAAACCAAGTTAACTTCTTTCATGGTTTGTGTGTTGCATTTATTGCTTCTGGAACCAAGGTCTGTCTTCCTTCTTTGATTTGTCATTCCATTATGTAATTTCATTTCCATCCGGGTCATAGTGATATTCCATTCGGTTATCTTATGAATGTTTTAGCCACATACATGCTTGTCGATAAACCTGTTAATGAGGCACCAATTCTTCATCTCATTTTCAACAATGCCAATCTTAATAAGATGAAATTGGATCTGCTCCCTGGCCAATTTAATGAAGCTGGTGTTAGTGGTGTTGGTGGTGATGCTAGAAACGAAGAGGAAGCTGGTAATCTTCTACAATAAGATGTTAATATGGATGACTTATTTGATGTTATAGAAATTGATTCACCGAATGATCCAGATTATGATCCTTCTGGTTTTGATGCACGCCTTCGTGCATTGGAGGAAAAACTTGATAATATGAATATAGCCCATGACATGGGATTCAAGTACATGCGAAAATATCTTCGTCGCATAAATAAGGGCTTACACCAGATTGATCCATCTATTCCTACTCCCTCCTCTGGATCAGATTAAGTGAATTATCTTCTGAATAGTATAACATTTCTTTTACTCTGGATATATATATTATGGATTCTGGTTTCATAAAATTTTATTTTGGATATGTATTATGGATTATGGCTTGACACTTCAGGTTTATTTTATATCCTTTCATATCACCTTCTCATTATTTGCTCTCTATGTTCTCCTTTCTATTGTTCCTTTCCCTTGTCATTTTGTGACAAAAAGGGGGAGTAGTAAGCATTGCTAAAAGGAGAGTAATATGGATAGGGAGAGTAATTTTGTTTGTTTGTATTGATTGAGAAGGATATGTGGATTGTTGGATATGTGGATTGAAGTCTTGAGGTTTTCATGTTATGTATTGATTATATGAGCAATACTCGTATTACTCAGGGGGAGTAGAGTATTTTGTGGTTTCATGACTTATCATTCCTTATTATCTTTGATGCTATGTGTTTTGTTACAATTTGACAAAGGGGGAGATTGTAAGTGCTATGATTTCATATCCCTTTAGTTGTCAAATTTTGTGGTGCCAAAACCTATATCTATGTCTTGTATATCTTGTGTTTTATGTTTGAAGTCTATTCATTGCAATCAAGACATATCAATACATCGCATTTTAAGACAAGATCTTAAATGAAGAAAGTTTTCAAGTCTTGGATGAAAAAATTAAGAATAGAAGTATTCAAGTTTGCATGTTCAAGATTTGATCAAGTTCAAGTTTTATAGAAGACTTTGTCAAGTCAAGATCAAGCTCATGAAGGCCTACTACAAGTGTTGAATATTCACAAGCTTCTCTTAAGGGTCATCTGAGTGTTAAGACTTTCAAGTTGATCTCACTTTTAAGGTTTGTTTGACCTTAGATTGACCTTACGATGGGCTTTATTGTAGGTCATTCCAGATACATAACTCATATATTTTTATATGCTTGTTTGGAGTATTCTAAGACCAGTCCTAGGAACTTCAAGACCAGTCCTATCTTTGCTACGACCAGTCTTAGGTTTTTCAGGACCAGTCCTAGGTAGTTGAAGATTTTTAGATCTTTTTAGCTGTCCTTCGACTAGTCCTGGACATCCTACGACCACTCCTGGAAGTTCTACGACTCATCTTTCGACCGGTCGTAGCCCTATGACTCAAACTCCACTAACCATTTTTGGGGTCCTACGACCGGTCATAGGTATCTCATGACCAGTCGTAGGTGGCCCACGACCGGTCGTAGACCACCCAGGACCGGTCGTGGAACTGAAAATCAAATCCCGTGAAAATCTTTCAAAAATCTTTAGAGCTACGACTAGTCATAGGATCTTAAGACCAGTCGTAGACGGGATTTTTCAGTCTATAAATTGAGCACGAACTTTAGAGTTTTAGTACTTCAAATCAATTCTATTCAAGCATTCTTTAGGCTATTCTCTGAGATAAGTTTGTGATTATTTTAAGATGCTTTGTGCTTATTTAATATTCCTTTTGCTAGCTTATTTTTATTTAATTTTGATCTACATTCCAATCTTTTAGAAAAAGGGGAATTTCTGATATTCCTTCTTCTTGGATTCAAAATCAAATAGATCTAGCCCGTTTGATCTAAAATCAATTAGACTTAGAACCATTCTTAAATTGAGTATTGGACTTTGAACATCGAATCGAACTTCTACTCCGATTGGTTCTACCGAGCTTCTTCAAAAGGTGATTCAGGTATTTTATATGTTTTGTAATTTACTCTCTCTAGTTTTTGTTTGAGATTCGCCAGAAAAATCTCATTGTAGTGGTTATCTGAGGAGAGCCAGAAAACTCAGATTGTGGGGTTTTTGGATTGTGTAAGCCCGAGATCAAAGACACAATTGTGAAGGTTTTAGGTGAACCTGTGAAACCTATTTTGATAGTGCATGCTAATATCCCCTGTGTGAGGATATTAGGAGTGGAGTAGCAATCTGTGTGGCTGTTGGATAACAGTTGGTGTACACACAGGTGAACCACTATATATCGTTGTGTTGTGGATGTGCTTTATTCTTTCATTCCTTTATTCATTCAATTTTGTGGTTTGTGTTTTTGGATGAATGTTGTAATCACTTCAAGCAAAGTGTGGATGAATGTTGTAATAACTTAGGATTTATTTTCTGCAAGTTATTTTGATTTCATTGCTTATTATTCCTCTTTGGTTTGTGATACAAGGACGTTATAGAAATGAGGTTGTCCTACCTTAAACCTCTGATTTTTGGTGTAAGGTTGTCCTTAGAACTGATAAAGTATCAATCTCTTTATTTTAGGCTATTATAATTGTTTTATATTCAGCATTGTGCTTTAAATCTTTTATTATTCTGCTGTTATTAGTTTTATTTGGCATTGCCCTATTCACCCCCCCTATAGGGCATATAGCTAGGCCCTTTCAGTGTGAAATTTTTTGGGGGCCTAGTCCTCCTTGGGTATACCTTTAAGTACTCTTCTGGGAGACTAGTCCACCTTGGGTGTCTTAGTTGCATGGTCTTTTCTAAGTGACTAGTTTTCATTGGGTGTACCTTTGAGTACTTTTTCGCGTGGTTAGTTCTCTTTGGGTGACCTTGTTGCATGGTCTTTTCTAGATGGTTAATTCTCCTTGGGCATACTTTTGAGTACTTTTTTTAGTGGCTAGTTCTTCTTGGGCGACCTCGTGTAGTTTTTTCCGGGTGGCTAGTTCTCCTTGAACGCACCTTCGAGTACTTTTCTAGGTGGCTAGTTCTTCTTGGGCGAATTTTTACCAGCTGGATGTGCATCCCTAGGTCTATGAGCATGTGCATGCATTCATACATTTAAGCAAGATTATCTTCGTGGAATTTATCTGATGAATGCATATCTAATGAACCTTGTCTGAATTTTATGATAATTATGGTGAAATAATTGTTATATATTGTTCCTGATAACTATGCTTAATTATCTTGATGATACGATAAATCTTGGGGGTTATACTTCACTAGATAGCCATTGATGCTATCAAATCGTATTTAGTGTGCAGGATACGTGGATGACGTATGAGTTGACTTTGGTGCGTTGCATGGAGAGATCGATGGCTAAGCGGCTCTAATATCCAATCTAGTTTTACTATTTGGTTGTTTAATCCTTAGTTATGAGACATTGGTATAACCACTTGAAATCTTGATTATATATATTTGGACTCCCTCTTATACTTGAATTACTTTATTCCGCTATAGTTTGCTGACTCTGATAAAGAGTAAAAAATATGTATGTAAAATCTGGATATCTTTAAAGGTTAACACTCAGGTTTTTAAAAAATGAGTAGTCTATTGGGTTTTGGGAACTGGGGTGTTACAAGATAGTATCCGAGGGAGTTTATACAAACCTTTCCTTTGGGAAACAAACTTATACAAACCTTTCCTTTGGGAAATAAACTTATACAAACCTTTAATGCATGTCTCAAGTTGAGATGTTGGAATTAGATATTTGAACATAAGTAAACTTTCCTTAGACTTGGAGAAAATTTGAGAATGTACAGACCCAAATTTAAGTTTCCTTAGAAATTTTAAGATAGCCATTTGAACTGATTTGAAAATCCCTTAGAATTAAGAGGAATTAAGGACATAGAAACTTACAACCTTAGGCTCCTTTGATATTCTAGGATGAACCATTTGGACTTAGAAACAAAAACTTGGATTCCCTTATAAGCTACCAGAATAGTAGTTGTTTCTTGGATTCCCTTATAAGCTACCAGAATAGTAGTTCGAACTTAGAAACTAAGCTTAGATATCGTGGGAGAATAAACACCCACTATGATCTAATTAAATATCAAATGAGAACATTCCATAGATTGGACTCCCTAGGAGCAATCTTTAGAAATCTAGAATTTGAACTTTTTCTATAATTTTCATTAATTAAATAGGACATTGTCACAATATTCAACAACTAAAATGAATTTAGAGAATTCCATGGCCATTGTATTGCACATTGGATTGAACATAAGTACACCGTAGACTAGGTGTATGGGGACTAGATTTGAGAAGATGGATACATTTGGTAATTTCGAACTCAAAGTTCCAAGTAGAAAACTAGGCAATGATTCTCCTAAATTTCAGCACTTAGGATTAACTAAAAGTGATGTTGTAGAATTTTGGGTAAATTTTCAATCCTAAGCCAAGCATATCGGGATTAAATTTAAAATGTTAGGGAAATCTGGCAATCTTCAAATTCAAATTTTATTTCAAAATTCCGATCTTGAAACTTGCAAGTAGTATCTTAGGTAATAAGATTTCACACTGAAAACATGGCGGTCATTTGGATCTATTCACAAAGATTTCGGGGACTCTTGTCATAAAAATAGAAGATTTCATGATATCTCCTAGGAGTCTGAATTAATCAGTATCACTAATTAATGGAAACACATTTAAGCAAAGCATATGCAGTTTGATCCAAATTTTAATCCTAGCAAACCTCAACAATCTCAATGCCTTGATCAAGAGAAGATCCAGATTTACTAGGATTAGAAGATGATACTAGTGATTCCACTGTTTTATGCAAGTAGAGGATTGATGTATCGGGCTCAAACTCATTACAACCATACATTCGTGTTAGCTCGAACGCTGAAAATGAAAAATCGTATTGTACCTTTATGATAATCCTACCACTTGTACCATAATAATGGGATGTGCGCTATCAAATCTCGAGGGCGAGATTCTTCTTTAAGGGGGGTAGATTTTAACGACCCCAGTTCTAATAGATAGTGATATGTGTTTGTACACACAAGCAACCTTTATAAGAAATTGATGAATGCTTATAATCATCATAAATTATGTTGTCATTTTCTCTAATCATATTATAAGTACTGAATATTGAGGATGAAATTCCCTTTAAGGGGGTAGATTGTAACACCGCGTACTTTTCAGTACTCTAACTTGGTATAAATATAAACCTAACCTATCAGAACAATTACATTCAATCTAGTCTAAATTTGACCATTGAAACAAACTCCACCCATATATTGAGCTATCCAACTGTTGATTTTAAACATAAACCATCACACCATCATGAAACCCACATTTTAAACCTGAATCTAACCCCTAAGATTAATCTACATTTCTAGATCGAGCCCATAATGATCGATTTTTCAATCCATCACTGAATCATTAAATTAATAGTTAAACTACAAATTTAGCAATTCTTAGAGACCTAAGAACCTAAATGAGTTAGATATGGATTGATCTAATCGAAAGATTGACTAGAACCGACAACAAATACCATAGATCATCCTATACAGAGTAAATTAAACCGTTCACCTTTCGAGTCGGGAATCAGATCATCAAACCCACCATTCATTTGGGTCCAACTCGAAGGTCCATCACTTAATCATCACACATAAACTCAACAAAACTCTAAATAAAGACAAAGTGTTTAATGACACTTTTGAGAGAATTGAACGGTGTGGATCACACGGACAATCGTGCGGACCCCACCTTTTAGGTCGTGCACGAACAAAGACTGCATGCACCCACAAAGCACCAAACCGTGCACACAATCAAACCAGGCTTGACTCGATAAAACGCAAAAAAGTGGAAATTTTACCACTTTTCCCACCACACAGCTTTTAAACGAGCTGAGCATCTATTAACCCAAGATGACCATCCATCTGGCACCATCTTGAAGACCCGATCCGTTCATCTTCAACCGACGGTCCCATTGATCATAACCATGATCAGATCTGGTGCCATGGAGGTTGTAAGAACGCTCTAACTAAGAAATCACATGCACGACCCAATGCTACATTTGGGATGATAAAACCTCCTCATCGCGCATCTAACGGCGATCCGGACATCCAGGTAAGCTCGAGATCACGCTCATATAAACCATGTATATCCTAGTCACCACCCCATTTTTGAAAATTCCATGACGATATTAAAAAGGCAGAAGGAATAACTGCCATTTTTAGGCTAGTTAATCTCGACCATTCACCACCATCTAGAAGCTTCTCTCAGTAGATCCTGAGCATAGAACTTAGGGCAGTACGGAAATCTCGTAGCAAAATGAGTTTTTGATGAAATGCCGCATTGGCGCAAGTTATTGCCACTCCTGAATTAGAGTCGAAATCAATGGCCCTTATCATCGTTAAGTGGACCATAGAGACTCTCTTGACATCATCTGAGCCAGTTGCACGCATTGGATTAGCGGATTAGTCGGCCGTTGTAAAACTGCCATGGCCGATGGATCATCTTCCCTGTTGAACCAACTGACCCATCTCCTTTAAGTGGGTCCCATCACTTAATCTGAGATGTTAGGTGCGTAGGCCCAGGTCCCAGAAGTCTATCTCTACCGTCCGATCACAGCCAAGCAATCAAGATTACATTTCATCATTTCAAAACATCACATAATAAACGACCAAAGATCTTAACTAATCCTTTGATTAGTTATGATTCAAATTGTCTAGAATAGATTAATAAAGCCTAATAGGGTTGCCATTTAGGGCAACCCTTTCCAGAAAAGGAAAACTATAAAGAGAAAAGAAAAATGCGTTGTTCTCCATGTCGTATCGAGTAAAGTCGTGACTTGGTTGAGTTCCTGTGAATCGAGTTACAACGAGTCTAGTTGCTGGACCCTAACAACAGAGAAGCAGAGGAGGAAGAAGGGAATACAGTGAGAGAGAGAGAGGGCTCGACGCAGTGGTGCCACACTAAGTTAACTCAGTTTAGCAACCATGGGCGAGCTGTTGATCTACCCAGATCTGGATGTGGAAGAAAAAGAAAAAAAGAAGAAGAAGAAAGTGGAAAAAGAAAAGAGAAAATAAGGGAGACAGAGAGAGTGTTGGAGAGAAACAGACAACCGTTGCTCATGGTGGATGTCATTACCGCACTCACGGCCCAGATGGACTGTGTCCTGGTTCAAATCGGGCGAGCCTGGTTGTAATAAGGAGAGGCAAGGAAAGGAAAGGAAGGGAGCAAGAGCGAAAAGAAGAGAAGGAAATGGAGAAAGGGCAGGTTCGAGTTGGGTTTGGCTACTACCTAGTCAAGTTTCCTCAACTTGGTTTGGGTCACAGTTTGAGCTGGGAATCTAGACCGAATCAGTTTTGGGTTTGGTCATAGAGTTGTCAAAATTCTGGTTGATAGAAAGGGGGAGCAAAAGGAAGAAGAATAAAGGAAGAAAGAAGAGAAGGCGTCTAAGTTGTCGTCCTTCAACCTGACCACTGAGTTGACTTAGTGAAGTTCGGGGCCTGACCTAACTGGTTTGGCGTCTAACTCAGTGCAGTTAATCACAGGGTGGCTATTCCATTTCTACCAAGTCTAATGTTGGTAGAAATCAATTCGGGTCTAACTGTAGGCAGTTATTTCAAAAATAGACTTATAAGATGAACTAAGTGGGCCTTTGTTTAGCATCACTTCAAGTCAAGCCGAATCGAGCTAACACATTTGATGAAGGTAAACCAAACTCTAAACTTCAGCACCCTAATTCAAACTGAATTAAGATTATTAATTTAATGTTTAAACATATTGAGTGTAACAAATTGCTTTTCTTAATTTTCTTCCATAAGGCTTACCTCAATTGAGCTACGTCCTGATTAGAGTAATCGCTAATTAGGAGGTTTAATATTTGAAGGTGAGGATTATCCTTTAAGCTTTTCTACGTCATGATAGTTATCTTAGTTCATCTAGTTTGTTGATTTCTTAATATAGTGCAATGCGAAAATAATGAAGAATGTTAATTCCATTTGAATATTATAATCTAACATGTTTAGATTTAAATTCAAGTAATTTAACGTGCTTTGGATCTTTAGTATCCTTATTCTAATTTAAGATGTACACTTTATATGTGTAAGTGCTAATGACATTGTATGTGGCTTGTTCTACCACCTGTGCTTGTTTGATGGTGTTTTTAGGAAATCCTCGAACTAGTGGCCACCTGTATTATGGATTAAATTTACGTTGCGGACTCATCATCTTGTGGATCATTTATGCCTATATGGCTTTTGGAGAATAATCCCTTCTTATCGTACCATTAAATAGAATATTCGGCCCCTGCGGCTTTTATGGAACAATTGCCTCATGTGGCTTTAATGGATTATCTTTGTGTAACTTTGCGATGGAAAGTTCTACTTGTCCGACTAAGATTGGCCACTAGTTGAGTAAGTTTTTTATTATTATTATTATTATTTTATTTTTTTACACACCACCACACACTCACGCTGTAGTGGGCTTTCACTACCTATGGATACTCAAACCCTTGACCGGGTGTTGAAACTCTCGAGAGTCTACCACCAGAGCAAGATCAAGGATCCTAGTTGAGTAGGTTTCCTTTAAACATCATATTTTTTAGTCTCATGAGCCAGTGATGGTGGAATGAGACGCTATGCCTGAATTATCTGCCTATGTTAGGTGATAAACCCCCCATAGTGACATTTGAGCTTTCTAAAATGATTCTTTGAAATTGGAATAATAATGGTTGGTCTAATCATGCATTTTCATGGCATGCGGACTTTTCGGGTGGTTAGTCCTCCTTGGGTGTACCTTTGAGTACTTTTCCGAGTGGCTAGCTCTCCTTGGGCGACCTCGTTGAATGGTCTTTTCTATGTGGCTAGTTTTTCTTTGACTTACCTTTGAGTACTTATCCGAGTAGCTAGTTCTCATTGGGCATCCTTGTTGCATAGTTTTTTTTGGGTGGATAGTTTTGCATGGGCATACCTTTGAGTACTTTCCTTGTGGTTAGTTCTCCTTGAGCGACTTTTACCAGCTGAATGTGCATCCCTAGGTCTGTGAGCATGTGCTTGCATTCATACATTTAAAAAAGATTATCTTTGTGGAATTTATCTTTTGAATGCGTATCTGATGAACCTTGTCTGAATTCTTTAATAATCATGGTGAAATAATTGTTATATGCTGTTCGTGATAAATATGCTTAATTATCTTGATGATATGATAAATCTTAGGGGTTATACCTTATTGGATAGCCATTAACACTATCAAACCGTATTCAGTGTGCATGATACATGGATGATGTTTGAGTTGACTTTAGTGGTCGCATGGTGAGATCGATGGATATGTGACTCTAGTTTCTAATCTACGTTTACTATTTGGTTGTTCAATCCTTAGTTATGAGACATTGGTTTATATAAGTTTTTGGGTAACTACTTAAAATCTTGGTTATGTATATTTGGACTCCCTCTTATACTTGAATTGTTTTATTCTACTAGTTTGCTGACTCTGATAAAGAGTAAAAAAATATTCCTGAAATTTGGATATCTTTAAAGGTTAACACTCGGGTTTTTAAAAAACGAATAGTGTACTCGAGTTTCGAGAACTAGGGTGTTACAGTATATCTTTGTCTAAATCATCTACGAGACTCATCTAGGTGAATTTCCTAGGAAATTAATTCTCCATTAGTTATAGGAGATTATACCACCTTGCTTTTTTTGGTCACCTCATTGGTACATTACATGTAAGGTGACTGATCATAAGAGGGAGTAAAATATGAATTGATTGAAGTACAAAAGAGCATTAATCAAACAACCTAAGTAAAACACATCATTGGAGCTCAATCCAACAAGTAAATTGTCAAGTGTAAGTCCATACACTCATTTATTCTGTAGGCGCATCATAAGTTATTATGTAAGACCTAAGATCTTATGTAGGGTTGAATTCACTGACATGGGTGTGTATGTGGTCCACTGGGCACAATTGTATATGTGCTAATCTTTGTGGAAGCCTCTGGTGAAAGTGTACGTTGGTCCTTGGATTAAGACTGCTAGTAGTTGTTAGTTAATCGATAAAAAACTAACTTAAGTCTCTTGTGGGAACCACTGATTGTAATGCGCCGATTTTCAGGACCCGAGTATACATCTTGTTTCCTAAAAACCTGGGAGTTAACAGATCATTATGTTGCAATTAATATAGGTTCAAAGTACAAATAAAGGAAATCAAGTGTAGCATAAGCCATAACCAAAATAGGAACAATATTTTGGCCCACTCAGCTAGGGGTCCAAAGACAAAACATCAAGTTGTAAAATGTACTAAAATGAATATTAACAACTAAATCTACTAATTCAGCCTACAGTATGCAACCACTTCCTAGTGTATCTCATCCTCATACAACTCCTCCTCCGTTGCGACGATAGCAGCCCCGAGATCCGCTGCGCATTCGTCCATCCCTGCACCTGTATCCTCTGTACGGTTGAATATTGATGAATGAGTGGTCATCTCAATGTGATTTCCCCTCAAGATTATACACTGACACCTTAGACAAGAAATAACATAAAACAATCAGACAAATAAAACATCGTAAATGCAGTCTTATTATATGCATGGATGCGTGAATGCATCATCGACCCAGAGATGTTCATCTGTTCGGTAGTTGGGCTCGTTACCCATGTAAAGGCTGGCCATTAGCGAAGCATATCACGTGTGTACATCATGTACCACATAACGATTACCTATCGTACATCACGTATGTAAATCGATAGTTGGTGGTCTGACAGCTAGCGAAACGATATCCCAATAACTCAAATGCACATGCTACAACATTCAGAAACATCCACCCGTCATCGTAGATATGCCATATATGCGTGATTAGCCAAGCCATTATTAGTCCAATTACAATCAACCGATTTAGTAAAACTCAAGGTCACTACGGGGGCTCGTCACCAATGTAGGCCGACGGCTCGGGCATAGTGTCTCATGACCATCATCCCCGACCCATAAGTCTACAGCCTTAAGGTGTGTATAGAGCCCATCAACATGTGGCCAATCAACTCTCAATGTATGGGAAATTACCATCCTATATTGACTAGGAATGAAGTGTTGAAGACGTTAAATATAGTGACTAAAATGTGACGGTATATATGATTCAAATGCGAATAAACATCGGCGATAGCAAATGCTGAAAGGGTCATTCCCTAGTCAGATAGATGGAATCACTCCATCGGTGGTAGATCCCATTAATTTAACTTCCACTAATCATAACCTCCATGTTGAGGGTCTAATCTTATCACATTCAGTTTCATTACACCCCAAGTATGGACTCTCTTTAAATAGAGGTTCATCCTAAAGAGATTTCAGGTCATACGTGTCTTGCAGCCAATACAATCATATGAGGTATGGCATGGAGGTTCAGGAATGATTCAATAGACAAAGTAAACTCATGTATGCATATAATTCAAGAGTTATGTACTCGTAACTTATCAGTTCTAAAGCATGTATTTCTAGGGTGTCAATCAAGTGATTCATGTAATTAAGCAACTGCTCAATCAATTCTTAAACACATGCTTAAGCAAACTAATTAAGCATTTTAATATATCTAAAACAAGTATTCAAGTTAAGTTAATTAAGTATCCAAATGAACTCTAGTACATTTCTTTCGGTTTCTAATCAAGTATCCTGATCAATTCTAAGACATACGTTTATGTGAACTAATTTAAAGATGACTTCAAGTAAACTAACCAATAATCAAATCTCTTATAAGGCATGCATTCACGTAAACTATTGAATGATTAACCATTTATGGGTTATCATTTGTAGTTATAACAAAAGCTATCCTTAGCCTAGTCTAGAGATGGAAAGCTCAAGAGGGGAAGTCATCACCTGGAGAGTTGTGGTTCTGTCCTTGATCCAAATTCTCATATCTTGCAGCCCAAAGTCACGCAAGTAATCTCCTAGAGTTATAGTTTGTATTAGTCACATATTTCCAAGGTCTTAAATAATCAGCATTGTGTGGGGGGTTGAAAGGGCTCATTAATATGAAAATTGGGCTTGTTTCAAGGTGACTAGGCCCACCAACTATGGCCCAATCAATGAGGCCTGGGCTAGGACTGAAATGTCCATGCCCAAGGCCGAACTGGGCATAGACTAGGCCTAACAAATGGACGGCCTAGCTGAGACTTGGCCCATTGTGATTTATAGTGAGGCCCACCTGCAATGTGCAGGTCCTAGAATTGTGCTGATTTTAACCTAATACATGGCCTGACTTTGTGGTCGGCCCTGACCCAGATTTCGACCCAAACTAAGGGCTGACTTGTCCTAGTTCTGGGCTAGTTCTCAGCCCAGACTATGCGGCTGATTTCGGCCCAAAGTTGGTGCTAGTTTTAACCCGGTTTTGGCCCAGTTTTTGGCTGATTTCAGCCCAGGTTAAGGTCCAATGCACGGCCAGCCTCGGCCCAGAATTTTAGGGTTGGTTCCAACTGACTTCAGGCGCCGACAGAAGGCTGGTTTTATGGCCCTGCTGAGGCCTGTTTTCAGCGCATTACATGGCCCGATGAAGGCCTGTCTTTAGCCCACATTACTGGTGCATGGTGTGGCACACCAAGTTTGAAATTCAAGTGCAGCCCACTATCTAAAGATGTTGCGGTCCACTGAGTTTGAAACTTAGGTGCGACCCACTATTTGCAGATGGTGTGGCCCATTAAGTTTGAAACTCAGGTGCAGCCCACTGAGTTTGAAACTCAGGTGCGACCTACTGAGGTCTGGAACGTGGCCCATTTGAAATGGGCAGAGCTTGGATTTTGCATAGGCCCACGACCTATTTTTTGCTCAGTTTTCGGCCCAACTGAGGGCCGAATTTCATCATTTTTGTGGCCTATCAGAGGGCCCATTTTCCAGCTTGATTTAAGGCCCACCCAAGGCCTACTTTCAGCTTAAATCAAGGCCCTGCTGAGGGCTAGTCTTTCAACTCAAATCAGGGCATAGCTGAGTGCCCGTTTTCATCTCATTGCATCACCCATCTGCTAGAACATCTGTAACCCAAATCAAGGCCTGCTAAAGGCCTATTTTCGGCCCGACTAAGGATCTTTTTCAGCCCACCCTTCTAGAATGATTTCAGTCAAGAATGTGGGCTAGTTTTGGTCCATTATTTGTACTAGCAGGAGGCTAGTTTCATGGTCTAACTAGAGGCCATTTTTTGCCCATATCTCAGCCCATTTCATGGCCTAGTTTTTTGAATGGTCCCAGCCACAGTAGTTATGGCTGGATGAAGATGGAAGGGTAAGGAGGTAGGGCATTACCTGGGCTTGACTCGGGAGTGACCTGAACTCGGTCGAGCTCGACTCGGTCTCGGAAGGGGATGCAACAACGCATACACCCACCCTCACTCCTCTCTCTCTCTCTCTCTATTTATTTCTCTTTTATCTCTTTGGATTGCCCTTACTTCCTCCCTACTCGTGGTACGATAGATCTGCACTGACCCAACTAGGTCCGATCTTGTGCTAGCTAAGTTGGTGTAGTGCGGCACTAAGTCCACTCGGTCGCACGAAGCCACTCTCCTCTATCTCTCTTTCTTCCTCTCACTCTCCTTCTTTCTTTCTCTCTTTCTCTCCCCCTTTTAGCTCTGGTGCAAATCCCGAGGGCAACATGGCCTTTTTATAGGCATGGGAGAGAGACATCTAATGGTTGGGAAGAAAATGTTATTTGCAACGGTCCTCCTTGAAAATCCATAGTGCATGGGGTCCATCTGACCCTGAGGATGGATTCCCATTGTAATGGCCCACCAGGAAAGTAAACTTTCAGCCCTTGCGGGGTCCATCTAGTGATCGTGGGTCGGATGAGTTAATGGAGGAGATGAAGTGGCCATTAATGGAAAATCATTGTCTGTGGTATTTTAATATGATTTGGTCCATTTGAACGAACCAGATGAAACCTCTGATCAGCGTGGGGCTGAATTTTTTCCCCTTTCAGGTGAGTTTCAGAATATCTCACGAGCTATTCCAATACTTGTCACTTTCTCAAGAGATGGAGCGTTTCTCTCTAGTATCTCGTACTGCTGGGTGTGCTCGCACTTTGTGTGGGGTCCACCATGATGTTTGTGATAAATCCTCTCTGTTTATTCACTTTGGGACCCCCATCTAGGGGTCCTGGCCTAGTTTGGGGCTGAACTGAGGCCTAGGTGGGCCATATCACACATCTCAGGGCTTGATTGGTCATGCACACTGACTTAGTGGTCAGATTGGCTTGAAAATGAGTTTCAATGGTGAACCGGGGGTCTAGGGTATGATGATTATTTGGTTGGCCACTAACTAACCCCCACGAGTTGATCACAGGTGCATTGTCCTAATACGATTCGATCAGGTAATTGATGAGCTGCTTTAACTTAAGGTGTTTGCTTAAGATTACCTTTCTGACTAGAAGCCTCATTCTACATACGTTGAGTTCAAGTTGTTTGTTAATTGATTTTGGATCCTATCGATGTGGGTTTAAATGGTAACACCCATGTATCAGAGGTGTGAGGTGTTACATCGACATGGGTGAAAATTTGTGACTCTGATACGGGTGAGTACGTGTGTCTAGGTCCTTATGTATGACTATTAAGGTTAGAGGTGAACCTAATTTTAAATCTCTAATAGTGAATATCGGTATAGTCGAGGAGAGTGCGTCCTCCAGGAGTGGAGTAGAGAAACTGAACCACTATAAATGATTGTGTTTGGGATTGTCATTTGAGTATATTTTTATTTATGCTTATGAACTTAATTTGTTGAATTATGTGTATAAATGATTAGGTGAATGCTAGGTATTAAGTAGTTAGCACATCCCACACATAAGATCACTATATATATTGACTAGTTGCTTTATTGGCATATCTCTTGTATTATATGTGATTAGACCCAATTTGTCATGGAAGCCTTAGTATTAGATTTCCTTGTTTAGTTTAATTGATAAAATTTGTTAAATAGGTAAATAAATTTATTTAGTCTTAACACCCCTCCTCTAGGACTTAGCCATAATTCTATAGCTTCATCAAGCTTCTGCACATACTATGGTAAAATATCCCATGTAATTTCATAAACCATATCTCCCCAGAAATGGAATAAGTGTAATCCGCATAGTTACGAAAAATAATGGGCCAAAGGGGCTCTCACTTGCTATTGATTGTCTCTCCCAAAAATAGGTTAGCATGTGATAAATGCAACGTTAAATAAGGAATTAAAGAATGACCATGCCTTAAATGCTAGTGCCTCAGTTAGAAATAGATGATCCAGTAATTCAGTTTGAGTAAGGGGGCATGGTCAATTTTGTACCAGGAGCTCTTACAAGCCAGGTAGACTCCTCTAGTTTGGATTCTATTAACCAATATAACCGTACCATGTAAGATCTTTCATACAAACATAGAGATTCTTAGAGGTAGTTTGGAGTGCCATATACATTTTTCCCAGCTCTTACGATCACCCACATCTTTACACAGCCCCACCCTCACTTCACAATGAAAGCCCTTATGGGGGAATGTGGCTAGATGCATCTATTTGTAACTTGTGACAATGGCAATGTGGCATCAGGTGAACTGACTCTTTTCTAATCAGGAGCAAGCTCCTTACTCTATTCAAGAGAAATCTCTTGATGATAACAATAAGTAATGCAGAGGATTATCCTCTATTTTTTATATATTTCTTTAGCCTTAATGAAGATTTTATAAAGATATACAACCTATAAATTGAAAGAATCACTAATTAAAAAATCTATATACATTGTAGGTACTGATTTGAAATCACACCCACTCAAACTGATGTGGGGGATCAACCAATAATACTTTGCGAACTAGGAAAGAGTGATGGGAAATCATCATAGTTGTTGTGAGAATTTCCGCAATCTGATCATGTGACGCCACATATGGAAGTGAAATAATCACAGTTTAAAACTTTTCTTGAATGAAGAGAATCAATCTTAATGTATTTTGTCAGCTCATGAAACATACGATCAGAAGCAATTGGAATAGCACTGGTATTATCTACATGGAGTGGTCCAATTACATGAATCCCAAAATCAGAAAGGAGGCCTCGTAACCAAACAATCTCATTGCACGCGGAGGACATAGTTCAATACTCAGCTTTGTGCTGGACTTGGAGATTGTGAGTTGCTTCTTAAACTTCTAAAAAATAAGAGAAGTGCTAAATATATATATATATATATATATATATATATATATATATATATATATATATATATATATATATATATATATATATATATATATATATATATATATATATATATATATATATATATATATATACACAATACCCAATGGTAGATCAACACGTACTAGCACAACCAACCCATGAGTGATCATGCAAACGATAAAGTTTTATGAAATAAAGGTTCGATCCCCTCTAGTATTCTCCAAATAGAATTCAAAGGAGGATTGATGATTCATCTGTTGAGGCACAAAAACCACGTTGCATGCCTCATGCAACATGTGTTGTGAGGCCGCACAATATAGATATGTTGTGCAACCACATGATTAAATAAAGAGGATATGAAAAAAGGGTTATGATACTGTAGGGTAAGGAAGTAGGGCAAGATTGGAAGATTAGTGGAAGAGGATATGAAAAAAGGATATTTTGTTACCTTAGGTCCTCTCCAGGTCCTTTTTCTCTTGGGAAGACCCAAAATGTAAGTTACTATTCAGAATGATATATGTCTCCCCCCCCCCCCCAAAAAAAAAAAAAAAAGGAAGAAAAGAAGAAGAAGGAAGTAGGATAAGATTCAAAGACCAATGGCGTGACCACGTAATATACATCTTATGCAACATATATGTATTGCATGACCATAGAATAGAGTAGTGTTGTGCACCTGTGTAATAACATTGTGTTATGCACATTTGTCAATTCACACGTATGGGTTCCTATAAATACCCCTTCACCCTTCTCATTTGAATACTTGAAAAATTTGAGAGCTCCCGAATTAGAAGAATCATGGAATTCAAGTATTAAGAAGGTCGCAGGTGGAAAAAGAAAGATGAGAACAAAAACAGAGGAGAACGAAGATTGTTGTGTTGCGCATCAGTGCAATAGTAGTCCATGCAATCACTGTTCCACGTGATCACTATTCCATGCAATTGAACTTATGAGTTTCAACACAAGACTTCCAACTTATGTATTAGTGTGAAACAAGGGTTTCAAACCCATGCAACTCTTCTGTCATTTCAACGAATACTCTACTGGACTTAAATGTTTTCGGAGTCACTATTTCCAACTATTATTTAACATTGTACAATTAGTCGTACTCTGCTTTAGAATCAAGAGCAATAAAAAGAATGTAATAAGAATTCAAATTAATAAAACAATTGATGATGGGTGTTCTTTCATCTAGGTTGCTTTGTTATTTTTAGAATGCATATATTCTAATCCCTTATATATATATATATATATATATATATATATATATATATATATATATATATATATATATATATATATATATATATATATATTCTTTTTTTTCAAAGCTCTGATTTCATTCATAGACAAAAGGATATACATTTGGGGGCACCCAGGAAAAATGACTGGGGACCCCTATCATAGCTCCAAAATGGAGGAAGACTACCAAACTACAAAATAAACATGACACGTAAACCCTCTAAGACTAAACACTTAAGGCGCCCAAGCCGACCTTGTCTAAGAATTGACTACCTCTGACATTCACCGACAGATCTTGGAGGTGGGCAGTGAAGAAATGAGAATAACTCTAACTACCGACACGCGCCATCCCGTTCGCCATCGCGTTACCTTCCCTGAAGATATGCATGAATTGGAATTAACCTCTGATCTTTAGCTGCGTGATCCTCCACAACCAATATCCCCATTTCCAACCAGGGACAACCACCCTAAGTAGATGATTAATCCCCAACTGGGAGTCTAATTCAACCAAAACCTTGGCGAAACCCTATTCAGATAGATTTCCATCCCATCATGGATGACTCTATGTTTTGCCATCACATTACAACCAACACCATATCTAGCAGAGAATGCAAACAAAAAACTGCCTCTATCACTCCTACACACCCCACCCCCACCTGATTGGCCTGAATTAACCATAGAGGAACCATCAACATTTATCTTCACCCATCCAAGAGGGGACCTAATCTAGCGCACTAGCCAAGGCTGAGGAGAGAGCAAGATGGCTGCCGCCTGGATTGGATGCTGAGCATAAGTACCTGTAATGGAGGGGCCAGTAGGCTGAGGCGCGGAGGTGGCCCGACTGTCCGCCGTTGTCCACACTGCAGGTTGGGCGGATGGACCCCCAAGAACTTTGCAGCCAAACCTCGAAAGCCATCGAAACACATCTTCTCTAGCCACAGCCCCCTAACGATACCTCCCCTCAAATCGAGCCTCGTTTCTACACTTCCACATTTCCCGTAGGACCACCGTAGGTAACACTTTGTGAACCACATGGTTTGCTGATCTAATCACCGCTGCACCCCACCACTGCGCCATTCTACTTCCAATTGAGTCCATATCCAACAGGTGGATGCCGAACCTGTTACTAAAAAATGACCACAGTGACCTTGCCTAATTGCTCAGCATGAACAGATGATTGATGCTTTTCAATTTATGGCCCTGCATCGGGTCCCCTGTACAACACGCACACTTTGATGCCAGCAAAATACCTCTGGTCTGCACAGCTTCATCTACTGCAATGGCCCCCGAAAAAATCTGCCAAGAAAATAGAGCTATTTTAGGGGACAGGACCTTGTTCTAGACACCATTAGTCCACATTAGATGGGGATAGACAGCACGAAAAATCCTCCACGTCGAGGAGACAGAGAGAAGCCCCCAACGGGAGAACGGCCACACCACGATATCAAGGCCCTTAACAATACAACAACCCAACTAGAAAATCTGGTCAATAATATTTTACAGCAGAAACTTGAAGGCAGTCGACAGCGGGAGCTAGCCAGTCTTACCCAGCACTTGATAGATCTTCAAGGAAATAATCGCTCGAGGAAGAGGAACCTCCACCAACCTATGAAGCGGGCCAAGCCCCGACTAGTTGGAGTTCCAGAAGCTACAATCTCCCTCACCAAGATTCCGTTGAACTAGGTCCATGACCACAGGAAATAGGACCTGAATTAATTTCCATAATGGGGACACGTAAATGGGCGGGGAGGTAGGGATAGGCGATGAAAGGTTCTGCTTGTACTTGACTGCCATAAAGGTGCCCCATAATGACTTACCCTCCCCGAACTAGATCCCCCATGCCAACTTGAGGTGTAACGCCTTCATAGTATCCTTCAACCTTCTGATTCCTACTCCCCCTTATTCCTTCGGGCTCGCAATAAACTTCCATTTCACCCAATGAGATTTGCGGTTGCCATCCTTCCAACCCCTAAAGAAGGACACAAACCTCTTCTCTAGGGTGGTAAGAACCTGAGCTGGAATATGGGCTCTCGCCAGTGTATGGATGGGGATGTTGCTAAGGATGTGACGAATCAGAATAATTCTTCCTGCCTGAGAAAGACACCTTGCCTACCAGCCATATATGCAACTCACCACCTTATTGACCAACGGCTGGAAGTCAGCCACTTTAATTCTCCTTGTCTACAGAGGGACCCCCAGGTACGTGAAATCCCCAACTCCTCTAGTCATATGAAGGCTCGACTCAATGGCCCAGATTCTAGCTTCAGGCATCTTTCGAGAATGCATGAATGAACTCTTCCTCAAATTGAATTTTTGCCCCGACGCTTTGTGGTACGAATCCAAGAACTTAAAAGTCTCCCTTAAAGTAATGGCGCTCCATTAACGAACAATAGTGTATCATCCGCATATAACAGGTGGGAGACAGATGGGCAGTGAGCTCTGACTTTATAAGACTGAATGAAGCCGTGTCTAATAAGGTTTTTGAAACCTCTACTCAGGACCTCTGTCGCAATAATGAATAAGCTGGGGGAGAGCGGGTTGCTCTATCTCAGACCGCGGTATGACTTGAAGAAGCTCACGCTCTCACCATTAATCAACACCGAGATCCAGTTGTTCACCCAACATTTCTCTAGTAAAGTGATCCACCTGTCATCAAACCCAAACCGTTGCAATACCAGCTTGAGGAAATCCCAATCCATCTTATCGTAAGCTTTTTCCATATCCAACTTGATCGCAATGTTACCTCCTCGCACTTTTCGATTCAAATCTCTGAATAGTTCCTAAGCCAACGTGATATTCTCCGCAATAAACCTACCTTTGATGAACGCCCCTTGCTCCGCCGAAATCAAACGAGGGAGCAGACGCATCAATTTGTCAGAAAGGACCTTGGTAAAAATCTTATATAAGCAATTACACAGGCTTATCTGACGAAAATCAGAAAAACGCTTTGGACCCACTGTTTTTGGCATAAGACATATAAGTGAAGCAGAGATTGCCTTAGGGAGGGGGCCCCCAAGGAAAAAGAAGCAAACCCCGTTAAGTAGGTCTTGCCCCACGATATCCCAGCATGCCGAAAAGAAACTACCTGAAAAACCGTCTGGCCCAGCTACCCTTTGGAAGGGATAGACTTAACCGCTTAGTATACTTCTTGTAAGTTAGGCGGGGCTAAGAGGTCATTATTAGCTTTTCGAGAGACTAGCAAAGGAATCACATCCAACAACCCCCTGTCTATAACGCAAGGAGAAATCTTGAAGAGGCCCTCAAAATGCTCCATCGCCGCCTGCTTTATCTCTGAAATGTTGTCCACTACCTGCCCCGAGTCCAGGTTGATACTAATGATGGCCGATTTCCTTTATTTTTCCGTAGCCGATGCATGGAAAAACCTCGTGTTCTTGTCCCCAGATTGCAGCCAACTAACCCATGCTTTCTGCTTCCAATACAACTCTTCCAGAATCTAAATATTAAACAGGGATCGAGAAGCCGCGACAAGCTCGCGCTACAGTCTAGCCAACTCTGCATCCACGACTGCCACCTGCATTTGAGCCTCAATGTTCTCCACAACTCTTTCAGCTTGGTTCAGTCGCAAGATGATATTCCTAAAAATATTTTTTTTTCCAGTCTTTCAAGGTTACCTTCACATTTTTCAATTTGGCCAGAATATTGTAAATCAGATGATTCTAACTTATCACACTCCGAGTTGTTCTAACAAGTTGTTGAAATGTCTAATGCTTAGTCCACATTGTTTGGAACTGGAAAGGTTTCACAACAGTCCGGGCTTGTTGAGGAAAGGACAGCAAGATCAACGCATGATTCGAACCAAACCGGGGCAGATGAAGAATCTATGTAGAGGAGAACGTAGCTCCCCAAGCCACATTGATGAGCACCCTGTCTAGGCGAGCCCACACTCTAGCCGCGCCACCTCTGTTATTGCTCTAAGTAAACTGGTTTCTAGAGAAACCGGCATCCTGAAGACTCGCTACATTGATGGTCGCCATAAATTCCGTCATACTTCCCCCATTCACAGCACCCCGACTTCTCCTTTCTCTGGCAACCGTTAGAGCATTGAAATCTCCACAGACAGCCTAAGGATGGCTGATTATTGTGGACAAAGACTGTAAGTTGTGCCAAAGGACTCTTCTCTGGACTGAGGAACAGCTGGCATAGATGAACGAAATGGAGAAAGACAACGACGAGGCCAACATAGTAAAGGATATGGATAATGATTGATTAGTCTTCATAATAACTGAGGTTGAGAACTGATTTATAAAAAACACCCAGATCTTACCTCCGACTTCCGCATTCGAATAGGATGCATGGAAGCCTAGGGATAACCCTATCCCAACTCGCTTATTATCCAGAAGTATGGGCTCCAGAATAGCAAACACCCAAGGGTTATTCTTACTTAACAGCCTTTTAATCATAGCTACCAAGCGACGATTACCAATACCCCGAATGTTCCAAATGAGGATGTTATCCATCTGTCACGCAGCCTGAATTCATTGCCCTATAGTTTAGCCTTCGAAGCCTCGATTCTCAATCACCTCGTGTGTATTGCACTCTAGCCCTTCTTATGAATTTCTCTCCTTTTATTAATGATGGGGACAAAATGTTCTCCTGCTCCTCCGAACCTATCCTGTACTGGTCTTGATGTTCAGCTACCCCACTGGTCCTTTCCTTGGACCTGCTGGTAGTATTGAGTCCACCTGCATCCATGTTCATCGTAATAGGAGATAACGGAACCTCCCTGCTAGAAAATTCCTGCGCTCTAAGCTGCCCATATTTCCTAGTCCTTGCTGAGAAGAAGGGGGACAGGTCAATCTGAAGATCAATACCACTGTCCTTTGCCATAGGCTTCCTCGGAGGGCTGCAATCAGAAAAATTATCTTTACCTGCCTCATGTTTGCAATGGAGGTCATCTTCTACCGAGTGGTTCTGTGTGAAACCTTCTGACGCTTCTCTCATTTCAGCCGACTGAGTGCACTAGTTCTCCTGCCATCTCTGCACCTGTTGAGGATCCTACAAACAGAATTCAGGACCAAATAAAGCGAACTTGCTCCCCCCCCCCCCCCCCCCCCCCCCCAGTGCCCTTTTCGTCTGTCCCATAGGGGAGCAACCAGCCAACCTCGATCGTCGATTACCCAGATCCTTCCTAGGCACCCTGAGAAACGCGCCATGAATCTGAAGGGGCATTTCCACCCTAGTATCTTCTCCCAAGTCCCTTCTAAGAGAGGCGCGACCTGCGTCGAGATGGAGAGGCCTTGGACTTTCACCAGCCCCCAGGTGTTGTTCCTCCCCAAGCCGCACATTGACCCTGTGGTTGGTACCAAATGAGATCAGCGGTCGATTAGGTGCGACCTTTTGACAAACACCTTGTGTGGCCACCAGGGCATCAGTGTTGTCCACCTTGTCTTTCTGTTAACATGTCTTAGGAGTAGGAATATGCATCACCTCACTTGTCTTAGTGTTGAGGGTCAAATATTGCATATCAGACCTAGTTATTGCCTGGATTTACAAACAAGATACTGTTTAATAGCCCGATTTACTTGTGTTTGTGTTGTAAGGTGACTGTAAGAGCCTGGACTGAAAAAGGGTGCTTAAAGCATGAATTTAATGATCTGAAGACACCAAGGCAAGGGATGGACTCCAGGGGATCAAGATCAACGGAATTACACGCCAAGAATCCATGAAAATCGAGAAATTGAAGCTCAAGTAGCCCGGAAGACGTCCAGAATGCAAGATCATAGGGTTCCCACCATCCGTTTAGCTCAAGACTTCATGCATGGCCTGAGGACCATAAATTAACCGTACATGTTGAATTTTGGTCGTTAGATCCTGGTGGAAGTGGTTTAACGAAAAAATATGCCCTCAGAATCATGATTCTGGGCCCACCTGCTATTTGGATATGCTTCATCTTCGGTCCCTATGGTTTAAATGAGGTGAAAAAATGGATGGACGGAGCAGATTTTATACACGCATCACGATAGACCCCAAATGCTCACGTGCGTGTACATAGCACATGCACACGCGAGCCACACCGGACATGGGATTTGGTCAAAGAGAGGGCTGACCAATAATTTTATATAAAAAAAAAAAACTCAAAATTGGCCAGCGTCTTTACGCAGGCCTTCGGTTTTGCATTGTGGGCCCCACACATTCTTCGGCTCGATGATCCGAACCGTTCAATGGTCTCAGGAGGTGGGTATTACCCTCACCGAGGGGTCAGTTTTACCCCATGCAAGCGAACGCGTGAGTATCGAGACCAAACAGAGAATGGATGGTAATATAGAAATTTCTGTGGGCCACACCTAATACGAACCAAATCAATACATTTCCAAAGGGTTTTTCGAGAGGATTCTAATGGACGGGGTGGATTTTCCCATTGACATCAACCATGGGCCCACCAGCCATCACAGTGATGGATGCGAAACTCTGTTTCGTAGTCGAGCGTCGGACGAACGTCAGTGGGCCACCACCTTCAATCAGGCCATCAATTCGGACCGTCCATTCGCTCCAGAAGGTCAAACCGACCGTACATAAGAAGATTTTTCAAACCCATGCATACACACGCAGAAGACTATAAATCAAACGCTATTTGGACGGTAGAGTAAAAGTCCTGGTGGGCCACACCGAATCAGAGATGAACCGCATCATTTTCGACTGGTTTTACGAGAATAATCCAATGGTCAGAATGGATTTTCCAAACACTAACGATCATGGGCCCCACCAACGTCACAACGACCGTCTGTGTGTGCTCTGTTACGCAGCAGAGGTTACGGTCGATCTTGCTAGGCCACCATCGCTGAGCAGATGGCTGATCCAGGCCATCCATCTTCCAGTTCAGTCAAAAACGTCCTAAGGGACGTTGATTTTCTGGAGAAAGAAGCATGGAAAGAGGGGAATTGGGACGTCGTTCTTGGCTGCACATGAGGAAGAAGCTACGCACGGTGGCTGCATAAGTGGCAGTCACCGACTCTACACCAACTCGAGCCCTACACTAGCCGACTCCCTTAGTCTATAAAAAGGGAGAGAGGAAGAGGGAGAGGGACATACATCTCATCTTGGCCTGGGCAGGGAGCAGGGAGACAAAAAGAAAGAGAGTTTTTTTTCCTTTTTCCTTTTATTTTATTTTGTTTAAGGGAGTCAACTCATTCATGTGTGGCTAAATCTCTTAGCTAGGGCTAAGAGGTGAAGCCTGTAGCATGATGGGAGACCTTTAGCTGATGCTCTTTATTTATTCTAAACTGATGTGGATTTTAGTTTCATTACGGGAGTGTTTTTAGTTTTTAATGGTCTGTTGTGACTAAAATTACAATGGGTCTGTGATGACTTTAAGCATGTTCCTTTCCTTTTCTTTATATTTATGACGTCAGAAAGCTCCGTTATTCACCATAGTCTCCTGGGCATGGTCGAATGACGGTACCCTTCCTAACCTTCATGCATTGTTAATTGGTTGGTAATTAGTTTAATTCTATTGTTTGCCATAGTCTCTTGGGCGTGGTTTGGTGATGGAATCCATTCTAATTCATAAACCTTTCATCTCTTTGAAATTATATCAACGACAGTTCAGTAAATTCCATGATTCTTGAAGCAGGAATAAGATCTCCCTAATGTCTACAAGTGGATCCTCTAAATCCCTAGTTTCCTTTCATCTGATTTCTATAAATTTTAGATAATTATTTCACAATTATTCCTAAAATTCTATTTTGATTTAGATTATATCTTACCCTAGTTCTAATTGTACTTAATTTTAGATTACGTACAAGTTTCAGTCCCTTGGGATTCGACCTCGATCTTATTGAGTTTTATTACTACATCACAACCCTGCACTTGAGGAGTGAACACTTAGCTCCGGTCAGGTGTAGCACCTGGCCATTGCTCAGCTCCTTGTGACCCTTGAAGCTTCTTTTAACGCAAGCCTTGGTATTTTTCTGCCAAGCGTTAGGCGGGGTTACCTGCATACCTCCCCGGCACACCTCAAAAGGTTCCAGCAGCGCGATTATTGGATACATCCTATCCAGAACTTGTAGTTTTAATGCCCTGTTAAAACAGACTCCTGGGCGGATCGCTATCTTGATTCGAGCAAACATCTGGAATATTTCGAGGCTGGCGTTTGCATCTATTTTCAGCACATTGCCAAACGAATTTCCTAAATCAAGAATGACCGATTCCAGCCAAGCGTGGGCCGGGATGCCATATAGCCTAATCCAAACACCCTCACCCCCGTTAGCGTGTTCACATTCCACGGCCTGATGGACTCAAGACCCATTTGTGCCTAAACAAGAGCATCCTCGGAGAAGTCTACATATTCAGACTTAGATTTAAACACCAAAAGAAAACAGCCCCTTGATATCCTCGATATGTCTATATCAGACTCCGCAAACCTAGATGATTTTAACACATCTAATAAGGAGAGAATAGAAGTGGAGAGAAGAGATGCCTCGCCAACCAGGCCCAGTTTCAGTTCCCACAGCTTTTGCTCCACTGCCTTCTGATCAGCTACCGATGCAGTCACTTCCTCTGCTTCTCTGCTAGGCCCCTTGAGATCTCTGTTCGCCCTGAGCATCGCTGCAAAGGAAACCCCTGGTCTGCTCATACCGCTCGCCTCTACTGGGACAGTCAAAGAACCCTTCTCCCCTGCTGCACGGGGCCACTGGATCTCCTTCCCCTGTAGGTACTTCTTCCAAATCGCCCATCTGATAGATACAATCCTCCCATCTATGCGCTTCTCATTTAGGGTGCTCATCGCATCCCGCGCGTCTTGTTGATACAGGAAACGCACAAATGCATAACCCCACGGCTTACAGGAAACCGGGCGCAATGGGATGTAAACGTCTACCAGCTTTCCAAACTTCGAGAAAATGCCCCATAAATCTTTGCCGGAAGTGTCAAAGAAGATGTTGCCTATGAATATGCTGAAATCCGATCTAGAGGGTGGCTGATCTCCTCCAATTTTGCCGGCCGATCTTCTCGTTGATATGCCTTTATAAGCCGAATGGCTCCGACCTTCTGTCGCTACCCTCGACGGCGCAGATGCTCTAGGCCGCCAATTTGGGGATCTCCCCCTCATGGGAGGGGTAGCCGGAGCGGCGCTCTCGCCGGCCCGATGTGCCTAAAGAATCGTCAGAACCCTAGACGATTTGGGGATCTCAGCAACCTGAACCGCGTTTCGTCAAGCCCCTTCCCCTATTTTTGATGGGAGAGTTGATGAATGATGAGATTGTCTCTGATCTAAACGACGTGTCTTTATATCAACAGGCTACAATTCCACCACTATATGCTCAGGTACAATAACAAAACAGTGGGAATGATGATGTTGGCGGGCTAAAATGGTGGTGAAATCTATAGTGGTGGACAAAATATGCTGCCACTATATGTAAAAATGACTGTGGGAGTTTTAGTACCGGATGACTTGTTCGCCACAACATTCAAATGATTTACGCAATCGTGGGATTCTTTGCATGACGGTGGATACCTCATCTGCCGCTGTATAAATGACCGAATCGTTATCAATGACGATAATAACATAATGGTGCATTTATGTAGTGGCGGAATAGATTTTTCCGCTGCTATATTAGTAGGAATAGCCTCTACAATGGCGGACTGGGACTATCCACCTTAAAATATTTTTTACAGTGGTGGTTGATATTATCCGCCTATGTACTGCGGCTATAGGTCACTTTTCTTGTATTGGCATTTAGATGATGGGGGCTTGTTCCATTACAAAAAGCATGATCGTGTGTACCGGTTAGCCCATTATTCAGCTACCTACTTCTCTGATGATTTTGATTTGAGGGGGAAAAAAATACAGTGATGTGAATAATGCTCTTATAAAGCAATACGTCTCAATAATGCTACACGTATGATGAGAAAACGCCTTACAAAGACAATAACAACGGCGGCCCTGTCTTCAGTTGCCTAGTTGAGTCTTTTGAGATGCCGACAGGTGACAATAGAGATGATGTGTGATCAGGATTGGGCGGGCCACATGGGCTGCGTGCTTCCAATCATCTCTACTGTACACACGAGCAGGCGAAACTTTAATTGGCCGGACTGGAAGGTTGACTTATGCCTAGGAGGCTTGTTTTCGTTCTCAGAAGGAGATCTATTGCTTGGGGACACTTCTGACGTTGAACTGTTCTGTCTTGTTCTCTGGGGAACTATCGTCCGTAATGAACTCTTGGATTGATCATCTCAGTGTTTTGGAGTTCGGAAATATTGATGGTGATCATTGAAGCTTAATCTGCTATTTGAATGCACCCGTAGATGATTTGAGATGATTTGGACTCCATGAAAGGGTTCAGATTGAGGGTTTTGATTAGGAAATGATCAAGGGCGAAGATACATACAATATGGATTCGTTTAAAGTCTGTAGGTTTTTATAAATAATTGTTACCTGAAAATTTGGAGAGTTAATGAATTGATTTTCTGTTTTCATGGCCTGAAGGTGTTCTTTGATTTATTATTATTATTATTTTTTTCCCCAACATACATGCTGAAGGAGCTGGAGTAGATTCTGCTTGAGTTATTCACAGGTTATTTGTGTTTTTCACAGCGTTGGGACCTCCTAAAGGATATCATACTTCTCTTCTTATCAAGAGATTCATTAACACGTTGCTTGAGCAGCTCGTAGGGTTTTTCAGCGCCTGTTTCCATTGATCTCAGTTAGCAATTCTATCTCTACATTGCAACCTGTGGATCTCTGACACAAACGGCCCATCTCAATTTTCAATACTTAAACCTGTCAATAATTGTGCTCTAATAATGAAGAAGAGGCAAGTTATTTGCATTCTTCAAAGCTCAGGTCCTCTTAAGTCAAAAGGGCTTCCAGTTCCTATTCCTGACCCAGTAGCCACTTAGTTATTGCTCCATGTCAATGTTATATTAAGTTAAGGATTAATATTTTGAATAAGTTATGATTTGCTAGTTTTGAGATTTTTAGTTTGTGAGTTTGATTCATTTTAGATGTCTTTATTATTTTCAGTAAATTTTCTCTCTTGGAATCCATTTAGCAGTCCAAGTTTATTTAAGCATGTCAAGTGTGTTGTAAAGAAAGGTTCATTCAGTATTATTATATTTTATTTTCATTCTTAGAGTTTCTTTCTTTTTTTTCTTGGCCTGTGGATTTAGGGCTTATCCCAAGCAAGAAGATGGCAATCTATTCTCCTCTTTCCTTGACACACTAGCTACGTGATATATTTTAGATCATAGTTGATATAAATTATGACTTATTAACATTTTTTTTTTTTTTTTCTCTTACCAAAATCTCTAATACAAAGTCAAGAAGGATTTAACCAATGGGCCACATTCAATATCCACATCTGCCCCAATTAATCTTGGGCCAGGGCTTTACACCTTCTGGCGCACCTAATTGACAGCTTGGATCTTCTTCTTCTTCTTCTTTTTTATTTTATTTTATTTTATTATTTTTAAATTTTTAAGATTTGTATTCAATATAATCCAAGGAGTACTGTCCAGACGGAATACAATTCGGACTAGCCCTCCAAGACAAAAATAAGGAGTAGGCAGCCTATCGTAAGCTATGCTTAATCTGTGTGAAAAATGACTTTAAGTTTCTGTAATCATTACTAGCTTGGATCTTGCACCACCTCTTGGCCCACCTAATCAAAGGTGTGGATCTTGCACTAGTGCTTCACAATAAGACGTGGAGGTAGGCTCAGTGTTAAACTTTACATGTGTGTGAAATTAGTGCAACGTGTATACTGAAAATTTACTGCCCGTTTGGATAGCTCACTGTAGACCTACTGATAAATTATAAAAATGACGTATTATAAAATACTGCATTGGGCTACCCAAAGGCATTTGACAAAGTCATAATGGTTGTAACTTTAAGGTGTTATACATTTATAATGAATTATTTTCTTAATTTCTAGAAAATTAGTTAGAATTATAGAGAAGATGACCATCAAATAACCGTGTGGTGGGCCAAGGTATCTAGACATGGGTACACTTGATGGATGGCCGTGAATGCTGCACGCCGGACCTTCCGGCATTTAATAGTCCTGCGACGAACGAGAATATATACGAGGGTGGGAATTAAAAAACTTCTGATTATGTCCCAATCATACTTTATGAGAAGAATTAATGAGATCCTGACATCTCATTATAAATCAGTACGACTCAAATATGCTATTTGTGTAATGTGACAGCGGCTTATAAAGACAACAACAATGCCGGTCGTAACTTCATGAGTTGCCTAGCTGAGCCTTGTAGAAGCCGACAAGTGAGAAAAGAAATGATGTATGATCAGGATCGGGTGGGCCACACGACTTGCGTGGTTCCAATCATCTCTACTGTACATAACAGGACCTGAAATTTTCATTGGCTGGTCCAAACAATTATATCGTTTTGCTTGGAGATGACAGTGTGGACCGTTAAACATCACCTCAACGTGTCCGGCACAGGAAATCCAAATGGGCCCATTGAAAGTTTCCTCGGTTTGATTGTGTTTTTTGTCCGCTAATTACGTGCGCACTGAAGACGTGAGTAAGAAAACAAGGCCTATCATTGGTGGTGTTGGAAAGTGGGGGACTGCATGGTGACCCCAACACCACGTAGCTTCGTGGTATTCGGAGGCGGCGGGCTGCATGGTGACTCCGGCACGACATAACTTGGTGGTATTGGGATTTGGCGGACCATGTGGTGATCCCCACACCACGTAGGTAGGTGGTATTTAGATGTGGTGGGATTTTATTAGGCCATGTGCTAGTTTCATATATGAAATCTGTTGATGTAAAAATTTGGTCGGCTCTCCCTCCACGTCTTCAAGATCCTGCACCAAGAGAACTGACAAAGGTGACTCTGGCTAAGCCGAGGGACCCTTCAATGCCTAAGTTAGGACAAGGGAATCCGGATCTAAGTTGAGAGTAGAGGAGAGAACACTTGATATCGTGTACCTGTAGATATGACGTGATGCACTATTTATACTTACCTGTGGGATGGTCTGGATATGATAATCTCGGCACAATCAGGGGGATTCCTGGATCGTGAAAATAGCGTCCGCAATCTATCGATTCGTGTAGCGTATCAGGCAAATTATGTGTATCTGTGCGCGAAATTATCGGCCACGTTCGATTATGACAGTTTCTATATTCGACGAATAGGACATGCGCATATGTTAGGCTCGGAACGTCTGTTCGGCTCGGCTCAGCGAATGGGACATACAACAGGTCCGACCTACCTGGTCGGCTCCGTTGATTCCTTCATAGTTGGCAGGGTTGACTTCGCTGAACAAAGTGTAGTCACGGGGTAAAGGGTCATCCGATCGGATTATGGTCCCGAGTTGCATCTCAACCGTGTCGGCTGCTTGGGAGGGTCGCATCTCGAAACGGATCAGAAGAATCACGCCTCGGCTCGAATTTTCCATAATAGAAGCCCCCTACTCTTCGAGTTTGGTTGCAGGCTCGGAGAGTACTTATGTAGGAAATCTCCCGCCTTCATCGCCATGATGATGGATCTTGAATTGCGCGCGCGCTGGTCGCCCTGGCTAACACATGACGACGGTTACGATCTCGAATCTCTCCCCCGCGTATGAGAGGTTGCCACGCAGGCCTGAGGAGGCGTGTACCTGACGGCTCCGAGTGCCTGGGCGTCGCTTCGCATATCGAGGTACGATGCCCGATGTCAGAGCCGTACGACCGGTTCGGTATCCCTCCAATGTAACGCTGCCATGTGTCCTCGGAGATCGGCTCATGCCGATTCAGCTGCTGCCATTAAGGCTCGCCATTAATGCAGAATCCCTTCGCAGCCTATATAAGGTGCTCCAAAATTTCATTTACCACTTTACATTCTGCATTAGAAGAGCACACTGGAGGAGGCGATTTCTGACGAAGCGATTCCAGCTGAATTCGAAGTTCCCGGTATAAGGCAATTTTCGGCGACCACCCGGTGAGTCCCGTCGATCTTCACTCTTCTTTCTGCCATGTCTTTCAACCTCGAGATGGTCTGTGAATATGTCGATGACTCCGAGCCGGGGAGTACTGAAAGTGGGAGTGGGTCTTCCGAAGGCCCTTTCGAGACCACTACCCTATACCCCTCGCCTCGGAGGTAAAAAAAGTTTGGTTCTAAGACTAAGCAACTCAGTAAGAAGACAGCTACTCGAGCCCGCCGAGTCGAGATCACTATCACTACCGAAATGTCCGCGAGTTTGCGCACCGTCGAGGTAGTTCCAAGAGGTTCTATCATGTTAGATCTCAGATGGAGTGGATTCGTTTGGAGTTCCAAATCTCTGAATCCATTCAGATAAGGGCTCCCTGTCCATTGGACGTTGTTGGTGCTCCTGCCAAGGGAGAGGTAGCCATCTTCCTCTACGCGCTATAGTGAGGGGTCCGGCTCCCACTACACCCATTCATCAGGAAAGTTGCGACCTACCTTGGCAGTTTGTTCTTAATGCATGGAGGGTGATGATTTCCACCTACATCATCTGGAGACAAGTTGGAAACTCTGAGCTGACCCTAGAGGAACTACTGAGTCTGTACACGGTCAAGTATGACAGCAACGATCCATGGTACTATTTTGTGACTCGGGGGAGCAAGGAGTTGGGATTGGTGATGCACCTACCGTCCTCCAACAAGGACTGAAAAAATAAGTGGTTCTGAGCGGCCGGTGAATGGGAGGCACCAGCAGCTGAGTTTAGAACTTCAACGGCTCGGGTTCTGACCCATTTTACAAAATCAGGTCAGACTTCATTTTACATTCAGGTTGCTGCTTTAGTTTTTTCCTGTTTCAGTCGAAGTAAAATTTCTTTTTCCTCTTGTAACTTTCCAAAAGGGGCTGCCGCTCCTTGACTCGGACCAAAAAAATCACATAGCGAAGGCCAGAGCGCGATCGGAGACGCTCCGTTCCTAGGCTGATCTGATCACCGCGGACAACCTCCACTGGTCCGGGCCCTGTAAGTCGCAGCCTTTGCTCACATCCCTCAGTAAGCTGCCCTGATCTCTCCAATGAACTTTCCTTCGGTTATTTAGTAGCTAACATGATCTTCTTTTTCGCAGGCATGGCCGAGGCGTCCGGAGCTCGAAAGAGGAAAGCGGCTCCGACCGCAACGGAGTTGTTAAAGGAAGCTCCCCGAGTGAAGATCACTAGGAAGAAGGTGGCTCCCCCTCGTGTGGGGGAATCTTTTACTGCACCAACCCTAGCAGTCCCAACACCGAGACCCCTCGACTCTCCCTCCGTACTGCTGACTCCGGAGTGCCCTAGCATTACCGCGGCTCCCTCGGCAGTCTTGCGCCCATTGATACGTCTTCCACCAGGGCTTGTCCAAACGACTGTGATCGGCATCCCAGTCGTGCCGAGCTCTGTTGCTCCCCGAGCTCCTACTGTTGCTGTTCCCCCCACCGCGGAGGTGCTTGCCGTAGCTCCGAGCTCCCCATCGTTGTTCCCTCCTCCTCCGAATGGGAGGAGACTAATAAAATGGCTGACAATAAGCTTCCCCCCCCACGAGGTCGGGGGAGAGGTCCGCGCCGAGGGTCAAAACTCGGCTGGCAGAAGGGTGGGGGCCGAGGGGGCTGAGGCCTCGGCCCAGGAGGGCACAAGAGTTGGGAGGTTTGAGCCCGACTATCATATGACGTGCTTAGCTCCGTGGGCTGCCAAACATGCTAAGGAGGAGGATATCGCTCAGAACCTTGAGCGGTGGGAGGGCGGCTTCCTGAACGACTTCGCCTCCGTATGGTACATGGTATATCTCCGAGAAGACTGTATTTCTTTCATGTCGTTATACATATATTCCGTAGATTCTAATCTTTATTTCCTATTCAGGCCGTTCCGGTACTGCTCTCGATTCAGCAGAGGGTGCGGGAGCACAAGAGGAGGGAGGCAGAGTTGGAGGCTCTTCAGGCCGAGGCAGCGGCCTTGAGGTCTGAGCAGACTAATCTCCTCCAACAGCTCACGGGCGAGAGGGTCAGGGTTAGGCGACTGAAGGGAGTCGTCATCGACTTGGAAGCCAGGGAGCTGCATTTGCAGGACAAGGCAGATGACTTTAAGAAGAGTGACGATGCAGCGTTCGCTGGGCTGACTTGCGCCAGGGCCCACGCGGACTCTTTGGCCATGGAGACCGCTCCGCTCGGTGAATCCCTGAACCGCGCCAAGGCCGAGGGGGCTGAAGAACGGGCCCGAGCCATCGCCCAAGCTGTGGAGGCTTAGCGGGTCAAGGATGAAGCTTCCTCGGCTGCGGCAGTTGCCGCTGCAATTGAAGACTTCAAAACCTCCAAGGAGAGGGACGCCGAGGCCACGACGTTTTACAACCGCGGCTTTGACGCTTGTATTGAGGCGGTCTTGAGTTTATACATAGACCTTGACCTTAATCCTCTTTTGTCCAAGGACCATGAAGACGCTCCCGCCGAAGCCCCTTAGTCGGATCAAGCTCCTGATGCCCAAGCACCTCCATCGTGAAGGCCTTATTTTTTTTTCGGACTGTCGTCATTAATTATGTTGATGTACTTTTTACCCCTCCGAGGGGATTTAATGAGAAAGATTCTTTTGGACTTGTCTATTTTTTACTCGCAATGTCGTTTTGTGACTGACTTGACTTCTTTGTGGGTCTAACCCCTTGTTTGTTGCTTAATCCATTTTTGGCCCAAATCTTAGATGGGTCCAATTTTTTAGAGTGCTAGGTTCGTCGCCCATCAGGCGAGAGCTTTTCATTATCGTATGTCGAGCCGAATACTCCATTGGAGAATCAGATTATCATTAGGCTTTTTCCCTCAAAGGGATGCCTTGTCGATCTTTGTGGGATTAGGCTCCGACCCCTTGGGGGTCGGACCATTAGGTCATAGTCGTACTAACCAAGACAGTTGAGTAAACATCCGAGGCCGAATTGAAATTTTCATTAAGAGCCTTAAAGGCTAGTCGCTCGAAGGCATACACTTTATTATGAGCCTTAAAGGCTAGTTCCTTATGGGTAGTAGATCTTCAGATGTTCAGCATTATAGGGATGAGGGAGCTGGCGGCCTTCGAGGTCTTCCAGGTGGTACGAGCCCGGTTTGGTAGATCTGACCACACGATATAGTTCTTCCCAGTTGGGTCCGAGTGCTCCTACCCCCGGATCAATCGTGTTCTGAAGACTCGTCGGAGGACTAAGTCCCCTGGTCGGTACTGCCTAACTTTGACCTTTGAATTGTAGAAGCGCGCTACCTGTTGGTGCCGAGCCGCCGTTCGGAGCTTTGAAACCTCTCTGAGTTCTTCGAGTAAATTCAGATTAGTAGTGAACTTCTCGGAGTTCTGATTTTCTTCGAAGCTCCTAACCCGCGTCGTAGGGAGTCCAATTTCTACTAGCACCATTGCCTCCAAGCCATAGGATAACGAAAATGGGGTTTCACCCATCGAAGTCTGGGCTGTGGTCCTGTAGGTCTAAAGGACGAGGGGGAGCTCCTCGGCCCAGCTTACCTTTACTTTTTTGAGCTTTGTCTTGAGGTGATGCTTGATGATTTTGTTGACGGCTTCAACCTGCCCATTTGATTGTGGGTGCCGAGGCGATGAATAGGCGTTCACGATGCCAAGTCTTCTACACATACTGCAGAAGTTATCATTATCGAACTGGCGACCGTTGTCAGAGACGATGGTATGTGGGATTCCGAACTGGAAGATGATATTTTTCCACACAAAGTCGATCACTTTTTACTCGGTGATCTTGGCGACTGGCTCGGTCTCTGCCCACTTAGTGAAATAGTCGACCGCAACTATGGCAAACTTGACTTGTTCCTTCCCTGTAGGTAGAGGACCGATGATGTCGATCCCCCATTAGGCTAACGGCCAGGGCCCGCTCATGGGAGTCCTTTCTTCTACCGGTTGCCTTGACACAGCCGCGAAGCGCTGACACTTGTCGCACTTTCGAACAAAATTCTTTGAGTCTTGCTTAAGAGTCGACCAAAAATACCCTTGATGAAGTATCTTCATGGCCAAGGCGCGGCTACCAGAATGGTTTCCGCAGATTCCTTCGTGAATCTCCCGAATCACGTAGTTGGCCTCATCCGGTCGGAGGCATCTAAGGTAAGGCTGAGAATGCCCCTTCTTGTACAACACTCCGTCCAAGATAGCATACCGGGCCGCTCTGACCCTAAGTCGCCTCGCCTCTAGCTTATCCGAGGGGGTTTCACCGGTTGATAGATAATTGAAGATCGGGTTCATCCAACTAAGAATGGACAAGACGGGATTGACCTTGTCCGACTGGCCGATACTCGGGTGTTCAATGAACTCGACCGGAACAAAATGTGGAATCTTTCCCTCAGAGGCTGAGGCGAGCCTCGCTAGAGCATCGACCCATAAGTTCTCGGCTCTAGGGATCTACCGGATGGTGTAACTCTAAAATTTCTTAATCAATTTTCTCGCTTCTTCGAGGTAGGCGATCATTCTGACTTCTTTAGCTTCGTACTCTAAAGAAATGTGGTTCACCACCAGCTGTGAGTCGCAACGGACTTGCAGGGTCTGAACGTGCAGGCTCGCTGCTAGCCTGAGCCCAGCTAGTAACGCTTCATACTCAACCTCATTGTTTGAAGCTTTGAATCCGAGTCTGACCACGTATTGGATTGCCGTTGAATCAGGGGTGACTAGGACAATCCCGGCTCCTGCCCCTTTGATGTTGGAAGACCCATCAACATAAAGGACCCATCCCGGATCCGACGCTGCCTCTTGGTCGCTCAACGGGACGGGTGGGGTCATCTCAACTTCCTTGCTGATCTGTTCCTTACTCGATGCGGTGAATTTGGTGATGAAATCGACTACCGCTTGACCCTTGATTGTCACCCTAGGGCGGAACTGAATGTCGAACTCTCCGAGCTCCACGACCCACTTGGTGATCCGACCTGACACTTTAGGCCTCTGGAGGACCTGCCTTAGAGGAGAGTCCATTAGCACAACTATGTAGTCTTCTGGCCGCTACGACGAGGCAGAGCGCCAATTTTTCCAATGACTGGTACCTTGTTTCAGCTGGTACCATGTCTTTACTTACGTAGTACACGGGGTACTGCTTGCTTCCGACCTCTCTTATCAGAGCCGAACTGACAGCTGAAGTCGAGACTGCGAGGTAGAGGAATAGGGGCTCCCTTTCTTCAGGCTTGGACAATAGAGGCGGTGAACCCAAGTACTGTTTCAATTGCTGAAAGACTTGTTCGCACTCTGACATCCACTCCGCCTTCTTATGGCCCTTCAGCTGCTGGAAGAAGGGAAGGTATTTATCTGTAGCCCTAGATATGAAGCGTCCGAGGACGGAAACTCTTCCCATGAGACACTGTATCTCCTTAAGAGTCTGAAGAGAGTTCATGTCGAGGAGGGCCTTAATTTTATCCGGGTTGGCCTCGATCCCTCGTTGGCTGACTTGAAAGCCAAGGAACTTCCCTAACTCAACTCCGAATGCACACTTAGCAGGGTTAAGCTTCATCTGATACTCTCAGAGGACGTTGAACATTTCTTCGAGATCAGCAAGGTGGTCAGAGGCTTTGCTACTTTTTACTAGCATGTCGTCCACGTACACCTCCATGGTGCCCCCGATCTGTTTGGTGAACATCTGATTCACTAGCCTCTAATATGTTGCCCCAGCATTTTTTAGGCGAATGACATGACCCGGTAATAGTAAAGTCCTCTGTCCGTGACAAAGGTCATCTTCTGCCTGTCTAAGGGATACATAGTAATATGATTATACCCTAAATAAGCGTCCAGGAACGAGAGTGACTCATGTCCGGCAGTGCTGTCCACTAGTTGGTCGATCCGAGGTAACGAGAAGCTATCTTTGGGGCACACTTTATTCAGATCGGAATAGTATATGCAGACTCGCTACTTCCCATTGGATTTCCTGACGAGAACCACATTCGCTATCCAGTCAGGGTAATATACCTCTTCTATGAGGCCCGCATCGAGCAGGATGGAGACCTCCTCGACAATGGCTTCATATCGTTCGGCGTCAAACGACCTTCTCTTTTGCTTGATCGGCTTATGATCTGGGTCCACGTTCAACCTGTGAACTAGTACGTCAGGAGAGATTCTCGGCATATCCGCATGCGACCATGCGAAGACATCTCGATGCTGCCTCAAGAAGGCTAGTAGCTCGTTCCTCCGCTCGGAATTCAATGATGACCCGAGCTGGACAGTCTTGCCCGGGTCCGATTCATCGAGGGGAACTTTTTCAGATCCTCGACTGATGAAATTTCTACTGGTCCTCGAGAGTCCAAGGTGTCCATGACGAGAGCCTATTTAGCGGCTCCTTTCCTAACCGCAATAGCATAACATCTTCGGGCCTCACGTTGATCGCCTCGAAGATAGCCGATCCCTCCTTCGGCTGGAAACTTCATCATCAGATGGTAAGTTAAGACGACCGCTCTCATTGCATTGAGGGAGGGTCGGCCTAGGATTTCATTGTGGACTGATGGAACATTGACAACTAAAAAGTCCACCAGGAGCATGACTTGATGTTGCCCTTCTCTCGCTGTTACTGGGAGGGAGATAGCTCCTTCGAAGATTACTCTCTCTCCGGCAAAGCTGTGCAAGGGAGTCTTCACGGGTCAGAGTTGAGACCGTGAAATTTTCATTTTTTCGAATGCCTCAGAATACATAACATCAGCCGAACTCCCAGTGTCAACCAGGATGCGGAATACCTTGTGATTTGTTATGGTCATGGTAACCACTAGTGCGTCTTCGTGTGGATACTGGATCCTGCGCGCATCGTCTTCCGTGAAGGTAAGGCTGCACAGGGCGACTCGTAGTTCCTTGCTGGGACGTTCCGTCTGGTGAACGTGATGTTCCGGCTCGGATCTTCGGGAATGAGCTTTTTGAGCCCTGTTTGAATCCCCTCCCCCAGTTAAACCCCTGAAGATAGTACGAATTTCGACTGGTTCTTGTTGGGGGTTGTTTGGCTTTTCTCGCGGCTGCTCCTCTCTCCAAGCGAATCTTTCTCTTTTGATGTAACAACACAGATGTCCCTTACGGATCATCGTGTGGATGATGGATCTTGCGCGCATCGTCTTTCGTGAAGGTAAGGTTGCACGGGGCGACTCGTAGTTCCTTGCTGGGAGGTTCCGTCAAGTGAACGTGATGTTCCAGCTCGGATATCCGGGAATGGCCTTTTCAAGCCCTGTTTGAATCCCCTCCCCCATCTGAACCCCCGAAGATAGTACGAATTTCGACTGGTTCTTCTGGGGGGTTGTTTGGCTTTTCCCGCAGCTACTCCTCTCTCCGAGCAGATCTTTCTCTTTTGGTGTAACGACACAGATGTCCCTTACGGATGAGGGACTCAATCTCATCTTTCATGTCCACGCAGCCATCCGTGTTATGGCCATGATCTCGGTGGAAGAGGTAGAATTTTCGCATGTCCCGTTGCTTAGGGTCAACCCTCATGCACACCGGTCAATTAAGTAGTCTGTCTCCTCGAATTTCTAACAGAATCTGTTCGGCAGATGTGTTGAGAGGAGTATAGGAACGAAATTTTCCCTCCGGCCTACGGCTCGGTCGACGATCGCGGGAGCGCGGTCATCGGTCCATTTGCCGTTCGGCTGGGAGTCTTCGTTCCTTGGCCTCTTCCCTTTATTTGTCTAGTCAGCGATTTGTATTTCTTTACGAGCGTTCGTGAACTCCTCGGCATTGGTGTACTTTTGAGCCTTCGCCATGAAGTCCGCTAGCATTTTTGGGAGATTTTTGCCGATGGAGAAGATGAACTTTCCTTCCTTTAGTCCGCTCAGGATGGCAGTGAGAGCCATCTTGTCATCATAGTCTTCGACATGCAATGCCTCTTCATTGAAACGGGTGATGTAGTCTTTCAACGACTCCTTCGGAGCCTGCTTGATGGTAAGCAGGTGAGTGTTAGGTTTCCGACTTCTCTTACCACTTATAAATTGTGTAAGGAATAGTCGGCTTAGCTCTGCAAAGGACCCCACAGAGTTTGGCTTGAGCTGGCGATAGTAAATCCGAGCAGATCTTGTGAGGGTGATTGAAAACCCCTCGCACATTATTGCGTCCATTGCAGTCTGCATCTGCATCCACGATCGGTAAGACTCCAGGTGTTCGGATGGATCCCCAGACCCTGAATACTGGAAGACGGGAGGCATCCGAAATCTCTGCGGCACCACTTCAGCCATGATGGCTGAGGTGAAGGGAGGCTCGGTCTCTTCCATCATCGCCTGGATCATGGCTGGAACTGTAGATTGTTGTTGCTTCTTCTCTAATGTCAGGAACTTGTCCTTCAACTCTGCAAATCGTGCCTCCCATGGGTCCCTATTTTTTACGACGACCTCTGGAGTATCCTCGCCCTCTGGTGTTCTCTCTTCTCTCCTTCATTCTAACTGATGTCGGAGGTCCATGGGCGGTAGAGCAGATGTAGTGGAATGAACGGTTGTGGGAACCCGGGTAGCGGCATTCTGCGCGGATCCCTCGCCATGCACTGCAGGAGGGTTCTGTCCTGAACGCGGCACCCTTGAATGCTGGGGGGCTTCAGAACAGTCCCACCGGTTCGAGAACAGGCTGTTCCTGAATCGGACGTGACTCTGGTTACCTCTACTTCTTCATCTTGTTGATCTCAACATGCAGGGCCTGGATCTCGTTATGCATGGCGCGGTATTTACCCGACTGGTTAGGAGAATGTTGAGAAGGTCCTGGTGTGGACTTGGCATGAAGAGTTGATGATGACCGAGCTTACTCGCTTGGTACCGGTTCCACAAGTACAACTTTCTTCTTCCTCGCCATTGCTTAGGTGAATGAGAACCTGACTTCTAGTTTCAGGTTCCCACAGACGGTGCCAAAAAATATTGATGCAAAAATCTGGTCGGCTCTCCCTCCACGTCTTCAAGATCCTGCACCAAGAGAACTGGCAAAAGTGGCCCTGGCTAAGCCGGGGGATCCTTCGATGCCTAAGTCAGGACAAGGGAATTCGAGTTTAAGTCGAGAGTACAGGAGAGAGCACTTGATATCACGTACCTGTAGATATGGGGTGATGCACTATTTATACTTGCCTATGGGATGGTCTGGATCCGATAATCTCGGCACGATTAGGGGGATTCCCGGATCGTGGAGATACCGTCCGCAATCTATCGATTCGTGTAGCGTATCAGGCAGATTATGTATATCTGTGCATGAAGTTATTGGCCACGTTCGATTATGGCAGTTTCCATGTTCGGCGAATAGGACATGCGCATATGTTCGGCTCGACTCAGCGAATGGGACACAACCGGTCTGACCCACCTGGTCGGCTCCGTTGATTCCTTCATAGTTGGCAGGGCTGACTTTGCTGAACAAAGTGTGGTCACGGCGTAAAGGGTCATCCGATCGGAGTATGGTCCCGAGTTGCATCTCAACCGTGTCGGCTGCTCGGGAGGGTCGCGTCTTGAAACGAATCGGAAGAATCACGCCTCGGCTCAGATTTCCCATAACAAAATCCATACCAAACATGTTTGCGAAGGACGCTAATTGAGTCCTCATGTTGGTATTTGATTGGATGGAAAGGTTGTTGCTAGAGATGCAGTCCACATAAAGTAGGTTCGAAAGTTTTAGGGTCGAGCATCCACCAAATTAGATTCATCTTAGACCGCGGTCTACTGTCCAGTCAAATCCTACCTCATTAATCCAATTCATACATATTTGAAAGTTGTTAGGTCAAATATATACTTAACTTGACTTATATTTGACAACGGTATGTGATGTTAGAGTTACCATGCTACTTGCATAAGTAGAAAGATATCCATATCACAACATGCTCAGCAGTACCTTTGCTAAATTTGATGGTGCACAATCTTTGATAGAGGACGAATACATTGTAATCACAGAAGTATGTAAAGAGATACTTTGGATGAAGAGGTTCCTACAAGAACTTAGCCTGAAGCAGGAAGAGTACATGGTTTATTGCAATAATCAGAGTGTTATACACTTGAGCAAGAATCTAAGTTAGCATTCCAAGTCGAAGCACATAGAAATTCGGTATCACTGGATCAGGGATACTTTGGAATAGAAGGTGTAACAACTTAAGAAGGTCCACACAAACGATAATGGGTCAGACATGATGACTAAGGCTTTGCTCAAGGGCAAGTTTGATGTTTGTAAAAACCAGACTGACTTAAAGAAGGTGAATTCCTCTCAGGTCAAAAAGAGGGAGGAGTTTTTCTTCCCTGTACTCGACCAGTCATGAGCCCTACTCGACCAATCGTGGGCTGGTGTTCGACCAGTCATAGGTTCGAGTCGTGACACGACTCAAAGTCCAGCGAGTTTGGACTAATTTTCTCTGGGGTGCTCGACTGTTCATGGGAAGTGCACGACCTGTCATAGGTGGCGCTCAACCGGTCGTGGGTGGCGCACGACTAGTCGTGTTTACGTAGATTCATTCCGTAATTTTGTGCGGATTTTTTGTCGCAAGTCCTTTCACAACTGGGATACGGAAGGGAGTTTCCTAAAACTATAAAAAGGGGTCCCTAGGATTTTTCTAGGGTATGATGTGAATAAGAAAAGAGAGAAAAAGAGAAAGAGGAAGCTTATAGAAGAGAAGTTATGTTCGTGGAGGTGATCTACCATATCTTAGCGCTTCTACGTCCTTGTAATCGGTGAGATTTCTCAGTTTTTTTTTTATTTCTCTTACTTTTTATCCACTCCTGCATGAGTGATGAAGGTTTGATCATAGTAAGGTGTTCTTGTGATCGGTTGTAACATTCTGCTTCATAGTGGATTGTTGATCTAGACGAGGTCCCATGATTTTTACCTCTTTAAGGGTTTTCCACGTAAAAATCTCTTGTGTGGTGTGTGGTTGTGCTTTGATTTATTTCATTGCTTTTATTATCCCATAATTCTGGTTTGTTCTGGAGGGCTAGATCCTGAAGTTTTGTGCAAGGCCCCTAACAATTGGAATTGTCCAATTATCAGGCACTACTGAGGAAATGTCGACGGTCAATTCCAACAGTTTTCAGGATCATTGATTTGGTTTAGCAGGCATAAGGCTATGACTGCTTTTTGCCACCTCCCTGTAGATTTCAAAGGCTTTGGAGGCGGCTACGGAAAAGATTTAGCTGTTCAAACACATTTGGTGTTCAATTGCAAGCTTTTAGTTTTTGCTTCGTTATTGTTGGGGTCTTCGTAACTGTTAAGATGTTTCTTCTTTTTATTTTCTTGTCGTTTTTTTCCCTTTTTAATGTAAATTCTGTGGATGTTGATCATGGTTTAAAATAATAGGCGAGGTGTGTATTTTGTGGAGCCCACCCGAATGTATGTTATAAAAAAAAAAGTTGGGATCGTCTGTCTACATTTAACATTTGAATGTGGACCCCATTGGGTTATATACACTCAATGAAAAAGAATTCAACATTATGGATGAGAGCAGCCCATAAGTTGAGCTAATTGAAGAGACTTAATGACATAGGTAGGGACGTGATAAGGTCGATCATCATCTACCTCAGGAGATGTCCATTTCGAATCCATGGAGCTCTCTAAATGCTTCACTTCACAGAGCTTCCACAAATTCATGGGGATAAAAGTAGGAATAACTCCTAATAAATTCTAAATAATTTGATTCATGATAATATATATATATATATATATATATATATATATATATATATATATATATATATATATATATATATATATAACCATAAAAATTTCATTACTGGGAAAGATTTACAGCCATTCAGGATGGTCCCTACAAAAAGGGTGAGGACCACTCCTATCGTATAACTCTATTTGCGCTAGCCACCCAATGAGGTGTCCCTACTACCTGATAATGAATTTTAAAAAAAAAACAACAAGTAAAACCCTTAGGGAGCACTGCGAATTGCCCCTGTGCCAGCATAGTCCATGGCAAGAGCACCCCCCACAAGCCTGGGGAGGTTGGAGCGAGATACACACACACACACACACACAAAGAAATTACAACTCTTTAAATAAGGAACTCAAACCTATGATGGAGTTTTAGACTTAGACTCCAAATCAAACACTCTTAAAATGTGACTTATTATAAATAGTAAACTTACTATTTATATACGACTTTTATTCTTACTAGACTTCATGGTTTTAGTCAAAAATAGTAAATGTCCAATTTGGCCCAACCACGGTATTCTCTTAATTTTTCTAAGACCTTTGCATGTTGGGTGCAACTTCTACAACTCAAAGGATCGAAAGTTATACTCGAGCTAAAATTTACTATTTATAGTAAAAATGAAAATAATAAGACTGTTGACTGTTGATCTGATGGAATCTCACAAATTCAACATGGGCAGCCCAGTGTAGCGAGGTTGGTTGGCTTAAGTAGGTTCTCCTACTCCAAAATCATATATAATATGTCAAAAAACTCATCCTGGTTTGTGAGATACAACTAATTTAAGGTCCTGATAGTCCGGATCGTTTTGCCCTCCAATCGGGACTTCTCTGGTCCATCCTTGTCATGAAAGTGTTTGCAACCTACTCTGCATCACTTAACCAACATATGTAAAAAAAAATTCATTCTGGTTTGTGAGATATGACTTATTGAAGCTCCTGATAGTCTGGATCATTTCCACCTCTAATCGGGCCTTCTTTGGTCCATCTTTGCATGAAAGTTTTTGCGACCCACTCTACATCACTTAACCATCCATTTGATAGTCACCTGGCAAAGATCACCCAAAATTAGTGGTTTTTCAGTCTATGCTCTATTCAAATTGGGGCTTAGATGACTTGCTTGACCATGTTTGAAGGCAGCTTGCATGATTCTAACTTCTTCTTCTTCTTCTTTTTATTTTTATTTTTATTTTTATTATTATTTTTTTTTAAATTTTTTATAATCCTTTTTTCTCCCCTTTGTACTCACTTTTTACTTAACATGAAATGTCGGCGGTGAGTTTCCTCATGTCTTGTTGGCCACTACTGTCACTTTTTCCAGGTTTTTACTCCACGTATCTCTCATGTTCACTTGCTTTTATTGTCTAAATTCAAAACTTTTACCATCTTCCGGCAAGCGGCAACTTGTGGCCTTTATCTGTTCTATTGTCTCCTAATAATAATAATAATAATAATAATAATAAAAGAAGTAAATGTGAAACGATCTAGTGGGCTGTGTATGCAAACGATTTCGTGCATGCACTTTATTTTTTTTTAATCCTTTTTTCTCCCCCCTTGTACTCTCTTTTTCCTTAACATGAAATGTCGGCGGTGAGTTTCCTCATGTCTTGTTGGCCACTACTGTCACTTTTTCCAGGTTTTTACTCCACGTATCTCTCATGTTCACTTGCTTTTATTGTCTAAATTCAAAACTTTTACCATCTTCCAACAAGCGGCAACATGTGGCCTTTATCTGCTCTATTGTCTCCTAATAATAATAATAATAATAATAAAAGAAGTAAATGTGAAACGATCTAGTGGGCTGTGTATGCAAACGATTTCATGCATGCACTTTTTTTTTCCCCAGAGTATGAAAGACACCATGTAACACAATATATATATATATATATATATATATATATATATATATATATATATATATATATATATATATATATATATATATATATATATATATATATATATATATATATATATATATATATATAACCTTTTTGTTCTTTTCCATTAATCACAGGGGTATACATTCTTTCAGGTGGGACCCAAAAAAAAAAAACGGAAGGCCCCCACCTATCATGTGGCAAAAGAAAGACAAAATAGGGAAGAAAAAAACTGCACATCAGGAAGGAGGCGAAAAACGGTAGGCTTCCCTAATCGCACCCAACCCTACTTTATCGAGGAAGATCAGCCCTCTGACTTGAGACAAAAGGTCACGGAAGGAATTGAACATCGAGGTGGATTTGGAGTCGTTACCTAAGCGGGAGAAAAAATTAGTCGGGGAATTGCCTTCCCCGTAGGTGTGCACAAACAGAAACTGCCCTTGGAGCCTGAGACAATTGATCCTATAAAGCCAGTAGGACCATTTCCATGCTAACTGAGAATCCCCATTCAGGAGTTTGACCAGAAGCTACGAATCCAATTCCACAATCACCCCGTGGAAACCTTTTTGGAGGCAAAGGGACATACCATCATGAATGTCACGCAATTTGGCGTGATTGTTCGTTCCCTCACCATAGCCCTCTGAGAAGGTAAAAAGAAAAGCTCCCCTGTCTCCCTTGCAGATCCCACTGCCTCCCGAGTCCCCCAGTTCCCTCTAGTAGAGCCATCGACATTTACTTTAACCCATCCAACCATTGGGGCACCCCACCTGATGGTCAGTGGAGCACTAACCGACCTCCTGCCCATCGTCTGAGTAGAGCTGGCCAAACGGTTGATGAGGTCAATCCACCATCGAATCCTTGCTAAGACATTTCGAGTCGACACTGGCTTACCCTCAAAAACTGCAGCGTTACGGGATTTCCATATTTCCTAAAGAACCAAGCAATGACACACCATCAGGGCGACAGGTCACCGTGGGAACAAGGAGGCCGCACCCCACCATTGGTTGAACCTGGCTTCGAGGGACGCCGCCGCCATGACATTTATACCAAACTGCCTCCCTACAGTAAACCAAACAAAACACACCAAGCTGCTGTTGAGGAATAGGTGATTCAGGGATTTTGGGTCATGGGTTTAAGAGTCATGGGGGCTACAGCAGTTGCATTTGGAAGCAAGATGGATACTCCGGGATTAGATCGTGCAGTCGATCGGGACAACCTTATGCAGCACTTTCCAAACGGGAAGGGATATTTTTAGGGGCGATTGCGCATGCCAGACCCACCCAGATCAGCACCTGTCTTGCCCGGCAGTTCTACAGACGTTCTAGGCAGATTTCACTGAAAAACCACCTGAGGGGGATAAAGGCCAGATAGGAACATCCTGACCTTTTGATAGGCAAAAACCGGTCTAGAAGATGAAGTTGATAACATGTTGAGGTAAGTAGAGGAACACAGCCTTTGGAGCTCCTTTATGTCAGCCAAATATGATGTGGATCGGAGCTCTCCTGCACCTGCCCATTCTTTTTGCCTTGCGTCCCCACTTTGGAAGCGATTATGGGTCAGGTTCCTATGCTTGAAGCCCATGTTCAATGGCAAATTGGGGAGGGAAGATGCAGCCTCTGGCGTGATAACTGGTCTGGCTTGGGACCACTCTTGGAGCTCACTGAGACAAATATTCCAGATGGTTTATAGGATCTGCAAGTTTGCGACTTCGGACCAAATCGGTCCCATGTAACACAATATACATGAACAGATGCCACCCTATCAACGGGTGTTCTAATAGATCAGTAAATGGAAGATTTATTTATTTATATTTTTTTTCGGGAACTTTTTTTTTTTCTTTTCTAGGAAGATATAATCTATTTCATACGAGCCAATGTACAAACCAGTACACATTCGGACTGACCGCTGCCTGGAAAAAAGGTTCATGCATGCACAACTAACAACAACCATGCATGCATGCACCTAGTTGCATTTTGGCTTGTTCGGCATCTACTCATCTAAAACGTCCACTAGATCCAGTGAACTGATAGTAGGCTTCCTGGAAAATATTATACTGAGAAGCTGATCCAAACCATAAAGCTAGAATCGAGAAAAACTGGATGGACAAGATCAGGTCCAGTCACAGATGTTTAGTACGATTCGATCGCTGTGATTTTTTATACGATATAGTAGCTCAAGAGCAAACTGAGCCTAATGGATGGTCTAGAAATTTGGTGCGGATGATAATATAACTAGGTGCATGAAGAGGTTTCCACACCTAACTGATCCATTGTTTCATTTGTCGAAGTAAATAATACAACTATCATGAACATCACTTAATTAAGGATCCTACTGCTAATGTTTTTATTTTAATTTTTTCTAGAAAGGTGGAAGCACACCACTTAAAACTTTGTTAACTCATAAACTGAGTTTACAAAAATTTATGTAGACGCCATGAAAAGATACAAGCCTGTCTCTTATGTAAACTCTACGAAAAACCTTAGCTCTAGCACTTTACAAATAGAAATAGAACCAAAGAAACACATATACAACCAATGCACAAGCAACTCTAGCTGACCCAAGCATTCCGCTAAATCTACCTACCCGCTAATCAGCCTTGATTAGAGATGCCCTTCTTCGCTAACATCCCCACCACTGGAATCCCACTGCGCTAAGGTTCGCTAAGCCATAGGAGCTTCTACCATTACCACCAGCTGGGATGCATAAATATGGAACACATGTGCATTATTAAAGCTTTCTATCAAATGGGACACTGTTTAGACCCTCTGGCATCAAAATCAGACTATTTTATTGTGGAATATAAAACAGAGAGATGGCTAGAAAGATGTGGATTTTAACTCTCAGTTTATTTTGTATGCTGTCAGAAAATTGGGTGAAACACATTCTTTAGGTAATACATCTATCTTCTAAGTAGCTGGAAAAGCGGATCTCTCTTTATAAAAAAAAAAGAAAAAAAAAAGAAAAGAAAAGAAACAAAACACTCAATCTAATCATTCTTTCCGCACAATGAAAAACCTTGAGAGAATACTGGTCATGTGGATCGTTCTTTTTCTTTTTATTTTATTTTATTTTATTTATTTATTTTTATAACTAATCCTACATCAAGGCATCCTTTTTTTTTTTTTTTTTTTCAGGAAAACAGGTGAGACCATCTCACCTGAAACTTATTCTAAAAGAGAAATGTAAAAGCAAGGACATCGGGCGTGCTCCACAGAAAACAACGGGCCTCACCTATCCACGGAAAGCATGGATTTCATGCACGTGAGCCATATTGCACAATTGTTTGCGTGTGCACGGACAGTGTTCGCTGTAAGTGTGGCTTGGCAAGCCTCTCACGTTACCATTTCTTCCATGACTATATTTGGATTGAAATTTCTTCCTAGAAGCGTGAGGCAACATAGGTGGAGCACCTGTAGTGCACATGCAAAAGAACAGCTTTGAGAAAGCAGAGGAAGAACATATGAAAAAGATTGTGGGATGAATTGTACTACCCACTTTTCATTGTCTTAAATGAAGGAAATGGCATGAAGTGGTCCCATGGAGCATCCGATATGACTCATCCTGCCCTTGCACATCTAATCCGCCGTTGTTTTTCCTATCAATTGGACCGACATGGATTGTATGGTAACCCTGCCACGTTTGTATTAATCTGGTATGGTGCGATTTGATTGGATCACATGCAGTCCTACAAAATAGGCCCCACAACATGTTAGAACGTCGTTAGGTCGAGTACAACCTGAGCCGGGTCCATTTGACATCTGTACCTAGCTTAAAAAAATCAAGTCATATTGGGTCATCATTGACATGGATAGGTGCAAGGTCACTGCATAATCCGCGTCCCAATCGGTCAGCCTCAGAGGAATCTCCGTGTCCTTCTGATGGACAGTTATAGTACATGTTCCGTGGCCTGTCACAACATGTTTCTCAGTGCATGTTCCGTTTTCATGTTTGCTGATGATTTGGACAATTAGAAAAATCGTTTGTTCTGATGACGGGAAGGAGTGAGATGTGTTTCGCTTAGTAGGATTGGGAAGTCGGGAGTCATCAAAGAAGACAGACAAGGACAAAGACATGACAATAGCTGTATAGTGGCAGTATAGCCAAAGACCGTTCAATGTTGGGGATCAGCCCCTATAACGCCTAAGCCCGTAGTTGCCAAATGGATCGACCTCAATGGGGGTGGATGAAGATTAACGCGGATGGTTCAGCTTTAAGTAACCCGGGCCCATAGGGGGAGGAGCCGGAAAAACACCTGCGGTGATTTCATCTTCGGATTCTTGTATGGTTATGGCTTCGGATCCAATACCCAAGCTGAGGTTAAGGCTATTCTGGAAGGGCTCACTCACTGTGCTAGACTTGATTATACCAAGGTGGAAGTGGCTACTTATTCCAAAGCTGTGGTTCAAGTCCTTTCCAATGACCCCCTTCGTTCATGGGCTACATGGTATTGGAGGGCCCTGTTCGAGTTCTTCAAAATTCATAGAGAGGTTCTCCTCACCCACACTCCGAGGGAGGCAAATTCAGCAGCAGATGGGCTAGCCAGATTGGGGAGTGATAGCCAATCGGTCCGAACCTATAGTTATCTGGGAGATCTCCCCCCATCATTCGCGGTTCTTTGTTCTTAAACAAGGTAGGTTTGGGATGTCTTTGAGTGTCCTGACTCCTATCCATATGATAGGTGGGCCCACAGCTTTTTTGTTGGCCCTACTCGAAGTCCTCCCCTGTATAGTTGTGTTGTGCTTAACATCCTCTGAATATAAAGACTTTTGGAAAAAAAAAAGGACCTTTCAATGTGAAATGCTCACAAAGGGAGAAAGAAGCTTGCAGGTTATACAATGACATATTGAGCTTCTTTCTTCACGCCATGCCAATGTAGAAATTCATGAAATTGGGGAACTTGCCTTTGTTGAGATGTGCAAAAGGACGGAGCAGAATGGGTTGCTCATATTGACTCGTGTAGCAATAACGCTACAACAAAAATGAGTAAAACCAACACTTTGGGTGATTCTTGCACTAGCGTTACATAAAACACGGACCCGATGGATGTTATACTATATATATATAAAACCCTACCCTCATTCGTGCCCAGCCCCCGTGCGACTCTCACCTTCTTCCTACCCCCAACTCTCTCTCTCTCTCTCTCTCTCTCTCTCTCTCTCTCTGCGACTCCACAACTCTCTCCTTCTACTAGCCCCTGGCTCTATCTTCTCTATCTGCAACTTTACGACCCCAACTCTCTCTCTCTCTCTCTCTCTCTCTCTCTCTCTACAACTCCACAACTCTCTCCTTCTACCAGCCCCTGGCTCTATCTTCTCTCTCTCTGCAACTTGACGACCCCAACTCTCTCTCTCTCTCTCTCTGTGTGTGTGTGTGTGTGTGTGTGCACAACTCCACTTTCTATTGCAACTCTGGCAACTATCGACCGCTACTCTCTCTCTCTCTCTGCAACTCTAGCAGCTACCCATTGTGACCCCCTCTCTCTGTTTATGTTCTGCTTGGGAGAATAAGATCTCTTTCTCAATCGAGCAGAAAACAACCTCCGTACGTGGTACAATCACTCTCGATCTCTCTCTCTCAAGTCTCTCTCTCTCTATCAATCTCGCGCTCAATCTCTCTTGAGATTGAGTATATTCAATGTTGAAACCCTAATTAGGATTTTACAATGGTGAATTCCTAATTAGGGATTTACAATGCTGAAACCCTAATTAGGGATTTACTATGTTGAATCCCTAATTAGGAAACATATTAACTTGTTGGATGGTAACTTAGCATCCAATTGGTTAGGTTCCATCATGGATATCCTTTCTCTCAGCTTGTACCGTAGTAGTGACTGAGTGGTAGTAGTTGCTCAAGGTGATAAGGGCCTTTTTATGGACGCTCCTTGCCAGCTGCTCAGGTACAGTTCCGCTAAACTAATTTCGAGACACCCTGTGTTGCTGCTGCTGTTGCCCATAATTAGAAGTATGGCTGAATGATCCTGTGGATCCCACTGCTGAAGAATGTTGCATGTGAGAGAGATTGTTCACACCCCAAGTATAGGGTTGTGTTGTAGTAATAATCTCAATAAGACCAAGGTTAAATCCATAGGAATTGAACCTTATACGTAATCTGAAAGTAGCTTGAACTAGAATTAGGCGAAGATATAATCTAAATCAGGAAGAATTAAGAGAATAATAGTGAATTAATTAACTAAAACTTGTAGAATTCAAAGGTGGGAAACTAGGGTGCCAAGGATCCACTTGTAGAGATCTGGTAGATTTATGCTTGATTCATAAACACAACCGGAATTAGGGTCCCATCTTCATCCAGTTGGAGGTTATATCATTAAAATCTAAATCTGAACTTCCTTTGATCTAATTTTTAAGAGATGAGAGGTATGAGAATTAGAATGGATTCCATCACAAAACCATGCCCATGAGATAAAGAAAACAACAGAATTTAACGAATCCACAACCAATTTGAGAGATATATGAATGTTAGGAAGGATTCCATCACTCAACCATGCCCATGAGACGTTGGTGAACAACAGGATTTTTAAGATCACAATCTCAAAAAGAGAAGAACATACTCAAAGCTACTGGAGATCTATTGTATTTTTAGTCAAACAAACCATTAAAAACTAAAAATATTCCTTCATAATTAAACTAGAATCCAAGAAAGTTCAATAAATATGAATCAAAGTAAAGGAACTATCCTAATCATGCTACAAGCTTCACCTCTTAGCCCTAGCTAAGAGGTTTAGCTAGCCATGAGACATGATTAACTAAAGCCTCTTAAAAAGAAAGCAATAAAGGGAACAAAAGGCTAAGAAGAAGGATAAGAAGACACCTAGCTGGCCCACACTATCTCTCTCTCTCCTCTGCTCATGTCCAAGCTCCACAGCTTCACACTGTCTCTCTCTCTCCTCGGCTACATGGCTCATGATCTTCTGTCCATGCTTTATTTCTCTTCTTATAGGCATTGAAAGGTTGGATGGAGAGAGTTGGTGGTGTGCGTAGACTTTATGCAGTAACAAGTTTAGAAACCTCCATGCGAAACAACTAGTTTTGGTGCAAACGGAGATCCCGTTGCGAAATCTATTCCGGTCAGGCTTCTTAGCCTTGGTCAGTTGTCCCATGGGAGGAGTTTGGACGGTCAGGATCATTGGTTTGATCCTGACCACAGTTGCAGAAAGGCCTGGAACGACCGGGTTTTACGGACGCACGACTTGCTGTGGAAATTAGCTTGAGCTGATGCTTGGTGGGGCCCATGATTGATGACCTTCTTAAAAATCCACTCCATCCATCATCTTTGCAAGGTTATACCCAGCTATGGCATCAAATATGGGTCAAATCTGAGTCTTAGGTGGGCCACAACACATTTGACAATTAGACCGTATTAACGCTCTAACGTGCCTGTTGTGGAAACGTAACATTGATACATATTGGTCATGGCATCAGGTGGGGTCCATTATGATGTTTGATGAGCAATCCACTTCATTCACCGTATTTGTCCCAATATGTTAGGACATAGGGTAAAAGATGAGAAAGTTTCGTAAATATAGTGGGTTGCACCTAAATAAGTGGAAATTGGCACTCACCATTAAATCTTTAGTATTGTTGAACAGTGGCATGCATGATTCTAGCTTTATTTACAGAATTTCCATCATTTCCTCAATCACCTTCCGACATCAATTATATTAGAGTACATTGTCCAAATGCCTTGAAATTTGGCGAATATCCATCGTTTTTTCCTAAAATCTACATTGTCATGCAATGCACATGAGACAACGAAAATGAAGAAGTGATGGAAAGATAGTACCTGGACGAAGGAATCAAGAGGTTTTTTCCTAAGAGATTTCAGCGGGAAGGTGGGTCAGCACAAGAGTTTAAACCAACAAAAGCAAACTATCTTAAAATAATTTTGAAAGCAAACTAACCTAATGGTATAAAGCTGACTATCCTAAAACGGCATAAAGCAAACTACCCTAGTCCTATGAAAGCAAGGGAAAAGCTACTCATTCATGCCGCAAGATTCCTCTTTCGGCCAATATTTTGATAAATTTCTCAGTAGGTTTTTCAATAAGATCATCCAAAAGCCCTTTTTGCAATAGACTTGGATGCCCTGAAGCATGAATTTTCAAAGAAACTTATGTACTTCATCAAAAAACTTTTGTTGAATCGCTTGAGGTATCCAAAGGATACATGATTCACCTATGATAGAAAAAGTGTCAATATTAGTACTCCATGGTGAATCAGAAACTAGGAGTAAATAAAATTAAAAAAAATTCTCAGAAAGTGATGTAGTCTCGACACATTCTAGAGTTTTAGACTCCAGTTCAATTCTCAGCTCCTCCTCCTTTAATGGTAAGCATTCAAGATCTATGGAAGGAAGGATTTCAGAGTACGAGTTCCCTCGATCCATGACTACCATCGAGGTATTGTCTTGCAAGGCATCCACTATTTCTTTTATCATAAGATCGTTTGAATTTACAAAGTGTGGTAAGCGATCATCCAAAGAGTTGAGAAATTACACATTGAAATCTGTAATGACATGCTTGATGGCTCCATCGTCTTTAAAAGTAGATGGAGGTGCCCTCTCTTGCTCCGACCCTGCATAGATAGATTGAGGGTCAGTAGATGAAGTATTAATGTGAGGACTATGTTCATCGATACTACTCGGAAGAGACGTTGAATCGTTAAAACTTGAGAGCTCAGATGGTGGCTTTAACTGGGTGGTTTCAAATTATAGAGTCATAATGAGCAACTCGTCCCTCTCCCGAATCATATCATCATTCAATTTAGGGGAGTGGTCCAAACATCACTACAAGAAATGTGGTTTTTACTTATGAAACTTTTACCTATGAAATTAATTTTCGCAGGTGAAGATGACTTTTACTGACAAAAATTATTTTCATAGGTAAAAGTAAACTTTTACTGACGAAATTAAATTTCGTAGGTAAAAGTCATCTTTACCTACGAAAATTTTCGTAGGTAAACGGTGTTTTCAGGTTTCCATCTTATGGACAAACAAAAAGTTTACTTTTGCCTACGAAATCTAATTCTGTAGGTAAAAGACATATTTACCTATGCAAATTTTCATAGGTAAAGGGTCTTTTGAATTTTTCAAAACAATTAAAAATCGAAATGTTTACTTTTATCGACGAAATTTAATTTCGTAGGTAAAAACTATCTTCACCTACGAAACGTTTTGTAGGTAAAAATTGAAATGTTTACTTTTACCAACGTAATTTAATTTTGTAGGTAAAAGCTATCTTCACCCACGAAATGTTTTGTAGGTTAAGGGTGTTTTCAATTTTTCTAAATGTAGAAAAACAAAAGGCTTTCTTTTATCGTAGGTAAAAGTCATCTTTACCTACGAAAATATTCGTAGGTAAAATCAAAAAGTTTACTTAAAAGTCATCTTTACCTATGAAAATTTTCATAGGTAAAGGTGTTTTGAAATTTTGAAAAAACCAAAAATCAAAAAGTTTACTTTTACCTACCAACGGTTTCGTAGGTAAAAAAATGTGTATGAGGATTTTACCTATTATTATTTTCGTAGGTAAAAGCATATATGAGACTTTTGCTTGCAAAATATTTCGTAGGTAAAAATATAATATTTAACTTAAATTTCAAATGAGACTTTTACCTACGAAAGATTTTGTAGTTGAAAAACGTGTATGATACTTTTTCCTACACAATGGTTCGTAGGTAAAAATATAATCTCTAACTTCCTTTTCAAATGTAGTTGAGACCTTTACCTACGAAAATGTTCGTAGGTCAAAAACGTGTATCAGACTTTTACCTACGAAATGGTTCGTAGGTAAAAATATAATATTTAATTTAAATTTCAAACGTTGAGACTTTTGCCTACGAAAATTGTCGTAGGGAAAAACATTTCTGAGACTTTTACCTAGGAAATATTTCGTAGGTAAAAGTCTTTTAAAAAAAGAAAAAAAAAAGATTTACCAACTCAAAATTCTTGATATACACCTATTACAATATAGTTCATCATATTCTTCCTGATATACACCTGTTATATAATATATTTCATCATATTCACATTCACATCCATCTAAACCCAAACTACGTAAATCCATCCAAACATAAACTACATTCATCCAAACATAAACTACATTCATCCAAACACAAACAATGTTATCCACATGACATTCATCCACGCATAAATACATATAAGTTTAACATCATAAATAAAATATAAAAAATTATTCATAGCGTTAGGGAATTGAGAATAGGTTTAGGTTTAGGAAATCGGGTTCGGGTTTGGGATTGGATTTAGATTTGGAATTTCATGTTTAGGTTAGGGAGTTGGGATTAGGATTAGGTGTAGGTTTAGGTTTAGGGATTTGAGAATAAATTTAGGTTTTAGGTTTATGTTTAGGTTTTAGGTTATAGGTAAAGGTTTAGGGTTTAGGTTAAGGTTAATGTTAAGTTATAGGATATAAGTTTAGGTTATATGTTATTGGTTAAGGTTTAACTCATAGGTTTTGGTTTAGGTTAAGGTTTAGCTCATAGGTTTTGGTTTGGGTTAAGGTTGTAGGTTTATGATTAGGTTTCGGTTTAGGTTATAGGTTTAGGTTATGAGTTATAACTTCAGGGAATTGAGAATAGGTTAAGGTTTAGGTTTAGAAAATCGGGTTCGGGTTCGGGATCGGGTTTAGGTTTGGGTTTTTAAGTTTAGGTTAGGGACTTGAGATTAGGATTAGGTGTGGGTTTAGGTTTAGGGATTTGAAAATACATTTACGTTTTAGGTTTAGGTTTTAGGTTATAGCTTTAGGGAATTAAGAATAGGTTAAGGTTTAAGTTTAGGAAATCGGGTTCGGGTTCAGGATCGGGTTTAGGTTTGGGTTTTCAAGTGTAGGTTTAGGTTAGGGAGTTGAGATTAGGATTAGGTGTAGGTTTAGGTTTAGGGATTTAAGAATACATTTAGGTTTTAGGTTTAGGTTTATGTTATAGGTTATAGGTAAAGGTTTAGTTTAAGGTTAAGTTATAGAATATAATTTTAGGTTATAAGTAATAGGTCAAGGTTTAGGTCATAGGTTTTGGTTTATGTTAAGGTTATAGGTTTAGGTTTAGGTTATAGGTTTAGGTTATAAGTTATAGCTTTAGGGAATTAAGAATAGGTTAAGGTTTAGGTTTAGGAAATCGGGTTCGGGATCGGGTTTAGGTTTGGGTTTTCAAGTTTAGGTTTAGGTTTAGGTTAGAGAGTTGAGATTAAGATTAAGTGAGGTTTAGGTTGAGGGATTTGAGAATACATTTAGTTTTAGGTTTAGGTTTAGGTTATAAGTGTAGGTTATAGGTTTAGGTTTAAGTTAGGTTATAGGTTAAGGTTTATGGAATTGAGAATAGGTTAAGGTTTATATTTATGAAATTAGGTTCGGGTTCAGGTTAAGGTTTGAGTTTTCAAGTTTAGGTTTAGGCTAAGGAGTTGAGATTAGGATTAGGTGTAGGTTTAGGTTTAGGGATTTGAGAATACATTTAGGTTTTGAGTTTAGGTTTAGGTTTTAGTTTATAGGTTTAGGTTATAGGTTTAGGTTTAAGCTTTAGGGAATTAAGAATAGGTTAAGGTTTAAGTTTAGGAAATCGGGTTCGGGTTCAGGTTTAAGTTTGGGTTTTCAAGTTTAGGTTATAGGTTTAGGTTATAGGTTTAGGTATAGGTTTTAGGTTTAGGTTAAGGTTAGGTTATTGGTTATAGATTAAGGTTTAAGTTATAGGTTTTGGTTTAGGTTAAGGTTATAGGTTTTGGTTATAGGTTATAGGTTATAGCTTTAGGGAATTGAGAATAGGTTAAGGTTTAGGTTTAGGAAATTGGATTCGGGATCAGGTTTAGGTTTGGGTTTTCAAGTTTAGGTTAGGGAGTTGAGATTAGGATTAGGTGTAGGTTTAGGTTTAAGGATTTAAGAATACATTTAGGCTTTAGGTTTAGTTTTAGGTTTTAGTTTATAGGTTTAGGTTTAGGTTTAGGTTTAGGTTATAGGTTATAGGTTATAGCTTCAGGGAATTGAGAATAGGTTAAGGTTTAATTTAGAAAATCGGGTTTGGGTTCAGGATCGGGTTTAGGTTTGGGTTTTCAAGTTTAGGTTTAGGTTAAGTAGTTGAGATTAGGATTAGGTGTAAGTTTAGGTTTAAGTATTTGAGAATACATTTAGGTTTTAGGTTTAGGTTTAGTTTTTAGGATTAGGTTAAGGTTAGGTTTAGGTTTAGGTTATAGGTTATAGGTTAAATCTTTAGGAAATTGAGAATAGGTTAAGGTTTAGGTTTAGAAAATTGGGTTCAGGTTCGGGTTTAGGTTTGGGTTTTCAAGTTTAGGTTTAGGTTTAGGTTAAGATTAAGTTATAAGTTATAAGTTTAGGTTATAGTTTATAGGTTAAGGTTTAGGTTATAGGTTAAGGTTTAGGTTAAGGTTACAGGTTTTGGTTATAGGTTGTAGGTTATAGGTTATAGCTTTAGAAATTTGAGAATAGGTTAAGGTTTAGGTATAGGAAATCGGGTTCGGGTTCGGGATCGGGTTTAGGTTTGGGTTTTCAAGTTTAGGTTTAGGTTTAGGTTTAGGTTAGGGAGTTGAGATTAGGATTAGTGTAGGTTTAGGTTTAAGGATTTGAGAATACATTTAGGTTTTAGGTTTAGGTTTAGGTTTAGGTTTAGGTTATAGGTTATAGCTTTAGGGAATTGAGAATAGGTTAAGCTTTAGGTTTAGGAAAATGAGTTCGGGATCGGGTTTAGGTGTGGGTTTTCAAGTTTAGGTTTGGGTTTAAGTTAGGGAGTCGAGATTAGGATTAGGTGTAGGTTTAGGTTTAGGGAGTTAAGAATACATTTAGGTTTAGGTTTAGGTTTAGGTTTAGGCTTAGGTTTTAGTTTAAAGGTTTAAGTTATAGGTTATAAGTTTAGGTTATAGGATATAGGTTACAGGTTAAGGTTTAGGTTATAGGTTTTAGTTTAGGTTAAGATTATAGGTTTTGGTTTAACTTATAGGTTATAGGTTATAGCTTTATGGAATTAAGAATAGGTTAAGGTTTAGGTTTAGGAAATCAAGTTTGGGTTTGTAAGTGCTATGGTCTCATGCTCCTTTGGTTGTCAAATTTTATGTGTCAAAACCTCTATATATGTCTTGTGGTTATTGTGTTTGTTTCTTGATAACTGTGTTTGAGACACCTCATCAACACTTCAAGTTCAAGCTAGTTAAGTTCAAGTTAGTTCAAGATATAATAAAGAGTTTAAGTTCAAGATACAAGATAGACCGGGAGACAAGTGTAACTTAAAGTGATATTGAAGCTTGTGATGTGTTCAAGCTACCTCAACTTAAAAGTGAAGTTTTCAATGTCCATACTTTGTGTCACAGGTTTGATAGACCTTATTTTGACCTTAGGGTATGTCATTTTGGATACATAATATAATTTTTATAAATATGCATGATTCCGGTCTGTCCTAAGACTAGTCCTGGATCTGGTTCGACTAGTCCTAGCACTGGTTCGACCAGTCCAAGAGATTTCAAGACCAGTCGTAGATTTATTACGATTTATCAGATTTTTTCTGTTCGGCTACGACTAGTCCTGGAGTCTGCTCGACCAGTCGTAGGATGGTCTCGACTCGACCTTCGACCAGTCGTGGAGCTATGACTCAAACTCCAGCGACTAAATCAAGTGTCGCACGACCAGTCATGGACTGCCTTCGACCGGTCGTGAAACAGTTTTATCCGATCGCGCTCAAAAATTCAAAAATCTGTTTCTTCTTCGACCAATCGTGGTGACCTTAGGACCAGTCGAAGAAAAATTTCTACAGCTATAAATAACACACGAATTTCAAAGTTATTCCTAAAAAAATTAAGTAAATTTGATGCTCTACTATGAGATAAGTTTGTGTTTATTTTTAATCTATATCGTGCATAATTCTATTTCCTTTTGTTAGCTTTTTACTATTTGATTTTATTCTATATTCCAATCTGATTTAAAAAGAAGAATTATTATTTTCCTTCTTCTTGGAATTAAAATCAAATAGAGCTAGCCTAATCTGATTTAATTTAAAATCAATTAGAACTTAGAACCATTGTAAAGTGAGTATTGGACATTGAACTTTCATATTCGAACATTTACTCCAATTGATTCTTCCGGGCTGCTACAAGAGGAGAAATCCAGGTATTTTATAATTTTATAAATTTCATTCTATTTTGGTTTTTGTTTGGGATTCGCCAGAAAAATCTGAATTTGTGTGGTTATCTGAGGAGAGCTAGAAAACTCAGAAAAGAGGAGTTTTTTTTTATTGTGTAAGCCCAACTGAACAAGACACAATTGTGAAGGTTTTAGGTGAACCAGTGAAACCTATATTGATAGTGAACGCTAATATCCTTGTGTGAGGATATTAGGAGTGGAATAGCATTCTGTGTGGCTGTTGTTTAACAGTTGGTGAATACACAGGCGAACCACTATAACTCCTTATCTTGTGGATTGAATGCTTGCTTAATTCTTTATCTTTTATCATTCATTTTTGTGGAATGTATATGTGGATGTGAATGTTGTAACAATTTATATTTCAAGCAAGTGTGGAGAATAGTGTAATAGTTTAGAGTTTTATTTCAACAATTTATCTCTTGCTATTCCTTTATCAATTTGAGCTTCAATTTCTGTAATTATTCTAGTAAGGTTTAAAAGGGCCTAGCTATATGCCCTAGAGGGGGGATGAATAGGGCTATGCCAAATAAAACTTATAAATAATAAAATAAAATAATCCATAATGCTGAATTAAAAAGCAACCTCAATAAACTAGTATTGAGAGGTTGATACTAATTCAGTTCTAAGGACAACCTTTCACCAAAAACCAAAGGCTTATGGTAGGACAACCTTATATCTAGAACGTCCTTTGTATCAAAAACTCAAACCAAGAGGAATAAATAAAGCAAAGAAATAACTTACAGGAAATTAAACCTAAGTTATTACAACATTCCCCACACTGGCTTGAAATAAAATGATTACAACATTCAACCGCAGATATAATCCACAAAAATGAATGAATAAAGGAATGAATCAATAAAACACATCCACAACACAAAGATATATAGTGGTTCGCCTGTGTGTACACCAACTGTTATCCAATAGCCACACAGAATCCTACTCCACTCCTAATATCCTCACACAGGGGATATTAGCATGCACTATCAAAATAGATTTCACAGGTTCACCTAAAACATTCACAATTGTGTCTTTTTATCTCGGGCTTACATAATCCAAAAACCCACACAATCTGAGTTTTCTGGCTCTCCTCAGATAACCAAAACAATGAGATTTTTCTAGCAAATATCAAACAAAACTAAAGAATGTAAATTACACAAATGTAAAATACCTAAATCTCCTTTTGAAGTAGCCCGGTAGAACCAATCGGAGTAGAAGTTCGATTCAATGTTCAAAGTCCAATACTCACTTTATGAATGGTTCTAAGTCTAATTGATTTTAAATTAAAAGGGCTAATTCTATTAGTGAAAGGGCCTAGCTATATGCCCTAGAGGGGGGGTGAATAGGGCAATGCCAAATAAAATTAAAAACAGCGGAATAATAAAAGAAATAAAGCACAATACTGAATTAAAAGTAATCTCAATAACCTAGAATTAAGAGAATGATACTATATCAGTTCAAAGGACAACCTTACACCAAAAACTAAAGGTTTAAGGTAGGACAACCTTATTTCTAGAACGTCCTTTGTATCACAAACCAATGACAAATAAAAAGCAAGGAAACCAAAATAACTTGCAGAAATAAATCTTAAGTTATTACAACATTCCCACAAATACAATCCACAAAACTAAATGAATAAAGGAATGAAAGAATAAAACACATCCACAACACAACGATATATAGTGGTTCGCCTGTGTGTACACCAACTGTTATCCAACAGCCACACAGAATGCTACTCCACTCCTAATATCCTCACACAGGGGATATTAGCATGCACTATTAAAATAGGTTTCACACATTTACCTAAAACCTTCACAATTGTATTTTTTTATCACAGGCTTACACAATCCAAAAACCCACACAATCTGAGTTTTCTGGCTCTCCTCAGATAACCAAAACAATGAGATTTTTCTGACAAATCTCAAACAAAACCAAAGAATGTAAATTACACAAATGTAAATTACACAAATATAAAATACCTGAATCTCCTTTTGAAGTAGCCCGGTAGAACCAATCGAAGTAGAAGTTCGATTCAACGTTCAAAGTCCAATACTCACTTTAAGAATGGTTCTAAGTCTAATTGATTTTAAATCAAAAGGGATAGTTCTATTTAATTTTAAATCCAAGAAGAAGGAATATCAGAAATTCTCGTTTTCAAATAAGATTGGAATGTAGATCAAAATCAAATAATATACAAGCTAGCAAAAGGAATATTAAATGAGCACAAAGTAGCTTAAAAATAAACACGAACTTATCTCAGAGTATAGCCTAAAGATTGCTTGAATTGAGTTGAATTAAATTGAAAAACTCTGAAGTTCGTGCTCTATTTATAACCTGAAAAATCCCATCTACGACTAGTCTTAGGATTCTAGGATTGGTCGTAGCTTCAAAGATTTTTAAAGATTTCCACGGGATAAGGATTAGCTGTTCCATGACTGGTCATGGGTAGCCTACGACCGGTCATGGGCCACCTACGACTGGTCGTGGGTCACCTACGATTGGTCGTAGGACCCACAGATTAGTTGCTGGAGTTTGAGTCGTAGGGCTAAGACCGGTCGAAGGACGAGTCGTACAGGTCATAGGACTGGTCGTGGGATGTCCAGGACTGGTCATAAGATAACCAGAAAAATTTAAAAATCTTCAACAACGTAGGACTGGTCCTGAAAAACTTAAGACTGGTCGTAGTAGAGCTATGACTGGTCTTGAGGTCCCTAGGACTGGTCTTAGAACAGCTCGAACAAGCATATTAAAATATACGAATTATGTATCCAGAATGACCTACAGTAAAGCCCATTCTAAGGTCAATCTAAGGTCAAACAAACCTTAAAAGTAAGATGAACATTGATAGTCTGTACACTCAGATGACCCTTAAGAGAAGCTTGAGAATTTACGAATCTTGTTGTAGGCCTTCTTGAGCTTGATCCTTTCTTGACTTGACAAAGTCTTCTTCTATACTTGTACTTGTTTGAATCTTGAACATGCATACTTGGAGACTTCTATTCTTGAATTCTTCATCCATGACTTGAAACTTTCTTCATTTAAGTTCTTGTCTTGAAATACGATGACTTGAAGCAATGAATAGTCTCAAACATGAAACACAAGATATACAAGACATAGACATAGGTTTTGGCACCACAAAATTTGATAACCAAAGGGATATGAATCATAGCACTTACAATCTCCCCCTTTGTCAAATTTGTGACAAAACACATAGCATAAAAGATAAGAGAAACATCATACAAATTACTCTACTCCCCCTTAGAGATACGAGTACTGCTCATGTAAACAATAAATACGAGTATTGCTCATGTAAACAATAAACAACATGTAAACATCAAGACTCCATATTCTCAATCCACATATCCTTCTCAATCAATCAATCCAAACAAATTACTCCCCCTTTCCATACTACTCCCCTTTACCATACTACTCCCCCTTTTAGTCATAAAATGACAGGAGAAAGGCACAATAGGAAAGTCACAACAACATAGAGAATAATAAAAAGAAGATAATGAGAAAGAAATATGGAAGGACATAGTATATTTCAAAATATAAACCAGAATCATCAAGCCATAACCAAGTTAATACAATATCCAAAATAAAAGATAAGATAATGTTATACAATCCAAAAGATAATTCGCTTAATCAGATCCAGAGGAGGGAGCAGGGATAGTAGGATCAATCTGGTGTAAGCCCCTATTGATGCGACGAAGATATTTTTGCATATATTTAAACTGCATATCGTGGGCTACACTCATGTTATCAACCTTCTCCTCCAATGCACGAAGGCGTGCATCATAACTAGATGGATCGTAATCAGGATCATTTGGTGAATCAGTTTCTATCTCATCAAATAACTCATCCATATTAACATCCTGCTGAGGAAGATCGCCAGCTTCCCCTTCATTTCTGGCTTCACCACCAACACCACCTTCATCAACTTAACCAGGAAGCAAATCCAACTTCATCTTATTAAGATTGGAATTGTTGAAAATAAGATGATGAATGGGTGCCTTATTAATAGGTGTATCGACAAGCATATGAGTGACTAACACAGTCAAAAGATAACCAAATAGAATATCACTATGACCCGGATGGAGACGAAACTGTATGATAAAATGACAGAGCAATGAAGGAAGGCAGACCTTGGTACCAGACGCAATAGAATACAACACACGAACCATGAAAGAAGTCAACTTGGTTTTATTACCGGATCGAGGATACAGATTTGAAATGAAAAAATGATGTAACACTCTATATCTAGGTAACAGATACTTTGAAGGGAGCACATTCCCTTTGTGTGTCCATTGCACATTAATTTTACATAAGTCTCTTGTTAACATACATTTTTTTGATTCAGATGGTTTGTCGTATAGAGTATGAATCGGTATACCTTCATCATTAACGGGTATATCCATAATAGCCGATATCAAATGACGGTCTACTTCAAATTTCTCTTCTCTAGTATCAATTGAAAAAGTTAAGTTGTCAAGGGAGAATTCTGAGATACATGCAACCATTGATTGTGCAATTGATTGGTATGCAGGCCCACCCCAAAGCAGAATGTTAGCCCAGCCAACAGATTCAAGGAGAGGGACAATACTATATAGAGCAATGTGATTGAGATCAGCGGTATGCTCAACGATAACATTACGGACACGCAAATCCAGTACATCTTGAGGATCATCTTCGGGTGACCGAAGGTGCCGTTTTGTTATCCGTGTAGATCTAGATGAAGATGGACCACGGGATATTTTCTTCTTCCCTCTAGCATCCATCTTCAACAGGATATACAAAGAGCAAGAGAAATGCACAAAAAGAAGGATGAGTTTTCTCTAGATCAACAATTTGAGAAGAAACCCTTAAAAAACTAACAAAAGATGAAATCTAACTACACAATGATCAAATCAAAGCATAGAGAGCGTGAATCTTCATGAAAAATGAAGAAATAGGACTAACCTTGAAGAAATACAAGAAATCCTATGACTAGTCGAGCCATTACTCGTCGTAGGTCGGAGTGGAAATGAAGCAGAAGGAGGTTTTCTCCAAATTATATCATGTTCACGAGCTCCATGACGGGTCGAGTGTGGTGCACGACCGGTCGTACCATGACTGGTCGTGTACAGCTACGACCGGTCGAGTATCGACCAAAAATATATTTTTAATGTAAAAAAAAAATTAAAATTTTAACACATATAATACCAAATATAATACACTATGATATATGCAAGAAAGAATACTCAATATAAAATGCACATACCAAGATCAAATTTCAATTTATTAAACCTATTTTTGTCGAGCGGTTTAGTTAATATATCAGCAAGTTGATTTTCGGTTGATATATATTCTAAGGAAATAACTTTTTCTTCAACCAACTCATGAATGTAATGATACCTAATGTCAATGTGCTTAGTACATGAATGCTGGATTAAATTTTTGAAAATATTTATAGCACTAGAATTATCACAATGTAAGATCATTAAATTTTGATTAATTCCATAATCGCTTAGCATGCGTTTCATCCAAACTAGTTGAGTACATGCATATCCAGCTGCAATATACTCAGCCTCAGTAGTGGAGAGCGATATTGAGCTTTTCTTCTTGCTGAACCAAGAAACTAAGCAATTTCCAATGTAAAAACAACCACCACTGGTTGATTTTCAATCATCGATATTACCGGCCCAATCAACATCTAAGTACCCAGCTAATTGAACACTAGTATCAAAAGGATACCAAAGACCCCGATTTATAGTACTTGTGACATATTTAATAATCCGTTTAACGGCAGTAAGATGTGATTCCTTAGGATTAGACTGATATCTTGCACAAATACCAACACTTAACGCGATATCAGGTCTACTAGCAGTTAGATACAACAAACTACCAATCATACTACGATATAGTTTAGGATCTATATCTTTACCTGTAGAGTCTTAACGTTGTACTCATAGGGGTATCAAAGTTCTTACCATTCTCAAATCTAAACCTTTTAACCAAGTTTGAAGCATATTTGGTCTGGAAAATGAAAATTCCATCAGGTTATTGTTTTACTTGCAACCCTAGAAAATAATTTAGTTCTCCAACCATGCTCATTTCGAATCTTAATTTCATTAACTCTTGGCCAATAATCTTGCAATTGCTTCAATCACCAAATGTGACTGACCCGTCAGTCATATCTTTTAGATCGGTGAATAAAGCCTTGTCGCCTATCATATGCCTGGAGCAACCACTATCTAGGTACCACTTTGAATGACTTGTAGCTTTGAAAGTAGTGTGGGCAACCAAGCAGGAAACTTTATGAACCTATTTCAGAACTGTTTTGGGTTTATGAGTATAGATGGTCTTTTTTTGTCTATTGTTATAGGAGAGACCTATAGAGTTAGAATTTAATAGCTCCTTGAGTAGATCAATTATTTTTTCAGCCAATGGATTTCAGTTTTTAAAATCAAAGTTGACATGGCTACCTTTAGGTTTTTGTCCTTGGATTTTTGGAAAAACTTTGATAAGTACTCTTTTCTTTTGAGGTTGAAGACTCTCCTTTTACAAATTTAGGAGCAATATTCTTTTATTTAGGAGATGTATTCTTATCATAGCCCAACCTGAATCGATCGCCACATTTTCTTGATCCGGACAATAATTTTTCCAATTTAGGATCACCTTGGGCATATCTCCATGTGTCTTTCAAACTCAGAAGAGAAGCTACCTCATTTTTGAGTTTCTCATTTTCGGATCTCAAATCTTCAATTTTGAAATCTAAATCACATTTGGTCTTTTCAAAAGAATCAGAAATATGAGACTTTTCTAAAATGAGAGACTCATAATCTTCCTTAAGCTTAGAATTATTATTATTTTTTTGTAATTTAAGCTTGACGGCAATTTTACAACTCTCCTTATAAAGGGCATTATAAGCATCCCGAAGATCATCTTCATTATCGCAATCACTATTCAGATTTTCTTCACTAGATATATCATCATTATCTGAAAAGTGATCTTGGCTAGAGTCATAAGGGCTTTAACATCATCGCTCGACTCGGTTTCAGAATCTTCTGATTTAGAAGAGGATTCAGAATCAGACGATTCATCCCAAGTAGCCATCATGCTTTTCCTTTTTGATTTATCCTTTTTAGGACATTTGTTAGCTAAGTGCCCATACTCTTGACAGTTGTAACATTGACTATCTTTCAAAGATTTTCGAGCTCTAGGTTTAGATCGTCTCTTATCATTTGACTTTTGAAAATCAACTTTTTTCTTGCTTTTGAAAATTTTATAAAACTTTTTTGCTAAAAGCGCCATATCATCTTCGAAATTTTCTAAGTCCGAAGTGCTTTCTTGTGAAACATTTGATGATTTGAGAGAAATTAATTTTCCTTTAGGTGCTTTAAAGGATAACTCATAGGTTTGTAGTAAACCAACTAGTTCCTCAACCCTCATGGTATCCGTATCACGAAGTTCTTGAATCGCGGTCACTTTAGAATTGAACCGTTCAGGAAGTGAGCGTAGTATCTTTTCGCACACTTTACTTTCTGGGATTCTATCACCAAGACCCCACATAGAGTTCACAATGTCATTCAATTTAGTGTAGAAGTCTATAAACATCTCATTCTCCTCTATATAAATTTCTTCAAATTTAGTTGTGAGGAGTTGGACTTTAGATTTTTTGACAATTGATGTACCCTCGTGTGTCATTTCTAATACATCCTATGCTTGTTTTGCATTTTCACAAGAGATGATTCTTTTGAATTCATCTGGTGATAATGCATAAGTAATTGCATTTAATGCTTTTGCATTGACACTACTCTCACTTTTCTGAAGTGTGGTCCAATGAAACTAAGCCGTTACTCTCATTGATTTTGAACCATCGTCATTAGTTACTTCAGTGATAGGAGGGTTCCATTCATTCACTGTGGCCAGCCACACACTTTCATCCATGGATTTGAGGAAGATCCTCATCCTGGCTTTCCAATAGGCATAGTTTGTGCCATTAAAGGGTGGTGGCATAGTGACTGATAGGCTATCAAAATTTGACATCTTAATATAGCTTAGATCATTAGCTCAGGAAATAAATCCAATGAATAAACAATAAGAACGAGCTTTTAGGCTCTGATACCACTTGAAAAGGCCTAGCTATATGCCCGAGGGGGGTGAATGGGGCTATGCCAAATAAAACTTATAACAATGGAATAATAAAATAAAACAATCCACAATGCTGAATTAAAAAGCAACCTCAATAAACTAGTATTAAGAGGTTGATACTAATTCAGTTCTAAGGACAACCTTACACGAAAAACCAAAGGCTAATGGTGGGACAACCTTATATCTAGAACGTCCTTTGTATCAAAAACTCAAACCGAGAGGAATAAATAAAGCAAGGAAATAACTTGCAGAAAATTAAACCTAAGTTATTACAACATTCCCCACACTGGCTTGAAATAAAATGATTACAACATTCAACCACAAATACAATCCACAAAACTGAATGAATAAAGGAATGAAGGAATAAAGCACATCCACAACACAAAGATATATAGTAGTTCGCCTATGTGTACACCAACTGTTATCCAACAGCCACACAGAATGTTACTCCACTCCTAATATCCTCACACAGGGGATATTAGCATGCACTATCAAAATAGGTTTCATAAGTTCACCTAAACCCTTTACAATTGTGTCTTTTTATCTCCGGCTTACACAATCCAAAAACCCACACAATTTGAGTTTTCTGGCTCTCCTCAGATAACCAAAATAATGAGATTTTTCTAGCAAATATCAAACAAAACTAAAGAATGTAAATTACACAAATGTAAAATACCTGAATCTCCTTTTGAAGTAGCCCGGTAGAACCAATCGGAGTAGAAGTTCGATTCAACGTTCAAAGTCCAATACTCACTTTATGAATAGTTCTAAGTCTAATTGATTTTAAATCAAAAGGGATAATCTATTTGATTTTGAATCTAAGAAGAAGGAATATCAAAAATTCCTCTTTTTTAATAAGATTAGAATGTAGATCAAAATTAAATACAAAACAAGCTAGCAAAAGGAATATTAAATGAGTACAAAGTATCTTAAAAAACAAACACAAACTTATCTCAGAGTATGGCCTTAAAATTGCTTGAATTGAATTGAAAAACTCTGAAATTCGTGCTCTATTTATAGCCTGAAAAATCCCATCTACGACTGGTCTTAGGATCCCTAGGACTGGTCGTAGCTTCAACAGATTTTCAAAGATTTTCGCAGGATAAGAATTAGCTGTTCCATGACTGGTCCTGGGTAGCCTACGACCGGTCGTGGGCCACCTATGACCGGTCGTGGGCCACCTACAACCGGTCATGGGTCACCTACGACTGGTCGTAGGACCCCCAGATTAGTTGTTAGAGTTCGAGTCGTAGGGTTAAGACCGGTCGAAGGACGAGTCGTACAGCTCACAGGACTGGTCATAGGATGTCCAGGACTGGTAGTAGGACAATCAAAAAATTCTGAAAATCTTCAACAACCTAGGACTCATCTTGAAAAACTTAAGACTGGTCATAGCAGAGATAGGACTGGTCTTAGAACAGCCCGTACAAACATATTTAAAATATACGAATTATGTATCCAGAATGACCTACAATAAAGCCCAACTTAAGGTCAATCTAAGGTTAAACAAACCTTGAAAGTGAGATGAACATTGATAGTCTGTACTCTCAGATGACCCTTAAGAGAAGCTGGAGAATTTATGAATCTTGTTGTAGGCCTTCTCGAGCTTGAACCTTTCTTGACTTGATAAAGTCTTCTTCTATTCTTGTACTTATTAGAATCTTAAACATGCATACTTGAAGACTTCTATTCTTGTATACTTCATCCATGACTAGACTTGAAACTTTCTTCATTTAAGTTCTTGTCTTGAAATACGATGTCTTGGAGCAATGAATAGTCTCAAACATGGAACACAAGATGTACAAGATATATATATATATATATATATATATATATATATATATATATATATATATATATATATATATATATATATATATATATATATATAGGTTTTGTCATCACAAAATTTGACTACCAAAGGGATATGAAATCATAGGACTTACAAAGTTACCCTGCCATTTTTATGGTGCATGGTTGTCCTTAGAATAATTAATTCTTAAGATTATAATTTATTCTTTTTGAATTTATATTTTTCTTTTTCAGTTTGAGTTCTTGATACAAAGATCTTTCTAGAAATCAGGTTGTCCTACCATAAACCTTTAGTTTTTGGTGTAAGGCTGTCCTTAGAACAACTTTTGTATCAATCTCTCAAGATCAGAATTTTGAGATTGCATTGTGAATTGATTTATTTTAGTTTGGCTATCTATTTAATTAATTCCGCTGTATTAAATTTTAATTTGGCATAGTCCTATTCACCCCGCCCCCCCTCTAGGACATATAGCTTGGCCATTTCAGTTCGGGATCGGGTTTAGGTTTTAGGTTATAAGTTATAGGTGACGGTTTAGGTTTAGGTTATAAGTATAGGTTTTGGGATTTGAGAATAGGTTTAGGTTATAAGCATGGATTTAGGTTGGGTTATAGGTTAAGGTTTTGGGATTTGAGAATAGGTTTAGGTTAAGGTTATAAGTCTAGGTTTAGGTTATAGGTTAAGGTTTAGGTTTACGTTATAGGTATAGGTTTTGGGATTTGAGAATAGGTTTAGGTTAAGGTTATAAGTCTAGGTTTAGGTTATAGGTTAAGGTTATAAGTATATGTTTAGGTTATAGGTTAAGGCTTTGGTTTAGGTTAAGGTTGTAAGTTAAGGTTTAGGTTTGGAACACTCCCGACAATGCCTCAAATGTCGATTGGTCATGCTGGCCTAGCACCTTCTGTCCAATATTGAATTTCTAGCATGCCTGTAAGTAATCTATTGAAAATATGGGCCTAAATTCGAACTTATAGTGATTTTTGTTTTACGACATGGATTTTTTATGTAGACTCTGTTTGATAGGCTCTAACCATCGAGTCTAACATTTTGGTTTATGCAACTGTTCAAGGAACTCTATATAAATCTTCGAGTCTTTCATTGAACTGAACTTGGAAATAGTTAGACCAAAAAATTGAGTCTAAACTCTAGCTTGTGATTTTGAACATTGCAATGAATTACACACATTGTAGGTAGATAAAATGATAATATTTAGCTGAAGACGTGGGATTTTATATTTTTTATTTATTTTAATTGTTTACAAATAGGTTGGCAACAAGCCCACTCTTGTCAAAGTTTCACCCTTATTGACTCGTAGGCACTTGTCTTAGACAAGGATTAGGTTGCCGACAAGGAAATATCATCTTAGAAATGATGGTCTGAAGGTGTGACTATTTCCATTAGAGAAATACAATAAAATTTTGTAAAATATATCATTCTGACAGCTCCTCTAAGCCTTTCTCAAATTTTCTTTCAATACAGGTGCCATTCTTCAATGACGATGAAGAAACACCAAGTATGTCAAAGGTGGATGCTCTTTTCATTCCTCGGGAGAATCTAAGGGCACTGGTTAATCGTCCCGTGGACCAGTGGCCCACAAGATCTAGTGCAGAAAAGCAGTCTCCATTAAAAGATACAGATGCACCAGTTCATCAAAATGGTTAGTTAGATTTCATTTCACCTCTCTTCTTGGTTTAATCTAATTTCCCCGACATCTTTTCACATATACATCATCTTCACACTAACACGCACGCCCCCCAACACACACTCAGTAGCTATTGCTTTATGTATTTGCTCGAAATTAATGGAGCAGATTCAGATGTGCGTCGGAGCTATCCGGATGAGCGGGGGTCCCTGGAAGGTTGGAACCGCTATTATGATCATGATGAAGTTGTCCATTTCCTATGGACAACATTGGAAGGGTCTGGCCATTTGGACTGACCATGTTTATGTATTTGCTCAAAATTAATGGAGTAGACCCGGATGTGCGTCGGAGCTATCCGGATGAGCGGGGGTCCCTGGAAGGTGGGAACAACTATTATGACCATGATGAAGCTGTTCATTTTCTATAAACAACATTGTAGGGGCCTGGCCATTTGGACAGGCCGTGTTTTTGTATTTGCTCGAAATTAATGGAGCAGACCCAGATGTGCGTTATAGCTATCTGGATGAGTGGGTTCCCTGGAAGGTGGGAACCGCTGTTATGACCATGATGAAGCTATCCGTTTCCTATGGACAATATTGGAAGGGCCTGTCCATTTGGACAGGCCGTGTTTATATCTTGTTTATAACTGTATTTATAGGGACCACACCCTTAACCTAAATTACACCCAAAACGTATAACATATAACCTAAACCTATACTTAAAACCTTAACCTAAACTTAAAACTTTAACCTAAACCTAAACCCGATCCCGAACCCGAATTTGATTTCCTAAACTTAAACCTATAACCCATAATCCATACTTATAACATTAACCTAAACCTATTCTCAAATCCCAAAACATTAACCTATAACCTAAACTTAAACTTATAACCTATATTTATAACCTTTACCTAGACCTTAACCTTAACCTATAACCTATACGTATAACCTATAACCTATACCTATACCTATAACCTATACCTATACCCAAACATTAACCTATAACCTAAACCTATACTTATAACCTTGACCTAAACTTACAACCTTAACCTAAACCTAAACATTAACCTAAACTCAAATACCTAAACCTTAACTTATAACCCATCCTAAACCTATACTTATAACCTAGACCTATTCTCAAATCCCAAAACTTATAACCTAAACCTAACCTTTCCCTAAACCTATAACCTAAACCTTTACCTATAACCTAAACCTAGACCTTAACCTTAACCTATAACCTAAACCTAAACCTAAAACCTAAACCTAAACCTTAACCTAAAACCTAAACCTAGACTTATAAACTTAACCTAAACCTATTCTTAAATCCAAAAACCTTAACCTATAACCTAAACCTAGACCATAACCTTAACATATAACCTATACTTATAACCTATAACTTAAACCTAAACCTTAACCTATAACCTAAACCTAGACTTATAACCTTAACCTAAAATTATTCTCAAATCCCAAAACCTACACGTATAACCTAAACCTAGAACTTAATCTTAACCTATAACCTATAACCTATAACCTAAAACCTAAACCTGATCTCGAACCCGAACCCGATTTCCTAAACATAAACCTTAACCTGTAACCCATACTTATAACCTTAACCTAAACCTATTCTCAAATCTCAAAACCTTAACCTATAACCTAAACCTAGACCTTAACCTTAACCTATAACCTATACTTATAACCTATAACCTAAACCTATACCTATAACCTAAACCTAAACCTAAACCTAAACCTATAACCTAAAGCTAGACTAATAACCTTAACCTAAAACTATTCTCAAATCCCAAAACCTTAACCTAAAACTAAAACCTAGACCTTAACCTTGTAACCTATACCTGTAACTTATAACATAAACCTAAACCTAAAACCTAAAACCTAACCTGTAACTTATAACATAAACCTAAACCTAAACCTAAAACCTAAAACCTAAAACCTAAACCCAAACCTAAACCCGATATCGAACCCGAACTCGATTTTCTAAACCTAAACCTTAACCTATAACTCATACTTATAACCTTAACCTAAACCTATTCTCAAATCCCAAAACCTTAACCTATAATCTAAACCTAGACCATAACCTTAACCTATAACCTGAAAGTGCACCTACAAGTGCCTTGGTTTGTCAATTATGGTGTAAGTTGAGTCAGTCAGACAATAGCACCTAACAGGAAGATCAAATCAAGTGTCTTCCTTGACTGGATGTGTGGAAGCTCACCACAGGTAAATCATAGCCTCACCTCCCATGTCCCAAAACACCAGGTGATTAAAACCCTTAAAACTAAGTAAAACACCTTAAGGTTTTAGTGTAAGAAAACTTTTTACCAAACAGAAAAATTTTTAAGTTTTTCTTACCCTGTCGATTATATCGACTCACCTTACGATATGATCGACCTGCTCTGTCGATGTCCTCGGCAACCCAATCAATACAATCGAGTGAAGACAAAAAGCGTCCAACAATCAAACATCCATCTGGATGATTTATCAATATATCGAAATCTCAATCGATATCATCGATATTCGAATATCAATCCCATCGAAAGTGGATCGATAATATCGACAGACAGTTTTTTGGCGCCCCTATTTTTCTAAAGAAAATTACTATAAGCTTCGATATATCAATGACTGTCTGATTCAATCTGAACTCAAATATCGATCATATCAGTAGTCATTCGATCATATCGATAGTAGGCGTATATTTCCTCCAGCATAAATTTTAGGGTATTTTAAACATTGATCGAGGGCCATTTGAGGAAATCGATATTCTAATGTCGATATCATCGAGTCCTGGTCGATTGAATCGAATCTAGCATAAACTGACCAGCATGCTTATAGGTAAATCTATATGACTTATCGATCCTATTGATAAGGTCTCGATATCATCGACATTCAAATTCCGATGACATCGGCTATTCCCTGATCATATCTTTAGAACCTAAAATTCTTCAAGGCTTGTCTCTCTTTTTTTCACTTGTCGATAGATCGATCCATCTATCGATGGAATCGAAATTCGAAATCTGATAACATCGATGTGTGTCTCGATCCCATCGACCAGCCGGTAAAAGGTTTTAAAAGCGAATGACATGAAGTTTGTACCATCGAGCGGATCATCGATACAATCGAGAGTATACGCTCGATCATATCGACTCTTGCTCGATGATATCAAACTTTGTCATAAATGTGACTGTTTTATATCCATTGGAACCTTTTGCCTATATATAGAGAGGCTTGTCTTTATTGCTGGTAGAGAAAGAAGAGAGTGCTTCTGAGTGTTTTAAACTTTATATCATTTATCTTAAGCCCTTTCTCCCAGGGAGTTCATCCTCCAATCCACCCTCATCATTGATATTCAATAAAGTAGATTGGGGAATGAACTTTTGCATTCAAGGATCCTCCAGCTACTACCTTAATGGAAAATCATTAAGATGGGATGCCTTGAATGCATAGATGATTGGAATCACTTTATCTTCCTAATAGAAAAATCTTTAGAGAGTGGAATTTCATCATAACCTTGACCTGACCTGAAGCCTAATATTGGTACATCTTTTGTGTTACGGATCAAGGGAGCTGAAGACTCTTCATCAACAAGAAGGAGATGTTCATCACTGCGCTGAAAGGGACTCATCAACTTATCTGCAAGTACTTAGAGTCTAGAAGACACTTGTAATCATTCCTTTCTAGGATTGGGTCGTAGGTGTTGCTCACCCTTTAAAGTCCTTAAAGGAGGCCTCCGGTGGGAGTGTACGTGTGGGTGCATTGTGTAGACCCTTTCTCTATGTGGGCATAAACAGCTGGTTAGGAGTGAACCAGTAAAACTCTGGGTTATGAGGTGAACCGTGTAGAACCTCTGTTAGGATCTTAGGGTGAGATCCTTGGCCAGTGTGCCTAAATCGGGTGTTACGTGTTAACCCTTGCTCTTAAGAGCATTAACAGTCAGCCTCTGTGTAGGTTGTAAAGGATGAAGGTGAACATGATTTAAAACCTTAGGTTTGAGGTGAACGATATAAAACCTCCTTAGTGAAATCTGGTACACTCAAGGGTTGAGTGTGACAGCCGGGAGTGGAGTAGACAAGTAGTCGAACCACTATAAAAATGACTGTGTCAGTGATTGATTCTTGATATCAGTGATTGATTCTTGTGCTTGATCATTTGTGCGATTATGTTAATTGAATTCATATCTGCTCACACTTCACACACACAGTCACATCCATCATAGACTATAACTACTTCATGCTCATTAAATTGAATAGTTTTGTGATTGGATCCTCTACTGGGCTTGGAAGCAAGTAGAGTTACATTTGAGTAATCCTAAAAATTACATACCTGTTAGGATTAGAGTGATAAGATTTGTAATATAATTCATAAATCTTTAAAAAGTCCTATTCACCCCCCTTTAGGACATATTGGCATATTCCTACTTCAACTAAAGCGGTCTTCACCACTATTTCATAACCTATACTTATAACCTATAACCTAAACCTAAACTTTAACCTATAACCTAAACCTAGACTTATAACCTTAACCTAAAACTATTCTCAAATCCCAAAACTTATACGTATAACCTAAACCTAGACCTTAATCTTAACCTATAACATAAACTTATAACCTATAACCTAAAACTTAAACCCAAACCTAAACCCAATCCCAAACCCGAACCCAATTTCCTAAACATAAACCTTAACTTGTAACCCATACATATAACCTTAACCTAAACCTATTCTCAAATCTCAAAACCTTAACCTATAATCTAAACCTAGACCTTAACCTTAACCTATAACCTATACTTATAACCTATAACCTAAACCTATACCTATAACCTAAACCTTGACTTATAACCTTAACCTAAACCTATTCGTAAAATGCTAAACCTATACCTATAACCCAAACCTATACCTGATCCAGAACCCGAACCTAATTTCTTAAACCTAAAACTTTACCTATAACCTAAACCTATACCTATAGCCAAAACCTAAACCTTAACCTATAACCTAAACCTATACTTATAACCTTAACCTAAACCTATTCGCAAATCCTAAAACCTATACCTACAACATAAACCTAAACCTATAGCCTAAACCTAAACCTTAACCTATAACTTAAACCTAGACTTATAACCTTAACCTAAACCTATTCATAAATCCCAAAACCTATACTTATAACCCAAACCTAAACCCGATCCCGAACCCGAACCCAATTTCCTAAACCTAAACCTTAACCTATAACCAAAACCTATACCTATAGCCTAAACATAAACCTTAGCCTATAACCTAAACCTCTACTTATAACCTTAACCTAAACTTATTCTCAAATCCTAAAACCTTTACCTATAACCCAAACCTAAATCCGATCCCGAACCCAAACCCTTAACCTAAACCTAAACCTATACCTATAGCCTAAACCCAAACCTTAACCCATAACCTAAACCTATACTTATAACCTTAACCTAAACCTATTCTCAAATCCCAAAACTTATACCTATAACCCAAACCTAAACACTATCCCGAACCCGAACCCGATTTCCTAAACCTAAACCTTAACCTTTAACCTAAACCTATACCTATAACCTAAACCTAAACCTAAACCATAACCTATAACCTAAACCTATACTTATAACCTTAACCAAAACCTATTCTCAAATCCCAAAACCTATACCTATTACCCGAACCAAAACCCGTTCCCGAACCCTAACCCGATTTCCTAAACCTAAACCTAAACCTATAACCTTAACTTAAACCTATTCTCAAATCCCAAAACCTATACCTATAACCTAAACCTAAACTCGATACCAAACCCGAATCCGATTTCCTAAACCTAAACATTAACCTATAACCTAGACCTATTTTCAAATCCCAAAACCTATACCTATAACCTTAACCTAAACCTATTCTCAAATCCCAAAACCTATACCTATAACCCAAACCTAAACCTGATCTCGAACCCAAACCAGATTTCCTAAACCTAAACATTAACCTATACCCTTAACCTAAACCTATTCTCAAATCTCTAAACTTATACCTATAACCCAAACCTAAACCCGATACTGAACCCGAACCCGATTTTTTAAACCTAAACCTTAACTTATAACTGAAACTTATTCTCAAATCCCAAAACCCATACCTATAACCTTAACCTAAACCTATTCTCAAATCCCAAAACCTATACATATAATGCAAACCTAAACTCGATCCCGAACCTGAACTCGATTTCCTAAACCTAAACCTTAACCTATACCTATAGCCTAAACTTAAACCTTAACCTACAACCTAAACCTATACTTATAACCTTATCCTAAACCTCTACTCAAATCCCAAAGCCTATACCTATAACCCAAACCTAAACCCGATCCTGAACCTGAACCCTTAACCTAAACCTAAACCTTAACCCATAACCTAAACCTATACATATAGCCTAAACCTAAACCTTAATCTATAACCTAAACCTATACTTATAACCTTAACCTAAACCTATTCTCAAATCCCAAAACCTATACCTATAACCCAAACCTAACCCTAATCCCGAATCTGAACCCGATTTCCTAAACCTAAACCTTAACCTATAACCTATAACCTATAACCTAAACGTATACCTATAGCCGAAACCTAAAACTTTACCTATAACCTAAACCTATTCTCAAATCCTAAAACCTATGCATATAACATTAACCTAAACCTATTCTCAAAACCTAAAACCTATACCTATAACCCAAACCTAAACACGATCTCAAACTCGAACTCAATTTCCTAAACCTAAACTTAACCTATAACTTAAACCTAAACCTATAGCCTAAATCTAAACCTTAACCTATGACCTAAACCTATACTTACTATAAGTGCTACGTTTTCATATCCCTTTGGTTGTCAAATTTTATGGTGCCAAAACCTATATCTATGTCTTGTATATCTTGTTTCATGTTTGAGACTATTCATTACTTCAAGACATCGGATTTCAAGACAAGAACTTAATTGAAGAAAGTTTAAGTCATGGATGAAGAATTCAAGAATAGAAGTCTTCAAGTATGCATGTTCAAGATACAATCAAGCTCAAGAAGACTTTGTTCAAGTCAAGATCAAGCTCAAGAAGGTCTACTACAAGATTCTTATATTCTCAGGCTTCTCTTTAAGGTCATATGAGTATACAGACTTTTAATGTCTATCTCACTATTAAGGTTTCTTTGACCTTAGATTGACCTTAGGATGGGCTTTACAATAGGTCATTCGGGATACATAATTTATATATTTTAATCTTCTTGTTTGGGCTGTTTTAAGACCAGTCCTTGCTCTGCTACGACTAGTCTTATATTTTTCAGGACCAGTCCTAGGTTGTTGAAGATTTTTGAATCTTTCTAGCTGTCCTACGACCAGTCTGGACATTCTACGACCAGTCCTATGAGTTCTACGACTCATCCTTCGACCGGTCGTAGCTCTACGACTCAAACTCCAGTAACCAAATTAAGGGTCCAATGACCGATCGTAGGTGACTCATGACTAGTCGTAGGTGGCCCACGACCGGTCGTAGACTACCCAGGACCGGTCGTGGAATAGCAAAATCTTATCCCGCGGAAATCTTTAAAAATCTTTGAAGCTACGACCAGTCCTAGGATCCTAAGACCAGTCGTAGACGGGATTTTTTAGGCTATAAATAGTGCACAAACTTCAGAGTTTTAGCAATTCAATTCAATTCTATTCAAACAATCTTTAGGCTATTCTCTGAGATAAGTTTGTGTTTGTTTTAAGCTACTTTGTGCTTATTTAATATTCCTTTTGGTAGCTTATTTTTTATTTGATTTTGATCAACATTCCAATCTTATTAGAAAAGGGGAATTTCTGATATTCCTTCTTCTTGGATTCAAAATCAAATAGAACTAGCCGTTTTGATTTAAAATCAATTAGACTTAGAACCATTCTTAAAGTGAGTATTGGACTTTGAACGTTGAATCAAACTTCTACTCCGATTGGTTCTACTGGGCTACTTCAAAAGGTGATTAAGGTATTTTACATTTTTATAATTTACTTTCTTTGGTTTTTGTTTGAGATTTGCCAGAAAAATCTCATTGTATTGGTTATCTGAGGAGAGCCAGAAAACTCAGATTGTGGGGGTTTTTGAATTGTTAAGCCCGAGATCAAAGACACAATTGTGAAGGTTTTAGGTGAACCTGTGAAACCTATTTTGATAGTGCATGCTAATATCCCCTGTGTGAGGATATTAGGAGTGGAGTAGCATTCTGCGTGGCTGTTGGATAACAGTTGGTGTACACACAGGCGAACCACTATATATCGTTGTGTTGTGGATGTGCATCATTCTTTCATTCTTTATTCATTCAGTTCTGTGGTTTGTATTCGTGGATGAATGTTGTAATCTTTTTATTCCAAGCAAGTGTGGAGAATGTTGTAACAACTTAGGATTTATTTCTGCAAGTTATTTTAATTTCCTTACTTTTTATTCCTCATTGGTTTGTGATACAAAGGACGTTCTAGAAATAAGGTTGTCTTACCTTAAACCTTTATTTTTTGATGTAAGGTTGTCCTTAGAACTGATAAAGTATCATTCTCTTTATTTTAAGCTATTGAGATTACTTTAAATTAAGCATTGTGCTTTATTTCTTTCATTATTCCGCTGTTATAAGTTTTATTTGACATTGCCCTATTCACCCCCCCTCTAAGGCATATAGCTAGGCCCTTTCAAGTGGTATCAGAGCCTAATAGCTTGTGCTTATTGTTTATTTATTGGATTTATTTCCTTAGCTAACGATCTAAGCTATATTAAGATGTCAAATTTTGATAGCCTACCAGTCACTAGGCCACCACCTTTTAATGACACAAACTATGCCTATTGGAAATTCAGGATGAGGATCTTCCTCAAATCCTTTGATGAAAGTGTGTGGCTGGCCACAATGAATGAATGGAACCCTCTTATCACTGAAGTAACTAATGGCGATGGTTCAAATTTAATGAAAGTAACGGCTTACTCTCTTTGGACCACACTTCAGAAAAGTGAGAGTAGTGCAAATGTAAAAGCACTAAATGCAATTACTTGTGCATTATCACCGGATGAATTCAAAAGAATCATCTCTTGTGAAAATGCAAAACAAGCATGGGATGTATTAGAAATGACACACGAGGGTACATCAATTGTCAAGAAATCTAAAGTCCAACTCCTCACAACTAAATTTGAAGAAATTCTTATAGAGGAGAATGAGATGTTTATGGACTTCTACACTAGATTAAATGACATTGTGAACTCTATGATAGGTCTTGGTGATAGAATCCCCGAAAGTAAAGTGTGCGCAAAAATACTACACTCACTTCCTGAACGGTTTAATTCTAAAGTAACCGCGATTCAGGAACTTCGTGATACGGATACCATGAGGGTTGAGGAATTAGTTGGTTCACTTCAAACCTATGAGTTGTCCTTTAAAGCTCCTAAAGGAAAATTAATTGCTCTCAAATCATCTAAAAATGTTTCACAAGAGAGTACTTCGGATTCTGAAAATACCGAAGATGATATGGCGCTTTTAGCCAAAAAGTTTTATAAAATTTTTAAAAATAAGAAAAAAGCTGATTTTCAAAAGTCAAATGATAAGAGACGATCTAAACCTGGAGCTCGAAAATCATTGAAAGATAGTCAATGTTACAACTGTCAAGAGTATGGGCACTTAGCTAACAAATGTCCTAAAAAGGACAAAAAAAAAAAAATGCATGATGGCTACTTGGGATGAATTGTCTGATTCTGAATCCTGTTCTAAATCAGAAGATTCTGAAACCGAGTCGGGCGATGATGTTACAGCCCTTATGACTCTAGCCAAGATCACCTATTCAGATCATGATGATATATCTAGTGAAGAAAATATGAATAGTGATTGCGATAATGAAGATGATCTTCAAGATGCTTATAATGCCCTTTATAAAGAGAGTTGTAAAATTTTCGTTAAGCTTAAATTACAAAAAGAAAAATTTTCTAAGCTTAAGGAAGATTATGAGTCTCTTATTTTAGAAAAGTCTCATATTTCCGATTCTTTTGAAAATACTAAATGTGATTTAGATTTCAAAACCTCCCAAATTGAAGATTTGAAATTCGAAAAAGAAAAAATTTAAAATGAGGTAGCTTCACTTCTGAGTTTGAAAGACACATGAAGATATGCCCAAGGTGATCCAAAATTGAAAAAATTATTGTCCGGATTAAGAAAATGTGGCGATCGATCTGGGTTGGGCTATGATAAGAATACATCTCCTAAACAAAAGAACGTTATTCCTAAATTTATAAAAGGAGAGTCTTCAACTTCAAAAGAAAAGAATACCTATCATGGTTTTTCCAAAAATTCTTGGTCTTTTCAAAAATCTAGAGGTGGCCATGTCAACTTTAATTTTCAAAACCGAAATCCTTTAGCTGAAAAAATAATTGATCTACTCAAGGAGCTATTAAAGTCTAACTCTATGGGTCACTCCTATAACAACAGACAGAAAAAGACCATCTATACTCCTAAACCCAAAACAGTTCTGAAATGGGTTCCTAAAGTCGCCAGCTTGGTTGCCCACACTGCTTTCAAAGCTACAAGCCATTCAAAGTGGCACCTAGATAGTGGTTGCTCTAAGCATATGACAGGTGACAAGGCTTTATTCACCGATCTAAAAGATATGACTGAAGGGTCAGTCACATTTGGTGATGGAAGTAATTGTAAGATCATTGGCCAAGGTACGGTTCAACTTTATAACCTTCCCTTATTTAAGAATGTTTTATATGTTGAGGGCTTGAAACACAACCTCCTAAGTATTTCTCAGATATGCGATAACAACCATAGTGTAACGTTTTCTAATCAAGGTTGTGAGATACTTAATAAAAAGGGCTCTATAATATGAACTGGTCGCAGAACTTTTGAAAACTACTACATCGTTAGTGATGCAAGCTCATCTACTCAATCGTGTTACATGGTCCATACCGATGAGACTGAATTATGGCATAAACGCCTTGGACATGTAAACTACCGGAACTTATTTAGATTGAGTAAAAGAGAACTAATTAGAGGTCTACCCAAATTACAAAAAGTAGATAAAATATGTGGTGAATGCTAGTTGGGTAAATAGACTAGGAGCTCTCACAAGAAAGTGAACTCCAATACCACATCTAGACCACTTGAGCTTCTCCATATGGATCTTATTGGACCAACCAGATCGGAGAGTCGAGGAGATAAAAAATTCATCTTGGTTATCGTAGATGACTATACCAGATTCACTTGGGTATCGTTCTTAAAAGACAAAACTGAAACCCTGGATGAAGTGAAAAGGGTCATCAAACGAATCCAAAATGAAAAAGGTTCTCATGTTAGTAAGATCCGTAGTGATCATGGATCCGAATTCAAAAATAGTAGTTTTGAGAAATTCTGTAGCGATCAGGGAATATCGCATGAATTCTCTGCACCTAAAACACCGCAACAAAATGGTATAGTTGAAAGAAAAAACAAAGTGCTTCAGGATATGACTAATGTTATGTTCAATAGCATGAAGCTCTCTAGAAATCTGTGGGCCGAAGCAGTTAATACCGCATGTTATATTATTAATCGGGTTTATACCAGTAAATCTGATAATAAGACTGCTTATGAATTATGGTTTGAAAAGAAACCTACTGTCAAATACTTTCGGGCTTTTAGCAGCAAGTGTAATATTTTACATGATCGCGAAAATTTGGGAAAGTTTGAGATGAAGCGTGATGAAGGTATTTTTCTTAGTTATTCCTTGAACAGTCGAGCTTATAGGGTTCTAAATAAGAGAACTGGTGTGATTCAAGAGTCCATCAATGTGGTCATTGATGATCATTTGAATACACCAGCTCCGAGTTCAGATGATGATGAAGGTCTTATTATTGACAATCAAGATATCTCATCAAGTTAAAAAGAATCTAAACCAAGGACTGTTAAAGATCATCCAACCAATCAAATACTTAGAAACCCTCTCACTGGAGTTTGTACTCCCAAACAACTTGAGAACATATGTAATTTTGTTTGTTTTACATCCCAAATAGAACCGGTCAATGTAAAAGAAGCACTTTCTGACGAAAATTAGATTGTTTCTATGCAAGATGAACTTAATCAATTTGTTCGTAATGATGTCTGGTATCTTGTTCCTAGACCTAAAGATAAATACATTATTGGAACAAAATGGATCTTTAAAAATAAGTCTGATGAGCTTGGAAATATTATACAAAATAAGGCTAGATTGGTTGTACAAAGGTACACTCAGATTGAGGGCATCGATTACGATGAAACATTTGCTCCAGTCGCTTGCCTTGAATCTATCAGACTTTTTATTTCCATTGCATGCTTTAGAAAATTTAAGATTTATCAGATGGATGTAAAGAGCGCCTTCTTGAATGGTGATTTACATGAAGAAGTGTATGTTGAACAACCTTCAGGGTTTGAAGACTCCAAGCTATCTGACCATGTATTTCATCTCAAAAAGGCTCTCTATGGTCTAAAACAAGCACCCAGAGCATGGTATGAGAAATTGACTAAATTCTGACTTAGTCATAACTTTCAAGTAGGAAGTGTCGATAAGACACTCTTTGTTAAGAAGAATAACAATGATATTTTGATGGTTCAAATTTATATTGACGATATTATTTATGGATTAACTTGTTCTAACATGCCTATTAAGTTTGCAGATCTTATGAAATCAAGGTTCAAAATGAGCATGGTTGGTGAACTAAATTACTCCCTAGGGTTGCAAGTAAAACAACAACCTGATGGAATTTTCATTTCCCAATCCAAGTATGCTACAAACTTGGTTAAAAGGTTTGGATTTGAAAATGATAAGAACTTTGATACTCCTATGAGTACAATGTTAAGACTTTCAAAAGACTTTACAGGTAAAGATATATATCCTAAACTATATCGTAGTATGACTGGTAGTTTTTTATATCTAACTGCAAGTAGACCTGATATCGCATTCAGTGTTGGTATTTGTGCGAGATATCAGTCTAATCCTAAGGAATCTCATCTTACTGCTGTTAAATGGATTATTAGATATGTCACAAGTACTATAAATCTGGGTCTATGCTACCCTTTTGATACTAGTGTTCAATTAGCCGGGTACTCAGATGTTGATTGGGCCGGTAATATCGATGATAGAAAATCAACCAGTGGTGGTTGTTTTTACATTGGAAATTACTTAGTTTCTTGGTTTAGTAAGAAGCAAATCTCAATATCGCTCTCCACTGCTGAGGTTGAGTATATTGTAGCTGGATATGCATGTACTCAACTAGTGTGGATGAAACGCATGCTAAGCGATTATGGAATTAATCAAGATTCAATGATCTTACATTGTGATAATTCTAGTGCTATAAATATTTTCAAAAATCCAATCCAGCATTCACGTACTAAGCACATTGACATTAGATATCATTACATTTGTGAGTTGGTTGAAGAAAAAAGTAATTTCATTGGAATATATACCAAGTGAATCTCAACTTGCTGATATATTTACTAAATTGCTTGACAAAAGCAGGTTTAATAAATTGAAATTTGATCTTGGTATGTGCATTTTACATTGATTATTCTTACTTGCATGTATCATAGTGTACTATATTTAATATTATTTGTGTTTAAATTTTAATTTTTTCATTAAAAATATATTTTTTGGTCGATACTCGACTGGTCGTGGATGTACACGACCAGTCGTGGTTCGACTGGTCGTGAACCACACTCGACCGGTCGTGGAGCTCGTGAATGTGATATATTTGGGGAAAATCCCCTTCTTCTTCATTTTCACTCCGACCTACGACGAGTCGTGGCTTGACCAGTCATAGGATTACTTATTTTTCTTCAAGGTGAGTCCTATTTCATCATTTTTCTTGAAGATTCATGCTCTCTATACTTTGATTTATTCATTGTATAGGTAGATTTCATTTTTTGTTAGGTTTTTCAAGGGTTTCTTCTCAACTTGCTGATCTAGAGAAAACCCATCTTTCTTTTGTGCATTTCTCTTGCTCTTTGTATATCTTGATTGAAGATGGATGCTAGAGGAAAAAAGAAAATATCTCGTGGTCCATCCTCATCTAGATCTACACCGATTACAAAATGGCACCTTCGGTCACCCGAAGATGATACTCAAGATGTACGAGATTTGCGTGTCCGTAATGTAATCGTTGAGCATACCGCTGATCTCAATCATATTGCTCCATATGGTATTGTCCCTCTTCTTGAATCTGTTGGCTGGACTAACATTTTTCTTTGGGGTGGGCCTACATACCTTTCCATTGCTCAATCAATGGTAGCATGCATCTCAGAATTTTCTCTTGATAATTTAACATTTTTAATTGATACTAGAGAAGGAAAATTTGAAGTAGACCGTCATTTGATATTAGGTATTATGGATATACCTATTAATGATGAAGGTATACCGATTCATACTTTATACGACAAACCATCTGAATCGGAAAAACGCATGTTAACAAGAAATTTATGCAAAATTGATACACATTGGACACACAAAGGAAATGTGCTCCCTTCAAAGTATTGTTTACCTAGATACAGAGTGTTACATCGTTTCTTCATTAGAAGTGTTACATCATTTCTTTATTTTTAATGTGTATCCTCGGTCCGGTAATAAAACCGAGTTGACTTCTTTCATGATTCGTGTGTTGCATTATATTGCTTCTGGTACCAAGGTCTGTCTTCCCTCTTTGATTTGTTATTTCATTATTCAGTTTCGTCTCCATCCAGGTCATAGTGATATTCTGTTTGGTTATCTTATGACTGTTTTAGCCACTCACATGCTTGTCGATAAACCTGTTAATGAGGTACCCATTCATCATCTTATCTTCAATAATTCTAATATTAATAAGATGAAGTTGGATTTGCTTCCTGGCCAAGTAGATGAAGGTGGTGTTAGTGGTGAAGCTGGAAATGAAGGGGAAGCTGGTGATCTTCCACAATAAGATGTTAATATGGATGAGATTTTTGATGAAATAGAATCTGATTCACCAAATGATCCAGATTATGATTCATCTGGTTTTGATGCACGCCTTCGTGCATTGGAGGAGAAGATTGATAATATGAATATAGCCCATGATATGCGATTTAAGTACATGCAAAAATATCTTCGTCGCATTAAAAAGGGTTACACCAGATTGATCTGACTATCCCTGCTCCCTCCTCTAGATCAGATTAGGTGAATTATCTTCTGGATAGTATAACATTATCTTTTTATTTTGGATATGTATTATGGATTATGGTTTGATAACATTATCTTTTGGATATTGTATTATGGATTAATGATGGCTTAATGCTTTAGGTTTATATTATGTCCTTTCATATCTCTTTCTCATTATCTGCTTATTACTCTCCATGTTCTCTTTCCTTTTGTGACTTTCCCTTGTCATTTTGTGACAAAAAGGGGGAGTAGTAAGCTAAAAGGGAGTAGTATGGAAGAAAGGGGAGTAATTTATTTGTTGTTTGAATTGATTAATTGAGAAGGATATGTGGATGAGAATATGTTATTGACTATTTACATGAGCAGTACTCGTATTACTCAGGGGGAGTAGAGTAATTTGTGATTTTATGGCTCATGATTTCTTATTATCTTCTTTGCTATGTGTTTTGTCACAAATTTGACAAAGGGGGAGATTGTAAGTGCTATGATTTCATATCCCTTTGGTTATTAAATTTTGTGGTGTCAAAACCTATATCTATGTCTTGTATATCTTGTTTCACGTTTGAGACTATTCATTACTTCAAGATATCGAACTTCAAGACAAGAACTTAATTGAAGAAAGTTTCAAGTCATGGATGAAGAATTCAAGAATAGAAGTCTTCAAGTATGCATGTTCAAGATACAATCAAGCTCAAGAAGACTTTGTTCAAGTCAAGATCAAGCTTAAGAAGACTTTGTTCAAGTCAAGATCAAGCTCAAGAAGGCCTACTACAAGATTCGTATATTCTCAAGCTTCTCTTTAAGGTCATCTGAGTATACAGACTTTCAATGTCCATCTCACTGTTAAGGTTTCTTTGACCTTAGATTGACCTTAGGATGGGCTTTACAATAGGTCATTCTGGATACATAATTCATATATTTTAATATGCTTGTTTGGGTTGTTCTAAGACCAGTCATAGGGACTTCAAGACTAGTCCTAGCTCTACTACGACCAGTCTTATATTTTTCAGGACCAGTCCTAGGTTGTTAAATATTTTCGAATCTTTCTGGCTGTCCTACGACCAGTCTTGGACATCTTACGACCAGTCCTGTGAGTTCTACGACTCAAACTCCAGCAACCAAATTAAGGGTCCTATGACCGATTGTAGGTGACTCACGACCAGTCGTAGGTGGCCCACGATAGGTCGTAGACCACGCAGGACCGGTTATGGAACTACAAAATCTTATCCCATGAAAATCTTTGAAGCTACGACCAATCCTAGGATCCTAAGACCAGTTGTAGACGGGATTTTTTAGGCTATAAATAGTGCACGAACTTCAGAGTTTTAGCAATTCAATTCAATTCTATTCAAGCAATCTTTAGGCTATTCTCTGAGATAAGTTTGTGTTTGTTTTAAGCTACTTTGTGCTTATTTAATATTCCTTTTGGTAGCTTATTTTTTATTTGATTTTGATCTACATTCCAATCTTATTAGAAAAGGGAAATTTTTGATATTCCTTCTTCTTGGATTCAAAATCAAATAGAACTAGCCCTTTTGATTTAAAATCAATTAGACTTAGAACCATTCTTAAAGTGAGTATTGGACTTTGAACGTTAAATCGAACTTCTACTCCAATTGGTTCTACCAGACTACTTCAAAAGGTGATTCAGGTATTTTACATTTTTGTAATTTACTTTCTTTGGTTTTTGTTTGAGATTTGCCAGAAAAATCTCATTGTATTGGTTATCTAAGGAGAGCCAGAAAACTCAGAATATGGGGGTTTTTGGATTGTGTAAGCCCGAGATCAAAGACACAATTGTGAAGGTTTTAGGTGAACCTGTGAAACCTTTTTTGATAGTGCATGCTAATATCCCCTGTGTGAGGATATTAGGAGTGGAGTAGCATTCTGTGTGGCTGTTAGATAATAGTTGGTGTACACACAGGCGAACCACTATATATCGTTGTGTTATGGATGTGCATCATTCTTTCATTCTTTTATTCATTCAGTTTTTTGGTTTGTATTAATGGATGAATGTTGTAATCTTTTTATTCCAAGCAAGTGTGGAGAATGTTGTAATAACTTAGGATTTATTTCTACAAGTTATTTTAATTTTCTTGCTTTTTATTCATCATTGGTTTGTGATACAAAGGACGTTCTAGAAATAAGGTTGTCCTACCTTAAACCTTTGGTTTTTTGTGTAAGGTTGTCCTTAGAACTGATAAAGTATCATTCTCTTTATTTTAGGCTATTGAGATTACTTTAAATCAAGCATTGTGCTTTATTTCTTTTATTATTCCGCTGTTATAAGTTTTATTTGGCATTGCCCTATTCACCCCCCCTCTAGGGTATATAGCTAGGCCCTTTCACTTATAACCTTAACCTAAACATATTCTCAAATTCCAAAACCTATGCCTATAACCTTAACCTAAACCTATTCTCAAATTCCATAACCAATACTTATAGCCGAAACCTAAACCTTAACCTCAACCTATAACCTATAGTTACAACCTTAACCTAAACCTAAGCCTTAACTTATAACCTAAACATATACCTATAACCTAAACCTATACTTATAACCTTAACATGAACTTATTCTTATATCCCAAAACCTATACTTATAGCCCAAACCTAAACCCGAACCCGATCTTCTAAACCTAAACCTTAACCTATAACCTAAACCTATACTTATAGCCTAAACCTAAACCTTAACCTATAACATAAATCTATTCTCAAATACCATAACCTATACATATTACCTTAACCTAAACCTATTCTCAAATCCTAAAACCTATACTTATAGCCAAAACCTAAACCTTAACTTTAACCTATAACCTATACTTACAACCTTAACCTAAACCCAAGCCTTAACATATAACCTAAACATATACCTATAACCTAAAACTATAGCGGTATAAGTAGTGCATGATCCATGAGGAGGGCGCACTGTCCGTACCGCCGCACGCGATCGATGACGACTGGCGGATACTCTGCGATAGATTTTCTTCTGATTCTTTTCAGGTAATATTTACATATTTACGATACCTTAAGGTAATAATTAAATTCGCTATTAATAACAATGTATTATGAATAATGTGTTCAGAAGAGGAGAAAAATAGATTCTGACAACAGGGGAAAGTTAGAAGTAAACCACGTGGCTGGTTCAAAGTCATTTACAGAAATTCATCACAACATGGTAAGAAATTACTGGTAATTATAAAGTTGATATATTCTTTCCATGTATTTATATTAACTCTATTGTCCTTTCGATTGCATAGCGAGATTCCATCACTGGCCAGGAGCTCGGACCAGTAGACCTCTACAGAGGGACTCATGTCGACAGGTGACGGGATCTTGGGTACATCCTAGAGCTGGCGAGATTTAGGTAAAAATTCTTACATTGTAAAATTTAATTGCATTAAATTATAATAATATCATTTTTTAAAGAAAAATCACATGTTTTCATTACAGGCGGCGATGGACACCTTAAGCAGTCAGCCCACTCCTGATGGTACTCAGCGGAGTGAGTCAGTGATCCTGAGTGAGGTGCTTAGCACCCATTTTGGATATGTGCTGGGCTAGGCCATAGTGCCAAGCTCATGGCACCCGCTAGAGCTGCCTCCACCCGATCCATCGTCGTTGGCGAGAGCGCCACCCACCGAACTGATATTACAGAGAAAGAGGTTCAGTAGCTACAGGTTGTCGTGCATGACATCAGAGAGCAGCTGCAGAAGAAGAGTGAGTAGCTGGAGAGGCGGATGGAGGAGCAGGAGAGGATGATGGAGGATCTGACGAGGCAGAGGTAGGAGTAGGAGAGGAGGATGGAGGATCTAACGAGGTAGAGGGAGGAGCAGGAGAGGAGGAGGATGGAGGAATAGGAGAGGAGGATGGAGGAGATGCAGGTGGAGCATGAGCGACGGATGACGGAGATGTTTCAGGCTCTTGTTCCACGCGTAACCACTAATGCTCTACCTCCTCCGCCTTCATCTTTGTGATTTTCTTTATTTTATTTATGTTGTTAAATTTATATGTATTTATGTGTGAATGAATGTCATGTTGATAGATGTAGTTTATATTTAGATGGATCTACATACTTTGGGTTTAAATGGATGCGAATGTGAATATGATGAAATATTTATATATAACAGGTGTATATCAGGAATATTATAACATGTGTATATCAGGAATATTGTAACAGGTGTATATCAAGAATATTTTGCTAAAAAATTGAAAAAAAAGGACACTTTTACCAACAAAAATTTTCGTAGGTAAAAGTATCATACAGGTTTTTTACCTATGAAACTTTTCGTAGGGAAAAGTTCAGTAAATTTTTTTAGCTAGGAAAATACTCGCAGGTAAAAGTTTTGAAAATATTTTTACCTACAAAAATATTCGTAGGTATATGTTTTCAAAATGATTTTACCTACTAAACAATTCGTAGGTATAAGTTTCTAGCTATGAGAAGACTCGTAGGAAAAAGTTCTGTAAATATTTTTGCCTACAAAAATATTCATAGGTAAAAGTTTTGTAAATATTTTTAGCTACGAAAGTATTCGTAGGTAAAACTTTTATAACAATTTTTACCTATGAAAGAATTCGTAGGTAAAACTTTTGTAAATATTTTTAGCTACGAAATTATTTGTAGGTAAAAGTTTGTCATAATTTTTACCTATGAAAAAATTGGTAGGTAAACGTTTTGTAAATCTTTTTAGCTACGAAAATAATCGTAGGTAAAAGTTTTGTAAATCTTTTTAGCTATGAAAATAAGGTAAAAATATTTGTCAATATTTTTGGCTGCGAAAAAAAACATTGGTAAAATATTTTACCTATGAACGAAAATCGTCAGCAAAAGTCTTATTTTTGCCAACGAATTTTTTTTTTCATTGGTAAAAGTTTTCTCCATCAGTCTTTTAGCAACGAAATTGCCGACGAAAATTTTCATCGGCAAAAGTTTTTGCCTACGAAAAATAGGCTTTTACCTACGCAAATTTTCGTAGGTAAAAGTGTCTTTTCTTGTAGTGCATATTTCACAAGAGTTAGAAGGGTCGATTGTAAGGAGAATTTTTCACTTTTAAATCAGACGTGTCAGGTGAGTGGAGTAGCTCATTATGACCGATCACTTCGTGTACTTCTTAATCATTGACTTGGACCAAACTTGAGATTAATTTCAGGAGAATTTAGGTTGCACATTCATGATCGTCATCCCAATACTCATCATCTTCCAATTCAGTGCAATACATTCTTGGGATGGGATTTCTTTCCTCACATTCTCTTTCTAAACTGGGTTGAGGTTCGAATAAACTAACCTCTCCCACATCATTGAAACCTAGTGTGTCATGTGAGTGAAGTGTGTCATCATCATTATTTTTGAAAGACACCCACATCTCTTGATCATTCTTTTGAACCGTCATCGAGATCGACTCTTCAGGAAAATGAACCATATGCTTATTAACCTAATCCAACTCTTCATTCTAAATTCCACCAATTTTCATGCTCTTTCCATTGGTCTAGTTTGGGTCCCAATCTCCCAAGGATGGCCAAGATGTTCTTTTAAATGGCTAACAAAATTCGTGCTTTAGGACTGAAGTTACATATGTTTGGTTGAAACATTACCCTAACAGTGCATAGAGGTTTGGACATATAATCTAAGATCTTTAAAATGACTGTATTATCTTAATATTCTAATGGCCCGTTTGGGAGATCGAAATACAATGGGTGGTCAGGTGACCTGCTAAAATTGTGAAACTTTGATGGTTGGTACTCTAACAGTGCATAGAGGTAGGTGTACACTCAAATTCATAAACGGATGAACATAAAGTGAGTTTCTGGAGTGATTAGGGGTTGAGTTCAAAATTAAGGCATATCCAAAGATCAGGTAGGCCCCAAATCAGTGATTAATGGCTGATTGTTTGAACTATCCAATGGCTCTGATGTTTCTTGAGCGTTAAATCTATGCTTTTAGCATCCTTTTCAATCTAAACTCTTAAATTCATCTTGCAACATAAACATGATTAAAATAGAACATTAAACATTATCATGTTCATAAAACCAAGTAATAAATGGGGTCTAATTTGCAATATTTGATCCTCAACAGGGATCTGGGGATGATTTAGAAAATCATCTGATATAACTCGTTATCTTCTTAAGTCCTTTCATTTTGGTCCAAAATGAAATGGGCCACCATGCCAAAACAGGATTAGAACCAACTGATACAGGGTGAGTTGTATGGTTCCAATCCTCTGGCGAATCATCGTCAGAAACTGCTATTTAAACCCATGGATTCATGTTGGCATTCAGGGGGGACCTTTTGAGTCTTTATCTGATCCGGGGTTTGAAACGCTTCGAATGCCAAACCATTTCGGTTGTTGGGATATTATTGGGTGACAAATCTCAACATTGAACGCCCTTAGGTAATAAGCTCTGCATAGCCTCATACTTTGGATGAAGTATCAACCATAAGCCCCGCCCCAAACTCTGAGCATGTAGAAGGGGCTTATATTTTTCATAACTGAAGATGGCTGTGAATGGGATGTGAGTCGTTAAGAGAATCTGGTGTAGTGTAGTAGTGGCTAAGGGACACCTGAAGTGGCTGGCTTCAATACGACTGCCTAAAAATGATGGGGAGGACATGTAGGCGAATAGTGTGACTGTGTGTTAGCAGGAGGGGAACTAGTAGCTTCTGACTAGAGATGAAAAGAACCTTGCTTTATCTGAAGATGAAATTTCAAGGTGTACATAGTAGACACTGATTGATAGACGAGTTGCATTACATGACCCCTAGGGCACCCAAAGCTCTATAACATGGGTGCTTCATTCGAATTGTAATGCTTCATTCCAAGAGAGACTAAGATCTTCAACCTAAGCGATTTTATTTGGAGGTGGTTGTTTACCAGTGCCAAAACTCCAACTAGGATGTTGACTAGTAGACCAACATATCATACTTTCCTCACAAATTGATTTGGGTGATTCTTTGAGCAGCTCAAATTGTTCAATAGTGGATCTGATAGAGCATATGATCATTTGTAGTCCGAAACTTGACATAAGACCCTGTGGCAAGACATACTGGAATTGACGAGCCATTGAAATAGCGTGGACAACTGGGAAGGTAGTAGTTGTGATGACCTCCAGAAGTGATTTTAATAGTTCAAAGATGTTGTGCCTGGTCGCATTGAAATGGCCTTGGTTTATGATAAACTTGGTTAAGACTGGAATTCTAGATGCAATTCAAAACTCCATTATCGGGTCCTTTTTAATATTGAAATTGGGATTACATCAGCCGGGCCTAAATTGATACGATGTTGGGCATATCAAATCATACTGACTTGTATTTAGATGATATGGGTCTGTAAAACAATGAATCTATCTCTCTTTTTAAAAAAAAAATTAAAAAAAATTGTATGTTTTTAACGTGTATGTAGTGGTGCCTTAAACTATTCTTTAATGAGCATGCTGTATGTTGTTTTTTTTTTTAAAAAAATAAAAATAAATTTAAGATAGATTTTTATTGATCTACAAAAGGGGCTATAAAGGCCTTCGGGCAGGTTCCAAGAAAAAACCACGGAGCCCACCTACCATATACTGGACTACACACTAGAGAAAACATTGAAAAAAACAGAGGGCACCAAGAAGGAGATACAAATTCAAACTCTGAGGTTCCCCAAACCTGCCTTGTCAAGGACTAGGGAGCCTCTGATGTTGTATGTTGGCTTGACATGCTGAAAGTCAACAAAATAGGTCTGAATTGAACCAAGGTATCTGGTAATGGTAACGGTAATGAAAGATGTCTCACCATTACGATATGGCTGAACTTTCTTTTAAAGAAGAGATGAGAATTGAGATGGCAGACATCCATTTCAAAACATATGTACTTTTGTGATGTCTTGAAATTAAACTTAATAACATATGAACTCTTATAGTGGAATACCTCTCATATTAACAATCTTTGTCGATATTCTGCAAATAGCAGATCTTATTGTTTCTTGGAAGAACCTTCTTCATAATCTATTACAAATCCATTGAAGTGGATTGGGTAGACATTCATTGATTGTAAAAGAAACAAATAGAAATGGAAATTACAAGTTGATGTTTTTTTTTTAAACTATTTTTTTCCTAAAGCAGTAATTTATTCTGGATGCTATAATTGTTCTTATAGTCAGAGTTCTGATATATCCTGATATATTTATTAGTGTAACAACCATATGTTCATCATGTTGATTTTGGTCCATGTTAGAATGATAAAAATCATGATTATCCAAATTGTTCATCGATAAGATTCCATTGTAAATGTGTTATGTGGAGAAAAACTCTCATCAAAGATATCACTATCCCTTAGAAGTTCTTGGATTTGAGGATTATGCTTTGGCTCTAGACTAGAGGGAGGACTCTTTTGTTAAGGAAAAGGAAAGACCAGAGGGAGGATCTCAATCAAAGCTTTTCAACCTATAGAGTTGCTTTGAGTATGTTCCCTAATGTGGTTTGAGGGATTGAAATTTATGGTAAGAAAACAACATCTTTTGTTGTTGCACCCCATGGGTTTGTAGGCTTATTTTCTAGCATTTTCTTCTTTATGAAACGAAAAGCAAACAAAACTTAGTTTTTTTTGGATGCGTAAATGAATTGAATCTATTTATGGTTAATGTTTATAGCAAAGTCTGTTACATGTCATTGAATTTCTTTTAGTAAGAATTTTCTTCGATTCTCTTCTGTCATATTCCCTTTACTTTTTTATTAGTTGAACCTGGAAAAGCACTTACTGAATATTTTTAGCCTACTAGACAAAATGGAATGCACCTAGTTCTAAGTGAGTACCTCACCCATTATGGCGAAAGCCGGAGCCTTGTTGTACGTTGCTTTAAGATTAAAATCGAGGAAAATAGTTTTTTTATCAGATTATTTCCAACATTTTTTTTACACTAGCATGTATGATTGCTACACAATTGTGACTTGTGTAAGGAGAAAAAAGAATGTGTGAACATTTTTTAGCTGCAGGTATTTTGAAGATAGTGTTTTGATTGATTCAGTTTTATTTTTCATTGCGGCTTGTCCTTTTACAACTATTGTAAAATAAGCTTATTTTACATCTACATGTGGGACCCATATGCCTTCCTCTTTTTCTTTTTTTTTTTTGGTCCAGCTGTTGTTAGTTGGAGGGAGTAGGAAAGATGAATCAAAATTTCTTCAATTTTTGGTAAGTCTTTTTTCCTTTCAAAATCTTTATCATTAAGAAACTAACAATTTTCGGTTCTCAGACAAGCGCTGGGAGAAGTTGCCTAGCGCCGACCTATCTTTTGCTGACAAGCCCATTTCGTGGCGCTTGTCTAGCGCCGGGAATAGTATATGAGGCTCTTTTAGGGACTTTTCTCGGCGCTTTTGAGCGTCGGTAAAAGTGCCATTTGTTGCAGTGCCAGACTCCTTAGACTTCACTCGGCCAAGGACTTGCAACTTAGAAAATAGGAATATGTAGGATTGGTTTATGTTTATATCACCTGCAGGCAATGGTTCCATGACTTGTGTAGTACAGTGCCATCTTTTAAAACCCAGATCAGATTGGATTGTTGGGCTAGTTTGGACTGGACCTGACCACTAAAATAGGCCTTGTGACCGAAATTTTATTTTGGGAAAAAAACCATTTAAAGTTCAAATTGTCTGGGTGAAACAGCCAAACTCTATTAAGTTATGATGTGATGGTGTCACGGGTAGGACTAGTACTTTGTTGCGCAACACGCCAACAATGCTAGTGAATCGAGATCCAATCTCTGGTCTCACCCACAAATGATAAACAAGAAGAAATATAATACAAAAGTAAAATCAAAGCATACCAACAAATCACAAGACAAAATATAAGTGGAAAAACCCTAACAAGGGTAAAAAACCATGGGTATATAGAAAATAAGAATTACAAGTAATATACTAACCTTTTTTCCTTGGATGCATAGAAAAAACCTTTTTCATAGACCATAGAATCTGTTAGAATAACCCTAAGGACCCCTATTTATAGTTTAGGTAACTTCCTTTCGCACCTCTACAAAAATCACCTCAAATTTACGCAGTCCGCACCAAATCCGCGTAAAATCTGTGTAACCTCGACTGGTCGAGTAGGCCACTCAACCGGTCAAGCATGGGCCTCAACTAATTGAGCATCACGGACCAAGAAAAACATTACACGCTGGACTTTGAGTCGTGTGAACACTATACTGGTCGAGTGGGCCACTCGACTGGTCGAGCAGTCCAGTCGACTAGTCGAGAAGCACTGTCGAGATGTAGCTCCACATCTTAACAATCTCCCACCTTGAGACATATCACCATAAACCTTCGTCTTCTACATCTGGAGTGCACCATCTCCCCGTCTTTAAGCCTGAAGACCAATCAAAGTTGAACAGGGCTTCAGCTTCTCCTGCATGACCGCCTTGGTTAGCATATTTGCAGGATTCTCACTTGTATGGATCTTCTCTAGAGCAATCATCCATCTTCTAGTAATGAACGTATGAAGTGATATCTGATGTCAATATGGTTGGTCCTTGAATAAAAGACTAAATTCTTAGCCAAGTGTATTGCACTTTTATTGTCATTGTAAAGCCTGCAATTTTCTTGCTTCTTTCCCAACTCTTTCATAAAACCTTGCATCCACACCATCTCCTTGCTCACTTTTGTAGCTTCATTATATTCTACTTCCATTGTACTAATAGATACTATCTTTTGTAATTGAGAGACCCAACTAACTGTAGCACTACCCAGATTAAAGACATACCCTGTAGTGCGTCTTCTACTATCGAATCTCCTGCCAAATCTGAATCTACATAGCCTTGTAGCTTGATTTTTTATCCTCCATAACATAGTCATACATCCATAGTACCTACCAGGTATTTAAAGATCCACTTCACAACTTCCTAATATTCCTTTCCGGAGTTGTTCATGAACTTACTAACAACTCCCACTGCTTGAGTAATGTCTGGCCTCGTGCTCACCATAGCATACATGAGACTTCTAATAGCTGATGCATATGGAACTTTAGCCATGTAGGCTCGTTCCTCCTACATCTTCGTACCTTGCTCCTTAGAAAGCTTGAAGTGATTGGCTAATGAAGCGCTAACCGGCTTAGCACCTCCCATACTGAATCAATCAAGTACTTTGGCTATGTACTCTGCTTGTGACAAAATTAGTTTCTTGTTTTCCCTGTCACTCTTTATCGTCATGCCTAGAATTTTTTTTGTAGCTCCTAAATCCTTCATGAAAAATTCTTTAGACAGTTGTCTTTTGATATCTGAGATGTCCTTCATGCTTGATCCGGCCACAAGCATATCATCAACATACAGAATAATGATGATGTACGACGTATCAAACTTCTTCAAATAGAAACAGTGGTTTGCATGACATCTCCTAAAACCATTTCTCGATATGAAACTGTCGAACTTCTTGTAGAACTGCCTCGGGGCCTGCTTCACGCCATATAGACTCTTCTTTAGTCTACATGCCTTGTTCTCCTTTCCTGGTACCACATCCTGTCGGCTGATGCATGTATATCTCCTCTTCAAGGTCCCCATGAAGAAAGGCTGTCATAACATCTAGTTGTTCTAGATGTAAGTCCTCTATAGCCACTATACTTAAGACCATGTGAGTCGTAGACATTTTTACCACTGGTGAAAATATTTCAGTGAAGTTGATACCTGCCTTTTTTGGAACCCTTTCACAACCAATCTAGTCCTGTACCATTTCGAACCATCGTGCTCCTCCTTCAGTCTGTAAACCCACTTGTTATGAAGAGCTTTCTTACGCTTAGTAGAGTGACTAGCTCGCATGTGCGATTGGACTCAAGAGAGTCCATTTAATCATCCATGGTCTGCTCCTATTTAACCTGTGTATCTAACTGCAATGCCTCCTCAAAACACTCTGGTTCACCATTATTTGTCAGTAGTAGATAATGTAAGGAGGGTGAGTATTAGACCTTGGGTCTCCTTTCCCGAGTAGACCTCCTCACAACCGGTGTCTGTGACACTGCCTCATTATGCTCCTGTCATGCTCATCTCGTGGCACTATAACACTCGTGTTCTCTAACTCTTCCAACTCTACGAATTCTTTCTCATCGGCCTTATTTTGCTGCACACTGTTCTTATGTATCACTTTTTCATTGAAGACTACGTCTTTGTTTTTGATAATTTTTTTGTTCTTTATATCTCAAAAATGGTAGCCAAAATTATGCTACACATAGCCTATAAATGTGCACTTCCCGAACTTTGCAACCATCTTATTTTTATGCTCTACATCAATGTGAAGATATAAAGTACAACCGAACACTTTGAGATGTGCAAGGTTCACTTTTTTCTCGGTCTATGTTTCTTCTGGTAGCCTACCATCCAATGGTGCTGAGGGACTACTATTGGTGAGATATGCGGCCGTATTCACAACATCTATCCAAAATATTTTAGGAAATCCTTCTTATAAACTCATGCTCCTTGTGTGCTTAAGGATAGTCTTGTTAATTCACTCAGCCACACCGTTCTACTACGGTGTGCCTGGAATCATTTTCTGATGTTTGATTCCATTTGCTACACAATACTCCTCAAACCTCTTATTACAATACTCTCTCCCATTATCTGATCAGAAACATTTTACTATTTTACCTATCTCATTTTCTACCATTACTTTTCACTTCTTAAATACATCAAATACATCAGATTTGTGCTTTAAGAAATAGACTCATAGTTTTCTATTAGTAGCATTAATAAAAGAAACAAAATAACGTGAACCACCAAGAGATGAAACCTGTGTCGGTCCCCACACATCAGTGTGTACAAGCTCCAATAGATACGTCTTTGGAGTGCATCCTATTTTCTTAAAGCTCACCCTCTTCTGCTTGCCATACACGTAGTCCTAGCAGAATTCTAAATTAATAGATTTTAGCCCTGGTAGCTTCCCTTTTGACAATAACACTTTCATCTCTTTCTCACTCATATGTCTCAACCTCTGATGTCATATTTTCCCATTCACTCCAGTTGATACGACTCTAAGTGAACTATATGATCCTGAATTCACGTACAAAATACCTTCCTTCTTGCATCAAGATATCACCAAGGCACCTTTTGTGATCTTCCAGGAATCACTAGTAAATGTTGTCACATATCTAGTATCAGCCAACTGCCCTACTGAGATTAAGTTTCATTTTAAACTCGGTATATGTCTGATATCCTTCAATTTCATGACCGTTCCATCTTTCTGACTTAAATAAACATCTCTCTTTCCAACAATACTGCACGACTCATCATCACCCAACTGTTGGTGAGCAATTGAGGCCAAAAGTCTGCACTTTTACCTTAGTTGGTGAGAAACGAAGGCCAAAAGTATGCCCTTTTGCCTTGGTTGATGAGCAACTGAGGCAAAAAGTTTACCCTTTTTCCTTGGTTAGTGAGCAACTGAGGCCAAAAGTCTGCCTTTTTGCCTTAGTTGGTGAGAAACTAAGGCTACATGTCTGGCCTTTGCTTCGGTTGGTGAGCAATTGAGGCCAAAAGTTTGACCTTTTACATCAGTTGGTGAGCAACTGAGGATAAAAGTCTATCCTCTTGCCTCATTTAGTGAGCAACTGAGGCCAAAAGTCTGCCATTTTTCCTTAATTGGTGAGAAACTGAGGCCAAATGTCTGCCCTTTTACCTCGATTGGTGAGTAACTAATGCCAAAAGTCTACCCTTTACCTTGGTTGGTGAGCAACTGAGGCCAAAAGTCGATACTTTTACATCGGTTGGTGAGAAACTGAGGCTAAAAGTCTGCCCTTTTGCCTCAGTTGGTGAGAAACTGAGGCTAAAAGCCTGCACTTTTGCATCGGTTGGTGAGAAATTGAGGCCAAAAGTTTCCTCTTTTGCCTCGATTGGTGAAAAAATGAGGAAAACAATCTACTCTTTTTGCCTCAGTTAGTTAGAAACTGTGGTTAAAAGTCTGCCCTCAGTGATTTGGAATGTCCAGATTGGTTTAATTGAAAAGTTTTGGTGATTAATCTTGACCATCCATCTCAGTAGTCATCAAATGAAGTGTCTAGTCGTCAAGAACTATTCAGACCAGGTGATTAATCTTTACCGTCCATCTCACTACCAAAGAAAGGAGCAAAGGCTACAGAATATGAGCAAAGATACGTAGCTTTATTGATACGTCTTTAAACTGTAGCTTAAAGACATCAAATTCATGGCTAAATTCCATTATAGGAAAAAAAATCAGGCGAGGTCTATTTCATTCTCGTGGTTGGCTATTCCCATTCTATATTCCCCTTTTCAACGCAGAGGTCTGCATTCGCTTTCTTCCACCAACCCCTTTCTAAAATCATTCAAATCTACCAAGCCCTAACCCTAAAATCAACCCAATTTCACTCCATCTTCTTACTAAATCCCTCTACGTCACCTCAATCCATGAACTCTCAACCCTTCCAAGCCCTGGATGAGTAAAATCCATCTCGTTTTCACAATCAATTCGTGGTTCCTTCTCCCAAGCCCGATCTCTAAACAAGAGATGTCACGATCAGAGCAAGCTCCATCCCGAAAAGCGCCAGCAAGAGCACCAAATCGATCAGCCTATTGTAGATGCCGCAACTTGGATCTCTATTCGGGCTCTGGTTTTCCCCTTCTGTCTCTCTCTCATTTTCCTTTTCTCTGTCCGACTCTCGATTTGCGATCCTTACACCGCATCCACCAACCGCTGAAACCCTACCACATCTCCTGTCATCAACAGCAATAGATGTTGTTGAGCTGCAACCTATTGTCAATCTGAAGAGGTGATGTTGCCTTTTAATTTTTCTGTTCATTTGGGTTTTGAATCTCTATTTTTGAGAAAATCTGACGTTGTTAGTGTAGGATAATGTGAGTAATGGTTTCAAACGTCACATTTTTGAAGAATTTTTGCCCGTGATATTGCTGATTTGGCTTTGAAAGTTGGTGTTTCTATTCTCTGAGTATGGATTCTGAGGAATAGCTCTTGATTTTCTTCATTTCAGTTCAAATTTGGCTTTTAATTCTTTTGCATGGTGCGGATCTGAACCTTTTGCTGTAGATTTTTTTTTTTTTTAATGACTTGACACCATCTGTTTATGGATATTTTATAGGATCTTTCAAAAAGTCTCTGTTTTTGTAGGATTATTCGAAGAAAATATGTAAATTTTACTTTGAAACTTGACATTTTACGTGAAAAGTAAGATTAAGATGTTTGTCCTTGAAAATTTCATTTTCTTCAAGATTTTGTTTAACGGTTTTTTAGGTTCTGATGCATCAGGACATATGGCGTCTGATGTTTCCAGTCTTTGTAGGAGTGGGCACTATGGTTTACTAATTGCACTATGGATGGATGATTCCCCAAGCTTCGTAGATTGGAAGGATCCTAATCTCTTGACCTGCAAATTGTTATGGGAAAAAAAAATATGCAGATGTTAACTTGGAAAATATGGATAATAATTAGATGATTCAGATACTCCAACCTTGATAGTTTGTTTTGGGGTGCACTGTGGGTTTATGGTTGGTGCTTTAGGAACCCCTGGTTTAGGTAAGGGTGTTGGATTCTTTTCTTCTTCTTCTTCTTTTTTCTTTTTTCTTTTCTTTTTTTTTTTTTTTTTTTTTTTTTTTTGGCACAAGTAGAAAGTTTGATCCAATCGTAACACGTAACCCTTTAAAATGTGTTCCGAGTCAGTTGTTCTAGAAACACGTTTATTCTCCAGTCGATTCCCTTCGGTCCTAGCTTCTCTACTGGCTAGTGAAGCATGAATGTACTAATCTGGATGCATCAATATACTAATTCCTCTTAGTTAATGGGCCAGGTTTCCTATCACCCATGGCTCATTGAAGTATTCTCACTACAGGAAGCTAACAAGTGGCGTGCAACATGTATCATCTTTATCATAATAGATTATCTCGACTATTTGGGGTTTAGAATCTTCTTTCTCCAATCATTAATATGGCCATATCATTAGTAAATGAACAAATTTTAGTATCCCTGTCATCACCTCGGTCCTTTTAGGTCTTCCTTTCATCCACTTTTCAAGCTCTCCAAAATTGGTCATAAAATTTATTCGTTGAAAATATTTCAGGACAAGATACTCTTGCAAATTTGTATCTTTGTACGGTATGTTGGCACATGTAGCAGATGGTTGTTGTAGCAGAAAAGCATTTTCTTGACATAGTGATTGTAATTTCCTTATTATAACATCAAGTGAAAATTTGGGGTGCCCGAGGAAGTTTTGGTGATTATATAAGTCTTAGTATTAACGGTTATTTGTGAGGCTGGTTATGCTTATGCCCTACTGTGCATTTGATGACACAATGCACTTTCATTTCAGGTCGTGGTTACTTGAAATCATGTTATTATTATGTCCTCATGCTTTGACTAAAAGCAAGTGGGATGCATACTTCAGTTATCCAGAGGATCCTGGTTTTAGGCTTTTGCATTTTAGAAGTTTATGGATAACTCTGAAGCTGATGATGAGTCAGAGGATCCTGGAGCTCTAGTTGTCATTGGTTGTTTGCGTTCCATAAGCACAATTCTTGAATCTGTGAGCCGGATTCCCCATCTTTTTATACAAATTGAGCCCATTTTATTGCCTTTAATGAGAAGGATGTTAACTACAGATAGACAAGGTATATAGGCTACTCTGAGATCTCATTTCCAATTGTGTAGTTCTTGAATTGTCTAAACTTTTTTACTTCTTCAATTGTTTCATTTTTCACATTATTTATGAAAACTTGACTTGGTTGTTGATGTTTTAACGTTTATTTTGCCCGACCAATAGCAATCCTTACTTACCTTCTGATAGTTGCAGACTTGTGTTCATGGTCTGTGCATTTACACTAGGATCATCATTCAATAGTTGGTTCTATTGGAATACGGCAGCTTCCTCGTTCTTGTTTTCTTTTCTTCAAGTTTTATCATGGTTTTAGTTTAAGAGCATTGTTACTTGCTAATGCCTATCTATTTAAAATTCATCCGTTATTTTTTATCAACTCAAAAATTACTTACTAGTTTATCAAATTGTCTATTTAGTCGCGATTATTAGTATGCCTTTAATACTGTATGCTAGTTGGTTCGGGCTATTGAGCTTGGGATGCTTGGAACTACCTCACTGATTTGTACTGTATTTGTTTAGGATGTTATGTCATGATTTTCCAATCAATCATATCTAATGCCATTTCTTGATTTGAATTATGATTGGAATGAATAATTGATTCATTGGAATGTTTGAGTGGATATGAATCGTAAAGAGTGATGTGTGACTAAGTGTAACAAAACTTTAAAGTTTGTTCCCTTTCCTTATGTTCTAATTAAATTGTAATCACTTTCCTGGATTAGAACAACTCATCCTTGCTTACTATGGCATAAGTACATGCCTGTCTTGATCATCCAAATAGATTCTGCTTACACATGGAAAGGCTACCCTTTTCCTTGAGACATTTAGTTGCCTAGGTACCATCATTCTGCTTACACATGGAAAGGCTACCCTTTTCATGAGAGCTAAAGCCATTTCCATTATGGATGATGCGGGGTTTTACTTTTATATAAAGATAAAATAAAGTGGGGAAGTAGGGAAGTGTTTCCTATCTTTGTGCACGCTCGCGTGTTTTCTTAGTAGGTAGGAATCCTCCAATTGGAGTCCCATTCCTGCTTGAAGACCCCATCTTGCTCCTGCCACCAAGCATTGCTATCATGATTCTACCAATTCTACCTTTAACTTCAGTAGATTTATGGAATCTAGATGTCATTAAGCATCTAAATCCTTAGAAATAGAGTCGCTAAATAAGTTTATTCTGTGTAATAAGTTGTCGTCACCATCATAGCCTTTTCCAAGCTGTTTGGGGTTGTCTTTATAACTCATATTTTACATTAAGTAGAAACCTTAGGTTTTTTTTTTTTTGGTAAAAATAGGTTGAATAGCATATGAAACAGTTGATACATACCAAATCAATTGCAATCCCCAATAGATTTGATGGATAATCATCTGAATATCTTTTTTTCCCCCTATTTGCGAATGAGTTTTTTTAGCTAATGTTAGGATGCGGGATCACCAATCTCACTAATTGGAGCCTACATAAAGAGATGGTCTGATGATAGGAATTATCTACGTTTTGTTCTGGATGCTATGTTTAATGGGCCACTGTAAGAAACTTTTATTGAAATCATCACCATGTGTAGATGAATCATGAATGTAGGGCATTCAAATGAAAATTTTCAACCATACAACACAAAATGAAATGGTCTGGGATCATCCTTGAAGTTTGATTATTAAATGCATGCCAGTGCTGATCTTAAGCATGAAGGAAAGCAAATAGAAAGATAGGTCGGTTATTGTATTTCCGCATAGCTCTTACAAAACCAAGGAATGGGTGTGACCATTACTCGAGGTAAAAGTCAAACACTGCTATGAATTTTCTCAACTCTTTGCCATTATACAGAATTCACAACATCATGGACTAGAAATGAAATGCAATTGCAATTTAAGAGCCACTTCCTCATATGATTACTAGGCAACACAATATCATTTGATAATTTCCATTGATTGATCTGAATGTTCATAATTTAGTTTAATTGTGTATCCAAACAAGCTATTGATCTTTTAATTGAGATAGTATTGTTCTATGAATACCTGTTGAGCAAGAACTTAGATTTCTTCATCTTTGGTTTGTCTATATAACCATAAGAAACTTTCAAATCAAGCTTATGTTTGGATTAACATGACTAATGATTTGATACATTTGGATGGAAACATGAAGATGAAAAATGAAGCAAGTTGTTAGATTGGAAGAAGCACTTCAACATCATCTTAGGGATCAATGGAGGCCTTTTATATCTTCACCAAGATTTGAGGTTGATACTTATGGTGGTGGATCTACATGCAAATACTATCTACTCTTTGTTATAATTACTCAATTCAAATATAGAATTATAACCCCCCACCCCCCTCCCCTCCCCCCCCCCCCCCCCCCCCCCCCCCCCCCAAAAAAAAAAAAAAAAAAAGAAGAAAGATTTATTATGAAAATCAATGGCAGAAAATTAAGGATTTGGTTTGGCCACACAAACGCTAATTGAAATGAGAAAAAATGGCTGTTTTCATCCATAAATTAAGTTATTAAGAAAGCTCATCATTTTTTTTCTTTAATTAGGGTTGAATCTTCTCTTTTGATCTACTTTGACTAGTTGGAAATTCAATCGCCCATCCCTCCATTCTCACCGTCTAGAAAGGTGGCAATCCTGTGACCGGAGAACTACACCAGCATCTCATTTTATCAAGTATCTCATTTCTTTGTAGCTGCATTTCTTTTCAATTGTTAGAATGCCAATTGCCAGCGTAAATCAAGATTCGTAATTGTTCATCAGGTGGGCCACACGAAGGATGCAGTCCAACTAAAAAATTAGGCTAGTTTACATTTCAAGTGGGTTATACCGGCACGGAAAATGGACAGTTAAAAATGAATAAGAATCTGACATGTTTTATTATACACATTGTATATAGGTTTTTTTGCAGGCATTTGTTTTTAAAGTAATATATTTATCATATATCTGTTTGGTATTCACTAGAATTGATAAAATTTTATCTTTAACAATTTTATTATTATATGCTTTCTTATTGCAATACAGGTTGCTGCAACTCCCATGGCAATTTCACCAGTGAAATCCGTGAAGAAGGGTTCGTACTTTTTGTGCCCGTTATATTTATTTTTCTGTTAATTTTTATTATTGAGAATTAGTTAGAGCATTAAGTTTGGCGATTTTTAGGAAAGAGGTATCTAGAGGAGTCCTATTGAGAAACAATTTGCTGACAAAAAGCTAAAGAGAGAAGTAGAGAAAACAGTCGAGAAGCAGAAGAGTGGTAAGAAGTCAGAAGCTTCTTTTGAGGTGGCACAAAACAAGAAGCCTAAAACCAGCAGTTCTAAGGATGTATCTTCGTTTGAGTCAGAAAAAGAGGTTTGATCGATTGAAGCAGATTGTGTTTTCCTTTATGCCAAAGTAGATGTTCTATGCTTTGGGGGCTTTTTGATGAGGGAAAGAAAATGTTCAGTAGTATTTTTCTCTCACTGTTGGGTTTGCCCTGCAAATACAATAACTTAGCAACAACTTGTGGTTTTGTGGTTTGTAGCATGAAACAAACATTGTATTTGATTGAATGAATGAATGATTGACTGACTATGCACATATGTATGAATGGGTTAAAATAAACGATTTAGCCTTAGTTATTAATAAGTGACGTTAAAAAGTGAATTTAGACTTAGTTGATGCCAACAAAGTCTAAATCTATCTTTAGTCTCATTTTTGCCTCGGTTACGTAAACTGAGACTACAAATCCCATGGCTAGTGGCTTTAGCCTCGGTTGTTGAGAACCGTGGTTAAAAATAGATTTAGCTTCAATTGGAGGCAACCGAGGATAAATTTGGATTTAGTCTCGGTTGGAAATAATGGAGGCTAAAAATAGATTTAGCTTCACTTGAAAAACCGAGGTTATAAGCCGTTTTAGCCTCAGTTGCTAAAACTGAGGCTAACGCCTTTAGCCACGGGGGTTTCAACCTCAGTTTGGATAACTGAGGTAAAACTGAGGCTAAAGGCTTTAGCCTCAGTTTTTAACCTTTTTAGCCATAGTTTTGAACTGAGGCTACAGCCCCATTTTATTGTAGTGAAGACTCATTCCTCACATCAAGAGACAAGATCAATGCCTCTGTGTCACTCTCCTCAGATAGATTCATTGAATCCTTCCCGCCTTGAGAGCTTCCTTCTTGTTTCATATGCGCCTTGCAATCATGTTTCATGTGCCCCTTCTTCCAATAATGTCAACACTCGTCTTTATCTTTCGATCCCTTCATTACAGGAAATTGCTCTTTTATCAACGACATAATTTGTCATTATTTTATCTTTTTTCATCAGTAATGATTATTACCAATGAAATATGTCGTCGCTAAGATTGTCGCAATAAGATCGTGTCTAAAGGAATTTCTTGACTAAATATGACTTCATCGGCAATGATAAAATAAATACCGACGACTAAAATCTTTAACCAAAGATATTACTTTTAGTAGTAAAAAATAATATATTTCGTCAATAAACACATCTTATACTGACAAATATCTTCATCGGTAAAATTGTAGATAGACGACATTACCGATGAGTACGTTCATCGAAAAACAATAATACTGACGAGTATGTTCGTCAGCATAAGCCCGAATAAACGACATTATCGACGAGTACGTTCGTCGCTAAAACAATTATACCGACGAGTAAGTTCGTCGGCATAAGCCCGCTATTACCCATGAAATAATTCATCGGTATATCTCATATATAGATCGTTGGTATAAAGTTTTGTATTAATTTGTACCTACAAAATATTTAATCGATATAAGTTTTCAACCTACTATTACCAACGGAATATTTCATCTGTAATAGTTTGTTTCGTACTGGTTTTATTTATTTTCAAAATTCAGGAAAAAATTCCTGATATATACCTGTAAATACACCTGTTACAATACATTTTCATCATATTCACATCCACATCCACATCCATCCAAACAAAAACTACATCCATCAAAGCACAAACCACATCCATCCATACACAAACAATCTTATCCACATCCACATACAACCCACATTCATCCATGCACAAATACATATAAGTTTAACATTCGTATATAAAAATTGAATTAGTCCTATCCACATCCACATACAACCCACATTCATCCATGCACAAATACATATAAGTTTAACATTCGTATACAAAAATTGAATTAGTAGGAAGATAAATACCTTACAAGCTCCCGGAGAAATACTTCCTTGTGGCTATACAGACTGTGAACTATTAAGTCCAAAAGGTGGCTGACCTGCATAATTAAGAAACCATGAGAACAATCAATCAGATATAAACAAAGGCAACAAAAGAGGGGGAACATCCAAATACTTCTAATGGCACAAATTATCAGACAATCTTTCAAAGAGAAATGAAATAAAATCAGCTAAAAGGGCGATCAACTAATAGCCAAAAACTATCACATAAAATTCTTGAAATAAATAGTAAAAAAACAAAGATCTGTCATAGAGCCAGTTCGCAGAAACAAAAATAAAATAAAATACAAAAAGAAGAGAAAAGGAAATCCTTCTGTAATAGCAACAACAACGATGATGATAATGAACACATAAAGTAGTGCTTTAAAAATAGGACCAGGATTCAACCCATTTTTTTATGGGCAGTTTAGTCCAACGAATGGTCAATGAGTCAGACCTGGTCTAACTTATTTCAACCCGCTTAACCCAAACTAAATAATTCCCTTTAGTTTTAATAAAGCGGTAGTATCAATTAGAAAAGAATAATTTTATTTATTTATTTATTTTTAAAAAGAGCACCACTAACTCATTTAGTAAACATCCATTTTCATCGATTCTCCTTACACATGTTATTCCAGTACAAATCCTGAGACATGATTTACAGAACAGAAAGTACCAGTTTCTGTTCTAAGCAATGAGAACACCAGAAAGCTCCATAAATCTTAGCTCCTATCGAACGTAGGTGTTTTGCCAGAGAAATAGCCAATGGACTGGATTTTTTTGTTATGTCAGTTTCAAAAGGTTCCAGGTCAATGCTAGCCAATCTGTTCAAACAAACACAAAGACAAGTAAATGCTCATAGCAAACATAGGCAGGTGGCTCTACATGTATGGGAAGATATTCAAAGTAGGAGGCCTAATTCCTGAGTTCTCTACGTTCATGAAAATATTGATTAGAAGAAGAAAAATAGATCAAAATAAAAAAAGCATCTACTTTTTTCCAGACACAATCATCACACAAGTACCTAAGACTGGAAGAGAGAGAAAATGAAGATATACATTACCATTCTAAGTATCTTATGCATTTGCAGCTCTTGCCATTGAAAAAAAAAAAAAGAAAAGAAAAGAGAGAGAGAGAGAGAGAGGTAAAGCAAAGAAATAGAAAATCTTCCCTGTACTCTTTTTCGGTACATGGATTTGCATGAATTTCATGAGTAGTTTGTTACATGTCACAATCCACAAAAAACACGCAAATGCAGAAAATTAGTGCTATTTGCATATCAAACGGTTAATATTTGTAGCTCAATGTGATGTTTTCATGTTAGCCCATGAGAATGTGCTATGGACCTAATTAACAGTTTAGATCAATGGATTGGACTATCCAAGTGTCCAACTATGAGCACTGGAGCATATGTCTTCTATGTCAAAAGTTCAAAACCTTAGTCATTCCCATGGACTGACAATTCATCCGACGTGTGGCTCAGAGTAAGTTAAGTGTAATCCTACTCAGCACTAGAAGGTAGCATTGAAAAATGAATCTGGATCCTCTGCTTGCCACAAGTAAAAAATTCAATTTTTCTGCATCGTGATTGGTCCATGTGATGGCCTACCATAGGCTTGGAATTACCTCAATTTTATGAGATTGAAAACAAACCAAGAGGAGTTATATGATCCTCTATCTAATGACATGTACAGTGAGCTCATGTTCTGATTTGAAAGCCATGAATACATCATAATTAAGCTCATTTGCATAAAAGTGAACTGATCTACTAATTTATCTTTATTTCAAAATTAGCAAAAGATCATATATCTATAATAAATTTCATCACACAATATTTCAACAAAAAAAAATAACAATAAAAAGGGAAATGAAACGACAAACTGCTACCATAATTTTCTAATCCAAAACAAGCAAAGATAGCAACTAATTCACATCATTTTTTAGCACTGAAAATTAAATCAAGAAAAAAAAAACAACAAGACTGAAGAAACAAGCTAAAATCACATGTAAGCATTAAAAAATAAATAAATAAATAAATAAAAAATAAAATACTGGTGAAACATAGTAGAAATGCAGAACGATCTAAAGGAAAGATGAGAAAGAAAGCTGATCTGTTACCATAAAAACAAATCAAAGGCGATTAGAGAGATAAGTCTTAAGAAAATCCAATGCACTAGGGCTTTATTTGAGGATATTTGACATGGATAGAAAGGGATGGGTGATAGTGATTGTTGAAAGAGTTTTGAAAGCTTTCTAGGGCCAAGTGATTGTTTGATAGTGCATATGCATGCCAGTGAATATCACCCAGAAGACTCTGGAACAAATGAACATAAATAGAAATTATGTTAGAGAGACTCACTTGAGGGAGACAAGATGCAAGCTTTCCAACCCAGTTTGTAGTGGCAACCAAGTAAGGTAGACAGGGAGATGACAAATATAATGGTAGCAATCGAGTCCAAATGTACCATTTCTACTCTCCAAATGTACCATTTCTACTCTCCAAATGAGAAGTTCCTGTTTGGGTGCCCACTTAAAAATGAGTTCTTCTCATTTGAGTGTGCATTTGAAAATTCCTGATATTTGGTGCAACCAAACACACCCTCAATATAATTATGCATTAGAAATCATGATTGTTTGTTATCAAAATTACTTTTAATTTATACATATAAGATTAACTCCAATGAGATTGGCTCATTTTTAAGTGGCATCCAAACAGGCACTATGTTTTCTATTTTGGGTTTTTATATTTTGGTAACAGTGTAGTGGATCATACTCATGCAAAATCCAAGATGGATCTTACATGCATGCTTGTCAATCCAGACTGTCTAAATCATGGGTCCCATCCTAACAGGGGCTCTTTCGCTACCCGTCCCCTTCTTATTCCTATAATCTCACAAATATGAAATTATGAGAAGAGAAATGTCTCTATGGTAGAGGGGACACATCAAATGCACAGTGTTGATGTTCGACACACATTATGATGGGGCCCACAAAACTTACATCGATTCTTAGGTTCTCACGAGTTCAATAAGTTGGGTCACAATTTTGACAAGAATATTTGGCCCATTTTTCATGTCTAGGCATGTCCAACCATACTGACTAAGAAAGAAAAACATCTCCACAACATCAATCCAACTTACGCATGTGCAACCATGCTAACTAAGAAAGAAAAATAGATTATCAACAGAAGAAACATGCTCTTGTTCTAGCACTTACATTGAACTTAGTTGATTTATATATTGAGGTGCACATGATGCCACCAACTTTAAGGCCATTTAAGTAAAGATCATTCGGCCACTTTATTCTAACATCAAGATGTGGCAAACCCTGAAATTAGACCATTTTCACAAGCTAAAGTAAATACTAACGTCATGCCCTAAACCCAGAAATTGGATTCATAGGAATTCCGATCGCCAAATCTGGTGCCGACAGCCTCCGTAGTACCCCATTCTCGGCTCCTGGCAATCATATGTTAGATTCCGAGCCTGAGATCCTACAAGGGGGATTTTCAAAATGATTTTCCTTTTTATAATGGATCATAACCACAAGCATAATCAAGTCACAAAACAACATCACCACATATCAACTATATTAAAAACTTTAAGTACAATGCAAAAAGGAAAATACAGGGTGATTAAAAAGCTCCAAAATAGTTAGATCCGCACTCCTACCTCAGCGCTGCTGCTGTCCAACGCTACCTGCATGCAACTGTCATGCATAAGCTTACAAAAGCTTAGAGGGTGGTGTAAGTGTGTGCACAAGGCAAGTGCCAAGTATATAATATCAGAGTAATGCAGAAACCTACAGTAAGTCCATGAATGCTATTAGTCGTACCAAGGCTATGTGATGCAAGGCATGAATGCTATTGGCCATACTAAGGCTATGTGATGCAAGGCATAAATGCTATCAGCCATACCAAGGCCATGCGATGCGAGACATGAATGCTATCGGCCACACCGATGCAATGCGAGGCTTACATAGCCGAATGTCATATGCGAAATGCAATCCAAGTAAGGCGGTACTCATCAAGTACACATATCAGTACAGTTCCTCTCTGGATATCACCGGGGTCTAATACACTCACATTGACTGCCTCCTCCCTAGCTTCACAGCCAAGTAAGCGAAATAGACCTCACTATCTGCCTGATCAGTAGTCTGTCAATACCTACCCGGCTCATCGATAGCGGACTCATTTGTGAGCTGGTCAAACTCAGCCTAGCTTATAGCCCCCTCACTCAGGTGGTAAGGCCACACCCCCTTCCAACCGACCACGACACAGTGGGAGACGTGGCCTATTGGTATTCGGCACTCAGGCGCTCATGTATCCACTCGGTCTAGATGTTAGAGCATCTCCTGGTACTAAAAAGGTTCTGAGACTTTCACCCAAGGACATCCTAAGTGCCCACAGTGCTAGAATAAAGTATTTTCGGTATCCGATATGGTCATCCACGATGTACCTGTGGAGCCACGACCCTGATGTCGCTAGGGCGTGCAGTGATCAAGTCACAAATATGTGAGATGCATGAATCACACCGTCAAATCATGTATCAATCTAGCGCGTACTACGCGATCATGTGGGGCACTTTGTCTCATAAAGAGTCTCATAAATGGTTTGCCCAATGGCATATGCTATGATCAGTCACCACTCATATCAAGCATACATATGATGCGTATGGTCATGACTCATGGAGTTATACTAGGCATATTATAAAGTAATGAACTATCCTTACAATGCAGATGGACCAAGACGGCCTACACACAACTAGTATGGGCATATTAGTGGGCCCTAGGGAGAGTCGTAATGCGGACGTTTAACCAACATTGCCTCATAATGTGAACATCAAACCAACATTTCTCCCAAGGCATGGCCCGCCATAAAACATCATTACATAAGCCATGGGGAATCACACATTACAATGGACCCTAAGGACATCCTGTTGGGCCTCGACCCATGAGCCTTGGATACATTAAATGGGTTGTATCACATGGGCCTTATATTTGTCAAATGGGCTGCATTAATGGGCCTCACCAATGAGCCTTATGTACATTGCAATGGTCTATAACCCATGGGCCTTAAAATACATCACAATGGGCCTCATAGTATGGGCCCTACATTTATAGAAAAGTGAGCCTCAACGATGGCCTCGTAAACCCTAAGGTGGACCTCAACAATGGGCTATAAATATGGGCTACAAATGCATCAAGATGAGCCTCCATAGATGGCCACAAGTACATCCATATGGGCACCATCACATGGGCCTTAATAAATCAATGGACCACACTAATGGGCCCTACATATACTTCAATTGGGCCATACTAATGGGCCCCATGTATACATCAAATGGGCCCCAACCCATGGGACTTAGAATACATCAAATGGGCCTAATCACATGGGCCTTGTGTATATTAAATGGGCCATACTAATTGGGCCTTGTGTATATCAGATGGACCATGCCAACGGGCCCATATGTGCATCAAATGGGTCACACCCCAAAGCAAGGGGTGATAATAATTTCCACCATTAAATTGCTCAAGGCCCACTATAACATATGTTTCCCATTCAACCTGCTCATAAAGTCACACAGACCTAAATTAAGGGAAAAAAATAATCTTCCTACTAACCCAAAAACTTGTACACTCCCAAAGGATTTTAATGGTAGGCGTTCAATCCTCACCATGCGTTGTGGTCCGCTTGATAAATAGATCTATCTTATTTCTCATCTCATGCCATGAAATGAGCTTTTCAAAATGGTCGGACGGATGGGATGCAACACATGCGTCATGGTGGGTCCCATCAGGACAGAAGGTGTGGATAAAACACATGTAACATGTGGGTTCCACCGTCAACGGTAGTGGACAGCGGTGTAAAACACGTACATCTCCATGGGTTCCACCGTTCAGGGGGTGGACGGTGGTGTAAAACATGTACATCACTGTGGGTTCCACATGGACCCCACCATAATGTATATTTTCCATCCAATCCATTGAGAAGGTCATACAGACCTGGACGAAAAGGAAAAATAAATTTCATTATGATCCAAAACTTCTGTGATACCCAAGAGGGGTTCCAATGGCTGACACTTAATCTCACTATTTTCGGTCGGGTGGGCCACCTGAGTTATGTAAACGGCTGATATTTGGAGGGGACCCACCTCAGGGGGTGGTTCACCTCGTGGATGGCGTGGATACAAAATATACATCATGATGGGGCCCACATACAGGGCCGTGGGTCCCTGCTGGGACGTCGCCCGCATGCGCAGGCACTGCCTGTGCCTCTTGCAGCAGCAGGCCTACTGCATGTTATATATATATATATATATATATATATATATATATATATATATATATATATATATATATATATATATATATATATATATATATATATATATATTTTAGAAAACTAAGATTTCATGGTTTTCCACATGTAAGGCCCACATCGGACAGATCCATCCCAGCTATTAGATTCCACTGCCCATAACCATTCAATCAAGACCAATATTGGGCCTTTTTTAATGTGTAAGAAAAATCTAGGTGGATTTTTCATGAGTGGGACACGCGTATGATGAAGCGACCTCGACACTATGGGCCCTACGTTCCATGATCTACATCATAAATCAAGTGGGTCCCACTACATGTGGGCCCATAAAATTTAAAACCAATGGTGGAGATCCCTTCTCCATGAAATTAAACGGTCTAGATGACCCATATACAAGCTAGGAAGGTAAACATCATGATGGAGTCCATGGAGAATGGCCCCATCATGGAATGATATTGATGATCAAGATGAGCCATCGACCACATCTTAGGGTCCAAAGTGAGATCCATACCATTGATCGGTTGGCCTCACTTGGTCTATCATAAAAGCATGAAAACTAGCCTATAGAAGCACCCACCTAGCGATCTCCTTGGTTCGTTGGAAAGCCTATCTCCTTATGCTTCACTTTGATGGTGGATGATGAGATTTAGATGGCTAGGATGGGGGCTTTGGGATGGGAAAGTGGGCCACCAAAATCACATTTTTCTTTCACTTGGGAAAGCCATGGACGTGCACTCCCTTGGTTGCTTGGAATTGTTGAGAAATGAGAGAGAGAGAGAGAGAGAGAGAGAGAGAGAGAGAGAGAGAGAGTTGTAAGAGTGATGGAGTGATATGAAGTAAGTGATGGGTGAGGTGAGAGGTTGGTTGACTTTAGAGTTTGCTTGACTTGTCGAGAAAGAAAGCATGGGTGCTTTGTACTTGACATGAGAGGTGATTGATAGGATTAATTGATGAGATGGATGGGACATGTTGTAGAGATTCCCTTGGGATTTATAATGTGCGGTGTTTTTCCTTGAACTGAACGTGGGTCCACATCACCTCGACTGGGTATCGGATCAGTGTGTGAGTTGCGACGTTGGAACCGCGGCGATGGTGCGGTCATAATGATACAAGTCTCGGATTAATCCGACTCAAATGTATAGGATACGACTTACGGTCGTGCACAAACGTCGATTACAGGTCGTGGATTGCTGGACTTTCACGGGAAGGATCGCGGGAGTTAACAGAACAGTACGGCTTAGGATACGGGTCTTACAACTAAATTTAAAATATAGAACATGAGATGTAAAATTTAAAACTATATCAAATAAACTAGTGCATGAGCTGGCACAGAAAAACAAAAGGTAACATTTCCATTAGTTAATGGATCAAATTTTGATCATAGACTACACAACAATGAAGCCTCAAAATCATTATTAACTTTTCAAGGCTTTTTCCTACAACGACTATACCAACATTTTCAAGATTTCAACTTCCATAAAACCAACATGCATATAAATTAATAAATAAAAGAAAACTATAGAAGTTGCATTTTGTACCCGACTATTAGTCAATGAAAAGATCTATAATGACAAAAGTATAAATCTTTAACATTTAAAATATAATAATTTAAAGAGGCAGCCTCACACATGACTAGTTAGAAAATAATTTACCATCCACCTAGAGCATAAATTCCAAAGTGTCAAGTGTCTACAGTATCCCACTCATCCAAAAGGTTTGGCCCCCACCACAAAGAATGCTTAACATAAAATTCAATTTCGTCTACTCACTACCCGTAAACTAAGAAAAAAGGACGGTTGAAAACCGTCTCAAAAGACAATAAAGGATGGTTTTAGACCGTCATAAGGGTCGTCTATTTTGAGGCATCGTATTACTTGAAGGACGGTCATGAACCGTCGTTTCTAAGGACATTTAAAGGACGGTTATGGACCATCTGTAAAGAAGGACGGTCATGGACCGTTAATAAATATAGATGTTATAAGGTCTTTGATGAACCTTAAAAGGACTGTTATGAGCACTCTGACGAACCTTAAAAGGACGGTTATGGACCGTCTCAGATTTGAATATTTAGAAAAATATGGATGGCCTAAAGCCGTCAGAAAATTTCTTGTATTAAAAATTAAAAAAAGAAAAGAATCAGCAACAATTTTCTTTTTGCGTCTTTCATCTAATAAAAAATATTCAACTAACAAAACATTACAATTCAGAATCATGAAGAATTGTAGAAACTTCATTCGCTTTTTTTTTTTTCCAAAAAAGTGGGCACAATTTTTTAAAATAAAACTGATCACTAAAATAAAAGTAATGCAAGCAAATAATGTAAAAAAGTGTTTCAATTCAAGTTAATAAAAACAACAACAAAAATTAAATCTTTATAAAAAGGGGCATGTGTTAAAGGGATACATCCTTGATTCTCATGCATGAGAATCTAATGATGATGAGAACAAGAATCGCAACAAAAGGGCCCATATGTCATGCCCCAAACTAGAAAATTGGATTCACATGAATTTCGATTGCCAAATTCGGTGCCGACAGTCTCCGTAGTGCCCCATTCTCAGCTCCTAACAATCATATGCCAGATTCCGATCCTGGAATCATATAAGGAGGATTTTCAGAATGATTTTTTTTTTTTTTTGTAATGGAGCATAACCACAAGCCTAACCAAGTCACAAAGCAATAACATCACATATCACTATATCAAAAACTTTAAGTACAATGTGGAAGGAGAAATACAAGATGATCAAAAAGCTCCAAAATGGTCTGATATACGCTCCTGCCTCAGCGTTGCTGCTGTCCAACAAAACCTGCACGCAACGGTCGTGCATATGCTTACAAAAGCTCAGAGGGTGGTGTAAGTGTGTGCGTAAGGCAAGTACCAAGTATATAATATCAGAGTAATGCGAAAGCTTGCAGTAAGTCCATGAATACAATTAGCCGTACCAAGGCTATGTGATGCAAGGAATGAATGCTGTCGGTCATTCCAAGGCCATGCGATGCGAGACACGAATGTCATCAGCCACACCGATGTAATGCGAGGCCTACATAGTCGAATGTCATATGCGAAATGTAATCCAAGTAAGTCGGTACTCATCATGTACACATATCAGTACAGTTCCTCTCTGGATATCACCGGGGTCTAATACACTTGAAGTGACTGCCACCTCCCTAGTTGTACAGTCAAGCAAGAGGAATAGACCTCACTATCCGTCTGACCAGTAGTCTACCAATACCTACCAGGCTCGTCGATAGCGGACTCATTTGTGAGCTGGTCAAACTCAGCCTAGCTTATAACCCCCTCAGTCAGGTGGATAAGGCCACACCCCCTTCCAACTGACCCCGACACAGTGAGAAACGCAGCCTACTAGTATTCGACACTCGGGTGCTCGTGTATCCACTCGGTCTAGACGTTAGAGCATCTCTTGATACCAAAAAGGTTCTAGGACTTTCACCCAAGGACATCCTAAGTGCCCACAGTACTAAAACAAAGTATTTTTGGTATCCAATACGGCCATCCACGATGTACGTATGGAGCCACGACCCTGATGTCGCTAGGGCGTGCAGTGATCAAGTCACACATATGCGAGATGCATGAATCACGCCGTTAAATCATGCAGTAATCCAGCGCGTACTGCGCGATCATGTGGGCGCTGTGTCTCATAACAAGTTGAGTAAATGGTCTACCCAATGGCATATGCTATAATCAGTCACTACTCATATCAAACATACATATGATACGTATGGGCATGAGTTATGAGATTATACTAAGCATGTTATAAAGTGATGAATATTAACGAGTATTGGCCTATTAATGGGCCCTAAGGAGAGTTACAATGCGGACATTTAACCATCATTGTACTTACAATGTGGACATCAAACCATCATTGTTCCCTAGGCACGGCCCGCCATAAATATCATTACATGAACCATCAGAAATCACACCTTGCAATGGACTCTAAGGACATCCTGTTGGGCCTCGACCCATGGGCCTTGGATACATCAAATGGGCCGCGTCATATGGGCCTTATATAAATCTAGTGGGCCACATCAATGGGCCTTATGTACATTACAATGGGCCATAGCCCTTAGCCTTTGAATACGTCACAATGGGCCTCGTAACATGGGCCATAATTACATCAAGATGGGCTTAATCACATGGGCCTTATGTGTATTAAATGGGCCACACTAATTAGGCCCTACGTATACTTCGAATGATCCATACCAATAGGCCCCATGTATACATCAAATGGGCCCTTAACCAAAAAAGAGTGGTGAAAATGATCTCCACCATTAAAATTCCTAAGGCCCACCATAGCATATATTTCCCATCCAACCTATTTTTAAATTAATATAGCGATAGATGAAGTGAGAAATAATTATCAATTTAATGGAAAGTTACTATGGCCCTTAGAGATTTTTGAACGGTAGGCGTCATTGACCACTACTTATAATAGTGGGGTCCACTTGAACTTAAGGCATGACTTATTTTTACTCTCAAGCCTCAAGATGAGCTTCAAATGGTTGAACGGCTTGGATGCAACACATGCATCATGGTGGGTCCCAAAGATGGATGGATCTGACTCATTCTTTAGCTCATGCCCCAAAATGAGCTCTCAAAATGGATGGACGGTTGGCAGCTCATGCATCATGGTGGGGCCCACTGTCCTTGGACAGTACGAATAAGACACATATATCATAAGGGGGGGGGGGGGGGGGGGGTTCTCATGTGGGGCCCACCATAACATTTATTTTACATCCAAACTGTTGATAGGGTCACACAGACCTGGGTGAGGAGGAAAAATAAATTTCAGCTTGATCCAAAACTTCTGTGGGCCCCAAAAAGGTTTTCAAGGGTAGATATTCAATCACACTGTTTCAAATTGTGTGGGCCACTTGAGTCTCAGACGTGGCTGAAACTTGGAGGGGACCCACTTAAGAAGGGGACCCACCATATGAATGGTTTAGATGAAAAATAAACATCAGGGTGGGGCCCACGACTGGAGCCGTGGGTCTGCCTCCATCCGCCCTCCAGCCGTTGGACGGCATGATAAAACACATACATTATAGTAGGTCCCCACCATCCGCCTGGACAGTGGGATGGAACACGTACATCACTGTGGGCTCCACGTGAGGGCCCACCATAATCTTACTTACCATCCAACCTGTTGATAAGGTCACAAGGACCTGGATGAATAGAAAATACAAATTTCAGATTGATTTAAAACCTCGGTGGGCCCAAAAAGGGTTTCAATGGAAGAGTTCAATCATAGCTGTTTCTTGTGGTGTGGGCCACCTGAGATCTGGAACAAGCTGGTTTTTGGAGTGGGTCCACTTTAGAGAGTAGCCCACCTTGTGAACGGATTAGATGAAAATAAACATCAAGGTGGCTCGTCTGCCTGCTAGCGCTGTTGGCGCGGCCTGCTGTGCCACTGACAACAGTAGCAGCATGCTGCTTTGTTTTAATTTTATTTTTTTAAAAATGTTTTTCAAAGGTTTTTCGGGCATGGGGCCCGCATCAACCAAATCTGCTCCATCCATTGCTCTCTATGGCTCAAGAGAGATTAAAAGATCCCCATATCCATTATATTTCAGCATGTAAGAAGAAACCAAGTGAATTTACATGGTGTAGATCATTGTTTGCTAAGGTATGGCCCACCAAAAAGTTGGATCAGCTTCACCTTTCGGCTCAACGCCTAAAATGAGCTGTTAAATGGGATGGACGGCGTGGATTGAATAAATATAACAAGGTGAGGCCTATGTGAGTGGCCCTTCTCCAATGCTTGAAAAAAAATCTCGTATTTGTGTTTTCTTCCCAGCAATCGTCCAGACGCTGGACGTTTTTGGAGTTAACAACATGTTCAAGGTGGGCCCTATTTAGGTGGGCCGCCACATGATGGATGGTATGAGTACAATACTTATAAGATGGGCCCCACTTTAAGATGGCTTGGGTCAATACATACCTAGTGGTGGGGTCCATCCAAGTGGGCCACACGGCCATTACATCACACAAAAATAAATAAATAAATAAATGAAAAGAGAGGGAGAGAGAGATAGAGTGGGACACGCGTGTGATGGAGGGACCCTGACACTATGGGCCCTCCGTTTCGAGCATCCAATTCATACATCAGGTGGGCCCCATTGCATGTGGACCCATTAAATCACAATTCAACGGTGGAGATCCCTTCTCCACTAAAAATGGACGGTCTAGATGACCTCTATTCAAGCTAGGAAAGTAAACATCATGATGGGGTCCATGGAGAATAGCCCCATCATGGAATGACATTGGTAATCAAGGTGGGCCATCGACCATATCTTAGGGTCCAAAGAGAGATCCATATCATTGATTGGTAGGCCTCACTTGGCACATCATAGAATTATGAAAATCTAGCTTATAGAAACACCCACCTATCGATCTTCTTGGTCCGATGGATAGCCTATCTCCTTACGCTTCACTTTGATGATGGAAGATGAAGAATAGATGGCTAGGATAAGAGATTTGGGATGGGAAGTGGGCCACCAAAATTACACTTTCTCTTGGAAAAACCTTAGATGTGTGATGTTCTTTCTCTTGCTTGGGATGTGTTGAGAAATGAGAGAGAGAGAGAGAGAGAGAGAGAGAGAGAGAGAGAGTTGTAAGAGAGATGAGGGATGGGTGTGATGGGTGAAAGGGTGAGGTGAGTGATGGATGTGGTACTTGACATGTAAGGTGGTGTAAGAGAGAGGGTGAGAAAGAGTTGACTTTGGTAGGTGCTTGGGGATGGGGTGAAGGGTGATGTGTACTTGACATGAAGTGATTGATGGATTGATGGAGTGATTGATTGATGGGATTGATAGGACATGTTGTAGAGATTCTCTTAGGATTGTAAACGCTCGGCATTTTCTCGAAATAAATGCCGGCTTACACCTCTTAGTCAGGGTATCGAATTGGTACATGAGTCGCGGAGTTGGAACCGCGGTGACGGTTCGGTCGCAGTGATACAAGTCTCAGATTAAGCCGACTCAAATGTATAGGATACGACTTACGGTCATGCGCAAATGTCGATTACAGGTCGTGGATTGCCAGAATTCTATGGGAAGGATCGGGGGAGTCGACGGAACAGTACGGTCTAAGATACGGGTCTTACACCATAAATACGGTAATGCTATCCTGCAAAGGAATATGATAGTATTAGATGTTAATGCACTTGATCAGATTACACATAAAGTTCCAAATAGAGTTACAGTTTAGTAAAGGTTTGCAGTGCTATTCATGGATGATAAGGAAGCTTAAAAGAACTCAAAAACTAAGCCTTTTCTTTTCCGTTGCAACAAATTATGTACAATCTTATTGAAACTAAGCAATGAATTAAAAGAGAGTTTAAAAAAATATATAAAAACAACAATAGGTTAAGGTTAGGTATAGGTTTAGGTTTTAGGTTTAGGTTATAGGTTATAGGTTAAAGGTTTAGGTTATAGGTTTTTTTAGGTTAAGGTTATAGGTTTAGGTTTAGGTTAAGGTTTAGGTTTAGGTTATATGTTTAGGTTAAGGTTTAGGTTTAAGTTATATGTTATAGCTTTCGGGAATTGAGAATAGTTTAAGGTTTAGGTTTAGGAAATCAGGTTTGGGTTTTCAAGTTTAGGTTTAAGTTTAGATTAAGGAGTTGATATTAGGATTAGGTGTAGGTTTAGGTTTAGGGATTTGAGAATACATTTAGGTTTTAGGTTTAAGTTTTAGGTTTAGGTTTAGGTTTTAGGTTTAGGTTTTAGGTTTAGGTTTAGGTTATAGGTTTAGGTTATATAGGTTATAGGTTTAGGTTATAAGTGTAGGTTATAGGTTAAGGTTTAGGGAATTGAGTTAAGGTTATAGGTTATAGGTTATACGTTATAGGTTAAGGTTTAGGTTATAGGTTAAGGTTTAGGTTTAGGTTATAGGTTTAGGTTTAGGTTTAGGTTTAGGTTATGGGTTTTGGGATTTGAGAATAGGTTTAGGTTAATGTTGTAGGTTATAGGTTTAGGTTATAAGTTTATGTTAATGTTGTAGGTTATAAGTTTAGGTTTAGGTTTAGGGATTTGAGAATACATTTAGGTTTTATGTTTACGTTTAGGTTTTATGTTTAGGTTATAGGTTTAGGTTTAGGTTATATGTGTAGGTTTAGGTTAGGTTTAGGTTTAGGTTATAGGTTATAGGTTATAAGTTATAGCCTTAGGGAGTTAAAAATAGGTTAAGGTTTAGGGAATTAAGAATTGGTGTTGGTTTAGGTTTAGAAAATCGGGTTCGAGTTCGGGTTTAGGTTTGAGTTTTCATGTTTAGGTTTAGGTTTAGGTTAAGGAGTTGAGATTAGGATTAGGTGTAGTTTTAGGTTTAGGTTATAGGTTTAGGTTTAGGTTAGGTTATAAGTTTAAGTTATAGGTTACAAGTTTAGGTTATAAGTGTAGGTTATAGGTTTAGTTTTATGTTTAGGTTTAGGCTATAGGTTTTGGGATTTTTGGTTAAGGTTTATGTTATAGTTATAGGTTTTGGGAATTGAGAATAAGTTTAGGTTATAAGTATAGGTTTAGGTTTAGGAATTCGGGTTCGGGTTTGAGTTTATGTTCAGGTTTAGGTTTAGGTTATAGGTTATATGTTTAGTTTATAGGTTTAGGGACTTGAGAATAGGTTTAGGTTATAAGTATAGGTTTAGGTTAACGTGTAGGTTAAGGTTTAGGGAATTGAGTTTAAGTTATAGGTGTAGGTTATAACTAATAGGTTTTTGGTTAAGGTTTAGGTTATAGTTATAGTTTTTGGGATTTGAGAATAGATTTAGGTTTAAGAATTCAGGTTCGGGTTTGGGTTCAGGTTTATGTTTGGGTTTTTAAGTTTAGGTTTATGTTTAGGTTAAGGAGTTGAGATTAGGGTTAGGTGTAGTTTTAGGTTTAGGTTATAAGTTTAGGTTAAGGTTAGGTTATAGGTTACAAGTTTAGGTTATAAGTGTAGGTTATAGGTTTAGTTTTATGTTTAGGTTTAGGTTATCGTTATAGGTTTTGGGATTTGAGAATAGGTTTAGGTTATAGGTTATAGGTTTTTGGTTAAGGTTTTGGGATTTAAGAATTGGTTTAGGTTTTAAGTATAGGTTTGGTTTAGGAATTCGGGTTCAGGTTCGGGTTTATGTTCGAATTTCGGTTTAGGTTATAGGTTTAGGTTATAGGTTTTGGGACTTCAGAATCGGTTTAGGTTATAAGTATAGGTTTAGTTTAGGGTGTAAGGAATTGAGTTTAGGCCATAGGTTTAAGTTATAGGTAATAGGTTTTTGGTTAAGGTTTAGGTTATAGTCATAGGTTTTAGGATTTGAGAATAGGTTTAGGTTATAAGTATAGGTTTAGGTTTAGAAATTCAGGTTCGGGTTCGGGTTCAGGTTATAGTTTGGGTTTTCAAGTTTAGTTTTAGGTTTAGGTTAGGGAGTTGAGATTAGGAATAGGTGTAGGTTTAGGTTTAGGGATTTGAGAATACCTTAAGGTTTAGGTTTAAGAAATCGGGTTCAGGTTCAGGATCGGGTTTATGTTTGGGTTTTAGGCTTAGGTTTTAGGTTTAGATTATAGTTAGGTTATAAGTGTAGGTTATAGGTTAAGGTTTAGGTTAGGTTATGGGTTAAGGTTTAGGGAATTACGTTTAGGTTATAGGTTATAGGTTATAGGTTAAGGTTTAGGGAATTGAGTTTATATTATAGGTTATAGGTTAAGGTTTAGGGAATTAAGTTTAGGTTATAGGTTATAGGTTATAGGTTAAGTTTTAGGTTTAGGTTATAGGTTTTAGGATTTGAGAATAGGTTTAGGTTAAGGTTAGAAGTTTAGGTTAAGGTTATAAGTATAGTTTTAGGTTACAAGTATAGGTTTGGGTTATAGGTTAAGGTTATAAGTTTAGGTTTTAGGATTTGAGAATAGGTAGTTTAAGGTTAGAAGTTTAGGTTAAGTTTATAAGTATAGGTTTAGGTTATAAGCATAGGTTTAGGTTATAGGTTAAGGTTATAGGTTAAGGTTTAGGTTTAGGTTATAGAGGTTTAGGTTTAGGTTATAAGTTATAGGTTTAGGTTTAGGTTTAGGTTATAAGTGTAGGTTATAGGTTTAGGTTTAGGTTATAGGTTATAGGTTTAGGTTATAAGTGTAGGTTATAGGTTTAGGTTTACATTTAGGTTTAGGTTATAGGTTATAGGTTTAGGTTATAAGTGTAGGTTATAGGTTTAGGTTTACATTTAGGTTTAGGTTATAGATTTTGAGATTTTGGTTAAGGTTTAGGTTATAGTTATAGGTTTTGGGATTTGAGAATAGGTTTAAGTTATAGGTTATGTGTTTTTGGTTAAGGTTTAGGTTATAGTTATAGGTTTTAGGATTTGAGAACAGGTTTAGGTTATAAGTATAGGTTTTGGTTTAGGAATTTGGGTTTGGGTTCGGGTTCGGGTTTATGTTCGGGTTTAGGTTATAGGTTTTGGTTTAGGTTATAGGTTATAGGTTTTGGGATTTGAGAATAGGTTTAGGTTATAAGTATAGGTTTAGGTTAGGGTGTAGGTTAAGGTTTAGGGAGTAGAGTTTAGTTATAGGTTTAGGTTTTAGGTTATAGGTTTATGGTTAAGGTTTAGGTTATAGTTATAAGTTTTTAGATTTTAGAATAGGTTTAGGTTAGGTTATAGGTTAATGTTTAGGGAATTGAGTTTAGGTTATAGGTTCTAGTTATAGGTTATATGTTTAGGTTAAGGTTTAGGTTTAGGTTATAGGTTTTGAGATTTGAGAATAGGTTTAGGTTATAAGTATAGGTTTATGTTAGGTTATAGGTTAAAGTTTAGGAAATTGAGTTTAGGTTATAGGTTTAGGTTATAGGTTATAGGTTTAGGTTAAGGTTTAGGTTGTAGTTACAGGTTTTGAGATTTGAGAATAAGTTTAGGTTATAGGTTAAGGGTGTGGTCCCTGTAAATATATATATAAACACGGCCTGTGTGAGACCCAACCCAAGTTCGCATGTGTGCATGTGTGTGTGAGTGTGCATTTCATTTCTTGTGGTCCCGTGGTCCTACCGGTCGAATTTTGACGATCAGTGACTCTCAGATTTTATTTGCAGTCATCCTTGAGTCCGGTCACATAGATCCAACTTAGATCGAGCTGAGACCTATGCCATCTTGTCCACTTCGTCGTCATGGTTCCAACGTCGCATCTCGTGCATAAATCCAATATGTAGATCAAAAGTTGTGTACATTACATTATATGACCATTGATCATGTGGCCCACTTAAGTGGAATGCATGTGGACGACCATCACCCATGACATAAGTCCCCATATACACTACACACACACCACACAAATCCTATGAAAACACCACCCATCTTAACAAACACCACCCAAACCTAGTTGAAAGGCCTAAACATTATAATCTCCTCTCTATGTCATGATGACTTTTCTTACAAAATAGTTATGACATTTTTCTCTCTCTTTATTCTCTCCCTCCCTCTCATTTCCCTCCATTGCTAGAATTTTCAGCAACTTCCCTCCCATCTCCCTCTCTTCTCCAGCCCCTTCTCCCTCTAATCCCTTCCAATCTAACCATTCCCAACTCATCTCCACCATAGGAGGCTTTTCCTTAGAGCCAGAGGATCATTATAGTGTAAGATTGAAGATAGATCTTAAGGTGAGTGATTTTAATTTCTGATTTTCTTTTCTACCCTTGATCTTATTTTTTTCTTCTTAGATGGATCATATGGGACCCACCAATCCATGGTGGGACCCCATTTAACCTCATGGATGTGGCCTTTTGGCCCATCCTACATGCATATCATGAAACATGATGAGGCCATTCTCTATGGGCCCCATCATGATGTATTGTATCATCCACTTTATTTCAAGGGCATCTAGACCCTATATTTCATGTTGGGATGGCATCCCAACCACTCATTCTAATCATAGATCATGCATGCATTGGTATAATGTTGCATGTTGAAGTAACATTGTTGTATGGTTGAGATTGACTCTTGGGAGGGCCCATTAGTGGCGGAGCCCTACCCCTATGGCTGGATTACTCTATTTTCTTCTTCTATTTTCTCTGATGTGTGGATGATGATGTGTGTGTGGCCCATTTAGTGGGCTTAGGATGTCCCAAAATAAATAAAAATAAAAATCCAGTAAGGTGAGACACCCTTACCACCCAACTCCATGATCTTTGGACACCTTAATCAATGCATGCATGTGTACTAGTCTTAGTTTATGATTTAGACTTATATGGGGCCCACTGAGGAAGGCCACACACCCTTTTTATGACTGATATTTTTGAGATATAGGCTGATGTGTCCAACCATGTATTGTTGTCCAAAAATCTAGATTGTTGCATGGACTGTCATGTTCAATCTTTGGCATGAATTTTTGGATCATGATTTTCATTATTTTTCTTATGATTATGGAGTGTAATGAGAAGGTGTGAACCGTACCTTGAGGTATGGTGGGTCATACCTCAGATGGCCCATGAAATGGTACCAAAAAAGGAGGTCCATAGGGGTCGGCAGTCTACCTTATTGGGTTGTCCAGGCCATATGTATGGAGAAAAAACATACACTTCATCTTAGTTTCTCTGAGGGATGGGACACTTTTGTGGACTCTAACTTACTATATTTTATGAATAAAATACTAAACCTCCATTTTTTCTTCCTGGATGAAGTTTGGGCCTGCCTTATTGGGTAAATAATGCATGGACAGTAACATCTCTTCCTAGATAGATTGAAATTCCTAATTTAGTTAAAATATTTATGAGTATCCAAAAATTATAAAATTTTACAGAGAGCTGGTTCACCTATTCTAGGACCCACATACAAAATTTGGGGGTCAATGGATTCCTGTACACACCATGGTGGTGGCTGGACCGGACCACTATAATATGGTGTCCAGATCAGTCTGATTTTCAGGACAGATTTATTTCCTTAAATGAAATAAAGTATTTACAGATGTCCAAAAATTCTAAAATTTTGTAGGAGTGTGGTATACTCATGGTAAGACCCACCTACCAAATATCAGGGACAATAGACCCCTGTACACACTGCGGTAAGGGCCGGACTGGCCCATCACGTTGGGATGTACAGGTCTGTCCGATTTTCTAGACAGAATGTTTTGTTTAAATTAATTAAAATACTTAGTAATATCCAAAAATTCTAAAATTTTTTGAGGGTGTGACCCACCTATAAAAGTATCACTATGTAAAATTTTAACCCTAAATGACCCTATTTGGGCATCCAAAAGAATGGTCCAAGATGGTTGGACTGCTAGATTTTTCTGTTGTGCAGTCCATCATTATGCCTTGATAAAAACCATAATTCAAAATATTTCCTCTTATGGTGGGTCACCTTTTTAGGTTTCCTCTTATTTTATGCATGATGAGAGACCTTCACCCTCAATTCTCAGAATTTTAGAGGCCTTGGACCCACTCTAATGGAGTGCTCAAATTTAGGACAGCAACATGCATTACAGAAATTTATTGTACATTATTGTCCCTTATTATTTTAAAAATTTTGGGCCCCAGCCCATTAGGATTTGTGTATGATTAGTTGGGGACCCATCTCTGATGTTCTAGGGTCCATTAGAGCTATGATTGTGGGGCCCACCATATTGAGGAAATTAGGTATTTATAGCTCCCTTATATTTTAAAATATTCTTGGGCTTAATTAATGCCTTTTTGGGTCTCCATTGATGATTATTTGTGGGACCTAAATATAAACTAGATTTTGAGACTTCTTAGTGGGCCTTGGTTGCTCACTTAGATTGCTAGTTGTTGAGCTGATGTAGTGGTGCCCATTTCACCCAATTTAAACTTATTTTTAAGCCGTGTCTTTGTGCTCATGGGCTGTCCATTAAGTTTAACTGAATGTATGAGTCCTATGGCCATTGAGGCTTGGGCCTCAGGCCTTTATTCCTCTCCTTTGGCCCATGTTGTTGAAGGTAGTATTAGACCCTTTTTCTCATACCTTTTTGTAGGGCTTATGTATGTGGTTTAGATGTGGTCCTTGGGCCTTGCAGCTATATGGATTATGGTTGGTTATGCCTTGGGAAAATGGTGGTTGAATGTCCCTATTATGGACTCCTCTAAGTGTGGTTAAAGACCCACCATAGACTCTGGCTAGGCCCATTTCATCTATTTAGGCTCATATCATTGTTCTCCTTAGTCTCGTGGGCTACCCCAGGTAAATAGGCCCCCACTAGAGGTTATATTCCTTATAAGGAATTGGTTAAGTACTTAGATCCTTCCTAGTTAGGTAGTGAGTTCATCTTTACCCCATTGACACCCCTATTCATTTCATGGCCCACTCTCATACGTATCAAATGCATGCTTGGTTGATGTATGATTGGCCATGGTTGTGCTATTGAGTAGGATATGTTGGTATCTCCCCGAGGGGTGAAGTTTTCCCCTCTAGAGTATAATAGGTGCTTAGGATTGATGCATGGGTGATTGTGTGATCCATGCATCTGACATTGCATAGCATGTGGATATCTGCCCTTGCTTCATCAGGGTTTTTCCTCCACAGGGATATTCATGGATGGCCATATGTGTGGAGACCGAAAATATTAGTTGAGCATACCGGGTGCATAGGATGCCCATGGATGAAATTCTTAAAACTTTCATGGTACTAAAGATCTGCTCCAACGCCGTGACCAGGTGGAATACATGAGTGCATGAGGGCCTTATACCATTAGGCCGTGACTCTCACTATCATGTAGTCAGTTGGATAGGGGTGTGGCCTTACCTGCCCGGTGTGTAGGGGCCATTACTAGGCTAAGTCTGACCAGCTCGTAAGTGGGTCCGCTACCGTCAGGCCTTACTGGTGATTGACTATCCACAGGAGGGTAGTGAGGTCTCTTACACTCGTTTGACTCTGTGAGGTCTGTAGAGCGGCAGTCATTCAGTAGTGTAATGGACCCCGGTGATTTCCTTATGATTGGAAATGTACTTGACTTATGGTTTGGATATGAGCACTGATATTACTTGCATCGCATTAACATTGGTTGTACAAGCCCCTTCATGCATTGCCTTTATATGACATCCAGTACTCATCACATCATATTCATGATAAGCCTCGGTAAGGCTAGTGATTTTCCCATTTAGCATATTTTCCTTCTTACATCTCCTATTATTATTTTGTGCACCATTGTCATAAACTTTCACCACCCTCTAAGCTTCTATAAGCTTATGCACGATTGATGCGTGCAGGAGACTCTAGGCAGGCATCGTAGCTATAGGGCAGAGTGTTAAGTTAAGCTTGAGGACCTGGTGTTGCTGATCTTCCTTTCCTTCTCCTATCATCTTATGTATATCCTTTTGGACCTTCTGAAAGTTGTAAAAGTTCAAATTTATAGTGGATTTTACGATGTATGCCCTTGTTATTCTCAGATATACTTGTTGTGATCTTGGATATGCTCATATTGGTAATGATTACATTGTTATGCAAATCCTCATTGTACGATCCCAGGATCAGAACCTGTCTCAGGAGCCGAGAATGGGGTACTATGGAGGCTGTTATGACCAGAACTGGCCATTGGGTTCCTTGGGATTCCGGTTACCGAGTCTGGGGTGTGATAGCCTATCCAAATGGCCTGGCCACTCCAATGTTGTCCATAGGAAATGAACAGCTTCACCATGGTCATAACAGTGGTTCCTACCTTCCATGGACTCTTGCTCAACATTCGGATAGCTCCGACGCACATCCAGGTCTGCTCCAAAAAATTCGAGCTAATACATAAATACGGCCTGTCCACATGGCTAGGTCACTCTAATGTTGTCCATAGGAAATGGACAACTTCATCATGGTCATAACAATGGTTCTACCTTCCAAGGACCCCCGCGGTTTATGTTTAGGTTTAGGGAATCAGGTTCGGTTTCAAGTTCGGATCGGGTTTAGGTATTCTCTAGTATTATCTACTATTGAACCTAGTATTATCTACTACATACCAGTAACATACAGCCAATATTGGGGCACCATACCATAAGCTATAAGAATTTCATGTCCCCCTAAACAAGGTATCCTCCATTGATAACATAAATATATATTATAAGTTTTTTTATTTTCATTTACATTCGTAAATACATTCACCATCCATCTTAGAAAATTGAAACAAGTACTATCACTCTTCAGTGTAACAAGTAAATATGAATCTTTCTTTACTTGTTGTCACCAACAAAGTTAGTGGAAACCACATCATCTTCAATGTAACCTAAGATCCCTTTCAACAAACAAATAAATGGTTGGAGAAACTGAAAGTAATCTGAAACTGGTTTCCTAACATCCTCATTGTCCATTTCCACATATACAAAGATGAGTTGCAACAGAACCAGAAACCATCACAAATGACAAGGAAGGTGCTTATAGGTTCAGTTTTGGAATGTAGGATGGCATTGACATAGATATATCCTATTAGATTTTTTCATGGGCATTAAAAAGCTACCATTAACAATAAAAAAATACACCAAACCATTGGAACTCAGCTAAGTCAACTCAGGTTTCCACATGTCAAGCACCAATTCCTAACTGCGAATTTATAGGATCTGGGTTCCATTGACCTATCTAAATTAACTCAGGATTCCAAAGGATGGTTTCCAGGTTGACCTAATCTAACAAAGTTTAAAAAAATAAATAAATTTAAAAAAATTGGAACCACCTGCTTTAATTGTAACGTTAACCATTCACTTAAGTTTCTTGATTTGTCAAGCAAGGTTAACCATTCACCTGTTAATCTAAAATATCCACCAAAATTAAATAACTAAATAAAAAGAAAAGGAGAAATTGGGTGCAAGTAAAACACAATACACAAAAACTCCTTGTTGAGCCATTTCATCAAACAGTTTGCATGCATGAAATACAGGATGTATTATATAATGGCCTTTTTAGTTTTTACTAGTGGAGCCATTGTTCGATGACCTAAAATGATGGTCCATGCACCAAAAATGTGAAAAGGGTGTTTTTAATTTATTTTTAAAAAAAACTATTTTTCAAATCCATAAATTCCATACTGATAACAGCAACTTGTAAGATCAAAACACTAATTCCCAAATCCATCGATCTCGCAATAAAACCATCAATAAAAGAAACAAATCAAAAAAAAATTCTTGTAATTCAATCTGACCTAATTCTTCTTCTTTACGAAGATCTCATCTGGCACAACCTTAAGGAGCTTCATTTGCTTTGACTTGGTGATCTTCTTCAACCTTGCCTCTTTCCGTCTCCACCGTAATCAACCCCTGTCACCAATACCCTTCTGACCTGGTCGTCTTCTCTAATCCGATGGAGATGGGCGCTGCCCTGTCTTGTGATGATGGTGATTCCACTGCCGAAGATGAGAAGAATAAGAGAGAGAGAGAGAGAGAGAGAGAGAGAGAGAGAGAGAGATTCAGCTTTGGGAGGGGTTTTTAGGAGTAATGGGCATGGTGAAAACAGAGAGAAATTTTCATTCTCTTGGGCTATCAAAGAATGAGCGCGGATTGGCTAATACCTCATAAAGAGGCAGATATAGGTTGGCTACTCCCCCTGCCACCAGTTTCGTGGCTGGTGGCCGGTGCTCTGTGGGCTGCACCATGATGTATGTATTTCATCCATTCTGTTCATCCATTTTTAAAGATCATTTTATGGATTTATACTAAAAATGAGATGGATATAAATCTCAGGTAGACCTCACCACATGAAAACAATAGTGATTGGATATCCACCATTAAAATCCTCCTAAGGCCCACTATACTATTTATTTGACATCCAATCTATTGATTAGGTCATACAGTCCCAGATGAAGAGAAAAAATAAAGATCAGGTTGATCCAAAACTTTTATGGTCCCCTAAATGTTTTTAATGGTCAACCCTCATTCAACATTATTTGCTGTAATGTGGTCCACTTGGGATTTGGATGGGTGAAAAACTTGGGTTTAACCCATAAAATGATTTGAAAAAATGAATGGATGGTGTGCATCAACTACATGCATTCACGGTGGGCCCACTTGCATTCACGCTTGGAGCTGGGCAACTGTACAGCCGTGTTGCCTGCCTGGATAAGCTCAAGCGGGTCTCGTACATCACACGCAATATAGGTTGAGTAGCCACCAAGACTCCTACTGAACTCATGCCACTAGGTTATGTGGGACCCACCATGATGTATGTTTTTTAACCATACCGTCCATCAATTTGTAGAGAACATTTTAGGCAATGAGACAAAGAATGAGTAAGATTTAGATTTGGAATGGACCCCACCACAAAAAACAGTGGGAAGAGTGACTCTACCATTGAAACCTTCCTAAGGTCCACTATGATGTTTATATGAGATCCAACGTGTTCACAAGTTAAGACAGACATGAAAGAAGTGAAAATACAACTATTAGTTTGATTAGAAACTTCTATGGGCCTCATAAAATTTTAATGGTGGGTGTCACTCTCTCCACTTTTTTCTATGGTGGGGTCCATTTGAGCTTAGTATCTAACTCATTCTTTTTCTCCTACCCTAAATTGATATCTCCAAATAATGGACGGTGCAGATACAACACATATATCATGGTGGATCCCGCAGAACTTGGTCACGTCACTTCGGCAGAGAGTCTAGCTACTAAACCTATCAGTAGCTAATCCGCGTCCCACACGGCTGGTGGTCGGTGCTCTGTGGGCCCCACCATGATGTATGCTTTTCATCCATTCCGTTCATCCATTTTTAATGATAATATCATGGCTTGGTCCAAAAAATTGGAGGAATATAGAATCAGGTGGACTGCACCACATGAAAACAATAGAGATTGGATATCTACCATTAAAATCCTTGTAAGGCCCACTATACTGTTTATTTGACATCCAATACGTGTCGTGGGAAGATGAGCGCCTACACGCCTTAAGCTCTAAGTTGTACAAACGGCTCAAATACGATCAAAGTTACATGGCCCCACCATAACGTTATTTTCCATCTAATCTGTTAATAATTTTAAAAATACATAGATAAAGTTGAAAAATAAATTTTGAATTTATCTTAAACTTCTTTGATCTGAAAAGAGTTTCAATGGTAAACGATCAATCCCCCACTATTTTTTGCAGTGTGGTCCAACTGATCTTTAGATTTGTCTTATTTTTCGGCTCAAGCCTTAAGACAAGCTCCCCAAATGGATGGACGGTTTGGATATAACACATACCAAAAAGGATGTAGATCGACTGCCCAAGAGGATCCCACCATGATGGATTTGGTTCATCCATGCTGTCCATCCATTTCTCAACATAAATTTATCATAAATCTCAAAAAATGAGCATGAACTAAAGCTTGGGTGGACCACACAATGCGAAAAGAATAGTGATTGGATGTCCACCAATAAAAATCTGACTTTCCCTAATAATGATTTGAAAATGTTAATGGATGGCATGGATGCGTAATACATGCATCAAGGTGGCCCCCACAATAACCCAGGTGAATGCATGTGGTTTATCCACACCATCCATCCATTTTACCATATGAGTATGAGCCAAACTATGAGGTAGATCTAAAGTTTGAGTGAACCCCATCACATAAAACAATTGGGATTGAACGCCTACCATTAAAAACTTCTTTAGGCCATAGAAGTTTTCGATCAAGCTAATATTCATTTTTTCCCTTATTTCATGTCTATATTAACTTATAAACAGGTTGGATCTCAAATAAACATCATGGTCAACCTTAAGAAGGTTTCAACAGTGTGTGTCACTATCCTACTCTTTTCTATTGTGGGGTCCACTTGAACTTTGGATCTGCCCCATCAGTCAGATGCACCATTCCACTGTGGCCATAGGTTTAAAAATAAAGTATGAAATTTATTTTTCCTATTCATCCAAGTATTTGGACCACACTACATGAAATGGTGTTGATTGAATATATATCCAACATTAAAAACTTCTCATGGTTGAGCCAAAGTATGAGGAAGATTCAAAGTTTGAGTGGATCCCATCATAAAAAACAGTGGGGATTGAATGCCTACCATTAAAACCTTACTTTGAGCCGTAGAAGTTTTCAACCAAGCTAATATATATGTTTTTCCTTATTCCATGTCTGTATTAACTTATAAACTGGTTGGATCTCAAATAAACATCACGGCAGGCCCTAAGAAGGTTTCAATAGTGGGTGTCACTATCCCACTCTTTTCAGTCAGATGCAGCATTCCATGGTGAGCCACGAGCTTAAAAATAAAGTCAATCCATGACTTGGGTGGGCCACACCACATACTATAGTTGAGAGGGTTACCCTCCCATGAAAACATTCAAAACTCATTTATTGGGCCCACCTAGATGTGGTTCATAGATCCAGCCCAATCATTATGTGTGTCCCACTTGGATGAGGAGTCAGACCAAGTTTCATACACATCCAAAACTCATGTGGGCCCCACCAAATGCTTTTATATGTTTTAGGGATGTCTTCACATAGATGCTATGGCCCACCTGAGTTTCGTATATGACTGATTTTTAGACTTAAAGGGGACACAGCAAATGCATGGTGTTGATGTTCTACACACATCATGGTGGGGCGCACACAGATTAACCTCATGGGAATTTCCCATGAGGTGACCTTATACTACCATTTCACTATTTAGGTAACTCCTTCATGGGTGTTACTCTAACCATGTAGGGCCCACCTTGATATACATCGACACCATCCATATATTTTTTCATCATATTTTAGGATGTGATTTCAAATCATAAGAACTCAATAATCTTAGGTGGGCCATACCAATCAAAATAATGATGAATAACCATTAAAAACCTTTTGAAGGCCACAAAAGTTTTAGATCAATTTGATCTTTATAGTTTACCTTCATCTAGATCTTCTTTATATTATTAACAAGTTGGATTGCAAATAAACATTACTAAAACCTTACGATGGGCTCTTTATAATTTTTAATGGCGAGGTACTATATTATCATTCTTTCCAGTGGTGTGGTCCACTTAAGATTTAAATCTACATAATTTTTTATACCCGACCAGAAATGGGTTGGAGAAACATATGGGCGGTAAGGATATACAACACATCATCAAAATCTCACTTTTGTTATCTAACTTTTCAATTTTTCTTGTCAAAATACAAAATCTAGTTTTCTTTTTTAAAAACTATTTTTTATATATATATAATTTGTCAATTTTTTCACAAATTTGTTTAATTTTTTAAATTTTCTTTTTCAAAATATCATTTTTCTAATCTCACTTTTGTTATATAACTTTTTAATTTTTCATGTCAAAATACAAAATCTAGTTTTCTTTTTTAAAAAATATATATATTTACAATTTGTCAATTTTTTCACAATTTTGTTTAATTTTTAAAATTTTATTTTTCAAAATATCATTTTTTTTTATCAAAATCTTTTTGTTTTTCAAAATTATCAACATTATTCAAAGTTCTTATTTTTTTTTTTCAAAATCTAGATTTTTATAAAATCACAGTTTTTTTTTTTTTTTTTTCAAAATCTAAAATTTTCTTAAACATTGTTAATTATTTTCCTAAGATTCTCAACTTTCTTCTTTTTTTATTCGAAATTCATAATGTTTTTGAACTTCTTAATTTTTGACCTGAGCATTAGAGACGGTTTAGGACCGTCTCTAATGTAGACGGTCTTTGACAGTCTCAAATGACCGCTATAAGACAGCTAAGGAATGTCTCTATTACAAACAGTCTTTGAAAGTTTCAAATGACCGCTATAAGATAGCTAAGGACCATCTCTAATACAGACGGTCTTTGACAGTCTCAAATTACAAGTAAAAGATGGTTAAAGACCATCTCTAATGCGAACGGTCTTTGACTGTCTCAGATGACCGCATATATAACGGTCAAAGACCGTCTTTTATTCCTGACAGTCGATAGTTGTCTTTTATCCGCAGTTAACGACGGATTCTGACCATTGTAAATGGTTTGTGGATGTTCAATATTTTTAAGACAATATTAAGGACAGTCAAGAGCCGTCTAAAATTTTAGAGATGGTTTATAGCCGTCTCTAAACCGTCTTTAAGCCAAGGAATTTTACAGAAAGTCCACAACCGTCTCAAAATCCATCTTTTTTTTCCATTTTTCATGTAGTGACTCATCATGTGGCATACACTAAAGAAAATAATTGGTAGATTACTGCCAATTTCATAATCCTAACAAGACTCATGTGTTGAAGTTTTGTAATCAACAAAACCTCATTTTTGAATTCTTCATTCCCTTGCCCCAAATTCTTGGAAAGCCTTTTCCCTGCTATTTCCTAACCATTCATCAGCTTACCCTGAAAGCAACCATCCAGCAAATTTGGGTTTTAATTACAATCAAGAAGCACATAAATCCATCCATTCTTAAAATGATCATGTAATAGCAAATTTGGTAGTGAAAGTGGTAAAATAAAATAAAATCTAGTTCAGTCAACTAGCCATTTGTACGAAATAGACATATCACATCACACTATTTACCTTAAGATAATCGGGATCTCATAATTCCTGTGTTTAACCATAACCACCATCCACAAACTCATGAATAGTCAAACCGACTATTGTAAGGTGTAGGAAGTAATTAGGCATAACAGGGCATCATATATATAACCTGCACAACATATGTATTCATTTAAATAAAGCACATAAGCTACAGTCATACCACAACTAGGAAAGGTAAACACATCAAACAACCTTATTTACTTCTGTACTCTAACTTGTGATACAGCCAAATCTTTTTCGAAACATGTCTTCCATCATTTTACAACCAACTACATCGAATTAGGCAAGGAATCCTATTAGATTGTGCCAAATACTAGACAAAAAATAGATCTAATCTCCAAACTGAATCTATAGCTTTAAAAACCTAAAGAAACTGTAATAAGATAAGATGGACAAGATCTCTCCATAAACCATGAAAAAACATCATTTTGGGGAAAGAATATGTATGCTCTATCCCCAAACATTGTATGTATGCTCTGTCCCGAAATGGGTCATTTCTTTTCGATGAAATTGGAGTAGCAGAAATCCCTAGATCCCCAATAAATAAATAATAGAAGGTGAAATCCTCAATTCTAAAAATCCTCAGATCCCTAAAATCCTAAAATCCCCAAATCCCTAATTTGTAAAATCAGAAAAACCCTAATTCGGGGTCCACATTTAAATTTGTAAGCCCTAAAATCCCCAAATCCCTAAATGAGAGTCCACATCAAATAAAAAATTCATAAATTATTAAATACCCAAATTCTTAAATCAGCATTAAGATTGAGAGAAAGAGAGAGATACCTCACGTTCGACAAATAGTCATCAACTGACTGAACTAGAGAGGGCGTTCATGGGCAGGGCGTTTGTGGATTGAAGACACACACAAGAAAGGTTAGGGAGACACAGAGAGAGGGGGGGATTATGACGAGAGAGAGAGAGAGGGGATTAGGGTAAGAGAGAGAGAGAGACAGAGAGGGAGAGGATTAGGGCGAGAGAGAGAGAGGAGAGAGGGACGTGGATTAGCTACTGACAGGTTGAGTAGCGAGACTTTCTACTGGAGTGATTTCACGAAGTTTCGTGAGGCCCACTATGATGTATGTGTTGTATCCACACCATCCATCCATTTAGAGATATCATTTTAGGGCGTTATCCAAAGAATGAGGCCGATCTAAAGCTTTAGTAGACCCCATGACTGAAAACAGTGGGGAGAGTGATTCCCACTGTTGAAACCTTCCTAAGGCCGACCATGATGTTTATTTGAAATCCAAACTGTTCACAAGTTAACATAGACATGAAAGAAGGTAAAACACAAGTATCAGCCTGATTGAAAACTTTTATGGGCCTTAGAAGTTTTTAATGGTGGGCATCACTCTCCCCACTCTTTTGTATAGTGTGGTCCACTGGAGGTTTGGATTTGATTCATTCTTTATATATTTCCCTACAATGATCTCTTCAAATTGATGGATGGAGTGGATACAAAGAATGCATTATCATGGGGCCACAAAGCTTAGTGATGTCAATCTCGCTACTCAACCTGTCAATAGTTGATCCTCATCCACAAGAGTGAAGGATTTCCTATGAAAGCCTTTAACAAGAAGTTCCTACGCAAGGATGTTAGGTGGGGCCCACCGAGATGTTTGTGAGAAATCCACCCCGTCCATCTATTTTATGATAGTTTTCATAATTCGTTGGTAAAATGATTCAAAAAATTTGGGCCCACCCCTGCTCTATCAACCCCATCCACTCTGCACATATGTTTTTAAATATACTTATTAGCTACACCAAAAACAAAAATTACAACTCAACATCCATGATCAACCACACAAAGTGAAATAATATGTCCACCGTTCATTTTGTCCGATGATGTATCTATTTCATTGGTAAAAAGCTCCTTTACCGATTATTTTTTTTGTTAGTAAAAAGTTCCTTTTCCGACGATATTATATAACGTCGGTAAAAATAGTCTCTCCGTCATCGGAAAGGACATTAAGGGATCTTTTGCCGACGAACTATTTGGTTCATCGGGAAAAATTACATTTACCGATGAAATAATCGTCAGGAAAATAGTTTTCACCAACGATACATAATGTCGTTGAGAAAAGTTTCCAGGCAGTCTTTGTAAATGGTGGCGGGAACATATTTCGTCATGGTGAGGATATTTTACCTATGAAATATGATATCGTCGGGGAAAGTCATGTTTACTGATGAAATTGATTTCATCGGAAATAAGTTTGTCGGTAAAAGGCCAATTTCTTGTAGTGCTTGGACTTCTTCCTCGACTTAGAATGTCCGTGTTTATTGCCTCCTTTATTCATCTATCTTTCTCTTCCTTCAACGTTTAGAGCATTCCCTGAATCCTCTAAAACTCCTGATGTCTATCTTCTAGATTTTTCACTAAGAATTAGATCGGTCACATCATTGAATTTCAGTTTTGTTGACCCTGAAGAATTGATCACAGCATTCACCAAACCATCCCAGCTGTTTGACAAACTGGACAAGATCAATAACGCCCTGACCTCATCATCAAAAGTGATGCTAACAGATTCTAATTGGCTCGTGAATGTATTGAACTTGTTTAAATGTTCAGCCATGCTTCCACCATCTGACATCTTCATGCTGAATAGATGCTTCATAAGATGAACCTTGTTGAACATTGAGGGTTTTTCATACGTCGTAGCTAGAGCTTGCATCAATTCTTTTGTGGTCTTCACCTCGGATATATTGAAGACAACGCTCTTAGACAAAGAGAGTTGGATCGTTCCTAAAGCTTTCCGATCCAATAAAGACCACTCATCATATGTCATCTTCTCTGGTTTCTTCTCTTTTCCTCCTATAGGAATATAGAGGTCCTTTTAATATAAATAATCCTCCATCTGTATCTTCTAGAAGGTAAAGTTTGAACCATCAAACTTCTCAATTCTAGTCTTCCCTTCTTCCATCATCGCTCCCACTTGAACTAAACCAAAATCTCTGATATCAGTTGTTGCGTAGCACACCAACAATGCTAGTGAACCAAGATCTAATCTCCGATCTCACCCACAAATGATAAACAAGAAGAAATATAATCTAGAAGTAGAATCAAAGCATACAAACAAACCACAAGATAGAATATATGTGAAAAAACCCCAACAAGGGTAACAAACCATGGGTGAAAACTTCCACTATGAAGAAAATGAGATTACAAGCAATATACTAACCTTTTGCCCTTTAATGTATTGAAAAAACCCTTTGCATACACCTTAGAATTTAATAGAATAGCCTTAGGGACCCCTATTTATAGTTTAGGCAACTTCCTTACGCACCTCTGCAAAAGCAACCTCAAATTTATGTAGTCCACACTAAATTCGCGCAAAATATACGTAACCCCAACTAGTCAAGAGGGGTTCTCGATTGGTCAAGCACCATGGTCCAAGAAAAATATCACACGCTGGACTTTGAGTCGAGCGAACCCTTGACTGGTCGAGTGGACCGCTCGACTGGTCGAGCAACACTGTCTAGATGTGGCTCCACATCTCAACACAATTGTACCTAGTTGCTTATAAAAATAGGTTGGGGTCCTGTGGGGGTTGTAAGACATTGAATTTTAGGTATTTTGGACATTATACAGATAGGTTTATTATAGTTGAAACATTTCCTTATTTTTCTCATTATTTATGTTTTTCTAGAATCTAGTCGCATTAACTCATTATCAGCTTGACTAGGTCATTGCAGAATTTCAGCCATTCAAATCCAAATAAGTTTTTGATCATCATGTGGTGCAACTTTGAGAAGAGCTCAGTTTTCACTTGAAAACTTCTACAGATGGCTAGATTTGGAATGGGCACCAAAGACATGCAGTCTTGGATGCCAACTATAGGTTTGGACCACTGACAATATAAACATCAATTTTGGGAAGAGAACTGTTAAAAAGTATATTCTCTAGAGTTTTTAAGCTACCGATATGTTTTATTTATTACTGATACACACACACACACACACACACACACACACACACACACACACACACACACACACATATATGCTCTTTTAGAAGTTAATGACATTCTTTATTAGACACATACTATCCAAATTTTGTAAGTTATGGTTTTTTAGACCCTTATTTTCTCTACTCTGAAAGTGTACATGCAGCATGCATGTAATTCAATTAAGTTCAAACACATTTTAGTTTATTCTTTGTTTTGGGACCCATCTAAGTGGGTTCCTCAACTTAAATGGTGTAATTTTTGTTACATGCTGCATGCAAACCCAGACATGTGTCTAGAGTGGGACACACTTTGATCATGCTTGTGATTAGTAGCAATTGATAGATGAGTTGAAAATTACTAATAATGCACTTCGATGGGTATGGGTACTCAATAAAGCCAAAAAAGAACTTTGGAATGCATAAAGGACTTATCTAAATTCGTAAGGTGGAAGCATTTACAATGTTGCTTTAATATCATTTTAAATTTAGATCACCATTTTAACTAGCTATTCTTTATATCTGATGGTACACATTATTGTTAGCTGGTTGGTACTTAATATCTAATTAGAGCTAGATGTTCTCATAATTAAAATTTCAGCTAAATCTTCACTAGCAAATGTAATGTATTCATTTAGGGATGACACAAAAAAAAAATTGCAAGTTGCTGTTGGTGCTCAAGAAGCTAGGATTTTTCTTCAAGCATACTAACAACCCCTAATGTAATGTCAGGTAGTCCTAGTTCTATGCGTGGAAGTAGTGATAATGGGATCCAGTCTTCAAATTCTAATTACTTAAATAGGTGATACTAAAAATTGGGGCCATGGGATGATTTTCATGAGTTTATGCTTTATATCCATGATATGTTAGATATTGATACTTCTTCATAAATGAGATGATAGTATTGCATTTAAAATTTTTGAGAGTGCAAGAAATCAGGGGGGGTTGTTGTGCAAGAGTTACAATATGGCTTTGATAGGATCATAGTTAACTAAAGTGAATTCCAAGCGTGGAGAACCCAGAAGCCTGCTATCTAACCCTGATTTATAATGAATGACCTTCCAAAGAAAATGGTCTTGCATCCCTAAATCTTCCTGTCACGCCCCAAAACCCGGGAATCGGATTCATAAGAATTTCGAATACCGAATCTGGTGCCGACAGCCTCCGTAGTACCCCATTCTCGGCTCCTAGCATTCATATGCCAGATTCCGATCCTGGGATCCTACAAGGAGGATTTTTTTTTGTACATATAACTAGTAATAAGCATAACCACAAGATTACCCAATTCACAAAGACAACATCATCATCATATATCCACTAATATAATCGTTTGAGTACAATACTGAAAGGGAAATACGTAAATAAAAGTCAAGCTCCAGAAGACCACCGCACGCTCCAAGCTCTGCACTGCTACAACCTAACATTACCTGCACGTATCTATCGTGCATAAGCTTATAGAAAGCTTAGAGGGTGGTGTAAGTGTGTGCACCAGGTAAGTGTCAAATATTCAATACAAAGCCATAATCACACGATACCAAAAAAACTGGTAATCCATAAACCATATAATGTCTAAATAAGCAGGAACACTAACAAGAGTAGGAATTATCAGAGTAAGAAGAAATACTGGCAAGATATAAATCATACGATAACAGAGTAAGCGGAAATATGGACAAGTCTATAAGTTAATCAATATCGAAATACGCAATATAGAACAACTATGCGATAAGGAGTCATAAAGAGCCAAATATCAGATGTCGAGAATACAATGCAATATACAAATCCTGCTAAATCTATCCAGCTCATATGAGTGCAGAAATAGCAACCCAAGATGCCATATGCATGCGGATGTAATGTAATATGCGATGCGAATGAAATAACTATGCTGGAGTGTGAAGTCGGGATGATAGTACGTAGTATCGCAGGCTATGGGGTCCACCACAAGGGACTTCTATCCAAACCAGTCCCATACCTAAATTTGGATAGTCAGGCTCGACATGGTAAACTCCTGATCTCGGGTTGGTCGCGCGCCCAACCGAAATCCTTGCCATAACGAAGGTTCACTACAATTAGTTGCGCACCACCAGCCCGAGTGGATAGTGAATGAATGAATGAATGAGCATGCAACTCCTACTCGATAAGTCCACATATCAGTACGGTTCCTCTCTGAGAAATCACCGGGGTCTATTGCACTCCAAACCAGATTGTCGCCCCATCGCGCGCAACAAGGTGAGTGGAAGAGACCTCACTATCCGCTTACCAATATCAGGCCCGGCTCATCAATAACGGACCCATTCCTCGAGCTGGTTAAACTTAGCTTAGCTTTGCCCCCTCCTCTCGGGCAGGTAAGGCTACACCCCCTTCCAACCGACCACGACACAGTGGAGAGTGCAGCCATCTGGTAATCGGCACTCGGCGCTCATCTACCCACTCGGTCTAGACGTTGGAGCAACCTCTGGAACCAAGAGGGTTTAGGGACTTTCACCCAGGGATATCTATAGCACCCCATGTAGAACAAATTTTCGGTGTCCCATCTGGCCATCCACGATATGCCGGTGGAGGCTACGACCCTGATGTCACTAGGGCATATAGTAATCACAGCACATAATGCGAGATGCATGAGTCATACAATCCAATCATGCATCAATCCTGCGCAAGCCGTGCACTCATGTGAGACAATATCCACCTATCAGGGAGTCTCATAACAACCAGCATTATGACATATGCAATGGTCAATCACATCTCATAACAGACATGCAGATGATGCATATGGGCATGGATCATGATGTTATGCAGTCACATACACATAATCGGTATCAATAACCGGCATCAATAATCGGCATCGACAATGTGGACATCTAACCAACATTGCCCCAAGGAGTGACCCTCACAGATCCAAATATATAATGGGCCCACAGCCTCACATAAAGGCCTAATATACAACACAATGGGCCTTACTCAAGGGTTACATGTACACAATAGGTGGGCCCTGCTCATGGGCCTAACATACATCACAATGAGCTCTTTCGCCTGACCCTCAAATACATCACAATGAGTCTCATCACCTAGGCATCAATATACATCACATTGAGCCTTAGACACGGGCTGAATACACATCACGTCGGGCCTCAAATACAGGTCGCATGTATATCACATTGGGCTCCGACAATCGGAATTGGCAATGGCCACGACGAATCAAAGTCGGTAATCGGCCCTGGTCGATAATCAGCCTCGATCGATAATCGGCAATCGGCCATCAGAATCGGTACTTGACCATGTCAATCGACACTCGGCCACGATCGGTAATCAGTCACGATAATCGACCTCGATCGATAATCGGTCAACTGGCCATGACAATCAGAATCGACAATGGCCACGATAATCATAATCGGTAATCGGCCACGATAATCGGCCTCGATCGGTAATCAGTCTCGATAATCGGCCTCGACCAGTAATCAGTCTCGATAATCGGCCTCGATCGGTAATCAGTCTCGATAATCAGCCTCGATCGGTAATCGGCCTCGATCGATAATCAGTCACGATAATCGGCCTCGATCGATAATCAACGGATAAACAAAGCGGGGTCCATAAATGATCAGCCGATCAACCATAGTATAAAGATCGGCACTCGGTCATGGTTGTATCGAATCCGATAGCATGGAGCCATCTATCTACGGCGAGTGGGGCCCACTTATTTGGGTTAACCCACTAAGGGAATGATGAGAATGGGCCTAACAAGGCCTAAGGGAAGGTCACAATGTGGACATCTAACCAACATTACTCCCAAGGGGTGGCCTACATAGGGCCAAACATATAGTGGGCACATGGCCTCACATAAAGGCCTAATGTACATCGCAATGGGCCTCATATAAGGGCCTCATACAACTACCATGAGCCGTATCAATGGGTCACACCAACGGGCCTCATATACACAACAGGTGGGCCCTTCTTATGGGCCATAAACACACAATAGGTGGACCCTGCACATGGGTCTTGAATACGTTACATGGGCCTCACTAAATGAGCCACATATACATCGTATTGGGCCTCGCCCATGGGCCTCGAATACATCACACTGGACCACAACCTATAGGCTTCAAATACACAATAGATGGGCCCTACACATGGGCCTCATACATATCAAGTGGGCTACATCCACAGGCCGCACCAAAGGGCCTCATATGCAATAAGTGGGTCATATTAATGGGTTGAAAATATGTCTCAATGGGCCTCATCATATGGGTCATAAACACATCACATCAAGCCTTGCCCATGGGCCTCAAATACATCACAATGGGCCACAACCTATGGGCTTCAAATACACAATAGATGGGCCCTACACATGGGCCTCATACATATCAAGTGGGCTACATCCACGGGCCGCACCAAAGGGCCTCATATGCAATAAGTGGGTCATATTAATGGGTTGAAAATATGTCTCAATGGGCCTCATCATATGGGTCATAAACACATCACATCAAGCCTTGCCCATGGGCCTCAAATACATCACAATGGGCCACAACCTATGGGCTTTAAATACGCAATAGGTGAGCCCTACACAAGGACCTATATACATCACAGGTGGGCCCTGCACATGGGCTTCAAATATACATCATGATGGGCCTCATGGATGGGCCGCACCAATGAGCCTTATGCACATCAAGTGGACTGCATTAATGGGCCCATTATACACAACAAACAGGCCCTGCACAAGGGCCTCATATGAATCAAATGGGCTGACACGAGCGGGCCAATCAAATAGGCCGATTCAAATGGGCCGGGTCAAATGGGCCAATTTAAATGGGCCGAATCAATGGCCAAATACACATCAAGTGGGCTACATCAATGGGCTGCACTAATGGACGGTCATGGATGTAAAATAGATGAGTGGCGTGAAATACACCACATAAATCAAGTGGGCTCCACGGTACTTGCTAACATCAATTTCTCCGCTATCAAGCAGGTATGAGGTAATCCAGTTAATCCGCATCCACCGTCCATGAGTTGGAAGGTGTGGATGCAATACATTAAATTAAGGTGGGCCTCACAAGGTAGCCCATGATTGGGGCAAAAATAGATGGACAGTGGATCCAACACATGCATCATGGTGGGCTTGCCTAAGGCGGTTCATGATTGGGCCACATAAGTAAGGTGAGCCTCTCAAGATAATGGGGCCCATGGCCCTAATAAAATGAATGAACATGTGGGTATAATACTCACATCGTGGTAGGGCCACTGGGATAAAATCAAATCAAGTCAAACCGTGGCTTATGTGGGCCACACCACACACATCCGTTGAGGGGTACATTCATAATCATTCGTTGGGCCCACCAATCCATAGTTCACAAATCCGACCCATTCATAAGTTAACATATTAATAGACAAACTGGAAACACATATCAGCCTAGTTGGAAAATACTGTGCCCCTTAGAAATTTTGAACGGTGAAAGTCACTGTCTCCACTATTTTCAAGGGTGGGGTTTACTTGAACTATAAATCTGTCTCATTCTTTCCTCATGCCATGAAAAAATGAGTTTTTAAGGTGGCTGAACAGATTGGATGCAGCACATGCATCATGGTGGGGTCCACATGAAGTCCCACCATCACATATATATATATAATATTTATATGTACAATGTAATACATATATGTATATATATATATATATATATATATATATATATATATATATATATATACACACACACACACACAGGTGCACCCACACGCACGCTCACATGCACGCATGCACACACGCACATGTGGGTGGGTTCCACCGTCCACCTGGACAGTGGAAACATAACACAAACACCACTGTTGGCTCCACCGTCCGCCTGGACGGTGGGAGACAAACACATACTTCACTGTGGGGCCCACCATGATTCTTATATGCCATCCAATCCATCCATAAGGTCACGCAGACCTGGATGAAGAGTAAAAAACAAATTTCATCTTGATCTAAAACCCTTGTGGACCCAAAAAGGGATTCAATGGAAGATAGTCAGCCCCACTATTTCCTGTGATGTGGGCTACCTGAGCTTTGGGTGGGACTGATCTCTGTAGGGGGCCCACTTCATGGAGGGGCCCACAAAATGAAAGGGTTGGATGACATACACGCATTAAGGTGGGGCCCACGGCTAGGGGCCGTGGGACCGGCTCGTCTGCCCACAGCGCGCAGGACGCCCGCGTCCTCCCTCTCTCTGACACCAGCAGCAGCAGCAATGCTGCTGTTGTTTTTTTTTTATTTTATTTTTTTGCTTTGTTGAGGTTTCTCATGGGTGGGGCCCGCATCGGGGGAATCCGACCCTGCCATATGATTCTACAGCCCCTGATCGACAAAATGAGACCAATATAGGATATATTTTTGATGAATAAGAGAATTAATGTACGTTTTAATGGTAATACCAATATTTCTTATGGTATGGCCCGCTCGATTATCATATTGGACTCATATTTCGGCTCAACGCCTAAAATTAGTTGAGCAATGGAATGAATGGCGTGGATTATCTACATACATCAAGGTGGGGCCAGCAGGAGCGGCCCACCCCAAATATTTAAAAGAGATTTCCCTTTTTTTTTTGTTAGCTGTTGGAACCCGCCCATGCCAATACACGCACTCCAAGTTAGCCACCACGTCCAGCGACCAAGGATGCTGGACGGCGTGGATAAACAAGGCATCCGGGTGGGTCCCATATGGACTTGGCCCACATCTCATCAAGGTGGGTCCCACATAATTTGGCCCACCTGATTTGTATCAATATGATACTTATGTTTTTCCACCATTATAAGGTAGGGATAAGACGTACATCAAGGTGGGATCCATCCGAGTGGGCCACACATCACATAAAATGAGAAAGAGATAGAGAAAGAAGCACTCACAAACGATAAAGATTCGTCCGCCTTTAATCTCATCTTCCTTCTTCCGCCTATAGCCTTTAGAGCTCCAAGGAAATGATTTCAACGGTCTAGATGATCTTTGGATGATGGGGATGGGAGGTGGGAAGTGGGCCACATCTAGCTCCTCCATGGAAGCTTGGACGGTTGCTCTCATGGTGTTTTTGGGAGAGATGAGAGAGATGAGAGAGAGTGATGTAAGAAGTGATGGGAGAGAGTGGTATGTTGTAAGGTGAGGTATGGGTTGAGTTGAAAATTTGAAAAAGAGGAATGGGTAGGAGAGAGAGTTGACTTTGGGTTGCTTTTTGGGTAATGTGACATGTACTTGATTGATTTGACATATTGTTGAGATTCTCTCGGTATTTGCAACGTGCGGCGTTTTCTCGAATTAAACGTGGACCCATATCTCCTGGCCTGGGTATCGCCTCGGCGCGCGAGACGCGGCACCGGAATCGCGGTGACGACGCAGTCGCTAGGGTACAAGTCTTGGGTTGAGTCGACTCGGGTTAACGGCGTGTGAATTAGGGTCGTGCGCAAATGCCGGTTAAGGGTCGAGGTTGCTGGGATTCGATTGGGAAGACCGCGGAAGTCCACCGAATGATACGGTCAAGGATACGGGTCTTACACTTCCCCAAAGCCTAATTACTTAGATTTTCATTTACTTTATATTTGATAATGACCTTGGTATGTTTAACATGGATACCTCTAAGAACTTATGGTGGTATTGAAATTTTGCTCATCTTACCTCACATTTTGTTGTAAGAGTTATTTTCATGACCCAATATTGGTATTTCTTCTGTAATTAATCAATGCCTGTTTCTTTCTACTGTAACAGGGTTGCGGGAATTGTTCTCCCAAATAGATGGAAACCATCCAGTTCTAAGGATCTCAGTGATGGTCAATATGACTTCAAATTCTGATCCTTCCAAGAAGGATCAGAAATCACAAGAGGCTACACTTCTTCCTAGCCCATCTGTGGATGAAATAAATGTTGCCAATAAAAACTTAATGACGGATGGAGAGTTTTAGATTATTGGGCCTGAACAAGAGGTTTGTGTTTTGCCTCTCTCACATTGCTTGGAATTTTTCATTGTTTGAATGTAGATTTCATTCATATTGCACGCACACATAGTTAGGCTTAAGAGTGTTGTCAAGTAGGCAGGTTGGTTATATTTACTCTAGAGCCTTTCTATTCAGTCCATTTGACATGAGATCCTCATTTCTGCAATCCAATGATCTTCTAATCATAGTTTTATTTGTTAGCTGAAGTTATGGATGAGGTGCCTATAGATGAAATTGATTTGTCATGGTTTTCTGGCAATTTACGACAGGATGACAGTGATAATGGTCATGACTATTGGAGTATATCCGATGGCAACAACTTCAGAGTCCGTAGCCAACATTATTTATCTGACAAAAGCAAGGTCGTTTAATGCTTTCTTTAATACCAGTGAATATTCTTTTTCTCCAGCTTTCCATCATTATTTAACTACACAAATGTGGCCAATGGGAAGCTCGTATGGGGCAGTTCCTTGGTAAATCCCTGGATCCAATTCATCTTTATAGACAATCATCTCTTAGATGTAGATTTTTTTGGTGCATGGTTCAGTGTCATCATCTTGAACATGAAATTGGGTTTTGGAACTTGTAGCCAGGGTCTTTTAGCTCCTCTACATTTTTTTTTGTTGATTATCACAATATTTTAGCTTCTTTTCTTTCTTTCTTTCTTTCTTTTTTACTCACTTTCACGAGGCAAATTTCCAGATCTTGCAGACCTTGAACATGTTAGCTTCCTTGAATTTTCCTGTTTTTTTCTTTACATAGTTTCCTGTGGCCCCACATATCTAGGTCTCATCTTTTTGTGCAGGGCAAAAATCTGATATTTTCTTTTCTTTTTGTGCAGGGTGAGAATCTGATATTTTCTATTTTTACTCTGTATATGGGAGTAACTGTTGATCTACTAATGGCTGGATAGATAAATGTTGGAGTATCTTGGATTCATTAGCTGGGTATTATTGCCTGGATGACTTATGGAAGCAACAGTTAAGAGTTAAGTGGTTCATGTTTACAGGTGGTTGATTTGTTACATGTGTTTCATTTCACTCTTGTTTTGTTTGTTGCATAGACTTTTATCGGTCTTGTTCATATGTATTAGAGATCAAGGAGTTTTATTTGTTTTTATCTCTTATGAAATCATGCAACTTTGATTAATTTATAGTTTATAGCTAATCCAACAGTTCCTTCCATTTTAAGTGAAAAGAAGTGACAAACCATAGTCTATGCAAATTTTCTTTTCTTCACTTGTGTATTCGTTCGAATCTGGTTTGACTTCTAAAGTTTATAGCTAATCTGCACCATTGGACATTGAGTGCTTTATGCTAGTTCCCTATGAGTTATGCTCAATTGTTGTTATTAGGTTTCTTGATTAAAATCAAGGATTTTTATTTCCCTATGAATGTAAGTACATGTGTAGCTATAATCTTGGGCCTTGGATTAAACATTGTGTTTTATCTTTTGAAAAAGTTTCATTTGATTTGACAGAGTATTTGGAATAGCATCCAGAAGCATTAACTAGGGGATTGGGATCTCTAGTTTTAGAAAAAATGCCTTGTTTCAAGATTACCATGCACTCAAAACTTTTAGACAGGTGCTTTTTTTTTTTAATATGTTCCACACTTTGAATTTATTTCTATAAAAGCACCCATCTCTTATGTCCATTTTTTCTTTTGATGTTTGTTCTTTTTAAATAAGCCATAGTTGTTTGTGCAATCAAGACTTGACTCTCATATGAATATTTAGTGCATTCCCAACCAACATCAAGGAGCTCAATGCTCATCAAGAAACTAGGATGTATTTCTTATGGTTGTTTCATTTGATTGTGCTAACTTAAATTTGAATTATCCATAGTTTTCTGCGTCATTTTTGGTCGATTTGTAATTATTAAGGACATTTTTTGTGGCATAGATTATCATATTTCAACTAGAGTAGAGTTTTTGGTGGATCTAAACATACTTTACATGCAAAACTCACATTCTCACTAGAATCACGTGGTATGACTGCGATTCCAACCTATGACTATGCAAGAAAATGTATGAGTTGCAAGATTTCATGACACTCTTGTTTATTTTCTATTCAGTGTAAACATTGGCCTAATTCTTTTAAAAAAAAATTGTATCAGGAAATATCACAAAGGAAGCTAGAACTGTAAGCATGTTTTTCACTATACTAATGTATAATGCTTCAAAGCTTCGGGTGAGTTGGTCCTTTGACTATATAGGAAAATTCTACATCCTCCTTTCTTCATTTGTTTCTTTCTTTTTCTTGAGAGGTAAGCTGAGAGAATCCTGATTAATGTTGAAAACACATTCGAGTGATGATTCTTGAGTCATTTGATTCAGAAGTTTACCAATTCTAAAAGATTCTTGCAACTAAACCATTCATTGGATAGGAATTGTCGTGTTCGCACTTATAGTAGATCATTTCACCATCTTGTTTCTTTTTTAGCATTAACTTTAGAAGTCATTCAATGATTTTCTCATAATAGATGAGTTAATCAAGCTATCCAAGCCCCAATTACTCTTTTCTTCGATATTGAGACTGATCTCCGTCTTCATGTGCATTCCGCTAATTTAAGAGGATCTATACATGTAAAGCCAACAAAGGTACTCTAGATTTCTGATTTTTGAGACTTTTCTCTATATATGATATTCTTAATCTTTTCTACTCTCTCCATTATGATCTAATATTAATTGTCTTCTTCATTAGACTGGTGTACGCAATCTTTCTTGGTACTTATAAATGAAACCTTTGAGACTTCCATTCAAGTATATTGATATTAAATTACATGTTTCAACCTTGTAATTAATGACTTATTTTTTAATTCATTTATTCTATCTTTGTGGAATTTTATTTATTTACTTCTTTTTTTTCCTTATGTGCAGGATTTTAATCAATTGTGCGTAAATTTAAGCCAACAAGCACTACAGCTTTTTGACGCTGGTAGTAGACCTTTTTTTTTGAAAAAAATAAATTATTCAAGACCATTTTCAATTTATTATTGCAAATATTATACTTTTTTATTGTGAAGTAATATAAATTTTGTTTAATATTCAGTTTTAATTGTATTACAACATTTTTTATGTTTCAAATATTAAAAAAAATACAAGTTTTAATTATATATATATATATATATATATATATTAGTGGCCTGTGTTGGGGCCTTTCAAATTCGTAGAAAGAGTTTTATCGGTGCTTATATAGACCTTTTTTGGTGCTTTTCCATGATTAAAAGTGTCTAGGAACCCTCCTTTTGTCGATGCTTGGATGACTTTTGTCGGCGCTTTTTCCAGAAATACTAGTGCCCAACAAAAGCGGCGGTGAGCTTCGAAAAAGGATATATAATTGTCGGTGCTCAGACAAGCATCGGTAAAAGTGTGCTAACGTCGGCAAAATTTTTCTCACACCCCGATTTACCGGCACTTGCCTAGTGCCGGGAAGAGTAACGTCGGCGCTTTTTGGGGATTTTACCGATGCTAAAAAGCACCAGTAAAAGTCCTTCTTCTTGTAGTGTAACCAAGTGGCTACTGGATCATAAATAGGAATTAGCAGCCCTTTTGAGTTAAAAGGACCTAACATTAATAACTAAAAAACCGTACGAGTGGCTCAAGCAACAGGTGAAGGAATGCCTTGTTAAGGAGAAGATCCTTTATTCAATCTATCATCTCAATGTAGGGGTCTTTGGTGCGATCTGTCTTCGCTTAGTAGAAACATCCAAGGTTCATGGGTAATTGCAGGGGACTTCAATGCAGTGGTAGAAATGGAAGAGAGGAGGGGAATCCGAGTTCCTGACAGCTCTAGTATGACGAAATTTGTTGATGCAATCCAAAGTGCTGGTCCTCTAGATGTAAGCTATGTGGGGAACTATTTCACCCGGTGCAACAACTGAGAGGGGAATGCTCGGGTTTGGGCTAGGATCGATAAAGTTCTAATGAACATCAGATGGGCTACCAGGTTCCCTCATTTCAGAGTTAAGCACCTTCCTAGAATCAGGTCTGACCATGCTCCACTACGCTTATCCTTCCCTTCCCAAATCCAGCCCATAGTGAAGCCGTTCAGGTTTCTCAGAATGTGGACGCTCCATGACTCATTCCAACAGTTGATTAAAAAGGCATGGGAAGATGAATGTACTACTGATCCTATGATCAATATCCAACTCAAACTCAAAAAAGCAAAACAACTACTGAAAGTTTGGAACAAAGAGCAGTTTGGTAATATTTTTCATCGCATTCAAAGCGCTAAAGAGGAGCGAGAAATTGTTGACAATAAGTTGTAGGCTGAAACTACGTATGTCCTCATCCAATAAAGTCTAGAAATCAAGAATAAGTTAGATCAGTTGGAGCTAATGAAAGAGGTCTTTTGGAAGAAAAAGTCAAGAAATTCATGGCTAAAAGAAGGTGATAAGAATACTAGTTTCTTCCACACATCGACAAATGAAAAGATTAGAAGATCCTCTATTCAATCTATCATCTCAGAAGATGAAATTGTCATAACGGATCATGAGGAAAATAAGGCGGCGGCTGTGTCATTTTTCCAAGAATTATTCTAGGTGGAAGAAGTCTCATCCATGCCAGAATTTATTCGAAACATCCTGCAACAGCTAGATCAACATGATAACGATGCTTTGTTAATTCCTCCCTCGATGGACGAAGTGTTAACTGCTATCCAATCCATCCCACGGATGGAGCCTCTAGCCCAGACGGATTCTCAGAGTCTTTTTCGCTTCCAGCTGGAAAACTGTTGGAGAGGATATTCACAAAGTTGCGGTCACCCTGATTTTTGAGGCGCCTCTTCTAAGAGCATTCACCACAACCCTTATCTGTCTAATTCCAAAGTCTCCTTCGGCAATCAAATTCTCAGAATTCAAGATAATTAGCCTTTGTAATGTCATGTACAAAATCCTAGTAAAGGTTCTAACTAACAGATTAAGTTCTCTTTTGCCTAAGCTTATTTCATAGGAGTAAGGAGCTTTCGTCCTAGGAAGGTACATTACAGAGAACATTACTCTTGCCCAAGAAGCGATGCACGAGATAGATAGAAAATCTAGGGGAGGAAATATTATCCTCAAGCTTGATCTTGAAAAATCTTACGACCGAGTGAATTGGGACTTCCTCAAGCAAGCTCTACTCAAATTCGAATTCAATGACAGATGTGTGCTGATCTTAGAAGCTTATCGGGGTATTAATTAGTTTTCCATTCTTATCAATGGAGAAGCTACAGGGTTCTTCAAATCATCTAAAGGTCTCCATCAGGGTGACCCTCTATCACCGGCTCTATTCATCATAGTTATGGAAGCTTTCTCTATCAATTTGCAAAAGCTAATGTCTGAAGGGAGTTGTCTACCATTCAAATTCCCGCAGAGCTGCCCACTCATCACTCATGTCTTGTATGCAGATGACATGTTAGTATTCCTGAATGGTAGTCGTCCTTCTCTTAGAGATATGAAGAACTTCCTGCATATCTTCCAAGGAGCGACAAGTCAGAAAATAAATTCCAAAAACAGAAAGACGCAAAAGTTACTGAGATTTGGCAGAGCTAGGGATGGTATGCAATACTTGGGGGCTCCTCTTACGAGAGGAAAGATTAAAATGGCTACTTTTCAGTTCTTGCTAGACAAGGTCAGTAAAAGTATTTCTGGTTAGGCAGCCTGACACATCTCCCAAGTTGGTAGAACTACTTTGATACGCCACATTTTGGGGAGCTTCCCTATTCACATCATGGCTGCATTGCACATACCTAGGCAGGTGATTCAAAGGTTAGAAAGTAATTTTGTTAATTTTTTCTAGGGATGGGCTGAAGGGAAGAAAAAGTTTCATTAGCTTGCTTGGAAGAAAGTTGTCAGACCAAAAAAGGAAGGAGGCTTGGGAATCAGGAACCCTAGGGAGGTCTTGAATGCCTTGCGTATGAAGCTAGCATGGGCTGTCAAACACAGAAACAACTAGGGGCCATAGGTCAAGATGATGCGCGACAAACATGAAAGAGATTTGCAGGACGTCATTCTAGCAATGTTGGAGCGGAATTCATCCCCTATCTGGAAGAAAATTAGGGAGTTTCTTCCAACAATCCAACAACACAGTCAATGGACTGTTGGACACGGTGGTGCAAAACATCTGGAAATATAACTGGTATGGGAAAGGCCCATTACAACAGTTCATAGTCAGATCAATCCCCCAGGAACGAAGGGAACTATAGGTGAAGGATCTTCTTGGAAGAACAGGTCCGTTACCTCCATCTAGGGTGTTCGAGTTCCTTCTGCAACAGATCATTGATGAGATTTTTAAAGGGGGTTTCACTATCACAGATGATGCGCCTGAATGTGTCTGGCCATATGACCCATCGGATTCTTTCACGCTTAATTCAACTTGGAAACTAATCAAAGGTACTTCAAATACAGCGATGTGGGGGTACTGGATCTGGCATAGTTTATTAACCCCAAAGGTGTTGGTGTTCATGTGGAGATTGTTACAATATGCTATCCCCATTGATAGCAGAATCCAAGCTAAGGGCATCATACTGGCATCAAAATGTCATTGTTGTGGGCAGGGTAGTTCTCTCCGTCCTGTCATGGAGACGATTAATCACATATTCCTTGAAGGTCAGCAGGCAGTCCTCATCTTAACTCATTTAGAGGCTTGATGCGTCATCTTCTCTTCATCTCAGATTTCTATTGTAGGCTGGCTCTTACAGTAGTGAAGAGCGGAGGCACTGGGTACCGCATCCCCCCATGTTATATTTTCTCTTCCCCTGTTAATTCTATGGGAGCTGTGGAGGGCTAGAAACGAAGTAACGTTCAGGTATATGGCGATGAACGCCAAAAAATCCATTACTCGAATTAAATGGTGGGCCTCCTAGGTAATTCAAAATTTTTAAGAACCGATCCACCCCTCTGTTTGGCATAGAAACAGTTCCAGCTCCCCTATTAGCTGTTGGTGCTAGTTTTTCCCAATTGTGATCAAGTGGAAGCAACCTACTCCAGGTTGGGTTAAACTAAATGTCGATGGGTCCACAAGGGGCTACTCCAGTATCTTGGGTGGAGGCGGCATATATAGAAAGGATAATGGCACATTTATTTTTGTCTTCTCCATAGGTTATGGTGTTGGTTCAAATAACCTTGCTGAATTGCGCACTATACATGACGTGATGGTGTTATGCTTACAGAAAGGGATGAACAAGGTCCTATTAGAATCGGATTCGAAGATGGTAGCTGACATTCTTGTTGGTAAAGCTGTGTGCCCATGGAGAAGGAAACCATGGGTAACAAGGATCAAAATCTTGAAGCAGTCAAGAACCTTTTCCTTCAATCACATATTCCGCGAAGGTAATGGCCCGGTGGATGGAATGGCGTGGATAGGGAACAGGACACAGTCGACAGCCCTGCATGTTTAATTGTCTTCCCTTCCGATGCAGGTTAAAGGCATGATTTTTCTAGATAAGGTTAGTCCTGGATCGATATGGACCGCTGCATACAACTCATAGCTTGTTTTTCCTGTATAGTGGCATCTTACAATACGTCGCCTTGACCTTTTTGTAGCGGGGTCGACCCGAATGAGTCTCTTGGAGTTGTAAGATGTACATCCAAATCTTTTTGATATATAAATGAAGTTCTTTATTTAAAGGAGAACCACGAGTGCCATTTTCCAGCACTGTCACAAACACGACAATCAGTAACTCGAGTAGAATCTGTATGATCAGCTCCTTCAGCATTTACACGGGAAAAATAAAAATATGAATCAAAGAAGACCTTAAGGCTATGAAAACACAAAATCAATTTGTTAATTACTTTCCAAATTCTCAGGTAACAATCATTTATAAAAAGCTACAAGCATCTAAATTAATCTATGCTTTATATATTTCAGCCCTTGATCATGCCTACATAAAAAACCCTCCATCTGATTCTGAAACCTTTTTCAAAGTCCAAATCTTTTTAAATTATCTACAGGAGCTGTCAAAATAGCAGATTAATATTCAAGGATCACCATCAACATTTCTAAACTCCATGACACTGAGATGGTTAATCCAATTGTACGATAGTACATTATGGACTACATTTCTCCAGTGCACAAGATAGATCAGTTAAAAGCATAAGTAGCACCGCAATCGATCTTTAAGTACAAAACAAGCCTCCATTGGCATAACTCACGCTGCCAGTCTGGCTTTAATAGCACGTCATGAGAAACTGCTAATTGAACAACTATTTAGTAGGGAATTTATTGTCAACATGAAACAAGGTGTCAAAAGAATGGATTCCCAGGGCCTTATACATATGCATCAAAACTTCTCCCAAACTACAGAAATTGCCACATCTATTTAGATTTTGTGTGTGTGAATCGATCAAACATCTTCTCCACTTTTGTTCAAAAGAAATGAAAATCATTTTGCACCTCACTCTTGTGTTTGAGGTATGAATATATATGACATACACATATACATTGGAGAAGGGTGGGAGCACACCACCTATAATTGTATTGATTAAACAAGATTTTAAATTTAACCATGATGAAATCTAAAAGAGAATGCCCTCCACATGACTTACGAAATTTACAAGAATTAGCTAGGGTTGTGCTTTTGAACCTAGGGTAGCCCGAAGTTGTAATCATGTTTGTATAGTCTTTTTTTTCCTTCTTCAATTCAATGGAAGGCTATTTTAGTTTATTTATTTATTTAAAATACAAAAGTCATGAAAATAAAGAGGGGCAAGTCTAAACAACAACAACAACAACAACAACAACAAAAAAAAAAAAGAAAAAAAATGCTGATCTAAAACATTACTTCCACCAAATGTTATCAATGCTAGTGCTCTCCAAGATCAAGCACCCCCCCTCAGCTGTAGCGATATCTGAGTTAGGCATCGATAGTGAGCCATTAGCTTTGCAGATGGGATAAGCCTAAGCTGGGCTGGATTAAGATCAACGTAGATGGGTCATCCCTTAGTAACCTGGGTCCCTCTAGGGGAGGTGGGATCGGTAGGGATTGTGATGAGAAGTTTATTTTTACATTATCATTAGGTTAAGTTTATTTTTTCATTCTCATCAGGTTACAACTTTGGAACTAATTCTCGAGCAGAAATCATGGCAATCTGGGAGGGCCTATCCCATTGCGCAAACTTGGGTATTCTAAGGTGGAGGTTGAGAACGATTCAAAGGCGGTAATAAATATCCTCCAGAAGAACACATCTCCTTCTCGGGCCATGACTTACTGGTGGATCAGGATTAAGAGGTTCTCTGTGGACTTGGAAATTTCCTTCTCCCATATTCCCAGGGAAGTTAATGTTGTGGCAGATGACTTGGCTAAAAGGGGAAGTGATGGCCAAGTTGGGAAGCTCTTCCTTTATGCAGCATAGCTTCCCTAGATTACCAAAGGGTTGCTTTTCCTGGATAGGGTGGAGCTAAGAAATTTGAGGGAATTTTAATTTTCTTAGGATCCTTTTTTTTATTTTCTTTTGATTCTCACGATAGGCAGACCTTGCCCCTTTTTATTGTCAGTTCTGCCCAAAACTTTCGTGTATAGCTTCTGCTATAGCTAAGATGAATATAAAGTTTCCTTTTTTTTTTTTTTTTTTTTAAGAATCTAACAGTCTACATTCAACAAAGAAAAGGCACCCCCTACAATTTTAAGAAGGCAGTTCACCTTTGGTATATCCTATTCTCCTCACCGTTACTCTCAATATGCACAAACAATGCTTTTTGACTTTGCTTTTCTAAAGCAGCTCGCTTTATGGATTATTCTTCAGAGCTCACTCTTGACTTCCCAATTTCATACGAAAGTTTTCATGGAATGCCAGTATGGGGTGATTTGCAGCAATCCTTCTCCACTCTCTTGTCAAATTCAACAATTATGTTCAAAAGCCTGAGATTGGTCCATTGTTTGAATCCATTAAGCATAGCTGTCCCTCAGCTATCATTTTTGTGACCCACTTAAGATTATGGCTAAACTACTTAATGAATTTACTTTTTCCTTCTCTAATAAAACCAAGCACTTAGTCTAGTTAGTAGGAGCACTCTTGGTAGAAGAATAGGTCATTGGATTGATTCCTCATATTGTAAATAATAATAATAATAATAGTAATAATAATAATAATAATTGTTTGGCCAAAACTCACAAAACTCAGGTGGAACCTTCTAGACCCGGGGCTTCTTCTCTCTAGAAAGAGGAAAATCGCAGGAATTTCTATAAAAAAATTCTAAAACCATAAGAGGGGTCAATGGTTTGTTTAGTGGGCTCCATCTAGCTCCAGTTTTTGTTTAACATCTCCCTCTTCTTCTTCAGTCCTTCTACAGAGCTAGAAATTGGGCTCGTTGGAGTTTGCCTGAGTTTGGCAATCTTTTTTTTAAAAAAAAAAAAAAAAAAACTTTTTGGGTTGTGTTTTTGTTATATAATAGGTGAGGCTTGTTGTTTTTTGGTGGAGCCCACCCAAAATTCAAAGTTATAATTTTTCTTTTGGCAATAAAATACATGTGGGGTAATTCCACCTATTTTTTTAAGTGCAGCTATAGGAGTGAGAGAAGCCCTGCGAATGAGGAGCATCTGTCGGTAAGTTTCATCACATTCTTCTTTAATTTTCTGCTTTCATTTTTTGGGAACCCTATATCTAACCAATGAATGTGGTGAATTAACACTATGCATGTTGTTTTAATTTAAGGAGAATTTTTTATAATAAGAATCTATTTTTTTATGCGAGATTCAATATTTTGAGAGATCGGATTTGAGAATTTAGTCACCACGATCTAGGAAAAATTCGAACATATTGAATTGATGAATGGATTGCTCACAATGATCTGTGAAGATGTATAGTTAGTAATAGCTTTTTTCGAAAATAGTTTTAAACTATCAGTTGAAGATGACAGATATTTGGATCTAAGCAATCCTTTGGTTTCCTCAAATTCAACTATGAGAAAAATCATTAGATGGGTTAGACCAATTTCTATAATCAATGGAATCCATCAAAACTAAAGAGGAAGAAGTAAAACCAAAAAATTTTCAAAAATCCGGATCATGTAACTTAACCTATCCAATTTTGGTTGATCGATCAAAGAAGGTTGATTTTTGTCAAGTGACAAAAAATTTAAATTCGAAAAAAACATGGTTCGATTAATCGAACTTGACGTTAGATCGATTGAGTTGACCCTCGAGCAATCTCAATCAATCAAACTCGTTCCACCATAAATTATATTGATCAAAGGTGACCAAAACAACACTCGATCGATCAATCACCGAGAAGGGTTCGATTGATCAAAGGTGGTCAAAACTATCTAAATACTTTTGAAAGTAAATTCAAATTTTATCGATTTATGGTTGATCAATTGAAAGGTCAATCAAGGATCCTCAAGCAGACTCGATCAATTGATTTCATTGATCGACAGTCCCTGTGTCCTCTAAAATTTAAATATAAGAATTTTTGTTCGGTCATCTTACTTGAATTAAAGGTGAACCCCACTTTCTAGAATAATATATTTGAATTATGATATGCTAACTCATCCTAATAAGGATTTGAAACATAATTTTACAAAGCATTCGATTGATTAAAGTATTCGACCCTACCAATAAGTGAGTGAATCCCAATGTGTCTTATGTCTAGATGATTAAAATAGATGACATGATGGTTGAAATTATTTCGATTAATATGCTTGTTATGTTATATTGCTTGTGTTATTCTTACTTTATGATTCATATTTTGAGAGATTCCTGATGTTGATTATGCAAACATGCCATTAATCATTGATAATATGAAAATTTGTTATTTCTCTCAGAGAGAGGTGTTTATATTGACTACAAATGCTAATGCATAGACATTGAGCATGCATTACACGCATCCATCATGATTTCATGCACACATTGTGCCTTAAGTTCCTAAGGGATCTCCTTGGATGGTTACGCTTGGTATATTCGTGTCAAATTCCCATGATAGTGGAAGCCTACTGTAAGACCCGTATTCTAGACCGTACCATTCCGTATGGTTCCGCGGTCCTCCCGGTCAAATTCTGACGACCCGCGATCTGTTATCGGCAGTTGCGCACAACCTTGAGTCATATTCTGTATTCCAGAGTCGGCTCAACCCAAGACCCGTACCCTAGCAACCTCGCCGTCATTGCGGTTTCGATGCCGTGACTCGTGCGCCGAGGCGATACTCTGGTCAGGAGATGTAGGCCAACGTTCAGTGTGAGGAAAACGCCGTGCGTTGCGAAACCCAAGGGAATCTCTACGAGGTGTCACATCAATCCATCAATCCATCAATCCATCACATGTCAAGCACATGTCAAGTACACATCACCTTTCACCCATTCCCAAGAAACCACAAAAGTCAAGAATCTCTTACAAAGCCCATACCTCTCTTACAACAAAAGCCCTCAAAGTCAAAAAGTTCTTACACCTCCCATGCCTTTCTTACACAAATGACCACAAAAGTCAAGATTTTCTTACACACCCATCACTCACCACATCCATCCATCACCCATCTCTCTCTTTATAACTCTCTCTCTCTCTTTTTCTCATTTTCTCAAGCAACCAAAAATAAGAAAAAAATTCATACGTATGAGCCTCTCCCTCTCTTTCAAAACTCCAAGTGTGGCCTACCTTTCCTACCCCATGATCTTCCATCCTAGCCATCCATTTCTCATCTCCTCCATTGAAATCGAAGCTAAGGTGCTAAGGAACCTATAGGAGTAAGAAGATCGGACGGTGGTGCTCCTCTAGATGTAAAAATCTGATTTCTATAGCCTAGATGTTTTCTTTCTTTCATGAGGGAAGTGTAGGACCCACTAATCAATGGTGGAGATCCCACACAATCCCATGGTTGTGGCCTAATGGCCTACCTTATACATGCATGATCCATGCACGGGGCCTTTCTCTATGGGCCCCATCATGGTAGTTTTCTTTCATATCATATTATGTTTGGGTCATCTAGACCTTATAACCATGGTGGAGATGACATCCTCACCATGCATTTTAATTATAGGCCATGCATGTGCAAGATCCATGTTGTAAATGTAAATCTATGTATGATATGTGGGTGTGATTGATCTTGGGAGGGCTCAATAGTGGCGGAGCCCTTTCCCTATGGCCGGATTGTCCATATATCTCTCTTTTCCCTCATTTTATTTCCTGATGTGTGTGGCCCATTTGGTGGGCCTAAGACATCCAGAAATTTCAGCAAGGTGGGATGCCCAAACTGTCCATTGTTTGATTTTGGGTGTCCTACTTGCTACCTTAATGATGCATGCAAGGTGTGTCGGCTTTAGATTATGATATGAAAATTTTTGAGGCCCACTAAGGAAGGCCACACCATCCTCCATTAATGTATTTTCCTTTTTATTTAACTTATATAATAAATTTTATCTAAGTACATGTTGCTGTCCAGAATTTTCTGGACAGTTTCTGGTTGTTTTTGGACCTGATTTTGGGACTGTTTGGGGGACTATTCATACCTATTAAATATACTTTTCTGAAAGGTGGGGATCTCATCTTGATGTTTCTAAAATTTCAGCCCCAACTGACCTTCATTGGGGTCCCAAAGGTGTGGTCCAAGTGAGGTGGACAGTCTGGATTTTCTGCACTGTTCCAGCAACATTCCTGTAACACCCCGGATTTTGACCAATCTGAGATTTGACGTCCTTAGGCAATGGGTCAATTGAAACACCTGGAAAATTGCTTAGAACCCAATTCCATAGCCAAAGAAACCACTTAGAATCAATTCCTTTAGAAAATATGACTAAGTTAGCTAGTGCAACGTTAGAATAGCTGGGAAATGGTCCCTAATCACTTTAAATATGTTCTACAAGGCCCAAAGCGAGTGGAACCAAGGGTGCTATAATGCTCTAAAGCCTCGGATCAAACTCTAAGCCGGTTTGTTCTCGGGACCTCCTTGAAACTTTGTATTCGATCTAGACCGCGCGTCGTAAGTCAGATGCCTACCATCTTAGACCGTTATGACCGCTTAGCTGGGCTTGGCAATCGTTTCGAATATCAAGTCCAACTGACGATCACAGGCTATTTCATTGAGCCCGGACCGAAGAGAGTGTGAATAGGGACATAGTTGGAATTTCAAATTCAAATCTGGCACACAAATTTGACGCATCAGTATTAAGCATTCTGACCGTCAGAATACAGCCAAATTACACCCTTGGATCAGGAAAAATTTCTATTACATATCACGAGACTTATAGGCCTGATCTTGGTGCGGTGACCGTTAAACTGAAACTGGGCCGCCACGTGCGATCTGGGAACCCTACCGGCCTGAAAACTGGATGTGTGCTAGATCCAGTATGCATGAGCTTAAGTCCGACCGCATTTGGCCAGGGGACCTTCAGAAATGCCCTTTTGGACCGAAACGGCCCCGATTTGGTTAGGCACCAAGTAAACATTGTTCCCAAGCCTATTTTGGGCATGTTGTTGGCTATAAAAGGGGTTGAAACCCTCACTCCTCTCTTCCATCCGAATTTGAGAGAAACCCTAGCTTGGGAGAGAGAAAAAGGTGGGAGATTGTGAGAGTGTGGGAGAGTTCTTCCTGCCACTTGTACTACGCGTTGCACGTGCTTAAGCAACACACCTCTACCGCTTTCCCGGCGATTCCACCGCGATCCTAGGTAAGTAAAAATCCTAAATAGTTGTTGATTTGAGTTTCCCTTGTTTCCATAGCGATGTAGCTTATGAATCTTGTGTATTAGGTTCCTTATTCGCCGTAGACGAAGCATATACGCTCCGTTTCAATTTCCGAGTCTACAAGACATAAGGTGCGGATATTAGACGCTTTGATTGACTGTTTTCAAAGCTTTCAATGTCGTTTAATAGTAGATTCTTGACGGCAACGCCGTTTGACATGTACAACATGCTCTCCGTTTCCTGTTTCGTAAATTAACGAAGAATATGAGATTTAGGGCATTTTAGTCATTTGTAGGAAGTACAGTTTACATTCATATTTTGCTGATGTGATTGACATGGTTTGTTGTCGCATTAGGAAGTTAGGAATGCGTGCATAATTAGTTTGGCGAAGAGATTCGCCTAGTTGCGCACTTTGGGTCGACATACTATATGTAGACTTAAGTGTGTAGTGTATGTGTTTGTATAAATGCTTGTATTAGTATGTATTGAATTAAATGATGTTATTTGATAGTTTGTGATTGATTTTTCAATTATTATGCTGACCTAAATGATTTTCTACATGTTGACAAAATGCATGATTTCATTACATGCATGGAATGTATATGCTTGAGGATTTGCTTAAGTTGAATATGCATGGGAAGTATGCCTTGAAGATTTGCTTAAGTTGAATGTTATAACATGTGCTAACATACTCACATGATGTATTTCAATTCCAACACCTTTGTATAGTGTTAATGTAATTCCATAGATGTTTGGGACTATGCCTAGTCCAGGCAGTCGGTAACCGAAAGAATTCGTGGTTAGCTTATCTTGGCCACGAAGGACGTGTCGATGAATGCGAGTCGTGTTGGAGTTGGCGGCAGTGGTTAGGCCACGCGAAGTGTTTTACGCACTTCATGGCGTTCGACTTGCGATGCGCTCGTGCCAGTCGAGCTCGTCAAGTAACCCGACTGGCCGTTGTATGTTCACCTTGTATGAGTCATAACTGCTTGAACCTAGGGTACTGAACTTACCATTGTAAACCCTGTTAACCATGGTACCTTGATCCATAAAGACTCATGAGCCGGGCATGGTGGTATGGGACACCGTGGTCGAGCTGTCGGCCTACGCTGGGGCCACAAACCTCCCCGTAGTGACCAGTGAGCACCTATGACTCGTGAGCAGATTATGGTGGTATGGGACACTATATTCTTGCTGTCGGCCTACACTGATAAGGTGATGGGGGAGCGGTGCAACGAGTGCGAGCAACAGCCCTGGCAGCCCTTTATAGTGACCGCGAGCGTATTCTGAGTCTACGGGAGGCGACGACCCTTCCGTAGCAGTAGAGTACAGTAGGCCTGTATTGATAAGGTGATGGGGGAGCGGAGCAACGAGTGCGTGCAACAGCCCTGGCAGCCCTTGCAGCGACCTACAAAATATACATCGTATGAGACTACTAGGAGTGACGACCCTAGACAGGATCTGTGTTGGGATTGATATAAGGGAGGTACCTTAGTTTCCCAATATTGCTGTATGAAAAGGACTAATAACAACTCGGTAATCATATCACCATAGCATTGCATGTGCCTGGAAGATGTGGAGCACTCTAGGGAGTGTGGCATGCCGCGGTCGTAAGATGTTGCCGCATGAGGGTGATCGTCGGTGAGGGCATACATCACGTCATATCATAATTGCATTAACAACAGTATTAGGATTGTTTGATTTACTGCGTTACTATTATCGCATGATTGATTTGATAACATGTTAATCTTTGCTCTATTATTCCACTGAGTTAGCTACTCACTCCCACGTTACGGGACGGTGTTCCGGACACCCACTAGACCTTTTTGTGATTGCAGATGATGGCGCGGCCTATGAGGCGGAGCTGGACTTGATGATGATGAGGAGGATCCCTCCTTTATGCGTGTTCTGATTGACGGGATTACAGGGAGGTTGCTTAAATACCTTGACACTTGTCATTTTATATTTTTAGAGCACTCATGTATATTCTTTTGGTTACTTTTGAAGTATACATGTATGTATATAACCTGGTAGCATGTTCACACTCTGGAGACATACAATGGTTTATATATGTTATACATACTATTACAGTCTTCCGCTTGCAAATTTAACTATCTCTGGAGTGTGATATGCTGTTCTGGCTTAATCTCACTCATGTTTAATACATTATCACAGACAACATTCAATCATACATTTCTATGTTGCATAAATAACATTTTGGAACTCGGGAGTTGGGTTTTTGCTCGACCCCCCGATTTTCGGGATGTTACAGATGGTATCAGAGCATGATTTGGATTAAACCGGGCCTGGGTTATGGTCACGCGACGTACGCTGTCGCTTCCTTTGACTTAGGTGGGTGCGAGAAGGGTATAGAAACACGTCCAGGATCACAGATTCGCCGATAGGCGAAGTCTATTAGAATCGATCGCAAGATCGAGCCTGTAACGCGTCTCGGGTCGCGTAGAGCAACCCGAATAGCTCCTAGGTTGTAGGTAAGTGGGTTGAGCTGTTCTTTGAACAATTCTAAACCCGTTAATGTGAATCCTTGAGCCGTGGGACAACCACGAACCCTGTATTCAATCGCCAGAGCTTAAAAAACCCCCGTTTCACCGAAAATCTTCGAAATTCTTCCTCTCACCACCCCAATCTTCAATTATTTCTTATCCATTTCATATTAGGCATCAATACAAATGTGAAAATAACATAAAATCTTACTTTCACGAAATTTTACAGTGAATAGTAAAATTTCATGAAAAATGGCCATAAGGCCATTCTAAATTCACTTTCTTTAGCAAATAATGGGCTATATGGATGTACTAGATCCTTCTACCCCAAAATCATATGCTGCATGATAGGGTTTTGTATTCGGGATTGAATATTGGACCCGAAAAGCCTCGAATGGATGTTAAAAATGTATTGGCCTCCCTAGGGAAATCTACAATGAACTAGAGTGTGCACCATACCTTTTTGGAATCCCTAGGGCAAGAGGAATCCATCCCATATGGCCTCAGAGGCCAGTTTGCAACTTCACCGGCGATGCCATCGCCGGTTCGGCGATGCATCGCCGGCCGGCGAGCTCCGATGGGGCCGTCCTTCGGGCGCACCCCCTTAAACAGGGTCCACATCACCCCTATGCACCTCCCACCCCAAGAAAACCCCAAATATGGGTACTTCCTTCACAAACAGCCCCTCCCCTAGCCCCATTTTCGTTTTCAGCTGCCCTATCCCAAAAATTCGTGATTCCAAACCACCCTAGATCCATTCCCTGCCAAAAACGACCACCCTCCATCATTCCTTTGAAGTTGGCAGCCCTCCCTCTTGAAGATTTCATCCGTTGGAGCTCCTAAAACCCCCAAATCGCGCTGAATTCGTGAGGTGCTCCATTCCCCTTTTTCGTTTCCATTTCTTTCTAAAAATACATCCTAGGGGAGCTTGAAATATCCCTCTACAACGCCTAGATCTCCCTTTTCTAGTTTGGTTAGCCATTTCCTTGCATTTCCCCCATTTTTCATGGCTATTGTTAAGCCGTTTTAGCCTTTTTCTCTCTTTTCACCATCCTCCCTCTCAATCCTATTTCTCCATTTTCTTTGCTTAAGGGATACTGAAAATATATGGCCGAGAGAGCTCTAGTGAGCAACAGACAGTATTAGACTCGACAGGGATAAAGAAGGTAAGTCGGGACTGTGGTAAAGTCCTTTGGTAGAGTTAGGCATCTATGCCTTTGCCCTGTAGATTGTTTGTTTTTTGTTTTAAGGATTTCTGTGTTTTGTTGTTGTTAGGTTTAGTGAAGTTACAGGTAGAAACTGTGTTTGTATTGTGGTTTGGCCTTATCATAGCCGAATTTTGTTGAATGAAATGCATGCCGATTCATTTTGTTGTGAGGTATTGTCCCTAGATTGGGAGTATTATAACTCCCGGGATTCAGCCTACAAATTAGATTTTTATCCCACCCCACCCTCCAACCAAGCATGCCACTCCCTATCCCGCTATGGGACTAGGAATGCGGTTCCATTTAATACCACTAAGCGCTACCGGCCACATAGGCTCTAGGTGTTTTGATTCTAGTGTTAACACTCCTAGATTTGAAGGGTCTGACGACATAAGAAATCCAATTCCATTTAGAAAATTTTGATCCTAAGCGATAGAGCAATTCCCTGTATTAGAGATGGTATGAAACCGTCTAGTGTATAGGCTTAGGTTTTGAATTATAGCGAATGAAATACAGACTAGCCTACTAGTTACCTTAAGTAGTGTACAGCCTGTATATGCTAAGGACTTGTAGGTTAGATTTGGTTGAAGTAGAACCTTATTCCTTCGACAGATCCCCTTATGACTTATAGACTTCTGTTGTTGCCCATAGGAAGGAACCATTCACTCTCAGGGAACATTTATAAATCCCTCAGATTGAACTTAGAATGGACTAGCACGCCCCTTAGAATTGCCATCCCCAAGGGTTTATTGCATTCGGGAACGCAGAGTAAAGGAACTGCATGTACGCGATGTATTCGCGGTTTGAATCGACTTCTTAATCCTAGTGGTTCCCAATAAATCCAATGCTCTGATCAAGCAGAAGATCGGCATCGACTCGGATTAAGAATTGATACAATAAATCTTCTGTTCTAGCTAGACAGAAAGTCTATGTATCCGGCTCAGACCTACTACATAACCTTTATTCTGTGATGGCCCAACCACCTACAACCAAACGGGATCACATTGCCTTTTGGGAAATGGCGAGGACTTAAAGCCAGTAGAGAATTAGGCATCTTACCACCAACTCATACCTGCCCCTGACCTTAACCACAATAGATATTAGGCTCATCTCTATGATCATAGATACCAATGCCATAGAACGCATCATTAGCAAAGGAAAACCACTGTAATGAGAGGTTGTTCCCAATTTATGTCAAGGATAGCCCCTAAGTTGCACTTCGTTCCGATATACGGAGCGATGCATAGATTCTTGAATTTAAGTAAAACTAAGTTTTAAGGGGGGTAGAACGTATGGAGTCCAATCCGGTTAGGTTAGTCAACGCTCCCATTCGATTAGAGTGGCGCAGCGGAAGCGTGGTTAGGCTCTTCCCCACTGGCCCAAGATCGAAACATTTGATTTAGGTTATATGTACAGTTAGGTTATTAAGTAGAATTTGAACCTTCCTTAGAATGTCAATACTAAAGTCCCTCTAGGTACTCCTTGCCGTTCGCCAATGTCGGGGACGACATTGTGTTTTAAGGGGGGTAGATTGTAACACCCCGGATTTTGACCAATCTGAGATTTGACGTCCTTAGGCAATGGGTCAATTGAAACACCTGGAAAATTGCTTAGAACCCAATTCCATAGCCAAAGAAACCACTTAGAATCAATTCCTTTAGAAAATATGACTAAGTTAGCTAGTGCAACGTTAGAATAGCTGGGAAATGGTCCCTAATCACTTTAAATATGTTCTACAAGGCCCAAAGCGAGTGGAACCAAGGGTGCTATAATGCTCTAAAGCCTCGGATCAAACTCTAAGCCGGTTTGTTCTCGGGACCTCCTTGAAACTTTGTATTCGATCTAGACCGCGCGTCGTAAGTCAGATGCCTACCATCTTAGACCGTTATGACCGCTTAGCTGGGCTTGGCAATCGTTTCGAATATCAAGTCCAACTGACGATCACAGGCTATTTCATTGAGCCCGGACCGAAGAGAGTGTGAATAGGGACATAGTTGGAATTTCAAATTCAAATCTGGCACACAAATTTGACGCATCAGTATTAAGCATTCTGACCGTCAGAATACAGCCAAATTACACCCTTGGATCAGGAAAAATTTCTATTACATATCACGAGACTTATAGGCCTGATCTTGGTGCGGTGACCGTTAAACTGAAACTGGGCCGCCACGTGCGATCTGGGAACCCTACCGGCCTGAAAACTGGATGTGTGCTAGATCCAGTATGCATGAGCTTAAGTCCGACCGCATTTGGCCAGGGGACCTTCAGAAATGCCCTTTTGGACCGAAACGGCCCCGATTTGGTTAGGCACCAAGTAAACATTGTTCCCAAGCCTATTTTGGGCATGTTGTTGGCTATAAAAGGGGTTGAAACCCTCACTCCTCTCTTCCATCCGAATTTGAGAGAAACCCTAGCTTGGGAGAGAGAAAAAGGTGGGAGATTGTGAGAGTGTGGGAGAGTTCTTCCTGCCACTTGTACTACGCGTTGCACGTGCTTAAGCAACACACCTCTACCGCTTTCCCGGCGATTCCACCGCGATCCTAGGTAAGTAAAAATCCTAAATAGTTGTTGATTTGAGTTTCCCTTGTTTCCATAGCGATGTAGCTTATGAATCTTGTGTATTAGGTTCCTTATTCGCCGTAGACGAAGCATATACGCTCCGTTTCAATTTCCGAGTCTACAAGACATAAGGTGCGGATATTAGACGCTTTGATTGACTGTTTTCAAAGCTTTCAATGTCGTTTAATAGTAGATTCTTGACGGCAACGCCGTTTGACATGTACAACATGCTCTCCGTTTCCTGTTTCGTAAATTAACGAAGAATATGAGATTTAGGGCATTTTAGTCATTTGTAGGAAGTACAGTTTACATTCATATTTTGCTGATGTGATTGACATGGTTTGTTGTCGCATTAGGAAGTTAGGAATGCGTGCATAATTAGTTTGGCGAAGAGATTCGCCTAGTTGCGCACTTTGGGTCGACATACTATATGTAGACTTAAGTGTGTAGTGTATGTGTTTGTATAAATGCTTGTATTAGTATGTATTGAATTAAATGATGTTATTTGATAGTTTGTGATTGATTTTTCAATTATTATGCTGACCTAAATGATTTTCTACATGTTGACAAAATGCATGATTTCATTACATGCATGGAATGTATATGCTTGAGGATTTGCTTAAGTTGAATATGCATGGGAAGTATGCCTTGAAGATTTGCTTAAGTTGAATGTTATAACATGTGCTAACATGCTCACATGATGTATTTCAATTCCAACACCTTTGTATAGTGTTAATGTAATTCCATAGATGTTTGGGACTATGCCTAGTCCAGGCAGTCGGTAACCGAAAGAATTCGTGGTTAGCTTATCTTGGCCACGAAGGACGTGTCGATGAATGCGAGTCGTGTTGGAGTTGGCGGCAGTGGTTAGGCCACGCGAAGTGTTTTACGCACTTCATGGCGTTCGACTTGCGATGCGCTCGTGCCAGTCGAGCTCGTCAAGTAACCCGACTGGCCGTTGTATGTTCACCTTGTATGAGTCATAACTGCTTGAACCTAGGGTACTGAACTTACCATTGTAAACCCTGTTAACCATGGTACCTTGATCCATAAAGACTCATGAGCCGGGCATGGTGGTATGGGACACCGTGGTCGAGCTGTCGGCCTACGCTGGGGCCACAAACCTCCCCGTAGTGACCAGTGAGCACCTATGACTCGTGAGCAGATTATGGTGGTATGGGACACTATATTCTTGCTGTCGGCCTACACTGATAAGGTGATGGGGGAGCGGTGCAACGAGTGCGAGCAACAGCCCTGGCAGCCCTTTGTAGTGACCGCGAGCGTATTCTGAGTCTACGGGAGGCGACGACCCTTCCGTAGCAGTAGAGTACAGTAGGCCTGTATTGATAAGGTGATGGGGGAGCGGAGCAACGAGTGCGTGCAACAGCCCTGGCAGCCCTTGCAGCGACCTACAAAATATACATCGTATGAGACTACTAGGAGTGACGACCCTAGACAGGATCTGTGTTGGGATTGATATAAGGGAGGTACCTTAGTTTCCCAATATTGCTGTATGAAAAGGACTAATAACAACTCGGTAATCATATCACCATAGCATTGCATGTGCCTGGAAGATGTGGAGCACTCTAGGGAGTGTGGCATGCCGCGGTCGTAAGATGTTGCCGCATGAGGGTGATCGTCGGTGAGGGCATACATCACGTCATATCATAATTGCATTAACAACAGTATTAGGATTGTTTGATTTACTGCGTTACTATTATCGCATGATTGATTTGATAACATGTTAATCTTTGCTCTATTATTCCACTGAGTTAGCTACTCACTCCCACGTTACGGGACGGTGTTCCGGACACCCACTAGACCTTTTTGTGATTGCAGATGATGGCGCGGCCTATGAGGCGGAGCTGGACTTGATGATGATGAGGAGGATCCCTCCTTTATGCGTGTTCTGATTGACGGGATTACAGGGAGGTTGCTTAAATACCTTGACACTTGTCATTTTATATTTTTAGAGCACTCATGTATATTCTTTTGGTTACTTTTGAAGTATACATGTATGTATATAACCTGGTAGCATGTTCACACTCTGGAGACATACAATGGTTTATATATGTTATACATACTATTACAGTCTTCCGCTTGCAAATTTAACTATCTCTGGAGTGTGATATGCTGTTCTGGCTTAATCTCACTCATGTTTAATACATTATCACAGACAACATTCAATCATACATTTCTATGTTGCATAAATAACATTTTGGAACTCGGGAGTTGGGTTTTTGCTCGACCCCCCGATTTTCGGGATGTTACAATTCCACCCTGCACAGGTTGGATTTATGGAATTTATTAAAATATTTGTAGGTGTTTAAAAATTATAAAAATTTATAGAGGGTTTCCAACTCATGGTAGGACCCACCTAAAAAATTTTGGGGCCAATGGACACCTGTACACACCATGGTGGTGGCTAGACCGGCCCATTATAATATGGCGTCCAGATCAGTCTGATTTTCAGGATAGGTTGATTTATTTAAATGAATTAAAATATTTATAGATGTCTAAAAATTTCAAAATTTTTTAGGGATGTGTTATACTTATGGTATAAGCCACCTACCAAATTTCATGGCTAATGGACCCCTGTACACACCGTGGTGAGGGTCGGACTGGCCCACCACGTTGGGACATCCGGGTCTGTCCGATTTTTCTGGACAATCTGTTTTGTTTAAATTAATTGAAATACTTAGAGATATCTAAAAATTATGAAATTTTGTGCGGGTGTGTCCCACTACGGTAGTATCACTTTATGAAATTTCAGCCTCAAGTTACCCCGTTTGGGTATCCAAAAGAATGGGCCAAGATGGTTGGACTCCTAGATTTTTTTCTGCTGTGCAGTCCAACAATATGCCTTGATAAAAAAAAAATCATAATTCAAAAATATTTTTTCTGATGGTGGGCCACCATTTTGGGTTTCGTCTCATTGCATGCATGATGAGGGACCTTGGCCCTCAATTTTCAGAGTTTTAGAGGCCTTGGACTCACTCCAATGGAGTGCCCAAATTTAGGACAGCAACATGTTATAATTATGCTGGCCTTGGGCTAAAATTTTGAGGAGTGGGGTCAACCATATTATAAAGATCTTAGAGGAAATGATTTATACCTTTAGTTCCTTAAATGTTGGGCTTAATGAATGTACTTTTGAGGCCCACCACAGTTAAATTTAATTGGGTCCATGAATGTAGCTAGTTGTTGAACTATTTAAGGCCCATAGAGTGGACCCATTTGATGTGTTCCAAGGCCCATGGGATTAGGCCCATTTGATGTAATTTAAGGCCCATAGAGTGGAGCCATTTGATGTGTTCCAAGGTCCATGGGATTGGACTCATTTGATGTATTTTAAAGCCCATGGGATTAGCCCCATTTGATATGTATAAGGCCCATGGGTTAAGAACCATTTGATGCAATCTAAGGCCCACGGGTTATGACCCATTGTAATGCACATAAGGCCCATTGGTGCGGCCCATTGATGTGGCCCATTTGATGAGTAAATGGCCCATATGACATGGCCCATTTGATGTATTTAAGGCCCAATGGGGTGTACCTAAGGTCTATTGCAATGTGTGATCCCAACCTGGTTTACGTAATGTTATCCACTACGGGCTACACCTTGGGAGCAATGTTGGTTTGACGTCCACATTGCGAGTATAATGTTGGTTAAATGTCCACATTGCGACTCTCCCTAGGGCCCATTGGTAGGTCCGTACTTGTTGTATGTAAGCCGTCTAGGCCAACTGCATTGTAAGGATAGGGCATTACTTTATAACATGCTTAGTATAACTCCATGATGCACAGCCTATTTGTATCGGTCCATTTGATCGGCCTGCTCGTATCGGCCATTTGATTAATTTAGCCCATATGATTGATTAGACCCATCTTGATATATTTGTGGCTTGTTGCTAAGGCCATATATGAGGCCCGTTGTTGAGGCCCACCTTGATGTGTATGAGGCTCGTTGTTGAGGCCCACCTTGATGTGTATGAGGCCCGTTGTTGAGGCTCACCTTGATGTGTATGAGGCCCGTTGTTGAGGCCCACCTTGATGTGTATGAGGCCTGTTGTTGAGGCCCACCTTAAATATATATGAGGCCCATGTTGCAAGGCCCATTGTGATGTATGCAAGGCCCATGGGTCATGGCCCATTGCAATGTATGTAAGGCCCAATTGGTGCGGCCTATTTAATATATTTATGGGGTCCATGTCATTAGGCCCATCCTGTTGTATTGGTGACCCGTCCATTAAGGCTCACCCATGGTATATATTTGAGGCCCAAATGTAGGGCCCACCTATTGTGTATTTAAAGCCCATGGGTTGTGGCCATAGTGATGTATATTAGGCCTATATGATGTAGCCCATACTGATGTGTATTAGACCCATGTATGTGACTCACCTGCGAAGTATATTTGAGACCCATTGTGATATATCTGAGGCCCATGGGTGTGACCCATCCAGATGTATTTGAGGCCTATGGGCAAGACCCATTGTGATATGTGTTAGGCCCATGGCCAGGGCCCACCTGTTTCGTATATTTGGCCCTTGTGTGAGGCCATGTGTCCATTATATATTTGATTCTATGTGGGCCATTCCTTGGGGGCAATATTGGTTAAAAGTCCACATTATCGACGCCGGTTATTGATACCATTTATGAGTATGTGACATCACAACATCATGATACGTGCCCATTCACATCATCTGCATATTTTTTATGAGATGTGATTAACCATTGCATATGTCATTGAGCAGGATGATGTGAGACTCCCTGATAGGTGGAGATTATCTCACATGAGCGCATGATATGCGCAGGATTGATGCATGATTGGATTGTATGACTCATGCATCTTGCATTGTGTTGTGATTACTGTACGCCCTGGTGACATCAGGGTCGTAGCCTCCACAGGCATATCGTGTATGGCCAGATGGGACACCGAAAATCTGTTCGAGCATCAGGCCGCCATAGATGGCCCTAGGTGAAAATTCCTAAACACCCTCTTGGTTCCAAAGGATACTCCAACGTTTAGACCGAGTGGGTAGATGAGCGTTGAGTACCGATTACCAGATGGTTGCGCTCTCCACTGTGTCGTGGTCGGTTGAAAGGGGGTACAGCCTTACCCGCCTGAGGGTGTAGGCATGGCTAGGCTGAGTTTGACCCACTCGAGGAATGGGTCCGCTATCGGGGAGCCGGGTAGGTATTGACAGACTACTGACAGGCTGATAGTGAGGTCTTTTCCACTTATCCAGTTGTACGCTTGATTCAGGCGGCAGGTGGTGTGAAGTGTATTAGAACCCGGTGATTTTTCTAGAGAGGAACCGTACTGATATGAGGACTGACATGATATTATGACACCCCATCACTATTGTGCATGTGGGGAGGCGCACGTGGGCGGACGCTGATGTGGGCGGGTGTGATGTGAGAGGGGCTGAAGCCTGGGCGAGCTACCACACTGGGCGAGCTACCAGCGATTGGCAGGCTACTGTGCTGACAGGCTACTGAGTAGGAGTTGCATACTCATTCATTCATCCATTCACTATCCACTTGGGCTGGTGGTGCGCAACTAATTGTTGTGTATCTTCATTATGGCAAGGATTTCGGTTGGACGCGCGACTAACCTGAGATCAGGAGTTTACCACATTAAATCAGACTATCCAAATTTAGGTATGGATTGGTTTGGATAGAGGTTCCTTGTGGTGGACCCCGTAGCCTGCGATACTGCGTACTATCATCCCAACATCACACTCCAGCATGGTCATTCCATTAGCACCATATACTGCATATTCCATTACATCTTCACTGTATGGCATTATGGGTTGTTATGTTTCTGTATTCCTATGAGTTAGATGAGAGTGATGATATTTGTTAGCTCTTTCGAATTGTGTATTACATTATATCCTTGTCATTCGACATTTGATTATCTATGACTCATCATTTGCATAGCGGTCCTATATTGCGTATTCTAATATTAATTAACTTATGGACTTGTTCATACTTCCGCTTATTCTGTTATCGCATGATTATAATCTTGTCAGTATTTCTGTTTACGCTGATAATTCCTGCTCTTATCAGTGTTTCTGCTTATTCAGTCATTGTATGATTTATGGATTAATAGCTTTCCGGTATTGTATGATTATGATATTGTATTGAATACTTGACACTTATCTCGTGCACACACTTACACCACCCTCTAAGCTTTTTATAAGCTTATGCACGATAGATGCGTGCAGGTGATATTAGGTTGCAGCAGCATTGAGCTTGGAGCGTGCAGCTATTTTTTGGAGCTTTGATTTTGGCATATATATTTTCCTTTCAGCATTGTATTCAAATGATTATATTAGTGGATATGTGATGATGATGTTGCCTTTATGATTTGGGTAAACTTGTGGTTATGCTTATTACTAGTTAAATGTACAAAAAAAATCCTCCTTGTAGTTTCCCAGGATCGAAAATCTGGCATATGAATACTAGGAGCCGAGAATGGGGTACTACGGAGGCTGTCGGCACCGGATTCGGTGATCGGGATTCCTGTGAATCTGATTTCTGAGTTTGGGGCGTGATAGAAGTTGGTATCAGAGCATAACTTGGGAATACCTTAGGATAACATCACATATCTGCTGATAGTTACCTTGCACTCGATGATTGTTGAGAACTTAGAATGGCTAGATCCCTGAATTCAAATAACTTAGAGATTTTCTGATATAGCCCCCATACCGTTGAGGTTGTGAGGCTGGATAGTATTTCATTTTCGATCGTTCCTGATCCAGGAACCAAAGATTTGTAGGGTTATCAGAGTGCCGATTAGGCATTTTGGGAGCAAGAGGCTGAGATTCGTAGGCGTTGTCCCCATCTCTTAGGAGTTTGATTATGATTAGTATGTTGCGTTCTGAAACGATTTTCCTCCCTTGGTGAGCTTTGTATTGGTTGTATTGTGGTTTAAATTTCGAGGATTACATTTTTATTAGGAGGGGAGAGCTGTAAGACCCGTATTCTAGACCGTATCGTTCCGTATGGTTCCGCGGTCCTCCCGGTTGAATTCTGGCGACCCGCGATCTGTTATTGGCAGTTGCGCACAACCTTGAGTCATATTCTGTATTCCAGAGTCGGCTCGACCCAAGACCCGTACCCTAGCGACCTCGCCGTCGTTGCGGTTCCAATGCCGCGACTCGTGCGGCGAGGCGATACTCTGGTTAGGAGATGTAGGCCAACGTTCGGTGCGAGGAAAACGCCGCGCATTGTGAAAACCAAGGAAATCTCTACGAGGTGTCACATCAATCCATCAATCCATCAATTCATCACATGTCAAGTACACATCACCTTTCAGCCATTCCCAAGCAACCACAAAAGTCAAGAATCTCTTACAAAGCCCATACCTCTCTTACAACAAAATTCCTTAAAGTCAAAAAGTTCTTACACCTCCCATGCCTTTCTTACACAAATGGCCACAAAAGTTAAGATTTTCTTACACACCCATCACTCACCACATCCATCCATCACCCATCTCTCTCTTTACACCTCTGTCTCTCTCTTTCTCATTTTCTCAAGCAAAATAAGAAAAAAATCCATACGTATGAGCCTCTCCCTCTCTTTCAAAACTCCAAGTGTGGCCCACCTTTCCTACCCCATGATCTTCCATCCTAGCCATCCATTTCTCATCTCCTCCATTGAAATCGAAGCTAAGGTGCTAAGGAACGTATAAGAGCAAGAAGATCGGACGATGGGTGCTCCTCTAAATGTAAAAATCTGATTTCTATAGCCTAGATGTTTTCTTTCTTTCATGAGGGAAGTATAGGACCCACCAATCAATGGTGGAGATCCCACACAATCCCATGGTTGTGGCCTAATGGCCTACCTTATACATGCATGATCCATGCACGGGGCCTTTCTCTATGGGCCCCATCATGGTAGTTTTCTTTCATATCATATTATGTTTGGGTCATCTAGACCTTATAACCATGGTGGGGATGACATCCTCACCATGCATTTTAATTATAGGCCATGCATGTGCAAGATTCATGTTGTAAATGTAAATCTATGTATGATGTGTGGGTGTGATTGATCTTGGGAGGGCTCAATAGTGGCGGAGCCCTTTCCCTATGACCGGATTGTCCTTCTATCTCTCTTTTTCCTCATTTTATTTCCTGATGTGTGTGGCCCATTTGGTGGGCCTAGGACATCCAGAAATTTCAGAAAGGTGGGATGCCCAAACTGTCCATTATTTGATTTTGGGTGTCCTACTTGCTACCTTAATGATGCATGCAAGGTGTATCGGCTTTAGATTATGATATGAAAATTTTTGGGGCCCACTAAGGAAGGCCACACCATCCTCCATTAATGTATTTCCCTTTTTATTTAACTTATATAATAAATTTTATCTAAGTACATGTTGCTGTCTAGAATTTTCTGGACAGTTTCTGTTTATTTTTGGACCTGATTTTGGGACTGTTTGGGGGACTATTCATACCTATTAAATATACTTTTCTAAAATGTGGGGATCTCATCTTGATGTCCCCCAAATTTCAGCACCAACTGACCTTCATTGGGGTCCTAAAGGTGTGGTCCAAGTGAGGTGGACAGTCTGAATTTTTTGCACTGTTCCATCAACATTCACCCTGCACAGGTTGGATTTATGGAATTTATTAAAATATTTGTGGGTGTTTAAAAATTGTAAAACTTTATAGGGGGGTTTCTCACTCATGGTAGGACCCACCTAAAAAATTTTGGGGCCAATGGACGCCTGTACACACCATGGTTGTGGCTGGACCGGTCCGTTATAATATGGTGTCCAGATCAGTCCGATTTTCAGGACAGATTGATTTGTTTAAATGAATTAAAATATTTACAGATGTTCAAAAATTATAAAATTTTTTAAGGGTGTGTTCAACTTATGGTAGAACTCACCTACCAAATTTCAGGTCCAATAGACCACTGTACATACCGTGGTGAGGGTCAGACTGGCCCACCACGTTGGGACGTCTAGGTCTGTCCGTTTTTTCTAGATAGTCTGTTTTGTTTAAATTAATTAAAATACTTAGAGATATCTAAAAATTATGAAATTTTGTGGGGGTGTGTCCCATCTATGGAAGTATCACTCTGTGAAATTTCAGCCTCAAGTGACCCCGTTTGGGTATCCAAAAGAATGGGCCAAGATGGTTGGACTCCCAGATTTTTTTCTACTGTGCAGTCCAGCAATATGCCTTGATAAAAAAAAAAACCATAATTCAAAAATATTTCTTCTGATGGTGGGCCACCATTTTGGGTTTTCTCTCATTGCATGCATGATGAGGGACCTTGGCCCTCAATTTTCAGAGTTTTAGAAGCCTTGGACTCACTCTAATGGAGTGCCCAAATTTAGGACAGCAACATGTTATAATTATGCTGGCCTTGGGCTGAAATTTTGAGGAGTGGGGTCAACCATATTATAAAGATCTTAGAGGAAATGATTTATACCTTTAGTTCCTTAAATGTTGAGCTTAATGAATGCACTTTTGAGGCCCACCATAGTTGAATTTAATTTGGTCTATAAATGTAGCTAGTTGTTGAACTATTTAAGGCCCATAGAGTGGACCCATTTGATGTGTTCCAAGGCCCATGGGATTAGGCCCATTTGATGTAATTTAAGGCCCATAGAGTGGACCCATTTGATGTGTTCCAAGGTCCATGGGATTGGAATCATTTGATGTATTTTAAAGCCCATGGGATTAGGCCCATTTAATATGTATAAGGCCCATGGGTCGAGAACCATTTGATGCAATTTAAGGCCCACGGGTTATGACCCATTGCAATGCACATAAGGCCCATTGGTACAGCCCATTGATGTGACCCATTTGATGAGTAAAAGGCCCATATGACATGACCCATTTGATGTATTTAAGGCCCAATGGGGTGTACCTAAGGTCCATTGCAATGTGTGATCCTAACCTGGTTTACGTAATGTTATTCACTACGGGCTACATATTGGGAGCAATGTTGGTTTGACGTCCACATTGCGAGTATATTGTTGGTTAAATGTCTGCATTGCGACTCTCCATAGGGCCCATTGGTAGGCCCGTACTTATTGTATGTAAGCCGTCTAGGCTAGCTGCGTTGTAAGGATAGGGCATTACTTTATAACATGCTTAGTATAACTCCATGACGCACAGCCCATTTGTATCGGTTCATTTGATCGGCCTGTTCGTATCGGCCATTTGATTGATTTAGCCCATATGATTGATTAGGCCCATCTTAATATATTTGTGGCCTGTTGCTAAGGCCATATATGAGGCCCGTTGTTGAGGCCCACCTTGATGTATATGAGGCCCGTTGTTTAGGCTCACGTTGATGTGCATGCGGCCCGTTGTTGAGGCTCACCTTGATGTGTATGAGGCCCGTTGTTGATCGGCCTGCTCGTCAATAGCAGGCATTACTTTATAACATACTTAGTATAACTCCATGACCAGGGCCCACCTATTTCGTATATTTGACCCTTGTGTGAGGCCATGTGCCCATTATATATTTAATTATATGTGGGCCATTCCTTGGGGGCAATGTTGGTTAAAAGTCGACGCCGGTTATTGATACCATTTATGAGTATGTGACATCATAACATCATGATACGTTCCCATTCGCATCATCTGCATGTTTGTTAAGAGATGTGATTGACCATTGCAGATGTCATTGAGTAGGATGATGTGAGACTCCTTGATAGGTGGAGATTATCTCACATGAGCGCATGACATGCGTAGGATTGATGCATGATTGGATTGTATGACTCATGCATCTTGCATTGTGTTGTGATTACTGTACGCCCTAAAGACATCAGGGTCGTTGCCTCCACAGGCATATCGTGGATGGTTAGATGGGATACCGAAAATCTGTTCGAGCATCGAGCCACTGTAGATGGCCCTGGGTGAAAATCTCTAAACACCCTCTTGGTTCTAGAGGATGCTCCAACATCTAGACCGAGTGGGTAGATGAGCGTTGAGTGCTGATTACCAGATGGCTGCGCTCTCCACTGTGTCGTGGTCGGTTGGAAGGGGGTACGGCCTTACCTGCCCGAGGGAGTAGGCATGGCTAGGTTGAGTTTGACCAGCTCGAGGAATGGGTCCTCTATCGACGAGCCGAGTAGGTATTGACAGACTACTGACAGGCGGATAGTGAGGTCTTTTCCACTTACCCAGTTGTGCGCTTGATTGGGGTGGTAAGTGGTGTGAAGTGTAATAGACCCCGGTGATTTCCTGTCACACCCCAAACCCAGAAATCGGATTCATAGGAATCCCGATCGCCGAATCCGGTGCCGACAGCCTCCGTAGTACCCCATTATCGGCTCCTCTCATTCATATGCCAGATTCCTATCCTGGGATCCTACAAGGAGGATTTTTTTTTTGAAATGTACATTTAGCTAGTAATAAGCATAACCACAAGATTACCCAATTCACAATGGGAACATCGTCATCACATATCCATTAATATAATCATTTGAATACAATACTGAAAGGAAAATACATAAATAGAGAATCAAGCTCCAGAAGACCACCGCACGCTCCAAGCTCAACACTGCTGCATCCTAACATCACCTGCACGCATCTATCGTGCATAAGCTTATAGAAAGCTTAGAGGGTGGTGTAAGTGTGTGCACAAAGTAAGTGTCAAGTATTCAATACAATTCCATCATCATACAATACCGAAATTACTGGTAATTCATAAATTGTACATTATCGGAATAAGCAGAAATACTGACAGGATCATAAATCATACAATGACAGAGTAAGCAGAAGTATGGATAAGTTCATAAGTCAAGCAATATCAGAATACGCAATATGAAACGGTTACGCACTAAGGAGTCATAAAGAGCCAAATATCAGATGTCGAGGATGTAATGCAATATATAAATCCTGCTAAGTCTGTCTAGGCCATAAAAGTGCAAAAATATAGCAACCCAAAATGTCATATGCCTGCGGATGTAATGCAATATGCGATGCGAATGAAATGACCATACTGGAGTGTGAAGTCAGGATGATAGTACGTAGTATCGTAAGCTACGGGGTCCACCACAAGGGACTTCTATCCAAATCAGTCCCATACCTAAATTTGGATAGTCAGACTCAATGTGGTAAGCTCCTGATCTCAGGTTAGTCGCGCGCCCAACCGAAATCCTTGCCATAACGAAGGTACACAACAATTAGTTGCGCACCACTAGCCCGAGTGGATAGTAAATGAATGAATGAATGAGCATGCAACTCCTACTCGATAAGTCCACATATCAGTACGGTTCCTCTCTAAGGAATCACCGGGGTCTATTATACTCCAAACTAGATTGCCGCCCCATCGTGCGCAATAAGGTGAGTGGAAGAGACCTCACTATCCGCCTACCAATATCAGGCCCGGTTCGTCAATAGTGGACCCATTCCTCGAGCTGGTCAGACTCAGCCTAGCATTGCCCCCTCCTCTCGGGTAGGTAAGGCCGCACCCCCTTCCAACCGACCGCGACACAGTGGAGAGCCCAGCCATCTGGTAATCGGCACTCAACGCTCATCTACCCACTCGGTCTAGACATTGGAGCAACCTCTGGAACCAAGAGGGTCTAGGGACTTTCACCCAGGGATATCTATAGCACCCCATGTAGAACAGATTTCTAGTATCCCATCTGGCCAGCCACAAATTTCCTGTGGAGGCTACGACCCTGATGTCGCTAGGGCGTACAGTACAACATAATGCAATACAAGATGCATGAGTCATGTAATCCAGTCATGCATCAATCATGCGCATATCGTGCGCTCATGTGAGACAATCTCCACCTATCAGGGAGTCTCATAACAACCAACACTATGATATATGCAATGGTCAATCATATTTCATAACAAACATGCAGATGATGCATATGGGCATGTATCATGATACTATGCAGTCACATACTCATAACGGTATCAATAACAGGCATTGACAATCGACATCGACAACGTGGACATTTAACCAACATTGTCCCCCAAGGAACGGCCCACATAAAGCCTAACATATAGTGGACTCATGGCCTCACACAAGGGCTAAATATACAATACCATGGGCCTCACTCAAGATTTTAATACACATCACGATGGGCCTTTCACATGGGCCTAACATACATTACAATGGGTTCCATCGCCTAGCCCTTAAATGCATCACAGTGGGCCTCATCACATAAGCCTCATATACATCACATTGAGCCTCAAACACGGGCTGGATACACATCACAGCGGGCCTCAAATACGGGCCGCATATACTTCACATTGGGCCTCGACAATCAGAAATAGACGATCAGTCACGACAATCGGAATCGACATTCGACCACGATAATTGGCCTTGATCGATAATCGGCCTCGATAATCAGAATCGGTCAATAGGCCATGATAAGTAGAATCGGCAATCGGTCACGTCAATCGACAATCGGCCACGATCGGTAATCGGTCACGATAATCGGCCTCGATCGGTAATCGGTCAATCGGCCACGACACATAGAGTCGGCAATCGACCACGTCAATCGATAATCGGCCTCGATCGGTAATCGGTCAATCGGCCACGATAAATAGAATCGATAATTGGCCACAATCGGTAATCAGTCACGATAATCGGCCAATCGACCACGATAAACAGAATCGGTCAATAATCAGAATAGGTAATTCGGTCACGTAAATTAGAAATTGGCAATCGGTCATGATGAACAGCCTCGATCGTTAATTAGCAATCGGCCATGATAATTGGAATCTGTTAGTAATTAGAATAGGCAATTCAGTCACGTAAATTAGAATCAATCGATAATCAGAGTTGGCAAATTGATCACGTCAATCGAAATCGGCAATCAGTCGCGATAATCGAAATCGATCGATAATCAGAATCGAAAAAATTGATCACGTCAATCAGAACGGTAATCGGTCATGACAATCAGAATCGACAATCGGTTATGATAATTAGAATCAGTAATCGGTCACATCAATCAAAATCGATAATCAGCAGATAAAGAAAGTAGGGTCCATAGATGATCAACCGATCAACTATAGTATAAAGATCAACACTCGCTCGTGGTTATATCAAATCCAATAAAACGGAGTCATCTGTCCACGGTAAATGGGGCGCACTTAATTGGGTTATCCCATGAAGGGAATAGGCTTAACAAGGCCTAAGGGAAGGTCACAATGAGGACATTTAACCATCATTGCCCATCAATGTGGACATTTAACCACTATTGCTCCCAAGGAATGGCTTACCTAGAGCCAAAGCCAAACATATAGTGGGCCCATGGCCTCACATAAAGGCCTCATACACATCGCAAAGAGCCTCATATAAGGGCTACATACATATTGTTATGGGCCGCATCACATGGGCCTCGAATACATCACATTGGGCCTCGCCCATGGGCGTCGAATACATCACATTGGACCTCGCCCATGGGCGTCGAATACATTACATTGGGCCTCGCCCATGGGCCTTAAGTAGGCTTGGACCACACCAAAAATCACTTTGATAGTTGCAGGTGTAACATGTGTATCACCGCACACTATCATTCTATGGGGCACATGGCCCACATATGATGATCAGCACTGTCCAAACATTGCCCAGCACCATGATGGTGATGATATGCAACAAATCATTAAGGTGGGCCCCATGGCTTGCTGACATCGACATAACAACCATATAGCTGGTGTGACCTGCCGGCCCACTATCCAGATGAACAGTTGGATATAACACATGTCATGGTGGGCCACATATGATCAGCAGGATGAAACACATACATCACACTGGCCCTACATGGATGGATAGTGTAAATTTAAAATACATACATCTATGTGGGCCCTCACACGTGTGCCTTTGGAGGGGCGGATGGAATGCATATCACATGATCAGACCCTCAGAGCAGTCAGCAGCTCTCTGCTGATGTGGGGCCACCGTTTGGACGGTATGATGGAATACATACATCGGGGTGGAGTCCACATGTGTGTGGGTCCCACGGCTGCAATGCAGCATGGATAAAACACAACTATCATGTGTGGCCACGGATATACGGTATGGATGAAACACACACCTCCCGTGGCGTCCATGTGTGTTGTATACATGATATAAATATAATATATAATATTTAAATATCATATCGATTGGGAGTACTGGACGGACAGTATAAAACACATGCATGACCGTGGAATCCCACGACAGTTGGATGGACGGTGTAGAATTAAAGCACATAACTCATGGCTGGCCCATGATCTGAACAGCCAGGATGGGGCGAGCCTGGATGTACAATACATCATCCAGGTGGGCCACGTGGAGGGTGTAAATATAACAAATACATTACTATGGTTCCCACCTGCCATCTGAAAATGGCTGGACGGTGCAGGTAAGGCACTCACATCACGGTACAGGGTCTGCACGGCCTGGATATCAAGCACGTGCACCACGTGTGGGTCCCATCTGGATTCCAGATCAGCCACACCCTCCCTGCACTGTCATCCAACGTCCTCAACAGAGGGTTGGACGGTGTTGATAAAACACACATATCATGGTGGGTCCACCTCTTGATGGACAGCGTGGAGAAGCACACATCATGGTGTACCTCATAACGCACCATCCAGATGGACGGTGTAGATCAACATAACAATGGTGGGTCGCACAAGCTCGCTGACGTCTCACGTCAATAATATAGCTGGTGTGTGTGGTAGGCCAGCTAATCTACTTACTCAATAGGTGGGTCCCATGTACGTGGCAGGTGGGCTGACACATGATGGGCAGTGTAGTTGGAATGCATACATCAAACAGCGCCCCACCATCCAGCTTATCTAGACGGCAGAGATAACACATACATCTGAAGTGTGGATTACCACATAAATATCAGCAGGCCCCACCGTCCTATGCTGGTTTGGACAGTGGGGATGAATACATGCCTTAAGGTGGCACCACGTGAGTGGGCCACCATATATATCATATAGTGTGTGTGTGTATATATATAACAGATCCAGCATCTGGCCAGATAGATGGACGGATGAGATACATGCATCATGGTGGCCCACACACATAGAACCGTCCAGATGGAAGGTGCAGATAACGTACATCAAGGTGGGTCACGTCCAAATGGACGGACAGATATAATACATAAATCACGGTGAGGATCCCACCGTCCAGCGCTCATATCAGGTTGGGGTCCACGGACAAACTGGATGGATACAAAAACATATATATATCAGGTGGGTCACACGTGTGGCCCACCAGCTGCTTAAAGCAAGCAGGTATTTGTGTTTTCCATTCGTCCAGGCCCTACACGGGCGGCCTGGATATAACACTTGCAACGTGGTGGTCCCCACACAAGCTGTAGGTGGGTCCCATGGATGAACGGTGTGGGGATAGCGCATACCACATGGGTCTCATAGCTGCTGGACGTCAGTCCAGCAGCCTCCTCTGATGGACGGTAGGAATGAAATGCATACATCACAGTGGGTCCTAGCCCACCTAATGGATCAAAGTGGTATTTGTGTCTTCCCTTCGATCTGGACCGGTCTAAGTGGACAACAAGGTGGTCCGTTCAGTGGACGGTATAGATAAAATTCATGCCTCACGGTGGGCCACAAATAGGGAAGAGGGGAGAGAGAGAGAGATGGTAATGAGAGGGGAGGGACCCCGCCACTATGGGCCCTCCCTATACATTACATACATCAAGATGGGTCCCACCATATGTGGGCCCTTAAATCATCAAAATCACACAAATCAAACCTTAGAAGAACACCCACAAAATAAAAGAAAAAGAGAGAAATAAAGAAAGAAAGAAGCACCCACCTCAAGATCTCTTCTTCCTTCTTCCGCCAATGCGATCTAGAGCTCGAATGGATGAACTTCAACGGTTGAGATCGGACTTGGATGGTGGAAAAGGAAGGTAGGAAGGTGGGCCACACTAATTTCTCTCCCATGGAAGCCATGGATGGTTGCTTGGAGAGAATGAGGGAGAGAGAGAGAGAGATTGAAAGAGGGAGATGGGTGAGTGATGTGGTGGGTGTACTTTGTGTAAGAGGGAGTTTGACTTTGGGGTTGCATGGGGATGGGGTTGTACTTTGACATGAGATCTGATGTGGTACTTGATTGATGTGATGTGATACTTGATTGATTTGAAAGATTATCTTGGGTTTGCAAATGCGCGGTGTTTTCTCGAACTCAACGCGGGCCCACATCTCCTGGCCTGGGTATCGCCTCGCCGCGCGAGACGTGGCATCGGAACCAAGAAGATGACACGGTCACTAGGGTACAAGTCTTGGGTTGAGTCGACTCGGGTTAACGGCGTATGAATCAGGGTCGCGCGCAAATGCCGGTTAAGGGTCGAGGTTGGTGGGATTCGACCAGGAAGACCGCGGAAGTCTACCGAACGATACGGTCTAGGATACAGGTCTTACATTTCTCCAGAGAGGAACCGTACTGATATGAAGACTGACATGATATTACGACACCCCGTCACTGTTGTGCATGTGGGAGGGCGCACGTGGGCGGACGCTGATGTGGGCAGTTGTGATGTGAGCGGGGTTGAGGCCTGGGCAAGCTACCAGCGGTTGGCAGGCTACTTTGCTGACAGGCTACTGAGTAGTAGTTGCATACTCATTCATTCATCCATTCACTATTCACTCGGGCTGATGGTGCGCAACTAATTGTTGTGTATCTTCGTTATGGAAAGAATTTCGGTTAGGCGCATGACTAACCTGAGATCAGGAGTTTACCACGTTGAGTCAGACTATCCAAATTTAGGTATGGGACTGGTTTGGATAGAGGTTCCTTGTGGTGGACCCCGTAGCCTGTGATACTGCGTACTATCATCCCGACATCACACTCCAGCATGGTCATTCCATTAGCACCATATACTGCATATTCCATTACATCTTCGGTGTGTGGCATTGTGAGTTGTTATGTTTCTATATTCCTGTGACTTAAATGAGAGTGATGATATTTGTTAGCTCTTTCGAATTGTTATTACATTATATCCTTGTCATTTGACATTTGATTATCTATGACTCATCATTTGCATAGTTGTCGTATATTACGTATTTTGATATTGATTAACTTATGAACTTTTTCATACTTCTGCTTATTCTGTTATCGCATGATTATAATCTTGTTAGTATTTCTGTTTACGCTGATAATTTCTGGTCTTATCAGTGTTTCTGCTTATTCAGTCATTGTATGGTTTATGGATTAATAGCTTTCCGATATTGTATGATTATGATATTGTATTGAATACTTGACACTTATCTCGTGCACACACTTACACCACCCTCTAAGCTTTTTATAAGCTTATGCACGATAGATGCGTGCAGGTGATATTAGGTTGCAGCAGCATTGAGCTTGGAGCGTGCAGCTATTTTTTGGAGCTTTGATTTTGACATATATATTTCCCTTTCAGCATTATATTCAAATGATTATATTAGTGGATATGTGATGATGATGTTGCCTTTATGATTTTGGTAAACTTGTGGTTATGCTTATTAGTAGTTAAATGTACAAAAAAATCCTCCTTGTAGTTTTTCAGGATCAAAAATCTGGCATATGAATGTTAGGAGCCGAGAATGGGGTAATACGAAGGCTGTCGGCACCGGATTCGGTGATCGGGATTCCTGTGAATTTGATTTCTGGGTTTGGGGCGTGACACCTATTCACGAAGTAAATGTATGATTACCCATTCCTACCTAAGTGGATGTCTGTGAGGCACAAGTTACTCATGCCTACCTATGGTGGATGTCTGGTGGGTATAATTTTGGGTTGACAAATATCCAACCTAATCAAGTGAATGATCATCCTATTTGACATGCATATAATGACATTTCTACATCCATACTCGTACTACATACACACTATTTAAGTTTGATTGTGCTATCTTATATTGTGTTTCATATGAACCATGCTGGATTCACACACTAGCTTGGTCAGCTAACGTTGAGGATTATTAACTATACAGAGATAGACAATGCAGGCTGATATAATCAAGCATAGAAAAATGAGGCTGGGTTTGTGGATTAAACTTAAGATCAATGGCAGTTCTTAATGGAAGAAGAGCTCGCTGCATTAAACAGATGAATTGATTTATAAAGTTATTTTATGAGTTTTAATTTCCATTTATTCAACTACTACTACTTTGATTAAATCTGCAAATGTTTACAGTATTAAAATTATTAGACGATAATTGATTATTTTAGTTAAATAAAGTCCCAAATGGGTGGCCTTAGATTGATTTGGGGTGGTTTACTTAATGAATGTGAATGTAATGAATGGAGTGTTTATAAAAGGAGTGAAAATGGTCGGATGTATGGATGTTAATGTGTTGATGATCTAAAATACATGTAATTGTGTCTTAATAAGTGTATGATGGGTGAATTTATGTACGGTTAGTGTATAAGTCATGGACCGTTACTTGGGTTTGAGGGTTCACACTCTATATCTGAAGTGCAGGGTATGACAGAATGGTATCAGAGTGAGGCTTTCATTAAACCAAGAGTGACATGTAGGTTATGGAACATGCACACTTGCATAAATGGTAGATCCTTGAAATTAGAAACTCTACATCTAAAATTCCCCTGTTTATGCTAATTGACAAATGACTTAGAGAAAAATTAGGTGCTATCAACACTTTAAACTGTGCATGAAATTAAATACACAAAATCTGAATGCTTGTGCGTCTTTAACCCTCTACTAGGCAAACACTATAAAAAAAATTATTAGGGGCATTTTTATCATAGGCAGCCACAACAAACCGCCACTGTAGATGGAAATTAGGGGCATTTTTATCATAGGCGGCCACAACAAACCGCCACTGTAGATGGAAATTAGGGGCATTTTTATGTGGCCTCCCATGTACAAAATGTGCCATCACCCTCGATTTTAAATGAAAGGAAAAAACCCAAAAGCTGCGCCCGTGCACCTTATCCGCAAATCCATCGCGCCTCTTCTTCTTCCACCTCTTTTCTCTCAAAACCCTCTCCCCTCCTCTCCACCCTTCAATAACCCACCAAAATCTCTCTCTCTCTCTCTCTCTCTCTCTCTCTCTCTCTCTCTCTCTCTCTCCTCTCCCTCTCCAACGTCTCTCGATCTCCATTTTCCACTCCTTCTTATCAGAACACGCCAAAGTCTAAGAAGGCCCGCAAGAGGAAGTACGCTAATCTCTCAGTCGTGCCCTTGTTGTAACACACCTCTCTCTCTCTGGATCACCTAATCCATGGAAGCCATAGCTCGACAAGCCATAGCTGCTGCTGTCTCAACCATTGGACCACCAATGCAACTTCTTGCATTTTCGGTCCCAAGCTAGGGTAAAGGAGGAGGGAAAAGGGCATAAGAATTCTCTCTCTCTCTCTCTCTCAATCTCACTCACTAGTTTCTAATTGTAATAATTACTCACCTACCACAGGATGGGATCTACGTCTTGGAATGATCGTGGCATTTTATGTTTTCATGGTTCCATACACAAAGGTCGAAGAGAGCTTCAATGTCCAAGTGCTATTTTAACAGAAACATTTCTTTTTGTGCCTTATGACTTGCTCATTTATTTCGTGTTGTTATCGTCTTGAGTTGCTGCTATTAAGGCAATGCATGATGTTATTTATCTTCGCCATCATCTAGAGAAGGTAGGTTCAGTCCCTTCACCTTTTGGTCCATTGTATGAACTCATTGTAATAGATATTTGGTCCCTAGAGAGTCAAGATTTCACCTAATGGCATTTGCTAACAATATTCGTTGCCTGTCACAGTACAACCATTTGGATTTTTCGGGAGTCATTCCGCATACTTTCATTGGTAAGATATTTGTTTGATAGATGTAAATGTATGTATTTAATTGTTTCTCTTTCAATGATATTTGAGTGCCTTTTACTGAAGGGCACAAAAGGCAATTGTGCACTATTTCAATGGCAAACCAATTCAGAAACTATGGAAGCCCCACTCTGTATTAGGTGGAAAGTAGAAAGTCCATCAATCTGGCTTCAAATGACAAGTGAGCTCATTTATCAAAATATAAATGAGCATGTTGGTCCTTTGGGCCAATGGCCATCCTATTCAATACAAATATAGTAACTTCTCTAAACATATACTTATATTTTGTATCATTCAAAATAAGAGAATTTGTTCATTGAGCTTTCCCCGCAGCTTATGGATTATAGATTCTTTCTTAGGCCGGTTGATTATGATTCTTAGAGAGGGAGGGAGGGAGGCTACTTGCATAATAAATTTGAATGTTCCTACCCTAATCAGCTAAAATTGTCAGGCTTGTAACAAGCAGTGGGTAAAATCTGAACTGTGGCTAATGAAGTACAAAGAACTGTGCCAATGAACACACCCTAATCCATATCTAAAGTGGCAGACTGAGTGAAGATACCTTGTTTCAACACTCAGGTTTTGGTATCGATTCCCTAGTGGGGGTGGCTAACAGTGGAGTGTGTACTGATAGTGGGGTGTGTACTAACAAGCTATCCTAAAAATAAATAAAAAATCTGTGCCAATGAGCTAAATACCCTCTTATATGCTCAAAATTACTTACAATGTCCTTTTAAAACCCAAGGTTCACGAGTCACGGCTCTCAGAGGAGTAATTGCATTAGTAAAATTGTCCAAAGCTACTCGTGCTATATATAGTAGAGATATAGAGATGTTTGTTAGTTATGCTAATTGGGTAGTAAATTCAGCACATGATCTCATTAGAAGTAGTTTAACATGATTTTACATCTGCAGACTTGAGAAGTGACTAATCTTGGTTTTAGCCTTACTCTGTTGACATACTTGAATATATTGGTTGCATTTGTTCTTCCAGAGATCTTGTTGTTTTTGTTTTGAGAAAATCAAATGAGCCAATGTCTTGAGAGAGTTGAGTTGATGTCCTTTTATTCAGGTTCATTAATTATGGGATTGAGCTTTGGTATGGTTGCAATCACTTAATAATGTCTCACTTACAGGTTTCATTCTTGTTTCGACTTTTGGCATCACCGTTTACATTAGTCGTGCATTTGCTAAATTTACCAAAGCTTTATAATCTTTTTGCATGTTGGTTCTTTAGATCCTAACAAACTCATTATTATTATTTTTTCACAGTTTTGTGTTCTCAAGGTATCAAAAAGAATGTTTCTGTATGCTTGTATTCAAAACTTAGAAATGAAAGATTATTTTGCTTCCATGTGGACTGCTAAAATCTGTTTACATCTTGTAGTTTTGGTTGGAACTTGGAATAAAGTTCTCTCTGGGAGAATCTTCCAGATCCTTTCATTATGCCAATGTTGTCTGGAAACTTGCTCACGTTGAATATTGTTGCTACCTTCAAGAGTAAATGTTTTGCTACCATGTAATTCAATTATATTGTCATTTTGATGGCATTAGGTTTTGGGTCATAATTTGAAGATCAGCATGACAGGTGCAATTTCTAGGAAAAAGTTGACTGTGAAGTGGCATGTCATCCAGATGCATCGGGGGGGGGGGGGGGGGAGAGGGATGAGTACTTTCATACAAATGGGGCCTAGGGTTTGGTGATCCAGAACGTTGATCTAATGGCCCCACCAAGGACAAGATGCCTAAATGATATGTAGAGTGGAAGGTCCTAACCCGTCAGTCAGTGACCTAAAAAATCACTTGTTGAGGAAAAATGCAGCAACTGTTAGGAGAAATGTCGGAGAACATCAGACATTCCATCTTCCAAAACCAACACTTTGGATATTATTCGACATACAATAATCTCTATACGCCTATTATGGATCTATAGAATGGATGAATAGGATCATCAAGCTTCATTATGATTAGGTATTTTGTAGGAATTAATAAGTATAGATTTTTTTTCCTCATTTCTTCTTTTCTATCATAAATATGTAAAACAAACCCTAAAAGGAAAATGTTATTTTTCTTATACTCCATCTTCCTTGTAAGAAGACAGACATAGTATAAACCTTTTACTTTTTCCATAGTATAAGCTTTTTACTTATTGGTTAGTTGTTTTTTTGTACTTTGCATGCTTACACTACTATAACAGAAACTAGCAAACTAATGTAGAACATGGCACAGATACATACCTGGCATGGTTGGATGAAAAGAAAGTGGACCATAAATTGATCATAATTTAATCTCTTCTTCTTATAAATGATTTTGTTGACTCCTGCAAAACAACGAGTTTGCAACTGATGCTACACCCATGGGCTTAGTTATTTCCTAAAATCAGCTCACAGCTAGCCCATTTAGTAGGAAAGCCTTCAATTGAATGCCCAAGAATGCCCATTAAAGTAAAAAATGGGCCTGTTTCATTGATCGGGCTGGACCTTAATATAAAATTTTTACAAAAATTGTGCCTAGGCCCAATCCCTTCATCAGTTAGGCCTCAAATCCAGCCTTAATCTACAGGCTTCTATTACAGGCTAGAGCCCATCCCATATCATGTTGGAACCCTAAACCTAACAGACCAACCTGTCCTTTTGCTAGCCTTAAAGATAAGATAGACTTTGTTTCTGAATGTAATGGCTTTATATTAATGGCCCCTATAGGATTGTCAATAAGCATTTGAAGGCATTGGCACCAAGGCATTTGGAGACCAAGTTCATCAAAATGGATGTTGAGGTTTGTTCAAATATTCGTTTTCCTGTTTCACTTGAGTCGATTGATCACGCTGTGTAATTTCTGGTTAAAAGAAATGGTTTCTTGTTTGATAGTTTGACCCATCATTGGTATAGTTGGGGTAAGTTTTTTTCTAAAATTTACTCTAGTTTCTAGTTTTGGACTAGTGGTGCCCATGGTCAAGTGACCATGGAGCCACCATGAATGCACTGTCTCTCCTCAAAGGAAAATGCTATTCTTTTGAGTTGTGGCCTGAAAAATAGCTACTTAGAAGAGACATACAACAATAACCTACATTCAATTGATGGAAGGTTGGTTTTTAGTGGTATAAACCAAATTTCATGATGTTTGGTGCAACTAACTACACCCTAAGTTTACATATGTACACATGAGCTGTAGTTCTTATGTGATTTAAAGATGATTTTATGAAGATTGTCTTCTTTTATTGTTTTAGTATTGCATCATCATCATTGTCATTGCCTCATGTCATTGTTATCGTCTACTTCTCAACTTTTGGAGTTAGCTTCAACTTTATCATCATCGTCATCATCAGCATCACCTTGTTTCAGTTATTTGGATTAACATTATAAATCTTACCTAGCCAGAAAAATCGAAATAGGGGAGCTTTATAATTGGGTGGTGCAGGGCTAGGTTGCATTAGAAGAAAAAGTTGATCCAATTGGCCTGAAACATGTCTGTAAGGGATAGGAAGTGGACAATGCCCTCAGATTCCAATGATCTCTCCTACCTTGCAGAAGCATCATAATCCATGGTTGAACTTCCATTCTGTAAGACGTTTTGCAACAGGTTTAAAGGAATGGACTTGTCAGCAAAATATTATGTGCGCATGCCGGAGCTACAGGTTAGTTATGTAAAATATAAATATTGATGAATGGGGCTAGTAGCTGCTGTGGTTACAAGTTTTCTGTTGGATGTGTCTTGTAGTTGAGGTCATCACAGGCTAAGATGTATGATGTATAAATGAAGTGGGTTTAGAGATAAGTTATTGTGGCCCTTTATTAGGTGGTGGATGTGTATGGCCTGCTTCAGAAGTTCGATCCAAACCACATAGAAACTCAAAAACTATCTGAACCATTGTGAGCTGTCTATTGAATCGCTAAAAAGTTGTACAAACTATAGTTGAGCATGTATTAATTATTAGGTTTTACCATAATTACATATGTAAACACATGTAAATCTATGGACATGGGGATGATATCACAGTTTAAGCAGGTGGTTGAAATTGCAGAGTGAACAGTTTGATCTCCAGCTTTTTTTTTCTTTTTTTTTTTTCTTTTTTTTTTCTTTTCTTGAAAGCATTGATTTGTAATGCAGCATTCTCATTTTTTACAGCACACTGTTATACTTCTTCAGCACCTTATAAGCTTTAGTCTTAACCTTGTCAGCCGAGCTTTCGAATTTCAGGTATGTAAACATGTAACTTAACAAAGAAATGTACCCTAAAATCCATATTTGTAGGATTTGTGATGGGACTGTGCACATCTGTTTCTTCAATTTGTCTCCTATCATCATCATCATCTTAATTTCTCCAATTTGTGGTTGGGTTTCAAATGATATATTGGCAAATTTTCTACAGTTGGCTGTCCACTGGACATCAGCCCTCTCTTTTACTGAACTTGCCATGACAGAGGCTAACATTGACACCACTCACATGCAAGCATGATTCCACCTAATATTGACCCCCAAGCCAACTATCAGATGCACACCCCAAAGGGTGAGCAAACAAAGTTATTGGGGTGTAGTTTCAATGCAAAACATTAAGCAGAATTATGGTTTCATAAAATAACATGGAACTCACCATTACATGATTACAAACAACTTTAACATGACATCACGGTTAGGCCCCACACTACACCTGAGCAAAAGTTTACACTCTACCCACAGAGGGGCATTTGCGAGTAGTTGATGTCTCAAGAGTGCAGTGTTAGATAGAGCTAAGCATGAACTACATCCAGTCTTCTATCCTATTTTAAAATATGTTTGATGTTTTCTTTTTATTGCAGGCTAATGCTTTTGCAAAGAAGCTTGGCTATGCCTCACCTCGAGTAGGCCTAGTGAAATTATAGGTGACTAATTCTCATGCTTGTCACATCTAAGATCTGTTATTATATATTCTGATTTTCTGTGAAAGAGTTGTGGTTAGTGATGAGATAAATGCTATAGGCCCTTCTTTTGGGGTGAGGAATATATGTTACCTGGTGAAAAAAGAAGAGAAGGAATGGTGGAGTAGGCTGTTAAAGCGGGAAGGGAAGCCTCTTGTGTTTTTTAAAGTAGACTGGGAAAAATAGGTCGATGAAGATGAAGAGAAAGAACACAAATGTAAGTTGTCCACCCCTTTTTCATCTTGAACACTTACCTTTTTATGTACTTTTTTGTATGCTAGGTTTCATTTTTATTCGTTGTTCTGTGCTACATATCTGATTATTTCTGTATGTCCTAGCTGGAGATGACATGGATTTCTTGGTATGTAGCCAAGTCTGCTTGTGAAAAGCCACAAGAATGTGTAGTTATACAAGTGAAGCTTTTGTTTGATGAGTTTTTCTAATCCCACAGTCACTTCTATACATGGATGAGTAAGAAGTGCATCAGGTTTCTCTCCCAATTTACAATTACATGATGTTATGCATTAAGTCATTAGGTGGGCCACACATGTATGTTGAACATGAATCATTTGTAGTTTTTTGAAGCTGTGTTGTTTTCAAACATGTATAGATACCTGACGAATTGACCGTCTAGATTTTGTGATAGGTTGTTTACTCAGTGGGGATTGTCCGCCTGATGCACAGCTCCTTAAGTCAACGTATGTGGCCACATGTAGAGGTGCGTGTGGACTTGGAAAAGCTCTCTATTTTTTTTTCATAGTTATCAAAGTGTTTGTTGTGGTATGATGCTTTTTTTTTCTAGTGTTCTTGTAAAATAATCATGGGCAACTATGCTCCCCATGTTGTGTTCTCACTCTAAAATAGGCCCCATACCACTGCTGTAGTATATGTAACAATTTAGAAAATCATGTATCCTTGTAGGAACTAAAAAAAAAGAGTAATATAGTTTAATATGTATATACTATGCATGTGTATTTTGCTTCCATCTTTTATCATGCTTGAGTGACATTCATTTGATACAACCACGGGGGGGGGATGATCATAAAGTGCTAAAATGTGATTTTGTGCATACTAGTTGGATTGAATCTAGTTGTTTATAATGTGAGAAAGGATATGAATCTTAGCAACTTTTTTTTTTGCTTAGAAATCAGGAGATCCACTATTCCTGTACATGAAGAAACACATATAGGAGATCTGAAACTATGGTGAAGACCGCTTGAGTTGAAGTAGGAATATGTCAATATGTCCTAGAGGGGGGTGAATAGGATTTTTTAAAGATTTATAAGTTATATTTCAATCCTATCACACTAATCCTATCATAGAGTACAGATTAGGACTACTCAAAAATTAACTCTACTGGCTTCCAAGCCTGATAGAGGATCCAATCACAATCTATTTAAAAGACAAACAATATATAAATGAGACTGTGATGGATATGACTGTGTGTGCATAGGATGTGATCATATATAAAGACGTGCAAGGCAATCACATAAATGAAAGACATTATCAATCACAAAAACAGTCATTTTATAGTGGTTCGACGACTTGTATACTCCACTCTCGGCTTCCACACTCAACCCTTGAGTGACCAGATTTCACTAAGGAGGTTTCCCATGGTTCACCTCAAACATAAGGTTTTAAATCAGGTTCACCTTCAACCTTTACAGAGGTTTCTACTCGGTTCACCTCAAACCCTGGAGTTTTACTGGCGTACTCCAAACCAGATGTTTATGCCCACACAGGATAAGGGTCCATACAACGCACCCTGAGGTTTCTACTCGGTTCACCTCTAACCCTGGAGTTTTACTGGCGTACTCCTAACCCGATGTTTATGCTCTCCACAGAGCAAGGGTCCACACAACGCACCCCGCACGTATACTCCCGTCGGAGGCCTCCTTCGAGGACTTCAAATGGTGAGCAACACTTAAAACCCAATCCTAAAAAGGAATGATTGCAAGTGTCCTCTGGACTCTTAGTACTTACAGATAAGTTGATGGGTCCCTTTCAACGCAATGATGAAGATCTCCTTCTTGTTGATGAAGAATCTTCAGCTCCCTTGATCCGCAACACAAAGATGTATATATGCTAGGCTTAGGTTGGGTCAAGGCTATGATGGAATACCACTCTCTGAAGATTTTCCTATAAGGAAGATAGAAAGGTTCCCATCATCTATGCATTCAAGGGATCCCAACTTAATGATATGTCATTAAGGTAGTAGCTGAAGGATCCTTGAATGCGGAAGTTCATTCTCCAATCCACTCTATGAGATATCAAATGATGAGGGTGGATTGGAGGATTAACTTCCTGAGAGAAAGGGCTTAGGTAAATGATAGGAATGTTAAAACACTCTAAAGCACTCTCTGCTTTCTCTACCAGCAATGAAGACAACTCTCTCTATTTATAGGCAAAAGGTTCCAACGGATATAAACGGTCATATTTATGACAGAGTTTGATATCATCGAGCAGTCGTCGATATCATCGAGCGTATACTCTCGATTGTATCGGCTGACCTCTCGATGATAAGAACTCAATTGTCATTTCGCTTTTGAAAACCTTCCGCCAACTGGTCGATGGGATCGAGACACACATCGATGTTATCGATTTTTGAACTCCGATTCCATCGAGTGATGGTTCGATCTATCGACAGGTGAAAAATAAGAGAGAAGCCTTGAAGAATTTCAGGATCACAGATATGATCGGGGAAACAGTCGATGTCATTGAAATTTATACATCGATCATATCGGAGACCTTGTCGATGGGATCGATAAATCGTATAGATTTACATGTAAGCTTGCTGGACGATTTATGTCCTGACTCGATCTAATCGACTTGGTCTCGATATGATCGATATATGAATATCAATTTATCGATAGGCACCCCGATCAACATTAAAAGCAACATGAAATTCATGCTGGTGAGAACATGCGCCCCACAATCGATATGATCGACTGACTCCCGATATGATCGATATTTGAGTTCAGATTGAATCGGACAGTCATCGATATACCAAAGAATATGCTAGTTTTCTTTAGAAAAATAGGGGTGCCGGAAGGCAGTCTGTCGATTATATCGATCCACTTCAGATATGATCGATATACGAATATCGATGATATCGACACTTAAGTCGATATATCGATAAATCGTCCAGATGACTGTTTTGATTGCTGGACGCATTCTGTCCTCACTCGATTGTATCGATTGAGATGCCGAGGACATCGACAGAGCTAGCCGATCATATCGAAGGGGTAATCGATATAATCGACAGTGTAAGAAAAACTTCACTGATTTTTCTTTTTGATAAAAAGTTTTCTTACACATAAACTCTGAGATGTTCTAGTTCTTTTTAAGGGTTTAATCACCTAGTGTTTTGGGACATGGGATGTGAGGCTATGATTTACCTTTTGGCGAGCTTCCACACATCCAGATAAGGCAGACGCTTGACTTGATATTCTTGTTAAGTGTTGTCGTCTGATTGACTCAACTTACAACGTAATTGACAAACCAGGGCACATAATAGGTGTACTTTCAATCTCCTCCTTTGTCAATTACGTGACAAAATATCCAAAACACTCTAAGAACATATCTAGACAGATATATCCTAAATTGTGTGTACATGTATTAACACAATTTTACAAATTCTAAACACCCATGTATACAACAAAAAAATTCTCCCCCTTAATTCAAAAACTCCCCCTTTCTTGTTGCGGATGCTCCCCTTAACACCTGCAACAAAGATATACAATTTTCGCTCGGGGTGTTTTTAATTGTTCTCCCCCTTTTTGTCAGTCATTGGCAAATGTATAAGACGTGATATTGACTGAAGATTGAAGCATATGGGAGAATCACAGAGAGATATATTTATAGTAAACTAGTGTGAATCATGCATCAATGATAGAGCATTATGAGAGAAATAGCAATTAAGATAGTCATTTAAAATTTCATGCATTGCAATAATTTACCAGATAACCAAGATGGTAGTAAAGATATATAAGTAAAAATAGCACATGCCATACAAAACTATGGATGCATTGAGATAAGAATCTATCACAAGCAATCCGTACAAGGTATACTCAAACCAAAAAGAAACAACCTTTGCAAGTTTGAAATTCATCACACTCATAAATGTGATCACAGGCATTCAAAAAGATGTTTAGGCCTGAATTATTTCAAAAGGACTTCAGGAATGTGATGGATGTGTATCCTGAGCACACTTACGGTGCAGGTAGACGTTTCAGAACTCGTTTAGTTGCTCATTGCAGGATCATCAGTTGTTGTTGAACTTCAGAAAGATAGGCTTCGCAATCACTTAGTTTCTCTAAAATGTGAGCTTGTTCATTCAAAAGATCTTGTATGCTATCTTGCACAGGGATATCAGAATTTTACACCAATCTGCTACTGCCAGGAATTGAACCAGTTCTTCCACCACAAAACACATTTTCAAAGATGTTTAGTTTATGTATGTCTTCAAAGTTGAACCACGCACAAGGATGAGGAAGATCATAAGTTGGTGGTAGTCCGAATTGACATGAAAGCTTAGAGAGAAGACATGGAAATGGTAGTGTAGTGATGGATGCTTCTGTAAGCACACGGATCAGCTGTTGTACAATCAAAGTGGGTAAGCATATTGGAATTCTCAGATGAATGTCATACAGAATGTTCAGAATGTTTGGTGAGAGTTTGTTGTCAAAGATTTCATAGGGATAGACATTAGTTCTAAAAATGCTATGAAGAATCCTATAGGTAGGATCAAGGTACTTGATGTGGAGAATATTTTTAGCAATCCTGGGAATTGTGGCACCATTGCACAAAGCAAGAGTAACTTCTCCTCATACACTGAGACCATTCAAGTTGTAATTAGTTACAGATATTCCAATAAATTCGATGTCAACTAGCCTACTTATCAGTTTGGGCGTGATATATTCAACTTGATTGACGACTGCAACTGAGATGATTGGAGGATTGTTATCAACATCGAAGATTAAGCTAGTAAGCTGATGTACCAGATTATGTTGAAACATTCCACCAAGATTCACAACATTTTCACATCCAATTTATTTTAGAAGATCGATGATTCTGAAGGGTTTAATGCTCTTTTTATGAACCATTCGCTCCCCCACAAGGTTTAAGTTAAATAAGGAAGAAGAGGTGGTTGCATCGTCCTTACCTTTCTTCTTTTCAGTTGATGCACGCTGTGGATGGAACAATTCTTTCTCTTTTTCCATCTTAGGGAGATGAGATGTCTAGGTCTTAAGAGCACCAGATGTGGCTCTCTTTTTGATCTTCTGATTCTCACTAAGCAGCTACAATCTATCCCTTTGATCATGTTCTCTGATTCTAAAAATTTTAATTTTTAATTCCAAGTTCTAGGGAAGAACAACCGTCCCGATGTTTCAACTACCTAGATAGTCGTCGATTTTATCGATTATAAGTCGATGTGATCGACATTCTCAAGTGCCCAATCGGCACTCATATTAAAGGTAGATTTTTGTAATTCTTTTTTTTCAGTCTAACAATTGTACATATTTAGAATAGTATCTTTTTGAAGTTCCTAGCAAAGAGTATCAACAAAATTTCACATATCTTTTGTACATTAAAAAGTATAAACATATGGATATTTATGTGCAAAAGGTGAGGTGAGATGCCTCAAATTGTTTCTTTGATGTAAAACCTGGACCAATTTCTTCATTCTCAGCATTTCTCAATATCACTCCTTCCTTTTCCTTCAATAATGTAGCAGTGGTTATTTGTGCGAAGACCTTTTATAATTGACTTCCCTGATTGATCTAGAATCTCGCATTCTTCTTTGTTGAAATTTACCACATGCCCATTATTGTAGATTTAAGAGATGCTCAGTAAGTTATGTGTCAATCCTTTTATGCAAAAAGCATTCTCATTCTTAAACAAGATTAATTCCTTTTATAATTCCCTGACCAATTACTTCAGCAGTGGTTCCATCTCCCTAGGTGGCTATCCCTTTGTGAAGATCTTTATAGTTTGAAAGAAGAGATTTGTCGCCAGTGACGTGTCTTGAGCAACCACTGTCCAGGAACCATTTAGCGATATTGCCTGATAAATGATCTGATTGAGTAATAAGGCAATTAGTCTTTTCCTTAATCACCCACTTTGTGACAGGAGTTTTACTTGTGGTAGATTTGTTCTTATTTGATTTATCCACATGACTTAACTGCTTCTCCATCCTGTCAACTATCTCAAGTGGTGATGATTGCACACTTCTTTTATTTAGCTCATAAACTGACTCCTTATTTTTGCAATGAGCTGGGATAGGTTTGGTGTTACTACTAGATGCAACAGATTTTTCAAATGGTTGTGCATCAATTTTTGTTCTAGCCTTTCCATAACCTAATCCCTTTTTGTCCTCTCCATATTTTCCCATTCCTAACAGTTTTTCTAATTTTTCACCACTCTGAGAAAATTTGCAGTTTATTTTGGCAATTTTTCTAGATTCTTCTAGATCATTTTGAAGTTTATGATTTCTATTTTGAAGGATTAGATATTCCTCATTTAGAGCTTTGACTTGTTTCTTTAATTTTTCTGACTCAGATTTCAACGAGTTGTTAGTTCTTTTAAGTCTATTATTGTCTGAGTGGCATTACTGCAAATCAGTGATTAGATGAGTATTAATGTTTGAAGCTTTATCCAAATCTATTTGCAGCATTTCCTTTTTATTTTTAACTATTCTAAGTCTTTTGACAATATTAACGCTATGGATGTAGAGTTGATTGTAAGCGTTTTGTAATTCATTTTGCTCTCTATCTTCTTCTTTTTCAATTTTCTCATTGTCAGATGAAAATGATTCAGTGGCTTATTGTTCTTCTTCTCTTTCAGATTCCATGGGAATAATTGGAGTGGTGGAGATCATAAGAATTTTCAAAGATTTCTGATCTCCATCACTTCCTGAGTCATTGTTTTCTGAATTTGACTCCTCCGTATTATCCCATGTGGCAGCCATCGCCTTGCCCTTGGTTTTTCTGTTTGGGCATTCGGTAGATAGGTGTCCATACTCATGACAGGCATAACATTGTGGTTCTCTGTTTCTTTTTCTAAATTTGCCTGTTAAAAGTTTTTCATCCACCTTTTTACCTTTAGAGGGGCGGCCGTGATTCCTTTGAAAGAATCTTCTGAATCTTTGTGCCAGCAGAGCCACTTCCTCATCTTCATCTTCCTGTTCACTCTCACTGTCCTCATGTTTTGGTTTCTTGGAGGTTTTTAGTACAGTGTTTTTGGATTTTTAGGGTTGTGTGAAGTGTAGTTCAAAGGTTTGTAGGGAACCTACTATTTCTTCTACTTTCATTTCATCAATATTCCTACACTCCTCAATTGTTGTTACCTTGGGATTGAAGCATTCCAGTAAGGATCTTAAGATTTTTCTACATATTTTAGGTGCCAAAACCTTCTCTCCCAAACCACCCATGGAGTTACAAATAATATTTAATTTGGTGTAAAACTCCATAAATGTCTCATGCTCTTCCATCCTTAGATTTTCAAACTGTAAAGTTAAGAGTTGTAGTTTAGATCTCTTCACAATGCTTGTGCCTTCATGGGTTGTTTCCAGTAAATCTCATATTTCCTTGGATGTCCCACACATACTTATTTGATTGAAAATATCTTGGGACATGGCACAGTAGATGGCGTTCATTGCTTTTGCTTCAGAATTTCTCTGTTCTTTTTCGAACGCCGTCCACTTCTCATTAGGTTTGAGTTTAGTAATTGTGGTTTTATCTTCAAGTATAATTTGTTCGGATGGTACCACGTATCCTTTTTCAACTGCATCCCAAACTTCATGTTCCAAAGATCTCAGGAAGTATTGCATTCTAGCCTTCTAGTACGCATAATTTGATCCATCAAATACTAGAGGTCTAGTGACAGATGAGCCCTCTCCTTTGGCCATATTTCTACATCAGTCAAGATCACTCTCTAGGTGGTGAAGCCCTTAAAGAGAGACCCGCTCTGATACCAATTGAAATTGCGGTGAAGACTGCTTGAGTTGAAGTAAGAATATGTCAATATGTCCTAGAGGGGGGTGAATAGGATTTTTTAAAGATTTATAAGTTATATTTCAATACTATCACACTAATCCTATCACAGAGTACAGATTAAGATTACTCAAAAATTAACTCTACTGGCTTCCAAGCCTGATAGAGGATCCAATCACAATCTATTTAAAAGACAAACAATATACAGATGAGATTGTGATGGATATGACTGTGTGTGCATAGGATGTGATCATATATAAAGACGTGCAAGGCAATCACATAAATGAAAGACATTATCAATCACAAACACAGTCATTTTATAGTGGTTCGACGACTTGTATACTCCACTCCCGGCTTCCACACTTAACCCTTGAGTGACCGAATTTCACTAAGGAGGTTTCCCATGGTTCACCTCAAACCTAAGGTTTTAAATCAGGTTCACCTTCAACCTTTACAGAGGTTTCTACTCGGTTCACCTCAAACTCTGGAGTTTTACTGGCGTACTCCTAACCAGATGTTTATGCCTACATAGGACAAGGGTCCACACAATGCATCTTGAGGTTTCTACTCGGTTCACCTCTAACCCTGGAGTTTTGCTGGCATACTCCTAACTCGATGTTTATGCTCTCCACAGAGCAAGGGTCCACACAACGCACCCCCCACGTACACTCCCGTCGGAGGCCTCCTTCGATGACTTCAAATGGTGAGCAACACTTAAAACCCAATCCTAAAAAGGAATGATTGCAAGTGTCCTCTGGACTCTTAGTACTTACAGATAAGTTGATGAGTCCCTTTCAGCGCAATGATGAAGATCTTCTTCTTGTTGATGAAGAATCTTCAGCTCCCTTGATCCGCAACACAAAGATGTATATATGATAGGCTTAGGTTGGGTCAAGGCTATGATGGAATACGACTCTCTGAAGATTTTCCTATAAGGAAGATAGAGAGGTTCCCATCATCTATGCATTCAAGGCATCCCAGCTTAATGATATGTCATTAAGGTAGTAGCTGAAGGATCCTTGAATGCGGAAGTTCATTCTCCAATCCACTCTATGAGATATCAATGATGAGGGTGGATTGGAGGATGAACTTCCTGAGAGAAAGGGCTTAGGTAAATGATAGGAAGGTTAAAATACTCTAAAGCACTCTCTGCTTTCTCTACCAGCAATGCAGACAAATCTCTCTATTTATAGGCAAAAGGTTTCAATGGATATAAACCGTCATATTTATGACAGAGTTCGATATCATCGAGTAGTCGTCGATATAATCGAGCGTATACTCTCGATTGTATCGGCCGACCTCTTGATGATAAGAACTCAATTGTCATTTCGCTTTTGGAAACCTTCCGCCAACTGGTCGATGGGATCGAGACACACATCGATGTTATCGAATTTTGAACTCCGATTCCATCAAGTGATGGTTCGATCTATCGACAGGTGAAAAATAAGAGAGAAGCTTTGAAGAATTTCAGGATCACAGATATGATCGAAGAAACAGTCGATGTCATCGGAATTTGTACATCGATCATATCGTAGACCTTGTCGATGGGATCGATAAATCATATAGATTTACATGTAAGCTTGCTGGACGATTTATGTCCTGACTCGATCCAATCGACTTGGTCTTGATATGATCGATATATGAATATCGATTTATCGACAGGCACCCCGATCAACATTAAAAGCAACCTAAAATTCATGCTGGTGAGAACATGCGCCCCACAGTCGATATGATCGACTGACTCCCGATATGATCGATATTTGAGTTCAGAATGAATCGGACAGTCATCGATATATCAAAGCATATGCTAGTTTTCTTTAGAAAAATAGGGGCGCCGGAAGGCAGTCTGTCGATTATATCGATCCACTTCAGATATGATCGATATACGAATATCGATGATATCGACACTTAAGTCGATATATCGATAAATCGTCCAGATGACTGTTTTGATTGCTGGACGCATTCTATCCTCACTCGATTGTATCGATTGAGATGTCGAGGACATCGATAGAGCTGGCCGATCATATCGAAGGGGTAATCGATATAATCGACAGTGTAAGAAAAACTTCACTGATTTTCCTTTTTGATAAAAAGTTTTCTTACACATAAACCCTAAGATGTTCTAGTTCTTTTTAAGGGTTTAATCACCTGGTGTTTTGGGACATGCGATGTGAGGCTATGATTTACCTTTTGACGAGCTTCCACACATCCAGTTGAGGCAGACGCTTGACTTGATCTTCTTGTTAAGTGTTTTCATCCGACTGACTCAACTTACAACGTAATTGACAAACCAGGGCACATAATAGGTGCACTTTCAAGATCCATTGTTCATCTCTTGCATCATGCAGTAGATGGGTGTATCTCAAAAGAAGATACTCATCATACTGTTGGTTGACTTCTTCTTAGCCACCCACATGGAATCCTCTCACATCATATATCTTGCCAAAGTCAAACTTTTTTCCTGTTTCCCCAGAAAACTTTAATGAACTTTTTAAAGAGATTTATGAAATGAGCATTTTTTTCCTGTTATATGGAGGTAGCCATACCTGATGCAAGCATTCTGACAAATGATGTGAATGGTCATCATGTCATGTTGTATTGCTTTAAAAACCTTAAGGAACATACTAAGGTAATTTCTGATGACGTTTATCCAAATTATAACTATTTCTTTGGTAGAATTTTTTAATATATGCCAATAGTATTTCTTTGACTTGAGTAATAGGTGTTCCATATCTGCATTACTTAATATCTGTTACTCTTGTTACCAAACAGGGGCTTGTCACACAAGTTTTGCATATCGATAAATATTTTTAATTGAAAATATTTAAAGCTATCTACCTTGTAGTTTGAAGACTTGCTTTAATGATCCAAATAGGAGTCTGTTGAATTTTGGCCCAAGTTACTCTTGTCTGGTTCATTGTCTTTTCATCTCTATTCTCATTTTAGTTTTCATGAAATCGGATTATTGGGTAATCCAAATTCTTATCATTCAATCATAGGGTTAATAGTTATGTAGATAGAGATCTGATAGTTAGACTGATGGAGATTTGATTGTAGGACAGCAGTTACAGGAAAGGATTAGTCAGAATCAATAAGAACTTGTGTGAAAGGATTAGTAGAGAATGAGTAGGAATTCTATTATCGGCACTTTTACCGGTGCTTTTTATAGCTTTTACCAGCATTTTTTAAATCTCTTATTGGCACTTGTTATAGCTTTTACTGGTGTTTGTTATAAATTTTACTTATGTTTTTTGTAGCTTTTACCGGATTTATTATTATTATTATTATTTTTTTTTTTTTTACAGTTTTTACTGGCGTTTCTCATATCTTTTAGCGGCGCTTTTACATTTATTACCAGTACTTTTACAGCTTTTACTAGCAGTCAATAAAAGTGCCGGTAAAGGATAATAATCGCTAGTAAAAGTTTGACTTTTAGCGACGGCCATAAAAAAACATTGGTAAAAAGGGGCTACTGTCGGTAAAAGATACAGTGACACCCCTCTTTAGCAGCACGTTTCCAACCACTGGTAATTCTTATACAGGCAGTTTTTGAGACTTTTAGGGGAAATTTTGGCTGTTGGTAAAGGTTGTTTTTCTTGTTGTGATAGATGGACAATAAAGATCTTATTATTATTATTATTATTACTAAACTTAGTTCTTTTATAGGACACAATATCCCCAAGAAAGACATGTAGTATCTGAGATGTAGCTCTATCAATCAACGTTTCCATTCATCAGGAGCCAACGATGGACCTGAATGCACCATGATGAAAAAAGAACAAGATCAGATTGTGGCTCAAATGAACATTATAGCTAACATAGATCAGGCTTCTCAAGGAAAGAGGAATCCAGTTTTAAGACATAAACAACTTGGTGGAGCGGACCTACTAGAGAAATTCATGAAACTACGACCATTGGTATTCAAGGGAGCTTCAGATCTGACAATGGTAGAAGATTGGTGGACTCAAGTTGAGAAGAATCATGAAGGTATGGATTGTCAAGAGGACTAGAAGGTCCAAATGGTAGCATTTGTACTGTAAGGAGAAACAGATATATGGTGGCAAGCAGTAAAAAGGATGGTCACAATAGCTTATGTGTGGACCTAGAGTGAGTTTAGAAGCGAGTTCCATGAAATATATTTTTCTAAAGCATATCATCTTCAAAAGATGGCAGAGTTTTTTATGTTAAAACAAGGGCTATGTCAATGGCCTAATATAAGGTGAAATTCATTGAATTACTTCGATATGTCACGAAGGTGGTTAAAGATGAAGAATATAGAGTTCAGAAATTTGAGGAATGCCTTAGGCGGAACATTAAAGCTAGATTTTGTTGCACAGAGATCACGAAATACACCAAGATCATTGAGAAAGTCCTGTGAACCAAAAGAGATAGTGATACACCCATGCTCAGATGAGAGAACATCAAAATAGGACCGTACCCACTCAATAGCAACCACCAGAAAAGAGGCAACGGGCCAGTCCTAATCACAATGCTGTTAGATTGTCGAGGCCAATTTCGATTACAATTGTCGAGGCTTAGTCAAATTGTCGAGGCCGATTCTGATCCAGATTGTCAAGGCTGATTATTGAGGCTGAGTTAGAATGTCGAGGCCAATTCTGATTCTGATAGTCGAGGCCGAGTCAGATTGTCTAGGCCGATTCCAATTCTGATTGTCAAGGCTGAGTCAGATTATCAAGGCCAATTCTGATTCTGATTGTCGAGGTCGAGTCAGATTATCAAGGCCATTCCAATTCTGATTGTCAAGGCTAATTGTAAAGGCCAATTTTAATTGTTGAAGTTGATTGGCGAAGTCGATTCTGATTGTTAAACCCGATTCTGATTGTCGAGGCCGAGTTAGATTGTCGAGGCTGGTTTTTGATTGTTGAAGTCGATTATCAAGGCTGATTCTGATTATGATTTTCGAGGCTGAGTCAGATTATCGAGGTCGATTCTGATTCTGATTATTGAGGCCGATTATTTAGGTCAAGTCAGATTATTGAGGCCGATTCTGATTCCGATTGTCGAGGCCGAGTCAGATTATCGAGGCCATTTCGATTCAGATTGTCAAGGCTAATTGTCTAGGATGGTTTCGATTGTCGAGGCTAAGTCAGATTGTTAAGGCCAGTCAGATCGTTGAGGCCGATTATATAGGCCGATTCCGATTGTCGAAGCCTAATGTGATGCATATATGATTCGTATTTGAGGCCCTTTGTAATGTGTATTCAGCCTGTGCTTGAGGCCCAATGTGATGTATATTAGGCCTATATGATGAGGCCATTGTGGTACATTTGAGGGCCAGGCAATGGAGAGGCCCATCGTGATGTGTATTGAGCTCTTGAGTAAGGCCTATGGTGTTGTATAATAGGCCCATTGTGCGAAGCCATGGGTCCACTATATGTTAGTATCTATGTGGGTCATTCCTTGGGGCAATGTTGGTTAAATGTCCATATTGTTATGGACAATTGTTGATGATGATTATTGATACCGATTATGAGTACGTGACAGCATAGCACCATGATACATGCCTATACACATCATCTGAATGCTTATTATGAGATGTGGTTGACCATCGCATATGTCATTGGGCGGGTTGTTATGAGACTCCCTGATAGGTGAAGGTTATCTCACTTGAGCTCACGGTATGCATAGGATTGATGCATGACTGAATTATATAACTTATACATCTTGCATTGTGTGTTGTGATTACTGTACGCCCTAGCGACATCAGGGTCGTTGCCTCCATAGGCATATCATGGATAGCCAGATGGGACACTGAAAATGTTTGGTTCGAGCATCGAGCTTCCATAAATAGTCTCGGGTGAAAATTCTTAAACCCTCTTGGTACTAGAGGATGCCCCAATGTCAAGACCGAGTGGATACATGAGCGCCCGAGTGTCGAATATCAAGAGATTGTGTCTTCTACTGTATCATGGACGGTTGGGAGGGGGTGTGGCCTAACCCGCCTAAGAGAGTAGGCATAGCTAGGTTGATTTTAACCAGCTCGTGAATGGTTTAGCTATCGACATGCCGAGTAGATATTGACTGACTATTGGCCAGGCGGATAGTGAGGTCTCTTCCACTTACCCAGTTGTGGGCTTGATAGAGCGGCAAGCTAGTGTAGAGTGTACTAGACCCCGGTAATGATCCCAGAGATGTACAATACTGATATGTGGACTTATTAAGCAGGAGTTGTATACTCATTCATCCATTCATTCACTATCTACTCGAGGCTGGTGGTGTGCAACTATTTGTTACATGTATATTCGCAATGGCAAGGATTTCGGTTGGGGTGTGCGATTAACCTGAGATCAGGAGTTTACCACATTGAGTTTGACTATCCAAATTGGGTATGAGACTAGTTTGGATAGAAGTCCCTTATAATGGACCCCATAGCCTGCGATACTACGCACTATAATCTCAACTTCACACTCCAGCATGGTCATTCCATTTGTATAGCATAACGTATTACATTCATGACATATGACATTTTGGGTTACTATATTTCTGCATTTACATGACCTAGATAATGCTGATGGTATTCGTTGCTCTTTCGAATTACATATTGTATTGCATCCTCGATATCTGATATCTAAATCATTATGTTTCCACAATACATAGGCGATTTACATTACTTTCTCAGTATATGACATTGACTTGCTATGTCTCTTCATCGTATATCCTGGATGAGGTTGATGATATTTTTATGGACTTGTAGTATTGTTGCTTACTCCGAATCGTATGATCAATGCCAGTAATCTCGACATTGTATGATTAAGGCATTGTATTAAATACTTGACACTTATCTTGTGCACACACGTACACCACCCTCTAAGCTTTTTATAAGCTTATGCATGATAGATGCGTGTAGGTGACGATAGGACGCAATCGAGTTGAGGCAGGAGCCTGGGCAGAACTTCTGGAGATTTTATTATATGCATGTACTTCCTTTTCAGTATTATACTCAAATCATTGTATTAGTGGATATGTTTTGATGATGTTGTTCTTATGATTTGGGTATACTTGTGGTTATGCTTCTTATGAAGTAAATTCATGTTAAAAATCCTCCTTGTAGGATCATAGGATCGGAATCTGGCGTATAAGCGCTGGGAGCCGAGAATGGGGTACTAAGGAGACTTTCGGTGCCAGATTCAACGATCGAGAATTTTATGAGCCCGATTTTTGAGTTTGGGGTGCGACAAAAGTTAGTATCAGAGCATAATTTGGGAATACCTGAAGATAACATCACTTATTTACTGATAGTTACCTTACACTCTATGATTGTTAAGAACCTAGAACCTAGAATGATTAGGTCCCTGAGTTCAAATAACTTAGAGATTTTCTGACATAGCTCCATACCGTTGAGATTGTGAGGGTGCTTAGTGTTCCAATCTCGATCATTTTTTATCAGGATCTGAGGTTCAGTAGGATCACCATAGTGTTGATGATGCGTGTAAAACCCGTATCCTAATTCGTACTATTCCTTAAGCTTTCGCGGTTATTCCGATCGATTTTCGGTGACTCGCGATCTGTAACCGATGATGCGCGCAATCCTGAGACGGATCCTGTCGGTCTGAGTCGGTTCGACCCGAGACTTGTACCAGTGCGACCGCATCGTCGCCGCGGTTCCAATGCCGCGTCTCACGCGCCGAGGCGATACCCAGGCCAGGAGATGTGGGCCAGCGTTCAATTCAAGAAAACACCGCGCGTTGCAAGTATTAAGGGAATCTCTACGAAACATCCCATCAATCCTATCAATCAAAGTACACATCACTAATTAATGCCAAGTACAACCACCCCTCCCCAAAAGTCAACATTTCTTACAATAAAGTACATGCTTACCTCACTCACCATTATTTCTCTCCCATCACTCTCTCTCTCTCTCTCTCATTTCTCTCTCATTCTCCATGCAAGAATCGTCTAAGCCTCCATGAGAGGCCATGTATGGCCCACTTCCTAACTCCCATCTCCACCATCCATGATCCATCTCGACCGTTAAATCTCAACCATTGGAGCTTTAAAAGGCGTTCATAGAAGAAGAAATCCAAGAAGATCAAAGGTGGGTGCTTCCTTCATCCTTTCTCTCTCTTTTTCTTTTTCCTTGTGAGTGATTTTGTTGATATGAGGGCCCACTTGTAGTGGGACCCATCTTGATATATGTGAATATAAGTTTGAGGGGCCCATAGTGGCGGGGTCCCTCCTATTTCCCACCGTCTCTTTATCTCTCTCCCTTTCTCTCTCTATTTCTTTCCCTTTTTATTTGATGTATGGCCCACCATGATGCTGGACAGTGGAGATCCACTGCACCACGATGTATGTTTTCATCCCACACCGTCCATCAGGACGGGAGGTGCGGTACCACCTTGATGTATGTGTTGTATACTCACCGTCCATCTGTGAGACCCTCACAAGGTATATGTTTTATCCAGCCGTCTATCAAGGGACATGGCCGCCTGCTGTTGTGCTGACATCAACAATTCTATGGGTGCTGATCATGTGATATGTATTATATCCTGGCCGTCCATCTCCTGGATGGTCGACTAGCAGCCCAGTTAGATGGGTCTGATCATGCAGCTCACATTAAATCCAGACCATTTATCTGGGTGAGACCCACCTGCCGTATTGTTTCTCCAGGCCATCCATCTAATGGTGGACCACCTGATGTATATATTTTAGCTGCCCATCTACTGGCTGGAATGGTGGACCCCACAGGTATGGTTTTTTTTTTTATCTGAACCGTTCATCTTCTGCTGCCAGCAGCTGGAGCTGCCCTGACGTCAGCTGGTGTGGGTCCTGATCACGAGGTACGTGTTGTATCTAAACTGTCCATCCATTTTGATGTGGCCCACCATGATCTAGACGGTGGGCCCAATCATGATGCATGCGTCTTGCATCCAGGCCATCCGTTCAGGCCTGGACGCTGGACCCCACTCCCTCTGCACACACACACACACACACACATATATATATATATTAAATATAATATTATATTATGGTGGGCCCCACGTGGGACCCACCTGATGAGGAGTGGATTGGTTGGTCTACTACCATAGCAGCTATATTGTTGATGTACTGGCGTCAGCATGGACGTCTGATCATCCAGACCGTCCAGTCCCGTGGGACACTCACGTGATGTAAGTGTTTTATATATGCTGTCCTACAGCCGTGGACCACACACACATGGAACCACGTGACGCGTGAGGTTTATATGCTCACTGTCCATTTGTGGACGAGCAGCAGAACAACTGTTGTGTTGATGCAGCAGGGTTTTGTGGGTCCTGTATGATGCATGCGTTGAATCCAAGTCGATCATCTGCTGGGCCCCACTAGATGTTTTGATGATGTATTTCACATCAACAAGTGGGTTATGATCATCCTGATCATTCACCTATATGGACCCCCCACGCAGCAGCTTCTGCTCCACTATAGTAAGTTCTATGGGTTTATCGTAAGGAACATGTTATATATCCTCATGTATCTTCACCGTCCACACACTTGGGGTCCACCATGATGTATGTGTGGTATTTAGGCCCTCCAGCAATGCTGGACTTGGTCCACCCTTATGTAATTATTTTGTATCCGACGATGGGTACTTGCCATGATGTACGTGTTTCACCGCACCGTTCAGCCATATGAGATGGCAGGTGAGACCCACGCGATGTACCTATTTTATCCTCACCGTCCATACATCAGGTGGACCACACTGCAGAAACAGTGGTGAATTGAACATCCTCCATTGAACCCTTCTTGGGTCAGAGAAGTTTCAGATCTATATGAAAACTGTGTTTCCTTTTAATTCAAGTATTTGTGACCTTACGATCAGATTGGGTGGAAAATAACGTTATGGTGGGCCCTACCTTGATGATGTGTTGCACTCATGTTGTCTGTCCATTTTGATGGACGTGTGATCCGCCTTGATGTATGATTTCATCCACACCGTTTGTAGGATGCGTGGACCCTAGCCACGATGTATGGGTTTCATCCTCTCCGTCCATATGCACGATGGGTGGGGCCCACTTTGAGATGTGTGTATATCCACACCATTCACCCACCTTAAGTAATTATTCTATCCGCACCGTCCATCTATCCAGGATGATGGGCCAGATCATGAGGTTGTGTTACATCCACCATCCTGGCCAGATTGTGGACCCCATTTTAATGTGTATCTATATCGTCCATTAGTGCGGTCCCTCGATACAGCCCATTTAATGTGTACGAGACCCGTGTGAGCGGCCCATCGTGATGTATATTAGTCCCTTTGTGTGAGGCCCATTATGATGTATATGCAGCCATGTTTGGGGCCCAATGAGATGCATTTGAGGCCCATATATGAGGCCTAGTGTAATGTATTCAAGACCCGTATGATAGGGCCCATCTGCTTATATTTAAGGCTCATGTGCGGGGCCCACCCGTGGTGTATATGAGGCCCATTAATGCGGCCCACTTGTTGTATTTGAGGCCCATAGGTTGTGGCCCATATGATGTATCTGAGGCCCATGTGCAGGGCCCACCTGTTGTGTATATGTGACCCCTGAGTAAGGCCCATTGTGTTATATATTAGACCTTTGTGTGAGGCCGTGGGCCCATTATATGTTTGACTCTATGTGGGTCACTGCTTGGGAGTAATGTTGGTTAAATATCCACATTGATGGACAATGATGATTAGATGTTCACATTGTGACCTTCCCTTAGGTTGATTGTCGATCCCAATTGTCATATACCGATTACCGATTATGATTGTCATGGCCGATTGCCGATTCTGATTATCGTGGCCGATTGACCGATTACCGATCAAGGCCAATTATCGTGACCGATTACCGATTCTGATTTGTCGTGGCCGATTGTCGATTATTGATCGAGGCCGATTACTGATTCTGATTTTTCATGGTCGATTGTCGATTATCGATCGAGGCCGAGTACCAATTCTGATGGCCGATTGCCGATTATCGATTGAGGTCGATTACCGATTCTGATGGCTGATTGCCGATTATCGATCGAGGCTAATTATCGATCAGGGTCGATTACCAATTCTGATTTGTCGTAGCCGATTGCCGATTATCAATCGAGGCCGAGTACCGATTCTGATGGCCGATTGCCGATTATCGATCGAGGCTGACTATCGACCAAGGCCGATTACCGACTTTGATTCGTCATGGCCGATTACCAATTCCGATTGTCAGAGCCCAATGTGATGTACATGCGACCTGTATTTGAGGCCCGACGTGATGTGTATTCAGCCCATGTCTAAGACCCAATGTGATGTACATGCGACCTGTATTTGAGGCCTGACGTGATGTGTATTCAGCCCATGTCTAAGGCCCAATGTGATGTACATGCGACCTGTATTGAGGCCCGACGTGATGTGTATTCAGCCCATATCTAAGGCCCAATGTGATGTATATTGATGCCTAGGTGATGATACTCATTGTGATGTATTTGAGGGTCAGGCGAAAGAGCCCATTGTGATGTATGTTAGGCCCATGAGCAGGGCCCACCCGTTGTGTACATGTAACCCTTGAGTAAGGCCCATTATGTCATATATTAGGCCCTTGTGTGCGGCTATGAGTCCACTATATGTTAGGCTTTATGTGGGTCGTTCCTTGGGGGACAATGTTGGTTAAATGTCCATGTTGTCGATGTCGATTGTCAATGCTTGCTATTGATACCGATTATGAGTATGTGACTGCATAACATCATGATACATGCCCATACGCATCATCTGCATGTCTTCTGCTATGAGATATGATTGACCATTGCATATGTCATAGTGCTGGTTGTTATGAGACTCCCTGATAGGTGGAGATTGTCACACATGAGCGCACGATATGCGCAGGATTGATGCATGATTGAATTGTATGACTCATGCATCTTGTATTGTGTGTTGTGATTACTATATGCCCTAGCGACATCAGGGTCGTAGCCTCCACAGGCATATCGTGGATGGCCAGATGGGACACCGAAAATATGTTCTACATGGGGTGCTATAGATATCCCTGGGTGAAAGTCCCTAAACCCTCTTGGTTCCAGAGGTTACTCCAACGTCTAAACCGAGTGGGTAGATGAGCGCCCAGTACCGATTACCAGATGGATGCGCTCTCCACTGTGTCGTGGTTCGTTGGAAGGGGGTGCGGCCTTACCTGCCTGAGAGGAGGGGGCAATGCTAGGCTGAGTCTGACCAGCTGGAGGAATGGGTGTGCTATTGACGAGTCGGGCCCGATATTGGCAGGCAGATAGTGAGGTCTCTTTCACTCACCTTGTTGTGCGCGATGGGGCGAAAATCTGGTATGGAGTGTAATAGACCCCGGTGATTTTTCAGAGAGGAACCGTACTGATATGTGGACTTATCGAGTAGGAGTTGCATGCTCATTCATTCATTCATTCACTATCCACTCGGGCTGGTGGTGCGCAACTAATTGTTGTGTACCTTCGTTATGGTAAGGATTTCGATTGGACGCGCGACCAACCTGAGATCAGGAGTTTACCACGTCGAGCCTGACTATCCAAATTTAGGTATGAGACTGGTTTGGATAGAAGTCCCTTGTGGTGGACCCCATAGCCTGCGATACTATGTACTATCATCCCGATTTCACACTCCAGCATGATTATTTCATTCACATCGCATATTGCATTACATCCTCGGCATCTGATATTTGACTCTTTATGACTCTTTATCCCATAGTTGTTCTATATTGCGTATTCTGATATTGATTAACTTATAGACTTGTCCATACTTCCGCTTACTCTGTTATCGTATAATTTATATCTTGTCAGAATTTCTGCTTATTCTGATAATTCCTGCTCTTGTTAGTGTTTCTACTTATTTAGACATTATATGGTTTATGAATTACCAGTTTTTCGGTATCGTATGATTATGGCATTGTATTGAATACTTGACACTTACCTGGTGCACACACTTACACCACCCTCTAAGCTTTCTATAAGCTTATGCACGATAGATGCGTGCAGGTGATGTTAGGTTGCAGCAGTGTTGAGCTTGGAGCATGCAGTGGTCTTCTGGAGCTTGACTTTTATTTATGTATTTCCCTTTCAGTATTGTACTCAAACGATTATATTAGTGGATATGTGATGATAATGTTGTCTTTGTGAATTGGGTAATCTTGTGGTTATGCTTATTACTAGTTATATGTACAAAAAAAAAATCCTCCTTGTAGGATCCCAAGATCGAAATCTGGCATATGAATGCTAGGAGTTGAGAATGGGGTACTACGGAGGCTGTCGGCACCAGATTCGGTAATCGAGATTCTTATGAATCCGATTCTCGAGTTTGGGGCGTGACAATGCGTCTTGGGAATGCAAGGTTGAGATTAGAGAGTGCTATCTTCATCCTTTGTAGATGGATTGAACCTTGACACATATACTTGATGATGTTTCCTCTTCTCTTGTCTGTTTTGTAAATTTTAAGGATAAAATTTTTATTAGGTGGGGAGAGATGTAAGACTTGTATCTTAGCCCATACTGTTCCTTAGGCTACCACGGTCCTCCCAGTTGAATTCCGACGACCCATGTTTTTGGTATTTACGAGCAATCCTGAGTCGTATCCCATATATCAGAGTCAGCTAGATCCGAGACTTGTATCCTTATGACCGCGCCGTCACCGCGGTTCCGATGCCACATCTTGCACTCTGATGTGATACTCAGGCCAGGAGATGTGGGCCCACGTTCAGTTCGAGGTAAACATCGTGCGTTGCAATTCTTAGAGAATCTCTACTACACATCACATCAATCGATCAAAGTACAACCCATCACTCACACCCATCCCCAAGTACAACTACTTATCCCCAAAAGTTAACTCTCCCCATCACCCATCACTCACCATCCTAATCTCTCCCATCACCTCTCTCTCTCTCTCATTCTCTCTCTCACCTATTCTCAAGCAACCCACGTCCAAGAAAGCTTCATGGGAGAGAGCTAGTGTGGCCCACCTTCCTACCACCCGATCCCACCATCCTAAACCCATCTCAACCGTTGAAATTGTCCATTTGGGACTCTATCATGCATTTGTGGAAGAAGGAAGAAGAGATCTCAAGGTAGTTGATTTTTTATGGATTTTAATGATTAAAGGGTCCACATACGGTGAGGCCCATCTTGATGTATGCATTGTATAGGGAGGGCCCATAGTGACGGGGTCCCTCCCATTTCCAACGATTTCTCTCTTTTTCCCTATTTCTCTCTCTCTCTCTCTCTCTCTCTCTCTCTCTCTCTCTCTTGTGATGGGTGTGGTCTACTTGATCCATGCCATACATATGGTGGGACCCATCCTGATGTATATATCCACGCCGTCCACTAGATGAAATGGTGGACCCCACCATGAGGTATGTTTCTATCCAAACAGCTCATCTGCTGTTGCCCAACATTTGGAGCTGCCATTGACGGTAGCAAGTTCTGTAGGTCCTTCACGATGTATGTGTTTTATATCCTTACTGCCCATCTCTCTAGACAGTAGGTGGTCACTATGTTGTATGTGATGTGCACCGTCTATCTGGACAGTGCTGGACCAGTACTGGATGGTGCAGTGGCCCCCCAACTGTGATGTACGTGTATAGCCACACCTTCCATTCATTTTCCGTGAACGTGGGCCACCTCACATGTGTGGCTCATATGAGGGTGGGGCCCACCTGCAAGTATGAATTTCATCCAGCTGTCCATCAATGGACGATGGATGCTATTGCCCTGCTAACCATAGACAACAAAAAAATATAAATAAATATTACAATATATTATTATATTACATATATACAACGGATATGTATGTATGGTAGGTCCCACGTGGGACCCACCATGAAGCATTATTTTATCATAACCGTCCATCCATCTGATGGACGTGGCCGACCCCTGCTCATGCGAGTGGGACCCATCGTGATGTATTGTTTCATCCACATCGTCCAGACTTCTGGACGGTGCTGGATTAGCTGGACGGTGCTAGGTCACCGTGATGCATGTGTACACCATGCCATACATCTGTTTTGCTGATGGGGCCGTTGGTGTGTGTGGCACCCACACGTGAGGCCAGCAACATCCTGAACATCCATTCTACATCTGCGAGCAACTTGACTGCTGTATTGATGCCGTTGAATATTTAATAAATAATAAATGATATTATAATATTACAATATACAATATATGATGGTGGGCCCCACGTGGGACCCACTTAGATCGGAAGCGGATTTCCTGGTGTATTTCACACCTGCTATGAGCTAATGTGGGATGTCAGCAAGTCCCGTGGACCCACCAGTGATGTATTTATTTCATCCACATTGTCCAGGCTGTCTAGACGGTGCTAGACAATGTTTGGACGGTGCTATGGACCCCACCTCGATGTATGTTCCATATCCACACCGTCCACAATGTCTAAACGGTATTGATTTACATGGGAATGTTTGGATGGTGCTGATTTACCTGGACAATGTTTAGATAGTGTTGATCATCATTAGTGGGTTGTGTACCCCGTGAAATGATATGATAGTATACAGTGATACACATGTTGCACCTACAACTATTTGGATGATTTTAGATGATTTTAGATGTAATTCAAGCTCCCATCTGTCAGGCCCACTTTAATATACTTGTGTCCCATCCGTCAGGCCCACTTTGATATACTTGTGGCCCATCCGTTAGGCCCACTTTGATATACTTGTGGCCCATATGTGAGGTCCACCTTGATGTATTTGTAGCCCATCCATGAGGCCCACCTTGATGTACTTGTGACTCACCCATGAGGCCCACTTTTAATGTATTTGAAGCCATGTCATGCGGCCAGTGATGTGTATTAGGTCCATGACAAACAATTCACTGTGATGTGTGTTAGGCTCAGGCATGTGGCCCACCTGTGATATATATTTGAGGCCCACTTTCGATGTATTGAAGCTCATGTGTAGGGCCCACCCATTATATAGTTGAAGCCTATGGTATGAGGCCCATTGATGCGACTCATTGATGTAGCCCATTGTGATGTGTATTAGGCCCATATCATGCGGCCCACTGTGATGTGTTCGTAACCTTTGGTGATGTATATTAGGTCCTCGTGCGAGGCTGTAGGCCCACTGTATGTTCGGCCCTATGTGGGCCACTCCTTGGGACCAATGTCGGTTAAATGTCCACATTAATGGATAATGATGGTTGAATGTCCACATTGTGACTTTCCCTTAGGCCATTTATTAAGCTGAATCAGATTATCGAGGCTGATTCCTAATCTGATTATCGAGGCCAAGTCAGATTGTTGAGGCCGATTTCGAATCCGATTATCGAGGCTGAGTCAGATTGTTGAGGTCGATTCTGATCTCGATTATCGAGCCTGATTATCGAGGCTGAGTCAAATTGTCGAGACCGATTCCGATTGTCGGGGCCAAATTAAATTGTTTAGACCGATTCTGATTCCGATTGTCGAGGCTGATTGTCAAGGTTGAGTCAGATTGTCGAAGCCATTTCGATTCTGATTGTCGAGGAGGATTATCGAGTCCGATTCCGATTGTCGAAGCTGATTGTCGAGGCCGATTCTGATTGTTGAACCCGATTCTAATTGTCAAAGGTAATTTTCGAGGCTGAGTCAGATTATTAAGGCCGATTCTGATTCCGATTGTTGAAGCCAATTGTCAAGGCCGATTCTGATTCCTATTCCGATTGTCGAGGCCGATTCCGATTCCGATTGTCAAGGTCGAGTCAGATTGTCGAGGTCATTCCAATTCTGATTGTCAAGGTCGATTTCGAGGTCAGTTTCGATTGTCAAGGCCGATTGCGATTGTCGAGGCCAATTCTGATTGTCGAAGCCGATTGTCGAGTCCGAGTCAGATTGTCAAGGCCGATTCTTATTCTAATTAAAGAAGCCGATTGCAAGGCCGATTCCGATTCTGATTGTCAAGGCCGATTCCGATTTCGATTATAGAGGTCGATTGTCGAGGCCGTTTTCGATTGTCGAGGTCGAGTTAGATTGTCAGGGCCATTCTGATTCTGATTGTTAAGGTTAATTGTGGAGGACGATTCCGATTGTTGAGGCCGATTCCGACTGTCGAGGCCGATTATATAGGCTAATTCTGATTGTTGAAGCCTAATGTGATGTATATGTGGTTCGTATTTGAGGCCCATTATGATGTGTATTCAGCCCATGTTTGTGGACCAATTTGATTTATATTAGGCCTATATAATGAGGCTATTGTGGTATATTTGAGGGTCAGGCAATGAAGCCCATTATGATGTATCTTTGGCCTATGTGAGAGGCCCATCATGATGTATATTGAGCTCTTGAGTAAGGCCCATGGTGTTGTATATTAGGCCCTTGTGTGAAGCCATAGATCCAATATATGTTAGGCTTTATGTGGGCCATTCCTTGGAACAATGTTGGTTAAATGTCCACATTGTCAAGGCCAATTGTTGATGACGATTATTGATACCGATTATGAGTATGTGACAACATAAAACCATGATACAAGCCCATACGCATCATCTGTATGCTTGTTATGAGATGTGGTTGACCATTGCATATGTCACTGGGCAGGTTGTTATGAGACTCCCTGATAGAAGAAGGTTATCTCACATGAGCATATGGTATGTACAAGTGTTGAATATTACATATCAGACCCAGTTATTACCTTGATTTACGAACAGAATACAGTTTAACAGCTCAATTTACTTGTGTTTGTGATGTAGAGTATCTTTACGAGTATGGATCGAAATAAGTTGATAAAAGCATGGATTTAACGCTCTGACGAAACTAAAGGCAAGGGACGGACTCTAGGGGGCCAAGATCGACGGAATTACATGCCAGGGATCCAAGAAAACTGAGAAACTGAAGCTTAAGTGCCCCGAAAGATGTTCAGAGTGCAAGAACATAGGATTTCCATCATCAGTTCTGCTCGAAACTTCATAGTAGCCTGAGGGCCATAAATTATCTGTACGTGTCAAATTTGAGCCATAGGATCATTGTAGAAGTGGCCCAATGGACAGATCAGCCCATAAAATCTTGAATCGAGGCCCGCCTGAGATATGGATATTCTTCAATTTGGGTCTCAACCATTTAATATACAGGAGGAAAGGAATGAGCGGAACGGATTAATCATATACATCACCATGGAACCTCCCCATGTATTACATGTGTACAGGCGGTGAACTCTCGCACCGCACCGGACAGACCGCCCAGTCAACACGGGCGCTGACCAATTCTTTTCGTGAAAAGGCCAGCGGATGAACCTGCGTCCGCTGGGATGCATCAATGGGCCACCACCATCATGCATTTGGAAGATCCACACCATTCAGTGAATTCACAAGGTTGAACTGACTGTGCCCTAAGCTGGTTTTCAGTTTTCTTGGATGGTGCATGAATACTAAGGCTTCGACACAGGTTGGATGGCACTAAACAAACGTCAGGGAGACACTACGTTTTGAATCCAAAACCATCCATATCTGAACAGTTTTTCGACAGGAAACTAATGAATGGACTAGATTTTTCATCAGACGCTGATCAAGGGCCCACCGACGTCAACAGCGAACCCATCTTCGCATGCCCTGTTTCAGCGCCCGGACGCTGTCCATGATTTACGGGCAATTGTAGGCCATCATCATACATCATCTCAGAAATCTAAACCGTCGATCATGTAGGACGTTCAGAAAAGCCCTAGGAGATGTTATTTCTTTAGATGTAAAATCAAGGGAGAAGGAGTTCTCAGTGCTAATTTCTGGCTGTGAAACGTGCTACGCACACTGTTGTTGAAGCTCGTCCATTCTTCTGCATAAAAACTCCAACTAAAAATTGATCGCCGACTCCAGTAGCGTCGGTTCTTCAAACCGACCTCTCCTTTGTTGGTTATAAAAGGAGAAGAAAGGGAGAGAGAAAGGAGGAGGAAAATCCTTGGCTTGGACGTGCTTGGACGAGAGAGAGTAGTTAAAGTGTTTTTATTTGTTTATTTATTTTCTTATTTACTTCGTTTAAGAGTTAGCCGCATCATGGTCGGCTAAACCTCTTAGCTAGGGCTAAGAAGTGAAGCTTGTAGCGTGATAGAAGACTTGTTGCTTGTGTAATTTGTTTAGATTGAAAGATGTTGATTTTAGTTTGATTTTAAGGGAATGTTTTTAGTTTTTAGTGGTCTGTTGTGACTGAAATTACAATGGGTCTGCGATAGCTTTGAGCATGTTCCTATCCTTTTTATGTTTATGATGTAAGGAAGCCCTATTGTTCACCATCGTCTCCTGGATATGGTTGGATGTCGGTACCCTTCCTAACCTTCATACATGTGATTGGTTGGTAATTAGTTTAATTCTATTTTTTTCTTTGTCTCATGGGCATGGTTTGGTGATAGAATCCATTCTAATTCATATACCTTTCATCTCTTGAAAATTATATTAATGGCAGTTCAGTTTAATTTTCATAAAGCAGGTATAAGATCTCTCTGATCTCTATAAGTGGATCCTCTGAATCCCTAGTTTCTTTACCTCTGATTTCTCCTAAATTTTTGATTTATATTTCACAATTATTTTCTAAATTTCATTCGATTTAGTTTACATCTTAGTCTAGTTCTAGTTTTACTTAGTTTCAGATTACGTACAGGTATCAGTCCCTTTAGATTCGACCTCGGTCTTACTGAGTTTATTACTACATCACAACCCTCCACTTGGGGAGTGAACTAGTTTTTGACATCGTTGTCGAGGACTGACGGTTACATTTTTTTGAGATTAACTAGTTTTAGGATTAGTTTAAGCTTAGGATTTTCTAATTTTAGGTTAGAATTCTTTTTCTGTTTTTAGAAACTAATTTATTTTCCTGTTTTGTAGGATCCTGACATAAGTTCTAATTTGGTAATCCCTTTCTAATTTATCTACTTTTTCTATTTTTAGAATTAGGATTTTAGTTTTAGAAATTTAAAATTTTTTTTACCTTTCTATTTTAGGATTAGGATTTCTAATTTAGAACTTTCTAACTTTATGTTTTCTATTTTTATGAACTATTTTATTTTATTTTTCTTTTTTAGGATCTTAACATAGGAACTTCTCATTTGGTACATTCTTTCTAAAATCTCCTCCTCTTACTTTTCACATTGTTATAGGATCTTTTCTTCTATTTTTCTTAGGATTAAATTCAGATTAAGGGTTTCATCATGTATATGCACGAGTGGCAACGTCAGTATGTTGAGAAGAATAACCTGTTTTGGGATGATGATGATATAAATCAACCTATGTCTCAAAACTTTTCTGAAACTATCATCGATAACCAATCGGAATATAAAGATCCAACGGCTAAAAGGTCCTTACGTGATTATATGCAGGAAAACAATTACAACCTACGGATTAACAAAACAGTATGTGAGTGTTGGGGTTATCATAATTATGGTTGTGAGAATTATTATCACCCATCCGATAAAAAAAAAACAATGCGTGATTATATCATGAGTGATAATAAGTATTACCAACCATCAGATTCTCCCACCTATGATCCGTATGACTACAATCAGTGGAAACATCAAAATTAGGGAAATGAACCAACAACATGTTATAATGATTATTCTCTTGGATCTCCTACCTTTGAGATCCAACTAGAAATGATCCAAGAGGATTCATATCGGCGTGAGATGGCCTGTCTTAAGAAAATTCGAAAAGTAATGGAAACACTCACTTCGCGCCTTGAAAAGATAGAGGAGGCTTACTCATCCCAACCACAACCCAATCCAGAAATACAATGCGAGGAAAGTGATCCGCACTCACTTTGGAAGAAATCTGGAATTTAGAATGAGGAGTTGGATTCCATTAATGAGCATATGATTCAATTTCTCGATGAGTCGATCTCGATGACTGTTCAAAAGAATGGTGAAGATACATGGGTGTCTTTTAAATACAGTGATGATAACACACCTTCCTTACATGACACACGGGATTTCAATGATGAGGTAGAGGTTAGTTTATTCGAACCTCAACCGAATTTAGGAATAGAATGTGAGGAAGGTGATCTCATCCCAACTTTGCACTGCACAGAATTAAACGATGATGCATATTGGGTTGATGATCATGAATGTTCAGCTCAAATTCTCCTACAATCAATCTCAAGTATGTTCCAAGTCAGTGATCCAGACGTGTACGAAGTGATCAGTCAGGAGAATCTACTCCACTCATCTGACATGCCTGATTTAAATGTGGAGAATGAAACCCTGACAACTAACTCTTCTAACTCTTGTGAGACATGTTTAGACCACTCCCCTGAATTGAATGATAATATGATTCGGGAGAAGGAGGCGTTGTCCATTACGATTCTAAAATTTGAAACCACTCAGTTGAGGCCACATCTTAGCTTCACACATTTGACAATTCAACACCTCAATTGAGTAATTTCAATGCACAGAGTGATCACATCAATGCTTCACTTATTAATCTTCATTCTGTCTGTACAGGACTGGAGCAAGAGAGCATACATCCATCCACTTTCAAAGATGATGGATTCTTTGAGCAGATCATCGCGAGCTCTAATATGAAAAATAATTCACACTCAGCTAAGCTTCCCAACTCTTGGGATTACTTATCACACTTTGCAGGTTCAAATGATCTCATGTCAAAAGATAAAATGGATGCCTTGCATGACAACATCTTGGTAGTCATCACTAACCGAGAGAACCCTTATTCTTAAGTCCTTTCTTCCCCTGATCCTAAATGTCTACATTAAAGGAGGAAGAGCTGATAATGGAACCGAAGTCTGATACTTCAAAATGTGTTGAGACCACATCATTTCTCAAGAAGTTTTCTAAACTTTATTTACTTGTAGTCTCTGATTCACTATGGAATACTAACATTGAAACTTCTTTTGTTATAGGTGAATCGTATATATTATAGATACCTCAAGCAATTTAATGAAAGATTTCTTATGAGGTACATAAGTCTCTTTGGAAAGTCATGCTCCAAGGCGCCCAAGCCTATTACAAAAAGGGTTTTTGGATGATCATGTTGAGGAACTTATCAAGATATTGGCCAGAAGAGGAACCTTACGGCATGATCGATTCAATGTTTGTGGGTAACATTGCTACAAACCCTCACGAGACTACAACTCGTCCACTAGAGACAACCTAGGGGTTTAAAGGCTTGTTGCATATGCTAAATGCAATCGAGAGAACCTACGAAAGTGGTATAGGTAGGATTTTATTTATTTATTTATTTATTTTTATTTTGCTTTCTCTCTTGGGCTGACCCATGCTTACGTAGATATCATGGGAAAGTATCTCTTCGATTCGTTATTCAGGTACTATCTTCCCATCACTTCTCATTTTCTTTCGTTGTCCCATGTGCATTGCATTCTTATATATCTTTTACATTAAGGACAATGTAGATTTTTGGTTGGGGGTGGGAGATTAGGTTACCTAATCAGTATTTTCTTAATCTTGAACAAAAATTGTGAAAATTTTTAAAATTTTCTATCATTTCTTGTGAATTCGAGGTGATTTTGACGGATATCCTTAATTTAGATTTTCAAGATACATGATGTTGGATTTATGACTCTTAGATTCAGTTATCTATTATATTAGATTTCACAGTTAAGTTTGAATTGTTAATCCATAATTAGAATTTGTAAACATTAATTGAGTCATGATTTCATATGTCACATCTTGCTCTCACATTAAGATTTTTATTTGATATTGAAGGGTTAACTTGGTAATCACTAAGCATGGAAGGAACCAGCCCTGAAAATTTCCTGTCATGATCAATTGAAGAAAAAAAATGCCTAACAGGATCGATATGAAAATAAAAAGAAGAAGATATCTTTGGAAAGGGTTGAGCAAATAATCTTCACCATAGGTTCACTCCCTATAGGTGATTATTTGATTCCCCATGAATGATATGTGAAAAGGGTTGGGTGTACAATCTTCACCATAGGTTTGCTCCCTATAGTAAGGATTTGATTCCCTTTCTTGAAATTACTTTCAATGGAAAAAAAAATTAAAAGCTAGAAGAATGAAAAGATGATCTGTGAGGCAAGTTTTGGTTTAAGTCTTAGTTATCATGAATTTTCTTGTTGGTTACCAATGATATCCTGAAATAGAAAAATAAATTTTAATGATGATAAGTCGAGATTAGATTATACACCCATGGAACTTAATATTTAGAATCGTTCTAATTGATGAATTAATACTTTGAACTTGATTATGAAGTCTACCATGCGCTCGAATCTAGGAGAAATTATTGCCCAACATTCATAAATCTTAGACTTATAGCATTTGAATTGTTTTTCAAAAATCACTTGAGTTCATAGAAATTATCCTATAATTCTCAACTTATTATTTGCATACTTTGCCCGGGACTAGAAAAATGCTAGTTGGGGGTTGTGTTGAGGGTCAAATATTGCATATCAGACCCAGTTATTACCTGGATTTACGAACAGAATACTGTTTAATAGCTCGATTTACTTGTGTTTGTGATGCAGAGTGTCTTTACGAGTATGGATCGAAATTAGGTGTTAAAAGCATGGATTTAATGCTCTGATGACACTAAAGGCAAGGTACAAACTCTAGGGGGCCAAGATCGATGAAATTACATGCCAGGGATCCAAGAAAACTGAGAAACTGAAGCTCAAGTGGCCCGAAAGACGTCCAGAGTGCAAGATCACAGGATTTCCACCATCAGTTCGGCTCAAAACTTCATACTTAGCCTGAGGGCCATAAATTAACTGTGCATTTCAAATTTGAACCATTGGATCATTGTAGAAGTGGCCCAATGGACAGATCAGCCCATAAAATCATGAATTGGGGCCCGCCTGAGATCTGGATATTCTTCAATTTTGGTCTCAACCATTTAATCTATAGGAGGAAAGGAATGAATGGAACGAATTAATCATATACATCACCATGGAACCTCCCTGTGCATTGCATGTTTACAAGCGGTGAACTCCCGCACCGCACCGGACAGATCGCCCAGTCAACACGAGCGATGACCAATTCTTTTCACGAAAAGGCCAGCGGACAAACCTGCATCTACTGGGATGCATCAGTGGGCCACCACCATCATGCATTTGGAAGATCCACACCGTTCAATGAATTCACAAGGTCAAACCGACCGTACCCTAAGCTCAGTTTTGGTTTTCTTGGATGGTGCATGAATACGAAGGCTTCGATGTAGGTTGGATGGCACTAAACAAACGTCTGGGAGGCACTACGTTTAGAATCCAAAAATGTCCATATCTGAATGATTTTTTAAGAGGAAACTAATGAACGGACTAGATTTTTCATCTGACGCTGATCAGGGGCCCACCGACGTCAACAGCGAACCCATCTTCGCATGCCTTATTTCAGCACCCGGACGCTGTCCGTGATTTGTGAGCAGTCGTGGGCCATCATCATAGGCCATCTCAGAAATCCAAACCATCCATCATGTAGGGCGTTCAGAAAAGCCCTAGGAGATGTTATTTCTTTGGATATAAAATCAAGGGAGAAGGAGTTCTCAGTGCTGATTTCCAGTTGCGTAACGTGCTACGCACGCTGTTGTAGAAGCTCTTCCGTTCATCTGCGTAAAAACTCCAACCGACAATTGCGCACCGACTCCAGCAGTGTCGGTTCTTCTAACCGACCTCTCCTTTGTTAGTTATAAAAGGAGAAGAAAGGGAGAGAGAAAGGAGGAGGAAAAACCTTGGCTTAGACGTGCCTGCATGAGAGAGTAGTTGGAATATTTTAATTTATTTATTTATTTTCTTATTTTCTTCGTTTAAGAGTTAGCCGCATCATGGTTGGCTAAACCTCTTAGCTAGGGATAAGAGGTGAAGCTTGTAGCGTGATGGAAGACTTGTTGCTTGTGTAATTTGTTTAGACTGAATGACGTTGATTTTAGTTTGATTTTAAGGGAATGTTTTTACTTTTTAATGGTCTGTTGTGACTAAAATTGCAATGGGTCTGCAATGGCTTTGAGCATGTTCCTATCCTTTTTATGTTTATGATGTCAGGAAGCTCTATTGTTCACCATCGTCTCCTGGGTATGGTTGAATGTCGGTACCCTTCCTAACCTTCATACATGTGATTGGTTGGTAATTAGTTTGATTTTGTTGTTTACTTTGTCTCATGGGCATGGTTTGGTGATGGAATCCATTTTAATTCATATACCTTTCATCTCTTGAAAACTATATTAATGGCAGTTCAGTTTAATTTTCATAAAGCATGTATAAGATCTCCCTGATCTCTACAAGTGGATCCTTTGAATCCCTAGTTTCTTTACCTCTAATTTCTCCTAAATTTTAGATTAATATTTCACAATTATTTTCTAAATTTCATTCGATTTGGTTTACATCTTAGTCTAATTCTAGTTCTACTTAGTTTCAGATTACGTACAGGTATCAGTCCCTTGGGATTTGACCTCGGTCTTACCGAGTTTATTACTACATCACAACCCTGTACTTGGGGAGTGAACTACAGGATTGATGCGTGATTGGATTGTATGACTCATGCATCTTGCATTGTGTGTTGTGATTACTCTACGCCCTAGTGATATAAGGGCCATAACCTCCACAGGCATATCGTAGATGGACAAATGGGACACAAAAAATATTTGGTTCAAGCATTGGGCTGTCATAGATGGCCCTGAGTGAAAATCCCTAAACCCTCTTGGTTCTAGAGGACACCCCAATGTTGAGACTGAGTAGATACATGAGCGCCTGAGTGCCGAATACTAGGAGGTTGCGTCTCTCACTATGTCGTGGTCAATTAGGAGGGGGTGTGGCCATACCCGCCTGAGAGTGTAGGCTTATATAGGTTGAGTTTGACTAGCTCATGAATGGGTATGTAAGACCCGTATCTTAAACCGTACCGTTTCATAGACTTTCGCGGTCTTCTCGATTTAATTCCGGCAACCTTCGACCATTAATCGATATTTACGCGTGACCCTGATTCGTATGTCGTTAACTCGTATCGACTCAACCCAAGACCTTTAACATAGCGACCGCGTCATCACTGCGGTTCCGATGTCGCGACTCGCGCGCCGAGGCGATACCCTGGTTAGGAGATGTGGGCCAACGTTGGGTGCGAGGAAAACACCGCGCGTTGCAAAACCCAAGAGAATCTCTACGACTTGTCAAATCAATCTCATCAATCAATCATTCTCATCACATCTCATGTCAAGTACAGATCACCTCTTACCTTTCCCCAAGCAACCCCTAAAGTAAAAAAAGGTCTTACACACCCATGCCTTTCTTACAAAAATGGCCATAAAAGTCAAAAAGTTCTTACACCCATCACCACCACATCCATCACTCTATCACCCGTCACTTCTTCTCTCCCTTTACAAGTCTCTCTCTATCTCTTTTCCAAGCTCATTTCCAAGCAAGAAAAACCTCCATACGTATGAGCCTCTCTAAGCCTTGTCAAACAACAAAGGTGGCCCACTTTTCTACCCTTCATCTCCCATCTCAACCATCCAAACCTTATCTCATCCGTTGAAATCGAAGCTAAGGAACTAAGGAACTCAAGGGAGCAAGAAGATCGAACAGTCGGTGCTTGATGATAGTAATTTTTCATGTTTTTAAGATGGACCAAGTGAGGCCAACCGATCAATGGTTTGGATCTCACTTGGGACCCTAAAATGTGGTCGATGGCCCACTAGGATCATCATGATCATTCCATAATGGGTCCATTCTCCATGGACCCCATCATGATGTTTATTTCTTTGCAATAAAAAGGTCATCTAGACCGTCCATATTGGTGGGGAAAGGATCTTCACCGTTGATTTTCGATTTCAATGGTCCCATGTGTAAAGGGATCAATTGGATTGTATGATTTCTTACAAGGGAGGGCTCATAGTGGCGGAGCCCTCCATCACACGCGTGTCCAACTCTCTATCTCTCTCTCTCTCCCTTTTTATTTCATTTTTAAAAATTATTATGAGATTATATATGGTTGTGTGGCCTACTTGAATGGACCTCACCATGAGGCTTATATTCTATCAAAATCATCAAGTGTGGCCCACTTTGTGTGTGTTGTATCCACATTATTCTCCATTAGGTGGCCCACCTAATCAGGGCCCACCTCAATGCATATTTTAGTGTTCAACCGTCCAGCGCCTGGGACGCTGGACGTGAACTGGGAAAGCATGAATATTAGCTTATTTTTCAAGCTTTTGGGGTGGTCCACTCACATAGGCCCCACCTTGATATATGTGTTCAATCCATGCCGTTCATCCCTTTTTTCCAACTCATTTTAGGCGTTGAGCCAAAAAATGAGACTGATTTGTTAATCAGGTGGGCCATACCATAGAAAATGACGTTTCTTACCATTCAAAGCTATTAGGACCCACCTTGCTGTATCTACATGCTAAAAATACTGAACATTGGACTTATTCAGTGTATTTTGAGCCCTAGAACCCATTGGACGGAGTAGATTTTTAAGAGGTGGGCCCCATATGTGAAATGTCTCAAGAAAACAAAAAAAAAGATACAAGGGCAGCACCTGCTGCCTCTGACATGGCAGCAGCAGCAGCACGCTACAGCGTGTTTGAGAGGGCGGACGCCAGGGGCCCATGGCCCCACATATGGGCTCACCATGATGTATATTTTGTATCCACACTATCCATAAGGTGGACCACCCCCTGAGGTGGGTCCCCTCCAAAAATCAGGTTGATCCAGATCTCAGGTGGTCCACACCACAAGAAACAATGGTGATTGAACTCTACCATTGAAACTCCTCTTATGGGCCACAGAAGTTTTGGATCAAGGTGAAATTTATTTTTCCTCCTCATCCTGGTCCGTGTGATCTTATCAATAGTTTGGATGGAAAGCAAATATTATGGTGGGCCCCACATGGGACCCACAGGGATGCAAGTGTTTCATTCACATCGTCCACATCTGTGGATGGTGGAACCCACCGTGACTTATGTGTTCTGTCCGCGTCGTCCACCCTTGGACGGTGGGACCCACCATGATTTATGTGTTATATCTGCATCGTCCACACTGGACGATGGGACCTACCCCTGACCGTGTGATCTTATGAATAGATTGGATGGTAAATATACATTACAGTGGGCCCCAGCCCCCACCCCTTGGTCCACGTGACCTTATAAATAGGTGGCAAATAAATATTATAGTGGGCCCCTTGGCCCACACACTGGATGACAAATAAATATTACAGTGGTCCCTAGGCCCATGTGACCCTATGAACAGTTTGGATGGAAATAAACATCATGTTGGGCCCCAGTTTGGATGTAAAATAAACATTATGTAAGGCCCATGGGTCAAGGCTCACTTGATGTATTCTAAGGCCCATGGGATTAAACCCATTTGATGTATTCTAAGGCCCATTGGATTAGGTCATTTGATGTTTTAGGGGCCCATGGGCTAAGGCCCATTGAGATGTACTAGGGCCTATGGGGTTGAGGCCCATTTGATGTACATATGGGGCCCAATTGGTGTGGCCCATTTGTTACATATAAGACCCATGAGATTAGGCCCATTTGATGCAATCTAAGGCCCACGGATTATGACCCATTGCAATACACATAAGGCCCATTGGTGCGGATTACCTAAGGTCCATTGCAATGTGTGATTTCAGTGCAAATTATGTAATAATGTTTATGACGGTCGTGCCTTGGGAGCAATGTTGGTTTGACGTCCACATTGCAAGTATAGTGTTGGTTAAATGTTCGCATTATGACTCTCCTTAGGGCCCATTGATAGGTCGTACTTGTTGTGTGTCGGCCGTCTAAGCCACCTACGTTGTAAGGATAGTGCATTACTTTATAACATGTTTACTATAGTTCCATGACTCATGATCATACGCATCATATGTATGCTTGATATGAGAAGTGACTAATCATAGCATATGCCTTCGGGCAGATTATTTATGGGACCCCTACATGAGCGCACGATACGCTTAGAATTTTCTGCATGATTGGATAGTGTGATTCATGCATTTCGCATTGTGTGATATGGTTACTATACGCCCTAGCGACATCAGGGTCGTAACCTCCACAGACCCATCGTGGTTGGAAGGATTCGATACCAAAAATTTTATTCTACATGGGGTGCTATAGCTATCCCTGGGTGAAAGTTCCTAAACCCTTATGGTACCAAGAGGTTGCTCCAACGTGTATACCAAGTGGGTACAGGAGCGCCGAGTGTCAATTACTAGACGCTTGCACTTTCCACTGTTTCATGGTCGGTTGGAAGGGGGTGCGGTCTTACCCGCCCGAGAGTAGGGGGCAAAGCTAGGCTGAGTTTGACCATCTTGAGAAATGGGTCCGCTATCGACGAGTTGAGCTCGATATTGGCAGACGGATAGTGAGGTCTCTTTCACTTACCTTATTGCATGCGATGGGGCGGCGATCTAGTTTAGAGTGTATTAGACCCCGGTGATATTCCAGATTTGAGCTGTATTGATATGTGGACTTAGATGAGGATTGTATGCTTGACTTGGATCTTGCATCGCATAGCCTTGGTATGGCCGACATCATTCATGCTTTGTATCGCATAACATTGGTACGGCTAATGGTATTCATGGATCTATCAATATATTCCGCATTACTCTGATATTGCATGATCATATTACTACCTTGCGCACACACTTTCACCACCCCCTAAGATTTCTATAAGCTTATGCACGACCGTTGCATGCAGGTGACGTTGGGGCGCAGCAGCGCTGAGCCAGGAGCGCTTTATAGATCACTTTAGAGATTTTATTCATCATCATTGTATTTCCCTTTATGCTCATTGTACTTGTAAAGTTTTTTATCATAGTAGAAATGTAATGGAGTTTTCGGTTGTTGTTTGTGGGTTATGCCTTTGGTTATGCTTATCACGATTCAAAATGATCTTAAAAATCTTTCTCATAGCACCTCAGGATCAAAACCTGGCGAATGGGAGCTGGAATCTGAGAATGGGGTTCTATGGAGACTGTCAGTGCCAGATTCGGTGATCGAAAATTTTATGAGCCCGGTTTCTGAGTTTGGGGAGTGACAGGGTATGCTATCGACGTGCCAGGTAGATATTGGCTGAATACCAGACAAGCGGATAGTAAGGTCTCTTCCACTTACCTAGTTGTGCGCTTGATGTGGTGACAAGCTGGTATAGTGTGCTAGACCCCGCTGATAATCCCAGAAATGTACAGTACTGATATGTGGACTTATTGAGCAGGAGTTGCATACTCATTCATTCATTCATTCACTATCCACTAGGGCTGGTGGTGCGTAATTATTTGTTAAGTGTACGTTCGCAATGGTCAGGATTTTGGTTAGGGCTTATTGCATACCATGAATGAGGTTGATGATATTTTTATGGACTTGCAGTATTGCCGCTTACTTTGATATCATATGATTCATGCCAGTAATCCCGATATTATATGATTAAGGTATTATATTGAATACTTGACACTTATCTTGTGCACACACTTACACCACCCTCTAGATTTCTATAAGCTTATGCACGATAGATGCGTATAGGTGACGATAGGACGCAGTCGAGCTGAGGCAGGAGCACGCGGCAGAGCTTCTGGAGATTTTATTATATGCATTATTTCCTTTTAAGTATTGTACTCAAATGCTTATATTAATGGATATGTAGTGATAATGTTGTTCTTATGATTTGGGTATGCTTGTGGTTATGCTTCTTATGAAACAAATTCATGTTGAAAATCCTCCTGCTAAGATCCTAGGATCAGAATCTAGCGTATGAGCTCTGGGAGCTGAGAATGAGGTACTACGGAGGCTGTTGGCACCGGATTCGGACATTAAAAATTTTGTGAACCCAGTTTCTGAGTTTGGGGCCTGACATTAAAGATTTCTGACATAGCCCCCTACCGTTGAGATTGCGAGGTTGCATAGTATTCCAGTTTCAAACTTTTTTTATCTGGGATCTGGGGTCTAGTGGGATCATCGTAATGTTGATGAGGTGTTTTGGGAGCAAGAGGCTAAGATTTGTGGGCATTGTCTCCATCCCTTAGGTGTTTGATTATGATTAGTATGTTATGTGTTGATAGGATTGGAGAGCTCTTTATTAATTGTGTTGTGATTTAAATTTTGAGGATGAAATTTTTATAAGGGGGAGAGCTGTAAGACCCATATCCTAGCCCGTACCGCTCCGTAGGCTTCTGCGGTCCTCCTGGTCAAATTTCGGTGACCCACGATCTAAAATCAGCATTTGTGCGTGATCCTGAATCGTATCCCATATTTTAGAGTTGGCTCGATCGGAGACTTGTACCTTAGCAACTGCACTATTGCCGCAGTTTCGATATCACGTCTTGCGCACCGAGGCGATACCCGGGCTAGGAAATGTGGGCCCATGTTCAGTTTGAGGAAAAAAATGTCACGCAGTTGTAAAACCCAAGAGAACATCACATCAATCCCATCAATTACATCAATTAAGTACACATCACTCCCATCACTCACACCCATCCCCAAGTACAACTACCCTACCCAAAGTAAATTTTCTCTTACAACAAGGTACAGCCACCACTCACTCACCCATCACACCTCATCCCTCTCTCTCTCTCTACATCACCCTCTCTCTCATCTCTCTCTCATTACTCCCAAGCAACCCCATGAGAGTCCAACGTCTAAGCTCCATGAGGGAGAGCTACTATGGCCCACCTTCCTACATTACATCTCCACCCTCCAAGCCTCATCTCAACCATTGGATCACTTTCTTTGGAGCTATAGAACGAGTTGATGGAAGAAGGAAGAAGGGATCTTGAGGTGGGTTTTTTCTATGATTAGAATTGTTTCTTTCTCCTAGATTTGATAATTTGAGGGCCCACTAATGGTGGAACCCATTTGATGTACGATTTGTATCATCTAGAGGGGCCCATAGTGGCAGGGTCCCTCCATCACCATCTATTTTTTTCCTCTCTCTCTCTCTCTCTCTCTCTCTCTCTCTCTCTCTCTCTCTCCTTCTTTTCGATGGCCTACCTTGATGATATGCATTGCCCACACCATCCATCTGTTTGGAGTGTGTGGCCCACCTGATGCATGTGTCGTATATCCATGCCATCTAGCCACATGAACGTAGGACAACCCCCCCTCCCCCCCCCGAGACATATCTGTTATATATCCACGCCTTCCATGAATGTGGGCCCCACCACCTGATCCAAAAGTTTTATCCACGCTGCCTGTCCAGTGGGCGGGTTTCACCTGCCTGTCCCTTTGGACCGGCCCTGGATGAAGGGAGAAAATAAATATCAGCTAGATCCAACAAAGGCGGGCCACCACATGGGACCCACCTGATATATGTGGTTTATCCACACCGTCTAACATTTTCAGACGGTGGGATCCAACTTGAAGTGTTTTACATCCACCGTCCATCCAAGGTGGGACTCCACCTAATGAATGTAGCCACGCTATCCATCTGTATGGATCCCATCCCCACCGTCCATTTGTTTGAATCCAAATTGTTCATTTGATGGATGGTGGGCCAATAGTCGTTGTAACAGCTGCTATGCATGCAGCGGTGCACACCGTGGACCTCCTCGAGGTGTGATTCCATCCACACCGTCCATCCAGTTTTACTGACCAGATGGTGGAGCCCACCCATGCATGCTCTGTCCACGTGTGATGTAGCCACCACGATATATATATATATAATGATATATTTAAATAATATTATGATGGGCCCCACGTGTCACCCACCTTGATATATATATATATATATATATTTAATTCATGTCTTCCACCATCCAAGGGTTTGGACAGTGGAGCCTACCTATGATCTATGTGTTTTACTCTTACGCCGTCCATCCGTTTCTGGTGTGGGATGTGGGGCCTACCTTGATGAAGATGTTGTATCCACTCCATTCGGCTCATAGGACCTGGGGTGACCTTAATATATGTGTTGTATATTCATATTGTCTATCCACATGGCTCCCACGTAATGTACGTGTTTAATCCAAATCGTCCATCTGATGGGGTCCATTTAGAATGTGCAGGGCCACCCCAATCTGATTTGTATGTGAGGCCCATGTGATGTACTTAAGGCCCATTGATACATCCCATTATGACGTATATTGAGGCCCATGGTTGTGGCCCGCTATGATATGTTTGAGGCCCATGTGATGCGGCCTATTTGATGTATTTGTGGCCCATTTATGTGAGACCCATTGGTGTGGCCCATTAATGTGGCCCACTTAATGTATATGAGGCCCGTTGGTGCGGCCCATTGATACGGCCCATGTGATATATTTAAGGCTCAGGTGTGGGGCCCACCTATTGTGTATTTGAAGCCAATGGGTGTGGTCCATTGTGATGTATTCGAGGCCCATGGGAAAGGCCTGATGTGATGTGTTTACAACCCATATAATGAGGCCCATTGAGATGTATTTTCTACCCATGTGATGCGGCCCAGAGTGATGTGTATTAGGCCTATGTATTGTGGCCCATTTGATGTAAACGAGGCCCTTTGATGCGGCCCATTGATGTGGCCCATGGTGATTGTATGAGGCCATGGGTCCACAATACATTTGGCTTTATATAGACCACTCCTTAGGAGTAATGTTGGTTAAATATCCGCATTGATGGGCAATGATGGTTTAATGTCCACATTGTGACCTTCCTTTAGCCTTGTTTGGCTGATCATTGAGGCTGATTCCGATTGTCGAGGCCAATTATTAATTCCGATTGTTGAGGGCGACTCCTATTGTCTAGAACGATTCTGATCGTTGAGGCCGATTCCAATTGTCAAGGCCGATTCTGATTGTCGAGGTTGATTGTCGAGGCCGATTCTGATTATCGAGGTCAGTTGTCGAGGCCAATTTTAATTGTCGAGGCTGATTTCGATTGTTGAGGCCGATTATGGAGGTCGATTCTGATTATTGAGGCCAATTTTAATTGTCAAGGCTGATACTAATTATTGAGGCTGATTCTGATTATCGAGGTTGATTCTGATTGCCGAGGCCGATTCCGATTGCCAAGACCGATTCCGATTGCCGAGGCTGACTCTGATTGTCGAGATTGATTCCGATCGTCGAGGTTGATTCTGATTATCGAATCTGATTATCAAGGCCGATTATTGAGGACGGTTATCGATACCGATTATGAGTATATGACAGCATAACATCATGATACCTACACCTTGGAGCCCACCTTGTGTATATATTACACCCTATAAGGAAGTCTAGTTTATTACGCAATAGAGAGGGTAAGGAAGCTCACTTATTACACTTAGACTCGGATCTGCCCTCAGTGGGGGATATTGTGATGCTCCATTACTGTAATCATATGTGGGCGGACGCATGTGGACGGACACTGAGTGGGAGAGGTGAGAGAGGCATGAGGACCTGAGTGAGCTGACACTGATTAGCAAGCTACTGTGCACACAGATAAGGTAAAACTTTGTACCATATCAGGAGCATCGTCCGATGTTGTGGTGGCTATAAGTTGGATTCTTTCCTTAACTATCCTGTCGCATTTTAAATAAGTGAGCCTATCTTGATATTTAGACTAGATCCGCTATCCTTCTATGGACCCCCATTATTCGTATGCATGTTGTGATGGATGATTGATTAAAGCAGATGCCATTGGGCTGAGATGTTTATGAGACTCCTTATGAGATGGAGTTATCCGCACATGATCATGCAATCGTGCAGATTTGATGTATGGCATAGATGAGGTTGATTATATTCGTGGTTCTTCAGGATTTGCATATTACATTACATCTTCAGCATCTGATATTTAGCTCATTATGATCTGCATTTCGCTTACTCTGATATCTTATGATTCATGATCTTATCAATATTTTCGATATTGTATGATTATAGTATTGTATTTGTGTTTGAAACTTATCTTTTGTACACACTTACACCACCCTCTAAGCTTTCTATAAGCTTATGCATGATAGATGCGTGTAGGTGGCGTTAGGCCACAATAACGTTGAGCTTGGAGTATGCAGCGGACTCATGGAGCTTTGATTTTCAATATATGTATTTTCCTTTTACCATTGTATTGAAATGATTATATTAGTGGATATGTGATTATGATGTTGCCTTTGTGATTTGGGTAAACTCGTGGTTATGCTTCTTATGAGACAATTTCATGTTGAAAATCCTCCTTGTAGGATTGTAGGATCAGAATCTGGCGTATGAATGCTGGGAACCGAGAATAGGATATTACGGAGGTTGTCAGCATTGGATTCGGCGATCAGAAATTTTGTGAGCCTGTTTTCCGAGTTTGGGGTGTGACAGGTTCTAACTCTCAAGCTGAGATCATGGTGATCTATGAGGGCCTTTCCCATTGCATAGAGTTTGGCTTCACAAAGGTGTAGGTGGTGAGTGACTCCAAAGGAGTCGTTGGGATCCTCGCGAGGAATTCGTCTCCCACGTGGACCATGTGTTACTAGTCGGCTAGGATCAAGAGACTCATAGATTATTTGGAGGTTTTCATCACTCACACCCCTAGGGAAGCTAATGTAGGAACTAACGACCTAGTTCGTAGGGGCAACGATGGTTAGTCACGTAAAATTTTCCACTCAACGGCAGATCTCCCCCATATCACCAAAGGGCTTTTATTTTTGGATAAGGTGGGACTAAGAAATCTGAGGGAGGGTTAAATTTTATTTTTTATCTTAAATGTATTTTTCTTTTTCATGATAGGTGGGCCTATTCCCCTTTTTGTTGTTAGGTCTACTTGAAGATCTTTGTATAATTTCTCTCAAATAATGAATATATCCTTTTAAAAAAAAGGATATCACTAATTACGAATCAAGGAATAAGACTTTTATAAGGCAACTTTTCAGAGACGCTATGGGTAATATGAGTTTCTGGTTATACCCTTTGTTTTGACCAATTCCCCAGTTGTGTTCATAGATCTGATGAACAAAGCATTTCATCCATATTTAGATCAGTTCGTGATCGTATTCATTAATGATATGTTAATTTATTCCAAGATGAGCGAAGATAATCAGGAACACTGAAGGACGATGTTACAGACCCTAAAATAAAACCAACTGTATGTCAAGTTCTCAAAGTGTGAATTTTGGAAGGAGAGTGTGAAGTTCCTCGGACATATTATCACAAGGAATGAAGTTGCAGTGGATCTAGTAAAGGTTGAAGCAGTAGTTCAATGGGAGAAACCCACGACTATATCTGACATCAAGAGTTTCTTTAGACTTGTCATATATTATTGAAAATTTCTATCTCATTGACAAGTTTAACATGGAATGGTGTACCATTACAGTGGACGGAAAAATATGAAGAAGCGTTCGTTGAATTAAAATGACTAGTAACTTTGATGCCTATTCTTACTCTTGCTTATGAAGGATTGAAATTTACTATTTATATTAATGCCTTGATTTTAGGACTTTATTGCATACTAATGCAGGAAGATAAAGTAATAACTTTTGCATCGCAACAATTGGAGAATCATGAACGCAATCATCCGATTCATAACTTAAAGTTGTTTGTCATACTCTCTCTTAAGATTTGGTGACACTATTAATATGGCGAGTGATTCGATCTGTTTACTGACCATAAGAGCCTTCAATATCTATTTTCATAGAAGGATCTGAACATGAGGTAGAGAAGATGTGTAGAATTCTTAAACGATTACGATTTTGAATTCTCCTACCATACTAGCAAGGAAAATTTGGTGGCAGATGCGCTACGCAAGAAACAGTATAAACAACAAAGTATAACCATGCTAATGATTTGAATTTTGTAAAGGAGTTTGACATGAAATTACAATTTCAAGAATAGTGTATCCATCTCAGTAATATAATGATCAAGCATACCTTAAAGGAAAGGATATAGAAGCTCAGGAGAATGACAAATGGTTATTGAAGATGAGGTCAAGCAACATGACAAAGATAAATCTGAATGGAAGAGTTGAGAGGATAAAGGTATTCGTTATCGAGACCGCCTGTTTGTGAAAGATATTTCGAAACTAAGAGAAGAAATTTCAAAAGAAGCACATTGATCTAAGTTTACAATTTACCCGGGCAGAACTAAAATGTATCAGAACGTGAAGCGATAATTCTGATGGCCATATATGAAGAAGGAGATAGCTAAGTATGTGTCACAATGTTTTACCTATCAGAAAGTGAAGGCTGATCATCAAAACCCCTTTGATCTTTTATAGCCTCTAAAGGTGCTAGAATGAAAATTAGACAGCATCTTGATGGATTTCATAATTGAACTCCCATGAACTTAGAAGAAGCATGATTCAGTTTGGGTAATTGTTGATCGACTGATGAAGTCATCACATTTTATTCTTATCCGTATTAATTTCTCTATAGATACCCTTGCGAAGATTTATATCAAGAAAGTTGTAAGATTACATGGAGTACTGAGTTCTATCGTGTCAGATCTCAACCCATGTTTCAAATCACATTTTTAAACAAGTTTGTAAGAAGCCATGGACACTACTCTAGACTACACAACATATCATCCTCAGTCCAATCGACAAAATGAACATGTAAATCAGATAATTTAAGATCTCTTACGCACATGTTCTTTGGATTTTAAAAGAAGTTAGGACGACAATATTCCTTTCGCAGAATTCACATATAACAACAATTATCAACCTAGCATCGGAATGGCCCCTTATGAAGCACTTTATGAATGATCGTGTCTTGTGCCAAATTGCTAGATTGAAGTAGAGAAGGTCTTAGTTGGACCCGATATCATTCAAGAAGTCACGAAGAAAATGGAATTTATCAAGAAACGGTTGTTAACAACCTAGAGCAAGTAAAAGAGTTATGTGAATAATACAAGACGTGATTTGAAATTTGTAATTAGAGATCACATGTTTTTAAAGGTCTCACTAACAAAAATATCGATGAATTTTATAACTAAATAGAAATTTAATCCTCGATTCATAGGTCCTTTTGAGATTTTGGAGAGAGTTGGAGTGGTGTCGTATCATCTGGCATAGGCCCCACAATTAGCTAGCGTGTATAATGTATTTCATGTATCAATGTTATAGAAATAAGAAAGATACACCTCACATGTAATTAATTGGCAAGACCTCAAACTTCAGGAAGATACGACTTACATCAAGAAACTAATTCACATCATGGATAGGAAGGAGTGTGTTCCGTGGACCGAGACTGTACCATTGGTTAAAGTATGGTGGACACATCATTGAAATGATGAAGCATCTTGAGAGAAAGAGGTGGAAATTCAAGAGAAATATCCTCAATTATTTGATTATTAGATCAGGTAAAATTCGAGGATGAAAATTTTCTTTTTGGAGGGTAGAATGTAACGATAGTGATTTTTGTGACCCACTTATGACCATGGCTAAACTAATTAATCAATTTACTTTTTTCCTTCACTAACAAAACCTAGCACTTAGCCCAGTTAGGAGGAGCACTCTCGGTAGAAAGATAAGTTAGTTGATCGATTTCCCATACCATAGAAAATTTTTGTTTTGCCAAAACTCATAAAACCCTAGTGAAATCTTCTAGATCCTAGTCTCCTTCTCTATATAAAGAGAGAAACTGCAAGAATTTCTACAGAAAACACTAAAACCAAAATACTAACCATTGGAGGTAGGGAAGCCATGTGAAAGAGGAGCCTCCACTACTAAGTTTTATCAAGTTCTTCTTTAATTATTTGCTTTCCTTGTTCAGAAACCCTATATCTAACCAATGAACATGGTGGATTAACATTATGCCTGGTGTTTTGATTTATGGAGAAGTTTTGATAATAAAAATATATTTTTAAGATAGATTCAATATTTTGAGAAATCGGTTGTGCGAATTCCAATCACCTCGATCTAGAGAAAATTTGAACCCACAGATTTTAAAACCAAATCATGTTGGAGCCTCCATCCTAAATTGAATTGACAAATGGATTCATTACAATGATCTACGAAGATGTATAGTTAGCAATAGCTTTTGTCAAAAATAGTTTCCAACTATCAATTGTAGATGACAGATAATTAGATCTAAGTAATCATTTGGTTTTCCAAATTCAACTATGAGAAAAATCAATGGATGGGTGGACCCAATTCCACAATCATTGCAATCCATTAAAACTAAGGAAGAAGAAGAAAACTCTAAAATTTTGAAAAATTGGACTATGTAATTGAACCTATCCGACTTCGGTCAACCAAGCAAAGTTGGTGTTCGATCGATCGAAGAAGGTTGATTTTTGTCCTATGACCAAATTTTTAATTTCAAAACCTAGTTCAATCAATTGAGAAGATCATCAAGTGATCCTAATCAATCAAACTTGTTCGATCGATTATGACCATAATTTTCTAGCGAGCAAATTGATTTAATCCAAGCACGCTTAATTGATCGATGAGAAGAGTTCGACTGATTGAAGGTGGCTAAAAGAGTCTATAGACTTTACAAAGTAAATTCAAATTTAATCAATCATAGGTCGATTGATCTCAAGTGGACTCGATCAATCGATTGGATTGATCGACAGTCCCCGCGTCCTCTAAACTTTAAATCTAAGAATTTATTTGAGTCATCTTATTTGAATCAAAGGTGGACCCCACTTTTTGAAATAAAGTAATTGAATTGTTGTATGCTAAATTATCTTAATATGGATTTGAAGCATAATTTTATAATGTGTTCAATTGATTGAAGGATTTGACCCTAATAATAGGTGAGTGAATCCCAATGTGTCTCATATCTACATGATTAAAATAGATAATTTGATGATTGAATTTATTCTGATTGATATGGTCTGCATTCTATATTACTTGTGTTATTCTTGCTTTATGTTGTGGGTCAAATATTGCATATTATCCTCCACTTATTTCTTCGTTTTACAAACATAATATGACTTAATGGTATAGTTTACATGTGTTTTTGTTGCAAGGTGAATTTAAGAGCTTGGATTGAAAAGAATACTAAAAGCATAGATTTAGGGCTCAAGAATTGCGAAAGCAAAGAATAGATCTTTGGAGACAAAAATTACAGATTTTAAGACACCAAGATCCAAGAAAACTAAGTGGAGAAGGAAGGCAGTTGCAAGAACAAGCACAGAAATCACAAAGACCGTGCCATCGAAAATTGTTCGATGACATCGAACACTAATTGATGACATTGAATTTATGAGGGAAAATCGAGTTGGTTTCTGGACATATTGGGCAATTTTCTCGATCAATCGAAGACATGTTCAATGACTCGCAGAAAGGTGTTCGATGACATCGAATACTGCTTGATGACATCGAATTTATCGAAGGAATTGAAGAAACTTATTGGACTGTTTTGGACACATTCTCGATGACTCAAAGACCTGTTTGATGGATCGAAGATTCGCTCGATGACATCGAAGGACAATTCGATGACATAGACACTTACACAATGCGAAAGAGCTAAAAGGCACAACTTTCGGATTCAAATTAACCCCTTCGATGTCATCGAATCGGTTACGTAGTGTTTACGCGAACTACGTAAATTTGAGCTGATTTTGCAAATTTGTGGAACTTGACTTATAAATAGGGGTTTTCTAAGCCTTTCTATGATATCTTGGGTTTGGAGGAGCAGAGCCAAAGGGCGGAGCCGCTTCCCAAGAGTTCTTCTTCCCCTCTTCTTAGTCTATAATGCTTTCTAGTAGGGTTTTTAATTCAATCATGTTTATGGTTGGCTAGATCCCTTAGCTAGGGCTAAGGGATTATAATACCCCGACTTTTTAGGACTCGAGTATATGACCCGTGTCCCAAAAACCTGAGTGTTAACCTTAAAGGATGGTCAAATATAATATTTTTCTTTTATCAGAGTAAGTAGATGAGCAAAGAGTCGACAAATCAACATAAAAAAAATTTTCAATTACATTTAGAGTATACAAGGGACTGCCCATAATGACTTACATAAACCAATGTTTCCATTCTTACGAATACAAAATAAAATAACATCACATGTGAAGCAAAGTAAATTTTACAGCAATCTTGAGCTGTGAAATCCTGTAGTAGCCCTTAGCAAATATAATTGTGCACCCTTGTCAACCATAGCCCGCTTCTTACTAATATGAATGTGAACATCATCAGGGCCACCCGTGCTACCTGTATGGTTATATATTTGATGGATGAGTGACAAACTCAGTGTGAATTTTTCTCAAGATTACACACCACCGCATTAGGTAAGAAATAGTATAAAACATCCAGGAAGTCAAAACAGAGCAAATGCAGTCATATTATATGCATGAATGCGTGAATGCAATCATTGTCCCGAGTAAAACATCTAGACGAGCATAGGGGTTGTCACCCATGCAATCATCGACCCAAGTAAAACATCCAGATGGTCTGTGTCCCATGTGAAACATCCGAACGGGCATATGAGTGGTCATCAATGCAACACTCAGTGTAATCGCAAAGGCACGATGATCCAAGTCATCATCATAAATCGAATGACTGGTCATTAACGCAACATTCACCGTAATCACATGGGCATAATGATCCAAGCCATTGTAATATGTCACGTACGCATGATTATCCAACTCGTTATTAGTCCAATTGCAATCAACCGATTTAAATAAACTCATGGTCACTACGAGGAGCACATCGCCTAGCGTAGGCCGACGGTTGGGGCATAGTGTCCAATGACCACCATCCTCGGCCCATGAGGTTACCATCTTAAGATATTTAATGGGAACCTATCGACTAGTGGCCAATCATATTATAATATATGGGGCTTACCATCGCATGGTTGCACAGTATAAACATTGAGCCCATATACAGAAAATACCCAACAAATCCGCATAGGGCGAATATCAATAACTATGCCACATAGGGTAATATCAAATATGTAATAAAAACCATTCTTAAAAACCATTGGATACAACAACCCTTGATGGTAAGCCCGCATCAATGGTCAATTTAAACTACCATTCAATAACCACTAGATCAAAGGTCCATTACAATCACAACCAGTCAGGTTACATCCCAAGGATGGGTGTACCCTTCTAAGTGGGGGTTTCCCACTAATGTACCAATTTAAGTCCCACAACAATCCACAGGTAATTCACAAGCACGAGACAAATATGCAGGATAAATAATATGTAATTCAATTCAACAATTTACACATGATTTATAAAATGAAGATATTAATTATCAATCGAGTTTAAAATAAAAACTATAACTTAAGCTAATGAGAAAATGGAAAGATCAATGGAAAAGTCATCATCTTATGTTTGAACCGTCTGCACCATCACTAAAAAGTGCATCTTCCCTTGGAATTAATTCCTATCACCAATTATAAAGTTGTACAAGTAGATCCAAACTTACATGCCATTTAGGGTTAGGGTCATAACCTGTGGTTTAGATTTCTTAGATGTAAAGTGTTATCTGTTAATCTAGCTTAGGCTTTGCTTAGGAGTTGAAATCTAATTCACTATGGTTGACTCGACAACAAGCTGGTTCCTCAACCTGTGAAAATTGGGCCCAAGCTGTTAAGCCCAAAACTCGGAAACAGGGCTCAAAAAATTTTTGATCGCCGAATCTGGCGCCGACAACCTCCGTAAAACCCCATTCTCGGCTCCCAGCTCCCATTCGACAGGTTCTGATCCTGGGATACTACGAGGAGGATTTTTAAGATCAATTTGATTCGTGATAAGCATAACCAAAGGCATAACCCACAAACAACAACCAAAAATTTCATTACATTTTCACTATGATCAAAAACTTTACAAGTAAAATGAGTATAAAGGAAAATACAATGATGATGGATAAAATCTCCAAAGTAATCAGCAAAGCGCTCTTACCTCAACGCTACTGCGATCCAACGTAACCTGCACGCAACAGTCGTGCATAAGCTTATAGAAAGCTTAGAGGATGGTGAAAGTGTGTACACAAGGTAGTAATGAAATATCAGAGTAATGCTGAGCATGTTGATGAATCCATGAAAGCTATGGGCCGTACCAAGGCCATGCGATGCAAGACATGAATGCTGTCGGCCATACTAAGGCCATGCGATCAAGCATGTGAATCAAATCCATATATCAATATAGCTCAACTCTGAGATATTACCGGGGTCTAGTACACTCTAAACCAGATCGCCGCCTCATCACGCGCAATAAGGTAAGTGGAAGAGACCTCACTATCCATCTGTCAATATCAAGCTCAACTCGTTGATAGCGGACCCATTCCTCGAGCTGGTCAGACTCAGCCTAGCATTACCCCCTACTCTCGGGCGGGTAAGGTAGTACCCCTTTCCAACCGACCACGACACAGTGGAGAGCGCAACCATCTGATAATCGGCACTCAACGCTCATCTACCCACTCGATCTAAATGTTGGAGTAACCTCTTGGTACCATAAGGGTTTAGGAACTTTCACCAAGGGATATCTATAACACTCCATGTAGAACAAGATCTCCGGTATCCAATCCTGCCAACCACGATACTTCTGTGGAGGCTACAGCCCCGATGTCGCTAGGGCGTACAATAACCATGTCACCCAATGCGAAATGCATGAATCACACTATCCAATCATGCATTAAATCCTGCGCGTATCGTGCGCTCATGTAGGGCAACACCTCCCAACCGGGAGCCCATAAGTAACCTGCCCGAAGGCATATTCTATGATCAGTGACCTCTCATATCAAGCATACATATGATGCGTATGATCATGAGTCATGGAACTATACTAAACAGGTAATAAAGTAATAACTATCCTCACAATACAGGTGGGCCTAGATGGGCTACACCCAACAAGTACGGGCCTTTTAATGGGCCCTAGGGAGAGTCGTAATGTGGACATCTAACCAACATTACACTTGTAATGTGGATGTCAAACCAACATTACTCCCAAGGCACGATCGTCGTAAATATCGTTACATAATCCGTGTTGGGATCACACATTGCAATGGACTTAGGTACATCCCATTGAGCCTTAAATACATTAAATGGGTCATATCATATGGGCCTTTGTTCATCAAGTGGGCCACATCAATGGGTCGCACCAATGGGCCTTATGTGCATTGCAATAGGTCATAACCCGTGGGCCTTAGGATGCATCAAGTGGGCCTAATCTCATGGTTCTTACAGGTAACAAATGGGCCATACCAATTGGGCCCCATATTGTACATCAAATGGGCCTCAACCCATGGGCCCCATTACATCTAATGGCCCCATGACATGGGCCTTACATCCACATCAAAGTGGACCTTAAAACATGCCAAGGTGGGGTCCAGTTGGACTATAGATCTGGCCCATTCTTTATGCCCATGCCATAAATTGAACTTTCCAAGTGGATGGGCAGTTTGGATGCGGCACACGCATCATGGGTGGGGGCCCACATGAAGGCCTTCCATCATGAATATTATATATGAAATAATATATAATACAATATTATATATAACATATATAATATAATATATATATATATATATATATATATATATACATATGTATATATATAGACGTACGCACGCTGCACACACACACGCTGCACACACAAGCACTACACACACACACATGCTCACTGAGGGCCCCACCGTCACGCTGACGGTGGGAAATAAAACACATGCATCATTGTGGGTCCCACGTGGGGCCCACCTCAATGTTTAAATGCCATCCAAACCGTTAATATGGTCACACGGACCTAGATAAATGGGAAAAACAAATTTCATATTAATTCAAAACTTCTATGGCCCATAACAGGGATTTCAATGGTAGAGGTTTGATCCCACTGTTTCCTGCAGTGTGGGCCACTCGAGCGTCAGATCGGCCCCATTTTTGGAGGGGGGCTGCTTCAGTGAGGGGCCCGCCAAATGAACGGTGTGGATAAGACATATACATCATGGTGGGGCCCACGGTAGGGGCCGTGGGACGCTGTCTGCCCGCCCTCTGCAGGTAGCAGCGTGCTGCTGCTGCAGCTGTGTCAGAGGCAGAGGCACTGCCTCTTGTATTTATTTTTAAAAAAACTTGGAAAACCCATTTTTTTGGGGTTGTTCGTATCCGGGGCCCGCATTAAGTAGATCCACTCCGTCCATTGGGTTCAATGGCTCAAGGCCGTCCCAATGAGTCTAATATCCGATGTTTTTTCGGTGAATAAAAATGTCAGGGTGTCTTTCAATGGTTGAATCCCCTATTTTATAGGCTATGGCCCGTCTGAAGATCGGATGGACCTCATTTTTCAGCTCAACGCCTTAAATGGGCTTGGGAACGGAATAGACGGCGTGGATTGAATACATTCATCAAGGTGGGGCCTATGCGAGTGGCGCTTCGCAAGAGCTTAAACAAGTTCATATTTGTGTTTTCATTAAATCGTCCAGCGTCCAGGGATGCTGGACGGTTGTGTATTTCAAGTGGCTGTACACGTGGGCCACCAATGATGGATGGTGTGGGTACAATACATATAAGGTGGACCCCACTTGAAGATAGCTTGGATCGAGTACATGCCTCATGGTGGGATCCATTCAAGTGGACCACACAAGCATAATATGATTTCATAAAAGAAAATGAACTAGAGAGAGTGAGAGATGGAGAGTGGGACACGCTTGTGATGGAGGGCTCCGCCACTATGAGCCCTCCCTTGAAGAAATCATACAATCAAATGGGTCCCTTTACACTTAGGACCACCTAAATAAAAAATCAACGGTGGGGATCCTTTCTCCACCAATATGGACGGTCTAGATGACCTTCCTAATGCAATAAAATAAACATCATGATGGGGTCCATGAAGAATGACGCCACCATGGATGATCATGATGATCAAAGTGGGCCATCGACCACAACCTAGGATCCCAAGTGAGATCCAAACCATTGATCGGTTGGTCTCACTTGGCCCAACTTGAAAACATGAAAAATTACTATCATCAAGCACCCATCGTTCGATCTTCTTGCTCCTATGGGTTTCTTAGCACCTTAGCTTTAATTTCAATGGAGGAGATGAGAAATGGATTGCTAGGTTGGGAGATCTTGGGATGGAGAGGTGGGCCACACTTGAAGTTTTGAAAGAGTGGGAGAGGCTTGGAGAGTCATACGTATGGGATTTTTGGTTGCTTGGAATGAAGCTTTGAGAAATGAGAGAGAGTTGTAAAGGGAGAGAGAGTTGTAAAGGGAGAGAGAGAGTGATGGATGATGGAGTGATAGATGTGGTGGTGATGGGTGTGTAAGAGTCTTTTTGACTTTTGTGGCCTTTTGTGTAAGAAAAGCATGGGTGGTGTAAGAACTTTTTGACTTTGGTGGCATTTTGTGTAAGAAAGGTATGGGCTTGTAAGAACTTTTGGACTTTTGTGGCTTGTTTGGAAAAAGGTGAAAGGTGATGTGTACTTGACATATGATGTGATGAGATTGATGTGACACCCCGTAGAGATTCCCTTGGGTTTCACAACGCGTGGTGTTTTCCTCGCACCGAATGTTGGCCTACATCTCATGACTAGGGTATCACCTCGGCGCGCGAGTCGCGACATCGGAACCGCAGCGACGGCGCGGTCACTATGGTAAAGATCTTGGGTTGAGTCGATACGGGTTGACGGCATATGAATCAAGGTTACGCGTAAATATCGGTTAAGGGTCGAAGGTTGTCAAAATTCAACCGGTAAGACCGCGGAAGTCTATGAAATAGTATGGTTTAGGATACGGGGCTTACAGCTCTCCCCTCCTAATAAAAATTTCATCCTCAAAATTTACACAATCATTGTAACTAGGCATAACTCGTGAGGTCTAAGAAACATAACATCACTATATGAAATCAGAGATAACATGCAAAATACAATACACAATCAATCATCAAAGAGATGGGGATAACGCTCTTGAATCTCAGCCTCGTGCTCCCAAGAAGCCTCTACAGAATGGTGACCTCACTGAACCTTTACCAACGAAATGACCTTGGTTCTGGGGACCTGCTCCTTCTGATCAAGGATACGGACTGACTGCTCAATGTAAGAAGCGTCCTCACGAACCTCCAGTGGCTGTCAATCAATAACGGAAACAATGTCTAACCCACACTTCCTCAACATAGAGACATGGAAAATGTTGTGAACGCCAGACAACTGAGATGGCAAGGCAAGTCAATAGGCCACGATGCCAACGCGCCCAGTGATCTCAAAAGGTCCTATGAACCTCGAGGCAAGCTTGCCCTTTGCTCCAAATCGAACTAAGCCCTTCATGGGCGAGACCTTGAGATACACATGGTTCCCTACATCAAACTCCAAGGGACGACATCGACGATCAGCAAAACTCTTCTGTCGGCTCTGAGCTGTCATCCTCTGCCTGATGATGTCATTAGCCTCTGACATCTCCTACACAAGCTCGGGACCTAGGAGACGACGCTCTCCAACCTCGGTCGAATAACTCGGTGATCTACATGGTCTGCCATATAGTGCCTCAAAAGAAGTCATATCGATGGTCGCCTGATAGCTTTTGTTGTATACAAACTTAGCCAATCGCAGATGCTCATCCCAGCTACCCCCGAAATCAATCGCGCAAGCCCGAAGCATATCCTCAAGGATCTGGTTGACCCTCTCAGTCTGGCCATCGGTCTGCGGATGGTACGCGGTGCTGAGCTGCAAATCAATCCCCATCGCTACCTGAAAGTTCTCCCAAAATTGAGACGTGAACCTCGAGTCTCGGTCAGAAACGATCGAGACTGGAACGCCATGCAGTTTCACGATCTCCTCGATGAATAATCTTGTAAGTCGGTCCATAGACTAAGTTGCATGCATCGCAAGGAAATGTACTGACTTCGTCAGATGATCCACAACAATCCAAATGACGTCATGACCGCACTGAGTCCTCGACAATCACATAATGAAATCAGTCGACACGTGCTCCCACTTCCACATCGGGACACTCAATGGCTGCAATAGACCAGGAGGTCTCTGATGATCGGCCTTGACACGCTGACACGTGTCACACTCGGCCACAAAATTGGTGACTGACACTTCATCCCCACCCAAAAATATTATCGCCACATGTCACGGTACATCTTCGTCGAGCCAGGGTGGATAGAAAATCGCGATCGATGTGCCTCGGTCATAAGATCTTTGCACAACTCTAGAATATTCGGGACACATAATCGGCCTCTGAAGCGAAGTCCACCGTCTGCACCAATATGCCAATCTTCTTGACTCTCAGATGTAGCCTTAGCCATATAACTCTGCAACGACTCATCAGCCTGCTGAGCCTCGATCACCCTAACGACAAGAGAGGGTTGAATCGACAGGCTTGATAATTGTATGATGGAAGATTGCAGGCCGAACTCAAAATCATACACTGCGATATCCTCAAGCATCCGCCACTCCTGAATCATCATATGCACCACTAGGCCTCGTGGCTGACAGCTGAGGGCATCTGCCACCACGTTCGCCTTACCCTGGTGGTACTGAAGGTCAAAATCATAGTCTTTCAGGAGTTCCATCCAGCGCCTCTGCCTCATGTTCAACTCAGATTGTGAGAAGAGGTACTTCAAGCTCTTGTGGTCAGAGAAAAGGTCGAACCTGACCCCATAAAGATAATGCCTCCACACCTTCAGTGCGAAGACAACTGCGGCCAGCTCTAAGTCATGCGTGAGGTAATTCAGCTCATGGACCTTGAGTTGATGAGACGCCAATGCCACTGGTCTCCCGTACTACATCAGGACAACACCCAAACCAATATGTGAGGCATCAGTGAATACAATAAATCTGTCACTCCCAGAGGGAAGAGTGAGGACAGGAGCGGACGTCAGACGGTCCTTCAACTCCGTAAATGCCCACTCGCAGGCATCACTTCAAATAAACTCTGCGCCCTTCTGAGTCAACCTGGTCAGTGGGGCTGCAATACGGGAGAAGCCCTCAATGAAATGCCAGTAATAGTCCACCAAACCAAGGAAACTGTGGATCTCTGTCGCATTCATGGGCTGGCCCCACAGACGCACTGCCTCGACCTTCGAGGGGTCCACTGCGACACCCTCCCTTGTCACCAAGTGACAGAGGAACTTTACCTCCTCCTGTCAGAACTCGCACTTCTCCAGCTTCGCATACAGCTGGTGTGCGCGGAGGGTCTGGAAAGTAATCTCCAAATGCTGCTCATGCTCCTCACGGGTCCTCAAATAGATCAGAATGTCGTCGATGAAGACTACAACAAAATGATCGAGATATGGGCGGAAGACCTCGTTCATCAACTACATAAAGACCGCAGGTGCATTGGTCAGTCCGAAAGACATGACCTGGAACTCAAAATGACCGTAACGCGTCCTGAATGCTGTCTTCGGAATGCCCTCATCTCGGACCCGAATCTAATGATAACCGGAACGCAGGTCGATCTTCGAAAAGAACTGTGCACCCTGTAGCTAATTGAACAAATCATCAATCCTCGGGAGCGAGTACCTATTCTTGATCGTGACTTTGTTGAGCTCGCGGTAGTCAACGCGGAGCCTCAACGAGCCATCCTTCTTCTTTATGAAGAGTATTGGCGCTCCCCATGGTGAACTGCTAGGACGGATAAAGTTCAACTAGCGCAACTCGTCCAACTACTTCTGCACTTCCCACAACTCCAACAGTGCCATGCAATACGGGACCTTCGAAATAGGCTCGGTACTGGGCACTAGATCAATCTGAAACTCGGTGAGTCGACGAGGCGATAATCCCAGAATCTCCTGAAACACATCAGAAAAATCACAAACCACGGGCAAATGGTCGATGCCCACAGCTATAGGCTCCTCTATGGCACATGACATCAAACAAGACAACCGCTCTCCTCTAGGCTCTGCAATGAACTGGAACTGAGGCACGCCGGGTATACAAAACGTGACTGTCCTCCGGCGCAGTCCAATATGGCATAGTACTCGGTGAGCCAATCTATGCCCAGGATGACATTGAACTCGGACATCGGCAATGTAAACAGATCGACAGGCAAAAAGGTATCCCCAACTAGAATAGGACAAGACAAGCAAAATCGGCCTAACACTGCAGTCCTCCCTAAGGGAGTCGATACGGATAAGCCCTCACAAGAAGACTCCAACGATAAGCCAATCGATCGGCAGAATCTCTCCGCTACAAAAGAATGTGATGCACCGGAATCGAATAACACACGTGCAATGCATGTAGAGACTAGAAGTATACCCTCAACGACTCCTCCAGATGACTATGGATCCTGCTGAGGGCATAGAACCTATCCTAAGCCGGCTGGGGAGGTGTCTGTCCCCTCTGATCGTGCTGGTGGTGCTGCTGCTGGGGTCGCTGAGGTGGTCGAAACTGCCGCCTCTACTGCTGTGGTCTCGGAGGCTGATGCTGATGCTGCTGCTGAGGTAGTCTCGGTGGTGGGGGCTGTTGTTGCTGCTGTTGTGGGGGTCTTTGTTGTAGCTGTGGTGGAGGCTGCTGTGGGGCCCTCTGCTGCTGTGGACCTCTCTGCTGCTGCTGGGGGCTGGGACACTCCCATGAATAGTGCCCCATCACACCGCACCTAAAACAAGTACTGGCAAACTGCCTCGGAGGTGGTGCTGGTGGTGTTGCTGGTGCTCGGAAGGCTGGGCGACCTGTACGCCTCTACTGCTGTGGTCGACGCTGTTGGAAAACACTAGAAGGAGCCTGCCTCTTTCGGTCTCTCCTCTGACCGCGATTAGACTGAGAACCAGCCCACTCAGCCTCAAAAATTTGGGCCTTCCGTACCACTTCCTCAAAAGTCTGGAGCTCATGCCCAATAACACGGCCGCGAAGACCGTAACGCAAGTCATCCTCAAAGCGGTGGGCTCTCCGCTCCTCATCGTCTACAAGGTAGGGTGGAAACCTGGACAGTGCTACAAAGTGAGCCACATACTGAGCCACTGTCATATCACCCTGCACTAGGGCCTCAAACTCCAACGCTCGCTATCGTCGGATGTGATCAGGGAAGTACTGTCGGTCAAACCGATCCATAAAATCCTCCTATGTCCATACAAAATTAGCACCTGCTTCTCGGGAGACTGATGCCCACCAGTGCTCAGCATCACCATGGAGAAGAAATATGACTAGTCGAACTTGCCGCTCAGTCGTACATCCCATCGTCTCAAATATCTTCTCCACATCGTCACGCCATCTCTCAGCTACAGTCGGGTCTGTCTCACCCTGAAAACGTGGGGGATCGAGTCGTCAAAACTCATGAAGGAGGGCACTCGCGTGCTCCTGCTCTGCCTGGGCCGGTGAAATAACTAGCTGCATGCCCTGTCCCTGAAGTGCAGCTGTCACAGCCTGTAACATCTACTGCAACTGAGAGACACTCACGGATACGGTCGGGTCCGCACCAGTCTCTGGTGGAGGAGCAGCATACTCAGGATGGGCAGTAGAAATCTTTGGTGGTGGAATGGGCATCGTAGGTGGTAGGGCGGGCACCGCAGGTGGTGGAGCGGGATCCTCAGGTGGTGGTGCGGGAGTCGATCGGGTAACTCTCTTTCCAACCGACCACGACACAGTTGAGAGAGCAACCAACTGGTAATCGACACTCAACACTCATCTACCCACTCTTTCTAGACGTTGGAGCAACCTCTTGGTACCATAAGGGTTTAGGGACTTTCACCTAGGGATATCTATAGCACCACATGTAGAATAAAATTTCTGGTATCCAATCCTGCTAACCACGATACGCCTGTGGAGGCTACAGCCCCGATGTCGCTAGGGCGTACAATAACCATGTCACGCAATGCGAAATGCATGAATCACACTATCCAATCATGCATCAAATCCTGCGCGTATCGTGCGCTCATATAGGGCAACACCTCCGAACCGGGAGCCCATAAATAACCTATCCGAAGGCATATGCTATGATCAGTGACCTCTCATATCAAGCATACATATGATGCGCATAATCATGAGTCATGGAACTATACTAAACAGGTAATAAAGTAATAACTATCCTCACAACGCAGGTGGGCCTAGATGGCCTATACCCAACAAGTACGGGCCTTTTAATGGGCCCTAGGGAGAGTCGTAATGCGGACATCTAACCAACATTACACTTGTAATGTGGACGTCAAACCAACATTGCTCCTAAGGCACGATCGTCGTAAATATCGTTACATAATCCGTGTTGGGATCACACATTGTAATGGACTTAGGTATATCCCATTGGACCTTAAATACATTAAATGGGCCATATCATATGGGCCTTTGTTCATTAAGTGGGCCACATCAATGGGCCGCACCAATGGGCCTTATGTGCATTGCAATGGGTCATAACCCGTGGGCCTTAGGATGCATCAAGTGGGCCTAATCTCATGGGTCTTATAGGTAACAAATGGGCCATACCAATTGGGCCCCATATTGTACATCAAATGGGCCTCAACCCATAGACCCCAATACATCTAATGGCCCCATGACATGGGCCTTACATCCACATCAAAGTGGACCTCAAAACATGCCAAGGTGGGGTCCACTTGGACTATGGATCTGGCCCATTCTTTATGCCCATGCCATAAATTGAACTTTCTAGGTGGATGGGCGGTTTGGATGCGGCACACGCATCATGGGTGGGGGCCCACATGAAGGCCTGCCATCATGAATATTATATATTAAATAATATATAATATAATATTATATATAACATATAATATATATATATATATACATATGTGTATATATATACACGTACGCACGCTACACACACACACGCTGCACACATAAGCACTACACACACACATGCTCACTGAGGGCCCCACTGTCATGTTGACGGTGGAAAATAAAACACATGCATCATTGTGGGTCCCACCTCAATGTTTAAATGCCATCCAAATCATTAATAAGGTCACACGGACCTTGATAAATGGGAAAAACAAATTTCATATTGACTCAAAACTTCTGTGGCCCATAATAGGGATTTCAATGGCAGAGGTTTGATCCCACTATTTCCTACAGTGTGGGCCACTCGAGCGTCATATCGACCCCATTTTTGGAGGGGGGCCGCTTCAGTGAGGGGCCCGCCAAATGAACGGCGTGGATAAGACATATACATCATGGTTGGGCCCACAGCAGGGGCCGTGGGATGCTATCCGCCCGCCCACTGTACGCAGCAGCGTGCTGCTGCTACAGCTGTGTCAGAGGTAGAGGCACTGCCTCTTGTATTTATTTTTAAAAAAACTTGGAAAACCCATTTTTCTGGAGTTTTTCGTATCTGGGGCCCACAACAAGTAGATCCACCCCGTCCATTGGGTTCAGTCGCTCAAGGCCATCCCAATGAGTCTAATTTCTGATGTTTTTCCAGTGAATAAAAATGCCAGGGTGTCTTTCAATGGTTGAATCCCCTATTTTACAGGCTATGGCCCGCCTGAAGATCGGATGGACCTCATTTTTCAGCTCAACGCCTCAAATGGGCTTGGGAACGAAATAGATGGCGTGGATTGAATACATTCCTCAAGGTGGGGCCTATGCGAGTGACCCTTCCCAAGAGCTTAAACAAGCTCATATTTGTGTTTTCATTAAATCGTCTAGCGTCCAGGGACGCTGGACGGTTGTGTATTTCAAGTGGCTGTACACGTGGGCCACCAATGATGGATGGTGTGGGTACAATACATATAAGGTGGACCCCACTTGAAGATAGCTTGGATAGAGTACATGCCTCATGGTGGGATCCATTCAAGTGGACCACACAAGCATAATATGATTTCATAAAAGAAAATGAACCAGAGAGAGAGACAGATGGAGAGTGGGACACGCTTGTGATGGAGGGCTCCGCCACTATGAGCCCTCCCTTGAAGAAATCATACAATCAAATGGGTCCCTTTACACTTGGGACCACCTAAATCAAAAATCAACGGTGGGGATCCTTTCTCCACCAATATGGACGGTCTAGATGACCTTCCTAATGCAATAAAATAAACATCCTGATAGGGTCCATGGAGAATGGCGCCACCATGGATGATCATGATGATCAAAGTGGGCCATTGACCACAACCTAGGGTCCCAAGTGAGATACAAACCATTGATCGGTTGGTCTCACTTGGCCCAACTTGAAAACATGAAAAATTATTATCATCAAGCACCCACTGTTCGATCTTCTTGCTCCTATGGGTTTCTTAGCACCTTAGCTTTAATTTCAATGGAGGAGATGAGAAATGGATTGCTAGGATGGGAGATCTTGGGATGGAGAGGTGGGCCACACTTGAAGTTTTAAAAGAGTGGGAGAGGCTTAGAGAGTCATACGTATGGGATTTTTGGTTGCTTGGAATGAAGCTTTGAGAAATGAGAGAGAGAGTGATGGATGATGGAGTGATAGATGTGGTGGTGATGGGTGTGTAAGACTCTTTTTTACTTTTGTGGCCTTTTGTGTAAGAAAAGCATGGGTGGTGTAAGAACTTGTTGACTTTGGAGGCATTTTGTGTAAGAAAGGTATGGGCTTGTAAGAACTTTTGAACTTTTGTGGCTTGTTTGGGAAAAGGTGAAAGGTGATGTGTACTTGACATGTACTTGACATGTGATGTGATGAGATTGATTGATTGATGGGATTGATATGACACCCCGTAGAGATTTCCTTGTGATTTGTAATGCGCGACGTTTTCCTCGCACTGAACGTTTGCCTACATCTCCTGACTAGGGTATCGCCTCGGCCAGCGAGTCACGGCATCGGAACCGCAGCGACGGCACGGTCACTATAGTAAAGATCTTAGGGTGAGTCGATATGGGTTGACGGCATATGAATCAGGGTCCCGCGTAAATATCGGTTAAGGGTCGAAGGTTGCTGGAATTCGACCGGTAAGACTGCGAAAGTCTATGAAACGGTACGATCTAAGATACGGGGCTTACACGAGTTGAGGCTTAAGGTGCGGCCCACTTTCATATATATAGCGTTCGACACATAGGGGTATGTTGTGTGGCCCATAACAATCTAAGTTAAGTCCCACCGTGATTTAAGGTGAGGCCCACAACGATGTGTGGAGCGGCTCACACGGCAGAAACGTATGGATGGCGTGTTTGAAACACATTCATCATAACGTGCCCCACACACTGATGGATGGTGTATATAAAACACATACAAATAAGGGGGCCCCACGTCCAGGGGTAGATGAATGGTGTGTGTAAAACACATACATCAAAGTAAGGTCCTTGAAACTTGCTGATGTAACGCAGTAGCAACTGCTGTGTGAGGCATTCCAGCCAATCCACATCCTTCGTCCATGGATTGGATGGTGTGGTTGCAACACATAAAGTTAAGGTGGGCTCCACAAGCTGCCATGGTGGGGTCCACGTCCAATGGATGGCCTGTATGGATGAAAAACATACCTCGTGGTGGGAACATAACTTGCGGACGTCAAATACATCAGCTATATAGCTAGTGTGTGGGTTACACCAGCCAATCTGCTTTACATATCAGGTGGGCTCCAACGTCTGTATGGACGGATGGCATAGATGAGACACCTACATTAGAGGTGGGTGGGTCCCACTCCAAGCAAAAGGGATGGACGTTTTGAATAACACTATCATCATAGTGGGGTCCACATCCCACATCAAGGGATGAATCAGCTGGCATAACACGACTCTGCAGCGAGTCAACTCGCCTCGGTTTAAGCTGGTGCAACAACGTACTAGCCCTTTCTCTCACTTGTTTCTTCTCCTCTGCTCTCTTCTTTCTTTTCTTCTCTTTAACTCTTTTTGTCCGAACACCATCACTAGGTGGTGGGAGCCCGAAATCAACTTCCCAAATCAAGCTCAACTCGGTTGCCTTGTCCCAACAACCAAGGCGAGTGCACCAATGACTCGGTTGGGCTGAGAATGGTGTAACATGCACGCAAACACACACACACACACACACACACACACACACACACACACACACTCTCTCTCTCTCTCTCTCTCTCTCTCTCTCTCTCTCTCTCTCTCTCTCTCTCTCAAACCCTTTCTCACATCCTCTTTTAGCCGTGACTAGCAGACATCCAACTGATCAGATACTGCCCCATTCGAGGTAACTGGTGCGGCTTGAACGGGGAAGAAGAAGACGACCATTAATTACGTTTTGCAGAACACAACTCCTTCCCCCAATCCAACCCTTTGGGAAGGTTTATATAGGCCTTAGGAAGCTTTTTGGCAAGGATTTTTTATGCTTAGGAGAGATTTGGGTGGTGGGTTCAGACATTGGTAGAAACGACATTTTCTTTCTATCACCTGTAAGAATGGTGATGAGAATGGGGAGATGCTTGATCCTCTCCCTCTAATAGCACTACCCTTACGCTTCTAAGCCGTCGGATTGGGAGAGAGTGGTGTGGATCGAATCTAAGGATTTCACCCACTCTCTCCTCATTGGAAATATCTTACCACATGACTGGATTAGTTGACAACAACACCGCTATTCTCCAACGGCAAGGATCGGCTCTCTATGGACGGTTAAGGCTCAAGAATGGGTGTTGACGCAAATTGCCAAGTTGGCGGCAGCAGACAGTTTCCATTTTAGGAAACTTTAGTTTTGTAGGGTCTGTTTATGCCTGCAACCCTGTGCATGCACATGTGTTTCAAGGTATGAAACTAGATGGGGCTTGCTCGGATGCAGGCCCTCCATCAGATGGACGGTCCGGATCACACTCGTGACAGCAGGTGGTGGCCCACCGATTAGGGACTTACGGTCGTTGTCCATCCACTGCCTATACAAAGAGAGAGGGAAAACCATCCCTTTTCTGGTGAAGCATAGGTCAGCTCGTGCTGACCGTGTTGGCAGTCCCGATGCACCTCGAGTGCACGACCATTGTGCACACGCACAGCCCCAAAGTGGGGTCCACCGTGATGTCTGTGATTAATCCACTTCGTCCGTTCAGTTTAGGGAGGGCTATCAAGGTCTATACCCAAAGATCACATTGATTTAAAGCATAGGCAGGCCCTACGAACTAGTTTCTAGTCCTAATGGTGGATTTTTGTTAATCTACTGGTCAGATCATTCCAAAATTGAATGTTAATGGCTAAAAGGGCCTAAGGCGCCATTTAAGCTACAAATCAAAGGCTAAATCATGGATAAGTGATCTATTATGTTTTTAAATTATTAAATATCATGTTATAATATTTTTAATAAAATTATTTATTATTATTTTCCCTTTCACACATGCATGAAATTTTAATTCATGACATGGGTCCCACTCTATAGGTTAGGGTTTTCCTTCTCATGACTCTATGTTATTAATTGTTTAATTATTATTATAATTAAATATGCATTGTTATTTATTTGTCCTCTTTTTTTTTGTTTATTTATTTATTATTATTATTGCTACCATCTTTATCATTAAAATCCTACGTTAAGCTTCTCTGATGACTCGATAATCTATTTTAGAAACGGATGGCTTGATTGGTGTTTATACTAGATTAGGTTTACATCTTAACACCTAAGTACTAAAAGTACAGGGTGTTACAATCTACCCCCCTTAACAAAAATCTCGTCTTGAGATTTGTTATGTGTATCCCTACGTTTTAACATTAAAAGCAGTAATTTCATTTTAATAGTGCATTCTATTTCTCACTTGTGCAATCACATCCTGCACTGTTAACAAGCCATATTTAAATGTACCCCATCCCTAAGCATCTAGTCTAGCATATCAATTCCTACTAACATTTGGAACCGTTCTTGCGTTAACTAATACTAAGGATCTGTTTAAAGGTTTACCTACATCAAATGTCTCATCGCATCCACCAAGAGCTATGCGACCACTAATGATAATATTTTACCTTTCTCTTTATTTTCTTTTACTCCTAGTGATAGTCCCTAGTTGTACAACCTGTATTACCAATTTCTATTTTTCAGCATTCAGAGTAACATGAATAGATGGTCATAGTAGGTTTGAGCCCAATACATTGATCCTTTTCCTACGTAGAATAGAAGATTTTCTGTATTAATCTCTGATCCTGGTAAATCTCGATCTTTTGCCTAATCAAGGCATTGAGATCATTAGAATTTACTAGGATATGGGATTCGGATCAAACCACGTACATGTCGCATACACATGATTGCATTAGTCCATGATCCCGATTATTCCAGACTCACGTGAAATATTATGAAATCTTCTATCCTGAAAATGAGAGCATCCAAAATCAATGTGAATAGATGCGAACGACCATCACACTTCCCGCACGCCACTTTGATCACCTTAATGCACTACTCAAAAATGTTTGGACCAAAATTCCTACATGGAAACTTAAGTTTTGAAATTCCTAAATTTTATCCAAGTTCTTAAACCTAATCCTCGTAAGATCAACCTAGGGTTTTAAACCTGCCCAAAATCCTATAAACTTCCCTTTATTTATTCCTAATTATTAGAATTTGCAAAGTTCGTTATTTCTAACTAAAGAGGCATACTAAGGAATTCAAGTTATACTTCCTAATAAGATTTCTTTAAGTTTAGGGAGTACTTAGATTTGGTTTAAGGTATAGTACGGTAAGTGAGGAAGTTCCTACAGGCCTAAGTTCAGTCCATTTCCTGATTATCACAAGAGTGCGATTCCAATTTATAAAATTTTAGGAAAGTCCATGTCCTAAACTTCTAGAAAATTTTCATTTGGAAGTTAAGTACAAGGAATGTCCTTGTTTAGCCTTACGTACATCATAGTAGACATTCAAATAGTTAAATTCTAAGTTCAAACAACCATGTTGCAGTTTATAAGGGAACTAAAGTTCTTGTTTCTAAGTTCAAATGCTCATTTTTTTCATGGGAACCAAAGTCCTTTTCCTTGAGTTCAAATGGCTCATCCTAAGAATTTCAAAGGGTTAAGGTTTTGGATATCTATGTTCTCAAGTTTTTCTTAACTCTAAGGGAATTCCATATAAGTCTAAGGTCTAAGAGTCTATCTTAAAAGTCTCAATGGAGTCTAAAGTTTGGAATTCCTATGTTTTAAATTTTCCCTTATTCTGAGGGAATTCCTCATACATCTAAATGACTAATCCTCTAATTCTAAGGGAGAGTTCACTTCTAAGTTCTAAAATTATCCAAACAATTTTTCCATGGAGCCTATGAATTTTGAGTTTCTATGTTCTGAATTTCTTATCAACTCAAATGACTATTTTGTTCATTCATGAAGGACCCTAAGTTTGGGTTTCTACAATCACAATCATTCTTTAAGTCTAAGGGAAGTTCACCTAAGTTCAAATTTCTAATTTTAAACATCCTAACTTAAGACATTTAAGGTTTGTATAAGTTCATTTCCCAAGGCCAAGTTTGTCCAAACTATGCTCTAATACCAACTATAACTCCCTGACTTTTCAAGACCAGAGTATATGACCCGTGTCCCAAAAACCCGAGTGTTAACCTTAAAGGATGGTTAGATATAATATTTTTCTTTTATTAGAGTAAGCAGATGAGTGTAGAGTGGAAAAATCAGCATAAAGAAAATTTTCAATTACATTTAAAGTATACAAGAGAGTGTCCATAATGACTTATACAAACCAATGTCTCCATTCTTACGAATACAAAATGAAATAACATCACATGTGAAGCAAAAGAAATTTTGCAACAATCTTGAGCTGTGAAATCCTGTAGCAGCCCTTTGCAAATATAATCATGCACCTTTATCAACTATATCCTGCTCCTCACCAATATGAATGTGAACATCATCAGGGTCACCTGTGTTACCTGTACGGTTATATATTTGATGGATGAGTGGTCAACTCAGTATGAATTTTTCTCAAGATTACACACCGCCACATTAGGTAAGAAATAATATAAAATATCCAGCAGTCAAAACAAAATAAATACAGTCTTATTATATGCATGGATGCGTGAATGCAATCATTGTCTCGGGTAAAACATCCAGACGGACATAGGAGTCGTCACCCATGTAATCATCAACCCGGGTAAAATATGTAGACGGTCTGTGCCTCGGGTAAAACATCCGGATGGGCATATGACTAGTCATCAGTGCAACACTCAGCGTAATCGCATAGGCATGATGATCCAAGTCATCATCATAATTCGAATGACTGGCCATTAGCGTAACATTCAACATAATCACATGGGCATAATGATCTAAGTCATTGTAATATGTCATGTATGCATGATTAGCCAACCCATTATTAGTCCAATTGCAATCAGCCAATTTAAATTAACTCATGGTCACTACGAGGAGCGCATGACCCAACGTAGGCCGATGGCTCGGGCATAGTGTCCTATGACCACCATCCCCGACCCATGAGGCTACCATCTTAGGATATTTAATGGAAACCCGTCGATTAGTGGCCAATATTATTACAGTATATGAGGCTTACCATCGCATGATTGCACAGTATAAAACATCGAACCCATATAGGGAAAATACCCAACAAAGCCGCATAAGGTGAAAATCAATAACAATGTCACATAGGGCAATATCAAATATGCTATCAAGACCATCCTTAAAAACTATTAGATACAACTACCCTTGATGGTATGCCCACATCAATTGTCAATTTAAACCACCATTCAATAACCACTAAATCGAAGGTCCATTATAATCACCACCAGTCAGGTTACATCCCAAGTATGGGTGTACCCTTATAAGTAGAAATTTTCCACTAATATACCAGTTTAAGTCCCACAACAATCCACAAGTAATCCACAAGCATGAGATAAATATGCAGGATAAATAATAAGCATGTAATTCAATTCAACAATTAACACATGTGATTTATAAATGAAGATATCAATTATCAATCTAGTTTAAAATAAAAACTATAACTTAAGCTAATGAGGAAATGAAAAGCTCAAGGAAAAAGTTATCACCTTATGTTTGAACCGTCTGCACCATCACTAAGAAGCGTGTGTTCCCTTTGAATCAATTCCTACCATCAATCATAAAGTTGTACAATTAGATCCAAACGTACACGCCATTTAGGGTTAGGGTCTTAACCTATGCTTTAGATTTCTTAGATGTAAAGTGTTATCACTACCAAAAAATTGAGCAAAGGCTATGGACTTTGAAAGTTTTTGGCTACGAATATAAACCGTAGCTATATTACTATGGTTTTAATCCGTAGCTAAAAGCTATAACCCCCTCCGCATCATAACTGGAGACTAACGCTCTGAAAGGGCTCTATAGGGTTCACTACAGTGTGTATGTTTTATCTAAGCCATCCATCCATTTTGATACTTCTTTTCAGGCAAGCATGTAAAAAAGATGGTAGATCGAAGGCTCAAGTTGACCACATCATAGGAAATGGTAGAGATTAAGCTTCTACCATTGATTTGTGGTGTGGTCTACTTGGGATTTCGATCTACATCATTTTTTGGATGATTCCATAAAAATAGCTCTTAAAATGAATGGATGGTGTGGATAGACCACATACATCACAATGGGGCCCACGGAGCGCCTAATAGGACCGTCTGTTTTCGCTCCATCCCGTGCCCGAAAAAATCCCCCCATGCCCAAAAAGATTCCTCGCCCAAAAAAAAAAAAAAACCCTACCCTTTTCCCCCACTCTCTCACGTCGCTCTCTCTAACCATACCCTTTTCCCCCACTCTCTCACGCCACTCTCTCTAACCCTACCCTTTTCCCCCACTCTCTCATGCCTCTCTCTCTCTCTCTCTCTCTCTCTCTCTCTCTCTCTCTCTCTCTCTCTCTCTCTCTCTCTCTCTCTCTCTCTCTCTCTCTCTCTCGTTGAATCCTTCGTCTTCTAGCAATCCACGTCCCACATCTCACATCCCACATCTCTTAGCTTCTCTCATCTTCCCACAATTGCAAACCTCTTCAAAGCACTAGATTCTCTATATCTCTCTCCCTGAGAACTTCCATTGATTTGGGCTTTTTTTTTCTCATTGATCTTAAAACAATTTGGGTTTTTCTTTTTGATCTGAAACCATATCTGTTATTTTTTATATTCTTCTGATTTTTTTATTTTATTTTTGTAATTTAAAAACTTTGTCTGTGTATTTGTTGTCTATCTAAGAATTTCCTTTGATTCGTTTTTTTCTTTTCAATTTCTAAGATGGATACATCTGCTTATTTTTTTCTCATTTTTTAAGTTTTGTAATTCTTTGAAATCTCTCTCTCTCTCTCTCTCTCTCTCTCTCTCTCTCTCTCTCTCTCTCTCTCTCTCTCTCTCTTGTCGGGTATTTGTGGGAAGTGGTGGGCCTTTTTTACCCTATAGAAATTGAAATCCATGATCAACTGCACTTCATGGATCCATCTTCAACTCAATCTAACCCTCTATTGAAGAAGATGAATCGGGTACATTCCATCTCTCTCTCTCTCTCTCTCTCTCTCTCTCTCTCCACATATATATATATATATATAGAGAGAGAGAGAGAGATTTTTATTTATGTTTTTATTTTATTTCTAGTAGTGGATATTTTGATCTGATTGATGAAGTTAGGTGTTTCTTGGAATTTCAGTAGATGTGAGAAAATTCTTGATTTGGGTTTTCTTTTTTTATGTTAAAAATATAAGCAATTTCAGGCTACATATTGTAGAGGAGTGAAACAATTGTGGGACGAGAGTTATTTAATACTCTATGGTGATTGTGGGTTTTCTTTAGTTTAAACATTTTCTATTTTACTATCCAAAAAACCTTTTTGCACATGATTACTCTTATTATATGTGATCACAAAAATTTTATTTTTCTTATCAATCTGTCACTTGTGTAGAACATCCAAAAATCAACAGGGTCCACTAACAGGTGTTGCCTAGCTAAGTAAATAGGTCAACCTGACTTTTACAATAGGTGATACTTAGTGGGGTCCATCTTTTCATAAGTGGTATGTTAGCAAACATGACAGGTTGGTGGGAAGGAGGGGACTGTGTAAATCATTTCTCCAATTCATTATGAAGGGAAAAAATCATTCACTAAATTAGGAATTATGTATCGAATAGACCTAGGGATTTGCGCTTCTTATTTATGGTTTCTCAAATTTTGTAGCTTTAAATGTTTTAATCATGCGTTTGCTTATGCCATTGAAAAAAAATCACGTGTTTGCATATAAGGCGAGGGTGATTTATAGCTTGTGGACATGCTCTTGCTTCTTCTCATTTACGCACACATTCACACATCCATCCATATATCCATATATGTATGGATAGATATAACAAATGGATGAAATTTGATAGCGAGTGATATGTATCAATTTTCAAGAGGTAGAACTAGGTTTTTGAGATGATTTTATTTGTTTCTTTTTTTTTTTTATGTTTACGTTTGTTGATTATTTTTCCATGAATTTGGTACTTCAATAAGTAAAAAAATACAAGATATACTTAACTAATTGCACAATGTCATCAGCTGATGGAAACTGGTGCAAATGGAAGGAATGCAACTATACATTTTAACATGACAGTCAGTTGACTTAGGAGCTCACAAACAGAAGCCATGACCTGATTAAATTTTCTGAATTTTGCAAAATTTAGAAAATATATGAGAAGGTTTTCGCTAGTTCTAATATTTTTCTCTTATCATTTGATTATTTATTTAGTCTTTTAAAAGATAGCTTTTTCTCTTGTTATTTGATTGGATAGTTCCATCTTTTTTCAAAGCATAAACTGCCATATTGATTTTCTTTTATCCTTACTATAGGTATGATTGCCAATGAGCTCAGATTCATAAATTAATGGATGGGTTTGTGCAAGTCTTTTCATGAATTGGTGAAGAAACAACATCTAGATTTCCAAATTTGGTTGGTGAATATAGTCAAGGAATCATGTAAGCCTTCTGCCATGACTTTCATACTGGATACAGAGGTAACACATTATTTTGTTTGGATGTGCTCTTTAGTTCTATTTAGAGTTATTCAATTTGAAATTACTGCATTGGAAGATTATTTTTTTTTTTGGAAATAGAGTATACGTTGGAGTAAATTGTAGTGATAAATAATCCATCATTTTTTGGTCATTGGGTAGTTGTAGTATAGAAAGAATGGAAACAAGTTGATGGCCTTCCAACAACTATCCTCGCGAGAGAGAGAGAGGGAGTGAAAATTCCTTGATTACAATGGATAACATAAAGGTGGAGTTTAAATTCTAATTTTTGATACTCATTCAAATTTGTTGTACTGCTCAAGTTGTTTATATTCTCAAACTTAATCCTCACTGTCCTTTCACTGAGGTCAATGCTAGAATGATTTCTTCATTAGTCAATAATTTTTTTCAAGATCAGAGGCTTATTTGTGTTAAACCACATCTGGAATTTGTTGCAGACTAATATTCATTCCATTCACAGCAAGCCAAATATGCATTATGTTGAAACTCCTGGAAGGTTTTTTTGAGGAAGTCAGATTATGTTGAATCTATAGTTCGTGCATGTGCCAGTAAGTCTTATATCTCTGTTTCCTTTAATTACTCTTTTTTTTTTTTTTAATCTTTGTGCCAAACAGTTCACCTTTCAGATGCATAAGCCAATCAAATTATCATTGGCTTATGGATTTAGTGCATGCATGTCACATGTGCAGTAATGACATGGGGCATGTTACCTGCCATGCCTCCAATGGCACTGGATCTGGTCCCTTTCTGGTTACATGAGTGTGAATTTCACACAATTTTGCTTGGTGCACTCCATCTTGGCTCATGTGTTTATTATCTCATTTGAATTTTCTGTTATCTGCGGAGTTTTTTAGTGTTAGTGGGTCCGATTGGAAGTGGTAAAAGCAACGTCATAGATGCAATGCTCTTTGTATTTGGGAAACGTGCTAAGCAGGTAAGCTCCATTTACATGTGGGAATCTAATCAGGGTCATAGATGCAATGCTCTTTATATTGATTTATTGTAAAACTTTCATTTTGTACCCTTCATAGCTGTAGAATCTGACTTTGAATTACCCTACGTTCATATGCTTTATATTTCAAATTTCATATAAAGCATGTGAATTAGTTTATCTATTCACTCAATAAACAATCACAGTTCTTTTCCACACCAAGGAGAAGTGTTAACTTTCAGATACTAAAAAAAGCCTCACAAAACGATGCTAAACACATGACTTGCACTTGAGCCACACATTAGGTGGGCCCACTGTTGAAATGACCTCTCCAAGAAATCGGGCTAATTCAATCATCATTTGGAACACATGCATATGTTGCATGCAGCCCATTGGCAATATTTAGACTAGATCATCTCTACGGTTGGACCACCTGCTGTGGGCTCGTATGTGCTACAGATGGTCCAGGTTGGCACATGTAGCTCTTCAGAAGTGCAATTGAGCAGATGAGAAGTGATAAAGAAAACAATGACATGAGTACAGGAGTTCATCAAACACCGAGAGAAAGATAATCAAAATGTATTGAAGATGCCCAACCTGGATAAAACTAGTCAGGATATGGATAGTAAGTCCTGCAAATAGAACGGGTCCAAGATAGCTAAAGTCCTTGCCCTTCTTTGCAGCCCAAAAAGTATAGCCAGTCAAGGCAGAAACCACAACTGATGTTAAAATCAATGCCTCAAGCACGATTCTTCCTGCAATACCAATAAGGAAAGAACTGAATATCCACAAATATTAATTACATATTATAATATAAAGGTTTGCTAATTCAAAAACATGTGTAGATCCCAACACCCTTGACATGCTGCCGCACAAATCAAGCTGGCATCTGCATGAAGCATCCAAGCTGTCAATGTCGGGTGGACTCCATCATTTAAGATGCCCTGGTCCAGAAATCAGGCCAGTCTACTTAGTGTAATGGAAAAAAGATGGATGGCTAAAGAACTTGCCAAGTTTTTTTAGCCATCCATTTATTTATTACATTGTGGCTCCACCTGAAGAGTAGGCTAGAGAGACTGTTGGGTCTAGTCGCATATGAGGTGAGGTAAATCTCATTGATGGCTAGGATGTTGCACACATGTGCTATGTTGGGACATGTGGGTGAGTGTAGAGGGCATGGAATCTACATGCATGAGGAAATTAGAAACCTCTATAATATAAATTAATTTAGAGAAAGAGAATTATAGATCAAAGGGGGAGATGATCAAAACCTTTTGTTTTAGCAGAGGCAATTCCAACGCTTATGCTTAGGCAAAGTGTGAAGAATCAAAGGAATATAAAATTCAATGGATGACTCTACCAATATGAATGCAAGGGGCACAACACTGCACATTGGAGAGTATGAGGTATGTTAATTACTTGCAGATTGGATGTTAGAAGACATTCCATGAAGATGAAATTAATTTAGCATGTAGAGCATTAAACAAAATATTTGGATTTTTCTTAAAATGTGTAAATTATCTGAGAAGCTTGACCTACATCCATATGGATGGGATAGGAGGTTGGATGAAACAAATGTTTACTTAAGCAGGTAACCTCCATTCATATGCTTTATATGAAATTTGAAATATTTCTAGATTACTAGTTTTTCCTATTATTTATTCATGTTCTTATTTTTCTGTTTTTGCAGCTCAATTGGTTTTTTTTCAAATATGGTGAAGGGAAAGTGATATTACCCTTGTCATGGTGGCGGTATGTTCATTCACTGGCGTTATCTTTTGTGTTACATCTCTCAAGTTAATATAAGGTGTCTCAAATTGATTGTGAAATTCACATGCTAAATTAAATGATCAAGTTTAAAAATTGATTTGGCTAGATTGTTCGTTTCATGCTCAAGTGCTCAACTGCAACTGAATATTTTGTATTAGGATATCATTGATACGTGTCACATGTATCGATGATATTCAGGAATATTTGTAAATGGGCAATGCAATATTTTGAGATATATTAATGTATGGCTGCAACACTGAGTATGTCTAATATCCCCTTTTTTTATTTTAAAAAAAGAAAATGCCTTTTTATCTTCGTTTATATATAGAGGACATGGTCGTCCTCTTTGGGAGTTTGTTAGTTAGTTTTCTTCTATTGTACCCCCAGGAGTGACCCATTACTAGTAGATTTTTCTCTAGGTTTTCTTCACATTAAGCCCACCATATGCACATGTCAGACTTCCCATGCAAGTGGTAGGCCAGTAGTGTGGCCTCGTATGAGGTGCATGTGGGCTTAATAATTATTAGTTACTTCTTTTTCCTTTTCTTTGAAAGTTGCCAATTACAGGCACTTTCATCTCTCTTCATATTTTCAGTTTTACCACTCTTGATTCCCATTCCAATTTCAAATTTTTATCACTTGACTAATGCTATGGTATTTGATTCTTATAATAAGGTATGTATGAATCATTTGCTGGTGTTTTTGAACTTGTACTTTTATGGAATGTGTGGTGTAGTGAATGATATCTTTGCTTCAACAATACTTTAGCAATGTATGAACACTGTTTGGAGTATTAATTCAGTTTACATCAGGGGAATTTTATGTTTTCCTTGCATTTAGTTTTCATCATTCTTCAATTGACCGATTCTTTGTTTTTATGTTGCAGAGTCCTCCAGTGGTGGTTCGCTCTTGAAAATAATTACAGAGATGCACAGGAGAAGTTATCGGTATATCTATCGGATGTGCAGGTGGACTATTAATACTCGCATCCATTTTCTATCTATGGTGGATGAAGGAATCACTTTGCCATATGCGAGTGCACACAAATTCACCAAGATTTGTACTTTGAGTATTATTGTAATTGTAATGTAATTGAATGAATGAAGGATTATAATTGATTCATTATTGAATGAATGATTGTAATTGACTGAATGACTGAATGATTGTAACTAACTGAATGAATGAATGATTGTAATTGTAATTAAATTGAATGAATGAAGGATTGTAATAGATTCATTATTGAATGAATGATTGTAACTGACTGAATGAATGAATGATTACAACTGACTGACTGAATGAATGAATGATTATGTAGGTGGTGGTTGAATGAATGAATGATTATAATTTTTTTAAATGTAGGGATAGCTACGGATATTGACCGTAGTTGGTAATCTTACAACCAAAGCTGTTATTAAATCTGTATATTACTACAGATGCAGCACCGCTTTTATCTACAAATATTATCCCTAGCTGTAGGTACTTTTGGCTACAGAAATGATTGCTACGGATTATATCTATATTAATTTTAATCTATGGCTACGGATTAAATCCGTAGCCATAGGTTTTAGACCTATTGTTATGTCACCTACAACTACGGTCATGCTACAGAATAAAACCGTAGCCATAGGACTTTAGCTACAGATTTTATCCGTAACCTTTGCCCTATTTTCTAGTAGTGTATCCGCTAATCTAGCTTAGGCTTCGCTTAGGAGTTGAAATCTAATTCACCTTGGTTAACTCGACAGCAAGCTAGTTCCTCAACCTGTGAAAACTGAGCCCAAGCTGAGGCTTAAGGTGCGGCCCAATTATATATATGCAGCGTGCGGACCATAGGGGTATGTCGTGTGGCCCATAACAATCTAAGGTAAGGCCCACCTTGATTTAAGGTGAGGCCCATAGCGATGTGTGGAACAGCCCACACGGTAGAAACATATGGACGGCATGGTTGAAACACATTCATCATGGTGTGTCCCACACACTGATGGATGGTGTGTATAAAACACATACAAATAGGGGGCCCCACATCCAGAGGTAGATGAACGGTGTGTGAAAAACACATACACCAAAGTAAGGTCCTCGGAACTTGCTGACACAATGCAGCAACAAGTGCTGTATCAGGCATTTCAGCCAATCCACATCCACTGTCCATGGATTGGATGGTGTGGATGCAACACAAAGTCAAGGCAGGCCCCACACACTGCCATGGTGGGGTCCACATCTAATGGATGGATAGTATGGATGAAAAACATACCTCGTGGTGGGACCACAACTTGCTGATGTCAAATACATCAACTATATAGCTAGTGCGTGGGTTACACCAGCCAATCTGTTTTGCATATCAGGTGGGCTCCACCGTCTGTATGGACAGATGACATAGATGAAACACCTACATCAAAGGTGGGTGGGTCCCACTCCAAGCAAAAGGGATGGACGGTTTGAATAACACTATCATCATAGTGGGGTCCACATCCCATGTTTAGGGATGATTCAACTAGCACAACACGACTTGGCAGCGAATCAACTTGCCTCGGTTCAAGCTGGTGCAATGATGCACCAGCCCTTTCTCTCTCTCATTTCTTCTCTTCAACTCTTTCTATCCCAACACCAACACCAGGTGGTGGGAACCCGAAAACAACATCCCAAACCAAGCTCAATTCGGTTGGCTTGTCCCAGCAACAAGGGCGGGTGCACCAGCGACTCGGTTGGGTCGAGAATGGTGCAACATGGACGTGAGAATGTGAGAGAGGGTTCTCTCTCACATTCTCTTTTAGCCATGACCAACAGACATTCAACTGATCAGATCTAGCCCCATTTGAGGCAACTGGTGCAGCTCGAACGAGGAAGAAGAAGATGGCCATTAATGGCATTTTGTAGAACACGACTCCTTCTCCCAATCCAACCCTTTAGGAAGGTCTATATAGGCCTAAAAAAGCTTTTAGGCAATGATTTTCAAAGCTTAGGAGAGATTTGGGTGGTGGATTTGGACGTTAGGAGAAATGGTGTTTTCTTTCTATCAGCTGCAAGAACGGCGATGAGAATGGGGAGATGCTTGATCCTCTCCCTCTAATAGCCCTACCCTTGCGTTTCTAAGCCGTCGGATTTAGAGAGAGTAGTGTGGATCGAATCTAAGGCTTCCACTTACTCTCTCCTCATTGGAGATATCTTGCCACATGAATGGATTAGCTGGCACTAGCACCACCATTCTCCAACGGCCAAGATCGGCTCTCTATGGATGGTTGAGGCTCGAGAATGGGTGTTGATGCAGATTACCAAGCTAGCGGTAGCAGATAATTTCCATTTTAGGAAACGTTGGTTTTGTAGGGTCTATTTACGCCCGCAACCATGTGCATGCACATGTGTTTCAAGGTCTGAAACTGGATGGGGTTTGCTCGGACACGGACCCTCCATTAGACGGACGGTCTGGATCACATGTGTGACAGCAGGTGGTGTCCCACCGATCAAGGTCTTACGAATGTTGTCTATCCACTGCTTATACAAAGAGAGAGGGAAAACCTTCCCTTTTCTTGTGAAGCACGGGTCAGCTTGTACTGACCATGTTGGCACTCCCGATGCACCTCGAGCGCACGACCACCGTGCACACACACAGCCCCAAAGTTGTGTCCACCGTGATGTCTGTAATTAATCCACTTTGTCCGTTCAATTTGGGAAGGACTATCAAGGTTTATACCCAAAGATCAAGTTGATATAATGCTTAGATGGGCCCTATGAACTAGTTTATAGTCATAATGGTGGATTTTTGTTAATCTACTGGTCGGATCATTCCAAAATTGAACGTCAACGGTTAAAAGGGCCTAAGGCTCCATTTAAGCTACAAATCAAAGGCTAGATCGTGGATATGTGATCTATATGTTTTTATATTATTAAATATCATGTTATAATATTTTTCATAATATTATTTATTATCATCATCATTATTATTATTATTTTCCCTTTCACACATGCATGAAATTTTAATTCATGACATGTGTCCCACTCTATAAGTTAGGGTTTTCCTTCTCATAACTCTATGTTATTAATTGTTTAATTATTATTATAATTACCTATGCATTGTTATTTATTTGTCCTCTTTTTTTTGTTTATTTATTTATTTAGTATTATTGCTACCATCTTTGTTATTAAAATCATAAGTTAAGCTTCTCTGATGACTCGATAATCTATTTTAAAAACGGATGGCTTGATTGGTGTTTATACTATATTAGGTTTACATCCTAACACCCGAGTACTAAAAGTACGGGGTGTTATAGGGGTGAAGCTTATAGTATGGTTGGGATTTTTATCTTGTTTGATTCTTATTAATGTTGAAATATTTTGATTCTAGTTTGATATTTAAGGAATACTTTTAATTTTTAATGGTTTATCGTGATTTAAATTACAATAGATCTGCAATAACTTGAAGTATCTTATTTTTTTGTTTGGAGTTTGTGAAAATAGAAAATCCTGTTGTTCTTCATCGTCCCTTGGGCATGGCTGAGTGATGGAATCCCTTCTATTCTTCACAATTCTCCCATGTTTGTTGTTGGATTGTTATATCATGTTGTCTATCATTGTCTCCTAGGCATGGTTAGGTGATGGAATCACTTCCACTCTTCATAATTTTCATCCATTGAGAATTAGGTCAATGGAAGTTCAGATATGATTTTATTGAATATTGTTCACAACCCCAAGTGTAGGGTCGCGATGTAGTAATAATCTCAGTGAGACTAAGGTCGAATCCATAAGTACTAATCTTGTGTGTATTTTTAAAACAACTAGAATAAGAATTAGGAGAAGACAAAAACCTAAATCTGGAATATTTGAGAGTAATTGTGAGAAAATTAATGAGAAACTTAAGAAATTCAACGGTGGGAAACTAGGGTTTCCGAGGATCCACTTGTAGAGATCGGGGATATTTATACTTGATTCAAGGACACAATTACAATTAGAGTCTCATCTTATCGAATTGGAAGATATCTCAGTAAAATCAAATCTGAACTTCCTTCGACCTAATTCTCAATGGATGAGAGGTGTGAGACCGGAAGTGCCATGCCCATGAGACAATGAATCACAACAAGATTTACCAATCCCATAATCAATTAGTTAGGGATGATTCCATCATCTGACCATGCCTAAGGGATGATGGTGAACAAAAAGTTTTCCTGAATTCACAATCTTAATACATGAAAAGAACATACTCAAAGCTATCACAGATCCATTGTAATTTGAGTCACAACAAACTATTAAAAACTGAAAGTATTCTTTATAATCAAACTAGAATCAAAGAGAGTTCAATATAAATATGAATCAAAGCAATAGAAAACATCCCATCATGCTATAAGCTTCACCTCTTAGCCCTAGCTAAGAGGTTTAGCCAACCATAGACATGATTGAACTAAAATCTCTTAAGAAAAGCATAAAAATAACTAAGAAAAAGGAAGAAAAAACTCTTGGCGATAGCTTCCCCACACCTTTTCTCCACTTGTCAAACCCCCGATGATTCCTAGGAGTGCCCTAGGGACCCCTATTTATAGTTTTAGGTCTTAAACTTTTGCACCGAGTGGAAATTTTCAGAAACCATCTCAAATTTACGTAGTCCGTGCAAGTTTTACATAACCCTCAATTGGTCGTGGGTCGTCCTCGAACGGTCGAGGGTCTCTTTCGACTGGTCGAGCAATATAAATATTTAGAAGTTTTATACATTGGAGTTCGAGTCGAGACACCTTCGAACGGTCGAGCAGAGTCTAGGACGGGTCGTGCGTAGCCAGGACTGGTCGAGCCGGAGCCAGGACTGGTCGAGCATAAAGACTAATTGAGCTAAAGCTAGGACTTGTTGAGAATCACTGAATTTCACTTCAAAACTTCGATTTTCTTCATTCTTGACTTAAATTTCTTGGATCTTTAGTATGTGCATTATTCATTCTTGGTTTCATCAGATCTATTCTTGTCTTTGGTGATTCTTGAGCATTAAATCCGTGCTTTTAGCATCCTTTTTAATCAAAGCTCTTGAATTCACCTTATAATAAAAATATGATTAAAATAGAACATTAAGCATTATCATGTTTATAAAACCAAGTAATAGATGGGGTCTAATATGCAATATTTGATCCTCAACACAATTCCCAGCCAACATTTTTCTAGTTCCAATCAAAGTATGTGAAAAATGAACCTTAATGTGCAATGTTCAAACCTTTTTCACAAAATGATCTTTTGTGTAATCAAGTATGAATGAGTAGACTCAAGATGAGAAATTGAGATTTTAAAAACCTAGAGTTGAATCACATACGCAACCAATCAATCAAGTTCTTTATTTATTAGGTTAGTGCATAGTTCGCATATCAAGTTTTTCAACGTGCTTAGTGAAAATACTATCTTTTCATAATGTTAGCCATGCTCACCACTTCAAGATTGGTTGAAAACACAAGTACAGAGTCCAAACTTATCCCCTTTTCCTTCTTTTTCTAGTTTTTAATTTTATATTGATGGTCATTTATTCATTTAGTCTTTTCATCTTCTTTTTTTCTTTCAGATTTTTCATTCTTTTATAGACCTTACATTATTTTTGCATTCTTTTCCAATCTTTTCACCACACATGACCTTTTTGTCAATCTCCTATTTTTTAACTGGTTCTTTTCTTCTTTTAAGGTGGATAAAATTCTCCAGAATCAGTTCTCAATATCTTTCAATGATCATCATACTAACAGTCAGAAAATCTAGTACTATTCACAGAAAATAATTTAAATAACATAATATTCGAACTTACTCTTTATCCATTGAATGTAAGAACCATAAGTGATATGTTACTTAGTTGCTCCAACTCCAACAATTTGAAAATTCAATTTATATCTTATCATCATACTCAAAACAGTTTAAAATACATAACTTATTGCTTTCCAAAAAGATAAACATTGAAAAAATTTTAAAAATTTTACTCTAAACTAAGAAAACACTGATTATTTTACCTAATCTCCCATTCTCAACCTAAAATTTACATTGTCCTTGACGTAAAAGAAATAAACATGATTTACAAAAGAGAACATAATTGAAAGAGAATTAATGTAAAGATAGTACTTGATGAAGAGATTTTGAGGCTTTTTCCGAAGGATCTCAACATGAAGGTGGGTTAGCACGAGAATTAATCAACCGGAAAGAAAACTACCCTAAAAAGTGAAAACCAAACTATCCTAGAATGGTAGAAAGCAATAAACCTAACTATACCTCCATCAGATTAGGAGATCAATCCTAATAAACAATATTATTTAGAGGTATGGACATGCCTTCTAAATCAAATTTCTCAACAAATGGCTTTAATCGATCTCCGTTTACTTTAAAATCATTGCCATTATTTGGATTTTGATCTCAACAGCCCCATGAGGATAAACGTTGGTAAATGTGAAAGGGTCGGTCCAACGAGATTGAAATTTGCCCGAAAAGAGATGTAACCAAGAGTTATAAAAGAGGACTTTCTGACATAGTGTGAATGATTTTTGAAGAATGTGTTGGTCATGAAACACCTTCATCTTGTCCTTGTAAATTCTCAAGTTCTTTTACGCATCATTCTGAATTTCTTCAAGTTCATTCAATTGAAGTTTGCATAGCGAGCCAGCGTTGTCCAAATTGAAATTTAAAATTTTGATCACCCAATAGGCTCTATGTTCCAACTCCACAGGTATGTGGCAAGCCTTCCCATAGACAAGTCTAAAGGATAACATTCCAATAGAGGATTTAAATGTGGTACGGTAAGCCCATAAGTCATCGGTCAATCCTTTCGATAAGGGTTAACTGTTTTCTCCAAAATGTGTTTGATCTCCCTATGGAAAATCTCAGCTTGCCCACTTATTTGTGGGTGTTATGGAGTGCTCACCTTATTAGAGATGCTATATTTCTTAATTAAGTTCGCAAATGACCTGTTACAAAAATGTAAGCCCCCATAACTAATGATGGCTCGAGGCATTTCGAATCGGAAAAGAATGTTTTCTTTTAAGAATTTAATGACCGTTCGATGGTCATTGTTCTGACATGGAATCACTTTGACCCGTTTAATGACATAGTCTACGACGAGCAAAATCTATAAATTCTCAAAGGATTGGGGGAATGGGCTCATAAAATCGATGCGCCAATAATCAAATGCTTCTATAATCAGAATGGGGTTCAAGGGCATTATATTTCGACGGCACAATGCTTCCAATTTCTGACAACACTCACAAGGTTTATAAACTCATGAGTGTCCCTGAACATAGTGGGCTAGTAAAAACCACACTGCAGAATCTTGGCCGTGATCTTTTCTTTTTATTTTTGCAGAAAAGTGACCACCATAGGCCTGAGGTGACAGAAGGAGATGACACTTTGGTGTTCATTATCTGGTACACATCTTCTTAAGATTTGGTCTATGCAATATTTAAAAAAATATGGATCATCCTAGAAAAACTTATGAACCTCGGTGAAGAATTCTTTTCTTATCTTGCGCAGTCCAATGTGTCGGCGTGAAACCTATGGCAAGATAATTAGCAATATTAGCAAACCAAGGTGAATGAGAGATTTTAAATAATTGTTTATCAGGGAACATGTCATTTATATATGTCATCTCAAGGAAATTAGAGAGATCAAGGCGAGAAAGATGTTCAGCCACAACATTCTCTACTCCCTTTTTATCTTTAATTTTCAAATCAAATTCTTAGAGTAGGAGGATCCATCTAATCAGGCGGGGCTTAGAATCATTCTTATAAAGAAGATACTTAAGTGTTGCATGATCTGTATAGATGACGATCTTGGATCTAATCAAGTAGGACCTAAATTTGTCCAAAGTGAACACTACGACTAAGTTCCTTTTTCGTAGTAGAGTAGTTCACTTGGGCAACATTTTGAGTTCTACTTGTGTAATGAATAACGTAGGGCTTATTTTCTTCTCTCTGGCCTAAAACTTCCCCAATAGCATAGTCTGACGCATCACACATAAGTTCAAAAGGAAGGTTCCAGTCGGGGGGTTGTATGATAGGTGTAATAGTTAACATGCCCTTGAACTTAGTAAAAGCTTCCTGGCATTGCTCAATCCACTTGTATGATGCATCCTTTTGAAGTAAATTACATAGAGGATGAGAGAGGTGACCAAAGTCCTTTATGAATCTCCTATAAAAATCAGCGTGTCCTAAAAAGGATCGCACGTCTCTTATGTTCTTCGGTGGAGGTAAGTTAGAGATAAGATCAATTTTAACCTTATCTACCTCAATTCCCTTAGACGAGATGACATGTCCAAGGTCAATTCCCTTATGAACCATGAAATGACACTTCTCCCAATTCAGTACCAAGTGTTTTCCTCACATCTTTTCCGCACACATTTAAGATTTTTTAAGCAATCACTGAAAGATAGACCAAAGACAACGAAGTCATCCATGAAGACCTTTAGATATTTCCCCACCATGTCAGAAAGAATACTTATCATACAATTCTAAAAGGTGGCGGGGGTGTTACACAGTCCAAATGGCATTATTCAGTAAGCAAAGGTGCCAAAAGGACATGTGAACGTAGTCTTTTCTTAATCTTCACGGGCTATCTCTATCTAGTTATAGCCCGAATAACCATTAAGGAAGCAATAGGAAGAGTGACAAGCTAGCCTTTCCAAGATTTGATCGATGAAGGGCAAAGGAAAGTGGTCCTTCCTTTTGATGGTATTCAACTTCATGTAGTCAATGCACATTCTCCAACTAGTAGTAACTCTAGTTGGCATGAATTCATTGTTGAAATTGGCTACAATGGTGATTCCGGACTTCTTAGGAACCACTTGAGTTGGACTCACTCATTGACTATCGGATATAGGGTATATGATACTCACATCCAATAACTACTTCCTTCATGTTTGGATTTAGTTTATGTTATAATTGTAGTGAGTTCTTCGCATTATCCTCTAGGTGAATGTGGTGAGTACAAATTAAAGGGTCAATTCCCTTGATGTCCACAATCGACCATCCAACGGATCCTTTGTGCTCAATGAGAGTAGAGATGAGCACTCTCCTGTTCTTGCTTAAGGTGAGAAGAAATCACCACCGGGTATGTCTCATCTTGACCTAAATAGACATAATTCAAATTAGAGGGTAAAGGTTTTAGGTTAAGCTTCAATGCCTTGAGGTTAGACGGTAGAGACACTACATCGGTTTGGGGCAATTCTTCAAATTATGGCCTCTACCGATTAACTTCAAGTACCGGCATAGTATCAAGCATGACACCCGTCTCTCTAATCACATCACCATCTAAATTATGAGAGTGAGCCAAGAACGTCTCTATTGGGTCAGAGGATAAGGTCATCAAAGTTCTATCCTCCGTGAAAGAATCAATTAAGTTAACATTATAGGCATCATCATCATCTTCTACCTGTTTTCCCATATTGAAAAAAATATTTAACTCCAATGTCATTTTTCCAAAAGAAAAACTCATGACTCTATTCCTGCAATTAATGATTGCATTTAGTGTGGCAAGGAATGAACAACTAAGAATGACAGGAATTTGAGTGTCATGTCCACGATGGGTTGAGTATCCAAGATGATAAAGTCTACCGGGTGGTAGAATCTATTAACCTCGACCAACACATCCACAATTATCCCTCTCGGTACAAGAACTGAGCGATCAACAAGTTGTAATGTGGTTTGGGTGGGTTTTAATTCACCTAGACCTAGTTGTTCATAGACCTAGTATAGGATCAGATTTACGCTTTCTCCTAAGTCAAGAAGTGCGTGCTCAATATAGTAACTCCCAATTACACAAGTGACGGTTGGGCTACTGGGATCTTTTTACTTTTGTGGTACATCTTTCTTTAAGATGGCACTCACTTTTTCCATCAGAAAAATTTTCTTTTTGATACTTTGCTGCCTCTTAGTCGTGCATAGGTCTTTCAGAAATTTGACGTATGAAGGAATTTATTTTACAGCATCAAGTAGAGGAATATTGACCTTCACTTATTTCAACACCTCTAGAATGTCCTAAGAGTTAGAGAGAGGGTTTGGTGCAATCAACCATTGAGGGAATGGTGCAAACAGTTTACCTTGAAGTTTCGTTTCTAATTCTTGTGGAGCAATGCTTGGTCTATCATCATTGTCCTCTTCCGGGTCCTTAGGCTTTTCAATTCTAACCGAAATAGTTTTATCAATGGTTTTGCCACTCGTAATAGATTTAGCTTGCTCCATCTGATTTGAAGAGCTTAGATCACTTATTTCATATTGCGACTTCAGATTGGGGAGAGGTTGAGTAGGAAGCATCCCCCTCTCTATAACCATAACACGTGAATCCATCTTTTACATATATTTTGTAAGTTCTCGTATTGATTGAGTAAGATCTTAAGTTTTTGTGGAATTTTAAACCAGTTCTTCTTGAGGTTTCACTTGATTTGGAATTTGATTAAAGAAACCTTGAAGAGTAGCAGTTTGTCCATTCCTCCAACAAAAGTTTAGATGATTTCTCCAACTAGAATTATATGTATTGGAGGTAGGTTCATTGAAAGGTCTTTGTTAATTATTCATGCCATTGGATTGCTCATTCAACACATCTTGAAAAGCAAGTATTGTTGGATAATTTTCAGTTGTGTGAACGTTACAAGGACAAATACCGTAAACAGTTCCTTAACCTTATCCTTCTTTAGTTCCATGGCCTCAAATTTCCTTATGAGATTAGACACTTTAGCATTGATATCATCTCCTTTGATTGAATGGGCCTAGAAGTGGTACTTGATTTTGGGTAAGTGTCCCATGATTGTCCATTTTCAGCAAGTTTGTCCAAGTAGTCCCACACATCATTGACATTTTTATTCATAAATTCCCCATTGCACATTGTTTCAACCAATTAGCGCATGGAAGATATCAGTTCATCATAGAAAAAGTATGTAATATGCCACATTTCAAAACCGTGTTGTGCGCATGAACTGACAAAATCCTTAAACCAGTCCCAACATTGGAAGAATGTTTTATCCTCCTTTTGAGCAAAGTACATGATTGACTTTCTAAAGGGTGTTTGTTTTATGATGTGGAAAAAATTTCTTTGTGAACTCCCTTATCATATCATTCCAAGTGCTAATAAATCTGGGACGTAGTGAATGCAACCACATCTTAGCTTTCTCTTTTAAAGAAAAGGGAAAGAGTTTCAGTCTGACCGTGTCCTCAGACATGTTTGGAAAATATAAACTGGCTATGGTCTCATCAAACTCTTTCAAGTGCAAATATGGACTTTTAAATTCAAGTCCATGAAATTTTGGAGGGAGTTAAATCACCCCTGACTTGATATCCATGTGTACCGTATTTTCTGGAAAAACCATGCATGAAGGCATGCTCACCCCCACTGGTTGTAAATAATCTCACAAAGTACGAGGCGGGGGTGCTTGATACACCTCATTCTCATCCTGGACTTCCTCAACCCTAGGTTGAGGTTGTCTTCCTAGTTGATTAACCGGTTAATTTGCAGCCATCAGTTTAATTAACTCTAAGAATCTCAAGTGGTGTCTAATCCTGTGATGGATAGATAACCCTTCAACCAATCCTCCTTCACTCAAAAGATGTTGAGTGTTATCACGAACCCACTTGGGCATGAAATGCTCTCAGCCCTCAAATTCATATTCTAACCTAAATCTAAAAGAGAGAAATGAAATAAAAATCTAGAAATAGAAATAAAGAGAGAATTAGAAAGAATTAGAAGTTCCTAAATTAAGATCCTGCAAAATGAAATAAAATAAGTCAGTTTCTAAAACCAGAAATTCTAAAAATATTAATTAGGAAAGAAAAATAGTTTATAAAATTAAAAAATAGAAAGTTTCTAAAAAAATGAGATTCTAAAATCAAATTAGGCAAGTTTCTAAACTTGGAATTAGAAAGTAAGTTTTTTTTAAAAATATATCCTAAAATTAGAAAGTTTCTAAAAACAGAAAACAACCCTAATCTAAAAAAATAGAAAATAGACAAACCCTAATCTTAACCTAATTCTAAAAGTAGTTAATCTCAGAAAAACACAACCGCTAGCCACTGGCAATGGCGCTAAAAACTTGTTCACAACCACAAGTGTAGGGTCGCGATGTAGTAATAATCTTAGTGAGACCGAGGTCTAATCCACAAGGAGTAATCTTGTGTGTATTCTGAAAATAACTAGAAGAAGAACAAGGAGAAGATGAAATCCTAAATCTGGAATATTTGAGAGTAATTGTGAGAAATTTAATGAGAAACTTAAGAAATTCAAAGGTTAGAAACTAGGTTTTTTGAGGATTCACTTGTAAAGATCAGGGAGATCTATGCTTGATTCAAGGACATAATTGGAATCAGAGTCCCATCTTATCGAATTGGAAGATATCTCAGTAAAATCAAATATGAACTTCCTTTGACCTAATTCTCAATGGATGAGAGGTGCAGGAATTAGAAGTGATTCCATAACAAAACCATGCCCATGAGACAATGGCTCACAATAGGATTTACCGATCTCGCAATCAATCCGAGGGAATTATGAAAGCTATGGATGATTTCATCATCCGACCATGCCCAAGGGACGATAATGAACAACAGTGTTTCCTAAATTCACAATCTCAATACATGAAAAGAACATACTCAAAGCTATCGTAGATCCATTGTAATTTGAGTTAAAACAAACCATTAAAAACTAAAAAGTATTCCTTATAATCAAACTAGAATCGAAGAGAGTTCAATATAAACATGAATCAAAGCAATAGAAAACATCCCATCATGCTACAAGCTTCACCCCTTAGCCCTAGCTAAGAGGTTTAGCCAACCATAGACATGATTGAACGAAAATATCTTAAGAAAAGCATAAAAACAACTAAGAAAAATGAAGTAAAACTCTTAGCGACAACTTCTCCATGCATTTGCTCCACTCCTCAAACCCTAGATGATGCCTAGGAGTGACCTAGGGACCCCTATTTATAGTTTTAGGTCTTAAACTTTCGCATCAAGTGAAAATTTTCGGAAACCGTCTCAAATTTACACAGTCCGTACAAGTTTTACGTAATCCTTGATTGGTGGTGGGTTCTCCTTGACTAGTCATGGGCCGTCCTCGACCGATCGAGGGTCTCCTTTGCCTAGTCAAGAAATATGAAGATTTAGAAGTTTTACATGCTGGAGTTCGAGTCGAGACACCTTTAACTGATCGAGCAGAGTCTAAGACGGGTCACATGTAGGTAGGACTGGTCGAGCCGGACCCAGGACTGGTCGAACGTAGGCAGGACTAGTCGAGTCAGAGCTAGTACTGGTTAAGAATCACCGAATTTCACTTCAAAACTCCGATTTTCTTCATTCTCGACTTGGTTTTCATAGACCTTTAGTATGTGCATTTTTCATTCTTAGTTTAATCAAATCCATTCTTATCTTTAGTGATTCTTGAGCGTTAAATCCATGCTTTTAACATCCTTTTTAATCCACTTAAATTTACGCCGTAATACAAACATGATTAAAATAGAATATTAAACATTATCATGTTCATAAACTAAATAAAAGATGGGGTCCAATATGTAATATTTGACCCTTAATAAATATCTTACAATTGGATAAGATAGGACTCCAATTCCAATTGAGTACCTTGAATCAAATAAGGAAATACCCTAATAGCTATAAGTGGATCCCAGAAAAACCTTGTTCTCACCTTTGAATTTCTTAAGTTTTTAGTTAAATAATTCACAATTACTCTCTAAACTTCCAGATTTAGGTTTTCATCTTTTCCTATTTTTACTTCTAGTTGCTTTAAAAACACACACGAGATTAGTCCTTGTGGATTCGACCTCGGTCTTATCGAGATTATTACTACATCGTGACCCTATACTTGAGGTTTTGAACAAGTTTTTGGCACCATTGTCGAGGACTAATGGTTGCATTTTTCTAAGATTAACTAGTTTTGGAATTAGGTTAAGATTAGGATTTTTTTACTTTCTATTTTTAAGTTTGGATTTTTCTGAATTATTTTTAGAAACTAATTTGCCTTCTAATTCTATGTTTAGCAACTTTCCTAATTTGGTTTTAGAAACTAGGTTATTTTTTTTTAGAAACTTTCCTAATTTATTTTTATAAACTTTCTAATTCCATAATTTTATTTTTTTAGAAACTAATTCATCTTTCTATTTTTATTTTTAAAAACTTTCTAATTTTAGAATTTCTGTTTTAGAAACTTACTTTCCTTTCTCTTTTGCAGGATCCTAACATAGAACTTTCTAATTTGGTAACTTCTTTCTAATTCTCTCCCTTCTATTTCTATATTTTTATTTCATTCTTCTTTCTGTTAGGTTTAGGTTAGAATATGAAATAAAGGGCTGAGAGTGCTTCATGCCTAAGTGGGTCCATGACAGCACTCGGCGTCTCTTGAGTGAAGGAGGATTAGTTGAGGGGTTATCTATCCATCACAGGATTAGACACCACTCGAGATCCTCAAAGTTAGTTGAGGTTATGCTAGAAAATCTACCTATAAATCAACCAATGAATCAGCCTTAACCTCGGGTTGAGGAAGTCTAGGATGAGAATGAGGTGCATCAAACACCCTTGCCTCATACTTTTCGAGGCTATTTATAACCGGTGGGGGTGACTATACCCTTATGCATGATTTTTTCAGAAAATACAGGACACATGGATATCAAGCCAGGGGTGATTCAACTCCTTCTAAAATTTTATGGACTTAAATTTGAAAATCTGTATCTACACTTGAAAGAGTTTGACAAGATTATAGCCACTTTATACTTTTCAAACGTGTCTGATTACACGGTCAGGATGAACTCTTCCTTGTTTCTTTGAAAGAGAAAGGTAAGACATGGTTGCATTCACTACGTCCTCGATCTATTGGTACATAGAATGACATAACAAGGGAGTTCATAAAGAAAATTTTTCCATACCATAAGACGAACACCCTTAGAAAGTTAATCATGAACTTCGCCCAAAAGGAAGATGAAACATTCTCCCAATGTTAGGAGTGGTTCAAGGATCTTGTCAGTTCATGCCCACAATACAGTTTTGAAACATGGCGCATCAGGAACTTCTTCTATGATGGACTAACATCTTCCATGCGCCCATTGGTTGAGGCAATGTGTAATGGGGAATTCATGAATAAAAATGTCAATGATGTGTGGGTTTATTTTGACAAGCTTACTGAAAACACACAATCACGAGACATCACCCCAAAATCAAGTACAACCTTTAGGCCTACTCAATCAAAGGAGAGAGCCAAAATATATCTCCTGAAAGAGGATGATGATATCAATGCTAAAGTGGCTAATCTCACAAAAAAACTTGAGACCATGAAATTAAAGAAGGATAAGGGTAAAGAAACTATTTGTGGTATTTGTGCTGGCAACATTCACACAACTGAAAATTACACAACAATACCTATTTTTTAAGAGGTACCGAATGATAATCTAATGCCATAAATAATTACCAAAGACCTTTCAGTGGGCCCACCTCTACTACGTACAATCTTAGCTAGAGAAATCATCCAAACTTCAGTTGGAGAAACAAACAAACTACTACACCTCAAGGATTCCCTAATCAAATTCCACATCATGGGAAACCTCAGAAGGATTTTCAAAATCAAGAGCTTTTCAATCAGGGAATGCTACAAGTCTTTCAAGACCTCACAAAGGTCATATAAGGACTTGAGACTAAAAGTGCAATTGGGAACAAGGGGAACCATTTAGCTCAACCTCTTTCCACATTACAAGAAATTGGCCTTTTATCGACTAACTTATTTCTAATGAAATCAATTTCGTCAGTGAATATGACTTTCCTCAACAAAATAAATATTTCGTCAGCAAAAGATACAAATCCTTTCCATCATGACCAAATATGTTCCTGCCACCATTTACAACGACGGCCTGAAAACTTTTGCCGACGATATTATGTATCATTGGTGAAAACTATTTTCCCGATGATTATTTCGTCAGTAAATTTAAATTTTCTTAACGAACCAAATAGTTCATCTGTAAAAGGTCTCTTGGTGTCCTTTGCAATGATAGAGAGGCTAGTTTTACCGACGTTATATAATATCATAGGTAAAAAGTCTTTTGCTGACTAAAAAAATTAAATCGTCGGTAAAGAAACTTTTTACCAACAAAATAGATACATCGTCAAACAAAATGAACGGTGGACATATTATTTTACTTTGTGTGGTTGATCATTGATGTTACTTTGTAATTTTAATTTTTGGTGTAGCTAATAAGGATATTTAAAAACATATGTACGGAGTGGATGGGGCTGATAGAGCACAGGTGGGCCCATATATTTTTGAATCTTTTTACCGACGGGTTGTTAAAACTATCACTGACAAAAATTTTCATCAGTAATAATGTTATGTTTTAAGTCGAAACGACTCTAGCGCCCATCCATCTCTCTCACTGTTGCTCTTTCTCTCTCTCTCTCTGTTGTCTCTCTCTCCTCTCCTGCTATTACCGTCATCCAGCCGTCACTGCCTTATGCCATCTGGCTGCCACCCAAGTCAACTCTAGATGTCACTGCCTTACGTCGCACACCGCACGTCCAGCCGTCATCACCTCCAGTAACCCCCTTTCTCACTTTCTTCCTCCTCCCTCCCTCTCTCTCTCTCTCTCTCTCTCTCTCTCTCTCTCTCTCTTTCTCCCTCTCTCTCTCGTTGTCCATTGCTTGCGGGGCCCACCATCGAAATCCATTACCTATGTGTCCCACCGTCGCTGTCCATTACTTGTGAGGCCCACCGTCGATGTCCAGTGCTTGTGGGGCCCACTGTCGATATACAGTGCTAGTGGGGCCCACCGTAGTTGTCCACTATTTGGTGGGGCACACTGATTTAGTAAATCGTTAATTAGGGATTTTAAAATTAAAAACCTTAATTAGGGATTTTAATTTTGAAATCCCTAATTTGGGATTTTCAATTTAAAGGGCTAAAATACCTAATTGTGGGGCTCACCGTCGCTGTCCACTGCCTGTGAGGCCCACCGTTTATCTCTACTACTTGTGGGGCCCATCGTCGCTATCCAATGTTTGATGGGGCTCACTATTTTGTAAATCCCTAATTAGGAGTTTCAAATTTTTACAAATTAAAATCCATAATTTGGGATTTTCAATTAAAATCCCTAATTGTGGGGCCCACCGTTAATGTACACTACTTGTGGGGCCCCCATCGCTGTCCAATGTTTGGTAGGGCTCATTGTTTTGTAAATCCCTAATTAAGGGTTTCTAATTTTTTGAAATTAAATTCCCTAATTTCAGATTTTCAATTAAAATCACTAATTGTGAGGCCCACTGTCGCTGTCCACTGCGTGTGGGGCCCACCAATGTTCACTATTTGTGGGGTCCACCATCGATGTCCACTGTTTGGTGGGGCCCACTATTTTAGTTAATTTTTGGGTCATACAATGATGTGTGTGTTGTACACCTTCCATCCACTTTACCATCTCATTACAAGTCATGAGCCATGATGGGGTGCACAAAATAACCCAAATTCGTCCATCCATTTTGACAGATCATTTTAGGTAATGGTCCCAAAAGTTAAGTAGATCCACATCTTAGGTAGTGTACCATACCTCAAAAAATAGAGGCTATTGACCATTAAAAACTTTTTGTGGGCCACCAAAGTTTTGGATCAAGCTGATATTTGTTTGGTTTCTTCATCTAGGTATTAATAGGTTGGATGGTAAATAAACATTCCTGTGGGCCCCCATAAGTGGGTGACCTCACATCAATAGCCAATAGCCACTCAACTTTCTAGTAGCTAATCTGTGTCCGGTTATAGTCAGTTGCAACCCTGACCTACACCTTAACCTAAGCCTTTAACCCTACACCTAAACCTAAACTCAATAAACTAAACCTAAACCGAAAACCCGAGCCCGAAACTCGAAACTTAAACCTACACCTAAACCTAAACTTGAAAGCCTATACCTAAACCAAATCTCGAACCCGAACCTGAATTCCTAAACCTATCCCTAAACCTAAACTCAATTCACTGAACCTAAACCTACACCTAAACCTAAACTTATAACTCTGACCTAATCCTAAACCTAAACTCGAAAACCTAACTCGAAACCTGATCCCGAACCCAAACCCGAATCCAAATCCCTAAACCCTAAACCTAAAATTATTGTAAATGGGCTATGTTTGAGCCCGCCAAAATCAAAATTTTGAATAGGACTGGCCTATCAGGCCCAACTCAAACAATTCAAAATCCATGAAGAAGTCAATCCCTTAGACATCCAAGTCCTAACAATTGTATTACATTACTTCTTTACTTTTCTCATTATTGTGCATTATATATAGTTAGCTTAATATGTATCATATTTTTTTCTTAAATTATTATTGTGACTTGTTAGTTTATAGTTGTGACTTGTGAGGCAGTTTTTTCTCAAAAGTCGGGCAGTTTTACTCCTCGGTGGGCAACAATATTCAAAGTGAACTGACAAGCAAATGGATGATTTCTATCCATCCATTTGTTCTGCATGCTTTAGCCCACTTGAGTTTTGAAAGAGCATGACCCACCTGATGGAACATACTCGGATGTGCGTTAGAGCTATCTGGATGTTGAGTGGGGGTCTCTGGAAGATGGAAACCACTATTATGACCATGATGAAGCTGTCCATTTCCTATGGACAACATGGGTGGCCTGGCCATTTGGACAGGCCCATGTTTATGTATTAACTCGAAATTGATGGAGTAGACTCGGATATGCGTCGGAGCTATCCGGATGTTGAGTCGGGGTCCCTAGAAGGTGAGAACCACTGATATTTATTTTTTCCCTTCATCAATGTCTGTGTGATCTTGTCAATAGGTTGGATGATAAATAAACATCACTACAGACCATAGAAAGGTTTCAATGATGGAAATCATTATACCCATTGTTTCTTGTGGTATGGTCACCTGAGTTTTGGATATGATTCAATTTTAGTTTCAACCCCTTAAATGATCTGGAAAAATAAATGGACAACGTAGATAAACTACATATATTTATAGTGGGCCTAACTGAGCGTGCTGAGTAACTCAGGACGCAATTCGATTTCAAGCGTAACTAGCTTAGTGGGTTAGGCCTTGTCAATGGGACCCAACTCAATCAATGTGTTGTACATCTACGTCATCCATCTGCATTTGTAGCAGCTCATTTTAGAGGATGTCCCAAATTGAGGCACATCCAAAGATCAAGTGTGGATCACACCACAGGAAAATAATGGTGATTCAATGCCCAGTCTTAAAAACTTTGTTGGGCCCACTAAAATATTTATTTGGCATCAAACATGTTGATAAGTTCAAACATATCCCTAACCTAAACCTAAACCTAAACATAAACCCGATCTCGAACCCAAACCCGAACTCAAATTCCTAAACCTAAACCTATAACCCTAACCTAAACTCGAAAACCTAAACCTATAACCCTAACCTAAACTCGAAAACCTAAACCTAAACCCGATCCCGAACTCGAACCTGAATTCTTAAACCTAAACCCAAACTGAAACTCAAATTCCTAAATCTAAACCTACACCTAATCCTAATCTCAACTCCCTAACCTAAACCTAAACCTAAACATGAAAACCTAAACCTAAACTAGATCTCAAACCTGAACCCAAATCTGAATTTCTAAACCCTAAGCTTAAACCTAAACTTAAACCTATTCTCAAATCCCTAAACCAAAACCTAAACCTATAACCTAAACCTAAACCCGAACCCGAACCCGAACTTGAATTCTTAAACCTAAACCTAAACATAATCTCAAAACCCTAAACCTAAACCTACACCTAAACCTAAACTTATAACCCAAACCTAAACCTAAACCTATTCTCAAATCCCTAAACCTAAACCTAAACCTAAACCGATTCTCAAATCCCTAAACCTAAACCTAAACCTATAACCTTAACCTAAACCTAAACCTAAACTTAATTGACTTAACATAAACCTACACCTAAACCTAAACCTATAACCCTAACCTAAGCTTAAACCTAAAGTTGAAAACCTAAACTAAACCCGATCCCAAACCCGAATTTCTTAACCTAAATTTAAACCTAAACCTAAACTTAATTCACTTAACATAAACCTACACCTAAACCCAAACCTATAACCCTAAACTAAACCTAAACCTGATCCCAAACCCAAATTCCTTAACCTAAATTTTAACCTAAACCTAAACTCAAATCTCTAAACCTAAACGTACAACTAATCCTAAACCTATAACCCTAACCTAAACCTAAGCCTAAACTTGAAAACCTGATCCTAAACCAATCCTGAACCCAAAACCGAACCTGAATCCCTAAACCTAAACCTACACCTAATTCTAAACCTATAACCCCAACCTAATCTTAAACCTATTTTCGTAAACTGACTCTAAACTTTTCATTGTAGAGATGGATAAGAGTTGGATGCAAGCTAAGAACAGGTTTAGCCTAGAGTATAAACAAGGAGTTCAAGAGTTCATGAAATTTGCATGATATCGGGCAAATTCAGGCAATAAGATTAGGTGTCCATGTCAAAAATGAAAGAAGATGGTTCATAAGACTTTAGACAAAGTAGAAGACGATTTGTTCATTGTTTGGATTGACCAGGGTTACACTTGGTGGATCCATCATAGTAAAGATTTCTACCAAAGAGTTGAGGCCACTGAAGTCTTTACTGACCCAATTGTGCTGGATGACGAGGATAAAGGCGTTGATGAAATGTAAGATATCATTGGGGATGTGCTCAGGGAAACATTTATGGATACTGATTTTGCAGCGACAAGTAGTAACCAAGATATTCCTCCTATGGGTGATGTCGAATCAGAAAAGTTTACTAGGTTGTTAAGGGATGCACAACGTCCACTTTATTCGGGGTGTGAGAACTTTTTCAAGTTGAATTTTATTACAAGATTACTTCATTTGAAGATAATAAACCATTAGAGTAATAAATCATTCGACATTTTACTTGACTTGTTGAAAGAAGCATTACCAGACGGTGAGACATTGCCTAAGTCTCATTATGAGGTAAAATCCTTGATGCGAGACTTGGGCCTTGGTTACATTCTCGTACATGCATGTATAAATGATTTGTGTATTGTATTGGAAAGAGCATGAAAATGTTGAAGAGTGTCTAAAATGTGGAGAGTCTAGGTAGAAGTAGATGAAGCCAAGCGTAAGAAAATCCTACAAAAGGTGTTAAGGTACTTTCCATTGAAACTCAGATTGAAAAGATTGTTTAGGTCTCACAAGATGGCTAGAGATATGAGGTGGCATAACGAGAAATATATTTATGATAATAGTACACTGAGGCACCGTGCGGATTCTGAAGCCTGGAAAAATTTTGATAAGCAATATGATTGGTTTAGAGAGGATTCTCATAATGTTCGACTAGGCCTTGTAAGTGATGATTTTAATCCATTTGATAATATGATTAGCTCATACAGTATGTGGCCAGTGGTACTTATGCCTTACAATTTATGTCCTTGATTGTGTATGAAGGAGTCATTTTTCATGATGTCATTGCTTATTCCTAGACCCAGGTCATCTGAGAATGACATTGATGTGTATTTTCAACCATTAGTTAATGAGTTAAATGAGTTGTGGAGTCAAGGTGTAAAGACGTATGACACATTTGCAGAATAGACATTTCGATTTCATGCAACAGTCTTGTGGATAATAAATAATGTCCCCGCATATGGAAATTTGTTTGGGTGGAGCACGAAGGAAAAGTTGTCTTGTCCTACTTGTGGTATTAAGACCTGTTCATTGTCATTGAAGCATCGTAAAAAATGTGTTATATGGGCCATCTTCGCTTCCTTCTGAGTGATCATAGTTGGTGCAGGAAGACGATGATCTTTTATAGCAAACAAGATCAAAGGTTACCACCAAAGGAGATATATAGAGAATATGTGATACAACAACTGAGTAACATTGGAGAAGTTAGATTTGGTAAGGAACCACACTTGAAGAAGAGGAAACGTACAGTATTGGAGTATAACTAGAGGAAGAAGAGCATTTTTTTTAGTTGCCCTATTAAAGTGATTCAAAATTGCAAAATAACTTGGATGCCATGCATATTAAGAAGAATATATATGACAATGTCTTCAAAACATTAATGAACATAGAGAAGAAAATAAAAGATAGTTTTAAGGCTCAATTGGATCTAGAAGCAATGGGTTTAAGGAAAGAGTTGCACTTGCAACCATATGAAAATTCATATACTATACCAATAGCCTGCTACACATTGATAAAACTAGAGAAAGAATATTTATGTGAATGGTTAAGATCGGTAAATTTTTTCGATGGGTATGCGTCAAATATCTCTTAGCATGTAAACATTACGGACTGTAAGATAACAGGAATGAAAAGTTATGATAGTTACGTCCTTTTGTAACGTCTACTACCAGTTGTGATTCGTGAATTCCTGAGTAAGGATATCAGTGTGACATTGATTTAGTTGGGGATATTCTTTAAGGATTTGTATTCAAAATTGTTGAATGTAGAGGTTATTAAATGAATTGAGAGGGACATTGTCGTAATCCTTTGCAAAATTGAAAGAATATTTTCACCTGCATTTTTTGATGTCATGGTATACCTAGCGATTTACTTATCGCACGAGGTGAAGCTTAGAAGCCCAGTACAATATCTTTTGATGTATCCGACCGAATGGTGGTAGAACCTGTTAAAATTTTTATTCATTCCATAAACTACATATATCCATTTTTTCATATGTATAATATAGTGGTTTTGTGTAAAGATACCTTCACACAATAAAATAATTTATGAGGAATAAGGAACGTCCAAAGGGATTCATTGCTGAGGCGTACATTAATAAGGAGTGCATAATATTTTGCTTTATGTATTTTCATGGCATAAAGACTAGATTCAACCGAGAAGATCGGAATGCCGACGAAGGGTAGGAATATGAACAAGGACTCACACTGTATTCACACATAACGTCTGTCCTTTAAGATCCCTGATATTTCAGGATATGGACCTTGAGGATCAAGCAAAGGCACGGTGGTATGTATTGCGTAATTGTGATGAAATAGAGTCATACTTAGAGTAAGTTTTCCCTCGATAATTATATCTTTACATAAGATAATCTTAATGTTTCTTGTTGATGACGTGTCAGTTATGTTTAGTGAACACATCAAGGAGATGAAGTCCCCAATACCCTACAAATTATGATCGAATGCATTAAGATTAGTTTTCAGAATGGTTCAAAAAATGTGAAAGATTTCACCTTGTATCTCACCACACTTAGAATTTTGTTGTATTAGACAATATTTAAACTTAAGAAAATCCCTAAACAATTTCATTTTGTACGTGATAATAGATGAAGATGTTGCACACTAGTAACTTTTCGGATGCGTCTGATGCACTCTACTCACTGGCGTGTGGTCCTGATAGACGTGTATCTAGATATATAGGATGTATTATAAAATAGGATTTGGTTCTACACTGAAGAGTATGAGAAGTATAAGACTATACAAAATAAGATATACCGACGAAATCTTTCGTAGGTAAAAGTTAATACAAAAATTTATACCACCGATCTATATAAGATATACCGATGAATTATTTCGTCAGTAATAGAGGGCTTATGCCGACGAACATACTCGTCGGTATTATAGTTTTACCAACAAACATACTCGTCGGTAATGTCATTAATCCACAGTTTTACTGGCGAAGATATTCGTCGATATAAGCTGTGTTTATCGATGAAATATATTATTTTTTCCTACTAAAAGTAACATGTTTTGCCAACGATTTTAGTTATCGATATTTGTTTTATCATTACTGATGACGTCATATTTCGTTGGGAAAATCCTTTAGCCAGTCTTATTTCGACGATATTTCTGATGACAGATTTCATTGGCAATAATCATTACCGACGAAAAAAGATAAAATAATGACTTATTATGTTGTCGATAAAAGAGAAATTTCCTATAGTGTCAATCGAAAACTGCAATATGAAGTTAGCGACTTGAGCTCTTCAAATCAGTTGGAGCAAGTTAAATCTATCATAACTCTTATGAGTGGGAAGACCATTGACAAAACCATTCCAATTAGGACTGAAAAGACTAAGGACCCAGAAGAGGACAACAATGATAGATCTACCCATGCCCCATAAGAATTAGAACCGAAACCTTAAGGGAAGCCGATTACTTCATTTCTCCAACGGTTGATTGCACCAAAATCTCTCTCTAACTCTCAGGACGTTCTAGAGGTGTTGAAATAAGTAAAAGTCAATATTCCTCTACTTGATGTCATAAAAAAAATACCTTCATATGCCAAATTTCATAAAGACTTGTGTACGACCAAAAGATGGTAAAATATTTAAAAGAAATTTTTTTTAACTAAAAAAGTGAGTGTCATAGAAAGACAAAGATCTCGGTAGCCCAACCATTACTTGTGTAATTAGGAATTACCGTATCGAGTACACACTTGTTGACTTGCGAGCGAGCGTAAATCTAATTCCTTACTCAGTTTATGAACAACTAGGTTTGAGTGAATTGAAACCCACCCAAACTCTATTACAAATTGTTAACCGCTTAGTTCATGTACCGAGAGGGATAATTAAGGATGTGTTGGTCCAGGTTAAAAAATTCTACTACCCAATAGATTTTATCATCCTAGATACTCAACCCATCATAGATATGAGCACTCAAATTCTTATCATCCTAGGTCGCTCATTCCTTGCCATATAAAATGCAATCATTAATTGTAAGAATGGAGTCATGATTTTGTCTTTTGAAAATATGACATTGGAGTTGAATATATTTTTCGATACAGGCAAATAGTTAGAGGATGATGATGATATCCATGATGTTAACTTGATTGATTCTTTTATGGAGAATAGAACTCTGATGAGCTTGTCCTCTGACCTTCTAGAGACGTGCTTAGCCCACTCCCATGATTTGGATGATGATATGATTAGGGAGATGGGGGTTATGCTTGATACTAAGCCAGTACTTGACGTTAAACGGTGGAGGCCACAATTTGAAGAATTGCTCCAAATTGATGTAGTGCCTCTACCGTCTAACCTTAAGGCATCAAAGCTTGACCCTAAACCTTTGCCCTCTAATTGAAAATACGTTTACTTAGGTCAAGATGAAACATACGTGGTGGTGATTTCTTCCCACCTTGAGCAGAAATAGTAGAGTATGCTTATCTCTACTCTCATCGAGCATAAGGGAGCCCTTGGATGGTCGATTGTGGACCTCAAGGGAATTGACCCTTCTATTTGTACTCACCACATTCATCTAGAGGATAATACAAAGACCTCCCAACAACCACAACGTTGATTAAATCCAAAAATGAATGAAGTGGTTAAGGCCGAGGTTCTTAAGCTATTGGATGTGGGTATTATATACCCTATATCCGATAGTCAATGTGTGAGTCCAACTCAAGTGGTTCCTAAGAAGTCCAGAATCACCATCATAGCCAATGCCAATAATGAACTCGTGCCAACAAAAGTTACTACTGGTTGGAGAATGTGCATTAACTATAGAAAGTTGAATACCATCACGAGGAAAGACCACTTTCCTTTGCCCTTCATTGATCAAATTTTGGAAAGGCTAGTTGGTCATTCCTATTACTATTTCCTTGACGGATATTCGAGCTACAATCTAATCGAGATAACCATTGAAGACTAGGAAAAGACCATGTTCACATGTCCTTTTGGCACCTTTGTTTACCAAAGATGCCATTTGGACTATGTAATGCCCTCGCCACCTTTCAATAATGTATGTTGAGTATTTTTCTGATATGGTGGAGAAATATTTAGAGGTCTTCGTGGATGATTTCTCAGTTTTTGGTCCATCCTTCAGTGAGTGCTTGTAAATTTTGAAAAAAATTGCTCAAACGATGTGAGAAAAAGAATTTGGTACTGAATTGGGAGAAGTGTCATTTCATGATTTATAAGGGAATTATCCTTGGACGTATCATCTCATCTAAGGGAATTGAAGTAGATAAGGTTAAGATTGATTTTATCTCTAACTTACGTCCACCCAAGAACATACATGACGTGTGATCCTTCTTAGGACGCATCGATTTTTATAGGAGATTCATAAAGGACTTTAGTCACCTCTTTCATCCTCTATGTAATCTACTTCAAAAGGATGCACCATATGAGTAGACTGAGTAATGCCAAGAAGCTTTTACTAAGTTCAAGGGCATGTTAACCACTGCACTTATCATGCGACCACCTGACTGGAGCCTTCCTTTTGAAATTATGTTTAACGCATCTGACTATTCTCTTGGGGCAGTTTTAGGCCAGAGAAAAGAAAAGGTGCCCTACATTATTCACTATGCAAGTAGAACTCTAAATCTTACCCAAGTGAACTACTCTACTACAGAAAAGGAACTCTTAGCGTTGTGTTTGCTTTAGAAAAATTTAGGTCAAACTTGATCGAATCCAAGATCGTCATTTACATAGATCATGCGGCACTCAAGTATCTTCTTTCTAAAAATAATATTAAGCCTTGCCTAATAAGATGGATCCTCCTATTTTAGGAATTTGATTTAGAAATAAAAGATAAGAAGGGAGTAGAAAATGTAGTGACTGATCATCTTTCTAGACTTGACCTCCATAATTCCCTTGAGATAGTACTCATAAATGACATGATTTGTAAGACATGTATCTTAGTCCGTACCGTTTCATAGACTTCCGCGATCTTACCGGTCAAATTTCGACAACCTTCGACCCTTAATCGATATTTATGAGCGACCGTTATTCATATACCGTCAACCCGTATCGACTTAACCCAAGACCATTACCATAGCGACCACGCAATCGTTGCAGTTTCGATGCCGCGACTCGCGCATCGAGGCGATACCCTGGTCAAGAGATGTGGGCCAACGTTCGGTGTGAGAAAAATGTCACGTGTTGCGAAACCCAAGAGAATCTCTATGAGGTGTCACATCAATCCCATCAATCAATCAAATCTTATCACATCACATGTCAAGTACACATCACCTTTCACCCATACCCAAGCAACCACAAAAGTCCAAAAGTTCTTCCATGCCCATACTTTTCTTACACAAAATGCCTCAAAAGTCAAGATTTTCTTAGACACCCATCTCTCTCCCATCCATCACTCCATCACCCATCACTCTCTCTCTCTCCCTTTACAACTCTTTCTCTCTTTCTCATTTTCAAAGTTATCTCCAAGCAAAAAAAAATAATCCCACGTATGAGCCTCTCCCTCTCTTCCAAAAAACTCTAAGTGTGGCCCACCTCTCCATCCCAAGATCCCCCATCCTAGCCATCCATTTCTCATCTCCTCCATTAAAGTCGACGCTAAGGTGCTAAGGAACCCATAGGAGCAAGAAGATCGAACGGTGGATGCTTGATAATATTATTTTTTCATATTTTTAAGGTGGGCCAACTGAGGCCAATCGATCAATGGTTTGGATCTCATTTGGGACCCTAAGTTGTGGCCGATGGCCCACTTTAATCATCATGATCATCCATGATGGGGCCATTCTCCATGGACCCCATCATGATGTTTATTTCATTGCATTAAAAAGGGTCATCTAGACCTTAAATCTTGGTGGAGAAGGGATGTCCACCGTTGATTTTGATCGGTGGGTCCTAATGCAATGGGACCCACTTGATGTACATTGTAGATCTTGAAACGGAGGGCCCATAGTGTCGGGGTCCCTCCATCATCACGTGTCTCTATTTCTCTCTCTCTCTCTCTCTTTCATATATATATTTTTTGTATGATAATGAGGTTATGTGGCCCACTTGGATGGACCCCACCATGATGTAAGTATTTTGACCAAGCCGTCTATAACTGGGGCCCACGTGATATATGTTGTACCCACACCATCCATCATTTGGTGGCCCACTCGAGCTGGGCCCACCTCAATGCAGGTTAAACTGTCCGGCGTCCAGGGACGCTGGACGTCAGTGAGAAAACCACAAATATTAGCTTATTTCCAAGCTTGAGGGATGGCCCGCTCATGTAGGCCCCACCTTGATGTATAGTTCTAATTCAAGTCGTCCATCCCTTTCACCAACTCATTTTAGGCGTTGAGCTAGAAAATGAGATTGAACGGAGCATCTGGTGGGCCATAACTTAGCAAATGTAATCTCCACCATCAAAAGTTTCCTAGATTTTTTCCTATATGCTGAAAATGTCCAATATTGGACTCGTTGGGCTTGATTTGAGCCAGGGAAGCTAGTGGACATGGTGGATTTATAGGATGCGGGCCGCACATCTAAAAAACTGTAAAACTTAGTTTTTTTTTATTAAAAAAAAAGAAGGAGGTTGCTACTGCAACAGGTGCTGTAGCTGTCAGCACTGCCAGCGCCAGGAGGACGGACAAGCAGTCCCACGGCTGCTGTCGTGGGCCCCACCATGATGTATACGTGGAAACCTAGTCGTTCATGAGGTGGGCTCCCTCCTCAGGTGGGCCCCCTCCAAGTTTCAACTGAATCCAATGCTCAGGTGGCCCACACCACACGAAGCAGTGGGATTGAACCTCTACCTTTAAAACCCAAATCTGGGTCCACAGAAGTTTCGAATCAATCTGAAATTTGTGTTTTCACTTCATCCAAGTCTGAGTGACTGTAATGTCCCGTACTTTTCCATACCCGGGTGTCACCAGGTAACCTAGCTTAGGAGGAATACAAACGTAACTTAGTTGAATGTTCACCTGTGATCTACCTTAAATTAGACTGATAGGAGTAACATGTATCCATTCCTCGAGTCACCCAACTATTCATCAATACTTGGACAATCATTAGTGATTAGATCATCTGATTATCCCTCTTAAAGACATGTCTTAGAACTAATTATAATGCTAGAATACTCGATTAGCTACTTGAACAAATGCATTGGGATTGGTCAGTTTACTTAAACAAATGTATAGAGTTAATTGGGATACTTGATTACCATACTTAATAAATATCTTAGAATAGATGAGAACACTTAATTAGTTCACTTAAACCAATGCCTTAGAAGTGATTAGAATACTTAATAGGTTGGCTTAAATACATGTCTTAGATTAATTAAAATATTTGATTAATTTGTTTAAGAACATGTTTTAGAATTGATTAAATTACATGACTAATTACTCTAAGCATAAATCAGGGCATCTAATCCCTACTTCAACCGCTGATTCCCAACCGAATGGTCCCTAGAACCCTTTCGACCGCTGGTATCCAGATTCAGAATTATCCAACCCTTAGATTAGTGGGAAACCCACCGATATGACCCAAATCACGAGGTGGGTCCCACCCAGGCTTTTCATCGGCCTGATCTTTGATCACGAGCCCTGCCTGGGGCCTCCATAGTGGGATGGATCGAGTGGATTCCCCAAAAGACATCACGGTGGGCCCCTACACAATGCACATGCACTGAGAGTGCTTGTGCATGAGGTGCACTAGAAGCATTAGCTCGGTCAAACTAGCTTTAATCGAGCATTTCTCAAATATCTTCCCGCCTCTCTCTCTCTCTGTTTGAAACCGATACTCTTTAAGCCTCTAAGTGACCCATCATGGTCGTTTTCTGGACCATCTGATCCGTTCAGTTTCGTTGTGGGGTCCGGCTTAACCAAACGGTATAGCCGTCTGACCCGTTGTAAATAGACGAAGGTGATTGAATGCCACCATCCAATCCTTGCCAAAAACAACCCGATTGAGAGCCTGTGGGAGGAAAGAGAGAGAGAACCGCCCTTCCTCTTTGGGAAGGACGAATCCCAGCCATCCATCCTAGCGAGATCTCAACCGCTCATTCCAACAGCGGTTTAGGGCTTCAAAAACCATGACCGGTCCTCATTCCGTCCACTATTTTGGAGGAGGTTTTAGCCAGAGGAGATCCTGGCCACTTGCTAGTGATCCGACGGTTTTGGAGAGATTAGGGCGAGCATATAAGGCGTGCGGATCGAGGAACAGTAGTTCACCCTCTGTTTTTACAGCCGCAGCCTCGAAACTAGCCATTTTCTCCTCCTCCCAAACCCACCACCCAAACGATCCTAGAACTCTGAAAAAGCCTACCCATAAGCTTCCTACAGTCCATAAGAACCGTCCCCTGTTGTCGGATTAAAGAAAGAAGCTGAGGGAGAGAATCTGCCATTAACGGCAGAGCTTTTTCCTCGTTCTAGTGGCGCCAAACTGAGTTGATTCGGGTCGAATCCATCAGTCTAGTGACTCCTCTAGACCTACAACAGAGATGGGAGGAGGAAAAGAAAGGAAGAAAAATGAAAGAAAGAAGAATGAGGGAGAGAAGGTGGTACGGCTGTTGCACCGCACCATTTGTCTGAGCATTGACGCCCATTGCTGGACGCTTACAGCAGCAGAATAAGAGAGGAAGAGAAAAGAAGGAGGAAGGAGAAGAAAGTGAAAGCTAAAGAAGAAATGGAAGGAAAGAAAAGAGAGAAAAATAAGAGAGAAAAGAGAGGGGAGGTGCGACCATGCTGCTGCATCGAGCTGGGCCTGACGGCCGATGGTTCTGGACCGAGTCTAGACCGGGTTGGGTGCGGTTTGCTTGAGTCCTAACAGTGTCTGGTCCCGCAGACTTGTTAGATAGATCAGAAGAAAGAAAAGAGAGAAAAGAAAAAGAAGGAAGGCAGTGCGTCTGGCTACTGTTTGCTGAGTAGCATGACTCGAGTGAGTCGTGGACTGAGTTGAGTCCCGCTGAGTCCAGATAATGGCCGTGAGTGAGAAGGAGAGCAGGGAGTAGAGGAAGAATAGAGAGGAAGAAGGAAAGAGTGAGGAAGTGGGCCAACTCACTGTTTAGTTGGACTGTCTCGACTCACTGTTGAGTTAGATTGTCTCGACTCACTATTGAGTCACAGAGTTGGTGGGTTTGGTCCTACTATTGCTGAGATTCCAACAGGAGTGTGGGGGAAAAAGGAAGAAAAGAATAAGAAATGAAGGTTAGGAAGAGAAGAAGACAGGAAGAGGAAGAGGAGAGGAAAGGGAGTTGAGTCTTGACTCACCACCGTGTTAACTCACTGGAGTGGGTGTTGGGCCACACCCGAATACTACTGAGGTATAAAACACTCTAACGTCTTGTGTTATAGTGTTAGGTTTGATTATTTAAATAGACATTATTAGATTATTTATGCTATAACTAGCTAATAAAATCAAAGGTTGTAATTATCAAATAGTAGATCTTAGTATTTATTATCCTCATTAATGCTACTGTAACCGTTACAAATTATTGAATATAGTTAATCATCGGTAGGGTAATTTTGCTGGAAGTATTATTATGGATATTAGGTATTAACATTTATCATGCAACACCTATTTTGTCATTGTAGGTTATTAGCAATAAGATTAGCATTGATGGCGCTAATAGGAAAATTTTATCTACTTTTACTTCATTCTAAAATTAATGTGAATTAATTGTATGAATTTGATTTCTAAACTCTAAGATGGGGTCTAAAGGTACATTAGTGGATGAGACCCTGAGTCTAAATAACCTAAACCATAAGTTGTGATCCTAATCGTATAAATTGATAAGTTATTCTCTAAGATATCACTATAGGTTCCTTTTACCATTGTTATTATTATCATGAGTCACTATTAGTATCATCATTCGTGTGTTGTTAGATAATTTAATATAAAATTAGCTGTTGTAGTATTCTCAAAACTCATAACTAAATTATTTATTAATTTTACTTGTTCATTACTCCCATAAACAATACCATTGATGGCCACATGAAATGGAGTTCAAATTCCATAATCTAAACCTAGAACTAAATCCTAAAATGAAGCCCTAAACTTTAAATTAAAATTCTAAAATCTAAGTATGGGACTAGACTCTAGAATAAAACTCTAATATTACATTAAGACCCTAAGATAACTAATCCAAACCCTAGGGTATAATCTCAACCATAAATAGTATGTAGAACTCGATCTAACCACGTAATTTTCTAATTCATGATAGGACTCGATTATAAGTGACCACACGTCCCCTAGCCACTCTGGTAGGCGATCCAACTATAAGGTGATGATTCTTCCCCTTGAGCTTTCCATCTTCTCATTAGCTTAAGTTGTAGTTTTTATTAAAAGTTATAATTGATATCTCTATCTTATAATCACATGTGTTAACTGTTGAAATTGAATTGTTATATTATATGCTTAATGATCATCCTGTATAATTGTTCATGAATTATTTGTGGATTGCTTCTGGACTTTAAACTGGTACATGAATGAAAAACCCCCACTTATAAATGTACACCCATACTTGGGATGTAACCCGACTAGTTGTGATTAAAATAGACCTTCGGTTTAGTGGTTATTGAGTGACGGTCTAAATGGATCATGGATGTGGGCCTACCATCCATGATTATTGTGTCCATTGGTTTTCAAGGATAGTCTTTTATCGCATGGTTTTGATACTCACCCTATGAGGCATATTTTGATAATTGCTCTATGTGGCTTGTTTGATATCGCCCTATGTGGCTTTGTTCTGATATTTTCCCTATATGGGTTCGATGTTTTATACCGTGTAACCATGTGATGATAAGCCCTATATACTTTAATATGATTGGCCACTAGTCTACAGGTTTCCATTAAACATCCTAAGATGGTAGCCTCATGAGCCGGGGATGGTGCTAATGGGACACTATGCCCGAGCTGTCGACCAACGCTGGGCCATGTGCTCCTTGTAGTGACCTTTGAGCTTATCTAAATTGACTAGTTGTAAATGAACTAATAATAACTTGGCTAATCATGCATACATGGCACGTATTGTTCCGACTGGGTGATGTTTCCTCAGGTTCGATGATTCTGACTGGATGATGTTTTTCAAGTTCGATGATTGCATGGGTGACGGCCCACTGTCCGCACGGATGAGCATCCCCGGGGTGATGATTGCATTCATACATCCATGCACCTAATAAGACTGCATTTACTCTGTTTTGGTTGTTTGAATGTTTTATACTATTTCTTACCTAATGCGGCGGTGTGTAATCTTGAGGGGAATTCACACTGAGTTGGCCACTCATCCATCAAATATACAACCGTACAGGTAGTTCAGGTGGCTTAAGTGATATGCATGTTCAGACTTGATGTGGAGCAAGGTATGATCGTCAGGGATGTAGGACTGTATTCGCCTGGAGGAGATGCGTGATCTTGTGGCTTATAATTATATGCTTTCTGATATTCTTCACGTATTAAATTCTCGAAAATCTTGTACTTGTTAAATTTAGAGACATTAGTTTGTATAAGTCATTATGGGCAGCTTCTTGTATATTTGAATTATAATGGAATTTTCCTTTATGTCGATTTGTCCACACTACGCTCATTTTCTTACTCTGATAAAAGAAAAAAAATGTACACTCAAATCTGACCATCCTTTAAGGTTAATGCTCAGGTTTTTGGGAAACTGGTTGTGTACTCGGGTCCTAAAAATTTGAGCTGTTACAGTGACCTTATGAATGGTTTGGATGGCATTTAAGCATTTTGGTGGGCCACATATGTGGGACCCACAGTGATGAAGATATTTCATCCACCGTCCACAGCTGTGGACGGTGGTACCTACCATGATATATGGGTTTCATTCACACTGTCTGACTGACGGTGGAGCCCACCTTGATTTTGTGTTATGTCCGCACCGTCCACCCGTGGACGGTGGGACCCACCATGATTGTGTGTTATATCTGCACCGTCCACCCTGGACGGTGGGACCAGCCCCACCCCTTGGCCCATGTAACCCTATAAATAGGTTGAATGGTAAATAAATATTACGGTGGGCCTCCCCCTGGTTGGGTGGAAAATGAATATTATAGTGGGCCCCTGGCCTACATGCTGGATGACAAATAAACATTTCAGTGGGCCGTAGGTCCATGTGACCTTATGTATAGTTTGGATGGAAATAAACACCATGTTGGGCCCCAATTTGGATGGAAAAAAACATAATGTAAGGCCCATGGGTCGAGGCCACTTGATGTATTCTAAAGCCCATGAGATTAGGCCATTTGATGTTTTAGGGGCCCATGGGTTAGGGCCCATTAAGATGTACCAGGGTCTTTGGGTTGAGGCCCATTTAATGTGCATATGAGGCTCAATTGGTGTGGCCCATTGGTTACATATGAGACCCACGAGATTAGGCCCATTTGATGCAATCTAAGGCCCACGGGTTATGACTCATTGCAATGCACATAAGGCCCATTGGTGTGGTCCATTTATGTGGTCCATTTGATGAATAAAAGGCCCATATGACATGACCCATTTGATGTATTTAAGGCCCAATGGGATGTACCTAAGGTCCATTGCAATGTGTGATCCCAACACAGATTATGTAACGATGTTTACGACGATCGTGCCTTGGGAGCAATGTTGCTTTGACGTCCACATTGCGAGTGTAATGCTGGTTGGATGTCCACATTTCGACTCTCCTTAGGGCCCATTATTAGGCCCGTACTAATTGTGTATAGGCCGTTCAGGCCCATCTGCATTGTAAGGATAGTTCATTTCATTATAACATGTTTAGTATAGTTCCATGACTCATGATCATACACATCATATGTATGCTTGATATGAGAAGTGACTGATTATAGCATATACCTTCGGGCAAGTTGTTTATGGGCTCCCGATTAGGCGGTGTTACCCTACATGAGCGCATGTTACGTGCAAGAATTTTTTGCATGATTAGATAGTGTGATTCATGCATCTCGCATTGTGTGATATGGTAACTGTACGCCCTAGTGACATTGGGGCCGTAGCCTCCACAAATGCATCGTGGTTGGAAGGATTGGATACCGAAAGTTTTGTTCTACATGGGGTGCTATAGATATCCCTAGGTGAAAGTCCTAAAACCCTTATGGTATCAAGAGGTTGCTCCAACGTCTAGACCGAGTGGGTAGATGAGCGTTGAGTGTCGATTACCAGATGGTTGTGCTCTCCACTGTATCGTGATCGGTTGGAAGGGGGTGCGGCCTTACCCGCCTAAGTGTATGGGGCAATGCTAGGCTGAGTCTGACCAGCTCGAGAAATGGGTCCGCTATCGACGAGTCGAGCCTGATATTGGCAGACGGATAGTGAGGTCTCTTCCACTTACCTTATTGCGCGCAATGAGGCGGTGATCTAGTTTAGAGTGTATTAGACCCCGGAGATATCCTAGAGTTATGTTGTATTGACATGTGCACTTAGATGAGGATTGTATGCTTGACTTTCATCTTGCATCACATAGCCTTGGTACGACTCATGATATTTATGGATCCATCTGCATATTCCGCATTACTCTGATACTACATGATCATATTACTACCTTGCGCATATGTTTTCACCACCCTCTAAGCTTTTTATAAGCTTATGCATGATCGTTGCGTGCAGGTGACGTTGGGGCGCAGCAGCGCTGAGGCAGGAGCGCTTTGGAGATCATTTCGGAGTTTTTATTCTTCATCATTGTATTTCCCTTTATGCTCATTGTACTTGTAAAGTTTTTAATCATAGTGGAAATGTAATGGAGTTTTTGGTTGTTGTTTGTGGGTTATGCCTTTGGTTATACTTATTACGAATCAATCTGACGTTGAAAATCCTCCTCATAGCATCCCAGGATTGGAACCTGGTGAATGGGCGCTAGGAGCCGAGAATGGAGTTCTACGGAGGCTATCGGTAATCAAAAATTTTATGAGCCCGATTTTCGAGTTTGGGGCGTGACAGAAGTTGGTATCAGAGCATAACTTGAGAATAACCGAAAACAACATTACATATTTACTATGAGTCTATAATGGCTAAGTCTCGAAGTTCGGATAGCTTGACAATCTCCCGTTACAGACCCTTAACATTCTTGCCTTCGAGAGTTTTGAAGTTGATAGGCGCCTTCACTCTTTCCTGTAGGACATGGCGTGTGGGAGAGTGACTCGATCGACTCCCGCACCACCACCTGAGGATCCCACTCCACCACCTGCGGCTCATACATTACCACCTACGATGCTTGTTCCACCACCAGAGATTCCTACTGCCCATCCTGAGTATGCTACTCCTTCACCATAGACCGGTGCAGACCCGACCATATCTGTGAGTGCCTCACAATTACAGCAGATGTTACAGGCTGTGACGGCTGCACTTCAGGGGCAGGGCAGGCAGCCAGTTGTTTCACCAGCACAGGTAGAGCAGGATCGTGCGAGTTTCCTCCTCCGAGATTTTTGACGGCTCGATCCCCCGCGTTTCCAAGGTGAGCCAGACCCGACTATAGCTAAGAGATGACGTGCCAATGTGGAGAAGATATTTGAGACGATGGGATGTACGACTGAGCAGCAAGTTCGATTAGCCGTATTTCTTCTCCATGGTGAGGCTGAGCACTGGTGGGCATCAGTTTCCCGAGCAGCAGGCGCCGACTTTGTATGGACATGGGAGGATTTTGTGGATCGATTTGACCGACAGTACTTCCTTGATCACATCCGACGACAGTGAGCGTTGGAGTTCGAGGCTCTAGTGCAGGGTGATATGATAGTGGCTCAGTATGCAGCTCATTTTGTAGTCCAGGTTTGCACCATATCTAGTTGATGATGAGGAGCGGAGAGCTCGTCGCTTCGAGGACGGCATACGCTACAGTCTTCGCAGACGTGTTATTGGGCATGAGCTTTCGACTTTTGAGGAAGTGGTGCGAAAAGCCCATATCTTTGAGGCTGAGTGAGCCTATTCTCAGTTTGATCATGGTCAGAGGAGAGACCGGAAGAGGAAGGCTCCTTCCAGTGATTCCCAGCAGTGTCGACCACAGCAGCAAAGACGCACAGGTCGCCCAGCCTTCCGAGCACCAGCAGCACCAGAAGCACTTCCACCACCACCTTCGAGGCAGTTCACCGGCACTTGTTTTAGGTGCGGTGTGACGGGACACCGTTCGTGAGAGTGTCCCAGCCCCCAGCAACAGCAGAGAGGTCCACAGCAGCAGAGGACTCTACAACAGCCTCTACCATAGCCGCAACAGAGACCCCCGCAGCTGCAACGACAGTAGCCCCCACCATAGAGGCCACCTCAACAGCAGCAGCACGTTCAGAGGGGACAGACACCTCCCCATCCGGCTCAAGCTAGATTCTATGCGGCTCAGCAGGATCCGCAGTGATCTGGAGGAGTCGTTGAGGGTATACTTCCAGTGTCTGCATGCATTGCACGTGTGTTATTCGATTCCGGTGCATCGCATTTTTTTATGGCCGAGAGCTTCTACCGATCGACTAGCTTATTGTTGGAGTCTTCTTATGAGAGCCTATCAGTATCGACTCCCTTGGGGAGGACTGTAGTGTTGAGCCGATTTTGGTCATCTTGCCCCGTTCTAGTTTGGGATATCTTTTTGCCTGCTGATCTGTTTGTATTGCCAATGTCCGAGTTTGATGTTATCCTGGGCATGGATTGACTCACCGAGTACTATGCCATATTGGACTGCACCACTAGAACAGTCACGTTTTATATACCCGGCGTGCCACTGTTTCAGTTCGTTACAGAGCCCAGAGAAGAGCGGTTGTCTTGTTTGATGTCATGTGCCATAGAGGAGCCTATAGCTGTGAGCATCGACTAGTTTCCCGTGATTTATGATTTTCCCAATGCGTTTCAGGAGATTCAGGGATTATCGCCTCGTCGACTCATCGAGTTTCAGATTGATCTCGTGCCCGGTACCGTGCCTATTTCGAAGGCCCCTTATCGTATGGCACCGTTGGAGTTGCGGGAACTGCAGAAGCAGTTGGATGAGTTGCTAGAGTTGGGTTTTATTCGTCCGAACAGTTCACCGTGGGGAGCGTCGGTACTCTTCGTGAAGAAGAAGGATGGCTCATTAAGGCTCTGCGTTGACTACCGCGAGCTCAACAAAGTCACGATCAATAACAAGTACCCGCTCCCAATGATTGATGATTTTTTCGATCATCTGCAGGGTGCACAGTTCTTTTCAAAGATCGACCTGCGTTCCGGTTATCATCAGATTCGGGTCCGAGATGAGGACATTCCGAAGACAGCATTCAGGATGCGTTACGGTCATTTTGAGTTTCAGGTCATGTCCTTCGGACTGACCAATGCACCTGTGGTCTTCATGTAGCCGATGAATGAGGTCTTCCGCCCATATCTCGATCAGTTTGTTGTAGTCTTCATCGACGACATTCTGATCTATTCGAGGACCCGTGAGGAGCACGAGCAGCACTTGGAGATTACTTTGCAGACCCTCTGCGCACACCAGCTGTATGCGAAGCTAGAGAAGTGCGAGTTCTGGTAGGAGGAGGTGAAGTTTCTCGGTCATGTGGTGACGAGGGAGGGTGTCGCAGTGGACCCCTCGAAGGTCGAGGCAGTGCGTCAGTGGGGGCAACCCACCACTGCGACAGAGATCCGTAGTTTTCTTGGTTTGGCGGGCTATTACCGACATTTCATTGAGGGTTTTTCTCGTATTGCAGCCCCTCTGACCAGGTTGACTCGGAAGGGCCCAAAGTTTATTTGGAGTGACACCTGCGAGCGAGCATTTACAAAGTTGAAGGACCGTCTGATGTCCGCTCCTATCCTCACTCTTCCCTCTGGGAGTAACGGTTTTATTGTATTCACTAATGCCTCGCATATCGGTTTGGGTGTTGTCCTGATGCAGCACGGGAGACCAGTGGCCTTCGCGTCTCGTCAGCTCAAGGTCCATGAGCTGAACTATCCTATGCATGATCTGGAGCTGACTGCAGTTGTCTTCGCACTGAAGGTGTGGAGGCACTATCTTTATGGGGTCAGGTTTGAGCTCTTCTCTGATCACAAGAGTTTGAAGTACCTCTTCTCGCAATCTGAGTTAAATATGAGGTAGAGGTGCTGGATGAAACTCCTGAAAGACTATGATTTTGACCTTCAGTACCACCCGGGTAAGGCGAACGTGGTGGAAGATGCCCTCAGTCGTCAGCCACGAGGACTAGTAGCGCATATGATGATTCAGGAGTGGCGGATGCTTGAGGATATCACAGCGTATGATTTTGAGTTTGGCCTGCAGTCTTCTATCGTGCAGTTATCGAGCTTGTCGATTCAACTCTCTCTTGTCGCAAGGGTGATCGAGGCTTAGCAAGCTGATGAGTCGCTGCAGAGTTATATGGCTGAGACGGTATCTGAGAGTCAGGTAGATTGGCATATTGGTAGAGACGGTGGACTTCGCTTCAGAGGCCGATTATGTGTCCCGGATATTCCAGAGTTGCGTAGAGAGCTTATGACCAAGGCACATCGATCGCGATTTTCTATCCACCTTGGCTCGACGAAGATGTACCGAGACATGGGGCGACAGTATTTTTGGACAGGGATGAAGTGCCAGATCGCCAGTTTTGTGGCCGAGTGTGACACGTGCCAGCATGTCAAGGCCGATCATCAGAGACCTTACAGTCGTTGAGTGTGCCGATGTGAAAGTAGGAGCACGTGTCGACAGATTTCATTATGGGTTTACCGAGGACTCAGTGCAGTCATGACGCCATTTGGGTTGTTGTGGATCGTCTGACGAAGTCGGCACATTTTCTTGCGATGCGTGCGACTTGGTCTATAAACCGGCTTTCGAGGTTATTTATCGAGGAGATTGTGAGACTGCATGGCGTTCCACTCTCGATTGAGACTCGAGGTTCACGTCTCAGTTTTGGGGGAGCTTTCAGCGAGCGATGGGGACTGATTTGCAGCTCAGCATCGCGTACCATCTGCAGACCGATGGCCAGATCGAGAGGATCAACCAGATCCTTGAGGATATGCTTCGGGCTTGCGCGATTGATTTCGGGGGTAGCTGGGATGAGCATCTGCGATTGGCTGAGTTGGCATACAACAACAGCTATTAGGCGACCATCGGTATGGCTCCTTTTGAGGCACTATATGGCAGACCATACAGATCACCGAGTTGCTGGACCGAGGTTGGAGAGTGTCATCTCCTATGTCCCAAGCTTGTGTAGGAGACATCAGAGGCTATTGATATCATCAGGCAGAGGATACGCATAGGTCAGAGCCGGCAGAAGAGTTTCGCTGATCGTCGGCGTCGTCCCTTAGAGTTTGATGTAGGGGACCATGTGTATCTCAAGGTCTCACCCATGAAGGGTGTAGTTCGATTTGGAGCGAAGGACAAGCTTGCCCCGAGATTCATAGGACCTTTTGAGATCACTGGACGCGTTGGCGCTGTGGCCTATCGGCTTGCCTTACCATCACAGTTGTCTGGCGTCCACAACGTCTTCCATGTTTCTATGTTGAGGAAGTGTGGATCAAACATTATTCCCGTTATTGATTGGCAGACGCTGGAGGTTCGTGAGGACGCTTGTTACATTGAGCAGTCAGTCCGTATCCTTGATCGGAAGGAGCAGGTCCTCAGAACCAAGGTCATTCCGTTAGTGAAGGTGCAGTGGGGTCACCATTCTGTAGAGGAGGCTTCTTGGGAGCGTGAGGCCAAGATTCGAGAGCGTTATCCTTATCTCTTTGATGGTTGATCATGTGATGTATTTTGTATGTTATCTCTGATTCTATATGATATGTTATGTCTCTTATTCCTTGTGAGTTATGCCTAGTTGCGATGATTGTGTAAATTTTGAGGATAAAATTTTTTTTAGGAGGGGAGAGCTATAAGACCCATATCTTAGTCCATACCGTTTCATAGACTTCCGCGGTCTTACCGATCGAATTTCGAAAACCTTCGACCCTTAATCGATATTTACGTACGACCCTGATTCATATACCGTCAACCCGTATCGACTCAACCTAAGACCATTACCATAGCGACCGTGGCGTCGTTGCGGTTCCGATGCCGCGACTCACACGCCGAGGTGATACCCTGGTCAAGAGATGTGGGCTAACGTTCGGTGCGAGAAAAACGCCGCGTGTTGTAAAACCTAAGAGAATCTCTAAGAGGTGTCACATCAATCCCATCAAACAATCAAATCTTATCACGTCACATGTCAAGTACATGTCAAGTATACATCACCTTTCACCCATACCCAAGCAACCACAAAAGTCCAAAAGTTCTTCCATGCCCATACTTTTCTTTCACAAAATGCCTCAAAAGTCAAGATTTTCTTACACACCCATCTCTCTCTCATCCATCACTCCATCACCCATCACTCTCTCTCTCTCTCTCCCTTTACAACTCTTTCTCTCTTTCTCATTTTCAAAGCTATCTCCAAGAAAAAAAAAAATCCCACGTATGAGCCTCTCCCTCTCTTCCAAAAAACTCTAAGTGTGGCCCACCTCTCCATCCCAAGATCCCCCATCCAAGCCATCCATTTCTCATCTCCTCCATTGAAGTCGACGCTAAGGTGCTAAGGAACCCATAGGAGCAAGAAGATCGAACGGTGGGTGCTTGATAATATTAGTTTTTCATGTTGCTAAGGTGGGCCAAGTGAGGCCAACCGATCAATGGTTTGGATCTCATTTGGGACCCTAAGTTATGGCCGATGGCCCACTTTAATCATCATGATCATCCATAATGGGGCCATTCTCCATGGACCCCATCATGATGTTTATTTCATTGCATTAAAAAGGGTCATCTAGACCTTAAATCTTGGTGGAGAAGGGATCTCCACCGTTGATTTTGATCGGTGGGTCCTCATGCAATGAGACCCACTTGATGTACATTATAGATCTTGAAACGGAGGGCCCATAGTGTCGGGGTCCCTCCATCATCACGTGTCTCTCTTTCTCTCTCTCTCTCTCTCTCTTTTATATATATTTTTTTATATGATAATGAGGTTATGTGGCCCACTTGGATGGACCCCACCATGATGTAAGTATTTTGACCAAGCCGTCTACAAGTGGGGCCCACATGATATATGTTGTACCCACACCATCCATCATTTGGTGGCCTACTCGAGCTGAGCTCACCTCAATGTAGGTCAAACCGTCCAACGTCCATGGACGCTGGACGTCAGTGAGAAAACCACAAATATTAGCTTATTTCCAAGCTTGAGGGATGGCCCGCTCATGTAGGCTCCACCTTGATGTATAGTTCTAATCTAAGCCGTCCATCCCTTTCACCAACTCATTTTAGGCGTTGAGCTAGAAAATGAGATTGAACAAAGCATCTGGTGGGCCATAACTTAGCAAATGTAATCTCCACCATCTAAAGTTTCCTAAATTTTTTCCTATATGCTGAAAATGTCCAATATTGGACTCGTTGGGCTTGATTTGAGCCAGGGAAGCTAGTGGACGGGGTGGATTTATAGGATGCGGGCCACACATCTAAAAAACTGCAAAACTTATTTTAAAAAAAAAAAAAAAGAAGAAGGAGAGTACTGCTGCAGCAGGTGCTGCAGCTGTCAGCGCTGCCAGCGCCAAGTAGACGGACGAGCAGTCCCACGGCTGCTGCCGTGGGCCCCACCATGATGTATACGTGGAAATCCAAGCCGTTCATGAGGTGGGCCCCCTCCTCAGGTGGGCCCCCTCCAAGTTTCAACTGAATCCAATGCTCAGGTGGCCCACACCACACGAAGCAGTGGGATTGAACCTCTACCTTTAAAACCCAAATCTGGGTCCACAGAAGTTTCGAATCAATCTGAATTTTGTGTTTTCACATCATCCAGGTCTGAGTGACCTTATGAATGGTTTGGATGGCATTTAAGCATTTTGGTGAGCCACATGCGTGGGACCCACCGTGATGAAGATATTTCATCCACTATCCCCGGCTGTGGACGGTGGGACCTACCATGATATACGGGTTTCATTCACACCATCTGACTAACGGTGGAGCCCACCTTAAATTTGTGTTCTGTCCGCACCGTCCACCCCTGGACGTTGGGACCCACCATGATTGTGTGTTATATCTACACTGTCTACCCTGGACGGTGGGACCAGCCCCACCCCTTGGCCCATGTAACCTTATAAATAGGTTGAATGGTAAATAAATATTACGGTGGGCCTCCCCCTGGTTGGGTGGAAAATGAATATTATAGTGGGCCCCTGGCCTACATGCTGGATGACAAATAAACATTTCAGTGGGCCGTAGGCCCATGTGACCCTATGTATAGTTTGGATGGAAATAAACACCATGTTGGGCCCCAATTTGGATGGAAAAAAACATAATGTAAGGCCCCATGGGTCGAGGCCACTTGATGTATTCTAAAGCCCATGAGATTAGGCCATTTGATGTTTTAGGGGCCCATGGGTTAGGGCCCATTAAGATGTAACAGGGTCTTTGGGTTGAGGCCCATTTAATGTGCATATGAGGCTCAATTGGTGTGGCCCATTGGTTACATATGAGACCCACGAGATTAGGCCCATTTGATGCACTCTAAGGCCCACGGGTTATGACTCATTGCAATGCACATAAGGCCCATTGGTGTGGTCCATTTATGTGGTCCATTTGATGAATAAAAGGCCCATATGACATGGCCCATTTGATGTATTTAAGGCCCAATGGGATGTACCTAAGGTCCATTGCAATGTGTGATCCCAACACAGATTATGTAACGATGTTTACGACGATCGTGCCTTGGGAGCAATGTTGCTTTGACGTCCACATTGCGAGTGTAATGCTGGTTGGATGTCCACATTTCGACTCTCCTTAGGGCCCATTATTAGGCCCGTACTAATTGTGTATAGGCCGTTCAGGCCCATCTGCATTGTAAGGATAGTTCATTTCATTATAACATGTTTAGTATAGTTCCATGACTCATGATCATACGCATCATATGTATGCTTGATATGAGAAGTGACTGATCATAGCATATGCCTTCGGGCAGGTTGTTTATGGGCTCCCGATTAGGCGGTGTTTCCCTACATGAGCACACGTTACGTGCAAGGATTTGTTGCATGATTGGATAGTGTGATTCATGCATCTCACATTGTGTAATATGGTTACTATACGCCCTAACGACATCGGGGCCGTAGCCTCCACAGACGCATTGTGGTTAGAAGGATTGGATACCAAAAGTTTTGTTTTACATGGGGTGCTATAGATATCCCTGGGTGAAAGTTCCTAAACCCTTATGGTACTAAGAGGTTGCTCTAACGTCTAGACCGAGTGGGTAGATGAGCGCTGAGTGCCGATTACCAGATGGCTGCGCTCTTCACTCTATCGTGGTCGGTTGGAAGGGGGTGCGACCTTACCCGCCCGAGTGTAGGGGGCATTGCTAGGTTGAGTCTGACCAGCTCGAGGAATGGGTCCACTATCGACGAGTCGAGCCCCATATTGACAGACGGATAGTGAGGTCTCTTCCACTTACCTTATTGCGCGTGATGAGACGACGATCTTGTTTAAAGTGTACTAGACCCCGGTGATATCCCAGAGTTGAGCTGTATTGACATGTGAAGTTAGATGGGGATTGTATGCATGACTTACATCTTGCATCGCATAGCCTTGGTACGACTCATGATATTTATGAATCCATCTGCATATTCCGCATTACTCTGATATTGCATGATCATATTATTACCTTATGCACACAATTTCACCACCCTCTAAGCTTTCTATAAGCTTATACACGATCGTTGCATGCAGGTGACGTTGGGGCGCAGCAACGCTGAGGCAGGAGCGCTTTGCAGATCATTTCAGAGTTTTTGTTCTTCATCATTGTATTTCCCTTTATACTCATTGTACTTGCAAAGTTTTTGATCATAGTAGAAATGTAATGGAGTTTTTGGTTGTTGTTTGTAAGTTATGACTTTGGTTATGTTTATTACGAATCAATCTGACGTTGAAAATCCTCCTCGTAGCATCCCAGGATCGAAACCTGGCGAATGGGCGCTAGGAGCCGAGAATGGGGTTCTACGGAGGCTGTCGGAGCTAAATTCAGAGATCGGGAATTTTGTGAGCCCGGTTTCCGTGTTTGGAGCGTGAAATGATCCCTGATGAACAACTGTTTAAAGTCTCCCATTCACCTTGGTTTGCTGATATTGCTAATTATCTTGCCACAAGTTTTGCACAGACACATTGGACTATACAAACTAAGAAAAAATTCTTCATCGAGGTACGCAAATTCTTCTGGGATGATCCATATCTGTATAAATATTGTTCAGACCAAATCTTAAGGAGATGTGTGCCAGATAATGAATACCAAAGTGTCATCTCCTTCTGTCATTCTCAAGCCTGTGGTGGTCACTTTTCTACTAAAAAGACCATGGTTAAAATCCTGTAGTGCAGCTTTTACCAGTCCACTATGTTAAAGGACACTCATGAGTTTCGCAAAGCTTATGAGATTGTCAGAAATTTAGAGCATTGTCCTGTCGAAACATGATGCCTTTAAACCCCATTCTGATCATTGAAGCATTTGATTATTGGGGCATCGATTTCATGGGACCATTCCCTCAATCTTTTGAAAATTTATTTATTTTGCTCGTCATAGACTATGTCACTAAATGGGTCGAAGCGATCCCATGCTGGAACAATAACCATCAGATGGTTATTAAATTCTTAAAATAGAACATCCTTTCCTTGTTTAGAACGCCTCGAGCCATCATTTATGATAGAGGCTCACAATTTTTGCAATAGGCCATTTGCTAACTCAATAAAGAAATATGACATCTCTCACAAGGTGAGCACTCCATACCACCCACAGACAAGTGGGCAAGCTGAGATTTTCAATATGGAGATTAAGCACATTCTAAAAAATAGGATTAACCTTGACCGTAAGGATTGATCAATCCGCTTGACCGATGCTTTATAGGCTTACCGTAAAGCCTTTAAAACTCTCATTGGAATGTCTCCATTTAGACTCATCTACAGGAAAGCTTGACACTTCTGAAACTAAAACATAGAGCCTACTGGGCAATTAAAAATTTGAATTTCGATTTGGACAATGCTGGCTCGTTGCGCAAGCTACAATTTTATGAACTTGAGGAGATCCGGAATGACACATATGAGAATTCGAGAATTTAAAAGAACAGGATGAAGGTGTTCCATGATAAGAACATTCTTTAGAAATTATTCTTAACTAGCCAAAAAGTCCTCTTGTACAACTCTCGGTTACATCTTTTGTGAGAAAGCTCCGATATCATCTGTTTGGCCCTTTCATTATTACAAATGTCTATCCTCATGGGGCTGTTGAGATAGAGAATCCAAACAATGGAAATACTTTTAAAGTAAATTGGACATCGGTTGAAGCCATTTGTTAAGAAATTCAATTTAGAGGACGTATCCATGCCTCTGACTGATCTTATGTACTAGGATTGATCTCTTAGTTTGATGAAGGTATAGTTAGGTTTATTGCTTTCATGTTATGTTTAGGATAGTTTTTTTTATGCTGTTTATGATAGTTTGTTTATACTTTATTGAGTTTTGTTTTATGCTAACCCATTTTATGCTGAGATCCATAGAAAAGCTTCCAATTTCCTTCTTCCAGGTACTATCTTTCCACACATACTCTTTCCTTTTCATTGTCTCATTTGTATTAGATGTTTCTTTCTTATACATTGAGGATAATGTATATTTTTGTGGGGGGTGTGGGGGATTAGGTGACCTAATCAATGTTTTTCTCAGTTTTGAGCAAAAATTTTCAAAATTTTGAGTTGACCCCTATTTGGAAGGCAAGAAATTGTGTAATTAAGAACGCTTTGAGTATGATGAGAAGAGAGATTGAATTTTAAATTACTGGAGCTTGATCATTTAAGTAAAATATCAATTGCAATTCTTATATTCGAATTGATTAAGAAAAAGTTTGAATATCATGTTAATCTAAACCACAAACACGTTTAAAATTCTTTCTTGGAGTGTGCTTGAGTTTCTAACAGTTAGTATGTGGATCATTGTTAGATATTGAGAATTTAGTCCACCTTAAAAGATGAAAAATAAGTTAAAAAATTAAAAGATCAACAGAAAGGTCATAAAGAATGAAGAATGACAACATCTCTTAGGGGAATGAAAAATGTCGTTGTAAAGGATGTAATGTCCGAAAAAGAGGAATACAATGGTGACCGTCAATATAAAATAAAAAACTGGAATAGGAATGAAAAAGGGGATAGGATCAAAATTAGTACTTGAGTTTTCAACTAATCTTAATATGATGAACATGGCTAACATTATGAAACAAAAGTAGTCCTTTGAGAGTAAATTGAATTTCATCAAGCACATTGAAAAACTTGGTTTTGAACTTCCATTTTGATTGAATTGATAAAGAACCTACTTGATTAACCGCATAGTTGATTTGGCTTTAAGTTTTCAAGATCTCACTATCTCACTTAATTCTACTTATTCATACTTGATTGCACAAACACTACAAGAAATAGGATTTTTACCGACGAAATTTTTTTCATAGGTAAAAAGGAATTTTACCAACGAAAATTATTTTCGTCAGTAAAAGTTTAGTGACAAAATTTTAATTTCGTAGGTAAAAGTCCTTTTTATCGATGAAAATTTTCATTGGTAATGGTTGTTTTGAATTTTTGAAAAATTTACTTTTACTGATGAAATTTAATTTTTGTAGGTAAGTGTTTTTCCCGACGGACATGAACCATCAGCAAAATCAAGTACGATGTAATTACCGATGAAATCTATCTTCGTCGGTGAAAGTGTTTTCCCGACGGACATAAACGGTCGGCATAAATCATGTACAATGTTAATACCGACGAAGACTCCTTCGTCGGTAAGTGTTTTTCCCAATGGACATGAAACGTCAACACAAATCCAGTACAATGTTATTACCGATGAAATATAGTTTCGTTGGTAAATATGTTGTTCCCAACGGACATCACCCATTGGCAAAAATCTGATGCAATGTTATTACCAACAAAATTCTCTTTCGTCGATAAGTGTTTTTCAATGGACATGAAGTGTCGGCAAAAATTAGGAGCAATTTATTACCGATGAAATATATTTTCATCAGTAAGCGTTTTTCCCGACGGACATGAAACATCAGCAAAAATCTGGTACAATGTTATTATCGATGAACACTATCTACGTCGGTAAAAGTGTTCCGATAATATTGCTTATTATCGATGAACTAAAACCATCAGGAAAAGGTTCCTGCCAAGGACCAAAAATTTATGTCATGACCGAAAGCATGACACTTTTACCGACGAACTAAAACTGTCAGGAAAAGGTTCTCGCCACAAATTCCTGCCACGACCAAAACACACTTTTACTGTCGAAATGGGTTTTGGTCAGGAAAAGTGTTTTAACTGAAGATTATGTTCGTCACTAAAAAAAATATTAAAATTTTTTCCAACGACTGATAACCGCCGCTAATGGTTTTTACCGACGAATAAAAGCCATCGGTAATAATTCTCTGTGTTTCTATATATTTTGTCTTTATATCATATGAATGGAATTTTTTACAATTAAAAAGTAATATTTAAATGATTTGTAATATCACATGAAAAAGATATATTGAGAAGTTTAAAAAAATTAACACTACTTGAGTAAATTTGAGAAAAAAAATGATGTTTTTGAAGAAAAAAAATCGGCATTTTGAATTATTAAGAAAAAAAATTAAAATATGAGAAGTTTTTAAAAAATTTTGATAATAAAAATTTGGAATTTGTATTAAATTATTTTAAAAAACAATTTATAATAAAAATGTTATTTTGTTAAAATGTTTTAAAAAAAATACATTTTTAAAAGGCATGTTATTTTTAAATAGAAATTAAAATTTATGTTTGAAAAAAAAAATACTAAATTATTAGGCACATCCACTAATTGTACCTTTAACCATGTTTGGACAATCTAATCTGTCCAGATTGAAGAGTAAATAACTTCAGATGTTTAAATCAAATTTCATTAAAATTGTTGATCAATCTTGTATGCCCATTATCTTTTTCATATGTAACTTGATCGAGACGAGTAACTAGTGAAATTTAGTATTGATTAGAAAAATAGAGTGAATGGACCAGACATGTAAAATGGGACAAATATTTTGGTCAAAATTGTGACCCAACTTTATTGACTTCGTAAGAACCTGAGTATTGATGTTAGAAAGTTTTATGGGCCTCATCATAATGTTTGTTGGACATCAACACCGTGAATTTAATGTGTCCCCTTCAAGTTATGAGATATGTAAAAAATCATCTGTATACGAAACTCAGGTGGGCCATGCCATCTAAAACCATGTGAAGGCATCCTAAAAAATATAAAAGAACTTGGTGGGGCTCACATGAGTTTTGGATGTGTCTATAACTTGGTCTGACCTCCTCATCCAAGTGGTATACACATAATGAGTGGGTTGGATATCTGAATCACATTTAGGTAGGCCCAATATATAATTATAAATGTTTTAAGGAAACCTCTCTCTCCACTACATTTATGGCTTGTTTGATTTTCCAATTCAGAGGTAAATGTAGTGTAACTGCATAATGATCATTTCCTTGTGTATTTACAGCACTCTTCCCTGTATTTGATTTGACTGCTTATATTTTGTACATAAAAATTGAAAAGGTTGCAAAATGGTTGTGGGTCCCATCGTGATGCATGTTGCTTATCCACACCGTTCATCCATTATGCTAGATGAATTTATGGCATGAGCCAAAAAATGAGGCATATGCAAGGCTCTAGTGGACCACGCCACAGAAAAAAAAGTGAATCAAATACTTGTCATTAAAAACTTCTTAGGGCCATTGTTTCTTTTGGTGTGGGCCACTTGAGTGTTAGATCTACATAATTTTTCAGCTCATGTCTCAAAATGTTGTGGTAAAACGGATGGATCAAACAGATATGTCATATATGTCACGGTGAGGTCCAAAAATTTCAACTAGCACTTTTGAATGGTTTCAAGGCAGGAATTTCCAAAAATTTCCAAATGGGTGAAAGGGTCATAATTACCCATTCACCTGGTATTTACACTTGCAACGAGAAATCAAACAGGCTCTTAGGTGAGTTACTCATTACCCTTATTAGAGTAAACTCTGTGGGGTCCACCATTTTTAAATTATTTTATCCACTCCATTAATCTATGTTAACAGATAATTTGAGGTATAAAGAAGAAATAAAAGGAATATTAAAAGCGCAAGTGGACCACACCATAGGAAATAGTGTAATTGAACATCTACTATTAAAAGATTCTTAGAGGCCATAGAAGTTTTAGATCAAGTTGATGTGTTTGTGTATTCTCTTCATTCATATCTTTTTGATATTATGAACATCTTGGATGTCAAATAAAATAACTGTGGACCCACGAAAGGTATCAACAGTTGAAATCATTATTCCACACTATTTCAAGTGGCATGGTCCACTTAACTTTTGGATTTACCGAAAATTCGGGATCAACCCACGCCGTCATCCATTTTTTGAGATCATTTTAGAGAATTTTCCCTAAAATGAATCATATCCAAAGATTAAATGGACCACACCACAAATAAGGGGAACAGATTGGCTACTCCTCCTGACACCATCCAATGACTGGTGGTTGGTGCTCTGCGGGCCCCACCATGATGTATGTGTTTAATCCATGCCGTCCATCTATTTTTAAAGATCATCTTGCGACATGAGACAAAAAATGAGGCATATCCCAATATGAACTGGACCACATTACAGGAAACAGAGTTCAATGAGCATCAACCATTTAAAACATTTTGGGGGCCATAAAAGTTTTAGATCGAGATGATTTTTGTTTTTCCCCTTCATCAAGCCTGTATGACCTAATAAACAGACTGGATGTCAAATAAACAGTACAATTGGCCTCATGACGATCTTAATGATAGATAACCAATCACTATTGTTTTCATGTGGTGTGGTCCACTTGAGATTTATATACCTCTAATTCCACCATGATGTTTGTTTTATATCCACACCTTCCATCCACTTGGAGAGATCACTTTAGGGCAATATCCAGAACGAGTTAAATCCAAAGCTCCAGTGGACCCCAACATAAAAAACAGTGGGACAGTGACGCCCGCCATTAAAAACTTCTAAAGGCCACAAAATCTTTATATCAAGATGATATTTGTGTTTTCCCTTATTTCATGTATTTTTTTAACTTTTGAACAGGTTGGATTTCATACAATCATTACGATGGGCCTTAAGATAGGTTCAACGGTGGGAATCACTCTCCCCATTTTTTTATGTTGTGAGGTCCACTAAGGATTTATATCTGCCTCATTCTCTGGCTCATGACTTAAAATTATATCTCACAATGTGTGGATGGTGTGGATATAATAAATACATCATAGTGGGGCCCATAGAACTTGGTGACGTCAATCAAAGTATGGCGTCCAAGAGACGCCCTACTCCCAACACCACTCTCCCTCTCTCTCCCTTTCTCGCCCCTCACCATCCTCTCCCAGTGCTCACGCATCCTCTCCCTCCTCTCTCTCTCACTGACTCTCTCTTCCTCTCTCACTGATCTATCGGCCCTGTCCCCTCTCTGTCTCTCTAGCATCCTCACCTCTCTCTCGCTCTGTATCTCTCTTCCTCTCTCTCTGATCTCTCTCTCACTGACCATTGTCGAACCCCTACCCACGCATGCCCCCTCACTCTCTCTCTCTGAAGCTCGATTAACCATGAGGTATCTCTCTCTCTCTCGCAATCTCTCTCAATCTCAATACCGATTTAGAGATTTGGGGATTTAGGGTTGGATGGCAAATAAACCTTACATTGGACCTTAGGAAGTTTTTAATGGTGTCCATGGACCCTACGTTGGGTTTTTAATGGCGAATATCTCAATCTCTCTCTCTCTCTCTCTCTCTCTCTCTCTCTCTCAAGTAAACAAAAATCAACAGATACTGCTTTAATTATCATTTCCTTTGTTGGGTTTGTTTTCAAATTTGAAATGATAGGAGAAATTTTTAGTTTTTTTTTTCTCATTTATGTTGTGATTTCTGCTTCTTATTGTTGTTTGGATCCAAGAACAATAGTTTTCAAGATTTCATTTTTTTTTTTTTTTTTTTTTTTTGCTTTTTTGAGCACATCATGTTTGGATTTTTGTGTTGGTTGCTTGATATGGATGAATTATGTCCTGGGTATTTTTTTTCTTTTTTTTTTGTGAATTTTATGGGTTTTGTATTTGGAATGTGCTGAGATAACGTTACTGGATGAATTATAATCTGGGTATTTTTCATTTTCTGTTGTTTTTATTGGTCTTTTGTTGTTTTTTAATTTGAAATTATTCGAGAGATTTTGAGTTTTTTTTCATTATTCTCATCTAAGTTATTATGTTTTCTTATTATTATTATTTTTTAAAATCCAATAACTATATATATAAGACACACACACACACATTTTTTTTTTGTTGATTTTATGGATTTCTTGGTTGGAGGGTGTATAGATCATGTGAATGGATGATCAAGGTATTTTTTCATTTCATTTTTCTGTCATTATCACTATTTAGAGTATGATAGTTGTACATTTCAGCACTCAAGTTCTACATGAATGCACCATGTTTAAGTTTCATTCTTGAAACTTTCTCAATTGAGGTTCTAGAATGTGATTTTCAAAGAGGATTGAAGGTTTTCTTAGCAAAACTAGCCAAGTGTCTACCCCTAAGAACGCTCTTCGCTAGAAGTCTTAGCATTGTGAAGAATGATTCAACACTAGATGCAGACTATAGAACAAAATCAAATCACAGGCATGATTGATGCCACACCCATTACATACTAGAATTATACACTAATGCATTTGGCAATGCTTCCACTCAATATAAAATTGCATATTTATATGGGTTGCATGGCTAATTCATACTCATGGAAACTACATTGCATTCAAATCTGGTATTTCTTTTATAAGAATATTTTATTTTGCAATGATTTTATTGTGAGTAGGCGACTCATGAGCACCTACAATGACTGGTATTCCAAATTTCGAACTCAACCTGCTACAGTCAGTATTTTTAATATTGTGAGTTCTTTATAACAGACTGGGAATGTACATGAATGTTCTTATTACATATTTTCCCTTGAGCATCAAGTAGCCTTGTTCCCTAACTTATTTCTTTCTTAGACCTGCAATTGTAAATCAATCTGCTTGTGTTGTGCAGTTTGTTGAATATGGGAATGAGGGAAGCATTGTACTGCTCCAAGCCTGCTTAGATCAAGTGAAATTTCAGAGCGAAGACTTTCAGTCAAAGCCAGATCTTCTACCAACTATCTTTAGATACTTTTTGGGTAGGCCAAATTTTGCCACGGTTTTCTGTGAAACACTGAGAAGTAAAGTGATGAGTGAAGGATTTCTAAAAGGTCTCTCCAAGGAATTGCATTTGTCTACACCCGAGAAAATTTTTTTTGGTCTTGCTCTGTCAGATTTAGGAAATACGGATTTCATAATCAGAGGTAAGTTGAGTTGATTCTTATACTGTTTTTATATTTTTTGAATTAGTTGTGCAGGTTCCACTTTGAATTGTGGTTGTGTCCAATCGCCCAACTAACATGTATTATGCATATTTCTATAGATAGCTATCTTGAATGATTTTATTTTTTTTCACTTTCAATTGCAAGGGTATTACTTAGCTTCATGAACTCTGTAATTAAGGTGATTAATATTTAAATTTTATTCTATCAGCCAACATAGTTCTGAAACTTGCCATGTCAGTCTAACTTAGTCGAATTTTAGATCTCCATAAGTACTCGATGACCAATTTAAATGGGAAAATTTAAAGGGTTATTCTTGAAATTCCTTTTAGAGGTGAAAGCATTTTGCTATTATTCATAATTTGTAATGCGGTAAATTATGCATGGTTATATTTATATTTGAATTATTATAATCGCTTAAAATGTTATTTAGATATATTGATTCATGTCCTAGTCAAGTTCTCCAGTCGACCCAACCCGACACTGTTCTTTCATGTCCAATGCCCTTCTCTTCTTCTGAAGATTTCTCCTTTTCTTTTTTCTTTAATCAAGAGCACCAAGTTATGTCTGGGAGACTTGACATTAGATGCATTTGGTTTTGAGTTCTGAACCCAGTAACATGTTTAGTTGTCATACTTTGTAATGAGACATCCCCCATTTTTAAGAAAATGTATGATTCTCTACAAATGAACAATCTAATTATGCAGAATTGCTTTCCTTGGAAACAAAAGATGTAGCGAAAAGACATCAAAGAAATATTCAAGATCATCCACTATTCTTCGAAATCACATTGGGGCTGTTGGCTGAGATAATAAATTCAAGGTAAATCCACCATTAACTTTTAGAATTATTAGTTATTCATGCAATACAACATGAAGTTGAAGATCTTTTCAAATCATCTAGTTATTTTCTTCCTTCCATATATATATATATATATATATATATATATATATATATATATATATATATATAGTTTTGGTCATAGTCAAATGAATAAACACTGTGTAATATAGAAATCATTGGCAGCCTGTGTGGGTGTCATTTAAGTTGGAGTTTTGAGCAGTTTGTGCAAGGATGATTAAATTAAAGATTGATTTTATTTTTTTTTACCGTTATTCATGCCATTGACTAGCATACATAAAACCTATGAGTAAACACTGTAGTATAGCAATCATTGGCAGCTCGTGTGGGTGTCATTTAAGTTGAAGTTTTAGTTGCTTGCACAAGGACGATTAAATTAAAGATTGATTTTCTAGCATGTCGTTTTCGTACCGTGCATTATCCCCTAATCAGATATCTATATTTGTGTTTTATTTTAAATGGTGGTGTTTTTATAATAGGGTCTTCATTTTCCCTTTTTATACCCTTCAGGAACAAGTCCTTGTATTAAGATGTTGGATAACCGAGGATACGATATGAATTACTAGTTCTCATGAATAAAAGGCCAATCAACTTGGAAGTTCCTTGCCCTCCTGTGGTGAACTGGATTAAGAGAAATCTAGGTCATGCTCATCTTATCACAGGAAAGTAGAGTGGGATCAATTAAGCTGCCTAGGAAAACAGAACATGAGGGAAAAAAATATCAAAATGCATGTGGCGGGCATTTTATAATTCTTAGCTTTACCAATAGAGTTGACAATGGGAGTTTGTTGTTTTTTCATCAGGAAATCAAATGAGAGATGGGAAGTATCCAGTAAACAATTAAATCAATATTTATGTGGATTAAAATACGGATAAAGAGACAGGTGACAAGGTCTAATAATGTTTGTACATACATATCCATGAGGTGATGCTGTTGTGGATGATGATATGTAGTACTAGCTACTGAGATGAATCAGGACAGACATGATAGAAAATTAGAAAAGATAAACCAGGCCTCCAAAGCATTATGTTGCAGAACATCTGGGACTCAATTGTGAACTTAGTCAACAAGTTTATTTTAGGCTTTGCCTGATTAAAGGAAAGTGCATGAGCTTTCTGCTAGTGAAACACTTTTGGTCTTGAAATACGAGAACATTCATTGTATATATGATGACACTATCCATTACTAAGAGTTTCTCTCAAAAGATTATAAGCAACCCTTGTGAATTGCGATACAGCTGTAAATAGTCGATCAAAGGATAATTAGACGATGCCCATGTGTAAGTTGCATGCTTGTACGGTTAAGCATTGGTACAGAATTATTTACTGGCACTCTCATGCGGAAAACTTCATTCTTGTTTTACTTTTCTGTATATGTTACTTGATTATCATAAGATAACTATATGTATAATTCTAGAGTTTGGGATTTTATGTTTGCCAGCAACAACTAGCAGTTTTGTATCATCTCAAGATGTTGGTGGGTATAACTGATTATGTTGCATGTTTCTCATGCCCATGTAAACAGGCTCTTCACTACAGTTCAGGATTCTTTAGGATTAACATATGATGTATCCTTTGAGCTAAGCCAGTTTAATAGGTTGAAACTCAGGTGGTATGTAGTCTCAGTAACTTCCAACTCCTGGTAAGGTAACAATCCAGTGTACATCCATGTGCTGACTTAAATTCTTGTATTCTCTCTAATTCTTTCCTTTATCATGCAGGTCTATAAAGTTGTTGATGCATGTAAGAATGTTCTGAGAGGTTTACATGACAGAAAGATTGCCTAAAAGGTGCTGGATTGGGTTAATATTTTCCCTTAGCTCACCTCACCTTATCCCAATTTTCTTGCAATACTACCATAATCTTTTATTTAAGGGGCCAATTGGAGCCTTTTAAAATCAACTAGATTCCTTTTGAAGCATAGGTTTCATCTAAGCATACATCGGGTTAGTTGATTCGTTGTAGATACCTTACCACGAGAATTTCAGCGACAGTGTAAATTTGCAAGAAAAGTAAAATAAAATTTGGATTTAGTCTCGGTTGGAAACAATGGAGGCTAAAATTTTGAGTTAGCCTATTTTTGAGAAAACTAAAGCTAAAAAGGTTCTTTTAGCTTCACTTGAAGAATTGAGGCTATAAAAGTCATTTTAGCGTTGGTTGCTAAAACTGAGGCTAAAGCCTTTAGCCATGGGGGTTTTAACTTCAGTTTGGATAACTGAGGCAAAACTGAGATTAACCTTTTTAGCCATAGTTTTAAACTGAGGCTAAAGCCCCCTTTTCTTGTAGTGGCAATAGCTTGTGATTTTGTATTTTGTGGCATGAAACAAACATTGTATTTGATTGAATGAATGAATGATTGACAATGCACATATTTATGAATGGGTTAAAATAAATGATTTAGCCTCAATTGTTTAGAAATGAGGTTAAAAATTAAATGTGAATATAATGAAATATATTGTAATAGGTGTATAACAGGAAATTTTTCCTGTTTTATGGGGGAAAAAAAAAAACAGAGAGAGTGACTTTTACCTATGAAAATTTTCATAGGTAAAAGGTTCATCCACATTTTTACCTACGAAATTTTTCATAGGTGAAAGGTTCATTCACATTTTTTTAAACCTACAAATCATTTCATAGGTAAAAGATTCATCAACAATTTTTACCTACGTCAAATTTCATAGGTAAAAAGTCTTACACACAGTTTGTACCTACGAAAACTTTCATAAATAAGCTACAAAAAATTTCGTAAGTAGAAGTATTAACACAGTTATTAACTATGAAAACGTTCATAGGTAAAGTTTTAACACAGTTTTCACCAATGAAAATTTTCATAGGTAAAAGTTTTAACAATGTTTTTAGCTATGAAAACGTTCGTAGGTAAAAGTCTTAACACAGTTTTTACCTATGAAAATTTTCATAGGTAAAAGTCTTAACAAAGTTTTAAATTTTAAAGGTAAAAGTCTCACCATGGCCGACGATGACAAATTTCATAGGTAAAAGTCTTTACCCACGGCCTTTTACTGACGAATTTACCGACAAATGTTTTTGTAGGTAAAACTCTTTTCCTATGAAATCATATCATTTATCTACGAATTTTTTAGAAAGTAAACGTGGAATTTCTTATAGTGAAAAGATGGTCTTTTGAAAAAGGATTTTGAACTTGGGATTGAAAATTATTATTCACATATTTTTCTCAGACTAACAAAATGCTGGTTGAGAGTTGTGTTGAGGGTCAACTATTGCATAACTTATTTCATTCTTTTACTAACATAATATGGCTTAATGGTATAGTCTACATGTGTTTGTGTTGGAAGGTGAATTTAAGAGCTTGGATTGAAAAGAATGCTAAAAGCATGGATTTAATGCTCAAGAATTGCCAAAGTAAAGAATGGATCTTTGGAGATAAAAATTGAACATTTCAAAACACCTAAATCCAAGAAAACTAAGTGTAGAAGAAAGGAAGTCGAAAGAATAAGTGCATAAATAACAAAGACTATGCCATCGAAAACCGTTCAATGACATCGAATTTATGAGGGAAAATCGAGTTGGTTGCTGGACATATTGAGTTCTTTTCTCGATCAATTGAAGACATGTTCGATAACTTGAAGAAAGGTGCTCGATGACATCGAATTTATTAAAGAAATTGAAGGAACTCACTGGACTATTGTGGACACATTTCGATGACTCGAAGACCTGTTTGATGGATTGAAGCTTCACTTATGACATCGAAGGATAGTTCGATGAAAAGGAGCGACTTCTGAATTCAAACTCTTCGATGTCATCGAAGGGTGTTTGATGACATCCAACCAGTTAAACAGTGTTTACGCGAACTGTGTAAATTTGATCCAATTTTGCAATTTTATGGAACTTGGATGATAAATAAGGGTTTTGTAAGTCTTTTTAGGATATCTAAGGTTTGGAGGCATAGAACAAAAGGGTGGAACCGCTTCCCAAGAGTTCTTTTTCTCCTCTTTTTAGTTTTTAATGCTTTCTTATAGGGTTTTTAATTCAATCATGTCTATGATTGGCTAAATCCCTTAGCTAGGGCTAAGGGGTGAAGCTTGTATCATGGTAGGGATGTTTTTCTTATTTGATTCTTTTTATTGTTGAACTCCTTTGATTTTAGTTTGATATTTAAGGAATACTTTTAGTTTTTAATGGTTTGTTGTGACTTAAATTACAATAGATCCGTAATAGCTTGAAGTATCTTCTTTTTTTATTTTGTGAAAATAGGAAATGTTGTTGTTCTCCATCATCCCTTGGACATGGCTAAGTGATGGAATCCCTTCTATTCTTCACAATTCTCCCATGTTTTTTTTTTTGTTGAATTGTTATATCTTATTGTCTACCATTATCTCCTCGGCATGGTTAGGTGGAATCACTTCCAATCTTCACAATTTTCATCCGTTAAGAATTAGGTCAATAAAAGTTTAGATCTGATTTTATTGAATATCTTCCAACTAGATAGGATATGACTCTAATTCTAATTGAGTACCTTGAATCAAATAAGGAAATACGCTAATAGCTACAAATGGATCCCTGGAAACCCTATTTCTCACCTTTAAATTTCTCAAGTTTTTAGTTAAATAATTCACAATTACTCTCTACACTTTCAGATTTAGGCTTACATCTTTTACTAGTTTTACTTCTAGTTGCTTTCAGAACACACATGAGATTAGTCCTTGCATATTTGACCTCGGTCTTACTGAGATTATTACTACATCATAACCCTACACTTGGGGCTGTGAACACTTTGCGATTCATTTTTTTAAAGATTCCTGATTTTAATTATGCATGCATGACAATCATTGATAATATGAAAATTCTTTATTCCTCTCAAAGAGAGATACATCAATTGACTACACATACTTATGCATAGACATTGAGCATGCATTACATGCATCCATCGTGATTGCATGCACACATGTGCCTTGGGTTCTTATGGGATCTCCTTGAATGGTTATGCTTGGTAGATTCATTGGCAGATGCCCACGTTAGTGAAAGCCTACTCACAAAGTAGATCTATGATTACCCATGCCTACATAGGTGGATGTCTATCGAGTACAAGTTACTCATGCCTACTTATGGTGGATGTTTAAAGGGTATAATTTTGGGGTTGACAGATATCCAACCTAAGCAAATGGATGATCATCCCACTTAACATGCATATCATGAAATCTTTGCAACCATACTCATACTGCATAAACCCAATTTTTGTTTCATTTTGCTACATATCAACCATATTGGGTTCACTCACTAGCCTGAATAGCTAATGTTGTGGATTAACTACTATACAAAGACGAATGATGTAGGACAATCTAATCAGACACCAAAAAATGAGGCTGAGTTTGTTGATGAAACTCAAGACTAATGGCCATAATTGGCAGAAGATGAGCTTATGCATTAGACAACTGAATTGATTTATAGATTTATCTTAGGAGTTTTAATTTCCATTTATTCTAATTATTGCTAGTTTGATTAAATATGAAAATATTTATAGTTATAACATTGTTAGATGATGATTGATTATTTTGGTTGAATAAAATCCCAAATGGGTGGACTTAGATTGATTTTGGGTGTTTACTTAATGAATGTGAATGTTATGGATGGAGTGTTTATAAAAGAAGTGAAAGCAGTCAAATATATGGATGTTAATGCAATGATGAAATACATGCAATTGTGCCTCTTAATAACTGTATGATGGGTGAATTTTTATACACATAGTGTATGATTCATGGACTGTAATTTGTGTTTGAGGTTGCATACTCTATATCCGAAGTGCGTGGCATGACAATTTTCATAACTAACCCATAGTGATAGTGGAATGTGGAAACCAGGCTGCCCATGTGATCCCTACAAATGTCATTGTCTCCACCATCTCTGAAATTTCCTCTTGACAAACCATAAACATTTAGCTTCATCCAACATGCCTTTAACCTTTTTTAACAATAAAGAAATACTATTAACTGAAAGGGGGTTGTATAAGAAAACCTTATATTTGGGCAGACCCAAGAGACATAAAAACTCCCTTGGGCTTACCTATCATCTACCTTGACAGTTGAAGCTTAACTTTTTTATTTTATTTTATTTTTATTTTAGTTTTAAAAGGAAAATCTTATTGCTAGGATGGCACTTGTGTACAGACAAATAGTATTTGAGCAGACCCACTATAAAAAATAATAATAATAAAGGTAGGGTCTACCTATCATATACCCGTTATCTACCCTTCACACCCTCTCGTTCTCTCAGGCGTCTCACTCAAGTTTTGTCTAGAAATAGATATCCTCTAATGGGAAGGGGTAATTCATATCGCAATTGAGTGAACCACTTGACCTGAAAATCGGAGCCATAAAAAATTAAGAAGAATTATAACTTTCTCTAAGATTACCCAAGCCCACCCAATCAAGAAGTATATACATAGCCCTGGATGGGTTGGGGGAGATTCACCACCAAAAGGAAAATTTGATTATCCTGGGTCTTCCTCCCTAAATGAGAAAATCCATCTTCGACTAGGTTTTCTTTCCTTATAACATGAACAACATGCACCTGGGCCCCCCACTTGAGCACATCTATCTTGGCCCATCAATACCACCATCTCCACTTAGAATGGAGATTCTTGTTCAACGAATCCATCAAAATCTTCAAGTCACTTTCTACCAGTATGTTGAGAAGCCATGGTTCTAACATAGAGAGAGACCTTCGAACAATGCCCACACTTCTGCTTTGTTATTGGAATCCATCCCGTAGTTGTTAGTGAATGCAAAGATGCATTCTTCTTTCCCACCTCGATGTCTCCCCCTCCTTAATTTCGCAAGTTACTATGCGTCGAACCATCAACATTCATTTTCTCCCAGCCCACCTCTAGCCTCGACCACTTCACAAGCATCATAGATTTACTAGGATAGGGACCCAAGACAACACCCAGGACGAGGAGGGCTAGCTGTTTGGATAGTGGGGGTTTTTTAGAAATAGAGAGGAGTGAGCATATCCAAACCAACACCTCTTGACTCTGGATATAGTGATGTCAATCTTCACCCCTAGACCTTTAAATATGCACCCATTTTTTACCTTACAAATCTTCCACAACACCAAACAGGGGACTAACCCCTAAAGAAATGCGAAATAGTCCCCAAGGGATGCATCATACCACCATTTTCCAGCTTGTCAGAAGTAAAGAGATGATTGAGGGATTTCACATTCGGGCATTGATCATTCTCGATCCTACAATAGCTACACTTGGACGCCAAGTGAATGCCTTTTGTTTGAACCCTTACTTTAACTGGAATGGCCCTATTCAGAAGTCTCCAAATGAAATTTGAGGCCGTAGGAGACATTTTTTAGTGTTAAATTCGCCTATACTAGGCCCTTCGAACACCCACTTCTCTAGATAGATCCCAAACCGATCTCACAAAAAATTTCCCTATGGACTCAAGGGGCCACACATAAAGATCCTCTCTTTACGCAGCAAAGAATCCTTCCTCTCCACACAATGACATGTGACCTTTCCTTCCTCTTTGGTTGCTGATTAACGCTTAGAGCTTACAAACTAACCATCTTCAAGAAGGAGATTCTTTAGTCTCCTAACATCAGCTCTTTGATCTCTATGATTTATCTATTCACTGATTACCCCTCGACTTTTCGAAACTTTCCCTCATATTTGATATAGAGCAGGCCACAAACGTATTCCTGGCATAGATGGAGTGAAAGAAGCCCGAACCGAACCGAACCAAACCTAGTCTGTTAGATTAGGACCCACTCTTAGGTAGGACATGATGTAATTGGGCTCCATGCGCATCCGAATTGAAGAAATTCATTTTAGATGGGGAGAAATTGTCATTCGAAGTGCGAACTATATTTAGTCATAACTTTTGATCTGAGTATCATTACGGGATGCACAACCTATGAATCTTGAATGCAACATGGCATTTAGGGCCAATCGATAATCATAAGTGGGTCACATCATTCTGTTTCATAAGGAAATGCCTCCTTTTAATTCGAAATCATAGTTTTAGAAAAAAAATTACTATTTTTAATAAGTTTTAGGTTGGACATGTATCATTCGTCTTAGAGTTTTAGTATACATAGTCGTATTAGAATTTTTTCTTATAATGGCAGGAATCATCCGACAAAAATAAATTAGACTTTCTATTTTTAGTAAATTTTACTATTTCGGGTACGTTCCAATTTAATCACATTAGGACTCCTAATTAGGGTTTGTTTTTGTTTACAAGTGATATAATCGGATGTTTGATGATGAGAATTTCCTTTAATTTCTTGTTGATTTAAGGTTTTACAAACTTGAGCGAGGTAGATAGTGATCTTCCTCATCACACTCTTCCCTATGTCATTAGTATCAAAGTGAGGCTTTTCCTTGGTTTCATGGTATCTAATGAAGGTGCAAACAATGATCTCATGGACAATACTCTAGGGAATAGTCATATAATAGGGGCGACATTCGAGGCTTTCCAGCAGTAGAATTTAGAATTTAAAAGCCATGCAAGGATTGCAGGCAGCAATCGGCTATTTGATGGAGATCTTAGGGTAAACCCATATTTGTAATGATAAGCGGCCTCAGGTTGGCATTGATGTTCATAGTGCGATACTAGTGTTGAATACCAGGCCAACACCTAAAGATGGTGGATCTAGTGATGAGGAGATTAATGGTATGATTCTCCAGGAAGAAGAGTGAAGACGTGTTAGGTCGGATTGATATAAGGATTTCAGAATAAAGATGATTTATTCACTGAAGTGTTTTGGCAAATTCTTTCTTTAGTCAAGAAATGCAGTACAATTAAAAAAATAAGAAGATTTATTCATCTTTAGTGATTAGTAAAGTATATGGTTGGCTCAATAATTTGGGGAGCATGACGGTGAATGATAGGAGACAATCCACTACCAAAAAATAGGGCTAAGGCTACAGATAAAAACTGTAGCCATAGGTCTATGGCTACGGTTTTGGTCCGTAGATTGACTGTGGCCGTAGGTGTCACAACAATAGGTCTTGAACCTATGGCTACGGATTTAATCCTTAGCTATAGGGTGTAATAGCTACAGATATAATCCATAACAATTATATCTGTAGCAAAAACTTCAAACAGCTACGGATATTATTTGTAGCTAAAAGTCTGTAGCAATATGTAAAAATTAAAAAGACTACACCTGTCAAATTAGTGGTTACAGTCAATATTCATAGCTATTTTATACATTAAAAAATTATATATAATTATTTATTCATTCAATTACCAACTGTACAATCATTCATTCATTCAATTACAACCACTCATTCGTTCAATTACAATTAATTACAATCCTTCATTCAATCAATTACAATTACAATTAATTACAATCCAATTCATTCAATCAATTATAATTACAATAATGCTGAAAATACAAATCTTTGGCTTCATTAGAGAAATGTGCTCAACTTCACCCTGAAATTTCAACAGCTTCGTCTATTCCATCATCCTACGAACGGTCATGTCATTCATAAATTAGAATGCCCATTGGGGAAAAGAAAGACAAAGTGAAAGAAGTGCATCATGTATAACCCCCTTTTTTTCATAATGAATTTTTTTTTTTAAAAAAAAAAAACCCTCAAAGATGAATGAAATTAACACAAAAGAAATGGTCTCACCATATGATTATAGGTTTTGGTTTAGGTTTAGGTTATAGGTTTAGGTTAAGGTTAAGGTTTAGGTTAGGCAATAGGTTATGAGTTTAGGTTATAGGTTATAGGTTAAGGTTTAAGTTATAGGTTTTGGTTTAGGTTTAGGTTAAGGTTTAGGTTTAGGTTATAGGTTTAGGTTTAGGTTTAGGTTTAGGTTATACGTTATAGCTTTTGGGAACTTGATTATAGCTTAAGGTTTAGGTTTAGGAAATCAGGTTCGGGTTCGGGATCGGGTTTAGGTTTGGGTTTTCAAGTTTAGGTTTAAGTTAAGGAGTTGAGATTAAGATTAGGTGTAGGTTTGGGTTTAAGGATTTGAGAATACATTTAGGTTTTAAGTTTAGATTTAGGTTAAAGGTTTAGGGAAAGGTTATAGGTTTAGGTTTAGGTTTAGGTTTAGGATATAGGTTATAGGTTATAGGTTATAGCTTTAGGGAATTGAGAATGGGTTATGGTTTAGGTTTAGGAAATCAGGTTCAGGTTCGAGATTGGGTTTAAATTTGGGTTTTCAAGTTTAGGTTTAGGTTTAGGTTAGGGAGTTGAGATTAGGATCAGGTGTAGGTTTAGGTTTAGAGAATTGAGTTTAGGTTATAGGTTTAGGTAAAGGTTAGGTTTAGGTTATAGGTTTTGGTATTTGGGAATAGTTTTATGTTATAAGTATATGTTTAGGTTAGGTTATAGGTTAAGGTTTAGGGATTCAAGTTTAGATTATAGGATTAGGTTAAGGTTTAGCTTAGAGGTTTTGGGATTTGAGATTGAGTTCGAGTTTAGGTTATAGGTTTAGGTTTTTGTTTAGGTTATAGGCTTTGGTTTAGGTTATATGTTATAGGTTTAAGTTTAGGTTTGGGTTATAGGTTTTGGGATTTGAGAATGGATTCGGGTTTAGGTTATGGGTTTTGGTTTTGGTTAAAGGTTAAAGGTTACACTACAAGAAAAGTCACTTTTACCTACGAAAATTTTCGTAGGTAAATGCCTATTTTTCATAGGCAAAACCTTTTTCCGATGACAATTTTCGTCGGCAATTTCGTTGCCAAAAGACCGAGGGAGAAAACTTTTACCAACGAAAAAAAAATTTCGTTGGCAAAAGTAAGACTTTTGCTGATGATTTCAGTTTGTAGGTAAAATATTTTACCAACGTTTTTTTTCGTAGCTAAAAATATTGAAAAATATTTTTGCCTTATTTTTGTAGCTAAAAAAGATTTACGAAACTTTTTACCTACAATTATTTTCGTAGCTAAAAAGATTTACAAATTGTTTACCTACCAATTTTTTTGTAGGTAAAAATTATGACAACACTTTCACCTACAAATAATTTCGTAGGTAAAAATATTTACAAGAGTTTTACCTACGAATTATTTTCATAGGTAAAAATTATGATAAAACTTTTACCTACAAATAATTTCGTAGCTACAAATATTACAAAATTTTTACCTACTATTGTTTTTTGTAGGTAAAAATTATGACACAACTTTTACCTACGAATTCGTTCGTAGGTAAAAATTGTTACAAAAGTTTTACCTACTAATACATTCGTAGCTAAAAATATTTATAAAACTTTTACCTACGAATTCGTTCGTAGGCAACAATATTTATAGAACTTTTGCCTACAAGTCCTCTCGTGGCTAGAAAGTTTTATCGACGAATTGTTTGGTAGGTAAAACCATTTTTAAACATATACCTATAAATATTTTTGTAGCTAAAAAAATTTACCTACTAATAATTTCATAGTTAAAACAATTTACACACTACTACTTTTGTAGATGAAAATATTTTCAAAACTTTCACCGACGAATACTGTCGTAGCTAAAAAATTTATTGAACTTTTCCCTACGAAAAGTTTCATAGGTAAAAAACTACCTACGAAAATTTTCGTAAGTAAAAAACCTGTATTATACTTTTACCTACGAAAAGTTTCATTGGTAAAAGTGTAATATTCCTAATATACACCTGTTACAATATTCCTGATATACACCTGTTATATATAAATATTTCATCATATTCACATTCACATCCATTTAAACCCAAAGTACGTAGATCCATTCAAATATAAACTACATCTATTAACTTGACATTCATTTACACATAAATACATATAAGTTTAACATCCTAAATAAAATATAAAAAATCACAAAGATGAAGGCGGAGGAGGTGGAGCATCAGTGGGTAAGCGTGCAGCAAGAGCCTAAAACATCTCCGTCATCTGTCACTCATGCTCCACCCGCATCTCCTTCATCCTCCTCCTCTCCTGCTCTTCTCTCTGCCTCGTCAAATCCTCCATCCTCCTCTCCTGCTCCTCCCTCTGCCTCGTCAGATCCTCCATCCTCCTCTCCTGCTCCTCCATCTGCCTCTCCAGCTACTCACTCTTCTTCTTCAGCTGCTCTCTGATGTCATGGATGATAACCCATAGTTGTTGAACCTTTTTCTTTGCAATATCAGCTTGGCGGGTGGCGCTCTCACCAACGACGATGGATCGGGTGGAGGCAGTTCTGGCAAGTGTCATGAGCTTAGCACCATGGCTAAGCCCACGTATATATCCAGAACGGGTGCCAAGCACCTCACTCAGGATCTCTGGCTCACTCCACTAAGTACCATCAGGAGTGGGATGACTGCGTAAGGTGTCCATAGCTGCCTGTAATGAAAATATATGAATTTTCTTTAAAAAATGACATTATTATAATTTAATGCAATTAAATTTTATAATGTAAGGATTTTTACCCAAATCTCACCCGCTTTAGGATGTACTCAAGATCCTATCACCTGTCGACAGTGAGTCCCTCTGTAGAGGTCTACTGGTCCGGGCTCCTGGCCAGTGACGGAATCTTGCTGCACAATCAAAAGGATAATAGAGTTAATATAAATGCATGGAAAGAATATATCAACTAAATAATTACCAGTAATTTCTTACCATGTTGTGACGAATTTCTATAAATGACTTTGAACAAGTTACGTGGTTCACTTCTAACTATCCCCTGTTGTTAGAATTTATTTTTCTCCTCTTCTAAACACATTATTCATAATACATTGTTATTAATAGCAAATTTAATTGTTACCATAAGATATCGTAAATATGTAAATATTACCTGAAAAGAATCAGACGAAAATCTATCACAAAGTATCTGCCAGTCGTCATCGGTCACTTGCAGTGGTGCAGACAGTGCGCCCTCCTTGTGGCTCATGCATTGCTTGTACCAAGTTTAGGTTTAAGAATAGGTTTAGGTTAAGCTTATAAGTATAAGTTTAAGTTTAGGTTATAAGTTAAGGTTTAGGCTTAGGAAATCGAGTTCAGGTTCGGGATCAGGTTTAGGTTTGAGTTATAGGTATAGGTTTTGGAATTTGAGAATAGGTTTAGGTTAAGGTTATAAGTATAGGTTTAGATTATAGGTTAAGGTTATAGGTATATGTTTAGGTTATAAGTTAAGGCTTAGGTTTAGGTTAAGGTTGTAAGTATAGGTTATACGTTAAGGTTAAGGTTTAGATTTCGGCTATAAGTATAGGTTTTGGGATTTGAGAATAGGTTTAGGTTAAAGTTATAGGTATAGGTTTTGGGATTTAAGAATAGGTTTAGGTTATAGGTTAAGGTCTAGGTTTAAGAAATCAGATTCGGGTTCGGGATCGGGTTTAGGTTTGGGTTATAGGTATAGGTTTAGGTTAAGGTTATAGGTATAGGTTTAGGTTATAGGTTAGGTTTAGGAAATCGGGATTGGGTTCGGAATCGGCTTAAGTTTGGGTTATAGGTATAGCTTTTGGGAGTTGAGAATAGATTTAGGTTAAGGTTATAAGTATAGGTTTAGGTTATAGGTTAAGGTTTAGGTTTAGGCTATAGGTATAGGTTTAAGTTATAGGTTAAGGTTTAGGTTTAGGAAATTGGGTTCGGGTTCGGGATTGGGTTTAGGTTTGGGTTATAGGTATAAGTTTTAGGATTTGTGAATAGGTTTAGGTTAAGGTTATAAGTCTAGGTTAGGTTATAGGTTAAGGTTTAGGTTTAGGCTATAGGTATAGGTTTAAAGTTTAGGTTTAGGAAATCAGGTTCGAGTTCAGGATTGAGTTTAGGTTTGCGTTATAGGTATAGGTTTCAGAATTTGAGAATAGGTTTAGGTTAAGGTTATAGGTATAGGTTTTGGGATTTGAGAATAAGTTTAGGTTATAGGTTAAGGTTTAAGTTTAGGAAATCGGGTTCAGGTTCGGGATCGGGTTTAGGTTTGGGTTATAGGTATAGGTTTTGGAATTTGAGAATAGGTTTAGGTTAAGGTTATAAGTATAGGTTTAGGTTATAGGTTAAGATTTAGGAAATCGGGTTCGGGTTCGGGATCGACTTTAGGTTTGGGTTATAGGTATAGGTTTTAGAATTTGAGAGTAGGTTTAAGTTAAGGTTATAAGTATATGTTTAGGTTATAGGTTAAGGTTTAGGTTTAGGCTATAGGTATAGGTTTAGATTTAGGAAATCGGGTTTGGGTTCGGGATCAAGTTTAGGTTTGGGTTATAAGTATAGGTTTTGGAATTTAAGAATAAGTTAAGGTTAAGGTTATAAGTATAGGTTTAGGTTATAGGTTAAGGTTTAGGTTTAGGCTGTAGGTATAGGTTTAGGTTATAGGTTAAGGTTTAGGTTTAGGAAATTGGGTTCGGGTTTGGGATCGGGTTTAGGTTTGGGTTATAGGTATAGGTTTTGAAATTTGCATGTAGGTTTAGGTTAAGGTTATAAGTCTAGTTTTAGGTTATGGGTTAAGGTTTAGGTTTAGGCTATAGGTATAGGTTTAGGTTATAGGTTAAGGTTTAGGTATAGGAAATCAGGTTCGAGTTTGAGATCGGGATTAGGTTTGGGTTATAGGTATAGGTTTTGGGATTTCTGAATAGGTTAATGTAAAGGTTATAGGTATAGGATTTGGGATTTAAGAATAGGTTTTAGTTATAGGTTAAGGTTTAGGTTTAGGAAATCGGATTAGGGTTCGGGATTTGGTTTAGGTTTGGGTTATAGGTAAAGGTTTTGGGATTTGAGAATAGGTTTAGGTTAGGGTTATAGGTATAAGTTTAGGTTATAGGTTAAGGTTTGGTTTAGGAAATCGGGTTCGGGTTCGGGATCACCTTTAGGTTTGGGTTATAGGTATAGGTTTTGGGATTTGAGAATAGGTTTAGGTTAAGGTTATAAGTATAGGTTAAGGTTTAGGTTTAGGTTATAGGTTAAGGTTTAGGTTTAGGAAATCGGGTTCGGGTTTGGGATTGGCTTTTGGTTTGGGTTATAGGTATAGGTTTTGAGATTTGAGAATAGGTTTAGTTTATGGTTATAAGTATAGGTTTAAGTTATAGGTTAAGGTTTAGGTTTAAGCTATAGGTTTAAGTTATAAGTTATGATTTAGGTTTAGGAAATCGGGTTCAGGTTCGGGATTAGGTTTAGGTTAAGGTTATAAGTCTAGGTTTAGGTTATAGGTTAAGGTTTAAGTTTAGGCTATAAGAATAGGTTTAGGTTATAGGTTAAGGTTTAGGAAATCGGGTTCGGGTTCGGGATCGGGTTTAGGTTTGGGTTATCAGTATAGGTTTTGGGATTTAAGAATAGATTTAGGTTAAGGTTATAGTTATAGGTTTTGGGATTCGAGAATAGGTTTAGGTTATAGGTTAAGGTTTAGGTTTATGAAATCGGGTTCGGATTCGGGATCGGCTTTAGGTTTGGGTTATAGGTATAAGTTTTGGGATTTAAGAATAGGTATAGGTTAAGGTTATAAGTATAGGTTTAGGTTATAAGCTAAGGTTTAGGTTTAGGCTATAGGTTTAGGTTATAGGTTAAGGTTTAGGTTTAGGAAATCATGTTCGGGTTTGGGATCGGCTTTAATTTTAGGTTATAGGTATAGGTTTTGGGATTTGAGAATAGGTTTTGTTTAAGGTTATAAGTATAGGTTTAGATTTAGGCTATAGGTTTAGGTTATAAGTTAAGGTTTAGGTTTAGGTTATAGGTTTAGGTTATAGGTTAAGGTTCAGGTTTAGGAAATCGGATTAGGGTTCGGGATTTGGTTTAGGTTTGGGTTATAGGTAAAGGTTTTGGGATTTGAGAATAGGTTTAGGTTAGGGTTATAGGTATAAGTTTAGGTTATAGGTTAAGGTTTGGTTTAGGAAATCGGGTTCGGGTTCGGGATCACCTTTAGGTTTGGGTTATAGTTATAGGTTTTGGGATTTGAGAATAGGTTTAGGTTAAGGTTATAAGTATAGGTTAAGGTTTAGGTTTAGGTTATAAGTTAAGGTTTAGGTTTAGGAAATCGGGTTCGGGTTTGGGATTGGCTTTTGGTTTGGGTTATAGGTATAGGTTTTGAGATTTGAGAATAGGTTTAGTTTATGGTTATAAGTATAGGTTTAAGTTATAGGTTAAGGTTTAGGTTTAAGCTATAGGTTTAAGTTATAGATTATGATTTAGGTTTAGGAAATCGGGTTCAGGTTCGGGATTAGGTTTAGGTTTGGGTTATAGGTATAGGTTTTGGGATTTGAGATTAGATTTAGGTTAAGGTTATAGGTTTAAGTTTAGGTTATAGGTTAAGGTTTAGGTTTAGGAAATCGGGTTCGGGTTCAAGATCAGCTTTAGGTTTGGGTTATAGGTATAGGTTTTAGGATTTGAGAGTAGGTTTAGGTTAAGGTTATAAGTATAGGTTTAGGTTATAGGTTAAGGTTTAGGTTGTAGGTATAGGTTTAAGTTATAGGTTAAGGTTGGGGTTTAGGAAATCGGGTTCGGGTTCAGGATCTGCTTTATGTTTGGGTTATATGTATAGGTTTTGCGATTTGAGAATAGGTTTAAGTTAAGGTTATAAGTTTAGGTTATAGGTTAAGGTTTAGGTTTAGGCTGTAGGTATAGGTTAAGATATAGGTTTAGGAAATCGGGTTTAGGTTTGGGTTATAGGTATAGGTTTTGGGACTTGCGAATAGGTTTAGGTTAAGGTTATAAGTCTAGGTTTAGGTTATAGGTTAAGGTTTAAGTTTAGGCTATAAGAATAGGTTTAGGTTATAGGTTAAGGTTTAGGAAATCGGGTTCGGGTTCGGGATCGAGTTTAGGTTTGGATTATCAGTATAGGTTTTGGGATTTAAGAATAGATTTAGGTTAAGGTTATAGTTATAGGTTTTGGGATTCGAGAATAGGTTTAGGTTATAGGTTAAGGTTTAGGTTTATGAAATCGGGTTCGGATTCGGGATCGGCTTTAGGTTTGGGTTATAGGTATAAGTTTTGGGATTTAAGAATAGGTATAGGTTAAGGTTATAAGTATAGGTTTAGGTTATAAGCTAAGGTTTAGGTTTAGGCTATAGGTTTAGGTTATAGGTTAAGGTTTAGGTTTAGGAAATCATGTTCGGGTTTGGGATCGGCTTTAATTTTAGGTTATAGGTATAGGTTTTGGGATTTGAGAATAGGTTTTGTTTAAGGTTATAAGTATAGGTTTAGATTTAGGCTATAGGTTTAGGTTATAAGTTAAGGTTTAGGTTTAGGTTATAGGTTTAGGTTATAGGTTAAGGTTCAGGTTTAGGAAATCGGATTAGGGTTCGGGATTTGGTTTAGGTTTGGGTTATAGGTAAAGGTTTTGGGATTTGAGAATAGGTTTAGGTTAGGGTTATAGGTATAAGTTTAGGTTATAGGTTAAGGTTTGGTTTAGGAAATCGGGTTCGGGTTCGGGATCACCTTTAGGTTTGGGTTATAGTTATAGGTTTTGGGATTTGAGAATAGGTTTAGGTTAAGGTTATAAGTATAGGTTAAGGTTTAGGTTTAGGTTATAAGTTAAGGTTTAGGTTTAGGAAATCGGGTTCGGGTTTGGGATTGGCTTTTGGTTTGGGTTATAGGTATAGGTTTTGAGATTTGAGAATAGGTTTAGTTTATGGTTATAAGTATAGGTTTAAGTTATAGGTTAAGGTTTAGGTTTAAGCTATAGGTTTAAGTTATAGATTATGATTTAGGTTTAGGAAATCGGGTTCAGGTTCGGGATTAGGTTTAGGTTTGGGTTATAGGTATAGGTTTTGGGATTTGAGATTAGATTTAGGTTAAGGTTATAGGTTTAAGTTTAGGTTATAGGTTAAGGTTTAGGTTTAGGAAATCGGGTTCGGGTTCAAGATCAGCTTTAGGTTTGGGTTATAGGTATAGGTTTTAGGATTTGAGAGTAGGTTTAGGTTAAGGTTATAAGTATAGGTTTAGGTTATAGGTTAAGGTTTAGGTTGTAGGTATAGGTTTAAGTTATAAGTTAAGGTTGGGGTTTAGGAAATCGGGTTCGGGTTCAGGATCTGCTTTATGTTTGGGTTATATGTATAGGTTTTGCGATTTGAGAATAGGTTTAAGTTAAGGTTATAAGTTTAGGTTATAGGTTAAGGTTTAGGTTTAGGCTGTAGGTATAGGTTAAGATATAGGTTTAGGAAATCGGGTTCGATTTTGGGATCGGGTTTAGGTTTGGGTTATAGGTATAGGTTTTAGGACTTGCGAATAGGTTTAGGTTAAGGTTATAAGTCTAGGTTTAGGTTATAGGTTAAGGTTTAAGTTTAGGCTATAAGAATAGGTTTAGGTTATAGGTTAAGGTTTAGGAAATCGGGTTCGGGTTCGGGATCGGGTTTAGGTTTGGGTTATCAGTATAGGTTTTGGGATTTAAGAATAGATTTAGGTTAAGGTTATAGTTATAGGTTTTGGGATTTGAGAATCGGTTTAGGTTATAGGTTAAGGTTTAGGTTTATGAAATCGGGTTCGGATTCGGGATCGTCTTTAGGTTTGGGTTATAGGTATAAGTTTTGGGATTTAAGAATAGGTATAGGTTAAGGTTATAAGTATAGGTTTAGGTTATAAGCTAAGGTTTAGGTTTAGGCTATAGGTTTAGGTTATAGGTTAAGGTTTAGGTTTAGGAAATCATGTTCGGGTTTGGGATCGGCTTTAATTTTAGGTTATAGGTATAGGTTTTGGGATTTGAGAATAGGTTTTGTTTAAGGTTATAAGTATAGGTTTAGGTTTAGGCTATAGGTTTAGGTTATAAGTTAAGGTTTAGGTTTAGGTTATAGGTTTAGGTTATAGGTTAAGGTTTAGGTTTAGGAAATCAGGTTCGAGTTCGGGATCAGGTTTAGGTTTGGGTTATAGGTATAGGTTTTGGGATTTGAGAATAGGTTTAGGTTAAACTTATAGGTATAGGTTTAGGTTATAGTTAAGGTTTAAGTTTAGGAAATCGGGTTCGGGTTCGGGATTGGCTTTAGGTTTGGGTTATAGGAATAGGTTTTGTGATTTGAGAGTAGGTTTAAGTTAAGGTTATAAGTATAGGTTTAGGTTGTAGGTGAAGGTTTAGGTTTAGGCTATAGGTATAGGTTTAGGTTATAGGTTAAGGTTTAGGTTTAGGAAATCAGGTTCGAGTTCGAGATCGGGTTTAGGTTTCGGTTATAGGTATAAGTTTAGGGTTTAGGCTATAGGTATAGGTTTAGGTTATAGGTTAAGGTTTAGGTTTAGGAAATCGGGTTCAGGTTCGGGATCGGGTTTAGGTTTCGGTTATAGGTATAGGTTTTGGGATTTGAGAATAGGTTTAGGTTAAGGTTATAGGTATAGGTTTAGGTTATAGGTTAAGGTTTGGTTTAGGAAATCGGGTTCGGGTTCGGGATCACCTTTAGGTTTGGGTTATAGGTATAGGTTTTGGAATTTGAGAATAGGTTTAGGTTAAGGTTATAAGTATAGGTTTAGGTTATAGGTTAAGGTTTAGGTTTAGGGTATAGGTTTAGGTTTAGGAAATCGAGTTTGGGTTCAGGATCGGCTTTAGGTTTGGGTTATAGGTATAAGTTTTGGGATTTGAGAATAGGTTTAGTTTAAGGTTATAAGTATAGGTTTAGGTTATAGGTTACGGTTTAGGTTTAGGCTATAGGTTTAGGTTATAGGTTAAGTTTTAGGTTTAGGAAATCAGGTTCGAGTTCGGGATCAGGTTTAGGTTTGGGTTATAGGTATAGGTTTTGGGATTTGAGAATAGGTTTAGGTTAAGCTTATAGGTATAGGTTTAGGTTATAGGTTAAGGTTTAGGTTTAGAAAATTGGGTTCTGGTTCGCGATCGGATTTAGGTTTGGGTCATAAGTATAGGTTTTGGGATTTGAGAATAGGTTTAGGTTAAGGTTATAAGTTTAGGTTTAGGTTATAGGTTAAGGTTTAGGTTTAAGCTATAGGTATTGGTTTAAGTTATAGGTTAAGGTTTATGTTTAGGAAATCGGGTTCGAGTTCAGGATCGGGTTTAGGTTTGGGTTATAAGTATAGGTTTTGGGATTTAAGAATAGGTTTAGGTTAAGGTTATAAGTATAGGTTTAGGTTATAGGTTAAGGTTTAGGTTTAGGAAATTAGGTTCGAGTTTGGGATCGGGTTTAGGTTTAGGTTACAGGTATAGGTTATAGGTTAAGTATAGGTTATAAGTTTAGGTTTAGGTTATAGGTTAATGTTTTGGGATTTGAGAATATGTTTAGTTTAAGGTTATAAGTATGGGTTATAGATTATAGGTTTAGGTTTAGGAAATCGGGTTTTGGTTCGGGATCGGGTTTAGGTTTAGGTTAAGGTTATATGTTTAGGTTAAGTTTATATATTTTAGGTTTAGGGTGTAATTTAGGTTAAGGGTGTGGTCCCTGTAAATACAAATATAAACAAGACATAAACACGACCTATCTAAATGGCCAGGCCCTTATAATGCTGTCCATAGGAAATGGACAGCTTCATCATGGTCATAACAGTGATTTTCACCTTCCAGGGAACCTGCTCATCCGGATAGCTCCGACGCACATCCGGGTCTGCTGCATTAATTTTGAACAAATACATAAACACGGTCTGTCCAAATGCCCAGGCCCTTTCAATGCTGTTCATAGGAAATGGACAGCTTCATCATGGTCATAATAGCGGTTCCCACCTTCCAGAGACCCCTACTCATCCGGATAGCTCTGACGCACATCCGGGTCTGCTCCATTAATTTCGAGCAAATACATATGTTGTCCATAGGAAATGGACAACTTCATCATGGTCATAACAATGGTTCTCACCTTCCAATGTTGTCCATAGCCTGTAAGTGCACCGATTATAATTCATTCGCATAGAAAAAAGAAAAATAAGCAGCTTTTCTACATACACACCACCATAGGACCAAAAGTGGAAAGGGGATTTACAAGCAGTTAATATCTAGAGCATGTGGTGCTAGACGGGGGATTTGCAAACAGCTGATGACAGTAGCATGGTGACAATGCCTAAAGAAACCGTAAAACATGAAATGCATAAATGTACTTCCATTGGACCAAAAGTTAAAAGGAGATTGGCAAATGGTTGATGCCTAGAGCATGTAGTCCCAAACAAGCCCACTAAGCATAATTATGCACAAATGTAACGCAATTGGAGCAAAAGTGGAACCAACGTGCTCAAATACTTGGTTATAGGAAATAATATGAAGCTAACTGACAAATGTTTACCACACAACTCACGTGTTAACACAATCATACCTAACATTGCAGTTTAGCTTGATTATTGCACAATATCAGGGAAGCAAATTCGAAACAATTAATGTCTTATATATAAAAAATAACAATTAAGCCACTATCATACAAAATGTTAGACAAATTCATAAGGCACAACTGCAGGGAATTCTTTTTTTTTTTTAACGGTGACTGCATAGCCAAAATTGATGGCAAGGTTACCAAAAAAATAAATAATGTGCAATCTCTATAATCTTGCAGTTATGCCTTTCATGAATTAATGAAATTTTAAGTTACCAAAGAACGTTTAAAAACCACCAAACTGTGACTACTTTCTTTTTACTAATAAAACTTCACTTTGTTTTAATGAATAAGTGGTTTATTTCACAAAAAAAAAAAAAAAAAAAGTTCACTGATAAGGGCAAAGAAATCAACTAAAGGGGCAAGGCAAAATAAACAAGTCAAGTTGAGATCTGGCTCTTTCATCAAAATGTAAAGTCGACTGATCCATGCAGCGAGATAATAACCAATAGTGTGAATTGAAAGAAGGGACCTAGGTGAGAAATTGAATAAAATTAAAGAAGAGAGTTAACAGAGAGAAAACCTCAAGACAAATAAGATACATGGAGCAAAGAGTTAATAGAGAGCCACTTCCACCATCTTTCACTCTCAGCATTTTCAATACCACAAAATAAAAGGCGGTTGCTAGAAATACTGTCAACAGGTAAAAAATGCCATCTAGTTGACAACTAGGCAGTTTCTTCCTAGATTCTCTCCATATTCTCATGTGATTAGATTCAACGGCCACTCCAATCACCAACAAGACCTCAGCAACTCCAAAAAAAACTCTGCAATTGCACCAAAACACTTATGTTGTGTTTGGATGCACAATTGATTTGAAATTTGAACATTCAGTTTCATTTAAGAGGAACAGACAGATAAACAGTGTTTCCAAGCATTCACAATGAACAACTATACCTAAAATTGCACTTCAGGTTTTTTTTTTCTCTTCTTTTTCAAGTCCAACTTAGAAGTAATGTCATTGCATGTTGGTGCAAGATTCTCAATATGAATGATAAGGAAATTTCAGTTTCCATATTTCTACACTATCAGTCTCTAAATTGCAATTCAATTTGATAGTGCATCCAAACGCATCCTTTGACATCATTATTAGTATTAGTAATGAGAAGATAAAGAGAATGATTCCCTAGAACAGGACTTCGCACATGCCAATGTTTCAAGTCTTTTCAATCCTGGCTGTTCATCATCTTGACGTCCCCACCGAGTATGTGTGACTGCCCTAAAATAGGACTAATCAGGTCATCAAGTGGGTCACAAGAATATGAAAAAATTGGGAAGTTAAAATTGTGTGTGCATGTGTGTGTAAAATAAAGGTGGGTCACCGACTCAACATCCACCGACTCAAAGGAAAAATATCACCGAATTGGCAGGCTTTCTTGTCGCTTCAATTAGTCCCCATGAAATTTTGCATGATATCAACATGCCGATATAGATTATATTTTCTTCCCTTTTTTTCCTCTTTGGTTTCCTTCTTTTCAAAAATGTTATATGGAGATGAATTAAAAGTGGCTAGAAGACCCTAACAACAAATCAAACATGTCATCTAGAGTTAGAAGAGTCATACCGCCAAGAATCAACTCAACATTTGGTCTACCACTTTCTGATGCCACCTCCCAGGCTTCACAGACCTTCAAAATACACACATTCACACTCAAATGTGCACACACACAAATTATAGAAAGAAAAGTAAAGGAATGGTGAGCAATCTGCTTTGCTCCAACTATAAGTTGTGGCAACTCATCCACTGTACATGTGGCACACAAGCACCCAACCAGGCCCATCAAAATTGTGAAATGGAAGGTTAGAAAAGATTATGGTCTCCGGTCCAAATTTGGTTGGCAAGATTTAGACAGTTTAAGTGTTCTGGGAGACCCAACTGTCCTGACATTCACTCCAATACCAGAACATCCACTGTAAGTACGTTTGACTGATGCGAGCTTATAATTCTTTGTGAATTAATGATTTATATTATGCACTAGGCAACCTTTATAACTAGGAATTATTTCAATGTTTATGAAATCATTGATACTGTCTTTCTTCTTGCCGAGCCACAAAACTAGCCATTCTAATTGTAAAACCCGTATCCTAATTCGTACTGTTCCTTAGACTTTCGCGGTCATTCCGATCGATTTTCGGCGACTCGTGATCTGTAACTGGCGTTGCGCGAAATCCTGAAACGGATTCTGTCGGTCTGAGTTAGTTCGACATGAGACTTGTACCAGTGTGACCACGCTGTCGCCGTGGTTCCGATGCCGCGTCTCACGCGCCGAGGCAATACCCAGGCCAGGAGATGTGGGCCCGCGTTCAGTTCGAGAAAACACCACGTGTTGCGGATTACGAGGAAATCTCTACGAGATATCCCATCAATCAATTAATCAATCACTCATGCCAAGTACAAGTCAAGTCACTCCATACCCAAGTACAACTAACCCATGTCATGCCCATACCTTTCTCTTACACAAGCAACCCAAAGTCCACTCGCACATCACTTCATCCATCACCAAACCCATCACACATCACTCCATCACCCTTTTTCACCCATCACTCCCCTCTCTCTCTCATTCATTCTCAAAAAAAAATCTCTCCAAGTAAAAATTTCACACGTCCAAGCATTCCCAAGCTTTTCCAAAGGCCAAGTGTGGCCCACCCTCTCATCTCTCATCCACCGTCCAAGGCGAAGGCAAGGAGCATTGGAGGCCAAGGGAGCAAGGAGGAGGCTTATAGGTGGGTGATCCACCGTTAAATTCTTTTTAGGGACCACTTATTGGTGGGACCCATTTTTTTTATGTATGATTTGTATTATGTGGGGCCCATAGTGGCGGGGCCCCACCATCACCGTCTATTGTTCTCTCTCTCTCTCTCTCTCTCTCTCTCTCTCTCTCTCTTTCTCTCTCCTTATCCTTTTCCTAAAATGAAGTGGGCCCCACCAATTCATGATAAATCTACTCCATTCATCAAATGGTGTGGCCCACCACACTTTAGGTGATATGATACGTATATATATATACATATATATTATATTATATTAACATTACACACACATATATATATATATATATATATATATATATATATGTATATGGTGGGCCATGTATATGTGGGACCCACCATGATGATATATTTATCCATGCCGTCTAGCGTCCCTGGACACTGGACGGGTGTGTTGGCCATCATGGAATATGTGTACAGGCGGCATGGGCGTGTACTGACAAGAAAGAAAAAAGAAAAGAAAAGAAAAAGGGGTTGCTTTGGGGTGGACCTTGCATGCAGGCCCCACTTTGATGTATGTATGCAATCCACGCTCCATTCCATTTTTCATATCATTTTAGGCGTTGAGTCGAAAAATGAGACCGATCCAATCATCTGGCGGGCCGTGGTATTAAGAATGGTAGTATTTTCCATTGAAAACTTGAAAGAATGATTTCTGGGGTCCACCAGAAGCTTGGACCCACCTGAAACTTGGTTTGGACCCTTAATTTTGTGAGACACATGCAATGGACGGGGTAGATCTGTTTAATGTGGGTCCCACCTAGGAAAACAAAAATAAAGAAAATCCATGCATGCATTTGCCTACTTGACGTCTAGAGAAAGAAAGGAAAAGAAGGGAAATGGTGGGCCACTCTTGCAAGCCCCAACTTAATGCATGTATTTAATCCAAGCCTTCCACCATCTTCCTCAGATTAATTTAGGCGTTGAGCCAAAATTTGGGACCAATCCGGAACTCAGGTGGGCCATACCATCTAAAATCATGTGAAGACATGCCTGAAACATACAAAAGCATTTGGTGGGGCCTATCTAAAATTTGGACGTGGTTGAAACTTGGTTTGGACGCCTAATTTTGTGGAACACATGCAATGGATGGGGTAGATCTGGTTAATGTGGGTCCCACCTAGGATAAAAAAATAATTTTCTTTTTGGCATGACTTTGTGCCATGACGTCCAGAGACGTCCACGTTAAAAAAGGGTGGCCGCATTGGCCCACTTGTAGACTCCACTATGATGTATGTTTTACATCTATACCGTTCATTTAATAGGTCCCCTTAAATGGTGCGTTGACTCCAAAAAAAATCATCCACAAACTGAACTCAGGTGGGCCATACCATCCAAATCATGTGAAGACATGCCTAAATCATATAAAAACACTTGGTGGGGCCTACCTGAATTTTTAATGTGGCTGAAATTTGGTGTGAACCCTCAAACAGGTGGGACACACGTAATGGACGGGTTGGATTGCAAATAAACACTTTAGTGGGTCCTACATGGGACCCACTGTGGTATGTGTGGCTTACCACACCGTTAAAACAGTGGGTGGTGACACCCACTGTGATGCAAGTGTTTCACTCACGCCGTCCGTCCACGGCAGTGGACGGTGGCCCCCACTCAGATGTATGTATTGTGTCCACGCCGTCCATCACGTGGGCCCCTGGCCACGTGACGTTATGAACAGGTTTGGATGGCAATAAACATTACAGTGGACCCTAGGCCATGTGATTCTATGAACAGTTTGGATGCAAATAAATAGTACAGTGGACCCAGGTTGGGTGGAAAATACGCATTTCAGTGGGCCCAGGATTGGATGGAAAATAAATGTCATAGTGGGCCCACATGGGAATCTACCATGATGCATGAGTTTCATCCAAACCGTCTAACCATTTTGAGATCATTTTAAGGCCAATGTTGAGGCCCACTTTGTTATATATGGGCCCATGTGTGTAGGCCCATTTGATGTATTTGTGGCCTAATGTTAAGGCCCACTTTGGTATATATAAGGCCTATGTGATTAGGCCCATTTGATGCACATAAAGCTTATGTGATTGGGCTCATTTTAATGCATTTTAGGGCCCATGGTGATGGCCCATTGCAAAGTACCTAAGGTCCATTGGTGAGACCCATTGAGGTGGCCCACTTGATGAATATAAGGCCCATGAGATACGACCCATTTAATGTATTTGAGGCCCAATGGGATGTACCTAAGGTACATTGCAATGTGTGATTCCTCCATGATTTATTTAATGATATTTAAGGCGAACCGAGCCTTGGGAGCAATGATGGTTTGACGTCCACATTGTAAGGTTAATGTTGGTTAAATGTCCGCATTGTCACTCTCCCTAGGGTCTACTGATAGGCCTAACTCTTTGTGTATGAGGCCCATGTGCAGGGCCCACCTGTGACGTATATTAGGCTCAGGTGTAGGGCCCACCCATTAAGTATTGGGGCCTGTGGATTGTGATGTATCTTCGGCCCAGATGGCAAGACCTGATGTTATGTATGAGAGACCTAAGGGATGTGGTCCATTACGATGTGTTCGGGGCCTATGGATATGGTCCATTATACTGTACATGCGGCCTATATATGGAGACCATTATAATGTTACATATGGCCTTATGTGAGGACTAATGTGGTACATGTCAGGCTTAGGTGATAAGGTCCACTTTGATATACTTGTGGCCCATTAGTGCGCCCCATTGATGCGACTCACTTAATGTGTAAGAAGCCCATTAGTGCGGCTCGTTGATGCAGCTCACCTGTTGTGTACATGTAACCCTTGAGTAAGGCCCATTGTGTTGTATATTAGGCCCTTGTGTGAGGCCGTGGGCCCATTATATGTTTGGATCTGTGAGGGTCACTTCTCGGGGCAATGTTGGTTAGATGTCCACATTGTCGAGGTCGATTGTTGATGCCGGATATTGATACCAATTATGAGTATGTGACTGTATAGCATCATGATCCATGCCCATACGCATCATCTGTATGTATGTTATGAGATATGATTGACCATTGCATATGTCATAGTGCTGGTTGTTACGAGACTCCCTGATAGGCGGAGATTGTCTCAGATGAGCGCACGGTTTGCGTAGGATTGATGCATGATTGGATTGTATGACTCATGCATCTTGCATTGTGTGCTGTGATTACTGTATGCCCTAGCGACATCAGGGTCGTAGCCTCCACAGGCATATCGTGGATGGCCAGATGGGACACCAGAAATCTGTTCTACATGGGGTGCTATAGATATCCCTGGGTGAAAGTCCCTAAACCCTCTTGGTTCCAGAGGATGCTCCAACGTCTAGACCGAGTGGGTAGATGGGCACCGAGTGCCGATTACCAGATGGCTGCGCTCTCCACTGTGTCGCGGTCGGTTGGAAGGGGGTGTAGCCTTACCTGCCCGAGAGGAGGGGGCAATGCTAGGCTGAGTCTGACCAGCTCGAGGAATGGGTCCGCTATTGACGAGCCGGGCCCGATATTGGCAGGCGGATAGTGAGGTCTCTTCCACTCATCTTGTTGAACGCGATGGGGCGGCAATTTGGTATGGAGTGTAATAGACCCCGGTGATTTTCCAGAGAGAAACCGTACTAATATGTGGACTTATTGAGTAGGAATTGCATGTTCATTCATTCATTCGTTCATTCACTATCCACTCGGGCTGGTGGTGCGCAATTAATTATTGTGTACCTTCGTTATGACAAGAATTTCGGTTGGGCGCGCGACTAACCTGAGATCAGGAGTCTACCATATTGAGTTTGACTATCCAAATTTAGGTATGGGACTGGTTTGGATAGAAGTCCTTGTGGTGGACCCTGTAGCCTGCGATACTACGTACTATCATCCTGACTTCACACTCCAGCATGGTCATTTCATTCGCATCGCATATTGCATTACATCCGCAGGCATATGGCATTTTAGGTTGCTATATTTCTGTACTTATATGGCCTAGACAGACTTAACAGGCTTTGTATATTGCATTACATCCTCGGCATATGATATTTGAGTCTTTATGACTCCTTAGTACATATCTGTTTTATATTACGTTTCTGATAATTGACTGACTTATGAACTTGTCCATACTTTCGCTTACTCTGTCATTGTATGATTTATGCTCTTGTCAGTATTTCAAGTTATTCTGATAATATACGATTTATGAATTACCAGTAATTTCGGTATTGTATGATAATGGTATTGTATTGAACATTTGATACTTACCTTATGCACACACTTACACCACCCTCTAAGCTTTCTATAAGCTTATGCATGATAGATGCGTGCAGGTGATGTTAGGTTGCAGCAGTGTTGAGCTTGGAGCGTGCAGTGGTCTTCTGGAGCTTGATTTTTCTTTATTTATGTATTCCCTTTTAGCATTGTACTCAAATGATTATATTAATGGATATGTGATGATGATGTTTCCTTTATAATTTGGGTAAACTTGTGGTTATGCTTATTACAAGATAAGTGTACGTTCAAAAAATCCTCCTTGTAGGATCCCAGGATCGGAATCTGGCGTATGTTGCACTGGGAGCCGAGAATGGGGTACTATGGAGGCTGTCGGCACCGGATTCGGCGATCGAGATTCTTGTGAATCTGGTTTCTCGGTTTGAAGCGTGACACTAATCCCAAAGTACTTGGTAATGACAGGTAAGAATTTCTATAATTTTCTTAAATATGCAGAAATCAGAAGCATTCAGGTATATTATTAGTACTAGTTCCTTCATGAGCAGAAAACTTACAGTGAGGCTTTTGTCCATTTCTATGAACATTACTTGCATCTTTCCATAGATTTCCGAGTTTGCTGTCTTGCTGTTATAAGTGTAGTTTAGGTTTAGGTTATAGGTTATAACATTAGGTTATAGGTTTGGTTTTAGGATATGGTTTAGGTTCATAGGTTTTGGGATTTGAGAATAGGTTTAGGTTATAAGTATAGGTTTAGGTTAGGTTGTAGGTTAGAGTTTAGGGAATTGAGTTTAGGTTATAAGTTTAGGTTATAGGTTATAGGTTTTTTTGTTAAGGTTTAGGTTATAGTTATAGGTTTTGGGATTTGAGAATAGGTTTAGGTTATAAGAATCAGTTTAGGTTAGCTTATAGGTTAAGGTTTAGGGAATTGAGTTTAAGATAGTCCATGTGAATGAGCACAAGTATGCACCTACATATGAATTTTGAAAAGTTATTGCATATCACAAAATAATAATAATAAAAATAAAAAAATAATAAATCCTTACGTTTGGATATTCAACAAAATGGGTTAGAATGAATTCATTTTCCTAATTCATGGGAACCTTGTGTTTGGATATTCGACAAAATTGAATTGTAATAGTTCAATTCAGTTCAATAAACTCAGATTTCTGAGGAGTTAATGGTTCTAAATCCATCGTTTTCTGGAAAAGGTCCATTTCCTAGACGTCAAATTCAAGGGGGAAAGTAAGATGGTTAATATTACTTTTCACAGTGTAAAGTTTTAGTTATGTCTCTTCTTTACCTTCCATTTTCTTCTTAACAAGAAAATCCATATTTACTAATATTCCCATTTTTCTTTTTTTCAAAAGAATGAGTTCGAACTCCGAAAGCGTCGGCTCCAGCACTCGTACTTTCAGCCCAAACCCTAACCAAGGACTCCAAAATTACCAAGTACTCATAAACATTCATTGCATGTGTTCTCTCATCCTCAGTCACACCACTAAATCATACACAACTCTATAAAATATCATGAATTCCCAACCGCACCCCTGTCCAGACACCGTAAATCATGTGCAATTCCCATCCCTATTACTTCAATTGCAAGAATGTTGGTTCTAAAATACATACCATATAAAGTACTTATTAACAGCGTTGAGGGCAACTGATTAATTTCTCATCCATATTGCCTCGTCTTTAGTCATAACTGGCTCAGAAATTTTGTTAAGAAAGAGTCTACACAAAGTTACAAACAGATACAATTGATAAATATTATAATAATGTGTCTATCATGTACAACTGAATATATAACACACTCCATGACATTGTAGTTGACTCAAAAGGGTAGATTTAAAAATTAAAAAAACAAAACAAAAAAAAAAACAAAACAAAACAATGCTAAATCTCCATTATTCCAAAAAGGATCCACAAAATGATGCTCGAAAACCCCTCTAAAACCCTAATTCAACAATGTAACCATAGAATCTACCATTTCAATTAGAAAAGCCACTTCTATCTATAAAAGAAGTACAATTAACTAAATGTTCTTAAAATACATAAATAAAAGATATATATATATTTTTTTAAAAAAAAGCCCCTCAAAAAATCTATGACCAGGAATTATTCTATACATCAAGAAGCACTCTAAGAAATGCAAGGGAATTAATAAAAAATGCCATTATAAAATCACTAACAAATCCTCTAAAACCCAAAAATTCTAATAAAAATTATAAAAACCCACATAAAAAAACTTATCCACCATCAAATTAACACCTGAATTCAAACCAAAACCTAAGAACCATCACTTGATTCTCTCTTACTCATGCAAATACTTTCAGTTACACTGAAAAGAAAAAGTAAAAGAAAAAGAAATCCGGACAAGCAATTTAAGAAAAAAAATCTAAGAAATTGCAAAAAATTCAAAACACATTAAAAATTCAGCCTAGTTAGTTGATTTGAAGGAAAAAAGAAGAAGAAGATGAAATAGAAGAAAAAGACAGAAGTTACTTGGATGGTCATGGATGTCCCTCTGTGTGAAAGCAAAAGAACATGAATGTCACTTCCTGTCCACGAACGTTGATTTTGTACAAATGTTATATGTTAGTTATGTGACATGATGCATGGGTACAGGTCCCAAAATGTGACATGAATGTTACACGATACACAGATACAGATCCGCAAATGTGAAATGATGCATAGGTACAGGTCTCAAGTATGATATGTTTGTATATGCACCTTGACTCTAAATGTGACATGATGCATAGGTACAGGTCCCAAAATGTCCAAAGTTTATGTTGATGTCCATAGGTGGATGCATGCATTCAACCTCACATCTAACCATTTACCAATGTGTTTGAACAAAATTTTCAGGACAGTGACCCAACATAGTAGCATGCTCATTCAGTTGGAATGGATTCATGAATAAAGATTTGGTCATGGAGATAAAAACTACAAACCTTGCTCTGCTTCTCCATCATTGAGACCAGAATCAGAGTCTTGCTTATCATCATTGGAAACATCAACAACGGAAGCTTCGCTATTGTCCCCACTCTTAACAATTTCTTGTTTAGCATCACTCGAAACAGCAGCTACGGAAGCTTCACTATTGTGAAATGTGCAGAGACCTAGCTATTTCCCTCTTGCATTTTCCATTTTGTTGTAGTGACTTGGATATTTGGCCATGGGGCCAACTATAAATAGGATAGTGAATCCATGTGACACCTTTCAGCTGCTCTCTCAAAACATTTAATTGGCCTCTCCATCCATAAAAATTACATGAACATTTTATATTGGAAACAAAGAGGGGCATGAACACATTGAGTGGATGGAGCTCTTTTTTGTCATATTGGAAACAAAGAGATCTCTTACTAGTACACACAAAAATCATTTCATGTTTTTGTAGAAAAGTTGGAACAGGGTGCAGATGACAGTTCTAAGAAATTTAAAAATGGGGACAGCCAACATACCATGATAACCATCCAAAATGCATGGATTATCAGAGGCCCCCACAACCTTTTACCTTCAAACCTGCACAGCCTACTATTCCTGTGACTACTTTTGTGGATTAAAAATAATCTTGATAACCAAACATTCATGTAAACTATAATCTCTAATGCAAAATTGTTGTTAACAAAAATGAAGTAAACTATAAACCCATTAGCCCGTAACAGTAATTAGATTTTTTAAATATGAAATTACGAAAATTGTTAGAGGTTTTGAGAGAGGATTTCTCTTTCCTTGAGTTTGTGAGGGTTCTTTGGGTGGAAATTGTGCCAAATCCCCTTACCTTATCGGAATTTCATTCTTCTCTCTTCTCTTGGATTGTGCTTGGGTTTTGAAGAGTTTTCGCTGATTCGAAGAGATCAGAATCACATCAAACTTTAATGATTTAGTGGATAAATCAACAAATTTTGTAGAGAGAGTTCTGCTAATAACATGGTTGCATCTGCAAGGTTGGTTTCTCACTCAAAACTTTTCTTATAATGTTTTTATTTATGCTGCAATGGGCTACTTAATTGAATTGCATTTCAATGATTCAGAAAGTGGAAGTGATAAAAGTGTGGCTAACACCACTCAACTCATAATGAGCAACTAGACCCAAAATTCACAACATGGTCATTTCAAGTCCAACTTGAAATGCATGGAATTGAAATGGGTGGATTGGTCCACTCAACGAATTGACATGGTGCCACCTTGATTTTCCTTCTTTTTTCCATATTCAATTGGATTATTACAAATAAGATCAAATGGGCATCCAATTACAGTCATTACAAAGTTAATTTCGCCCGTTAAAAAATGAAAAGGCCGATAGATTAGATCAAATCAGATTGTTTAAAATAGACAAATCCGAATCAGCATAACAAAGTTCACCAAAAAAAAACCAACAACAAAAATCATCTATCACAGTAGTGCATTGTTATGGTGGACCCCACAGAAGCCCTATCACCAATGTACATCTAACATGGAAACATATCAATGGGCACCATCCATTCCATCCAGTGGGGCTTATCATGGATGGGTCACTATACCACAATCACACCAATCAAACAATCATGGCCATCACTTTCTACATTTCTATCCTGCAATATTGGCACAATTTTATTTTTTTTAATCCTCATTTTGAAGGACACTGATTTGATGATTACAATCATCTATGGTTTTTGAAAAGTTCACCATCCACAGCAAGGGCACTTGGTGGCTAGTCCTTAAGTCCACTTCTGCGGGCTCTACCATTTTTTCTTTTATCTTTTTTAGGTTGTGGTTTACACCATCTAGGCGCGTCTCTTCTTCCTTTGAAAAAAAATTTCAGTAACCTTTCCAAAAAAAAATCATGTCTCTAATCCACCCATACAGGTGGCTATATTTGTCCATTAGCTAAAATACTTGTCCTCTTTTGCACAAAACACTGAATGAGAAATTTATAGCAATCCCACAGCTGAGATCACAACTCTTTAAAACCTCACATCTATAGATAGATGTATGGATAGATAGATAGATAGATAAAGAAACAGAGAGAACCATCGACAATGACAAATATGAATCAAAATCCTTCAAGCCTAAAAAACCAACATTTCAATTGCAATCAAAGGATGAAAAACAATTTCAAAAATGTAAACATAAAATCTTCAGCCAAGAACACTCGTCTTTGCTCTATGTGACAGCCGTACAGATGGGGTCCACCCAAGATGATCATACCGTTCATCTGGATTGGGAAATCTCAGAAAGTCTCCCATGTTGGATTCCGTGCAACCATTGGCTGTAACACCCATTTACAACCAAGGAACCGAAGATTAAATACGTGTTGAGGCATAGTCCATCCCTTTGTGGGGGCCACCAAACGAGCAGTTAGGTTACTATGAGGTGGGTCCCACCAGTACAGCTGCTGGGTCCAACAAAGAATGCCACACCACTCAACCAAGCATCGCACAATACCGCATTTCAAAAGCATATTAGCAATAATAATAACAAATAAACCATTACACAACTCCATTAATTTCCACACCAACAGTAAAACACTAATACAGAAAGGAGGAATTTCAATGTAGAATCTTCCTAATTTTACAAAGATAAACATCGAATTTCAGCAATCTCCAAATGCATATTTAGTAATCATTGACGATAAAGAAAGAATGAAGCTACTCACGTGGCTTTCTGCATAGCTTTCATTGCAGCTGCTCCGGTTCTTAGCACATCAATAGTCGCCGTCGTAGCTTTTGTAGGGAGGAGAATGAGAGAGATGGAGTAGAGATCGGGAGGGAGAGAGAGGATTAGGGAACGGAGAGATCAGGGAACAGAGAGAGAGAGAGAGAGAGAGAGAGAGGAATAACCCCCTTTTTGGGCGCGACTCTGTTTTGAGCGCGCACCCAAATTTGGGAGACGGATTGGCTACTGGTGGTGGGTACATTTGTGGGCCCCACCATGATGTATGTGTTTCATCCATTCCATTCATCTATTTTTAGAGATCATTTTAGGGTTTTATACAAAAAATAATAAGTATATAAATCTCAGGTGGACCACACGATAGGAAATCAATAATGATTGAATATCCACTATTAAAATCCTCCTAAGGCCCACTGTATTGTTTATTTGAAATCCAATATGTTGATTAGGTCATAAAGACCCAGATGGAAACAATAAATATCAGCTTGATCCAAAACTTTTATGACCCCCCCCCCCCAAAAAAAAAAAAAAAAGATTTTTAATGGTCAACGTTCATCCAACAATTTTTCCTATAATGTGGTCCACTTGAGATTTAGATATACCTCATTTTTTCTCTTATATCATAAAATGATCTATACCTCATAAAATCTCACTTGATGCTCGTCTTTAAGCTCATATACCCCACATGTACAAAATTCTAAAATCCCTAATTTGTAAAATCAGAAAAACTCCAATTTGGGGTCCACATTCAAATCTATAAGTCCTAGAATCCCCAAATCCCTAAATGAGGGTCCACATCGAATCAGGACTATCATATTTTCGACTATGATTAGCAGCTAAGGTTCAGCTGGTGGGGCCCACCTTAAAGTTTGATGCATATGAAACTTGGTCTGACTCCTTATCCAAGTGGGACACACATAATGGATGTGTGTCAACCATCAATACCATGCATTTTATGGGCCCCCTTTAAATTATGGGATAGCCCAAAAATCAGCCAGAACTTAGGTGGGCCATACCATCTAAAATCATGTGAAGAAATGCCTATAACATATAAAAGCACTTGGTGGGGCCCACCTGAAATTTTGATGCATATGAAACTTGGTCTGACTCCTCATGGGCTGGATTTGTGAACCACATCTCGATGGGCCCAACAAATGATTATAAATATTTTAATGGAGGGTAACCCCTCTCAACTTTTGCACGTGGTGTGGCCTAAAAAAGTCATGGATTGACTTGATTTTTAAGCCCCAGGCCTACCATGGAACGGTGCATCTGACTAATATGGGGTAGATGTTTGACACCCATCACTGTGGGGCCCACACAGCTTGACCGTACGAGAAGTTTCCATGAGCTTGACCGTACAGAACCTTTTCCCATACATACATACATACATACATACATACACACATACATACATACATACATACATATATATATATATATATATATATATATATATATATATATATATATATATATATATTATATATCCATCATTAAAATCCTCCTAAGGCCCACTGTATTGTTCTTTGACATCCAATATGTTGATTAGGTCATACAGGGCCAGATGAAGGGGAAAAATAAAAATCAGTTTGATCCAAAACTTTTATGGCCCCAAAGCACCAACCACTAGCCATTGGATAGTGTCAGGGGGAGTAGCCAATCCGTTCCCCTTATTTGTGGTGATCTTTGGATATGATTCATTTTTTGGATAATTCTCTACAATTATCTCAAAAAATGGATTAACGGTGTGGGTTGATCCCAAATTTTTGGTAAATCCAAAACTCAAGTGTACCATGCTACGCGAAACAATGTGGAATAATGATTTCCACCGTTGATACCTTCCTTAGGCCCACAATAATGTTTATTTTACATCCAACATGTTCATAATATCAAAAAGATATAAATGAAGAGAAAACACAAACATCAGTTTGATCCAAATCTTTTATAAATGTTATTTTTAATGGTGAACGTTCAGTCCCTACTTTGTAGTCCACTTAAGCTTTGGACCCGCCCCATTTTTTGGTTAATATCTTAAAATGATCTGAGAAAAGTGTTGAACGGTATGGAGAAAGTCAATCCATGACTTAGGTGGGCCAAGAGCTTAAAAATAAAGTCAATCTATGACTTGGGTGGGTCACACCACATAATATAATGGAGGGGTTTCCTTAAAACATTCATAATCATATATTGGGTCTGCCTAAATGTGATTCATATATCCAACCCACTCATTATGTGTGTCCCACTTGGATGAGGGGTCAGACCAATTTTTAGCCACATCCAAAACTCATGTGGGCCCTACCAAGTGCTTTTATATTTTTAGGATGTCTTCACATAGTTTTAGATGGTATGGCCCACTTAAGTTTCATATATAGATGATTCACATGGCCCATTTTACATATCTGGTCCATTCACTCTATTTTACTGATCAATGCCCTCAATTTGACTAGTTACTCGCCTCAATCAGGCTACATATGAGAAAAGATATTGGGCATACAAAGATTGATCAACAATTTCAGTGAAATTTGATTTAAACATCTGAAGTTATTTACTCTTCAATTTGAATTGATTAGATTGTCTAAAAGCAGTTAAATGTTGTTCATAATATCAAAAATATATGAACAATGACTAATGATGTTCACAGCCATCTGAGTTTAGGAATTTAACTCCACATATCAATGATTCGATGTGGACCCTCATTTAGGGATTTGGGCATATAAACATCAAGGTGGAGCCCAGGTAGGTCTCAACGGTATATATTTCTTTCCCCATTTTTCCCTCTTGGGTGGCCCACTTGAGTATTATATCCACTCATTTTGTTTTTTTGTCCTAAAATGAGCTCGCCAAACGGATGAACAGGGTAGATTTACCATAAACATGGCGGTGGGCCCTACCCAGCATCTGTGCACAGTGACTTCCAAGGAAAAGCCTTCCTACGATTTAGATGGATAAGGATAGTAATCCTCGTCTGTTTTAAGATAGTGTAAAACACTTAAGTTTTGAGGGCCCGATATATTTCATATATGAAATCTACTCCGTCTATCATATTATAACCATTAGCTTAAGTGTTCGTACAAAATATAAACTTCAAAAATGATTCAGGTCGGTCACACCAATCTAGTTACGTAGGTAAAAGTAAACTTTTCAATTTTTTTTACCTACAAAATCTAGTTTCGTAGGTAAAAGTATACTTTTCGATTTTTTTGTGTGGTGGAAAATTCAGAATGCCCTTTAGCTACAAATATTTTCGTAGGTAAAGATGGCTTTTACCTATGAAATTAGATTTCGTAGGTAAAAGTAATGAAAAAAATTCAAAACACTCTTTACCTACGAAAATTAGTTTCGTAGGTAAAAGTAAACTTTTCAATTGTTCTTTGGGTGGGAAAATTTAGAGCACCCTTTAACTACGAATATTTTCGTAGGTGAATATACCTTCAATTTTTTGTATTTAGAAAAATTCAAAACACTCTTTACCTACGAAAATTTTTGTAGGTAAAGATGACTTTTAGGTGAAGATGACTTTTACCTACGAAACAATATTCCGTAGGTAAAAGCAAAGTTTTCAATTTTTTATATTTTAAAATTTTCAAAATACCCTTTACCTACAAATATTTTAGTCGGTAAAGATGACTTTTACCTACAAAATTAAATTTCGTTGATAAAAATTTTTGAAAGATTAAAAACACCCGGTAAAGATGACTTTTACCTAGGAAAAAGTAAACTTTTTGATTTTCTTAGATTTTTGAAAAATTCAAAACACCCTTCGTAGGTAAAGATGGCTTTTACCAATGAAATTAGATTTTGTAGGTAAATGTTATGAAAACACCCTTTACCTACGAAAAGTTTCGTAGGTAAAGATGGCTTTTACCTATGAAATTGTAGGTAAATGTAAACTTTTCATTTTTTTTGTATTTTGAAAAATTGAAAACACCCTTTACCTACGCAAAGTTTCGTAGGTAAAGATGACTTTTCTCTACGAAATTAAATGTCGTTGGTAAAAGTAAACTTTTTGATTTTTTTTATTTTTTTAAGAAATTCAAAAAACCCTTTACCTACGAACCTTTTCGTAGGTAAAGATGGCTTTTACCTACGAAATTAGGTAACAGTAAACTTTTCATTTTTTTTATTTAGGAAAATTGGAAACACCCTTTACCTACGAAAAGTTTCGTTGGTAAAGATGACTTTTACTTACGAAATTAAATTTCGTCAATAAAAGTTTTTGAAAAATTTAAAACACCCTTTACCTACGAAAAATTTAAACCCATCAAGATTCTTCTCCTTAATGGAGCCATCTCTGGTCTTTGTTCCACATGATCGAACCATTTCAGTCTGCTCTCTATCATTTTATAACTTGCTGGGACTACCCTGACTCCCTAAGGCTTCTTCTTTCTTTTATTCTTCCTAGTCTTCTGACACATCCACCTCAACAATCCCATCTCTACAACACTCATTCTCTGCTCACCCAATTGCTAGCCAATAAAGCATAGCCGGCTGAATAGCCGTCTCATAAAGTTTCAAGTTGTATCAGCATGCAGTACAGTGATCCTGCTGCACTCTGGAGGCAAATCCATCCAGCTCTAGTTCTATTTGAAACATCCTCATTGAGGTGAGGATATATTTGGGTGCCATAGAAGAAATTTTAAAGATGAAGAGGTGGATGATTTGGTCAGGTTGTTAGCTATGCTCTCTAATTGTCGTCCGTCTTCTGCAAATTCAGATTCTTTGGTGTGGTTAAAAGAAAAATCTGGAAAAATCTCAGTTAAGTCCTATAAGATGGTTGTTGGGGGTCATAATGAGCAACTCGAGTATCATATGGCCCACATTTGGTGTTATGGTGCCCCTACAAAGGTGAGAAGAAACAAGGTTCTCACAATGGACAATCTGTGCCAGCATCATATGATTATTCCAAATGTGTTTATTATGTTTCCAAGATGAGAAATCGGTTGACCATCTCTTTATTCATTGTCCCTTTGCTTCAAAGATTTGGTTTAGGTTATAGGTTATGGTTTTGGTTTTGGTTATAGGTTTTGATTTAGGTTATAGGTTAACGGTTTAGGTTTAGGTTTAGGTTTAGATTATAGGTTTTTGGATTTGAGAATGGGTTCTGGTTTAGGCTATAGGTTTTGGTTTTGGTTTAGGTTATAGGTTGTAGGTTTAGGTTTTGGTTTAGGTTTATATTTTAGGTTATAGGATTTGAAAATGGGTTCAGGTTTAGGTTATATATAGGTTTTGATTTAGGTTTAGGTTATAGGTTTTGGTTTAGGTTATAGGTTATAGGTTTATGTTAACGTTTAGGTTTAGGTTATAAGTTTTTGGATTTGAGAATGGGTTCGGGTTTAGGTTATAGGTTTTGGTTTTGGTTTAGGTTAAGGTTTAGGAATTCATGTTTGGATTCGGGTTTGGGTTCGGGTTTAGGTTATAGGTTTAGGTTTAGGTTATAGGTTTTGGGATTTGAGAATGGGTTCAGGTTTAGGTTATAGGTTTTGGTTTAGGTTTAGGTTTAGGTTATAAGTTTTTGGATTTAAGAATGGGTTATGGTTTAGGTTTAGGAAATCGGGTTCCGGTTCGGGATTGGGTAGATGACACGTGTGGTGGATGAGTCACCAACATTTAAAAAATGGTGTAAATGCACATGTTGGTCTAGCACTTCAATCATATTTTTCAATGTATATGAATGCTTGTGCCAGTAACATAAACGACATTGAAAAGAAAAAAAAACATCGAAATTCAAATTGATGTCATAATCTGACAAACCCAAAAAATAAAAATAAATAAATAAATAAATTGGAATTCCTTTCAGGATCTTAAGACAATCCACTGACATCTCCTTCATTACCTTTAAATCCCATCTAATCCACCCTAATCCCTTCAAAATTTCTTGGGATGTCTTTGGTTCAAGGGATTAAAAGCGATTTAGAAGGTTTAATCCCGGGATTGGCCGGGCATCCCAAACAGACCAGAAATAACAATCCCGGGATATAGCAATCCCATAGATCTTACACCAATCCACTAACGCAACTATCATTACCTTGAAATCTGTGCAATCCACTTTAATACCATCCAATTCCAACCAATCTGGTCGGCCAAACAGGCCCTAATGGTGGGTGTTCAATCACCACAGTTTCCTATGGTGTGATCCACCTGAGATTTAGCCCTAAAATGAGCTGGAAAAAATGAAAGGCCTGCATACACATTATGGTGGAGCCCACAAAGCATTTTTAGGGACCGTTTGGCTGGGTGGATTGAAAGGGATTGAATGGTATTAGGGTGGATGGCCTGGATTTCTAGGTATTGATGGTGTTGTTAGTGGATTGTCTTCAGATACATGGGATCATTATATCCCTAGATTGATATATCCAGTCTGTTTGGCACACCTGGCCAATACCGAGATTAAACCTTCCCATCCCTTCCAATCCCTCAAGCCAGACATGTCTCAGGGATTGGGATCAGATCACCGACTCTGTTTGGCATGCCCAGCCAATCCCAGGATTTAACTTCCAATCCCTTCCAATAACATCCAATCCGACTAGACAAACGGGCCCTTAGATTTCAAAAACAGAGAGAGGGGAAAGCGGATTGAAGGATTGAAAGATTTAAGAAAGAGATAAAGAGGGAGAAAGAAAGAAACTAACCGTACGTGCTCCGTCTTCTTCTCCTTCTTCTTCTTCTTCTCCTTCTTATAGCGAAATGGGTTTTTGAAAACAGAGAGGGGAATGCGGCCTGGAGATAGGGAGAGAGGGTGAGGGAGATCGGGAGATCGAGAGAGGGCAAGGGAAAGAAAGAGATTGAGTGTGAGAGAGAGAGAGAGATGGAGAGATGGGTTCATCAGTGAGCAGGAGAAAATGGCGGATGGAATTTTTTTATTTTTGGAGGGGTTTGGGGTTTTGGAGCGGCACGTGACAGACGACTTCGTGGACATTTTATGGTTTTAGGACCGTGGGGCCCATTATGATGTATTTCATATATCTACTCTGTCCATTAATTTTAAATTATTATTTTAAGTGCTGATAAAAAAATGAGTTAGATCGAATCTGTAAGGAGACCACACAACATATTAACAGTAGAAATTTAATTTATATTATTTCGTATGGTGTGGTCCACTTAGACATTTAATCTACATAATTTTTGGGCTCATGCACTAAATTTGTATATTATTTCGTATGGTGTGGTCCACTTAGACATTTAATCTACATAATTTTTAGGTTCATACACTAAAATTGTATATCAAAATTTTTGGATGGCTTAGATTAAACACATATATTCCAATGGACCTCATGGATCCCCTTAATCACCATCTATATTTAATATGTTTTAGGTGGGGAGGTACGCTTTAGCTACAGAGCACTTAGGCTATAGCTATAGATTAAATCCGCAGCTAAAAGCTTTCAACCTCTATAGTCATTGCTCAATTTTTTGGTAGTGATCACTACCAGAGACAATCTCCCTCTCGACCATATGGCTTACATAAGCATCAAATCGTAATGGATAGTTGTGAAGAGTAGATGAGATAAACCTGTTATAGGATGGGAAAAATTATAAGTGGATGGATCTTTGAGGGGAAATCCTTGTAATAGGGTAGAGCGAGGAATTTGTAGGCACCTTAGCGACACGATGATCTTTTCATTTCATAAGCATTATGGGCTAAATAAGAACATTGTAGCAGAAGCACAATCTATATTAGATGGTGTGGAGCTATCCAGATTAAAAGAAATTCTAAAATTTATGGGGGTTAGGGTGTCGATGATGAGTATGAAATTACGGTAAGGACCGCTTTAGTTGAAGTGGAAATAGGTCATGAATAGGACTTTACAGACTTTTCTTGACAATTTAAAATCCTATTAACCCTACTCTTAATTTATCATATAATTATCAAGATAAACTTATTTTTAACTATAATAGCTTCCAAGCCCAATAAAGGATCTAATCACAAGACTACTCAATATTCAAACAAGATGCAACAATTAGTATATGATGGATAAGCTTTGTGATAATGTGTGTGGGATGTGATTCTAAGCATTTACAAGTAATCAAGTTATCATGTTTACATGTAGTTTCAAAGGTAAACATAATGTAAGATCAAACAAATATCAATCCCAAACATAGTCGTTTATAATGGTTCGGCTATGTGCCTACTCCACTCCCAGCAGATGTACTCATCCCATGAGTGTACCAGATTTTACTAATAAAGGTTTCAAATCAGGTTCACCTCAAACCGTTACAACCTACACAAAGTTGACTCTATGACCTACATAAGGTACCTAAGATGTGCCTACATGCGGCACAAGTTTATGTCCTATACAAGAGTAAAGGTCAACACAAAGCACCTAAGTTTTATGCCCTACACAAGAGCAAAGGATCCATGCTTAGAACCTAGGTTTTATGCCTTACACAAGGGCAAAGGATCCATACTTGGAACCTAGGTTTTATGCCCTACACAAGAGCAAAGGATCCATACTTGGAAAGTAGGTTTTATTCCCTACACAAGAGCAAAGGATCCACACTTGGAACCTAGGTTTAAGACCACACATGTCAAGGGCTACCTAAGTTTATGCCCTACACAAGAGAAAAGGTTTCACACTTAGAACCTAGGTTTTATGCCCTACACAAAAGCAAAGGATCCACACTTGGAACATAGGTTTTATGCACTACACAAGAGCAAAGGATCCACACTTGGAACCTAGGTTTTAGACCACACAGGTCAAGGGCCTACACTAAGGACCTAAGTTTATGCCCTACATAAGATCACGGGTCAACACAAAGTATCCAAATGTGCTCTCCTATCAGAGGCCTCCTATGAAGACATGAAGGGGTGAGAAGCACCTGTGACCCAATCCTACACAAAGGAATGATCAACAAGGTCTCTAGACTCTAATGACTTACAGATAAGTAGATGTGCCCCATTAAGCATGTGATAGAGAGCTCCTCCTTGATGATGAAGATTCTCCAGCTCCCTCGATCTAAAACACTTGATCATGTTCCAATAAAGGTGGCGGGTTAGGTCAAGGTTAAGTTGGAATCCTACTCTAATAAATGTTTTTCTATTTTAGAGATGGAGTGATTCCAAGATTTTGAGTATTGAAGGTAACCCAGCTCAATGATATTCCATTAAGATAGTAGTTAGATGATCCTTAATTGAAGAAATTCATTCCTCAATCCACTTTATTGAATATAAATGATGAGGGTGGATTGAAGGATGAACTTCCATGAGAAAATGAGCTTAGGGTAGGTGATATGCATTACTTTCTCAAAGCTCTCTATTTTTCTCTCTAGCAACCATGAGCAAGCTATCTTTATAGAGACAAAAAGTCTTAACGGTAAAAAAAGATCCCAGAGTTTGACATGGTTCGATCTCATCGAGCCTGATTCAATGTCATTGGACGTATACTTTTGATGCCATAAATCAATGTTCGATGATATGAACTCATTTGAAGCACATACCTGGAACTTTTTGATTGAGGATCAATGTCATCAATCTTGCATCAATGTTATCGAAGTTTGAATTCCGATATCATCGAGAACCAGTTCGATACATCGATCTTACATCAATGTTATCGAAGATTGAATTCCGATATCATCGACAACTGGTTCGATACATCAATCTTTTTCAAGAATATTTTCAAAAAGCTTGCTAGACACTTTTTGACCCAATTCGATGACATCGATCCCATATCAATATCATTGATGTTTAAATTATAATAATTTCAAGACTGTATTGATTCCTTGATCATTTACATATGATTTTCCTTTCTAAGTTTACTGGAATAGTTTTGTCCATATTCGAACTCATCGAGGAGGTATCAATATCATCGTGATTTGAATTTCGATGACATTGATTTGGGTTTTGATTCCTCAAACATTTTAGATGATTTTCTTATGAAGCTTTGCTAGACAATACTTTTTCCCAGTTCGATGTTATTGAGACCTTATTGATGACAACGGGATTTAAATTTCGATGACATCGATTTCCTTTCGATTCCTCGAGCAATATCAGAATATTTTTCAAGACTTTGCTGGATAAATCTTAGAGTCTATCGATATCATCGACTGACCTTCGATATCATCGATTACAGATGGTCGATATCATCGAATGTATGTTCGATCTATCGAACATTTTTTCCAAGATACTTTGTGGTTGATGGACATAAATCAGCCTAATTCAATGTCATCAAGTATAGTTCGATGTCATTAAACAAGAGTGTTGGATGACATTAACACGAACTTGATATCATCGAACTTACCTAGAAAACTTAGAAAATTTTCCTATTTGAAACTAAGTTTTCAGACTTTTTCATCATATGTTGTTCTAAGTCTTTTAAGACTTTTGTTTACCTAGGTGTTTTGGGATTTGAAATGTGAGGCTGATTTACCTATGACATGCTAAGAACACACATCTGGTTGAAGCAATTACTTGATAAATCTTCATATGAGGCTCACCTAACTCACCGACTCAACTTACACACTAATTGACAAACCAAGGTACTTTCAGAGTAGGTATGCTGGTTTGGGTGTCGGCAGTTTCACAAACCAATGTTGTCGTTTAAGCTAGGGTTGCCAACGAGTTTGGCAGTAATGATAAGAACCTGATGTAGGGATGAACGTGATGAGGTCAATCATCATCTTCTTCAAGGATAACTACTCCAAATCCACAGAGCTTCTCCTGGACTCCTCGTAGAGACTTCTCGAATCCGCGAGGAAAGAAAGCAAGAAAATAGAAATAAATTTGATTTAATTGATTAATGAAATAAATGAGTTCATAACCCTTTAAATAGGGGTAGTAAGCAATGTGAGAGAAATCAGAAGCAAACTATAACTAAAACTCTTAGAATTCACAACTTACTATTTATAGACAGTCGTGATGTCCACTAGTGTGCAAGGTTTTCGGCCAAAATTAGTAAGTGTCCTATTTGGCTTCACCAAGTTGTTCTCTTAATTATTCTAATCCCTTTTCATATTGGACACAACTCCTAAAGCCCAACGGATGAAGATTTATAGTCAAACTAAAACTTACTATTTATAGTAAAATGGAATTAAAATAAGGAAACGACTGTCAATCTGGGGGTATTTCACAAATTTTGCTTGTATAACCCGACATAGCAGGGTTGGTTGGGTAAAGTAGCTCGTTCTACCCCAAAATCATATATTTTACGCCCCGATAACTCATTCCGAATTATGAGATACGCCTGATCTAAGGTTTGATGGTCTGGATCACTTCTGTTGTCGACCGGGCCTTTTTTGATCCATCTTAGCCATGAAACTATCCGCGACCCACTCTACATCAGTCCCCTCCACTTCAAAACAACTCGTTCACAAGTTCTCGTCCTTCTCTGGTTCATGATACTCGGTCAAGTCTGCGACGTTGAAAGTCCATGAGATCGCCATGTCATCGAGAAGATCAATAACATAAGCATTATCATTGATCTTTCGAATGATTGGTATGGGTCCAATCTTCTTATTCTTCAACTTGTTATATGTCCTGGTCAAAAATCTCTCTTTGCGTAGATGAACCATAACGAGGTCTCCCACCTCGAACACTTTTTGTTGCCGATGCTTGTTTGCTTATTCCTTATATTTTTCGTTCGAGGCATGTAGCTTGGTCTTCACTTCCACATGGATGCCCATGATCCTATCTGTCACATGTTCTACTGCAATGCTCATGCATGGTAGCTTGGGCAGAGGAACTAAGTCAAGTGTGTAGAAAGGCACTCTTCCGTAGATAATATGGAACGGTGATTTCCCTATCGAGCAGTTCACCATGTTATTGAATGCAAACTATGATTGAGATAAGGTCAAATCCCACTACTTCAGTTTTTCTCCTAAAATACAGCGAATGATGTTTCCTAATGTGCGATTCATAACCTCGGTTTGCCCATCAATTTGTGGATGGTAGACTGTCACGCCCCAAACTTGGAAACAGGGCTCACAAAATTCTCGATCGCCGAATCCGGCGCCGACAGCTTCCGTAGAACCCCATTCTCGGCTCCTAGTGCCCATTCACCATGTTCCGATCCTGGGATGCTACGAGGAGGATTTTCAACATCAGTTTGATTCGTAATAAGCATAACCAAAGGCATAACCCACAAACAACAACCAAAAACTCCATTACATTTTCACTATGATCAAAAACTTTACAAGTACAATGAGCATAACGGGAAATACAATGAGGATGAACAAAATCTCCAAAGTGATCTGCAAGGTTCTCCTGCCTCAGCGCTGCTGCGATCCAACGTCACCTGCACGTAACGGTCGTGCATAAGCTTATAGAAAGCTTAGAGGGTGATGAAAGTGTGTGCACAAGGTAGTAATATGATCATGCAATATCAGAGTAATGCGGAATATGCAGATGGGTCCATAATATCATGAACCGTACCAAGGCTATGCGATGCAAGATGCAAGTCAAGCATACAATCCTCATCTAAGTCCACATATCAATACAATTCAAATCTGGGATATCATCGGGGTCTAGTATACTCTAAACCAGATTGCCGCCTCATCGCGCGTAATAAGGTAAGTGGAAGAGATCTCACTATCCGTCTGCCAATATATGGGCTCAACTCGTCGATAGCGGACCCATTCCTTGAGCTGGTCAAATGCAGCCTAGTATTGTCCCCTACACTCGGGCGGGTAAGGCCGCACCCCCTTCCAACTGACCATGACACAGTGGAGAGCGCAATCATCTGGTAATCGGCACTCAACACTCATCTATCCACTCGGTCTAGACGTTGGAGCAACCTCTTGGTACCATAAGGGTTTAGGGCCTTTCACCCAGGGATATTTATAGCACCCCATGTAGAATAAAATTTTTGGTATCCAATCCTGCCAACCACGATACGTCTGTGGAGGCTACGGCCCCGATATAGCTAGGGCGAACAACAACCATGTTACACAATGCGAAATGCATGAGTCACACTATCCAATCATGCAGCAAATCCTGCGCGTATTGTGCGCTCATGCAGGGTAACACCGCCTAATCGGGGTCCCATAAACAATGTGTCCGAAGGCATATGCTATGATCAGTCACTTCTCATATCAAGCATACATATGATGCGTATGATCATGAGTCATGGAACTATACAAAACATGTTATAATGAGATGAACTATCCTTACAATGCAGATGGGCCCGGACGACCTATACATAATAAGTACGGGCCTTTCAATGGGCCCTCGGGAGAGTTGTAATGCGGACATTTAACCAACGTTAAACTTGTAATGTGGACGTCAAACCAACATTACTCCCAAGGCGTTACCCGTAGTGAATATCATGAACTAGGTTGGGATCACACATTGCAATGGGCCTCAGGTATATCCCATTGGGCCTTAATTACATTAAATGGGCTATATCATATGGGCCTTCCATTCGTTAAGAGGGCCACATCAAAGGACCGCACCAATGGGCCTTATGTGCATTGCAATGGGTCATAACCCGTGGGCCCTTAGAATGCATCAAGTGAGCCTAATCTCCTGGGTCTTATATGTAACAAATGGGCCACACCAATTGAGCCCCATATGTACATCAAATGGGCCTCAACCGATAGGCCCTAGTACGTCTCAATGGGCCTTAACCCATGGGCCCCTAATACATCAAATGGGCCTCAACCCATGGGCCTTAAAGTACCTCAAATGGCCTAATGACATGGGCCTTACATCCACATCAAAGTGGGGCCCAATGAACTACTACAAATACATAAAAATAGGCCTCAAAGCATACCTAGGTGGGGTCCACTTGGACTATAGATCTAGCTCATTATCCCATACCATAATTAAATCTTACAATTGGTTGGACGGCATGGATACAACACATGCATCATGGTGGGTACCACACAGGGCCCTCCATTATGTATATATGATATATAATATATATATATTATATAGTATAATATATAACATATATAATATAATATATATACACATAATATATCAAGTTTCTTAAGGTGTGGGACCCACATAACTAGATTTCATCGTACAATAGTGGGCCCCACCATCAAAACAGACATACAACATTGTGAAAAACACATACGTCGTGCCTGGGCTATCACCAAAATGGATGGACGGACAGGATGCAACATATGCTTCATGGTGGGTCCCATGTAATTGGACAGCATGGAGAGAGAGAGGGGGCACATGCATCTTGGAGGGCTCCATCGTCCGCTGGACGGTGGATGAAAATAAATACATCATGGTGGGTACCACCGTCCTCCTGGACAGTGGATGGAAAAGATAGATACATCACTGTGGGTCCCATGTGGGGCCCACCACAATGCTTATACGCCATCCAATTCGTTCACAAGGTCACTCAGACCTGGATGAAGGGAAAACACAAATTTCAGATTAATTCAAAACTTCTGCGGGCCCAAAAATGAGTTTCAATGGTAGAGGTGCGATCCCACTGTTTCATGTGGTGTGGGCTACCTGAGTTTTAGATCGGCCTCATTTTTGGAAGAGGCTTGCTTCAGGGGGGAACCCGCCATATGAACGGCGTTGGTAAAACATATACATCATGGTCGGGCCCACGGCACCAGCCGTGGGACGCTGCACGGACGCCCGCTACACGCAGCACGTGCTGCTGCAGTAGCTCGTCAGAGGCAGAGGCCTTGCCTCTTTACTTCTTTTTTTTTTTTAAATTGAGAAAAACCATTTTTGTGTGGTTTTTTGTGTCTGTGGTCCGCATCTAGTAGATCCACCTCGTCCATTGGCGTCTACAGGCCATGACAAGTTCATCAAGTCTAATGTCGAATATTTTTTGCCTGAAGAAAAGTTTAACATGTTTTATAAACGATGAAAACTACTATTTTGAAAAGTATGGCCCGCCCGATCATCGGTTGACCTCATTCTTTGGCTCAACGCCTAAAATGATCCAAGGAATAGGATGGACGGCTTGGGTTGTTCCCATACATCAAGGTGGGGCCTATGCAGGTGGCTCACCCCAAAAGCTTCTTTTTTTTTTTTCTTTTTTTACAGGGACGTCCAGCGTCTCAGACGCTGGACGGTTTGGTCCTTGGTGAAACGTACATTGTGGTGGGCCCTGATTAGGCGGGCCACCACTGATGGATGATGTGGGTACAACATATAAGGTGGGCCCCACTTGAAGAAAGCTTGGATAAAATAAATACTTCAAGGTGGGGTCCATCCAAGTGGGCCAAACAAACACAATATGATCTAAAAGAAAGAAAAGAAGTAGAGAGAGAGATAGAGGGTGGGACACGCTTGTGATGGAGGGCTCCGCCACTATGAGCCCTCCCTTGTAAGAGATCATACAATAAAATGGGTCCCTCTATACATGGAACTAACAAAAATCGGATTCAACGGTAGAGATCCTTTCTCCACTAATATGAACGGTCTAGATGACCTTTAAATGTAATGAAATAAACATCATGATGGGGTCCATGGAGAATGGCCCCATCATGGATGATCATGATGATCAACGTGGTCCATCGGCCACAACTTAGGGTCCCAAGTGAGATCCAAACATTGATCGGTTGGCCTCACTTGGCCCATCTCAAAAATAAGGAAAACTACTATTATCATGCACCCACCGTCCGATCTTCTTACTCCTATGGGTTCCTTAGCACCTTAGCTTCAACTTCAATGGATGAGATGAGGAATGGATGGCGAGGATGGGAGATGATGGGGTAGGAAAGGTGGGCCACACTTGGAGCTTGAAAATGCTTGGAGAGCTCTCATACGTATGGAATTTCTCTCCCTTGAGATTTTGAGTTTGAAAATGAGGGAGAGAGTTGTAAAGGGAGAGAGAGAGTGATGGGTGATGGATGTGGTGAGTGATGGGTGTGTAAGAAATTCTTGAATTTTGTGGCCTTTTGTGTAAGAAAAGCATGGGCTTTGTAAGACCTTTTTTGACTTTTGAGGATTTTTGGTGTAAGAAGGTATGGGCTTGCTTGGGAAGGGTGAAAAAGTGATGTGTACTTGACATGTACTTGAATTGATTGATTGATGGGATTGATGTGACACCTCGAAGAGATTCTCTTGGATTTCGCAACGCCCGGCATTTTCCTCGTACCGAACGTTGGCCCACATCTCTTGACCAGGGTATCGCCTCGGCGCGCAAGTCGCGGCATCGAAATAACAGCGATGGCACGGTCGCTGTGGTAATGGTCTTGGGTTGAGTCGGCTCGGGTTGATGGCATATGAATCAGGGTTGCACGTAAATATCAGTTAAGAGTCGAAGGTTGCCGAAATTCGACTAGTAAGACCGCAGAAGTCTACGAAACGGTACGGTCTAGGATACGGGTCTTACATAGACGCTACTGAATTGAAGTCGTGTATTGAATCGAGTTCATAAAGTCTTTCAAAAGTGGCTAATGAACTTTGTGTCACAATTAGAAGTAATGGTCTTGGGGACCTCATGTAGCTATACAACCTCCCTGAAGAATAGATTCGCCAAGTGTGTTGCATCGAGGGTCATTTTACATAGGATAAAGTGCGTCATCTTAAAGAAACGATTTACCACCACGAACACCGAATCCATGCCACGTTGTGTTCGTGGGCTACCAAGCACGAAATTCATAGATAAATCCTCCCAAGGACCGCCAGGCACAGGTAACGAAGTGCAGAGGCCCATATTCTAAGATTGTCGCTTAGAGGTCTGACAAACATGACAACGTTGTATGGCTTTTCCCATATCATGTACCAATTGTGGCTAGTAATACTGCACTTTTACAAGAGCTCGTGTCTTGTCTCGCCTAAGGTGTCCATTGAGGTCACATCTATATAACTCATGAATACTCTTCTCACTCAAAGAACTTTGAGGGATGCATAATTGATTCCCTTTGAAGAGGAAACTGTCCTGTAGATGAAGGTCACTAGGGTGACCTTCTTAGTACTTTATCCAAGAATCTTTGAAGTCCTCGTCCTCTGCATACAGCTCCTTGAGAGAGTTGAAGCTAACCACCTCATTGCTCATCGTAATAAGTAGTGATGCACGACAGCTAAGTGCATCAACCACCGTGTTCTACTGCCTTGACTTGTGCTTCAGAACCAACGTGAATTCTTGTAAAAATGCAACCCATCTAGCATGCACACAATTCACGTTAGTCTGACTATTAATAAACTTTAATGCTTGATGGTCAGTGTATAAAAAAACTCTCTTTGAATTAGATAATTTCGCCAATGTCGTAGTGTCTAAACAACTGTGCACAACTTAATCTCATACATCAACCACTTCTTTCGTCCTTCGCTGAGCTTCTAAATTTAGAAAGCTACCAGCCTGCCTTCCTATGATAATACTCCTCCAATTCTGACGTATGAAGCATCACACTCAACTTCAAATAGCTTATCAAAATTAGGAAGCACTAAGACCGATGTTGTGGACAAATGATACTTGATCTCATGAAAGCTCTTATCGGCTTCATCGATCCACTGAAATGGTCCATTTTTCATGCAATCTGTGATAGGCACGACTATTGTGCTAAAATTTTCTATGAATCGACGATAGAAGGTCACCAACTCGTAAAAACTTCTCACTTCATGAATGTTTGTCATGATTGGCCATTCCCTAATGGCTCACACCTTTTCATCGTCCCCACCGATGCCCGTGGACATACAACAAATCTTAGAAACAATAGGTTGTCCGTTAAAAAGCTATACTTATTCAAGTTGAGGTATAACTTGTTAATTTGTAGGACCTGAACCACCTACTTGAGATGTTTCCTGTGCTCTGTCTCATCCTGTCTATATATCAGTATGTTATCCAAATATACTACCACAAATTGACCAGTGAACAGTTTTAAAACTTGATTCATCAAACATATAAAAGTACTTGGTGCGTTCGATAGACCGAAGGGCATGACCAACCACTCATACAACCCTTCCTTGGTCTTGAATGCTTTTTTCTACTCATCACCAGGTCGGATATGAATATGATGGTACCCGCTCCTTAGGTCTAGTTTAGAGAACACCTTGGCCCCCTTTGGCATATCGAGCATGTCATCCAACTGAGAGATTGTAAACTGATATTTGACGTTAATTTTATTAATTGTCCAGCTGTCGACACACATGTGCTAATTTCTATCTTTTTTTGTGTGTTAATAATGCTTGTACAACATATGGGCTAATGCTCTCTCTCTCTCTCTCTCTCTCTCTCTCTCTCTCTCTCTCTCTCAAGAGACCCTTACGGATCAATTCCTCCACTTGCCCCTGAAGTGTCTCATACTCCTTCGGACTCATCCGATATTAGGGACGGTTGGGCAGGCTAGCCCCAGGGACGAGGTCTATATGATGTTTAATGTCCCTCATGAGGGCCAATCCATCTGGTAAATCTTCAGTTAAGTCTTCTTTGAATTCGTTTAGCAATAGTGTTAAACTTGGAGGAATATTTGAGGGTTCCACTTCCTCACCTTTCACCACTACGGCGTATACCTCGCCAATTTCCTTGGATTCCTTCATGAAATCCTGAATGTTCAAGAGGGAACTTTCTTCCACTTTAGAGGCTTCCGGGTGGTTCTCTAGTGCCACAGGGGCAAGGATTATTTTTCGTCTATCCTTGGCGAATATATAGACATTGTATCTTCCTCGATGGGTCGCATCACGGTTCGACTATCAGGGCCGACCGAGTAACATATGGTAAGTTTCCATGTCCACTACGTCACAAAGTATTTGATCTTTATAATTTTTACCACTTAAAAATGAGATAGTGCATTGTACAGTTACCTTGGTCTCGTTCACCTTTTTTATCCAGCCAATTGAGTACGGGGAAGGATGTTTTATCATTGGTAGCTATAACTTGTCCACCATTACTCTTGAGACGATTTTCTTGCTACTACCACTGTATATGATCAAGTCACAAACCTTTCCATTGACAGTGCACTGTGTACAAAAATATTGTGTTATTGTGGATGTAATTTCTTTTATAGGGTATACAGTAATCATCTCATAACTAGAGATTCGTCATGATCCTCGCTCGTCAATTTATCGCTATCTATTATTTCTTTAGTGGTTTGTTCATGCTCATAAAAGCCAGGGTCTTCTTCTGTGGCCTCATATTCAATGCCCCCTTCATTTATGGTCAAGTGTGTCGTGGGACGTTAAGGACGGGTGTTTAATAAGTGGCCTAGTTGGTCACAGCAATAACAATTGTTTAACCTTGGCTGAGCATAAGGATTTAAAATCCTACTCAGGCCTGCTGTTATGGGTACTGTACGTTGAGGTTTGGATGAGTCACTCCCCGTATCACAGTTTATGGTTACATGAGGTTGAGGACGTTCTCCTATTGGATCTTTTCCTCATGCCAGCACTGGATCATGCATGGGACCCATTTTGGGAGGTCAAGTTGAAGGATAGGTGTTTACAATCTCAAGTGTGGGGCTGCGATGTAGTAAAAATCTTGGTGAGACCGAGGTCGAATCCACAAGTACTAATCTCATGTGTTTTCTAAAAGCAACCAAAAATAGAACTAGAAGAAGATAAAAAAAACCTAAGTCTGAAAGTATAAAGAGTAATTGTGAGAGATTTAATGAAAAACTTAAGAAATTCAAAGGTGGGAAACTAGGGTTTCCAAGTATCCAATTGTAGAGATCAGGGAGATCTATGCTTGATTCATGAACACAACTAGAATCAGAGCCCCATCTTATTCAATTGGAAGATATCTCAGTAAAATCAAATCCAAACTTTCTTTGACCTAATTCTTAATATAAGAGTAGTGTGAGAACTAGAAGTGATTTCATCACAAAATCATGCCCATGAGACAATGGCTCACAATTAGATTTACCAATCCCACAATCAATCCAAGAGAATTGTGAAAGTCAGGGAGGATTCCATCATCCAACCATGCCCAAGGGACGATGCTAAATAATAGGATTTCCTAAATTCACAATCCCAAAACATGAAATGAACAAACTTAAAGCTATCGCATATCCATTATAATTTAAGTCACAACAAACCATTAAAAATTAAAAGTATTTCTTATAATCAAACTAGAATCAAAGATAGTTCAACTTAAACATGAATCAAAGCAATAGAAAACATCCCATCACGCTACAAGCTTCACCTCTTAGCCCTAGTTAAGAGGTTTAGCCAATCATAAACATTATTGAACTAAAAATCTCTTAAGAAAAGCATAAAAAACTATTAAGGAAAAGGAAGAAAAACTTTTGGTGACAGCTTCTCCATGCTTTTGCTCCACTCCATAAACCATAAATGATGCCTAGGAACATCCTAGGGAGTCTTATTTATAGTTGTGGAACTCCAACTTTCGCACCTAGTTGGAAAATTCTAAAAATTGCCTCAATTTTACACAATTTTCCAAAATAGGCTTCACTTTGCACAATTTCACAGAATGCCCTAACATTTCAGAATATGCTTCTTCAAGATACTTTCAGGAATATGTTTGTTTTGAGGATAATTTTAGAATTCCTTTTTTTCACTTTTAGTCTTCAATGCTTTTCATTCCTCACTTGGTTTTCTTGGATCTTTAGCAAGTGAATTCTTTAATCTTAGCTTTCTGAGATTCATCCCTTACCTTGGTGATTCTTGAGCATTAAATTCATGCTTTTCGTACCTTTTTCAATCCAAGCTATTAAATTCACCTTGCAACACAAACATGAGTAAATTAGAACATTAAGCATTATCATGTTCATAAAACCAAGTAATAGATAGGGTCCAATATGCAATATTTGACCCTCAGCAAAAGGGCCAAGAAGGAACTCTTGCAAGTTGTATTTTTGCCTTACTCATCAATTGAACTGCTTCATCCAAGGTCTCGATTGGGTACACACTACAGGAAATTGTTCTTTTACTGATGACATAATTCATCATTATTTTATCTTTTTTCGTCGGTAATGATTAATACCGATGAAATATGTCATCGAAAAGATCGTCACAATAAGACCATGGCTAAAGGATTTTCCCGACGAAATATGACTTCATCGGCAATGACAAAATAAATACTGATAACTAAAATCGTTGATAAAACATGTTACTTTTGGTAGGAAAAAATATTATATTTCGTTAATAAAAACAGATTCTACCAATGAATATCTTCGTCTGTAAAACTGTGGATTAATGACATTACCGACAAGGACATTCATCAGTAAAATAATAACACCGACGAGTATGTTTGTCGACATAAGCCCTCTATTATTGACGAAATAATTCATTTGTATATCTTGTATAGATCATTGGTATAAATTTTTGTATTAATTTTCACGTAGGAAAGATTTCATCGGTATAAGTTTTGGACCTACTATTACCAACGAAATATTTCGTCGGTAATAGTCTGTTTCTTCCAGGTTTCATTTATTTTCAAAATTCAAAAAAAAATCCTAATATACACTTGTTACAATACATTTTCATCATATTCACATCCACATCCGTCTAAACACAAACTACATTCATCCAAATACAAACCACATCCATCTATACACAAACAATCCTATCCACATCCACACACAACCCAAATTCATCCATGCACAAATACATATAAGTTTAACATTCGTATATAAAATAAATCATAAATAAAATAAAAAAATCCTATGCACATCCATATACAACCCCACAATATTCATCCATGCACAAATACATATAAGTTTAACATTCGTATATAAAATAAATCATAAAAAAAAAATTACGAAGATGAAGGCGGAGGTGGTGGGGCATCAGTGGCAAAACATGTAGTGAGACACTAAAACATCTCCTGCATCCGTCACTCATGCTCCACCAGCATCTCCTCTATCCTCCTCTCTAGATTCTCCTACCGCCTCTCCTCCTCCTCCCTACGCCTCTGCCTCTCCAGCTGCTCTTTGATCTCATCGATGATGACCCGTAGGAGCTGAATCTATCTCTCTTCCTTATTAGCTTGGGGTAGGGCACACTCCCCAGTGACGGATCGGATGGAGGAAACTCTAGAGGGTGTCATGAGCTTGGCACCATGGCCAAGCCCATGCACATATCCAGAACGGGTGCCAAGCACCTCGCGTAAGATATCTGGCTTACTCCGCTGACTACCATCAGAAGTGGGCTGATTGCGTATGGTGTCCATCACCGACTATAATAAAAACACATGAATTTTTATAACGAATGACATTATTATAAATCAATGTAATTAAATTTTACAATGTAAGAATTTTTACCCAATTCTCACTGGCTCTAGGATGAACCCAAGATCCCATTGTCTGCCAATAGTGAGTCCCTCCATAGAGGTCTACTGGTCCAGGCTCCTAGATGGTGACGGAATCTCGTTGCGCAATCGAAAGGACAATATGTCACGCTCCAAACCTGAAAATGGAATTCACAGAAATCCCGATCGTCGGATCTAGTGCCGAAAGCCTCCGTAGTACCCCATTCTTGGCTCCTTTCGTCCATACGCCAGATTCTGATCCTGGGATCCTATAAGGAGAGATTTTTTTAAAAAAAGTACATTTAACTCGTAATAAGTATAACCACAAGATTACCCAATTCTTAAAGGTAACGTCATCATCACATATCCACTAATATAATCATTTGAGTACAATGCTGAAAGGGAAATACATAAATCGAAAATAAAGCTCCAGAAGACTGCTGCATACTCTAAGCTCAACACTACTGTAACCTAACATCATCTGCACGCATCTATCGTGCATAAGCTTATAGAAAGCTTAGAGGGTGGTGTAAGTGTGTGCACAAGGTAAGTGCTAAGTATTCAATGCAATGTCATAATCATACAATGTCAAAATAGGCGCAAGGTCATGAATCATACGGCATCAATGTAAGCAAAAATACTGACAAGTCCATGAGTTAAACAATATCATAATGCCCAATAAAGATCAATTATACAAATGAGGAATAATTAAGAATACACAATACAGATCAATTATACAAATGAGGAACAATATCAGAATACACGATACAGATCAACTATACAAATGAGGAGTCGTAAAGAGTCAAATATCGGATGTTGTAACTAAACCATATAAATGCAAAAATATAAGTAACCCAAAATATCATATGCCGCAGATGTAATGCAATATGCAGTGCGAATGGAATGACTATGCTAGAGTGTGAAGTCGGGATGATAGTACATAGTATCGCAGGCTATGGGGTCCATCACAAGGGACTTCTATCCAAACCAGTCTCATACCTAAATTTGAATAATCAGACTCAATGTGGTAAACTCCTGATCTTAAGTTAGTCGCGTGCCTTAACTGAAATCCTGGCCATTGTGAAAGTACACGCAATACATATTTACGCACCACCAGCCCGAGTGGATAGTGAATGAATGAATGAATGAGTATGCAACTCTTGCCCAATAAGTCCACATATCAGTATGGTTCAACTCTAGGATCATCACCGGGGTTTAGTATACTCCAAATGACACTGCTCCTCTCCCAACAGCATAGTCCAAGTGAGTGTAAGAAACCTCACTATCAGCCTGGCCAATAATCTACCAATATCTATCCGGCACGTCGATAGCGGACCTATTTACGAGCTGGTTAAACTCAACCTAGTTATGCCCCCTACCCTCGGGCGGGTAAAGCCACACCCCTTCCCAACCGACCACGACACAGTGAGAGATGCGGCCTCCTGGTATTCGACACTCGGACGCTCATGTATCCACTCTATCTCAACATTGGGGAGTCTCCTAGCCACGGAGGTTTAGGGATTTTCACCCAAGGACATCTATGGTGCCCGTATGCTAGAGCCAAACATTTCTGGTGTCCCGTGTGGCCATCCACGATATGCCTGTGGAGGCTACAACCCTGATGTTGCTAGAGCATATAATACTCTCAACATATAATGCAAGATGCATGAATTATATAATTCAGTCATGCATCAATCCTATGCATACCATGTCCTCATGTGAGATAATCTCCACCTATTAGGGAGTCTCATAACAACTTGTCCAATGACATATGCAATGGTCAACCTTATCTCATAACAAACATGCAGATGATGCATATGGGCATGTTCATGATGCTATGTTGTCACATACTCATAATCAGTATCAATAACTGGCCTCGACAATGTGGACATTTAACCAACATCGCTCCCAAGGAATGGCCCACATAAAGCTAAACATACAATGGGCCCACGGCCTCACATAATGGCCTAATATACAACACAATGAGCCTTACTCAAGGGCCACATATACACAACAGGTGGGCCCTAGTCATGGGCCTCAAATACATGACATGCTAGCCCTACCCATGGGTCTCGAATACATCAAATGGGGCATGCATCATGGGCCTAATACATATCACAATGGGTCTTGTCCATAGGCCACGAATACATCACAATGGGCCTTACCCATGGGCCTCAAATACATCACAATGGGCCTCATCACATAGACCTCATATTCATCATATTAGGCCTTACACACGGGCTAAATGCACATCATAATGGGCCTCAAATATGGGCCGCATGTACATCACATTGGGCCTCAAACACGGGCCACGTATACATCATATAAGTCTCGACGATCAGCCTTGACAATTGAAATTGACCTCGACAGTCAGAATCGGTAAATTAGTCATGACAATCAGAATTGATCGATAATCAGAATCGATAGATCGGTTATGTCAATCAAAATTGACAATCGGTTATGATGATCGGCCTCGATCGCTAATCGGCAATTAGTCATGATAATCGGCCTCGATCACTAATCGGCAATCGGTCATGATAATCGGCCTCAAGCGATAATCAGAATCGGAATCAGCCTCACCAATTGGAGTCGAAATCAGCCTCGATCGTTAATCGGCAATCGGTCATGATAATCAGAATCGAGTGATAATCGGAATCAGAACCAGCCTCACCAATTGGAGTCAGAATCGATAATCAGAATCGGCCTCGTCAATCGAAATCGGGCTCGATAATCGGTATCGATAATCAACATCAATAATCAACATTAACGATTAGCATCTATAATCATCATATAAATAAGGTGGGGTTCATAGGTGAACAACCGATCAACCATAATATAAAGATCGGCCCTTGGCCGTGGTGATACCAAATTCAATAACGGGGCCCACTTATTTGGGTTAACCCACTAAGAGAATGATGAGAACGGGCCTAGCAAGGCCCACGGAAAGGTCACAATGTGGACATCCAACTATCATTGCCCATCAATATGGACATTTAACCAACATTACTCTCAATGAGTGGCCCACATAGGGTTAAACATATAGTGGGCCTATGGCCTCACACAAAGGCCTAATACACATCGCAATGGGCCTCATATAAGGGCTACATACACATCACTATGAGCCACAAATGTGGACCTCGAATACATCACAATGGGCCTCGTATACACCAAGTGGGTTGCACCAACGGGTCACACCAATGGGCCTCATAGGCATCAAGTGGGCCCACCAATGAGTCACACCAATTGGCCTCATAAACATCAAGTGGGCCGCATCAATGGATGGCATAAATATACAATACATTCATCACGGTAGGCCACATAAAAGGACGGTGTAGATGTACAATACATGCATCAATGGTAGGCCCTTGGTCGGTGCAAATATAGAATACGTACATCAAGGTGGGCCCCATCAAGTGGGCTTGGACCACACCAAAAATTATTTCAATATACATCATGATAGGCCTCACGGATGGGCCGCACCAATGGCCCTCAAGTGGGCTTGGACCACACCAAAAATTATTTCAATAATTATAGGTGTAACATGTGTGTCACTATACACTGTCATTCCATGGGGTACATGGCCCACTAATGATGATTGGCCCTGTCCAAACATTATCCAGGTAAATCAGAACCATCCAAACATTTCCCTTGTAAATCAGCACTATCCAAACATATCTAGCACCGTCCAGCACTGTTTAGATGGTGTGGAGGAAAAAAATATGTTACGTGGGCCCTATGGTGATGGACAATTGGGACCCAACACATACCACACGTGGGAGACACAGATCTTGTTAATGTCATTCCAGCAGTGGGTCCCACCGACTAGATGGCTTGGATGTACACATACATTACGTGGGACCCATAGAATTTGCTAACATCTTGGGGTAGCATCCAACTGCTGTCCATCCAATAGATGGATGCCAAGAAAGAGCGGGTGGATGACATTGACAATACACATATATCATGATTGGGATCCACCGTCCATGAGCTAGACGGTGGATGCAACAAATCATCAAGGTGGGTGCCAAGTGGTGGCCCACCACAATTGCTGCATACAGCGGCCGTCTAGCTTGCTGGTGATCAGTGCACACCAGTCAATCAAATCCCAGAAAAGGTGAGTCCCACATGGGGCCCACACGTACAGGCTTATAGCCATATATATATATATATATATATATATATATATATATATATATATATATATATATATAATATTATATCATAATATATTATGATAAAACACATACCTCGTTGTGTCAGACCCTCTGATCGGCTGACGTGGGACCACTAGTTAATGGTCACCTGATGGATGGTCACCCTTTGCTCATCCAACTAATGAACGGTGTATATACAACACATACTACTGGTAGGGGTCCACGTGCACGTGCTGGACACAACACACGTCAGGTGGGGTCCATAGACGATGCAGATAAAGCACATCCATCATGGCGGTTCTCACCGTCCAAACTGGACGGTGTGCACATTCATCACATACCACAAGGTGGGCCCCACCATCACACGTGCAGTACGTGTGGGTGGGTCCCACGTCCTACAAGAGGATGGGCAGCATGGGAATATAATATATATATATATATATATATATATATATATATATATATATATATGCAATATTGTGGGGCCATGGACGAACGGTGTGGAAGGACCATAGTAATAAGGTGACCCCACGTGGATAGCATTGATGTAAGCACATACATAAACAAAAAATGGGGTCCACGACCTATTTGGATGGCGTGGATGCCACAAGTGCATGATGGTGGGCCTCGTAGATGGAGGGCGTGGATGAAATGCAAACATCATGTGGACCACGTCCACAGAACTTGCTGTTGTAGTACAACATCCTTACTGATGGGATCCACCGCCCTTCCAACGGACAGCATGGATTCAGAATGCATACATCAATGTGGGCCCCATCTCCACATGTTCAGCATGTGTGGAGTGGGTCCCACGACTGCCAAAAATGGATGAATGGTATAGATGTAACATATGCAACATGGTGGGGTCCACAGACGTGGACAGGATGACGTTGGCTAAACACATTTATTATGGTGAGGCTCCACACACGTTGCCACACCTGATATATGATGCATGTATATATTATTATAATATAAATTTATATTTTATTTTATTATCTTACTTTTCTTTGAAAAACAACATCCAGCGTCTGTCCAGGTCTGGATGCTGGATGCACACATACATCATGGCGGGGTCCACCATCCTCAAACAGCTGGACGATAAGATGTGTACGGAATACATACATCTGAGGTCGGTCTACTTGTGTGGACCCATAGGCTTGGAGGAAGCTGACGTTTGTGTTTTACCCATCCACACATCAGGGGGATCCTGTCCAATGGTCGGACGGTGATGGATGATACACCCATTGAGGTGGGCCATTATTCATAGGGAAAGAGAGGGAGAAGGTGAAAGGGGCCTAGCTATATGCCCTAGAGGGGGGGTGAATAGGGCAATGCCAAATAAAACTTAAAACAACGGAATAATAAAAGAAATAAAGTACAATGCTGAATTAAAAGTAATCTCAATAACCTAGAATAAAGAGAATGATACTATATCAGTTCTAAGGACAACCTTACACCAAAAACCAAAGGTTTAAGGTAGGACGACCTTATTTCTAGAACGTCCTTTGTATCACAAACCAATGACAAATAAAAAGAAAACCAAAATAACTTGCAGAAATAAATCTTAAGTTATTACAACATTCCCCACACTTGCTTGAAATAAAATGATTACAACATTTATCCACAAATATAATCCACAAAACTGAATGAATAAGGAATAAAAGAATAAAGACATCCACTTCAAACCCTGAAGGTTGTTCAACATACACCTCTTCATGTAAATTGTCATTCAAGAAAGCACTCTTTACATCCATCTGATAAATCTTAATTTTTCTAAAGCATGCGATGGAAATAAAAAGTCTGATTGATTCAAGACGAGCGACTAGAGCAAAGGTTTCATCGTAATCGATGCCTTCAATCTGAGTGTACCCTTGTACAATCAGTCTAGCCTTGTTTCGTATTATATTTTCAAGTTCATCAGACTTATTTTTAAAGATCCATTTTGTTCCAATAATGTGTTTATCTTTAGGTCTAGGAACAAGATACTAGACATCACTACGAATAAATTGATTAAGTTCATCCTGCATAGCAACTATCCAATTTTCATCAGAAAGTGCTTCTTTCACATTGACCGGTTCTATTTGGGATGTAAAAGAAACATAATTACATATGTTCTCAAGTTGTTTGCGAGTACGAACTCTAATGAGAGGGTTTTCAAGAATTTGATTGGTTGGATGATCTTTGACAGTCCTTGGTTCAGACTCTTTTGACTTGATGAAGTATCTTGATTGTCGATAATAAGAGCTTCATCATCATCTGAACTTGGAGCTAGTGTATTCAAACGATCATCAATTACCACATTGATGGACTCTTGAATCACACCAGTTCTCTTATTTAGAACCCTATAAGCTCGACTGTTTAAAGAATAGTCAAGAAAAATACCTTCATCACTCTTTATTTCAAACTTTCCCAAATTTTCACAATCACGTAAAATATAACACTTTTTGCCAAAAACCCGAAAGTATTTGACAGTAGGTTTCCTTTCAAACCATAATTCATAAGCAATTTATTATCAGATTTACTAGCATAAACTCGATTAATAACATAACATGCGGTATTAACTGCTTCAGCCTAAAGATTTCTAGAGAGCTTCATGTTATTCAACATAACATTAGCCATATCCTGAAGCACTCTATTTTTTCTTTCAACTATACCATTTTGTTGCGGTGTTTTGGGCACAGAGAATTCATGCGATATTCCCTTATCGCTTTAGAATTTCTCAAAACTACTGTTTTTGAATTCAGATCCATGATCAGTACGGATCTTACTAACAAGAGAACCTTTTTCATTTTGAATTCGTTTAATGACCTTTTTCACTTCATCGAGGGTTTCAGTTTTGTCTTTTAATAAAGATACCCAAGTGAATCTGGTATAGTCATCTACGATAACCAAGATGTATTTTTTGTCTCCTCGACTCTCCGATATAGTTGGTCCAATAAGATCCATGTGGAGAAGCTCGAGTGGTCTAGATGTGGTATTGGAGTTCACTTTCTTGTGAGAGCTCCTAGTCTGTTTGCCATTCACCACATATTTTGTCTACTCTTTGCAATTTAGGTAGACCTCTAATTAGTTCTCTTTTACTCAATCTAAATAAGTTTCGATAGTGTACATGTCCAAGGCGTTTATGCCATAATTCAGTCTTATCGGTATGGACCATGTAACATGATTGAGTAGATGAGCTTGCATCACTAACGATGTAGCATTTTTCAGAAGTTCTGCGACCAGTTAATATAACAGAACCTTTTTTATTAAGTATCTCACAACCTTGATTAGAAAACTTCACACTATGGTTGTTATCGCATATCTGAGAAATGCTTAGTAGGTTGTGTTTCAAACCCTCAACATATAAAACATTCTTAAATAAGGAAAGGTTTTAAAGCTGAACCGTACCTTGGCCAATGATCTTGCAATTGCTTCCATCACCAAATGTGACTCACCCGTCAGTCATATCTTTTAGATCGGTGAATAAAGCCTTGTCGCCTGTCATATGCCTGGAGTAACTACTATCTAGGTACCAGTTTGAATAACTTGTTGCTTTGAAAGTAGTGTGGGTAACCAAGCAGGCAACTTTAGGAACCCATTTCAGAACTGTTTTGGGTTTAAGAGTATGGATGGTCTTTTTCTGTCTGTTGTTATAGGAGAGACCTATAGAGTTAGACTTTAATAGCTCCTTGAGTAGATCAATTATTTTTTCAGCAAATGGATTTCGGTTTTGAAAATCAAAGTTGACATGGCTACCTTTAGATTTTTAAAAATTCCTTGAATTTTTAGAAAAACCTTGATAAGTATTCTTTTCTTTTGAGATTGACGATTATTCTTTTACAAATTTAGGAGCAATGTTCTTTTGTTTAGGAGATGTATTCTTATCATAGCCCAACCCAGATCGATCGCCACATTTTCTTGATCCGGACAATAATTTTTTCAATTTAGGATCACCTTGGGCATATCTCCATGTGTCTTTCAAACTCAGTAGAGAAACTACCTCATTTTTGAGTTTCTCATTTTCGAATCTCAAATCTTCAATTTTGAAGGTTTTAAAATCTAAATCACATTTGGTCTTTTCAAAAGAATCAGAAATATGAGACTTTTCTAAAATGAGAGACTCATAATCTTCCTTAAGCTTAGAAAATTTTTCTTTTTGTAATTTAAGCTTGACGAAAATTTTACAACTCTCCTTATAAAGGGCATTATAAGCATCCTGAAGAGCATCTTCATTATCGTAATCACTATTCAGATTTTCTTCACTAGATATATCATCATTATCTGAAAAAGTGATCTTGGCTAGATTCATAAGGGCTTTAACATCATCGCCCGACTCGATTTCAGAATCTTCTGATTTAGAAGAGGATTCAGAATCAAACGATTCATCCCAAGTAGCCATCATGCTTTTTCTTTTTGATTTGTCCTTTTTAAAACATTTGTTAGCTAAGTGCCCATATTCTTGATAGTTGTAACATTGACTATCTTTTAAAGATTTTTGAGTTATCGGTTTAGATCGTCTCTTATCATTTGACTTTCGAAAATCAACTTTTTTCTTACTTTTGAAAATTTTGTAAAACTTTTTTGCTAAAAGCGCCATATCATCTTCAGAATTTTCTAAGTCCGAAGTGCTCTCTTGTGAAGCATTTTTAGATGATTTGAGAGTAATTAATTTTTCTTTAGGAGCTTCAAAGCACAACTCGTAGGTTTGAAGTGAACCAACTAGTTCCTCAACCCTCATGGTATCTGTATCATAAAGTTCCTAAATCGCGGTTACTTTAGAATTGAACCGTTTAGGAAGTGAGCGTAGTATCTTTGCGCACACTTTACTTTCTGGGATTCTATCACCAAGACCCCACATAAAATTCACAACATCATTCAATCTAGTGTAGAAGTCCATAAACATCTCATTCTCCTCCATATGAATTTCTTCAAATTTAGTTGTGAGGAGTTGGACTTTAGATTTCTTAACAATTGATGTACCCTCGTGTGTTATTTCTAATACGTCCCATGCTTTTTTAGCATTTTCACAAGAGATGATTCTTTTGAATTCATCTGGTGATAATGCATAAGTAATTGCATTTAGTGCTTTTGCATTGGCACTACTCTCACTTTTCTGAAGTGTGGTCCAAAGAGAATAAGCCGTTACTTTCATTGATTTTGAACCATCGTCATTTGTTACTTCAGTGATAGGAGGGTTCTATTCATTCACTGTGGCCAGCCACACACTTTCATCTAAGGATTTGAGGAAGATCCTCATCCTGGCTTTCCAATAGGCATAGTTTGTGTCATTAAAGGGTGGTGGCCTAGTGACTGATAGGCTATCAAAATTTGACATCTTAATATAGTTTAGATCGTTAGCTTAGGAAATAAATCCAATAAATAATCAATAAGCACGAGCTATTAGGCTCTGATACCACTTGAAAGGGGCCTAGTTATATGCCTAGAAGGAGGGTGAATAGTGCAATGCCAAATAAAACTTAAAACAACGGAATAATAAAAGAAATAAAGCACAATGCTGAATTAAAAGTTATCTCAATAACCTAGAATAAAGAAAATGATACTATATCAGTTCTAAGGATAACCTTACACTAAAAACTAAAGGTTTAAGGTAGGACAACCTTATTTCTAGAGCGTCCTTTGTATCACAAACCAATGAAAAATAAAAAGCAAGGAAACCAAAATAACTTATAGAAATAAATCCTAAGCTATTACAACATTCCCCACACTTGCTTGAAATAAAATGATTACAACATTCATTCACAAATACAATCCACAAAACTGAATGAATAAGGAATGAAAGAATAAAGCACATCCACAACACAACGAAATATAGTGGTTCGCCTGTGTGTACACCAACTATTATCCAACAGCCACACAGAATGCTACTCCACTCCTAATATCCTCACACAGCGGATCTTAGCATGCACTATCAAAATAGGTTTCACAGGTTTACCTAAAACCTTCACAATTGTGTGTTTTTATCTCGGGCTTATACAATCCAAAAACCCACACAATCTGAGTTTTCTGGTTCTCCTCAGATAACCAAAACAATGAGATTTTTCTAAAAAATCTCAAACAAAACCAATGAATGTAAATTACACAAATGTAAAATACCTGAATCTCCTTTTGAAGTAGCCCGGTAGAACCAATCGAAGTAAAAGTTCGATTCAACGTTCAAAGTCCAATACTCACTTTAAGAATGGTTCTAAGTCTAATTGATTTTAAATCAAAAGGGCTAGTTCTATTTGATTTTGAATCCAAGAAGAAGGAATATCAAAAATTTCCCTTTTCAAATAAGATTAAAATGTAGATCAAAATCAAATAATAAACAAGCTAGCAAAAGGAATATTAAATGAGCACAAAGTAGCTTAAAAATAAACACGAACTTATCTCAGAGTATAGCCGAAAGATTACTTGAATTGAGTTGAATTGAATTAATAAACTCTGAAGTTCGTGCTCTATTTATAGCTTGAAAAATCCCATCTACGACTGGTTTTAGGATCATAGGACTGGTCGTAGCTTCAAAGATTTTTAAAGATTTTCACGAGATAAGGATTAGTTGTTCCACGACTGGTCCTGGGTAGCCTACGATCGGTCGTGGGCCACCTACGACCAGTCGTATGACCCCCAGTTTAGTTGCTAGAGTTTGAGTCGTAGGGCTAAGACTGGTCGAAGGACAAGTCGTACAGCTCACAGGACTAGTCGTAGGATGTCCAGGACTAGTCGTAGGACAATCAGAAAAATTTAAAAATCTTCAACAACCTAGGACTGGTCCTGAAAAACTTAAGACTGGTCGTAGCAGAGCTAGGACTGGTCTTGAAGTCCCTAGGACTGGTCTTAGAATAGCCCGAACAAGCATATTAAAATATATGAATTATGTATCCAGATTGACCTACAGTAAAGCTCATCCTAAGGTCAATTTAAGGTCAAACAAACCTTAAAATGAGATGGACATTGATAGTCTGTACACTCAGATGACCCTTAAGAGAAGCTTGAGAATTTATGAATCTTGTTGTAGGCCTTCTCGAGCTTGATCCTTTCTTGAGTTGACAAAGTCTTCTTCTATACTTATACTTGTTTGAATCTTGAACATGCATACTTGGAGACTTCTATTCTTGAATTCTTCATCCATGACTTGAAACTTTCTTCATTTAAGTTCTTGTCTTGAAATACGATGTCTTGAAGTAATGAATAGTCTCAAACATGAAACACAAGATATACAAGACATAGATATAGGTTTTGGCACCACAAAATTTGACAACCAAAGGGATATGAAATCATAGCACTTACAGAAGGAAAGGGAGAATTAGAGAGATTGTGATGACGGAGGGGCCCGACCACTATGGGCCTCTCTTTAATACGAAGCATACATCAAGGTGGGTCCTACTACGTGTTGGTCCTTAAATCATAAAACTAAAATAGAATAAAATGACAAAGATATAAATCTAAGATCACCCACCTTTGATTTTCTTGGACCTCTTCTTCCATCAACGCGTCCTAGAATTCCAAGGGATGCATTTCAACAGTGGAGATGATCATTGGATAGTGGAGATGGGAGTTAAGGAGGTGGGCCACACATGGCTTCTCATATGGAGACTTGGACATTGGAGTCCCATGGTTGCTTGAAAAAAAAATGAGAGAGAGAGAGGATGGAATGGGTGAGTGAGGTGATGGGCGTACTTGTGTAAGGGAGAGATTTGACTTTAAGGGGGGTGGATGTACTTGGGGATGGGTTTGAGTAGTAGGAGTGATGAGTACTTGATTGATGTGATATTTTCTAGGGTTTGCAACACGCGGCGTTCATCCTCGAATTGAATGAGGGCCTATATCTCCTGGCTTAGGTATCGCCTCGGTACGTAATACGTGGCATCCGAACCGCAGCGACGGCGCAGTCGCTAGGGTACAAGTCTCGGGTTGAGCCGACTCTTAAATACGAGACATGACTCAAGGTTGCGCGTAACTACCGATAACAGATCCAAGATTATCGAAATTCGACCGGAAGGACCGTGGAAGCTTATGGGACAGTACGAGCTAGGATGCGGATCTTACACAATAGAGTTAATACAAATGCATGAAAAGAATATATCAAATTAATAATCATCAATAATTTCTTACCATGTCGTAACGATGCCATACAAATGACTTTGAACCAGCTACATGGTTCACTTATAACTTTTCCCTATTCGTAAAATTTATTCTACCTCTTCTGAACACATTATTCATAATATATTGTTATTAATTATGAATTTAATTGTTACCTTAAGATATTGTAAATATGTAAATATTATCTGAAAAGCCTTCGATGAAAATCTCACGCTGAGTATCCACCAGTCGTCTATAGTTACATGCGGGTGGGTCCTGTACCGCTTGTACCGCTGGTGTAACTCTCCATGATACTCCTTGAACCGCTCCTTGACCATGTCATCAACGACATGAGAAATGTACAGAACACTCAAATCTATGATAAATTTATCCTACAGTTTCATAAATAATAGATTAAGACAATAAACTTATTAATAAAATAACTTCACCGTAAATGAACTTTCACGAAAGAAATTTTAATTTATTAAAATTTACCATAAGGCGCTGAAGGATGAGCTGTCACACATCATCTGTCACGTCCGCCCAACAGGGGGTGGTAGTGGGGATCAAAGATCGGCATGGGACACTGACCTCCAATGTAAACAACCTGACATTGTCCCGAACAGGTCTAAAGCATTCCTCTGGGAAATCTACTGTCACTCTACCCTCATGCCTAAGTCACTCTAAAACTAACCCACGTGTGGGTCCACGTCCACGTCGGCTAGTTGACGATGCTGTCGCAAAAGAAATATGTAAGTCTAAACATAAACAGAAGTCACTAAAAGAAATATATGTCTAGACTTACATGCAGTATCCGGTGTATGTACAACCGAGGGATCAGATGCCTGTGATGCAGCATGTGACGTATATTTATGCTTGGAACTAAGGTTATATACTATGCAATGATGTTTAAATGCATATCTATTCTTCCTATTTATTGGCTCTCCTTTGTCTTTTTCAAGTGTAACTTGTAAGTACTATAGTGAATAGCCCCTTGTGATTGTCAAATTTGTGGTGACAAAGACATTGCTTTAAAACTTGTTTATGTGATGAACAAAAGATCTATTCATGATACAAGATTGGCTTCGAGTAGACAAGCATAGTTATTCAAGTTGAAGATCTCGAAGGAGACGATTTCAGAAGCTCTCAGGTTCTCGGAAGCTATTCAAGTTGAAGATCTCAGAAGGTTTTAAGTTCAAGTTCTCAGAAGTTTTTCAAGCTGAAGATCTCAAGTTCAAGAACTCAATCTTCATGATACTCAAGGTCACCGGTATTCATGTTTTAATGTCCTTACTTCACTATTGAGGTATGACTGACCTTAGGTTGACCTTTAGAGTAGGTCACTTTGGATACATAATCCATATATCTTTTATAAGTGACTTGGATCTGTTTTAAGACTAGTCTTAAACCTTATTTAACTAATCCTAGCACTGGTTCAACCAGTCCAAGAAATTCCTCGACCAGTCCTAAGTTGTTGAGGATTTTTAAAATTTTTTAGTTTTTCTTCGACCAGTCCTGGAGACTGTTCGACCAGTACTGTGAACAGTGTCGATTGGTTCTTCGACCGGTCGTGGTTCTTCGACTCAAAGTACAGCATTGAGATTGGGCCTTCTTTGACCAGTCGTATGGAACCTACGACCAGTCGAAGGGGACCTTCGACCACTCGTATGGTACCCACGACCGGTCGAGCAACTGAAAATCTTATTGCGCCCAATTTTTTCAAAAATCTATTGGATCTTCGACCAGTCGTAGATGTTGTAAGACCGGTCGAAGACGTGAAATGCTTGCCTATAAATTGAACATGAATTTCAAAGTTTTGATAAGTAATTCAAGTAAATTCAAGCCTCCGCTCTGAGATAAGTTAATATTCATTTGAAGTTACATTGTGCTTATTTTTTATTCTCTTTTATTAGCTTTCTTTATTTAATTTTGTTCCTGAATTCCAATCTGATTTGAAAAGAGGAATTGTTGTATTCCTTCTTCTTGGAATTAAAATCAAATAGAGCTATGCCCAATTTGGTTTAATTTAAAATCAATTAGAACTAGAACCATTTTAAAGTGAGTATTGGACATTGAACGTTGATTCGAACTTCTACTCCGATTGGTTCTTTTGGGTTGTTACAATGAAGGAGAAATCCAGGTATTTTACGTTTGAGTAATTTACTTTCTTTTTGTTTCTTTTGAGATTCGCCAGAAAAATCTCATTGTATTGGTTATCTGAGGAGAGCCAGAAAAACTCAGAAGTGAGATTTTTTTAATTGTGTAAGCCCACAGATAAAGACACAATTGTAAGGTTTTGGGTGAACGGGTGAAAACCTACTTTGTTAGTGAATGCTAATATCCCCTGTGTGAGGATATTAGGAGTGGAGTCGCATTCTGTTTGGCTGTTGTATAGCAGTTGGTGAACACACAGGTGAACCACTATAATCTCTTGTGTTGTGGTTGAATGGTTTTTATTTCATATCTTTATTTATTCATTTGAGGGATGTACATGTGGTTGTGAATATTGTAATCTTTTATTTCAAGCTTTGTGGGGAATGTTGTAATAGTTTAAAATTTATTCTTGCTATTCATTTATCAGCTTGATATTATTTTGTTCTAGTAAGGTTGCCCTGTCATTCTTATGGTGCATGGTTATCCTTAGAACAATATATACTTGTGATTACAATTTATACTTCAGTGCAGTTTGTATTTATTTTTCTATTCCTCTTCAGTTTGAAACTTGATACAAAGACCTTTCTAGAAATCAGGTTGTCCTACCATAAACTCTGGGTTTTGGTGTAAGGTTGTCCTCAGAACAACATTTGTATCAACCTCTCAAGATCTGAATTTTGAGGTTGCCTTACTATCTTACATTGTGGTTTATTTTTTTATCTTGTTGGCTATTAAATTCCTTTAATTTTCGTTGATATAAATTTTTATTTGGTATAGTCCTATTCAACCCCCCCCCCCCCCCCCCCCCCCCCCCCCCCTCCCCAGGACATATAGCTAGGCCCTTTCAACATCCAAATTAACATTCCAAAAATCAATGTTGGATAGGAGGTATTATTCAGGCAAGTATACAAATTCTTCCTCCAAACAATGTTTAGATACGACATATTAGGGTTGTGTATTATATATACGTATAAGTATTGATAGCACTTGTATAACGATGGCTTATTTTAAGTTCTCAAAATGGGAACCCAGGTGGGGCTCACTGTCATGTTTGTGAATAATCCTACCCGTCCATCCGATTTGTGATTTCATTTTAGTACATGTTGCCAAAATTCAACTGTATAAAAAGCTCAAGTGAGTGTAATCTAGGATAATTAGACGTCTACAATTGAAATATTTGTGGGGCCATAGAAGTTTTAATTCATGCTAATATTTTTATTTTCAGTTCATTCCAATATGAATGACATTATTAATGATATGGATGGCATCTAAAATGGCAACCAGTCCTAAAATGAGGTCTTTGTTGAGGGTTAAATATTGCATATTAGACCCTAGTTATTACCTAATTTTACGGACATGATGCTATTTAACGTCCCATTTTAATTGTGTTTGTGTTACAATGTGAATTAAGGAGCTTGGACTGAAAAAGGAAACTAAAAGTATGGATTTAACGTTCAGAAATCACCAAGGCATGGGACGAATCCCAGGAGATCGAGATCGAAGACTATACATGCCAAAGATCCGAGAAAATTAAGCAATTGAAGTCCAAGAGGCCTGAAAGTCATCTTAAATGCAAGATTAGAGGGTTCCCACCATCTGTTTAACCCAAAACTTTATATCTAACTCGAGGATACTAAATTAACCATACACATTGAATTTCAGCCCTTAGATCCCTGTGGAAGTGGCCCAAGGGACAAATCAACCCCTAAAATACTGATCTGGGGCCCAGCTATTATCTGGATATGCTTCATATTCGTCTCAACCCCTTAAATCAGATGAGAGAGATGATGGAAAAAGCGGATTTCTCATAAGTATCACAGTGGACCCCACTTAAGGGTGTGCATGTGCACAGTGTGCACACACTAGCTATGCACCAAAAAGCATAAGATCGGTTAGCACACGCTGTCCGATTCTTTTTTAAAAAAAAATAAAAATGGCCAACGAACGGACGCTGGCCAGACGGATGATCTCAGTGGGCACCACCCATCATCCTTATGGACGATCAGGACTATCCACTCACTCCAAGGGGTGGCCACGACCCCAGCCATGTTGAGGTTTTAACCCCATGCAGCATACACACGTGGATCGCCGAAAAATGCAGGATGAACCGTGAGTTGAATTGATGTAGTGGACCACAAAAAACTCAACTAAAACCACTCCTTTCCGACTAGAAATCTAATGGACGAGGTGGATTCTTTCAAAAATAGCACCGTAGGGCCCACTGATCATCGCAGGGTGCTCAGTTTTTCGTAGGTCTTGTGTCCCTAAAAAATGACCACAGTGAGCCATTCTGTGATCAAAGGTACAGTCGAATCAATGATCCAAACCATCCACAAGTTGAAAAAGGGGGTCCTTACCCTCACCATGGAGTCAAATTCCAGTTTTGAGACAATCTTCCATGCCAAAAGCAGGCCAAACGTAGCTTCTTCCGTGAGTTTTCTTGTTGTGCAAGGAGTGCGTAACTCCTTGTGCATTTTCGCCTCTCCCTCTAACCTACCTCGAAGTTCTATAAAAGGAGAAGAACGTGAGAGGGAGAGATATCCAAGGACATGAAAACATAAGACCAAAGAGAGAGAGAGTGTGAGAGTTGTGGCGTGGTCAGCCAAGCTCCTTCAAAGAGTTTTTCCTCTCCTTTTTCTTAGTTTTCTTTTTTGATGCCTTTTAAGAGTTTTTAGTTAATCATGATTATGGTTGGCTAAACCTCTTAGCTAGGACTAAGAGGCGAAGCTTTTAGTGTAATGAGAGATTTTTCTTTAAGCCTTTTGATTCATGTTTAAAATGAATTAATTTTAATTCTAGTTTGATTATAAGGGTTACCTTTAGTTTTTAATGGTTTGTTGTGACTTAAATTAGAATGGATCTGCGATAGCTTTGGCTATGTTTTTTGCATTATTATGATTATGAAGTTAGGAGGCCCTGTTGTTCACCATTGTCTCCTAGGCATAGTTGGATGATTAAACACTTCCTAACGTTCATAACTCCCTTAGATGGATGTGGATTGGTTAAATTTTATTGTTTACTTTGTCTCATGGGCATGGTTTTATGATGGAATCAATTCTAATTCTCATACCTATCTTCTATTGAAAACTAGATCAAAGGAAGTTCATATTTGGATTTTAATGAATTATCTTCCAATTGGATGAAGATGGGACTCTTATTCCAGATGTGTTTATGAATCAAGCATAGATCTCCCTGATCTCTACAACTGGATCCTTGGAAACTCTAGTTTTTCACCTTTGAATTTTACAAGTTTTAATTAATTAGGTCACCATTATTCTCATAAATTCTTCTGATTATATTACATCTTCTTCTAGTTATAGTTTTATTAACTTTCAGATTACGTACAAGATTTCATCCCTATGGATTCGACCTCGGTCTTACTGAGATTATTACTACATCACAACCCTATACTTGGGGTGTGAACAAGTTTTTGTCATCGTTGTCGGGGATTAACGGTTACTTTTGTCTGTGATTAATTGGTTTTAGAATTAGGTTAAGATTAGGGTTTTATTTCTAGGATTAGGTTTTCTGTTTGATTTTTAGAAACTAACCTAACTTTCCTGGTTTGTAGGACTTTAAGTTAGACTTTGTAAATTGGTAATATCTTTCTAATATTTTTATTTTTAGGATTAGGTCTTATTTTATATCTTTAAAAACTTTCTATTTTTATGTTCTCTTTTATTTTTAGAAACTAACTTGTTTTCTATTTTAGGTTTTGAACTTTCATGATTAATTTTTAGAAACTAGGTTAGTTATTTCCTTTTTTAGAAACTTTTTCTAGTCTTAGAATCTAACCCATCTTTTTAATTTTTCTTTTTAAAAACTTTCTTATTTTAGAACTTTTATTTTTAGAAACTAACTTACTTTGTAATTTAGGTTTAGAACTTTCCTAATTTGTTTTAGAAATTTTCTATTTCATTTTAGGAATTTTTTCCTTTTTAGAAACTAGTTTACTTTCTATTTTAGTATCTCTTGCTATTTCTAGACTTTCTATATTTTGAAACTAACTTGGTTTGTTTTATTTTGCGAGATCTAACTTAGGAACTTCGAATTTGGTAACTCCCTTCCAACTCTTCTCTCTTTCGCTTCATAGATTTCTATTCTTTTGTTTCCTTTAGGTTTAGGTTAGAATCTCATACATGGTTTTTCCAAAGAATACGGGACACATGGATATCAAGCCAGGGGTGATCCAACTCCTTCCTAAATTTCATGATCTTAAGTCAGAAGATCCATATTTATACTAAAAAGAGTTTGATGAGATCATAGCCACTTTATATTTTCCAAACGTGTCTGAGGACATAGTTAGGCTGAAACACTTTCCCTTTTCCTTGAAAGAGAAAGCTAAGATGTAGTTGCATTCACTACATCCGAGATTTATTGGCACATGGAATGATATGATAAAGGAGTTCATAAAGAAATTCTTTCCACATCATAAAATGAACACCCATAGAAAGTCAACCATAAACTTCGCCCAAAAGGAGGATGAAACATTCTTCCAGTGTTGAGAAAGGTTCAAGGATCTTGTCAGTTCATGCCCACAAAATGGTTTTGAAACGTGGCACATTACACACTTTTTCTCTGATGGACTTACATCTTCCATGTGCCATTTGGTCGAGACAATGTGCAATGGGGAATTCATGAATAAAAATGTCGATATGTGTGGGGCTACTTGGATAGACTTGCTAAAAATGCACAATCATAAGACACATACTCAAAATCAAGCACCATGTCTAGGCCGACTCAATCTAAGGAGAGGGGTGGAATGTATTTCCTGAAAGAGGAAAATGGTATCAATTCTAAAGTGACCAGTATCATAAGGAAATTCGAGGCCATGGAATTAAAGAAGAATAAGGTTAAGGAAACTTTTGCGGTATTTGTGCTTGCAATGTTCACACAACTAAAAATTGTCCAACAATACCTGCCTTTCAAGAGGTGTTGAATGACCAATCCAATGCCGTGAACAATTACCAAAGACCTTTCAATGGACTTACCACTAAAACTTACAATCCTAGTTAGAGAAATCATCCAAACTTCAGTTGGAGGAATGAACAAATTGCTATCCCTCAAGTTTTTTTTAATCAAATTCCACAACAAGAGAAACCTCAAGACAACTCGGTTCTAAAATATTTTCAAAAGTAAAAGCTTTTCAATCACGGTATACTACAAGCCTTTCAAAACCTTATAGAAGCGATACAAGGACTTAAGGCTAAAAATATAATTAGGAATAAGGGGAGCCTCCCAGCTCAACCTCTTCACAATTCAAAATCACAATATGAAGTTAGCGACCCAAGCTCTTCAAACCAGATGGAGCAAGCTAAATCTATCACCACTTTTAAGAGTGGGAAGATCATTGACAAAACTATTCTGGTTAGGGCTGAAAAGCTTAAGGAACCGAAAAACGACAAAGATGATGGATCTATCCATGCTCTACAAGAATTAGATCCAGAACCTCAAGGGAAACCGGTTGCTCCATTTTCCCAACGGTTGCTTGTATTAAAACCTCTCTCTAACTCTCAGGATATTTTAGAGGTGTTGAAACAAGTGAAGGTCAATATTCCTCTACTTGATGCCATAAAACAAATACCTTCATATACCAAATTCCTGAAAGACTTGTGTACAACCAAAAGATAACAAAATATTCAAAGAAAATCTTCTTAACTAAGAAAGTGAGTGTCATCCTAAAGCAAGATGTGCCATCGAAATTCAAAGATCCCGGTATCCCAACCATCACTTATGTAATTAGGAATTACTGCATTGAGCATGCACTTCTGGACTTAAGAGCGAGTGTAAATCTGATTCCCTACTCGGTGTATAAACAATCATCTTTGGGTGAATTAAAACATGCCCTAACTACATTACAACTTGTTGATCGTTCTATTCGAGTATCGAGAGGGATGATTGAGGATTTGTTAGTCTAAGTTGACAGATTCTACTATCCTGCAGATTTTAACATCCTTGATACCAAACCAATCAGTAACATAAGCACTCAGATTCCCGTCATTCTTAGTCGCCCATTCCTTGTCACTTCAAACAAAATCATCAATTGCAGGAATGGTGTCATGAGCATGTCCTTTGGGAATATAACATTGGAGTTAAATATTTTTTTCAACACGGGTAGATGGTTAAAGGATGATGATAATTTCAACGACATCTATATGATTAACTCTTTCGTGGAAGATAAAATGCCTCTGACCTTATCTTCTGATCCTCTAGAGACGTGTCTGGTCCACTCCCATGATTTTGATGATGACATGATTAGGGAGATGGGTGTCATGCTTGATACTACGCTGGTACTTGAAGTTAACCAGTGGAGGCCACAATTTGAAGAATTTCCCCAAATCAAAAAAGTGTCTGAAAGGGCCTACTTATATGCCCTAGAGGGGGGGTGAATAGGGCAATGCCAAATAAAACTTAAAACAACGGAATAATAAAAGAAATAAAGCACAATGCTGAATCAAAAGTAATCTCAATAACCTAGAATTAAGAGAATGATACAATATCAGTTCTAAGGATAACTTTACACCAAAAACCAAAGGTTTAAGGTAGGAAAACCTTATTTCTAGAACGTCCTTTGTATCACAAACCAATAACAAATAAAAAATAAGGAAATCAAAATAACTTACAGAAATAAATCCTAAGTTATTACAACATTCCCACACCTGCTTGAAATAAAATGATTACAACATTCATCCACAAATACAATCCACAAAACTGAATGAATAAAGGAATGAAAGAATAAAGCACATCCACAACACAACGATATATAGTGGTTCGCCTGTGTGTACACCAACTGTTATCCAATAGCCACACAGAATGCTACTCCACTCCTAATATCCTCACACAGGGGATATTAGCATGCACTATCAAAATAGGTTTCACAGGTTTACCTAAAACCTTCACAATTGTGTCTTTTTATCTCGGACTTACACAATCCAAAAACCCACACAATCTGAGTTTTCTGGTTCTCCTCAGATAACTAAAACAATGAGATTTTTCTGAAAAATCTCAAACAAAACCAAAGAATGTAAAATACCTGAATCTCCTTTTGAAGTAGCCCGGTAGAACCAATCGAAGTAAAAGTTCGATTCAACGTTCAAAGTCCAATACTCACTTTAAGAATGGTTCTAAGTCTAATTGATTTTAAATCAAAAGGGCTAGTTCTATTTGATTTTGAATCCAAGAAGAAGGAATATCAGAAATTCCCCTTTTCAAATAAGAATGAAATGTAGATCAAAATCAAATAATAAACAAGCTAGCAAAAGGAATATTAAATGAGCACAAAGTAGCTTAAAAACAAACACGAACTTATCTCAGAGTATAGCCTAAAGATTGCTTGAATTGAGTTGAATTGAATTGGACCCCTTGTTTAGTTGCTGGAGTTTGAGTCGTAGGTCTAAGACTAGTCAAAGGACAAGTCGTACAGCTCACAGGACTGGTCGTAAGATGTCCAGGATTGGTCGTAGGACAACTAGAAAGATTCAAAAATTTTCAACAACATAGGACTGGCTTGAAAAACTCAAGACTGGTCGTAGTAGAGCTAGGACTGGTCTTGAAGTCCCTAGGACTGGTCTTAGAATAGCCCGAACAAGCATATTAAAATATACGAAATATGTATCCAGAATGACCTACAGTAAAGCCCATCCTAAGGTCAATCTAAGGTCAAACAAAGCTTTAAAGTGAGATGGACATTAATAGTCGGTACACTCAGATGACCCTTAAGAGAAGCTTGAGAATTTACGAATCTTATAGTAGGCCTTCTCGAGCTTGATCCTTTCTTGAGTTGACAAAGTCTTCTTCTATACTTATACTTGTTTGACTCTTGAACATGCATACTTGGAGACTTTTATTCTTGAATTCTTCATCCATGACTTGAAACTTTCTTCATTTAAGTTCTTGTCTTGAAATACGATGTCTTGAAGCAATGAATAGTCTCAAACATGAAACACAAGATATACAAGACATATATAGGTTTTGGCACCACAAAATTTGGCAACCAAATAGATATGAAATCATAACACTTACAATCTCCCCCTTTGTCAAATTTGTGACAAAACACATATCATACAGATAAGAGCAACATCATACAAATTACTTTACTCCTCCTGAGAGATATGAGTACTGCTCATGTAAATAATAAATAACATGTAAACATCAAGACTTCATATTCTCAATACAAATATCCTTCTCAATTAATCAATCCAAATAAATAAGAATTACTCCCCCTTTCCATACTACTCCCCTTTACCATACTACTCCCCCTTTTTGTCACAAAATGACAAGGGAAAGGCACAATAGGAAAGTCACAACAATATAGAGAATAATAAAAAGCAGATAATGAGAAAGAAATATGGAAGGACATAGCATATTTCAAAATATAAACCAAAATCATCAAGTCATAACCAAGTTAATTCAATATCCAAAATAAAAGATAAGATAATGTCATACAATCCAAAAGATAATTCGCCTAATCAGATCCAGAGGAGGGAGCAGGGATAGTAGGATCAATCTAGTGTAAGCCCCTATTGATGCGACAAAGATATTTTCACATATATTTAAATTACATATCGTGGGCTACACTCATGTTATCAACCTTCTCCTCCAATGCACGAAGGCGTGCATCATAACTAGATGGATCGTAATTAGGATCATTTGGCGAATCATTTTCTATCTCATCAAATAACTCATCCATATTAACATCCTGTTGAGGAAGATCGCCAACTTCCCCTTCATTTTCGGATTCACCACCAACACCACCTTCATCTACTTGGTCAGGAAGCAAATCCAACTTCATCTTATTAAGATTGGAATTGTTAAAAATAGGATGATGAATTAGTGACTCATTAATAAGTTTATCGACAAGCATGTGAGTGGCTAACACAGTCATAAGATAACCAAACAGAATATCACTATGACTCGGATGGAGATGAAACTGTATGATAAAATGATAGATCAAAGAAGGAAGGAAGACCATGGTACTAGAAGCAATAGAATGCAACACACGAACCATGAAAGAAGTCAATTCAGTTTTATTACCGAACCGAGGATACAAATTTGAAATGAAAAAATGATGTAACACTCTTTATCTAGGTAACAGATACTTTAAAGGGAGCGCATTCCCTTTGTGTGTCCATTGCGCATCAATTTTGCATAAGTCTCTTGTTAACATGCATTTTTCTGATTCAGATGGTTTGTCGTATAGAGTATGAATCGGTATACCTTCATCATTAACGGGTATATCCATAATACCTAATATTAAATGACGGTTTACTTCAAATTTCCCTTCTCTAGTATCAATTGAAAAAGTTAAGTTGTCAAGGGAGAATTCTGAGATACATGCAACCATTGATTATGCAATTGACTGGTATGCAGACTCACCCCAAAGCAAAATGTTAGCCCAGCTAACAGATTCAAGGAGAGGGACAATACCATATGGAGCAATGTGATTGAGATCAGCGGTATGCTCAACGATAACATTACGGACACGCAAATCCTGTACATCTTGAGGATCATCTTCGGGTGACCGAAGGTACCATTTTGTTATCAGAGTAGATCTAGATGAGGATGGACCACGGGATGTTTTCTTCTTCCCTCTAGCATCCATCTTCAACAAGATATACTAAGAGCAAGAGAAATGCACAAAAAGAAGGATGAGTTTTCTCTAAATCAACAATTTGAGAAGAAACCCTTGAAAAACCCATCAAAAAGATGAAATCTAGCTACACAATGATCAAATCAAAGCATAGAGAGCATCAAACTTTAAGAAAAATGATGAAATAGGACTAACCTTGAAGAAATACAAGAAATTATATGACTGGTCGAGCCACGACTCGTCGTAGGTCGGAGTGAAAATGAAGAAAAATGAGATTTTTCCCAAATTATATCATGTTCAGGAGCTCCACGACCGGTCGAGTGCGGTGCACGACCAGTCGTACCACGACTGGTCGTGTACAGCTATGATCGGTCGATTATCGACTCAAAATACATTTTTAATGTAAAAAATTAAAATTTCAACACATATAATACCAAATATAATACACTATGATACATGCAAGCAATAATACTCAATGTAAAATGCACATACCAAGATTAAATTTCAATTTATTAAACCTACTTTTGTCGAGCGGTTTAGTAAATATATCCGAAAGTTGAGTTTCGGTTGGTATATATTCCAAGGAAAAAACTTTTTCTTCAACTAACTCACGAATGTAATGATACCTAATGTCAATGTGCTTAGTACGTGAATGCTGGATTGGATTTTTAGAAATATTTATAGCACTGAAATTATCACAATCTAAGATCATTGAATTTTGATTAATTCCGTAATCGCTTAGCATGCGTTTCATCCAAACTAGTTGAGTGCATGCATATCCAGCTGCAATATACTCAGCCTCAGCAGTGGAGAGCGATATTGAGCTTTGTTTCTTGCTGAATCAAGAAACTAAGTAATTTTCAATGTAAAAACAACCACCACCGGTTAATTTTCTATCATCGATATTACCAGCCCAATCAGCATCTGAGTACCCGGCTAATTAAACACTAGTATAAAAGGATACCAAAGACCCAGATTTATAGTACTTATGACATATCTAATAATCCTTTTAACAACAGTAAGATGTGATTCCTTAGGATTAGACTGATATCTTGCACAAATACCAACACTTAACGCGATATCAGGTCTACTAGCAGTTAGATACAACAAACTACCAATCATACTATGATATAGTGTAGGATCTATATCTTTACCTATAGAGTCTTTTGAGAGTCTTAACGTTGTACTCATAGGAGTATCAAAGTTCTTACCATTCTCAAATCCAAACCTTTTAACCAAGTTCGAAGCATATTTGGTCTGAGAAATGAAAATTTCATCAGGTTGTTGTTTTACTTGCAACCTTGGGAAATAGTTTAGTTCACCAACCATGCTCATTTCGAACCTTGATTTCATTAACTCTGCAAACTCAATAGACATGTTAAAGCAAGTTGATCCATAAATAATATCATCAACATAAATTTGAACCATCAAAATATCATTGTTATGTTTCTTAACAAAGAGCGTCTTATCAACACTTCCTACTTGAAAGCTATGACTAAGTAAGAATTTAGTCAATTTCTCATACCATGCCCTGGGTGCTTGTTTTAGACCATAGAGAGATATTTTGAGTCAAAATACATGGTTAGATAACTTGGGGTCTTCAAATCCTGAAGGTTGTTCAACATACACCTCTTCATGTAAATCGCCATTCAAGAAAGCTTTCTTTACATCCATCTAATAAATCTTAAATTTTCTAAAGTATGCGATGAAAATAAAAAGTCTAATTAATTCAAGGCAAGTGACTGGAGCAAAGGTTTCATCGTAATCGATGCCTTCAATCTAAGTGTACCCTTGTACAACCAGTCTAGCCTTGTTTCGTATTATATTTTCAAGTTCTTTAAACTTATTTTTAAAGATCCATTTTGTTCCAATAATGTGTTTATCTTTAGGTCTAGGAACAAGATACCAGACATCATTACGAATAAATTGATTAAGTTCATCCTGCATAGAAATTATCCAATTTTCATCGAAAAGTGCTTCTTTCACATTGACCGGTTCTATTTGGAATGTAAAACAAACATAATTACATATGTTCTCAAGTTATTTGCGAGTACGAACTCCAGTGAGAGGTTTCTAAGAATTTGATTGGTTGGATGATCTTTGACAGTCCTTAGTTCAGACTCTTTTTTACTTGATGAGGTATCTTGATTGTCGATAATAAGAGCTTCATCATCATCTAAACTCGGAGCTGGTGTATTCAAATGATCTTCAATGACCACATTGATGGACTCTTGAATCACACCAGTAGTCTTATTTAGAACCCTATAAGCTTGACTATTTAAAGAATAACCAAGAAAAATACCTTCATCACTCTTTGTATCAAACTTTCCCAACTTTTCACGATCACGTAAAATATAACACTTGCTGTCAAAAACCTGAAAGTATTTGATAGTAGGTTTCTTCTCAAACCATAATTCATAAGAAGTCTTATTATCAGATTTACTGGTATAAACCCGATTAATAATATAACATGCGGTATTAACTGCTTCAGCCTAAAGATTTCTAGAGAGCTTCATGTTATTCAATATAACATTAGCCATATCTTGAAGCACTATATTTTTTCTTTCAACTATACCATTTTGTTGCGGTGTTTTGGGTGCAGAGAATTCATGCGATATTCCCTGATCGCTACAGAATTTCTCAAAACTACTGTTTTTGAATTCGGATTCATGATCACTACGGATCTTACTAACATGAGAACAGCGGAATAATAAAAGAAATAAAACTTAAAACAGTGGAATAATAAAACTTAAAACAGCGGAATAATAAAAGAAATAAAGCATAATGCTAAATCAAAAGTAATCTCAATAACCTAGAATTAAGAGAATGATACAATATCAGTTCTAAGGACAACCTTACACCAAAAACCAACGGTTTAAGGTAGGACAACCTTATTTCTAAATCGTCCTTTGTATCACAAACCAATAACAAATAAAAATTAAGGAAACCAAAATAACTTGCAGAAATAAATCCTAAGTTATTATAACATTCCCACACTTGCTTGAAATAAAATGATTACAACATTCATCCACAAATACAATCCACAAAACTGAATGAATAAAGGAATGAAAGAATAAAGCACATCCACAACACAACGATATATAGTGGTTCGCCTATGTGTACACCGACTGTTATCTAACAGCCACACAGAATGCTACTCTACTCCTAATATCCTCACACAGGGGATATTAGCATGCACTATTAAAATAGGTTTCACAGGTTTACCTAAAACCTTCACAATTGTGTCTTTTATCTCGGGCTTACATAATCCAAAAACCCCCACAATCTGAGTTTTCTGGCTCTCCTCAGATAACCAAAATGAGATTTTTTCTAGTAAATCTCAAACAAAATCAAAGAATGTTAATTACACAAATATAAAATACCTGAATCTCCTTTTGAAGTAGCCCGGTAGAACCAGTCGGAGTAGAAGTTCGATTTAACATTCAAAGTCCAATACTCACTTTAAGAATGGTTCTAAGTCTAATTGATTTTAAATCAAAAGGGCTAGTTCTATTTGATTTTGAATCCAAGAAGAAGGAATATCAGAAATTCTCCTTTTCAAATAAGATTAGAATGTAGATCAAAATCAAATAATAAACAAGCTAGCAAAAGGAATATTAAATGAGCACAAAGTAGCTTAAAAATAAACACGAACTTATCTCAGAGTATAGCCTAAAGATTACTTGAATTGAGTTGAATTGAATTGAAAAACTCTGAAGTTCGTGCTCTATTTATAGCCTAAAAAATCCCATCTACGACTGGTCTTAGGATCCTAGGACTGGTCGTAACTTCAAAGATTTTCAAAGATTTTCACAGGATAAGGATTAGTTGTTCCACGACTGGTCTTGGGTATCCTACGACCAGTCATGGGCCACCTATGACTGGTCGTGGGTCACCTACGACCGGTTATAGGACCCCTAGTTTAGTTGCTGGAGTTTGAGTCGTAGGGCTAAGACTGGTCGAAGGATAAGTCGTACAGCTCACAAGACTGGTTGTAGGATGTCCAGGACTGGTCGTAGGACAATCAAAAAGATCCAAAAATCTTCAACAACCTAGGACTGGTTCTGAAAAACTCAAGACTAGTCGTAGTAGATCTAGGACTGGTCTTGAAGTCCATAGGACTGGTCTTAGAACAGCTCGAATAAGCATATTAAAATATACAAATTATGTATCCAGAATGACCTACAGTAAAGTCCATCCTAAGGTCAATCTAAGGCCAAACAAACCTTAAAATTGAGATGGACATTGATAGTCTGTACACTCAGATGACCCTTAAGAGAAGCTTGAGAATTTACGAATCTTGTAGTAGGCCTTCTCGAGCTTGATCGTTTCTTGAGTTGACAAAGTCTTCTTCAATACTTGTACTTATTTGAATCTTGAACATGTATACTTGGAGACTTCTATTCTTGAATTCTTCATCCATGACTTAAAACTTTCTTTATTTAAGTTCTTATCTTGAAATACGATGTCTTGAAGCAATGAATAGTCTTAAACATGAAACACAAGATATACAAGACATAGATATAGGTTTTGACACCACAAAATTTGACAACCAAAGGGATATGAAATCATAGAACTTATAGTGTCTCTGTCGTCTAACCTCAAGACACCGAAGCTTGACCTAAAACCTTTTTTCTCTGATTTGAAATATGTTTATTTAGGTCAAGATAAGACATACCCAGTACTGATTTCTGCCTACCTAGAGAAAAAACAGGTGAGTATGCTCATATCTACTCTCATTGAGCATAAGGAAGCCCTTGAATGGATGATTTCGAACCTCAATGAAATCAACCCTTCGATTTGTACTCACCGTATTTATCTTGAGGATAATGTGAAGACCTCTTGGCAATCACAATGTAGACTAAATCTAAACATGAAAGAAGTGGTTAAAGCCGAGGTTCTTAAACTATTGGATGTAGGTATCATTTACACTATATCTGATAGTCAATGGGTGAGTCCAACTTAGGTGGTTCCTAAGAAGTCCGGAATCACCATCGTTGCTAATGCTAATAATGAAATCGTGCCAACTAGTGTTACTACTTGTTGGAGAATGTGCATTGACTATAAGACGTTGAATACCGTCATGAGGAAGGACCACTTTCCTTTGCCCTTCATTGATTAAATTTTAGAAAGGTTAGCTGGTCATTCCTATTATTGTTTCCTTGATGGGTATACAGGGTATAATCAAATAGAGATAGCCCCTGAAGATCAGGAAAAGGCTACATTTACATGTCCCTATGGTAACTTTACTTACCGAAGGATGCTATTTGGACTATGTAATTCCCTTGTCACCTTTTAGCAATATATGATAAGTATCTTTTCTGATATGGGTGGGGCAATATCTAAAGGTCTTCATGGATAATTTCTTTATCTTCGGTCCATCTTTCAGCGAGTGCTTAGAGAGTCTTAAATGCATGATGAAAAGATGTGAAGAAAAGAATTTGGTACTTAATTGGAAGAAGTGTCATTTCATGGTTCGTAAGGAAATTATCTTTGGACATATCATCTCGTCCAAAGGAATCAAGGTAGATAAGGCTAAAATCAAATTTATCTCTAACCTACCTCCACCCAAGAACATATGGGACGTGCGATCCTTCTTAGGACATGCTGGGTTTTACAGATGATTCATAAAGGACTTTAGTCTATGTAATTTACTTCAAAAGGGTGCACCATACGGATGGACTGAGCAATGCTATGAAGCTTTCACTAAGTTGAAAGGCATGTTGACCACTTCACATATCATACAACCACCCAAGTGAAGCCTTCTTTTTGAACTTATGTGCGACGTGTCTAATTATGTTCTTGGGGCAGTTTTAGGCCAGAGAAAAGAAAAGAAGCTCTACGTTATCCATTATGTAAGTAGAACTCTAAATCCTGCTCAAGTGAACTACTCGACTATGGAAAAGGAACTCTTAGCCGTAGTGTTCTCTTTGGATAAATTTAGGTCCTACATGATCAGATCCAAGATCATTATTTACACATATCATGTAGCGCTCAAGTATGTTCTTGTTAAGAATGATATTAAGCCCCGCCTGATAAGATGGATCCTCTTACTTTAAGAATTTGATTTAGAAATAAAAGATAAAAAGGGACTAGAGAACGTAATGGTTGATCATTTTTATCACCTTAATATCTCTGATTCCCTTAAGACGACACATATTAATGGCATGTTCCCTGATGAACAATGGTTCAAAGTCTGACATTCACCTTAATTCGCTGATATTGCAAATTATTTTGCTACAGGTTTTATACCGACACATTAGACTGCGTAAGATAAGAAGAAATTTTTCACCAAGGTGCGTAACTTTTTTGGGGATGATCCATATTTGTTTAAATATTGCCCATACAAAATCTTTAGGAGATGTGTGCCAGATGATGAGGATCAGAGTGTCATCTCGTTCTGTCACTCACAAGCTTGTGGTGATCACTTTTCTGCTAAAAAGATCACGGCCAAGATTTTACAGTGTGGCTTTTAATGGCCCATTATGTTCAAGGACACTCATGAGTTTTACAAGGCTTATGAGCGTTGTTAGAAATTAGGAGCGTTGGCCCTTTAAAAAATGAAGCACTTGAACCTCATTCTTATTTTAGAGGCATTTGAGTGCTGGGGCATCTATTTCATGGGACCATTCCCCCAATCTTTTAAAAATCTATATATTTTACTCACCGTATATATACTATGTCCCTAAATGGGTCGAAGTAATTCTGTGTTGGAACAATGACCATCGCACGGTCATTAAATTCTTAAAAGAGAACATCCTTTCTTAGTTCGAAACGCCTCGAGCCATCATGAGTGATGGGGGCTCACACTTTTGTAATAGACCATTCGAGAGTTTAATAAAGAAATATGGTATCTCTCATAAGGTAAACACCCCATACTACCCACAGACAAGTGGGCAAGTTTGAGATTTTCAATAAAGAGATCAAACATATTTTGAAAAAAATGGTTAACCCCAATCGTAAGGATTGGTCAATGCGTTTGACCGATGCCTTATGGACTTACCGTACTGCATTTAAGATCCCTATTGGAATGTCTCCCTTTAAACTCATTTATGGGAAGGCTTGCCACTTACCTATGGAGTTGGAACATAGAGCCTACTGGGCGATCAAAAATCTGAATTTCAATTTGGACAATGCTGGCTTGCGACACAAACTTTAACTAAATGAACTTAAAGAGATCACAAACGATGCATACGAATATTCAAGAATTTACAAGGATAGAATGAAAGCATTTTATAACCAACACATTCTGTGAAAATCATTCACGCTAGGTCAGAAAGTCCTTTTGGATAATTCTCAGTTACATCTCTTTCCGGGTAAGCTCCGATCTCATTGGACCGATTCTTTCACCGTTATCAATGTTTATCCTCATGGGGCTATCAAGATTCGGAATACAGATAATGATAATGATTTTAAAGTAAATGGACATCGATTAAAGCCATTTATCTAGAAATTTGATTCGGAGGACATGTTTATGCCCCTGAATGATCCTGTTTACTAGGATTAATCTCGTAGTCTGATGGAAGTATAGGTAAGTTTACTGCTTTCATAGGACTAGGGTAGTTTGTTTTTTATCGTTCTAGGTTAGTCAGCTTTATGCCATTATGATAGTTTGTTTTCTAGTGTTTTAGGATAGTTTCCTTTTATTGGTTAACTCTTGTGTCGAGCCGGCTTCATGCTGAAATCTCTTTAGGAAAAAGTTATACGACTTCGTCATCGGGTACTATTCTTTCCATCACTTCTCCTTTACTTTCATTGTCTCATGTGCATTACATGCTTATATCTTTTCCATTGAGGATAATGCAGATTTTAGGTTGGGGATGGGAGATTAGGTTACCTAATCAGTACTTTCTAGGTCTTGAGCAAAAATTGTGATTTTTTAAAAAAAAATTGGGAAATTCTTATGAAGTCGAAGTGATTTTGAAGGCCATCCTTTATTTTTAAAGTATAAGATACGAAATGTTGGTAATTCATGACTCTTGGATTCAGCTATCTTTAGATTTCACAATTAAGTTCGAATTGCTAATCCATGATTAGAAGTTTTAAACATTGATTGAGTCATGATTTCACATGTCACATCTAGCTTACACATTAAGGTTTCAATTTGATATTGAATTTTTAACCTGGTAATCCCTAAGCATGGAAGGAACCAGCCTTTGGAATTTGTCCATCATGTTCATTGAAAAAAAAGAGAGAGAGAGAATACCCAACTAAAAAATGGTTGTGTTCGAAAATGGCTACCTATTAAAGATATTTAAAAAGGTTGATACATCATGAAGCCAATCGATGGAAAAATCAAAACTTGGAAGAGTAAAAAGATTGAACTATAAGGCAAGTTTCGGTTTAAGTTGGGATATCCAGGAATCATCTAGTTGATTATCAATGTTATCATGAAAATTAACGATTGAACTCTTAATGGTGATAAGCCGAGATTACACTATACACCCATAGAACTCAATGTTTATAATTGTTCTAATTGATGGATTAATACTTTGAACTTGACTATGAAGTTTACCGTGCGCTTGAGTCCAAGAGAAAGTAATTCCCAACATTGATGTGTCTTGGAATTCTATGATTTAGATTTCTTATCAAAAACTGCTTGAGTGTATAAAAATTTATCCTATAATTATCAACTTATTTGGCACATATTTTGCTCATGACTAACAAAATGCCAGTTGGGGATTGTGTTGAGGGTCAAATATTGCATATTAGACCCCAGTTATCACCTAATTTTATGAACTTGATACTGTTTAACGTCCTATTTTAATCATGTTTGTGTTGCAAGGTAAATGTAGGAGCTTGGACTGAAAAATGGTACCAAAAGCATGGATTTAACACTAAAAAAATAACGAAAGCAAGGGTTGGATCCCAGGAGACCAAGATTGAAGAGTTTACATGCCAAAGATCTAAAAATCAAGCAATTAAAGTCCAAGAGGCCTGAAAGTCATCCTAAATGTAAGATCACAGGGTTCCCACAATCTGTTTGGCTCGAAACTTTATATCTGGCCTGAGGACCCTAAATTAACCATACTCATCGAATTTCAGCCCTTGGATCCCAATGAAAGTGGCCCAATGGATAGATTAACCCTTAAAATACTGATTTGGGGCCAACCTGATATCTAGATATGCTTCAATTTTGGTCTCAGCTCCTTAAATCAGATGAGAGAAACGATGGACGGAGTGGATTTCTCATAAGCATCACGGTGGACCCCACTTAAGGGTGCGCGTGTGCACAGTGCGCACGCACCAGCCATGCACCAAAAAGCATAAGATTGGTCAGCGCACGCTGATCGATTCTTTTTTAAAAAAATTCAAAAATGGCTAGCGGACAGATGTTGGCCGGACGAATGATCTCAATGGGCCCCACCCATCATCCTGATGGATGGTCGGGACTGTTCACTTACTTCAGGGGGTGGCCACAACCCTAGCCATGTTGAGCTTCTGACCCCATGCACAGGTGCACATGTGGATCACTGAAAAATGCAGGATGAACAGTGAGTTGATTTGATACAATGGACCGTATCAAAACTCGACCAAAACCACTCCTTTGTGATTAGTTTTTCACCAGGAATCTAATGGACGAGGTAGATTCTTCTGAAAACAACATTGAGGGGCCCATTGATCATCGCAGTGTGCTCTATTTTTTGCAGGCCCTGCGTCCATGAAAATGAACCATAATGAGTCGTTCTGTGATTAAGGGTACAGTCGGATCAATGATCTAGACCGTCCACAAGTTGAAAAAGGGGGTCCTTACCCTCGCCATGAAGTCGGATTCCAGCTTTGAGATGATCTTTCACGCTAAAAGCAGGAAAAACATAGTTGCTTCCATGAGTTTTCTTGTTGCACAAGGAGTACGTAACTCCTTGTGTGTTGTCACCTCTCCCTCTAACCGACCTCAAAGTTCTATAAAAGGAGAAGAACGTGAGAGGGAGAGATAGCTAAGGACGTGGAAATAGAAGAACAAAGAGAGAGAGAGAGAGAGAGAGCGAGTCGTGGGATGGTTAGCCAAGCTCCTTTAAAGAGTTTTCCTTCTCCTTTTTCTTAGTTTTCTTTTTTGATATCTTTTAAGAGATTTTAGTTAATCATTATTATGTTTGGCTAAACCTCTTAGCTAGGGCTAAGAGGTGAAGCTTGTAGTGTGTTGAGAGATTTTTCTTCATGCCTTTTGATTTATGTTTAAATTGAATTAATTTTGATTCTAGTTTGATTATAAGGATTGCCGTTAGTTTTTAATGGTTTGTTGTGACTTAAATTAGAATGGATCTGCGATAGCTTTAGGTATGCTCTTTGTATTATTATGATTATGAAGTTAGGAGGCCATGCTGTTCACCATCGTCTCTTAAGCATGGTTGGATTATTGAACCCTTCCTAATGTTCATAACTCTCTTAGATTGGATGTGGATTGGTTAAATTTTATTGTTTACTTTGTCTCATGGGCATGGTTTTGTGATGGAATCAATTCTACTTCTCATACTTATCTTCTATTGAAAACTAGATCAAAGGAAGTTCAAATTTGGATTTTAATGAATTATCTTCCAATTGGATGAAGATGGGACTCTGATTCCAGCTCTGTTTATGATTCAAGCATAGATCTCCCTGATCTCTACAAGTGGATCCTTGGAAACCCTAGTTTTCCACCTTTGAATTTTACAAGTTTTAGTCAATTAGTTCACCATTATTCTCCTAAATTCTCCTGATTAGATTACATCTTCTTCTAGTTCTAGTTCTAGTTACTTTTAAATTATGTACAAATTTCAGTCCTTGTGGATTCGACCTCGGTCTTACCAAGATTATTACTACATCACAACCCTATACTTGGGTTGTGAACAGTCTCAAATCATTCACACCATCCATTTATTTGACTTGTCAAAAGCAGATTCATTTTAGGGTCATACAGCCAATTGATTCTGTCCAATCCGAATTTAGGACTTGACATAGGATTCGATTCCAACTGTGCATATACTAGTTGTGGGACCCACCATGATCTGGCCTACTTTTTATAATTCGTACAACATCATGGAAAAAAAAGAGTAAGAATATAGGGGGATAAAAAGTTGAAAAAATGTTAAAAAAAGTCTAAAAAATTACCAACATATCGCAAATGTGATCGGATCGTTGACCTAAACTAATGGTCACTCGAATACCAGGTTCAAGGACACAATCCAAAAAAAAAAAAACCGTTCACTGTTATCCATCATATCTACTTTGAAACAGACATCTAAAACTTCAAAAGAGAATTATTTAAATAGGAATCAGTATCTCCAGGGTATTCATGTAATTAATGAAAAAATAAACTCGCTAAGAGCTTCATATAATATTAATGGACCAAGCAGTAAACCAACAAGAGGACGATCAATGAGTGCTTCGTCTTTAACACCAGCAGCTACCACTCTTTCAGGTCTGTTATCTTCAGAACTGATATCACTCTACGAGAGCAAGTACACACATCCCAGTCTCCATCGTCACCGGACATGTGATGCATGAACACTATCACCGCGAGGTGTCTTTCTGGCCGCTCCAGCAAAGACGGTGGCCTAAATGATATAGTAAACAATCATAATGGAAACTTAATCCCAGTAGTAGCAACTGAATGTTATGAGGATGAAATCTAATAACGTAAGATAATAATAGTATCAACCAACCTCGTGATGATTCCAAGCATTCATGGCATCTTCATAACTCATGAAGGACTTGTGTTTGGAGCCATTAAATCGGTGAACTTGTGCACTTCAATCCTCCCACGTATCATATATTCCCGGGTTCCTTCCCAAAAACACCATGTAAAACTTTCGGCTCATTTCCCTGCAATTGATAAACAATCAAATTATCAGTGTAATTGGGCCATTATGTTGAATCTTATCAGTTAATAATATAATGAAAAGAAGCAAAATTAATGTTATCCAGGAATATATTATCGAGGTTAGAAGTTTATCAGTAGAAAACTGAATTGGAAGCAGTAATTTAGTGACATCCTCTTAATATTACCTATCATAATATCTAGTACAGGACTGTAGCAGTAAATATACGAATCATGAACAATATTTCAATATTATCCCATCAAGATTATGCAGGATAGAAGTGTTTCAACATAAAACTGAATCAGACACAGAAAACTGAGAATCAAACTTTCCAAAAAACAGAACTGTATCAGTAAAAAACTGAGTTTCAAATAGTAATTTAATGTTATCCATGCTGATTATACAGGACAAAAGTGTATATCAGTACAAAATTGAATCCATCTCAGAAATTCAATGTAATCCTGTGAAGCTTATCTATCAAAAATTCCAAACAGCAAAACTATATCATTAAAAATCTTAATAAGAAACAGTATTTCAATATTATCATATCAAGATTATACAGGACAGATGTGTATCAGTTTAAAACTGAATCAGATGCAGAAATCTGAGAATCAAACTTTCCCAAAAATAGAATTATATCAGTAAAAAGCCGAGTTTCAAATAGTAATTCAATGTTATTTATGCTGATTATGCAGGACAAAAGTGTATATCAGTACAAAATTGAATCCATCTTAGAAATTTAATGTAATCCTGTGAAGCTTATCTATCACAAATTCCAAACAGCAGAACTGTATCATTAAAAAGCTGAATCAGAAACTGTGATTCAATGTTATCATGTTGATATTATCTATTTGATATGCATAATAATCAGATATTGGAATAGTTCAATGGCCACACATCACTGTCCACCGATTCAGTTTCCTAGAAGCCCGAACCTGTAGGACACAGTCCACAAGTTTAAGTTAAAAAAAACCAATCAACCTACTAGAAACCTGCAACATTCTCATTAATAGCATAATCAATATAAGCAGGTGAAGATTATAAAAATATATTTGTTGATCCAATATTAATTAAAGCACCCAAAGTGTTAAGTTAAAATCCCCAACTGAGCTAGTTCATGCTCGGGTTAAACAATTTCCACACCAATCCAGTAAAAAAAAGATCGTCCAAAATAAGACTGTCAACATGTATAACAAGTGGCCCACTTTCACTCCAGGCCACTGCGAGGGAGGATAAATTTCTCTATCCATTCCCTTCTCCTTTTATGTCCATCTTCACAAAAAATCTGACACTGACTAAATCGGACTGCAAAACCCTTGCAGCCCAAATTTGGTCCTCATGGCTAAGACCTTGCACCTCTTCCAAAATCCCAAGCAGCTAATGGACCCGTGTCCTACTCTTGCCCTGTGCCATGGTAATTGTTAGGATCATCACAACTTCTGCCATTTCATCATCATATCCCCTATTTGTTCACTCAGCTTACCCTTCTTTTGACGGCTTATGTGACTTGCATTTGAGCGACCATGACGAGATCCTGATGTGGCCTCCATTGGGCTTTTCTTATATCGCTTTGCCCACTCACCACTGTGAGTGTAGGGAGCAGGCCTCTGATCATCCTCATCTGATGAAAGACGTACAGTCTTGGAAGCCTCCTCCTCCTCAGACTCGCCGTCATCAGAATTCACTTCATTATGGCTGCGCCGCTTCCCTGAAATTGGAGAAGAGTAAGCTGTACTTGCAAATGAACCGTGCGCACAGTCATTGCCGAAGATAAACGCCATGTCGTCATATTGGTCCATGTGTTTTCCGCGTAATCATTTAGCGTAGGGTTTAGCTGTACACGCAAAGATAATATATTTAACATCCAATCTTAAAAACAAGAAATATGATTAGAAAACAACTCTTTCTACAAATGTTGACCAAATTTACAGCAATATAAGCTTCCCAAACATCGTCCGTAGCGATAACCATCTTTTGGTTTTCATCTCACCCAAAACTAGAGGCATTAAGCATGTCCTTGATTGCCCAATACAGTCTCTTCAAGGTTCATAAATGATTTAAAATATAACGATTTTCCAGCAATATGTCACAGATGTCATGGATTTCCATGATTTCTGCCTTGTATATCTCGGGTTTAAACCCAATATCACTCTTCAGTCCAAGATTAACTTGTTCAACCAAGGCATTGACTGAGGAATTATCCATGCTATTAGACCACTGTATTCTACTAATTTTTCTAGTGCCGGCTAACCTACACCTCAGGTTAGAAAGACACTTTGGTGATTGCCCTTTGTGTGGGAGCATAACATTTTTTTGGGAGTTGCAAGATGTTCTATTGGCGAACTTGAGCTTTGGATTGAAGGACCACCCCTCTTTGAAGGAGATGATTCCACATTTTTTTTCCTTGAGTCCTTTAATATACTCCTTAGAAAATTAATTTCACTTATAAGCATAAAATATTAATAGAAATATGATAGCTACAGCTAGATGATGCACAATAGTAAGGATTCATAGTAGAACATGATGAGATTACACGCAAATAATAATTATAATCTCCTCAATAGTGTGAATATGTGTTAAAATATTCCTACTTTAAACTAAGCAGATCAGTACATAAACCAAGAAAATTAAATACGTTGTCTTATGTGTGGAAGACTGACATTTCACGTTCTCTTAGTCATCTCATCTCTCTTCCTTGCCCACTCATCCTGTGCGCGGTTCGTCACCCAAGATAATGCTCATCCTTCCTCCATGGTAGTTACCTCTATAGGGGATGGCAACACGTCATCTATACTATCTCCACTGTCCTCTACTACCTCAACCAGTCCATCTTCACCACTAACATGGATGAAATTATGAAGGACACAACAAGCTATGATAATTTTCACTTGAGTTATAAACTTGAATTGAGGAAGATTATGTAGAATAGGAAAGTGGCCTTTTAACATCCCAAAAGAATGCTCTATGACATTTCCCAATTGCGCATGCCAATAATTGAAAAGTTCTATTTTATTAGCAGGCTTTCTTCAAGTACGAAACTCATTCAAGTGATATCGCACACCTCGATAGGGTGTCATAAACCCAGGTGAATGTGCATATCCAGCATCAACAACATAATAATTTCCTACACATTGCAAGATATGTTTCAGTTATTTTTTAGACATAAACTTCGATAATATAAACAATCACCCCCTAAATATGATTACCATGAGGAATAAGAAAATAGTCAGGGCAACGGGTTAGTGTATTTTGTAAGACATGAGCATCGGATGAGGAGTCATCCCAACCAGAAAGCTTATATACAAGTTTCATATCAAAAGGACATGCAGTCAGAACATTTTGTGATAAAAATCCTTTCCTATTTTTGAAAGTTGAGCTTGATTCTTTTGGTAAATAAGCCAGGATATGGGTACCATCTAGGACCCCGATGCAGTCCTACAATCAAAAGTGTGCCACATGATCAGATCATTCCTTTTACTGTGCAAACTTTTACTAATGACATCCAACATTCGTATAATATTACCTAGAAGTATGGACTCCACAAAGGGTTGTCGGATATTTCTTTGGGTTTGTGTAATCTAGGAAACTTTAAATATTCTGGATATAGACCGATTATATCATCCAATACCCTAGTAAAGTGTCTGCTTAAGGTCTCACCAGATCTTTTAAATCGATGACCAATCACACGATTACGTACATTCTGTTTGATAGTATGTAAAAATATTACAACCTGCTCTTCCATACTACACCTCCTAGTATCAGAGAGGAGTTTCCGATCTCTCAACAATGAACATAAATCGAAGAAATTATCTCTACCCATTCTCAACTATGCAAAACAATCAACATCACTCATTTTTATTATTCCATTGATAAATATATCCCTCTTAATGGGACAATCCTTGGGATTTGTCTTAATACAGTAACGACGATAATATTCAGTGGCTCACATTACACATGCAAAGGCTGCAATGGCTATTAATGCAGTAACTACTTCATTCTCAGTCCATTCACTAGCAGAGGACTTTTCATTGCTATGCTCCGCACTATCAGAAGCCATGGGATTATTGGAGTAGAGAGTTATCTGAATGGGAATAACAATCAATGATATATTTTATATCTACAACAACAGAAATGATACCATACAAATTCGACCACAAAATGAGTCAATTAAGTGTTGCATTTGTTAATAGGTTTATTTTAAACATGTCATTTTACACATCATGAATCTATGTTTATAAGCATGAATATCTGTCAACAGTTATTTATTCAAGCATGAATCTGAAACTACAAGCATGAAAAACATGATACTTCGTTAACACACATCAATCATCATCGATTATTTAGAGCATGAAACTACGCTTACAAGAAAATGTTAAAACTTACTGATGTACATATACTTTAAAAGTTTTTTTAAAAGCTGTCAATGAGCATCATACACTGTGATAAACATGGGAATATCACAATAACATTTTTGCTCACCTGCTGTCCGAAGTTCTAAATGTGGAGAGATGACTATTTTTCATAGAGTGCACAAAGAAGTCTATTGTCTGCATCGGCGCATGATAAGTTTTAGAGGTTAGGAAATGATTCAGCTATTAAAACAGATGATTAAGGAAGTGGCAGTTTAAATCAGAGCTCTGATGGTATGTCCATCATAGTACGCATGCCTTGCAAAAAAAAAAAACTACAAAATGGTTAACAGGGAAAACATATTCTAAAAGGAGGGTCATCTTAAGAAATGCCTCTCCGAATCGATTTGGACAAAAATTTAGAATGACAAATTAAGAAATAAGGGAGAGATGAGTAATACATCTACCACTGAGTAACCCGGATGATGCATAACCGTATGAAAGCACAAAACTTCCCAGATGCAGTTGGTTTATAAGAAGAATAAAAACATCACAGTTTTAAACATACAAAGCCCTCGATATGTTAAAACAATCTGGACGACCCATAGACAATAACCTACCTTTAAACAGCCGCATGCACCTATCATATCCAATCTTCCACAGTGACAGAGAGTTGATTGTATAAACCCTATGATTCAACATCCTGAGACGTACCTGACGGTAGCCTTAGTCGGCTGAATAGAGATACCTAGAACGATAATAGGGATTTCACAGATGGTTGTGTATACACCGACCGTATACACCCCATCGCGAAGGGACTACTTGCACTCCGGACGTAGAATTTAGTGAAAACAAGAATCAGCTCATGGTTTCAGCGCAGATGTGTATCCAAGTATGATTTAGAAGGAAGAAATACATACTTGGTGGATGGACTTTTAGGGGTCCGATCTCATGGACGAAATCCCTATTTCATCTGATCTGTCAACTCGAGAAGACTGTCAACTGTAATACGGACCTCAGACCTTCAGAGAAGGAACTATACACGTAGCTGAATGGCCACATGCACTAGGAGGAAGATGATTTATGGCGTTGCTAGAACAGGATTTCTCCATTCTCTGGAGATAGAAACATACTTGCCAAAGAGATAGAAACACTGTCGCCCGATAATTCTGCGCATTGAAGAGACTGCACTGTACGATGCAGTGGCGTCTAATTTTAGTTTACTGCCTTTTGAGAATTTTGATACGATGATGTATTTGAGCGCATGGTAAATGCTGGATGCGAACTCCTATCCAAACAATGTATAATGGCAAAATCCAATTTTAATACGATACAGTACACCCTTATATGCGAATCTAAACAGGCCCCTAGTGCGCAAGGTTTTCGGCCAAAATTAGTAAGTGTCCTATTTGGCTTCACCAATCTATTCTCCTAATTATTCTAAGACTTTTTCATGTTGGACACAACTCCTAAAGCCCAATGAATGAAGAGTTATAATCAAACTAAAACTTATTATTTATAGTAAAAACAGAATTAAAATAAGGAAACGACCATTGATCTAGGGGTATTTCATAAATCTAGCTTACGTAACTCAGTCTAGTGGGGTTGGTTGGCTAAAGTAGATCATTCTATGCCAAAATCATACATTTTATGCCTGATAACTCATTCCAGATTGTGAGGTACGCCTGATTTAAGGTTCGACGGTTCGGATCACTTCTGTCGTCGACCAGGCCTTTTCTAATCCATCTTGGCAATGAAACTATCCGTGACCGCTCTACATCAGAACCATGATGTGAATGGTCCATCAACATTTGGTAGTGGTGATGAAAATCACAACATCCACTCGGATAAAATGGACTCAAATATCAAAGGCCTAGAATAACCGCTTTGATACCATGATAACATGGCAATTAAGAGAATTCTTTTGTTATTTATTGTATTTTTTCTAATTTGAATTTTATTAAAATGGGACGTTTGCTATACATGCATGTTTTTCAGGTGGTGTCAGAACAGAATGACCCATGCCTATCATATAACCCCAGCTACACTAAATGATTCCTAGATCCTATAAACAAAACCAAAGAAACCCCATAGATCTGCTAGAGAAGAACATCTCCCTCTTTATTGTATACTGTTTTAACTCTAACAGAGTTCTTATAAAAGTAAATCACCTGGTACATGGAAAAGAATCACGCTATATATGAAAAGTCATTACTGTTACATATATGGAAATGAAGCAAATACTAAACCTATTCTAATGACTATACATGGAAGGGAAAGATAATCAAGATAATTGGACAATTCTGTATTATAATTATCATATTGTTGACAAATACAAAGGCCACTCCTTGGAAAGTCTAGTATAAGTGGGTGGAGATTAAGGAGTTCTTGTCCCACTTAGAGTTTTTTAATTAATCACACTCTTCACAAAAACAACATTATAGTGGATATTCTATCAAGGTGGGTAATGGAGGAGGTGGTAACTGAATGTTTTAGTCTACTTTGGAGCTTCCCCTAAAGGTAAGAGGAAATTTGGTGATGGAGAAAAGGTATAGATAATATTTGTTTATCCTGATCATCATCAATCAAGAAGTTTTTTGTAACACCCTGAAAATCGGGGGTTGTGTATAAACCCAACTCCCGAGTTCCAAACCGTCACTTATGCAACAAAAATGATTATGATTCAATGTTGTCCGAGTTAAAGCATTCACATGAGTAAAAGTATACCAAAACTACAATTCATACTCCAGATTCAGTGATAAAAGCAAACGGAAGACTAAAAGATATACAAATCACTGTATGGAAAACAAAATATATCTCAACTGTCTCCAAAGTATGAATACATCTCTGAGTCTCATATACATGTAAATAAAAAGAAATCAAATGTCAAAATAGTCCCACTGAGAAGTCCCGTCAATCCAGGCCACCTAAGCAAAGCCGTCGTGGTACTGCATATATGAGAACTCGTCCTGGTCCTCATCATAGTCCGGCTCTGCCTCCTGAATCGCCGCCTCACCTGCATCTAAGACAGGGTCTGGTGGGTGTTGCAAACACCATCCCATAACGTGGGAGTGAGTAGCTAACTCAATGGAATAATAGAGCAAGGATTAGCATGTTCTCAAATCAATCATGCGATAATAGTAAAGCAGTAAATCAAACATTCCTAATACTGTTGTTAATGCGATATGACATGACATGATGGATGCCCTCACCGACATTCTCCCTCATACGGCACCATCTACGTCCGTGGAATGCTTGTATACCGCTCAGTGCTCCACATCTTCCAGGCACATGCAATGTGATGGTGATATGATTACCGAGTTATTATTAGTCCTTTTCATACAGCAATATTGGAAAACTAAGGTACTTCCCTTATATCAATCCCAACAAAGATCCTGTCTAGGGTCGTCACTCCTAGTAATCTCATACGATGTATATTTTGTAGGTCGCTGCAAGGGCTGCTAGGGCTGTTGCTTGCACTCGTTGCACCGCTCCCCCATTACCTTATCAATACAGGCCTACTGTACTCTCACTGCTACGGAAGGGTCGTCGCCTCCCATAGACTCAGAATACGCTCGCGGTCACTATAAAGGACTCGTCGCCTGATCAGTGTAGGCCGACAATAAGAATATAGTGTCCCATACCACCATAATCTGCTCACGAGTCATAGGTGCTTACTGGTCACTACGGGGAGGTTTGTGGCCCCAGCGTAGGCTGACAGCTCGACCACGGTGTCCCATACCACCATGCCCAGCTCATGAGTCTTTATGGATCAAGGTACCATGGTTGACAGGGTTTACAATGGTAAGTTCAGTACCCTAGGTTCAAGCAGTTATAACTCATACAGGGTGAACATACAATGGCTAGTCGGGTTACTTGACGGGCTCGACTAGCACGAGCGCATCTCAAGTCGAATGACATGAAGTGCATAAAACACCTCATGTGGCCTAACCACTGTCGCCAACTCCAAAACACGGCTCGCGTTCATCGACGCGTCATTCGTGGCAAAGATAAGCCAACCATGGATTTACTCAGTTACCGACTGCCTGGACTAGGTATAGTCTCAAACATTTATGAATTCACATCAGCAATCATGTAAGAGTAATGGAAATGAAATACAACAATGTGAGCATATTAACACATGTTATAACATACAACTTAAGTAAATCATCTAACACATGCATTTCATACATATAATGAAATCATGCATATAGCCAACATGTAGGAAATCATTTACATCAGCATATTATTTGAGAATTCAATCTCAAACTAATTCATAACACCAATTAATTCAATACATACTAATACAAGCATTTATACAAACACTTAAACTACACACTTAAGTCTACATATAATATGTGGACTCAAAGTGCGCATTTAGGCGAATCTCTTCGCCAAACTAATTATGCACGCATTCCTAGTATCCTAATGTGACAAGAAGCCATGTCAATCACATCAGCAAAATATGGATGAAAACAGTATTTCCTACAAATGACTAAAATGCCCTAAATCTCATATTCTTCGTCTGCTTACGAAATAGGAAACAGACCGCATGTTGTACATGTTAAACGGCATTGTCGTCGATAATCTACTATTAAAAGACATTGAAAGCGTTGAAAATAATCAATCAAAGCGTCTAAAATCCGTACCTTTTCTCCTATAAGTGTATTGATTTGAACGGAGCGTGTACGCTTCGTCTATGGCGAACCGGGAACCTATTTTACAAGATGTATCAGCTACTATGCTAAGAAACCAAAGGAACCTTAAATTAGCAAGTATTTGGGGTATTTGCTTACCTAGAATCGTGGCAAAATCGCCGGAAAAGTGATTGAGTCGCGTTGCTTAAGCACGTGCAACACGTAGTGCAAGCAGCAGGAAATTCTCCCACTCTCTCTCACAATCTCTCACCTTTTCTCTCACACCAGCTAGGGTTTCTAGCAAATTCGGATGGGTGAGAGAAGTGAGGGTTTACGCCCCTTTTATAACCTAAAACTTGCCCAAAACAGGCTTGAGAACAATGTTTACTTGATGCCTAACCAAATTGGGACTGTTTCTATCCAAAAAGACATTTCTGGTGGTCCCCTGGCCGAACGCGATCGGACTTAAGTTCATGCACATCGGATGTTGCTCACATCCCATTTTCAGACCAGTAGTGTTCGTAGATCGCACGTGGCGGTCCAGTTTCAGTTCAGCGGTCAACGCACGTAGATCAAGTCTACAAGTCTCATGATATGAAATAGAAATTTTTCCTTATCCAAGGGTGTAATTTGGCTGAATTCTGACAGTCAGAACGCTTAATAATAACGCATCAAGTCATGTGCCAGATTTGAATTTCAAATTCCAAATCTAACCCTATTCTCCCTCTCTTCACTCCATGCTCAATGAAATAGCCTCTGAATATCGGTTGGACTTGATTTTTGAAATGATTGTCAAGTCCAGCTAGGCGGTTATAACGGTTTAAGATTGTAGGTATCGGACTTTCGACGCGTGGTCTAGATCTAATACAAAGTTTCAAAGAGGTCCTGAGAACAAACCGGTTTAGAGTTTGATCCGGGGTTTTAGAATATTATAACGTCATTGGTTCTACTCGCTTTAGGTCTTGTAGAACGTATTTAAAGTGATCAGGGACTATTTTCCAGCTACTCTAGTGTTGCGCTAGCTAACTCACACATAATTTCCAAAGGAATTAATCCTACGCGATTTCTAGTCGAGTTGGTACTCGAGTCCAAGTACGGATTTTTTCAGGACGTTACATTTTTATTTTTGTTTTGGTTTTGTCCATGTTAGCCTATTTTCTTCGTAGTGTCTTAACATTTTTTTAGGGTTATAGTAGCACCCTCCTTTGGATAGGTCTAAAATCTACATTTCAGGAAATATACACTTCAGTGATATAAAAAAGGAAAAGGAATATATATATATATATATATATATATATATATATATATATATATATATATATATATATATATATATATATATATGAGAAATACTCACACACAACTAGTTGGACCGTGAGTTTTGGTCCAACTAGTTGTGCATTACATCTCAAAATTCCTATATACATACACATGTAATGCACCACATATAAGGATATGTGACTCTGAGTTTTACATTAGTATTTTGGGAATTATGTCATAGATCCAAGCCATTTATCAAATAGAGCATGCTAATGAAATTTTATGTAACGAAAGTTGAAAAATTGTTGTCATCACTAGAACCACACATGTAACTTGAATATGGATTGTTAGAATAGATTTCTAGCCGTTCACTTTTCTTATAGATGATATCATGTTATTGATAAAAAAATATAAATTTTTTTTTCCATATACGTACAATGGACCCTACTCAATTAACGGACCCAAGTATATCATTTGTGTACACATTCTCTAGTGGTCCTTTGTAAACATTCACCCTCCTCTTTTCTCTCTCCTCATTTAAACTATTTTTTCCATATTTAATGCTCTCCATTCCCTGTACGTTTGGGAAGGAGTCATGTGCGGAGTGAGATGTTAAGTCGCTACTCACATCACGTCACTAAGTTATGTGGGCCCCACCATGATATATGTGTTGTATCCATACCACAAATCTATTTATAGAGATCATTTTAGGATGTAGTTCAAAAGAATGAGGCAAATCCAAAACTGGAGTGGACCCCACCATAAAAAACAGTGGGGAGAGTGACGCCTACTATTGAAACCTTCCTAAGGTCCACCATGATATCTATATGAGATCCAACCTGTTCACAATATAACATAGACATTAAAGAAGGGAAAACACAAATATCAGCTCGATCAAGAACTTTTGTGGCCCTTAGAAGTTTTTAATGGTGGGTGTCACCCTCTCCATTGTTTTATGTGGTGGGGTCCATTCCAGCTTTAGATCAGACTCATTCTTTAGCTCACACCATAAATAATCTCTCTAAATGGATGGACAGTGTGGATACAAAACATATATCATGGTGGGACCCTAAGAACTAAGTGATGTCACTTTAGTGCCGACTGCAAATCCACGTCTAAAGCATGCTGATTTCCTACAAAGGACTTTGGCAGGAAGTTCCTGCGCCGAGAACCCAAGTGGGGCCCATTGTGATGTTTGTGAGAAATCCTACCCATCCATCCATTTTTTGACTTTAATTAAGGACATGAAGCCAAAAATGAACCGTTTTCAGGGCTCGAGTGGGCTGAAAACGTGATAGTTGAACACCCACAGTTGAAATATGTGTAGGCCATATAAGTTTTGAATCATACTCATAGTTGTGATTTCAGTTCATCCCAGTAGGAATGAACTTATTAACGGTATGGATGGCTTGTAAACATCACTGTTGAACCCAGGTAGGTTTTAACAGTAGGAATTTCCCTAACCACATTTTCCTTTAGTACGGTCCACATGAGCTCTTGATACTGTTCATTTTTGGTATCATGTCCTGAAATGAACTCAAAAAATGGATGGAAGGGGAGGATTTCTCACAAACATCATAGTGGGCCCCACCTGGGTTCCCAGCACAAGAACTTCCTGCCAAAGTCTTTCGTAGGAAATCAGGACGCGGATTTGCAGCCGGCACTAAATGACGTCACCTAGTTCTTAGGGTCCCACCATGATGTATGTTTTGTATCCACACCGTCCATCCATTTGGAGAGATTATTTTATGGCATGAACCAAAGAATGAGTCAGATCCAAAGCTGGAATGGACCCCACCATAAAAAACAGTGGAGAGGGTGACGCCCACCATTAAAAACTTCTACGGGCCACAAAAGCTCTCAAACGAGCTGATATTTGTGTTTTCCCTTCTTTAATATATATTTTATATTGTGAACAGATTGAATCTGAAATAAATATCATGCGGACCTTAGGAAGGTTTCAACGGTAGGCGTCACTCACCCCACTATTTTTTGTGGTGGGGTCCACTCCAGTTTTGGATCTGCCTCATTCTTTTGAACCAGATCCTAAAATGATCTCTACAAATAGATGTGTGGTATGGATACAACACATATATCATGGTGGGGCCCACATAACTTAGTGACGTGATTTGAGTAGCGACTCAACATGTCACTCCGCACATGACTCCTTCCCAAACGTACAAGGAACGAAGAGCATTAAATAAGGAAAAAATAATTTAAATGAAGAGAGAGAAAAGAGGAGGGTGAGTGTTTACAAAGGACCACTAAAAAATGCATACACACATGATATACTTGGGTGATGTGCAATGTATCTTGTAAATCTAATCCGTTAATTGGGTAGGGTCCTTTGTAAGTATATGAGAAAAAATTTTTTTTTTTTTTGCCGATAACATGATATCATCTATAAGAAAAGTAAACTGTTAGAAATCTACTCCAACAGTCCATATTCAAGTTACATGTGTGGTTCTAACGGTGACAACAATTTACTAACTTTCGGTACATAAAATTTCATTAGCGTGCTCAATTTGATAAATGACTTGGATTTATGACACATAATTCCCAAAATACTAATGTAAAACTCACAGTCATGTATCCTCACATGTGGTGCATTACATGTGTATGTATATAAGAATTTTGAGATTTAATGCACAGCTAGTTGGACCAAAACTCACAGTCCAACTAGTTGTGTGTGAGCATCTCTCTCTCTCTCTCTCTCTCTCTCTCTCTCTCTCTCTATATATATATATATATATATATATATATATATATATATATATATATATATAGGGAAAAGGTACTATGCGCTCAAGTTGATGGGTCCGTCCCATGAGGTCGAGCTGTGTGGGCTTCACCGTGATGCGTTTCGAACATCTACCCCATCAATCAGATGCACCATTCCATCGTGGGACTAGGTCTCAAAAATCAAGTCAATTCGTGACTTTCGTGGGCTACACCACATACAAAAGTTGAGAGGAGCCGTGCACCATTAAAACATTCATAATCATTTTTTGGGCCCACCAAGATGTGGATTGCAAATCAGCCCATCCATTATGTGTGTCCCACTAGGATGAGGGGTCATACCAAATTTCAGCAGCATTCAAAACTCAGGTGGGCCCCACCAAGTGCTTTTATATGTTTTTGGCATGTCTTCACATGATTTTATATGGTATGGCCCACCTGAGTTCCGTATACAGCTGATTTTTGGGATATCCCATAATTTAAAGGGGACCCATCAAATGCATGGTGTTGATGGTCAACGTGCATCATGGTGGGGCCCACACAGCGCGACCTCATGGGAGTTTATCGTGAGGTCGAACGCATAGTACCTTTTCCCATATATATATATATATATATATATCCCAAAGAAGCGATGTAGCAAGCTCATTTACCTCTAAGTATCCCTCTCCAAAGAAGCGGACTCGCCCCTCTCCCCTCTCTTGCTCATGCCCTAGCTAAGTATCCCTCTGTCATTCATGGAGGCTCCCCTCCGGGGGAGATTCGGTGACGGTAATAAACATAGCTGTAAGACTGACTTCCCAACCCCGACTGCTATGAACAGGGGTTTCATGCTATTCACAGCAAACCTCCCTTTCGACTGCAGCAATGAGGATCATACAAGGTATTCCAATGTTATGGTAAGGTAACTAATGTTCACATCCCCTATTTCCCTAACTCAACAAAATGCAGAGGGTTTGCATTCGTTAGGTTCCAATACGAAGATAAAGGTGGAGCCGCCATGGGTGTGCTAGATGGTCAAAGAATCGATGGCCGAATCATGCAGGTAATGGTGGCCAAATCTAGAGGTATCATTCCCCCCCCCCCCCCCCCCCCCCCCCAAATGCCCAACCCTTCACGACAGCCGATCCTAAACAGGGCCCGACCGCTGCCACAAACCTGCAGGCCTCTCCACATCCAACTCCTGTTCATACAAGCCGCCCATTTGTGGACACCCTGAGATATAACCACCACTCAAACACTCTTTGCCATCCTCAACATGAAACCGATAAGGTCACTACCATTGCTGATTCTCGAGCAGTGAGAGTAAAATAGAATCAGTTTCGACTAGCATAGTTGGAATCGCATCTTCAGCCTCGATTTCAGTCCTTCACCTGATTCATCAAATAAGGGATTTGAGGTTTAACGCCTCTGCTGTGGATGTGGTCCGAATGTCTCGAGTGAGTTTCCTCATCAGGTTTAAGTCCAAGTCAAAGCTCCATCAGTTCATGGACGACCTAGAAATGCATAAGAAGATGAATTTAGTTGACATCAGTCCATGGTCTTCTTTAGAAATGTTGGGGGCAGAAGGGTGTTGGCTAAGATTATACAGAATTCCTGCCCATGCCTGGTTAAAATCAGTGATTACAGACCTAGGCAACTATTTTGGGCAAATTATCATAATAGATCCCATCAGTAGCTTCGGCTTATTTCAAATGTTCGCTAGGATCAAGATCCGTTTAAAACCGGGTATCAACTTGCTGTAGCTTCTCAATCTGGTGGTAGATGATCAGTTTTTCCCAGCTTTTGCTGTTGTTGAAACTCCGACCATGTCCTCTCTGCACACAAGTGTCTTTACGCCCAAGGACTCAACTCTCAAACAAGTTGAGGCTACCCGTGAATGGGTTAACAAAAGCTTCGGTAAGCAACAACTCATTCAGATTGAATGTAGATCAGATGTTTGTCAAAATGAGAGGCGTGGGGAGTCACCCCTCTCAAATAACACGCTACCTTTAGTTCCATATCAAAGCAGAAACTACACAGGGCTCATCCCAACCAGTAGCTCCCAAGCAACCAATAACCCCCACATCACAATGTCTACCCGAGGCCTTTTCAATCTAATCAAATTTAGCATATACACAAGACTGGAAGGATGTCTCTCACTGTGACAGAGGAGTTACAGCAGGTAGACCCTCTTCAATTGTTGCCTTTGTCAAAGGAGATAATTCCTCATAGGCAGCCCCCTCCTATTTCTGTGGTTGCCCAAAGTAAGGAACTAACGGCATCCCAGCCAGGCCCTCTTCATCAGCAGAGACTTCACCTTTCAAAAGGGCTAGAGATCTAAATATAAAGCCCATGGAAAACAGAAAGAAACAGCAGTGAGGCAGAAGTTATCCCCTTTCTACAACTCAATGGATCTCTTTCAAATCTCTAAACCATCCCCACTTGAAGCAGTGGCCTAGTCTGTTCAGCACTTCCACTGCCGAGACTGTTTGAGGTAAATTACAAGTAGTCAGCAGGCTTTCACTCAGAAGGGTAGCAGCCACCTCTTCAACAACCAGAACAAGAACCAGATAACATCACCCAAAGTGGGTCTGATGCTCAACAAATCAACCACAAGAAAGCACTATTAGAAGGGAACTCTCCTCTGCGGAATCTGTTGGATCTAGGTGTGCAAGGAGAAAATTAAGACATGCCATTGGAAACAGCCTCTCTCCTGTCATCTCAGGAATTCATTCAGCAAACTGCAAGTCAGCAACAACCAGTATTTAAAGATTGCTCTTCCCCTTAGCAAATGAATAGGCCACCATCATCTCCTTCTGTAATTCAAAAATTAGGGATTTTGGAAGTTGATTTATCCCCATATTTCTCCCCGATTTGAGTTGGAGCAGGATCAAATGACACCATTCCGGCCGTCTCAGAGGGGGACACACCTCATAAAAGCTGCAGCCTAGGGATGATTAATAACAACAATATTAGAAAAGAGAAACCCCTCAAAATGAACAATAGCCATGAGGATGCTCTTACAAGTAAAAGTCGGACAGTTGATGGGATAGGGAAGCTCCCATTGACCAGCGAGGTGATTATCGGATCACCTAGAAAAAGACAATGAATCCATTATTCCAGAGGATCCTGGGAATCCAAATTGAGAAGAATGAAAAGGAGGGACATTAACTCAGGCTGTGTTGCGGATGGATAAAATCCTAGTGTGGAATGCTCGTGGGATTAGTAACTCCCGTACCATCTAAAATACTAGAAGGCATATTCAGAAATTCAATCCATGCATTCTGGCTATTCTCGAACTAATGTTAGGGGACGCCAGGAGAGTGGGGACTGGCCTAGCTCTTTATTTTCACTCTTCTATTTCAAACTCAGCAGAGGGTGGAAAGATTTGGGTCTTCTCCAACGAACACATTTCTATTTCGATTTTACACTCTTCTAATCAAGATCTCTCTTTTGCAACAACTTCCCCACACAGCAACAACCCCCTTTTCCTGACAATTATCTATGCCAGCTGTTATTCAGCCCAGAGAAGAACTCTTTAGAACTCATTGGCCTCCATTTTCGTTGTTGTTAATAGGTCGTGGGCTGCTTGTGGGGATTTTAATACAACCTTGGTGGTGTCGGAAAGCAGAAGTAGGCGGGCAACAAACAGAAACAATTCTAGGGAATTCATGGATGCCATCAATGCTATAGGTCTGATTGACGTTGGTTTCTCGGGTAGCCGGTTCATGTGGTGCAACAACCAAGAGGGCTCCACACATGTTTGGGCTCGACTTAATAGGGTTCTTATTAACCCACAGTGAGCAATCCAGTTCCCCTCATTTCAGGTTCATCACCTCCCACGTCCAAATTCAGACCACGCCCTACTATTGCTGGATTTTCCCACGCAGGTTTTTAAGGGTCCAAAACCCTTTCATTTTCAACAAATGTGCTCCACGACTCATTCCAGTAGGTGGTAAAAGAGTCCTGACGTTCAAAGGTGGCTGACCATCCATTCTTCAATGTGATGATCAAGCTTAAGTGCATGAAGAAGGCCCTGAAGGTGTGGAATAGAGAAGTGTTAGGTAATATATTTCAGTAGGTCAAGAGGGCTGAAGAAGGCTTGGCAGATATAGAGTCTAAAATGTAAATCAGTCCTATGGATAGTGAGCCAGACAACAATCTGTAGCAGGAATTTAACATGGCTTCATCTAAACTCTATCAATTAGAGCTCATAGTAGAAATGTTTTGGAAACAAAAATTAAGGGTTGATTAGCTGCAAGCAGGTGATAGAAACATAAATTTTTTCCATGCCGCTGCTTTGAAAAAACATAGAAGAGCAGAAATTACTAGAATTACATTGAAATTAAGGGACACAACCGAGGATCCTGCTCAAATTAAGAGGGTTGCGGTCGAGCATTTCTCTCGACAGTACTCAACAACCGCAAGCACAATGGAGACCAATCTGCTGGACGTCATTTCCCATCTTATTACCCAGTAGCAAAAAAAAAAAATCACTTATGTATCCTCTGACATTACATGAGGTCCATCAGGCGGTTCTGGGTATCCAAAAGGATGAGGAGTCAACCTGGACGATTTCTCAGCTGCGTTCTATGTGGGCTGTTGGGATACAATTGCGCAAGACATCCTTAAAGCGGCAGTGTATATATATTTCATGGGGGTTATACCGAGAGTAGAGAATGCCTCTCTCATATGCTTAATTCCAAATCCGCCTCTCCTTCAACATTCTTAAACTTCAGACCGATAAGTCTTTACACTGTCTTTATAAGATAGTAGCTAGCATCATCACCACCAGGTTAACAGCCGTCCTCCCTTCCATCATCTCCCTAGAGTAGGGAGCTTTCATCCAGGGTTGGCCCATTGCAAAGAATATAGCTCTCACTCAGGAACTCTTCAGAGATATAAACAGGAAAGCTAGGGGCGAGAACATGATGCTTAAGGTGGACATGGAAAAGGCTTATGACAGAGTCAACTGGAATTTTTTGAAGTGTGTCTTGAGGCGTTTCGGCTTCAACCAATAGTGGGTGTGCATGATGGAAAGCTGTTAGGATTCGGTCTAGTTTTTTTTTTTTTGCTTATAAATGGGGAGGCAGCTAGTTTCTTTAAATCATCGTGAGGCCTGCATCAGGGAGCCCACTATCCCCGTCTCATTTATCCTTTCTGCAGAGGCCCTTAGCCGCAGACTAAAAGAGTTTATGGAAAAGGGACCGACGTAAAAGTGCACCTACTAGTGCCCTGGTTTGTCAATTACAATGTGAGTTAAGTCAGTTGGACTACAGAGCTTAACAGGAAGAACAATTCAAGCGTCTGCCTCAACTGGATGTGTGAAAGCTCGCCATAGGTAAATCATAGCCTCACATCCCATGTCTCAAAACACCTGGTGATTAAAACCCTTAAAAATAACTTAGAACATATGAGGGTTTTTGGGTAAGTGAACTTTTTCAAACATAAGAAAATCTCTAAGTTTGCTTGCTCTGCCGATTGTATTAATACATATTTCGATATGATCAACCTGCTCTGTCAATGTCCTCGACACTTAATCAATACTATCAATAAGAGGACTAAAAGTGTCCAGCAACCGTATACTCATCTAGACGGATTTATTGATATATCGATACACCTATCGATATCATCGATATTCAAACATCAAGTCCATCGGAAGTGGCTTGATAATATTGATAGGAAAATTTTCGGTGCCCTTATTTTTCTAAAGAAAACTATTATGAGCTTCGATGTATCGATGACTGTTCCGATTCAATCTGAATTCAAATATCAATCATATCGAAAATCCATCGATCATATCCATAGTAGGCGTGCATTTCTTCCAACAAAATATTTCAAGATGTTTTTAACTTTGATCGGGGGCCACTCGAAGAAATCAATATTCTTATGTCGATGCTATCGAGCCCTGGTCGATTGGATCAAAAACTAGACACAAACTATCCAGCGTGCTTATAGATAAATCTATATGATTTATCGATCCCATCAACACGGCCTCGATATCATCGATATTCAAATTCTGATGACATCGGTTGACCCTCGATCATATCGTAAAAAACCTGAAATATTTTAGGCTAGTCTCTCTCATTTTTGAAATGTCAATAGATTAATCCCAGTCTTGATGGAATTAAAGTTTAAAATTCGATAACATCGACACAAGTATCGATCCCATCGATCAGTTGGCAAAAGGTTTCAAAAGCGTATGACATTTGAGTTTGTGTTATCGAGTGGACAGTCGATCCCATTGAGAGTATATGCTCGATGATATCGACCTTGCTCAATGATATCGAACTCTGTCATAAATATGACCATTTTATATCCGTTATAACTTTTTACCTATATATAGAGAGACCTGTCCATATTGATTGCAAAGAAAGAAGAGAGTGCTTTTGTGTGTTTTACCTCTAGATCATATACCCAAAGCCCTTTCTCTCATAGGAGTTCATCTTCCAATCCACTCTCATTCATTGACATTCAATAGAGTGGATTGGGAAATGAACTTCCACATTCAAGGATCCTTTAGCAACTATCTTAACAGCATATCATTAAGCTGGGATACCTTGAATGAATAGATGACGGAAATCACTCTATCTTCCTTATAGGAAAATTCTAAGAGAGTAGATTTCTATCCTAATCTTGACCCAACCCGAAGCCAAGTACTGGTATATCTTTTGTGTTACGGATCAAGGGAGCTAAAGACTCTTCAACAACAAGAAATAGATCTTCATCACTATGCTAAATGGGACTCATCAACTTATCTATAAGTACCTAGAATCCAGAGGACACTTATGATCATTCCTTTTTAGGATTAGGTCTTAAGTGTTGCTCACCCTTTGAAGTCCTCATAGGAGGCTTCCGGCAGGAGTGTATGTTGTAGGTGTGTTGTGTGGACCCTTGCTCTATGGAGAGCATAAACATATGGGTGCATTATGTGGACCCTTGCTCTGTGTGGGCATAAACATCTAGTTAGGAGTGCACCAGTAAAACTCCAGGGTTAGAGTTGAACCGAGTAGAAACCTCCATGTAAAGGTTGAAGGTGAACCTGATTTAAAACCTTAGGTTTGAGGTGAACCCTGGAAAACCTCCTTAGTGAAATTCGGTACACTTAAGGGTTGAGTGTGACAGCTGGGAGTGGAGTGGACAAGTAGTTGAACCACTATAAAAATGACTGTGTTTGAGTTTGTTATTATTTTTCATTATGTGATATTCCTTACATATTTTTATATTTAATTTTTTAAGATCACACCTCGTATACATACACAGTCTTATCCATCAAAATCTTATTTGCAATTTGTTTATCTTTCAAACAGTTTGTGATTGGATTCTCTATAAGGCTTGGAAGCCAATAGAGTTACATTTGAGTAATCCTGATAATTGTATATCTGATAGGATTAGTACAATAGGATTTTAAATATATCATAAAATTTTAAAAAATCCTATTCACCCCCCTCTAGGACTTATTGGTATATTCCTACTTCGACTCAAGCGATCTTCACCGCTATTTCAATTGGTATCAGAGCAGGTCTCTCTTTAAGGGCTTGACCGCCTAGAGAGTGCTCTTGACTGAGGTTGAGGAATATGGCCAAAGGAGAGGGCTCATCTGTTACTAGACCTCCAGTATTTCATGGTTCAAATTATGCATACTGGAAGGCTAGAATGCACTACTTCCTGAGATCTTTCGATCATGATGATTGGGATGTAGTTGAAAAGGGATATGTGGTACCATCTGAACAAATCGTACTTGAAGATGAAACTACCATCACTAAACCCAAACCTAAAGAAAAGTGGACGGTGTTCGACAAAGAACAACGAATTGCTGAAGCAAAAACAATGAACGTCATCTACTGTGTCGTGGCTCAGGATATATTCAATCAGATAAGTATATGTGAGACATCTAAGAAAGCATGGGATCTACTACAAATAACCCATGAAGGCACAAGCACTATGAAGAGATCTAAATTACAACTTCTGACTTCATAGTTCAAAAATCTTGGGATGAAAGAGCATGAGACATTTATGGAGTTTTTCACCAAATTGAATATTATTTGTAACTCCATGGGTGGATTGGGAGAAAAAGTTCCAGTACCAAAAATATGTAGAAAAATCTTAAGATCCCTTCCGGAACGGTTTAATCCCAAGGTTACAACAATTGAGGAGTGTAGAAATATTGATGAAATGAAAGTAGAAGAACTGGTAGGTTCCCTACAAACTTTTGAACTACACTTCACTCAATCCCAAAAATTCAAAAATACTATCCTAAAAACATTTAAGAAAATAAAACATGAGGATAGTGAGAGTGAAAAAGAAGATGAAGATGAGAAAGTGGCTTTGCTGGCACAAAGATTCAGAAGATTCTTTTAAAAGAATCGCGGTCGTCCCTCTAGAGGTAGAAAGGTGGATGACAAACCTTCTGCAGGTAAATTTGGGAAAAGAACAAAAGAACCACAATGTTACGCCTGTTGGGAGTATGGACACCTATCTACCGAATGCCCAAACAAAAAATCCAAGGACAAGACAATGGCCGCCACGTTAGATGATACAGAAGAGTCAAACTCAGAATCTAGCGACTCAGAGAGTGATGGAGATCAGAAATAACTAAAAATTCTCATGGCCACCACTACTCCAATCATCCCCACTGAGACTGAATCTATGACAAAACTGCCAACCACTGAATCATTTCCATCTGACAATGAGGAAATTGAAGAAGAAGAACAACAACAACAACAAAATGAATTACAAGATGCTTATAATGAACTTTACATCCATAGCGTTAACATTGTCAAAAGACTTGGTACAATTGAGACCAAAAAGGTATTGTTGCAATTATATGTGGATAAAGCTTCAAATATTAATACTCATCTAATTACTGATTTGCACCAATGTCACTCAGATAATGATAGACTTGAAAGAACTAAAATTTCCTTGAGATCTGAGTCAAAAAAATTAAAGAAATAAGTCAAATCATTAAATGAGGAACACTTGATTCTTCAGAATAAAAATTATACACTTCAAAATGAATTAGAAGAATCCTGAAAAATAGCCCAACTAAATTATAAATTTTCCCAGAGTGCTGAGAGGTTAGAAAAAATTTTGGATATGGAAAAATTTGGAAACAACAAATATGGCTTGGTCTATGAAAAAGCTAGAACAAGAACTGAATATGGAACACAGAGAAATTCTGATAGTTCCAGTAGCAACAAAGGAAAAAATCCAGCTTATCAGACAAGTGGTGATTCAAAGGATGTGTTGAATAAAAGATATATACAACCATCACCACTCAAACTATCTGACAGAAATAAAGACTCAGTGAATCAAGTGGTTGAATCAGATAAGAAAATTTTTTTTTCCACAAGTAAGAATCCTATCACAAAATGGGTAATTAAGGAAAAGACAAATTGCCTTGATATACATTCAGATCATCTACCAGGCATGAGGCTAAATGGTACCTAGATAGTGGTTGCTCAAGACATGTCACAGGAAACAAATTTCTTCTCTCAGAATATACGAATCTTCAAAAAGGGATAGTCACCTACGGAGATGGAGCCACTGCCAGTGTAATTGGATAAGGAATGATAAGAGGTATTGATTTGCTCAAAAATGAGATTGCTTACTGCATAAAAGGATTGAAGCATAATCTGTTAAGCATCTCTCAAATTTGTGATAATGGGCATGTGGTCAAATTCAACAAAGAAGAATGCGATATCCTAGATCAATTAGAAAAATCAGTAATTAAGGGTCATCGCACAGACAACCACTGCTACATTATTAAAGGAGAAGTGAGGCATGATATAGAGGAGCATTAAGAATGAAGGAACTTGTCCAGATTTTGCATCGAAATCTGGATATTTGCTAAAATGATGCAATTTTACTAAGCTCTAAATAAGATACCTAAGGTTCCAGACCTCCTTTTGTATATAAACAGTCAAATGTTTATACTCTTATGTATTTACAGAGATTGTATATTATTTTGCTAAGTATATCATTGTCTCTTAGAAATCCTAGGAGTATGCTTGAAAAATCGTCTGAAGTTTGAAACCAGAAAATCCTTCACCGTGGATATGACTTTCCAATTACATCGAATAAGGATCGATACAATCGACAACCCTTCAGAATGTGAAAAGCCGTATGACTGTTGATGACATCGGAGACAAAATCGATAACATCGATAGGCAACTTCTCGATACAATCGAAAAAATGATCGACGATATCGACAGATGGAGCCCAATAAAAAGCTGTTGAGCGAAAATTTTACTTTTTACAGGAGCCAGTCCGGTCCCGCTGCCTTGATCAGTTTCTCTGTTTGTTTGCTCGGAGCCTTAATGAGAAAATCTCAACATCTAAATGAAGCAAGGAAGATGGATAAAGGAAAAGGAAGGCTCTCTCAGCAAAATCTTCCAAGACTAAGAAAGGGAAAAACACTAGACCACCTCAAAATCAGTCCGATTGGGAACAAGTTATGATCATCGATCGTACCATTCTCCCTAGTGCTATCAAGCCCTATGGGGTGGATCTCATGATAGAATCTGTTGGGTGGAAGAATATGCTTGCTATGGGTGGTCCATATCAGTTTGAAATGATCCAACATTTCTTCAACTGTTGTCATGTTGTTCAATTTTATCCACCATGTATGTGTCTGGAATTCATGCAACACACAAAGCAAATTACTCCAACAGTCCTTGGTTGTATTCTAAACATTGGGGTAACATAAATCCCTGTCACTAGTAGAAATCTAAATGAATTGGGTAAATGGGGAGAAATTACTCGAGCACTGTTCCAGGGTGTGACAATTCCTATAAATAATGACAATATCCTTCCGGTTAAACATCTAGGAATATTGTTTCGACTCCTTCACAATATTTTCTATACGAATGTGTACCCATGTGATGTCAATGACACATACCCGATTCCCCTTGTGCTGGATATTCTGTATGATGTCTATCAAGAGGTTCCTGTATTCCTACCAACTCTCATACTAGACCAGCTAATTAAGGTAGTCAAAAGTGACCATCTTGAAATTCTGCCTTTTCCATCTCTTATCTGCAAGCTCGCACACGGGGCAGGTCTGCTGGAAATAACTGATAAGGTATATCTTAAAGTATGGTTCGACCATGATGCGGCGCAATAAGTGTATGTCTTTGTCTCATCACATACTAAGATCCCTCCACCTGTTGAAGATAGTGGTCCCGTGCCTAATGAAGAAACTCTCTGGGGATCCAATCGAACTCCTGAATATAGTCCTGCTTCTGTCACAAATCTTCAGCATCATGTGCTTGAGCTCCAATTTTTAAACAATCTCACTGGAATTGATGAGTAGCTCCAACACTACGAACAACAACTATCAGAAATAGAAAATAGGATGGAAGCTCTCCAACATTCCAAGCAGTAGATTCTTGAGTTACTAACAATTAGCGGGCCTTCTATGTGTTAAAAGTAGACAGATTTGGTGGAGTAGTATGTCTAGTTATAAACACTTGATTTTGCACCCATCTTTGTTTATTTATTTTGGGTACCGCTACATGGGTCTGATATCTCTGTCTGATGATTATATTACTGTTGTCTGGGGTAGTATATCTTTTTGATACTCTGGCTGAATTTCATTCTCATTTCCTTGTCATATTCATGCTTTTCTAGTTTACCTTTTTACCTTAATTGCTGTATGATCTCATCTTTACACATCTCTATTTGAAATTCTTCCATATGCTTAAAATCTTCTGTCAAATCTCACTTGTTATGCCTTTGCCAATGGCTGACAAAAAGGGGGAGAAGAAGTTAAAACACCCCAAGTGGAAAATTGGATATTTTTATCTTTCTTTGTTGCAGGTGTAAGGGGAAGCAGCTGCACCAAGAAAGGGGGGTTTATAGTAAGGGGGAGAAAATACTGGTTGTGTATATGAATGTGTTAGAATTTGTAAAATTGTGTAAACACATGTACACATAATTTAGGATGTGTCTATACAGATATTATCCTAGGTGTTTTGGGTATTTTGTCACATAATTGACAAAGGGGGAGATTGAAAGTGCACCTACTAGTGCCCTGGTTTGTCAATTACGATGTGAGTTGAGTCAATCAGACTACAGAGCCTAACAGGAAGAAGAATTCAAGCGTCTACCTCAACTAGATGTATGGAAGCTCGCCATCAGTAAATCAAAGCCTCACACCCATGTCCCAAAACACCAGGTGGTTAAAACCCTTAAAAACAACTTAGAACATATGAGGGTTTTTGGATAAGTGAACTTTTTTAAACATAAGAAAATCTCTAAGTTTACTTGCCCTGTCGATTGTATTGTTGCATATTTCGATATGATCGACCTGCTCTGTCGATGTCCTCGACACTTAATCGATACTATCGATAAGAGGACTAAAAGTGTCCAGCAACTGCATACTCATCTAGATGAATTTATCGATATATCGATACACCTATCGATATCATTGATATTCAAACATCGAGTCCATCAGAAGTGGCTCGATAATATCGACAGGCAGATTTCCGGTGCCCCTGTTTTTCTAAAGAAAACTACTATGAGCTTCGATATATCGATAATTGTTCCGATTCAATCTGAATTCAAATATCGATCATATCAAAAGTTCATGGATCATATCGGTAGTAAGCACGCATTTCTTCCAAAAAAATATTTCAGGATGTTTTTAACTTTGATCAGGGGCCACTCGAGGAAATCAATATTCTTATGTCGATGCTATCGAGCCCTAATCGATTGGATCGAAAACTGGACACAAATTGTCCAGCGTGCTTATAAGTAAATCTATACAATTTATCGATCTCATTGACACGGCCTCGATATCATCGATATTTAAATTTCGATGACATCGGTTGACCCTTGATCATATCCTAAAAAACTTGAAATATTTTAGGCTAGTATCTCTCATTTTTCAAATGTCGATAGATCGATCCCAGTCTAGATGGAATCGAAGTTCGAAATTCGATAACATCGACACAAGTATCGATCTCATCGATCATTTGGGAAAAGGTTTCAAAAGCGTATGACATTTGAGTTTGTGTTATCGAGTGGACAGTCAATCCCATCGAGAGTATGCGCTCGATGATATTGACCCTGCTCGATGATATCGAACTCTGTCATAAATATGAGCATTTTATATTCGTTAGAACTTTTTGCCTATATATAGAGAGACCTGTGCATATTACTGGTAGAGAAAGAAGAGAGTTCTTTTGTGTGTTTTACTCTCATTCATTGACATTCAATAGAGTTCATTGGGAAATGAACTTCCGCATTCAAGGATCTTTTAGTAACTATCTTAACAACATATCATTAAGCTGGGATACCTTGAATGAATAGATGATGAGAATCACTCTATCTTCCTTATAGGAAAATTCTAAGAGAGTAGATTTTCATCCTAACCTTGACCCAACCCGAAGCCAAGTATTGGTATATCTTTTGTGTTGCGGATCAAGGGAGCTGAAGACTCTTTAACAATAAGAAGGAGATCTTCATTACTGTGCTAAATGGGACTCATCAACTTATCTGTAAGTACCTAGAGTCCAGAGGACACTTGTGATCATTCCTTTCTAGGATTGGGTCTTAAGTGTTGCTCACCCTTTGAAGTCCTCATATGAGGCCTCCAGTGGGAGTGTACGCTGTGGGTGCGCTGTGTGGACCCTTGCTCTGTAGAGAGCATAAACATCTGGGTGCATTGTGTGGACCCTTACTCTATGCGGGCATAGACATCTGGTTAGGAGTGCACCAGTAAAACTCCAAGGTTAGAGGTGAACCAAGTAGAAACCTCCATGTAAAGGTTGAAGGTGAACCTGATTTAAAACCTTAGGTTTGATGTGAATCCTGAGAAACCTCCTTAGTGAAATCCGGTACACTCAAGGGTTAAGTGCTACAGCCAGGAGTGGAGTAAACAAGTAGTCGAATCACTATAAAAATGATTATATTTAAGTTTGTTATTATTTTTCATTGTGTGATATTCCTTACATGTTTTTATATTTGATTGTCTAAGATCACACCTCATATACACGCACAGTCTTATCCATTACAATCTTGTATGCAACTTGTTTATCTTTCAAATAGTTTGTGATTGGATCCTCTATTAGGCTTGGAAGCTAGTAGAGTTACATTTGAGTAATCCTGATAATTGTATATCTGATAGGATTAGTGCAATAGGATTTTAAATATATCATAAAACTTTAAAAAGTCCCATTCACCCCCCTCTAAGACATATTGGCATATTCCTACTTCGACTCAAGCGGTCTTCACCACTATTTCACGACGATCCCTTTTAAATTGCGTAGAGGATGCCCCTAGATTTCTCACCTACTTTATGTGGATGATGAGCTAATTTTCCTCAACGGTGGGCTTGCTTCTATAAAGGTTATGAAGTGGTTTCTTGATTCCTACCAAGACGAATCGGGGCAATCCATCAATTTCAAGAAAAGCTCTTTCTTGTGCACCTCCAATAGGCCCTTTGGGAGAGTTAGGGCCATCGAAAACACTCTTGGAATTGCGAGAGCAACTGGTTCATTCATTTACCTGGGTATTCCTCTTTCTACGGGTCGACAGAATGCAGTGATGTTCCAGCCGCTATTGGAGAAAATTAAAATCCGAATCATGGGATGATAGGCAAGGCTCCTATCCTAGGCGGGCAAAATTGTTCTCATCTAACATGTGCTTGGAAGCATCCCAGTTCACACTCTTGCGGCTGCTAACATCCTGACGCAAATGCTACCCAAGCTGGAAAATCTCTTTGTACGATTTTTCTGGGGCTAGTCTTAAGGTAAAAGCAAGCACCATTGGAGAAGTTGGAATGCGATATCGCGGCCTGAAGAGGAAGAGGCCTCGGGATTAGAAGATTATCCGAAGTTATGAAAGCTTTTCGGCTTCAGATGGCCTGTGACATTTTGAACAAGGAGAATGTTAGCCTTTGGAAAAGGTTCATGTGGGCCAAATATGTTTTTTGCTCTAATTCCCATCGGTCCATTACCACCCCATCTCACACATCGCCTATGTGGAAGAAGATCTTCCACCTCTTTCCTGACATAGATGCTTCCTCTTAAATCTAAGTTGGGAATGGAGAGAGCAACCTGTGGTCCACTAATTGGATGAGGTTGGGCCCGCTGCAATCGATGGACGATTGCCAGATTCCAGAAAATCTGTAACAGTTCAAGATCAATAAGTTGTTGAACTCATCAGGCCCTATCCCTCCTTCAGTGTCTCTTCTGCACATCCCTCTGCAAGTTATGAATTTCATCTTCTAAGCGGGTCTCTTCCTCAACACGAGTCCTGATATTCAATTCTGGCCATTCACTGCGTCTGGCCTCTTTGGCGTGAAATCTGCTTGGAGTCTAGGCAAATCAAGATCGGATCTTTTGAATTAGGCTAAGAAGATTTGGCATGCGGCTCTCCCCCCAAAGATGTCCCAGCTAGTCTGGAAAATCCTGATGAAAGTAGTCTCGGTTGATGATGCAGTGCAAACCAAACAGATCCTCCTGGCCTCAAGCTGCCACTGCTGCGACATGAATCCTCCATCCGACCATCCAGGGCATGACATTGAGATTGTAAGCCAACTTTTTCCTGAAGGTGATCTGGCCAGAGCAACCTGGGATCATTTTGGTATGAAATATGGCAACAACGTGCAGAGCACATCTTCAGTAGAGAAAAGGCTACATCGGTGGTGGGTGAAAGTGCCCTTACTAGTGTCATGGTTTGTCAATTAACATGTGTGTTGAGTTAGTCGGTCTGTAGAGTGTCACAAGAAGATCTATACAAGCGTCTGCCTCAACTGGATGTGTAGAAGCTCGCCATAGTTAAATCTAAGCCTCACATCCCTTGTCCCAAAACACCAGGTGAATAAAACCCTTAAAATATGTTAGAACATATTAGGGTTTTTGGTAAGAAAACATTTTCAAAAATTAAAAAATCTCTAAGTTTTCTTGCCCTGTCGATTGTATCGATACACATATCGATATAATCGACCTACTCTGTCGAGGTCCTCGGAAGACCAATTGATAAAATCGAATGAGGACTTAATGTGTCCAGCAACCAAATACATATCTGGATAGAATTATCGATGTATCGACATAATTATCGATATCATCGATATTTAAATCACGAGCCCATCGAAGGTGGATCGATAATATCGACAGGCTGATCCGGCACCCCTGTTTTTACTTAAGAAAATCACATATGCTTTGATATATCAGAGCTCACATCGATACCATCGGAGTTCAAATCTCGATGATATCGGTAGGATCTCGATGTTATCGGTCATGGGCGTGAAGTTCTCCAATAACATTTTTTAGGTGATTTTTTTAACTCAGATCGGGGGTCACTCGATAAAATCGATATTTTAAATATCGATGACATCGGGGCCGGATCGATGGCATCGAGAAAGGACAATCTTGTCTAGCAAGCTCACTGAAAATATCCCTGGATTTATCGATGCATCAACACAACTTCCGATATCATCGACATTCAAATTCCGATGATATCGAGTATCCCTCGATCATATCTGATGACCTGAAAAATTTTAAACCAAGTATCTCTCATTTTCAAATGTCAAGGACTCGATCCCTGTATCGATAATATCGGAGTTCAAAATCTGATGGCATAGACATAAGTCTCGATCCCCTCGATCAGCTGGCAGAAGGTTTTTCAAAAGCATATGACATTGAGTTTGTGTCATCGAGCGGACTACCAATATGATCGAGAGTATACGCTCAATGATATCGAACCTGCTTGATGATATCGAACTCTATCATAAATGTGATCAGTTTATATCCGTTGGAACCTTTTACCTATTTATAGAGAGCTTGTCTTTAGTTGTTGTGAGAGAAAGAAGAAAGTGCTTTTGTGTGTTTAACCTTAGATCATATACCCAAAGCCCTTTCTCTCAAGGGCGTTCATCCTTCAATCCACCCTCATCATTAATATTGAGTAGAGTGGATTGGGGAATGAACTTCCGCATTCAAGGATCCTTCAACTACTACCCTAATGACAAATCATTAAGCTGTGATGCCTTGAATGCATAGATGATTGGAAATGATCTATCTTCCTAATAGGAAAACTTGTAGAGAGTAGGATTCCATCATAACCTTGACCCAACCCATTGCCTTATATTGGTACATCATTTGTTGCGGATTAAGGGAGCTGAAGATTCTTAGTCAACAAGGAAGAGATCTTCGCCACTATGCTGAATGGGACTCATCAACTTATCTGTAAGTGTCTAGAGTCCAGAGGACCCTTTGATCATTCCTTTGTAGGATTGGGTCTAAGGTGTTTCTCAACCTTGAAGTCCTCAAGGAGACCTCCGGTGGGAGTGTACGTGGTGAGTATGTTATGTGGACTCTTGCTCTGTGGAGAGCATAAAAATTTGGTTGAAGGTGAACCAGTAAAACCTTAGGTTAGAGGTGAACCACGTAAAACCTCCGTTAGGGTCTTAAGGAAGATCCTTGGCCAGTGTGTCTAAATGTGGGTGCGTTGTGTTGACCCTTCCTCATGAGAGCATAAACAGCCAGCCTCTGTGTAGGTTGTAAAGGTTGAAGGTGAACCTGATTTAAATCCTTAGGTTAGAGGTGAACCATGTGAAACCTCCTTACTGAAATCCAGTACACTTAAGGGTTGAGTGCGGTTACAGGGAGTGGAGTAGACAAGTAGTCAAACCACTATAAAAATGACTATGTTTATGATTGTAATTCTTTTGTTTGTGTGATTTGCTTTAATATTTTTATATTTGAATATCTAAGATCATACCTCACACACATACACATCATATCCATCATAAACTGGTTTGCATATTTTTTACTTCTTAAATAGTTTGTGATTGGATCCTTTACCAGGCTTGGAAGCTAGTAGAGTTACTTTTGAGTAATCCTAATAGTGCTGATTGTTAGGATTTGTGCAATAGAAATTTTCAATACATTGTAAAAACTTTAAAGAGTACTATTTACCCCCCCTCTAGGATATATTGGTATATTCCTACTTCAACTCAAGCGGTCTTCACCGCTATTTCAATTGGTATCAGAACGGGTCTCTCTTTAAGGGCTTCACTGCCTAGAGAGTGATCTTGACTGAAGTTTGGAATATGGCCAAAGGAGAGGGCTCATCAGTCACTAGACCTCTAGTTTTTGATGGTTCAAATTATGCATACTGGAAGGCTAGGATGCACTACTTCCTGAGATCTTTGGACCATGATGTTTGGGATATAGTTAAAAGAGGATATGTGCCACCATCTGAATAAATCGCAGTTGAAAGTAGCACAACCATTACAAAACCCAAACCCAAAGAAAAGTGGATGACGTTTAACAATGAAAAATAAACTCCTGAAGCTAAAGCTATGAACGCCATCTACTGTGCCATGTCCCAGGATATTTTCAATCAAATAAGTATGTGTGGGACATCCAAGGAAGCATGGAGATCTATTGGAAACAACCCATGAAGGCACAAGCACTGTGAAGAGGTCTAAACTACAATTTTTGATTTCACAATTCAAAAGTCTCAGGATGGAAGAGCATGAGACATTTATGGACTTTTTCACCAAATTGAATATTATTTACAACTTTATGGGTGGATTGGGAGAAAAAGTTCAGATATCAAAAATTTGTAGGAAAATTCTAAGATCCCTACCGGAACGTTTTGATCCCAAAGTAACAACTATTGAGGAGTGTAGGAATATTGATTAGATGAAAGTAGAAGAATCGGTAGGTTCCCTACAAACTTTTGAACTACGCTTCAAACAATCCAAAAAATCTAAAAATATTGTCCTAAAAACTTCTAAGAAGACAATACACGAGGACAGTGGGAGTGAAAAGAAAGATGAAGATGAGGAAGTGGCTTTGCTGGCATAAAGATTCAGGAGATTCTTTCAGAAGAATCGTGACCGTCCTTCCAGAGAAAGAAAGGTGTACAATAAATCCTCTACAAGAAAATTTGATAAAAGGACTAAAGAACCACAATGTTATGCATGTCATGAGTATGGACACCTATCTACTGAATGCCCAAACAGAAAAACTAAGGGCAAGGCAATGGCCGCCACTTGGGATGATACAAAAGAGTCAAACTCAGAATCTAGTGACTCAGAGAGTGATGAAGATCAGAAATCACTGAAAATCCTTATGGTCTCCACTACTCCAGTCATTCCCAGTGAATCTGAGAATGAGAAAGAACAACAAGTCATTGAATCATTTCCGTCTGATGATGAAGAGACCGGAGAAGAAGAAGATGAAATAGAAAAGGATAAACTACAAGATGCTTATAATCAACTCTATATTCATAGCATCCATATCCTTAAAAGACTCGGTATGTCTGAAAACAAAAAATAATTGTTGCAGAAAGATTTAGATAAGACTTTGGAAATCAATACTCATTTAATAAATGATTCACAGCAATATCATTCACACAATGATAAGTTAGAAAGAGAAAACCTATCCCTAAAGATGGAATCATCAAAACTTATGAAACAAATTGAATTATTAAGAGATGAAAATGCACAAATCCAAAATAATAATCACTCACTCCATATTGACCTAGAAAAATTCAGGAGATTTGCTTAAATAAACTACAAATTTTCTTAGAGTGGTGAGAAGCTAGAAAAATTGTTAGGGATGGGAAGACAAGGAAGAGACAAAAGTGGTTTAGGTTATGAGAAAATTAAAAAGAAAACTGGAAATAAAACCCCAACAACAGAAAAACTTGCTGCTTCAAGTAGCGATATGAGAACCTCTCCAGTTTGTAATTTATGTGGTGATGTGGGTCATTATAAGTTTGAATGCATGACACCTAGATGGACTTCACATAACTCTGATCAAAATCACATTGGTAAATTCAATTCAATTAGAGAATCACAGAATGCTAAAAGTCCACCTAGGAGAAAACTCATCCATCACCACCTAAAGAAAAATATATAATGAAGAAGTCTGCCTCAAATGGGTAGTGAGAGAAAAAACTGAATTTCCTGATGATTAATTCTCATATACCCTGAAATATCAAGCATAAACGGATAAATCCAGGTCATGCATCTAGATCTGGATAATTACTGAAATGATGCAAATTTTTCTAGCTTCAATTGGTATATTTGAGGTTCCAGACCTCCATCTTTTGTCTATGAACATTCAAATGTTTATAATTTTATGTGTACAGTGACTGTACATAATTTTTCTTGTATACTTAACTCATAGAAATTCTAAAAGTATACCTAAGAGGTCATTTGGATGCTGAAAATGGAAAATCATTCACCTTTGATACGACTATCGATATGTCATTTTCGATTAATCGATCAATGGTCGATATAATCAACAACTCTTTAGAATGTGCAAGGGCATATGATCGAGAATGATATCAGTGAAAGGATCGATGAAATCGATCAGGGTTCATCGATATAATCGAAACAAGGATCGATGATATCGATAGATGCCGCCCGATATTAAAAAAAAATTGGGGGGGAAGGGAGGAATGTGAAAAAGTGATTTTATTTCAGGGTTTCCATTTATTTATTTTTTTCTCCCAACCTGACGGCTCGGAACATTGTCAGAAAACCCTAGAAGCTCCATAATACGGTAATATTCTTCTAATCTTCAAGTTTCCAAATCTTTGTTGGCTATTTCCGTATCTATTGCGTTTTGTCCTCTTTCCCAACTACCTTTAAACCTCTTTTGTCGTCATGGGAAAAGACAAAGAAAAAGTGTCAGGTCTGGGAGAGTCATCAAGATCTACCCGATAAAAAGTGGTTTCTTCAAGAGGAAGCACATGAGGCCCGAAATGTGGGACCCCCACAAGGCAACGCACAAGACAGCGTGGGTCCCAATCCGAGGAACAGGTGCCCCCACCGACACCTCCTCCAACTGGAGAGACTTCACATCCTCTCAAATACATGAGTCGAAAGCTTATCCATAAGAGAAGAATAGACGGGGAATGTCTATGGCCATACAATCTAGAACCCTTGTTTGCTGCAATCGACTGGCTGCCAGTTCTAGATTTTGGTGGGTCGTGCCAACTTGAACGTACACTTAACTTCCTTGCCGCATGTCACTCACTTGTATCTGAACCTCCCTCCTTTATGGTCTCCTTGGATGGTGATGATCAGCTAATCACGCCTGCTACAATGGAAAATATCCTCGGTCTGAACATGGCTCCCGAAGGTATTCCTGAAATAGACCTCGACGACGTGGAGATACGGTCCATGGTAACTAAGTATCTTTGTCATGATAGGGACATCCCTTAGCATCAAGGGAATGCACTGAAAGCTGGGTACATGGAACTAAGATTCCGGGTCATGCATGGTATTTTCGCCACAAACATATATCCTAGAAGTACCAACCAATCTGATCTCACAGGTTTTATAAATATGATAGTGTACTCAGTTGCCAATGGGATAAAAATCTGTCTTCCGACTCTTCTTATCCATCAGTTGGTAAATGCCATTTATACATCCATGGAACTTCATCTGCCATATTCCTGGATCATAAACATGATTTGCAATGCCATTGCATTCCCAACAACCATTGATCCGATCCACCCTCTTCAAGTTCTTAACAAGAACAACATTCGTAGAGATGGACTTGATTTTTCACAAGTACCCTCCAGACCCAGAGGAGGCTATTCAAGCAGAGGAGGTTGGAGGTGAAAGTGGCGCCCCTATGGAAGAGACTGAAGTAGACAGAGATGCACATCCTGGAACAGATCCGGCTCCGTCAACATCATCACCCGAGTATGCCAAATGATTTAAACTAGACAGGATTGGTGAGATTCAAAGGGACGTCCACTTCGTACGAGAAAGGCTTACGGTCCTAGAACAGCTGGTCCAGGGAATACAGCAAACGGTACAACAATTGGTCGAAATAATCACCTATCATCGCGATGATACGGCACCATCAACCTCTGTTCCTCCGCCGTAATGTGGGTCTCTAAACACTGTCACATTCGCCTGCACTTATTTCAGCGTCTGAGCATAAGTATCTCGTTGGTGCTCTATGCTCTCATGAGCAAATGTGATAGTCCTCTGAGTTTGTATTTTTTTATGGTGTATATGCCCCGTAAGGGTTTGCTACTGTTAGATATTTTTGGTTGCCCATGAATGGGCTTATCGGTTTTTTTATGTTTGGTGAATGAATACCGAATATTTGTCAACCTTGGGCAATATTATTTTTGGATTCTGAGTGAATGTGGTTGAATGTAATTCTCAATTTTTTCCTGCCATACTATCATTTGTGCTCTCCTAGTTTATCTCCTGTCTGAAATGGTATACATATGTTTTTAAATGGTTTTTATATCTGCTTTATCAGCTTCAATATGCATATACACTTTCTGTCAATGATATATGTCTTAATATGATCTCATCTTTTCTAAATCTATAATTGTGGTTCTCCCATATGCTTCTTTAAACTTCAGTCAATATCACCTACTATATCTTTGTCAATGACTGACAAAAAGGGGGAGAACAGTTCAAAAAACTACATGTGGAAAATTGCATATATGCTAGAATGGTGTTGCAAGTGATAGGGGGAGCAGCCGCACCAAGAATGAGGGAGTTTTACAGTAAGGGGGAGAAAATACTGGTTGTGTACATGGGTTCATTAGAATTTATAAAATTGTGTAAAATGCATGTACACACAATTTAGGTTATGTCAATCTAGATACTGTCGTAGGGTGTTTTAGGTATTTTGTCACGTAATTAAAAAAGGGAGAGATTGAAAGTGCCCTTGCTAGTGCCATGGTTTTTCAATTAGCATATGTGTTGAGTCAGTCGATCTACAGAGCATCACAGGAAGATCTATACAAGCGTCTACCTCAACTGGATGTGTGGAAGCTCGCCATAGGTAAATTTAAGCCTCGCATCCCTTATCCCAAAACACCAAGTGAATAAAACCCTTAAAAAATGTTAGAACATATTAGGGTTTTTGGTAAGAAAACTTTTTTAAAAATTAAAAAATCTCTAAGTTTTCTTGCCCTATCTATTGTATCGATATGCGATATAATCGACCTGCTCTATCGATGTCCTCAGAATACCAATCGATAAAAATAAATGAGGACTTAATGTGTCCAGTAACCAAATACATATGTGGACAGAACTATCGATGTATTGACACAATTATCGATAGCATTGATATTTAAATCACGAGCCCATCGAAGGTGGATCGATAATATCAACAGGCAAATCCGGTGCCCTTATTTTTACTTAAGAAAATCACATATGCTTCGATATATCGGAGCTCACATCGATACCATCGGAGTTCAAATATTGATGATATCGGTAGGCTCTCGATGTTATCGGTCATGAGCGTGAAGTTCTCCAGCAACATTTTTCAGGTAGTTTTTTAACTCGGATCATGGGTCACTCGATAGAATCGATATTCTAAATATCGATGATATCTGGACCGGATCGATGGCATCGAGAAAGGACAATCTTGTCCAACAAGCTCACTGATAAAATCATTGGATTTATCGATGCATCGACACGACTTCCGATATCATCGACATTCAAATTCCAATGATATCGAGTATCCCCCGATCATATCTGATGACCTAAAAATTTTTAAAGCAAGTCTCTCTCATTTTCAAATGTCAAGGACTCGATCCCTGTATCGATAATATTGGAGTTCAAAATTCGATGGCATCGACACAAGTCTCGATCCCCTCGACCAGCTGAAAAAAGGTTTTTCAAAAGTATATGACATTGAGTTTGTGTTATCGAGCAGACCACCGATATGATCGAGAGTATAAGCTCGATGATATCGAACTTGCTCGATGATATCGAACTCTGTCATAAATGTGACCGTTTTATATCCGTTGGAACCTTTTTCCTATTTAAAGAGCTTATCTTTAGTTGTTGTGAGAGAAAGAAAAGAGTGCTTTTGTGTGTTTAACCTTGGATCTTATACCCAAAGCCCTTTCTCTAAAGGGATTTCATCCTCCAATCCACCCTCATCATTGATATTCAATAGAGTGGATTGGGGAATGAACTTCTGCATTCAAGGATCCTCCAGTTACTACCTTAATGGCAAATCATTAAGCTCGAATGCCTTAAATGCATAGATGATTGGAATTGCTCTATCTTCCTAATAGGAAAACCTGTAGAGAGTAGGATTACATCATAACCTTGACCCAACCCGTTGCCTTATATTGGTACATCATTTGTTACGGATCAAGGGAGCTGAAGATTCTTCGTCAACAAGGAAGAGATCTTCACCATTGTGCTGAATGGGACTCATCAACTTATCTGTAAGTATCTAGAGTCCAAAGGACCCTCTGGTCATTCTTTTGTAGAATTGGTTCTAAGGTGTTTCTCACCCTTGAAGTCCTCAAGGAGGCCTCTAGTGGGAGTGTACGTGGTAGGTGCATTGTGTGGACCCTTGCTCTATGGAGAGCATAAACATCTGGTTGAAGGTGAACCAGTAAAACCTTGGGTTAGAGGTGAACCACGTAAAACCTCCATTAAGGTCTTAGGGAAGATCCTTAGCCAGTGTGCCTAAATGTGGGTATGTTGTGTTGACCCTTGCTCGTGAGAGTATAAACAATCAGCCTTAGTGTCGGTTGTAAAGATTGAAGGTGAACCTGATTTAAAACCTTAGGTTAGAGCTGAACCATGTGAAACCTCCTTAGTGAAATCCAGTGCACTCAAGAGTTGAGTGTGGTTACCGGGAGTGGAGTGGACAAGTAGTCGAATCACTATAAAAATGACTGTATTTGTGATTGTTATTCCTTTATTTGTGTGATTTTCTTTAATATTTTCATATTTGAATTCTGAGACCACGCCTCACGCACATACACAGTTATATCCATCATAAAGTAGTTTGCATATTGTTCACTTCTTAAATAGTTTGTGATTGGATCCTCTACCGAGCTTGGAAGCTAGTAGAGTTACTTTTGAGTAATCCTAATATGTGCTTGTTGTTAGGATTAATGCAATAAGAATTTTAAATACGTTGTAAAAACTTTAAAGAGTCATATTCACCACTTCCCCCCCCCCCCCCCCCCCCCCCGCAAGGACATATTGGCATATTCCTACTTCAACTCAAGCGGTCTTCACCGCTATTTCAGTGGGTGATCCCTGCGACTAGGAGGGCTGATTCAGTTGCTCAGAAGCTAATCCCATGCTTCATCATATGGGAGATTTGGCAGGTAAGAAACTCGACGAAGTTTGATGGTGTGCGCCCCTCTCTCTTCAACATCATTGTGTAGATTTGTTAGCGGTCTAAAGTCTCCTTAGACCATGGATCTGCTGCTCATTCTATGTCGAATTCGCCAAGTAGCCAAAATGTGGCTACTGCTCACTTCAGTTCACAGCCGCCCACTGTTCTCCATCACCTCACCAACAGACCTGTTGTTTCTCCTCCTCTCTCCACTGTCGCTGAAGTAGTGAAATGGTATCGGCTAAGGGCTGGTTGGGTGAAGATAAATGTTGATTGTTCAACCCTAGGGAACTTAGGATTATCCGGGGGTGGGGGCATATGTCGAGGCGAGAAAAGGGAATTTATCTTTGCGTTTGCGGTTGGATATGGCCAAGGTTCTAATGTCCATGCGGAGCTTCAGGCATTTCACGACGGCCTCTATTTATGTCTAACCAGAGATATGAAAAATGTACGTAATTGTGGAATCGGATTCTCAACTGGTCATTAATCTCATTTCGGGTGCCGCGAGCCCAGGTTGGAAGTGGAGGGCTTGGATTTTCAGGATTCGGTCTATTATGTCCTCAGCCCAAGTGGAGACCGCCCACATCTTCAGAGAAGGAAATGCGCCTGTAAATTCCTTGGCCCACCTGGGTAGTGAGATCCAAGCCTTCTCGATCTTTGTAGATAAATATTACCTCCCGTCTTAGTCTAAGGGGCTGATCTTCCTTGATAAGCTGGGTCTGGGAGCGATTAAAACTATTTAATGTTGGATCTTTGGGGTCTGGTTGGGGATTTTGGTGTCAGTTAGGTGAGCGGGTCCTCTATCTAGCGCTCTTTTCCTTTTTCATTTTTTGTAGCTTCTTTTACATGATAGGTGTGGCTTGTATCTTTTTGTTGGGGTACACCCGAAGGGCTATAAATTTTCTATGATTAATGATATCATGGCTAGAGCCCATTTCTTATATATATATATATATATATATATATATTACCCTTTCATTTTTCTAAAACGAAAAAAAATATATTTGATAAGATGACAAAGTGGGCCACGATTGTTCATTTAGTTTGTAGATCTTCTTAAATAACTAAATAATACATCACACATGATTCCCAACTTGTTAGTAGAGTTGTATTAGCTCAACTCGGCTCAGCCAGTAGCTAACACCAACTCGAACTTGGCTCATCTCGATCCTCAAGGTTGAGTAGCTAGTCTGGCTCAGTTCAGTCAGCAGCTCGGGCCAATTCGAGCCGAGACCAAGCCTATACGACATTTTCTCAAACACGTAGAGGGCATCTTCAAATTTTCACATAATGTAAAATTGTAACAACAGCTCAAAGGTATTTCATCAAACATTGGGCAGGCAACATCAAAATCATGATTTGAGTGTAGTTTTATAATCTGAAATTCTTTTTTTTTTAGTGATTTGTTTCGTATCCATTCCTTCTTCGCTACTAGCCGATCCCGTGGAGAATATATGCACTTGAAATAGCACTTCATTGAGTTATTTCATCAAACACTTGGCGAGCAACATCAATATCAACATAACTAACTCACTGAGCCGATTCAATCCGAGTTTATTCAAGTTAAGGTTTGATTCGAGTTGAGTCATGCACGAACAAGCTCGAACTTAGCTTGAAATTTTTTCAAGCTCAAAATATCAACTCGACTTGGCTCAAACTAAGTTTCGAACTGAGTCGAATCAAGCTTTTTCAAGTCAAGTCAAGCAAGTTAACCGAGCTAACTCCGTTCATATACAACTCTACTTGTTAGTGAACTAGAAAGGAGAATTATAGTTTTGCAAATCATAATGCGCTAGTACATGAGATTTCTCATACAATGAAATTTTAATTGTCAAATATTACAATAAACAAGCATTATAATACCTAGTCATTGAAATATCCAATGTAAGCATTTAACAACTAAGATCAAAGAGGTCCCAAACAATGATCTCAATGCCATTTATTTGATCTACTACTGACTAGATACTAACAAAAGTTTGCCTCGAAAATTGTAATCAGCAAATTAGTGAACACTATTTTTTTTAATGGAAACTAAAATTCATATTGTAGAAAAGGAATTACATGATCAGGACATTCGGCATCCCATAGAGAAAAAAGAGCTCCGGGTCACCTATCATAGGGCCTATACATAATTACAAAACTCTAATTGCATGCAGACCCACCTTATCTAGCATTGCCTTCACAAGCTAGGGCATCAATCGGGCCGTTGGCTTCCCTCATAATATGGAGAAAGCAAATCAGTCTCGAGTTCTTTAGACTTGAGATGCAGGTAGCACAGTACATCCAATTCCAAGTCAGTTCGGCCTTTTCGTTGATAGAGTCAATCACTATCTTGAAGTCGGATTCAACTACCACCTTCAAGTAACCAAGGTTGAAAGCGAGGGCTAGATCGTCATAGACCGCGCGGATCTCAGCGTTATTGTTAGATCCTATCCCATAGCCATCTGAGAACGCAAAGAGGAGATTTCCATAAGTCCCTCTACATTCTGCCTCCTCCAGAAGACCCCGAGTTCCTTTTAGCCGACCTGTCAACATTTAATTTCACCCAACCATCTCTTGGACGGATCCACTTAACAACTTAGAAATCTTTACTGGCAGAGTTGGGGGGGGGGGGGGGGTCGGGCAACCTCAACCCTCGAAAGGTTAGCCGACTGACCCAGGAGAGAGGGGAGGAGTTAGCTTCTCCTTTGTTAATCTAGACTAGCCACATTTTGACTATAGACAATACCTCTAGAGTGGAGACAAGTTTACCTTTGAATTTGGCTTTATTCCTTGCTTTTTGGATCCCCCACAAGATAAAACAAGGAGTGATCCCATGGAGAGAGGCTATGGGAGTGGTAGGGGAGATAGACATCCACCAATGCCCCAGCCTTTCATGCACCGAGCTGATGGGCGCCTGGGCAATGTCAAAAAGCTGCCTGAAGTGCTACCAAACTTCTGTAACTAGAGTTCCATTGATGAACAGATGGTCCAACGATTCTGTCTTGCGGAGCTGGCTAAGAACTGGGGAGCAACAAACACATCTCGAGGCCATGGATACCCCCCTAGCATGGATTCCGTTGTCGACCGGAATGGCCCCTATTGAATACAATGTGAACTATTGACTTTTATGTCCTTTAAGGCCCGTTTGGATACTACCAAATAAATTACTTTTTAACTTATGTTAACAAATTAAGTTACTTTTATCACTTAACTAAGTTTGGTAAACATCATTGTAAAAGTGACTTATATCTAAAAAGCTACTTATCTTAATAAGTTTATTTTTTTTTTTTAAAGCTTTTTATGGTGTTACTTTTCTACTTCTCTCTCATGGTCCATATCAAAGGGGACTCTCTCTTCTCTCACCATCCATGTCAAAGGAGGCTCCATATGGTGGACTGTCCACATTGGAGGTGGGGGATCACATGGTGGATGGTCCACATAAAGGGTGGATCACACATGATATATGATCCCCATATTAAAGTGGGCCCATATGTGGATGGTCCACATCATATTAAGATCGGCCCATAATGATAAAAATCCCACATCCAAAGTGGGTTGATATGATGGATGACCCACTTCAAAGGGGCCTACATGATGGACAATCCACATCAAAGGTAGGCACCACATGATGGGCAATGGACATTGAAGCTAGGCCGCACATGATGGAGGGCCCCAACATGATGAACGGCCCATATCAAAGGTCAACACCTAATGATGAATGACCAACATCCAAGGCAAGCCCCACATGATGGGCAACCCACATTAAAGGTGGGGCCCACATGATGGATAATCCACATCAAAGTTATGCTCCACATGATGGGCAATTAATAATGGCAAGCCTTGCATGATAAATGATCCACATCAATATGGGCCCCACAAGATGGACAATCCACATCAAAGGTCGGCCCTAATGATAAGTGGCACATATTCAAGGCGGGCTTCACATGATGGACGGCCCACATTAGAGGTGGCGTCCACATGATGGACGGTCCACATCAAAGGTAGGCTCCACATGATAGGTGGCGGATGTTAAAGGTGGGCCCCACATGATGGAAGATAACATTAACAGTGGCCCTCACATGATGGATGACCAACATCAAAGATGGGCCCTACATAATGAATAGTGCATATAAAAGGTTGGTCTCTAATGATGAATGCCCCACATCCAAGGTGAGCCCTTCATGATAGATGGCCCACATCAAAGGTGGGGCCCGCACAATGAATGGTCCACATCAAAGGTTAGCCCCAAATGATGGATGGGGGATGTGAGAGGGACCAAATAAGCTTGAGAAATAATTAGTTATGAGATTAGAATCCAAACATACTTTTCTACTTTTTAGTTGATAAATACCTTACTTATCAAATATACTTATCTTATTAATAAGTAGAAATCAAGATAAGCTACTTATAGCATAAGTAGCTTATCTTAAGTAACTTATGATCGGAACTCCCCCTTTGTGTCAGTTACACTTCATGGATTAAGTTTTTAGGTAAATAGCTATGATGTTTTTTTATCCAGAGCCATTAAATTAGAGATTTTGAATGAGTGGTCTATAATTTCTATCTTATATATCCTGTAAAGCTAAGGTGGCAAGGTAGCTAGATTTTGTGTCCTTGGCCACTGGACTGTCGTTCTGCATGCATGTGAATAGGGTTAGGCCAACGGGTTGCGCTATGGCATTTCTCGTTAGCCTTGGCCCAGACACTGAGCCTAGATTTCAAGCCCGGGCTTGGCCTTCGGACTAAGTTTAGGGGCCCAAGCCCTGGTAATGGATGGCCGGGCAGCCAGGCCGATTCCACCGCCATCTGGAGAGGTTTGGTAGATATATGGGCATATTGATGCAGAATCCAAACCGTTGATATGACGAAACACAACATCCTTAAAACAATCTTCAAGATTGGAATATCGTAGACTGTTGGATAAATGGCCCACAAAGAAATGGTCGAGGGAAAGGCACATATTCAATGGGAAGGAAATAAAAAATAAAAAATCAAGTATCCAAGTGCTAAAAGTGTTCCAATCACCAAGTTTCATTACTAGCTAGCCTGCATCCAACGCTGAGGCCCATCTTGTAAACGGTCTGGATTACCCAACACGACACCAGATACAACGGCTATAGTCCCTGCGTATCCTCTTGCAATGCGTCCGGATGTATTCTAGCAAACCTCTCGTGTACATTAACCTCGATAATGCAGACGTCACTTCTTGAATTGGACATAGACCAAAAAACAAATCCATCTAAAGATACCAAACGTATGGCCGATCACAGTCTAAGATATAGTGGAATGATGAACCGTCTGATGGATGTCATTTTCATTCAATTTGAAATTCAAGTACAGTCACTCAATAAGCGGTCTGGATCTTTGGATTTCAATATCGGTGGACCGTTATCCACAATCAAGCCACGTCTCATGTTGATAGCTCTTTCTTTCCTGCTTTGTCCTTCGGTTTTTTTTTTTTTTTTCAATCTTGTAACAAACATTCTGGTTAGATCTATCCGCTGCTTGGGTCTTTCTGTGTAGGAAATAACATCATGTGATCATGTTCTTGGCATAGCACAATATAAGAATTCTATAAGGTGGGTCTTATTGATCAACGGTGTAGATTATCTTGAAGGTTGGATAGTGTGATCGGGTACACCAGTGGACCCTATTAAGTTGTGTAAGGGGTGGAGTGTTACAACTTTGATACGCACATAGTATTTTAGAAGAACTAAGATTATCAATTCATGTGGAGCCTTGGGAAGAGGAGTTTTGATGGGTTTCACTCCAATCCAATACTATCGATAAAAACAGCAATCCCATCAGAACTTCTCTAAGAAGGTAAGGGGAGGAAGACTCCAACATCTACTTACATTAGCGATGGCGTCCCAACAAGATATACCCCATAGTTTTATAGATCTGCATATCCGATGCATAGTAAGATCCTTTGGCAATTCCACAATCAGATTTGGAAAAGGGATGTTGCTGCCAAAGCTGGTTTCTTCTGAGCAGGGAGCTTTTGTGCAAGGGCGCCCTCTAACAGAGAACATAGCGTTTGCCCAAGAGGTAGTTAGGGAGATAAACAAGAAAGTGAGAGAAGGCAACATAGTGCTGAAGCTCGATCTGGAAAATGCCTACGACAGGGTGGATTGGGGCTTCCTAAATCTAGTGCTAAGGAAATTTGATTTTAGTGATGGATGGATCATGCCGATGGAAAGTTATTGGGGTAATAACTAGTTTTCAATTCTTATAAATGGCAAGGCAGCTGGATATTTCAAATCTTCCCTGTTTCCCAGACTATTTATTTTGGCAGCAAAAGCATTCTCCAGGAGCTTCAAGCTAGCAACTGATGGTGAGAGGGTGGAGTCAACCCTACAGGATCCGTAGGGGATGCTCGATAGCCTCACACCTTTGCACGGAAGATGCGCTATTGTTCCTGAATGGGAGTAGAGCTTATCTCCAAGTGGCAAAGGGTTTCTTGGCATCATTTCAAGAAGCATCGGGGCAAAAAATTAATCTTAGGAAGAGCTGTTTTCTCTGCATAGACAAGCTACTAGCGGGAAGGGTCAGGTACATAGAACGTCTTTTTGGAATTGTTAGATCCAGATCTAGGGTCCGTTACCTAGGAGTGCCGCTAAGTAGGGGTAGAGCGAAGATTACAGACTTCCAGTTTTTGCTGGAAAAAGTTGAAAAAAGAGTTAGTGGTTGGAAAGCGAGGCATCTATCTCAAGCAGGCAGGGAAACTCTTATTCGGCATATCCTGGGAAGCATCTCGTAGCATGTCATGGCTGCAACGGAGGTCCCGAGTCAAGTAATTGCTAAGCTGGAAAAATGTTTTGCGAAATTCTTTTGGGAGTGGGCAAAAGGTAAGAGAAACTTGTCTTGGGTTGCTTAGAATAAAATAGCTAGGTCATATGATGAGGGCGGCTTGGGAATAAGAAAACTTAAAGAAGTTGTGGATGCCATGAGGTTGAAGATGGTGTGGGATGTCAAGTTCTGTGTAGATAAAGTCCCATGGGTAAAGCTAATGAGAGCAAAACACCACCCCGATCTCGAGCCGTTGCAAAGGGGATCTCCTTCTGTTGTCACCTTTCCTCTATGGAGTAAAATCAAGGCACTGCTGCCCAAGTTGGAAGAAAATGTTCAGTGGAATGTGGGGCAAGGGGCGAGGAGTTTGTGGAGAGAAAATTGGTCAGGGTTAAGCCCACTTCAACTGAGGGCAACCAAGCCGATCTCGGATGCCCTTCTTTCCTTGTTTATAAAGGATTTTTTTAGGGGCCATTTGGGCCCCTTCCCCCTTCCTCAGTTTTTTCGTTCTTACTACAGGATGTGGTGGAATTCATCTTCTAAGGGGGGCTTCGCCATTTCTAAGGAAAGCGAAGCCTATTTCTAGCCCCACGACTCCTTTAAAAGTTTCCCTTTAAAGTCTGCTTGAGATTTGTGCAGGATTATATCCTCTAGTAGGTGCTAGTTGGGTTGGGTTTAGCATGGGAAGTTGCCTCCAAAGATTGCTATTTTTCTTTGGAGGTTGTTGTAAGGTGTTGTGGCTGTGGATGAGGGGATCCCTCTTATGTCCAGGCGCATCTGCTGCGACGAGGGGCTCAATCAACGGCTAGAAATTGAATCACTTAGCCACCTGTTTTCTCTACGGATACCTAGCGAAGAAACTTTGGACTTATTTCAGTTCAATCTTCGGGGTCTTGTTCATGCGAGATCAATCTGTGGAAGGCAGGCTAAGACAGTGGTGGATCACGTCGTTAGCAGGAGGGTACTCCACCTCCATTCATAGGGTCATTCCCAGTCTCATATTATCGGAAATCTGGCGAGCTAGGAATGTTATCAAGTTCGACCACAAGCCGGTGTTGTTAGCAACATGCATATCCCATATCAAATGGTGGATTAAGACATTGCTTGATAGTAAGAAGAAGGCCACTCCCCAACTCCGGAGTAGAATTCAGCTCTAGGAAAGTCTGGTAATTTCGGCCCCTCCCCAAAGGCAGGATTATGTGGAAATAATCAAAATAATCAAGTGGGTTAGGCCAGCGAAGGATTTGGTGAAGTTAAACATTGATGGCTCAGCTAGAGGCAACCTAGGGCAGTCTAAAGGAGGAGGGATTGTTATAGGAGACGAAGGAGAATTTCTATTCACCTTCGGGAGAGGAAATGGGTCTAGCTCTAATAACAGAGCAGAATTGTGAGCCGTGTACGATGGTCTTCTGTTGTCCTTGAGCAGGGACTGTTTAAGATCGAGATAGAATCGGATTCTAAATTTGTTGTAGACCTCCTTTCGGGGAGGTCGACTCCTTTGCAATGGAGACCCTAGGTTTCCAGGATTGGTAAGCTCATGCACAAAGGAAATGTTTCTGTCAGCCGGCTAATGGGATGGCCCACATGGAGAGTGAGCTTCAAAAGTCCATCTTCATCAAGCTCATGAATGACCTCCCGACTCAGGTTCGAGGCTTGGTTTTCTTAGACAGTGTAGGCCTGGGATCCATTCGGGTCCAACCGGTGGTCCCTTAGGAGGGTTCTGCATAGGAATGGTCAGATTGGTTGCCGTTATGATTGGCGCCCCTCATATTATTGTTGTTGAGAGGTTCCCGAATGTTCCAGATGGCTGTACAGCATATTTGCCATTAATGAAAAATTTGGTTGTTTAAAAAATAAAAAAATAAAAAATAAAAAAAATCCACAATCAGATCCAACACATGAAGGTTTTACGAGTTTTTTTAGGCCCACCTATGATGTGCAAAGTCCAACGATCCTGATCACTCACACGTGGCTGCCATGCATATGGCTTCAAGGGGAGGCACCACCTATTGGTGTTGGTCATGTACATAAAGGTGGGCCCACGCCCAGGATTTCATTCACCCATGTGAACCATGTATTGGATTTCATTGATAGCTGCTCGTCGGTGCCACATGTGAGGAAGGATAGCCAATATCTTTAAAATGGTGATAAATTATCGTAGAAGTCTGCCCTTATCGGTTTTTGTATTTAATTATTATATTTTTTGAGCTCTCTCCACGTGGCGCAGATACAAAGGTTCCATGCAGACCCTGTGTTGTCGGAAAGGGATACCTTTCAAATCACGATTATTGAAATTGGACTCCAGGCATGAAACAGAACCCAGAACTGAGTCGTAGCTTTCTATGTAAGAGGTGAGGTGCCAAAGCATGTCTGGTAATTATGCATCGAGGGAAAAGACATGGTACACGGCCCGCTTTAGTGGGCATTCTTATTCATCCAAATCCAATGGATAGGCAACGACTCCTATATTCCATTAACCAAATGCCACATTAATTTGTTATCATGAATTTATATGAACCATCCATACACACATATACAGGGAAATGTTGCTATGAAGTCAACCTCATGGAAGCTTTCCATGAGGTCGAAACTCTGTAGGCTGCACTGTGATGTGTGATGGGCATCACACGGTGCATTTAATAGGTCCCCTCTAATTTATGAAATGTGCCTAAATCAGTCGTACCCGAAACTCTGGATGGACCATATGATTTGCAATCATAAGAAATCACAAAGAAAATATCTAAAGCGCTTGGTGGAGCCCACCTAAGCTTTGGAATTAATGGACTAAAATTTGGTGTGACGTCTCATCCAAGTGGGACACACGCAATGGATAAGCTGGATGTTTAAACCACATCTGGTTGGGCCTATAAACAATCAAGAAAGTCTTAATGGGGGCATCTACTCTTAACTATTGTTTGTGGTGTGACCCACCTAATGCATGAATTAGCTTGATTTTTAGGCACATGGCTTAACATGGAGTGGTGCATTTGATTGATGGGATGAATGTCATAACACATCAAGCATCATGATACCATCCCATGCGCATATGAACATCTCTCTCTCTCTCTCTCTCTCTCTCTCTCTCTCTCTCTCTCTCTCTCTCTCTCTCTCTCTCTCTCTCTCTCTCTCTCTCTCTCTCTCTCTCTCTCTCCATCCATATATATATATATATATATATATATATGTATATATATATATATATATGTATATATATATATATATATGTATATATATATATATATGTATATAGGAAAAAGGTACTATGCGCTCGAGCTACGGCTCCGTCCCATGTGGTCGAGCTATGTGGGCCCCACCATGATGCATTTCGAACATCTACTCCATCAGTTAGATGCACCATTCCATAGTGGACCTAGATCTCAAAAATCAAGTCAATCTGTGACTTTTGTGGGCCACACCACATACAGTAGTGAAGAGGGGGCCATACACCATTAAAACATTCATAATCATTTTTTGGGTCCAACCAAGATGTGGTTTGCAAATCCAGCCCATCCATTATGTGTGTCTCACTAGAATTAGGGGTCATACCAAGTTTCAGTAGCATTAAAGACTCATGTGAACCCCACCAAGTGCTTTTATATGTTTTAACGGTGTTTTCACATGATTTTAGATGGTATGGCCCACTTGAGCTCCGAATATGGCTGAGTTTTGGGATATCACATTATTTAAAGGGGAACCATCAAATGCATGGTGTTGATGGTCGACATGCATTACGGTGGGGCCCACACAGCTCGACCTCATGATAAGCTTATCGTGAGCTCGAGCACATAGTACCTTTTCCCATATATATATATATATATATATATATATATATATATATATATATATATATATATATATATATATATATTCTCTAGCGCACCAATTCTCATGGGAACTCATGAGAACTTTTTAAGAACTCATCTTGCTAACATGAGTGTAAAATCTGAACTGTCCATATGATGCAGCACCCCATGAAACCTTTAAGGCCTAACTTTCACCTTAATCCAAGCTTTTGTGGGCCATGTCAAAAGAGAGCAACAAATTAAAGGTGAAAACTACTTCCCTTTGCCATGGTCCATCAAAGTTTTGAATTATGGTGAAAATTGGGCCTAAGGGGTTTCATGGGGTGCCACATCACATGAACAATTCAGATTGTATGCTCATGTCATTGGAGTTGAGTTCGGAAAAATCTGGTGCACCGGTGAGCATTCCTCTCTCTCTCTCTCTCTCTCTCTCTCTCTCTCTCTCTCTCTCTCTCTCTATATATATATATATATATATATATATATATATATATATATATATATATATTTGTGTGTGTGTGTGGGTGTGTTTATGGATTGTATTGCCTTGAAGTTCTAGGGCACATTAATTGGCAGTACTCCCACTTAGTTTTTGCAATTGTAAACACCTCCTTATAAGTTGGATTGTTGCAAGTTCCTCCCCTCAGCTAGAGAGTTTAGAGGAATTTGCATTGAAGAAAACAATACCTTCATCTTAGGAGTTCTTTTAACCCATATTTTGCCTACCGTGCATAAATGGTATCCAAACCAGTCAAGCACAGTCCAATTCAATATATGATTATATACTGTATGCCAAAGTTCAAGCTTATCAAATAATCTGGGGAGCAATGCCCACCAAAAAGACTCCAAACCTCCATGATGGGCCACCTTATGGTTGAATCAACTTGATTTTTGGGTTGCTCCTTTTTGTGGTAAATTAACCATGTTGAACGGTTGGATGACAAAATACACTAAACTAGCCCTGCGCATCTTTCATTCTAGCAAGGTCCCTCTACCATTAATTTTGTTTGCCAAAAATTCAAGCTAATCAAATCATCAGCTGGGCCACACCCACCCACCCCAAAACTTCAAAACTTGTGGTGGGCCACCTTATGGTTGTATTGGTCCGACTTTGAAATTTCCCTCTTTCATGCTAGGGTGACCACACTGAACGGGTTGGATGACATAAGCGCATTATGTTGGGCCACTTGTCTCCAACCAGTTAGCCATGACATGGGAGTAAAACAGTCAATATCTTAAAGATTATGGTACTAATACGCCGGGTGAAAGAATGATGCAATCAATTGCCAAGGGGATTTTTGAAGATTCCCTTGCAAATTCTAAGGTATTTGTAATACATAGAAAATATAAAGTTTCCAAATAACTACAAATTTTAGTTCACCATTATTAGAAATACCTATATTTTGGTATCTTTTCGTTAATTTTGTTTGCAACTATTAAAGAATGACGAAAATCACTATATGTAACATATCACAAAATTCTCCTTCATGGGAAGAGCATGAACCCTTAATTCTCCTTCAAAAGCAACACGCTACAAAATAATGTTAATTATGACTCTTTTTAATTGGAAAGTGAGTACAGATAATTTTAATGTTTTTCATTATATGTCAAAAAAGTTAATAACCATTAGAAAAAACAGTAACCGAATGTAGGTATTTGTAAGAACCACGAATTAATGATGTATCTACTTGCAAATAACCTACTAGTTAGGGAGTTATTTGTAAAAACTCATTTGCAAATAAGAAAGGAAGATATATGCACTAATCCAAACCATAGGGGAGCCTTTACAATTCTTAAAAATTAAAGGGGGTATTTACAATTATCCCTTTATTTTCTTTTGCATCCTTCCATGGTCTCCTAATGTGCAATTCTTTCTAACAAAGATTCATTTGTGTAGAACAACCAAGCCATGCAAAAAGGTTAACCACACTACGAAATCACCTGAGGTGAAAATCAAGATGGTCCACTCATTAGATGGGCTCACAACATTGAAATTAATGTATAGCCAAGGTGACTCAATGTATGATGTACAGGTGTGGTCCACCTAATGAGTTGATCAGTCCAACTTTTTAGCATATGTCTACCTCACAAATGGCCCCTTTTTGTGAACAATCAATGAAATAATTTCCTGATCATACTCACAAATACAATGCTCGTCACTATTTTTGGAGTACTAACATGTGAAAACACATTAAATGCATTATCTACCTTCTAGCATATGTTTTCAGATGAAATTGGGAGCCTTTGAACAGTATGTGGGACCATCTGATTCCTTGTACCAATTAACACTGGACACTGCCAATACCATCTTATATTATGAGGAGCAAAAACACAATGAAATTGGTGGATGGTGATGCAAGAATTTAATAGAACCCAAGCGTTTTCTCAGTCTGTATGTACATGTACATATAAACATACAATACAAAATAAATAAATACATAAATAATAACAACAACAACAATAATAATAAAAGACAGAAGAGAAAATTCTAATTATTCTAAAATTTTGGAGGATTTATCCCTCGTGCAAAAAACGTTTCAAAAGTCTTCAGTACAAATTTTGGCACAATCCAACGTATAGTGGGAGATATCTGACATCCCAAAGGAGATCTGACATAGCCTTTGAAATTGTCCATTCCGCTTTTTGGCAATCCCATATGCATGTTCATTGAATGGGTCATATCTTAACCATATCTTATCAAAATTATCCATTCTTGGGCTTATAAGAAAGCTAACTCAATGAGCTTTTAAACAAAAACCAAGTCCTGTCATTTCAATCTCTTTCCATCCTCTGAAAATGAGCCCCAAGTTGATGAATGGAATCTGCACATATAATTGGGCGTCAGCCCATCAGCCCATATAGGGTACTGTGGAACTGAAACTTAATCCTAACAGGTGTTGGATCTCATGGCTAACCATATGATATCAAAATTATCCATTATTGGGCTTGTAAGAAAGCTAACGAACTTTTAAACAAAAAACCAAGTCCTATCATTTCAATCTCCTTCCATCCGCTAAAATGAGCCGCAAGTTGATGGATAGAATCTGGCCATATAATTGGGCATGAGCCCAACAGCCGATGTAGGGTACTTTAGGACTGAAATTTAATCCTACCAGCTAACTCGATGAACTTTCAAACAAAAACCAAGTCCTATCATTTCAAGGTCTTTCCATCTTTTAAAAATGAGCTGCAAGTTGATGGATGGAATCCGGCCATATAATTGGGCATGAGACTAACAGCCGATGTAGGGTACTTTGGGAATGAAATTTAATCCTACCAGGTGTGGGTTTTCATGGCTAACCATATGATATCAAAATTATCATATCTTGGGCCTGTAAGAAAGCTAACTCAATGAGCTTTTAAACAAAAACCAAATCCTGTCATTTCAATCTCTTTCCATCTAAAAATGAGCCGCAAGTTAATGGATGGAATCTGGCCATATAATTGGGTGTGAGCCCATCAGCGACGTAGGATACTTTGGGATAGAAATTTAATCCTACCAGTTGTGGGGTCATTGCTTACCTTATGTCTAAGTAAAAAGTTTTTTTTTTTTTTTTTTTTAATGTCCAACTGAATTAAAAACATGAATCTTTATGAGAATCTTTAACGATTTGAATGATTCAAGTAATTATCTTTTTAAGTCGACGATGATGACATGCATGTAATATATTAAACTCGAACTTTTAAACCGTTATGCTAAAATCAACAACAGAGATTTAGCCTAGATGTTGCTACATCATCTGGCATGGCCAACCTGATCTATTGGATCAGCCAGATTTTTAGCATGATCCATTGTCAAGGTGGGGTGAGACTTTTGGACAGGTTGGATTCCCTGCACACATGCATAGATCCTAACACTTGAATTTAGGTTTTTCTTAGCACTATAGTGTGGCTCTCCTGATGATTGCAGGCATTGGCCTGATTTTTTTCCTGGCACACGCACATCACGTTGGCGCACCTACTGTACAGATTGCATGCCTTACACAGACCATCTGGGTCCCAAAAAAGCCACTATCACCGTTATTGGAGCGTACTCCAGCTGGACCAGTACCACTTTAAGCAGCCGTAAGTTGTGAGGCCCACCTGGTGTGTACAGGGCATTCAAGCTTTCCAAAAGGTACCCCAACCATGACGGAGAGAAGTTCACAAAGTCAGTCAAATCCAATGCATCAGATTCATGTATGATCTCCGGATAAACTGGCTTTAGCCACGTGGCTAGACAGCATTGTTCTCCCACTATCGCATTTTCCAGATTCAATGCACAAGACCAATCCTTGGGACCTCGTGATCTGCAGCGTTGAAATTTGAGGCTCTCGTGATCATACCTTGTGAGTCCCGCATGCATGAGGATATCTCATTGTGTCGTGTAGTTGTGAGGAAACATCTTTAGCACGCACTGTTACAACGCTATCCCATCTTTCTCTCTAAAGTGTCGCATGTGTAGGACATCCAACCCGTGCAAAAAGGTGGGCCCACAGTGAAAATATCGTGTCGTGAAAATCATACAAATCAACGTGCCAAATGCACTGCAAACACGCACTGGGTCAGATCCCCCATCATCCAACGGTTTGACTAGCCTGATGAGTGTATGGTCTAATTTTCAGCATGAATTAACATTTAACTCGCTTTTGGGCGGCGAATTGATGACTATGATTATCTGTTGGGTATTATTGTTTAGGTTACACGAACTAACAGTCATGCCCATGATTTGAACGGTTTGAATTTATTTTCATGATTTTGTTTTCGGGAAGGTGGGAGCAAACCGTGTATAACTTTGTTCAAAATAGAGATATTTTCAATTTTCAGGCGTGCACCTCGAAAAGATCAGGCCTCACATGTCATGTATCCCCAACAAAGTAAACCATACAAAGACCTTTCAAAAAAAAAAAAGACATCAGTTCGGTTCATTTTTGGATGATCCTAACTTAGGGCCGCCTACGCAGAGAATCCATTTGTCAAATTTAAATTCTCTTAAGAGTCTACCCACAATACATATAGATGGTTATCTTCCTATGTGAGATCCACTTAATTAACCAAAATGCCCTGACCATTCCAACGTCTCGATGATCAAGGATAATAATTACATTACATGGTATAATTAAAATATCATATTTCCAATTCAAACAGAAATTTCCCACGAATTATCGATTGATCAACAATTCCATTGATCGATCGAGGTTAATTACATCGAAACCTATTTCGATCAATTGATGTAAATTTGATTTCTCCACCTTAACTATCTGGACAATTTTTGTCTCATTAAATTGATCAAACTAACCTATCCATCGATTGGACTGAATTCAAATTTTGGACTTTGGTTGCAAGACACTTTGTGCTGGTTTCGATCGATCTAACTGATCAGCTGACCAATACATTCAACACTTCTGCACTAAGTCGAAACGATTTGAATCTTCTAACTTTTTTGGATTTTTCTTGTTTTAAATGGTTTTTTGATCATATAGGACAGATCTGAACCATCCATTGACTCCAAAAATCCCTCCTTAAGGATGGATCAACTTATCGTTTAGATCCAGACCGTCCATAGTCTCAACTTTTAGATCCTAGCATGTTATATATGATTCATTTCATTCATCTTTATTGTCCATCAAATGATTAGATCCACTCACACTTTCTAAATATTAAGTTATATCTATCCTATATTATGCATGAATGGTGGAGATTATATCCGATCCATCCGATCATCATCTTAGAATCTAAGGTTTAAAACAATATTTACAGTTAGAATTGATTGATGTAATCCAACCTATGATTAGATTGATCTGGAAATAAGGATTCTGATATCATTTGGCCCTTAGAATCAAATGATATGTATATATTAGATCTAAGGACCTTAGATAAGACCACACTGATTTCTGCTAGAAAGACTGCAACCCGAATCTATATTTTAAATCATCTCTACCTAAGATTTCCCTATATATGGGCCAATGCAATGATCAAGTGGTCGATCCACACCATCCATTGTATAGATTGAAAAAAATAAACTAGCAATATAAAAATAAGGAAAAATGGATCTGGGATCTCTCTCTCTCTCTCTCTCTCTCTCTCTCTCTCTCACACACACACACACACACACACACGCACACACACACACTACAAGAAATAGGATTTTTACCGACGAAAATTTTACCGACGATTTTTTTTTTCGTAGGTAAAAAGGACTTTCACCAATGAAAATTATTTTCGTTGGTAAAAGTAAACTTTTACCGACGAAATTTTAATTTCATAGGTAAAAGTCTACTTTTACCAACGAAAACTGTAATTCGTAGGTAAAAGTACTTTCACCAACGTCAATTTTCATTGGTAATAGTTATTTTTATTTTTAAAAAGGAAAAAAATTCAAAAAAATTACTTTTACCAACGAAATTTCCTTATTGGTAGGTAAGTTTTTTTCCCGACGGACATGAACCGTCGGCAAAGATCTTGTATGATGTACTCACCAACTAAATCTATCTTCGTTGGCAAAAGTTTTTTTCCCAATAGACATTATACATTCGCACAAATCTGGTACTATGTTAGTACCGATGAAATATAGTTTTGTTGGTAAATATGTTTTTACCGACGGATATTAACCGTCGGCAAAAATCCGATACAATGTTATAACTGATGAAAACCACTTGTCATCAGTAAAAGTGTTTTCCGTGGACATGAAGCATTGGAAAAAAAATCTGTTAGGATGTTAATACCAACAAAAACCATTGTCATCGGTAAAATTATTTTCCCGACGGATATCAACCGTCGGCGTAAATCCTACACAATTTAATTACCAACGAAAACTAGTTTTTTCAAGTGTTTGTAATATTGCTTTTGTAAGGCCTACCCCCACAACACATGATATTGTCCGCTTTGCCCAGTAGGCTCACGGCTTTAAAATACGTCATGTCTATTAAGGGAGGAACCCAACATATAACCACCACAACTCTAGACAACTCTCTCGATGTGGGACAAGTTACACTACAATCAAATGCACCAGTAGCTTGCCCAACACAGTAGCCTACCAGCCACACAGTAGCCTGCCAGCCTTCCTTGGGGCCCGCCCACATGTGCGCCCGCCCACATGTGCCTGCCCACATGAAGCAGTGACCGGGGCATCACATTATCCCCCACCGAGGGCAGAGCCATCCTCGGCTCTGATACCATTTGTAAGGCCCACCCCCACAACACATGATATTTTCCGCTTTGCCCGGTAGGCTCATGGCTTTAAAACGCGTCATGTCTGTTAAGGGAGGAACCCAACATATAACCACCACAACTCTAGACAACTCTTTCGATGTGGGACAAGTTATGCTACAGTCAACTGCAACAGTAGCTCGCCCAACACAGTAGCCTGCCAGCCACACAGTAGCCTGTCAGCCTTCCTTGGGGCCCGCCCACGTGCCCGCCCACATGAAGCAGTGACTGGGGCGTCATAGCTTTTTACCAATGAACTAAAACCGTCGGGAAAAGGTTCCGACCATTGACCAAATATTAAGCACGACAGTTTTGCCGCGTCGGTAAAGGGCTCCCGTCAAAGCATCAGTTTTTCCGACTTACTAAACCCGTCGGGAAAAGGTTCCCGCCAAAGCATGTCAGTTTTTCTGATGAATTGAAACCATTGGGAAAATGTTCCCGCCAGGGATCAAAGATTCTCGCCGTGACGGAAAGCAAGACAGTTTTTCCGACTAACTAAAACCGTCAGAAAAAGGTTCCAACAAGGTTTGTCGACGAACTGAAACCATCGGGAAAAGGTACCCGCCAGGTACTAAAAATTCCCGCCACGACTGGAAACACTTTTAGCAAAAAGTGCTTTTACCAATGATTAATTCCGCAGGTAAAAATAAATATAAAATTTTTTTCTGCCGGCAGATAACCGTCGTTAATTGTTTTTACCGACAAACGAGCCATCTGTAATAATCCTTTATTTTTCTTTATATATATATATATATATATATATATATATATATATATATATATATAGTTTTTATATCATATGAGTGAAATTTTTTATTTTTTTTTTTGTAATTAAAAAGTAATATTTTAATGATTTGTAATATCACATGAAAAAGAATATTAAGAAGTTTAAAATTTTAATAATGTTTGAGAAAATTTTTGAAAATAAAATAATGCTTTTGAAGAAAAGAAAATCGGCATTTTGAAATTATTGAGAAAAAATTTAAAATATGAGAAAATATTTGGAAATTTTGAAAATAAAAATTCAGAATTTGTATTTTTTTTTAGAAATAATTTATAATAAAAATGTTATTTTGTTAAAATGTTTTCAAAAATATACATTTTATAAAAGAATTTTATTTTTAAATGGAAATTGAAATTTATGTTTGAAAAAAAAAATACTAAATTATTAGGCACATCCACTAATTATACCATTAACTGCTTTTAGACAATCTAATCAATCTAGATTGAAGAGTAAATAACTTCAAATGTTTAAATCAAATTTCACTAAAATTGTTGATTAATCTTGTATGCGCAATATCTTTTTCATATGTAACTTGATCAGGACGAAAACTAGTGAAATTGAGTATTGATCAGAAAAATAGAGTGAATGGACCAAACAGGTAAAATGAGGCAAATATTTTGGTCAAAATTGTGACCCAACTTTATTGACCTCGTGAGAACCAAGTGTTGATATAAGTTTTGTGGGGCCCATCATAATGTGTGTTAAACATCAACACCGTGAATTTAATGTCTCCCCTTAAGGTTATGAGATATGTAAAAAATCATCCGTATATGAAACCCAGGTGGGCTATGCCATCTAAAACCATGTGAAGACATCCTAAAAAATATATAAGAACTTGGCGGGGCCCACGTGAGTTTTGGATGCGGCTGAAACTTGGTCTGACCCCTCATCCAAGCGGGACACACATAATGAGTGGGTTGGATATCTGAACCACATTTAGGCAAACCTAATATATGATTATGAAAGGAAACCCCTCTCCACTTCATTTTGGTGATTTAGTAATTACCTTGAGTTAACTTTGTGTGGTCTACTATTAATTATTTATTTTATCCACTCCGTTCATCCATGTTAACAGATGATTTGGGGTCTAAAGAATAAAAAGGAATCATGTCCAAAGCTCAAGTGGACCACACCACAAGAAATAGTGTGATTGAACCTCTACCATTGAAAAATTCTTGGAGACCATAAAAGTTTTGGATCAAGCCAATGTTTGTGTTTTATCTTCATTCATATCTTTTTGATATTATGAACAGGTTGGATGACAAATAAACATTACTGTGGGCCCAAGGAAGGTATCAATGGTGGAAATCATTATTTCACATTATTTCGTGTGGCATGGTCCACTGAGTTTTGGATTTATCAAAAATTTGGGATTAACCCACACCGTTCATCCATTTTTTGAGATCATTTTAGAGAATTATCCAAAAAATGAATCATATCCAAAGATTTAATGGGCCGCACCACAAATAAGGGGAATAGATTGGCTACTTCTCCTGACACTAGCCAATGGCCAGTGGTTGGTGCTACGTGGGCCCCACCATGATGTATGTGTTTAATCCATGCCGTCCATCTATTTTTAAAGATCATCTTACGGCTTGAGACCAAAAATGAGTTATATCCCAATCTGAAATGGACCACATTACAGGAAACAGTGTTGAATGAGAATCAACTATTAAAAACATTTCGAGGGCCATAAAAGTTATGGATCGAGATGATTTTTTTTTTCCTCTTCATCTAGGCCTGTATGACCTAATAAACAGATTGGATGCCAAATGAAATGGTACAGTGGGCATTACAAGGATTTTAACGATGGATATCCAATTACTATTGTTTTCATGTGGTGTGGTCCACCTGATATTTATATACCTCTCATTTTTGGGCCCCACCATGATGTATGTTTTATATCCACACCTTCCATCCATTTGTAGAGATCATTTTAGGGCAATATCCAAAGAACGAGTTAAATCCAAAGCTCTAGTGGACTACAACACAGAAAACAGTGGGACAGTGATGCCCACCATTAAAAACTTCTAAAGGTAATAAAAGTTTTATATGAAGATGATATTTGTGTTTTCTCATATTTCATGTATTTTTTAACTTTTGAACAGGTTAGATTTCAAATAAACATTATAATGGGCCTTAAGATAGTTTCAACGGTGGAAATCACTATCCCCGCTATGGTGGGTTGCACTAGAGATTTTTATCTGCCTCATTCTTTGGCTCATGACTTAAAATGATATCTCAAAATGGATGGACGGTTTGGATATAACAAATACATCATAGTGGGGCCCACAAAACTTGGTGACGTCAATGACAGTAGGGTGTCCAAGAGACACCCTATGTCAACGACGGAAACGGATTGGCTACTCTCCCTGCCACTAGCAATTGCCTGGTTGTCAGTGATCTGTGAGCCCCACCATGACTTATGTATTTCATCCATTCCATCCATCTATTTTTATAGATCATTTTATGGCATAAAAGAAAAAATGAGATGTATCTCAATCTCAAGCGGACCACGTTACAGGAAACAGTGTTGAATGAACGTCGAACATTAAAAATGTTCTGGGGCCCATAAAAGTTTTGGATCAAGCCAATATTTATTGTTTCCCTTCATCTAGGTCTGTACGACCTAATCAATATATTGGATGTCAAATAAACAGTATAGTGGGCCTTAGGGGGATTTTAATGGTGGATATCCAATCATTATTTTTTTCCTATGGTGTGGTCCACTAAGATTTGCATCCCTATCATTTTTTGTATAAAACCCTTAAATTCTTTGTAAAAATGGATGAACGGAATGGATGAAACACATACATCATGGTGGGGCCCACGGAGCACCGACCACCGGTCACGGGGCTGGTGTCAACGGGAGTAGCCAATCCGTCTAGGACGCGGATTTCCTGCAAAGCCTTTTACAGGAAGTTCCGGCGCAAGGATTTTAAGTGGGGCCCGTTGTGATGTTTGTGAGAAATCAAAGCCGTCCATCCATTTTTCAACCTCATTTTAAGATAGTCTACCAAAAATGAGTAGGATTCAAAACTCAAGTGGGCCATAGGAGATGAAACAGTGGGGAAAGGAATGCCTACTGTTGAAACCTTCCTAGGCTCTACCTTGCTGTTTATATGCCATCTAAACGGTTTATAAGGTCATTTTCACTTAGATAAAGTGAAACAACCAAAAAAATTATATCATCAAAAATTTTTATGGACAGAAATATTTCAACGGTGGTCACTAAATCTCCACTTTTTCCTCTCGTGTGGCCCATATGAGTTTTTGATTCTCCTCGATTTTGGTCCCATGTCATAAAATGAGCTTAAAAAATGGATAGAGGGGTTAGATTTCACCCAAACAACTAAGTAGGACCACACAAAATCTTGCGCAGAACTTCCTGCGAAGTCTTCCGCAGGAAATCCGCGTTCGTTCGTCTCCACTCCTCGCATCCTCTCTCTCTCTCTCTTTGTATCTCTCAGTCCTATCTCTCTCGCGCATCCTCTATCTCTCTCACGCATCCTCTATCTCTCTGTCTCTCTCGGCCCTGTCTCTCTCACGCATCCTCTCCCTCCTCTGTCTCTCTGTATCTCTCTTCCTCTCTCTCGAAACTCTCTCGAGCGGACCATTACCGAACGCCCTACCCACGCCGTGAGGGGTAGGGATTTGGGGACCGTGAGGTATCTCTCTCTCTCTCTCTCTCTCAATATTTCTCAATCTCAATACCGATTTAGGGATTTAGGGATTTGGGGATTTGAGGATTTAGGGGTTTGGGGATTTGGGGATTTAGGAGTTTAGGGATTGGGGGATTCCCTTTTCGAAATTTTGCCCATTTTATGATTCTTATATTTAAGATGGGTTAGAAGATTTTTGGAACTACATTCTCTTCTAACCGTTATATTGTTGAAAAGGATGAAAAAGCCTCTGCTCTCCTAATAACTCTTTCCCAGTATCCAAACAAAAGAACTGGATTTCTAAGAACTTTTTCAGTACCAAAACATGTAGATAGAATCCCTTTCATTTAGAAATTCCAGACACATATTCATGACTCCTAAGATTCAAGAAATCCATACAACCTCTTATATATTAAACGTCGTAGGCATGTCTGATAAAAATGCATAATTCTCTACATGGAAAGTTTGTTGTTTGTTGAAAACTTAGAATGTTTATGTTCATGTGTATGTTTTTAGAGGAATATTAATATGCAGGTCACTACCTATTAATTTTATATTTGGCTCCCTCCTCACAGCGATCAAATCCATTGTTATTGTGGGCCACCACATGGACAGGCCATATCTAGTAGTGCTTTTGAAGGTATACGGCGGACGTATGCCCCACACACAACTATTTACATATTAAGCACATTGCTAAAAAAGATATGTCAATTCTGAATTCTTTGTAGTCCAATATATGCATGGTATGGTTGTCCTGGATTTTGAATCATTATAACAATTGGAGGCAACATAGTCCTGGATTCTTATGTAGTCCAGTCTACTGCCATACGAACCACAATCTCTTATATCCATCACAAATGCATCTGTAAGAGGTACATCATATCTCTCTATGCAGTGGAATCATCAGGCTATATATGTTTCATCTATAGTAGGACCATTATTTGGACAACATGGTTTGATAGAACTGTCTAATGGATGATGTAAAAATAGCAATAATGGTAGTATTGTGTTAAAACAGTCCCATCTTGTGTGATGAACCAGTACATTAGTATACAATGAGTCTATGAAATTTTTCCAAGCAATCATGAAAACCTGAATCTTGATTGGAAAAAATAAATAATTCACAAAGGATTAGAGGAATGAGATCAGAGCACAACTGTAAATGAGGCTATACCTAGATGTTGGTAGCAGTTATTTATACTCTGCTGATGTGTGATAGACATAGCCATAAGTATGGTTGTTGAGAACTTTTAACAATCCATTTTTTTGAGCTTGAAATGTGGCATATCCTTGGAGAATTGGTTCTAATTGTAAGCACTCTATCCTAGCTCAATTCTTCAAGTTTTCCTACATCACTTCTATAATCAAAGTTGTGGCACATTATAGTTTGACTCTGTTTGATTAATAATAGCAGATTGAAGTGGTCATCGTTTGTCTACAGGATCAAGGGAAGTTATGACCCTTGGACGTGTTGTTTGCCACTTGTGTTTGAAGCTGATAGATGGGCACTCACTACTCACTAGTTAGATTCACAATCCTATCCAAATGCAGCTCCTGCTTCTAGTAGAACTTGAGACTGCTGCTTCTGCTTCCATTTCTAAGTTGTTTACCTGCTAACATTTTTAAATAGATAATTCCCCTCCCGCACCTAAATTTGTTGCCACACTTCATGCTTTATGCAACCATATATTTTTTTTTCTTTCATTGTTTTCTTTCTTCTCCAATAGAAGGGAAAGAAAAGCATGAATTCGGTGTGAAAGTTTACCTCTTTATTTCTATGAATTCGGTATGTCTCGAGAACTTTCAAATTTCAGATTACCTCTTTATTTCTATGGATTGGTTATGCAAAATGTATGACCCAAAAAATGGTGTATAAATTTTGGTTATGATTATCCATTAGAGGTTGAATTTTAGAAAATGGTGTTTTGGTATATGCATTGACCTTTTACATGGCATCCAAACACATATTAAACCCATTTGTCAATTTGTAAATGTTAAAATGGAGAAGCGAGTCACTGGAAATGGAGCAGTACAAACTACTTGAGCAGATTGGGAAAGGAGCTTTCGGTTCCGCTCTTCTTGTGAGGCATAAGCATGAAAAGAAAAGTGAGAGTATAGCCATCTGATTTTCATTATCTTTTCTTCCCACCCTCTCAGCTGTGACAGTTTATATCAAGCTTGAGAATGTTTCCTTTTGTTTAGTTGTGATTTAACTGGTTTTTCCCTCGATTTTTTGTTCTCTTTTAAGGTATGTCTTGAAGAAGATTCGGTTTGCCCGTCAAACTGATAGGTGCCGCAGGTCTGCTCATCAGGAGGTGAGTTCTCTTTCTATTTGTGTCATTCATTTATACTTTGAGCGAGATGGTCCCTTTGTTCAATGTCACGAAAATCATTTTGTTATGAGCTCCTTTTATGTTTTGCCATGTTGAGTTCCTTGATGGAATTATGTTGTCAGCCTTAAGGTAAAGGTTGCCCATTCATGAGATCCCTAGGAGTGCATAGATTGAGAAATACAAGATTTTGAGTGTAACTATAGAGAAATTATGACATGAATACATGAATCATTCACTTATGCATGTAGGGAACATTGACAATTTCTGTAGGTAGAAAAACCAGATAGCTAAATGTTTGGGTTTGGGTTTGGGTGTGGGTCTTTGAATCACTGAAGTACAAAATGACTTGAAACTCATTGCCTTTTGTGGTAAATGGTGATTGGTCTACAACTTGAATGGTTTTCCTTCAGAGAATATTTGAATTTTGCTTGCTTCGATTGTATGTTGGAAATATGAGCGCCGAAGTTGATCTTACATGCCACATGCAGTGCTTTAAGATGCTAATGGTTCTTCTAACCATTTAGATGGAGCTTATTTCCAAAGTGCGCAATCCATATATTGTGGAGTACAAAGATTCTTGGGTAGAGAAGGTCAGTAATTTATACCAAAATAAAACCATTTTCTTATTTCCTAAATCACCATGCAATCATTGACATTTAAGTAAAAAATAAGGGAAAATCAGTTGAAAGTGACAGAACAAAGTTTGTTTTTTCAACTTGTCTATTGCAAATTTGCAATTTCTATATTCAATTAGGGGCTGTTTGGATTGGTGGAAATGGAAAATAAAAAAGTAGCCAAGGAAAACATCCATCTTTTTTGTGTTAAAATAAGCTCTGTGGATTAAAACACTCGATTTGGGCGACTTGGATGAATCAAAGTTCTCTAGGCCATTTTGGAGAAAATTTGAAAAAGATGCAAGTCTTCAATTTCTTTTCTTTCTAGTTTCTTGCTGGAATAGATATAGGATGAATTTTAATCCATGTAGTAGATTAGGTCTTTTAATCCAATTTTCGTTGCAGGGATTTTTTATTTAAATCCATGCAGTAAATTCCAATCTTGCTGGATTTTTTTTTTGTTTGATTTGAATTGTTTATGTTCTTACCACTACCATATAAACATGGCTCATATGCATAGCAATCACTATCTTTGGATTGTTGTTCTGTTACAGGTGGTTTCTTGTAGGTGTTTTTTCTTAGTTTCGTGTTGTTTTGCTGGTGGTTGCTTGCTAACTTTTAGGACTTGATCAGGAACAAAATCAAGAGTTGGCCACCTAATGGTATGTATTTGTTTTATGAAGCTTAAGTTGTATGACGAAATGTATATCATTTCACACCATGTATATTTGTATGTATTTTACATCTACCTGGCCATTTTAATGAGATGCTTCCATCTGTAATTGTTTAAAATAAAAAGGAACCTATTGTTGGTTATATTTATTTCCAGTAGAACGTTGGTGTCAATGGTGTCTCCTTAAGGCCTACATATTCGAGGGTGTGTCTAGCAGTGCTTGCGTGCTGGTGTCACTTTGTGTCTCCTTAAGGCCCTTTAACAATGATTTACTATCAGTGAAATGGTAACTATTTTCCATTTTATTCTCCTCCAATGGCAACAGTTGTCAGTGATTACGCTAGATCACTGTGCCATGGGCCCCACTTGTACAAGCTGAAACCCATATTGTATTCTACATACTTTCAGTGGAGTATTATATGGTTGGTCTTTTTTTTTTTTTTTTTCCTTTTCCAAATATCTTCTAGATTTTCAGATACACCCAATATCACAATAGAGAAATTTCAGGTCCTTACTGTGGAGGCAACAATTATGCTAAGTGTCTTTCCACCTGTACAAACACGTATTCGTGGAGCTCCAGCGCAAATTATGTAAGACTTCAGGATATCCTCCAGAATTTTGCTTTCAAAATATATTTCATGCTCCTGTTGTTTCATGTTATGTTGGTTTGTGTCCTTAAAATTCTTGTTTTCCCACTAAGAACAATATAACCTACCTAAGGAGAATAAGGTGAGCACTTGCATATAACCCAATAAATATTGTAAGGTGAGGGATGCAACTATTATTTGTGAGCCTAAAATATTCTCAATGTTAGGGAACAACGACAGAATGGTTCTTATTACTTCAAGATTGTTCATTTTAACTTTAATCCCTCATTATCCCTCACCTTAAGGCCTGCATATTCGAGGGTGTGTCTAGCAGTGCTTGCGTGTTGGTGTCACTTTCTGTCTCCTTAAGGCCCTTTAACAATGATTTACTATCAGTGAAATGGAAACTGTTTTCCATTTTATTCTCCTCCAATAGCAACAGTTTTTAGTGATTACACTGGATCACTATGCCATGGGCCCCACTTGTACAAGCTGAAACCCAGATTGTATTCTACATACTTTCAGTGGAGTATTATATGGTTGGTCTTTTTTTTTTTTTTCTTTCCTTTTCCAAATATCTTCTAGATTATTCAGATACACCCAACATCACAATAGAGAAATTTTAGGTCCTTACTGTGGAGGCAACAATTATGCTAAGTGTCTTTCCACCTACACAAACACGTATTCGTGGAGTTCCAGCGCAAATTATGTAAGACTTCAGGATATCCTCCAGAATTTTGATTTCAAAATATATTTCATGCTCCTGTTGTTTCATGTTATGTTGGTTTGTGTCCTTAAAATTCTTGTTTTCCCACTAAGAACAATATAACCTACCTAAGGAGAATAAGGTAAGCACTTGCATATAACCCAATAAATATTGTAAGGTGAGGGATGCAACTATTATTTGTGAGCCTAAAATATTCTCAATGTTAGGGAACAATGACAGAATGGTTCTTATTACTTCAAGATTGTTCTTTTTAACTTTAATCCCTCATTATCCCTACCCCCCCTCCCAAAAAAAAAAAAAAGAAAAAAAAGAAGCTTACCATTAATTCTAAACTTATGTTGAGCTTCTTTCTGGAGTCATTTGAGTAGTGTGGTTGCTGCAATAATTTCCCCTTTTCCCCTACCATAAACTAAACTTCAAAATTTTCACCTTAGAGTTAATTTTCTTTCAATTTTATTTTTATTTATTATTTTATTTAATTTTATTATTTTTATTTATTTATTTTAATTTATTTTTTTTTATTTTTTTTTTTGGGGGGGGAGGGGGGGGGGGGGGGGGGGGGGGGGTGTGAACATTGATGATTATCTCTTGGGTTTGCACTTTTCCTGCAACAAGTGCACTGTCAAGAAAATGTGCCATAGCATGGTATACATTATTTGAAATTAAAGAACCCCTTCCTGAATATAAAAAATTATAAGGTGAACTCAGAAAACTGGTTGAGATTTAGAGACAAATATTCAAGTCACATTAAATTTTTTTTTAAAAAGAAGCTTAAGGGTCCATTTGTTGTGATTTAGGTTATGATCATGAATGGAATACTTGCACTCGAGGTTACTAAATCACATTAAGACATGGCATGCCCATCAAAACCATCTTAATTCATCATCATCTAAGTCCATATCCCGATTAATTAAGACTGGCTACTCCTGTTCCGCCATTCCCCTCTATCAAGGAAATGCCTAGCATGAGCTTTGAATGCCATATTGACAGGATTCATGAGAAAAAGTTGTGGTCGAAAATTTGGATGCCTACTGCCAACCTGACTCAACTCTCCCTTATCGAGGCTTCCTTAATTATGAAACAGAAACTTCAAGACCCACACGGGTGTTCAAAATGAGATCTGAATATTTGTTGAACTTCAGGGCCTTCCTCTCTGTCAATGCATCTTACCACAATTTTTACACAAGTTGTTGGATTCATTTCCATTTTAGTGAACTCTCTCTCCATTGTGTCAAACCATTGTTAAAGTCGGGGAAGCCTAACATTTGTGTTGTAAATTCCTATTTTACAGTTTGCAATGCAAGAAAGCAGACACGGAATACCATTTAGTCTTCCAGACCGTTCATCTGGTGTCCCCTACTATGGATGGGCCATGATTCAAAAATTGCATGGGTCAGAAAGTTCAGCCATCAGTTTGGTCAACTTTTCCTGTTCAATGTGGACAAGAGATCGTTCCTATATAAACTGTCATTTGTTGCCCTGCCAATCAAATGGCTATAGCTATCTTATTAGTGTAGTTTTAGAGCTGCCCTTAAGCTCACAACTGAAGGGCTTGGATGCAACATCTTGCCTTGGACACCTGAAATGCTTTACATATTTATATATTTACGATATCTTAAGGTAACAATTAAGTTTACAATTAATAATAATGTATTATGAATAATGTGTTCAGAAGAGGAGTAAAATAAATTCTGTGAACAGGGAAAAGTCAGAAGTGAACCACATAGCTGGTTCAAAGTCATTCGTACAACTTTGTCGTGACTTGGTAAAAAGTTACTGGTGATTATTAAGTTAATATATATTTTTTTCATGCATTTATATTAGCGCTATTGTTATTTCGATTATGTAGCGAGATTCTGTCACTGGCCAGGAGCCCGGACCAGTAGACTTCTATAGAGAGACTCATTGTCGACAAGCGACGGGATCTTGGGTACATCCTACAGCTAGCGAGAATTGGGTAAAAATTGTTACATTGTAAAATTTAATTGCATTAAATTATAATAATATTATTTGTTATGAAAATTCATGTTTTCATTGTAGGCGACGATGGACGCCATATGCAGTCAACCCACTCCTGATGGTACTCAGCGGAGTGAGCCAGAGATCTTAAACGAGGTGCTTAACACTCGTTCTAGATATGTACGTGAGCTTAGCCATGGTGCTAAGCTCATGAAACCCGCTAGAGTTGTATCCAGCCGATCCGCCATCCGTCGAGCTGATATCACAGAGAAAGAGATTCAACATCTATGGGGCGTCGTCGATGAGATCAAAGACTAGCTGGCGACGTAGAGGGAGGAGCATGAGAGGCAGAAGGAGGAGCCGAAAAAGAAGAGGGAAGAGCAGGAGAGGAAGATGGAGGATATGCGGGTGGAGCATGAGCGACGGGTGCAGGAGATATTATAGGTTCTCGCTGCACGCTTACCTATCGATGCCCCACCACCTCCGCCTTCATCTGATGCCCCACAACCTCCACCTTCATCTTTGTGATTTATCATATTTTATTTATGATTTATTTTATATACGAATGTTAAACTTATATGTATTTTTGTGTGGATGAATGTAATGTGGATATGACTATTTGTGTATGTATCGATGTGGTTCGTTTTTGGATGGATGTAGTTTGTGTTTGTTTGGATAAATGAGAATATGAATATAATGAAATATAACAGGTGTATAACAGGAAAATTCCATCGTAGGTAAAAGTTTCATCGACATTTTACCTACGAAAATTTTCGTAGGTAAAAGTTTCATCAACAGTTTTTACCTACGTCAAATTTCGTAGGTAAAAAGTCTTAACACAGTTTGTACCAACGAAACCTTTCATAGGTAAAAGTCTTATCACCGTTTGTACCTATGAAAAATTTCATAGGTAAAAGTATTAACACCGTTATTAGCTACGAAAACGTTCGTAGGTAAAAGTCTTAACATAGTTTGTACCTACTAAAAAAGTCGTCGTTAAAAGTTTTAACAAAGTTTTTAGCTATGAAAACTTTCGTAGGTAAAAGTCTTAACAAATTTTTTAATGTCGTTGGTAAAAGTCTTACCATTGCCGACGATGACATTTTTCGTTAGTAAAAGTCTTTAGCCATGGCTTTTTACCAACGAAATTTTTCATAGGTAAAACTCTTTGCCTACGAAATAATATCATTTACCTACGAAATTTTTCGTAGGTAAAAGTGAAATTTCATGTAGTCTCTCTCTCTCTCTCTCTCTCTCTCTCTCTCTCTCTCTCTCTCTCTCTCTCTCTCTCTCTCTCTCTTTGTAGGGTTTTCTCTCCTTTAGGTTTTTTGTGAGAGAGAATTCTCTCTCGAGACCCCTTTCTACATAAGGTAGGATGAGAACATCATTATCTAAAAAATGAAATCTTTTAAGAATTTGGCAAAAGGTTATTATTACAATCACAAGAATCAATCCTTCAACCTCACCCATAGCTGAGAGTCATGGCCGTTTGAATCGATTCCGCTCTCTCGTTCTCTCTCTCTCTCAATCCTTCAACCTCACCTGTAGCCGAGAGTCATGGCCGCATGAATCGATTCCTCTCTCTCTCTCTTTATCTAGATCTCTTTCTCTCTCAACTAAGGATGTCTCTACCAACTAGCTAAGTGATTGGTTTTTACTCTCATTCAAAAAATTAAATTCATAAAAATCAATTATGATTTTAAGGTGTACCAAAATCTAGGGTCATTATATTCTACCCCCTTAAAATTTTCAACCTCAAAATTTACCTGAACTATTCTTCGAACAGGTGGTGATATTTTTCTCGCAATTCAACTTATTGTTCCTATGATGCTTCATCTACTCTGTGATGATTCCATAATGCATTGACAAACGGTACAGTCTTGGTTCATAACACATGCTCTTTCCAATTCGGGATGTGCAATGGTTTCTCCTTATAAGAGATATCTTCTTGACGAGCTAGATCTTACCATTTGATGATATATGAAGCATCCCTCTTATACTTCCGTAACATAAAAATATGAAAGATGTTGTGAACACTTGCTAATTGTGGTAGCAACGCAAGTCTATAGGCAACAACTCCTACTCGATCCAATACCTCAAAAGGTCTGATAAATTAGGAGGCAAGCTTTCCTTTTGTATCGAATCACATCAAGCTTTTCATTGGAAAGACCTTCAGAAATACATGATCTTCTACTAAAAATTCATATCATGCCTTCAGCTATCTGCATAGTTCTTCTGCCAACTTTAAACAGATTGGAATCACTTCTGGATGAGTTCTACTTTCTTAGTTGCTTCTTAGACAATATCTGGTCAAATCAATCCTTTTACTCTTAGCTCAATCTACAGTTTAACACACAGCACGGACTACCGTATAATGCTTCATACAGAGCCATTCCAATGCTAGCTTGGTAGTTGTTATTATATGTGAATTAAGTGAAGTGTAAGTTATCCTCCCAACTTCCTTTGAAATTGAGAGCACACTTCCATAATAAATATTCAAGAATCTATTCCACATGCTTAGTATAACCATTAAACTATGGATGATACGTTGTGTTGTAATCTAATGTTGTGCCCATGATTTCTTATAAACTCGTCTAAAATCGTGTGTGGCAAAACGAGGGTTATGGTCCGATACAATAAAGTTAGGCACTCCATGTAACCTCACGACCTCTTTAATGTACAACTTGGATAAAATGTCAATGGAATAATTTATATAGATGGGAATGAAATGTGCTGATTTTGTTAATCGATTCCCATTCACCCATATGGAGTCATGCTTCTCTACATTAGGGGAAATCCAACTTTAAAGTCCATAGAGATATAGTACCACTTCAATTCAGGTATTTTCAAAGCATGTAATAATCCTAAGGGTTCTAGTGATTGACTTTTATTTGCTGACACACGAAACTAACCGACAATATTTTTTTTCATGTTCAGCCACCAGAATGAACGCTTCATATTCTGGTACATCTTGGTACCTCATGGTTGAATGGTAAATTCGGTTATGTGCGCTTGCTTCAAATTTCTTCTTTCAATTTTAGAATATTTAGTATGCAAAGACGGTTGTGATATCGAATCTGTTTATAATATCATACTCCAAATTCTGATGTATCATTACCTTGGTACTTAGTTACAATTTTCAACAACCATTCTTCACATTCATGGGCTTTTATAATTCGTTCTTTCAACATCTACTTCACAATTAAATTACATAGGTGAATGCACCATTCTTGATACTGTAGCTCAACATCAAAGTCCTTTACATAATCCAACATTCTCTACTCTTGGACCATTAATCCTATCATAACTTACTGCTTATGCTGCTTCCTGGTAAGAGCATCTGCTACTAGATTTACTTTGTCTGGATGATATAGCAATTTGAAGTTATGATCCTTTAAGAATTCAACACATCTTCATTGTCTTATATTCAAATCTTTCTTAGTGAACAAATATATGAGACTCTTATGATCTGTGAAGAGGTCGAACCATTCGTCGTACAGAGAATTTCACCAAATCTGTAAAGAGAATACGATAGTGGACAATTCCGAATCACGTGTTGGATAATTGTTCTCACGGTCTTCAATTACCTTGATGCATACACAATCACCTTATTTTCTTACATAAGTACATAGTTGAGACCTAAGATTAATGCGTCGGTGTATAAAACAAATTTTACTCCCTTCTTGGGAAGAGTTAGAATAAGAATAGAAGTTAAGAGATCCTTCAACTTAGCAAATGTGTCTCGCATTTATCAGTTCATTTAAACTGCATACCTTTCCTTGTCAGACTAGTTAATGGATCCAAAATCTTTAACAACTCATTGATAAATCCTGCGTAATACCTAACGAGTCGAAGGAAACTTCTAATTTCAGTTATACTTATAAGTTGTTCCCACTTCACTACTCTTCAATCTTGGTTAAATCAACTATAACACAATCTCTTGTTATTACATGCCCTAAGAATTTGACACTTTTCTTTCAAAATTTGCACTTGAAATATTTGGCATATAGTTGATTGTCCTTTAGAGTCCATGGTGTTGTTCTCAAAATGTGCATTGTGGTCCTCATTAGTCTTTGAGTTAATCAGTATATCATCAATAAACATTATAATGAATTGATCACAATATAATTGAAATACCATGTTCATTAAGTCCATAAACAAGTTGGGGCATTGGTCAGTCCAAAGGGTTTAGTTTCAGTTACACTCATAAGTTATTCCCACTTCACTATTGCTTTAATATTGGCTGGATCAACTACAACACCATATCTGTTATTACATATCCTAAGAATTTGACACTTTTCTTTCAAAATTTACACTTGAAATATTTGGTATACAGTTGATTGTCCTATAGAGTCCATGGTGTTGTCCTCAAATGTGCATTGTGGTCCTTAATAATCTTTAAGTAGATCAGTATATCGTTGATAAACACTATAATGAATTGATCACAATACAAATGAAATACCATGTTCATTAAGTCCATGAACAAGGTGGGGAATTGGTCAGTCCAAAAGGCATAACAAAAAATTCATAGTGCCCATAGCTTGTTGTGAATGGTGTCTTGTAAATATTTGACTCATTGATATACAATTGATGGTATCTTGACCTTAAATCGATCTTGAAGAAGTAGCATGATCACTTCAATTGATAAAATAGAACAATGATGTGTATCATAGAATACCTATTTATAATCATCACTTCATTCAACTGATGGTACTCTACACATAATTGAATGCTTCCATCTTTTTTCTTTACAAAGAGTATCGGTTCTCTCTATGATAAAATGTTAGGCTTTACGAAACCTTGGTTCTTCAATCCTTTCAACCACTCTTTTAAATCCTTTAGTTAAATCAAATGTATCCAATATGGCTGTATAGAAATTGGAGTAGTACCTAGAAATAAATTGATACTGAAATCCACCTCTCATTGAGATGGTAAGCCAGGTACGTACCGAAAAATTGTAGGATACTCTTTCACAATAGGAATCCGCTCCATACCCAACTCTGTCAATTCTACTTCCTCCAGTATCATGATGTGCTATGTGAAATAGCGGTGAAGACTGCTTGAGTTGAAGTAGAAATATGTCAATATGTCCTTGGGGGGGGGGGGGGGGGGGGGGGGGGAGACGGGGTGAATATGATTTTTTAAAGTTTTATGGTATATTTAAAATCCTATTACACTAATCCTATCAAATATACAATTATTAGGATTACTCGAATGTAACTCCACTTGCTACTAAGCCTAATGGAGGATCCAATCACTAACTTCTTGAAAGATAAATAAGTTGCATATAAGTTGTGATGGATAAGACTCTGTGTGTATATGAGGTGTGATCTTAAATAATCAGATATAAGAGCATGTTAGAAATATCACACAATGAAAAATAATAACAATCACAAACACAGTCATTTTTATAGTGGTTCAACTACTTGTCTACTCTACTCCCGGCTGTCGCACTCATTCCTTGAGTATCCCAGATTTCACTAAGGAGGTTTCTCCGGGTTCACCTTAAACCTAAGGTTTTAAATCAGGTTCACCTTCAACCTTTACACGGAAGTTTCTACTCGATTCAACTCTAACCTTGGAGTTTTTCTAGTGCACTCCTAACCAGATGTTTATGCCCACACAGAGCAAGGGTCCACACAACGCACCCGGATGTTTATACTCTCCACAAAGCAAGGGTCCACACAACCCACCCACAACGTATACTCCCACCAGAGGCCTCCTTTGAGGACTTCAAAGGGTGAGCAACACTTAAGACCCAATCCTAGAAAGGAATGATCACAAGTGTCCTTTGGACTCTAAGTACTTACAGATAAGTTGATGAGTCCCTTTTTGCATGGTGATGAAGATCTCCTTCTTGTTGTTGAAGAGTCTTAAGCTCCCTTGATCTGCAACATAAAAGATATACCAGTATTCGGTTTTGGGTTGGGTCAAGGTTAGGATGGAAATCTACTCTCTTAGAATTTTCCTATAAGGAAGATAAAGTGATTTCAATCATCTATTCATTTAAGGCATCTCAGTTAAAAGATATACTGTTAAGATAGTTGCTGAAGGATCCTTGAATGTGAAAGTTCATTTCCCAATCCACTCTATTGAATGTCAATGAATGAGAGTGGATTGGAAGATGAACTCCCGTGAGAGAAAGGGCTTTGGGTATATGATCTGAAGGTAAGACACACAAAAGCACCCTCTTCTTTCTCTACCAACAATATGAACAAGTCTCTCTTTAAATAGACAAAAGGTTTCAACAGATATAAAAGGGTCATATTTATGACTGAGTTCGATGTCATCGAGCATGGTCGATATCATCAACCGTATACTCTCGATGGGATCGACTGTCCGCTCTATAACATAAACTCAAAAGTCATACGCTTTTGAAACCTATTGCCAGCTGATCGATGGAATCGATACGTGTGTCGATGTCATCAGATTTCGAACTCCGATTCCATCGATACTATGATCGATCTATCGACACTTGAAGAATGAGAGAGACTAGCCGAAATATTTCAGGTTTTATAGGATATGAGCGAGGGTCAACCGATGTCATCGGAATTTGAATGTCAATGATATCGAGACCGTGTCGATAGGATCGATAAATCGTATAGATTTACCTATAAGCACGCTGAACAGTTTGTGCCCAAACTCGATCCAATCGACCAGGACTCGATAGCATCGACATAAGAATATCGATTTCCTCGAGTGGCCCCCGATCAAGGTTTAGAACATCCTAAAATATTTGCTGGAAGAAATACGCGCCCACTATCGATATGATCGATAACTTTCGATATGATCGATATTTGAATTTAGATTGAATCGGAACAGTCATTGATATATCGAAGCTCATAGTAGTTTTCTTTAGAAAAACAGGGGCGCCGAAATTCTGTCTGTCGATATTATTGAGCCACTTCCGATGGACTCGATGTTTAAATATCGATGATATCGATAGATGTATCAATATATCGATAAATCTGTCCAGATGGTATGCAATCACTGGACACTTTTAGTCCTCTTATCGATAGTATCGATTAAGTGTCGAGGACATCGACAGAGCAAGTCGATCATATAGAAAGGTGTATCGATATAATCGACAGGGCAAGCAAACTTAGAGATTTTCTGCTGTTTGAAAAAGTTCACTTACCCAAAAACCCTCATATGTTCTAAGTTATTTTTAAGGGTTTTAATCACCTGGTGTTTTGGGATAAGGGATGTGAGGCTATGATTTACCTATGGCGAGCTCCACACATCCAGTTGAGGTAGATGCTTGAATTGATCTTCCTGTTAGGCGCTGTACTCCGACTGACTCAACTTATATCTTAATTGACAAATAAAAGCACTAGTAAGTGCACTTTCAATCTCCCCCTTTGTCAATTATGTGACAAAATACCCAAAACACCCTAGAAAAAATCTAGACAGATACATCCTAATTGTGTGTACATGTGATTACATAATTTTACAAATTCTAACACATTCATGTACACAACCGCAATTTACTTCCTTTACTGTAAAAACCCCTTTCTTGGTGCAGCTGCTCCCCCTTACACCTGCAATATATAAGAACAGATATCCAATTTTCCACACAGGGTGTTTCTAACTTTTTCTCTCCCTTTTTGTCAGTCATTAGCAAAGGCATAACAAGTGATATTGACTGAAGATTTGAAACATCTAGGAGAACCACAGACAGATAGATGTATACAGATTTTCAACAGTGATAAGTATACATCAATTAAGGCAGGAAGTAAATAGATGAAACAATCAGCACGGTCATTTCATAAGCAGGAAGAGACGAGAAGCATAGAATCTTGCATATTAGAATGACAATGAAATAAGAATTGAATTCAGCCATATCATCAAAAAGTTTCATCACCAGAAACATCCAACCCCAAAAATATATATATATATATATATATATATATATATATATATATATATATATATATATATATATATATATATATATATATACACACTGCCCCAGACAGCAGTAGTATAATCATCAGACAGAGATATCAGCCCCATGTAGGGATACCCAAAACAAGTAAACAAAGATGGGTGCAAAATCAAGTGTTTATGACTAGACACACAGCTCTACCAAAACTGTCTCCTTCTAACACATAGAAGGCCCGCCAGTCGTTAGTAGCTCAAGAATCTACTGCACAGAATATTGGAGAGCTTCCATCCTGTTTTCTATTCCTGATAGTCATTGTTCGCAGTGTTGGAGTCGCTCATCAATTCCAGTGAGATTGTTTAAAAATTGGCGCTCAAGCACATGACGCTGATGATTTATGACAGAAGAAGGACTATATTCAGGAGTTCGATTAGATCCCCAAAGAATTTCTTCATTAAGCATGGGACCACTATCTTCAACAGGTGGAGGGATCTTAGTATCCGATGAGACAGAGACATACACTTGTTGCGCTACATCATGGTCGAACAATACTTCAAGATATACCTTATCAGTTGTTTCCAGTAGACCTGCCCAGTGTGCGAGCTTGCAGATAAGAGACGGAAAAGGCAGAATTTAAAGATGGTCACTTCTGACTACTTTAATTAGTTGGTCTAGTATGAGAGTAGGTAGGCATACAGGAACCTCTTAATAGACATCATACATGATATTAAGCACAAGGGGACTCAGGTATGTGTCATTGGCATCACATGGGTATACATTCGTACTGAAAATACTGTGAAGGAGTTGAAACACGATTCCTAGATGTTTAACAAGAAGGATATTGTTATCATTTCTAGGAATTGTCATACCTTGGCACAGTGCTCGAGTAATTTCTCCCCATCTACCCAATTCATTTAGATTTCTGCTAGTGACAAGGATTTGTGTCACCTCAATATTTAGAACATGACCAAGGACTGTTGGAGAAATATGCTTGGTGTGTTACATGAATTCCAGACACATACACGGTGGGTAAACATAGACAACATGAAAACAGTTAAAGAACTGCTGGATCATTTCAAATTGATGTGGGCCGCCCATATTAAGCATATTCTTCCATACAATAGATTCCATCATGAGATCCACTCCATAGGGCTTGATAGCACTAGGGAGAATGGTACGATCGACGATCGTAACTTATTCCCAATCGGATTGATTTTGAGGTGGTCTAGTATTTTTTTCTTTCTTAGTCTTAGAAGATTTTGCTAAGAGAGCCTTACCTTTTCCTTTATCCATCTTCCTTGCTTCATTTGGATGCTGAGATTTTCTCATCAGGGCTCCGAGTACACAAAGAAACTAATCACGGTAGCGAGACCGGATTGGTTCAAATAAGTAAAATTTTCGCTCAACAGCCTTTTATTGGATGCCATCTATCGATCATATCAACCATTGTCTCGATGACTATCGAGAAGTTGCCGATCGATTCTATCGATTCTATCTCCTATATCATCAACGATCATACGGCTTTTCACTTTCTGAAGGGTCGTCGATTGTATCGATCCTTGTTCGATGTAATCGAAAAGTTATATCTAAGGTGAATGATTATCTGGTTTCATAATTCAGATGATTTTTCAAGCATACTCCTATGATTTCCAAGAGACAATGATATACTTAGAAAAATAATATATAAACTCTGTATATACACAAAAGTATAAAAATTTGATTGTTTCTATACAAAATGAGGTCTGGAACCTTAGGTATTTAATTTGGAGCTCAGCAAAATTGCATCATTTCAACAAATATCCAGATTTTCTTGCATAATCTGGACATGTTCCTTCATTCTTAATGCTCTTCTTCTTTAATAATGTAGCAGTGGTTGTTTGTGTGATGGCCCTTAATTACTGATTTTCCTAATTGATCTAGGATATCGCATTCTTCTTTGTTGAACTTGACCATATGCCCATTATCAAAAATTTGAGAAATGTTTAGCAAATTATGTGCTAGTCCTTTTATGCAAAAAACATTCTCATTTTTGAGCAAATCGATTCCTCTTATCATTCCTTGTCCAATTACATTGGCAGTGGCTCCATCTCCGTAGGTGACTGTCCCTTTATGAAGATTTTTATAGTTGGAGAGAAGGGATTTGTTGCCTGTGACATGTCTTGAGCAACCACTGTCAAGGTACCATTTATCCTAATTGCCTGGTAGATGATCTGAATGTGTAACAAGGCAATTTGTCTTTTCCTTAATTACCAATTTTGTGATAGGAGTTTTACTAGTGGTAGATTTGTACATCTTATCTGATTTGTCCACATGTCTTAATGGTTCCTTCATCCTGTCAACTAGCTCGAGTGGTGATGATTGTATATTTCTTTTGTTTAGTTCATAAACTGACTTACCATTTTTGTGACAAGCTGAGATAGGTCTGACGTTACTACTAACGGCAACAGATTTTCCAAATGGTTGTGTATCGTATTCAGTTTTTGTTCTCGCTTTTCCATAACCTAATCCCTTTTTGTCCTCTCCCCATTTTCCCATGCCTAACAGTTTTTTTAATTTCTCACCACTTTGGGAAAATTTGCAGTTTAACTCGGCCAATTTTTTAGAATTTTCTAGATCAAACAGGAGTGTATAATTTTCATTTTGAAGAAGCATATTTTTATCCTTGAGTTGCTTGACCTGTTTGTTTAATTTTTCAGATTCAGATTTAAGGAAGGAATTAATTCTCTTAAGTCTATCATTATCTGAGTGATGTTGCTGCAGATAATTGATTAGATGTGTATTGATATCTAAGGTTTTGTCTAGATCTAGTTGCAGCAATTCCTTTTTATTCTCAACAATTCCAAGTCTTTTGACAATATTGACGCTATGAATGTAAAGTTGATTGTAAGCGTCTCGTAGTTCATCTTATTCTCTTTCTTCCTCATTTTCAGATGGAAATGATTCAGTAGCTTGCTATTCTTCCTCAGATTCAGTTGGAATGATTGAAGCTGTGGAGATAATGAGTATTTTCAAAGATTTTTGGTCTCCATCGCTCTTTGAGTCGCTTGATTCTGAATTTGACTCCTCCTCATCATCCCATGTGGCGGCCATTGCCTTGCCCTTGGTTTTTCTATTTGGGCATTTGGTACATAGGTGTTCATACTTCCGACAGGCGTAGCATTCTGGTTCTTTGGTTCTTTTCAAAAAAAATTCTGCAGAAGGTTTGTCATCCACCTTTCTTCCTCTAGAAGGGCTACCGCGATTCTTTTGAAAGAATCTTCTGAATATCTATGCTAGCAAAGTCACTTCCTCATCTTCATCTTCTTTTTCACTCTCACTGTCCTCATGTTTTAATTTCTTAGAAGTTTTTAGGACGGTGTTTTTGGATTTCTGGGGTTGAGTGAAGTGTAGTTCAAAAGTTTGTAGGGAACCTACCAGTTCTTCTACTGTTATTTCATTAATATTTCTACACTCCTCAATTGTTGTTACCTTGAGATTAAATCGTTTTGGTAGAGATCTTAAGATTTTCCTTCATATTTTTGGTACCGAAACTTTTTCTCCCAATCCACCTCTGGAGTTACAAATAATATTCAATTTGGTGAAGAACTCCATAAATGTCTCATGCTCTTCCATCCTGAGATTTTTGAACTGTGAAATCAAAAGTTGTAGTTTAGATCTCTTCACAGTGCTTGTGCCTTCATGGGTTATTTTCAGTAGATCCCATGCTTTCTTAGATGTCTCACACATACTTATCTGATTGAATATATCTTGAGACACGGCATAGTAGATGGCGTTCATTGCTTTTGCTTCAGTAGTTCTCTGTTCTTTATCGAGTGTCGTCCACTTTTATTTGGGTTTGGGCTTATTGATGGTAGTTTCATCTTCAAGTACGATTTGTTCAGATGGTACCACATATCTCATCTCAACTACATCCCAAATATCATGATCCAAAGATCTCAGGAAGTAATGCATTCTAGCCTTCTAGTATGCATAATTTGCACCATCAAATACTGGAGGTATAGTAACTGATGAGCCCTCTCCTTTGGCCATAATTCTCAACTTCAATCAAGATCACTCTCTAGACGGTGAAGCCCTTAAAGAGAGACCCACTCTGATACCAATTGAAATAACGATGAAGACTGCTTGAGTTGAAGTAGAAATATGCCAATATGTCCTAGAGGGGGGGGGGGGGGGGGGTGAATAGGATTTTTTAAAGTTTTATGTATATTTAAAATCCTATTTCACTAATCTTATCAGATATACAATTATTAGGATTACTCGAATGTAACTCCACTCGCTACCAAGCTTAGTGGAGGATCTAATCACTAACTTCTTGAAAGATAAATAAGTTGCATATAAGTTGTGATGGATATGACTTTGTGTGTATATGAGGTGTGATCTTAAATAATCAGATATAAGAGCATGTTAGAAATATCACACAATGAAAAACAAAAACAATTACAAACACAGTCATTTTTATAGTGGTTCGACTACTTGTCTACTCTACTCCCGGCTGTCGCACTCATCCCTTGAGTGTCCCAGATTTCACTAAGGAGGTTTCTCAGGGTTCACCTTAAACCTAAGATTTTAAATCAGGTTCACCTTCAACCTTTACACAGAGGTTTCTACTTGGTTCACCTCTAACCCTGGAGTTTTGCTAGTGCACTCCTAACTAGATGTTTATGCCCACACAGAGCAAGGGTTCAAATAACACACTCACAGCGTACACTCCTGCCGGAGGCCTCCTTTGAGGACTTCAAAGGATGAGCACACTTAAGACCCAATCCTAGACAGGAATGATCACAAGTGTCCTCTGGACTCTAAGTACTTACAGATAAGTTGATGAGTCCCTTTTTGCATAGTGATGAAGATCTCCTTCTTGTTGTTGAAGAGTCTTCAGCTCCCTTGATCCACAACACAAGATATACCAGTATTCGGTTTCGAGTTGGGTCAAGGTTAGGATGGAAATCCACTCTCCTATAAGGAAGATAGAGTGATTCCCGTCATCTATTCATTCAAGGCATCTCAGCTAAAAGATATACTATTAAGATAGTTGCTGAAGGATCCTTGAATGCGAAAGTTCATTTTCCAATCCACTCTATTGAATGTCAATGAATGAGAGTGGATTGGAAGATGAACTCCCATGAGAGAAAGTTCTTTGGGTATATGATTTGAAGGTAAGACACACAAAAATACTCTCTTATTTCTCTACCAGCAATATGAACAAGTCTATATTTAAATAGGCAAAAGGTTTCAATAAATATAAAACGGTCATATTTATGACTGAGTTCGATGTCATTGAGCATGGTCGATATTATCGAGCATATACTCTCAATGGGATCGACTGTTCGCTCGATAACATAAACTCAAAAGTCATTCGCTTTTGAAACTTATTGCCAGCTGATCGATGGGATCGATACTTATGTCGATGTCATCGGATTTCGAACTCCTATTCCATCGATACTGGGATCGATCTATCGACACTTGAAGAATGAGAAAGACTAGCCGAAATATTTCAGATTTTATACGATATGATCGAGAATCAACCGATGTCATCGAAATTTGAATGTCAATGATATCGAGACCATGTCGATAGGATCGATAGATCGTATAGATTTACCTATAAGCACGTTGGACAGTTTGTGCCCAGACTCGATCCAATTGACTAGGGCTCGATAGCATCGACATAAGAATATCGATTTCCTCGAGTGGCCCCCGATCAAGGTTTAGAACATCTTGAAATATTTGCTAGAAGAAATACATGACCACTGTCGATATGATCGAATAACTTCCAATATGATCGATATTTGAATTCAGATTGAATCAGAACAGTCATCGATATATCGAAGCTTATAGTAGTTTTCTTTAGAAAAATAGGGGCACCAAAATTTGTTTGTCAATATTATCGTGGCACTTCTGATGGACTCGATGTTTGAATATCAATGATATCGATAGATGTATTGATATATCAATAAATCTATCTAGATGGTATGCAGTTGCTAGACACTTTTAGTCCTCTTATCGATTTAGTGTGAAGGACATAGAAAGAGCTGGTTGATCATATTGAAAGGTGTATCGATACAATCGACAGGGCAAGCAAACTTAGAGATTTTCTACTGTTTGAAAATTTTCACTTACCCAAAAACCCTCAAATGTTCTAAGTTATTTTTAAAGGTTTTAATCACCTGGCATTTTGGGACAAGGGATGTGAGGCTATGATTTACCTATTGCGAGCTTCCACACATCCAGTTGAGGCAGACGCTTGAATTGATCTTCCTGTTAGGCGTTGTAGTCCGACTGACTCAACTTACATCGTAATTGACAAACAGGGGCACTAGTAGGTGCACTTTCACTACACATTCTTATCTTTTTATAACTTCAAAATTCGTAAAGGTTCCTTCGTAGGGACAAAATGTAATAATCTTTACATGGCAATCAATCTTTGCATGGTTAGCAGTGAGTCAATCCATCCTAAGGATTGTATAATATCCCTTTATATCCATCCCCACTACATTAGTTGGCATTATATTACCATAGACATTGAATTCTTCGGATTTACATTTTTAGTTCAAAGTAACCATTTTCATTCTAGTGATTCTAAGTTAATTTCTTTACTAAGGTTCACAAGCTTTAACCCTAGTTTTTTCACTACAACACTTGTGATAAATGACATAGTAGCACCAAAATCAATCAAGATCTCAATAGATTTTTAAAATACATCGACCGTACCTTCAACAATATTGTTGTCAGCTTCTAGTTCCTTGAAAAATGTGATAGATATACTTTAACTTGAGGTGCTTGCTGCTTGAAAAATGTCCTCCCTAGTTATAAATTTCTCTTTTACCGACGACATAATTCATCGGCATTTCATCTTTTTTCGTCAGTAATAATCATTACGGACGAATATGTCGTCGCTAAAATCGTCGTAATAAGACCGTGGCTAGAAGCTTTTCCCGATGAAATATGACTTCGTCGGCAATGATAAAACAAATACCAATGACTAAAATCGTTGGCCAAACATGTGACTTTTGGTAGGAAAAAATAATATATTTTGTTGGTAAACACAGCTTATACCAACGAATATCTTCGTCAGTAAAACAATAATACTAATGAAATAATTCGTTAGTATAAGCCCGCTATTATCAACGAGTATGTTCGTCAGCATAAGCCCACTAATACCGACATTACCGACGAGTATGTTCGTCGGCATAAGGCTTCTATTACCGACAAAATAATTCATTGGTATATCTCATATATAGATCCCTGGTATAAATTTTTATATTAATTTGTACCTACAAAATATTTCGTCGATAATAGTCTGTTTCTTCCTAGTTTCATTTATTTTTAAAATTTAAGAAAAAATTCCCTATATACACTTATAAATACACCTATTACAATACATTTTCATCATATTCATGTCCAGATCCATCCAAACACAAACTACATCCATCCAAATACAAACCACATCCATCCATGCACAAACAATCTTATCAACATCACATTCATCCACGCACAAATACATAGAAGTTTAACATTCATATATAAAATAAATTATAAAAAAATTTAAAAAAATCACGAAGATGAAGGCAAAGGTGGTGGGGCATCGGTGGAAAAGTGTGTAGCGAGAGCCTGAAACATCTTCTGCATCCATCACTCATGCACCACCTGCATCTCCTCGATCCTCCTCTCTTGCTCCTCCCGTCGCCTCTCCTCCTCTCTCCACCTCTGTTCCTCCTCCTCCCTACACATCTGCTCCTCCCTCTGCCTCTCCATCTACTCTTTGATATCATCAACGATGACCCGTAGCTGCTAAACCTATCTCTCTGTGATATCAGCTCAGCGTAGGGCGCTCTCCCCAGCGACAGATCAGATAGAGGTAGCTTTAGTGGGTGTCATGAGCTTGGCACCATGGCCAAGCCCACACACATATCTAGAACGGGTGCCAAGCACCTCGCTCAAGATATTTTCTCACTCCGCTGACTACCATCAAGAGTGGGCTAACTATGTATGAGGTCTATCACCTCCTGTAATGAAAACATATGAATTTTCATAATGAATAACATTATTATAATTCAATACAATTAAATTTTATAATGTAAGGAGTTTTACCCAATTATCACTGGCTCTAGGATGAACTTAAGATCCTGTTACCTACCGACAGTGAGTCCCTCTGTAGAGGTCTACTGGTTTAAGCTCCTGGCAGGTGACGGAATCTCGTTGCGCAATTGAAAGGATAATAGAGTTAATATAAATACATGAAAAAATATATCAACTTAATAATCACCAAAAATTTCTTACCATGTCGTGACGATGTCATACAAATGACTTTGAACCAGCTACATGGTTCACTTGTAACTTTTTCCTATTTATAAAATTTATTCTACTCCTCTTCTAAACACATTATTCATAATACATTGTTATTAATTATGAATTTAATTGTTACCTTAAGATATCGTAAATATATAAATATTACCTGAAAAGTCTCAGACGAAAATCTCTTGTAGAGTATCCACCAGTCGTCTATAGTCACATGCCACGGTGTGGACAGTACGGCCTTATCATAAGTCCTGCACTGCTTGTATCACTGGTGTAACTCTCTGCGGTACTCCTTGAACTGTTCCCTGACCATGTTGTTGACGACATGAGAAATGTAGGGAACACTCATCTCTAAGACAAATTTATCGTACAGTTTCGTAAATAATAGATTAAGTCAATAACTTAACCATAAATGAACTTTCATAAAAGAAAATTTAATTTACTAAAATTTACCTAAAGGCACTGACGGATGAGCTGCCGCACATTATTTATTATGTCTTCCCAACGGGGGTGGTGGTGGGGATCAGAGATTGGCATAGAAACCGACCTCCGACATAAATAACTTGGTATTGTCCTCAACATGTCTAAGGTAGTCTTGTGGGAACTCTACCGTCACCCTACCATCATGCATAAGTTACTCTAAAACTAACCTACGCGTGGGTCCACGTCCTCGTCGGCTGGTCACCGATACTGTCGTAAAAGAAATATGTAAGTCTAAACATAAAAAGAAGTCACTAAATAAATATATGTCTACACTTACATGCAGTACTTGGTGCATGCTCAACTGAGGGCTCAGATGCCTGTAATGCAATATGTGACGTCGATGCTGTCTCCGTCGCATCACAGGCGGAAAGGGTAGATTCAGTGTGTGAATAACCTGATCTCGAACCTAGTGCCATGACTAAATATGTGTGAACTATGAACTTATAAATTTAAACAATGTCAGAACAAGTGTATAAACATCAATATAATAAACATATTAAACTTTACAGTGCAAGTGGAATATATTAAAACATTATACAAATAGTGTTGATGGTAGAATGAATTTGTGCTTATGTTTAGAGAGAGGATTAAAATATGATTAGACCATTACAATATAATGCAAGTAGAATATAATAAAACCGTAAACATTTTAGTAAAATTTAGAATTTTCATTACACATTGTCATTCTATATTAAATACATGTATTTCATTGTAATACGAAACAACTTCGAATCAACTATCTGAAGTACTCCCAGCATAAGTTATAGTATGCTATAGAAGTTTATGTCAAGCTGTATGAACCACTCAACATTATTATAGCCAACATGCTAGTCACAATAGGAGAAATCTGGTCTTCGGGACTCCATTCATATGTGCAAGTGATAAAACCAAATCTTCCATACGAAGTTTTCCGCGGTTATATTCCACCATCAGGTCTAGAATTTCTTTAAGATTGTATAATCTTTCATCTGATTCATCATCGATATATTCCTCCCTGCACTCATCGACTAGATCGGGTATCTCTTTTGCCCTACCAGAAGAAGATAGGATCGAAAAGTCCATCCGTAACAGTTGATGAAGTATGCTGCATGCTTCCGCTACACTCCGGTTTGAGAAGGACATTCAACGATTTCAAACATAAATCCTTAAAAAAATTTTCCAACTCAATCAGCGCTGCACTGATATCCTTACTTAGAAATCCATGAATCGCAACCTGTAGTAGACATTGCAGAAGGACGTGACAATCATGACTTTTCATTCCTGTTACCTTACAGTCCGTTTACGCGCCGAGATATATTTGATGCATACCTATCGAAAAACTTCACTGATTTCAACCATTCACATAAATTTTTTTCTCTAGTTCTGTCAATGTGTAACATGCTACTGGTATAGTAAATGAATTTTTATGTGGTTGCAAGTGCAACTCATTCCTTAAACCCATTGCTTGTAGATCCAATCGAGCATTAAAATTATCTTTTATTTTCTTTTCCATGTTCATCAATATTCTTAAAATATTATCACATATATTCTTCTCAATATGCATGACATCCAAGTTGTGTCATAATTTCAGATCACCCTAATAGGACAAAAAAAAAAACTCTTCTTCCTCCAGTTATACTCCAATACTGTACGTTTCCTCTTCTTCAAGTGCAGTGCCTTACCAAATCTAATTTCTTCAATATTACTTAGTTGTTGGATCACATCTTCTCCAGAAAACTCTTTCGATGGTAGCCTATGATCTTATTTACTATCAAAGATCATCATCTTCTTGCGCTAACTATGATCACTTGAAAGGAAGTGACAAAGGCCCATATAACATATTTTTTTACCATGTTTCAATGATAATGAATAAGTCTTAATACTACATGTATAACAAGCCAACTTTCCCTTCGTGCTCTACCTAAACAAATTTTCATACGCGAGGAAGTCATTTATTGTCCACAAGACCGTTGCATGTAATTGAAATTTTTATCCTTCAAACATGTTATACGTCTGTACACCTTGACTCCACAACTCGTATAACTCATCTACTAACAGTAAAAAATACACATCAATGTCATTCCCTGGTGACCTGGGTCCAGGAATAAATAATGATATCATGAAAAATGACCCCTTTCATATTCAACCAATGAGGTAAATTGTGAGGCATAAATACCACTGGCCACATACTGTATGAGTTACTCATATTACTAAATGGATTAAAATCATTACTTGCAAGATGTAAGACCTGTATCCTAGACCGTACCATTTTTTGGACTCTAGTGGTCCTCCCTGTCGAATTTTGGTGACTTGAGATCTGTAATCAGTATTTACACGTGTCTCTGAGTTACATCTTGTCAATTTAAGTCTACTTGGCCTGAGACTTGTATCATTGCGACCGCACCGTCACCACGGTTCCAACACCGCATTTCGCACAGCAATGCGATACCCAGGCTAGGAGATGTGGGCCCACATTTATTTCAAGAATGCAAGAGAATCTTTACTAAATGTAAAATCAATCTCATCAATCAATCAAAGTACACAACCCATCAAGTCAAGTACTCTATCCCATCCCTAAGTACACATCCCATCCCCAAAGTTAACTCTCTCTCTCTCTCTCTCTTCACCTATCCCTTCCTTACACCCATCGCCCATCACTCCTTTTTCTCATTTCTAACTCTCCTAAGCAAATCCCAAGGAGAGAAAAAGTCCAAGCTCTCCATGAGAAGAGCCATGTGTGGCCCACTCCCTACCACCTTATCTCCCATCTCCTTGGATCGTCATCTCCACCATTGAAGGAACAGTTTTGGAGCATTGGAAGGTTAGGGAGGAAGAAGAAGGATAGGTGGGTGATCTACCGTCGATTTTAATTTAGGGCCCACTTATGATGGGACCCACCTCTAATCTTTCGATCCCACGCCATCCATCTAGGTCATGTGGACCCCAGCTACCATCAGTAGTTTCATGGACCCCCACCTCTATGTATATGTTGTATCCACATCGTCCAAGTAGTTAGACGGTGAGTACAGTTTAATGCATGTGTTGCATCCATCGTCCAGCAGTTGGACGGTGGTATACACCGTGATGTATGTGAAAATCCACTCCATCCGTCCACACATGTGGACCCCACACCAGCTTGTAGCTAATGTAATTGACGTCAGCAAATTCTATGGACCCCACCATAGCAGCATGTGGGACCTACCTTGTGATGATATGTTGCATCCACACCGTCCAATCCATGGACGGTAGATACACATTGGTTGGCTTTCCACATACCAGCAATATAACTATTGAATTGACGTCATCAGGGTCTATGGGATCCACCATGATGCATGTGTTATACCTATACTGTCCAACTATTTTTAGGGATCGTTTTGTGGCACGAGAAAAAGAATGAGTCAGATTTGAAGTTCTAGTGAACCCCACCATTCAAAATAGTGGGGACTGTGACATCCACCCTTTAAAACTTCTTAAGGGCCATGATACTTTCTAATCAAGCTGATATTTTTGTTTTAACTTCATCTATCTTTGTGTTAATTGATGAATAGGTTGGATCTAAAAATACCTCACGGCGGGTCCTATAAATGTTACAATAGTGGGTGTGGCTGCTCTCACGATTTTTTGTGGTGGGCCCTATTGGAATTTAATAGTGAAAATCATTATCTCCACTTCTAGTTGTAGTATGTTCAGATGATCTTTCGATAAAATTCATTTTTTGGGAATGTGTGTGGCCTACTTGATGTATATGAGGCCCATTAGTGCGGCCCATTGATTCGACCCACTTGATGTTTATGAGGCCCATTGGTGTGGCCCGTTAATGCGGCCCACTTGATGTTTATGAGGCCCATTGGTGCGGCCCGTTGATGCAGCCCACTTGATGTTTATGAGGCCCATTGGTGTGGCACGTTAATGCAGCCCACTTGATGTTTATGAGGCCCATTGGTGCGACCCATTGATGTAACCCACTTGATGTATATGAGGCCCATTGGTGCGGCCCATTGATATAGCCCACTTGATGTATATGAGGCCCATTGGTGCGGCCCTTTGATGTGGCCCATTTGATGTTTATGAGGCTCGTAAGTGTGGCCCATTAGTGTAGTCGACTTGATGCTTATTAGGCCCATTGATGTGGCCCACTTAATGTACATGAGGCCCAATGTGTTGTATATGAAGTCCATGTGATGCGGCCCATTATGATATGTGAGACCCATATAGTAAGTCTCATTATTATTGTATGTAGCCCGTTGAGATTGTATGTGGCCCATTATGTTGTGTATAAGGCCCTTGTATGAGGCCATGAGCCCACTATATGTTTGGCCTTATGAAGGCCACTCCTTGGGAGCAATGCTGGTAAAATGTTCACAATGATGGTTCATGATGGTTAAATGTCCACATTGTGACCTTCCCTTAAGCCCTTTGTTAGGCCAATTATTGAGGCTGATTATCGAGGTCAATTGTTGATGCCAATTATCAAGCTCGGTTATTGATATCGATTATGAGCATGTGACAGCATAGTATCATGATATATGCCCATACGCATCATTTGCATGTCTGTTATGAGATGTGAATGACTATTGCATATGTCGCAGGTTAGGTTGTTTATAGGACTCCCTGATAGATGGAGTCATCCCACATGAGCACATGGTATGCGTATGATTGATGCATAATTGGACTGTGTGACTCATGCATCTCGCATTTTAAGATATGACTACTGTACGCCCTAATAATATCAGTGTCGTGGCCTCCACAGGCATATCGTGGATGACCAGATGATACACTGAAAATATTTTTCTACATGAAGTGTCATAGATGTCCATGCGTAAAAGTCCTTAAACCTTCGTGGCCAGGAGACTCTAACATCAAGATCGAGTAGACACATGAGCACATGAGTGCCGAATACCAGTAGGCTACGTCTCCCATTGTGTTATGGTTCATTAAAAGGGGGTGTGGCCTTACCCGCCTGAGGGTAGGGGGATAGCTAGGATAAGTTTAACCAGCTCGTAAATGGGTCTATTATTGATGTGTCAGATAGATATTGACTGATTACTGGTCGGGCAGATAGTGAGGTCTCTTCCACTTGCATGGTTACACGTTCAGTGGGTTACGATTGCGTGTAGAGCGTGCTAGACCCCTATGATGATCCCAAAAATGTACAGTACTGATATGTGAACTTATTGAGCAGGAGTCGCATACCTAGCATTTTACTCATTCATTTATTCACCATCCATTCGGGCTGGTGGTGCGCAACTAATTGTTGTGTATCTTTGCAATGGCTAGGATTTCGGTTAGGGCGCGCGACTAACTTGAGATCAGGAGTTTATCACATTAAGTTTGACTATCTAAATTTAGGTATGAGAATGGTTTGGATAGAAGTCCCATGTAATGGACCCCATAGCCTGCGATACTAGGTACTATCATCCCGACTTTACACTCCATCTTGGTCATTTCATTCGCCCCGCATATTGCATTACATTTGTGGCATATGACATCTTGAGTTGTTATGTTTCTGCATTTATATGACCTAGATGATCCTGACGGTATTTGTGGACTTATCGGGATTAGTATATTGCATTGCATTCTCAGTATATGATATTTGGTTTACTATGTCTCTTCATTGCATTGTTGATCGATGTTGCTTCCTCAGTATATGATATTGGTTTATAACGTTTTTCATCACATAGCTTGGATAAGGCTGATGGTATTCATAGACTTACCAGTATGTTTTCGCATTACTCTGACACTGTACGATTTATGGATTGTCAGTACTTCTGCTTACTCTAATATTTATATGCTTGTCACGTGCATCATATACACTTACATCACCCTATAAGATTTCTATAAGCTTATGCATGATAGATGTGTGCAGGTAGCGTCAGGTCACAGCAGTGTTGAGCTTGGAGCATGGAGCTGTCTTCTAGAGCTTTAATTTTTGATATATGTATAGTTCCCTTTCATCACTATATTCAACTGTTCATATTAGTGGATATGTGATGACGATGTTATCTTTATGATTTGGGTAAACTTGTAGTTATGCTTATCATGAAACAACTGTAAGTTAAAAATCTTCCTTGTAAGATCCCAGGATCGAAAATCTGGTGTGTGGGCATTGGAAGGTGAGAAAGGGGTACTATGAAAGCTGTCGGCCCTGGATTCAGCGATCAGAAATTTTATGAGCCCGGTTTCTGAGTTTAGGGCGTGACAGAAGTTGGTTTCAGAGCATAACTTGGGAATACCTGAGGATAACATTACATATCTGCTAATAGTTACCCTACACTATATGATTGTTAAGAACTTAGAATGATTAGATCTTGAGTTTGAATAACTTAGAAACTTTCTGATATAGCTCCCTACCATTGAGATTGTGAGGCTGCAAGATATCCTAGTTTTAATTGTTTCTCATTCAGGATCTGAGGTTCATTAGGGGACACCATATTGTTGATGAGGCATCTTGGGAGCATGAGGTTGAGATTAGAAAGCGATATCCCCATCCTTTTGTAGATTAATTGTGCCTTGACATATATATATATGATGTTGCTTCCCGTTCCCTTGCTTTGTCCTACGTGATAGTAAATTTTGAGGATAAAATTTTTATTAGGAAGGGAGAGTTGTAAGACCCGTATCCTAAACCGTACCATTCTATGGACTCCCTCAGTCCTCCCTGTCGAATTCCAGTGACCCGCGATTTATAATCAGCATTTGTGCGTGACCCTGAGTTACATCTCGTCAATCTGAGTCAGCTCAGCCTGAGACTTGTATCATTGCGACCGCGCCGTTGCCAAAGTTCCAACACCGTGTCTCACACACCCATGTGATACCCAGGCTAGGAGATGTGGGCCCACATTTATTTTGAGAAAAATACCACGTAAGAGAATCTCTACCAAATGTTAAATCAATCCCATCAATCAATCAAAGTACACATCCCATTAAGTACTCTATCCCATCCCTAAGTACACAACCCACCCCCAAAGTCAACTCTCTCTCTCTAGCTCTCTCAACCTATCCCTTCCTTACAACCATCACCCATCACTCCACCCATCATCCATCACTCCTTTCTCTCATTTCTCACTCTCCCAAGCAACTCCTAAGGAGAGGAAACGTCCAAGCTCTCCATGAGAAGAGCCATGTGTGGCCCACTCTCTACCACCCTAGCTATCTCCCATCTCCACCCTTGGATCGTCATCTCCACCATTGAAGGAACACTTTTAGAGCATTGGAAGGCTAGGGAGGAAGAAGAAGGATACATGGGTGATTCACCGTTGATTTTGATTTAGGGCCCACTTATGATGGGACCCACCTCTAATCTTTTGATCCCACATCATCCATCTAGGTCCTGTGGACCCCAGATGTTATAAGCAATTCCATGGACCCCCACCTCTATGTATATGTTTTATCCACACCGTCCAAGTAGCTGGATGGTGGGTACTTTTTGATGCATGTTTTGCATCCACTATCCAACAGTTGGACGGTGGTACACACTGTGATGTATGTGGAAATCCACTCCATCCAACCACACGTATGGACCCCACACCAACTAATAGCTGATGTAATTAATGTCAGCAAATTTCGTGCACCCCACCATGGCAACGTGTGGGGCCCACCTTGTGATGATATGTTGAATCCACACCATCCAATCCATGGACGATGGATACGGATTGGCTAACTTTCCACACACCAGCAATATAACTGATGTATTGACATCAGCAGGGTCTATGGGACCCACCATGATGCATGTGTTGTATCTATACCATCCAACCATTTTAAGGGATCGTTTTGTGGCATGAGAAAAAGAATGAGTCAGATCTGAAGTTCCAGTGGACCCCACCATTCAAAATAGTGGGGACAGTGACATCCACCCTTCAAAACTTCTTAAGGGCCACAGTACTTTCCAATCAAGCTGATATTTTTGTTTTCACTTCATCTATCTCTGTGTCAATTGATGAATAGGTTGGATCTAAAACTACATCACCGCGGGTCCTATAAATGTTTTAATCGTGGGTGTTGCTGCTCTTATGATTTTCTGTGGTGGGCCCTATAGGAATTTAATGGTGGAAATCATTGTCTCCACAACTAGTTGTAGTATGGTCCAGACGATCTTTCGATACGATACATTTTTTATGGGAATGTGTACGGCCCACTTAATGTATATGAGGCCCATTGGTGCGGCCCGTTAATGCGTCACAATTGATGTTTATGAGCCCATTGGTGCGGCCCGTTAATGCGGCCCACTTAATGTTTATAAGGCCCACTGGTGCAGCCCATTGATGCGGCCCATTAGTGCGGCCCGTTGATGCGGCCCACTTGATGTTTATGAGGCCCATTGGTGCCGCCCATTGGGGTAGCTCATTGATATAGCCCATTTGATGTATATGAGGCCCATTGGTGCGGCCCATTGATGCGGGCCACTTGACGTTTATCAGGCCCATTGGTATGACCCGTTGATGCAACCTACTTGATGTATATGATGCCCATATGATGAGGTCCGATGTGTTGTATATGAAGCCCATGTGATGTGGTCCATTATGATATGTGAGGCCCATATGGTAAGGCCCATTATGATTGTATAAGGCCCATTATGTTGTGTATAAGGCCCTTATGTAAGGCCATGGGCCCACTATATGTTTAGCCCTACGAAGGACACTTATTGGGAGCAATGCTAGTTAAATGTCCAGATTAATGGGTAATGATGGTTAAATGTCCACATTGTTACCTTCCCTTAGGCCCTTTGTTAGGCCAATTATCGCGGCCAATTGTTGATGTCGATTATCAATGCCGGTTATCAATACTGATTATGAGTATGTGACAACATAACATCATGATACATGCCCATATACATCATCTGCATGTTTGTTATGAGATGCGGATGACTATTGCATATGCCGTAAGGCAAGTTGTTTATGGGACTCCTTGATAGGCGGAGTCGTCCCACATGAGCACACGGCATGCGCAAGATTAATGCATGATTGGACTGTGTGACTCATGTATTTCACATTTTGGGATATGATTACTTTACGCCATAGCAATATTAGTGTCATGTCTTCCACTGGCATATCGTGGATGGCCAGATGGTACATTGGAAATTTTTTTCTACATGGGGTGTCATAGATGTCCATGGGTAAAAGTTCATAAACCTTCGTGGCCAGGAGACGCTCCAACATTTAGACCGAGTAGACACATGAGCTCCCGAGTGCCAAATACCAGTAGGCCGTGTCTCCCACTATGTCATGGTCGATTGGAAGGGGGTGTAGCCTTACCCGCTCGAGGATAGGGGCATAATTAGGAAAGTTTGACCAGCTCGTAAATGGGTCCACTATCAACGTGTCGTGTAGATATTGACTGATTACTCGCTAGGCGAATCGTGATGTCTCTTCCACTTGTATGGTTGCGCGTCCAGTGCGCGGCGATCGCGTGTAGAGTGTACTAGACCCCGATGATGATCCCAAAGATGTACAGTACTGATATGTAGAGTTATTGAGCAGGAGTCATATACCCAACATTTTATGCATTCATTCATTCATTCACTATCCACTCGGGCTGATGTTGTGCAACTAATTGTTGTATACCTTCGTAATGACCAGGATTTCGGTTGGGGCGCACAACTAACCTGAGATTAGGACTTTATCACATTGAGTCTGATTATCTAAATTTAGGTATAGGATTGGGTTAGATAGAAGTCCCTTGTGATGGACCCCATAGCCTGTGATATTATGTACTATCATCCCGACTTCACACTCTAGCTTGGTCATTTCATTCGCACCGCATATTGCATTACATTCGTGGCATATGACATCTTGGGTTGCTATGTTTTTACATTTATATGGCATAGATAATCCTGACGGTATTTGTGAACTCATCAAGATTTGCATATTGCATTTCATTCTCAATATATGATATTTGGCATATTATGTCTCCACATTGCATAGCTTATCAACGTTGCTTCCTCAGTATATGATATTAGTTTATTACGTTTTACATTGCATAGCTTGGATAAGGCTGATGGTATTTATAGACTTACCAGTATGTATCCGCTTTACTCTGATACTGTTCGATTTATGGATTGCCAATATTTCCACTTACTCTGATATTTATATGTTTGGCACGTGCATCGAACACACTTACACCATCCTTTAAGATTTCTATAAGTTTATGCACGATAGATGCGTGCAAGTGGCATTAAGTCACAGCAACATTGATCTTGATGCGTGCAGATGTATTTTAGAGCTTTGATTTTTTATATAACTATATTTCCCTTTCAACACTGTATTCAACTTTTCATATTAGTGGATATGTGACGATGATGTTATCTTTGTGATTTGAGTAAACTTATGGTTATGCTTATTATGAAATAATTGTACGTTGAAAATCCTCCTTGTATGATCCTAGGATAAAAAATCTGGCGCATGGGCGCTGGAAGCTGAGAATGGGGTACTAAGGAGGCTGTCAGCACCAGATTTGGTGATTAAAAATTTTGTGAGCCCAGTTTCTTAGTTTGGGGTGTGACACAAGACCTGATCAAACATTATGAGAATCCTCTACAAACCAGTCATATTGCTTGTCAAAATTTTTCTCAGATTTAGAGTTCGCAGGGTGCCTTAGTGTACTATCATCATGAACGAGTTTCTCCTTATGCCACCTCATATCTTCATCCATCTTGCGATATGTAAATAATCTTTGCAACCTGGGTTTCAATGGGAAGTACCTTAACACCTTTTGCAGAATTTTCTTATGCTCGGCTTCGTCATACTTCCACCAAGACTCTCCACATTCTGGACACTCTTCAACATTTTCTTGCTCTTTCCAATACAATAAACAATCATTTATACATGCATGTATGAGGATGTAACTATGGCTCAAGTCTCGCATCAAGGATTTTGCCTCGTAATGAGACTTAGGCAATGTCTCACTGTCCAGTAATGCTTCTTTCAACAAGTTAAGCAACATGTCGAACGATTTGTTGTCTTTAAATGAAGTAACCTTATAAGAAAATTCAACTTAGAGAAGTTCTTACACCTTAGATAAAGTGGACGTTGCGCATCCCTCAACAACCTACTAAACTTTTCTGATTCGACTTCACCCATGGGAGGAATATCTTGGCTACTACTTATCACTGCAAAATTAGTATCCGCAATTGTTCCTTTGAACACATCCCCTTTAATATCTTGCATTTCGTCAACATCTTCATCCTTCATTATCCAGCACAATTGGGTCAGCAAGGACTTCAGTGGCCTCAACTCTTTGGTGGAACTCTTCACCATGATGGATCCACCAAGTGTAATCCTGGTCAAACTCAACTATGAACAAATCGTCTTCTACTTTATTTAAAGTCTTATGAACTATGTTCTTGCATTTTCGACATGGACACCTAATCCTATTGCCTGAATCTGCCCGATATCACGTAAATTCCATAAACTCTTGAACCCTTTGTACATACTCTAGGCCAAACCTGTTCTTAGCTTGCATCCAACTCTTATCCATCTCTACAATGAAAAGATTAGAGTCAGTTTATAGAAATAAGTTTAAGATTAGGTTTAACTTTAGCTTTAGCTTTAGGGATTTGAGAATAGGTTTAGGTTTAGGTTTAGGTTAGGGTTATAGGTTTAGGTTTAAGTGTAGGTTTAGGTTTATGGATTTGAGATTAGGTTTAGGTTTAGGTTTAGGAATTCGGGTTTAGGTTCAGGATCGGGTTTAGGTTCAGGTTTTCAAGTTTAGGTTTAGGTTATAAGTTTAGGTTTAGGTTTAGGGATTTGAGAATAGGTTTAGGTTTAGGTTTAAGCTTAGGGTTAAGGGATTTGGATTCGGGTTCGGGTTCGGGATCGGGCTTAGTTTTAGGTTTTCAAGTTTAGGTTTCGGTTTAGGTTTGGGTTATAGGTTTAGGATTAGGTGTAGGTTTAGGTTTAGGGATTTGAGAATAGGTTTAGGCTTACGGTTAAGTGAATTAAGTTTAGGTTTAGTTTATAGGTTTAGGTTTAGGGATCTGAGAATAGGTTTGGTTTAGGTTCAGGTTATAGGTTTAGGTTTAGGTTAAGGGATTTAATATTAGGCTTAGGTTTAGGTTTAGGAATTCGGGTTCGGGTTCGGGATCGGGTTTAGGTTTAGGTCTTTGAGTTTATGTTTAGGTTTAGGTTATGGGTTTAGGTTTAGGTGTAGGTTTAGGTTTAGGGATTTGAAAATAAGTTTAAGTTTAGGTTTAGGCTTAGGATTTAGGGATTCGAATTTAGGTTCGAGTTTGGAATCGGGTTTAGGTTTAGGTTTTTAAGTTTAGGTTTAGGTTTAGGTTAGGATTATAGGTTTATGATTATAGATTTAGGGATTTGAGAATAGGCTTAGGTTTAGGGTTAAGTGAATTAAGTTTAGGTTTAGGTTTAGGTTATATGTTTAGGTTTAGGGATGTAAATGCTATAGTGTATATCTAACACCCGTTGTATTGTTAAATTTTGTTGTGCCAAACCATTTAGTATTTGTATCATGATTTGAGTTAAAGTGATCAAGTTCGTACATTTTTTAGTTCTCTGGATCTTCATCAAACTTGCCTACATCTTCAAGTTGAAGTGAAGAGTGTTGTTTAAATATCAAATTTAAGAACTCAAGTTCAAGGTTGAAGTTCAACTACTATACGCTAAAGAGATCGAACTCAAGCGTGACTCAAGCTCAACATCAAGAGATCGAACTCAAGCATCAAGTATCTCAAGTATTCAAAATTTTAAAGCAAATGATGTTTCAATTATTCCTACTCACAAATAGGTTTAGATGACCATAGATTGTGTCATATTCATTACATATTCTTTGTATGTAATTTCATTTGTTTATAGGTCATTTTCTCTACTAGTCTTAGACCTTGTCTGACTAGTCCAAGTACTGGTTCGACCAGTATAAGAGTTTTCTAGATCAGTCCAAGGTTTGTTGATATTTTTCAGAATTTTTTGTTAGGATCTCGACTAGTCCTAGAGACTACTTGACTAGCCGAGTGAAAAATGCTCGACTGGTTATGTAGTCTCGACTCAAAGTACAACAAGCTTTTCTGGTCCCACTCAACCAGTCGAGCAGGCCACTCAAACAGTCTTGTAACGACCTTATCTTATCACGCAAGAAAATTTAAAATTTTGTTGGTCCTTCGACCAGTCGAACTGACCCTTAGACTAGTCGAATGAACGGTATTTTCACCTATAAATAGAGCACGAATTTTATAATTTATTAATTCATTAAAAGTGAAATCAAGACACCACTCTAAGAGATAAGTTTGTGAATTTATTAAGCTATTTTGTGCTCATTTTAAATTCTCTTTAATTAGCTTTTGTAATTTAATTTTGTGATCTTCATTCCAATCTTATATTAAGAAGGGATTTGAGTTTTCCCTTTTCTTGAGATCAAAATCAAATTAATCTAGCCCAGGTTGATTTAATTAAAAATCATTTAGAACAAGAACCTATTCATCTATGAAACTGGACATTGAACATCTTCATCTACATCGGTTCGATTTTACCGAGATTCTTCAAAGGAGAATTTTCAGATAAGTATCATTTAAGTTTTATATATCTTTTTGTGGTTTTTAAGGTTGTGCCAAAAACATCACTTTTTGGTTTGTCTGAGGTAATCTAGGAAATCTCAGAGTGTGCGGTTTTTAAATTATGTAAGCCTAATCAAAGACACAATTGTGAAGGTTTTAAGGTAAACTTTGGAAAACTTTTTTTCATAATGAACGCTAATATCCCGAGGGAGTGGATATTATGAGTAGAGTAGTTGTGTGGCTGTTTTCTAACAGTTGATGTACTCACAAGTGAACCACTATAATTCCTAGATTTTTGGTGGATGATTGAATGTGCTTATGTGTGTGAATGTTGTAATTTATTTTAAGCATTTATGGTGAATGGTGTAATTTATTTTATGCGCTTGTAGGAATGTTGTAATAACTTAGTTTATTTTATTTGATATTTCCTATGCCTCTTTATTGGTTTGAGTTTTTTATACTTACAAATGTTCTAATAAGGTTGTCCTACCAAAAGCCTTTGGTTTTTAGTGTTAGGTTGTCTTTAGAACTAAGTTTGTATCAACCTCTCAATACTAGTACATTTGATGTTGCTACTTGTGCTTCTTTATTATTTAATTGTGCTATCTTTCTTTCAATTTCACATTTATTTTTTAATTTGATATAGTCCTATTCACCCCCCCCCCCCCCCCCCCCCCCCCCCCTCCCCCTCCCCCCAAAAGGACACATAGCTCGGCCTTTTCAAGTGGTATCAGAGCCTAATAGCTTCTTTTTATTTATATTCATTTCCTAAGCTAATCAATCTGAGCTTATAGGATGTCAAATTTTGATAGCCACTTAATCGCTAGGCCTCCACCTTTCGATGGCTCCAATTATGCCTATTGGAAAGCCAGAATGAGGATCTTTTTAGGGTCCATTGATGAGAGTGTGTGGAAAGCTACAATAACTAGATAAATCCCTCCTACCATAGAAATTCTAGGCACTAATGGAACCAAATCTATGAAAGTTACACCTTATTTTTCTTGGACCACACTTCAGAAAAATGAGAGTAGTGCCAATGCAAAGGCTTTAAATGCAATCAATTGCACACTATCACCAGATGAATTCAAAAGAATTATATCTTGTGATTCTGCGAAGCAAGCCCGGGACATTCTAAAAATGACATACGAGGGTATAACTACTATTTTCAAGAAATCTAAACTTCAAATCCTCACCACTCGGTTTGAGGAAATTCATATGGAAGAAAGTGAAACCTTCATAGACTTTTATACTAAGTTAAATGGCATAGTCAATTATATGTGGGGTCTTAGTGATAGCATCCTAGAAAGTAAAGTCTATGCAAAGATACTACGCTCATTGCTAAAAGATTCAATTCAAAGGTAACTGCCATTCAAGAATTTCGTGATACAGATAATATGTGGCTTGAAGAGCTGGTTGGTTCTTTACAAACTTATGAGTTAAACTTTAAAGCTCATAAAGGTAAGTCCATCGCCCTTAAGTCTTCTAAAAATACTTCTCATGAAAATGTTGGTAATTCTGATTTTGAAAACTCTAAAGATGATATGACATTATTAGCCAAAAAGTTTTATAAGATTTTCAAAAGTAAAAAGAGGGTAGATTTTTAAAAACCTTCAGAAAAGAAAAGAACTAGATTTAAAAATTAGAAATCTATTAAAGACAGCCAATGTTTCAACTAGAGTGAATACGGGCATCTGGCAAACAAATGTCCAAAGAGGGATAAATTTAAAAAGAAAGGCATATAATTCACATGGGATGAATCATCTTGCTCTGAAGCCTCTTCTGACTCAGATGACTCTGAACCTGAATCTACAAATAAGGTCAACGCCTTAATAACTCTAGCCAAATTCACTTTCTCAGATAGTTGGGATTCAACTAGTGAAGAAAATCTGAGAAGTGATCCTGAAAATGATGAAGATTTACAACATACCTATAATGCAATATAGAGAAAGTTGTAAGATTGCTATAAAATTAAAACTTCAAAAAGAAAAGTTTTTAAAATTAAAAGAAAATTTTGATAATATAGTATTATAAAAATCCCATCTTACAGATTGTTTTGGAAAAGCTAAGTGTGATTTAGATTTCAAAACTTCTCAAATTGAAAACCTAAAATCTGAAAATGAAAAACTAAAACTAGAAGTCTCTTCTCTCTTGAGTTTGAAGGATACTTGGAGGTATGCCCAAGGTGATCCTAAACTAGAAAGACTATTACCCGGATCAAAGAAATGTGGTGATAGATCTCGTATGGTCTACAATAAAAATACAACTCCTAAAAGCAAGTCCACTCCTCCTAAATTTGTTAAAGGGGAGTCTTCTAACTTAAAAAGGGAAAAGTTTGAATCAAAATAGTTTTAAAAATCCTAAAATTTTTCAGGCTATGAAACTAAAAAGTAACCATATCAACTATAAAAATCAGAATCATAACCCATTAGCAAAGAAATTTGTGAATCTACTTAAGAACCTTCTAAAATCTATCTCGAATGATAGAATATACAACAACTACAAGCATAGAAAAATCAATTATACTTCAAAACCCAAAACAGTAATAAAATGGGTTCCTAAGGTTGCATGTTTGGTTGCCCACAATACTTTCAAGGCTTCAAGTTAATCAAAGTGGTGTTGTACGTGCTATGGTTTGAATCCTCTTTGGTTGTCAAATTTTGTGTGTCAAAACCTTTATATGTGTCTTGCATTTGCATCTGGTTAAATATGTTCAAGACACCACGCCAACACTTCGAGACAAGAAGGTGAACTACAATATTGACGATCTTTAAGAAGAGTTCGAGTTGAAGACTCTAGCTTGAGTTCAAGTTCAAGACTTAAGCATACTTAGGGAACTAAGCACAACTCATATTGATGCTGACTTCAAAGATTGTGAAGTGATCAAGCTACAAGAAGAACTCAAGCTTTGTGAAGTGTTCAAGCTACAAGAAGAACTCAAGCTTCGTAAATATCAAACTCTAAGTAAATGAAGGTACAATGTCCTTACTTATTGAGGTTTGATTGACCTTAGGTTGACTTTTAAAGTAGGTCACTTTGGATACATAATTCATATATCTTTTACAAGTGATTTTGGTCTGTTTTAAAACTAGTCCTGGACCTTGTTCGACTAGTCCTAGCATTGGTTCGACCAGTCGAAGTTTTGTTATAAATTATCAGATTTTTTCTGTTTGGCTACGACTGGTCCTGGAGTCTGCTCTACCGGTCGTGTGATGGTCTCGACTCGACCCTCGACCAGTCGTGGAGCTACGACTACGACTCCAACTCTAGCAACTAATTCAAGGGTCGCACGACTAGTCGTGTGTGGGACTCGACCAGTCGTGGACGGCCTTCGACCAGTCGTGGACTGCTCACGACCGGTCGTGTAACGGTTTTATCCAATCACGCCTAAAAATTTAAAATCTGTTTCTTCTTCGACCAGTCGTGGTGACCCTAGGACTAGTCGAAGATGAATTTCTACAGCTATAAATAGCACACGAATTTCAGAGTTAATCATCGAAAATTAAGTGAATTCAAAGCTCCGCTCTGAGATAAGTTTGTGTCTGTTCTTAAGCTACATTGTGCATAATTCTATTTCCTTTTGTTAGCTTTTTACTATTTGATTTGGTTCGTTATTCCAATCTGATTTGAAAAGAGAAAATATTATTTTCTTTCTTTTGAAAATTAAAATCAAATAGAGCTAGCCCAGTCTGATTTAATTTAAAATCAATTAGAACTTAGAACCATTGTAAAGTAAGTTTTGGACATTGAACTTTCATATCCAAAAATCTACTCAAATTGGTTCTTCCGGACTGCTACAAGAGGAGAAATCTAGGTATTTTACAATTCTGTAAAATTTTCATTCTTTTGATTTTTGTTTGGGATTCACCAAAAAAATCTCATTTGTTGGTTATCTAAGGAGAGCCAGAAAACTCATAATAGTGTGGGTTTTTGGATTGTGTAAGCCCAAGTTAAAAAGACATAATTGTGAAGGTTTTAGGTGAACCTGTGAAACCTATTTTGATAGTGAACGCTAATATCCCTGTGTGAGGATATGAGTGAAGTAGCATTCTGTGTGGCTGTTTTTTAACAGTTGGTGTATACACAGGCGAACCACTATAATTCCTTGTCCTGTGGATTGAATGCTTGCTTAATTCTTTATCTTTCATAATTCAGTTGTGTGGAATGTACATGTGGATGTGAATGTTGTAACTATTTATATTTCAAGCAAGTGTGGGAAATGTTGTAATAATTTAGAGTTTTATTTCAGCATTTTATCTCTTGCTATACGTTTATCAATCTGTGCTTCAATTTCAGTAATTATTCTAGTAAGGTTGCCCTGCCATTTTTATGGTGCACGGTTGTCCCTAGAATAATTAATTCTTAAGATTGCAATTCCTTGCTATTTATTTTCACATTGAGTTCTTGATTCAAAAGACGTTCTAAAAATAAGGTTGTCCTACCATAAGCCCTTGTTTATTATGGTGTAAGGTTGTCTTTAGAACTGAATTTGTATCAACCTCTCAATGCTTTTTTATTGAGATTGATTTTATTTCAGCATTGTGAATTGATTTATTATTATAAGGCTATTTCTTTATTCTATTCCACAATATTTAATTTTAATTTAGCATAGTCCTATTCACCCCCCCCCCTCCTCTAGGACATATAGCTTGGCCATTTCAAGTGGTATCAGAGCCTAATAGCTTATTCTTATTACTTTATATTTTGAATTTATTTTCTGAGCTAACGATCTAAGCTATATAAAAAGATGTCAAATTTCGATAGCCTTTTAGTCACTAGGCCTCCACCATTTGATGGCTCCAACTATGCCTATTGGAAAGCCAAAATGTGGATCTTCCTCAAATCATTGGATGAGAGTGTGTGGCAAGCCACAGTGATCGAATAGAAACCCCCTACCACTGAAGTGACTGAAACCGACGGTTTAAAAACAATGAGTGTGTCTCCTTATTTCTCATTGACAACACTTTAGAAAAGTGAGAATAGTGTCAATGCTAAAGCACTAAATGCTATCACTTGCGCACTATCACCGGATGAGTTCAAAAGAATCATATCCTGTGATATTGCAAAGCAAACCTAGGATATATTAGAAATGACACACGAGGGAACATTAATTGTCAAGAAATCCAAAGTCAACTCCTCACAACTAAATTTGAAGAAATTCATATGGAGGAAAATGAAATGTGTATGGACTTTTACACTAGACTGAATGACATTGTAAACTCAATGTGGGGTCTTGGCGATAAAATCCCAGAAAGTAAAGTGTGTATAAAGATACTACGCTCACTTCTTGAATGGTTCAACTCTAAAGTAACCGCGATCCAGGAACTTCGTGATACGGATAACATAAGGGTAAAAGAACTAGTTGGTTCTTTACAAACCTATGAATTGAATTTTAAAGCTCTTAAAGGTAAATCTATTGCTTTAATATCTTCTAAAGGCATTTCTCAAGAAAACTCGGATTTAGAAAATTCAGAAGATGATATGGCGCTTTTAGCTAAAAAGTTTTACAAGATTTTCAAAAGTTAGAAAAGGATCGATTTCCAAAAGACAAACGAAAAGAAACGATCTAAACCAAAGTCTAGAAATTAGAAGTCTTTGAAAGATAGTCAATGTTACAACTGCCAAGAATATGGGCATTTAGCAAACAAATGTCTTAAAAAGGACAAACCTAAGAAGAAGGGTATGTTGGCTACTTGGGACGAATCATCTGATTCTGAAGCTTCTTCTGAATCAGAAGATTCTGAAACTGATTCAGGAAATGATGTAAAAGCCCTTATGACTCTAGCCAAGTTCACATTTTTAAATCACGACGATTCAACTAGTGAAGAGAATTTGCATAGTGATCATGAAAATGAAGAAGATCTTCAAGATGCTTATAATGTCTTATATAAGGAAAGTTGTAAAATTGTTATCAAACTTAAACTTCAAAATGAAAAGTTTTCTAAACTCAAAGAATGTTTTGAGACTCTTATTTTAGAAAAATCTCAAATTTCAAATTTCTTTAAAAATTAAAATGTGATTTGGAATTCAAAACCTCCCTGATTGAAGATTTAAAATCTGAAAATGAGAAACTTAAAAATGAAGTATCTTCTCTTCTGAGTTTGAAGGGACACATGGAGATATGCTCTAGGTGATCCAAAGTTAGAAAAATTATTATCCAGATCAAGAAAATGTGACGATCGATCAGGGTTGGGCTATGATAAGACAGAAGGATACTCCTCTCAAATTTGTTAAAGGAGAAGCCTCAAACTCAAAAGAAAAAAGTACTTATCGAGGTTTTTCTAAAAATACAAAAACTTTTCAAAAACTTAAAAGCAGTTATGTTAATTTTAAAAATCAGGTCAGAAATCCTCTAGCTGAAAAGATAGTTGATTTACTTAAGGTGCTCTTGAAATCTAACTCAATGGGTCATTCTTACAATTACAATCAAAAGAAGACCAACTATACTCCTAAACCCAAAACTGTTATGAAATGGGTTCCTATGGGTGCTTGCTTGGATGCCCACACTGCTTTTAAAGAGACAAGCCATTCAAAGTGGTACCTAGATAGTGGATGCTCCAGACATATGACAGGAGACAAAGTTTTATTCACTGATCTTAAAGATATGACTGATGGGTTAGTCACATTTGGTGATGGAAGCAATTGCAAGATTATTGGCAAAGGTATGGTTCAACTTTACAACCTTCCTGTATTTAAAGATGTTTTATATGTTGAGGGGCTAAAACACAACCTGTTAAGCATATCTCAAATATGCAATAACAACCATAGTGTGAAATTTTCCAATCAAGGTTGTGAGATCATAAACAGAAAGGGTTCTGTAATATTAACTGGTCGCAGAACTTCTGAAAACTGCTATATAGTAAGTGATGGTAGCACATTTAACCAAAAGTGCTACATGGTCCACACCAATGAGACAGAATTATGGCATAAACACCTTGGACATGTGCACTACCGAAATTTATACAGATTGAGCAAAGGAGAACTAATTAGAGGTCTACCTAAGTTACAAAAAGTAGACAAAATATGTGGTGAATGCCAGTACGGTAAACAATCTAGGAGCTCTCACAAAAAAGTGAACTCCAATGCCACATCAAGACCACTCGAGCTTCTCCCTATGGATCTTATAGGACCAACTAGAACGGAAAGTCGAGGCGGCAAAAAATACATCTTGGTTATCGTAGATGATTATACAAGATATACTTGGGTTTCATTTTTAAGAAATAAATCAGAAACCCTTGATAAAGTGAAAAAGATCATCAAACGAATCCAAACTGAAAAATGTTCTACAGTCAGTAAGATCCGTAGTGATCATGGATCCGAATTTGAAAATAGCGATTTTGAGAAATTTTGTAGCGATCAAGGAATATCACATGAATTCTCTGTGCCCAAAACACCACAACAAAATGGTATTGTAGAAAGGAAAAATAGAGTGCTTCAAGAAATGGAAAATGTTATGTTGAATAGCATGAAGCTCCCTAGAAATCTATGGGCTGAAGTAGTAAATACTGCCTACTACATTATTAACTGTGTTTATACTTGTAAATAAAATAATAAAATGGCTTATGAAATGCGGTTTGACAAAAATCCTACTGTCAAATACTTTCATGTTTTTGGCTGCAAGTGCTACATTTTGCATGACCGTGAAAACTTTGAAAAGTTTGACACTAAAAGTGACGAAGGACCTTTTTAGGATATTCTTTAAACATTCGTGCTTATCGTGTATTGAACAACAGGACTAGTGTGATTCAAGAGTCAATTAATGTGATCATTGATGATCACTTGAATACAACTACCCCTAGTTCAGATAATGATGAAGTTCTTGTAATTGAAAAACCGGATACTTCATCAAGTGAAATTAATTCTGAATTAAAGACTGTTAAAGATCATCCAACTACTCAAATTCTTGAAAACCCTCTCACTGGTGTGCGCACTCGTAGACAAATTCAAGATATATGTAATTACGTATGTTTTACATCCCAGATTGAACTGATAAATGCAAAAGAAGCACTTTTTGATGAAAACTGGATAGTTGCGATGCAGGAAGTACTTAATCAATTTGTTCATAATGATGTCTGGTATCTTGTTCCTAGACCTAAAGATAAACACATAATTGGAACAAAGTGGATTTTCAAAAATAAGTCTGATGAACTGAAAAATATAATTCGAAACAAGGCAAGACTGCTTGTACACGGGTACACTCAAATTGAAGGCATCGATTACGATGAAACGTTTGCGTCAGTTGCTCGCCTTGAATCAATTAGACTTTTTATATCCATTGCATGTTTTAGGAAGTTTAAAATTTTTTAAATGGATACAAAGAGTGCCTTTTAAAATGGCGATTTACATGAAGAGGTATATGTTGAACAACTTACAGGGTTTGAAGACCCTAAGTTTAGTAATCATGTATACCGCCTTAAAAAAGCTCTTTATGGTTTAAAACAAGCTCCCAGGGCATGATACGAAAAATCGACAAAGTTTTTACTGAGTCACAATTTTCAAATTGGCAGTGTCGATAAGACGCTCTTTGTTAAGAAATATAACGATGATATTCTAATGGTTCAAATCTATGTTGATGATATAATTTATAGATCAACTTGTACTAACATGACTGTTGAGTTTACAGATCTAATAAAATCTGAATTCGAAATGAGCATGGTTAGGGAATTAAATTATTTTCTAAGGTTGCAAGTAAAATAACAACCTGATGAAATTTTTATTTCACAAACTAAGTATGCTTTGAACTTGATTAAGAGGTTCGGATTTGAGAATGGTAAGAATTTTGATACTCCTATGAGTACAACTCTTAGACTTTCAAAAGACTCTACAGGTAAATATGTAGATCCCAAATTATATCGAAGCATGATAGGTAGTTTGTTTTACTTAACTGTCAGTGGACTTGATATTGCTTTAAGTGTTGGAATTTGTGCTAGATATCAGTCTAATCCTAAAGAATCTCACTTAATTGTTGTTAAGCGAATTATTATATATGTCGCAAGTTCAGTTAATTTGGGGCTTTGGTATCCTTATGATACTAGTGTTCAATTGGCTGGGTATTCAGATGCTGATTGGGCTGGTAATATCGATGACAGAAAATCAACCAGTGGTGGTTGTTTTTACATTGGAAACTGCTTGGTTTCTTGGTTTAGCAAGAAGCAAAGTTCCATATCACTCTCAACTGCTAAGGCTGAATACATTACAGCTACAAATGCATGTACACAGCTGGTCTGGATGAAACGAATGTTGAGTGATTATGGTATCGCACATGATTCAATGGTTTTATACTGTGATAATTCCAGTGCGATAAATATTTTGAAAAACCCAATCCAGCATTCACGTACTAAGCACATTGACATTAAATTCCATTATATTCGTGAATTAGTGGAAGAAAAAGTAAATATATTTAGAATACATACCTACTGAGACTCAACTTACTGACATATTCACTAAACCACTTGACAAAAGCAGGTTTAATAAATTAAAATTTGATCTTGGTATGTGCAATTTAAAATAATGGATTATGCATCTCTATAGTATAGTGTATATATATGAATTTATTAATGATTTTTATTTCAAATTTTGATGAAAATTGTATATTTTTTATGGTACACGACCAGTAGAGGACGTACTCGACCAGTCATGTCACGACCGATCGAGGACAACCCACGACCAGTCGTGTAGCGCGCTAATTGCCTTTATTTGGAGAAAAAACTTCTTCCTCTTCATTCTAACCCTCTTCTCCAACGAGTTGAGCTACGACAGTCGAACCCCTATGTTCGATTCCTTCAGGTTAGAACATTTTGCTTGTTTTTCTTGAAGAATCATTGTCTTTTCTCTTCAATTTCTTGATTGTTGTTGTCTATTTCAACTCTTTCTTCAAGTTTTTTGGATTTTCTTCCTCATTTGCTCATTCTAGAGAAACCCATCTCTATTTTCTTGAAATTTCTTATATTTCTTCAAGAAAATGGACCTAGGAGCTAAAAAGAAAACTTCTAGAGATGCTTCTTCTTCTAGATCAAATGTTATCACTAGACGCCATCTTAGGGCTCCCGAAGATGATCCAACATATTTTGATGATTTATGTATGCGAAATGTGATTGTAGAAAAGGCTGTTGATTTCAACCATATCGTTCCTTTCAATCTTTTTCCTCTCCTTCAATCTGTAGGGTGGGAAAACATTTTACACTGGGGCGGGTCGACATACCAGTCCATAGCGCAGGCCATGGTTGCGTGCATTACTGAATTTTCTACTGAGCAACTGACTTTTATTATTGCTACTAGAGAAGGGCCTTTTCCTATTAATCGACATTTAATCTCAGGCCTTATGGATATTTCAGTAAATGATGAAGGTATTCATCCTAGCACACTTGCTGAGAAAGTGTCGGAATCTGAAAAATGCATTTATACTAGAACATTGTGTAACATGGATGCACCATGGAATCACATTGGGAATGCCCTCGCAACCAGATATTTGTTGCCCAGATACAGAGTCTTACATCGTATCTTCACCTCTAATCTGTATCCCCGTTCAGGTAACAAGAATGAGCTGACTCTGCTTATGGTTCGTATTTTGTACTCAATCGTTACTGGTGCTAATATCTGTTTGTCCTCTTTGATTTTTTACTCTATCATTCAATTCCGTATTCATCCTGGTCATAGTGATATTCCATTTGGGTATCTGATGAATGTATTAGCCACTCACATGTTAGTAGTTATGCCTATTAGAGGCTCCTATCCAACACCTTATTCAACAACTCCAACATAAACAAAATGAAGTTGGATTTGGCTCGAGGACAAGTTGATATTGGTGCGGGTGGAGCTGCTGCTGAAGCCGAAAATGATGAAGAGGGTGATGCTCTTCCTCCAGACGATATCAATATGGACGATATTTTTAATGAAATTGATTCTGACTCTAGGAATGATCCTGACTATGAGCCATCTGATTTTGATGCACGTTTGAGTGCATTAGAGGAGAAGGTAGAACAGATGAATGTTGGCCACAATGCTCAATTTAAAAATATGCGCAAGTATTTTAGGGACTTACAAAAAGGCCTTCATCAAATTGATCCAACCATACCTGCTCCTTCTTTTAAATCAGATTAAGGATTTCACTCTTTGGTTTGTAATAACTATCAGACTTTGATTTATCTCTTCTTGTGTGATTGAGTTTCTTTGACTTGACTTGATAACGTTTTATGATATGATATTCTGACTCCTTTATTAATTATCCTATTTTTTATTCTTCCTTTGTCCTATTTTTGACAAAAAGGGGGAGAATTTGAGATTGTTTATGATTAACATATGATGATTGATTGGTAGGTGTACTACTCAAGGGGAGTTGGTAAACTTGAGTTTACAGGATGATGTATTATGCTTGGTTATCTTCTCATGACAAATGGTGCATGATTCTTTATTAATGTTTATGATGTATGCTTATGATGTACATTGGATTATAGGAGTGTGTTTTGTCACAAATTTAACAAAGGGAGAGATTGTAAGTGCTATGGTTTGAATCCTTTTTGGTTGTCAAATTTTGTGTGTCAAAACCTCTATATGTGTCTTGTATTTGCACCTTGTTAAATATATTCAAGAAACCACGTCAACATTTCGAGACAAGAAGGTTAACTACAATATTGACGATCTTTAAGAAGAGTTCAAGTTGAAGACTCTAGTTCGAGTTCAAGTTCAAGACTCAAGCATAATTAGGGAACTGAGCACAACTCATATTGACGCTGACTTCAAAGATTGTGAAGTGTTCAAGCTACAAGAAGAACTCAAGCTTCGTAAAGATCAAACTCTAAGCAAATGAAGGTTCAATGTCCTTACTTATTGAGGTTTGATTGACCTTAGGTTGAACTTTAGAGTAGGTCACTTTGGATACATAATTCATATATCTTTTACAAGTGATTTTGGTCTGTTCTAAGACTAGTCTTGGACCTTGTTTGACTAGTCCTAGCACTGGTTCGACCAGTCCTAGAAACTTCAAGACCAGTCGAAGTTTTGTTACAAATTATCAAATTTTTTCTGTTCGGCTACGACTAGACCTGGAGTCTGCTCGACCGGTCGTGGGATGGTCTTGACTCGACCATCGACCAGTCGTGGAGCTACGACTCCAACTCCAGCAACTAATTAAAGGGTCGCACGACTAGTCGTGTGTGGGACTCGACCAGTCGTGGACTGCTCACGACCGGTCGTGTAACGGTTTTATCCAATCGCACCCGAAAATTTAAAAATTTGTTTCTTCTTCAACCAGTCGTGGTGACCGTAGGACCAGTCGAAGACGATTTTTTGCAGCATAAATAGCACACAAATTTCAGAGTTAATCATCAAAAATTAAGTGAATTCAAAGCTCCGCTCTGAGATAAGTTTGCGTCTGTTCTTAAGCTATATTGTGCATAATTCTATTTCCTTTTTTTAGTTTTTTACTATTTGATTTGGTTCATTATTCCAATCTGATTTGAAAAGCGGAAATATTGTTTTCCTTCTTTTGAGAATTAAAATCAAGTAGAGCTAGCCCAGTCTGATTTAATTTAAAATCAATTAGAACTTAGAACCATTGTAAAGTGAGTTTTGGACATTGAACTTTTATATCCGAACATCTACTCAAATTGGTTCTTTCGGGCTGCTACAAGAGGAGAAATCCAGGTATTTTATAATTCTATAAAATTTTCATTCTTTTGGTTTTTGTTTGGGATTTGCCAGAAAAATCTCATTTGTTGGTTATCTGAGGAGAGCCAGAAAACTTAGAATAGTGTGGGTTTTTAGATTGTGTAAGCCCAAGTTAGAAAGACACAATTGTGAAGGTTTTAGGTAAACCTGTGAAACCTATTTTGATAGTGAATGTTAATATCCCTGTGTGAGGATATAAGGAGTGGAGTAGCATTCTGTGTAGCTGTTTTTTAACAATTGGTGTACACACAAGTGGACCACTATAACTCCTTATCTTGTGGATTGAATGCTTACTTAATTCTTTATCTTTCATCATTCTGTTGTGTGGAATGTACATGTGGATGTGAATACTGTAACTATTTACATTTAAAGAAAGTGTGGGAAATGTTGTAATAATTTAGAGTTTTATTTCAGCATTTTATCTTTTATTATACGTTTATCAATCTGTGCTTCAATTTCCGTAATTATTCTAGTAAGGTTGCCCTGCTATTTTTATGGTGCATAGTTGTCCCTAGAATAATCAATTCTTAATATTACAATTTCTTGCTATTTATTTTCAGATTGAGTTCTTGATTCAAAAGACGTTCTAGAAATAAGGTTGTCCTACCATAAGCCCTTGTTTATTATGGTGTAAGGTTGTCCTTAGAACTGAATTTGTATCAACCTCTCAATGCTTGTTTATTGAGATTGATTTTATTTCAGCATTGTGAATTGATTTATTATTATAAGGCTATTTCTTTATTTTATTCCACAGTATTTAATTTTAATTTGGCATAGTCCTATTCACCCCCCCTCTAGGACATATAGCTTGGCCATTTCAGGTGCCAAGACTATGTTTGCTCTAGATACATGACAGGTGATAAAGATTTGTTCACCTATTTTAAAGATATAACTGATGACTCAGTCACATTTGGTGATGGTAGCAACTGAAGGATTATTAGCCAAGGTATAGTTCAACTCTTTAATCTTTCTCCATTTAAGAATGTGTTGTTTGTAGAGGGCCTTAAGCATAATCTCTTAAGCATTTCTCAAATTTGTGATAACAAACATAGCGTCAAATTCACTAACCAAGGGTGTGAGATTTCTAATGAGAATGGTTCTGTGATATTAACTGGTGGCAGAACATCTGAGAACTGCTATATAGTCAGTGATTCTGGCTCGTCTAAGTTATCATGTTGCATGGTCCAAACCGATGAGACCGAACTATGGCATAAACTCCTAGGACATGTACATTACCGTAATTTTTATAGACTGAGCAAAAGTGAATTAATAAGAAGTCTACCCAAGTTAAAGAAATTGGATAAAATTTGTGGCAAATGTCAAATTGAAAAACAAACTAGGAGTTCTCACAAGAAAGTGAACGCCAATGCCACAACCAAACCCCTTGAACTCCTCCATATGGATCTTGTTGGACCGACTAGAATGGAGAGTCAAGGTAGTAAGAAATATATTCTACTAATTATGGATGATTTTACTAAATATACATGGGTAGTTTTCATGAGAGAGAAATTTGACACCCTCGATGAAGTGAAAAGGATACTCAAGCATATCTAAACTGAGAAGGAATCACATATCACCAAAATCCGTAGTGATCATGATTCTAAATTCGATAATAGCAATTTTGAGAAGCTTTGTAGCGATTATGGAATATCGCATGATATTCTGCACCTAACACACCTCAACAGAATGGGGTAGTTGAAAGGAAAAATAGAGTACTTCAAGAAATGGCTAATGTACTATTAAATAGTATGAAACTTCCTAAAAATCTTCGGGTTGAAGAAGTGAACACGTCGTGTTATATTACTAATCGTGTTTATACTAGAAAGTCTAATAATAAAACTACATATGAACTATGGTGAACTATGGTTTAATAAGAAGCCTACTATTAAATACTTTCAAGTTTTCGGTAGCAAGTGCTACATTTTATGTGACTGAAAAAATATAGAAAAATTCGATACTAAAAGTGACGAGGGTATTTTCCTAAGATATGCTCTAAATAGTCGAGTGTATTGTGTTCTCAACAAGAGAACCGATGTAATTCAAGAATCCACTAATGTGGTTATAGATGATCACTTGAATATACCTGTCTCAAGTTTAGAAGATGATAAAGTCTCTTTATTTGATAAACCAAACTCTTTATCTAGTCAAAATGACACTGAACTATGGTCAATTAAAGATCCAAATGATCAAATTCTTAGAAATCCTCTCACTGGTGTGCGCACTCGTAGACAATTAGAAAGCATTTGTAATTATGTGTGCTTCACATCCCAGATTGAGCTGGCCAATGTAAAAGAAGCTCTTGCTGATGAAAAAATGGCTTGTAATTATGTAAGATGAACTTAATCAATTCATAAGGAATGATGTCTAGTACTTAGTTCCTAGACCTAATTAATGATAAACACATTATCGGAACTAAATGGATCTTTAAAAATAAGTCTAATGAACTTGGTAATATTATAAGAAATAAGGCCAGACTGGTTGTACAAGGGTACACTCAGATAGAAGCATTGAATATGATGAAACCTTTGCCCTAGTAGATCGTCTTGAATCTATCAAACTATTTATATCCATTGCTTATTACAAAAAGTTTAAAATTTATCAAATGGATGTTAAGAGTGCATTCTTGAATGGTGATCTACATGAGGAAGTATATGTTGAATACCCTAAGGGTTTTGAAGACCCTAAACGTACTGATCATGTTTATCGCCTAAAAAAGGCACTCTATGGATTAAAATAAGCTCCCAGGGCATGGTATAAGAAATCGACTAAGTTTTTACAAACTCATAACTTTATAATGGGAAGTGTTGATAAGATACTTTTTGTAAAGAAACACAATAATCGCATACTGATAATACATATTTATGTTGATGACATTATCTATGGATCTACCTGTTCTGACATGACTATTGAGTTTGTAGATTTAATGAAGTCCAAATTTAAAATGAGCATGGTTGGAGAACTGAAGTATTTCTTTGGTTTACAAGTAAAACAGCTTCCTGATGGGTTTTTTATCTCTCAAACCAAATACGCTCTAAATTTGGTTAAAATTTTTGGCTTTGAGAGCAGTAAAAATTTTGATACTCCTATAAGTACGACACTTAAACTCTCTAAGGATTCAACAGGTAAAAGTGTAGATCCTAAGTTGTATCGTAGTATGATAGGTAGTTTGTTATATGTAACTGCGAGCCGACCCGATATTGCGTTCAGCGTAGAAATTTGTGCTAGATATCAATCGGACCCTAAAGAGTCCCACCTAATTGTTGTAAAGTACATTTTGAGATATATCACAAGTACGGCTAAACTTGGTCTTTTGCATCCTCATGGTACTAATGTTCAATTAGCTGGTTATTCAGATGCTGATTAGGCTGGTAATATTGATGACGCAAGTCTACCAGCGGTGGATACTTTTATGTCGGGAATTACCGAGTTTCATGGCATAGTAAGAAATAAAGTTCCGTATCACTTTCCACAGCTGAGGCTAAGTATATCGCAACCAGTAATGCATGCACCCAGCTTGTGTGGATGAAAAAGATGTTAAGTGATTACAGATTTGCACAAGATTCTATGGTATTGTATTGTGAAAATTCTAGCGTAATTAACATTTCTAAAAATCTAATTTAGCATTCACAAACAAGCATATTAATATCAAGTATCATTATATTCGTGAATTAGTTGAAGATATGATTATTTTGGTGGATTATATTCAGACTGAAAATCAACTCGCTGACATATTTACAAAATCGCTTGGCAAAAACAAGTTTGCTAAGTTGAAATTGGATATGAGTATGTGTAATATAATCTGAATTGCTTGTGTTTATTTATAATATATTGCATGTTTTTATTTTATTTATTTTTATAAATTTTTAAAATTTAAAAAAATATGAAATTTTTCTGAATTTTTGAGGTGCACGACCAGTCGAATACACACTCGACCAGTTATGAGTCGTGCCTGTACTCGACCAGTCGAGCCACTCGGGTTTGGGGGTTTTTATTGTGCAAAAGGCACTGTTTCTTCATCTGTTTCGTCTTCCTCAACCAGCCCTACCACAACCGGTCGAACCCACCTTCGATTCCTTCATGGTTAGTGTATTTTTTTTTATTTTCTTGTGGATTTAAGTTCTTTGCTCTTCCATTTCCTTATTTTTATAGTTTATTTCAAGGTTTATGGTGGTTTCTTGGGTTTTCAAGCTAAAAATATGATTTTCTTGAAACCCATCGTCCTTTTCTTGCATTGCTTATATTCCTTGTCTTTCTTATGCAATGGATAGTAGAAATAAGAAGAGAGCCTCTCGTGGTCCCTCTTCTTCTCGTTCCACTTCAATCATGGTATGCCATCTTCAGTCACCCGAAGAAGATCTCGAGTATGTGTGGAATATTCGTCTATGCAAAGTGATTGTTGAACGGAGAGTCAACTTTAATCATTTGGAACCTTTTGGTATTGTTCCCCTCCTTTAAACTGTAGGTTGGGGATAATATTTGAAATTGGGGTTGTTTGGCATACCGTTCCATTGTGCAGGTCATGTTTGCTTACATTAATGACTTCTCTACTGAAAATCTGACTTTTATTATTACAACTAGAGAAGGTCCAATTAATGTGGACCATCACTTAATTTCTGGATTGATGGATCTTCCAATTAATGATGACGGTATTCCTATTTCTTCTCTATTGGTAAGACCTTCTGAGTCTGAAAAATGGATGTTAACTAGAGTATTATGCAACATAGATACTGATTGGAACTCAGGTGTGGAACTCAGTTCCAAATATATATTACCTAGATGCAGGATTCTCCATCAAATTTTTATTTCTAATGTATATCCTGGGTCTAGTAACAAGACTGAGCTTACTTCCTTCATGGCTATTCACACCCCAAGTATAGGGTTGTAATGTAGTAATAAACTGGTAAGAACGAGGTCGAATCCACAAGGACTGAACCTTATATGTAATCTGAAAGTAACTTGAATTAGAACTAGAAAAAGATGAAATCTAAACATGAAATAATTAAGGAAATGATTATGATTAAAGTGAGTAAAACTAATGAAATTCAAAGGTGGGAAACTAGGGTGCCAAGGATCCACTTGTAGTAATCAGGAAGCTACCTTGCATTGATTCAAGGACACAACTGGAATCAGAGTCTTATCCTATCTAATTGGTAAGAAGAGATTTGTCAGATCTCTGAACTTCTCATGGATCTAATCATCAATAGATAAAAGTGGTGAAGATTTGGAAGTGATTCTGTCACCTAACCATGCCAAGGAGACTATGGCAAACAATAGCAATTTACCAATCTCACAGCCAATCATAGGAGAATTGTGAAAGTTAGGAAGGATTTTGCTACCCTACCATACCCATGGGACAATGTTGAAAAATAGGTCTTACTAATTTCAAAATCTCAATAATGGAAAGTGCATACTTAAAGTTATCACAAATCCATTATAATTTAAGTCATAACAAACCATTAAAAACTAAAAGTATACCTTCCTAATTAAACTAGAATCCAAAAGAGTTCAACAAACATGAATCAAAACCAAGCAAACATCCCCAATCACGCTACCAGCTTCACCTCTTAGACCTAGTTAAGAGGTTTAGCCTATTATAAATATGCTAAATTCTCAGAAATGGAAAGAAATAAACAAAGAAAGAAAAAGAAAGGAACTTCTGGAAACTGGCTTCCAAATTTGCCTCCACGGCTGCCCTCCACATCTCAGCTCTCCTCTCTCTCTCTCTCTCTTCTTCACGTGTGCAAGATGATCCCATCACTCTCTTTCTCTTCTCCCTTTATAGCAACAAATGATGGCAGTGGGTGGACATCGGTGGTGTAGCTTTACGCACAGTAACGTTGCCTTTACACATCCAGAAAACACAAACCGTAAGAGTGACTTGCATTAGGATACGTCTTTGGGATGCTTAATGCCTCAGCTCGAAAATCAAACTTCATGGGAAGGGTCAAGACCCCCTTCTCCATCATTTAAATGCTCTGGATCATCGATCCGACCTTGTTACAGTCACAAAACGGCCCACGGAGTGCTAAGAAAAATAGGGTACGCTAAGATGCTCGGTGGGCCTCACATTGGTGTTTTTAGAGAAATCCGACCCATTCAATGGATTCCTGGCAAGATTTCACTCAGGAAGGAGTGATTTTTATCAAGTTTTGGTGTGATCCATTGTATAAAATCAATTCGTCGTACATCCTACGTTTTTTGATGATCCACGTGTGTGTTCACTCCCCAAGTGTAGGGTTGTGATGTAGTAATAAACTCAGTGAGACCGAGGTTGAATCCCAAGGGACTGATACCTGTACATAATCTGAAACTAACCAGAACTAGCACTAGACTCAGATGAAATCTAAATCAAATGAAATTTAAGGAATAATGGTGAAATTATTAATCTAAAATTAAAGAATTCAGAAGTAGAAAACTAGGGATTCAGAGGATCCACTTGTAGAGATCAGGAAGATCTTATGCTTGTTTCAAGAACTCAACTGGACTTAGCGTCCCATCTTCATCTAGTTGAAGAGTATAATCATGGAAACCAAACTGAACTTACTTTGATCTAGTTTTCAAGAGATGAAAGATATATGAATTGGAATGGATTCCATCACCAAACCATGCCCAGGAGACAAAGTAAGCAACGGAATTAAACTAATTACTAACTAATCAACAATGCATAAAGGTTAGGAAAGGTACCGTCATCCAACCATGCCTAGGAGATGATGGTGAACAACAGGGCTTCCTGACGTCATAAACATAAAAGGAAAAGAACATGCTCAAAGGTATCGCAGACCCATTGTAATTTTAGTCACAACAGACCATTAAAAACTAAAAACATTCCCTTAATTAAACTAAAATTCACATTAGTTTAGTATAAACAAAAGGCACAAGCACAAAGTTTCCCCATCACGCTACAAGCTTCACCTCTTAGCCCTAGCTAAGACGTTTTAGCCTAACATTGAGAGGCTAGAATCTCTTAAAAACATAAATAATAACAGGGGAAAGAGAAGAAAACTCTGTTAAGAGGCTACCACGTAATCTCTCTCTCCCTGCTCTATGTCCTCGCTTGCTAAATCCCCCCCCCCCACGTTCTCTCTCTCTCTCTCTCCCTTTTATAGACCTCAGGAAGGGCAAGGTCGGTGGAGTGTGTAGCCTTACGCAGCAAGGGGCGGTGATGAAGTTTTTACGCAGTTATGTAGAAAAAAATGCAAACAGTTTCACGTTTGGAGTGGATTTTCGGGGAAGATTCATCTATGTCGTTCATTCAGACACCATGGTTGGGGTCAATGGCCCCTTTATGATACTGTGGACGGTCTGGATCATAGATCTCACACTGATCATGGTCACCAAATAGCCTCGGAATCTCTAAATTTCCCGGACTTGCAGACTGTGCACCGTGAGTTGCTCTGGTGCTTGGTGGGGCCCACTTCATCTTCCTTTCAAAAAATCCACATCGTCCATTAGATGCGTCTTGAAAAACCGTTCAGGAAAGGCTGATTTTTCTTGAGTTTTGGTGCGGTCCACTGATGTTTTTCTTCTGCCATCCATCCTACATTTGAATGGTGATTTGCCTGTATGTACATGTATGGGACCAAAGGGAATGGCGATGGTTGTGGCCGCTCTCCTGAGTGAATGAACGGTTCAGATCTTCTAAAGGGTTGATGTATGGGGCCCACTACGCAAAAACGGACGGACAGCATCCGTTCGTTGTTTTTACGCAAAGAGATGCGGGAGGAGATGGGCGGGGCTCAGTCAAAGAGGTTGACTGATCCCGTGGGTTGCGTGGGTGTGTGTACATGGTGTACACGCACTGTACATGCGAGGTCCTCTGGGATGTATACGTGGAATCCGTTCCGTCCATCTCGTTTCTCAAATTATTTTAACCATTAGGACCAAAACTAAAGCATATTCCGATATCAAGTGAGCCCCAAATCAGGTTTTCAGGGGCTGATCTGTCCGTTGGGCCACTTCCACAGGGATCCAATGGCTTAAATTTGACGTGTGTGGTTAATTTATTGTCCTCAATTCATGTATGAAGTTTCGAGCCGAACGGATGGTGAGAACCTTGTGATCTCGCATTCTGGATGATTTTCGGGTCCGTTTAATGTGAATGGCGTGATTTTCTAGGATCTTTGACATATAAATTCTTCGATCTCAATCCTCTGGGGTCCTTCCTTGCCTTGGTGACTTCAGATCATCAAATCCTTGCTTTTATTACAATTTTTCAGTCCAGGCTCCTGAATTCACCGTGCAGCACAAATATGATTAAAATAGGACGTTAAGAATTATTATGTATGAAAAATTAGGTAATAATTGGGTCTGATATGCAATATTTGACCCTCAACACAACCCCCAACCATCATTTTGCTAGTCCTGAGTAAAGTATGTGAAAAATATATTGAGAACTACAGGGCAATTTTTTATGAAACCGAGTGATATTTTGAAAAACGAATTAGATATGAGAAATCTAAGATTTATGAATGTTGGGAATTATTTTCTCCTGGACTCAAGAACTTAGTATACTTCATAATCAAGTTCAAAGTATTAATCCATCAATTAGAATAATTCTAAACATTAAGTTGCATGGGTGTATAGTGTAATCTCGGCTTATCATCATTAAAAATTCACTTCTCTATTTCAGGATATCATTGGTGATCCAAGGAGTATTCAGGACAACTTAAACCAGAACTTGCCTCACAGATCATTTTTTCATTTTTCCAGTGTTTGCTTTTTCCATTAAAAGTAACACTAAAAAGGGGAATCAAATCCTCACCTATAGGGAGCAAACCTATGGTGAAGACCGTACACCCAACCCTTTTTCACATATCATCCATGGGGAATTAAATCTACACCTAGAGGGAGCAAACCTATGGTGAAGATTATTCGCCAGCTTTTTCCAAAGGTATCTATTTTTTTTCAAGGTATTTTCTTTTTCTTCAATTGATCATGATGGGAAGATTTTTCAGACTGGTTCCTTACATGCTTAGTGATTATCAAATTAACCCTTCAATATCAAACTGAAACCTTAGTGTGAAAATGAGATGTGACATGTGAAATTATGACTCAATCAATGTTTACAACTTCTAATTTTGGGTTAACAATTCAAACTTAACTGTGAAATCTAACAGATACTGAATCCAAGAGTCATAAATTACCAACATCACATATCTTGAAATTCTAAGTCACAGATGGATGTCAAAATCACTTCAAATTCACAAGAAATTCCAGAGAATTTTTAAAATTTTCACAACTTTTACTCAAGACTAAGAAAATACTGATTAGAAAACCTAATCCCCCACCCCCAACCAAAAATCTACATTATCCTCAATATAAAAGATATATAAGCATGCAATACACATAGGATAATGAAAGTAAATGATCAATGATGGGAAGATAGTAGCTAAATAACAAATCAAGAGAGACTTTTCTTTAGAGATCACAGCATGGAAGTAGGTTAGCACAAAAGTGAAGACATGAAAGCAAACTATCTTAAAACAACGCATCAAGCAGACTAACATAATGGTATAAAACCATCTAACCTAGAACAGCATAAAGCAAACTAACCTAGTCCTATGAAAGTAGGAAAAAACTACCCAATCATGCTGCAAGGTTCCTCTTCTGGCCAGTATCTTGATAAGTTTCTCAGTAGGTTTCTCAACAAGATCATCCAAAAATCCTTTTTGCAATAGGCTTGGGCACCCTGGAGCATGACCTTCTAGAGAGAGTTTTGTACCTCATAAGAAATTTTTCATTGAATTGCTTAAGGTATCTAGAGTATATATGATTCACCTGTGACAGAAGAATTTTCAACGTTAGTATCTCATGGTGAATCAGAGACTACAAGTAAATAAAGTTTAGAAAACTTCTTAAAAAATGATGTAGTCATAACACATTCCAAAGTATCAGACTTCAGTTCCAAGGTCAGCTCTTCCTCCTTTAATGGTAGACGTTTAGGATTAGGGGAAGAAGGGGCTTCAGAATAAGGGTTCTCTTGATCACTGATGACTACTAAAATGTTGTCTTGTAAAGCATCCAGTTTATCTCTTGACATGGGATCATTTAAATCTGCAAAGTGTTCCAAGTAATCCCAAGAGTTGTGAAGTTCAGCTGAGTGTGACTTATTTTTCACATTTGAGCTCATAATGATTTGCCCAAGGAATCCATCATCCTTGAAAGTGGATGGATGCATGCTCTCTTGCTCCAGTCCTGCACAGACAGACTAAAAATCAATAGGGGAAGCATCGATGTGATCACTTTGTTCATTGAAACTACTCAATCGAGGTGTTGAATTGTTAAATGTGTACAGCTCAGATGGTAGCCTCAACTGAGTGGTTTCAAATTCCAGGGTCGTAGCGACCAACTCGTCCTTCTCCAGAATCACATCATCACTCGATTCAAAGGAGTGGTCCAAACATGTTTCATAAGAGTTATAAGGGTCGGTTATAAGGGGCTCATCCTCCACCTTTAAATTAAATATGTTAGGTGAGGGGAGTGACTCATTATGACTGACCACTTTGTGTACGTCTTGATCATTGGCCTGGACCAAACTCAAGATTGATTCAAGGGGAATTTGGGTTGTACGTTCATGATCATCATCCCAATACGCATCATCATCTAATTCTGTTCAGTGCACACTTCGGATGGGATCGATTTCCTCACATTCTAATCCCAAATTGGGTTGAGGTTCACATAGACTAACCTGTTCCTTATCATTGAACTCGAGTGTGTCATGTGAGTGAAGTGTGTTATCATCATTGTATTTGAAAGAAATCCATGTCTCTTCACCATTCTTTTAAATAGTCATCGAGATCGACTCATCGGGAAATTGAATCATATGCCCTTTAATGGAATCCAACTCCTCATTCTAAATTCTAAAGTTCTTCAAAAGTGAGTTAGGATCACTTTTATCGCATTGTATATCTGGAATGAATTGTGGCTGGGATAAACTAGCCTTGTTCCTCTCATTGAGGTGTGATTCAATCACTTTTAATGATTTCATCATGTTCGCAACATACTGGTTGAATTGTTCTAGATTAAAACATGAATCATCTTGGATCGTTTCTAATTGGATCTCAAAGGTATAGGAGATCTAAGAGAATAATCACTAGAGTGTATTGCTGGTTTATCATCCCAACATTGATGTTTCCACTGATTATAGTCGTACGGATCATAGGTGGGAGAATCTGATGGTTGATAATACATATTATCACTCATAATATAATCACGCATTGTTTTCTTTTTATCGGATGAGTGATAATAATTCTCACTCCCATAATTATGATAACCCTAACACTCACGTACTGTTTTGTTAATCCGTAGGGTGTAATTATTCTCCCGCATATGATCACGTAAGGACTTCTTAACCGGTGGATCTTATATTCCGATCGGTTCTCTATGATAGTTTTAGAAAAGTTTAGAGACATAGGTTAATTTCTACTATCGTCATCATCCCAATATAGATTATTCTTCTCAGCATACTGATGTTCCCACTCATGCATATACATGATGAGACCCTAACTCTAAATTTAATCCTAAAAAAATAAAAGAAAGGATCTTACAGCAGTATAGAAAGTCAGAGGGGGAGAAGTTAGAAAGAAATTACCAGGTTAGAGATTCCTAAGTTAAAATCCTGCCAAAGAAAACAAATCAAGTTAGTTTCTAAAAGGGGAAAATTTTCTAAAACCGAAAAATAGAAGGTTACTTAAAGGAAGAATCTTAATCTAAAGTGAGAAAATAGAAAATTTCTAAAATATAAAACCCAAATTCTAAAAATAGGAAGAATATAGAATTTAGAAAGGGATTACCAAATTAGACGTTTATGTTAGAATCCTACAAAACAAGAAAACAAGTTAGTTTCTATAAATCAAAGAGAAAAATTCTAACCTACAATTGGAAAAATCCTAATCTTAAATTAATTCTAAAACCAATTAATTTCAGAAAACGCAATCGTCAGGCCTCGGCAGCGGTGTCAAAAACTTGTTCACTCCCCAAGTGTAGGGTTGTGATGTAGTAATAAACTCAGTGAGACCGAGGTCGAATTTCAAGGGACTGATACATGTACATAATCTGAAACTAACCAGAACTAGCACTAAACTAAGATGAAATCTAAATCAAATGAAATTTAAGGAATAATGGTGAAATTATTAATCTAAAATTAAAGAATTCAGAAGTATGAAACTAAGAATTCAGAGGATCCACTAGTAGAGATCAGGGAGATCTTATACTTGTTTTAAAAACTCAACTGGACTTAGCGTCCCATCTTCATCCAGTTGAAGAGTATAATCATGGAAACCAAACTAAACTTACTTTGATTTAGTTTTCAAGAGATGAAATGTATATGGATTAGAATGGATTTCATCACCAAACCATGCCCAGGAGACAAAGTAAACAACAAAATTAAACTAATTATCAACTAATCAACAATACATGAAGGTTAGGAAGGGTACCGTCATCCGACCATGTCCAGGAGACGATGGTGAACAACAGGGCTTCCTGACGTCATAAACATAAAAGGAAAAGAACATGCTCAAAGGTATCGCAGACCCATTGTAATTTTAGTACAGACCATTAAAAATTAAAAAAAATTCCCTTAATTAAACTAAAATCCACATTAGTTTAGTATAAACAAAAGGCACAAGCACAAAGTTTCCCCATCACGCTACAAGCTTCACCTCTTAGCCCTAGCTAAGACATTTTAGCCTAACATGGAGAGGCTAGAATCTCTTAAAAACATAAATAATAACAGGGGAAAGAGAAGAAAACTCTGTTAAGAGGCTACCACGTAATCTCTCTCTCCCTGCTCTATGTCCTCGCTTGCTAAATCCCCCCCCCCCCCAACGTTCTCTCTCTCTCTCTCTCTCTCTCTCTCCCTCTCCCTCTCCCTTTTATAGACCTCAGGAAGGGCAAGGTCGGTGGAGTGTGTAGCCTTACGCAGCAAGGGGCGGTGATGAAGTTTTTACGCAGTTATGCAGCAAAAAACACAAACAGTTTCGCGTTTGGAGTGGATTTTCAGGGAAGATTCATCTATGTCGTTCATTCAGACACCATGGTTGGGGTCAATGGCCCCTTTATGATACTGTGGACAATCTGGATCATAGATCCATCACTGATCATGGTCACTAAACGTCCTCGGAATCTCCATATTTTCAGGACTCATAGACTGTGCACCGGGAGTTGCGCTGGTGCTTGGTGGGGCCCACTTCGTCTTCCATTCGAAAAATCCACACCGTCCATTACATGCGTCTCGAAAAACCATTTAGGAAAGGCTAATTTTTCTCGAGTTTTGGTGCTGTCCACTGATGTTTTTCTTCCACTATCCATCCTGCATTTGAACAATGATCTACCTGTCTGTACATGTATGGGACCAAAGGGAAAGCTTGGCGATGGTTGTGGCCACTCTCCTGAGTGAATAGATGGTTCAGATCTTCCAAAGGGTTGATGTATGGGTCCCACTACGTAAAAATGGACGAACAACATCCGTCCATTATTTTTACATAGAGAGATACAGAAGGAGACGGGCAGGGCTCAGTCAAAGCGGTTGACCGATCCCGTAGGTTGCACGGGTGCATGTACATGGTGTACACGCACTGTACATGCGAGGTCCATTGGGATGTACACTTGGAATCCATTCCGTCCATCTCTTTTCTCAGATTATTTTAACTGTTAGGACCAAAATTGAAGCATATCCCGATATCAGGTGGGCCCCAAATCAGGTTTTCAGGGGCTAATCTGTCCATTGGGCTACTTCCACAAGGATCCAATGGCTTAAATTTGACGTGTGCGGTTACTTTATTGTCCTCATTCTGGACGATTTTCGAGCCCGTTTAATTTGAATGGCGTGATTTTCTAGGATCTCTGGCGTATAAATTCTACGAGCTCAATCATCTGGGGTCTTTCCTTGCCTTGGTGACTTTAGATTGTCAAATCCACGCTTTTAGTATAATTTTTCAGTCCAGGCTCCTGAATTCACCTTGCAGCACAAATATGATTAAAATAGGACGTTAAACATTATTATGTACGCAAAATCAGGTAATAATTGGGGTCTGATATGCAATATTTGACCCTCAATAGTGTGTATGTATGTGTGGGGCTAAAAGGACACCTTGGCGAGGGTCAAGCCCACCCCTTGGTTACATTGGACAGTTCAGATCTTTCATTTGGATGATGGGTGAGCTCTACTACTCAAAAATGAATGGTGTGCCTTAAGACGCGTTTGGGTTTTGAAAGTTTTTTAAAAAGTATTAGTCAGCACACGCTGACCGATTTCTTGAATTTGGTGCTCATCTAATGCATGTGTGTTGTGCACACACAACATGTAAAGTGGTCCCACTTTAATGTATATGAGATATTGACTCCATCCATCCATTTTATTAGCTCATTTAATGAGTTGAAAATAAAATTAAAGCATATCCAGATATCAGGTGGGCCCTAAATCGATAATTCATGGGCTGATCTTACCGTTAGACCACTTCCACAAGGATTCAATGGCTAAAATTCGACATGTACGGTTAATTTATGGTCCACAGGCCAGATATAAAGTTTTTAGCTGAACAGATGGTGAAAACCCTGTGATCTTGCATTCTGGATGACTTTCAGGCCCCTTTGGACCCAACCACTTGATTTTCTCAGATATCTGGTGTGTATATTTTTTTATTTTGGTCCCCTAGGGTCCGTCCCTTGGCTTGGTGATTTTAGAGCATTAAATTCATACTTTTAGTACCCCTTTTTAGTCGAGGCTCCTAAATTCAACTTGTAACACAAATACGATTAAAATAAGCCATTAAACAGTATCATGTTCGTAAATTCAGGTAATAACTGGGGTCTAATATGAAATATTTGACCCTCAGCAATGGTTTACATCCTTCATTTTATTGTTACTGGTGTTCCTTTATGTCTTTCATCTCTAATCTATTATATCATTATTCAGTTTCATCTTCATCCGGGTCACAGTGATATTCCATTTGCCTATCTTATGACTGCTTTAGCCACCCATAGCCTTGTGGCTGTGCCTGTTGGAGAATCTCCCATTAACCATCTTCCCTTCAACAACTTGAACATAAATAAGATGAATCTGAGGTTGGCTTCTAGCCAAGTTGATGTGAATGCTAGAGGAGCCGCTGAAGCAACTGAAGAAGAGGATGCTTTACCTCCTGATGATATTAATATAGATGACTTATTTGATGAGATTGATGAGTCAAACTCTGTGGCTGATCCAGACTTTCATCCTTCTGACTTTGATGAGCATTTGCGATACCTCGAGGAGATGGTAGAGGGCCTGTATGTGTCCCAAGAAAATTAATTTAAATACATGCACTAATATCTTAGGTGCATTAACAAGGGACTACATCAAATAGATCCTTCTATTCTTGCTCCTTCATCTGGATCTAATTGTCTTTTTCTTTTATTCTGGACATGTATTAGTACTTTCTACTCTTGGATTTATGTTGGGATCATATGTTTTGGGATATTTCTTGGACATATTTTTACTTTTTAGTATGTAGACATGATATTGTGCATTAAGTTGATATTTTGCTTATCATGGTGATATTTCCTATCTTATTTCATTTACTTCTCTTATCTTTATATATCTTTCCTTTATTTTATTGTGACAAAAAGGGAGAGAAATTGTAAAGACGTGTGATTGTGGAACTGTAGTATGTATGAATTTTTTTTTATAGGTTGTGCAAATAACCTCTCCTGGATTGAGGGGGAGTAATGGAATGAGGGGGAGATGTGTCTGTTACTCAAATGGTGTTTGATTCTTTATTGTGCATATAACTGATGCATGATTCCTTATTAGTGCATGACTGGTGCATGATTCTTTATTTAATTTTGATTATTTGGTTTTTGTCACAAATTTGAAAAAGGGGGAGATTGTAAATGCTATAGTGTAAATCTAACACCCGTTGTATTGTCAAATTTTGTTGTGTCAAACCATTTAATATTTGTATTATACTTTGAGTTCATGCTTTGAGTTGAAGTAATCAGGTTTGTAAATTTTTAAATTCTCTAGATCTTAATCGAACTTGCCTACATCTTTAAGTTGAAGTGAAGAGTGTTGTTTCAAGATCAAATTCAAGAACTCAAGTTCAAGGTTGAAGTTCAACGATTGTACGCTAAAGAGATCGAACTCAAGCATGACTCAAGCTCAAGTTCAAGAGATCGAACTCAAGCATGACTCAAGCTCAAGTTCAAGAGATCGAACTCAAGCTTCAAGTATCTCAAGTATTCAAGATTTTAAAGCAAATGATCTTTCAATTATTCATACTCACGAATAGGTTTGGATGATCGTAGATTGACCATAGATTGTCTCATATTCATTGCATATTCATTATAGGTCTTTTCATTTTTTCATGGGTCATTTTGTAAACTAGTCTTAGACCTTATTAGACTAGTCCAAGTATTGGCTCGACCAGTCTAAGAGTTTTCTCGACCAGTCCAAGGTTTGTTGCTATTTTTTAGAATTTTCTATTAGGCTCTCGAGCAGTCCTAGAGACTGCTTGACCAGTTGAGTGAACAATGCTCGACCGGTCGTGTAGGCTTAACTTAAAGTCCAGCAAGCTTTTCTAATCCCACTCGACCAGTCGAGCAGGCCACTCGACAAGTTGAGTAATGACCTTATCTTATCGTACTAGAAAATTTAAAATTTTTTTGGTCCTTCAACCAGTCGAGTGAATAGTATTTTCACCTATAAATAGAACACGAATTTCAGAGTTTATTCATTCATTAAAAGTGAAATCAAGACACCACTATGAGAGATAAGTTTGTGAATTTATTAAACTATTTTATGCTCATTTTAAATTCTTTTTAATTAGCTTTTGTAATTTGATTTTGTGATCTTCATTCCAATCTTATATTAAGAAGGGATTTGAGTTTCCCATTTCTTGATATCAAAATCAAATCAAGCTAACCAGGTTGATTTAATTAAAAATCATTTAGAAATAGAACCTATTCATCTGTGAGACTGGACATTAAACATCTTTGTCTACATCGAATCGATTCTACTGGGCTTCTTCAAAGGAGAATTTCTAGATAAGTATCATTTAAGTTTTGTACATATTTTTGGGGTTTTTGAGACTTTTCCAGAAAAATCACTTTTTGGTTTGTATGAGGTAATCCAGGAAATCTCAGAGTGTGGGGTTTTTGAATTGTGTAGGCCCAATCAAAGACACAATTGTGAAGGTTTTAAGGTAAACCTTGGAAAATCTTTTTTCACTGTGAACACTAATATCTTAAGGGAGTGGATATTAGGAGTGGAGTAGTTGTGTGGCTATTTTCTAACAGTTGGTATACACACAAGTGAACCACTATAATTCCTGGAGTTGTAGTAGATGATTGAATGTGCTTATGTGTGTGAATGTTGTAATGTATTTTAAGCATTTGTGGTGAATGGTGTAATTTATTTTATGAACTTGTGGGAATGTTGTAATAACTTAGTTTATTTTATTTGTTATTTTCTTTGCCTCTTTATTAGTTTGAATTTTTGATACTTACAAACATTATAGTAAGGTTGTCCTGTCATAAGCCTTTGGTTTTTTGGTATTAGGTTGTCCTTAGAACTAATTTTATATCAACCTCTCAATACTGCTACATTTAAGGTTGTTATTTACTTGTGCTTCATTATTATTTAATTGTGCTATCTTTCTTTCAATTCTGTATTTATTTTTTAATTTGGCATATAGCTCGACCTTTTTAAAGGATTTGAGAATAGGTTTAGGTTTAGGTTTAGGTTTAGGTTAGGGTTATAGGTTAGGATTATAGGTTTAGGTTTAGGTTTAGGAATTCGGGTTTGGGTTCGGGTTCGGGATCGGGTTTAGGTTTAGGTTTATAAGTTTAGGTTATAGGTTTAGGTTTAGGTGTAGGTTTAGGTTTAGGGATTTGAGAATAGGTTTAGGTTTTGTTTTAGGCTTAGGGTTTAAGGATTCGGATTCGAGTTCAAGTTCGGGATTGGGTTTAGGTTTAGGTTTAAGTTAGGGAGTTGAGATTAGGATTAGATGTCGGTTTACATTTAGTTTAGGGAGTTGAGATTAGGTTAGGTGTAGGTTTAGGTTTAGGGAATTAAGTTTTGGTTTAGGTTTAGGTTAATGAATTCGAGTTCGGGTTCAAGTTTGAATTCAGGATTGGGTTTAGGTTTAGGTTTTTTGAGTTTAGGTTTAGGTTTAGGTTTTTTGAGTTTAGGTTTAGGTTTAGGTTAGGGTTATAGTCTTTAGTTTAGGTGTAGGTTTAGGTTTAAGGATTTGAGATTAGTTTTAGGTTTAGGTTTATGTTTAGGAATTCGGGTTCGGGATCGGGTTTAGATTTAGGTTTAGGTTTAGGTTTAGGTGTAGGTTTAAGTTTAGGCTTAGGGTTTAGGGATTAGGATTTGGGTTCGGGTTTAGGATCAAGTTTAGGTTTAGGTTTTCAAGTTTAGGTTTAGGTATAGGTTAAGGTTATAATTTTAGGATTAGGTGTAGGTTTAGGTTTAGGGATTTTAAATTAGGTTTAAGTTTAAGTTTAAGATTTCAGATTCGGGATCGGGTTTAGGTTTAGCTTTTTGAGTTTAGATTTAGGTTTAGGTTTAGGCGTAGGTTCAGGTTTAGGGATTTGGGAATAGGGTTAGGTTTAAGTTTAGGCTTAGGGTTTAGGGATTTAGATTCAGGTTCAGATTCGGGATTGGGTTTAGGTTCGGATTTAGGTTTAAGTTAGGGAGTTGAGATTAGGATTAGATGTAGATTTATGTTTAGGGATTTGAGTTTCAGTTTGGGTTTAGGTTTAGGAATTTGGGTTCGGGTTTAGGTTTAGGTTTTTGAGTTTAGGTTTAGGTTAGGGATCTGTTTGACCTTATCAGCATGTTTGATGCCAAATAAACATTATAGTGGGCCCGATGAAGTTTTTAACGTTGGGCATTCAATCACCATTATTTTCCTGTGGTGTGATCCACACTTGATCTTTGGATGTGTCTCAATTTGGGACATCCTCTAAAATGAGTTGTTGCAAATGCAGATGGATGACATAGATGTACAACACATAGATCAATTTAGGTCCCACAGTCAAGGCCTAACCCACTAAGCAAGTTACGCCTGAAATTGGATTGCGTCCTAAGTTACTCAATACACTCAATTGGGCCCACTGTAAATATATGTAGTTTATTTACACCATCCATTTGGTTTTTCAAATCATTTAAGGGGTTGAAACTAAAATTGAATCATATCCAAAACTCAGGTGGACCATACTACAAGAAACAGTGGGTATAATGATTTCCATCTTTGAAACCTTTCTAAGGCACGTAATGATGTTTATTTATCATCCAACCTGTTCATACGATCACACAGACATTGATGAAGGGAAAAAATAAATATCAGCGGTTCCAACCTTCCAGGGACACCCGCTCAACATCCGGATAGCTCCAACGCACATCCGGGTCTACTGCATCAATTTTGACCTTATACATAAACATAAACCTATCCAAATGGCCAGGCCATCCATGTTTTTGTTGTAGGGTGTAATTAGGAGCTTGACTAAAAAGGAGTATTAAAAGTATTAATTTAACGCTCCAGAGTCACCAGAGCAAGGGACGAACTGAGGAGAACCAAGATCGAAGAATTTACACACCAAGGACGCGAGGAAATCAAGTTGTTCACATTAAAAAGGCCCGAAAATGGTCTAAAAATGCAAGATCACAAGGTTCTCGCCATCTGATTGACTCAAAACTTCATATATGTTATGGGGGCCATAAATTAACCGTACATATTAAATTTCAGCCATTGAAGATCTCGGGAAGTGGGCCAACGGACAGGTTAGCCCAGTAATCTTCAATTTGGGGCCCACCTAATATCTAGAACTGCCTTAACTTTGGTCTCGATGGTTTAAATAGTATGAGAAAATGGATGGACGGATTGGATTTTACAAATACATCTCAGTGGCTCCCATTTGGGATAGCAGGTACACCATGCACGTGTAAGCTCGACGAGCGCCGAAACCGACCACCTTCCAAATCCAGCCTCCGCCCGTATCCCTTTAAAAAAATGGAGATTTCTGTTTTCATGTCAGCGAACGGATGGCCCTGGTCCATCTTTCAGACGATTATGGGCCCCACACGTGCCCTGTACTTCTGATCCATGCTGTCCATATTGTAGAGGGCCTCGAATACTACAAAACCATGCTAACCTTTCACATCCATGCGTGCACATGTGTGCGGTACAGATATCACAAAAGAACTACCTTGAGACGTTCAAAATTAATTTTATTGTGATTTCTTCTCTGGGCTGCGTCAATGGACGTTCAAAACCACCTATTCTTGAATGAAATTTTATCTTGACTCCAATGGACGGGGTGGATTTCCCTGAAAATACCTCTATGGGGCCCACCGATCACGATGGCAAAGGAGTGTGAAAGGTTACGCACGTCCATGAAAATCAATTTTTTCAGGCGATTGTGACTCACTATCTTTGATCATATGGCAAATCTGAACCGTCCATCATGTAAAGCATCAAAAAACGTCTTAAGAGACAGTGTTTCTTTGAAAATTGAGCGAGAAAAGTAGCGAGTTTTGAAGCTCTGAACTTGACTGCGAAAAATCTTTCGCTATTGCTGCGACATCCCTCCACTACCTCCAGCAACTATAAAAGAAGGTCTTGGACATGGGGAACGATCATCAGAGGCAACCGTGGAGCACAGAGAGAGAGAGAGAGGGAGTGAAGTAGTATTTTGTTTATTTATTTATTTATATTACTCTTTATTTCTTCAAGGATGTTTAGCCTCATCATGTCAGGCTAAACCTCTTAGATAGGGCTAAGAGGTGAAGCTTGTAGTGTGATGGGGGACTCTTTTGCCTGTGCCTTTATTTAACTGAACTAATGTGGATTTTAGTTTATTAACGGAAATGTTTTTAGTTTCTAATGGTCTGTTGTGACTAAAATTTCTATGGGTCTACGATAGCTTTGAGCATGTTTCTTTCCTTTATGTTTATGACGTCAAGAAGCCCTGTTGTTCACCATCGTCTCCTGGGCATGGTCGAATGAAAGTACCCTTCGTAACCTTCATACATGTGATTGGTTAGTAATTAGTTTAATTCTGTTGTTTATTTTGTCTCCTGGGCATGGTTTGGTGATGGAATCCATTCTAATTCATATACTTTTCCTCTCTTGACAACTATATCAATTTAAGTTCAGTTGGATTTTCAGGGTTACACCCTTCAACTGGATGAAGATGGACTCTAAGTCCAGTTGAGTCTTTGATGCAAGCATAAGATCTCCCTGATCTCTACAAGTGGATCCTCGGAATCCCTAGTTTTCTACCTCTGATTTCTCTTAAGTTTTAAATAAATATTTCATCATTATTCCCTTAAATTATACTTGAGTTAGTTACATCTTACTCTAGTTCTAGTTCTATTTAATTTCAAATTACGTACAGGTATCAGTCCCTTGGGATTTGACCTCGATCTTACCGAGTTATTACTACATCACAACCCTTCACTTGGGGAGTGAACAAGTTTTTAGCGCCATTGTCGGGGACTGACGGCTACGTAATTTTTAAAATTAATTAGTTTTGGAATTAGGTTAAGATTAGGATTTTTCTAACTTGTTTCTTATTTTATAGGATTCTGAGATAGGCTTCTAAATAGGTAATTACTTTCTTAATTTCTTCCTTTTTATTTCTAAAGTAGGATTAGTCTTCCTTTTAGTAAGCTTCTAATTCTGACCCCTTTAGAATCTAACTTTCTTTCCTATTTTATTTCTAGAATTTTTTTATTTAAAGACTTTCTGTTTAGAAACTAACTTTCCTGTTTTATAGGCTTTTAAGATAGAAACTTCTAATTCAGTAAGCTCTTTCTAACCTCTACTATTTATTTGTCAGATCTCTTTTATTAAGTTACTTTCTTGTTTAGGACTTTCCTAATTTATTTTAGAAAATTTCTACTTCCTTCTTTTTAGGAATTTCTTCTTTTTTTAGAAACTAACTTGTTTTGTTTTGTTTTGCAGGTTTTTATCTTAGGGACTCCAATTTGGTAACTTCTCTCCAAACCCTCTCTTTCCTTCTAGATTTTTATTTCCTTTCTTAGGATTAGGTTTAGAATTTGATTGAGGGCTGCGAGTGTTTCATGCCCAAGTGGGCTCGTGATAACACTCGACGTCTCTTGACTGAAGGAGGATTGGTTGAGGGGTTGACTGTCTATCGCAAGACTAGACACCACTCGAATTTCTCTAAGTTAATTGAGGTTATGGCACAAATCAACTTCAAGCACTACACCAACCTAGGGTTGAGGAAGTACATGATAAGAATGAGGTACATCAAGCACCCCCGTCTCGTACTTTACGAGATTATTTACAACCGGTGGGGGCGAGCACGCTCTCATGCATGATTTTTCCTGAGAATACAAGACATATAGACATTAAGCCAAGGGTTATCCAACTCCTTCCTAAGTCCCATGTGCTTAAGTCTGAAGAACCGTATCTCCATTTGAAAGAGTTCAATGAGATCATAACCACTTTATACTTTCCTAATGTATCTGAGGATACAATCAGGCTGAAACTCTTTCCATTTTTCTTGAAAGAGAAGGCTAAGACGTGGTTACATTCATTGCGCCCTAAATCCATTGGCACATGGAATGATATGCAGAGGGAATTCATAAAGAAATTTTTCCCACATCATAAAATGATTACCCTCGGAAAAGTAATCATGAACTTTGTCCAAAAGGAAGATGAAACTTTCTTTCAATGTTAGGAAAGGTTCAAGGATTTGATCAGTTCATGCCCACAACACGGCATTGGAACGTGGCGCATTACAAATTTTTTCTATGATGGACCGACATCTTTCATGCGCCAAATGGTCGAGACAATGTATAATGGAGAATTCATTAATAAAAATATTGACGAGGTGTGGGATTACCTTGATAGTCTTGCTGAAAAAATACAATCAAGGGACTATTACCCAAAGTCGAACACCACGTCTAGGCCGACTCAATCTAAGGAGGAATGTAGATTGTATCTCTTGAAAGAAGAGGATGATCTCAAGTATAAAGTGTCTACGCTCATAAGAAAATTTGAGGTCATGGAAGGAAAGAAGGATAAGGTTAATGAAAGTGTTTGTGGCATCTGTGATTGTAATATTCATACAACTAAAAATTGTCCTACAATATTTGCCTTTCGAGAAGTATTGAATGAACAGTCCAATGCCGTAAATAACTATCAAAGACCTTTCAATGGACCAACCTCTAATACGTATAATCTTGGTTGGAAAAATCATCCCAATTTTAGTTGGAGGAATGGATAAATTGCTACCCCTCAAGATTTCTTCAATCAAAATCCAAATCAGGGGAAACCTCAAGAAGAATCGGTTCAAAATTCCATACAAGAGCTGGCTCAGGCAATGCGAGGATTTACAAATTTTATGCAAAAAATGGATTCACGTATGACAGTTATAGAAAAGGGGATGCTTCCTACACAATCACTCCTCAATCCTAAACTACAATACGAGATAAGTGATCTCAGCTCTTCAAATCAAATGGAGCATGCTAAATCTATCACCACTCTTAGGAGTGGGAAGACTATTGATAAAACTCTTCCGGTTAGGCCCGAAAAGCCTTAAGAACCAGAAGAGGACAACAATGATGGATCTAGTGATGCCTCATCAAAATTAGAACCGAAACTTCTAGAAAAGCTAGTTGCTCCATTTTCCCAATAGTTGGTTGCACCAAAACCTCTCTCTAACTCTCAGGATATCCTGAAGGTGTTGAAACAAGTGAAAGTCAATATTCTTCTACTTGATGTCATAAAACAGACACCTTCATATGTCAAATTCCTGAAGGACCTATGCACGACCAAACAACGGTAAAGTGTTCAAAAGAAGATTTTCTTAACTGAGAAAGTGAGTGCGATCCTAAAACAAGATGTGCTGCAAAAATTCAAAGATCCCGGTAGCCCAACCATATCATGTGTAATCGGAAACTATCGAATTGATCATGCACTTCTTGACCCAAGAGCGAGCATCAATCTGATTCCCTACTCGGTATATAAACAGTTAGGTTTAGGTGAATTAAAACCCACCCGGACCACAATACAACTTGCCGATTGCACTATTCGTGTACCAAGAGGGATAATCGAGGATGTGTTGGTCCAGGTCGATAGATTTTACTACCCTGTAGATTTTATCATCCTGGATACCGAACCCATCAATAACATGAGCACTCAGATTCCCATCATTCTTGGTCGCCCATTCCTTGCCACTTCAAATACAATTATCAGAATGGTTTCATGACTATGTCTTTTGAAAATTTGACATTGGAGTCAAACATCTTTTTCAATAACAGCAGCAACTCAGAGGATGATGACAATTTTCAAGACATTAACATGATTGATTCTTTCGTGGAGGATAGAACGCCTCTTACCTTATCCTCTAATCCTCTAGAAACATGCCTGGCCTACTCCCATGATTTTGATGATGACATGATTAGGGAGACATGTTCCATGCTTGATACTGCACTGGTACTTGAAGTTAATTAGTGGAAGCCACAATTTGAAAAATTATCCCAAACTGATGTAGTGCCTCTACCGTCTAACTTCAAGTCGCTGAAGCTTGATCTAAAACCTTTGCCCTCTGATTTGAAATGTCTAATTAGGTCAAGATGAGACATACCCAGTGGTGATCTCTACCCACCTGGAGAAAGAACAGGAGAGTATGTTCATTTCTACACTCATTGAACATAAAGGAGCCCTATGATGGACGATAGTGGACCTCAAGGGAATTGACCCCTCGATTTGTACTCACCGCATATATCTTGACGATAATGCGAAGACTCCTCGACAATCACAACGTAGACTAAATTCAAACATGAAGGAATTGGTTAAGGCCGAGGTTCTTAAACTATTAGACGTGGGTATCATATACCCCATATCCAATAGTCAATGGGTGAGTCCAACTCAGGTGGTTCGTAAGAAGTCCGAGATCACCATCGTAGCCAATGAAAATAATGAACTCGTGCCGACCAGAGTTACTACTGGTTGGATAATATGCATTGACTATAAGAAGCTGAATACCATCACGAGGAAGGACCACTTTCCTTTGCCCTTCATTAATCAAATCTTGGAAAGGCTAGCTGGTCATTCCTATTATTATTTCCTTTACAGGTATTCGGGCTACAATCAGATTGAAATCCCTCCTGAGGACTAGGAAAAGACCACATTTACATGTCCCTATAGTACCTTTGCTTATAGAAGGATGTCATTCGAGTTATGTAATGCCCTTACCACCTTTCAGCGATGTATGATGAGTATTTTTTCTGACATGGTGGGAAAATATCTAGAGGTCTTCATGGACGATTTCTCTATTTTTAATTCATCTTTCAGCGAGTGCTTACAGAGTCTTAAATGTATGCTGAAAAGATGTGAAGACAAAAATTTGGTACTTAATTGGGAGAAGTGTCATTTCATGGTTCAGAGGGGAATTGTCCTTGGGCATATCATCTCGTCCAAGGGAATCGAGGTAGATAAGGAAAAAATTGATCTTATCTCTAACCTACCTCCACCCAAGAACATCAGAGACGTGCGATCCTTCTTAGGACATGCAGGATTTTACAGGCGATTCATAAAAGACTTTAGTCTCATCTCTCATCCTTTATGTAATCTTCCGCAAAAGGATGCACCATTTGAGGGGACTGAGCAATCTCAGGAAGCTTTCACCAAGCTTAAGGGCATGTTAACCACTGCACCTATCATGCAGCCACCCGATTGGAGCCTGCCTTTTGAGCTTATGTGCGACGCTTCTGATTATGCTCTTGGATAGGTTCTAGGCTAAAGAAGATAAGAGGCCTTACGTCATTCATTACGCAAGTAGGACTTTAAATCCTTCCTAAGTGAACTACTCGACTATGAAAAAGGAACTCTTAGTCGTAGTGTTCCCCTTGGACAAATTTAGGTCCTACCTGATCGAATCCAAGATCATTATCTACACAGATCATGCGGTACTTAAGTATCTTCTTTCTAAGAATGATTTGATACGATGGATCCTTCTACTCCAAGAATTTGATTTGAAAATTAAAGATAAAAAGGGAGTAGAAAATGTAGTGGCCGATCACCTCTCTCACCTTAATACCTCTGATTCCCTTGAGACAACTTATATCAATGACATGTTTCCTGATGAACAACTATTCAGAGTCTCTCATTCACCTTAGTTCGCTGATATTGCTAATTATCTTGCTATAGGTTCCTTACCAACACAATGGACGACACAAGATAAGAAGAAATTCTTTACCAAGGTGCACAACTTTTTCTGAGACGATCCATATTTATTTAAATATTACCCAGACCAAATCCTAAAGAGATGTATGCCAGACAATGAGCATCAGAGTGTCATCTCCTTCTATCACTCACAGGCCTGTAGTGGTCACTTTTTTGTTAAAAAGACCATGGCCAAGATTTTCCAGTGTGGCTTTTATTGGCCCACTATGTTCAAGGACACACATGAGTTTTGCAAGGTCTATGAGAGTTTTCAAAAATTGGGAGCATTGTCCCATCGAAATATGATGTCTTTGAATCCCATCCTTATCATTAAAGCATTTGATTGCTGGGGCATCGATTTGATGGGACCATTCCCCGAATCCTTTGAAAATTTGTATATTTTGCTCACCGTAGATTATGTCACTAAATGGGTTGAAGTAATTCCATGCCGAAATAATGATCATTGTACGGTCATTAAATTCTTAAAAGAGAACATCTTTTCTCAGTTCAAAATGCCTTGGGACATTATTAGTGATGGGGGCTCACACTTTTATAATAGACCATTCGTGAGCTTAATAAAAAATACGGTATCTCTCATAAGGTGAGCACCCCATATCATCCACAGACAAGTGGACAAGCTGAGATTTCTAATAGGGAGATCAAACATATCATAGAAAAAATGGTTAACCTTGATCGTAAGGATTGGTCGACCCGATTGACCGATGCCTTATGAGCATACCGTACTACTTTTAAACCCCTATTGGAACATCTCCCTTTAGACTTGTCTATGGGAAGACTTGTCACTTGCCTGTGGAGTTGGAACATAAAGCGTACTGGATGATCAAAAATCTGAATTTTAATTTGGACAACGCTGGCTCGCTACGCAAACTTCAGTTAAATGAACTTGAAGAAATTCAGAAAAATGCATACGAGAACTCGAGAATTTACAAGGACAGGATGAAGGCGTTTCATGATCAACATATTCTACAGAAATCATTTATGCCAGGTTAGAAAGTCCTTTTGTACGACTCTCGACTACATCTCTTTCCGAGTAATCTTCAACCTCATTGCACCGGCCCTTGCATTGTTGTTACTGCTTATTCTCATGGGGCCGTTGGGATAAGAGATTCCGACAATGGAAAGGATTTTAAATTAAATAGACATCAATTAAAACTATTTGTTGAGAAATTTGATTCAGAGGATGTGTCCATGCCTCTGACTACTCCTTTTTACCAGAATTGATCTCATAGTCTGACGAAGGTATAGGTAGGTTTATCGCTTTCTTAGGACTAGGGTAGTTTACTTTATTTATTTAGCTGAAGACGGTAAACTTAACGCTCCTGGGAGGCAACCCAGCTTTTCATTCCATTTTATCTTCCTAGTTCAATGTTTGTGGGTAACATTGCTGCAAACCCTCATGAAACTACAACTCGTCCACTAGGGGCAACATAGGGGTTTAAAGGCTTGTTGCATATGCTAAATGCAATCGAGAGCACCTGTGAAAGTGGTATAAGTAGGATTTTATTTTTATTTTTCTTTCTCTCTTGTGATGACCAGCTTTCATGCCGCGATCTCTTGAAAAGTCTCTCTCTCGATTTGTTACCCAGGTACTATCTTTCCATCACTTTACTTTCATTATCCCATGTGCATTGCATGCTCATATCTTTTACATTGAGGATAATTTAGATTTTAAGTTGGGGGTGAGAGATTAGGTTTCTTAATCAGTATTTTTCTGGTCTTGAGCAAAAATTGGAAAAAAATTTAATTTTTCTTGGAATTCTTATGAATGCGAAGTGATTTTGACGGCCATCTAGAACACTTAAAATTTCAAGATACGTGATGTTAGTAATTTATAACTCTTAGATTCAGTATTTGTTAAATTTCACAGTTAAGTTTAAATTATTAATCCATGATTAGAAGTTCAAACATTGATTGAACCATGATTTCACCCATCACATCTCGCTTCACTTACACATTAAGGTTCAGTTTGATATTGAAGGATTAACTTGGTAATCACTAAGCATGTAAAGAACCATCTTGAAAATTTTCCCATCATGATCAATTGAAATATATATATATATACCTTTGTAAAGGGTTGGGTAAATAATCTTCACCATAGGTTTGCTCTCTATAGTTGAGGATTTAATTCCCCATGGATGATATGTGAAAAAGGTTCAGGTGTATGGTATTCACCATAGGTTTGCTCCCTGGAGGTGAGGATTTGATTCCCCTTCTTGGCATTACTTTTAATGGAAAAACCAAAAGCTGAAAAAATGAAAAGATGATCTATGAGACAAGTTTTGATTTAAGTCTTGGTTATCATGAATTATCTTGTTGGTTACCATTGATATCTTAAAATAGAAAAGTAAATTTTAATGATGCTAAGTCAAGATTACACTATACACCCATGGAACTCAATGTTTAGAATTGTTATAATCGATGGATTAATACTTTGAACTTGATTATGAAGTTTACCTTGCGCCTGAGTCCAGGAGAAAGTAATACCCAACATTCATGAATCTTAAAATACTTATATCTGGATTATTTTGTAAAATTCACTCGAGTACATAGAAATTATCATGTAGTTCTAAACTTATTTTTCGCATACTTTTCTCGAGACTAGCAAGATGCTGGTTGGGTTTTGTGTTGAGGGTCAAATATTACATATTAGACCAAGTTATTGCCTGAATTTATGAACATGATACTGTTTAAGGCCCTATTTTAATCGTGTTTTTGTTGCAGGGTGTAATTAGGAGCGTTGACTGAAAAAGAGTATTAAAACTATTTATTTAACACTCCAGAGTCACCAGAGCAAGAGACGGACTCAGGAGAACCAAGATCGAAGAACTTACACGCCATGGACTCGAGGAAATTAAGTTGTTCACATTAAAAAGGCCCGGAAATGGTCTAAAAATGCAAGATCACAGGGTTCTCACTATCTGATTGACTCGAAACCTCATATATATGATGGGGGCCATAAATTAACTGTACATATTAAATTTTGACCATTGAAGATCTCGGGCAATGGGCCAACGAACAGATCAGCCCAGTAATCTTCAATTTGGGGCCCACCTGATATCTGGAACTGCCTTAACTTTGGTCTTGATGGTTTAAATAGTATGAGAAAATAGATGGATGGATCGGATTTTACAGATACATCTCAGTGGGTCCCATTTGAGATAGCAGGTACACCATACACGTGTAAGCTCGACGAGCGCCGAAACTGACTGCCTTCCAAATCCAGCCTCCGCCCGTATCCCTTTAAAAAATGGAGATTTTCGTTTTCACGTCAGCGAACGGACGGCCCTGGTCCGTCTTTCAGACGATTGTGGACCCCTCATGTGCCTTGTACATCTAATCCATGCCGTCCATATTGTAAAGGGCATCGAATACTACAAAACCATGCTGACCTTTCACATCCTTGCGTGCACACGTGTGCGGTATAGAGATCACAGAAGAACTGCTCTGAGACGTTCAAAATTGATTTTATTGTGATTTCTTCTCCAAACTACGTCAATGGACATTCAAAACCACCAATTCTTGACTGAAATTTTATCCTGAATCCAATGGATGGGGTAGATTTCCCTGAAAATACCTCTATGGGTCCCACCGATCACGGCAACGAAGGAGTACGAAAGGTTACACACGTCCACAAAAATTGACTTTTCCAGGCGATTATGACTCATCATTTTTGATCATATGGAAAATCTGAACCATCCATCATGTAGAGCATCAAAAAAAATCCTAAGAGACGGTGTTTCTTTGGAAATTGAGTGAGAAAAGTAGTGATTTTTGAAGCTCTTAACTTGACTGTGAAAAAGCTTTCGCTATTGCTGCGATAGCCCTCCACTGCCTCCAGCAGCTATAAAAGGTCTTGGACTTGGGGATCGATCATCAGAGGCAGCCGTGGAGCACAGAGAGAGAGAGAGAGAGAGAGAGAGAGAGAGAGAGAGAGAGAGAAAGAGAGAGAGAGAGAGAGAGAGAGAGAGGAGTAGTATTTTGTTTATTTATTTATTTATTTACTCTTTATTTCTTCAAGGATGTTTAGCCTCATCATGTCAGGCTAAACCTCTTAGCTAGGGCTAAGAGGTGAAGCTTGTAGTGTGATAGGGGACTCTTTTTCCTGTGCCTTTATTTAACTGAACTGATGTGAATTTTAGTTTATTAATGGGAATGTTTTTAGTTTTTAATGGTCTGTTGTGAATAAAATTACAATGGGTCTGTGATAGCTTTGAGCATGTTCCTTTCCTTAATGTTTATGAAGTCAGGAAGCCCTGTTGTTCACCATCGTCTCCTGGGCATAGTTGGATGATGGTACCCTTCCTAACCTTCATACATGTGATTGGTTGGTAATTAGTTTAATTCTGTGGTTTACTTTGTCTCCTGGGCAAGGTTTGGTGATGGAATCCATTCTAATTCATATACCTTTCCTCTCTTGACAACTATATCAACTTAAGTTCAATTGGATTTTCAGGGTTACACTCTTCAACTGGATGAAGATGGACTCTAAGAGCAGTTGAGTCTTTGATGCAGGCATAAGATCTCCCTGATCTCTACAAGTGGATCCTCAGAATCCCTTGTTTCCTACCTCTAATTTCTCTTAAGTTTTAAATAAATATTCCATCATTATTCCCTTAAATTACACTTGAGTTAGTTACATCTTAGTCTAGTTCTAGTTCTATTTAATTTCATATTACGTACAGGTATCAGTCCCTTAGGATTCGACCTCGGTCTTACCAAGTTATTACTACATCACAACCCTGCACTTAGGGAGTGAACAAGACGATTCGAGAGGGTTAGTCATTGTATCAACTAGCTAGGGCGAAGTGGAACAGGCTGCCTCGTGGTTGAGGGTCGAGAGAATGAGAGACATCGAGAGAGAAGATGCGTGGGCTCTTAGAGAGAGAGAGAGAGAGAGAGAGAAAGAGAGAGAGAGAGAGAGAGAGAGAGAGAGAGAGAGAGAGAGAGAGAGAAAAAATGATAGAGGGTCGAGAGATTGAGAGACAGAGAGAGGTAATAGAAGCGTCGAGAGATTGAGAGAAAGGGAGAGAATTAGGTGAAATATTTTTACTTAAAATATATCATTATTACCGACGAAACTTTCCGTCGATAATACTTTTCACAATTCGTCGGCAAAAGGCTTCAAAAATATTTAGGTCCACTCGTGCTCTATCAGCCCCATCCACTCCGTATATATGTTTTTAAATATACTTATTAGCTACACCAAAAAAAAAAAAAAAATTACTACTCAGCATCCATGATCAACCATACAAAATGAAATAATATGTCCACCGTTCATTTTGTCCAACAAAATATTATTTTGCCAGTAAAAAGCTCCTTTACCAATGATTTTTTTGTCAGTAAAAATTCTTTTACCAAAAATATTGTATAACGTTGGAAAAAATAGCCTCTCCGTCATCAGAGAGGACACCACGGGATCTTTTCCGGACGAACTATTTGGTTCATTAGGAAAATTACATTTATCGATAAAATAATCGTCAAGATAATATTTGGTCGTGGTGGGAACATATTTGGTCATGGCAAGAATCTTTTGCCGACGAAATATGATTTTGTCGGGGAAAGTCATGTCTACCAATGATTTTTTTTCGTCAGTAAAATGTTCCTTTACCGATGATATTGTGTAACATCGGTAAAAATAGCCTCTCCGTCATTGGAAAGGACACCAAGGGATCTTTTGCTGATGAACCAAATAGTTCATTGGGTAAAAATACATTTACCAACAAAATAATCGTCAAGAAAATAGTTTTCACTGACGATACATAATGTCGTCAGGAAAAGTTTCCAGGACATCGCTGTAAATGGTGGCGGGAAGATATTTGGTCATGGCGAGAATCTTTTACCGATAAAATATAATTTCATCAAGGATATTCATATTTACCGATGAAATAAATTTCATCGGTAAAAGGCCAATTTCTTATAGTGTCATGCCAATGGCTTAGGTCGATTCTGCAAATATTGCAGTGGCCTAGGTGGAAGAGATCATGATGCTTACGGATATGTAATAAATGGTCTAGATGCCTAGGAAGAATGACCAAACTACTAAGAAGGGGTAGGAAGTTGCATCTTATGAGAATTCTATTGTAGCACCGAAATCTGGCCAATATCTCTAAGTCTGGTTCTATAATTTTATGCATTGTGTCCATACTTCCTACAATAAGTGCAGTTCCTGGTAAACAGCTGGTCCTGATTTCTAGGGATTAAAACCTATACATTAGTTTGTTGCCTCTTCTCTAATAGCCGTTGTTGATTTCGAGCAGCCCTAATATGACTTCCTGTCTCTTTTATCTGTGCTCGAAACTTTAAGAATTGTTCATTATCTCTTAGCCCAAAGATCTTTGTTAATAATATCATAATACTTTTTAATGTCATCGTAATAGAACTTGGTTCTAGCATTTCAATGAAGACCTTCATTAAATCCTAAAATTTTATATTCCTCATCATCCATTATGTTTGATACGTATCTTGATAGCTCAATGAATTTTACCTTGTATTGGGCTACTGTCATCATACCATATTCCAACCTTGAAAATTTGGCCATATTTTGATTATGATAGGCCCTAGAAATATATTTTTCATTAAATATGTCATGAAATTCCTTCCAAGTCCATACATGACCCATCATAACAATTCATTTCACCAAGACCCACTAAACATTTGCTTTACCTTGCATAACAAATAATGTTAACCGAATTTCTCGTTCTCAGGATAATTCATAGCTTCTAATATTTTCTCGACATGCTTCATCCTATCTTCTACTACTGTAGGATCTGTGGCACCGTTATATACTGGAAGATGAAGTTTTATGAACTTTTCAAGCAAGTTTACTTTATACATCTTCCTGCCCCAACTAGTGATATCTGTAGATAACCTTAGGGTGCTTGTTTTCAATTTACCAACAAGTTCTATTGGATAATGAATTGATCTTATTGTTATTTCATCATAGTTATCATTTCATTTACCAATACAAAAGTGGCATCCCAAGGATGCAAAGTACATCTAGTGAAATTGGCACACAGTATTTAGGGACAAAGGCAATTGAGTACTTCGCCCAACCCCACCTTGTTTTATTATAGGAGGGGGTGGTATAGAAAACTATGGTACCTCTTCACCCTCATCTCCATCCATCATATTTTCATCTTTCTTCCTTTCTGTCAACTCTTCTTTAGCCAAAATAGTGGTGTCGACTACCGGGTCATGAGGAATAGTGGTGGTAATAGATGGGATTATATCGTGAAGGTTACACATCTTCTTAATGACCATAATTTCATATAAGATGGTTTAATTAATACTTAGTAAACTTATAAAATATAATTTGAATATTAATTGTGATTCAAAAGAAATTCAAGTAAAAGAATCCAATTTAATCAATTTGCCAAGATTCATACAGAGCAAACAAGATCATTATCGCTAGTTACTGCTTTGATTAGCATATTCCCTATGTAGAAATTTTGGTTCTCATCTAAAAATTTTCTAGGTACCTCTGCCAAGTGTAAAATGTTTCTATAAAATTTAACCTAGATCCACCAACTATGGAAATTTCAAAATTTTCTATAGTCAGGTCTGCTTAGAAATTGTCAATTTCTAAATAGCCGAAACTAAATATGAGAATCAGTATAATATGTACTTAAACCAAGTATTCATATTATTCTCCCATAAGCTCATAATTAGTGTATGCTAAGTCCACATGATCATTCATGTTGCACAACACACCAACAACGCAAGTGAACCGAGATCTAATCTCCGATCTCACCCACAAACGATAAACAGGAAGAAATATATTCTACAAGTAAAATTCAAACATACCAACAAACTATGAGACAAAATATACATGGAAAAACCCCAATAACGGTAAAAAACCACAGGTGCAAACTTCCACTATGAAGAAAAATGAGATTACAAGCAATATACTCACCTTGGACATATAGAAAACCTTTAGCCTTACTTTAAAAAATCTTTTTTCATACCCTAGAATAACCCTAGAACCCCTATTTATGGTTTAGGAAACTTTCATTCCGCACCTCTGCAAAACCACCTCAAAATTACGCAAGCTGTTCAAATCCGTGCACAATCTGTTAACCCTCGACTAGTCTAGCAAGGGCCTCGACTGGTTAAGGCAAAAAAACATGACTCCATAGACTTTGAGTCGAGCGCCACTCGATTGGTCAAATGGCTCACTCAATTAGTCAAGAAGTCCCCTTGACTGGTCAATCAGCGCAGTGAAAGACCTCTGTTTTACAACAGGCGCATTGGTGTGTTGGCTCCACACCTCAACAATCTCCCACTTAAAGACACATCACCATAATACTTTATTTTCTACATCTGAAGTTCACCACCTCCTCGTCTTTAAGCCTGAAGAGTAATCTAAACTGAACAGAGCTTCAGCTTCTCCAGTGTGACCACCTTGGTCAGCATATCCGTGGGGTTCTTACTTGTATAGATCTTCTCCAAAGCAATCGATCCATCTTCCAGTAACGAACGTATGAAGTGATATCTGATGTCAATATGCTTGGTCCTTGAATGAAAGGTTGAATTCTTAGCCAATTGTATTGCACTTTGATTGTCACTGTACAGCTTGTAATCAGCTTGCTTCTTTCCCAACTCTTCCATGAAACCTTGCATCCACACCATCTCCTTACACGCTTCTTTAGCTGCAACATATTCTTCTTCCGTTGTACTGATGGATACTATCTTCTGTAACTGAGAGACCCAACTGACTGCAGCACTACCCAAAGTAAAGACATACCCTGTAGTGCTTCTTCTGCTATTGATATCTCCTGCCAAATCTGAATTTATGTAACTTCGTAGCTTGATTTCTAATCCTCCATAACACAGCCCTACATCCACAATACCTATCAGGTATCTAAGGGTCCACTTCACTGCTTCCCAATGTTCCTTACCGGGGTTGTTCATAAACCTGCTAACAACTCCCACTACTTGAGCAACATGCCCACCATAGCATACATGAGGATCCCAATAGCTGACGCATATGGGACTTTAGTCATGTAGTCTCGTTTCTCCTGTGTCTTCACACCTTGCTCCTTAGAAAGCTTGAAGTATTTGACTAGTGGAGTGTTAACTGGTTTAGCACCTCCCATACTGAATCGATCAAGTATCTTGGTTATGTACTCTGCCTGTAACAAAACTAGTTTCTTATTTTCTCTGTCAAGCTTTATCCTCATGCCTAGGATTTGTTTTATAGCTCCTAAATCTTTCGTGAAAAATTCTCTAGACAGTTGTCTTTTGAGATCTGAGTGTCCTTCATACTTCATCCAGCCACAAGCATATCATCAACGTACAGAAGAAAGATGAGGTACGATGTATCAAAGTTCTTCAAATAACAACAGTGACCTGTAAGACATCTCCTAAAATCGTTTCCTGACATAAAACTGTCAAACTTCTTGTACCACTGCCTCGGGACCTTCTTCAGGCCATATAGACTCTTCTTCAGTCTACACACTTTGGTTCTCCTTTCCTAGTACCACGTATCCTGTCGGCTGATGCATATATATCTCTTCTTTAAGGTCCCCATGAAGAAAGGTTGTCTTAACATCTATCTGCTCTAGATGTAAGTCCTTTGTAGCTACTATATTCAAGATCATGTGAATCGTAGACTTTTTTACCACTTGTGAAAATATTTCAGTGAAGTCAAAACCTGCCTTTTGTAGGAACCCTTTCACAACTAATCTAGTCTTGTACCATTTCGAATTATCATGCTCTTCCTTCAGTCTGTAACCCCACTTATTATGAAGAGATTTCTTACCCTTAGGTAGAATGATTAGTTCCCACGTGCGATTGAAGTCATGAGAGTCCATCTCATCATCCATGGCCGGCTCCCACTTAACACGTGTATCTAAATGTAATACTTATTCAAAACACTCTGGTTCATCATTATCTATCAGCAGTAGAGAATGTAAGGAGAGTGAGTATCAAACCTTTGGTCACCTCTCCCAAGTAGACCACCTCACAACTGATATCTTCGGCTCTACCTCTTTATGATCCTATGTATGCTTATCTTGTGGCACTGTAACACTCATGTCTGGTAACTCTTCAACTTTACGAATTCATTCCCATCGGCCTTATTTTTCTACACACTGTCCTTATGCATCACTTTTTTATTGAAGACTATGTCTTTTCTTCTGATGAATTTCTGGTTCTCTGAATCCCAAAACCTGTAGCCCAAATCATGCTGCCCGTAGCCTATAAACATGCACTTCTTAAACTTTACATCAAATTTGTTTTCGTGCTCTACATCAATGTGAACATATGAAGTGCAACTAAATAGTTTAAGATGTGCAAGGTTCACTACTTACCTAATCCATGTTTCTTCTGGTATCCCACCATCTAATGATGATGAGAGACTTCTATTAATGAGATATGCGACAGTATTCACAGCATCTACTCAAAATATCTGGGGCAACCCTTCATGTAACCTCATGCTCATGGCGCACTTAAGTATAGTCCTGTTAATGCGCCCAACCACACCGTTCTGTTGTGGTGTCCCTATAATCATTTTTTAATGTTTGATTCCATTTGCTGCACAATACTTTTCAAACCTCTTATCATAATACTCTCTCTCATTATCTGATCTGAGACATTTTACTAATTTACTTGTCTCGTTTTCTACCATTACTTTTTACTTCTAAAATACATTGAATACATCAAATTTGTGCTTTAAGAAATAGACCCAAAGTTTTCGAGTAGCATCATCAATAAAAGAAATAAAATAATATGAGCCACCAAGAGATGATACCTGTGTCGGTCCCCACACATCAGTGTGCACAAGCTCCAACAGATACGTCTTTGGAGCGCATCCTGTTTTCTTAAAGCTTACCCTCTTCTGCTTGTTATACACGCAGTTCTCGTAAAATTCTAAGTCAACAAACTTTAGTCCTTCTAGTTTCCCTTTTAACAATAGCACTTTCATCCATTTGTCACTCATATGTCCCAACCTTTGATGTCGTAACTGCTCATTCACTCTAGTTGATGCGATTGCAAGTGAACTATACGATTTGAAAGTCGTGTAAAAAGTACCTTCCTTCTTACCTCGAGATATCACTAAGGCACCTTTTGTGATCTTCCATGAATCATTAGTAAATGTCATCACATATCCAGTATCGGCTAACTTCCCCACTAAAATTAAATTCCATCTCATACTCGGTACATGTCTGACATCCATCAATTTTAAAGTTGTTCCGTCTTTCTAATTTATATGAACTTCTCCCATTCCAACAATACTGCACAGCTCATTATCACCCAGGTAGACTCTCTCGAAGTCACCTGACACATAATTACGTAAAACTTCCTTACATAAAGTGGCATGAAACGAAGCACCAAGAGATAAGATCAACACCTCTGTGTCACTCTCCTCAGATAAATTCACTGAATCCTTCCCACCCTGAGAGCTTCCTTCTTATTTCTTAAGGGCCCTAAAATCACGTTCCATGTGCCCCTTCTTCCCGTAATGCCAACACTCGTCATTGTCTTTCGATCCCTTGGACTTCTTCCTTGACTTAGAACATCCATTTTTATTACATCCTTTGTTCAGTGTAACGCCCGTGAAAAATCCGTACTTGGGCTCAAGTACCAACTCGACCCGAGATTGTGTAAAATTCATTCCTTTAGAAAATATGACTAGGTTAGCTAGTGCAACGTTAGAATAGCTGGAAAATGGTCCCTGATCACTTTAAATACGTTCTACAAGGCCCAAAGCGAGTGGAACCAATGGTGCTATAATGCTCTAAAACCTCGGACCAAACTCTAAGCAGGTTTGTTCTCTGGACCACTTTGAATCTTTGTATTGGATCTAGACCGCACGTCGACAGTCTTATACCTCCTATCTTAGACCGATAGAACCGCCTAGCTGGACTTGACACTCATTCCGAAAATCAAGTCAAACCGATAATCACAGGCTATTTCATTGAGCCCGGACCGAAGAGAGTGAGAATGGGGTTAGAATTGGAATTTGAAATTCAAATCTGGCACACGATTTGACGCATCAGTATTAAGCGTTCTGACCGTCAGAATACAGCCAAATTACACCCTTGGATCAGGAAAAATATCTATTACATATCACGAGACTTAAAGGCCTGATCTTGGTGCGATGACCGTTAAACTGAAACTGGTCCGCCACGTGCGATCTGCGAACCGTACCGGTCTGAAAACTGGATGTGTGCTAGATCCAGTACGCATGAGCTTAAGTCCGACCGCATTTGGCCTGGGGACCTTCAGAAATGCTCATTTGGACCGAAACGGCCCCGATTTGGTTAGGCACCAAGTAAACATTGTTCCCAAGCCTATTTTGGGCATGTTTTAGGCTATAAAAGGGGTTGAAACCCTCACTCCTCTCTCCCATCCGAATTTGAGAGAAATTCTAACTTGGGAGAGAGAAAAAGGTGAGAGATTGTGAGAGAGTGGGAGAGTTCTTCCTGCCACTTGTGCTACGTGTTGCACGTGCTTAAGCAACGCACCTCTATCGCTTTCCCGGTGATTACACCACGATTCTAGGTAAGCAAATACCCTACATGGTTGCTGATTTGAGTCTCTTTTGTTTCCATAGCGATGTAGCTTATGGATCTCGTGTATTAGGTTCCCTATTCGCCGTAGACGAAGCGTATACGCTCCGTTTCAATTCACGAGTCTACAAGACATAAGGTGCGTATTTTAGACGCTTTGATTGACGGTTTCCAATGCTTTCAATGTCGTTTAATAGTAGATTATTGACGGCATCGCCGTTTGACATGTACAACATGCTCTCCGTTTCCCGTTTCGTAAACTAACGAAGAATATGAGATTTAGGGAATTTTAGTCATTTGTAGGAAGTACTGTTTACATTCATATTTTTCTGATGTAATTGACATGGTTTGTTGTCGCATTAGGAAGTTAGGAATACGTGCATAATTAGTTTGGCGAAGAGATTCGCCTAATTGCGCACTTCGAGTCGACATACTATATGTAGACTTAAGTGTGTAGTGTATGTGTTTGTATAAATGCTTGTATTAGTATGTATTGAATTAAATGATGTTATGAGATGGTTTGAGATTGATTTTTCAATTAATATGCTGACCTAAATGATTTCCTACATGTTGATTATATGCATGATTTCATTACATGCATGAAATATATGTGCTTGAAGATTTACTTAAGCAGAATGTTATAACATGTGTTAACATGCTCACATGACTGTATTTCAATTCCAATACTCGTACATAATTTGTTGATGTGATTCCATAAGTGTTTGGGACTAGACTTAGTCCAGGCAGTCGATAACCGAACGAATTCGTGGCTGACTGGTCTTAGCCACGAGCGACGCGTCGATGAACGCGAGTCGTGTTTGAAGTTGGCGGCAGTGGCTAGGCCACGCGAAGTGTTTTACGCACTTCATGTCGTTCGACTTGAGATGCGATCGCGCTAGTCGAGCCCGTCAAGTAACCCAACTGGCCGATGTATGTTCACCTTGTATGAGTCATAACTGCTTGAACCTAGGGTACTAAACTTACCATTGTAAACCCTGTTAACCATGGTACCTTGATCCACGAAGACTCATGAGCCGAGCATGGTGGTATGGGACACCGCGGTTGAGCTGTGGGCCTACGCTGGGGCCACAAACCTCCCCGTAGTGACCAGTGAGCACCTAGACTCGTGAGAAGATTATGGTGGTATGGGACACTATATTCTAGCTGTCGGCCTACACTGATCAGGCGACGAGTCCTTTGTAGTGACCACGAGCGTATTCTGAGTCCACGGGAGGCGACGACCCTTCCGTTGCAGTAGAGTACAGTAGGCCTGTATTGATAAGGTGATGGGGGAGCAGTGCAACGAGTGCGAGCAACAGCCCTGGCAGCCCTTGCAGTGACCTACGAAATATACATCGTATGAGATTACTAGGAGTGACGACCCTAGACAGGATCTGTGTTGGGATTGATACAAGGGAAGTACCTTAGTTTCCCAATCCTGCTGTTTGAATGGACTAATAACAACTTAGAAATCATATCACCATAGCATTGCATGTGCCTGGAAGATGTGGAGCACTATAGGGAGTGTGGCATGCCGCGGTCGTAAGATGTTGCTGTATGAGGGAGATCGTCGGTGAGGGCATACATCACATCATGTCATCTTGCATTAACAACAGTATTAGGATTGTCTGATTTACTGCTTTACTATTATCGCATGATTGAATTGTGACCATGCTAATCTTCGCTCTATGATTCCACTGAGTTGATCACTCACTCCCACGTTACAGGATGGTGTTTGCAACACCCACCAGACCCTGTTGTAGATGCAGGTGAGGCTGAGATCCAGGAGGTGGAGCCAGACTTTGACGAGGACCAGGACGAGTTCTCGTACATGCAGTATCACGATGGCTTCGCGTAGGCGACCTGGATCGATGGGACTTAAGTGGGACTGTTTTGGACATTTAATTTTGTTCATGTATATGTATATGAGACTCAGTGATGTATTCATACTTAGAGACAGATGAGATTTACTTTGTTTTCCATACAGTGATATATATATTGTTCAGTCTTCCGCTTGCTTTTATCACTGGATCTGAGGTATGAATTACAGTTTTGGTATACTTTTACTCATGCGAATGCTTTAAATCAGACAACATTGAATCATAATCATTTTTGTTGCATAAGTGACGGTCTGGAACTCGGGAGTTGAGTTTATACACGACCCCCGATTTTCAGGGTGTTACATTCAGTGTTCCACCTCTTCCTTCAATGTTTAGAGCATTCTTCGAATCCCCTGAAACTTTCGATGTCTTTCTTCTAGATTCTTCATTGAGAATAAGACCGGCTACATCATCAAATTTCAGCTTTGTCGACCTTTAAGAATTGCTCACGCCAATCACCAAACCATCCCAACTATGTGGAAAACTAGACAGGATTAATAACACCCTGACCTCGTCATCAAAAGTGATGCTAACGGATTTCAATTGGCTCGTGACTTTATTGAACTTGTTTAAATGTTCTGCCATGCTCCCACTATCTGACGTCTTTATGTTAAATAGTCGTTTTATAAGATGAACCTTGTTGGACACTGAGGGTTTCTCATACATCATAGCTAAGGCTGGCATTAATTCTATTGTGGTCTTCACCGTGGATATATTGAAGGCGACTCTCTAAGATAAAGAGAGTTGGATCGTTTCTAAAGCCTTCCGATCCAATAAAGGCCATTCATCATCTGTCATCTTTTTCGATTTCTTCTCTTTTCCTTCTAGAGGAATATAGAGGTTCTTCTAATACAGATAATCATCCATCTGCCGGAAGGCAAAGTTTAAACCGTCAAACTTCTCAATTCTAATCTTCCCTTCTTCTGTCATCGCTCCCACTTGAACTAAACCAATAGCTTTAATACTAGTTATTGCGCAGCATGCCAACAACGCAAGTGAACCGAGATCCAATCTCCAGCCTCACCCACAAACGATAAACAGGAAGAAATATAATCTAGAAGTAGAATCCAAATATACCAACAAACCACAAGACAAAATATAGTGAAAAAACCCCAACAAGGGTGAAAAACCGCATGTGCAAACTTCCACTATGAAGAAAAATGAGATTGCAAGCAATATACGCACCTTGAACGTATAGAAAATCCTTAGCCTTGCTTTAGAAAACCCTTTTTCATACCCTATAATAACCTTAAGACCCCTATTTATAGTTTAGGAAACTTTCGTTCCGCACCTCTACGTAACTGCCTCAAATTTACGTAATCCATATCAAATTTGTGCACAATCTACGTAACCCTTGACTAGTCGAGCCAGGGCCTCAACTGGCCAAGCCTGACCCTTGACTAGTCAAGGACAAAAAATATAACTCCCTGGACTTTGAGTTGAGCAGTCCCCTCGACCGGTCAAGCAGCGCGGTGAAAGACCTTCGTTCTACAATGGGCGCATTGGTGTGCTGGCTCCACACCTTAACAATTCACTCATTAGTACATTCAACATTCAATCATCCTAATCATTCACATACATCAACCAATAAGAAATAAACATCATACTACAGCCCACCCATTTGGGGCTTTATTAAATCGTTAACCAACCAATTACAAAAAATATTCACTAGTTTAAGTCTCTTAACTATCGTAAACTTTAAAGCATAATCAAATAGTATATCATCGGTTCCATTTCCAACAAGCTACTGATTTAATGTAATTAGCTCATCTTCTTCAAGATAGGGCCATTGCCCTTGTGGATCATCCACTAGTCCAGCCTCTTGTCTTGGGAATTAAGTAATTATTTCATCATCCACAAAATTTGTATGGTTATTCTATCAATATAACATCAGCTGGCCAGGCCTAGTGAGTGAACCCATCATTATTCTTGCATGTCATAAATAAAGTACAAAATGCATGGGTATTATGGGATGCATGAATGTATGAATGCATCAAGTTGGTTGATCAGTCCACTTGCTTGAGTTGGATTCCATCAATCTGCATCCCCCCTTTTGAGGTAGGCTTCTACCATATTATTAGGCTTTCACACATGGTGAGCATCCAAGGATGGTCCCCTAAGTCACCTAGTACTGTAAGTACCTACAGGTCTTCCATGGAGAGTGCCTCGAGGAACTCAGTGCAGGAACGCGATGTATGACATGGACACATGAGAATGATTGATGCATCATATTTGTAATTATTAGATATATAGCAGCAAGTTTCAATAATTGTATTACAATTATAAAAAAAATAAAAATAAATAAATAAATAAACACTCAATATAAAGAATCACAATATAAAAATATAATCAAATAACTACATTAATTATAATGGAGACGAAATATGTTAGGATCACTCACCTCTACTTTAGTGATATGAATTCCTAAATTTCACCCCACTTTCAATCAATTAACAACTACCCAATTGCATAGCATCGTTAGCTTATTGTTTACATCTATCTAGACTTATATGATAAGTTTACCTTTGGTTGATCAAATCTAACACAGGGTCTCCCACACGAAGAATCCAACCGTCATATTTGAATTCTCTTATATTTCACCAATAACATATATAGATGGTTATCTTTCCATATGGGGTCCACTTAATTAACCAAAGTTCTCTGATCCTTCTAATGTCTTAAGATATCAAGGATTATGATGATTTTACATGGTATAATTAAAATATCATATTTCTAAATCACTGAAAAAATTTCAGCAAATTATCGATCGATCGAAGATCCCATATATCAATCGAGGTTCGATTGAATCTTATTGCGATCAATTGGCGTAAATTCGATTTCTCCACCATAACTCTCTAGACAATTTTCATCCCCTTTGGTCGATCAACTAACCAGTTGATCAAACGAACTAAATTTGAATTTTGAACTTTGGTTACTGGACACTTTGTGATAGTTTCGATCGATCAATCAATCCTGCACAGTTGCACCAAGTCCAAACAATCTGAATCTTCCAACTTTTTGGGTTATAACTAATTTTCTTATTTTAAATTATTTCTTGATCGTATGGGACAAATCTGAATCATACATTGATCCAAAAATCCCATATTAAGGATGGGTTAATAAATCGTTTAGATCCAAATCATCCATTGTCTTAACTTTTAGATCTCATATTATGTACGATTCCTTCCCTTCATCTTTGTATTCAATCAAATGGTCAAATCCACCCACACTTTTTGTTATTAAATTAGATTTATCGTAAATTATGCTTGAATGGTGGGGATCATATCCATTCCGTCTGATCACCATCTTAGAATCTAAGGTGCAAAATGATATCTACAGTTAGATTTGACTGATGAATTCCAACCTACGGTTAGATTGATCTAGAAATTAGTGTCTCGATCTCATTTGGCCCTTAGGATCAAATGATCCATATAGAACTGATCTAAGGCCCTTAGATAAGACTACACTGATTTCTACCAGAAAAATACTAACCAAGATTTGTATTCCAAATTACATCTACTTGAGATTTCCCTATGGACCAATGCAATGATCATGTGAACGATCCACACCATCCATTGCATAGTTAGAAGAATCCTCTTAAAGAGAGGCAAGGCTGATTTTTTACCTTATTTTAAATTCTTATGCTCATCACGCCATACACAAACAAAGAGAGGTAAGGTTGATTCTTTTACGCATTGTCGTGACACCTGTTGGTGTCCAGGTGACAAATGGGATTGTCCAGAGCTAATGGGGCCTAAAATAGAAGAAGCAAAGGCCATAATTAGGAAGAAGAACCCAAATCTAACTATATTTATTATCACCATTGATCAAGTGGTCCTTCAAAAAACTAGGTGTGGCTTTTCTTTCATTTCCACCCAAAATGGGACAACTTATGAGGTCCCAAAACGTGGCTAAGAAACCACCTTTATAATCTAAGAAATACATGAAATGTAGATGATTTTTTAAACGAAGGGGTTTTTCTAAAACAGAGGGGAGAATAGAGAGAGGAGTATTTTGGTATGCTTACACGACATCTAGCACCTATTATATTGTTGCGCAGCACACCAACAATGCTAGTGAACTGAGTTCCAATCTCCAGTCTCACCCACAAACGATAAACAGAATGAAATATAATCTAGAAGTAGAATCAAAGCATTCCAAACAAACCACAAGACAAGATATATGTGGAAAAACCCCAACAAGGGTAAAAATCACGGTGCAAAACTTCCACTATGAAGAAAACGAGATTACAAGAAATATACTAACCTTTTCCCTTTAGATGTATAGAGAAAACCCTTTGTCCACACTTTTGAATAACTCCCATAACCCTAGAATAGTCGTAGGGACCTTTATTTATAGTTTAGGCAACTTTCCTTTCGTACCCTTGCAAAACTACCTCAAATTCTGGCAGTCCGTATCAAATTCACAAAACGAATCTGCTAACCTCAACTAGTTGAGCATGGGCCTCGACTGATTGAGCACCACGGACCTAGAAAATCATAGCTTGTAGGACTTTGAATTGAGCCAGCACTCGAATGGTCGAGTGGGCCACTCAACCGGTCTAGTAGACCACTCGATTGGTCAAATGACCCTATTTGAATGTGAATTCACATCTCAACAATCTCCCACTTGGAGACACATCATCATAAACCTTCATCTTGTAGATCCGAAGTGCACCACCTCCCCATCTTCAAGCCTAAAGACCAATTAAAGCTAAACAGAGCTTCAGCTTCTACCATGTGATCACCTTGATCAGCATATCTGTCGGGTTCTTACTTGTATGGATATTCTCCAAAGTAATAGATCCATCTTCAAGTAATGAACGTATGAAGTGATATCTGATGTCAATATGTTTGGTCCTTGAATGAAAGGCTGAACTCTTAGTCAAGTGTATTGCACTCTGACTGTCACTGTACAACTTACAATCTGCTTGCTTCTTTCCCAACTCTTCCATGAAGCCTTGCATCCGCACCATCTTTTTACACGCTTCTGTAGTTGCAATATATTCTTCTTCTGTTGTACTGATTGTTCACTCCCCAAGTGCAAGGTTGTGAAGTAGTAATAACTCGGTAAAACCGAGATCGAATCCCAAGAGACTGATACTTGTATGTTATCTAAAACTAATTAGAAATAGAACTAGAATGAGATGAAATCTGAATTGAATTATAAATTGAGGAGTAATTGTAAACTATTAATCTAAAACTTGGGAGAAATCAAAGATAGGAAACTAGGGATTTAGAGGATCCACTTGTAAAGATCAGGGAGATCTTACGCCTATTTTATGAAAATTAGACTGAACTGTCATTGATATAGTTTTTAAGAGATGAAAGGTATATAAATTAGAATGGATTCCATCACCAAACCATGCCCAGGAGACTATGGCAAACAACAGAATTAAACTAATTACCAACCAGTCAACATGCTATGAAAGTTAGGAAGGGTACCGTCATCCGACCATGCCCAAGAGACGATGGTGAACAACAGGGCTTCCTGACGTCATAAATATAAAGGAAAGGAAGTTGCTCAAAGCCATTACAGACCCATTGTAATTTCAATCACAATAGACCACTAAAGACTAAAAACATTCCCATAATAAAATTAAATCAAAATCAGTTCATAAGCATAAATCCAAGCTGTAAAAATCATCCCGTCACGCTACAAGCTTCACCCCTTAGCCCTAGCTAAGGGGGTTTAGCCTAACATGATTGGCTAACTCCTTAAACAAAATAAAAATTAAAAAGAAAAAGAAACTAAAAGAAAAATCTCTTTCTATGCTCCTTCCTTCCTGTGCTTCACGTCCAGCCTCCAATGAAATCCCTTCCTTCCTCTCTCCCTTTTATACAACAAGGAGGTTGTGTTTACGAAAGGAGAGGCGGTGAGAAGGAGTTACGCACTCCTCTTTACGCAGAAAAAAAACTTCATTCTCGTAGTAAGAAACTCACAACAGGCTGCGTTTGGACTGAAAATTCGGACGTTGTTAGTTCCAATCATTGCATCTGCCACCATGGCTAGGGTCAGCCCTGGCTGGTACTTTACTTGGACGGTTAGGATTGGATATCCGATCCTCCTGATGGATGCATAAAAACTCAAAAATTTCAGTTTTCTCCGGACGGATGCCGGTGTAAATCCCTTAAAAATAGGGCGTTGCGTTAGCTATGGGGCCCACATGCCTTAGTTTCTGAGGAATCAAGTCCGCTCATTGACTTCCCCTCGAAAACCCATTCGGGAAAGGGTGGTTTTGGTAGGTTCTGGCGTGGCCCACTGTATCAACTTAAGCTGTCGTTCATCCTGCATTTGAACGGCTGAGAACCTAAGCTCGTTGTTTCTTAGAATTTGGTCACCTAGGCCTTGTTAATATGGACCATGAGTTCGAATGGACGGTCCCGATCATCGAAATGAATGATGAGTGGGACCCACTATCAAAACCCAATCGGACTACGTTCGTCCCTGTACGTTTTGCCGGCTTTTCTAAAGTTTTGTTCAAAAAAATAGGTGGGGTCCATTGCGATGCCTGTCCTAGAAATCAACTCCCTCTAGCGGCTCCTGTACGTAATGTTGGTCCATGGCCTCTAGTTTAAAGTAGATCCGACTTTAGGGTGGGCCACACGCTCATGGACAACGTTGACCGTTAAAGATAAATTCTCTTCACGTAGCCATGCATGGCACGTCTATTTATAAATTTGTCATCCTATTTTGTTATTACTTCTGCCGTCCGTATCTCTTGATTGCACCATTCAAATGAGACCAAATTTTACCAAGGCTTGTTATTTTTCACGCTCTTTCTAACGCCTAATTTTGAGCCTTGATCGCTTATGGATTGTCAAGATGTACTTTAATGGCTAACACTCTCTGATCTCTCTGTTGGGCCACTTTCACATGGATTCAATGGCTGAAATTTGACAAGTACGCTTAATTTATGGCCCCCATCACGTGTATGAAGTGTCAAGTCAATCAGAGAGCGAAAACCCTATGATCTTGCATTCTGGACCAATTTCGGGCTATCTTTAATGTGAACGGCCTGATTTCCTTGGATCCCTGGCATGTAGATTCATTGATCTCAGTCCTCTGGAGTCCATCCCTTGCTTTGGTGCCTCTGGAGCGTCAAATCAATACTTTTAATACTCTTTTTCAGTCAACGCTCCTAATTACACCCTATAACAAAAACACGATTAAAATAATCCATTAAGCAGTGTCATGTTCGTAAATCCATGTAATAACTGGGGTCTAATATGCAATATTTGACCTCAACACAACCCTCATCCAGCATTTTGCTAGTCCCGAGCAAATTATGTGAAAAATAAGTTGAGAATCATATGGCAATTTCTATGAAGCCAAGTGATATTTTTGAAAAATGATTCAAATACGAAAACTCTAAAATTCATGAATGTTGGGAATTATTTTTTCCTGCACTCAAACGCACGGTAAACTTCATAATCAAGTACAAAGAATTAATCCATCAATAAGAAAATATTCTAAACATTGAGTTCCATGAGTGTATAGTGTAAACCCGGCTTACCATCATTAAAATTCACTTCTCTATTTCAGGATATCATTGGTAACCAATAAAAAAATTCATGATAACCAAGACTTTAAACCAAAAATTGCCTCATAGATCATCTTTTCATTCTTTCAATTTTTTATTGTGCCGTTAAAAGTAACACTAAGAAAGGGAATCAAATTTTCACCTATAGGGAGCAAACCTATGATGAAAACCGAACTCATAGACCTTTTTCACATATCATTCATGGGGAATTAAATTCACACCCATAGGGAGCAAACCTATGGTGAAGATTATTCGCCCAAATCTTTCCAAAGATATCTTTATTTTTTTAAAATGTTTTTTTTTATTATTATTTTTTTTAATTGATCATGATGGGAAAATTTCAAGTGGGTTAGTTCCTTACATGCTTCCTGATTACCAAGTTAAATCTTCAATATCTAATTGAAACCTTAATGTGAAAACGAGATGTGACGTGTGAAATCATGGCTTAATCAATGTTTACAACTTCTAATTCTGAATTAACAATTTAAACTTAACTATAAAATTTAACAGATACTGAATCCAAGATTTATAAATTACCAACGTCACGTGTCTTAAAATTCTAAATTATGGATATCTGTCAAAATCACTTCGAATTCACAAGAATTGTCAGAAAAATTTTAAAAATTTTCACAATTTTTGCTCAAGACCAAGAAAACACTAATTAGATTACCTAATCTCCCACCCCCAACCTAAAATCTACATTGTCCTCAATGTAAAAGATATAAACATGCAATGCATATGAGACAACAAAAGTAAATGAGAAGTGATGGGAGGATAGTACCTAGATAACATATCGAGAGAGATTTTTCAAGAGATCACTGGGAGAGAGCAGGTTAGTACGAGAGAGAAAGTAAAATAAAAATAATAAAAATAAAATCCTACTTATACCACTTTCGCAGGTGCTCTCAATTGCATTTAGCGTATGCAACAAGCCTTTAAACCCCTAGGTTACCCCTAGTGGACGAGTTGTAGTCTTGTGAGGGTTTGCAGTAATGTTATCCATAAACATTGAATCGATCATGCCACAAGGTTTCCCTTTCGGCCAATATCTTGATAAGTTTCTCAGTAAGTTCCTCAACAGGATCATCCAAAAGCCCTTTTTGCAATAGGCCTGGGCGCCCTGGAGCATGACTTTCCAGAGAGACTTATGTACTTCATAAGAAATTTTTCATTTAATTGCTTAAGGTATCCATAATATATACGATTCACCTGTGACAGAAGAAGTTTCAACGTTAGTATCGCATGGTGAATCAAAGACTACAAGTAAATAAAGTTTAGAAAACTTCTTAAAAAGTGATGTAGTCTCAACACATTTCGAAGCTCCAAACTTCGGTTCAATTTCCATCTCCTCTTCCTTTACTGGTAGACTTTTAGGATCAGGGGAAGAGAGGGTTTCAGAATAAGGGTTCTCTCGGTCAGTGATGACTACCAAGATGTTGTTTTGCAAGGAATCTGCTTTGTCTCTTAACATGGGATCGTTTGAAACTACAAAGTGTGCCAAGCAATCCCAAGAGTTGGGAAGTTTAGCTGAGTGTGACTTATTGTGGCTCGTGATGATCTGCGCAAAGAATCCATCATCCTTGATAGTGGATGGAGGTACGCTCTCTTGCTCCAGTCCTACACAAACAAATTGAAGATCAGTAAGTGAAGCATTGATGTAATCACTCTGTTCATTGAAATTACTCAATTGAGGCGCTGAATTGTCAAATGTGTGCAGCTCAGATGGTGGCCTCAACTGAGTGGTTTCAAATTCCAGAGTCGTAGCGGGCAATTCCTCCTTCTCCCAAATCATATCAACATTCAATTTATGAGAGTGATTTAAATATGTCTTACAAGAGTTAGAAGGGTCGGTCATGAGGGGCTCATCCTCCACCTTTAAATCAGACATGTCAGGTGATGGGAGTGGCTCATTATGACCGACCACTTCATGTACGTCTTGATCATTGATCTAGACCAAACTTGAGGGGGATTCCAAGGAGACTGTGGCTGCACATTCAGGATCACAATCATGTTTTAGTCCAATGCAGTGCACATTTGGGATGGGATCACTTTCCTCACATTCTACACCTAGCATGGGTTGAGGTTCGCATAAACTAACCTCTTCCTCATCATTGAAATCTTGTGTGTCATATAAAGAAGGTGTGTCATCATCAATGTATTTAAAAGACACCCATGTATCTTCACCATTCTTTCGAACAGTCATCGAGATCGACTCCTCGAGAAATTGAACCACATGCTCATTAACGAAATCTAACTCCTCATTTCAAATTACAGATTCTTTTAAAAGTGAATGCGGATCACTTTCTTTGCATTGTATCTCTGGATTGGGTTGGGGCTGAGACGACCTAGCCTCCATTAGCCTATCAAGGCATGATTCAAGCGCTTCTACTAATTTCCTCATGCCAGCAATATAATTTGTATAACTCGGAGATAACTCCTCTTGGATTGTTTCTGGTGGATATTCGCAAGTGGCGAATCCACGGGGATTATTACCGTGATGTTTTACTGACTCAACTTCAAAATATTTCTGTTTCCACTTATCAAAATCATACGGGTCATCTGTCAGGAGTTGATATGAGTCATCATTCCAATAATCACGTACTGTTTTCTTAACTCGTGGAATGCAATTATTCTCCCGTAGATAATCACCGAAAGACTTCTTAATCGGTGGAGCATCATATTCCGATTGGTTCTCGAAGATATTTTCAGAAAAATTTTGAGGTATAGGCTGTTTTCCATAAGCTATCTCAACATACGGAAGTGCCCCCTCATTCAGATACATGGTAAAACCTTAATTCTGAATCTAAAATAAAAGAAAATTTTCAACAGCAAGAGTGGAAGTTAGAAAGAAGTTACTCGATTAGAGATTCCTAAGTTAAAACCCGAAAAACAAAATAAAATAGGTCAGTTTCTAAAAGGAGAAAGTTTCTAATACAAGAAAGTTCTAAACCTAAAATTAAAAAGTATGTTAGTTGCTAAAAACAGAAGAAATCCTAAAATTAGAAAGTTAATAAACAAATAAAGGAAAGATGAGTTAGTTTCTAAAAAGAGAAAGTCTAGGATTAGAAAATATCTAAAAATAAAACCCTAATTCTAAAAATAGAAAAAATAAAGAAATTAGAAAGATATAACCAAATTAGAAGTTTCTATCTTAGAATGCTACAAAACAGGAAAGACAAGTTAGTTCAAAAAAAATCAAAAAAATCTAAACCTAAAACTGAAGTTAGTAAAAATCTTAATCTTTAACTAATCCTAAAACTAATTAATTTCAGAAAAACATAGCCGTCAGTCCCCGCCAACGACGCCAAAAACTTGTTCATTCCCCAAGTGCAGGGTTGTGATGTAATAATAACTCGGTAAAACCGAGATCGAATCCCAAGGGACTGATACTTGTATGTTATCTAAAACTAACTAGAAATAGAACTAGAATGAGATGAAATCTGAATTGAATTATAAATTGAGGAGTAATTGTAAACTATTGATCTAAAACTTAGGAGAAATCAGAGATAGGAAACTAGGGATTTAGAGGATCCACTTGTAAAGATCAGGGAGATCTCACGCCTATTTTATGAAAATTAAACTGAACTGTCATTGATATAGTTTTTAAGAGATGAAAGGTATATGAATTAGAATGGATTCCATCACCAAACCATGCTCAGGAGACTATGGCAAACAACAGAATTAAACTAATTACCAACCAGTCAACATGCTATGAAGGTTAGGAAGGGTACCGTCATCCGACCATGCCCAGGAGATGATGGTGAACAACAGGGCTTCCTGACTTCATAAACATAAAGGAAAGGAAGATGCTTAAAGCCATTGCAGACCCATTGTAATTTCAGTCACAAAAGACCATTAAAGACTAAAAACATTCCCATAATAAAATTAAATCAAAATCAGTTCATAAGCATAAATTCAAGATGTAAAAATCAACCCATCACGCTACAAGCTTCACCCCTTAGCCCTAGCTAAGGGGTTTATCCTAACATGTTGGCTAACTCCTTAAACAAAATAAAAATTAAAAAGAAAAAGAAACTAAAAGAAAAATCTCTTTCTCTGCTCCTTCCTTCCTGTGCTTCACGTCCAGCCTCCGATGAAATCCCTTCCTTCCTCTCTCCCTTTTATACAGCAAGGAGGTTGTGTTTACGCAAGGAGAGGTGGTGAGAAGGAGCTACGCACTCCTCTTTACGCAGAAAAAAACTTCATTCTCGTAGTAAGAAACGCACAAAAGGCTGCGTTCGGACTGAAAATCCGGACGTTATTAGTTCCGATCATTACGTCTGCCACCATGGCTAGGGTCAACCCTGGCTGGTACTTCACTTGGACAGTTCGGATTGGATATCCGATCCTCCTAATGGATGCATAAAAACCTAAAAATTTCAGTTTTCTCCAGATGGACGCCTGCGTAAATACCCTAAAAACAGGGCGTTGCATTAGCTATGGGGCCCACATGCCTTAGTTTCTGAGGAATCAGGTCCGCTCATTGACTTCCCCTCAAAAACCCATTCCGGAAAGGGTGGTTTTGGTAGGTTCTGGCGTGGCCCACTGTATCAACTTAAGCTGTCGTTCATCCTACATTTGAACGGCTGAGAACCTAAGCTCGTTGTTTCTTAGAATTTGGTCACCTAGGCCTTGTTAATATGGACCATGAGATTCGAATGGACGGCCCGATCATTGAAATGAATGATGATTAGGGCCCACTATCAAAACCCAATCGGACTACGTTCGTCCCTGTACATTTTGCCGACTTTTCTAAAGTTTTGTTCAAAAAAATAGGTGGGGTCCATTGCGATGCCTATCCTAGAAATCCACTCCCTCTATCGGCTCCTGTACGTAATGTTAGCCCATGGCCTCTAGTTTAAAGTAGATCCGACTTTAGGGTGGGCCACACGCTCATGGACAATGTTGACCGTTAAAGATAAAATCTCTTCACGTAGCCATGCATGGCACGTCTATTTACAAATTTTCCATCCTATTTTGTTATAACTTCTGGCGTCCGTATCTCCTGATTGTACCATTCAAATGAGATAAAATTTTACCAGGGCTTGTTATTTTTCACGCTCTTTCTAACGCCTAATTTTGAGCCTTGATCGCTTATGGATTATCAAGATGTGCTTTAATGGTTAACACTCTCTGATCTCTCTTTTAGGCCACTTTCACATGGATTCAATGGCTAAAATTTGACATGTACGGTTAATTTGTGGCCCCCATCACGTGTATGAAGTTTCATGTCAATCAGAGAGCGAAAACCCTGTGATCTTGCATTCTGGACCAATTTCGGGCCATCTTTAATGTGAACGGCCTGATTTTCTTGGATCCCTGGCATGTAGATTCCTTGAACTCAGTCCTCTAGAGTCCATCCCTTACTCTGGTGCCTTTGGAGTATCAAATCAATACTTTTAATACTCTTTTTCAGTCAACGCTCCTAATTACACCCTATAACAAAAACACGATTAAAATAATCCATTAAGCAGTGTTATGTTCGTAAATCCATGTAATAACTGGTGTCTAATATGCAATATTTGACCCTCAACACTGATGGATACTATCTTCTGTAACTGAGAGAGCTAACTAACTACAGCACTACCCAGAGTAAAGACATACTTTGTACTGCTTCTTCTGCTATCGATATCTCCTGCCAAATCTGAATCTACGTAGTCTTGTCGCTTGATTTTTTATCCTCTATAACACAGCCTGCATCCACAGTACCTACCAGGTATCTGAGGATCCACTTCACAGCTTCCCAATGTTTCTTCTCGAAGTTGTTCATGAACCTACTAATAACTCCAATTTCTTGAGTAATATTTGACCTCGTCCTCACCATAGCATTCATAAGACTCCCAATAGCTGACGCATATGCGACTTTAGCCATGTAGTCTAGTTCCTCCTACATTTTCGTACCTTACTCCTTAGAAAGCTTCAAGTGATTGGCTAATGGAGTGCTAACCAGCTTAGCACCTCCCATATTGAATCGATCAAATATCTTGGCTATGTACTTTGCCTGTGATAAAACTAGTTTCTTATTTTTCCTGTCACGCTTTATCCTCATGTACAGGATTTGTTTTGCAATTCTTAAATCTTTCATGCTAAATTCTCTAAGCAGCTGTCTTTTGAGATCTGAGATGTCCTTCATGCTTGATCCAGCCACAAGCATATCATCAACGTACAAAAGAAGGATGATATATGACATATCGAATTTCTTTAAATAGCAACAGTGGTCTGCATGACATCTCCTAAAACCATTTCCCAACATGAAACTATTAAACTTCTTATACCACTGCCTCGGGACTTGCTTCAGGCCATATAGACTCTTCTTCAGTCTATACACCTTGTTCTCCTTTCTTGTTGTCACATATCCTGTCGGCTGATGCATATATATTACTTCTTCAAAGTACCCATGAGGAAAGACTGTCTTATCATCTAGCTGCTCTAGATTTAAGTCCTCTATAGCCACTATACTCAAAATTATGCGAATTGTAGACATTTTCACTACCGGTGAAAATATTTCAGTGAAATCGATACCTGTCTTTTGTTGAAACTCTTTCACAATCAATCTATCCTTGTACCATTTTGAACCATTGTGCTCCTCCTTCAGTTTGTAAACCTACTTGTTATAAAGAGCTTTCTTACCCTTAGGTAGAGTGACTAGCTCCCATGTACAATTAGACTCAAGAGAGTCCATCTCATCATCCATGGCCTGCTCTCGCTTAACCCATGTATCTGACTGTAATGCCTCTTCAAAACACTCTGGTTCACCATTACCTGTCGGCAGTAGATAATTTAAGGAGGGTAAGTATCGGACTGTAGGTCTCCTCTCCCAAGTAGACCTCCTCACAACCAGTGTTTATGACTTTGCCTCATAATGCTCCTGTGCACGATTATCTTATGACATTGTAACACTCATCTCTGGTAACTCTTCCAACTCTACGAATTTTTTCTCATCGCCCTTATTTTGCTATGCATTGTCCTTATGCATCACCTTTTCATTGAAGACTATGTCTTTACTTTTGATGATTTTTATGTTTTCTATATCCCAAAAACGGTAGCCAAAATCATGCTGCCCGTAGCCTATAAAGGTGCACTTCCTAGACTTCACATCCAACTTATTTTTGTGCTCTACATCAATTTGAACATATGAAGTGCAACCAAATAATTTGAGATGTGTAAGGTCTACTTCTTTTCCAGTCCACATTTCTTTTGGTAGCCCACCATCTAATGGTGCTAAGAGACTTCTAATGATAAGATATGTGGTAGTATTCACAACATCTACCCAAAACATCTTAGGAAATCCTATATGTAGCCTCATTCTCCTGACACATTAAAGAATGGTCCTATTAATGTACTCAACCACACCGTTCTACTGCAATGTCCCTAAAATTATTTTCTGATGTTTAATTCCATTTTTTGCACAATACTCCTCAAACCTCTTATCACAGTACTCTCCCCCATTATCTGATCTGAGACATTTTACATTTTTACCTATCTCATTTTCTATCATAACTTTTTACTTCTTAAATACATCTAATGTATCAGATTTGTGTTTTAAGAAATAGACCCATAGTTTTCTACTAGCATCATCAATAAAAGAAATAAAATAACGTGAGCCACCAAGAGATGATACCTATACCGGTCCCCATACATTAGTGTGTACAAGCTCCAACAGATGCGTCTTTGAAGCGCGTCCTGCTTTCTTGAAACTTACCCTCTTTTGCTTGATACATGTAGTCCTCGTAAAATTTCAAGTTAATAGACATCAGCCTTGTAGCGTCCCTTTTGACAATAGCACTTTCATCCCCTTCTCAATCATATATCCCAACCTCTGATGTCATAACTGCCCATTCACTTCAATTGATGCGGTTGTGAGTGAACTATATGATCTTAAAGTCACGTACAAAGTACCTGAAAGGGCCTATCTATATGCCCTAGAGGGGGGGTGAATAGGGCAATGCCAAATAAGACTTAAAATAGTGGAATAATAAAAGAAATAAAGCACAATGCTGAATTAAAAATCAATCTCAATAAACTAGATTTAAGAGAATGATACTATATCAGTTCTAAGGACAACCTTACACCAAAAACCAAAGGTTTAAGGTAAGACAACCTTATTTCTAGAACGTCCTTTGTATCACAAACCAATGACAAATAAAAAGCAAGGAAACCAAAATAACTTGCAGAAATAAATCCTAAGTTATTACAACATTCCCACACTTGCTTGAAATAAAATGATTACAACATTCATCCACAACTACAATCCACAAAACTTCATGAATAAAGAAATGAAAGAATAAAGAAAATCCATCACACAACGATATATAGTGGTTCGCCTGTGTGTACACCAACTGTTATCCAACAGCCACACAGAATGCTACTCCATTCCAAATATCCTCACACAGGGGATATTAGCATGCACTATCAAAATAGGTTTCACGGGTTCACCTAAAACCTTCACAATTGTGTCTTTTTATCTCGGGCTTACACAATCTAAAAACTCACATAATCTGAGTTTTCTAGCTCTCCTCAGATAACCAAAACAATGAGATTTTTTTGGCAAATCTCAAACAAAACTAAAGAAAGTAAATTACACAAATGTAAAATACCTGAATCTCCTTTTGAAGTAGCCCGGTAGAACCAATTGGAGTAGAAGTTCGATTCAACGTTCGAAGTCCAATACTCACTTTAAGAATGGTTCTAAGTCTAATTGATTTTAAATCAAAAGGGCTAGTTCTATTTGATTTTGAATCCAAGAAAAAGGAATATCAAAAATTCCCCTTTTCAAATAAGATTGGAATGTAGATCAAAATCAAATAATAAATAAGCTAGCAAAAGGAATATGAAATGAGCACAAAGTAGCTTAAAAATAAACACAAACTTATCTCAGAGTATAGCCTAAATATTGCTTGAATTGAGTTGAATTGAATTGAAAAACTCTGAAGTTCGTGCTCAATTTATAGCCTGAAAAATTCCATCTACGACTGGTCTTAGGATCATAGGACTAGTCATAGCTTCAAAAATTTTTAAAGATTTCCACGGGATAATGATTAGCTGTTCCACGACAGGTCTTGGGTAGCCTACGACCGGTCGTGGGCCACCTACGACTGGTCGTGGGTCACCTACGACCAGTCGTAGGACCCCCAGTTTAGTTGTTGGAGTTTGAGTCATAGGGCTAAGACTGGTCGAAGGAGTAGTAGGACAGCTCACAGGACTGGTCGTAGGATGTCCAGGACTGGTCGTAGGACAACCAGAAAAATCTAAAAATCTTCAACAACCTAGGACTGGTCCTGAAAAACCTAAGACTGGTCGTAGCAGAGCTAGGACTGGTCTTAAAGTCCCTATGACTGGTCTTAGAACAGCCCGAACAAGCATATTAAAATATACGAATTATGTATCCAGAAAGACCTATAGTAAAGCCCATCCTAAGGTCAATCTAAGGTCAAACAAACATTAAAAGTGAGATGCATATTGAAAGTCTGTACACTCAGATGACCCTTAAGAGAAGCTTGAGAATTTATGAATCTTGTTGTAGGTCTTCTCGAGCTTGATCCTTTCTTGAGTTGACAAAGTCTTCTTCTATACTTGAACTTGTTTGAATCTTGAACACGCATACTTGGAGACTTCTATTCTTGAATTCTTCATCCATGACTTGAAACTTTCTTCATTTAAATTCTTGTCTTGAAATATGATGTCTTGAAGAAATGAATAGTCATGAAACACAAGATATACAAGACAGATATAGGTTTTGGCACCACAAAATTTGACAACCAAAGGGATATGAAATCATAGCACTTACAATCTCTCCCTTTGTCAAATTTGTGACAAAACGCATATCATACAGATAAGAGCAACATCATACAAATTACTCTACTCCCCCTAAGAGATACGAGTACTGCTCATGTAAATAATAAACAACATGTAAACATCAAGACTCCATATTCTAAATCCACATATCCTTCTCAATCAATCAATCCAAACAAATTACTCTCCCTTTCCATACTACTCCCCTTTACCTACTCCTCCTTTTTGTCACAAAATGACAAGGGAAAGGCACAATAGGAAAGAGAACAACAACATAGAGAGTAATAATAAGCAGATAATGAGAAAGAAATATGGAAGGACATATCATATTTCAAAATATAAACCAGAATCATCAAGTCTTAACCAAGTTAATATAATAACCAAAAGAAAAGATAAGATAATGTTATACAATCCAAAAGATAATTCGCCTAATCAGACCCAGAGGAGGGAGCAGGGATTGTAAGATCAATCTGATGTAAGCCCCTATTAATGCGACGAAGATATTTTAACATATATTTAAATTGCATATCGTGGGCTATACTCATGTTATCAATCTTCTCCTCTAATACACGAATGCGTGCATCATAACTAGATGGATCGTAATCAGGATCATTTGACGAATCAGTTTCTATCTCATTTAATATCTCATCCATATTAACATCCTGTTGAGGAAGATTGCCATCTTCCCCTTCATTTCCGGCTTCACCACCATCACCACCAACACCACCTTCATCTACTTGGCAAGGAAGCAAATCTAACTTCATCTTATTAAGATTGGAATTGTTGAAAATAAGATGATGAATTGGTACCTCATTAATAGGTTTATCGACAAGCATGTGAGTGGCTAACACAGTCATAAGATAACCAAACGGAATATCACTATGACCCGGATGGAGATGAAACTGTATGATAAAATGACAAATCAAAGAAGGAAGACAGACCATAATACCAGAAGCGATAGAATGCAATACACGAACCATGAAAGAAGTCAACTCGATTTTATTATCGGACCGAGGATACAGATTTGAAATGAAAAAATGATGTAACACTCTATATCTAGGTAACAGATACTTTAAAGGGAGCGCATTCCCTTTATGTATCCATTGGGCATCAATTTTGCATAAGTCTCTAGTTAACATGCATTTTTTCGATTCAGATGGTTTGTCGTATAGAGTATGAATTGGTATACCTTCATCATTAACGGGTATATCCATAATACCTGATATTAAATGATGATCTACTTCAAATTTCTCTTCTCTAGTATCAATTGAAAAACTTAAGTTATCAATGGAGAATTCTGAGATACTTGCAACCATTAATTATGCAATAAACTAGTATGCAGGCCCACCCCAAAGTAAAATGTTAGCCTAACCAACAGATTCAAGGAGAGGGACAATTCCAAATGGAGCAATGTGATTGAGATCAGTAGTATGCTCAACGATAACATTACGGACACACAAATCCCGTACATCTTGAGGATCATCTTCGGGTGATCGAAGGTGCCGTTTTGTTATCGGTGTAGATCTAGATGAGGATGGATCACGGGATGTTTTCTTCTTCCCTCTAGCATCCATCTTCAACAAGATATACAAAGAGCAAGAGAAATGCACAAAAAGAAGGATGGGTTTTCTCTAGATCAACAATTTGAGAAGAAACCCTTGAAAAACCCAATAAAAGATGAAATCTAACTACACAATGATCAAATCAAAGCATAGAGAGTATCAAACTTCAAGAAAAATGATAAAATAGGACTAACCTTGAAGAAATACAAGAAATCCTATGACTGGTCGAGCCACGACTTGTCATAGGTCGGAGTGGAAATGAAGAAGAATGAGATTTTTTCCAAATTATATCATGTTCACGAGCTTCACGACCGGTCGAGTGCGGTGCATGAGCGGTCGTACCATGACTGGTCGTGTACATCTATGACCGGTCGAGTATCAACCAAAAATACATTTTTAATGAAAAAAATTAAAATTTAAACATAAATAATACTAAATATAATACACTATGATACATGCAAGAAAGAATACTCAATGTAAAATGCACATACCAAGATCAAATTTTAATTTATTAAACCTATTTTTGTTGAGCGGTTTAGTAAATATATCAGCAAGTGGATTTTCAGTTGATATATATTCCAAGGAGATAACTTTTTTTCAACCAACTCACGAATGTAATGATACCTAATGTCAATGTACTTAGTACGTGAATGCTGGATTAGATTTTTGAAAATATTTATAACACTGGAATTATCACAATGTAAGATCATTGAATTTTGATTAATTCCATAATTGCTTAGCATGCGTTTCATCCAAACTAGTTAAGTACATGCATATCCAGCTGCAATATACTCAGCCTCAGCAGTGGAGAGCGATATTGAGCTTTGCTTTTTGCTGAACCAAGAAACTAAGCAATTTTTAATGTAAAAATAACCACCACTAGTTGATTTTCTATCATCGATATTACCGGCCCAATCAGCATCTGAGTACCCGGCTAATTGAACACTAGTATCAAAAGGATACCAAAGATCCAGATTTATAGTACTTGCGACATATCTAATAATCCGTTTAACAGCAGTAAGATGTGATTCCTTAGGATTAGACTGATATCTTACATAAATACTAACACTTAACGCAATATCAGGTCTACTAGCAGTTAGATACAACAAACTACCAATCATACTACGATATAGTTTAGGATCTATATCTTTACCTGCAGAGTCCTTTGAAAGTCTTAACGTTGTACTCATAGGAGTATCAAAGTTCTTACCATTCTCAAATCCAAACCTTTTAACCAAGTTTGAAGCATATTTGGTCTGAGAAATGAAAATTCCATCAGGTTGTTGTTTTACTTGCAACCCTAGGAAATAGTTTAGTTCTCCAACCATGCTCATTTCGAACCTTGATTTCATTAACTCTGCAAACTCAATAGACATGTTAGAGCAAGTTGATCCATAAATAATATCATCAACATAAATTTGAACCATCAAAATATCATTATTATGTTTCTTAATAAAGAGTGTCTTATCAACACTTCCTACTTGAAAACTATGACTAAGTAAGAATTTAGTCAATTTTTTATACCATGCCCTGGGTGCTTGTTTTAGACCATAGAGAGCCTTTTTGAGATGAAATATATGGTTAGATAACTTGGGGTCTTCAAACCCTGAAGGTTGTTCAACATACATCTCTTCTTATAAATCGTCATTCAAGAAGGCACTCTTTACATCCATCTGATAAATCTTAAATTTTCTAAAGCATGCGATGGAAATAAAAAATCTGATTGATTCAAGGTGAGCGACTAGAGAAAAGGTTTCATCATAATCGATGCCTTCAATCTGAGTGTACCCTTGTACAACCAGTCTAGCCTTATTTCGCATTATATTTCCAATTTCATCAGACTTATTTTTAAAGATCCATTTTGTTCCAATAATGTGTTTATGTTTATGTCTAGGAACAAGATACCAGACATCATTATGAACAAATTGATTAAGTTCATCCTGCATAGTAATTATCCAATTTTCATCAGAAAGTGCTTCTTTCACATTGACCGGTTCTATTTGGGATGTAAAAAAAACATAATTACATATATTCTCAAGTTATTTGCGAGTACGAACTCCAGTGAGAGGGTTTCTAAGAATTTGATTGGTTGGATGATCTTTGACAGTCCTTGGTTCAAACTCTTTTTGACTTGATGAGGTATCTTGATTGTCGATAATAAGAGCTTTATCATCATCTAAACTCGGAGCTGGTGTATTCAAATGATCATCAATGACAACATTGATGGACTCTTGAATCACACCAGTTCTCTTATTTAGAACCCTATAAGCTTGACTGTTCAAAGAATAACCAAGAAAAATACCTTCATCACTCTTCGTATCAAACTTTTCCAAATTTTCACGATCACGTAAAATATAACACTTGCTGTCAAAAACCTGAAAGTATTTGACAGTAGGTTTCTTTTCAAACCATAATTCATAAGCAGTCTTATTATCAGATTTACTAGTATAAACCCGATTAATAATATAACATGCGGTATTAACTGCTTCAGCCCAAAGATTTCTTGAGAGCTTCATGCTATTCAACATAACATTAGCCATATCCTGAAGCACTTTATTTTTCTTTCAACTATACCATTTTGTTACGGTATTTTGGGCGCAGAGAATTCATGAGATATTCCCTGATTGCTACAGAATTTCTCAAAACTACTGTTTTTGAATTCGGATCCATGATCACTACAGATCTTACTAACATGAGAACCTTTCTCATTTTGGATTCGTTTAATGACCTTTTTCAATTCATCTAGGGTTTCAGTTTTGTCTTTTAAGAATGATACCCAAGTGAATCTAGTATAATCATCTACGATAACCAAGATGTATTTTTTACCTCCTCAACTCTCCGTTATGGTTGGTCCAATAAGATCCATGTGAAGAAGCTCAAGTGATCTAGATGTGGTATTGGAGTTCACTTTCTTGTGAGAGCTCCTAATCTGTTTGCCCAACTGGCATTCACCACATATTTTGTCTACTCTTTGCAATTTGGGTAGACCTCTAATTAGTTCTCTTTTGCTCAATCTAAATAAGTTCTTATAGTGTACATGTCTAAGGCGTTTATGTCATAATTTAGTCTCATCGGTATGGACCATGCAACACGAATGAGTAGATGAGCTTGCATCACTAACGATGTAGAAGTTTTCAGAAGTTCTGTGACCAGTTAATATAACAGAACCCTTTTTATTAAGTATCTCACAACCTTGAATAGAAAACTTTACACTATGGTTGTTATCGCATATCTGAGAAATGCTTAGTAGGTTGTGTTTCAAGCCTTCAACATATAAAATATTCTTAAATAAGGGAAGGTTATAAAGCTGAACCATACCTTGGCCAATGATCTTGCAATTGCTTCCATCACCAAATGTGACTGACCCGTCAGTCATATCTTTTAGATCGGTGAATAAAACCTTGTCCCCTGTCATATGTCTGGAGCAACCACTATCTAGGTACAACTTTGAATGGCTAGTAGCTTTGAAAGCAGTGTGGGCAACCAAGCAGGCAACTTTAGGAACCCATTTCAGAACTATTTTAGGTTTAGGAGTATAGATGGTCTTTTTCTGTCTGTTGTTATAGGAAAGACCTAAAGAGTTAGACTTTAATAGCTCCTTGAGTAGATCAATTATTTTTTCAGCCAATGGATTTCAGTTTTGAAAATCAAAGTTGATATGGCTACCTTTAGGTTTTTGAAAAGTCCTTGAATTTTTGAAAAAACCTTGATAAGTATTCTTTTCATTTGAGATTGAAGACTCTCCTTTTACAAATTTAGGTGTAATATTCTTTTGTTTAGGAGATGTATTCTTATAATAGCCCAACCCGGATCGATCGCCACATTTTCTTGATCTGGACAATAATTTTTCCAATTTAGGATCATCTTGGGCATATCTCCATGTGTCTTTCAAACTCAGAAGAGAAGCTACCTCATTTTTGACTTTCTCATTTTCGGATCTCAAATCTTCAATTTTGGAGGTTTTGAAATCTAAATCACATTTGGTCTTTTCAAAAGAATCAGAAATATGAGACTTTTCTAAAACGAGAGACTCATAATCTTCCTTAAGCTTGGAAAATTTTTCTTTTTGTAATTTAAGCTTAACGGCAATTTTACAACTCTCCTTATAAAGGGCATTATAAGCATCCTGAAGATCATCTTCATTATCGTAATCACTATTACATTTTCTTCACTAGATATATCATCATTATCTGAAAAAGTGATCTTGCCTAGAGTATAAGGGCTTTAACATCATCGCCCGACTCAGTTTCAAAATCTTCTGATTTAGAAGAGGATTCAGAATCAGACGATTCATCCCAAGTAGCCATCATGCTTTTGCTTTTTGATTTGTCCTTTTTAGGACATTTGTTAGCTTAGTGCTCATACTCTTGACAGTTGTAACATTGACTATCTTTCAAAGATTTTCGACCTCTAGGTTTAGATCGTATCTTATCATTTGATTTTTAAAAATCAACTTTTTTCTTGCTTTTGAAAAGTTTGTAAAACTTTTTTATAAAAAGTGCCATATCATCTTTGAAATTTTTTAAGTCCGAAGTGCTTTCTTGTGAAACATTTGATGATTTGAGAGCAATTGATTTTCCTTTAGGATCTTTAAAGGACAACTCGTAGGTTTGTAGTGATCCAACTAGTTCCTCAACCCTCATGGTATCCGTATCACGAAGTTCCTGAATCGCGGTTACTTTAGAATTGAACCGTTCAGGAAGTGAGCGTAATATCTTTGCGCACACTTTACTTTCTGGGATTCTATCACCAAGACCCCACATAGAGTTCACAATGTCATTCAATCTAGTGTAGAAGTCCATAAACATCTCATTCTCCTCTATATAAATTTCTTCAAATTTAGTTGTGAGGAGTTGGACTTTAGATTTCTTGACAATTGATGTACCCTCGTGTGTCATTTCTTATACATCCCATGCTTGTTTTTCATTTTCACAAGAGATGATTCTTTTGAATTCATCTGGTGATAATGCACAAGTAATTGCATTTAGTGCTTTTACAATGGCACTACTCTCACTTTTCTGAAGTGTGGTCCAAAGAGAATAAGCTGTTACTTTCATTGATTTTGAACCATCGTCATTAGTTACTTCAGTGATAGGAGGGTTCCATTCATTCACTGTGGCCAGCCACACACTTTCATCCAAGGATTTGAGGAAGATCTTCATCCTGGCTTTCCAATAGGCATAGTTTGTGCCATTAAAGGGTGGTGGCCTAGTGACTGAGAGGCTATCAAAATTTGACATCTTAATATAGCTTAGATCGTTAGCTCAGGAAATAAATCCAATAAATAAACAATAAGCACGAGCTATTAGGCTCTAATACCACTTGAAAGGGCCTAGCTATATGCCCTAGAGGGGGCGTGAATAGGGCAATGCCAAATAAAACTTAAAACAGCAGAATAATAAAAGAAATAAAGCACAATGCTGAATCAAAAGTAATCTCAATAACCTAGAATTAAGATAATGATACAATATCAGTTCTAAGGACAACCTTACACCAAAAACCATAGGTTTAAGGTAGGACAACCTTATTTCTAGAACGTCCTTTGTATCACAAACCAATAACAAATAAAAAGTAAGGAAACCAAAATAACTTGCAAAAATAAATCCTAAGTTATTACAACATTCTCATACTTACTTGAAATAAAATGATTACAACATTCATCCACAAATACAATCCGCAAAACTAAATGAATAAAGGAATGAAAGAATAAAGCACATCCATAACACAACGATATATAGTGGTTCGCCTGTGTGTACACCAACTATTATCCAACAGCCACACAGAATGCTACTCCACTCCTAATATCCTCACACAGGGGATATTAGCATGCATTATCAAAATAGGTTTCACAGGTTTACCTAAAACCTTCACAATTGTGTCTTTTATCTCGGGCTTACACAATCCAAAAATCCCCACAATCTGAGTTTTCTGGCTCTCCTCAGATAACCAAAATGAGATTTTTTCTAGCAAATCTCAAACAAAACCAGAGAAAGTAAATTACACAAATGTAAAATACCTAAATCTCCTTTTGAAATAGCCTGATAGAACCTATCGGAGTAGAAGTTCGATTCAACGTTCAAAGTCTAATACTCACTTTAAGAATGGTTCTAAGTCTAGTTGATTTTAAATCAAAAGGGCTAGTTCTATTTGATTTTGAATCCAAGAAGAAGGAATATCAGAAATTCTCCTTTTCAAATACGATTGGAATGTAGATCAAAATCAAATAATAAATAAGCTAGCAAAAGGAATATGAAATGAGCACAAAGTAGCTTAAAAACAAACACGAACTTATCTCAAAGTATAGCCTAAAGATTGCTTGAATTGAGTTGAATTGAATTGAAAAACTCTGAAGTGCGTGCTCTATTTATAGCCTGAAAAATCTCATCTACGACTAGTCTTAGGATCCTAAGACTGCTCGTAGCTTCAAAGATTTTCAAAGATTTTCACGGGATAAGGATTAGCTGTTCCACGACTGGTCCTAGGTAGCCTATGATCGGTCGTGGGCCACCTACGACTGGTCGTGGGTCACCTACGACCGGTCGTACGACCCTTAGTTTAGTTGCTGAAGTTTGAGTCGTAGGGCTAAGACTGGTCGAAGGACAAGTCGTACAGCTCAAAGGACTGGTCGTAGGATGTCCAGGACTGGTCGTAGGATAACCAGAAAGATCTGAAAATCTTCAACAACCTAGGACTGGTCATGAAAAACTCAAGACTGGTCGTAGTAGAGCTAGGACTGGTCTTGAAGTCCCTAGGACTGGTCTTAAAATAGCCCGAACAAGCATATTAAAATATACGAATTATGTATCCAGAATGACATACAGTAAAGTTCATCCTAAGGTCAATCTAAGGTCAAACAAACCTTAAAAGTGAGATGGACATTGATAGTCTGTATACTCAGATGACCCTTAAGAGAAGCTTGAGAATTTACGAACCTTGTAGTAGGCCTTCTCGAGCTTGATCCTTTCTTAAGTTGACAAAGTCTTCTTCTATACTTGTACTTGTTTGAATCTTGAACATACATACTTGGAGACTTCTATTCTTGAATCTTCATCCATGACTTGAAACTTTCTTCATTTAAGTTCTTGTCTTGAAATACGATGTCTTGAAGCAATGAATAGTCTCAAACATGAAACAAAAGATATACAAGACATAGATATAGGTTTTGGCACAATAAAATTTGACAACCAAAGGGGATATGAAATCATAGCACTTACAGTGTCTCTATCATCTAACCTCAAGACACCGAAGCTTGACCTAAAACCTTTGCCCTCTGATTTGAAATATGTTTATTTAGGTCAAGATAAGACATACCCGGTGGTGATTTCTTCCTACCTAGAGAAAGAATAGGAGAGTATGCTCATATCTACTCTCATTAAGCATAAGGAAGCCCTTAGATGGATGATTGCAGACCTCAATGGAATCAACCCTTCGATTTGTACTCACCACATTTATCTTGAAGATAATGCGAAGACCTCTTGGCAATCACAATGTAGACTAAATCTAAACATGAAAGAAGTGGTTAAAGCTGAGGTTCTTAAACTATTGGATGTGGGTATCATTTACACTATATCTGATAGTCAATGGGTGAATCCAACTTAGGTGGTTCATAAGAAGTCCGGAATCACCATCGTTGCTAATGCTAATAATGAACTTATGCCAACTAGTGTTACTACTGGTTGGAGAATGTGCATTGACTATAGGAAGTTGAATACCGTCATAAGGAAGGACCACTTTCCTTTGCCCTTCATTGATCAAATTTTGGAAAGGTTAGGTGGTCATTCCTATTACTGTTTCCTTGATGGGTATTCAAGGTATAATCAAATAGAGATAGCCCCTGAAGATCAGGAAAAGGCTACATTTACATGTCCCTATGGCAACTTTACTTACCGAAGGATGCTATTTGGACTATGTAATGCCCTTGCAACCTTTTAACGATGTATGACGAGTATCTTTTCTGATATGGTGGGGCAATATCTAAAGGTCTTCATGGATAATTTCTTTATCTTCGGTCCATCTTTCAGCGAGTGCTTAGAGAGTCTTAAATGCATGCTGAAAAGATATGAAGAAAAGAATTTGGTACTTAATTGTAACATTAACTATCTTTTAAAGATTTTTGAGCTCTAGGTTTAGATCGTCTCTTATCATTTGACTTTTGAAAATCAACTTTTTTCTTGCTTTTAAAAATTTTGTAAAACTTTTTTACTAAAAGCACCATATCATCTTCGAAATTTTCTAAGTCCGAAGTGCTTTCTTGTAAAAAAAATTTTTATGATTTGAGAGCAATTGATTTTCCTTTAGGAGCTTTAAAGGACAACTCGTAGGTTTGAAGTGAACCAACTAGTTCCTCAACCCTCATGGTATCTGTATCACGAAGTTCTTGAATCGCGGTTACTTTAAAATTGAACCGTTCAGGAAGTGAGCGTACTATCTTTGCACACACTTTACTTTCTGGGATTCTATCACCAAGACCCCACATAGAGTTCACAATGTCATTCAATCTAGTGTAGAAGTCCATAAACATCTTATTCTCCTCCATATGAATTTCTTCAAATTTAGTTGTGAGGAGTTGGACTTTAGATTTCTTGACAATTGATGTACCCTCGTGTGTCACTTCTAATACATCTCATGCTTGTTTTGCATTTTCACAAGAGATGATTCTTTTGAATTCATCTGGTGATAATGCACAAGTAATTGCATTTAGTGCTTTTGCATTGGCACTACTCTCACTTTTCTGAAGTGTGGTCCAAAGAGAATAAGTCGTTACTTTCATAGTTTTTGAACCATCGTCATTAGCAACTTCAGTGATAGGAGGATTACATCCATTCATTGTGGCCATCCACACACTTTCATCCAAGGATTTAAGGAAGATCCTCATCCTGGCTTTCCAATAAACATAGTTTGTGCCATTAAAAGGTGGTGGCCTAGTGACTGATAGGCTATCAAAATTTGACATCTTAATATAGCTGAGATCATTAGCTTAGGAAACAAATCCAATAAATAAACAATAAGCACGAGCTATTAGGCTCTGATACCACTTGAAAGGGCCTAGCTATATGCCCTAGAGGGGGGATGAATAGGGCAATGCCAAATAAAACTTAAAATAACGGAATAATAAAAGAAATAAAGCACAATGCTGAATTAAAAATCAATCTCAATAAACTAGATTTAAGAGAATGATACTATAACAGTTCTAAGGACAACCTTACACCAAAAACCAAAGGTTTAAGGTAAGACAACCTTATTTCTAGAACGTCCTTTGTATCACAAACCAATGACAAATAAAAAGCAAGGAAACCAAAATAACTTGCAGAAATAAATCGTAAGTTATTACAACATTCCCACACTTGCTTGAAATAAAATGATTACAACATTCATCCATAACTACAATCCACAAAACTGAATGAATAAAGAAATGAAAGAATAAAGAAAATCCATCACACAACGATATATAGTGGTTCGCCTGTGTGTACACCAATTGTTATCCAACAGCCACACAGAATGATACTCCACTCCTAATATCCTCACACAGGGGATATTAGCATACACTATCAAAAGAGGTTTCACAGGTTCACCTAAAACCTTCACAATTGTGTCTTTTTATCTCGGGCTTACACAATCCAAAAACCCACACATTCTGAGTTTTCTGTCTCTCCTCAAATAACCAAAACAATGATATTTTTCTGGTAAATCTCAAACAAAAATAAAGAAAGTAAATTACACAAATGTAAAATACCTGAATCTCCTTTTGAAGTAGCCCGGTAGAACCAAACGGAGTAGAAGTTCGATTCAACGTTCAAAGTCCAATACTCACTTTAAGAATGGTTCTAAGTCTAATTGATTTTAAATCAAAAGGGCTAGTTCTATTTGATTTTGAATCCAAGAATAAGGAATATCAAAAATTTCCCTTTTCAAATAAGATTGGAATGTAGATCAAAATTAAATAATAAACAAGCTAGCAAAAGGAATATTATATGAGCACAAAGTAGCTTAAAAATAAACATAAACTTATCTCAGAGTATAGCCTAAAGATTGTTTGAATTGAGTTGAATTGAATTAAAAAACTCTGAAGTTCGTAATCAATTTATAGCCTGAAAAATCCCATCTACGACTGGTCTTAAGATCTTAGGACTGATCGTAGCTTCAAAGATTTTCAAAGATTTCCACGGGATAAGGATTAACTGTTCCACGACTGGTCCTGGGTAGCCTACGACCGGTCGTGGGCCACCTACGACCGGTCGTGGGTCACCTACGACTGGTCGTAGGAACCCCAGTTTAGTTGCTGAAGTTTGAGTCGTAGGGCTAAGACTGGTCGAAGGACGAGTTGTACAGCTCACAGGACTAGTCGTAGGATGTCCAGGACTGGTCGTAGGATAACCAGAAAAATTCAAAAATCTTCAACAACGTTGGACTCGTCCTGAAAAACTTAAGACTGGTCGTAGCAGAACTAGGACTGGTCTTGAACTCCCTAGGACTGGTCTTAGAGTAGCTCGAATAAGCATATTAAAATATACAAATTTTGTATCCAGAATGACCTATAGTAAAGCCCATCCTAAGGTCAATCTAAGGTCAAACAAACCTTAAAAGTGAGATGGACATTGAAAGTCTGTACACTCAGATGACCCTTAAGAGAAGCTTGAGAATTTACGAATCTTGTTGTAGGCCTTCTCGAGCTTGATCCTTTCTTGAGTTGAAAAATTATTCTTCTATACTTGAACTTGTTTGAATCTTGAACATGCATACTTGGAGACTTCTATTCTTGAATTCTTCATCCATGACTTGAAACTTTCTTCATTTAAATTCTTGTCTTGAAATACGATATCTTGAAGAAATGAATAGTCATGAAACACAAGATATACAAGACATAGATATAGGTTTTGGCACCACAAAATTTAATAACCAAAGGGATATGAAATCATAGCACTTACAGTACCTTCTTTTTTGCCTTGAGATATCACCAAGGTACCTTTTGTGATATTCTAGGAATCACTGGTGAAGGTCGTCATATATCCAGTATCAGCCAACTGTCCTACTAAGATCAAGTTCCCTTTCACACTCGGTACATGTTTGACATCTCTCAATTTCAAAAATATTCTATATTTCTGATTTATATGAACGTCTCCCTTTCCAACAATACTGCACGGCTCATCATCACATGGGTAGACTCTCCCAAAGTCACCAGACATAATCACGTAGAACTTCTATCACACCCCAAACTCAAAAAATAGGCTCACAAAATTTTCAATCGCCGAATCCGGCACTGACAACCTCCGTAGTACCCCATTCTCGGATCTCGGTAGTTACATGTCAAATTTCGATCCTGAGATCCTACAAGGAGGACTATGAGCACATTGGTCAGTCCGAAGGACATGACCTGAAACTCAAAATGACAGTAATGCGTCCTGAATGCTGTCTTCGGGATATCCTCATCTCGGACCCGAACCTGATGATAACTAGACCATAATTCTATCTTTGAAAAGAACTGTACCTCCTGCGGCTGATCAAACAAATCATCGATTCTCGGGAGCAGGTACTTGTTTTTTATCGTGACCTTGTTGAGCTCGCGGTAATCAACGCAGAGCCTCAATGAACCATCCTTCTTCTTCACGAAGAGTACCGGTGCTCCCCATGACGAACTGCTTGGACGGATAAAGCCTAGCTCGTACAACTCGTTCAAATGCTTCTACAGTTCCCGTAACTCCAACGGAACCATACAATACGGGGCCTTCGAAATAGGCGCAGTACCGGGCACGAGATCAATCTAGAATTTAGTGTGCGGATGAGGTGCTAACCCCGAAATCTCCTGTAATATATCGGAAAAATTACAAACGACTAGCAGCTGGTCGATACTCAAAGCAACTGACTCCTCAACAGCACACGACAACAGGTAGGAAAGCTACCCTCCTCTGGGCTCGGCAACAAACTGAAACTTTGGTACGCCTAATATACATAATGTGACTATCCTCGCAGATCAGTCCAATATGGCGTGGTACTCGGCTAGCCAATCTATGCCTAGAATGACATCAAACTCGAACATCGGTAATACGAACAAGTCGGCAGGCAAGAAGATATCCCCAATCAGAACGGCGCATGACGAGCAAAATCGATATAATACTGCAGTCCTTCCTAAGGGCGTCAATACTGACAAACCCTCACGGCCAGACTCCATCAACAAACCGATCGATCGCCAGAAATCATAGATTACAAAAGAATGCGATGCACCAAAATCAAACAATACACGTGCACTGCATGCAGAAACAGGGAGACTACCCTCGACGACCCCTCCTGATGACTAAGGGTCCTGCTGGGCGGCATAAAATCATCCCTTGGCAGGCTGGGGAGGTGCAGGTCCCCTCTGAGGTCTCTACTGCTAATGCTGCCACTGCGGCGGCCTGATCTGCAGCCTCTACTATTGTAGGGGAGGCCCCGGAGGCTGGTGCTATGGTCATTGCTGCTACTACTGTGGTGGATGTCGTGGAGGTGGATACGGTGCCCTCGGTTGTTGCTGCTACAGATGGGGACACTCGTGCACACGATGTCCTATCCTACGGCATCCAAAGCAAGTACATGTGAACGGTTCTAAAGGGGGTGCTAGAGGTGTCACTGATGCTCGGAATGCTGGGCGAGTCATGCGCCACTGCTGTGAATAACGCTGCTGGTGGGAACTACTAGAGGGCACCTTCCTCTTATGATCTCCCCTCCGGTCTCGGGCTCTCTGCAAACTGGCCCAATCGACTCGTAGATCTAGGCCCTCTCTACAATCTGCTTAAATGTCGAAAGCATGTGTCCGATCACACGGCTCCTGAGGGCAGGACGCAAGCCGTTCGCAAGACGTATTAACAAGATACGTCACAAATCTCGATAGCACGACGAAGCATGCCTCATAGTGGGACACAGTCATATCTCCCTGGAACAAAGTCTTAAACTCTAATACGCGTTGTTATTACACATGTTCGGGAAAGAACTTCTGGTCAAACCGGTCTACAAAGTCCTCCCAGGTCTACACAAAATCGTTCACTATCGATCAAGTGATAAATTCCCACCAATGTTGAGCCTCACCTTGGAGAAGAAATACAGCTAATGGGACTCGCTACTGTGTCATACATCTTATAGTGTCAAATATCTTCTCCACCTCAAAGCACCATATCTCTACTGCAATAGGGTCTGCCTCACCCTAAAAATGCGAGAGATCATGCTGTTGGAAGTCCTTAAGAAGGGTGCTAGTACATTCCTTCTTGGCCTCAGCTAGTGTCACAATGGGACGCTTACTCTGTCCCTGAAGAATAGCGGTCATCGCCTGTAGCATCTGCTGCAACTGGGCGACTCTCACAGGTACGGTCGAATTCGCACCACTCTCGGGTATAGGAGTGGCATCCTCAAGCTGGAAAGTATGAATGTCCGGTGATAGAGCGAGAGTAGTAGATGGTAGAGCAGGAGTCACAGGTGGTGGAGTGGGATTCGCTCGATTCACTCTTCTAGGCATAATGTCCTAAAGGAAGGAACACGGGCCTATTAACCTTGAGAATTCTCAAAGGCATAAATGTTAAGGGTATATATTGGAAAATTGGTAAGTTATTCGGACTCGGAACCTATTCATTTTAAGTTCATAGCAGATATGTGATGTGACCTCAGGTATTTTCAAGTTACGCTCTGATACCAACTTTTGCACACCCTAAATTCAGAAAACGGGCTCACAAAATTTTTAATCACCGAATCCGGTGCCGACAGCCTTCTTAGTACCCCATTCTCAGATCCCGGCTGTTACATGTCAGAATCCAATCCTGGGATCTACAAGGAGGATTTTTAGTATGATTTTTTTAATGGAGCATAACCACAAGCATAACCAGGTCACAAAAAAATATCACCACATATCTACTATATCAAAAACTTTAAGTACAATACGGAAAGGAAAATACAAGGTGATCAAAAACTCTAAAATTATATGATGTACGCTCCTGCCTTAGCGCTGCTATGATCCAATTCCACCTGCACATAACGGTCGTGCATAAGTTTATAAAAGCTTAGAGGGGGATGTAAGTGTGTGCACAAGGCAAGCACCAAGTGTACAGCATTAGAGTAATGTGGAAATATGCAGTAAGTCCATGAATGCTATCAGTTGTAAGAAAGCTATGTGATGTAATGCATGAATACTATCAGCCATACCAAGGTCATGTGATGCGAGGCCTATGTAGCCAAATGTCATATGCGAGATGTAAAGCAAGCATGCCATTACACATCAAGTACACATATCAGTACAGCTCCTCTCTAGGATATCACTTGGGTCTAGTACACTCCACACTGACTGCGGCCTCCCTAGCTGCACAGCCCAGTGAGAGGAATAGACCTCACTATCTACGTGACCCGCAGTCTACCATTACATACCCTCACTCGAGTGGATAAGGCCACACCCCCTTTCAACCGACAATGACACAGTGTGAGACACGGCCTACTGGTATTCGGTACTTGGGCACTGGTGTATTTATCCGGTACCCACAGTGCTAGAACCAAATATTTTCGGTATCTGATACGGCCATCCATGATATACCTGTGGAGCCACGGCCCTGATGTCGCTAGGGCGTACAATGATCAAGTCACACATATGCGAGATGCATGAGTCACACCGTACAATCATGCAACAATCTCGTGCATACCATGCGCTCATGTGGGTAAATCCTATCAATGAGTCCCATAAGTAATCTGCCCAATGGCATATGCTATGATCAGTCACTACTCATATCAAGCATACATATAATGCGTATGGTATGAGGCATGAAATTATACTAAGCATGTTATGAAGTGATGAACTATCCTCACAACGAAGTTGGGCCTAGTCGGCCAACATGTAACAAGTACAGGCCTATCAATGGGCCCTAGGGAGAGTCATAATGCGAACATTTAACCAACATTATCTTTACAATGTGAACGTCGAATCATCATTGCTCCCAAGGCATGGCCCACTATAAATATCATTACACAAACCATGGTGGAATCACACATTGCAATGGACCTTAAGTACATCCCGTTGGGCCTCGACCCATGGGCCTTAGATATATCAAATGGGCCGCATCACATGGGCCTTATATTCATAAAGTGGGCCACATCAATGGGCCGCACCAATGGGCCTTATGTACATTACAATGGGCTATAACCTATGGGCCTTAAATACATCACAATGGGCCATCATACGGCAAATGGGCCACATCACATGGGCCATATGCATATCAAATGGGCTACACTAATGGGCCCCATGTATATCAAATGCGTCACACCCAAATATAAGTGGTGATGATAATTTTCCACCATTAAAATTCCTAAGGCCCACGATAACATTTATTTCCCATCCAATCTGATCATAAGGTCACACTGACCTGAAAGGGGTTTTAATGGTGGACATTCAAACCCACTATTTTCTATAGTGTGGTCCACCTAATCCTAGATATGTCTTAATTTTGAACTCAAGCCTTAAAATTACCCGACAAAATGGTTGGACGGTTGGAATGCAACACATGCATCATGGTGGACCCCACCGTCTAAACAGTGGACGGTGTGGTGAGAACACATGCATCGTTGGGGTCCCACCGTCCACCACTGGATGGTGTGGTGAAAAAAGTGGGTTTCACAGTCCAAAAACGGTGAACGGTGGGCATAAAACACATCCATCTTTGAGTCCCACGTGGGGCCCACCATAATGATCTAGTTTCCATCCAATCCGTTGATAAGGTTACACGGACCTGGATGAACAAGAAAAATAAATTTCATATTAATCCAAAAATCCTAGGCCACCTAAAAGGGGTGCAATAGTAGATGTTCAATCCCACTATTTCCTGTGATGTCTACCACCTGAGTTCCAGATAGGGATGATTTTTGGAGGGGACCCACTTCAAGAAAGGGCCCACCAAATGAACGGTGTGGATGATAAAAATACATCATGGTGTATCCCATGGCTGGGATCGTGGGTCCTGTTGTCCGTCCGCTTACAAGCCGGTAGCAGCAGCGTCTGCTGCATATATTTTTTTTTATTTTTAGAATCTAGTTTTTTCACGGTTTTACATGTGTGGGGCCCGCATCTGGTGAATCCACTCTAGCTATTGCACTCTATGGCTCAAGACAGATCAAATGAGTCCCATATTTGATGTGTTGTAGAAAAATTAAAGTGAATTTAAAAGGTGAAAATCACTATTTTCATAGGTATGGCCCACCAGAAAATTAGATCAGCTTCATTTTTCAGCTCAACGCCTAAAATGATTTGGGAAATGGGATGGACGGCGTGGATTGGATGCATATGTCAGGGTGGGGCCTACACAAGTGGCCCACCTAAATAACTTATGGAACCAAGCTAATATTTGTGTTTTTCAAATAACGTCCAGCGTCCAGGGATGCTAGACGGTTTGGGTATTCCAAGTGCAAAAGGTGGGCCTGCTCAGGTGGGCCACCAAATGATGGATGGTGTGGACACAACACATATAAAGTGTGCCCCACCTATAGATAACTTGGATAAAATACATGCCTTATGGTGGGGTCCATCCAGGTGGGCCACATGGCCATATCATCACATACAATAGGAAAAAAATAAAAGAGAGAGGGGTAGAGAGAGAGAGAGACGTGACGATGGAGGGACCCTGACACTATGGGCCCTCCCTTGCATTCAATCATACATCAAGTGGATCCCATTACATGTGGGCCTATCAAATCGAAAATCAACGGTGGAGATCCTCTCTCCACCAAAAATGGAAGCTCTAGATGGTCTAGATGACTTCTATCCATGTAAAGAAAATAAACATTATGATAGGGTCCGTGGAGAATGGCCCCATCATAGAATGATCATAAGAATCAAGGTGGGCCATCGGCCACTCCTAGGGTCCAAAGTGAGATCCATACCATCAATCGGTAGGCCTCACTTGGCCCATCATAAAAATAAAAAATCTAAGCCTGTGGAAGCACCCACCATTTGATCTTCTTGGTCCGATGGAACGCCGAGCTCCTTGTATCTCACTTTGATGGTAGAAGATGTGAAATGAATAGCTAGGATAAAAGTTTATGGGATGGGAAAGTGGGCCACACAAAACATACTTTCTCACATGGAATGCTTGGACGTGTATATTTTTTTGTTGCTTGGAATTATATTTATGAATGAGAGAGAGAGAGGGTTGTAAGAAGAGAGAGATGGGTAATGGATGTGAGGTGAGTGATGGATGTGAGGTGATGGTGTACTTGACTTGAGAGTTGACTTGGTGGTTGCTTGACTTAGGGAGAAAGAAAGCATGGGTGCTCTTGTACTTGACAAGAGGTGATTGATTGATTGATGGGACATGTTGTAGAGATTCTCTTATGATTGTAAATGCGTGGTATTTTCTTCAAAACAAACGTCAACCCACATCTCTCTGCCAGGGTATCGGATCGGTATGCAAGACACGACGTTGGAACCGCGACGACGGTGCAGTCGCAATGGTACAAGTTTCAGATTAAGTCAACTCAAATCTATAGGATACGACTTAGGGTCATACGCAACATTGATTATAGGTCACGGATTTCCATACTTTTGAAGGTAAGGATCGCGGGAGTCGATGGAATAGTATAGACTAGGATACAGGTCTTACAACTTCCTTTCATGAAGTGACATGAAACGAAACACCGAAGTTTATGACCTAAGACCCATTCCTAGCATCAAGAGACAAGATCAACGCCTCTGTGTCGCTCTCCTCAGATTCACTGAATCCTTCCAGCCTTTAGAGCTTCCTTCTTATTTCTTAACATCCCTGTAATCACGTTTCATATGCTCTTTTTTCCTGTAATGCTAACACCCGTCTTTGTCTTTCGGTCCCTTGGACTTCTTCAGTGACTTAGAATGTCCATGTTTATTGCATCCTTTGCTCAGCGATCTTCCTCGTCCTTCAATGTTTAGAGCATTCCTTAAGTCTCCTGAAACTCCTGATGTCTTTCTTCTAAATTCTTTGCTGAGAATTAGACCGACCACATCATCGAATTTCATTTTTGTCAACCCTGAAGAATTTTTCACGGCAATCACCAAACCATCCCAACTGTCTGGCAAACTGGAAAAGATCAATAACACCCTGACCTCATCCTAAAAAAATGGATTCCAACTAGCTCGTGACTATATTAAACTCATGTAGATGTTCAGTCATGCTCTCACCATCTGACACCTTCATGTTGACTAGCCGTTTCATGAGATGAACCTTTTTGGACGTGGAGGGTTTTTCATACATCGTAGATAGGGCTTCCATTAATTCTTTTATGTTTTTCACCTTAGATATATTGAAGGTGACACTTATAAACAAAGAGAGTCGGATTGTACTTAAAGTCTTCCGATCTAATAAAAACCATTCATCATCTATCATCTTTTCTAGTTTCTTCTCTTTTCCTCCAAGAGGCATATAGAGATCCTTCTGATACAGTTAATCCACCATCTGCATCTTCTAGAAGGTAAAGTTTGAACCATCAAACTTCTCAATTCTAGTCTTCCCTTCTTCTGTCATCGCTCCTACTTGAACTAAACCAGTAGTTCTGATACCAGTTGTTGCGTAACATGCCAACAACGTAGTGAACCGAGATGTAATCTCCGGTCTCACCCACAAACGATAAATAAAAAGAAATATAATCTTGAAGTAGAATCAAAGCATTCTAAACAAACCATAAGATAAGATATATATGGAAAAAGCTCAACAAGGGTTAAAAAAACTTCAGTGCCAAACTTTCACTATAAAGAAAATAAGATTACAAGCAATATACTAACTTTTTTTCTTTAGATGTATAGAAAAAATCCTTTGCCCACACTTTTGAATAACTCCTATAACCATATAATAGCCCTAGGGACCCCTATTTATATTTTAGGTAACTTCCCTTTTGCACCCTTGCGAAACTACTTCAAATTTGCGCAGTCCGAATCAAATCCACAAAACGAATCTACATAGCCTCAACTGGTTGAGCAGGCTGCTCGATTGATCGAGCAAACCCTTGACTGGTCGAGCATGTGCCTTGACCGGTCAAGCGCCACGAATCCAAAAAATCATAGTTCGTTGGACTTTGAATCAAGTCAGCTCTCGACTGGTTGAGTGGGCCACTCGATCGGTCGAGCTGACCACTCGACTGGTCGATTGGGCCACTCAACCGGTTGAGCAAACTACTCGACTAGTCGAGTGGCCCTATCCGGATGTGGCTCCACATCTCAACATATACTAGTCTGGATAAGTGGTAATACTAGTCTGGATAAGTGGTATTGTGTAACATTGGCATACTTATACTAGTTTTTTTTTTTTTTGTTAAAGAAAGGTAGGAGCACGCCACCTATAATTTTATTAATGAGAAATTATAAGTTATACAAGCTATAAAATAACAGAAGTATGCACTAATAAAAAAGTAATAAACTTCAGCTAGAATAACTATAACAACTCTAATACTTTAAAAGAGAACATCAAAGGGCCCTCCTGAAGGGACCCAGCGTCGAAAATCGGATGCCTCAAATCTATGCTGAAATAGGGGCCATCGACCGGTCGACAAGTCGAAGGATATCGAAAATATTCAGTTTTTTGGCAAAACTCTTTGGACAGTTTTTGGAGTTATCGACAGGTCGAAAACTATGGTTGACCTAATTGATCGAAGTGTCTCGACTGGTCAACTCAATAAGCCAACGGGTTGCACATTTTTGCGTGATTTGTTTATATTTCCTTTTTACCTTAAATAAATGGGTGTAAACAGAATTACGGTTAAGGCTAGACATGCTTAAGGTTTTGAGAGGGTTTTAGAGAGAGAAAAAAAGCTATTGTTTTTCTCTTGGGGTTTTGAATCAGTAAGGTTTCATTTCTTTTAACTTTGTTATTCATAGTGCATTATCGCTTTGTGCCATAGTTTTCTCCCACAAGGGTTTTTCCACGTAAATTCGGAGTGTTCTGTTGGATTTGCTTGTATGATTGTGATTATTTTGTTTGATTTCTCTTTGTGTGCTTCTGCAAATCCCAACACCTAGAGCCTAACTGCCACCAAGACAAAAGCGACTCATAAAAGTAGTGATGAAGATCATAACCAACTCCCAATAAACATTCAAAAGTGACTCATAAAAGTAGTGATGAATACCATAACCAACTCCCAATAAACATTCTCCAAAATAGAAGATTTTATACTAGTTGTAAAAGAGTAGAGAGTGTAAAGATTCGTACCTAGCATAAGTGATAAATAGACTTTGTTTTCAACACAGAGATCTCAGGATCGAGTGCCCATGTTGGGTGTGTATGTGTGCGTGTGAGTGTGTGCGAGGTGAGTATGTGCGTAAAAAAAAAAAAAAAAAAAAAGCATATGCGAATAGGAAGAAGAAGAAGATTATTATTATTATTATTATTATTATTATTGTATTTGCTTTTCACCGGAGAAATTAAATATATTCATTTTCTTTTGTTGTTCTTCAACTCATGAAGCATGGAATTTGTTTTGGTCGTGATCACACGGTGGTATTTGACTGTGATTGCCATGTGATTTATGTTGCACCAATAAAAAACAAAATGCAAACTCAACTAATGGCATTAGAGCGAAGTGATTCTCGTGAGAAATCATATGATCAGGGTTTAATATATGATTTAATGCTCCACATGTAGTCGAAACTTGCATTGTAGAAGGCTTGGATACATGATTTGTGCCTAGAGGGTAGTTAGAGCAAACGGTGTAAAATAATGCTCACAATCATTGACGCACAGAACCTCAATCCAAAGCACATGAACTCAGCTAACGCGCAGCTAATGCGCAAGCGTGGCACTTTGAAAATAAGCTAATGCACATGAACCCTGAGGAAAAGGAATTTCACCGCAACACTGAGAATCAACAATACACAAGAACCAGCTCCTTCCAAACCTGCAAAAGGGTCAACGATTGGCAAGTCGCAATGTGTGAAAAGACCACTGAAATGGAGAAATTAAAACGTGGAAGCTAATTCCATGTCCAAAGGATATTAAATCAATTACGTATTAGTGTGTTCTTAATGTAAGGATATGGTCAAATGGGAAAATTGATTGCTAGAAAGCACATCTGGTGATGCGTTGAAAAAAAAAAAAAAAAAGGGTGCCAATTTTAGATATGAAAAGTTTTCTTTTATTTTCAATTCCATCCAAATTTTTTATTTAATACTTTATTTCAAAAGTAACCTTTTAACCTTTAAAAAAGGTTTACTTCCAAAAATTAAATATGGAAATTTCGTTTGATAAGGATATTTTGTCACCCAAGAGCCATATTCAAAACTCCTCGCACTGTCCATATACGTGCATGCGCACATGTGCAAAATGGAAAGTGTGTTGCTTAAGAGCCTTTAATGTCCTTTCGGCACACTTTGCACGTATGAATTGTCACAATAAGAACGTATGAATTGTCACAATAAGAATGAGGATCCTTAAATTTTCATCAATGGGACCGAGACCTGAGTCGACCCTTGGTGCGAATCATGGGTCTAACCAGGAGCTCGAGTGGTGTGGAATGGTAGCTGGTTTGACTAGCTTACCACTATTAGTGTGGAACCCAAGTGACACTTGGCATGTTCAAAAGATGACAATTGGGTGAAGTGGCAGTTATTAGTATAGTTATATGTTGACCACATGTCATGCTCCGAAATTCAAATAAGAGTGTGCAATCTCAAACCCAAGTTACGGCACATGACTGGCGCACGGCGTATAATTAAATCATATATTTATATTGTTTTCCAGAGGCTTTTAAATTGTACATTTAGTTCACAATCACAAACATTCAGCATTATATATTTCATTAAATCAGTCCAATCATACATACGTATATCCACCACTAGGATAATTACTCATTACACATATTTATAACATTCATAAAAGCTAAGCATGGTACTACAACCCACCCATTTGGGGTTTTATTTAATCATTTACTAACAAATACTTTAACTATTCATAATTTCTAGCTACTCAACTTAAAGTTAGTTCAGAAATATAGTTAAAGAAATATCATAATTTTGCTCTGGATGTGATAGTGATTTTATATATCCGCCTCGTCTTCATCAAGATAAGGCCAATGCCCTTGTGAATTATCCACCGGTTCACCTTCCTACCCTAAATCTAAAGCAGTTGTTTCATCGTTCGCTAAATCTATCTGATTTTTCCATTAATATAATGTTAATTGGCCAGGTCTAGTGAACGAACCTATCATGGTTCATTCACATCATAATTAAAATAGGAATGCATGAATGTCTTGAGATGCTTGTATGCGTAAATGCATCAAGAGGGTTAATCAGTCTACTTACTTGAATTGGATTTCATCAACCTATATCTTCCCTTCCGGTTAGGCTTCCACCATCTTGGTAGGCTTTCACACACTACCAAAAAACTGGGAAAAGGCTATAGATAAAAGCCGTAGCTAAAGGTCTATGGCTACGGTTATAGTCCATAGCACAACCGTAGTCATTGCTACCGTAGCCATAAGTCATAAAGATATGGCTACGGATTTAATCTGTAGCCATAGAAACAATAAGTATAGATTAAATCTGTAGCAACACTTGTTGTAGCTCTAAAGTATATACCGCTATGAATTATATTTGTAGCTAAAAGTAGGGTGAGAACCGTAGTAATAGGCTGAAATTAGTAACAGCTACAGTTTTAAGATAAAGGGTTATGGTCAATAGCTGTAACTACTGCCTATTTTTTAAAAATAATAATAATTAATTTAATATAATATAATAATGGCATCTCTTACCATTTTAATATATGCCCTGATAGAGCAACTCATATAAGCTAATATAGATAAATACTTCATGGCTAAATCATTCAGTCATTCAATCAAACACAGTTATTCATTCATTCAATTAAAAATATAATCATTTATTTTAATCCATTCACAAAAGTACAATGCCAACATAATAGTTTGTCTATTTAAAGTTCTCATTGACAGCAAGATCCAATGCATTCTCGCAGCCAAATAGCTTCTCAACAATCACAAACGAGAACTCCATGGATGTGCCTCTACTGGTTATCAATTTGTTTTCAACTAACACCCTATTCTCAACTTCACTTTGATCCAAAAGCTTACTGCACATGGTTGAAAATCAATTTCATCATACAAACAATTTAGTCATATGAAAAAGTTATGCCTCGAAACTGAAGAACTAAACTATAGAGAAAAACGGCGACGCGATGACATAAAAAAGAAAGACAATACTCAGGAGCATACACTGATCTTCTCATTTCTAAACAAGCAAAATTTGTAACAGCCAAAGACAAAATAAACATTCAGCTATTCAAAATACTAACTGAAATACATATAGCAATACCAACTAAATTTTCAAAAATAGAATAGATCAACAATTTCAGCTAAACTCAGCCAATGACTAGGGTAGAGTCATTCACATTGTCAAGGTGTCCATTAGTAAAAGTTAGGGCGCTTTAAAATTCCCACCTCTAGTGGGGAGAGTAATGCCTTCAACCAGGATACTACACATGTTACCCCAAACATTTTCCAATTATCTAACTTAAATATTAAATCATGAAGTCAAGCTAAGCTTACAAGCTTTTGAATTATGCTTTACAGTAATGTAATTCCAATTCCGGCTTGCATATGGGGTCCACAGGTTTTTGTATATTTCAGAGGATGCACCAATGAGATGAATGGACACCCCAAACATTAGACCATTCCAAAGCTAAGGTGGGCCACACCATGTGATTTTTTATGTTTTGAGCATGATTTTACATGGTATGGTCCACTTAACTTTTGGATCAGCCTATTTTTGAGAGCATAGGAGAATATGAAAGGGCACACATGATGCACTGATGGATGTCATGCACACATCACAATGGGGCTCCACACATTGCATAGTAGGTTAAGTTTAGCCTACAGTGCTTTGGAGTGGATCGGCCTCATGACAAAATCATATAGACTGGTTTGAACTTAAAAAATCCATGTGAGAATGCAAGTTGTTCAATTCAAGGCACATAAATCAACTTAATAGTAGATACTTCCATTATTATAACAAAGTATTCTCAATATGAAATAATTTTGTATATGCAAGTGAAAGATTAAGAACATACGTAATAAGTTCTCTAGTCATCACTCTTGTAAGGTCCAGCCCTTCATGTGTCTTGTGGTCATTTTCTACATAATTTTAGATATAGATGAAAAACTTAAGAGCACGACGCTTTTCAAATAAGCCCATCAATGGAGATTTTAGGGCCTCCATGTCTGTTGCTGGAACCTTGTGAACCTGTTGCAACGATCAGCAAGTGTAGGCATAAGAACTGTTGAAAGCCAAAGTGATGGCAGAACAGATCATCAACACATTGAAGTTTAACAAATAGAAATGGGGTTACCTTTCCTTTATTAAATACATAGCCCCCATCCATAGCTTTGAACTAAAGTACTTTGTAACATCCGTATGAATAAGAACCTGAACTAAAAGGCTATGAACTGGACCAACAAATATTACTCAAACAATCTTCATCATACAGAAAATCAATATTCAAGCACTTTCAACCCAAGGAGACCAACTGGAATCCTCTATTCTTGACCCAACCTGAATTCCAACCTAAGGTGCCCAACCAGAATCCTCTATGCTTGACACAACCCAATCAAACACAACCCTACCCAACCCAAATACATGTGATCATTCCCAACCCTACCTAGCCCAACACAAATTTGCTCAACCTAAACCCAACCAAAATTCAAATCAGGTTAGCATTTTCCAGCACGACGAACTTGACAACCTAACCCAAACTCAGGTTGGGTCTTTGGGTTTGGGTCAAGAAAGAGCGTTCGTAGCAATGTAACAGTTGGATTTAATTTAAACAATGGCTACTTAGAAAACACATGAAACATTACATATGTTCAATGATTAGAGTTGTTAAATTTGATTTAGTAATTAAATTCAAACATTAGTAACTATACTATGGATTCTCAATCCGGGGTGCCTAACACAACATGAGGGTTTCAAATCCAAGGTGCTTAACACAACAGGAGGATTTCAAACCCAGGGTGCACATCTCAAGAGCTGAATTTTCTCAATTTATTGAAAAATATGTTAATATGTCATAGCCAGTACCATCACAAAGCAAAATGTTAAAGACAATCCATATGTCAACAATAGCTTCAGGTTGCTTAGCATTTTCATAGTAGCAGGATTAATACAGCTGCATAGAAGGATATTTAGGTAATTGGATAACAAGACAAAAAGAAAAGGAAAAAAGAAAAGAAAGGAAAAGACATGCTTGTTGCAGGAAATGCTCAGTGTTGGCGAATGTCAAGCGCGATTGAGTTTTTGATTAACTACAAGTAGGGGGAATTTTAACATCGGGTTTTTGCATATCATTTAAGGTAGAGACACTGAGTTAGTATGGTAGAACTTGCCTATAGCTCTGGCAGATCCAATGGGCAAGTGTAAGAGCTTCTGGAGACCCCAGAGGTAGCTTTGGCCCCATATGTGATCCAAGTTGAGAGGGAGATATGGATGTGGCAACCCGCTGCATAGATGAAATGACACTCCGCAAGTAGTGTCGATCCATAGTCACAACGTTGTCCCAGAGGTGAATTTCATAAGGGAACTAGAAGGTGACTGTTAGCACAGAGCGTGGGCTACTAGAGTTTGTAGAAGCATCTCCACTTATGCGGTTCATGGCAGAGCCTGCTTCAAGACTAGATGCCAAATCCAAGGTTAGATGTGCGCTTAAGTCATCCTGTGCTTCGCCTTATACAAATAGCAATTAGAGTAGGAAAAATAATACAGAAAATAGATAGAGAAAAATAATATCACCCAATTTAATAAGAGATTCAGGAAACAACCATTCAGTAGATTTATACAAATAGCAATTAGAGTACGAAAAACAATATAGAAATCCATTTGTAAGTTTCTAACCATTGAGTTCTACATATTCATTATTTTCTAATGTAGTGCCTCGATTGATTTCTCATCATGCAATAAGAATTGAAAACAACATTAACTATTAAAAATGTGATAGAATTGATGATGAAGCACTATCATCTGAAAAAGGAGCGCAGGGAGAAAACTGTTGTAATAAGCTTAGAGCTTACCTGGAGTAACATGGAGGCCTTTGCACAAAGAATGCCTTCAGGCAGTGGGAGAGCATTTTCATTAGTGACATGGGTGCCCATATTCTTGGTTGAATTAATTACAATTATTACATCTTCGACTCCATCTGAATCCAACACTGACCAGCCATCATCATGGAATCCATTGATGGCATCATTGAAACCCGTGCCAAAGTTTTTTTTTTTTTTTAAAAAAAAGAAAGAAAGAAAAAAGAAACTCAAGATGTGCACACATAATAGAAAATAGAAATATATTGATAACAAGAAAAAACTAAAGCATCTTTGTTTCCAGTATAACACAAAAGAACCCCATTTCGCAATTTTTTGAAATTCTACAAAGAACAAATTTTTTAAGACCACAAATTATCTTTCTCCGTTTTCAATATAGCCATGAGCCAAATGCGGCCTTAACTTCTTCTTCCTTTTTTCCCTTTTCCTTATATATATATATATATATATATATATATATATATATATATATATATATATATATATATATATATATATATATATATATATATATATATATATATGTTAAAAGCCACAAAAGATGTACAATTAAGTAGGTAACACAGATACTCTATTGTAGATTAGAATTTCTTTGATGATTATTGATTTCTTTTTCTTCCTTCTTACTACTTCTACATCATGCATCCGTGAAACATGAATCTTTAGCCACAAAAATAAGAAAGAATTGATGAAATAACATTGTACTTTCTAATGCGAATTTGTAGTAAAATACGATAGCAGTTGCTTATCAAATAAAATTAAAAGGAGTAATTGAAATTTCTTAGGAAATCAGACAATTGGCCTATGTTGCAACATGATAAGTAACACCAAAACAAACAGCTAGACAAGGCTTGAAAAAGCTTATATCCCTACAATGCTAAAAGTATCGAGAACAAATCCTAAATTAAAGAAAGTTCCTTACTAATCCCAATGCAACTCTATATGTTCTTTCAAAAGATAAAGTCCAAAAAAATCTGAATTAGATAAACTAACAAGACTGAGAAAGCAGTCAAAGAAGGCAAAACATGGAAGCAAAGCACCTCAACTAATTCAGTATTATGTATAAGTCCACTTCCATGAGGAGGATATACATCTTCTAGGCTTATAGCAATACAAAATTATAATGCATATGAAAACATTTTTCTTGTTCAGTTTTTTCCTACTGTTGATTCTTCACTTGAACAGGGCCCCTATTTTGGTGGGCAATTATCCACATTATTTCCTCTTGAAAAAAATCAGCAAATCTATTATTGGAATTCCTAAAGTTCCCTAAAGCCTCACTATGACATGATAATACGAAAGGGTTGTTAAGCACTTCTAGAGAAGATTTTCTTACCTAGGTTAGAAAAAGAAAAAAAGACAAGAAAATCATATCAATGGGAAAAATTAAGGATTAAAGTGTAAAAGAGATAGACAAGTGTGACTGAGGCTGGATTGTGACCATATCCAAGCCTCAGAAAGTCCAAAAGTATTTGTGAAGAAATCACTAGAGTTTTTCAAGTGATTGGCAACCTTTCATTAGATATCACTAGGTTTTTCAAAAGCTAAGTCTTACCAAGTTGAGTTGAATTCTACTTGCAAAGTAGTTGAATAAGTTTAGACTTGTAACCAACATTCATTGGAAATTTCACTGTAAAAGTTCTAACAGTTTGGAGAAGAAACTTCAAAGAGTAAGAAAGCTCAATAATAATTAATAGACTGAGATTTGTGAAGAAATCTAGTACAGTACTAAACATCAACTTGTTCCTTTAAAAGCTGATTCCGGGAATTTTCATTTCTTTGACTAAATTTTGTAACTTTAACAAACAAAACTGAATTATGCGTGAACATTATTTGTTGAATGGTCACTTGCTACCCATATCTCAAGAATAATAAGAAAACCTAAATTAATTAGAAACACATTTAAATTGTTTAGGGAATTTTATAGAAAACTAAGAAAATATGATAATGTATTAATTTAAAGTTTCACTATCATTTCAGATGTTTTACTTGAGTTTCACAGTCGTTTCGCTCATGTTTTACTTACTATCGAGAAATGTTTCACAAGAGGTTTTCTTATGTTGCCGATAAAAGGAAAAAAAAAATGAAAAGAAAAAAGTCTCAAATGAGTTGCTCTTATGTTTTACAAATGCATCATAAGTGTTTCAAAGAAATTTTGAAGTGTAAAATTATTACTTTTTCAAAATTTCCTTTCACAAACATTTCCCAAGGGAATGCATTTCAATTCTGACAGAACATTTGAAATGAAAATCTGCCTTTTCTGAAATGCATTTCAAATGGCCCTAGGTTGTTTCCAGCTACCATGGTGAAGATGAACTATTTCACATATGTAGGTTACAACGACCATCAAGAAACATGTTTTCCTGAATGGTGTGGATCTATTTCCAAATAAATCAATCAGATACCTATCCACATTTCACACTGCCAATTGATATTTAGTGCATTTCAAGGTCACACATTAACTAGATTTTATCATAAAACTACCCCAGGTGAAATTTTTTTAATTCTATATATTTCTTTATTTTTCCTTCTATTTTGAGAAACATGGTGGTGACTCAGCTGAGTCACCCCAACTCTAGTACAACTCATCTCAAGACCAAATGAGTTGGTGCAAGTCTTAAAACCATGCAGACAATGACTAACCAGCACAAGTCTGAGCCCAACCTCTCACCTATGGAACTATGAACACAGAGCCCCAGCTAAAGCCAACAGGTACGGATCTCTCATTCTCCAGAAGCACATCTTCGGATTTCAACAATACAATGTATGGATCTATGGCATGCATACAAGTTCTAATAGAATCAAGCTAGGAAACCTAACTGACAAACAAATGAATAGATCCAGAAACATACATGCTTCAACAACCCATTTCCGATTCTACAGATAGAGAAAGGATCTAATTGAGTCCAAAAGCATGAAAACCAGATCAGACATCAATCAATCACTAAAAACATGCAGAATTACACAATCTAGGTTAAAAAAGAGAACAAAAACCATCCAGCATCCAAGATTGAGAGAGACAAGGGTGAGATCTAATACCAATAGTGGGGATGGTGGTGCAATCTCTCCAAGCTTAAGCTTGTAAAGGATGGTTGTTTTACCTGTGGCATCAAGACCGACCATCAAAATCCTCATCTCCTTCTTTGTAAACAGACTTGAACAGCTTTGTAAACATGAGCCCCATTTTCACCTACAATCCAAAGATAAAAAAAGAAAAATATAAAGATGATCAGATCAAACAAAAGGAAAGAAAGAGATGGAAGACAAAATATCAGATCTGATTAGATCACTATAAATGAGAAGCAAATGAGAGAGAGAGAGAGAGAGGGGGGGGGATGTGAGAGGGAAGATGGAGATCGAGAGAGAGAGAGGGAGAGAGAGACGGACAGAAGTGAGAGGGAATAGGGTTTTTCCAAGGAGTGGAGGAAAATGAAACGTTTCGTGATAGGGGGAAAAGAAAAAAGGTAGCGCGGATTCTGCATTTTTACCTGCTATGGTCCTATTATGGTTTTAGACTGTAGCTAAAAGCTCTCTAAATCATAGCCATTGTACCATCCTTCACACTCCACATTCGCATGTCTGACGACTCTAGACGGACGGTTATGTCGAGGGCATTGTGGGGTCCATCGTGATGCATTTGATATATCCACTCCATCCATCAATTTTGTAATTTTTTTATAGGGAATGATCCCAACATCTAGGAAAATCAAAGGTTTAATTGAACCACACCATCAATCAATGGTGGGTATTAATCTCCACTATTTCCTACCATGTGGTCCACTTGTGCATTCGATCTACTTCATTTTTTGGACTCTTGCCCTAACATTCTCTTTCAAAACGGATAAACATATTAGATGGAGTACACACATTTTAATGGGCCTCATAGAGTCCTTATGGGGCTATCCCAGGTTATATGAATGTGTAGAGGTGTTACCTTTTAGCTATGGTTTTAAGCCGTAGCAAACTAGCTACGGTCTAAGTCCTAGCTAAAAACTAGCATAGTCTATAGCCTTTGATCATTTTTTTGGTAGTGATATATTGTGGGCATCTGAGAATTGTCCCCTAGGTCACCTGGTACTGTAAGTACCTAGAGGTCATCCAAGGAGTGCCCCCAGGTATTAAGCATAGTTATGTGATGCATAGTAATGGATGTATGAGAATGGTTTATGCATAATATTAACAATTTTCATATGTGTGTGTGTGTGTGTGTGTGTGTGTGGGAAAAGGTACTATACGCTCGACTGTATTTTACCTTACATAAGGTCGAGTGCTGGCGGCACATTATTCGTTGAATGATGAAAATTTTAAATAAATTAAGAAATTTATAGGAAAAAAATCGGGGTAACCGGTTATTAAAATATGCCTCCACCTCTATCTCTCTCAAGCTTATTTTATGCCAAAAACTTTGTGCTAGAAACTAACGTGGGGCCTGCCGTGATCTTCTTTTTTTTTTTTGAGAAATCCACCCCGTCCATCCATTTTTCCATGTCATTTTAGGCCAAGAGGCCAAAAATGAGCTGGATCCAAGACTCAAGTGGGCTGAAAACGTGAGGATTGAACATCCATAGTTGAAATATTCGTGGGGCCACAGAAGTTTTAAATTAGGATAATATTTTTGTTTTCAATTCATCTCAGTAGGAATATTATTATGAATGGTATGGATGCAATTGAAACTTCACTTTTGACGTAGGGAGGTTTCAACGGTAGGAATTTCTCCACCCACCTTTTCCTTTAATGCAACCCACTTGAGTCTTAGATCTGGCTCATTTTTGTCCTTGTGTCCTAAAATGATCTCCAAAAATCGATGGACAGAATGGATTTCTCACAAACACTATAGTTGTCTGAAAAATGGTGCAACCTTGACAACCCTGAGAATTTCTCAACGATTGAAGTTAAATTCACACTCAACTGATTCCATCCACTTCAAGGACAATTGCGGATTGCGTTCCTACTAAATAAGCTCTGTGGATCCACCATTATTTATTTAGTTTATTCACTCCGTTCATCGGTGTTAATAGATAAGTTTAGGTCTTGAGAACAAAAAGAAAGCATATACAAAGCTCAAGTGGACCACACCACAATAAATAGTGTGATTAAACCTCTACCATTGAAAGATTCTTAGAGGCCATAGAATATTTGGATCAATTTGATGTTTTGTGTTTTCTCTTCATCCATGTCTTTTTGATATTATTAACAGGTTGGATGGAAAATAAACATTAATGTGGGCCCTAAGAAGGTTTCAACAGTGGAAATCATTATTCCACACTATTTCCTGTGGCATGGTCCACTTGAGCTTTGGATTTACTGTGATTTTGGGATCAATCCCTAAAATTAGCAGGAAAAATGGATGGACGGTGTGGATAAACCACATTCATTCACAGTGGGCCCAACTGAGTTTACTCAATACGCAATCCAATTTCTTGGGGATTAGCTATGAGAGGTTGAGTAGAAGACACACTACTGAAGTGATGTTACCAAGTTCTGTAGGCCCCACCATGATGTATATTTTATATCCACACCTTCCATTCATTTAAAGAGATTATTTTAGGGCAATATCTAAAGAATGAATTAAATCCAAAGCTCCAGTGGACCTCAGCACACAGAAAAGAGTGGGGACAGTGACGCCCATCATTAAAAACTTTTAAAGGCCATGAAAGTTTTAGATCAAGCTGATATTTGTGTTTTCTTTTATTTCATGTCTTTTTTAACTTTTAAATAGGTTGGATTTCAAATAAACATTATAGTGGGCCTCGGGATAGTTTCAATGGTGGGAATCACTCTCCCTACTATTTTCTGTAGTGGGGTCCACTACAGATTTTTATCTTCCTCATTCTTTGTCTCATGCCCTAAAATTATATCTCAAAATGGATGGACGATGTGGATACAACACATACATTATAGTGGGGCCACAAAACTTGGTGAGGTAACTTCTGTAGCCGACTTGCTACTCAACCTGTCAGTATCTAATCCACCTACATCCACTTCTATATTAAAAGGAACACAGATTGCATCCTATCCCTGCCCGGAAGGTAATCCGTTCGAGCAGGGCTCTCTAGGACCCACTGTGATGTAATAATTTTATCCACGCTGTTAAGATTTTCTCTCAAATCATTTTAAGCTATGATACAAAAAAAGAGGTACGCAAAAGGCTTAAATGGACCACAAATTGGGGATTAAACGTTCACCATTAAAAACTTCTTAAGAGCTGGATGTAAGCCCCATATCCTAGACTGTATCATTCCTTAGACTTCCGCGGTCTTTCCGGTCAAATTTCGCAACCTTTGACCCTTAACTGTCATTTACACGTAACCCAGTATCACACACAGTTGACCTGAATCAACTCAAACCGAGACTTGTACCCTTATGACCGCGCCGTCGCAGCGGTTCCGATGCCGCGACTCGCGCGCCGATCTGATACCCTGGTCAGGAGATGTGGGCCAGCATTCGATGCAAGGAAAATGTCGCGTATACAAATTCTGAGAGAATCTCTATGACTTGTCACATCAATCAATCAATCCCATCATGTCAAGTACACATCACCTCACACTCATCCTCAAGCAACCCCAAAGTCAAAAAGTTTCTTACATGCCCATACTTTTCTTACACCATTTGTCACAAAAGTCAAAAAGACTCTTACACACCCATCACTCACCACATCCATCACCCATCACTCCTTCTCTCTCTTTATAACCCTCTCTCTCCTTCATTTTCAAATCTCATTCCAAGCAAATCCAAAAACCACCACACGTCCAAGCCTCTCCCCATCTCTTCCAAGCTACAAGTGTGGCCCACCTTTCCTACCCTTTCATCTCTCATCTTAACCATCCAAACTTCATCTCCTCCGTTGGAATCAAAGCTAAGGAGCTAAGGAAGCCTAGGGTGCAAGAAGAAGCCGGTTAGTGATCTTGGATCTCCATTTCTTTATCTTTTTGTGATGTAAGGGCTCACTTATGGTGGGACCCACCTTGATGTATGTTTGAATACAAGAGGGGCCCATAGTGGTGGGGCCCCTCCATCGTCTCCGATCTTTCTTCCTCTCTTTCTACCTTCCTCTCTTCTCTCTCTATCTTTTTCTGTGATCATGGCCCACTATGAGGGGTGTACTATACTCATGCCACCCAAAACGGTGCGGCCCACCTTGATCATACCCGTTTTAATCAAAGTCGTCCATCTGTTTTACGGTGGGCCTAGATGGTGAGCAAACACAAATATCAAGCTTATCCAAAACAGGTGGGCCATGTGGGACCCACCTTGATGAGGTGTACACCGACACCATTTGTCCATGGACGCTAGAAGTCTGGACTAACGGTGGAGGTGGCTGACAGTAAAGTGTTAGTTGGCAATGGGGTGTACTCACCTGCTGCATCATATGATAAATAAATTAATAAAATAATATATTATATCATTATAGAAGGGGTAGCCCATTGCATGGACCCACATCCTTTTCTTTTGGTTGAAGCTGCAACGTGCAGCAGCTAGGCCTGGCAATATCATCAGGGTCCAAGGGACCCATTCAAGCCTGTCCATCTATCCTGACATGTGGGGCCACCTTGAGGATGCGCTGCATCCACCATCTAGCCCATGGACGATGGATCCCAGTCACGATGTATGTGTTTTACACATGTCGTCCATCTATTTTTATGGTGGGACCCACTGCCATCTGGCATCAGCAATTCAGTGGGTCCCATGTGAGATCAGACCGTCCAAATGGTGGGACCCCGGTCCATAGCTCAAGTGGCAGACCAAGTGAAAGATACCTCATTTAACGCTGAGGTCTTGGTAGAGGGTGGCTGCCAATGAAGTGTGAACAGACGTGGGTCCATGGGACCCACCCACACCATCCATCCAGTTTGGCGGGCCACACTTTGGTGTATGTGTTTGATCCAAACCGTCCACCATCACTGGACGGTGGGACCCACCCACGTGTGAGCTACCAGGATGTATGTGTATGTCCAGGCCTTGGATGGCCTGGACGTTGCTTTAACATTAATATAATGTTAATATATATTATATTATATTATACTAATATATATATAATATGATATATTATAATATATATATATATATATATATATATATATATATGTATATCTGTACTATGAGGGTGGGCCCTACATGGGACCCACCTCTGCTCCTTTTAATGTATAAAGCTGCACGAGCAGCAGCAGCTATATAAAATATATATTAAATATATATTGTATTATATACTTTATGAGCATATAAGGGTGGGCCCTACGTGCTCTTTTAAGTAGCATCAGCTGCTTGTACACGGCAGCTATATAGTAGTTATAGTGCTGCTATGCATTGCAACAAGTGGACCCCACCGCTAACTGCTATTAACCGCAGTAAGTTCCGTGGGTCCCACCTATTACATTAATGTCGTGTGTCTAGTTATGGGACCCACCATGATGCATACGTTGTATCTAAACCGTCTAACCATATTGAGGTATCATGTTATGGTAGGAGAAAAAGAATGGGTCAGATCTAAAGTTCAAAATGGACCCCACCATTCATATAATGGACCGTGATATCCACCGTACAACTTCTAAGGGCAACAGTAGTTTCCAAACTAGTTGATATGCTTTTTCATTTCATCTATCTCTACGTTAACTTGTGAATAGGTCGGATCTTGAAAATATATGAGGGTGGGCCCGATTTGATATACCTGAGGCCCATTTGACTCGGCCCATTTGACTTGGCCCGATTGAGTAATCGGCCCATTCAAATCGGCCCATATGATTAGGCCCATCTTGATGTAGTTATGGCCCATCCGTTGAGGCTCACCTTGATATATATGAAGCCCATGTTATGAGGCCCATTTGATGTAACTAAAGCCCATGGGTCAGGGACCAATAGGATGAACACAAGTCCATTACAATGTGTGACCCCACCATGGCTTGTGTAATGATGTTATGACGGTCGTGCCTTGGGAGCAATGTTGGTTTAACGTCCACATTGTAAGAATAATGTTGGTTAAATGTCTGCATTATAATTCTCCCTAAGGCCCATTGTTAGGCTCATACTTATAGGCCGACTAGGCCCATCTTCGTTATGAACAGCATCCATCACCATATAACATGTTTAATATAGTTTCATGATTCATTATCATACGCATCATATATATGCCTGATATGAGAAGTGACTGATCATAGCATATGCCTTCGGACAGATTGTTTAGGGGCTCCCGGTTAGGCGGTGTTGCCCTACATGAGCGCACGATACATGCAGGATTGCTGCATGACTGAATAGTGTGATTCATGCATTCACATTGTGTGATATGGTTACTGTACGCCCTAACGATATCAGGGCCTTAGCTTCCACAGGCGTATCATAGTTGGCAGGATTGGATACCGAAAATCTTGTTCTACATGTGGTATTATAGATATCCCTGGGTGAAAGTCCTTAAACCCTTATGGTATCAAGAGGTTGCTCCAACATCTAGACTGAGTGGGTGCATGAGCGTCAAGTGCAGATTACCAGACGGCCTCGCAATCCACTATGTCATGATCGGTTGGAAGGGGGTGCGGCCTTACCCGCCCGTGAGGAGGGGGCAAAGCTAAGCTGAGTTTGACCAGCTTGAGGAATGGGACAGCTATCGACGAGCCGAGTCTGATATTAGCAGGCGGATAGTGAGGTCTTTTTCACTCACCTTGTTGCACGCGATGGGGCGACAATCTGTCTTGGAGTGTACTAGACCCCGCTGATATTCTAAAGTTGAGCTGTATTGATATGTGAACTTAAATGAGGATTTGTATGCTTGAGTTACATTTCGATCGCATGGCCTTGGTATAGCCGACATCATTTATGCCTTGCATCGCATAGCCTTAGTATGGATAACAGGATTCATGGAGTCACTAGCATGTTCCGCATTACTCGATACTGCACAACTGTATTACTACCTTGCGCACACACTTTCACCACCCTCTAAGCTTTTTATAAGTTTATACACGACCGTTGCGTGCAATTAACATTGGACCGCAGCAGTGCTGAGGTAGGAGCGTATAGCAGATCATCTTGGAACTTTTTATCCATTATCATTGTACTTCCCTTTATGCTCATTGTAGTTGTAAAGTTTTTTATCATAGTGGAAATGTAATGGAGTTTTTGATTGTTGTTTGTGGGTTATGCCTTTGGTTATGTTTATTACGAATCAAATTGATGTTGAAAATTCTCCTCGTAGCATCCCAGGATCAGAACCTGAAAAATGGGCACTGGGAGCCGAGAATGGGGTTTTACGGAGGCTGTCGGCGCCAGATTCGGCGATGAAAAATTTTGTGAGCCCGATTTTCGAGTTTTGGGCGTAACAGTGGAGAAGATTCGGATCAAGATGAGATTTATGTTTTCACTTCATCCACTCTACATGACCTTATGAATAGGTTGTATGGTAAATAAAACATCATGGTGGCCCTTAGAAAGGTTTCAACGGTGAGTGTCATATCACTGTAGCTTCCTTTGGTGTGGTCCATTAGAGTTGTGAACCTACTTCATTTTTTATCTCATACCTTAAAATGATCTAAGAGAAAATATTAATGGCATGGATAAAAAACTTATATCACAGTGGGCCCTAGAGAGCCCTGCCTGAACGAATTGTCGTCCGTGCGGGGGTAGGACGCAATCTGCCTCCGATTGCATCCTTGTCACGCCCCAAATCCGAAAATCGGATTCACATGAATCCCGATTGCCGAATCCGGTGCCGACAGCCTCCGTAGTGCCCCATTCTCGGCTCCCGACAATCAAATGCCAGATTCCGATCCTGGGGTTCTGCAAGGAGGATTTTCAGAATGAATTTTTTTTTGTAATGGAGCATAACCACAAGCATAACCAAGTCACAAAACGACATCACCACATATCCACTATAACAAAATTTTAAGTACAAAGCAGAAAGAGAAATACAAAGTGATCAAAAAGCTCCAAAAGGTCCTGATGTGCACTCCTGTCTCAGCGCTGCTGTCATCCAACGCTACCTGCACGCAACTATCGTGCATAAGCTTACAAAAGCTTAGAGGGTGGTGTAAGTGTGTGCGTAAGGCAACGCCAAGTGTACAGTATCAGAACAATGCAGAAGTATGTGGTAAGTCCATGAATATACCAAGGCTATGTAATGCAAGGCATGATGCAAGATATGAATGTCATCGGCCACACCGATGCAATGTAAGGCCTACGTAGCCAAATGTCATATGCGAAATACAATCCAAGCAAGTCAGTACTCCTCAAATACGTATATCAGTACAGTTCCTCTCTGGATATCACCGGGGTTTAATACACTTCGCAGAGACTGTCACCTCCCTAGCTGCACAGTCAAGCAAGCGGATAAGACCTCACTACCCCCCTGACCAGTAGTACGCCAATACCTACCCGGCTCGTCGATAGCGGACTCATTTGTGAGCTAGTCAAACTCAGCCTAGCTTATAGCCCTCTCACTCAGGCGGATAAGGCTACACCCCCTTCCAACCGACCACGACACAGTGGGAGACGCGGCCTAATGGTATTCGGCACTCGGGCGCTCATGTATCCACTCGGTCTAGACGTTAGAGCATCTCCTGGTACCAAAAAGGTTCTGGGACTCTCACCCAAGGACATCCTAAGTGCCCACAGTACTAGAATAAGTATTTCCGGTATCCAATACGGTCATCCACGATGTACCTGTGGAGCCACGGTCCTGATGTCGCTAGGGCGTGCAGTGATCAAGTCACACGTATGCGAGATGCATGAATCACACCGTCAAATCATGCAGCAATCCAGCGCGTACTGCGCGATCATGTGGGGCACTCCGTCTCATAAGGAGTCCCGTAAGTGGTCTGCCCAATGGCATATGCTATGATCAGTCACTACTCAAATCAAGCATACATATGATGCGTATGAGCATGAGTCATGAGATTATTCTAAGCACGTTATAAGGTAATGAATAGCAACAGGTATGGACCTATCAATGGGCCCTAAAGAGAGTTACAATGCGGACATTTAACCAACATTGTACATACAATGTGGACGTCAAACCAACATTGTTTTCTAGGCACGGCTTGCCATAAATATCATTTCAAGAACCATGATAAACGTATATTGCAATGGACCCTAAGGACGTCCGTTAGGCCTCGATCCCTGGGCCTTAGATATAGTAAATGGGTCGTATTACATTGTAAGACCCGTATCTTGGTCTGTACCTTTCCGTACACTTCCGCGGTCTTACCGGTCGAATTCCGGCAACTTTCGACCCTTAACTAGTATCGACGCGCGACCTGGATTCATGTACCGATAACCCGAGTCGACTCAACCCGAAACCAATACCATAGCGACCGCGCCGTCGTTGCGGTTCCGATACCGCGACTCACGCGCCAAGGCGATACCCTGATCAAGAGATATGAGCCAACGTTCGGTGCGAGAAAACGCCGCACGTTGCGAAAACCAAGGGAATCTCAACGATGTGTCACATCAATCACATCAATCCCATCAATTAATCACCCATCAAGCCATCACATGTCAAGTACACATCACTTCCATCCCTTTTTCCCAAGCAACCACAAAAGTCTCCCAAACCCATACCTCTCTTACACAAAAGCCAACAAAGTCTTCTCAACCCATACCTTTCTTACACAAAAAGCCACAAAAGTCAAATTTCTCTTACACCACCATCACTCACCCATCCATCCATCACTCTCTCTCTCTCCCTTTACATCACTCTCTCTCTCTCTCTCTTTCTCATTTCAAAATTTCCAAGCAACAACAATTCCAAAGGGTTCCCACGTATGGAATTTCCCAAGTCCCTCTAAGCTTCAAGTGGCCCACCTTCCTACCCCAAAATCCCCCATCTCAACCCTCCATTCTTCATCCTAACCGTTGAAGTTGAAGCCAAGGTGCCAAGGAACCCCTAGGAGCGAGAAGATCGGACGGTGGGTGCCTCTATAGGGTAGTTTTTATTGTTTTTATGGTGGACCAAGTGAGGCCCACCGATCCATGGTGTGGATCTCACTTGAGACCCTTATTTGTGGCCGATGGACCACATGGATCATCATGATCATTCCATGATGGGGCCATTCTCCATGGACCCCATCATGATGTTTATTTTCTCTTCAAAGGTCATCTAGACCGTCCATGTCGGTGGGGAAAGGATCCCCACCGTTGATTTTAAATTTCGGTGGTCCCACATGTTTTAAGGCCCACTTGTTACATGATTTGTTGCTAGGGAGGGCCCATAATGACGGGGTCCCTCCATCACAAGCCGTGTCCCACTCTCCATGTCTCTCTCTCTCTCTCTCTCTCTCTCTCTCTCTCTCTCTTTTATTTTATTTTATTTTATTTTATTTTATTTTATTTTATTTTATTTTATTTTATTTTATTTTATTGCAATAGGAGGGTGTGGCCCACTTGAATGGATCCCACCTTGATGTAATTTTTATTCAAGTGGGGCCCACCTTGGACATTGAGCCCATGGCACCCATCAGTGGTGGCCCACTCCATCAGGGCCCACACTCCAAAAAAAAAAAATTTAATTAACAAAAGACCGTCCAGCGTCTGGGACGCTGGACGTTTCAACAGAAAGAGAATGAAGGAAGAAAGAAAAAGAAAAGGGAAATGATGGGCTGCTCCAACATGGCCCCACCTTGATGTATATTTTTAATCTAAGCCATTCATTTTATTCTCGGGATCGTTTTAGGCGTTGAGCCGAAAAATGAGATCGATCCAATTATCTGGCGGGCCGTGACATTAAGAATACTAGTATCTTCCTTTAAAACTTGAAAAAAATGATTTATGGGGTCCACCAGAAGCTTGGACCTACCTGAAACTTGTTTTGTACCCCTATTTTTGTGAGAAACATGCAATGGACGGGATAGATTTATTTAATGTGGGTCCCACCTAGGAAAACAAAAATAAAAAAATTTCATGCATGCTTTTGCCTACTTTACGTCCAGAGAAAGAAAGGAAAAGAAGGAAAATGGTGGGCCACTCTTGCAAGCTCCAACTTAATGCATGTATTTAATCCAAGCCTTCCACCATCTTCCTCAGATTAATTTAGGCGTTGAGCCAAAATTTGGGACCAATCCGGAACTCAAGTGGGCCATACCATCTAAAATCATATGACGACATGCCTGAAACATACAAAAGCATTTGGTGGGGCCTATCTGAAATTTGGACGTGGCTGAAACTTGGTTTGGACGCCTAATTTTGTGGAACACATGCAATGGATGGGGTAGATTTGGTTAATGTGGGTCGCACCTATGATAAAAAAAATAATTTTCTTTTTTGGCATGAATTTGTGCCATGAGTCCAGAGACGTCCACGTTAAAAAGGGTGGCCGCATTGGCCCTCTTGTAGACTCCACCATGGTGTATATTTTACATCTATACCGTTCATTTAATAGGTCCCCTTGAATGGTGCGTTAACTCCAAAAATCATCCACAAACTGAACTCAGGTGGGCCATGCCATCCAAATCATGTGAAGACATGCCTAAATCATATAAAAACACTTGGTGGGGCCTACCTGAATTTTGAATGTAGCTGAAACTTGGTGTGAACCCTCAAACAGGTGGGACACACGTAATGGAAGGGTTAGATTACAAATAAACATTTTGGTGGGCCCCTTGCTACATGGCCTTATCAACAGGTGGGATGTAAAATAAACATTTTGGTGGGCTCCTTGCCACACGGCCTTAACAACAGGTTGGGCGGCAAATAAGCATTTCAGTGGGCCCAGGATTGGCTGGAAAATAAATGTTATAGTGGGCCCACATGGGAGTCTACCATGATGCATGAGTTTCATCCAAACCGTCCAACCATTTTGAGATCATTTTAAGGCCATTGTTGAGGCCCATCTTAATGTATTTGTGGCCCGCCCACTAAGGCCCACTTTGTTATTTATGGGCCCATGTGTGTAGGCCCAATTGATGTATTTGTGCCCCATTGTTGAGGCCCACTTTGGTATAAGGCCTATGTGATTAGGCCCATAAAGCTCATGTGATTGGGCTCATTTTTTTTATGAATTCTAAGGCCCATGGGTTATGACCCATTGCAAAGGACCTCAGGCCCATTGGTGAGGCTCATTGAGGTGATTCGCTTGATGAATGTAAGGCCCATATGATACGGCCTAATTGATGTACTTAAGACCCAATTGAGTTCAACTAGGTCCATTGCAATGCGTGATCCCTCTATGGCATATAACGATATTTATAGTAAGTAATGCCTTAGGAACAATGATGGTTAGATGCCCACATTGTAAGGATGACGTCGGTTAAATGTCCGCATTGTCACTCTCCCTAAGGCCCACTAATAGACCTATACTTGTAGTAAGTAGGCTATCTCGGCCCATCTCAGTTATACGCAAAGTCCATCTTGATTATAACATGTTAGTACAGTTCCATGACTCATGATCATACGCATCATATGTATGCTTGACGTGAGAGTTGTCTGATCATAGCATTTGCCTTCGGGCAGGTTGTTTATGGGCTCCCGGTTAGGCGGTGTTGCCCTACATGAGCGCACGTTATGCGCAGGATTGGTTGCATGACTGGATAGTGTGATTCATGCATTCCGCATTTGTGTGACATGGTTACTGTACGCCCTAGCGACATCAGGGCCGTAGCCTCCACAGACAGATCGTGGTTGGCAGGATTGGATACCGGAAATCTTGTTCTACATGGGGTACTATAGATATCCCTGGGTGAAAGTCCCTAAACCCTTATGGTACCAAGAGGTTGCTCCAACGTCTAGACCGAGTGGGTAGATGAGTACTGAGTACCGAATACCAGTCGGTTGTGCTCTCCACTGTGTCGTGGTCGGTTGGAAGGGGGTACGGCCTTACCCGCCCGAGTGTAGGGGGCAATGCTAGGCTGAGTCTGACCAGCTCGAGGAATGGGTCCGCTATCGACGAGTCGCGCCCGATATTGGCAGACGGATAGTGAGGTCTCTTCCACTTACCTTATTGCGCGCGATGTGGCGGCAATCTGGTTTAGAGTGTACTAGACCCCGGTGATATTCCATACTCTGAGCTGTACTGATATGTGGACATTGATGAGTATCTGTATGCTTGAGTTGCATTGTACATTGCATGGCCTTGGGATGGCCGATACCATTCATGTCTTGCATTGCATAGCCTTGGTATGGCTCATGACGTTTTGGTTCCATCTGCATATTCCGCATTACTCTGACATTGCATTCATATTACTACCTTGTGCACACACTTTCACCACCCTCTAAGCTTTCTGTAAGCTTATGCACGACCGTTGCGTGCAGGTGACGTTGGACTGCAGCAGCGTTGAGGCAGGAGCTCGTTGCTGATCATTTTGGAGTTTTCTGTTATTTACCATTGTATTTCCCTTTATGCTCATTGTACTTGTAAAATTTTTGATCATAGTGGAAATGTAATGGAGTGCTTGGTTGTTGTTTGTGGGTTATGCCTTTGGTTATGCTTATTACGTATCAGACTGATGTGAAAAATCCTCCTCGTAGCATCCCAGGATCGGAACCTGGCGAATGGGAGCTAGGAGCCGAGAATGGGGTTCTACGGAGGCTGTCGGCGCCGGATTCGGCGATCGGGAATTTTGTGAGCCCGGTTTCCGAGTTTGGGGCGTGACAGAAGTTGGTATCAGAGCATAACTTGGGAATAACCGAGGACAACATTACATGTTTGCTATGAGTGAAGAATGGCTAAGTTCTGAAGTTCGGATAACTTCACGACCTTCGGATTCAGACCGTTAACGTGCGTACGTTCGTGAGTTTTGAAGTTGATAGGCGCTTTCGCTCTTTCCTGTAGGGTATGGCGCCTGTTACTCGATCGACTCCCGCACCACCACCTGAGGATTCTACTTCACCATCAGAGACTCCAGCTCTACCACCTGCGTCTCCCATCCCACCCTCAGAGATCCCTGATTCCTCCCATGAGGATGACATTCCTCCACCCGAGGCTGATGAGGAGCCGACTGTGACTGTGAGTGCCTCTCAGTTACAGCAGATGTTACTGGCTGTGACCGCCGCACTCCAGGGTCAGGGTAGACGCCCAGCTGTTTCACCAGCTCAGGCGGAGCAGGAGCGCGCGAGCGCCGTACTTCGTGAGTTTAGACGGCATGATCCCCCTCGTTTCCAGGGTGAGCCGGATCCGACTGCAGCCGAGAGATGGCGCTCCGATGTGGAGAAGATATTCGATACCATGTTGTGCACGACCGAGCAGCGCGTCCGGTTAGCAGTATTTCTCTTCCACGGTGAGGCCGAGCATTGGTGGACCTCTGTCGCCCGTGTCGCTGGACCTGATTATGTCTGGACATGGGAGGACTTTGTGGACCGATTTGAGGAGCAGTACTTCCCTGACCACATCCGTCGTCAGCGAGCCTTAGAGTTCGAGACTCTGGTGCAGGGAGATATGACCGTGGCACAGTACGCGGCCCGTTTCATGGCACTGTCGAGATTCGCACCATATATGGTTGATGATGAGGGGCGGAAGGCCCGCCGTTTCGAGCACGGCTTACGTTACGGCCTTCGAGGTCGTGTCATTGGGCATGAGCTCCCTACCTTCCAGGCAGTAGTGCGGAAGGCTCAGATATATGAGACGGAGTGGACTGGTTCTCAGTCTGATCGTGGTCAGAGGGGAGACCGGAAGAGGCAGGCTTCTTCCAGTCATTCCCAGCAGGGTCGACCACAGCAGCAGAGGCGCACTGGTCGCCCAGCTTTCCGTGCACCATCAGCACCATCAGCACCTCCACCACCACCTCAGAGGCAGTTCACTGGCACTTGCTTCAGGTGCGGTGCGACGGGACACCGTTCATGGGAGTGTCCCAGTCCCCAGCAGCAGCAGAGAGGTCCACAGCAGCAGAGACCTCCACCGCAGCAGCAGAGACCCCCACAGCAGCAGCGACAGCAGCAGCGACAGCAGCCTCTACCACCGAGGCCACCTCAGCAGCAGCATCAGCAGCAGCACCAGCCTCAGAGGCCACAGCAGCAGAGGCAGCAGTTTCGACCACCTCAGCGACCCCAGCAGCAGCAGCAGCACGTTCAGAGAGGACAGGCACCTCCCCAGCCAGCTCAGGCTAGGTTTTATGCGGCTCAGCAGGATCCGCAGTCGTCTGGGGGAGTCGTTGAGGGTATACTGCCAGTTTCTGCATGCATTGCACGTGTATTGTTTGATTCTGGTGCATCGCATTCCTTTGTGGCCGAGAGCTTCTGTCGATCGGCTGGCTTACCGTTAGAGTCCGCTGGTGAGAGTCTATCAGTATCGACTCCCTTGGGGAGGACTGCAGCGTTGGGACGATTCTGTTCGTCTTGTCCCGTTCTAGTTGGGAATACCTTCCTGCCTGCTGATTTGTTTGTTTTGCCGATGTCCGTGTTCGACGTTATCTTGGGCATGGATTGGCTCGCTGAGTATTATGCCATTTTGGACTGCGCCGCGAGGACCGTCACGTTCTGTATACCTGGCGTGCCACAGTTCCAGTTCGTTGCAGAGGCCAGAGGAGAGCGGTTGTCTTGTTTGATGTCTTGTGCCATAGAGGAGCCTGTCACCGTTTGCATCGACCAGTTACCGATAGTTTGCGATTTTCCCGATGTATTCCAGGAGATTCCGGGATTACCGCCTCGCCGACTCACCGAGTTTCAGATCGATCTCGTGCCCGGTACCGCGCCTATTTCAAAGGCCCCGTATCGTATGGCACCGTTGGAGTTACGGGAACTGCAGAAGCAGTTGGACGAGTTGCGTGAGTTGGGCTTTATCCGTCCGAGCAGTTCTCCATGGGGAGCACCGGTACTCTTCGTGAAGAAGAAGGATGGTTCGTTGAGGCTCTGCGTTGACTATCGCGAGCTCAACAAAGTCACGATCAAGAACAAGTACCCGCTCCCTAGGATTGATGATTTGTTTGACCAGCTGCAGGGTGCACAGTTCTTTTCGAAGATTGACCTGCGTTCCGGTTATCATCAGATTCGGGTCCGAGATGAGGACATTCCGAAGACAGCATTCAGGACGCGTTACGGTCATTTTGAGTTTCAGGTCATGTCCTTCGGACTGACCAATGCACCAGTGGTCTTCATGCAGCTGATGAACGAGGTTTTTCGCCCATATCTGGATCAGTTTGTCGTAGTCTTCATCGACGACATTCTGATCTATTCGAGGACCCGTGAGGAGCATGAGCAGCACTTGGAGATTACTCTACAGACCCTCCGCGCACACCAGCTGTATGCGAAGCTGGAGAAGTGCGAGTTCTGGCAGGAGGAGGTGAAGTTCCTCGGTCACGTGGTGACGAGGGAGGGTGTCGCAGTGGACCCCTCGAAGGTCGAGGCAGTGCGTCAGTGGGGCCAGCCCACGACTGCGACAGAGATCCGTAGTTTCCTTGGTTTGGCGGGCTACTACCGGCGTTTCATCGAGGGTTTTTCTCGTATTGCAGCCCCGCTGACCAGGTTGACTCGGAAGGGCGCAGAGTTTGTTTGGAGTGACGCCTGCGAGCGAGCATTTACGGAGTTGAAGGACCGTCTGACGTCCGCTCCTGTCCTCACTCTTCCATCTGGGAGTGACGGCTTCATTGTATTCACTGATGCCTCGCACATCGGTTTAGGTGCTGTCCTGATGCAGCACGGGAGACCAGTGGCCTTCGCGTCTCGTCAGCTCAAGGTCCATGAGCTGAACTACCCTACACATGATCTGGAGCTGGCTGCAGTTGTCTTCGCACTGAAGGTGTGGAGGCACTACCTTTACGGGATTAGGTTCGAGCTCTTCTCTGATCACAAGAGCTTGAAGTACCTCTTCTCACAGTCTGAGTTGAATATGAGACAGAGGCGCTGGATGGAACTCTTGAAAGACTATGATTTTGACCTTCAGTACCACCCGGGCAAGGCAAACGTGGTGGCAGATGCCCTCAGCCGTCAGCCACGAGGCCTAGTGGCACATATGATGATTCAGGAGTGGCGGATGCTTGAGGATGTTGCTGCGTATGACTTTGAGTTCGGCCTGCAGTCTTCCATTGTACAGTTATCAAGCTTGTCGATTCAACCCTCTCTTGTCGCTAGGGTGATCGAGGCTCAGCAAGCTGATGAGTCGTTGCAGAGTTATATGGCTGAGGCGGCATCTGAGGGTCAGGCAGATTGGCAGATCGGTACAGACGGTGGACTTCGCTTCAGAGGCCGATTATGTGTCCCGGATATCCCAGAGTTACGCAGAGATCTTATGACCGAGGCACATCGATCGCGATTTTCTATCCACCCGGGCTCGACGAAGATGTACCGTGACATGAGGCGACAGTATTTTTGGGCGGGGATGAAGCGCCAGATCGCCAGTTTTGTGGCCGAGTGTGACACGTGCCAGCGTGTCAAGGCCGATCATCAGAGACCTCCTGGGTTATTGCAGCCGTTGAGCATCCCGATGTGGAAGTGGGAGCACGTGTCGACTGATTTCATCATGGGTTTGCCGAGGACTCAGCGCGGTCATGACTCCATTTGGGTTGTTGTGGATCGTCTGACGAAGTCGGCACATTTCCTTGCGATGCGTGCGACTTGGTCTATGGACCGGCTTGCGAGATTGTTTATTGAGGAGATTGTGAGACTGCATGGTGTTCCAGTCTCGATCGTTTCTGACCGAGACTCGAGGTTCACATCTCAGTTTTGGGGGAGCTTCCAGCGTGCGATGGGGACTGATTTGCAGCTCAGCACCGCGTACCATCCACAGACCGATGGCCAGACCGAGAGGGTCAATCAGATACTTGAGGATATGCTTCGGGCCTGCGCGATTGACTTCGGGGGTAGCTGGGATGAGCATCTGCGATTGGCTGAGTTTGCGTACAATAACAGCTATCAGGCGACCATCGGCATGGCTCCTTTTGAGGCACTATATGGCAGACCATGCAGATCACCGAGTTGTTGGACCGAGGTTGGAGAGAGCCGTCTCCTAGGTCCCGAGCTTGTGCAGGAGACTTCAGAGGCTATTGACATCATCAGGCAGAGGATGCGCACAGCTCAGAGCCGACAGAAGAGTTCTGCTGATCGTCGGCGTCGTCCCTTGGAGTTTGATGTAGGGGACCATGTGTATCTCAAGGTCTCGCCCATGAAGGGCGTAGTTCGATTTGGAGCGAAGGGCAAGCTTGCCCCGAGATTTATAGGACCTTTCGAGATCACTGGGCGCGTTGGCGCCGTGGCCTATCGGCTTGCCTTACCATCACAGTTGTCTGGCGTCCACAACGTTTTTCACGTCTCCATGTTAAGGAAGTGTGGGTCAGACATAGTTCCCGTTATTGATTGGCAGCCGTTGGAGGTTCGTGAGGACGCTTCTTACATTGAGCAGCCAGTTCGTATCCTTGATAGGAAGGAGCAGGTCCTCAGAACCAAGGTCATTCCGTTGGTGAAGGTGCAGTGGGGTCACCATTCTGTTGAGGAGGCTTCTTGGGAGCGTGAGGCTGAGATTCGAGAGCGATATCCTCATCTCTTTGATGGTTGATGATCATGTATTGTATTTTGTACGTTGCCCCTGATTCTATATGATGACGTTATATTTCTTATTCCTCGCGAGTTATGCTTAGTTGCGACGCTTGTGTAAATTTCGAGGACGAAATTCTTATAAGGAGGGGAGAGCTGTAAGACCCGTATCTTGGTCTGTACCTTTCCGTACACTTCCGCGGTCTTACCGGTCGAATTCCGGCAACTTTCGACCCTTAACTAGTATCGACGCGCGACCTGGATTCATGTACCGATAACCCGAGTCGACTCAACCCGAAACCAATACCATAGCGACCGCGCCGTCGTTGCGGTTCCGATACCGCGACTCACGCGCCAAGGCGATACCCTGATCAAGAGATATGAGCCAACGTTCGGTGCGAGAAAACGCCGCACGTTGCGAAAACCAAGGGAATCTCAACGATGTGTCACATCAATCACATCAATCCCATCAATTAATCACCCATCAAGCCATCACATGTCAAGTACACATCACTTCCATCCCTTTTTCCCAAGCAACCACAAAAGTCTCCCAAACCCATACCTCTCTTACACAAAAGCCAACAAAGTCTTCTCAACCCATACCTTTCTTACACAAAAAGCCACAAAAGTCAAATTTCTCTTACACCACCATCACTCACCCATCCATCCATCACTCTCTCTCTCTCCCTTTACATCACTCTCTCTCTCTCTCTCTTTCTCATTTCAAAATTTCCAAGCAACAACAATTCCAAAGGGTTCCCACGTATGGAATTTCCCAAGTCCCTCTAAGCTTCAAGTGGCCCACCTTCCTACCCCAAAATCCCCCATCTCAACCCTCCATTCTTCATCCTAACCGTTGAAGTTGAAGCCAAGGTGCCAAGGAACCCCTAGGAGCGAGAAGATCGGACGGTGGGTGCCTCTATAGGGTAGTTTTTATTGTTTTTATGGTGGACCAAGTGAGGCCCACCGATCCATGGTGTGGATCTCACTTGAGACCCTTATTTGTGGCCGATGGACCACATGGATCATCATGATCATTCCATGATGGGGCCATTCTCCATGGACCCCATCATGATGTTTATTTTCTCTTCAAAGGTCATCTAGACCGTCCATGTCGGTGGGGAAAGGATCCCCACCGTTGATTTTAAATTTCGGTGGTCCCACATGTTTTAAGGCCCACTTGTTACATGATTTGTTGCTAGGGAGGGCCCATAATGACGGGGTCCCTCCATCACAAGCCGTGTCCCACTCTCCATGTCTCTCTCTCTCTCTCTCTCTCTCTCTCTCTCTCTCTCTCTTTTATTTTATTTTATTTTATTTTATTTTATTTTATTTTATTTTATTTTATTTTATTTTATTTTATTGCAATAGGAGGGTGTGGCCCACTTGAATGGATCCCACCTTGATGTAATTTTTATTCAAGTGGGGCCCACCTTGGACATTGAGCCCATGGCACCCATCAGTGGTGGCCCACTCCATCAGGGCCCACACTCCAAAAAAAAAAAATTTAATTAACAAAAGACCGTCCAGCGTCTGGGACGCTGGACGTTTCAACAGAAAGAGAATGAAGGAAGAAAGAAAAAGAAAAGGGAAATGATGGGCTGCTCCAACATGGCCCCACCTTGATGTATATTTTTAATCTAAGCCATTCATTTTATTCTCGGGATCGTTTTAGGCGTTGAGCCGAAAAATGAGATCGATCCAATTATCTGGCGGGCCGTGACATTAAGAATACTAGTATCTTCCTTTAAAACTTGAAAAAAATGATTTATGGGGTCCACCAGAAGCTTGGACCTACCTGAAACTTGTTTTGTACCCCTATTTTTGTGAGAAACATGCAATGGACGGGATAGATTTATTTAATGTGGGTCCCACCTAGGAAAACAAAAATAAAAAAATTTCATGCATGCTTTTGCCTACTTTACGTCCAGAGAAAGAAAGGAAAAGAAGGAAAATGGTGGGCCACTCTTGCAAGCTCCAACTTAATGCATGTATTTAATCCAAGCCTTCCACCATCTTCCTCAGATTAATTTAGGCGTTGAGCCAAAATTTGGGACCAATCCGGAACTCAAGTGGGCCATACCATCTAAAATCATATGACGACATGCCTGAAACATACAAAAGCATTTGGTGGGGCCTATCTGAAATTTGGACGTGGCTGAAACTTGGTTTGGACGCCTAATTTTGTGGAACACATGCAATGGATGGGGTAGATTTGGTTAATGTGGGTCGCACCTATGATAAAAAAAATAATTTTCTTTTTTGGCATGAATTTGTGCCATGAGTCCAGAGACGTCCACGTTAAAAAGGGTGGCCGCATTGGCCCTCTTGTAGACTCCACCATGGTGTATATTTTACATCTATACCGTTCATTTAATAGGTCCCCTTGAATGGTGCGTTAACTCCAAAAATCATCCACAAACTGAACTCAGGTGGGCCATGCCATCCAAATCATGTGAAGACATGCCTAAATCATATAAAAACACTTGGTGGGGCCTACCTGAATTTTGAATGTAGCTGAAACTTGGTGTGAACCCTCAAACAGGTGGGACACACGTAATGGAAGGGTTAGATTACAAATAAACATTTTGGTGGGCCCCTTGCTACATGGCCTTATCAACAGGTGGGATGTAAAATAAACATTTTGGTGGGCTCCTTGCCACACGGCCTTAACAACAGGTTGGGCGGCAAATAAGCATTTCAGTGGGCCCAGGATTGGCTGGAAAATAAATGTTATAGTGGGCCCACATGGGAGTCTACCATGATGCATGAGTTTCATCCAAACCGTCCAACCATTTTGAGATCATTTTAAGGCCATTGTTGAGGCCCATCTTAATGTATTTGTGGCCCGCCCACTAAGGCCCACTTTGTTATTTATGGGCCCATGTGTGTAGGCCCAATTGATGTATTTGTGCCCCATTGTTGAGGCCCACTTTGGTATAAGGCCTATGTGATTAGGCCCATAAAGCTCATGTGATTGGGCTCATTTTTTTTATGAATTCTAAGGCCCATGGGTTATGACCCATTGCAAAGGACCTCAGGCCCATTGGTGAGGCTCATTGAGGTGATTCGCTTGATGAATGTAAGGCCCATATGATACGGCCTAATTGATGTACTTAAGACCCAATTGAGTTCAACTAGGTCCATTGCAATGCGTGATCCCTCTATGGCATATAACGATATTTATAGTAAGTAATGCCTTAGGAACAATGATGGTTAGATGCCCACATTGTAAGGATGACGTCGGTTAAATGTCCGCATTGTCACTCTCCCTAAGGCCCACTAATAGACCTATACTTGTAGTAAGTAGGCTATCTCGGCCCATCTCAGTTATACGCAAAGTCCATCTTGATTATAACATGTTAGTACAGTTCCATGACTCATGATCATACGCATCATATGTATGCTTGACGTGAGAGTTGTCTGATCATAGCATTTGCCTTCGGGCAGGTTGTTTATGGGCTCCCGGTTAGGCGGTGTTGCCCTACATGAGCGCACGTTATGCGCAGGATTGGTTGCATGACTGGATAGTGTGATTCATGCATTCCGCATTTGTGTGACATGGTTACTGTACGCCCTAGCGACATCAGGGCCGTAGCCTCCACAGACAGATCGTGGTTGGCAGGATTGGATACCGGAAATCTTGTTCTACATGGGGTACTATAGATATCCCTGGGTGAAAGTCCCTAAACCCTTATGGTACCAAGAGGTTGCTCCAACGTCTAGACCGAGTGGGTAGATGAGTACTGAGTACCGAATACCAGTCGGTTGTGCTCTCCACTGTGTCGTGGTCGGTTGGAAGGGGGTACGGCCTTACCCGCCCGAGTGTAGGGGGCAATGCTAGGCTGAGTCTGACCAGCTCGAGGAATGGGTCCGCTATCGACGAGTCGCGCCCGATATTGGCAGACGGATAGTGAGGTCTCTTCCACTTACCTTATTGCGCGCGATGTGGCGGCAATCTGGTTTAGAGTGTACTAGACCCCGGTGATATTCCATACTCTGAGCTGTACTGATATGTGGACATTGATGAGTATCTGTATGCTTGAGTTGCATTGTACATTGCATGGCCTTGGGATGGCCGATACCATTCATGTCTTGCATTGCATAGCCTTGGTATGGCTCATGACGTTTTGGTTCCATCTGCATATTCCGCATTACTCTGACATTGCATTCATATTACTACCTTGTGCACACACTTTCACCACCCTCTAAGCTTTCTGTAAGCTTATGCACGACCGTTGCGTGCAGGTGACGTTGGACTGCAGCAGCGTTGAGGCAGGAGCTCGTTGCTGATCATTTTGGAGTTTTCTGTTATTTACCATTGTATTTCCCTTTATGCTCATTGTACTTGTAAAATTTTTGATCATAGTGGAAATGTAATGGAGTGCTTGGTTGTTGTTTGTGGGTTATGCCTTTGGTTATGCTTATTACGTATCAGACTGATGTGAAAAATCCTCCTCGTAGCATCCCAGGATCGGAACCTGGCGAATGGGAGCTAGGAGCCGAGAATGGGGTTCTACGGAGGCTGTCGGCGCCGGATTCGGCGATCGGGAATTTTGTGAGCCCGGTTTCCGAGTTTGGGGCGTGACATACATGGGCCTCACATTCACCAAATGGGTTACATTGATGGGCCTCACCAACGAGCCCTATGTACATTGCAATGGTCCATGATCCATGGGCCTTAAAATACATCAAAGTGGCCTCACAACTTGAGCCTTAAATATGTCAGATGGGCCCATATACATGAGCTTTAAATATATCAACTAGGTCACTCCATTTGTGCCCCATGCACATCAAATGGCTTAATCTCATGGACTTTAATATGTATCAGATGGGCTTGAATCCCGTGGGCCTTATATAAAATAAGTGGGCCGGATTCTATGAGCATTGCATATGCCAAATGGGCCGAAACCCATGGGCATTACACATGCCAAATGGGCTTAATCCCATGGCCTTAGAGGTGCACCAAGGTGGGCCTGAATGAATGGCCATAAATGGATCAACATGGTCCCTATATGCGTGCCAAAAATGGGCCCATTTGAACCATGGATCTACCTCATTTTAATTGATAAATGGATGGACGGTTAGGATGCAACTCATGCATCATGGCGGGGGTCACAGGAAGGGCCACCATCATTATAATATCCTATATAATTTATATACAGTATATATATATATATGTGTATACATATACACATACACCTGCACACGCACATGTGCACTCACACATGCATGCACACACACGCACACACACGCACTCACACACATGCATACACACACGTGCACTCACACGCACTCACACATACTCACACACATGCATACACACACGTGCACTCACACGCACTCACACACACTCACACACCGTCCCCTGGACGGTGTGGATATATCATATATATACAGTGGGCTCCACCGTCCAGGCGGACGGTGGAGTCAGGCATGTACATCACTGTGGGTCCCATGGGGGGGGCCCACCATAATGTTTATATGACATCCGACCCATCCATTAGGTCACACAGACCCGAATGAAGGGTGAAAACAATTTTCAGCTTGATCCAGAACTCTGGTGGGCCTGAAAGAAAATTTCAATGGTAGGGTTCATTTCACACTGTTTCTCATGGTGTGGGCCACCTGAACTTTGGATGTGTCTCATTTTTGGGGACGGCCCACCTCAGAGGACGGGCCATCTTATGGACGGCGTGGATACAGCATATACATCATGTGGGGCCCACGGCAGGAGCCGTGGGTCGGACCCGTCCGCCCGCTAGCGTGAGCGCAGGCGCTGCCTGCTCCTCTGACATGCAGCAGCGTCTGCAGCTCCTCTTCCTTTATTTATTTTTTTTGAAAACATGCATTTTCAGAGTTTTTCAAGTGTGGGGCCTGTGTGAGGTGCATCCACTCCGTCCATTGTATTCCTGAGCACAAAATACACCCGTCAAGACCAATATCGGCCATTTTTCAGCGTGTAGGAAGAGTTTTGGTAGAGTTCAATGGTAATGGTACCATTTTTAAAACCATGGCCCACCAAATGCTCCGATCAATCCCATCTTTCATTTCAACGCTTAAAATGGGGCTCTAAATGGGATGGACGGCATGGATTGAATACATACATCAAGATGGGGCCTATACAAGTGGTCTTCCCCAAAGGCTTAAAAATAGGCCATTATTTGTGTTTACATTCCAGTGACGTCCAGCGTCACTGGACTCTTTTGGAACAAAATACAAATTTTAAGTGGGCCTTGCCTAGGTGGGCCACCGCATGATAGGTGGTGTGGGTACAATGCATATAAGGTGGGCCCACTCTTGGATGACTTGGATAAAATACTTACATCAAGGTGGGGTCCATCCAAGTGGGCCATACGGTCATTTCATCACATACAAGGAAGTAAATGGAAAGAGAGGGGGGGAGAAATAGAGTGAGACACACGTGATGGAGGGACCCCGGCACTATGGGCCCTCCGTTTCAATCATCCAATCATACATCAAAGGTCCCCTTGCATATGGACCATCAACAAAAGATCAACGGTGGAGATCCCACTCCACTAGAAATGGACGGTCTAGATGACCTCCTCAATACAAGGAAAGTAAACATCATGATGGGGTCCATGGAGAATGGCCCCATCATGGAATGATCTTGATGATCAAGATGAGCCATTGGCCACATCTTAGGGTCCCAAGTGAGATCCAAACCATTGATCGGTTGGCCTCACTTGGCCCACCTTTAAAAAAAAATATGAAAACTACTCCATCAAAGCACCCACCTCTTGATCTTCTTGGTCCGTTGGATAGCCGGTCTCCTAGAGCTTCACTTTGATGGTGGAGATGGGAAATGGATGGCTAGGATGATGGGATTTGGAGATGGGAAGTGGGCCACCAAAATGCACATTCTCATGAGAAGAGCTTGGACGTGAGAGGGCTCCCTTGCTTGGGTTTGGAGTGTTGAGAAATGAGAGAGAGAGAGAAGTGTGATTAATGAGAGATGGAGTGATGTGAAGGGATGATGGTTGATGGATGTGAGTGATGGGTGAGGTGATGTGTTAGTTGACTTGGGTGGTTGCTTGACTTGTGGAGAAAGGAAGCATGGGTGCTTGTACTTGACATGAGAGGTGATTGATGGGATTGATTGATGTGATTGATGGGACACTTTGTAGAGATTCCTTGGGATTTGCAACGCGCGGTGTTTTTGCTCGAACTGAACGTGGGTTCGTATCTCATCGTCTGGGTATCGGATCGGTGCGTGAGTTGCGGCGTTGGAACCGCGGTGACGGTGCGGTCGCAATGATACAAGTCTCGGATTAAGCCGGCTCAAATGAATAGGATACGACTTACGGTCGTGCACAACGTCAACCATAAGTCGCGGATTACCGGAATTTGACGAGAAGGGTCGCGGGAATCAACGGAATAGTGCGAATTAGGATACGGGTCTTACAATCCTACCCTACCCGTACAGTGATTCGTCTCGGCGAGGCTCTATGGGGCCTAATGCGATGTAAGTGTTTTATCTATTCCGTTCAAAGATTTTCTCAGATCATTTTTAATATATGAACCAAAAAATGAAGTGAGTCCAAGGCTTAAGTGGACCAGAATGTGGGGATCGAACGTCCACCATTAAAAATTTCTTGCGAGCTGGAGAAGTTTCGGATCAAGTTGATAATTGTGTTTTCAATTCATCCATGTCTATGTGACCTTATGAATAGGTTAGCTGGTAAAACAACATAATGCTGGCACTTAGAAAGGTTTCAACAGTGAGTGTCATAATCAGTACAACCTCCTTTATTGTGTTCCACTGGAGCTATGGACCTGCCTCATTTTTAGGATAATAACTTAAAACGATACGAGAAAATATTTTAATGGTGTGGATAAAACACTTACATCATGGTGGGCCCCACAGAGCCCTGCTCGTTCGGACGACGTAATACTCCTATTAAAAGTCGTAATGGGCTCCAACGCTAGGTAGACGCAAATTAGCTACGGACAGGTTACGTCACCAAGTTCTGTGAGACCCACTATAATGTACGTGTTATATCCATACTGTCCATTCACTTAGAGATATCAATTTAAGGCATGAGACAAAGAATGAGTCAGATCCAAAGCTGGAATGTACCCACCATAGAAAACAGTGGATAAAATGATGCCCACCATTAAAAATTTCTAAGGGGCACAAAAGTTTTCGATCAAGCTGAAATTTGTGTTTTCCCTTCTTTCATGCATGTCTTAACTTATGAATAAGTAGGATCTCATATAAACATCATAGTGGGCCTTAGGAAGGTTTCATCAGCGGGTGCAAGGCTTTCACAGAAAATACGTGTGAGAGAGGTGGAGGGATATTTTAATAACCTGTTTCACCAGTTTTATTTCTCCAATTTCCTTGTAAAATCTCCTCATTTGTTTAAAATTTTCACCATATGAACCAATAACGTGCCACCAGCACTCGACCTTATGGAAGGTATAATATGGTCGAGCATATAATACCTTTTCCATATATATATATATATATATATATATATATATATATATATATATATATATATATATATATATATATATATATATATATATATATATATATATCGCAACATGTTCAATTTTAACTCTAAGCAAATTTAACAAAACACTCAATACAAAGAATCATAAACATTAAAACCATAAGATGACTATTTTAATTATAACGGAGAGGAAACATGTTGGGATCACTTACCTGAACTCTGGTGATGCGGATTTCGAGATGTTATTCTCATATCAATCAGTTCACAATCACCTAAATAAATAAAATTGAAATAAAATTTCTATTAGTATACATCAGTGAAATCAGTCCACAAATGGTCAATCATTTTCCCAAATTTGATGTATAGAAATCGTTGTCATTTAATTTCTTTTTCCAAAAAATTTCAAAGTAACTTCGTCTCAATGTGGGGCACAAACCAATTAACGAAGGTGTTTTTATCATCCCAACATTCTAAAGAAATCAAAGATTATTAATAATTTCCATTACATAAATAAGATGTCAATATTTTAATTCAACGGAACATCCCAGCGTATTTTTGACTGATCGAATCGATCGATCAACACTACATTCAACTAGTGGAGGTTCAATTGAAACCTATTTCGATCAATTGAGTTAGATCTAATTTTTAACAACATTCACTTAACAACTTTTGTCCATTTTCATTGGTTGAAAATACTTCTTTGATCAGTTGAAATGCCCTTCCATTAGTCGAAAGGCCTTTTCAACCGGTCGAACATATTCTGATTTTTGGAATTAAGTTGCTCAACCGTTTGGGCTATTTCTGACCAATCAAAATGATCGATTGATCGATCAAACGATCTCTGTTTGCATTGTCTAAACAATCCATAATTTATAACTTTTTAATTTTCCTTATTTTTCCTATTTCTCTTATTTTAAATGATCATTTGATCAATTAGAAATAGGCCAATAGATCGCTTATATCCAACCATCCATGCTTTTAAATTTTAATTTATAGTGTAACAGGCATGATTCTACCATTTCATCTTTATGGCCACCAAACAGTCAGATCCATCCATACTACCTATATAAAAAGTAAGATCTATCTAAATTAAGAAAACATGGTGGAGATCAAATCCGATCCATTCGAACACAATCTTAAAATCTAAGGTATAAAATGATTCCTACGTTTATATCTGATTAACATAACCATTATAAGATTTGATCAAAATGTAAACGGTTCATATTTAGACCTAATCACCAATAATGGTCAACACACAACTTATTATCCATTGATCAGATAGATATGAAAATTGGATCTCTGATATCTTCTATTAAATGTTGGTAATGGGAGTTCATTTTTTTATGTTCCATGAAACAAGAGCATTATTTAAAAGCATAATCTATTATTATGCTTGTAATCGTTACTTCCTCATCATTGCAAGTTCTTTTATACAGATTGGACGTCTTCAAAATATTCACAATAGCAAGTTGTTTATCCTACAAGCTTATTTTTCTTTTCAGGGACAAATTTTCCTGGCCAAGGAAAATACAAATGAGACCAAGCTGGAAATTACATCTATAAATCACACAAATGGCATGTAACTCTTACCATTTTTTTAATTCTTGGGGGTCCTATTAAATATACGAAGTTTTCAATTGTTTTCACCACTCATGTCAGAGATTTTACCACTTGCTTATTTGTTGATATTGTACTATACTTTTTCCTACAATAGGTGGGGTCACATTGACGACTTCACTGTTATCATCATTAAGTGATGAGCCCCAACCAGAAGGAGATTTGTTGTCTACAATCGAAGCCATAGGTTCCATGGTGAGTGCCCAGAAGCGTCCTTGAAGAATATTAATAATTAGAGTTAGTTTTTAACTGTAGTAGTGAATTTCATTAATTAAAGGAAACTCTCGTATCCAAGATCGTCACTAAGATGCCATCTTTTCTTTGATTTTACCTAATCCTTGTTTTATTTATGATCAAAGATATTCTAGAAAATGAAATCAGCTTTTGTGGGTTATCCAACTTGACTATGACTACTTACATGTGCTTGTATTGGATCTTTATTCGCAAATTTGGTTCGTGTCAGTAGTCAATGCATTTGAGTTTCTGAACCTACTGTGCTCGAATGTATTTTATCTTTCATCTTCCTTCTTTGTTATATGTTCTAATTGGGTTTTTTTTTTTTTTTCTTTCTTTCTTTCTTTTTCCATATTGTGCATCAAAGCGAAGTCACCTTCTTTGCAGATATGCTGGATTAAGAAGACACCTTTTAATCAATCCACATTTTTCACAGAATGGAGATAAATCTCCCGATCCCATCATGGACAATCCGTTATCTCAAAATCCAAGTAATTTTAATTTCAGTCTTTATACTTTCAAATGAAATTGATGATGGGTTTGGATTTTTGTTTCCTTTATACCAATTTTTTCTCATGCTTTCTCCAGAATTTTGTGTTCACTGTGAGCTCATTACCTATGCAGATAGCATGTGGTTCTTATGCAATGCTTAGCTGGAGAAAATGGTCGATCAAGATTTGTCTCATTTGTATACAGAGCATGGAGCTACTTTCAGATATCGATGTGTTAGGCCATTCAGTTAAAAGTACAGAATCATAAGATCGAGCTTCCTATTTATTACAAACAGAAAAGTTTCTTATTTGCTACCTAATCTGTTCATGTGGCCCACTGTTGTGACTTGACTCAAGACAAAACGAGTTGATCTAAGTCTAAAAGACATGGTGCAGTAAAAATAATATAAAATACAAATGTTGTCAAAGCATCCAATACTTATATTATTAAACTATCAAATTTCTCTCTAAGAATCTGATATTGTTCATTCTTTTATTTTAGCACCACCATCCGTTCTACATAGTTTAGGAAACTTAATTTAAATGCTAGGTATCATCTCCTTGTTATATGGACATTTGAAGAATACTGATATAGTATCCTCGCTTTGATGCAGGCTATTTGAGTAGGTCTCCCAAGGGGTACTGGATTTGTGGGTTCCCTAAGTGTGTGATGTAATGTAATCGAACTTGGGTTTGGATTTCTGGCCTGATGAGTATTTGGGTTGAATTGAAGTAGAACAATTTGGTTTCAATCATAAATCGAGTTGGGATGGGTACCCTGAACATGTGATATTTTTATTTAATAATTTATTTAAGACCTTACAAAAGGCATGTTTCTGGAATGGATCTGAATTGGTATCCGAACTTGGATTAGGATCTGAACTTAGATCCGATTCCATATCACCACTCCACTCCAAATCATAATTCATGCTTGAAAGTGAACCCCATAGGAGGAAATAAAGACAAACTTGACCAGGCTCAAATTTTGTGCCTCTTGGACCTGACAAGACTGGAATTTTTTAGGCGAGTTTGGATGCAATACACCAGTATTAGGCCTGAACTTGACCTATTGACTTCAAAGAATTGAGAGAACAATATAGTTATTTCTATTCTAATATGATTAGTCATCCCTAATTCGTCATCTTACAACCCGTACATTTGGTTTATTTAAAAGTATTTTATGTGTGAGAAGTTTTGACAAAAAAAAAAAAACCCACCTGCATTATGTATTATGTATATATGGAAATTGGTATCTATCATACTAAGGTTTTCGTTCCTTATTTCTCTTATAAATATATGCTTCAATGTTGCTATGTTGTATGCTATGGTCAATGTTTTAAATCGAGGACTGAACCTTGACCCTTTTGATAGGTAGTTCAGTCTATCTAGTCTGACCTAAACATCTTGCTCATAGTACTGTATAAAATGAAAAAAAAAAAAAAAAAGGATAACTAAACATTCCCTTCTTGTAGTGTGGATGCATTTTCATTAGGACTATTTGATAGTAAGATTGAAGTGAAGTGTGTAAGTACACCCAACTTTACACACTTGTTTGTCAATCACGTGACTAGTTGTGTCTAGTAGTCGAATGAGTTCTTGGCAAATGAAGACCGACGACGCAACTAGATCAGAAGCATCAAAGCCACATTGAAGACAAAGAACTGCTTCTACGATCTTGACCTTACAAATAGATGATCCCAACCCAAATAAGAAAGCCTACTTAGGTCATTTATTCAAAGCCAATTCTGAGTTCATATTTTCTATCATTTATTCTTGGCTTTAGTAAGTCCCAAGTTGATGAATGATTAAATAAACAAAGAGAAAAATATGTCCACATTCGGTAGAAAGAAGATGCCACCACATAGCACCTTCGGTGTTACTAAAGGTGCTCAAAATAGCCTAGTAACATTACAAAGATAATTCGGTGTCACCGACTGAATATTTTGGTGACACCGAATACCACCAAGGAATAAAATTAGGTACCACTGAAAGGGACCTTTTTCATTTAGCAACTTGAGGAATTAATTCTACCGATTAATATTTCGGTACCACCAAAACAAGTTCGATGATACCAAAGTTGGCTTCAGTAGCACTGTAAACTAGCCATTTTCTATCCGTTAGAACTATTTTTCTATAAAAGTGGCTTTTAAAAACTTACAAAAAGTGTGGATTTAAGCATTTCAGAATACCTAGGTTGTTCCAAGCTCTAATTTATTATCCTAGACTTTATCCACATGAGATTCATGTTTTTTTCATTGTGATTCATCACTCATGAGCATTCTAAGCTCTTATTTATGAAGAACATGATCTCAAGACTTCATTAGAGTATTGACACCAAACCTATAGGTATATCCTTAGTCTCAACCATACTCTAATATATCCATCAATTGAATCCCTTAGGAAATCCACTCATTATCCTAGATAGGAGATACAACCAAACTTACATTACCTTGGTCACCTTTATAGGTATATCTTATGCAAGGTTCTTGATCGTGAAGCTGAGCTAATAGGAAAATCTAAGCTATGCGATTGGGGGAGTACTGAGAAGCTGATTCAAGCACGAAAGAGCAAAGATCAAGCAACCCAAGACAAGCTACAAGGGAGGACTCAATCCGACAAGTAAGCGTCATTATTAAGAGTCCAAAGTTTAGTCTCTATCTTCATGTAGGATTAAGGCTAAGAGTTTGTTATCAACAAACTCGCGTAGGTGCCTTGTGTGCGACCTTTTCTAGTGGGCCTAAACGTAGGTACCTTATGTGGAACCTTGACCGGTGGGCCTAAACGTAGGTTCCTTGTGTGGGACCTTGGCTGGAGAGCCTAAACATGGGTTCTTAGTGTAGGACATTTGCACTTGCAGAGAGCATAAATTGATGTCCTTAGTGTAGGACTGTAAAGGTTATTGGTGAACCTATTTTAAAATCATTAATAGTGAAATCTGGTGTATCTAGGATTGAGGGTGGATGTCAGGAGTGGAGTGGGCATGTAGCCGAACCACTATGCGTGCTTTTGTTTGGAATGATCATTTGTGTATTTATCATGATTATTTAAGTTTGAATACTTGATTGTTAATGCATGATTAGATAAATGCTTAAGATTGATAGGAAGCACATTGTTGAGGGTCAAATATTGCATAACCCAGATATTGTCTGGATTTACGAATATAATGCTGTCTAATGGCTCGTTTTCTCATTCTTGTGTGGCAAAGTGATTTTATGAGCATGGATGGAAAAAGGACGTTAAAAGTTGAGATTTAACGATCTGATGACACCAAAGGCAAGGGACACACTCCAAGGGACCAAGATTGACAGATATACACGGTCAGAAATCCGAGAAAACTAAGAAATTGAAGCTCAAGTGGCTTGAAACGCATCCAGAACGCAAGATCACGGGGTTTCCAATATCGATTCGGCTCGAAACTTCATACGTGGCCTGAGGACCATAAATTAACCGTACACGTCAAAAATCATCCATTGGATCATTGCGGAAGTGGCCTAACGGACAGATCAGCCCATCAATCTTCAATTTAGGGCCCACCCGCCAGCTGGATATGCTTGATAAGTGTTCTGCATGGTTAAAATGAGATTTTGAAGAGGATGGACGGAATGGATTTCACATAAACAACACAGTGGACCCCACGTGCGATGTGCGTGTACACAGCACGTTCGCACGCGAGCCGCACCGGAGCAACCAACGGGTCAGCGCGTCTCTCTCTCCCTCTCTACGTAAGGAGCAGCGAACCCACGGCCTGCATCCGTTTTGTGAACGGTTGTGGGCCCCACACGTGCCCCGTAAGCTCAATCCAAACCATCCACCGTGTAGACAGCCGCGAGCACTACAAAACCATGTTTACACTTTTCATCCATGCATGCACACGTGTGAGATACAGAGGCCACAAAAGGGCTGCCCTGCAACGTTCAAAACTGATTCTTTTGTGATTTCTTCTCTGGGCCACGTCAATGGACATTCAAAACCACCCATTCTTGACTGAAATTTCATTCTGAATCCAATGGACGGGGTGAATTTTCCAAAAAATGCTTCTGTGGGGCCCACCGATCATAACAGCGAAGTGGTGCGAAAGGTTTCGCACATCCGCGAAAACTGACTTTTCCAGGCGATTTTGGCCCACCATCTTTGATCATATGGCAGATCTGAACCATCTATCATGTAAAGGACCCAAGAAAGTACTAAAGGACGGTGTTTCTTTGGAATTTAAGTGAGGAAAGTGGCGTATTTCGAGGTACCGAACTTGGCTGCGAAAATTACACTCCGTGTCCTGCTACAACTCTGTCACTGACTCCAGCCTTCCAGCAGCTATAAAAGGAGGTTTTGGACGTGGAAAGCATTCATTCAGGTCTAGGAAGGAAGAAAAAGAGAGACGTGGAGGCTTGGGTTTGGACGTGGATTAGAGAGAAGAGAGAGAAACAGAGGTTTTTGATTTTCTTTCTTATTTATTATTTTTTCTTTTTCTTCTTCTTTCTTTTATTTTCATTTAGGAGATCCAGCCATCCATGTCTGGCTAAACCTCCTAGCTAGGGCTAGGAGGTGAAGCTCGTAGTGAGATGGGAGATTTAATTTTATTTTAATTTTAATTCATGAATTGACGTTGATTTTAGTTAATTATTATGGGAATGTTTTAGGTTTTTAATGGTCTATTGTGACTGAAATTACAATGGGTCTGCAATGGCTTTGAATATTTTCGTTCTCTTTAATGTTTATGATGTCAGGAAGCCCTGTTGTTCACCATAGTCTCCTGGGCATGGTTGGATGTCGGTACCCTTCCTAACTTGCATACATGTGATTGGGTGGTAATTAGTTTGATTCTGTTGTTTGCCATAGTCTTTGGACATGGTTTGGTGATGGAATCCATTCTAATTCATACACCTTTCATCTCTTTGAAAACTAGATCAACGGCAGTTCAGTAATTTTCATAATTTTTTATGCAAGCATAAGTTCTCTCTGATTTCTACAAGTGGATCCTCTGAATCCCTAGTTTCCTTTTCTCTGATTTCTCCTAAATTTTAGATAAATATTCCATCATTATTTCTTAAAATTTTATTTGATTTAGAGTGCATCTTAGTCTAGTTCTAGTTCTATTTAATTTTAGATAACGTACAAGTTTCAGTCCCTTGGGATTCGACCTCAGTCTTACCGAGTTATTACTACATCACAACCTTGCACTTGGGGAGTGAACACACATTCTACACACAAGCTCACATCACTAGGCTAGTTGTTTTATTTGTATACCTTGAATAGCCTTTGTGATCAGACCCACTATTTTCTTGGAAGCCTTTAGAGGTATATTGCCTTACTTGCTTTAAACTAAATGATTGTTTAAGTTAGGCAATTAGGATTTTTAAATAGGCAAAATATTTGAAAATTTTTATTCACCCCCCATCTAGAACATTGTCTCATATTCATTTTTCAGTATCAGCAATATAAACTGTAATTTCAATTGGTATCAAAGCGAGGTTCCTCTAAACAAAGGTCTAATAACTTAGAGGAAGATCTTGACTGAAGAAAGAACTATGGGCAAAGGAGAGGGACCATCTGTCTCACAACCACCCATCTTTAATGGAATAAACGACCGATAATGGAAGGCTAGAATGATATATTTTCTCCATGCCTTAGATGATGATGTTTGGGAGATTGTCGAAAATGGATATACTTTACCAACATAACAAATTGTTCTCAAGGATAGCACAATAATCACCAAACCAAAACCAAAACCCAAATGGACCCATTATGATAAAGAGATGAGGATGTGTAAAGCCAAAGCCATGAATGCAATTTGCTGCAGAGTTTCATAGGAAGTATTTCATCAAATAAGCATGTGCAAAAACTCTAAGGCAGCATGGGAGTTATTGGAAACTACCCATGAAGGAACAAACACGGTAAAAATATCAAGGCTTCAACTCTTAACATCTCAGTTTGAACACATAAAGATGGAAAAAGATGAGACGTTTATGGAGTTTTTCACAAGACTAAATGGTTTATGTAACTCCATGGGTGGACTTGGAGAAAGAATTCTGGTACCCAAAATATGTTGAAAAATTTTGAGATCTCTACCAAAACGTTTTAACTCTAAGGTCACTAATAAAGAAGTGTAGGAATATAGAAGAAATGAAAGTAGAAGAACTGATAGGTTCCCTGCAAACCTTTGAACTACATTTCAAAACTTTTACAAAAATAAAAAACAATGCACTCAAAATTACCAAAGACATGAACATAATAGAGGAAGATGAAAATGAAAAGAAGATGAAGATGTTGATAAGGAGGTAGCTCTATTGGCTCAACCACTACCAAAAAAAATGAGCAAAGGCTATGGTTGATTGGAGTATTTAGCTACGGATATAAACCGTAGCTATATTGCTACGGATTTAATTCGTAGGTAAATACTCCGACCCCACCACCTCAAAGGTACGAATTGATGGTCCCTTAGAAGTTCTATGGGGCCCATAATAATTTTGGTGTTTAATCTAAGCCGTCCATCCATTTTGACAGATCATTTTAATGCATTAGCTTGAAAAATTAGGTAAACGTAAAGCTCAAGTGGACCACACCATAGGAAACAATGGATATTAGTGCCTTTTGTTGATTTGTGGTGTGGTCCATATGAGTCTTCTATTTGCCTCATTTCCCTAAAAATTTCTTTAAATTGAATGGAATGCATAGATAAATGACATACATCATGGTGGGCCACACGGAGGCCCTAACATGACCATTCATCTCAATTCAGAGTCCACGCCCACAAAAAAGAACCCCCGCTTTCATTTTTCATTCTCACGCCCACACGCAGAATTACAGTTCTCCCTCTCGCTCCTTTCTCTCTATCTTCTCCTCACTTCTATCTCTCTCTCCCTGCCCATCCTCGACTACATGAGGGACTCCCTCAGATGGCTGACGTTGGCCAAGTGGTGGTCCAAGGCCCTCCCTACCCACGCACCATCTTCATTCCTCTCTCAATCACGACCTCAATTTCTCTCTCTCTCTCTCTCTCTCTCTCTCTCTCTCTCTCTCTCTCTCTCTCTCTCTCTCTCTCTCTCTCTCTCTCTCTCTCTCTCTCTCTCCTCCCTCCCTCTCTCAATCTCAATGTTGATTTATGAATTTGGGGATCTAGTAATTTGTGGATTTCTAATTCGAATGTGGGCCCTCATTTAGGGATTTGGGGATTTTAGGGCTTATAGATTTGAATGTGGACCCTGAATTTGGGTTTTCCAAATTTTACAAATTGGGGATTTGGGGATTTGGGGATTTTTGGAATCTAAGAATTTTTAGAATTAGGGATTTCACCTTCCAGATTCGGGAGAGCGATTTTGGCCTCAAGTATAGTTGGAATGGGGCTAGAGGAGTGGCTGCTTTGTCGCATTATTATTTTTTTTACTTCAGCTAGTCACAATGTATTAAGGAGCTTGCAATGGTAGTCCTTCCATCTTTTGATGAACCAAAAGATGGTGATGGAATCATGTCTTCCTTAACGAATACTGGGTTCAGCTCCCCACTTCAAATGATCCCACCATTCCAGACCTTCGCAGAGGGAGTTCCAAGCCCAAAATTTTCAAAGAGTGTAAGTAATTTGAATTTCTTGAATCTCAAAATTTGTATACCATTTAACCCCAAAAATAATGGCTTGTAAATGTTAATCTGAAATTAACTAAAATATCCAACTCATGTGAAGATATTATGGAGTTGATGCAGGTACGATGGGTGGCCAAGTCTATCTGTCATCAACAAGAGATCTAGAGACGAAGAATGAAAGACCAACTAGAAGATCAACTTCAAAGGGTATGTGAAATTAAAGCATGTGTATTGGTTTGTTCTATTCTACTTGTTCTTATGAAAATTCGATGAATAGGTGGAGGTTGAAAACCAACGTCAGCTTAGAGTTCTTGAAGCAGTTTATCCCCATCCATTTGCCATTCCTCCAAGGTGATCCATCTGCCCCTCCATTTAATTACTGTCACAACACTCATTCCCCCAAGGTGTCTACCCATGTCAGCTGGATGGAATCTGATGTATCACCATCAGCCCCTTCAACAGAAACTTTCTAGCTGTGTGTATCGTTTTAAGTGGTGGCAACAGCCAGTGGATTACTTAGATTGGCCATCAACTTCACCTCTATGTGGTTTTTAAACCAAACAGGTCCCACCACATATAGGTAAGAGTCATATACCACTGAGAGAGCCATCTTGATTCACCAATTGACTACTGATGAAGAACTTATGTTTTATAGAATTTCATACTATTATGTCCTACTTATTTAACCTAGAAATGTTTCTGTTCTTCTCAACTGTATGTATTATAGAGGCATTTTAGTCTCACTTGAAATTCAGGAGGCTTATTGGGAGCACCCTTGTGTGGTTTTGTTGCAAATGTGGGGAGTATGTTTTATTCATTTTTTCTCTCTTTTTTTTATTTTTTTATTTTTTTATTTTTTAAATTTTAACAGTTCTTTGGCATTTCATTTTAGAGATAGATGCTGATTAGGAATAGTATTGATACCTGATATGTTGGAACTCTTCTTGTTTCCTTCTAATGATTATATATTGTTTCTAGCTCACCAATCAAATGGGTAGGATCTTCCAATCTATGGGCATTTTGTATGTCTCCCATCGGCACAGGGTCCATCAGATCAATAGTCTTCCTACCAAAGACTATATTTTTCAATGCACTCTGTATTATTGATCAGTTACATCTAATACCAGAATAGTAAATGTTTTTCACATGCTTAATTCTGATGTCTTTGTCTAGCTGCTTATTCATGCAGGTCCTATGGTGTAGTGGGACATAATCAAGATTTCACTCTTTAGAATTGAAGAGGTATTTTAGAATGCTCAAGTGGAGACTTTACGTAGCATGTTCAGGTTTTCATATTGTAAAAGCGGGGATGAGATTTTAAGTGTGAACCATTGCTTTATTTTCTTTCTTAAACCGTCTATTTTTTTAGGTTTACTAATTTTCCTTCTGGGAGATTTTCCAGCAGATCCCAAGGTATTACTAGTTGACTTTTGTAACTCTCCTATCTTGCCACTAAACTACAATATAATGCCAATCCAGACTGATTATTTGTTTTGTAGCCCATCTATGATAGAAGTATTGGAAAGGAACAAAACTATAATTTGGAAACATCATTCATTTTGTCATTTCTTCTTGATTAAACGGAATGTTTGCAATTCAATTCACTTGTGCGTCTCTGTCATGCTGCCTATAATACACTATTCACATAATCAAGACTATGGGAGCATTTCTCTTGTCTGTAGATATTCGATAATATCTTTGAATTCCTTTTGTCCTCTTATCTTCATATTCTAAGAGGATTTCTGCTCTCGAAACTGTGGCAAAGGTAAGGTCATGTGTTGTGATGCTGGACCTCGAATTTGATGCTTTGATTCTTGAGATGTTCCATCATTTTCTCAAAGCAATAAGGTAATAAGTTTAACTCGATGCCATCTTCTGTCTTTTTTATTTGGAAGATCTCTCACAATATTAAATTATGTAACATTATGTACCTGCAAATTTAAATTTTAACACAAACTTGTTGTAGAAGGATGGCTTATGACCATGGCCTAATGACAACAAGGAATTCTGCGTGCCTATAAACCTTGTATCTGGTTGTCCTTGGTTATGATGCAGCAAAGGTTATACCGACAGAGACACTAGGAGGTAGAGGGGATTTGGGTTTGTGATGTTGAGATATGGAGCCACATTTGGGGTCGTCCTCGACCAGTCGTGGGGGCCCGCTCAACTAATCGTGGACCAGCTCGACTTAAAGTCCAGCGAGCATCATTTTTGAGTTCCGAGGTGCTCGACCGGTCGAGGACCATGCTCGACCGGTCGTAGGGTTCTCTCAACCGGTCGTGCAGTCTACTTGATCGGTCATAGTTACCCAGATTCGTTTCTGAATCCAATGCGAAATACGGATTTTGGTGTCGCCTTTCACAAGGGTACAAAAGGAAATTGCCTAAACTATATATAGGTGTTCCTAGGGTTTTTTTAGTAGATTGGAAAGCAATATGAAATATTTATAAGGTGTGGACAAGGGATTTTCTCTATACTTCTAAGGGAGAGGTTAGTATTTTACTTGTAATCTTTATTTTCTTCATAGTGAAAGTTTGCATCCGTGGTTTTTTACCCTACTTTGGGATTTTTTCACTCATATCTTATCTTGTGGTTTGTTTGGATTACTTTGATCTGTTTCTAGTTTATATTTCTTCCTGTTTATTGTTTGTAGGTGAGACCAGATATTGGATCTCGGTTCATTGCATTGTTGGCGTGCTGCGCAACAACTGGTATCAGAGCTATTGGTTTAGTTCTATTGGGAGCGATGACAGAAGAAGGAAAAATTAGAATTGAGAAGTTTGATGGTTCAAACTTTACTTTCTGGAAGATGCAGGTAGAGGATTATCTGTATCCGAAGGACCTCTATATTCCTCTAGAAGAAAAAGAGAAGAAACCTGAAAGATAACAGATGATGAATGGTTTTTACTGGGGACTCTCATTGTCTAAGAGCGTCGCCTTCAATATATCCAAGGTGAAAACTACAAAAGAATTAATGGAAGCCCTAGCCACCATGTATGAAAAACCCTCTGCATCCAACAAGGTTCATCTTATGAAACAGCTATTCAACATTAACATGTCAGATGGTGGGAGCGTGGCTGAACATCTAAACGAGTTCAATACAGTCACGAGTTAGTTAGAATCCATTGGTATTATTTTTAAGGATGAGTCAGGGCATTATTGATCTTGTCCATTTTGTCAAACAGTTGGGATGGTTTGGTGATTGCTGTGAGCAATTCTTCAAGGTCGACAAAGCTGAAATTTGATGATGTGGCCGGTCTAATTCTCAACGAAGAATCTAGAAGAAAGGCATCAGGAGTTTCAGGGGATTCAGAAAATGCTCTAAATGTTGAAGGAAGAGGAAGATCACTGAATAAAGGAGGTAATAAACAAGGGCGTTCTAAGTTAAGAAAGAAGTCCAAGGGACCGAAAGACAGACGGGTATTGGAATTGCGGCAAGAAGGGGCACATGAAACGTGATTGCAGGGCACTCAAGAAACAAGATGGAAGCTCTCAAGGCGGGAAGGATTCAGTGAATCTGTCTGAGGAGAGTGACACAGAGACATTAATCTTGTCTCTTGATGCGATGAATGAGTCTTGGGTTATAAACTCGGGTGCTTCGTTTCATGCCACTTCATGTAAGAAAGTTCTGCGTGATTATGTGTCAAGTGACTTTGGGAGAGTCTACATGGGTGATGATGAGCCATGCAGCATCGTTGGAAAGGAAGACGTTCAAGTCAATTAGAAAGATGGAACAGTTTTGAAATTGAAGGATATCAGACATGTACTGAGTTTGAGAAGGAATCTGATCTCAGTGGACAGTTTGCCGATACCGGTTATGTGATGACATTCACTAGTGATTTCTGGAAGATCACAAAAGGTGCCTTAGTGATATCTCGAGGTAAAAGAAAGTTACTTTATACATGACTTCAGGATCGTATAGTTCACTCGCAGTCACATCAACTGGAGTGAATGGGTAGTTATGGCATCAAAGGTTGGGACGTTGGAGTGAGAAAGGGATGAAAGTACTATTATCAAAGGGGAAGCTACCAAGGCTGAAGTCTATTGACTTAGAATTCTGAGAGGACTGCGTGTATAGCAAGCAAAAGAGGGTAAGCTTCAAGAAGACAGGACGCGCTCCAAAGACGCATCTGTTGGAGCTTGTACACACTGATGTGTGGGGACTAGCACAGGTATTATCTCTTGGTGGCTCACGTTATTTTAATTTCTTTTATTGATGATGCTAGTAGAAAACTGTGGGTCTATTTTTTAAAACATAAATCTGATGTATTTGATGTATATAAGAAGTGAAAAGTTATGGTAGGAAACGAGACAAGTAAAACAGTAAAATGTCTCAGATTTGATAATGGAGGAGAATACTATGATAAGAGATTTGAGGAGTATTGTGCAGCAAATGGAATCAAACATCAGAAAATAATTTCAGGGACATCGCAGTAGAATAGTGTGGCTGAGCGCATTAACAAGACCGTCCTTGAGCACGCCAGGAGCACGAGGTTACATGCAGGATTATCCAAGACCTTTTGGGTAGATGCTGTGAATATTGTCACATATCTCATCAATAGAAGTCCTTCAGCACCATTGGATGGTGGACTACCAGAAGAAACGTGGACTAGGAAAGAAATGAACCTAACACATCTTAGAGTGTTCAGTTACACTTCATATGTTTACATTGATGCAGAGCATGAAAACAAGTTAGATGCGAAGTCCAGGAGATGCACGTTTATAGGATACAGGCAGCATGATTTTGGCTATAGGTTTTAGGATGCAGAAAATAGAAAAATCATTAGAAGCAAGGACGTACTCTTCAATGAAAAAGTGATGCATAAGGATAGTGTGAAGGAAAATAAGACCGAGGAAAAGGAATTCGTAGAGTTGGAAGAGTTACCGGATAAGGGTGTTACAGCAACTCAGGATGGTCATACACAGGAGCATTATGAGGTAGAGCCGCATACACCGGTTGTGAGGAGGTCTACTCGAGAGAGGAGATCCACAGTCCAATACTCACCCTCTTTACATTATCTACTGCTGACAGATAATGGTAAACCAAAGTATTTTAAAAAGGAGTTACAATTAGATACACCAGTTAAGTGGGAGCAGGCCATGAATGAGAAAATGGACTCTCTTGAGTCTAATCGTACATGGGAGCTAGTCATTCTACCTAAGGGTAAGAAATCTCTTCATAACAAGTGAGTTTACAGACTGAATGAGGAGCACGATGGTTCGAAACGGTACAAGGCTAGATTAGTTGTGAAAGGGTTCCAACAAAGGCAGGTATCAATTTCACTGAAATATTTTCACCTGTGATGAAAATGTCTACAATTCACATGGTCTTGAGTTTAGTGGCTACAGAGGACTTACATCTAAAACAGCTAGATGTTAAGACAGCCTTTCTTCATGAGGACCTGAAGAGAAAATATATATGCATCAGCCGACAGGATAAGTGGCACCAGGAAAGGAGAGCAAGGTGTACAGAATGAAGAAGAGCTTATATAGTCTAAAGCAGGCCCCGAGGTAATGGTATAAGAAGTTCGACAGTTTTATGTCAGGAAATGGTTTTAGGAGATGTCATGCAGACCACTGTTGTTACTTAAAAAAGTTTGATACATCATACATCATCCTTCTTCTGTACATTAACGATATGCTTTTGGCCGATTCAAGCATGAAGGATATCTTAGATCTCAAAAGACAACTATCTAGAGAATTTTCCATGAAGAATTTAGGAGCTGCAAAACAAATCCTAGACATGAGGATAAAGCATGACAGGAAAAATAAGAAACTGGTTTTGTCACAGGAAGAGTACATAGGCAAGGTACTTGATTGATTCAATATAGGAGGTACTAAGCTGGTTAGCACTCCATTATCTAACCACTTCAAGCTAAGGAACAAGGTACAAAGATGTAGGACAAATGGGACTACATGGCTAAAGTCCCATAGACGTCAACTATTGGGAGTCTCATGTATGTTATGGTAAGCATGAGGCTAGACATTGCTTAAGCAATGGGAGTTATTAACAGGTTCATGAACAACCCCGGAAAGGAACATTGGGAAGCTGTGAAGTGGATCCTCAGATATCTGGTAGGTACTAAGGATGTAAGGTTGTGTTATGCTGGATCGAAAATCAAGCTACAAGGCTATGTGGATTCAGATTTGACAGGAGATATCGACAGCAGAAGGAGCATTACAGGTTATGTGTTTACTCTAGATAGTGCTGCAATCAGTTGGGTCTCTCAGTTACAAAAAATAGTATCTATCAGTACAATGGGAGTAGAATATGTTGCAGCTACAGAAGCGTGCAAGGAGATGGTGTGGATGCAAGGTTTCATGGAAGAGTTTGGTAAGAAGCAAGTAGACTGCAAGCTATACAGTGATAGTCAGAGTACAATACACTTGGCTAAGAATTCATCTTTTCATTCAAGGACCAATATATTACCATCAGATATCACTTCATACATTCGTTACTGGAAGACGGATCGATTGCTCTGGAGAAGATTCATACAAATAAAAATCTTGCGGATATACTGACCAATGCGATCATACAAGAGAAGCTGAAGCTCTGTTCAGCTTTGATTAGTCTTCAGGCTTGAAGACGGGGAGGTAGTGCACTCCAGATGAAGAAGATAAAGGTTTATGGCGATGTATCTCCAAGTGGGAGATTGTTGAGATATGGAGCCACATCTGGGGCCGTCCTCAACCGGTTGTGGGCTATGCACGACCAGTCGTGGGGGCCCGCTCAACCGATCGTGAACTGGCTCACTCAAAGTCCAGCGAGCATTATTTTTCAGTTCTGAGGTGCTCGACTGGTCAAGGACCATGCTCAACCGTCGTAGGGTTCTCTCGACCGGTCCTGTAGTCTGCTCGACCGGTTATAGTTACGCATAGTCGTTTCCGAATCCGATGCAGACAGCGGATTTTGGTGTCGCCTTTCGCAAGGGTGCAAAAGGAAAGTTGCCTAAACTATATATAGGTGTTCTTAGGATTTTTCTAGTAGATTGAAAAGTAATAGAAAATATTTCTAAGGTGTGGGCAAAGGATTTTCTCTATACTTCCAATGGAGAGGTTAGTATTTTGCCTTGTAATCTTTATTTTTCTTCATAATGGAAGTTTGCATCTATGGTTTTTTACCCTAGTTTGGAGTTTTTCCAAGTATATCTTGTCTTATGGTTTGTTAGGATTACTTTGATCAGTTTCTAGTTTATATTTCTTCCTGTTTATTGTTTTTGCGTGAGACCAGATATTGGATCTCGATTCACTGTGTTGTTGGTGTACTGCACAACATGTGAATTTCGCCAGTGATGAGTCTGGCAGTAGTTCCTTATCTACATGGATGACGAGGTGAGTTTGTTTTTCTTTGTAGTAATTATACAACATTCAGGAGAATCGAGCATTTGCTCAAGCCGTTGAACTATGCAGTGGACACCTTTTGGTGATCCAATGGATGGAAGATGCCTACCACAAAGATCTTCCTCATCAAATGGTCCCATATTCTAGCCAGTGGTTGGAACTTGCTAGTATTCATTTGCATTGGATGACGAGGAGCATCTGTAAGGAAGATACTAGTGTGGCCCATCCCATGATTTAACCCATCAGATCAGCGGCCTAAATTACTAAGCCCGAATTGTAACGTTGTTGTGTGTACTTATATATACGTGAGATTCTCATGTTGAACAAATTGGACTAGTCAAAACAGTTTTATGAGAGAATTTCTCTATGTTATCTTTCTCTCTTTACTATGTGTGTGGGGAAATGATAGTCATTTATATGGTGTAAATGAGCCCATTGGGACACTTGGACAGTCCAACCAAATTGGTTTATAGATCAAGAACACACCAGGAGACCATGCAAAATTCACACAGATTGGTTTTGCTCCACTAGCACAATGTGGAATCACACAGATGGATGATTTGTTCCACTAGCACGATGCCCTTTTTTTTTTTTATAGCCATCCATTTTCCAAGCCATGGATGGGCTGGTAAAGGTCATCTGATAAAAGTGTTTGTCTAGAAAATACTAGTGATCCATGATGCGTCCCAACAAACAAATGGCTTGTTCACTCCCCAAGTGCAGGGTTGTGATGTAGTAATAACTCGGTAAGACCGAGGTCGAATCCCAAGGGACTGAAACTTGTGCGTATTCTGAAACTAACTAGAACTAAAACTAGAATGAGATGAAATTTAAATCAACTAAAAATTAAGGAATAATTGTAAAACTATTATCTAAAACTTTAAGAAAAATCAGGAATAGGAAACTAGGGATTCAGAGGATCCACTTGTAGAGATCAGGGAGAACTTATGCTTGCATCAAAAATCATGGAAATTACTGAACTGTCGTTGATCTAGTTTTCAAAGAGATGAAAGGTGTATGAATTAGAATGGATTCCATCACCAAACCATGTCCGGGAGACTATGGCAAACAACAGAATTAAACTAATTACCAACCAATCACATGTATGAAGGTTAGGAAGGGTACCGTCATCCGACCATGCCCAGGAGACAATGGTGAACAACAGGACTTCCTGACGTCATGAACATAAAAAGGAAAGGAAATACTCAAGCCATCGCAGATCTACTATAATATAAGTCATAATGAACCATTAAAAACTATAGGCAATTCCTTATAATCAAAACTAATCATCAAAATAGTTCAACTAACATAATCCAAGCCATAAAATCTTCCCATCACACCACGAGCTTCACCTCTTAGCCCTAGCTAAGAGGTTCAGCCCAACATGAAGGGCTGGATCCCTTAAATAGAAATAAAATAAAATAAAAGAAAAAAAAAAGAAAAAGAAAAAAAAAAAGAAAAAGAAAAAATAAATAAAGTTTGCTTCTCTGTTTCCTGCGCACGTCAAGCTCCAGCCGTTCCCAACCTCCAAGCCGAGCCTCCACGTGATACCTTTGCTCTTTCCTCTTTCTTCTCTTTATAGGCAGAGGGAATCAGTCGGTTTGTATCCATGTACAAGGCTAGAAGTTTCCGCACAAGGGTACTATGTTCGGACAGAAAACAGACTCTCTTTGCACCGAGTATAGCAACAACGCGAATCAACCTGCGTTTGGCCTGAATTTTAGGACGGTACACAGCCTCACGTTGTAGTTTAATTCCATGTCTAAGGTCAGTTCTTGCCAGAGCTTCATCTGGATGGTCCGGATCTTCGATCTGATGACGATCACGAACGTCGTGGTGCCCACAGCTGCCGGATTTCGCGGACACGCGCATAGAGCTTCCGCTCTTGCGCTGAGATGATGGCAGGGCCCATTACCTGGATTTGTTGAGAAATCTATTCCGTTCATTCAAATTGTGGTGAAAAATCAGTAAGGAATGGACTGTTTTGGAATTCCGATGATGCGACCCACAGAGTTTTAAACCTACCGTCCATTCTGCCTTTTGAACGGTTGAAACGCCCATGACGTAATGTCTTCAAATTTTATCACCTATGTCTTGGTGATATAAGCCGTAGAATTCTGATGAACGGTCCAGATTCATCATATGGACCATGATAGTGGTCCACAGTCAAAACCCAACGTAACTCACGTCCGTAACTGACGTTTTTTTCACACTATTTGGATGTCTTGTATAAAAAAATAGGTGGGGCCCACTATGGTGTTTTCTCAGAAAATCTGCTCCCTTCACCGTTTTCATCATATCATGATAGCCCATGGTACCAAGTTTGAAGTAGATCTGACTTCAGGGTGGGCCACACGGCCAACTGCTATGCATATGATATTCACCGTTAAAACATAATTGGCTTCACGTATGCATGTATGCATGGACATCTATTTACAAATTTTCCATTTTCATTTCTTATAACTTTTGCCGTCCGTATCTCTTAATTGCACCGTTCAAATGAGACAAAATTTTACCAGGAGTTGTTATTTTTCATGCTCTTTCCAACACCTAATTTTGAGCCTTGATCGCTAATAGATTACCAAGATGTTCTTTAATGGCTAACAGCCTCTGATCTCTCTATTGGGTCACTTCCACATGGATCCAATGGCTGAAATTTGACGTGTACGATTAATTTATGGCCCCCATCACGTGTATGAAGTTTCGAGCCGAGCAGATGGTGGAAACCCTGTAATCTTGCATTCTGGATCAATTTTGGGCCACTTGAGCTTCAGTTTCTCAATTTTTGCAGATCCCTGGCATGTAATTCCGTTGATCTTGGTCCCTTGGAGTCCATCCCTGGCCTTGGTGTCTTCAGATCGTTAAATCCATGCTTTAAACACCTATTTTCAGTTCAAGCTCATAAAGACACCCTGCATCACAAACACGATTAAATCGGGTTATTAGACAGTACAAAGTTCATAAATTCAGGCAATAACTGGGGTCTAATATACAATATTTGACCCTCAACATGGCTCAAATTGTTGATTGGATGTATCTTCCAGTAAATGGTGTAGATCATCCTTTTATCTTCTTGGATCAAATGTCTAAAATTTTCAAAATAGATTGATTGGTTGGATAGTCCAAGTGCCCTGGTGAGGTTTTTTTTACCACTATTCAGGTGATCTTTTATGATCAGGTCAAATCATACTTCAGTCATGGTATTGGGGAGTTGTTTCATTGTGCTCCAAATATTCCCCATTATGCAAGTATCCTTTCTAAAAATAGTAATAAACTTTTAGAGACGTGACTTTGTATTTCATTATGTTATATTGACCAATCAGCCCATGAACAATGTCGAATTCAGCTTAGGCACAATCGTATATGTGTGGGTCAATGTGATGAAAATAGGGCAGACCTTTACAACAGAACCCACTATCAATCCAGGTATCCTTTTAAGTAGAGAAGCATTGGTTTCTGTTTTTGGACATGAGTTTTCAAGTTCGGTGGATGGATGGTCTTCATCCAACTATTTAGACCATTGATCCGATGCATCCTAACTTGGATGGGGACTCTTCAAAAACCTTGAAGGTGGAATTATCATTGCATAGTTGTTATATTTCTAAGAAATGGACCGTTATGTCAATTTATCTATTTGTTCCTTATTTCCATTTGCTTTACATTACCATTGCATGATTAGACTTTAATTGGTTATTTTACTTTTCATATCCCCATTCATCTCTTTAAATGTTGTATGAGCATCGCTATCTATACTAGTGATCAACATCAATCCTTGAAGGCAACTAGGCAGACAACTAAAACACTAGGATTATAGAAGTATTCCTTTTTCCATGCTCTAAGACTGCTGATATAGTCAAGGTAATTCTAGGAGAAGTTGAACTATCATAAGACTTTAACCTCCAATGCCAGGTTACATTAATGATGAACTACCCAGGTTATTAGAAAGCATGATCGAATGGCTACTAGTTTCTTTCCACTGCCTTATTCTTTTAACTCATTGTATGCCTATTTGTCATCATTTATTTGTAAAGTTTTGTTAATGCAAGTCATGGAAACATTGAAAATATCATATGGTACTGGTCTTGAGTATCTAGTAAGGTATGAGACCACCCAACCTCGATTATGGAAAATAGGATAAACTTCTCTTTCTTTTGTGCATTTTTAGAAATTTCTAGCTCACCATATTACTTGTCCCAATCCCATTCAGATTCTAACTTTGAAGTATCAGTTTTTGCAGCTAAATCACAAATCATGTTTATTTTTTTAATGTCCTACATTTATAAAATAAATCAAATAGATTGTTTGGATCATGGATAAAGACCCTATATTTGGTTAGCTAATTACAATCAAAACAGTTCCTTCATGAAAACTGGTTAGATGTTTATTGCCTTTGTTTAGTTAGTGTGCTTGTTGGACTTTTCCATGCGTTTGTTGTCCAGGGAACAAGTTGACTTTGTATCATTCATGGTTACTCTTACCTGAAGTGAATTTTGTACTTAGTTCAACAGGAAAGTTGAACTGATTGGTAGCATAATCTCTTGGCCTTTTGAAGTTTCTATTGGTTTCAAATGCTCTGATCTATTAAATGCTCCGATCGTTTATTTTTGTTTTTTTTTTTTTCTCCGATCATTTATTTTATTTTTATTTTTTTTGCAGAACTATTTTTGTCTTTACCCCTAATGATTAATGGCGTGCATTCAGCAATTACTTTAAGACAGAACGTCTATCTGATCACAATGCATAACGTTGCAGGCTGTAGACACACACAATCTCATTCAATTTTGCAAAGCTCCCTTCATCATTCTATGATATTCTTCGCAAGGAGTAGAATGACTATATGGAGCTCTTTCTACTCATATGTAGCCAGGGATGATTTGTAAGGTGTAGACATGAACTTTTCTTTATTTCTACCTTACCTTTTCTTTTTATTTCTTTTTCTTTGTTTTTTTTTTGGATTCTTTGGATTCTTTCTACCCTTCCAACATAATTGTGTAACCATATCTGAGAGACATGATGGCCCTTGTAAGAGCTTGTAAGATATAATACTCTCTCATTATGCATGTAATTAATTAAGTGTGATGTATAACTTCTATTATTCTTTATCTGTATTAGTTTAGATGCTAGATGGATTTGTAAACCATGAAGTCTTTATCTATATCAATTAATTGAATGAATGAATGATCATGCAGGTGGTAATTGAATGAATGAATGATTTATAAAAAAAAGTTTAAATGTAGGTAATAGCTACAGATATTGACCGTAACTTTTATTAAATTCAGCATATTGCTACAGATCCAACACTGCTTTTAACTACCAATAATATCTGTAGTTGTAGGTACTTTGACTATAGAAATAGTTGCTACGGATTATATCTGTATCTATTGTAATGTATGGCTACGGATTAAATCCATAACCATAGGTTTTAGACCTATTGTTATGGCACCTAAGACTACGGTCGTGCTACGGACTAAAACCGTACCCATAGGTCTATGGCTACGGATTAAATCCGTAGCCTTTGCCTAGTTTTCTGGTAGTGAACAGTTCAAAAAATTCTTCAACAAGAACTGTGGGAGACCATACAAAAACAAAGGAGTTCAACTGGACCACAGACGCCAAATAGGTAAAACCTTTAGGAGGTCCAAAGAACTCTAATGTTATAATTGCCAGAAGTATGGACATATATTCACTAAGTGTCCATCCATGAAACCAAAAGGAAAAGCTATGGCAATAGTATGGGATTGCTTAGATGAATTCAATTCTGAAAATAGTGAATCCGAAAGTGAAGATTACCAAAAGTCACTAAAAACACTTATGGCATCTACAACTATAGTTATTCCCAACCTAAAGAACAAAATAGAAGAAGAACGTATAAATATGAAGGATGACAGCCAAATGTGCAATCTATTGGCTTACATCACATCATTCCCTCAAGAATATTGAAAAGCAACCCCAGTGGTCCACTTGAGCTAAATTGTATATCTGAGGATAATGCCTCTCATATAAGCATTAGAGTCAAACCAAAGGATTAAGCCTGATGACTGGTCCAATTGTTAAATCTGAGGACTCCTTGCCTCTAAACATTTTGGTAATTTCATGTTAAAATCATATCATGAACACATGTGCATATTAGGAAAATCTGTTACAGCAACTTCTGAGTTCCAGGGATACTTCGGTAACACCGAACTTACCTTCGGTACTACCGAAATCGAGCCACATGAAACTACTTAAGTCCCTTGCTACTCAGTCTATTTAAACTGTCACTTCTCTCGTTTCCATCCTAGTTCGGGTGAAGGGTTGTGCAACCAAAATTAGCAAAATCTAAGATATTCCCTAGTGTTCTCTCCTTACATCTCAAAAACTAGGATCATTTGCCTTAGGTTCTTCTCCCCTTGATAAGTCTTTATCATTCCACTTCATTTCCCTAAATGGAGTCATCACCACCTAGAGAAAAATGATCCAAGAAGAAGCATGATAGAGAAGACTCAACTAGAATTAGGCAAAAACTCTATGTTCCAAAGCGTGGATGATCTTCTAACTAATCATCTAGACCCTTGTCCTCTTCAAACCCTGACTCTATCAGTCCCATTGTTGCTAGATTTTTTAAGAGAAAGATTGTATGTGAAAGAAGAGTAGATGTAAACTGCCTTGAAAATTTTAAAGTTCAGGAAATTCTTTCACGATAAGGATAGCTACAAGTTCTGTCGTTTGGAGGGCTAGTTAATGAAACCTTAGTCTGATCATTCTTGTCTTATTGCACTCTATCTAAAGGTTTCGAAGTTGACTACAATGGTCAAATAGTCAAAATTACCCCATATCTCATTTCAACCCTTATAGGAATACCATTGAGCTCCAAACAACCCACTGAATTAAACCTATCCACTGAAGCAAAAAGAGCTGTTTGGACAAAAAAATTGTGCAATGGGAAGAACGTCCCTTGGCATCATGGGAACGCACTACGAGTCATAAATATGTCCCATGATTATCATATACTCCATCTAATTTGCATCTCCGACATCTACCTTAGATACGAAAATCATACTGAGCTTACACCATTCATGATGGAGACCCTATATCACATTGGTAAATGGGAACCATTATGCCTGCCTACCTTAATATACGGTGAAATAGTTTCATGATTTGAGTCTAACTTCACAGCAATACCTTTCAGTCATGTGTTGTGTGAATTGGACCATCAAAGTGGATTCAGGATGGTTGAAGATAAATCTATATCAGCCCCAAAAATCAATATGAATAGTATCAGGAAGATGAATCTCCCTTCTGTGAATGAAACTAATAATCCAACATCAATAGAAGAAGAGCTTCCGAGGAAGGAAGATGAAATAGTTAAAGAAGGCCTAGATACCCATTCACCAACCTCAGCTCCTACAGTTTCTACTACTCAGAGGAATCTCTCATGCAAATTTTAGAGGAGCAATCAAAACTTGGTGAGATGGTGAATATAATGGAAGAAAAGCTCTACTCACTCCAATAGTCAGTGGAACAGATTGTAGCACATCCGTCATGCCCCCAAGAAGATACTACCGATGGATCTTCTTAAGATTAACTATGTATCAGGATTATTTTTGTTGTGTGTATTTTATTTTTAATTTTTTGCTGGAAACTTATTTTGGTATATTAATGCATCAATCATTCAATTCCTTGACAACTGATTTTCCAAGGAAATTAAAACTCTCCATCCCTTTGTTATATTGATAAATTCATAGTTAGTACCGTATTTTGGAGATAAGATTATTCTAAAGTTGCATATGCATTCTGACTAAAATATTTCATCTACTTTTTCCTAGTATATCTGAAAAATATGAAACTTCATGTGCATACTGTTGAGATTTATCAATCCTTTCGTTAATGATTCTAATATATGATTACAGCACAACAATGGTTAAAGAGAAGGGCAAGGCTCCTGCAAAAGGAGAATACTCCTCTAGACGAACTAACATTTGTCGTTCTCCTTATTCTAACCCTACTGAAATGAATACATCAAACAAAATCATCTTTGACAGATTGGTCAGATCCTTTCTCATCAAACCATATGGGATTGATCTCTACTTAGGATCAATTGGTTGGGATAAGCTACTATTCTTTGGAGGAGATGTTCAGCATGACCCCATTCATCAATTTCTAAGCTCTTGTCATAACACTCTTATGACCCTCCATCCATCCGCATCAACTTCATGAATCAAACCAAGGATATCACTCCTTTGGTGTTACGTCAACTATTGCGACTCAGAGTAATACAAATTCCCTCAACTGATCATCCTCTCAATCATCTCGGAGTTTGGGGTGAGTTATCTCAAGCATTGTGTAATGGTGCCACAATCCCCCGGAACAAATGAAACTTCCTCCCATCATCGCATTTAGACTCAACCACCAAAGTACTGCATAACATTCTAAGTACAAATGCATACACATGCGAAGTTTCTGGAGATATGATCTCTTCATTTGTTCTAAATATCCTGTATGACATCTTTCAAGGGATTGAAGTATGTCTACCAACCCTTATCCTGAAACAATTGATCCCAGTCGTCAAAGGCATTCATTGTACAAGCCTTCCCTTCCCAAGTGTTATTTGCAAACTCTCAAAATTCCTTGGTCTTCCATCTATGCACGATACGGTATATCATGCCGTGTGTTTTACAAAGAAAACTCTAATTCAACTAAATGTGTTTGCAACTACATTTGAGGAGAATCAGGAATGCAGGAGCGGCGAAGAAGTTTAAGACACTCCCATGGCCACTGGCTGGGACTCTTGTCGCACCCCAGTGCTTACACCAAGTCCATTGTTTGTCAACACTATGCATCTCCTTCGCCAGAATGATCCATTGCATCAACTTCTTAAGGGGAAGTCAAATATAGAAGCTCACCTCTGGCAGTGCATAAATTGACTCTCCAAGATTGAACTGCGTCTTAACGCTCTTCAACATACCGGGGAGCACATCACTGAATTGCTTCTAAATCACCGTTCTTATATCTCTCCGTATAAGGGTGGATCGTCCAGATAATTTTCATTGTGTTATTGCTGAATTATAGTACATTTTATTTTTGGATATTTATGCCCTTAAGGGATTGTTGGTTTTTTTATGGTGGTTTATTCTACCCAATCTTGAGGTAGTAATTTTAATGAATTTATGGTAATGTCTATTCTACTCATGTTAGATACTCCTTTTATGATTATCTTTTCTATCTAACATATGGTTTGACTGCTTATGGTGATATCTTTCATTGGATGATGGTCTCTATGCTTATATCATTATATGATTATTATTTCCTTACCCTCTGGATTATCATCTCTATGTTATTGGTTTATTTCTTGGTAAATCATTTGCCAATAACTGACAAAAAGAGGAAGAAAAAACCTACCCACCAAACCTATAGGTATATCCTTAGTCTTAACCATACTTTAGTGTATCCATCAGTTGAATCCCTTAGGAAATCCTCTCATTATCCTATATAGGAGATTCAACCAAACTATCATTACCTTAGTCACCTTTATAAGTATATCTTATGCAAGGTTCTTGATCGTCAAGCTAAGCCAATAGGAAAATCTAAGCTAAGTGATAGGGGGAACACCAGGAAGCTGATTCAAGCACGAAAGAGCAAAGATCAAGCAACCCAAGATAAGCTACAAGAGAAGACTCAATCCGATAAGTAAGTGTCACTATTAAGAGTCCAAAGTTTAGTCTCTATCCTCATGTAGGACTAAAGCGAAAAGTTTGTTATTAACAAACTCGCGTAGGTGCCTTGTGTGGGACCTTCGCCAGTGGGCTTAAATGTAGGTACCTTGTGTAGGACCTTGGCCGGTGGGCTTAAACGTAGGTGCCTTATATGGGACCTTGGTCAGTGGCCCTAAACATAAGTGCCTTATGTGGGACCTTGGCCGATGGGCCTAAACGGAGGTGCCTAGTGTGGGACCTTAGCCAATAAGCCTAAACGTGGGTTCTTAGTGTAGGACCTTTGCTCTTGCGGAGAGCATAAATTGGTGTGCTTAGAGTAGGACTATAAAGGTTACTGGTGAACCTATTTTAAAACCATTAGTAGTGAATCTGGTGTACTCTGGGATCGAATGTGGATGCAGGGAGTGGAGTAGATACGTAGCCGAACCATTATACATGCTTGTGTTTGGAATGATCATTTATACATTTATTATAATTATTTAAGTTTGAATACTTGATTATTTATGCATGATTAGATGAATGCTTAAGCTTAATAGCACATTCCAAACATAGGCTCACATCACTAGGCTAATTGTTTTATTTGTATACCTTGAATAGCCTTTGTGATTGGACCCTCTATTGGCTTGGAAGCCTTTAGAGATATATTGCCTTACTTGTTTTAAACTAAATGATTGTTTAAGTTATACAATTATGATTTTTAAATAGAAAAAATATTTAAAAAGTCTTATTCACTCCCCTCTGGGACATTGTCTCATATTCAATCTTTAGTATCAGTAATATAAACTACAATTTCAGAGTGCAACTTGTTTATCAAGAGTTCAATCTGCCTATGCGTATTAATTTGGATGTGACCCTACTAGACATTGAGTTGAGTCAAATTTTTGAGTGTTTGAACTATTCTTATTACATTTATTGGCTGATCTTTCTTTAACATTCAAGAATGATGTCTTTCAGAACCCATATCTAATGATGCATGTATTTGTCTTCTATGTAGGATAATTGGAAGTACAAATTTTCTCTTGCCAAATTTGTAATTTCAGTCAATGAATATGATCCTTGAAAACTTAACTTAAACATCAATGCAAAATACAATGTAGATTTTGGAAAACATATGCATTTTACTAATGAGAATGTGTGCTTCTTTAAGCAGGTTATTGCTATAAAAAAATTGGATGGAGATGGGTTCCAAGGAAAAAGGGAATTTTTTTGTAGAGGTTCTCATTGGAAGACCATCTTCATGATTGACAACTTCAAGGAATTTATGGTAAAACACCAAGTAAACAGCTCAAATCCTGGGATTGCATTTATCACTTTATCAAATGTGTTTATATCAAACTAATGCAATGCTTCTCATGTTTAGGAGGACTATCATGCTAGCATTCATGATGCAACATCAATGGAAGCAACTTATATGCCTATCATCTCTACCATTTCTCTTTTGTTTCAATTGTGTTATGTTTCATTTGGATGTTTGTAGAAATATTAAGAAAGTATCTCCTTGATTTGTTTCGATTATGTTATGATGATCATTTGTTTGGTATTCAGGGAAGATGATATTCTTTACATTACATGATGATATTCTTTATATTACCTTATTTTATCAGTAGTTCACCCGATGTTGGCTATTTACTATATATTTAGTTCAGTTTGTTGTTTAGGCTAATTGAGCATCCAAACACGGCTAAAATGATATTTAGTCCAGTTTCATATTTAGTCTAATCAATTGAATTTTATAATGACATTTGGATGGGCTTTTCCATAGATCAGCAACGGAATTTTAATTTTTGCAATGGACTAAATCCGTCGTAGATTCGTCGTTTAATTTGTGTGATGCATCAAATAGCGATAGACCAAATTCATCGTTAATTTGGTTTTGCGATGGATCTGATCCATTGTAAATTCACAATTTTTGTGGTGTATATTGTTGAATCTTAAATTTTATTGTAGTAGGGTTGATTCTTCTATATTTGTATTTTAACGTGGATCTAATATCATAATTTTATTCATTCATGTGGATAACATTAGTATTATTAAAAGTAATGATGTGTTACTCATCTTAGAGAGAATGAATTTACCCTAAGAGATGTAGGCAACTAATATTACTTCTTGATCATTGAGGTCGTGCCTTTGTCTGATAGTATTTTTCTTTCTCAAGCAAAATATACAAGATATCATGGATCTTGCAGGCCATGTTGAGGCCTAACCGTTGAACCAACCTATTAATAGACACTATCTTGTGTATAATCTTTCATAAGAAAACCACCAATTTTGAGAGAATATATTTATTACATGCCCAACATGTCCATAATTTCATAGGCTACCTAAACTATATAAGCTCCCCAGCATATTTTAAAGAGAATTTTCCCAAGGAATCACGAGCCCAAATAAAACGATCATCCCTGTCCATCATTTTGATGTTTTCCTCCCGAATACGCTGAAGGATGTTATTTGGCACCACAACGTTCAAAATTGAGAAATCCCATGCCACATCATGAGACCAAAAGTCTATAACTTTGACATCCTTGAGATGATCTAAAATTCTGATGTTGTCTGAACCCTCCAAAAATTCAATACCCATTAAATTCCTCAACTAAAAGTTCATTTCCCTTCAACCAACCATCTATTTTTAGCTTTGAATGAAAATTGAGAGTTTTTGGGCTACATCTCTCCAAGATTTAGAGATTCCAAACTGTGACACCACATATGTTCAGATAAACTTGGATAGATACTTGTCCAAACAACTTAGCCCCAAGAGATTCCCCCAGCAATAAATTCCAATACATCTTGATGTGAAAATTATGCATCACATCTTTTACTCTTTCATCCCAAGACCTTCTTTCGAGAGTGGAGACAAATATTCACTTATTTCACTAAGTGTTTCTTCTTCTTTCTCTTCATTTCACCCTAAAAGAAGTCCAAGAGAACACTATTAGAGTTAGTGCCCTAGAAAATTATCTGTGCCCTTACCGATCCACTAGCTATGTGGATGTGATTAGGTGGATCTCAGTAGTTGATCGTAGTGACTGTGATTCTTAGATTGTACATTTGATATGCCTTGGACAGATTTAGTGTTGCTCTCATGCATTGGGTTTGTTAAGGAGTGATTCTGTAAGTGCTATGATTTCATATCCCTTTAGTTGTCAATTTTGTGGTGCCAAAACCTATATCTATGTCTTGTATATCTTGTGTTTTATGTTTGAAGTCTATTCATTGCAATCAAAACATATCAAGACATCGCATTTCAAAACAAGATCTTAAATGAAGAAAGTTTTCAAGTCTTGGATGAAGAAATCAAGAATAGAAGTTTTCAAGGTTGCATGTTCAAGATTTGATCGAGTTCAAGTTTAATAGAAGACTTTTTCAAGTCAAGATCAAGCTCATGAAGGCCTACTACAAGTTTTGAATATTCACAAGCTTCTCTTAAGGGTCATCTGAGTGTACAGACTTTCAATGTCCATCTCACTTTTAAGGTTTGTTTGACCTTAGATTGACCTTAGGATGAGCTTTACTGTATGTCATTCCGGATACATAACTCATATATTTTTATATGCTTGTTTGGAGTGTTCTAAGACCAGTCATAGGGACTTCAAGACCAGTCCTAGCTTTACTACGACCAGTCTTAAGTTTTTTAGGACCAGTCCTGGACATCCTACGGCCAGTCCTGGACATCCTACAACCAGTCCTGGAAGTTCTACGACTCATACTTCGACCGGTCGTAGCCCTATGACTCAAACTCTAGCAACCATTTTTGGGGTCCTACGACCGGTCGTAGGTGTCTCACGACCAGTCGTAGGTGGCCCACGACCGGTCGTAGACCACCCAGGACCGGTCATGGAACTGAAAATCTTATCCCGCGAAAATCTTTCGAAAATATTTGATGCTACGACCAGTCCTAAGATCCTAAGACCAGTCGTATACAGGATTTTTTAGGATATAAATAGAGCACGAACTTCAGAGTTTTAGTACTTCAAATCAATTCTATTCAAGCATTCTTTAAGCTATTCTCTGAGATAAGTTTGTGTTTATTTTAAGCTACATTGTGCTTATTTAATATTCCTTTTGCTAGCTTATTTTTATTTGATTTTGATCTACATTACAATCTTATTAGAAAAGAGGAATTTCTGATATTCCTTCTTCTTGGATTCAAAATCAAATAGATCTAGCCCGTTTGATCTAAAATCAATTAGACTTAGAACCATTCTTAAAGTGAGTATTGGACTTTAAACGTCGAATCGAACTTCTACTCCGATTGGTTCTACCGGGCTTCTTCAAAAGGTGATTCAGGTATTTTACATGTTTTGTAATTTACTTTCTCTGGTTTTTATTTGAGATTCGCCAGAAAAATCTCATTGTAGTGGTTATCTGAGGAGAGCCAGAAAACTCAGATTGTGGAGTTTTTGGATTGTGTAAGCCCGAGATCAAAGACACAATTGTGAAGGTTTTAGGTGAACCTGTGAAACCTATTTTGATAGTGCATGCTAATATCCTCTGTGTGAGGATATTAGGAGTGGAGTAGCAATTTGTGTGGCTGTTGGATAACAGTTGGTGTACACACAGGCGAACCACTATATATCTTTTTGTTGTGGATGTGCTTCATTCTTTCATTCCTTTATTCATTCAGTTTTGTGGTTTGTGTTTGTAGATGAATGTTGTAATCACTTCAAGCAAATGTGGATGAATGTTGTAATAACTTAGGATTTATTTTCCGCAAGTTATTTTGATTTCATTACTTATTATTCCTCTTTGGTTTGTGATACAAATGACGTTCTAGAAATAAGGTTGTCCTACCTTAAACCTCTAGTTTTTGGTGTAAGGTTGTCCTTAGAACCGATAAAGTATCAATCTCTTTATTTTAGGCTATTGTGATTGTTTTATATTCAGCATTGTGCTTTATATCTTTTATTATTCCGCTGTTATTAGTTTTATTTGGCATTGCCTTATTCACCCCCCCCCCCCCCCCCCCCCCCTCTAGGGCATATAGCTAGGCTCTTTCAAGTGGTATCAGAGCCTAATAGCTCGTGCTTATTGTTTATTTATTGGATTTATTTCCTGAGCTAACGATCTAAGCTATATTAAGATGTCAAATTTTGATAGCCTATCAGTCACTAGGCCACCACCTTTTAATGGCACAAACTATGCTTATTGAAAAGCCAGGATGAGGATTTCCTTAAATCCTTGGATGAAAGTGTATGGATGGCCACAGTGAATGAATGGAATCCTCCTATCACTGAAGTTGCTAATGACGATGGATCAAAAACTATGAAAGTAACAGCTTTTTCTCTTTGGACCACACTTCAAAAAAGTGAAAGTAGTGCTAATGCAAAAGCACTAAATGTAATTACTTGTGCATTATCACCAGATGAATTTAAAAGAATCATCTCTTGTGAAAATGTAAAACAAGCATGGGTTGTATTAGAAATGACACACGAGGGTACATCTATTGTCAAGAAATCTAAAGTCCAACTCCTCACAACTAAATTTGAAGAAATTCATATGGAGGAGAATGAGATGTTTATGGACTTCTACACTAGATTGAATGACATTGTGAACTCTATGTGGGGTCTTGGTGATAGAATCTCAGAAAGTAAAGTGTGCGCAAAAATACTACGTTCACTTCCTGAACGGTTCAATTCTAAGGTGACCGCGATTCAGGAACTTCGTGATACGGATACCATGAGGGTTGAGGAATTAGTTGGTTCACTTCAAACCTATGAGTTATCCTTTAAGGCTCCTAAAGGAAAATCAATTGCTCTCAAATCATCTAAAAATGTTTCACAAGAGAGTAATTCAGATTCAGAAAATACCGAAGATGATATGGCACTTTTAGCAAAAAGGTTTTACAAAATTTTCAAAAATAAGAAAAAGGTTGATTTTCAAAAATCAAATGATAAGAGATGATCTAAACCTAGAACTTGTAAATCCTTGAAAGATAGTCAATGTTACAATTGTCAAGAGTATAGGCACTTATCTAACAAATGTCCTAAAAAGGACAAATCAAAAAGGAAAAGCATGATGGCTACTTGGGATGAATCATCTGATTCTGAATCCTCTTCTAAATCAGAAGATTCTGAAACCGAGTAGGGCGATGGGGTTAAAGCCCTTATGACTCTAGCCAAGATCACCTATTCAGATCATGATGATATATCTAGTGAAGAAAATCTGAATAGTGATTGTGATAATGAAGATGATCTTCAAGATACTTATAATTCCCTTTATAAAGAGAGTTGTAAAATTGCTTTCAAGCTTAAATTACAAAAAGAAAAATTTTCTAAGCTTAAGGAAGATTATGAGTCTCTTGTCTTAGAAAAGTCTCATATTTCTGATTCTTTTGAAAAAACCAAAAATGATTTAGATTTCAAAACCTCACAAATTGAAGATTTGAAATCCGAAAAAGAGAAACTCAAAAATGAGGTAGCTTCTCTTTTGATTTTGAAAGACACATGGAGATATGCCCAAGGTGATCCGAAATTCAAAAAATTATTATCCGGATCAAGAAAATGTGGCGATCGATCCGGGTTGGGCTATGATAAGAATACATCTCCTAAACAAAAGAACACTGCTCCTAAATATGTAAAAGGAGAGTCTTCAAACTCAAAAGAAAAGAATACTTTTCAAGGTTTTTCTAAAAATTCAAAAACTTTTCAAAAACCTAAAAGTAACCATGTCAACTTTAATTTTCAAAACCGAAATCCATTGGCTGAAAAAATAATTGATCTACTCAAGGAGCTATTAAAGTCAAACTCTATAGGTCGTTCCTACAACAATAGACAGAAAAAGACCATCTATACTCCTAAACCCAAAACAGTTATGAAATGGGTTCTTAAAGTTGTCAACTTGGTTGCTCACACTGCTTTCAAAGCAACAAGTCATTCAAAGTGGTACCTAGATAGTGGTTGCTCCAGGCATATGACAGGTGACAAAGCTTTATTCATCGATCTTAAATATATGACTGACGGGTCAATCACATTTGGTGATGGAAGCAATTGCAAGATTATTGGCCAAGGTACGGTTCAACTTTATAACCTTCCCTTATTTAAGAATGTCTTATATGTTGAGGGTTTAAAACACAACCTATTAAGCATTTCTCAGATATGTGATAACAACCATAGTGTAAAGTTTTCTAATCAAGGTTGTGAGATAGTTAATAAAAGGGGTTCTGTTATATTAACTGGTCGCAGAACTTCTGAAAATTACTACATCGTTAGTGATGCTAGCTCATCTACTCAATCATGTTACATGGTCCATACCGATGAGACTGAATTATGGCATAAACGCCTTGGACATGTATACTATCGGAACTTATTTAGATTGAGCAAAAGAGAACTAATTAGAGGTCTACCAAAATTGCAAAAAGTAGACAAAATATGTGGTGAATTCTAGTTGGGCAAACAGATTAGGAGCTCTCACAAGAAAGTGAACTCCAATACCACATCTAGACCACTCGAGCTTCTCCATATGAATCTTATTAGACCAACCAGATCAGAGAGTCGAGGAGGTAAAAAATAAATCTTGGTTATCGTAGATGACTATACCAGATTCACTTGGGTATCATTCTTAAAAGACAAAAATGAAACCCTTGATAAAGTAAAAAAGGTCATCAAACGAATTCAAAATGAGAAAATTTCTCATGTTAGCAAGATCTGTAGTGATCATGGATCTGAATTCGAAAACAGTAGTTTTGAGAAATTCTGTAGCGATCAGGGAATATCACATGAATTCTCAGCGCCCAAAACACCACAACAAAATGGTATAGTTGAAAGGAAAAATAGAGTGCTTCAGGATATGGCTAATGTTATGTTGAATAGCATGAAGCTCTCTAGAAATCTTTGGGCTGAAACAGTTAATACCGCATGTTATATTATTAATCGGGTTTATACTAGTAAATCTGATAATAAGACTGCTTATAAATTATGGTTTGAAAAGAAACCTACTGTCAAATACTTTCGATTTTTTGGCAGCAAATGTTATATTTTACGGGATCGTGAAAATTTGGGTAAGTTTGATACGAAGAGTGGCAAAGGAATTTTTCTTGGTTATTCTTTGAACAGTCGAGCTTATATGATTCTAAATAAGAGAACTGGTGTGATTCAAGAGTCCATCAATGTGGTCATTGATGATCATTTGAATACACCATCCCCAAGTTCAGATGATGATGAAGCTCTTATTATTGACAATCTAGATATCTCATCAAGTCAAAAAGAATCTGAACCAAGGACTGTTAAAGATCATCCAACCAATCAAATACTTGAAAATCCTCTCACTGGAGTTCGTACTCGCAAACAACTTGAGAACATATGTTGTTTTACATCCCAAATAGAACCAGTCAATGTAAAAGAAGCACTTTCTGACGAAAATTGGATAGTTGCTATGCAAGATGAACTTAATAAATTTCTTCGTAATGATGTCTGGTATCTTGTTCCAAGACCTAAAGATAAAAATATTATTGGATCAAAGTGGATCTTTAAAAATAAGTCTGATGAACTCAGAAATATTATACGAAACAAGGCTAGACTGGTTGTACAAGGGTACACTTAGATTGAAGGCATCGATTACGATGAAACCTTTGCTCCAGTCGCTCGCCTTGAATCAATCAGACTTTTTATTTCCATCGCATGTTTTAGAAAATTTAAAATTTATCAGATGGATGTAAAGAGTACTTTCTTGAATGGTGATTTACATGAAGAAGTGTATGTTGAACAACCTTCAGGGTTTGAAGACCCTAAGTTATCTGACCATGTATTTCATCTCAAAAAGGCTCTCTATGGTCTAAAACAAGCACCCAGGGCATGGTATGAAAAATTGACTAAATTCTTACTTAGTCATAGCTTTCAAGTAGGTAGTGTCGATAAGATGCTTTTTGTTAAAAAGAATAATAATGATATTTTGATGGTTCAAATATATGTTGATGATATTATTTATGGATCTACTTGTTCTAACATGTCTACTGAGTTTGCAGAGTTAATGAAATCAAGGTTCGAAATGAGCATGGTTAACTATTTCCTAAGGTTACAAGTAAAATAACAACCTGATGGAATTTTCATTTTCCAGACCAAATATGCTTCAAACTTGGTTAAAAGGTTTGGATTTGAGAATGGTAAGAACTTTGATACTCCTATGAGTATAACATTAAGACTCTCAAAAGACTCTTCAGGTAAAGATATAGATCCTAAATTATATCGCAGTATGATTGGTAGTTTGTTATATCTTACTGCTAGTAGACCTGATATCGCATTTAGTGTTGGTATTTGTGCAAAGATATCAGTCTAATCCTAAGGAATCACATTTTATTGTTGTTAAATGGATTATTAGATATGTCGCAAGTTCTATAAATTTGGGACTTTGGTATCCTTTTGATACTAATGTTCAATTAACCGGGTATTCAGATGCTGATTGGGCCGAAAATATTGATGATAGAAAATCAACCAGTGGTGGTTATTTTTACATTGGAAATTGCTTAGTTTCTTGGTTCAGCAAGAAGCAAAGCTCAATATCGCTCTCTACTGCTGAGGCTGAATATATTGCAGCTGGATATGCATGTACTCAACTAGTTTGGATGAAACGCATGCTTAGCGATTATGGAATTAATCAAGATTCAATGATCTTACATTATGATAATTCCAGTGCTATAAACATTTCCAAAAACCCAATCCAGCATTCACGTACTAAGCATATTGAGATTAGGTATCATTACATTCGTGAGTTGGTTGAAGAAAAAGTTATTTCATTGGAATATATACCAACAGAAACTCAACTTGCTGATATATTTACTAAACCGCTTGACAAAAGCAGGTTTAATAAATTAAAATTTGATCTTAGTATGTGCATTTTATATTGAATATTCTTGCTTGCATGTATCATAGTGTATTATATTTCATATTATAATTGTTTAAATTTTAAATTTTTTCATTAAAAATGTATTTTTGGTCAATGCTCGACCGGTCATGGTTGTACACGACCAGTCGTGGTTCGACCGGTCTCGTGAACCACACTCGACCGGTCGTGGAGCTCGTGAACATCATATAATTTGAGAAAAATCTCCTTCTTCTTCATTTCTACACCGACCTACGACGAGTCGTGGCTCGACCAGTCATAGGATTTGTAGTTTTTCTTCAAGGTAAGTCCTATTTCATCATTTTTCTTGAAGATTCATGATCTTTATGCTTTGATTTATTCATAGTATAGCTTGATTTCATCTCTTGTTAAGTTTTTCAAGGGTTTCCTCTCTATTTGCTGATCTAAAGAAAATCCATCTTTCATTTATGAATCTTACTTGTTCTTTGCATATCTTTTTGAATATGGATGCTAGAGAAAAAAAGAAAACATCCCGTGGTCCATCTTCATCCAGATCTGCACTGATAACTAAACGGCACCTTCGGTCACCCAAAGATGATACTCAAGATGTACGGGATTTGCGTGTCCGTAACATTATCGTTGAGCATACCGCTGATCTAAATCACATTACTCCATATGGTGTCATTCCCCTTCTTGAATCTGTAGGCTGGATTAACATTTTGCTTTGGGGTGGGTCTGCATACCAATCCATTGCTCAATCAATGGTAGCATGCATTTCAGATTTTTCTCTTGATAATTTAACATTTTCAATCGATACTAGAGAAGGAAAATTTGAAGTAGACCGTCATTTAATATTAGGTATTATGGATATACCTGTTAATGATGAAGGAATACCGATTCATACTTTATACGACAAACCTTCAGAATCGAAAAAACGCATGTTAACCAGAGATTTATACAAAATTGATGCGCATTGGACTCACAAAGGGAATGCACTCCCTGTAAAGTATTTGTTATCCAGTTACAGAATATTATATCATTTCTTCATTTCCAATGTATATCCTCGGTCCGGTAATAAAATCGAGTTGACTTCTTTCATGGTTCGTGTGTTGCATTCTATTGCTTCTGGAACCAAGGTCTATCTTCCTTCTTTGATTTGTCACTCCATTATACAATTTCATTTCCATCTAGGTCATAATGATATTCCATTCGGTTATCTTATGACTCTTTTAGCCACTCACATGCTTGTCGATAAACCTGTTAATGAAGCACCAATTCATCATCTTATTTTCAACAATGTCAATCTTAATAAGATGAAATTGGATCTGCTCCCTGGCCAATTTGATAAAGCTAGTGTTAGTGGTGTTGGTGGTGATGGTGGTGATGCTGGAAACGAAGAGGAAGCTGGCGATCTTCCATAACAAGATGTTAATATGGATGACTTATTTGATAACATAGAAACTGATTCACCTAATGATACAGATTATGATCCTTCTGGTTTTGATGCACGCCTTCGTGCATTGGAGAAAAAAGTTGATAATATGAATATAGCCCATGACATGAGATTCAAGTACATGCGAAAATATCTTCGTCGCATAAATAAGGGCTTACACCAGATTGATCCATCTATTCCTGCTCCCTCCTCTAGATCAGATTAAGTGAATTATCTTCTAAATAGTATAACATTTCTTTTACTCTGGATATGTATTATGGATTATGGTTTTATAACATTTTCTTTTGGATATTGTATTTTAGATTATGGATTATGGCTTGACACTTCAGGTTTATTTTATGTCATTTCATATCACCTTCTCATTATTTGCTCTCTATGTTCTCCTTTCTATTGTTCCTTTCCCTTGTCATTTTGTGACAAAAAGGAGGAGTAGTAAGCATTGCTAAAAGGGGAGTAATACGGATAGGGGGAGTAAATTTGTTTGTTTGTATTGATTGAGAAGGATATGTGGATTGATGGATATGTGGATTGAAGTTTTGAGGTTTTCATGTTATGTATTGATTATATGAGCAATACTCGTATTACTCAGGGGGAGTAGAGTATTTTGTGGTTTCATGACTTATCATTCCTTATTATCTTTGATGATATGTGTTTTGTCACAAATTTGACAAAGGGGGAGATTGTAAGTGCTATGATTTCATATCCCTTTAGTTGTCAAATTTTGTGGTGCCAAAACCTATATTTATGTCTTATATATCTTGTGTTTTATGTTCGAAGTCTATTCATTGCAATCAAGACATATCAAGACATCGCATTTCAAGACAAGATCTTAAATGAAGAAAGTTTTCAAGTCTTGGATGAAGAAATCAAGAATAGAAGTTTTCAAGGTTGCATGTTCAAGATTTGATCAAGTTCAAGTTTAATAGTAGACTTTGTCAAGTCAAGATCAAGCTCATGAAGGCCTACTACAAGTTTTGAATATTCACAAGCTTCTCTTAAGGGTCATCTGAGTGTACAGACTTTCAATGTCTATCTCACTCTTAAGGTTTGTTTGACCTTAGATTGACCTTAGGATGAGCTTTACTGTAGGTCATTTCGGATACATAACTCATATATTTTTATATGCTTGTTTGCATTGTTGTAAGACCAGTCCTAGGGACTTCAAGACCAGTCCTAGCTTTGCTACGACCAGTCTTAAGTTTTTCAGGACTAGTCCTAGGTAATTGAAGATTTTCGGATCTTTCTAGCTGTCGTACGACCAGTCCTGGACATCCTACGACCAGTCCTAAAAGTTCTACAACTCATACTTCGACCGGTCGTAGCCCTACGACTCAAACTCCAGCAACCATTTTTGGGGTCCTACGACCGGTCATAGGTGTCTCACGACCAGTCGTAGGTGGCCCACGACCGGTCATAGACCACCCAGGACCGGTCATGGAACTGAAAATCTTATCCCGCGGAAATCTTTCAAAAATCTTTGATGCTACGACTAGTTCTAGGATCCTAAGACCAGTCGTAGACGGGATTTTTCAGGCTATAAATAGAGCACAAACTTCAGAGTTTTAGTACTTCAAATCAATTCTATTCAAGTATTCTTTAGGCTATTCTTTGAGATAAGTTTATGTTTATTTTAAGCTACATTGTGCTTATTTAATATTCCTTTTGCTAGCTTATTTTTATTTGATTTTGATCTACATTCCAATCTTATTTGAAAAGGGGAATTTCTGATATTCCTTCTTCTTGGATTCAAAATCAAATAGATCTAGCCCGTTTGATCTAAAATCAATTAGACTTAGAACCATTCTTAAAGTGAGTATTGGACTTTAAACGTCGAATCAAACTTCTACTCCGATTGGTTCTACTGGGCTTCTTCAAAAGGTGATTCAGGTATTTTACATGTTTTGTAATTTACTTTCTCTGATTTTTATTTGAGATTCGCCAGAAAAATCTCATTATAGTGGTTATCTGAGGAGAGCCAGAAAACTCAGATTGTGGGGTTTTTGGATTGTGTAAGCCCGAGATCAAAGACACAATTGTGAAGGTTTTAAGTGAACCTGTGAAACCTATTTTGATAGTGCATGCTAATATCCCTTGTGTGAGGATATTAGGAGTGGAGTAGCAATCTGTGTGGCTGTTGGATAACAGTTGGTGTACACACAGGCGAACCACTATATATCGTTGTGTTGTGGATGTGCTTCATTCTTTCATTCCTTTATTCATTCAGTTTTGTGGTTTGTGTTTGTGGATGAATGTTGTAATCACTTCAAGCAAGTGTGGATGAATGTTGTAATAACTTAGGATTTATTTTCCGCAAGTTATTTTGATTTCATTACTTATTATTCCTCTTTGGTTTGTAATATAAAGGACATTCTAGAAATAAGGTTGTCCTACTTTAAACTTCTGGTTTTTGGTGTAAGGTTGTCCTTAGAACTGATAAAGTATCAATCTCTTTATTTTAGGCTATTGTGATTGTTTTATATTCAGCATTGTGCTTTATATCTTTTATTATTCCGCTGTTATTAGTTTTATTTGGCATTGCCCTATTCACCCCCCCTCTAGGGCATATAGCTAGGCCCTTTCAGATTCCTTTCGTAGTCCCTAGGAACTTAAGATTGAACATGACGGTAATTGACCTGGAAGAGTTGTGGTCCATGGATCTTAGTACCATGTTAGACCATCACTGTTACAAGTGCCTAGGATACAATTGTTGACATCAATTCATGAGATGTACTACCATTTTGTATGAGGGGACATGATTGGATCAGGATGGACAGTCTCCTCTATTGAGAGGTGACTTGGTGTTGGTTTATGCCTTGCCCTTATCCCGTACACAAGTGTGAGTCTGCATGTACATAGGATTCAGGTTCGGGCCTTTGGTCACTCACATCGATAGATCGAGATCAAGTCAACAGTCTAGGGTCCCATTAGCTTGGATTGTGATCGTGAGATTAGGACTCGATGATACATGAAAAATGGTTTGATCCTTAGACCTCAGAAAGTGTAAGGGTCACAATCTTGATTGGTCGGCTTTGGATCTACCTACGAGGTCCATGTAGGGGCCAAGAAAGTTGACGTAACTAGGTACTTCCATCAAGAGTTGTTGATTCTTATAGGGGCTAACAAGGGATCCACTAATTTACTAAGGAATATGTTCATAAACTTGATCTAGATAGATCGGGGACTTGTCAAGTTATTTTTCTATTGGGCCCAATACTCTAAATATTTTTATCAGATTTTCAAAGATTTTTAACTATTGAAGTTTTTGTTTTAATTGTTAAAACTACTTGAATTAAACTTAATGATAACTTGATGGCCTCAATCTAATGGTCCACTTCTAATTGGCATAGGATATAATCATTAGTGGATACGTCAAGGAAATGGAGGGATTAAATCATAAGTATATGTATGTATAAGGTGGATTGATGAGCTTCCTTCATAGTAGGTTACATCGAAGTCTATATAGAGTGGCAAAGCACCATAATAGGTGCACCCCGAAATTATAACACCTCCTTATTTATACGATCATATATCAGAGAAGATAATGAGGTAGCCCTACACGTCCCCTCCCAATTGGACGTATAAACATGAAAAGAAAAAAGAGAAAGTTTGAGAGAGAGCGGAGATATATTCCATCATCTTGTATTGTCCTCATGTGTAGTTTACTTGTGTGGATGGTATACATCTTCATTGGCACTTACCAGAAGATTAGACGTTGGCTATCTTGATTATTTGGTACTGGGATAGATTAGGGAGAAACTCCTTAGTTTAGAAGATCAACATTGACAGATTAACATTACAAACATCTCTTTCATGCACATCGAGTGCAAGTATGATTCTACCGTTGAATATATATATATATATATATATATATATATATATATATATATATATATATATATATATATATATATATATATATATATATATATATATATTAGAAATTTCTTGTTATTGGAAATGGAAACTCTCAGGATAGGTCCCATAATCAACTTGTATTCTATTATATTCTGTTATATTTATATGCTAGGAACTAACAAAACACTTACTCCCTTATATTTTTTTTAGTGGAACACTTATTCACCATCTATTCATTTTTTTTTCCTTTTCTTTTCTTTCTTTCATTTCTTTCATAGGTAGATTTAGAAAAATCTTTTACGGTCCCACCACTTAAACAGCTAAAGTATTACATACACATGTGATGTATGTGTTAGTAAACATCTGCCATGAGAAGGTTTTTTTATTATTTTTTTTACATGCAGGGTTTTTGCATTTTATATATCATTACTTAATTACAAAAATACCATTTTCATCGCACATGTATACAAATATATACATTACACGTGTGATATACATAATATAAAGCAACCCAAAGGTGCCCCTCTCTTCATGGAAATCACGTAATATTTCAAATACCCATATATATATATATATATATATATATATATATATATATATATATATATATATATATATATATATATTCAGCCCTCGGAAAGAGAACTTTTGTACACTTTTCAACCATGCAAGAATATCAATGGATAATTGGTACACTTGATTAAATACCTAACAAAGAAACGACAGGGCTCTTAGTTGGAGTGCACATCGATCTGATAAAACCGTGAAATCGGACTGGAACCAACCAAACAGTTTAGTTTGGTTCGGCTCTAGAGTGCATCGGTTCTAGTTCTGATTCCAAAAATTAAAGAACTATTTAGTTTAGTTCGATTCCTGTTTAGGAGTATGTGGAACTATTTTATGAGTTTACAATATATTTTAGTTGTATATTTGACTCATAATTTATGGTTTACAATACACCATTTGATTATTTTCATAAATGTAATTTTTTATATCATACGTAATAAAATAAATAAACATTTTTTCAAATCATTCATCAAATGAATGACAACACGAATAGATATGGGCTAAATTATAAAATAAAAGATGCAATTGGGCTGGATTTTAAAAAGCCCGGAGCCTGGGACGGACCGGTATTCGATTCTAAGGTGCTAACAATCCGATTCTAGTTCTAAAAATCTTAGAATTGTATCGAACGGTTTATTTTCGATTTTACCCTAGAACTGGGCCAAACCGACCCATATAAACCCCTAGCTCACAGCGTTGAGAAAAACTTTGATGGCTCTGACAGTGTGATGGATGATACACATGCACCTAAAAATACCACACATGGCGTACAGTCAGTCAAATTAAACCGTTCAAGTTATGTTACCATATATAGATTTATTATCATCCAAAAATTAAGCTTATCTGATTATCCTGTTGTCAGATCGGTAGACATTTATTGGACCGTTAAAAAAATCCAACCGTCCTGTATCAACAAAAACGTGTCCACGAATCAGAGGTCAGGATTGTTCCGCCCATCTGATCTTGGAAACGTAACTTGAAGACAATATGAGAAATTATATAGTCGGTTTTAATTGAGTAATTAATGTATGCAACGTGTACAATTTCTAAGTGCCAGCATATCAAGCGTCATACGCAACCTGAGTGCCGCCAACATGTTATTTGTGTAGAACATCCCAGCCGTCCAGGATGGAAAACCGATAGCTTGGCTGAATTTAAGGCTGTTTCCCGCTCGATGAGGGAGCACGTTGGTCCCATTGATTCTGCCCGTCACCATCGGTCAACTTTATGGTGTGACCCACCTTTTGGACGGCAAGATTTCATATACAATGACACGTTGAAAGCAAAGAAAGTGTTGTAGCCGATCAGTGACGTTCCTCCCACTGCATGTGGCCTGTCCTAAAAATCAGACCGGCCTACTTGTCAGTTGAGCAAAACACGAATGTTAAATCTAGACCATTGGTTATAATTTTCATAGCCGTCCGTTTCTTCATATATGTATCAGCCTCCTGATAAACATACCAGGTGGAATGCTTTGGACCAAGGATCATCCACCGCAAGTTCCTCCCTTGAACGCTCCAGATCACGCACACATATGCTAGGCTGGCAAGGAAGATGCATTCGTGTCTCGCGCTTGAAGATGTGGCGCTTGGAACGTGTAATCCCACTACTGAATTCTATTATTAAAGCATTTAGACACGTGCACAGGTTTCCACGTGTGATGTTTCACCTGTTATTAGAAAAAATTAAAACCAAGTTGGGATGATAATGGAGTCCTAAGCGATTTTCCTTTGTTTGATGGATACTCACTTTGATTTTGAAGTGTTTGGGATGACCAATTATGGCAATGGGAGGCACTAAAACACATGTTGCATGGAATGCAATAAAAAGAGGTTGAAATGATACTTACGTGGCTAATTCCATGAAAAGAAACTTCCTGGCAAAAATTCTGGAAATGCTACAAAGAAAAGATGAAAAAGGTGGCAATGGAAAAGAACCTGTCTACAAGTAGGAAAAAGACTTGGTAAAATAGAGAGTTCACGCACGACTACGCAAAATTGTGGTCACCGGACTGTAACTTGCATGACATTCACCTTACACCGGCCATGTGATTGAAGGGAGGTGGATTAGGTGCGGCCCCGTCCTCTCCCATGAGGTTGTGGCCCTTACCTGGGGCCACCTTGATGTATTTATTATATTTCCTCCCAGCCTATACATTTTGCTAGATCATTTTAGGACATGAATTCAAAATTCAAATAGATTCAAATCACATGTGGAACATGCCATAGGAAACAGGTTGATTGACTTCTTGTTTTTTATTTTTACCAAATTAACAGGTTTTATTAAATGTAAACATTATAAAAAGCATTATGGTAGACCTTAGGAAGTTTTTAATTGTGGGGAATTCAATCACCACGGTTTCTTATGGTATGGTCAACCTAATATTTGAATCTGATTCATTTTTGGGTTCATGCCCTAAAATGATATGGAAAAACAGATGAACAGTATGGATATAGAATATATACATCAAGGTGGACCCTACAGTAAGGTTCACACCATCTTGGGTGAGGTCGGGCCACACCTAATCTACTCACGTGGTAGAAATGGTTGGGATAATCCTGTGGGCATCTACAAATACGTAAAATTTAGAGCTAATTGGTCCACATTCAATGACCAAAAATCCATTTACCATAGTTTAAAGACATGAAATCTAAACAAGACTCAAAATCCAGTAGAATTGAGTCAACTCAGAAACTCGTTAAGAAAGGAAATTAAAATAATAATAATAAAAAAATAAATAAATAAATAAATAAAAACGAACATGTGCATGAGACTAATTTCCCTGGTAATGTATTTGCCTTCATCCATTTTGACAGCTCATTTTAATACATCATTTGAAAAATGAAGCAGATCTAAATCTTAGGTGAACCACACCACCGGAAATTGTGGTGATTTACGGTTAAAAATTCTTGTAGACCACAAAAGTTTTGGAGCAAGTTGTTATTTGTGTGGTCCCTTCATCTAGGTCTTTGTGACCTTATCAACAGGTTTGAAGGAAATAAATATTTCAGTGGTCTTCAAGAAGTGTTTAATGGTGGGTATTCAATGACCACTATTTTCTATGGTATGGTTCACCTAATATTTGGATCTACTTCATTTTTAGGATCGTGCCCTAAAATGAGCTCTCAAAATGGATGGATGGCATGGATGTAAGGGATATATATAATGATGGGCCCCACAGTCAAGGATCCTCCTAAGTTCTCTCTTCATTTCTAAGAAGGAACTTTCATATTGCTAACTTAGTTTGTAGATGTGAGGCGCATGATTGTTCAATCCAAGCCATTGATTTAACCACCCCATCATGGAAGGACCGTTCCATAATATCTTCTCAATTTGTCAACTCTAACCTTTTTGTCTTTGGCATGCAAATACATAATGTTGGTCTAGAATTCGGCCAAGTGGTATAGGTGTGAGATTTGCAAGACTTGATTTGCAATCCAATTCAAACTGAACGCCATTAACTCCCGACATCAACAAAGAGCGGTGCTTGATAGAATGGTCAAGAGAACTGTCGATTCAGCCAACTATCAAGCGTGCTAATCAAAAGATTTGTGAAGTTCAAGGCGCTTCCTCTAATGAATTCTTTTTTGCCTTAAAAATCAATAACTTTCAAAGATTCGACAATTATATTATTAAACGAAATTAAGTCAAAGACGGACGTAGAAAAGTGAGACTTACCACTAAAATGGGATCACTGACTTGGTTGAGAGTAGTGGGGCACTTCATCGAGCGGCCCACTAATAAGCAAAGAAAAAGCAATGTTTAGACTTACAAATTGTCAACCTAGTGTATGTGTATAGGTAGACAATTTCTAATACTACAGTCTTCCTTCAGATATGGTACACAGGCACAAATGGAAAGAAATTACAGTTACTGGTTATGACTAAGTTAGTTCAACTTAAGGCAAGGATGGATTGAGTTAATCCTAAAGACTAAGAGCTAGCTTCACGAATGATGAGTGGTGGAGAAAGTTAAATGTCCTGTAGGACTTGATAAACAACATTTTGTTAGATTGATTGTTGAGTTGTTGTGCTTTTAATTGATCTTGGATCTTTTGTTTTCTATTCTTAATTTCTATTTATAAATTGCTTTGATGAAGTTATGTAAATATCCACTACCTATGTGTCAACTTCACGTTATGCCAACTGTTAGTTAGTGGTTATCTTTATTTGATCGTGCATTAATATTGCCTCTTATGGAATGCATTCTTATCTTGTCCATGGTCTCCTATACGTGCTTTAGTGCTAACATAGCCTTAACGGCTAGAAATCATTATTTCTAAATCATGTGAGCGTCACAATTCCTTGACAATTTGCTCAATTATGAGTTGTGTTCCATATATTTAGCACATGCCATAGAGATATTATATGTATCACATGGCCATACTTACGTCGTTAATCTAAAACTGTTAGATCTTGTCAAAACACATGATTAAAATTAAAGAAATTCGCAAACAAAGCAATAAAGGAAGGACCAAATCCTGGATGAATAGGATCTTCCACTTTTTCAAATTTTGGTGGATTGCTTCATCTGTAGTAGGCACGGCAGACCAACAACTTAGATAGCCCGATCATAGCCCCGCATCTACAAACTAAGGTCCGGTGGAGCAGAAAACTAGCCAATATATACATATAGCCGAGTTGCACCTTTTCTAGCCAAGGTTTTAGTTTGTTGAGTTGATTGAGTTTCTGTTGAGCTTTTTGTTTTTTGTTTTTTGTTTTTTGTTTTTTTTTTTTTTTTTATGAGTTTTGACTAAGTCATATCAGGCCAGCCTGGATCATATCCGGTTGAGTTAATGGTCCGGCTAGTGCAATTCAGCGTGCACACGTTAGTCATGGGCACTTTTTCCACGCGCAAATGCCCTGTTCTTGACTCAGGACTCAGGGTGCCAGCCCACAGTGCTACAGTTCACGTGCACGAATACAGAACATGGACCTGGACTGACACGGCATTGTAGAAAGAACAAAAGAAAAACACAAATAGACATGTTTGTTTACAGAATGTCATACAGCCAATGGTCGCGGGGACCACAACAGCTTTGAGGGGAGTTATTTGATACTGTGGCTGTGTACACTGCTTCAAACGCAGGCACTAACAAATTGCATTCAAGACAAATATTAACTAAAATTAAGCTGATCAAATTGTGGAAGTTGCCATCAATTAGTCATAGTCCAAAAATCAGGTCAGTCAGACAATCTTAAACTCTGGCTCATGTACACATTTGTCCATTAAAAGAGGACCATTGGATGTTTTTAAATTTTAACGGTCTAATAAATGATCACCAATCCAAGTGTAACTATTGGTTCATGAAATAACTAAACTTGTAACCTAAGTTAGGACAGATTAATTCTAATTATTTGTGTACCAACTATGTCATTTCTAAGTGCTTGCATATGATCCATCACACCCTCTCAGAGTATCAAAGATTTTCACGTACTTCGTACGCACCCTGATGAAATGTGTGTCCCATCGGTCGTTCTCTTTTGATTGGTAGTATTGGCAAAAGGAATAAACATTATACCATGTATTTAATTTTTGTGGGTACCTCGATTTGTCAATCAAATACAATACATGAGATACAAAAATACATGAGATGTATTCCCATCTCTGTGTAGGCCACATGATCTCGATCCATTTTCCCCACAAGGTGCCATTGAATGTGACATTAATTGATATCAGCAAAGACCCAACATGTTTTAATTCAACATGGGTTTCGGCAGCCCACATGGAATGCATGCTAGACAGTTGGGGCCATTAAAATTTTGATCCCCACTGTAGATTGAGAAAGGTTGGATGTGTTATTGCTCCGGTTTGATTTCTATCAAGTATAATGTGTATAAGAGTACTGCTATAATTGATAAAGCAGCTCAAATCCAAATCAATCAACTTTAATCTAAGTGTCAAAATAAACAAATGTGTTTAATCTGAACATATATGATCAAATTTGGAGGAGATCATTCAATTATTCAACCACTTATAAAATTTTATAATGATCAAGTGATAATTAGATGGTAGAGTTTTTCCTTCGAAGATGAGTTGCTTTATATATTTAATTTTTAAAAAAAAAAAATCATATAATAGTGCAATCTAACTAAAGGGAAAAAATTCTCAATCATTCATTAAGAGCAACCGTAAGAATACATATATTAAAAGAAGTGCATTATATGAATAGATATTAAATCCAATGTATAAGCATAAATTTATATTACAACTAAAGATTATAGTTAAAAATTACTATTACTTTTTCATTAAGCTGAGATAATAGATAATTTTGTTTGATTGATTGTTATTAGAATGGAGATTAGTTGTTTGGTTTTGCTCTATAAATTTCATCACTTGTTTATAGATCTTTATTGCACGGATTACTCTTTTAGATCTTTCTTCAATTATTATAATAGTTATATTAGTTGAAAGGTATTTTTCTAAATCTTTTTTTTAATATTACATTATTTTTTTTTGATTGTTTCTCTTTCGTTGGCTAAATTTTGTTCCTCCTGATCGCCTAATTCATATCTTAAATTATTTTGACTGCGTTTCTTTATGTGGTTATTAAACTTTTGGATGACTCGACAACTTTATTCTTTGAATCATCCACTAATGTGTAGAATTAGATTTACATCGGTTATAATTTTACAAAGAGTGTTCTAAGTATATATCTTCAAAATCTTTTTATCCATTTCTTATTTCTCATGCAACCTAAGATGTCACATTCTTAGTAACTTTCACCCTGATGACCATAAATAGGTAGATCACAGTGTCTAAGAACAGAAATGAAACAATCAACCAAAATCAGCGGGTCAACTTGGGATGGTTAAGAAATTTACCAACAAGTGTGACTTTCGTGCTACGCTGCGTCTACCATGCGGCAGACAATTTCAATGGTCCTGGTGGGCATGCGTGTTTGTCATGTATACCCAGCGTGGATTTTCACAATATGCTACCTTGTTGCAAACGCATACTGGGAGTCTACGTCAGTTACTAGCCTGATTCAATCCGAAGGATTTAATATATAATATACTAATTAGGAGGGAGTAATAAAAATAAACAAGAGTTATTAAAATAATCCCAACATGGCAATATAATAGAAGCTCGTTTTGTTGAATCTGGAAAGCCAGATCATCCATCATGTGTGTCTCCATGGGGCCCACATGCGAAGACAGTCACATGATCGGAACCATCCATCTTACGGGTCTATCATGGAAGCCGATCATCTAAAACTCACACTCGATGGATGAATTAGACCATGTCGACATGTACAGTCAAATATGGACTGCTGAAAATAAAATTCTCAACAGTTGCCATTCAACTTAGGAATTGATGGTGAGGATCATCATATCATCATACACATCAGAGCATGCCCAATTTGTGACAGAGCAAAGAAAATGGACGGTTAAGATGGTCCAACCATCTCTGAATAAGGGTGAACACTGGACAATGCATGCTGGAGGTACCAAGTCACAAACATGAGCGAAACAAGGTGAAATAAACCTAAGTTCTTAGACTCCACAAGTCATGGGAGGTTGATAACTTCAATATGCATGTCATGGTCTCACATATAAAGTATGGAGAGCATCCTGTATATGAAGTATGCAAAACAATTGCAAACATTGCGTAGGTAACTTTCTCTAACGTGGGAAAATGATTCAACGTGCGTCAAATCCATACCGTCCATCGGGTGGACCACCCCCTCAGTTGACCGTGATCCGAAAAATCAGGCAGATTTAACACTGACCCAATTTAAAATTATACAAAAAGCCTCTTGATTTTTTATAGTAGGGCCCACCTGAATTTTTGAATACTCGGGATTTTAGCTATCCTTTCATCCTCTGATGAGTCACATCAGATTATTTGATTAGATGGCACGTAAACAATATGGTGGGCCTTACATAAAAATAATGATGGATGACTCATCCTAACTATTTTTCTATGGTGTGGCCTACCTATTTTTTGGATCATCATGAATTTTGGGCTTTAAAATGAAAATGAGGCAGAATACCTGTGGGTCGGGTCGGATCTAATGAAAGCGAAACCCACATGGCCCTCCGTTAGTGGTAGGTACCTAAGCTAGGTTACTGTTAGGTACCTAAACTACGTCCGCTAGCACGGTGCATTAAGTATATTATACGAGAGTTTTATGGTTAAAAAAATTGAAAACGAGGAAGATATTATATTAGATTAAAATATTTATGTTTAACGATCGGGGATGATATTTCCAGTTCGTTGCCATGAGCCCATCTTGGTCACTGCCGCTGATCTATGGTTGTCCAGTCAGTGAATCCTAACCGTCCATCTGGTTTTCCCTACTGTGGATGTCTCATGGTACAAAAAAGGAAAAAAAAAAAAAAAAAAGCCAAGCTAAAGAACCATTCCTAGGCTTCTCTTTACTGTACTTTACCCCTTAACCACAGACTGTTATTTTAAACCGTTATATTCGAAAGACAGAGATGACATAGTCAGAATCACTGCACTGGCACGAATTTTCTACTGTGGACCATCAGTGGAGTGGACCACCAGATATGGACGATGTGGATTTATAAAAAATATATCCATGTGTGCAATAATGTGGGGATGGATGGATACATGTTCATCGCATGAACAACGCCTCTAGGTACTATGTGATACTGGTCTTGGGTTTGAGCCATTCAACGGATGAAAATTCAAGGATTTCTGGCCTTCTCAAACTTCTCTTTACCTACCCCTAAAAAATTCAAAGTAAAACCAATAAGGTGGAAACAAGGGTGGTTTATGGATTAGAAAGAATCTTCGGTTGAAGGGTTTGTCACAAAAAAAAAAAAAATAATAATAATAATAATAAGTGCTCTTGTCAAAGTTAAAAATCCACGCCTTAGGTGAAGATAGTGGGTCATAAAAGAAAACATGCTTTCCATGACTCCTCTCAACCCCATAATCATGCCATGAACTGAGTCGCTCTGCTGGAAAACCAGACCTAGCAGTGCCAAGACTAGCCAAGGACCCCCTTGCAAAGGCACTTTTGGGTGTATGGGAAAATTTGGATGGGCCCCATGTGGGTACTTGACCAATCATCGTACCCATCGAGTGGGCCCCACCAATCTTCCCGCGACTAGGAGAGTGTTCATGTAAGATTTTCCAAGTCATGCCCCAGCTTATAGCATCATTACAATGGACCCCAAGTGGGCAATTCACCAAACATCGTGCCACTACGTGACGTTTCCAAAGTGGGCCCCACAATTCCGCTAACCTTTCCTATCATTGACAAGTCAAGGTTAGTATTTCAATTTCTTCAAAAACCAACCATGGCCATTACAAAAAGAAGAGAAAACGACTACATTTCTTTATCAATCCAAGCTCTTAACCCTCCTTCATCAACCCCTAATAGACTTTCGTGAGCTAAGATTGAGAATAGCCCCAATGGTTCTGTACCAAACCTAGTTTTAAAAAATAACAAAGGCGTTAGCACACGGCATCCACGATGTGGTCCACCAATATCTACTTAGTGTTTGCTATTGTTTATTATTTTAGTGAATGATTGAGTTTGAGACACATGGCAATATATAAGAGGCCACACATGTCTCAGCATGAGGTGACATTGCTAGACATGCCGCACGTGTCACGTTCATCACATGGGCCCCATGCTAGCTTATCCGAACAAAAAATAAAAACACATGACACATTTAATAGTGAGAATTGATTAGTTAAATGTGGTGACTGTTTGATTGTGTTTGTTTTCGTGTTTTGGCGTTAAGAGTTCTTTAGTTAATGCAACAGTGGAAAGGAAAGGATGGTGGCCCACTAGACCACCCTGAAGTGTACCCTGCCCTGATTTAGGACTTTACAGGTGGCCATTACGATTATGAACCGTAAGACAGGTGGGGCCTGATATGGTATATCATGATCAAAAACTTAGAAAAATCCATGATAGCGACTAATCCTAACCAATTGTTTGTTGGCCACCTTGGCGATGATGTTAGGATTGTGGGGTAAGTGTGTGGCTTCAGTTCCGTTCCGTGGCCCACCGGCTGAGTATTCTGGTCACTGATGAGGACGCCACAAGGGAATCGTGTGGATCTCATATGGAGTCGAGGAATGGGCCACCTTACTAATCATCTGATCCTACGAAAGAAAAAAAAAATCTGATCATATGAGGAGCAGTTATACTGTCTCATACTGAATATAAAAGAAGAGGCTGAAGCACGTGTGGTCACGGTGTACTTAAAGTGTTAATCACCCATTCTTAGAATAATTGAGAATGCTAATAAGTTGTAGGAAATCTGATTTTAAGATATGACGAGCTTGAGGTGTGATTCAGGTATTAGCAAATACGAAGAGCTACCAATGAGACTTGTCTACACAATTTTTACAGCAGATAAATGCCAGATATATATATATATATATATATATATATATATATATATATATATATATATATATATATATATAGAGTAAAATTTTAATAAAAAGAAACTTAAATTCTGCTTGAGAATGCAGATTTAGATGCACTCACTGAATCAATGTGTGCATGGTGAATATGTAACTCAATCCAGACCATCGCACTGGTGAGGCCCACCATAGATGGGTCATAAACTATACCGTATGCTGAATAGGTGATCCAAATCATCCAATTACTATCAAATGGAAAAATGAAAATAAAGAAAACCAAATTACCCAAATTCAATAAAAAAATGTCCATTAACCAGAGATGCCATCCTCTATGGTAAATCATTTTGGAATTATACTCTATCTAAAGTGGGGACCATGATTCCGACGGCTTAGATTGAGGTAGGCATTCAAATGTGCAATGGTTGCGTGTATGTTTATGTTTATGGATCCTCATTCTCTATCATATTACCAAAATTTCATGATATTTCGTGAAATTTGGTGCAACCCAGCACACCCTTAGAATTAAATAATCTCCTTCCCTTCCTCGTAATAAACACCAGAGCCGTCTCTTTATTCTTTCTTCGGCAACTCAACGTGATACCGCCGCGAGTGAGATACAAAGAACCCCTTTCAAAACACGTGCCAACTTCTCACACATGTAAGAGATCCGAGCAATTCTTCACATGGGACCAACTGTTAACATTCCTTCGACAGAAATCAGCCCAATACTCTCATAAGGTGGGCCACAAGTATATGTTTATAGACCACATATCATTTATATCTAACCGTCCATTCTTCTGATATAATTGTGATCAAAGTCATCTAATTTTTGTATCATAATATTTTCATGATGATCCACACCTGATGAACGGTATGGATATCTTTAGATTCGTGCAAGCTAGCAAATCTAAAGAGTGGCAGCTTCACCCATCTCACTCGCTCGAGACCCTTTAGCAGGACAGCGTCATAGTTTCAAGGCTTCTGTCTCACATGCAAAGGTCGCCGGCAGCCTATGTAAGTCCGGGACCAACACTCTCATCAGAAAAGGCCGCGTGGCATAGATGACGCCTAGGATCGGACAAGCTGCCAGCCAAACGCCTGATGACGTGTCCAACGTTTGATGGGGCCCACATGTCGGACCAGAAGAAAGGATGACGTATGGTGGGCCATCACTTGTCGGTCCATCTTACTACATGTCCGGCAACAACAACATTTTCTTGTCGACGACCCGCATGGTTACACGCGCGTCACTACAACCTTGCCACCTAGGTGGGCCCATCAGTTACGTGGATGCTGACGTGTACTTGATGCAAAAGAGCCATGGTTTCCCTATAAATACTCTTGCATTGAACCAGAGAATCCCATCCTCCCTTCTTTCTCTCACATCAAACCAGAGAATCCCATCCTCCCATCCTCTCTCTCTCTCTCTCTCTCTCTCTCTCTCTCTCTCTCTCTCTCTCTCTCTCTCTCTCTCCATGGCTGTTGAATCTACTATCTCATCATCTCTTGGGCCAGCGGCCTGCGAGAAAGATGCAAAGGCACTTCAATTCATCGAAGAGATGACTCGAAATGCCGATGCGGTTCAAGAGAAGGTGCTGGCTGAAATATTGAGCAGAAACGCTGCAACCGAGTACCTTCAACGATACAAACTCGACGGGGCCACCGATCGGGACACGTTCAAATCAAAGATCCCAGTGGTCACCTACGAAGATCTTCAGCCTGAGATCCAACGCATTGCGAACGGAGACCGATCTCCAATCCTATCCGCTCATCCAATATCTGAGTTCCTCACAAGGTGTGCATCTCTCTCTATGAAATTTTGATGAATTTCGGTATTTTGGTTTTCTAGAAATGAGTCAAAAACTGACATGGGTGTCACTGATATGCAGCTCTGGGACATCAGCCGGTGAAAGAAAGCTGATGCCGACGATTCCAGAAGAGTTGGATCGTCGACAGCTCCTCTACAGCCTTCTCATGCCTGTAATGAATCTGTAAGTGAATTATCCTTCTTTTGGGTGTGTTTATAACTCAATTTTATGAAATGGAACGAGTGTTTGATTGTTTTTCGGTTATGTTACAGCTATGTGCCGGAACTCAACAAGGGAAAGGGTCTGTATTTCTTGTTCATCAAATCAGAAACTAAGACTCCAGGAGGGCTACTGGCACGTCCAGTGCTAACTAGCTACTACAAGAGTGACCACTTCAAGACCAGGCCATATGATCCTTACAATATCTACACTAGCCCTAACGAGGCCATCCTTTGCCCTGACTCTTTCCAAAGCATGTACACTCAAATGTTATGTGGCCTCTATCAAAGGATGGAAGTACTTCGAGTCGGTGCTGTGTTCGCATCCGGCCTCCTCCGGGCCATTCGGTTCCTTCATCTACAATGGGAAGAATTGGCCCATGATGTTGCTACTGGGACTCTCAACCCCATGATCACAGACTCTTCAATTCGAGAAGCTGTCTCGGATCTCATCAAACCAAATTCCGAACTCGCACAGCTCATCACCGATGAGTGCTCAGGTGGGAATTTGGATGGGATCATCAGGAGGATTTGGCCCAACACCAAGTATCTTGATGTTATTGTAACAGGTGCCATGGCTCAGTACATTCCCACCCTCGAGTACTACAGTGGGGGTCTTCCAATGGCTTGCACCATGTATGCCTCTTCAGAGTGCTACTTTGGTCTTAACCTCATGCCCATGTCGAAGCCCTCAGATGTCTCCTACACCATCATGCCCAACATGGGCTACTTTGAATTCCTCCCCCATGAATCATCCTCCGATCAGATGCGTGATCCACCTCCCCGTCTCGTTGATCTTGCCAATGTAGAAGTCGGCAAGGAATACGAGCTCGTGATAACAACCTATGCAGGACTCTGCCGTTACCGAGTTGGCGACATACTCCGAGTCATGGGGTTCCATAACACAGCCCCCCAATTCAAATTCATCAGGCGCAAGAACGTGCTCTTAAGCATAGACTCCGACAAGACCGACGAGTCCGAGCTGCAGAAGGCAGTGGAAAACGCATCAGAGCTCTTGCGTGGGTTTGACGCTAGTGTGGTGGAGTACACGAGCTATGCAGACACAAAAACAATCCCAGGGCACTACGTGATTTACTGGGAGTTGCTGGTGAAAGACCCCACAAAGGGACCGAGTGAAGAAGTGTTGAATCAGTGTTGTTTGGCCATGGAAGAGTCAATGAACTCGGTTTACCGACAAGGCCGAGCTGCAGACCACTCGATCGGGCCGTTGGAGATAAGGGTAGTGAAAAATGGGACTTTTGAGGAACTAATGGACTATGCTATCTCAAGGGGTGCATCGATTAACCAGTACAAAGTGCCAAGGTGCGTCAACTTCACGCCTATAATGGAGCTTCTTGACTCGAGAGTGCTGTCTGCGCATTTTAGCCCAGCTTGCCCCAAGTGGACTCCTGAACGACGCTAGATGAATTTCAGCCGTTCATCCCCACCGGTTTCCATCAAAATCGCTAGCTTGTCGCCGTGGGATAGAATAAGCTGTATATATCATAACAAAATTATTATAGTTTGTTGTAAGCGTTACGTTTTGAAAATGGTTGTGGTAGTGTCGTCTTTTCTTCTCTCTTTTGAAAATCGAAAGAGAGGTTGCTTCCTCTTACAAGTCGTTGCGCTTATTCTACAATTGGTGTGTATGAGATCTAACCTGTCTGGCAGGGTTGTGCCACCGTAAAAGTTGCACGCCACAAAAATCAGGTCAGTCAAACCATCATTTGGACCACCGTATGAATTTAGAGCTTCTTGAGCAGCTGTAAAAAATTTTAATGGTGTGGTCCACTTAAGTGGACGGCGCAGAAGCTAGAGTATAGGCCCGGCTAATATTAATTGGACGACACCATTAAAAACAGTGGACGGCGCATAAGCTAGAGTATATAAGCAGGTGAAAATGCATTTGAATAGGCAGATACAATCGCTGTACGTGATAACTTTTGCACGCAGGTAAAACAGCATTTGACCGGCTTGTTAATGATTTGTGTCATGTAGCATATGCTCACTCTACAGCGAGTTCCCCATGGAACCCGTGTCCTGTACATACCGAGGGAACCCGTGTCATATATATATATATATATATATATATATATATATATATATAAAGGTTTGCAAAATAAAGGTTTGCAAAATACCTTTTTTCTTATGTTTTGGAACAGTCTCACGTTGAAAAAATAGGAGGATTTTGAGTATAAATATGGAGAGTGGAGTATTATAATATTTACTCACATGGTATAAGGAGTAATGAACTTATGTGTTCCAATGCTACATTAAAACACCTGCGCTTAGGTTCAGTGCGAGGGTGTGGGCATGTGAGGCAGTGTGGCTATACAGGCGCACCTCACATGTCTGCATCGTATAGCTCCTTCGCGACCTTATGCGAACTAGCGCAAGTCGCGATGCGATAAAGAGCTAAGGTAGATGACTGGCTGGAAGGCTAAAGGACTGAATGAGGTCCTTTGGCTTATATAGAGTCTGGAAGTATAGCTGTTGCAGGGAGGTGTAACTTCTCACGCTATTGATTCATGACCATATAGAAACTGTTGCATGTGGCTAGCCCAATAGCTAAAAATGGCTAGCCAATGTCTCACAACGGTCAGAACGCAGGAGCTGTTATAGCACAACGGTCAGAAATTGCCAATAACGGCTAGTTTCTCCTAACATCCAGAAACAGTCAATTGAATTTATTTTCCTGGACCATAACTCTCAGCCACCATTGCCTATATAAACAGGGCCTGGATGGTTTCTAAATCAACACAACACTCTAACGCCCCACATTTTCAGGACCCGACTATATAATCTGTTTTCCAAAAATCCAAGTGTTAACTTATAAAGAGTCAAATTCATATATATATATATATATATATATATATATATATATATATATATATATATATATATATAAATATAATTCTAAGTTAGTAGTTAGCGTAGTATGGACAAATCAAATGTAAAGGAAAGTTGCATGATCATTCAAATATACAAGTTGCTCATAATGACTTATACAACTAATGTCTCTGAAATTAATAATTTCAAAATGAAATAATATTACATGTGAAATAGAATAAATTACAACAATCTTAGGATGTAAAATCCTGTAACAATCCTTAGCAAATGCAATCGTGCGCCCTTGTCAAATATAGCATGCTCCTTATCAATAAGAACGTGAATATCATCTGCGCTACCTGTGCTACCTGTATGGTTATATATTTAATGGATGAGTGGCCAACCTAGTGTAAATTTCCCTCAAGATTACACACCGCCGCATTAAGTAAGCATAATTTTAAAAACAAGGCATACAAAACAGTACATGATGCAGTCTTATTAGATGCATGGATGCATGAATGCAATCATCACCCCAGGGATGCTCATCCGTGCGGACATTGGGCTCGTCACCCATACAATCATCGACCTGAGAATGCTCATCCAATCGAACAAAATATGTACATTACGTATGATAGCGATAGACGCTGGTATGTGTCATGTATGCATGATTAGCCAAACCATTATTAGTCCAGTTACAATCAGTCAATTTAAATAAGCTCAAGGTCACTACGAGAGCTCGTCACTAGTGTAGGCCGACAGCTCGAGCATAGGTCTCATACCACCATCCATAGCTCATAAGACTACCATCTTAAGATGTTTAATGGAAACCCGTCGACTAATGACCAATCATGTTTTAATATATGGGGCTTACCATCGCATGGTTGTATAGAAATAATACATCGAACTCATATAGGAAAAGAACCAAAACAAAGCCAACTCAAGCGATTATCAAAACTAAGCCATATAGGACAATTATCAAAACTAAGCCATATAGGACCGATATCAAAATTATACGATAAAAGATCATCCTTAAAAACCATTTAGACACAGCAACCCCTGGATGGTAGGCCCACATCAATATTCAATTCAAGCCACCATTCAATAACTACTAAGTCGCAGGTCCATTACAAGCACATCCAATCAAGTTACATCTCAAGTATGGGTGTACACTTATAAGTGGGGGTTTTCCACTAATGTACTAGTTTAAGTTCCATAAGCATTCCACAAATAATCCACAAACATGAAATAAATGTGCATGATCAATAATAAACATGTAATATAGCAATTCAATTTCAACAATTAACACATGTGATTATATCATGAAGATATCAATTATCAATCAAAATTAAAATGAAAACTATCGCTTAAACTAATGAAAAAAGGGAAAGCTCAAGGGGAAGAATCATCACCTTATACTTTAAATCGTCTACCAGCATCGCTAGGGAATGCGCGTTCTCTGAAAATCAAATCCGACCATAAATCAAGGTGTATAATTAGATTTAAGTTCTACACACTACCTAGGGTTTAAGATCATAGCCTAGGGTTATCTTTTAGGGTTTTAGTGTATAATTAGAGTTTTTATCCTAGGGTTTAGTCCTAAACTTAGATTTTAAGATTTGAGTCCCAAATTATTAGTACTATTATTATTATTATAAGTATTGTAACATGGATTGATTAATATTCATAATAGGAGCATAAATCCATCACTATTATTAATGATGGTTCCTAAGTTCCTATTTAAATGTACCAACATTATCTAATATTCTTATAATGACTAATATCTTTTAAATAATACAAGTAATAATAATGAAACATTTACTAATGATAATATAATAGGGACTAATACTAATAAGTAATGTACTCATCCCATAAGGAAAATGATAAATAATTCTAATGCTAATAGTTATAACTATCAATAATAAATCTAGTCATGATAATAGATACTATGATCTACTACAAATATGAAATTCTACAATTAGATCCAAACCTACACTGCCAAAAAATAAGGTAACGCTAGTGGCAAAAAACCGTCAGCATTGACCTTCCCCGATGGCTTCTAGCCGTCGTAGGGGCCGTCGGGAAAGGGACCATTGCTCGCCGACGGATTTAAACCGTCCGCGTTTCCGACGGCTGAAGGTGACGGAAAAAGCCGTCGGCAACCAACAGTCTAAAAAACATTCGCCGACAGCCGAAAGCCATCAACGTTTCTCATAATTAAAAATAATAATAATAATGAAAATTAATTGCCTCATCAATGCACACATCCAAAACTAGCTTAATACTCATTTCTTCGAAGCCCCTAACCAACCAACCTATTTGATAAGGTAAGTCTATACAAAAGAAAGGAAGAAATCAAAATCAAATCTACCATCCAAATCCGGAATATATAATTTGTATTTTCATTTTTTTTTAAAAATATTGTATATATGATACCCGATCCCAGGTTCCCACCTGACCATGACGGATCATGACAACTGCAAACAATATATATATATATATATATATATATATATATATATATATATCACAATTCTCACAAATCATATGAGGTAAATCTTTCAAATTATAAGCTAATTCCCACCTTCTTAGTAAAAGATAATGATTACATTCAAAGTAATGTATAAACCAAAGTTTGATCAATAAATAAACTTTGGGCAGTTTGGATTAAACTACCTGAAATGATTACTTTAGTTGAATCCGAAGCTTCAAAACTAGCCAACAAACCTCCGAGTTCTTAATGAATTACCTAAAATAATATATGGATTCTCTAAAAAAATTAAAAAATTAAATTTAAAAAAAAAATCAATGACGAGTTGAGGAAAGATAAAATCAAATTAGTAAACTTCAATAAATCAAATACAACAAATAAAATGTTTGATATGCAGGCACATAGAAAGTTTTGGTCATATATCAGAACTATAGATCTCACCTAATACACATGTCGAAATTCCACATTTCCTAGAAGGTCCATCTGTCTGCAAAAGTGCATGGGAACTAGAAAACCTCGCTGTTAAACGCTGATTTTTTTAAGACTAAATATTTAGAAGATGAAATTTTTGATCTACAACTAGAAGTCCTAATTGGGCTTCTGGGCTAAACCCAAACATAGCCTTGACTATGCTATCTCAGATGGGACAGGGCCCAACCACACATTTACAACTTATGTATGATATGTTCAACACAACAAACTTTTCTGTCAAGTGAGCTTTGTTACATAACCTCACAAGCATGAAGAACCCATTTGAAAGCATCATCAAACCACTGTTATTACAAGGAAAAGAGGAGAGTGACCAATCCATATTTAAACTGAGGATCCAATAATGGATTTGACATTCTAGCCACAATTTAGTAGATGAAACAAAAGGTTGCGGGAGCATTATCATTTTGAAGATCGCAATGAGATTTTGATAATCTAAAAACAATAGGGGAGATCTGGTTACTTACCTCTTCCCCTTTACTTGAAGGCCAGCTCCAACCAAGAAGTCAATCTTTATTTTCTTCATCTTGAAAACATCCAAGCTGACTTGCAAACAAAGGTGAAGCAAAGGCTACCTAATAAGCAACAAAAACACGAGCATATCTCTACGCACATTTAGAAAAACAATAGATTTTTCACAAGATCTCTCATCACAAATCACAAGAGCTTCTTTGAACAGACATCATAACTCAAAGCAATATTGCAAGAACGAGATTTTTTCTTTTTGAAACGTAAGAACAACAACATACATATGGCACAATTGTCAAAAAGAAAGAGTGAAGGGAGAAACAGATGCTAAGAGTAGAAAAGAAAGATCTACAGACTACCAAACCCCTTGGAAGCACCAGTGTCATAATCCTTCGGAGCTGAAATCCTTGCGATCTCTCCACGGGTACCAAAATGTTCTTCTAAACTGCTGCGGATCTACAACCAATATAAAGAAGTGAGAATCCAAACCATGATTACAAGATGAGGGAGCAGACAGGAAAAATAAGCTAGCTTAAGACCTCAAGGTCTACAACAGTCCATATAGAAAAAGTCTACTTTCAAGCACCCATCTATATGCACCATCTCCATTTCATGTCAAACAAACACATTAGAACTTCATACATGGGTGGTTACACTTCTACATATGTTTGTAGGAGGCAAGGTATACACTTGAAGGTGGTGATTGTATAACCATTTGATGTGATCCCTGAGATGCAAAGACATTAAACCTGCAATCAGCATGTTTGGGACATTTCAGTCGTATTGTCAATCTCCAGATCACACAACAGGACCACTAAATCGAAGTACTCATCTGGACTGATTGATGCAATGTAGGTGCTTTCTGATAAGGAAGAAGGTGACAGATGTTCAGTTCCAAATAATCTTCTGTCAAAAAATAGTAGCCTTCAGGAGGGATTTGTCTGTAATGCATGTATGATATGATAGCTAAAATGATGTCAACACAACCTGCATCCATCACATGTCCAGTGATAGTTAAAATCTATTGAGCAGACCAGACAATTTGTCTGTAATGCGTGTATGATATGATAGCTTACCTTCATAAGAGAGCTATGTATCAACTCAATGTCTTCACATGATTTGCAACCGCACAAATCATAAATAGATGCAAGTAAATTCATGAAACAAGGAATCTGTAGTGCCTCACTAACACCTTCTAGAAACAAATTTGTACAAATACACATACATTCTTCAAGTTTCTGAAGGAAGGGCGTTCTTCTGTGGAGATTGGTCCTATAATGTGAAATAATCTTCCTGCAATATTTTTTAGGCTCCACAACATATATAAGGAGTTCGGTATTGATCGATAAGTTCCACAATCAAAAAGATATAGCAATTTGGTATCCAAACATAAGCATTTCCATTGATGGCCCATTACATGTAGTCCTCAAATTCTCCATTACACTTGTCAAAACAAAAAAGAAGCAAACTGCATGCAACACGACTAAGTGCTGACATGTAGACAATGATAATGAATCTAAGGCAAACAAATTAAAAAAATAATAATAATTTTAAAAAAATAATAAACAAACAAACAAACAAATAGGGAAAAAAAAAAAAAAAAAAAACTTGAGCAATAAAAGCACTTTTGGGTTTTATTTGAATGGGTTCAATTGTTGATTTCTCTTCACGGTAGCAAGGATCAAAGTCGATGAGCTCCAGACCAAGTCCAAGACTAACCTTCTCAACCAGCTCAAGGAGCTGAAGGCTGAGCTGGCATTGCTACGAGTGGGCAAGGTTATTGGGGGTGCTCCCAACAAACTTTCCAAATGTGGGTTTTATGTTCCCTTATTTCAAACTGGCCATGGAGATCTGAATTCTTCGATTTTTCTTTGGATTTTGCTAATGTGCATCTTGCACTTTTTATTCCATTTTATTGCTATTATTGCTATATAGGAATTGTTATTTGGCTTAGCCCTACTTAGGCCATTTCCTCTTTATTGAATTGAGTTGTTACCAATTTTGTGAATAGAATTCTTATTAAACAATCGTGTGAATTATTTTTTGAATGACCATCAGGTGCAAGATTTAAAAAATAAATAATTTTTCTGAACCAAAATTGTCGCTAATTTCTGAACGTTGAAAATCAAGGACGGATTTGAGGTCTGCCGCTTACACATATTAGCGATAGACCTTATCCGTCGCTAATATTATTACTGACAACTAAGTTTTCAAATTTTAGTGACAGATCTTTTATTTTTTACGACGGACCATATCCGTCATAGATTAACAATGATTTTTATCTGTCATAAAAAAGACCCATTAAACGGCTACGGACCTAGTCTATCGTAAAACCAAATAAATGACGGATTTGGTCCGTCGCCAATTTACAATTTTTGCCTAGTGAAGGTCAAATGCATAGGGATTATTCTCGTGAGTATTCGAAAAACAACCAGAAGTATAACTAGAAGAATATGCAAATCTAAATATAGAAATAAATGGAGTAATTGTAAAGTGTGTAATTAGAAACTTGAGAATTGAAAGGTGGGAACTAGGGTTTCTAAGGATCCACTTGTACAGATCAGGGAGATCTTTTATTTGATTTAAGGAAAATTGGAATTGGAGTCATATCTAATCTAGTTGGAATATATCTTAATAAAATCAAATCTGAGCTTCCTTTGACCTAATTCTCAATGGATGAGAGTTGTGAGGATTGGAAGTGATTTCATCATAAAACCATGACCCGGAGACGATGGCTCACAATAGGATATACTAATTCACAACCAACATAGGAGAATTATGAAAATTAAAAGAAATTCCATCATCTAACCATGCCCAAGGGACGATGGTGAAGAACAGGATTTCCTAATTTCACAATTTCAATACATAAAAAGAACATACTCAAAGCTATTGTGAATCTACTGTAATTTAAGTCACAATAACCCATTAAAAACTGAAAGTATTTCTTAAATATCAAACTAGAATCAAAGAGAATTTATCATAAACATGAACCAAATCAATAGAAAACATCTCATCAAGCTACATGCTTCACCTCTTAACCGTACCTAAGAGGTTTAGTCAACCATAGACATGATTGGATCTAAAACCGTAGAAGAAGGCATGAAAAACTAAGGACGAAAGAAGAAAAATGCTTGGTGACTGCTCTCCACCTTTATGCGTCGCTCCTCTAAACCCTAGATTGATGCCCTAGAGACTCCTATTTATAGTTGTGCAACACCTCCTTTCGCACCTCATAAAAATCTGAAAATTGCCTCAAATTTATGCACTCCGTGTAATTTTACGTGACTCTACATAAGTGGTTCGATGACATCGAACTGCCTTCGATGTCATCAAAGGTACCTTTTATACGTGCTTTTTTCATGCTTTTATAATTTCATCCGGACTTTGTACCTTCTATGTTATCAAACCTACCCCTTATATCATCAAAGAGGCCTTCGATGTCATCGAGAGTTGTTCGAGGAATCGATAATGCGTCCAAAATAGTCTAACGAGTTTATTCAATTTCTTTAATAAATTTGATATCATCGAATACGCCTTCGATGTCATCGAGTAGGTCTTTAATGTCATCGAGGAGTGCTTCGAGTAATCGATCATATTGTCAAATGTGTCCGCGAGTTTTGCCGAAAATCCATAAAAAATTTAATGTCATCTAACAGGCTTCAATGTCATCGAGCAAAGTTTTGAGTCATCAAAAAATGTCTTTAATTTGTCTAACGGCCAACTCGATATTCTTTTATAAATTCAATGTCATCGACCTATGTTCAATGTCATTGAATGGTGATCGATGACATAGTTAATCTGACTTCTGCACTTGTTCTTTCGACTTCGTTCCTTCTTCACTTGGTTTTCTTGAATTTTGAGACCTTGAAATCCTCAATCTTTATCTCCTAAGATCCGTTCTTTGCCTTAATGATCTTTGAGCGATAAATCCATGCTTTTAGCACCTTTTCCAATCCAAGCAACACAAATATGAGTAAAATAGGACAGTAAGCAAATATCTTGTTCATAAAACCAAGATATGAATGGGGTTCAATATGCAATATTTGACCTCAACAGAGCCTCCCTGTAATGAATAATGAGCAATTAAGGAATCTGAGAGCATACTATATCAAACTAAAATGATACCGTAACTGCTCCATAATTACGTTTGGGTGACGACCCTTAAATCATTTGTAGGCACCCTCCACCCGTTAATGGGCGACCTAACCTTGTGCATCTGGGTTGTGTCATCGGGTCCGATCGATCGGGCCAGTATTAGCCTCACATTGATTGGGGAGTTGTCGTCTCGATGGTAAAATCTAATATGGAGTAAGGATCATAGGTACGGGGCTGTTACGACAACCCTGGGCCTAATGATTACGTTAGGGCCATTATTTAGTGGAGCTGTTTCGGTTTCCCCAATCTGCCTAGATGCATGGACTTAACTAAATACTCGGCTAACATGATCACTTATCGCATTGCGTTAGTATAGGTTTTGGTGACTTGGGCGTTGTGGTCGCATGATGAGGGAGTGTTGGCATTTGCGAATGAGGTGTCAGAGTCGCTATGAGGAAGTGTTGGATTGTGAGAACATGCATCATCTCATAACAGCATGTACGTGGAAAACAAACTATTGAATTCCACTTTTGTAAAGCATAATTAGTGATTCAAGTGGACCACAACAATATAAATAGTTGGGAGGCACACATCCTTGATTTTTATAGTACCCACCGTGATGAGTATGTAAAATCTACTCCAACCATTAGATGTCATACCAAAAGTTAGGCTTGACACCCAAAAAGTAGGCCCATATGTGATTCAAGTGGGCCACATCAAGAGAAATAGTTTAGTCGATATGATTTTCCATATACACATTTTCCAATCATGTGGTCCACCTGAACCATAAATGTGGCTAATTTACAAGCTCTGGGTTTCACATGGGGTGATGCACCCGATGGTTGGGGTGGATTTCATATTAACATCATGATGAGACCCACACCATGCTACGATCCCCTTTTCAAAGCGACGTAAAATAAATTCTCTTCCAACATTTATTAACATTAATTAATCTTTACATTGGGAAAAAAATTAAATTTAAACCTAGTTAAGTGTGAGAATTTCTATATTTATTTATGGTCTCAAGGCATGGTCAGTTGAAGTGGGCCCTATCGTGATATTTAAGTGAAATCCACCCCAATCACTAAGTGTCTCATACATGATATTTAAGTGAAATACACCCCAATCACTAGGGGGCTATTTGTTTTTCCTTTACATGTTGTAAATAACCATAATTACCCGTGCTAGGCTTTTACCGCCGTTTTTTTTCCATGCGAATTTCTTGCAGGAAAATCTTCCAATGCACAATGTGACTTCGCATCTCACCAAGATTACAATCTACGGAATGATGACTTTGTGCGCAAGCGAATTGTATACTGAGAAAGTCTGTGGGGTCCATCATGATCTATCCATTTAATCCGTTCCATCCATCCATTTACCAGATAATTTTATGGGTTGAGCCCGAAATTTAAGCATATCTAATGTTCAAATGGATCATAATACAGAAAACTTCGTTGATGGCACTCTTACTGTTGAAATTTTCATATGGGCCAAGCACTTTTTGGTTGAAGCTTATATTTACGTTTTCCCTTCATCCATGTCTAGATGATCTTGTAAACTGGTTGGATGAGAAATTAACATCACTGATGGGCCTAGCATCATTTCAATGGAAATCATGGACAATGGTCTTTACGGTGGTATGATCCACTTGATCCTGCAATAAGCTTCAATTTTTGGTTGAACCCCTTAAATTATATTTTAAAATGGATGGACGGCATGGATGGACCACATACATAGCAAGTGGGCCTAACTGAGTTTACTCAGTTTGATAGGAACTTTACCTTACCCATCTAAGACGCCATCCCATTTCGCCAACTGCAGCTATCAACGTGGTGATTACATCTATGACCAGCTATTAACCGGTGAAAATATTTTAGTGCTCCACATGACTATGGTAAATCATGAACCTTCAACAACTAAATTTATATATAACTTTTGTTCCTTTTGTTAGAAAATTCCTCTACAACAAGCATTCTTCTGGTGTTCATCCTGGTTGGTCTCATGTCTTTTTTCTAGCTATTTGATATCTTCCTCTTCTTTTTCAACTGAAAAAGCATGTGATTTACCCTGTATTTCATTTCAACAGATGGAACCCATTGAAGCTCGGCTAGAGTTCTTCAAGCCTAAATAAACATTAGTTTTTCCACATTTAAATGGTAGAAGTCCTGGAGACAATCTCAGCACTCATTCTTGTGGTTTGTTCCATTTGAGTCGATGAGACACCTTCATTTTAGACTTTTATCTACATTTGTGATGTGTTCCATCTGAGCCAATAAAACAACGTCATTTAGGGAGATGGATGGGAACTGTCCACCGTAACTGGTCCCACATGGATGGACAGAAAGAATATCAATCCATTTGAGCAATCGTACCCATTGGAATAGTGGTCTTAAATAGATTATAATTTATTTATTTTTAAAAAAAAAAAAAGATTGTCCTTTAAGGACATTTTTTATTGATGGGCCATCCATGGCGTGAAAAACAAATGAATAGCAAGAGAAGTTTTTTTTCATTTGTCCATTTGTTTCACATTCATTCCCCATATCATAAGTATATAGGCTTGATTATTAAAGTGTCATTTTTTATGGCCCACCTAATGAACTACTTGGATCTTGCACGTACAATCAAATTGGCACATTTCATGGCTTGTACATGGGCAGTGCTATATATGCTTGTGGTGTAGAATCATGTTGGATGTGTTAACCAGTGACTTGTTTTTGTTTCTATAGAATACGGGGGTTTTAAGTAGCCTTGTTAATAAGAGATCAGGGCAATACATGAGGGCTTAATGCAGAGAGAGGGCTTCAAAAGGATCTAAAGTTTTGAATCTGTAAGTTATTCCATCTCTAGTAACTTTTTGATATAATAGATTATTTGTTACTTTGTGTCATTATTTTTTCTTGTAATTTATTTTTTTAACATAAAATTTATGTGTTCTTTTTGATTGCTTGAATTTTCGTTCTGATATATTACATTGTTTGATTCTATTTGACGTTGCTTCTTAGCCTAACAAGTTAGGTTAGTACTTATTGTGTTCTCAATAGACTAATCATAAGGGTCACTCAAGTTGAAGAGACTTTCATTTCTGGATATTTTGAGGCTTTTGGTAACCAGCAGCTTGTAAATTTTGATACCATCAGCCAATATTGGCAAAGTCCAAGTCAAATCACACCATCCACAAGTGAAACCCGCAACAATTTCCTGCAGGTATTCAAGAGCCCAACCGGGCACGCATATCTACATATTCATTTCTAATTCTATTCGTATATTGCTGCTCATTCCCTCGTATGGTTATTGACATATTGGACTTCTGCACATTTACAGGGCAGTTACAAATGAAAAATATTCAATTATCTTATTTCAAAAAACAAATATGCACAAGTCAAATGTCAGGAATTTTCAACCAACCTCATTTTTGTACCTTGACTTTTAAAAAATGGGTTCTACAATTTAGACGGTTTCGTTTGGGTTATCATACACCACCTGTACCATTTTTAAATGCCTGCTTATCAAGCGCTCGAACCAGCCGGAATATCAAATAAATCTCCTTGTGTGTGTGTGTCTGCCCATCTATGTATTTTGGTTTTGGGAAAAGTTTCTGCCCTCAACGTGCACCAACAGTCCGTGCGCACGTACACTCCACTATTCAAAAGTGGTGGGTAGGAATCTTAACAGGCATTATAAAATTTGAGTTGTGACTTGCTGCAAGATTCCCACCAACCGACTTTAAATGGTTTGATAATTAATCTGAAAACTGATTCTCGGTGCGCTCTGTGCGTACTGAATTCTGCAGTCCATACGGTGAAGGTGGTTTAGTCCTTTTATGGAATGCCGGGTACGCATGCAAGGAATAAATTGTACATGTGGTACCTCAAGATCAACCGTCCAATTTATGGACCACAGTATATATATGTTAATCAAAAAATGACACTGAAATTATGATCCTAACTGGACGATTGACGGCCCTTTAATGGAATGTTAAATATTAAAACGGTACAAATTCAAAAAAAAAAAAAAAAGACTTCGATCAGAAGATTGGATCACCTAATCGATCTGTTCTTCTGGAAGCGGATTCTGGTGTACCACACATCAGCTATATAGCTGGTGAATTGACCTCAGCAAGTTCTGTGGGTCCCATCATGAGGTATTTGTTATATCCAAACCGTCCATCTATTTGGTGATCTCGTCATAAGGCTTAAGAAAAAAAATAATATAGATCTAAAGATAACGTGGACCACACTGTAAAAAGCAGTGGGGGATTGTACTTCTACCATTGAAACCCTTTTAGGGTCACAGATGTTTTTGATCAGCATGAAATTTTTTTTTCCTCTTCATACATGTATTTGTGACCTTATGAACAGATTGGATGGAAAATAAACGTTATGGTGGGCCCTGCGGAATTTTTAACCATGAAAATCATTTCCCCGCTGCTATTTTTGGTGTAGTCCATTCGAGCTTTGGATATGATTCATTTTGTCTACAGCTCAAAAATGATCTCAAAAAATTGATGAACGGTGTGGATATAATAAATACATCATTTTTGGGCTCATGTAACTTTGATCTCCTTTGAACCGTTCATACAACTCGGAGCTCGAGGAGCGTCGGCGCTCGTCTTCGCACGACACGCATCTACACCGGCTATCTAGCTGGTATGTGGTACACCAGCCAATCCGCTTCCGTTCTTGTGGGCCTGATCATCTGCACTGGATCTGAATATTTGGGTGGTGTGGATTTAGTGAAACGTCGTGCCACAGGTGTAACGACTGACTCATGCTTGTAGCTCATGCAATCTGTTACCGTATCAAAAAACTCGTCATCATGCAATGCATGGAATGCAACGTGCTCAGACTCGTCATCATGCGATGCATGGAATGCAACATGCTCTAAGTAACAAAACCAAGTGATATGCGGCACAAACGGTGGCTTACCTAATAAAAAATTCTTGTACCGAAAATTCTTTATATACATGCAGAGAGAAATGCTCACCTGCTCCCTAGTTCTCGTTGCTTCTCCTGATAACTTTTTTCGAACTCATCTCCATAAATATGAGCCCAAAATTTAAACGGTACACATGATGCAGCACCCTATGAAATTTTTAGGGCTTAATATTTGCTTTTATCTAAAGGAGAGAGATAAATCAAGGGAGGAAACTATTTCTTTTTGTCATAGCCCACCAAAATTTCAGATTAAAGTGAAAGTTAAGCATTGAGGGTTTCATAGGATGTTGCATTATATGAACCATTTAGATTTTGGGCTTATATAATGAGAGATAAGTTCTAAAATGTTTTCATTGGTACTCATAAGAACATGAGAACCGGTGCGCTCATAAATATGTATGCTTACCCGCACACTACTTCTCACGAGAAATTCATGAGAACTTTGAACTCATCACCGATGATATGAGCACAAAAGTTGAACTGTGCATGTGATGCAGCATGTATGAAATCCCCAAGGCCCAACTTGGGGCCAAAGTTGATCAGTTTGGGTTGAGTCATTGTATCAATTGTAGCATGCCTACATAATTATTTAAAACAAAAAATTAAAAAAAATTAAAAAAAAAAAATACAAACAAACAAAGCGAGTGACCGACATTTTTTGGTACGCCTGATAGGACTATAAATTACTTGGTTACTATAACATTTAGCCGACTCAAGTATATTTGTCGATATAATAAATCATTTAGAATCATGATCCGAAGAGGTGGTCATAATACTTCAACAGTCATTGTAAATCCTAATGAGCCTCTCACTCACGAGGAGAAGGTGTAAGTTCAATAAAATACCTGAGCAAGGAGATTCACTACCAAATTCAATTCATGTACCTCCAAATATAAACATACATCGACATCTCGAGTTGAACCTCTTAAGATTATGTCAACCGGAATGGTTGATATGCAAAGAGGGATTCATTACATCACAAAACTATTGCAAGTTCAAGCCGAAGCTTCAATAGGTGGATGGTTGGGCACACCAAGATCATAAATCAATTGATGGATCGGTTCATTAATAGAGCATTTATTGCACCTCAACAACAGGTCAACATAAGTTCTGTTGGAAATCGAGAATTTGTACCATCAATTCAGTTGATGCCACAGACACTTCCATTATATTGAAACATACCACATGGTCCTATTCCGAGTTCGATCCAAGATGTGTGAAATTCATCAATACGGATATATTTCAAACTTCATGAATGTGTTCATATCTAGGACATACGAAATTCACCACCACTGCTAGATTTCAAATGTCCTAAACGTGAAAATAGGAATATTATTCATGAAGCTAGGAATCAATGGATGCTTGGGGGCACCCCTCGCCTAGAAATCAATTGTATAATGAAGAATAGTATTAGGATGACCCTGAAGTACCTCCAGTTGCTACAGAGCAATACTGGGAGCGTGATGAAATTATTCGACTGGTTCAGGAAGTAGCAAGCCAAGTTCTTGGTTGAACTACTACTTAAGTTTATCATAAGTCATATCATGATTTGAATCGAACAGTAATATCCGTTGCAGAGACCTGACTTTACGTTGTTTACATGCGATATGGGTAAATCGACCGTAGAACACATAGGTCGATTAATCATATAATGTGGAGAATTGGCCAATAATGAGTATTATAAATTATAATTATTTGGTCATTCACTCACTGGGGTATCATTTACTTGGTATTCCAATTCACTACCAAATTCCATACAAAACTAGCAAGAGATGGAAGAAGATTTTCATGCTCGGTTCTTTTATAAGGACAGAGATTTCCATGGCCAATCTTGCTCGTTTTCAACAATTACTAGAGGAATCGATTGAGAATTACATTGTTCAATTTAAAAGAGCAAAAGGCCAATGAAACGTAGTTACAACCAAGACAGAATTTGTCTAGTTGGCTCTAGATGGACTGGAATTTAAGCTTCAAAAGAAATTTATCATAACAGAATTCATATATCTCTATGATTTGACCAGGAAGATGTCTCGATATGAAGCTCTGCTTCAAGTGTCAATAAGGCAAAAGAAGTCATCGGTAGAGACATTACTATAACCCTAATTATGATGTTGTGGTGGCTGAAATAGTGACTAAACAATCATTCACAAGTTCGACTTTAGTAAAGCATAAACGGTGAAGCTTCTAAGTAGAAAGTTCAAAGATTTTACACCTTTGATATTTTTCATGCTGATGAAATATTCGATATTATATTAGCTGAAAATTTTATCAAAATTCTAGTTAAACATAAGATTTCGACAACTGAAGAACTGATTAAAAAATTTATTATAAATGGCATACAACTTGGTCGCATTCTACTAACAAATGTCTTATTTTCAAGAATGTTATTCAGGATAATATCGATAAAGTGTTGCTGAAATTCCATGAAAAAGAAAAGGAAGAAATGCTAATCAATACTGATACATTCTCATCCAACATAGAGATCAATATGGCCATCATCAATCCTCACAAGCTAGTTCGATCGCGACAAAAGATTAATCTTGAAGTTCAGATGAATTGGCCCAAGGAAAAAAAATTCATAAGGGGCGTGAGGCCTAAAATAGCGGTTGACCAGACTGAAGCACATTCAAGTACAACAATGTCAAAATATTAACACCTTTGCGAGAAATGTGTGGAGCTAATTCGCTTGGGTGAAAGATCTTATCGACCAAAATATCCACTGAAGCAATTAACCAATCAAAATCATGAGTAAAGAAATGTCTTTTATTGTCAGAAGGACAAACATGTTAACGATTACTCTCAAACTTTTCTAGGGCCAATGATGGTTAAACCTTAACCTATCTGATAAAGTATTTGGAAAAGGTTAAGTTATGCAAAATTTCCATTGATGCCCGAGGAGATAACTCGTACTCAGCAACAACGCTGGCAAAAACAGTAGGCAACAAAGAGAAGGCAATTAGTCGTTGTTTTGCATCAATCCCAAAAGTATCAGCCAACTCGACCAAGGTTGGTAATGTCAAAGTTATAAGAAAAACAACAAATATTGGCTAATATGAAAGAATCGACCAAATTTTATGTGGGTCATGACTCAGTCAAAGATCCTAGTTATGATAAGACAATGATGAACATGCAAGGATTGACCAAATACCTTAGCGATGAGGAATTCTTGAATGATCTTTTGATTGAATAATTACTCGCTAAAGTAAGGGAGTTAGAATCTTCTTCTAAACGAAAAGAAAAAGTGAACAACCTACATATGAATTAGATACTCAACCAAATTCGAAAACACCTGAGGGCAGTGTTCGAATTCAATCATACAGTTTGGCTCACTGTCGCGGATTACATTGGATTGTAATACAATGCTAACTCTATCATTAAGTTTCCAGTCTACAGCATCTCGACCATGCACAACGAAATGAGATATGGAAGAATTGGGCCCATCAATAATTATACAACATGGATCTTTCGATTCCGAGGAGGAAGCCATAAATGTGTCGCCTATAATGATTGAACCAAGGTCCTTTTCTTAAAAAATAATATTAAAAGGTTAACTCTTACAATGAACCAACATTTGAAGTCGTGGTATATTTTCATTCACTTGGAAGGATGTCCGACCATTCGGGTTTTGGTCAACAACGAAGTTGTTATTAACATTCTACCAATAAGAATAATGGCTAAACTCGAAAAGACTCAATATGACCTTATGTGGACTGAGGTCATAATGAGTAATTTCGCAGGAGGAATAAAGCAAATATAGGGTGTTTTACCAATTGAATTAATAGTGAAAATTAAGAGCATATTATCCGCTTTCTTTGTGGTTAATACTTTATCAAACTATAATATTTTGTTTGGATGAGATTGGATTCATTCATTCTCATGCATCCCATCATCATTGCACCAGTTCATAATTTTCTAAAGTCAAGATAGAGTAGAACTGATTTTAGTTTATAATAAATCATTCTTAGGTATGTCAAATACAGCGGACCTATACGATTCACTAGGCAAGACAAGAATGATAAACCAACTCGTATTGATGTTAGACTTCATCCTAATAATATTATATAGGATATTGCTACTATGATTCAATTGAATAAGGAGTTGTCGAAGGCTATAGTTCCCTTCCATGCAACTACAAGGTGCATGATTGAAGAAATTCATGAAATAATCATCAATCATTGCTAAGTTCATGACAAAGTATGATAGCTTGAGAAGAGTTTGTGAAACTATGCTAATGGGTGTTTTGTTGATATGGTTGATGTAGTTGTACCAGTCGATCATGAAACTAAAGATTATATAGAAATGAAAGATTTGAAGTCGTTCTTGAGAAATTGGAGGATTCTCAGGCTCGAGTGTAACACTTTGGTTCAGGAAACCTGAGTATAGTGCTCCTTTTTCAAAAATCTAAGCGTTAACCCGAAATTTAAAGTCTAAATTTAAATAGTCTTATCATCAATCAGAGTTAGTAGCAATTATTACTGGAGTAAACCATGCATTGAGTAAAAAAATTTCATTCATAACTAAAAATCCAAATGTAGTGCCCATACAGGACTTATACAACCCAAATACCAAAAGTACCCTAATCAAAATAGAAATCTATCAACTAATGATGAAGCTCAATATGTCCCACTAGGACCTTGTCTAATTCCTCAATTATCTGATCTATTCTAGTAACCAAGTGAACCGCATCGACTCGCTCTACACCTGCATCAACTGATATGTTTTAATAGCGTTAATGGCATCATAGTGAGGAATACCATTTAAGATTACACACTTATCATTCATAATTCAGTATAATTCGCAAGACATAGAAAGAGACATTAAGTAATGCAATTCAGAATCATGATCATATACTCAAAAATATAGCCAATCAATATAATTTCACCATTAGAAAAATGTAGTAGTGATCGCAATACGAGTAAATATATCCAGATATTCAGATAATCAACATATGACCTTCTATTGTACCTATAAATCACATTGTACATGAACTCCTCAAGATGACTCGAAAATTAATAAGTGAACTTCCGCTTCACCCAAAAATCATAAGAACTTCGCAAGGTAACCAGAAAATCAAAAAATGAACTTTAGCGTCATCCGAAAATCATATAAAACTCCACAAGATGACTAAAAAATTAACATTTAAACTTCAGCTTAACTCGAAAATCACAATACAAGTAAACTCCGCAAAATGAATAGAAAATCAACATTTAAACCTCCACTTCACCAGAAAAATCACATTATACGTGAACTCTGTAAGGCGACTAGGAAATTAATAAATGAACTTCAACTTCACCCAAAAATCACAATACAAATAAACTCCACAAGATGAAGAGAGAATTCACACCTAAATTTCGGCGTCACTTGAAAATTATATGAACTCTACAAGGTGACTAGAAAATCAATATATGAACTTTAGCTTCACCCAAAAATCATATAGAACTTTGCTTAATGACCCAAAAATCAGCAAGTTTATACAAATTAAACCATTAAGCCTCAAAAGGATAAATATTTCATCAAAGCCACATTGGAAAAATATCCAAAGATCAAATCCACGTAGGGTAAATATCCAATCAAAGCCAAATACGGTGGGCAAATAGTCCGTCAACAAATATAATAAAATGGGTTATCCCCAAAAGCTACATAAGCGTAAATGATCCGCGAAATAGTAAGTCTACAAATAAATTACATTCCATCTATTAGAAATATACATTAGTTTGAAGACCTGCAAACTATCATCAAGTAATGACGAGTATCAAACATTTAATCGAATGAGGAATTTTTAACTCGAATAACATGCGGCAATCAAATCATTCATGCTTATCAAAATTAAAAATGCATGTTAATCATTCAATTAACAAGTCAATTGCACAACAAATTAGCATATTATAAAGTGAGATAAATAAATTAATCAAGCATCTCAAGAGATTCTAAATATAAGAGGTTAAAACATCATCAATATCAAGATTAATGAATTTAAGTGGAAAGCCTAAAGGGGGAGTCCTCACCTCGATCAATTTAAGATGAAATCAACTTGAATCACTCCAATATGCATAAATCTAATTCAATATCCACACCTACCCGACTTGGACTTGAATCAATTCAAATAAAGAAGATCTACACATGTGAGATTTAAATTCTTACGAATAAATAGAGATTTAGAAAACAATACCTTAATTAGACACGATTTGAGATTAAATAGCAAAGAAGCTTGCTCACCTAGTTGAGCTTGACTCGATTTAACTTAACTCAGCCCCTAACGGTCTCAACTGTGATGAACTTAGTGGAACTTACCGAGTTGACTCAGCAAAAACCCAAGCAAAGTCTTCATTCTCTTCTTCTTAACTTTGCTCACTAAAACGACCCGAATCTAGACTCGACTAAGTTCAAGTGAGTCATCCATTCAGCTCAAGTCAGAAACTTGACCTAGTTTTGGACCGAGTCGACTCAATCTTCTTCCTCCTACTATCTTTCTTCTCTCTCTCTCCTCTCTCTCTCTCTCTCTCTCTCTCTACTAGAACTCTAGCTAGACCCGGACCAGACCCAAGCCTAACTCAACCCAACTAGCCCCACCTAAACTCTAACTCGATGAGTCGAGTCCTCTCAACTTGACAGCAGCCCACAACCTGAGCCCTCTCTCTCTCTCTCTCTCTCTCTCTCTCTCTCTCTCTATCTCTCTCTCTCTCTCCCTCCTTTCCTTTTCTTCCTTCTCCTTTTTCTTCCTCTTCTTCTTTTCTCAACTAGAAACTCATCCGACAACCCAAACCCAACTCAGACCGAACTCGTCGGGTTGAGTTGGTGCAACTCAATGAAAAATAATTCACTCTCTCTATATTCTCCCTTTTTCCTCTCCTTCCTTTTCTCTCTCACTTACGACATGTTCAGCAAGATTTTTGTGCCAAAACTTGACCAACACTCATACCAGCAACTCGAACAAGTCACCTGGTGTGGCATAAACTTGGTCGTTGCCGCTATAACACCCCAAACTTTTCAATATCCAAGTATTGAAAGTTCTCAAGTGTTACCATGAAATTTTACTTAGTATGTATGTACATATGTACGATACCAATTTACCTATCCTAACTTTACACCCATTCTCCAACATGAATCTAATAGTTGGGAATGATCTTCATCCATAGATCAAGACATCCGATTGTTGATTTAAGATAGGACCATCATATATCTAAGTATCCTCACATGTCCATTATAACCAACCGCTCAGTCAAATATTCACTGCTTGATAGAGACATCTGACCGCCCACTTTGATTTTGGACCGCCCGATTGTAGTAAAGTAACTACTTGGTCTCTACATCCACTTGTACATCATCAGATTAAGATTCGGATCCATTCATCTTGTTCACCACCTATGAATAGGCCTAACCCACCATCAAGAGTACATTGTGAGAAACTCACATATGTGAACAAATCACTCAAATCTAATGGTATACATTTTTACCTCTTGATCAATCCAAAAATATACTTGTGTTCATTCATTTAGAAAATTGACCATACAACCACCTACATACATTATCAGAGTACTAACGATCAAATTTTTCTATTTTTAACATGTCATTTGACCGTCCATCATATTTGGATCCGCTAAATGGGCTGCCTAAATATTAGAATGAACAGCTCAGTTTGAAGATCGTAAGGTATATGCTACAACTACCGGCTGAATTTTCTATTAGATATATGAAAGCGTTGATTTAGACCTCGGAGTAGAATAGCCCACTAAAAAGACATCTTAGTTATATGTAAACGATTAAGGCCCAAAATAGGGCAATAAAAAGAGAATGAAAAATAAAAAATGTCTATCAAATTTTAATGCATTTGGATGGTGTAGTCCAACGTTACAAATGGTGAAAATTGGATAAATAAAATATGGTAAAATCGTAAATACTTAATATCATTAACCTATACCCTTGAATTCTAAATCACACAATTTTCATGATCCATTTCATGTAAAATTTTATACCATACCTATTTATCATAAATTAACCATACATGTCAAATTTTAGCCCTTACATCATTGTAAAAGTGGCCCAATTGACAAATAAGCCCTTTAATCATTAACTTTAGTGTCCATGATTGAGGAAAGCTCGTGTATAGTCGTAGTAGAATATTTCCCTTCATATGAACGACTTGGATTACCTATCATATGTAACAAATGTGAAATATGAAGACCCCACCTTGGTGGGCTTTTTCTTAGGTATTAAGTTATCCGATTTAGGCTTACAACTCTTCCTAAACCTGGAACTTCTAATTAACTCACTTTACACTGTCAATCGTAACTTAAACTTGGACCACACTTTGGACTCATATAACTAAAAATTCATATAAAATTTAGACCCCAATTTATGATCATACACAGTTGAATGATGACCGTCTTCTCTCAAATTCCTTCCTTTTGGCACAAAAGGTGAAATTTCATATTTAGGCCTTTTCCACCATTATCAACCACCAACTTTTGTCCAACCATTTTTTCATCCTGATTACACATTTCTTCCAAAAATGGGCCCTGATCATTAAGCGTAGACCGGTAATTAAGATTAAGTCCATTTTGGCACTCGCTGGGAGAATTTCCAAGATAAGCTTATTTATGGCTCAAATCTACTTCGTATTTGAACGCATAGCAAAACACGACCCTGCAGTGCTGTTGAACGGACTGGATTGCATAACGAATGCCATGATGGGATCCACCTAAACCATAACTTGAATACTACCAAGCCAAATCGAAAACCTGTTGCAGTAGCCACCACCAGAACAAAAAGGGTGGAAATTCCAAATTTCCCTCTCCTCATTCCAATCATGGAGCCTCAGTGAATCTAGTGAGAAACTCCCCATAGAAACTCAGCCATTCATGGAAAATTTATGGCCTTCCAAAGAGGTTTTCACTATAGAATTTCGTGGACTCGTGATAAGTGTGGCACACCTGACTTATGGATCCGCTTCATATTCAAGATTTTCGATGAAACAATCTAGTCATATCTGATGAACGGAGTGAATTTCTCAAGAAATATAGTGGACCCCACTTCTCCATTGCAATCGAACCAAAAGTGAAAGCAGTTTCTTCTGCACGTTGTAACAACATCTGATGAATTAGCGCCCATGGGAACTCTTTTGCTTAAATCCTCTATCTAATCTAGACCATCCAACCTTCAAGTAAGGTAATTCTGACTCCAACCAGAATTCTAGAAAATCTAGAAAAATCACACGCCACTGGGATTTGCCGACTTTTGTGGACTCGAATTATAACAACGTATAAAAAAAATGTAGATTTGAGGAACCCACTGAAAAATTGATCTGGACCTTCAATCGGATGGCCTAACAAACATTAGTGGGTCAATCTAGACCATCCAGAGGAGGTCGCTTAAAGAAATACGAGTTAGAGCGAAATCCGCCATTAAAATGTAAGTCATCTTCCTCGAGAAAGCGCAAGCTGTTAGTCGCTGAGATCAACACCTTTCTAGGATCAAAGCCATCCACCTAATGGCCCATTTAATACCTATCATCCCTTGAATTATCATAGGGAATGACCTCTCGATCAGGACCAGTCAAACAGCAAAGCTTTCATGCATAAACAAACCAACCCCATTGGAACTGGTACTCGCCCTCCTGCAAATTACATCTAATAGCTTATAAAAAGCCTGCATGAAGGATGGAGAGAACCATTCAGCAATAGAAAGGGAATAGAGAGAGAGAGAGAGAGAGAGAGAAAGAGAGAGGAACAACGGGAGGAGAAGAGAGAAGGAAGGAGGCTGAGTGCCACTTGGAGCAGCAACTCACTAAGTCACCAAGTTGAACCTGTAAGTGTTGTGTTGTATATCAAGCACCCTTAGTTGTCAAATTTTATTAAGACAAACCACTTTAGGATGTGACTTGTTCATATGATGAAAAATTCACCTTCAAGTGAAGAATGATGGAAAGTTCGCCGTCATATAAAGATCAACTTCAAGTTCAAGTTCAAGTGTAAGTTCAAGTTAAAGTGCATGTTCAAGTTCAAGAGCAAGACCAAGTTCAAGTGTTACTTCAAGTTTACATGCTAGTTCAACTTCAAGTGTTTTACATGGTCAAGATCAAGTTAAAGCTTCAAGTGTACAAGATCAAGCTTCAAGAAAACCAAGTTGAAGATCAACCGAAGCAACTGAAGCTACAAGTTCAATATTCAATATTTTAGGTATAAATGACCCTAGAAAGACGTTAGGTTTAGATCATTCATATTGCACATTTAGTATGAGTTATTATGCTTGTTATAGGCTTTATTTCAACTAGTCTTAGCCTATGTTCGACTAATTCAGGCTCTAGCTTGACCAGTCTAGGATTTTGTTCGACCAATCCAGGTTTTGTTTCAAATTTTCATATTTTTCTGGTAGAGTCACGACTAGTCGAGCACCCTGCTCGACCAGTCGTGGACATTGGCTCGACTAGTTAAGTAAGGCTTAGCTTGACCAGTCGAGTAGGGCTCGACTCGAACTCCAATAAGGTTTTTTGGACCCACTCGACCAGTCGATGGACAGTTTTATCCGATCGCGCCAGAATTTTTGAAATTTGGTTGAATCTTAGACCAATCGAAGGTAACCTTAAACCAGTCGAAGGAACCATTTTTTAGCCTATAAATCAAGGCTTTTCTCAGCTTTATTCATTCATTCAAATCCAAATCAAGCCTCCACTTTGAGAGAAAAGCTCCTGTGATTGTCAAGCTATTGTCCAATAAATTAAGATTCTTTTTATAACTTTTTTATTTCTAATTTCTTTATCTCTCTTTGCTTCAATCTGATTTTATAAAAGGGTGTTCTTCTCTACCCTTTTTTGAGATCCAAGAAATTAAATCAAAGTAGCCCAAGTTTGGATTAATTTAAAATTCATTTAGACCTAGAACTCTTCTACATGTGTGATTAAACATTGGACATCTTCATATTCAAAAGAAGCGGTTCTACCAGGCTACATCAAGCAGAATCTTCATATAAGTATTTTGTTTAAATTACTTTTGGTTTTTGATATTACCAAAAAATCTCTATTATGGTTTTGACTAAGATAGCCAGTAAATCTCAACGCAGGATTTTTAATTATGGTAGCTCATTGAAAAGGCAATTGTAAAGGTTTTAAGGTGAACCTTGAAAAACCTTCTTTCATAGTGAAAGCCAATATCACGAGGGTCGTGATTATTAGGAGTGGAGTAGGTGTGGTTGTTCGAGAACAGTTGGTATACACACTGAACCACTATAATTTCTGGTATTTTGTGGTTGATGTATGTGATGTATAAGTGGTGAATGATTGTATCTATTTTATGTACATGTGGTGAATATTGTAAAAGCTAGATTTCATTATTTCGCCTCTTGTTTTAGTTTGGATTTTTTATCCTTACCAAGTTCAAGAAATCAGGTTGTCCTACCATAAACTTTGGTTTTTTGTGTAAGGTTATCTTTTGAACAACGTTTGAATCAACTTCTCAGTACTATTGCAATTGAGATTGTTATTTAATTTTGTTATCTTCATTTATATTCCATAATTATTTTTATTCCCCCCCCCCCTCCCCCCCCGGGACTGAGAGCTCGTCCTTTTTAGAACCAGATCTGAGGTAGGCCCCAAGACCCTTTTTCTTAGTTGTTTTCTTCCTTTTGTCCTTTCCAACAACTTGATATAAGTTGTTTAAGATCAAGTCAAACTGAGTCGACTCAACCAAGAGATCCTGCTAAAATTTAAGGTCGGGTCGGCTAAGGTTGAGCACCAATTAGAAAATTCCTCTCCTTTACTAAACTCACTTCCTTTATATGTGTGTGTGTGTGTGTGTGTGAGAGAGAGAGAGAGAGAGAGAAAGATGTATCCTAAACCTATATCTTAAGTTAAATCTTAGTATTCGATCTTAACTACGTAAGAAGGATAATGTAGTGATCTAATTACCGAATAGTTAAAAAGTAGCTTAGAATTCAAATCCTACGGCGTATACTCACACTCGAGGAAGAAATGGCGTTAAAGGTGAGGGTTATTCCTTTAAATTTTACAATTTAATTGATTTGATTACCTCTTTCTTACATAGTTCAAGTTTTAATGTCATTTATCTTCAATATGTAAATCATTGATACACAATTTTAATTACTGCATTAATCTCTCACAACACAAGTATTATATTGAAAATCTCACTTTTAGTCATCAATATATTATCGTGGATACAATCATATTTACATTGCAACTAACAATGTACCAAAAACAACATTCAGATGTCCTGGTCCACTAGGAACCTACTGCTGGGTAGTAATGCCTTTTGGACTTAAAAATACAGGAGCTATGTATCAAAGGGCGATGAATGCCATCTTCCATAATATGATCAATCGGTTCATGGAAGTTTATGTGAATGACATAGTGGTCAAATCAATTGATATGGAAGATCATGTGGCCCAATTGTGTAGGTTATTTAAGTGAATGAGGCTCCACAAATTAAAAATGAACCCCTAGAAATATGCTTTTGGGGTCTCGGCTAATAATTTTTTGGGATTTCTAATACACTACAGAAGAATCAAAGTCGATCAAAATAAGGCTTGTGCTATCATCAACGCTCGTCCACAAGGAACAAATTAGAGCTACAAAAGTTACTAGACCAAGTTAATTTTATGCGAAGATTTATATCTAATTGCGCAGGAAAGACTAACATCTTCTCTCCACCAATAAAACTATAACAGGGGTACGAGTTTGTTTGTGAGGCGAAGCATCAGTTGGCTTTTGATAGAAACAAGAAGTATCTTATGAGGCCACATATTCTGATATCATAAATTGAAGGTCGACCGCTTAAGCTATATGTTACGACTTCAGTAGAGTCAATCAGAACTCTCTTTGCTCAGGATGATGATATGCGGAATGAGCGTGCTATCTATTTTTGATCCGAACATTACTCGATGCCAATAGACGACACTTCATTATAGAAAATTTGTATCTGTCATTGTATTTCACGACCATTAAACTGAGGCATTATTTACTTGCCAAAAGAGTAACATAATAGCGGTAACCAAGTTGGCGAAATATATGTTAAATTAGCAGATTTTAAATAACCGAAATGACAAATGAGTACTAAATTTGTTTATTTATTATATCCTACGGAATGTGGTGAAGGGTCACTGTAGCCGATTTTTTTTAGCTAATCACCCCTCCAATATTGAAGAACACTTATGACTCCCAACTCGCTTTGAGTATCTTTGCCCATTTGCCGGACTTCGTGCGTACTGCCCATTGATATTTCTCCAAAATTGCCCAGTCAAAAGCTAAAAGCTGGTCTGTGTGACAAGTATCCACGAGATTTTATAAATATCGGGATATTGTTGCAGAATTTTTATCCACTAATATTACTGTTACAGTATCGTGAGATTTTCAAAAATATCGGTTTTAATATTTTTCATTATTTGAAAGTTTAGGGTGCATTTGGTTGCACCAAATATTATGAAATTTCACGATTAATTTGGTTTAGATTTTCATAGTATTTCATGAAATTTGATGCAACAAAAAAAACCCCTAAAATAAATCTTTTTATACTTATATTTTTAAAGGGAATTTTACCAAAACTGTTTGGTTAATATAAAATTTGCATTGGGTTCCATTTTTTCAAAAAGGTTTTCAATATGCTACCCATTATTATTAGAATTAGGGCTGTCAATGGGTTGGGAAGTCCTGACGGGCCTTCGGGCTTGGCCCTGGGTTGGGTTTGGAATGGTGTAGCACGTCCAATGGTTGGGCTCGGGCTTAAATAGGAGTCCAATTGTAAATCAAGTTGAACTCCGGCTTAGCTCCCTAAAAGCCCATAGACCCATAAACCTAATTTTCTCCCTTTTCTTTCATTCTTTCTCTCATATAAGGTACACCAAAATACAATTTATCCACAGAGATATTCAGGGCTCGGGCTCGGGCGGACTCGGGTCAAGCTTTGTGTAAAGTCTTGGGCCGGACTTGGGCCGATAAATTTCAGCCCGTTACAGGCCCAGGCTGGATTTAGGCTTAAGTTCAGAATTACGGGCTGGTCTTGGACAGAGCTCAGCCCAGCCCAAACCTAGGCCATTGACAGTGCTAACTAGAACACCTCGCCGTTAGATTTTTTAACTAGAGTTTGGATGCGCGAGTAAAGCCTCGGCCGCTCGAGTGTGCCGTACTGTGATATTTATGAAAACCATACAACCAAGTGCATCACCCCCGGCCTAGACCCCAAAAATCAGACGCATCCATGGTTCAGGTGGACTACACAATCGAAAATAATGCACCTGACAACCTTCACCTTCCAAACTGTTTCCCTTAGTATGACACACCTGAATTAAAGGTGAGCCTGATCATGGTGAGCCCTATAAAAACTAAGGGTGGACGTCTCTCTCCTAATCGATTCTCTTGGTGTGGCCCACCTGAAACACAGAGGAGCTTATTTTTCAGCCCATGCCTAACATGGTAACACAAATTTAATGGAATTTAAGCGAAGGGTGGCATACCTCTCCTGTTTTTTTTTTTTTACAATGATAAATTTTTAAAAGGAATTTACCAAGTCGATCCTTGATTTTTGAACATCATGGTTAAGCCTTAAAAAATCAAGGGTCGGCCAATACCTACCTCATAGTGGTCAATACCTACCCCATAGTGGTCGCTGAAAAAGTTCACGGACCTTACCATGATATATGTGTTTTATCCTCCCTATTCATCCATTTTGGAGCTCATAGGACATGAGCCCAAAAATAAAGAAGATCCAAATCTCAAGTGGACCACAAATGAAGCAGATCCAAACCTCAAGTGGATCACACTAGAAACCAATAGTGATTGAACACACATGGCCTACCACTGAGCCATGAGTAAGGACCTAATCCCTTGATAACTTGTGTATTAGCATATATATCGCATCTAATGCTTACATTTATTTTAACAAGTAAGAATGGAGCGATCTTAGATTCACATTCAAATTTCATAATTGAATGGCTCTGATTTGTAGATACCTTGAGCTTGACCAAACCCAGGCCCATTTCCACTCCTAACTCCCAATAAAAGTGAACAAACAGACTTATCTGGCCCACCTTAGATACATATTCATCAGCAGTCTTGAAAGACAGAAGCTGAAGGTTGCTTGCAAGCTTTCTCCACATGCGCCAATGTGTCTGAGATAGGGACCATTCATCAGGTACCCTCAATTTGTTTATATGGCAAGACCTGAAAATCCCGACTGTCTAGTTATCTGGTGGGGCGCATTTGTAAAGACGGATGAACGGTTGAGAAGGATTGACCGAAGGTCCACAGTCATTGTGTTCATGTAGCCACAGCGAAAGACCGCCTGAGTTGGATGATCATGGCCACCTTACGAGTGCAAGTTATATGTGCCATGCAGGGGTGGCAATGGGGCCAAACGAGCCAGGGCTTGGGCTCCTAAACCTGGCCTGAGAGCTGGGCCCAGGCTTGAAATGTTGGCCAGGCTGTTCATGCCAATGATGAATTAGCTTAGCCCAATGCATGGCTCAGTCCAATCACCAAATGGGCCAATATTACACAAAAAGAATGGATGTATTAAATATATTTGTGAGCAGTTTCCAATCACCATACATGTGTAGCTTAAAGACTCATATTCAATTATCCAAATCATTTATGAGATGATGGGACTCATGGAAGATCATTAAGAAAATTTCTTAAATTCTATTATTTCACACTATTTATCATTGAAATCTTTCCTGACATGGCTTCGCCTGACCTGGACCTGTACGTCCAGGACCAAAGCTCAAGCCTTTCAGCCCAATTAAGGCCAGGACTTAGAAGACTAGGGTTGAACCAAGCCAATCTCACCCCAGCATATTGCCATGCCGACATGGGTCGGATCAAAAGGAGTTCTAAACCACACCTAATGATAAGAAAAACATAAGAATATCTTCATTATTCAAGTGTTTGCCATTGAATTGACCAAACATAGCCCATTAATTAAATGGGCCGGTTCGGACTGGGCCAGGGTCTGCCCAAGCACCACCTGTGAAATGAAACTCTGCGAGCCCGAGAAAAACAGGGCTCGGCCAAGCTCATCCTAAAAATGAAGTAAAAAAACAATGTGTTGCATGCTAAGTATTCCTTGTTCTCACGGACATGCCTTGGGTTTGAGTAGTGGTGGCAACAGGGATAGGGCTGGCCCAAACTGACAGTATTAGGACAAATCCAAAACCCATATTTAGCCCAACAAGGACCCAGTATAGCAGGCCCAGACTAACCGAAAAAATGAGCACATCACATGAAATTAGAATTGGCTGATTTTACATTCTTTCCCAGTGGTGTGGCCCACTTGGATTCTCAATAGGAAAGATTTTTTTATATGTACGGTTAGAAAGAGGGACCTCAATTGATGGACAGATGGATGTCACGTAAACATCACAGCAGCACACACAAAAATCATGTGTTAAACACGCTATACATGTGAGAACGGGACGCACTTAATATGTAGGCTGCCGGAACATTTTAAAACGATGAAAATGTTACAACCGAGCACCTCATAATTACATAAACGCTCTTATCTTTGCTTTAAATCTCTCTTAATGCTCTACACCTCTCGTGCACATTTATTGATAAAATCAGGGCGCGTGGGCTGGCCTTAAAGGTGGCATGGAATAGGCTAGATGAGGCCAATTGACGAAGGTTGATCACCGTCTTCCTTAGGGATAACTACTCCAAATCTATGAGCTTCTTTGTACTCCTGGTAAAGATTCCTTGAATTTGCAAGGGATGAAAACAAAAAATAATTTCTAATAATTCAAAATAAATTGGCTAATGATATTAAAAAAAAAAAAAAAAAAACAAAACAAAACAAAATTACAATCCTCAAAATGGTAAACTTAAACCTAGGACGGAATTTCCAACTCAAATTCCCTAAACACGTGACGTACTATAAATAGTAAACTTACTATTTATAGGTGGTCATGATATCTACTATAATATCTACTAGACTCCATGGTTTTCAGCAAAAAATAGTACGTGTCCAATTTGGCCTAACCACGTTTTTCTCCTAATTTTTTTAAGTCCTTTTCATGTTGGGCATGACTCATAAAACTCCAAGGGTCAAAAGTTATGATCAAATTAAAAATTATTATTTGTAGTAAAAACATAAATAAAATAGACTTTCCACCATTGATTTGATGGAATCTAGCAAATCCAGTGTGGGCAACACGGCATTGTGGGTTGGTTGGCTAAAGTAGCTTCTCTTACCCCAAAATTATATATGGTATGTTGAAAAACTCATTCCAATTTACAAGATACAATTGTTTTAAAGTTCTGATAATCCTGATCACTTTCACTTCCAATCAAGCCTTCTATAGTCCATCTTAGCAATGAAATTGTCTGCAACCCACTCTGTACTACCAATGTTGGCCTTGCCCTGACCTAGAGCCCTGAGCTAGAACCCTAGCCCAACCCTAGCCCTCTCCCTAAGTAGTTTGAGCCAAGCTAGGGTTTGGCCAGGCCATAAGAGAGTTGGCCTTTAAGTTAAAGATAAGTTATATAGATGCTTTATGTGCAAGTGGCGTATAATTATGTGTTTATGAATCATGATTCACTTCTAGAATATATATCAAACTTTTCTACAACATACAAGAGCAAAATAAAATAATTCATCAAGAGTATGCCTAATTCAATTATCCACCATATGCATATAAACGAGTGCATCAATGTTTGTTCACAATTTAAAATGGATTTACATTTTGGACAGTTTGTAAGTGCTTACACATCATTCATTACACACTGCCCAAAGTATCAATGTTCTTCACGTTGCTATAAACACTAGCATACTGATTCTATAGTATGTGTACAAACTCTATACTCTATGTTACCGGTACCTATGAACTATACCTTAGGGCAATGGTTGGGCCAAGTGAGTCTATTCATCATTAGCCCTAGCATACCCGATCCAAACACCAAATTTGCGAGATTCAATCAGATCAGCGGTCGAAACTCTATTTCTATTTCATTTTTACTATTTATAGTAAGCTTTAGTTCGATTATAACTCTTAATCCTTAAAGCTTTAGGAGTGTTGCCCAACGTGAACATGGCTTAGAAAATTTAGGAGAATAACGTGGTTAGGCCAAATTCGATACATACTATTTTTGGTCGAAAGCCAAGAAGTCTAGTAGATATTATAACCATCTATAAGTAGTAAGTTTACCATTTATAGTAAGTCACAAATTTTAGGGTGTATGAGTTAGAGTTGGAGTTTGAGACTTCTTCTTAAGTTTGATATCACTATTTAAAATATTATAAATTTATTTTTATCATCAATCGATGTATTTTTGAATTTATTAGAATTTATTTTTATTTTTTCTATTTTTTTTCTCGTAGATTCGAAGAATCTTTGTGAGGATTCCAGAGAAGCTCTCTAAATTCATAGTTATCCTCGAGGAAGATGGTGATCGACCTCATCACATGCATATCCCCGCGTCACATCACCACAAATCTAACTATTCTAAGTGGGTTGGGCAACCCATTATCAGTCTTATATGTAAGAGACCCATACCATAAAATGGTAGGCCCCATTTTGAAAACCATTGACATAAAAATCATGTTGATATTCTATGAGGTCAACCACACATTAGGACTCAATAAAAATTGACGATATGACTTAGAAATGGGCGTGGCCGCCCTATAATAATTTGGATTAGCCTCATTTTAATACGGGTGATGCTCATTAGAGGACCTACCAATTTTATGGTATGATATCTTACATCTTAAGTGGCACACACGTTAATAAGAAAGATGGGAATACATGAAAAATTGGCATACAACCAACTATACGTGATAAGTCTCTCTTCAATGAAGTATGCTAAGCTCACACTCATATATATGAGGGAGCCTACTAGCATGCCGCACCATATGCTACGGCAACACGTACACGTATAAGATCTAATCGGTCCATCTCATGACTCTCTTTATTTGATACATTTTCTTAAAAATTAGTCCACTCATCAAGGGCATCTACACAGTGGGATCCATCATCTTACACATGTCAATCACTTTGTGATGCAGGTTGCATACCGTTTAAACAATCTCCATTGTCTATTTTCTTATGGCCTGCGTTTGAATTGTCCAAAGGCCTAGATTTTGACGTGTGATCACACAAGTGTCCACATCTAGCTTTGACCTTAAAAGACCATGACCATGGCACCACCGCGGATCCCACATGAAGCCCTTTAATTGAGTGACTCAAACTCAACTAGTCTTCGTAAAGGAATTTCCTATTAGTCTTTAATAATTTCCAGCAAAAGTTTTAATTATTACTTTTGAGTTATCAAATGATATCAAAACAATATGAAATTGGCAATATTTGAAAGTCTATTAAATTAGCCTTTCAATGGGTAGTTTGACAAATATCATTGAGATTTTGAAAATATTGTGATATTTTAGCAATAAATAAACTAAATGATATCATTGCGAGATTGTCAAAATATTGACAATTTTAAAGTTTTGTGATTTTTTCATGAAATTATCTTGATAGATGTTGACTAACTTATGTTATAATTATATATTAAAAAATAAAATTTCATATTAATTTATGATAAATATTTACTGATTCTTTTTAGCGAGATTTCTTGATAATAATCTTACGAAAACCTCAAATTTTGAAAATATTTTGAAATATAGTCAAGCGGATAAATTCCCAACAACAAGATTTGTCACTGCCAATGAGCATAAAATCTATGATACCATTTGGACGTGTATGGTAATTGTGACAAGATAACAAATTAAACTGAAGTAAGATTGCATCTTATTGGTTGTTTAGATTTACGAATCAATTTTCTAATCTGTAAGGTTTACAGACACACATTTAGAGATCCCATTTTAGCATCTTATTGAGATTAAAATGTATATTTCCTATGCTTTGTTTTATCACATTTCAACGCTGTTGGACCCTAACATTCAGTGTTTTTTACTTCTCAGTTGCTTTCAAACCCTCTACGTACAAAACCACATATTTTTGTGCGTCTATTCATGTTAGAAGGTGCTAAGGAAAGTTTCCTTGGAAAGACATTGAATCTGATTAAGGGAAAAGCAGCATCACATTTTAAGTCATCGTGTGTCTCGTGCACCTTGTTTGTGTCAGTTCAAACCCCAACCTAGCCATCCGAGACCTTTAAAAAATAAAAAGTAGCTTTTTAGTTAAAAATTTTACGAAGTCCTAGCAACCAGGCTATCAATAATAGTAAAAACGAAACAAAATAGACAACCCATCACAAAATGAAGAGGATGATTGAAAGATTGATCTTGTCAACTTACAAATGGACACTCATGATTTCCACTAGACATCATGGTTTTCGGCCAAAAATAGCAAGTGTCCTATTTAGCTCAACCATGTTATTCTCCTAATTATTCTAAGCACTTTTCATGTTGGACGCAACTCTTAAAGCCCAACGGATGAAGAGTTATAATCAAATTAAAACTTACTATAAATAGTAAAAAAATGAAAATTCGACCATCGATTTGAGGGAATATAGCAAATTTGGCGTAGCCAACTTGGCTAGCTAGTTTGGGTAGCTAAAGTAGCTCATCCTACCCCAAAATCATATATGGCACGTCAGATAACTCATTTTGATTTGCAGGATATGCCCGTTTTAAGGTTCTAATGGTCCGGATCACTTTCGCCTCCGATCGGGCCTTTTTTAATCCATCTTGGCCATGATATTGTACATGAACCACTCTACATCAATTCCCTCCACTTCAAAAGAACTTTTCCTCGAGTTCTTGTCCTGCTTTGATTCGTGATACTCGGTTGGGTCCGCAACGTTGAAAGTGCACGAGATCTCCATGTCATCCGAAAGATCAACAACATAAGCGTTGTCATTAATCTTTCGAAGTATTGGTACCAATCCAATCTTTTTGTTCTTCAATTTGTTGTACGTCCCAGTCAAAAATCTTTCCTTGCATAGATGGATCATAACTTCGTTGCACACCTTAAACACCACCCTTCGTCGTCGATGTTTGTCGGCTTGCTCCTTATACTTGTCGTTCGAGGCATGTAACTTGGCTTGCACCTTTGTATGAATGCCCATGATTCTGTCCGCCATATGATCTTCTATAACGCTCATGCATAGGAGCTTGGGTAAAGGGACCAAATCAAGTGTGTGGCGAGGCACTCGACCATAAATAATCTAAAACGAGGACTTTGATGTTGAGAGGTTCACCATGTTGTTAAATGCAAACTCTGCTTGAGATAATGTCAAATCTCACTGCTTCAGTTTTTCACCTGAAATATATCGAAGGAGGTTCCCCAACGTGCGATTCATCGGTTTGTAAGTGGTAGGCACTACTGAACTAAAGTTGTGTATCGAACCAATTCCACAAAGTCCACCAAAAGTGGCTAACAAACTTTGCATCATGGTCAGAAGTAATATCTTGAGAACCCCGTATAGCCGCACAACCTCTCTGAATAATAGATTTGCTATGTGTGTCGCATCGAGGGTCTTCTTGCATGGGATGAAGTGCGTTATCTTCAAGACTAGATCTAGGGACAATGTCAATATAGTGTTAAATATCTCGCATGGGAGGTAATTCATCGGAAAGGTCATCGGGCTAAATTTCTTTGTATTCATGCAGCAAGGATTTTAGTTTATCAGGGATGATGGTGGGCTCGAGTTTCTTTCCTTTTACAATTAATGCATAGACATGTCCTGTTATTTTGGATTCCTCCACGAAGTCTCATATGGTTAAGAGAAAACAACCCTTCACTTTAGAAGTTTCAAGTGACTCCTTTGGATCCAAAGGGGCTAATATGATTTTCTGGCCATCCTTAACGAAAATATACACATTATCTCGCCCTTTATAAGTGGTGACACAATTGGATTGTCATGACTGATCGAGTAGTATGTGACAGGCCTCTATGTCAACTACATTGCATAATACTTCATCTTTATAATGTTTACCAATTGAAAAAGATATAATGCGTTGTTCAGATACTTTCATCTCGTTGACATTTTTAATCCAACCGATCGTTTATAGGGAGGGATGAAGTTTCATTTTTAATTGCAATTTCTCCACCATAATTTTGGAGACGATGTTCTCATTATTCTTACCATCGATGATCACATCACAAACTTCTTGATTCACCGTACACCTAATTCGAAACATGTTATGTCGTTGTGGGTATACCTCTTTCCATGACGTATGCAATAGTAGCCTCACGACAAGCGACTCACCATGATCCTGTGAAACCTAACATGTCTCATCTGCTTTGTCCTCTATGGCTTGCCCAGTCACTCAATATTTGGGTCTTCATCAGTGTTTTCAGAACTACCATCATTGATGGCAATGATCACCACTTGTCGATGGGGACAAGTGTTTGATGTGTGACCCGGTTGGCTACAACGATAACAATGGTCGGGTCCTGGCCGATTGTAGGGGTTTGGGATCCTGCTCAGACCAGCAGCAATCGATACGCCCCTTTAGGGCCTAGCTTGCCCACTTTCTTAATCTCAGTTTGTGGGTGTAAAAGGTTGAGTGCGCGCTCTTACAGGTTCTTTTCTTATGGGCTATGGAGCTCCCTGGGACGGACCTGTCGCAGCGACCCTAATGGTAGGATAGGTCTGTGTGTTAGGACATTCAAGCTGTGCTGTCACTTGGGTAGCTAACTTGATTGCATTATTCATTGTCCAATTAGACTGCATCTAGATCCAATCCCGGATCGTCATACGCAATCCACTGTTAAATCTGGTGACTTGTTGTGACTTAGTCTCGACCAAATCATTACGCACCGCCAAGAGGTAGAATTCTTCTGTGTAATCTCTCACTAATCGACTGCCCTGCCAATAATTTTGGTGTTGTTGGAATAGTACCTGATCGTAGTCGTTGGGGAAGAATCGTGCGCATAGCAGCTTCTTCATCGCTATAATGTGTGGATTGGTGCTTTTGTCTGCCTCGTCCGTGCGAGTTGCAGTTGTTCCCGCCAAGTTGAAGCTCCGCCCTTTAACTTATAGTCCACAAGGTTGACCTTCTTTGCATCGAGGATGTCCACATAGTCCAAGAATCACTCAACTTTAAAAAGTCAATCGAAGAAATCCTCAATGTGAAGTTGGCCATTGAAGATAGGAATATCAACTCATCTTGAACTCTTGATCTATCTAATCTGCTCAATCGACGCCTTTTCTGGGATAGTGAAGGACCATGTCGTCCATCTCCTCTTCTCTAGATCCCCCTTCCTCAGGAATGATCCTTTGGTTCACCGCCAGCACCATCTTGCGATCAGGGCGATTACGAATCCCAGCACCTTCTAGTGGCAGATCATCACTATGAACACTGAGTGACCCTAGGGCTTCCATTAAGCGATCAATGGCAGCTTGCAGCCCTTGCATGACTTGTCGATTCTCTCATTGCACTGCTTCGAAAGCTATTTCCGTTAAAGGTAAATTCCCTGGAGCACCGTCCATAGGATTGTTGCCCGACCTGTCGTTGGAAGTCATATATCCGAGGAGAAAGCCTCGCTCTAATATCAAACTGATGCAAGGAAGGACATATTGAAGTCGAGCACCGTCTTCCTCAGGAGGGATAATTATTCTGAATCCACAAAACTTCTCTAGACTCCTCACACAGATACCTTGAATACATGAGAAAAATAAGAAAATAGAATAATGTTTAGAAATTCGTAATAAATTGATTGATGATTAAAACAACCTTACAACCTTCTTAAATAATGACATGAAACCTAGGAAGAAGTTTCGGAATTAAACTACAACTAAAACTCCTAGAAATCGTGACTTATTATAAATAGTACAGTTACTATTTATAGACAGTCATGATTTTCATGGTTTTCAGCTAAAAATAGTGCCCTATTCGGCTCAACCATGTTATTCTCCTAATTATTCTAAGATGTAACATCCCGAAAATCGGGGGTCGGGTAGAAACCCAACTCCCGAGTTTCAGAACGTCACTTATGCAACATAGATAATGATAAATGCATGTTGTCTGTAGAATGGCATTAAACAAGATTGAGACTAAGCCAAAACAGCATATCATACTCTAGAAACAGTTAAATGAGCAAGCAGAAGACTGATAAATACATAAAATATATAATTGATTGTAAGTCTCCAAAGTGTGAACAGGTTACTAGGTTAATTAAATACATATATACTCCAAAAATGTAAAGAAAAAAATATACATGAGTGCTCCAAAAATATAAAATGACAAGTGTCAAGGCATCTACTCAACCTCCCTGTAATCCCGTCGATCAGATCACGCATAAAGGAGGGATCCTCCTCATCATCATCAAGTCCGGCTCCGCCTCGCAGGTCGCGCCATCATCTACAATTACAAAAGGGTCTGGTGGGTGTCCGGAACACCATCCCGTAATGTGGGAGTGAGTAATTAACTCAGTGGGAGAATAGAGCAAAGATTAGCATGTAATCAAATCAGTCACGCGTTAATAGTAAAGTAAACAATCAAACATTCCTAGATACTGTTGTTAATGTATGCATGAAATGACATGATGGATGCCCTCACCGACCTACTCCCTCATGCAGCACCATCTGCGTCCGCGGCATGCTTTCTTCCCGCAATGCTTCAATCTTTCAGGCACATGCAATGCGATATGGATAATGATTACCGAGTTGTTATTAGTCCTTTTCATACAGCAGGATTGGAAAACTAGGGTACCTTGCTTATATCAATCCCAACACAGATCCTGTCTAGGGTCGTCACTCCTAGTAATCTCATACGATGTTATATTTGTAGGTCGCTGCAAGGGCTGTAAGGGCTGTTGCTCGCACTCATTGCACCGCTCCCTCATTACCTTATCAATACAGCCTATCATATCCTTAAGACTACATCAGGACTCGTCGCCCCCATGCGGTGTCATGATAAACTCAAGGTCACTATAAAGGGCTCGTCACCTGATTAGTGTAGGCCGATAGCAAGAATATAGTGTCCCATACCACCATAATCTGCTCAGAGTAGGGTGCTCACTGGTCACTACGGGGAGGTTTGTAGCCCCAGCGTAGGCCGACAGCTCAACCACGGTGTCCCATACCACCATGCTCGACTCATGAGTCTTTATGGATCAAGGTACCATGGTTAACAGGGTTTCCAATCGTAAGTTCAGTACCCTAGGTTCAAGCAGTTATGACTTATACATGATGAACATACAAAGGCCAGTCGGGTTACTTGACGGGCTCGACTAGTACGAGCGCATCTCAAGCTGAACGACATGAAGTGCATGAAACACTTCGTGTGGCCTAACCACTGCCGCCAACTCAAAACACGACTCGCGTTCATCGACGCGTCCTTCGTGGCAAATAGAAGCCAACCACGAGTCCAATCCATTACCGACAGCCTGGGCTAGGTCATAGCCCCAAGCATTTGTGCATCAACATCAGTAAGCATATGTGAATAACAGAAATGAAATACAACATTGTAAGCATGTTGACACATGTTATAACATACAACTTAAGCAAATCATCCAACACATGCATTTCATACATATAATGAAATCAATACATATAGCCAACATGATGGAAATCATTTACATCAGCATATTACTTGAGAATTCAATTTCAAAACTCATACACAACACCATTTACTCAATACATACTAATACAAACATTTATACAAACACTTAGTCTACACACTTTAGTCTACATAGCGTATGTCGACCCAAAGTGCATATTAGGGTGAATCTCTTCGCCAAACAGACCATGCATGCATTCCTAGTATCCTAATATGACAAATAACCATGGCAAACATTTCAGCAAAATATGGACGTAAACAGTATTTCCTATAAATGACTAAAATGCCCTAAATCTCATATTTTCCATACGTTTACAAAACGAAAAACGGACAGCATGTTGTACATGTCAAACGGCGTTGCCGTCGATAATCTACTATTAAACGACCTTGAAAGCTTTGAAATCAGTCAATCAAAGCGTCTAAAATCCTCACCCTTTGTCGTAGAAGTGTATCGTTTCGAACGGAACATATACGCTTCATCAACGGCGTACAGGCGACCTAATGCACAAGATACATAAGCTATGTTGCTATTTGAATCGAAAGAACCCTAAATCAGAAAGTAGTTAGGGTTTTTCTTACCTAGGAGTGTGTTGAAATCTCCGAGAAAGTGATTGGAGTGCGGTGCTTCGATACGTGCAATAGCTATAGCAAGTGGCAGGAGAATCTCTCCCACACTCTCTCATAATCTCTCACTTTCTCTCTCTCTTTTCCTAGGGTTTCAAGCAAATTCGGATGGGTGAGATATGTGAGGGTTTAAGGCCCTTAAATAAGCTAAAACTTCACTGAAACAGACTTGAAAATAAAGTATACTTGAGTTATAACCAAATCGGGACTTTTCCGATCCAAAAGAGTGTTTCGGGAGGTCCCTTGGCCGAACGCGGTCAGACTTAAGCTCATGGTCGCTGGATGTTGTCCACACCCAGTTTTCAGTCCGGCAGAGTTCATATATCGCACGTGGCGGTCCAGTTTCAGTTCAGCGGTCATCGTACCTAAATCAGGTCTACAAGTCTCATGATATGAAAGAGAAATTTTTTCTAATCCGAGGGTGTAATTTGGCTGAATTCTGACGGTCAGAACGCTTAATAATAAAGTGTCAAGTCACATGCCAGACTTGGATTAAAATTTTCAAATCTAACCCCTTTCTCACTCTCTTTACTCTAGGCTCAATGAAATAGCCTCTGAACGTCGGTTGGGCTTGATTTTTGAAATGATTGTCAAGTCCAGCTAAACCGTCATAACAGTCTAAGATTGTAGATATCGGACTTTCGACGCGCGGTCTAGATCCAATACAAAGTTTCAAAGGGTTCCTGAGAGCAAACGGGTTTAGAGTTTGATCTTAGGTTTCAGGGTATTATTGCGTCATTGATTCTACAAGTTTTGAGTCTTGCAGAACGTATTTAAAGTGTTCAGGGATGATTTCACAGCTACTCTAGCGTAGCGCTAGATAACTTACGCTTAATTTCTAAAGGAATTAATCCTAAGTGATTTCTTTGGCTTTGGAATTGGGTTCTGAGAGGTTACCAAGGTGTTATGGTTGACCCATTGCCTAAGGACATCTAATCTCAGGTTGGCAAAAATCCGGGGTGTTACATAAGAACTTTTCATGTTGGACGCAACTCTTAAAGCCTAATGAATGAAGAGTTATAATCAAACTAAAACTTACTATAAATAGTAAGATAACGAAAATAAAACAAAAATTCGACCATCGATTTGATGGAATCTCACAAATTTGGCATGGGCAACCCTAGCATAGCCAGGTTAAAGTGGCTAAATTAGCTTGTCCTACCCCAAAATCATATATGACACGCCAGATAACTCATTCCAGTTAGCGAGATACACTCATTTTAAGGTTCTGACGGTCCGGATCACTTCCGCCCATGATCGGGCCTTTTCTGATCCAACTTGGCCATGAAATTGTGCACGACCCGCTCTACATCATCAACATAAGGAAAAAGGGTCCAAACTGCGCGACATAAAATATGATTGCCAACTGAATGCAATTCTCTGTCTGACCATCAATGACAAAGGCAAGATTCCCATCAATCATTCAAAAAATTTCTTTTTCTAACTACTTGAGCGTTAAGTATATTGTTGTGTGAGAGACAACACTCTATCAATAATTGTTATATTTCACTTCATTGAAATGACATGAATATATAAAAAGAGATGGGGATCTACAAAGATCTATAGGAAATGTTAATAGATATGTATGTATCCAACCACACCGTTGTCTATAATATAACTCTGCATGTATAGTTTTATATACATATCCTATAATTTAATATCCCCTCAAGCTGGGATATTGATATCAATAATGGCCAACTTAAAATACATATGAAGAATATGAGCTTGGGCACAACCCTCCCTCAAACACAACATGATGGGATATAAGATATTCAATTGCTTCTTGTTTATAGATTGAAGTTTCTCATACATTGAATTTTCTCTACAAATAATAGGTCATCTAAACTTGACAACCATCAAACTATCAGACACATGCAAAAATCCTCCAAAAGACATGGGTGCAACAATGCATAATAGGTGAGTAAACTACATCCTTAATGGATGAGAGGGGGAGTCCCCTCCCCCCCCCCAACCTATGAAGGCGCTCATGTAATACTGCACAATGTGTGAGTGAATTACACCTCCAATTAATACAATGCTTAAAAATAAAGAAACAAAGGTTTATCACCAAAGTAGACCCATTGTCTACCTTAATTAAGTAATTAAGCAGCCTTTTAAAATATATTTTTAAAGACTATATTTTTAAACACATTGGACAACTTTTGGAAAAACCTATGAACAAAAATGCCCTCACTTCTTCTTCTCATTGTTCTTCTTTGAAGAAATATTGGTAATTACCTTCTTCTTCTTCCTCTCCTTTTAAAAATAAAAAGAGAATGAAAATAAAAATATCAAATAAATAAAATAATTTATCGTCTTCTTTCATTCTTTTTCTTTTTCTTCTTCCTCCTTTTTTTTCTAAAAGAGACCAGATAAATCAGAAAATTAACTAATAAACAAGAAAAAAAACATTATTAATCTTCTTAAATAAAAAGAGAGAAAATAAAAGGAGAATGAAATAAAAATATCAAATAATAAAGTCTATAGGATAGTAGAATTTATCGACTTGGAAAAGCACATCCTCTATCATCCCTCTCGGTATATGGATTGAATAATCAGCTAGTTAGAGTGTGGTCTTGGTGAGTTTTAATTCACTTAGATCAAGTTGTTTGTAAACCGAGCAGGAGATCAGATTCACACTCGCCTCTCATTTGTAATGAGGGCATATGCTATACTAGAGTCATTCATATATCTTGCCGAAAATCTGCGATCACGTGGTAGGTTCCTTCTCACAGGTGGCTGCTCCACTTGCTCTTGTACCTCTGTTTACACATTTATTTTTGCCTAAGTATCATCTGTATCAAACTGGACATGTACGATCAACCTTTTTGGTTCCTCTTGCTCCTCTTGATCATTCTTGTGGAATATGAAGTTTTCATTGAAGCTGACGTCACGACTAGTGATGACCTTGCGTGTGACCTTATCGAATAACTTATAATCTTTCACACCAACACCATAGCCAACAAAAATATACTTTTTGACTATATGGTATAGCTTATCTCTCTCTACTGATGGTACATGAGAGTAAGCCTCACAATCAAATATACGCAAATCTGAGTAGTTCAGCTTATGACCACTCCATACTTCCTCTGGAATTTTACATTCAATTGTCATAGATGGGGATCGGTTCACCAAGTAGCAAGCCATATTAACGGCCTTAGTCCATAAGTCCTTGCCCAATGTAGCATTACTTAACATGCATTTGTCCCTCTCCAAGAGAGTCCGATTCATCCGCTCAACCACACCATTTTGTTCGGGCGTGTAGCGCACTGTGTTGTGCCTAATGATCCCTTCATCTTTGCAATATTCATTAAACTCAGTGGAAGTATTGTAACATCCCAAAAAATTCCTTACAAAGACCCGAGTACCACCTCAAGCAGAAATCACTGAGGGCTAAATCCTTTAGAAATTAAACGAGAATTAACTAGCGCTAAACCAGATTACCTGAGAAATTAGCACCAATCACTTTAAATACGATCTGCAAGGCCCAAAACTTGTAGAATTGTTAACGTTACAATACCCTGAAACTTAAGATCCATCTCTAAACCCGGTTGCTCTCGGGAGCACATTGAAACTCCGTATCGGACCTGGACCGCACATCGAAAGACTGATAGCGACGAACTTAGACAAATATGACCGCCTAGTTGGACTTAACAATCACCTCAAAAATCAAGTTTAGATGATGTCCTGGGACTATTTTCTTGAGTCCGGAGTGAAGTGTGTGAGAAACGTAAATATCTTTAGAAAATAAATCCGAATTTAAGTAATCTGAGTCGTGTCATGTGCGGGCCAATTATAAGCATTCAGACCGTCAGAATCAGTCCTAAATATACCCTTAGATCAGGGGAAATGTCCCACACATGCCAATGTACTTGTGGCCCTGATCGAGTGTCGGTGACTGTTAAACTGAAACTGGTCCGCCACAGGCGATCTATCGAACTGAAAACTTAGCTTGACCAAGATCCAATATCAGGGAGCTTAAGTCCAACCGTATTCAGTAAAGGGACCTCCAAAAATGCTCCGTTAGATCGGAACAGACCCGATTTGGACATAACCTAAGTATACTTTGGCCCTAGGGCCATTCCCATCAGTTCTGAGCCTATATAAGGGCTTTAAAACCCCTCTCACATATTCCATACGAATTTGGAAAAAAACCCTAGGAGAGAGAAGAGAGTAAAGAGATAGAAAGTGAGAGAGAAGTTGGTGTGGATTCCTGGGATTCTTCCCTGCTAATCCACCTGCTGAAACACCAATCCCTTATAGTTCTTCTAGTAGCTCCAACGCCGTACTTGGGTAAGTAAACCTAACCCTAATCCGTTCTAGGGTTTTAAATAGTCTAAGTGCTGAAATAGTTAACCTATTGTGTGCTATAGGTGGCCCTCGCATCATAGGCAATGACTTGACATATAAACTGAGTTCGATGCACGTTTACCGACATAAGGTGCAGACTATATGTGTATAGGTTATGGTTTTCAAGGCTTTCAATGTTGGTTAATGATTTATTACTGACGTGGGTGCTATTTCACATGCCAAATGCGATGTTTGTTTCGCGTTTCAGTTATATATGAACTATGTTGTGAATAGGGTATTTTATGTGTTTGTTGAAATGTTTGTATGTGCTTGGAATCTGAATTTGTGATTGTCATGATTAACTATCGTAAGTACATGGTTGTTATATATGCGGCAACTCCTTGGCAAGAGGATTTGCCCTAATACACATTATGACCAACATAAGTGATGTATGTTGAAAAGTGTAGTCCAAGTGTTTGCAAAAATGTCCAAATGAATTAGTAGTTAGTAAAGTGGGATTTATAAGGGACTTGGGATATGAATCCCAACTACCTTAGTTATGTGTATGATTTCCTCCATGCACTGTATAGTCTGTTTATGCATGTTTAACTGTGTGTATGATTTCCTTCATGTACTGTATATTCATGTGTAAGTTATATTCCATAGTATGCTCACATGATTGTAGGATTTAACTTCAGTATTCATTACTGCTCGCTTATCTCATATGCTTATTTGTTGTGAATGCAAGCGGTTGGGGCTAGATCATAGTCCAAGCAATCGGTAACATGCCTTATTCTGGTGGCTGAGATTATTTTTCACCACACAAGATGTGTTCAATGAATCCGAGCCGTACTTGGGATGCCAGCAGTGGTTAGGCCACACGGAGTGCTTACACACTTCATGTCGATCATTTCGATGTGCGCTCGTATCAGTCGAGCTCGTCAAGTAACCCGATTAACCCAATGTATGCTCACCATGTATGGACGCTACTGCTTGAACCTAAGATACCAAACTTACCAGTGAAATGCTCGTTTAACCTTGGTACCACGATCTGCTAAGACTCATGAGCCGGGCATGGTGGTATGGGACACCGTGGTCGAGCTGTCGGCCTACGCTGGGGCTACGAGCCTCCCCGTAGTGACCGGTGAGCAACCTTGACTCGTGAGCCGAATATGGTAGTATGAGACACTGTATTCGAGTTGTCAGCCTACACTGGTGCAGCCTAGTTGTGGTCCCAAGTCGGGTTGGTGATGAGCTTTCAAAAATAGACTGTCAACTGAGTGACCTCGAGTATGAATAGGCCTTCCTCGGCGGAGCCTGGCTGTGGTCCCCAGTCGGGTTAGTAACGAGCCTTCGAAAATAGACTGTCAGTTGGTAGGGCATTGGTGGTAGTGACCTGACCTTGCCTATCGTATGTGATTAACTAAGATTGATGACTCTAGATGGATCAATATTAGGCAAATGATATAAAGGGTGGTACCTTAGCTTCCTAATCCTGCTGTATGAAAAGGACTAATAAGAACTTGGTAATCATGCTCATAAGCACTGCATGTACCGTTGGCGTTGGTGTAGAGCACAGTAGTAGTGATTCATGCCACGATCGTTAGATATTTTTTGAGGGTCAAATATTGCATATTAGACCTCAATTACTGTCTGGATTTACAAACATGGAACTGTTTAACAGCCTGATTTAATCGTAATTGTAATGCAAGGTGTATTTTCAAGTATGGATTGAAATAGAATACTAAAAGCTGAGATTTAACACTCAGAGTTCACCAAAGCATGAGACGGACCCCAGGAGACCAAGATCAATGAATTTACACGCTAGAAACTAGAGAGAATCGAGAAACTAAAGCTTAAGTGGCCTGAAAGCCAGCTAGAATACAAGATCACAGATTTTCCACCATCAGCTCAGCTCGAAACTTCATACACGGTTTGAGGGTCATAAATTAGCGGTACACAACAAATTTCGGCCATTGAATCTCTCTGAAAGTGGCCCAATGGTCAGATCAGCCCTCAGAATCATGATTCTGGGCCCACCTGATAACTGGATGTGTTTCGATTTTGGTCACAACCCTTAAAATTAGATGGGGGAGAGGATGGACGGATTGGATTTCATATTTACATAATGAGTGGACCCCACCAGTAGCGCCCGTGCACAGTGCACAAGTGCACTTGATGTGCACTGGATCAAAGCAACCGGTCAGCGCCGCTGACCCGATCCTTCTCCCACACGGAGACAGCGAACGGATAGCGCTTGACCGTTTTTGGGTTGTGGGGCCCACACATCATCCAGAAATCAGATCGGGACCGTCTATTCGATCCGTAAGACATCCAAGACCAACGCCTAGCTGTTGTTTTTCCACCATACAAGCATTCGTGTGATTTTCTCAGCCGAACGGACAACGGTGGAATGAAAAGTTCAGTGGACCACATCTAATTTGATCCAAAACCAGCCATCTCTTAATGGTTCTTTCTTGTGAATCGAATGGAAGGTCTAGATTTCGAAGATATCTTCGCACATGGGTCCCGCCAATGAATAGCGTAGAGGCCGTGCGGGCTCTGTTTCGCAATAGAGCCTGCGGATGAATGTAGTGGGCCCTCACCGTTCATCAAGCGGACAATCAGGACCGTTCATTCAGTCCAGAATGTGGCCAAGACCTTCTCCTAGGTGGCAAAATTGCGAAAGACAGCGAGGATCAGGTCTTAACCATCCGAACGGAGGTCGGACGGTAGTAAGAAAACTCATGTGGGTCATGTAGAAATCAATCTGAAATCAACCGTGCCTAGCTGGTTTTTCGAAAGGAACATGTTGGACGGGGTGAATTTTACAAGAATTGCCAAGATATGGGCCCCACCAAGAAATCAGCGTTCGCCTCTTCCTGCGCAAGAAAAGAGCTGCGAAAGCTCTCTCAACACCGACTCCAGCTATGCACTGACGCACTCTTCTCCACCGCCTCCGAACAGAGGTTATAAAGAGAGGAGAGATTCAAAAGCATGGGGAAGGGAGATCTGGGCTTGGACGGCTAGAGCTGGGAGACGTGAAGCACAGAGAGTAGAGTTATTCCTCTTTTCTTTCTTCTTTAATTTATTTTATTTTGTTTAAGATGATTAGCCCAATCATGTTTATGGGCTAAACCTCTTAGCTAGGGCTAAGAGGTGAAGCTTGTAGCATGATGGGAGATCCTCTGCTTGTGCCTTTTGTTTAAAACTGAATTGATATTGATTTAAGTTATTTAATGGAAATGTTTTTAGTTTTTAATGATCTGTTGTGACTAAAATTACAATGGGTCTACAATGGCTTGGAGCATGTCCTTTTCTCTTTTATGTTTATGACATCAGGAAGCCCTGTTGTTCACCATAGTCTCCTGGGCATGGTCGGATGTCAGTACTCTTCCTAACCTTCATACATGTGATTGGTTGGTAATTAGTTTAATTCTGTTGTTTGCCATAGTCTCTTGGGCATAGTTTGGTGATGGAATCCATTCTAATTCATATACCTTTCATCTCTTTGAAACTATATCAACGGCAGTTCAGTAATTTCCATGATTTTTTATGCAAGCATAAGATCTCCCTGATCTCTACAAGTGGATCCTCTGAATCCCTAGTATCTTTTCCTCCAATTTCTATAAATTTTAGATTGATACTTTCATCATTATTCCTTAAATTGATTTGATTTAGAATTCATCTTAATCTAGTTCTAATTCTACTTAGTTTTAGAGTACGTACAGGTTTCAGTCTCTTGGGATTTGACCTCGGTCTTACGGAGCTATTACTACATCACAACCCTGCACTTGGGGAGTGAACAAGTTTTTGGCGCCGTTGCCGGCGACTGACGGATACGATTTTCTGGAATTAATTAGTTTTAGGATTAGTTTGAGATTAGGATTTTGCTAATTTTAGTTTCAAGTTTTTCTTTCTATTTTTAGAACTAACCTTTCTTTTGTAGGATTTGAGATAGGAACTTCTAATTCGGTAAGATCTTTCTAATTCCTGCTTTCTATTTTTCACATCTTTTTTATTACTTTCTAGTTAAGACTTTCCTAATTCGTTTTAGAAATTTTCTACTTTCTTTGGAATTTCTTCTTTTCTTTAGAAATTAGTTTACTTTTAATTAGGAATTTTATAATTTTAGACTTTCTATTCTTAAAAAGTAACTCGTTTTGTTTGTTTTGCAGGTTCTTAACTTAGGACTTTAAATTTGGTAACTTCTTTCCATCTTTTCCTTTTATTTTCCAGATTTCTACTTCTTCCTTTCTCTTAGGTCTAGGTTTAGAATTTAAATTGAGGGCTGAGTGTGTTTTATGCCCAAGTGGGCACGCGATAACACTCGACGTCTTGTGACTGAAGGAGGATTAGTTGAGGGGTTGACTGTCCATCGCAGGACTAGACACCACTTGAATTTCCCTGAGTTAGTTGAGGTTATGGCTGAAAATCAACCTCAAGCATTACCCCAACCTAGGGTAGAGGAAGTACAAGCTGAGAATGAAGTGCATCAGGCACCCCCGCCTCGTGGGGTGAGTACGCCCTCATGTATGATTTTTTCTGAGAATACAGGACACATGGACCTCAAGCCAGGGGTTATCCAACTCCTTTCGAAGTACCATGGCCTTGAGTCTGAAGAACCATATCTACATCTAAAAGAGGTCGACGAGATTATTACCACCTTATACTTTCCTAATGTATCTGAGGTACTATTAGGCTGAAAATCTTTCCATTTTTCTTGAAAGAGAAGACCAAGACGTGGTTTCATTCACTGCATCCTAGATCCATTGGTAGATGGGATGATATGCAGAGGGAATTTATAAAGAAATTTTTCCCACATCATAAGACAATTACCCTCAGAAAAGTAATTATGAACTTTGCCCAAAAGGAAGATGAAACATTCTTCTAATGTTGGAAAAGGTTCAAGGATCTGGTCAATTCATGCCCACAACACGGATTTGAAATATGGCGTATTATGAATTTTTTCTATGATGGGCTAACATCTTCCATGCGCCAAATGGTAGAGACAATGTGTAACGGAGAATTCATTAATAAAAATGTCGACGAGGTATGAGATTACCTCGATAGTCTCGCTGAAAAAATACAATCATGGGATTATTACCCAAAGACGAACACTACGTCTAGGCTGACTCATTCAAAGGAAAAGGGCAGAATATATCTTCTGAAAGAGGATGGTGATCTTAACGCTAAGGTGGCTAATCTCACTAGAAAAGTCGAGACCATAGAATTAAAGAAGGATAAGGTTAATGAAATTGTTTGCGGCATCTGTGATTGCAACATTCACACAACTGAAAATTATCCTACAATACCTGCCTTTCGAGAAGTGTTGAATGAACAATCTAATGCCGTAAATAATTATCAAAGACCTTTCAATGGACCTACCGCTAACACGTATAATCCTGGTTGGAAAAATCATCCCAATTTTAGTTCGAGGAATGGACAAACTACTACACCTCAAGGTTTCCTAAATCAAGTTCCAACTCAAGAAAAACCTTAAGAGGATTTGGTTCTAAAACACTTCCAAACGCAAGAGCTTTTCAATCAGGGTATGCTACAAGCCCTTCAAGACCTTACAAAAGCGGTACAAGGACTTAAGGTTAAAAATACGATTGGGAGCAAGGGGAGCTTCCCAGCTCAACCTCTTCCCAATCTTAAACCGCAATATAAAGTTAGTGACCCAAGCTCTTCAAATCAAATGGGGCACACTAAATCCATCACCACTCTTAGGAGTGGGAAGGTTATTGATAAAACCCTTCCGGTTAGGTTCGAAAAGCCGCAAGAACTAGAAGAGGATAACAATGATGGATCTAGTGATGTCCCACAAAAATTAGAACTAGAACTTCTAGAGAAGCCAGTTGCTCCATTCCCTCAACGGTTGGTTCCACCAAAATGTCTCTCTCACTCTCAAGATATCCTAGAGGTGTTGAAACAAGTGAAAGTCAACATTCCTTTACTTGATGTCGTAAAACAGATACCTTTATATGCCAAATTTCTAAAGGACTTATGCACGACCAAACGACGGTAAGGTGTTCAAAAGAAGATTTTCTTAACTGAGAAAGTGAGTGTCATCCTAAAACAAGATGTTCCGCAAAAATTTAAAGACCCCGGTTGCCCAACCATATCATGTGTAATCGGGAACTATCGAATCGATCACGCACTTCTTGACTTGGGAGCGAGCGTCAATCTGATTCCCTACTCGGTATACCAACAGTTAGGTTTGGGTGAATTAAAACTCATCCGGACCATTCTACAACTTGTTGACTGCTCTGTTCGTGTACCAAGGGGGATAATCGAGGATGTGTTGGTCCAGGTTGATAGATTTTACTACCCTATAGATTTTATCATCTTGGACACCGAACCCATCAATGATACGAGCACTCAAATTCCCATCATTCTTGGTCGCCCATTCTTGTCCACTTCAAATGCAATTATAAATTGCAGGAATGGTTTCATGACTATGTCTTTTAGAAATTTGACATTGGAATTGAATATCTTTTTCAATAACGGCAACAACTCAGAGGATGATGACGATTTTCACGATATTAACATGATTGATTCTTTTGTGGAAGATAGAACGCCTCTCACCTTATCCTTCCTCTAGAGAGGTGTCTGGCCCACTCTCATGATCTTGATGATGATATAATTAGGGAGACGTGTGTCATGCTTGATACTGCACCGGTACTTAAAGTTAACCAGTGGAGGCCACAATTTGAAGAGTTATCCCAAACTGATGTAGTGTCTCTACCGTCTAACCTCAAGCCACCGAAGCTTGACCTAAAACCTTTTCCCTCGAATTTAAAATATTTCTATTTAGGTCAAGATGAGACATACCCGGTGGTGATCTCTGCCCATCTGAAGAAAGAACAGGAGAGTATGCTCATATATACTCTCATTGAGCATAAGGGAGCTCTTAGATGGACGATAGCGGACCTCAAAGGAATTAACCCATCGATTTGTACTCACCGTATATATCTTGAGGATAATGCAAAGGCTATTCGGCAATCACAACGTAGACTAAATCCAAACATGAAGGAAGTGGTTAAGGCCGAGGTTCTTAAACTATTGGATGTGGGCATTATATACCCTATATCTGATAGTCAATGGGTGAGTCCAACTCAGGTGGTTCCTAATAAGTCCGGGATCACCATCGTAGCCAATGCCAATAATGAACTCGTGCCGACCAGAGTTACTACTGGTTGGAGAATGTGCATTGACTACAGGAAGCTAAATACCGTCACAAGGAAAGACCACTTTCCTTTGCCCTTCATTGATCAAATCTTGGAAAGGCTAGCTAGTCATTCCTATTATTATTTCCTTGACAGGTATTCAGGTTATAATCAGATTGAAATCGTCCCTAAGGATCAGGAAAAGACCACATTTACATGTCCCTATGGCACCTTTGCTTATAGAACGATGCCATTTAGGTTATGTAATGCCCCTGCCACCTTTCAGCGATGCATGATGAGTATCTTTTCTGACATGGTAGGAAAATATCTAGAGGTCTTCATGGATGATTTCTCTGTTTTCGGTTCATCTTTCAGCGAGTGCTTAGAGAGTCTTAAATGTGTGCTGAAAAGATGTGAAGAAAAGAATTTGGTACTTAATTGGGAGAAGTGTCATTTTATGGTTCAAAAAGGAATTATCCTTGGGCATATCATCTCGTCCAAAGGAATCGAGGTATATAAAGCAAAAATCGATCTTATCTCTAACCTACCTCCACCCAAGAACATCAGAGACGTGCGATCCTTCTTGGGACACGCAGGGTTTTACAGACGATTCATAAAGGACTTTAGTCTCCTCTCTCATCCTTTATGTAATCTTCTTCAAAAGGATGCACTATACGAGTGGACTGAGCAATGCCAAGAAGCTTTCACCAAGCTTAAGGGTATGTTAACCACTGCACCTATCATGCAGCCACCCGATTGGAGCCTTCCTTTTGAGCTCATGTGTGACACCTCTGATTATGCTCTTGGAGCGGTCCTAGGCCAAAGAAAAGATAAGCGGACTTATGTTATTCATTATGCAAGTAGGACTCTAAATCCTGCCCAAGTGAACTATTCAACTACGGAAAAGGAACTCTTAGTCGTGGTGTTCGCTTTGGAAAAATTTAGGTCCTACCTGATCGGATCCAAGATCATTATCTATACAAATCATGCGGCACTTAAGTATCTTCTTTCTAAGAATGATTCTAAGCCCCGCTTGATACGATGGATCCTTCTACTCCAAGAATTTGATTTGAAAATTAAAGATAAAAAGGGAGTAGAGAACGTAGTGGTCGATCATCTCTCTCGCTTTAATATCTCTGATTCCCTTGAGGCGACCCATATCAACGACATGTTCCCTGATGAACAATTGTTCAGAGTCTCTCACTCACCTTAGTTCGCTGATATTGCTAATTATCTTGCTATAGGTTCCATACCGACACATTGGACTGCACAAGATAAGAAGAAATTCTTTACCAATGTGCGTAACTTTTTCTAGGACGATCTATATTTGTTTAAATATTGCCCATACCAAATCCTAAGAAGATGTGTGCCAGACGATGAGCATCAGAGTGTCATGTCCTTCTGTCACTCACAGGCCTGTGGTGGTCACTTTTCTGCTAAAAAGACCACGACCAAGATTCTGCAGTGTGGCTTTTATTGGCCCACTATGTTCAGGGACACTCATGAGTTTTGCAAGGCTTATGAGTGTTGTTAAAAATTGGGAGCATTATCCCATCGAAATATGATGCCTTTGAATCTCATCCTTATTATAGAAGCATTTGATTGTTGGAGCATCGATTTCATGGGACCTTTCCCTAAATCCTTTGAAAATTTATATATTTTACTCTCCGTAGATTATGTTACTAAATGGGTCGAACCAATTCCATGCCGAAACAATGACCATCGCAAGGTCATTAAATTTTTAAAAGAGAACATCCTTTCTCGGTTCGGAACACCTCGAGCCATCATTAGTGACGGAGGCTCACACTTTTGTAATAGACCATTTGAGAGCTTAATGAAGAAATACGGTATCTCTCATAAGGTGAGCACCCCACACCATCCACAGATAAGTGGACAAGCTGAGGTTTCCAATAGAGAGATCAAATATATCCTGGAGAAAATAGTTAACCCTAATCGTAAGGATTGGTCAATCTGATTGACCGATGCCTTATGGGCGTACCGTACTACTTTTAAAACTCCTATTGGAACATCTCCCTTTAGACTTGTCTATGGGAAGGCCTATCACTTGCTTGTGGAGTTGGAACATAAAGCATATTGGGCGATCAAAAATATAAATTTTAATCTGGACAACGCTGGCTCGCTACGCAAACTTCAGTTGAATGAATTGGAAGAAATTCGGAACGATGCGTACGAGAACTCGAGAATTTACAAGGACAGGATAAAGGCATTTCACGATCAGCATATCCTACGGAAATCATTCATGCCAGGTCAGAAAGTCCTCTTGTACGACTCTCGACTACATCTCTTTCCGGGTAAGATTCGATCTCGTTGGACCGGCCCTTACATTGTGGTTACTGCTCATCCTCATGGGGCCGCTGAGATAAGAGATCCCGACAATGGCAAGGATTTTAAAGTCAATGGACATCGATTAAAACCATTTGTCGAGACATTTGATTTAGAGGACATGTCCATACCTCTGACTGCTCCTGTTTACCAGGATTGATCTCCTAGTCTGATGGAGGTATAAGTAGGTTTATCGCTTTCATAGGACTATGGTAGTTTGCTTTATTTGTCTGGCTGAAGACGGTAAATTTAGCGCTCCTGGGAGGCAACCCAGCTTTTCATTTCATTTTCCTAGTTAGATAATTCAATGTTTGTGGGTAACATTACTGCAAACCCTCACGAGACTACAACTCGTCCACTAGGGGTAACCTAGGGGTTTAAAGGCTTGTTGCATACGCTAAATGCAATCGAGGGCACCTACGAAAGTGGTATAGGTAGGATTTTATTTTTGTTATTTTATCCTTCTCTCTCGTACTAACCTGCTCTCTTCCAGCGATCTCTTGAAAAATCTCTCTCGATTCGTTATCCAGGTACTATCCTCTCATCACTGCTCATTTACTTTCATTGTCCCATGTACATTGCATGCTCATATATCTTTTACATTGAGGACAATATAGATTTTTGGTTGGGGGTGGGAGATTAGGTAACCTAATCAATGTTTTTATTGGTCTTGAGAAAAAATTGTGAAAATTAAATTGTGAAAATTTTTAAAATTTTTCTGAAAATTCCTATGAATTCGAAGTGATTTTGACAGATATCCCTAATTTAGATTTTCAAGATACATAATGTTAGATTTATGACTCTTGGATTCCGTATCTGTTAGATTTCACAGTTAAGTGAATTATTAATCCAGAATTAGAAGTTGTAAACATTGACTGAGTCATGGTTTTACATGTCACATCTTGCTTTCACATTAAGGATGTAGTTTGATATTGAAGAGTTATCTTGGTAATAACTAAGCATGGAAGGAACCAGCTTGGGCAATTTGCCTATTGTGATCAATAGAAAAAGGAAAAAAAAGTAAAATTAAAGAAAAAGAAAATACCCAGAGTTGGGCGAATGGCCTTCACTGGAGGTTTGGTCCCTACAGGTGAAGGTTTGATTCCCCAAGGTTAACATTCAAAAATTATTAGTTAACTGGTCTTCACCCATAGGTTTGCTCCCTATAGGAGAGGATTTGATTCATCTCATTGGCATCACTCTTAATGGAAAAATCAAAAGTTGGTAGGTTGATCTATGAGGCAGGTTTTGGTTCAGGTTTTTGTTGTCATGAATCCTTTTATTGGTTATCAATAATACCCTGAAATAGAGAAGTGAATTTTAATGTTGATAAGCCGAGATTACACTATACACCCATGAAACTCAATGTTTAGAATTATTTTAATTGATGGAATAATACTTTGAACTTGATTATGAGGTTTAATGTGTGCATGAGTCCAGGAGAAAGTAATGCCCAACATTCATGAATCTTAGAATTTTCGTATCTAGATTATTTGCAAAAATCACTTAAGCTTATGAAAATCGTCCTGTAATTCTCAACCTATTTTTCGCATATTTTACTCGGGACTAGCAAAATGTTGATTGGGGGTTGTGTTGAGGGTCAAATATTGCATATTAGACCTCAATTACTGCCTGGATTTACAAACATGGAACTGTTTAACAACCCGATTTAATAGTATTTGTAATGCAGGGTGTATTTTCGAGTATGGATTGAAATAAAATGCTAAAAGCTAAGATTTAACACTCAGAGTTCACCAAAACATGAGACGGACCCCAAGAGACCAAGATCGATGAATTTACACGCCAAAAACCCGAGAGAATCGAGAAACTGAAGCTCAAGTGGCCTAAAAGCCAGCTAGAATACAAGATCACAGATTTTCCACCATCAGCTCAGCTCGAAACTTCATACACGGTTTGAGGGTCATAAATTAGTTGTACACAACAAATTTCGGCCATTGAATCTCTCTGAAAGTGGCCCAATGGTCAGATCAGCCCTCAGAATCATGATTCTGGGCCCACCTGATAACTGGATGTGTTTCAATTTTGGTATTAGCCCTTAAAATTAGATGGGGGAGACGATGGACGAATTGGATTTCATATTTACATAATGAGTGGACCCCACCAGCAGTGCCCGTGCACAGTGCACAAGTGCACTTGATGTGCACTGGATTAAATCAACCGGTCAGCGCCGCTGACCCGATCCTTCTCCCACACGGAGACAGCGAACGGACAGCGCTCGACCATTTTTGGGTTGTGGGGCCCACACATCGTCCAGAAATCAGATCGGGACCGTCTATTCGATCTGTAAGACATCCAAGACCAATGCCTAGGTGTTGTTTTTCCACCATGCAAGCATTCGTGTGATTTTCTCAGCCGAACGGACGATTAACGGTGGAATGAAAAGTTCAGTGGACCACATCTAATTCGATCCAAAACCAGCCATCTCTTAATGGTTCTTTCTTGTGAATCGAATGGAAGGTCTAGATTTCGAAGATATCTTTGCACATGGGTCCCGCCAATCAATAGCGTAGAGGCCGTGCGGGCTCTGTTTCGCAACAGAGCCTGCGGATGAATGTAGTGGGCCCTCACCGTTCATCAAGCGGACAATCAGGACCGTTCATTCAGTCCAGAATGTGGCCAAGACCTTCGCCTAGGTGGCAAAATTGTGAAAGACAGTGAGGATCAGGTCTTAACCGTCCGAACGGAGGTCGGACGGTAGTGAGAAAACTCATGTGGGTCATGTAGAAATCAATCTGAAATCAGTCGTGCCTAGCTGGTTTTTCGAAAGGAACATGTTGGACGAGGTGGATTTTACAAGAATTGCCAAGATATGGACCCCACCAAGAAATCAGTGTTCGCCTCTTCCTGCGCAAGAAAAGAGCTGCGAAAGCTCTCTCAACACCGACTCTAGCTATGCACCGACGCACTCTTCTCCACCGCCTCTGGACAGAGGTTATAAAGAGAGGAGAGATTCAAAAGCATGGGGGAGGGAGATCTGGGCTTGGACGGCTAGAGCTGGGAGACGTGAAGCACAGAGAGTAGAGTTGTTCCTCTTTTCTTTCTTCTTTAATTTATTTTATTTTGTTTAAGATGATTAGCCCAATCATGTTTATGGGCTAAACCTCTTAGCTAGGGCTAAGAGGTGAAGCTTGTAGCATGATGGGAGATCCTCCGCTTGTGGCTTTTGTTTGAAACTGAATTGATATTGATTTAAGTTATTTAATGGGAATGTTTTTAGTTTTTAATGGTCTGTTGTGACTAAAATTACAATGGGTCTACAATGGCTTTGAGCATGTCCTTTTCTCTTTTATGTTTATGACATCAGGAAGCCCTGTTGTTCACCATAGTCTCCTAGGTATGGTCGGAAGTCGGTACTCTTCCTAACCTTCATACATGTGATTGGTTGGTAATTAGTTTAATTATGTTATTTTCCATAGTCTCTTGGGCATGGTTTGGTGATGGAATCCATTCTAATTCATATACCTTTCATCTCTTTGAAACTATATCAACGGCAGTTCAGTAATTTCCATGATTTTTGATGCAAGCATAAGATCTCCCTGATCTCTACAAGTGGATCCTCTGAATCCCTAGTCTCCTTTCCTCTGATTTCTATAAATTTTAGATTAATACTTTCATCATTATTCCTTAAATTGATTTGATTTAGAATTCATCTTAATCTAGTTTTAATTTTACTTAGTTTTAGAGTACGTACAAGTTTCAATCCCTTGATATTCGACCTCGGTCTTAACGAGTTATTACTACATCACAACCCTGCACTTGGGGAGTGAACAATGTTGTCGCAAGAGGGAGTGCAGGCGAGGGCATGCATCATTTCTACATACATCCTTGCATTAACAAGAGTAATTAGGACATGTTTAAATGTACTGCTTTATCATTACTGCTGTATAGCTCCACTGAGTTGATCACTCACTCCCACGTTATGGGACGGTATTTTAAACACCCACCAGACCTTATTTTCATTTCAGATGATAGCGATGCTTGTGAAACGGAGCCGGAGTATAAGGATGATGAGGAGGCGTTCTCCTACATGCAGTTCTCAGGCGGGTTCATGTGAGTCGTGTCCTGATTGAAGGGGATTCAGGGATTATAGTTGTGGAGGATAATTGCATTCTTTTTACATTTTGTATCTTGACATAACACTTGTAAATATTGACCTGGCAACGCTTACATACTCTGGGGACTTATATTGGTTTACATATTCATTTTAGTCTTCCGTTCGCATATTACAACTGTCCTTAGATTATGTTTTGCTGATTTGGCTTAATCTACTTCATGTTTTATGCAGTAATACAGCCAACATTCATCCATCATTGAAAATGTTGCACAAGTGATGTTTTGGAACTCAGGAGCTGAGTTATGCTCGACCCCCGATTTTCAGAGCGTTACAAAATTCTCCACCATTTTTAGTCTTTAAAACCTTTATTTTTTTCCCTGACTGTTTTTTCACTATTGTCTTTCATTGTTTGAATATAGTAAAAATTTTGGATTTATGTTTCATGAAGTAAACTCAAACTTTCCTGGAGTAGTCGTCAACGAATAAAACAAACCATGACGACCTCTCAATGAAAACCTTTGGCAATGACCCCCATACGTCAAAGTGCACATAATCAAGCACTCCCTTACATACATGTTTACTAGATTTAAAAGATAATCTAGATTGTTTACCATATTTACAATGCTCGCATATATCTAAATCGAAATTCTTAAATGCTGAAATTAAACAACAATTAGATAGTACCTTCATGCCTCACTCGCTCATGTGGCCCAAACGAGCATGCCACATACATGTAGATGTAAAATCAGCAACAGTCACTACTACTCCACCTGTTGAAGTGCTCCCGATCAACCTGTAAAAATTTTCATGCCTTTGCGCTCTCATAACCACTGGTGCCCCTTTTAAAACTTTAAGGACACCATCAATACCAGTGAAATTGCACCTTATAGCCTCGAGTACACCAAGAGAAATCAGATTTTTCTTCATATCAGAAACGTGCTTGACATTAGTCAAGGTATGCTCTATCCCATCAAACATTTTAATACTCACCGTACCAATAGTCACAACATTACAGGCATTGTCATTGCCCATAAAGACTTGTCCACCATCGCGTTCCTTGTAGCTGGTGAACTAACTTAGATTAAAAGTCATGTGATATGATGCTCCTGTGTCAAGGATCCACTCATCTCTAATATTGTCATGTAAGTGTCCAACCATAGACACAAACAGAACATCACATCCACATGTTTCTTCATCAAATGTGACAACATTGGCCTTCCTGGAAGAAGCCTCTGAGTTTTCTTTCTTTGTTTTAGTACTTGTGCAATCCTTCTTTATTGTTCATTCATCCTACTGTTTCAGCACTTTAGCTTTCATTTGCCCTTGCCCTTGGATTTGAATCTACGTCTTGAAGATTCTTTACCTCATTTAGTATCTCTTCCCCTTATAAACAGTGCATCAGAAGATGACCCCAAGCTACCGTTCATCATTCTCATAACCTTCTCTTGAAGAGTTGAGATAGCGGTGTCCACACTTAGGGTTTTATTTCTGGTGCACAATGAGTCCCTAAATGACTCAAATGATGGTGGTAGAGTATTCAACAATATACATGCCTGATCTTCATCTTTGATCACTTCATCCATGTCCAACAATTTACAAATCAGTTTATTAAAATTACTGATGTGAGCCTCCACATCTCCACCCTTTGCCAATCTGAAGGTGAACAACTGTAGCTTCAAGTGTAAGCAATTCTCAGTGAATTTTTTAGCATAAATATCCTCTAACTTTTCTCATAAACCAACTACAGTTTTCTCCCTCAAAACATTATGAAGGACCTCATGCATGAAATATAAATGGATCGAGGATAAGGCCTTCTTATCAAGAGTATTCCATTCATCATCAGTCATAGTAGACTTTCTTTCCTCAAGAGCACCATCCTCACTTTACTTGGTTAAGGAACTGATCATCTTAATCTTCCATAACTCAAAGTTATTTTTTCCTAAGTACTTCTCAATATCATACCTAGTGCTTCCCATTGATGTTAATCCTATGGATTCAAATATGTATCCCAATGATTGTTCTGATACCACTTGTTGGGAATCATTTTACAGAATCACACAGAGATGGATCTAGGATAAGAATCTAAGAGAACCGAGCAAACACAATATAACACAAAGATTTAATGTGGAAAACCCTTTCAGGAAAAAACCACGGCATAAAGCAATAGATCTTCACTATGAAAGCAGAAATTACAAAGAGAAAGGACTTACCTGATTTGAACAACCTCGAATCTTACCCTTACTACACCCTTTGCTAACCCTCAAACTATTTTAGAAACCCTTTGAATACTTTTAGGAAGCTTTAGAATACCTTTAGAATGGCCTAGGAAATCCTATTTATAAATTAGAAAACCCTACTTTCGCACTAACTTAGAATAGTTCGGAAACCGTCTCAAATTTATGTAGTCCGCGCACAGTCTACGTAACCTTCAACTAGTTGAACCAGAGCTTGGGTTAGTCGAAGATTGCCCTTCGAATAGTCAAACCTATCCTTTGTTAAGAGGCAAATATTACATATTAGACCTCAGTTATCACATGATTTTACATACATGATAATGTTTAACGCCCTATTTTAATCATATTTGTGTTGCAAGGTGAATTTAAGAGCTTGTACTGAAAAGGATGTTAAAAGCATGGATTTAATGCTCAAAAACTTTATATCAAGTAATTGAAGTCCAAGAGGCCTAAAAGTCGTCATGAATGCAAGATCACAGGGTTCCCACCATCTGTTTGGCTCAAAACTTTATATTTAGCCAGAGGACCCTAAATTAACCGTACACATCAAATTTCAATCATTGGATCCTTGTGCAATGTCTCAATGGACAGATCAGCCCATAAATCTCTTATTTGGGGCCCACCTAATATCCGGATATACTTCAATTTTGTTATGAACCTCTTAAAAGAGGTGGAAAAATGGATGGACAGAATGGATTCATAATGAACATCAGGAGTGGACCCCACCTAAGGAGCACGTGCACAGGGGGTTTGCGCACTCGTGCTGCACTAAAATGTCAAGGTAGTCAAAGCTGCCTTGACCCGTCTCCCTCTTGCGCTAGAACCAGCGGACGCACCCTATCCAAGCCGGCTGATCACAGTGGGCCACACCCATCATCCAAATGCTTAATCAGGATCGTCGATTGCATCTAGGGGGTGGGGATGACCCTAGCCAAGATGTACTTTTGACCCCATGCATGCATACACACGTGGATTGATGGAAAATGCAGGATGAATGGCAAGGTGATTTAATATAGTGGACCACACCAAAAATCGACCAAAACCACTCCTTTCCGATTGAAATTTTGCCAGGAATCTAATGAATGGGGTGGATCTCTCCAAAAATATCACTATGGCGCCCACCAAGCATCTCAGTACAATAACTTTCTAAAACGGACGTCCAAACGTGTTCGGGATTTGCGAGGAGTTGTGGGCCATAATTGCTGATTAGATGGGTGATCTAAACCATTCAGACGATGCACCAGGGGGGCCAAGACCCTAACCAAGGAGAGAAACTAGATTTTTCAACGCACCTCTTGCCAAAAAAAGGATCTAAACATGGGTTGCCTTGCATTTCACTGCACAACGTGTATGTGCTACGTAAGCACGATCCAGCACCATTTATAGCCCTCTAAACCGCCCCTAGAGCTTATAAAAGAGAGGGAGAAAGGGAGAGAGATCATCTTTGACGTGGGCAACCGTGGAAGCATCATGAAAGGAAGGAGTGATTGTGAAGACGTGAAGAAGAGAGAGAGAGAGAGAGAGAGAGAGAGAGAGAGAGTGAGAGAGAGAGAGAGTGAGATAGCGTAGAGTGGCTATCTTCATTAGAGTTTTTATCTCCCTTTTCTTAACTATTTTTATTATAATTTTTTAAGAGATTTTAGTTAATCATGTCTATGATTGGCTAAACCTCTTAGCTAGAGCTAAGAGGTGAAGCTTGTATCATGATAGGGTGTTTTTCTATGCTTTGATTCATGTTTATTGAACTCTCTTGAATTCTAGTTTGATTATAAGGAATGTTTTTAGTTTTTTATGGTTCATTGTAATTTAAATTACAAGGGATCTACGATAGCTCTGAGTATGTCCTTTTCACTATTATGGTTGTGACATGGAACCATGTTGTTCTCCATCGTCTCATGGACATGGTTGGATGATGAAATCCTTCCTAATTTTTAAAACCGTTTTTAGATTGGTTGTGATTGGCTAAATTCTATTATTTGTTTTATCTCATGGGCATGGTTTTGTGATGGAATCAATTCTAATTCTCATACCTCTCATCTCTTGAAAAATGGATCAAAGGAAGTTCAGATTCGGATTTTAATGATATATCCTCCTACTGGATGAAGATGAGATTCTAATTCCAGTTGTGTTTATGAATCAAGCATAGATATCCCTGATCTCTACAGGTGGATTCTTGCAAACTCTAATTTTTCACCTTTGAATTTTATAAATTTTAGTCTAATATTTCACCATTATTTTTCTTAAAATTTCTTGATTTAAATTATATCTTCGTCTAGTTCTAGTTTTGGATACTTTCAGATTGGGTACAAGGTTCAGTCTCTATGGATTCGACCTTGATCTTACCGAGATTATTACTACATCACAACCCTATACTTGGGGTGGTGAACAAGTTTTTGGCGCCGTTGCTAGGGACTAATGGTTGCGTTTTTCTACGATTAACTAGTTTTCGAATTAGTTTCAGATTAGGGTTTTTATTTTCTTTTTTTTTAGGATTAAGATTTTTTTTTATTTTAGAAACTAACTTAACTTTCCTGTTTTGTAGGATCCTAACATAGAAACTTCTAATTTGGTAATCTCTCCCACATTTTTCTTCCTTTCCATTTCTACATTAGGATTTGTTTTATATTTTTAGAAACTTTCTAATTCTAGGATTCCTTTTATCTTTAGAATCTAACTTAGTTTTCTATTTTTAGGTTTAGAAACTTTTTTTTTTCTAGTTTTAGAAACTAACCCATCTTTTCTATTTTTATTTTTAGAAACTTTTTAATTTTAGAATTTCTGTTTTAGAAACTAACTTGTGTTGTTTTGTTCTACAGGATTCTAACATAGATGTCCTCCAATCTGATAACTTCTTTCTAACTTCTCATTTATCTAGATCTCTTATTGCTATAGGATTTGTCTTTTATTTTCTTTTACGATTAGATTTAGAGTTAAAGCTTCACCATGCAAGAGTGGGAACATGTGTATGCTGAGATAGCTAAGAAATCTTGGGAAAAGATGTATGATGATTATGATGGGAAACAGCCTATGCCTCAAATATTTTCTGAAAATTTCTTCAACCAATCGAAATATGATGCCCCACTGATTAAAAAGTCCTTCAATGATTATCTGTGGAAGAATAATTACACTCCATGAGTTAAGAAAACAGTACGTGATTATTGGAATGATGACGCGTATCAACTCCCAACCTATGACCTGTATGATTATGATCAGTGAAAACAGAAATATTTCGAAGTTAAGTCAATAAAATATCATGGTGAAAAACCTCTTGGATCAGCCACTTTTGAATAGCTACCAAAAACGATCTAAGAGGAGTAACCTCAGAGTTACACAGACTATGTTACTGACATGAGGAAATTATTAGAAACACTTGAATCACAGCTCGATAGGCTAATGGAGACTAATTCATCCTAACCACAACCTAAATTACAAATACAGTGTAAGGAAAGTGATTTCAACTCGACACATTGGAGATATGAACCGCCAATTGATTTTGTTGATTACTCCTTTAGATTCCCTACTTATGATGAGATAGTGGAGGCTAGTTCGTCCCAGTCACAATTCTATAAAAAAAAAATGAGGAGAGTGATCCTAACTTACTTATGGAGAACTCTAGAATTTGAAATAAGGAGTTAGAATCCATTAATGAGCATATGGCTAGATTTTCTGATGAGTCGATCTCGATGACGGTCCAAAAAAATAATTAAGAGACATTGTCAATTTTCAAATATAATGATATTGACACACTTCACTCATATGACACACCTAAATTTAATGATGAGAAAGAGATTAGTTTATTCGAACCTCAACCCAATCTAGAAACAGAATGTGAGGAAAGTGATCCCATTCCAAGTGTGTACTGTACTGAATTGGAAGATGATGCGTATTGAGATTTAATCTCAAGTTTAGCCCATATCCATGATCAAGAGGTTCAAGAAGTTGTCGACCATAGTGATCTACTCTACCTATCTAATATGGCCAATTTAAATGTGGAGGATGAACCACTTTCACCTAAACCTTCCAACCTTTGTGATGCATGCTTAGACCACTCTCCTAAATTAAGTTATGAGATGGTTAGGGAGATGGACGAATTGCCCAATAAGATTTTGAAATTTGAAACCACCCAGCTGAGATTACCATCTGAACTGTCAATTTTTTTACGATTCAATGCCTCTTCTGAGTAGTATCAATGAACAGGGTTTTTTAATACACTTCTTGCCAAAAACAAGATCCAAACACAAGTCACCTTACGTTTCGCTGCGCAACGTGTATGTGTTGTGTAAGCACAATCCAGCACCATCTCCAGCCCTATAAACCACCCTTGGAGCTTATAAAAGAGAGGGAGAAAGGGAGAGAGATCATCTTTGATGTGAGCAACCGTGGAGGCATCATCAAGGGAAGCAGTTATCGTGAAGACGTGAAGAAGAGAGAGAGAGAGAGAGAGAGAGAGAGAGAGAGAGAGAGAGAGCGTGGAGTGGCTGTCTTCATCATAGTTTTTATCTCCCTTTTCTTAATGTTTTTATTATAAATTTTTAAGAGATTTTAGTTAATCATGCCTATGATTGGCTAAACCTCTTAGCTAGGGCCAAGAGGTGAAGCTTGTAGCATGATGGGGTATTTTTCTATGCTTTGATTCATGTTTATTGAACTCTCTTAGATTCTAGTTTGATTATAAGGAATGTTTTTAGTTTAATGGTTCATTGTAACTTAAATTACAATGAATCTGTAATAGCTCTGAGCATGTCCTTTTCACTATTATGGTTGTGACGTGGGAACCCTGTTGTTCTTCATCGTCCCATGGACATGGTTAGATGATGGAACCCTTCCTAACGTTCAAAACCTCTTTTAGATTGGCTATGAATTGGCTAAATTTTGTTGTTTACTTTGTCTCATGGGCATGGTTTTGTGATGGAATCAATTCTAATTCTCATACCTCTCATCCCTTGAAAACTGGATCAAAGGAAGTTCATATTCAAATTTTAATGATATATCCTCCAACTGGATGAAGATGAAACTCTAATTTCAGTTGTGTTTATGAATCAAGCATAAATCTCCATGATCTCTACAGGTGGATCCTTGGAAACCCTAGTTTCCCACTTTTGAATTTTACAAATTTTAGTCTAATATTTTACCATTATTTCTCTTAAAATTTCTTGATTTAGATTATATCTTCGTCTAGTTCTAGTTCTGGTTACTTTCAGATTGCGTACAAGGTTCAGTCCATGTGGATTCGACCTCGGTCTTACCGAGATTATTACTACGTTGCAACCCTCTACTTGGGGTGGTGAACATCCTTCGACTTGTTGAATTTCTTGAAAGTTCCAAAATATATTGTTGTTGGACTTTCAGTAGAACTTTCTCGGGCTAGTCGAATTTTGCATCTGTTAACAACACGAGGTTCATTGTTAGTGCATTTTTTCTTAAATTTCATCCTCATTTTTTTATTTAAGAACATTAAGAATGTTTTATGTTTATTAATTAATTTTCAGATATATTTGTGATTTTTTCAAAAAAAAAAAAGGAGGAAGAAAAAAAATGAAAAGACGAAGGTATATTGTTTTCGTTATTTAATATTTTTATTTCCATTTTCTTTTTTCTCTTTTGTTTATTTAAGAAGATTAAGATTTTTTTTTATGTTTATTAGTTAATTTTTAGATTTAGTTGTCCTTCATCTTTGAGAAAAAGTAGGAAGAAAAAAAAAAAGAACGAAAGAATAAGGTAAGTTATTTTATTTATTTAATATTTTTATTTTTATTCTCTTTTTATTTTTTAAAGAAGAAGATATTGAAGGAATATTTTTCTAATTTATTTATCTTTTTCAAAAAATAAAAAAAGAGGAAAAAGAAAAAGAAAAAGAACGATAAGAAGAAGCAGGGAGATTTTTGTCCATAATTTTTGCAAAAGATATTAGAGGTCTACATGTATAAAATAATGAAGTCTACAGGATAGTAGAATTTATCGACTTGGAAAAGCACATCCTCTATCATCCCTCTCGGTATACGGATCGAATGATCAGCTAGTTAGAGTGTGGTCTTGGTGGGTTTTAATTCACCTAGATCAAGTTGTTTGTGAACCGAGCAGGGGATCAGATTCACACTCACCCCCAAATCAAATAAGGCATGCTCCATCTGGTGGTTTCCAATCACATATGAGATGAGCAACCGGGATCTTTATATTTTTGGGCACATCCAGTTTGATGATGACACTCACTTTCTTTGTCAAGAATATTTTTTCATAACATCGTGTCATCTCTTGACCATACAAAGGTCCTTAAGGGGTCGTTTGGCATCATGGATTCGAGAGGATTTGAGGGGATTTCAAATCCTCTAGTTGTTTGGCAGCATAAAGTAACTGGGGGTTTGAAATCCACAGTGAGAGCTTGGATTACACCTAAAATCGTTTCTATAGTTACATGTGTAACATGTGTTTCACCATACTATTATTATATTAGGCACATGGCCCATTAATGATATCCAAAAACAATTAGACTATCAATTGCATCGCTATAATTATTTTAATATGCTAATCAACACCGTCCAAACATTGTCCATGTAAATCAACGGTTAGAAATTGTTGGTTAGTCACTCAGACATGATCTTGTGCTTGTGGCCCATCTGAGACTTGAAATTTCATCATTTTTGAGCAAAACATATATTTCAGCAAGCTTATTACAACCATTGTGTCAAAAATTACATATGTCACTAATTAGAGATATTAAAGTTGATTTAGTAATTAAATTCAAACCCCTGTCAATATACCATGCATAGCTACTTTTGGATTAAAGTTAATTCCCAATCCAAGGTGCCAAACACAATAGTAGGATTTCAAATCCAGGGGGTTCCGAATCTAGGGGGTCCCAAATTCATGCTCCCAAACAGGCCCTAAGGAATTTGGCATATGATGGGATTTGTTTTATGGCATCCAATAAGGAAATGTTGATTTTCACCTGTTTGAGAACCTCTAAGATATCCCGAGTGTTAGGTAGAAGTTTGTGTGAGATCAACTGTTGAGGAAATGGAGCTACTAGCTTATACTCTTTTACTAGTTCTTTCTCATATGGAGTGTTACTAGTCTCATCATCATCCTTAGATTCTTTTGCGTCCTTAGTCTTCTCAACCCTTGTCAAGATGCTTTTATTAATCATTTTTTCACTTCTAAAAGTGGTGATAGCCTTTGCTTGCTCCACATGTTGGGTGAAAGAGATAGGGTCACTTACCTGACATTGTGGTTTCGGGTTAGGTAGAGGTTGGGCTGGAAGAGCCTCCTTCTCCCTATCAGTTAGTTGTGACTCCAATCTTTGAATGGACAATGCAAACATCCCTAAGGATGTTTTAATATCTTGCAATGCTTGCATATCATATGGATCCTCTTGGGTCTTTTTCTATGTTAAGAACGGAATAAGGATCAAAGGTTGAGGCCATTGGGGATTTTTATCTGCATTAGCTGTTGTTTCGTTCCTCAAACTGAGATTTTGGTGGTTCCACCAACTAAAATTATATGTGTTTGAAATTGAAGCATTGAAAGGCCTTTGATAATTGTTCATGGCATTAGATTGTTCATGTAACAACTTTTAGGATGCATGAATTGTAGAACATTCCTGCATCAAGTGTATGTTACTCATGTAAATACAGCAAACAGTTTTCAGGGTCTCCTCATGTTTGGCTACTTCCATCTTCTTCAATTCCATGGCCTCAACTTTTCTTATGAGGTTGGCTACCCTAGCATTGACATTGTCTTCCTCCCTCAAGACACAAATTCCCCCCTTTTCCTTATATTGAGTTGACTTAGGATGGGTCAACTTAGTTGAAGTATCACAGGATTACGCATTTTCAGCTAACATGTAAAAGTAGTCTCACGCGTCATTGGGATTCTTATTCATGAACTCCCCATTACACACCATCTTTATGAATTGGCACATGGGTAAAGTCATTTCATCGTAGAAAAATCCATGATGTGTGTGAGGCCCGTATCCTAGACCGTACCATTTTGTAGGCTTTCACAGTCCTCCCGGTTGAATTCCGATGACCCGCGACGCGTAGATAGCCTTTGCGCGCATCCCTAAGTCGTACCTATCAATCTAAGTCAGCTCCACTTGAGACTTGCACCCTTACGAACGCTCCATCGCCACAGTTTCGACGCCACGTCTCGCACACCGATGTGATACTCAAGCCAGGAGATGTGGCCCACATTCAGTTCTAGGAAAACATTGTCATTTGCAAACTCAAGAGAATATGTCTCATCAATCACATCAATCATGTCAAGTACATATCTCATCTCCAAGTATAAGTAACCCCTAAAGTCAACTCTCTCTCTCTCCACCCATCCCTTTTCAAGTACACCCATCACTCACCATCCCTCTCCCTCTCTTACATCATCTCTCTCTATTTCTCAAACCCATCTCCCAAGCAATACTCATGAGAGAGGTGGACGTCCAAGCTTCCATAGAGAAAGAAGCTTTATGTGGCCCACCTTCCTACCACTCAATCCCACCCTCCAAGCTTCATCTCAACTATTGAAATTCATCCCTTAGAGCTATATAACACATTGGTGGAAGGAGGAGTTCAAGATCTAACGGTGGGTGATCTACCGTTGATTTTCAATTCGATGACCCACTTGTGATGAGATCCAATTTGATGTATATGTTGTAATCATATGAGGGGCCCATAGTGGCGGGGTCCCTCCCTCTACATCGCCTCTCTCTCTCTCTCTCTCATTTTCGCCTTTTGTGGCCCACCTTGATGTTGATCCACACTGTACGCCAGTGTGGACTGCCGTGATGTATATGTTATTCCACACCGTCCAGATGCCCTGGACGGTGGTACCCACCTGAGATAAGTGTTGTCCAGCACGTGGGCCACCTTAATTTATGTATTTTATCCCAGCCGTCCACTGACTAGACGGTGGGCCCTACCGTGAGGATGTGTTATAGCCAAATCGTTCATCTACTATGCAACGTCAACAAGAACGATAGGCCACACTGTAATGTATGTGATTTACATCCAGACCATCCATCTGGATGTTGGACACTGACTGGTTGGTGTACACATACACCAGCTATATAACTGTTGTATTGACGTCCCCAAGTTTTGCAGGTCCCATGTATGATGGCCCACCCTATAATGTATGTTTTAGCCACATCGTCCATCTAGACGGTGCTAGTGGGCCCTACCCTGATATACGTGTTTATCTATGCCGTCCATCCAACAGCTAATGGTTGTTCGATTAACGTCAACAAATCCTGTGGGGCCCACACATGATGTGTAGCACCGTCCGTCCTGGAGTGTGGGATCTACCCACCTGCATGTGTGGAGTCTCCACATCTAGCTAGGACATGAAACCCACCTTGATCGTATGTATTATCCACACCGTCCAGTTGAGGACGGTGTGGTCCACTGTGATATATGTGTTTGATCACACCGTCCATTCGTTTTAGATGTGGGCCCACCCCACACGTGTGGTATGTGTGGGGGTGGGACCCACCATGATGTGAGTATCTTATATCCCCACCATCCATTAGGCTGGGATGGTGGGTCTAATCACAAGGTTGTGTTATATCCAACCGTCCATTCGTTTGAGGACCAGGACCCCCACCACCATGGTTTATGTGTTTTATACACACGATCTAGCTAAGGCTATTCACGAGTCAAGCTAGCTCGAAAAACTTGCTTGACTCGACTCGAGTCAGCTCGGATTGACTCGGCTTGAATGGTCGATTCAAGTCGAGCCAAGCTAATTATTTGAAGCTCGAGTTGAGTTCAAGCCAAGTTCGACCAGGAGGCATTTCAACTCGCCTCGAACTCGACTAACTTGAAGCTCAAACTCGAGCTCGACTCGGCTCAATTAATAAATATATTATATATTATATATTATATATATTATATTAATATAATTTTTAACTTTTAACTTTTATAAAAAAACAAAACAAAAAAAATAAACTTTAGAGTCTCTACCCGACCGCACGCACCCCATTTTCCTTTCCCTTTCTTCTCTTTCTCTACCCACTACCAGCCGCACGCCTGCTCGGACCCCCACCACCAGGTTTTCTCATTTGATTCAAAGCTTTGTTTGGTTTTTCCTTTGGGTTTTGCTTTGGTTCTCTTAAGATTTTTGAATTTTTCATCAATGGAAGAGGATCAAGAACAGAATCTATTATTCTCTCACCCAACAAGCTCGAGCTCGACTCTAGGTAAACTCGACTCGACTCGAATCACTAGCTCGACTCGAACTCGACTCGATAGCTTTGGCAAACAAGTCAAGCTTTAATGTTGAGCTCGAGGCCAAGCTCGAGCTCAAGCTCGAACTCGAGTACATCATGGACAAGCCGAGCCGAGCTTAGCCCACCTCGACTCGACTCGGCTCAATGCCCACCTCTACATCCAGCAGCCATGTGAGGCCCACCGACACGTGCAACACATGTGGGATAGGACCCACCTTGATGTATATATATTCTATATCAAGTGTCAAAGACCTGTGGGCTCTTAGATGTATGTCTTTCACGTTGTCCGTCCATCCAGACCATCAATGGTCTGGACATGCTGGTGGGCCCCTCCACGATAGGCAATGTTGTGTATCACCCAACATGATGTATATTTTATATCTGCACCATCCATCTGGATGGTGCTGTGTGGCGCACACCGTGATGTATGTGTTGTGTGAGACCTACCCATGATGTATGTTTTAGCCACGCCGTCTAGTTCGCGGGGCATGCGACCCACTTGATGTATTGTTGAACATCCATGCTATCCATTTGGTGGGCCGATTTGGAAGGTGTGGCCCCACATACTATGAGGCCCAGGTAATGTATTTGAGGCCTATGTGATGAGGCCCAATGTGATGTATTTTTGGCCCATGCAATGCGGCCCATTGATGTATAGTGAACCCATGTGATGCGGCCCAATGCGATGTATATGAGGTCCTTGTATGAGGTCCATTGTGATGTATATCAGGCCCATGTGAGCGGCCATTTTGATGTATATTAAGCCCATTGGTGCGGCCCATGTATTACGGCCCAATGTGATGTATATGAGGTCCGTGAGCAAGGCCCTATGTGATGCATATGTAGCCCTTGAGTGAGGCCCATCGTGATGTGTGTTAGGCACTTTAGAGAGACCCATAGTGATGTATATTGAGCCCTTATGTAAGACCATAGGCCCATTATATGTTTGGCTCTATATGGGTCATTCCTTAGGAGCAATGTTGGTTAAATGTCCACATGATGGGCAATGATGGTTAAATGTCCACATTGTGACCTTCCCTTAGGCCCCTTATTAGGCCGATTATTGATGTTGTATCGGTGCCGATTATCGAGGCCGATATTGATCATCAAGGCTGATTGTTGAGGCCAATTATCGGTGCCGGTTATCAATATCGATTATGAGTATGTGATAGCATAACATCATAATACATGTCCATACGCATCATCTGCATATTTGTTATAAGATATGGTTGACCATTGCATATGTCATAGGGTGGATTATTATGGGCCTCTCTGATAGGAGGAGTTGCCCACATGAGTGCGCGGTATGTGTAGGATTGTTGCATGACTAGGTGATATAACTCATGCATCTCGTATTTTGTGATATGACCACCGTACGCCCTAGTGACATCAAGGTCGTGGCCTCCACAGACATATCATGGATGACTAGATGGGACACCGAAAATGTTTAGTTCTAGCATACGAGCACTATAGATGTCCTTGGTGAAAATCTCTAAACTTTCGTGGCCAGAAGACGCTCCAATGTGTAGACTGAGTGGGTATATATAAGCGCATGAGGGTCATATACCTGTAGACCGCATCTCCCACTATGTTATAGTCAGTTAATAGGGGGTGTGACCTTGCCCACTTAAGTGAGGGGACAATATCTAAGTTCAGTTTGACCAGCTTGAAGAATGGGTCCACTATCGACGAGCCGAGCCCGATATTAGCAGGCGGATAGTGAGGTCTCTTTCACTTACCTATTTTTACCCTCGGATAAGGGCGACAAGCTGGCGTAGAGTATAATAGACCCCGATGATGATCGTAGAGATGTACGATACTAATATATGAGCTTATTAGGCAGGAGTCGCATACTCAACATTTTACTCATTCATTCATTATCCACTCGGGCTGGTGGTGCGCAACTAATTATTGTGTACCTTCACAAATGCTAAGATTTCGATTGGGATGGGTAACCTACATGAAATCAGGAGTTTACCACATTGAGTCTAACTATTCAAATTTAGGTATAAGACTAGTTTGCATAGAAGTCCCTTGTAGTGGACCCCATAGTCTGCGATACTACGTACTATCATCCTGACTTCACACTCCAGCTTGATCATTTCATTCGCATCGCATATTGCATTGCATCCTCAGCATATAACACTTAGTTTATTATGCTTCTGTATTGCATAACCTAATTAAGGTTGACGGTATTCGTGGACTCAGTATCTGATATTTAGCTTATTATGTCTCCGCATTACATAGCTGATCTACATTACTTCCTTAGTATATGATATTGGTTTATTATATTTTTATATCGTATACCCTGGATAAGGTTAATGGTATTTATAGATTATCAGTATTTTCACTTACTCTGATATATATATACATATATATATGCTTGGCACGTGCATCACACACACTTACACCATCCTCTAAGCTTTCTATAAGCTTATGCATGATAGATGCATACATGTGACATTAAGTCACAACAACGTTGAGCTTGGAACGTGCAGTGATCTTCCCTTTCAGCATTATATTCAACTGTTTATATTAGTGGATATGTGATGATGATGTTGCGTGATTTGGGTAAACTTGTGGTTATGCTTGTATAAAATAAATGTACATTGAAAATCCTCCTTGTAGGATCTTAGGATCGAAATCTAGCAAATGGGCATTGGACGCTGAGAATGGGGTAGTACGAAGGTTGTCAGCACCGGATTCGACAATCAGAAATTTTGTGGGCCCAGTTTTCGAGTTTAGGGCGTGACAATGTGAACATGTACTCAAAAGTTCCTTAAACCTTTCTCAACATTGGAAGAAGGATTCTTTCTCTTTTTATGAGAAGTTTATGATGACCCTTCTAAGAGTATTAGTTTTATGAATTGGAAAGAACTTTTTAAGGAACTCTCGAGTCATGCAGCCCATGTCTCAATTGATCTTGGCCTCGAGGAGTGAAACCATGACTTAACATTCTCCTTCAATAAAAAAAAAGGGATCAATTTTAGTCTTAGAACATATCTAACACATTGTTGAAGTGTAGGATGGCTACAATCTCATCAAACTCCTTGAGATATAAGAAGAGTGTTCGTCTTAGATGGTTATAAACAATCATGTAGAGTTTTAGATAGAGGATCATTGTGCACATCATCCTCATATTGTTGTTCTTTAGCACTTCGATGGGGTTGATTCTCAGCCACGTTCTTGTTCAATTAAGAGCATCTTAGGTGTTATCTAATATGGTAATGAATAGGCAATCCTTTAGCTAGTCCTCCACTTAAAAGACGAGAAGTGTTATTATGAACACACTTAGGCATGAACCACTCAAAACATAAACTTACTTCTACAACAATAAAAATCAGAAATAAACTAAAGCAAGACGGTTGGAAGGATAGTACCCGAAAAGAAGAACTAGGTTAGAAAAATCTACAAAACAAAAAACAAATGGTGTTAATAATGTTGGAATAGAGCAAACTCTAAAAAAAATCCTAGGTTAAAAATATGTAGAAAAATAAAAATCCTAACCTAAAATAAAAAATAGACATAGAAAACCTAAACTTAATTATTTTCAACACCACTCTCAAGCAACAGTGCCAAAAACTTAATCACTTCAAAAGGATGACAACTCCAAGTGTTAGGCTATGGTGTAGTTTTAATTTGGTGAGACCGAGATCGAATTCTCAAGGACTTATATTTGTGCATTCTCTAAAACACTTTAAAACTAGAATTTAATATAAGACTAACTATAGAATTGGATTAGAAGAAGTAATGATGTAAATTGGATAATGTAAAGAAGGCATCAATAAAAATTTAAAAATTAGAGCGCCAAGGATATACTTATATCCATTCTCAATTCCTAATTCAATTAGATAACTCAACTGGAATCAAAATCCTATCCTATCCAATGAGATAATAGACCAGTTAATTCATCATTCACAAAACCAAAATAGATTTGAACTTTAATTGATTCAATTCCCACATGAAGCATAAAAGTATTGTTCGCAAGGAATTTAAATAATCTATTGTGTCCTTAGTATACAATAGATCGATGGACTTTACAAATCAATCACTTACAAAATAGATAAGCTAAGAATCTTAATCTTCCTAAACATCCAAAGTGCCCGAAGTCGACAATGGATGAAAGTAAACTATAATTAAAGTATTATTCAAACTAATATCGATGCGTTGACATTCAAACCACGTAATTTAAATCAAAGTAAACTAAAACATTAAAATTGTTATAAGCTTTACGTCATAATCTTAGCCTTAACTAAGATATTTAGCCAACCATTGTCATAGTTGAACTAAACTCTAAAAAAACATGAAAAAGAACTTAGAACCGAAGATTGACAAATAAGAATGACTTCATATATAGACACTTCGCAACTCCTCTCTCTCTCTCTCTCTCTCTCTCTCTCTCTGTCTCAAACCTTAAATTGTACTTAGAAGATCCTAAATCACTTAATTAAGAAAAACTTACATTGACTTTGCATTGACTTTAAAATTTTGAACTTTTGTTACATTTGAGTCGCACAGATTGTAGCTTTTAGTAAAATAGAACATCACTTTGGTCGGATCGAATTACTCCCTCCATTACAACTGAATTTTCTTAAAATTCTTCTAAAGTCTCTGTCTCCCTTAAGTCGGACCGAACCCTCATTCAGTGCACCGAACCTTCGAACCGAGTTAAGTTCGATTGTGGTTGAATTAGGACTAAGATTTATAGTTTTTTACTGGACTATTCCGTGCACATTTGATCGGACCGAACCAACCTCGTGTGGGACCGAACTGTTTGTTATTTTTGTTAATGAACTATCTGATTTTTTGATGTTTTCTCTTTCCTTGTCACTTGATTTTCTTGGATCTTTGGCACTCGAATTCTCAATAATGTCTTCCATCGATCCAATCATTCACTTGGTCATTATTTGAGCATTAAATCTCCAATTTAATCATCATTTTCATCTTAGCTCTCTAAATTACCTCGCATACGAAAACATGTGTAATTAGATCAATGTATTACACCTGTGTACAAACCAATGTATAATAAGGGAAAAATATGTAATATTTCACACTCAACATCTATAAATATAGTAAGACGATCCTCCTTCAGAAACAATGGACGATGGCCCCCACACATGAAAATGCACGTAATCAAGCTGCACTTTACTAACATGTTTTTCAATTTTAAGACTTAGTATCGACTGTTTCTTATATATACAATGTTCACATACATCCAAATCAAAGATTTTAAAACTATAAATTAATTTATAATCGAGAAGTACCTTCATACCCTGCTCGCTCATGTGGCTTAAGGGCATATGCCACAAATGTATCGACATGAAATTTGCTACAAACGTTATAGCTCTACCAGATATAATATTTCTAATCAACTAGTAAAGATTACTACTTCATTATGCCTTCATTATTGTAAGAGCCCATTTTAAAACCTTCATGACACCATCATAACTGGTGAACTTGTAACCAATTGCTTCTAAAGCTTCCAGAGATATTAAATTCTTCTTTATGTCTGGAATGTGCTTGACATCTGTTAGAGTATGCTCCACCCATTAAATATCCTAATGTGAGTCGAACCAATTCCAATAATCTTACAGGCATGATCATTGCCTATAAGAACCATCTCGTCATTATAATTGCTATATGTAGTAAACTAACTCCGATATGAGCACATATGGTATGATGCTCTTGTATCCAAGATCCATTCATGATAGAAACTTCCAACTTTAGTCACCAACAATACATCACAACCATCTAAGCTTTCGCCAGATTCAACTAAATTAGCTTCATTCGGTGAATCATTTCACTTCTCATCCTTCTAAAATTTGAAAAATTGACAATAATTTTTTAAATGTCAAATCCTCTAACAATTCCAATACTTTAATTTTTCTTTGCCTCTTGACTTAGATATAAATAGCGGTTTTTCCTTCTCTCGCTTAGATAGTCTTTCTAACAGACAATGCGTTTGTAGATATACCTTCATTACCACTACTGTCATAACTACTTTGACTGAATGACTACAATAAAGGTCTCAATGTCCAAAGTATCCCTATTATTATAAAGAGTATCAACCAAATATTCGAACGACTTGGGAAGATATGTCAACAAAATTATGGCTTTGTCTTCCTCCTCGATCTTTACCTCAACACTCATCAATGTACAAATCAGTTTGTTGAATATTTTAATAAGTTGAGATAAATCTAACCAATTTGCCATTTTTAGAGTTTAAAACTGTTTCTTTAGAAATAGACTATTGGTGAGATATTTCGTCATGTAAATACTCTCTAACTTTATCCACAAACTTGCATTAGTCGTCTCATCTATGATATTATAAAAAACTTCATTAGCCAAACATAATTGAATTGTACTAATTGCCCTTTAATCAGGTTCATCCCAATGTTCTTTATTCATAGATTTCAAACAATGCGCTTTCTCAAAGAGTGCATACTGCAACCCTTACTAAATTATGAGGGTTTTCATCTTCAATATTTATATTTCATAGCTATTTTTATCAATGAATTTCTCTATCTTAAACTTCACATTTAATCCCCTTAGCACCATATCTCAAATACAAACTAATAAACTAACATTTCTCTAATACCACTTGTTGGAAAACCGGCCTTGCAGAAGTGCCTTAATATAAATTAAAATAAATAATAGAAAACAAAAATTCAAGCAAACACATAAAAAACACATAATTTTTACATGAAAAACTCTTATAGAAAAAAACTATGCTATAAAAGTGACGATCAATCTACTATTTAGAGAAGATTATAGGGATAGAAAGAACTTATAGGCAAAATCCTCTCTCTCTCTCTCTCTCTCTCTCTATTGGAGGCTATTTTATTTTATTTTTTAAATAAAAAATCATAACTCTCTCTTAACCCTAACATAACTTACCTTTTAAGCCACAATTTCATAAGAAAAATGTCAAAAATAGCCCTTCAAGGGTCCATTAACACTCGGGCTTTATTAGCATGTGAAAAATGTGTCATATGGGCTCAGAGAAAGCGAATAGACCTGGTACTAAATTTGGTGTCACAATTTTAATACAAAAGCAACTTCTTTTTTCAAATTTTGCGTCCAAACAACATTAGAAGAAAAATAGATAAAATAAACAACGTCATCCACACAAATTTTATGGATAAAATTAGATTTCCAAATTTAAGTTATTCAACTTTCATTTTTAAAAATCTGCTTATTATTATTTTTTCAAGAGTGGGTACCAATCAAGGCTTAAGAGGTTTGTAGACATGTAATGTAAATTTTTATACCATTTAAGTTATGGCTGATCTCATGAGAATGCATATAGTTGATACAGGATTACAAGATAGAGTATATAGAATGATTAAACTTTGTTGATTATTGAAATTTAGAAATAAATTTTTATTGGCTAAGAGGTTTTGTGGACACTATGTAGGTCTAGGAGTTAACAGTTAAGTCTTATAAAATCTCTCTTAGAAGAGAGAATGGATGTTATGGTTTTTCTTATTTGAAATAATAATTGCAACTAATAAAGGAAGTTAATATTTATCCCTCTTTCACGTATCATTGAGCTAATTAAGAGTTTTCTTTTAGGAAACTCTGAAAGCACATAGTTGCTGGTTGATTTTCCTCTTGTGAAGTGTTGTTGTTGGTTTTTTTTTTTTGTTTTGTTTTGTTTTGTTTTTGGCATTCTTATATGGTTACCTAGATGGTCTATTAAGGACCACACTAATGATTGATGTAAGCTGGAACGGGTTGTGACAACAACGTGCCTAGAATTATGGTAGCGATGATCGAGTGTCTTTGAAATTGGTATGGATGGACAAGTTTATAGTCCCATGGAGCCTTAGTAATGGATTAGAGAACACCTTGTTAATGAGAGACCACAGGCATTTTAGAGGTGTGATGTTCAACTTCATGAGCAAATAATTCAATGGGATTGGATGATTTTCTTCAGTGTTATAGTTACAAAACAAGCACTCACATAGATAAAACCAAATATCCATTCATTAACTTGAAAATTCTCCAAATTAAATTTATAATGCCATTTATGTCATATTTTTTTGAATTAAAGAAAGAAATTTCATATTTTTAGGTGTGGTAGTTATCAATTTGCAGGCAAGGATGATTATTAGTGCGAGTGATGGGACTCCAAAAAAAAGCAAAGATAATGACAAGCTGAGTTTTTGTATGAACTTCAGTGATCCTTATGCTCATGATGATTTGCTCCACCAAAAGAGAAACACCATCTTCTTGATCGAGGATTTGTAGAAGTGCATTGTTATGTAGCCATAACAAGTGGAGATTGGATGTCGCTCCAATATCATTGAGACTTCCAGTATATTCAAACTTGAGGGAGATTATTGATGTCATGAGATTGCAAATTGCCAATTGTCAATTGTGATTTTATAGAGCTCTTGTGATATGGTTTTTGGATGATTTTCATCATTCCCAAGAAATCTTTATAACCCAAAATTCCAAATTAATGACTAGCTATTATACTAATTGCAATTAGTTAATGGTAATCCACTCTCAATCTGGTTTTGTAACTGCCATCAATTGTTATGGTAAAATATTAACTGACCTTTATGGCAATATACCAAAAAAAATATCTCCCATTTGTGGTATCATTTTAAGCCAAACAGTGATTTTGATAGAACATCTCACCATGTAAGTATACATATCTCAAAAATCCTATTGATGACTATCTTATCAATTGCATTAGTTGTCTCTAGATGGAGTATTAAGAAAGTGTCGAGAGAGAAAAAAAAACATTTTAACCTTGTTATAACTATCCGGGGTTGGCTTTATTAATTACATTATAGCCTTAGTGCCAATGTATTATATCTATGACATCCAACCTATCTAGAAGTTACTCCTAACCATGAAGATCACTTGTTTCATTTTGAAAAATTGTGTCACTTAGACATCTAATAACTAACATATCATTGCATTTTGGGCTATATATTGCTAGTCATAAGGTGTCTACCAGATCAGTCACTCCTATGCTTCATGTACCATTCAAATGGTAGAGATAAGCAAGGTCTTCCATCCTTTCTGCTACTAAAACTAACCCTCTACAGAATCTAGTAACGTTTTAACTTGTGCTAGAAAAAGGAGTGTGAGAGGGGTTTTCTATGAAAGGGAGAGTTTTCTCCCATTTGTTTCTTCTCGTATTTTAGTGAGGTGGAGAAAATATGTGAGATGGTATTTGTGTCTTTCGTGAGAAGAGTGGAAATATTTGAGAATAACAGAGGTGATGCTATTAAGGGCATGTTTGGACAATAGTATTGTAACATATTGCGTTGTATCTTTCTCATCTTAACTTTATACTGCTATTTGGATAGCGCCTCCAAAAAAACCAGGTACTTTGAATATTAATTACTTAGCCATCTCGTCAATGGTATTTCGAAGGTCAGTATTAGAAAAGCTACGAGGGTGCCACTATGATATGTGTTTTATCCACATTTTTCATGCATTTTCATTTAGTAATCATTGCAATATTACAATACTACAGTCCAAACAAGCTAAAAAAGACTTGCAATCTCACAAGGGTCTACCCGTTTGGGTGACACTTAAAAAATCAATTTATCTCGTTTCAATAATCACAATTATGTATTAGAGATCATATTTCTCAGTGGAAAGGATTAAAAATCATTTTGATAACCAACCATCACTGTCTCTGATATACAATTACATTCAACTAAAATGAAATGGACTAATTTTAAGTGGCATCCAAAGAAGAGAAAGAAGGTACCTAGCTTTTCTAGCTTCAACAAATGTAGTAGCAGTGGCCGTTGTGATCTAGACCGATGCTGTGGATCCATATGTGGATGAGGAGTGGTCCAGAGATATTCTGAATCGGTCGTTCCTAACAACCCTTCAATCTTTGGCGTGTTTTGTGGAGTTGTGGACCGTATTTGCATCTTTTCTCAACCGCCAATTCTGGGCAATTGATTTACGGTTGGGATCTATCAATCTCCAAGATTGCCAATTTCTGGGGAATTGATTTACGGTTGGAATCTTTCAATCTGGGAGATTGCTGCGCCCCATCGAACAATCGAATCAGTGCTTCCGGTAACCGCGGGCTCCACACGTACTAAACCCAACAACTGATTGCATTTGCTCCGCCCAAGGCCGATAGTTCCTCGTTGGGTATTTTAGCTCTCGGCCCAAGGTCAAGCGCTAAGAGCAAACGCACCACGAGTGGTAATGTAGCGCATTTGCAATGGATCTGAGACGCTTATACGGTGGACCCAGTAATTTCTTAGCCCAAAAATCTGTTAGATCCATTTGTCATCTGCGATACGCATGTAGGAAGAAAAGTAATAATCAACGATCCACACTCAACGAACATGCTCATCTCATCTTATTAGATGAACAGTTTAAATTTTAATATTTGTCACATGAAGGACATCTAATGAAGGGTCCAGATCGTACACTCACCATCTAAATTTACATACAAGTGGATTTGTATTTGGCGCTTGAATATGGTGCATTGGAATGAATATTTCACATCGCGAAAACTAAGGGCGTGCAAAAGCTACTCACGCCAGTATTATTAGAATTCTACTCACGAATACATACTCCTTGTCAAAATAACTTGATAAGATCCGGTCCGTTCATAAAGTGACCAATCCCTTTATCTACCTTATATAAAAATATGATTTTAGGATTTCTTCTCAGCTGGACTAGATGTGTATAAAAAAATGGATGGATAAAATGATAGAACAAAATCCCACGTACAATATATACATGTGTCCTAAATAATCACCTAAACGAACTGAATTTCTCAGGAAAACTACGCAAAACGGCCTAGACAGACGATGGTCGGTCAAGATCTCTTATTTTGCCACATCTCACTGCGTGTAGAATTCCAATCCAACTCGTCCGTGAGTCCTTTGCACTTCCCAAACGATAAAGAGAGCCTTGCAAATCCGGGCTTCGATCTGCTTTTGCCCTTCGAGTTTCTACGAGAGAGTGAGGTGAAAGAGAGACGAAAAAAAAGAAATAAGAAATAAGAAGAAGAGAGAGCGAAAGAGAGGCGGGAAAACATTTAGTCCAATTGGCCTACCGTTTGGATTCCGAACGCCTCCTTCTCGCACTCTTCGATTATCTCATACATACATATGTTCATATCTCCATTTCCGCATCCAAACGGTTTCCGTCTTCTTTCTAGGTTTCGTTGAGGTCAAAGGGCTACGAACACAACCAAAACGAGGAAAAGGGTAAGCTTCTATTTCTCAACGTCTGTAATATTTTCTTCTTCCAATTTCTCAATCTTCTTCTTGTTTTTGTTTCTATTTTTCTGGTTTTGATTCCTCCCGTTTACATGAGAAGCTGGATTTATCTTGATGTGTTTATTTCGCTTCCTTCCATGCCCTAGCTCTAAGAAAGCGAAAAACTGATTTAAAAAAAAGAGAGAACGGGGGTTGTTTGATTTGGGAGACACGTGGCGGGGTGGTCCATACCATGGACGTTGGATGGACCAGTGTCCAAAGGTTGCACGGATCAGATGGTTTTACGTGGTTGATTGGTGGACCTGGTTATTGCCAGGGTTTTTTTATTATTATTTTTAAATGCTGTCCATTTGTTTGTAGTGTTTGGATGGTTGAGATTGTCTGATGGGCGGGGTTTTTTTTTTTCTTCCGTGGCTGATACAAAGTGGGACGTGTCTAATGAGCGGTCTGGATTATTGGCCATTGTGCTGTATTTTCCTTTTTTTGTTTGTGGGAGCTCATGAGGAAGAGCTGGAGTCCACCACATAAGGAAGTGGCAAAAAATAGAATGTCTTATGAGAACACGAGAACAGGACACTTTACGCAGTTTCCGTGAGCTATCATATATACACTGTAATTGTCTGAGTTGTTCGAAGAAGACTATTGATCTAATGGTTCCCAAACATGGATGGAGCCATTAGCTGACTATTGATCTAATTGTTCCCAAACATGGATGGAACCATTAACGGATATATATATATATATATATATATATATATATATATATATATATATATATATATATATATATATATATATATATATATATATATATATATAACAGCAACAAAAATTTTATTCAAAAAGAGAAAAGACTGCAGGACTATCAAGATAACGGATGTGAATTGCTAACCATGCACTGAAAATCAAGTGATTGGAAGATGGTTGCATCTAATATTTGGCCATGAAGCTTTGGTCCTTGTGTCAATTGCTTATTTGCAGCCATGAATCAAAGGTTTAGGCTTGGCCTATTCAAGGTATTCAATAACGCTAATAGTGGCTGTTACGGTCACTGTAATCCAAATTAAAAAAATGTCGGCCCCATAATGGGGGTTTTTTATGGGCCTTTTTTTTTTTTTTCCATAACAACCATTATGGCCTCGTAATGTGTAATGGGAACCATTGTTATTTTTACGTAACGGCTGTAACCCCATTTGAGGATATTTTGAGGCATGACATATCTATGTAGGTCCATTAGAATTAAAAGTCTGGATCGCCAAGCCTAGGGCCCCACTTCTTCGGAGTCAGGACCTAAATTCTCTTTGTTATTGATGTAAAAGGATGCTATATATCTTCCGACTGAGGATGACCAAGGTATTATAGAAAGGTATCGACGAGCTTGTACAATGTGTTGTATGAGCCGATGGCCTTGAAACAACTAGATTCTTTTGTGTGTGTGTGTTGGGGGGGGGACAAATTAAGGGTGAATTCTTAAAAATGCGAGGATCCCAAATATGTGTTCTTTTTTGGTTTTGGACATGTATTTGATGGTGTGACATTATTTCGTAAGTATGCCGTTTATTGGGCAATGTCAGCTTGACCTATTGGGAGTTGACTAAATACGCCTAATTGAACACAAATCAAGCATGATTTGAAGGATTATGGCCCATTAAGAAAAATATATATATTTTTTAAAAAGATGAAAAAATGGAGAAAAAGGTGGTGGTTTGCCCCTTATACAAATAAAAAATACAATCAGCTAATTAATGCACCCAATCCAATCCTTAATATTGAAAAACCCTGTCAACGACCCTTTGAGAAGAGCATCTCCTGTTCTGTAAGCAATGGTTATTCCCCTTGCCCCAAAGAGATCAAATAATTGCAAGAAACCAAACTTTTCATCTCACTGATTTCTTACCTCTTGGACCACCCTCATGCCCATGAGTGAAATAGATCAACAATGGAATTAGGCATCACCCAATACCGAGCAGAGCAATAGGATAATGTTTGTGCCAACTTCACTTGCAATGAGGCAATGAATGGGGAGGTGGTTTACAAATTCTAGATCCTTGAAATAGAGCAGATAGATGTTGGGCAAGACCATAGCCCTTTTGTCAAGATTATCCATGGTCAAAATCATGTTCCTTTCGGTAGCCACACAAAAGCCGAGGCTTTAGGAGTGCCATAAAACCAAACAACACCCTTATGACTGCAAGGAGTTTGGACCATAAATCACAAGATTAGGGGGAAGAAATATCTCATCGAAAAAAACTAGACTTATAAAAAAACCAAACTAAGGTGTCATTCACAGCTGGATTAGGTTGAATCCCCTACAACTGGGAAAGAAGGTGCACTGGGTCTTCAATCTCATTATCCGAGAGGTTTCTTTGGCAAGGAGAGGCCCAGACACCCCATTTCCCGAGGGGAAAAAACAATAGGCAACTGGGACATCAATGATAGGATACAACCCAACCAGCCTAGGGAAATCCGATCTAAGGGGTGGATTCCCTGCACCGGACATCATTCCAGAACCCCACCCAAACTCCATCTCAAACTGAGAAGCGCATCCCTTCAAAGACCTTGTGGGCAATCCTCGCTATAGCCTTCCTAATGTAGGAAGCGTGATACAAGGAGGAATCACTAGTCTACCACCCCATAGGCGAAGAGCCGTATTTACCAACTGCAATGGACTTCCATAAGTTTCCATCATCCGCCTTGAATATCCAAAGCCATTTACCTAATAGAGCTGAATTAACCTCATCAAGCCGCTTAATCCCAACACCCTGTCAAAATAGGGCTCACACACCTCTATCAAGCTCAAGAGGTGAAATTTACCTAAGATTGCTCCACCATGCTAGAGGATCTCTCTCCTTAGCTTGTCAATTCAAGAGAGGACTAGAGAAGGGTAACGAAAGAGGGACACAAAATACAAAGGAAGATTGGATGTGGACGCCTTAATTAGGGTGATTCTGTCCCCTAGTGAAAGAAATTTGCTTTTCTAATGAGAGAGCTTTCTTTCCAGCCTCGCGATGTCATTATCCATACGTGTTTAACAAGCTTTCCAACATAACAGTGGGAAACCCAAGAATGAGGAAGGAAGAGAATTAGCTTAACAACCAAAGAGTTTGGCTAATCGAGTGACCTCAGGTAGAGGCACATGAATTACAAGCATTTTCACTTTTATCCAGATTGACCTTGAAACTTGACACCACCTCTCAGCATCCGACAATTTTTCTGAGATTGTCCACCATATATCTATCATCTTCACACAAAATGAGTGTATTTGCGAATTGCAGGTGACTGACATGATCAGAAATACTATGAACTTTGAAACCTTTGAACAAACCCACACATTTACCCTAAACTAACATCTGACGGAGAGCTTCTAAGACAATGATAAACAAAAATGAGGAGAGGGGATCCATTTGCCAAAGGCCTCTTGAAGCTTTGAAGAAGTCAAAAAGGGAGCCATTGCTGAGAACTGAAAATTTGGTCGAGGAGACACATGCCTTGATCCATCTTCTCCATTTGATACCACACCCAATTCTTCCCAACAGGCCAACATATAATCCAAGCATTCATGAGCTATCAAGTTGCGTCGAGAATTTCTTCTATAGATAAAAAAAAATACGCTTTGGAAAGGAGAAATTACTTTGGGAGAACAACCCTTACCCTCTGGCTCAAAATCTTGGCTAAAATTTTATATGGGCTACCGATAAGTTTGATAGGTCTAAAGTCCAACAGAGTAACAATGCCTTCAATCTTCGGGATGAGGGCAAGAAAGGAGCTGTCCATCTTAGGTAAAATGCGACCAAAGGTGATGAATTCATTCACAAAATCTAATAGATATGGCTTGATAAGAACCTAAAATTTTTGAAAGAAAGCTAGAGGGAACCCGTCTAGATCCAGGGCCTTATCCCAAGCTAGGCTAGAAACAACTTCTTTAATCTCCTCTTCTAGAGCAGGCAACTCGAGAGAATCTGTCTCCTCCAGGGAGATGCTAGCTATCAATTATCAAATTGTCGAGAGTCGGTGGCGACTAGTCCTCGTTCGAAAGAAGATTCGAGTAGGAGGCAACAACAACATTAGAGATAAAGACTTTTTATCTTCAAGTTTAAAACCATTAATAGCAAGGGAGGAGATACAGTTAGCCCTAGCTCTGGCATCGGCAATCCCACGAAAATGCTTGGTGTTTTTGTCTCCTTTTTCAGCTGGGTTGCCCTAGAGTGTTGATGTCATGTTATCTCCGCCTTTAGCATAGAGCTATAATTGAAAGAGAGCTTATCTTTCAAGGCTTTATCAAATTTTGACAGTGGGCCATCATCCTTCTTGATGCCCAGGGCTTGGATTTCAAGAAGAATGGAGTTCATTTCATGCTCCCTTTGCCCGAAAACTTCACCATGCCAAGTCTTCAACTTTGCCTTAAGCAGCTTCATTTTTTGAAATAGCTTAAATCCAACTCCACTTGCAATCTCAAAGGAAGATCACTAATCTGATACTAAAGTCTAAAAGCCCCCAACTCGAGGCAAAGCAATTCGAAATGAAAAGGGTTAGGGCCCTAGTCGATTTCATCAGTCTCCAAAAGCAAATGTCAATGATCCTAGATAGGCTTAGGAAGACCCTTTCTAATGAGTCAAAGGAAAATGGATCAACCAATATGGAGAAACTAAGAATCAATCCCACCCGGACATGGTGAGCTTTGCTTGGCTGTTTGACTAGGTAAATTTGACTACACGTGAGGAGAGATCAACAAGCTCATGCTTCTAGACCCAATCGGAGAACCCTTACATGTTACGGGTCATAAGGCCTTCATGGAACTTCTCATGTGCGAAATGGACCACATTAAAGTCCTAGACAACACACCAAGGAAGCAACTAGCTGCTAATAGCACAAAGAGCTCCTCCCAAAGAAAAGGATGAAGGACTAGAAGGTTCGGCCGTAAATTCCAAAAAAAAAACCAACGACACCTAGAAGAAACTTCATTAAATACCACTGAAATGGAAAAAAAATGACCCCACCAGGAATCTTCCTTGACCCATTGGTTTGAATCCCAAAGGATGAGGATGACACCAACAAACCCAATTGCATTAAGAGAAACCCAATCCACTCCCTCATGCCCGTAGATAGACTCAACCATGACCTGACTGAAAGACTGAAGCTTGGTTTCTTGAAGAGCAATAAGGCGGGTTTTAAACTGCTTACAAACATCTTTAACTGGGGTGCATTTATGGGGGCACGCAAGCCCTCAGACATTTTAGCTAAGAATCTTCATTTAATAACTACTATAAGTCTAACCTCTCACCCAGTCGCTTCTCGAAATGGCATCAACCATGCCTAGCTGATCAATGCCCATGTTGACCAACTCACAACAACCCGTGGACATTACCCCGAGGATCCCACTAGATTCCACACGAAGACCTCTCTCTTCCACTAATTGGAAGATGGCCACATAATCCTCATCCCTGTCTTTGAAAACCACCCTAAGGAGACGACCCACATGAGCAATGGCCTCCTGGATCCACCTCTTCCTCTAATGACTGCGAGGTCCATGACCAAACCTTTCAGAACCTCCAAAAGAGACCTTGAGGACGACTTGGATGGAGAGATGTCTAAAGGGGAGGGATATATAGGGCCTCATTCATCAGAGTAACCTCCTTTACAATAGAGGGCTCAGGGAAAATTCCTTTCCAAAGGACGTATAGGGGAGAGTCCAGGGAGGGGATAGCCACTAAGGCTAGATGGCCAAAGTCGCTCAGTGGCCTGGACTAAAAATGGTCAACAAAAAAGATTGGTCTCATGGGGTCATTAAAGCATACACCCGCATGAATGGGAGGGTTTAATAAATCTGCACTAGCGGGAGAGAAAACACAGGATCCTCTCCCCCTTGGTCATTAGAAATCAGGGGCCATTCCTTCATCATCACTATCAAAAACTTTAAAAAAATAAGGACATGTATAACAATTTGAGCATTCTCCCCTGGTTGTCAGGGCTCTCGAGCCAAGCCAAAATGAGCATGTTGAGGTGGATGAGTGGCAAGACAAGGAAGGACAAAATTTGAAACGAATGGCATTTGAGGGTGCATGAGTGGACGCAATAGGTAATAAGAGGGAAAGTGGACTTGGATGGCTTGATCATGTGCATCAGGAACCAAGGACTACTCCAATTAGGAGTGAGTTGGTTCAAGTTGAAGCCTGTAAAAAGCATGGACTGGCCGTAAAGGTCGTTACGTAAAGGTAATGGTGGCAACCGTTACACGTTATGAGGTCGTAATGGCCATAACAGTTGTTGTGGAAAAAAATGACCCGTAATTGCTGTTAACGGCACGTTACATCCCCTATAAAGGCCATAATAGCCCTATAATGGTCTATTACGGGATATATACATGTTTTTCATACTTTTTAATCAACATTACGGGATAGATACAGGTTTTTTGGGGCTTTTTTCAATAAATTTTAAAAAATAAAAAAGAGAGACCATAACGGCCGTTATGGGGCCGTAACAACCATTATGCCCTATATCGTAAAGGTAACAGTGGTGGCCGTTATGGCCACCGTTACCGTTACGGAACACCTTGATAAAAAGGGCAAGCAAAAGGCTCAAAAGGATGTGGGTGGAGGTAGAAAAAATTTGATGATATAAGGTTCAGCTGAGGACATGGTCCTTGGTAACTAGTGGAATGGCGGAACATGATTCATGTAGCTGACCCAATGTTTTAAATAACATGCGTAGTGTCAATGCTATGTAACGTGCCTAAATAGCGTTTTTTCCTGTAGCGTACATAGCATGTTGCGTACGTAGTGTGTGCTACACAGTTTTCAAAATATTTTTTTTTCTTAATTTTTAATATGTTATTTTAAGTCATGTTGTAAAATGGTTGGCGACCCATCTTTCTCACATGTGGCAATGATGCAGAGCTATCTAGTTCATCCAAATAGTGGGCCTTATGTAGACGGAGATTATGTACATGCACCCATATCAAACAATCTTAACCATCTATAAAGGGGCCTCCATGTGTACGATTGAGAACTAGTGAAATAATGTCGATGGTATAAAACTCACATGATAAGAAATCTTTTAAAACATAAGGGTTTCGAAAGCCCTCTTTTGACATGCACACCCCTTCGGTCCCTCGAACCCTTTCTTTTGATTCTCTTGATCCACAAAGCCATTTAAAACATAAGCTCTTTTTTTCACTTTTTTCTTTTTCTTTTTCTTACTATTTATCATATTTCTGCCTTTGTTAAATAAAAAAAATAGAAGTATCATGTAACTTATGCTAAACGCTATGGAGGGTCGAATACTACGCTATACACTACTCTCTATTTAAAACACTGAGCTGACCCCAATTCACGTAAAGCTTGATGGTTTCGGTAGTTCTTCATTGGCTAAGGGTGCGTTTGGTTGCACCAAATATCATGAAATGCCATGATATTTCATGATTAATCAGTCTAATTCGGTGAAGAAATGCGGGGAAACATGGGAAAAATGGTGGAATTTTCAGCGAAACTTTAGGAGATGTTGAAATGTACATATTTGCATGTTTAGAAATTACAAAAATGGCAAAAAGAATGCATATGTAACAAGTTTTTAGAGGGCCCTAAAAGCATGTATTGTTGTAAGAAATCAGTCCAACCATCCCATTCGGTCTATTTAACCATCCAGCCTTCCATCCAAATATCCATCGATATTGCAAAATATCAACAACACGTAAAATCATCAACAATTGGAAAGGAAACGAAAGATTGTGGTATCAATATTGCGCGTTTTGCGATATCGATAATAGCAAGATATTATCAATATTATCAATGACAAATTGAACACTACATGCAACCATGTGCCCATGAAAAAATTGAATTTTTTTTTTTTTTTTTTTTTGTAATAAACAAAATTTTGATGATATCAATACATTGGCGATATTATTAAAATATCGTCGAGACACTTATGATACAAGCATTACCTAGAATTTTTACATAGTCGAAAATATTAGCGATACATTGGCAATTCAAGCGACATCCAGAATTTACGTAGTTGAAAATGTTGGCGATTACATTGGCGATACTTAGCAATACATTGCTAATACCTAGAATTTCTGATACTAGCAGCGTTATCAGTATCACTGAGCTAGAGATAAAGATAATATCGGAGATAATTCAAACGCTGGATGCTAGAAAGTTTCCTTGGACATGGACCATGTTTTGAGTAGAGCTTTCATGTAATGGACACAGCCTCTCGTCACTGGCCACTCTAACAAACAGGTCAAAAGATACCATGACGAAATACTTAGAACAAGGAGGCAATGTATTGGCCCTAATCTAAGCATGCATTGCTAGATCTTCACTGAAAATTCACTGCTAGGGAGTTTTTCGACTATCATCCATCTTTATTTCTTCTGTGAATGTTCATGAAGTTCATAAAAGTTCTCCCAAATCTGGATTTTTAAAGTCGATTCAAAACAGCCTCAATGTTCTGGCTGTGAAATCATATCTTAAAAATCTCAATTTGAAGCAGCCTGGTGTTTGGGCTTACACCATGTTTGTTAATTTTGGGTGGCAAGGGAAGGGGTCAGAATGTCACTCTGGCCAATTGGCCTGACCTGCTTTTGAGGCAGGATGGACCAAGCTTAGTGGGTAGCTGGTCCAGGTCGGTCTAGAAATGTGGCCCATTAAATGAATGGGTCAGGCTTGGTTGAACCCTGCCCAACCAACCCACCCATATAAGCTATTGATGGGCTAGTATAAATGAACCCTACCTGACCCGTAACACAAATCAAAATAGTAGAAGATAAGTATACACACATACATTATCATATACAATTGTGTATGCATCTATGCGTTCACTAATTGGGTCAGGCTAGGCATGCCTTGAGTCCCATATTCCATTCTTAAACCTGATTTGGGTCATTCCTAGTAACATAAGGTTGGTTAAGCCTGGCATGGGTTGCGGCAGGTCGGGCTTGGGTTTGATGAATTTTAAGTGGGTCACGTTGGGCCATTGGGTAATGGGTTGTGAGTTGGATTTGGGCAGAAGTTCTTGGCCTGTTTAGTAAATGCTTCGGGCTCGGGCTAGGGCTAACCCCAATCCGACCTGAACCTTACCCGTTGCCACCGTTAGTTTGAGGGCAACTTCTGCTCTTGGGAATTGATGATGATTTCTTCTCCTTCTGTCTCTCATCTTCTCATATTTTCCTTTCTTTTTTCTTTTTTGGTTACCCTTCTAGACCCTACATTCTTAAAACCCTAGCCCCCATTCCCTTTCTATTCCACAACCGTAATTGCCACTCCCTTCCATCCTAAAACCCTAGCTACCTCCCCTACCCTAAAAAATCCTAGCTGCAACCCCCCCAGCTGTCGCACCCTAAAACCCTATCTATAGCCCTTGCCCCAGGATCTTCACCACTCAACCCCCAAAACCCTTTATCTACGTTCTCCAACTTTAATCCTAGCCACAAAACCCTTAGATCTAGTCTATATCGTCACCGTACATTCCCCAACTTTTAAATCTAGAACACTAAATAATAAAAAAATTGAACCTTCCACCAAAAAAAATTTCAAATATATGATTATAAGAACTCAGATCTTCAAGCTAAACCCCAACCTACTTTGAACTTTAAATGTACCCAAAATCTTGACCGATCATACTTTAAACTCTTAGATCTACCCCTTCACCTTAAACACCAGCTCATCCAACCCTCACAAATCTCAGTTGCGCAACTACCCCACCTTCGGTCTACAACATTCAAACCAAAATCAACTTTCAGAACTCCCATCTTACAACCCTGTCATTATTAGTGGATCTATGTATCTACATACATTTCATCTCTTAGATCATCATCATCATCATCATCCAAGCCTTATCCCAACTAATTGGGACCAGCTACATGAATCCTGTTCCGCCATTCCACTCCATCAAGGGCCATAATTTCAGTTAGACCGTAGGTCCTCAAGTCTTTTCTTACTACCTCCACCCACATCCTTTTGGGCCTTCCCCTTGCCCTTTTAGAGCCATCGTTGTACCAAATCACTCTTCTAGCCAGTGCAGCTACGGTCCTCAAGTCTTTTCTTACTACCTCCACCCACATCCCCCACATCCTTTTGGGCCTTCCCCTTGCCCTTTTAGAGCCATCATTGTACCAAATCACTCTTCTAGCCAGTGCAGCTACGGTCCTCTAAGTCTTTTCTTACTACCTCCACCCACATCCTTTTGGGCCTTCCCCTTGCCCTTTTAGAGCCATCGTTGTACCAAATCACTCTTCTAGCCAGTGCAGCTCTCTCTCTCTCTCTCTCTCTCTCTCTCTCTCTCTCTCACGGTAGCCCTTGGATCAGATTTATGTTTTGGATATGTTAATTGGAGCAGTTTTTTTTAAGGAGTATCTTGGATCTGCCAATTGGAAGCTTTCGTCCTCTCGGTGTGTTTGGTTATGTGATCAGGGATGTTAGCTTTCCAGATTTATTATTGCCTACAGGCATTTTGTGTTAATATCTGTGTTTGATCTGTTTTTGGACACATTCTGTGTTCCAAATTTGCATTCAGATCGGTTTTTTATACTCATCTACATTTTGCTGTTGAAAGCATTTCATCGTTAGAGCTGTGTTTTGCTGCTGGACGCATTTTGTATCCATGTTAATATCTACTGAAATATGCAATCTATGTTTTGCGATTCACTGTCGGAAAGTGTTCTTTGGTCATATCTGTGGTCTGATTTGCTGTTGGACATGTCCAAGTCTGCGTTTCAGATCTATCATTGGATTTTGAAATGTCCTGTATTCCAGATCTATGTATCCCTTGGTGTATATTGTTTGTAGATGACATAGTTTTGATTGACAAGACAAGATTTTGGAGGGGTGCTTTAGAATCTAAAGGATTTAAAATTAGTTAGACTAAAACAAAGTATATGAAATGTAATTTTAGTAACAATAAAAGTGGGAATGAGGAATTAGTTAAGATTGCAGACCAAGAAGTTTCCCAAAATGACCACTTTCATTATCTTGGGTTGATAATTCATGTGTAGATTTTGAGAAGGATGTTGCCCATAGAATCCAAGTAGGGTGGAAGAAATGGAGATGTGCCTATGCCTGTGGAGTTTTATGTGATCGTCATGTACCACTCAAATTAAAAGGGAAAATTTATAGGATGGCTATAAGAGCAGCCATTCCTTATGAGAAAACATGTTGGGCTGTTAAGGAACAACATGTTCATAGGATGAGTAGCTGAAATGAGGGTGTTGACATGGATGAGTGGCAAGAGAAGGAAGGATAAAATTAGAAATGAATGCATTTGAGGGAATTTAGTAGCATCACCAATAGGTAATAAAACGAGGGAAATCAGACTTGGATGGTTTGGTCATATGCAATGCAGAACAAGAATTACATTGGTTAGGAGTGAGTTGGTACAACTCAAAGGCTCTAAAAGGACAATGGGAAGGCCCGAAAGAATGTGGGTGGAGGTAGTAAGAAAAGAGTTCAAGATCTATGGTTTGAACTTATGGCCCTTGATAGGGTGGAATGACATAAAATGATTCATGTAGCTGATCCCAATAATGTGGATTGGCTCAAACCATCAAATACTAGGAGTCGCCAACTCTTAGGTGTGAGATTGTGTAGAGTGCTAGAACTAGATGAAATAGTGAAAAATGACTCCAATCACTTTGATCAACTAAAGATTTTTGTAATAAGGGATCTGGTTATGAAGGAAGAAGGGATACCATCCTTCACCCGATTTCTCGGTCTCCAATAAAAATATGCAAGATCAAATGATCAAATCAAAATTTCACTAAAATTTAAATACAATGATACAGTGTAAGTATGAGAAACAAAACAAATGATAGTTGAATTGAAAATTCTCCCCCTATGGCCTTGAATTTGGATGAATTGCAACCAAGGTATTCTGTATCGGTATCGGTGGGCGTAACGGTGCCCACCGTTACCTATACGGATACGCCCTGTATCGGCTGATATGGGACTGTAACGGCCGATATAGGTCCCGTAACGGTGCAAATTTTTTTTTTTGTCAAAAAATTATGGAAAAATGTCCATTAAATCCAGAATATTTTAAATATTCCAAATATATATTCATTTATAATTTGGAACATGTTTATGGTGGTGTAACGTTCCACTCTTTGGTGAGAAGTTGTATCGGACTGCCTAATGAATTTATGAACTTGACAACCCAGTATTGGCTATAGATCTTTTATATTTAATTATCTGACTATATAATATCAATATGAATTAATTAGAATGAATCTAATACCAAAATATCTCAAATTTGTAGGTATTGGTGTATTACATACCTTGTGACTTGTGTACATTTTATTTCAACATACAATTTAGGGACTTTTATGTCCAATTATATAATTCATATATCTAACAAATTAATATAATTTTTTCCTAATAAATCTTAAGAAAAAAATTGAAATTATATTCAAGTAAATAGTGTTTTCGATCTAGAGCTGATTTGGTGGACCATTTGATGCCCCAAATCAACGTTAAATTCATGCAATCTATTGGCACTTATCTCACTAATGGATTGGTGGATATTTATTGAACAGTGAAGAATTAAAAATGTCAAATGATCCTATTTCAGAAAAACAAGTGTTTGCAAATTAACAGTGAAAATCATTTAAATAATTTAATTTTGGAATTGTTACATGGCAACAATAGTGCCATAATTTAATTTATTAATTTTGAGTTAATGTATGCTTCATGGACAATTTTTACGGCCATGTACATAGGGCCCACCACGATGTATGTATTGTATATCCCATCTGTTTTATCAAATCATTTTAAGGCATGGTCCAAAAATGAGGTAGATCCATATCTAAGGTGGACCACTAGTGGGTGAGGCCTTGAAATTAGGGTCCACCTTAATGTATTTGTATATCCGTGTCGTCAATCTATTTTTCCAGCTCATTTTACAGCATGATCCAAAAAAAAGGCAAATTTAAACCTTAGGTGGACCACTAGTGAATGACGCCCTGAACATGGGACCCACCTTGAATCCTTGATGCATTTGTTGTATATCCATGCTATCCATCCTTTTCGCCAACTCATTTTAGGGCATGGTCCAAAAAATGAGGCAAATCCAAATCTTTGGTGGACCACACAGTAGGGATTGAATTCCCACAATTAAAACTTTTATTATTATTATTATTTTTTTTAAGCTGCGACTTTTGTTTTCCTTGATCCAGGTCCATGCAAACCTTATCAGTAGTTTCGATGGTAAATAAACATTACAGTGGGCATTCAATCCTACTGTGTGGTCCACTTGAGATCTGGATCTGCATCATTTTAGGGACCGTATGTTGAAATGATCAGGAAAAACTGATGGGTGGCATGGATATATAATACAATTCATAAATCAAGGTGGGCCGCATGCACTAAAATAGTGCAAGTGCACTAAGCGGTGTGCGCAGCAGACCACTTTAAAAAAAAGGTCTATGGTTTTTTTTTTTTCTTTCCAGACCAAGAAAGAGGGAGAGAGAAATGAGAGAAGAAGAAAACGAGAGAGAAAGAAAGGGAAAACGAGAGCCGCAACTGCAGCCGTATCCGCAGCCCGAGAAGGAGGAGGAGAAAATGAGAGGGGAGTAGGGCCGCAGCTGCCTCTGCAGCCGTAGCCCGAGAAGAAGAAGAAGGAGAAGAAGGAAAGAGAGAAAAAAAAGGTATTTTTTCTCCCCTATTTTCTTTAGGCCCGTAACAGTTGTTACGGTACAGTAACGGCCGTTACGGCCCCGTAACGACTATTACAGGTACAAAAAAGAGGGGGTGGTTGTTACGACCCCCATAACGCGTAACGGTCACAGCCGTTACCATTACATATCGGCCATTATGGCCGAAACGTAACCATTTTTGAACACCCTGATTGCAGTTGAATGTTCTCTAGATCTTTTTAACTTCAACTACTAGAGCAGAATCTCTGATTGAATTACTTTGATGGTGCCTTGCTCTCTTTCTTCTTCCTTCTTCTCTATTTCTTCTCCTTACCATTTTTGTCTCTCTTTCTTTTTTCTCTCATCTTGTGTAATTGAGGGGGGTCTCATCACATGAGAATTTCTAGCATCAAAGGGCCCCCTCCTTTTGTAGAATTTTTAACTATTTATAGAGCTTTAGATTGACATTTCTGCAAAAATGGTGAACAAAGGCGGCATAAGAAAGGGTAGCTGTTTAAAATGTTGGTAAAATCTTAATCTTAGGAAGCAAGAACGAGATTGTAATTATTTAGGATCAAGGATGTGGTTTGTTAGAGAAGAATCTTGGGAAGCTTCTCAACAATTTCCAAATTGGGGTTGTGTTTTGATTTCATCTTTTTCATTGCATTGATGAAATTCTTAGCATTTTTTATTTTTTATTTTTATTTTTTTTTGTTTAAATTTGGGTTGTAGGGTTTCAAAAGTTAATAAATGTTTAAGCTCTCTAATCTTTTTTCTAAATTAGAAAGAAAATCCAGTTTAAATTTAGATTTTTCTATAAACGGCAAAACTGTAAAAACAAGGATTGTAGAATCATGCAGGACCCTTCATATAGATGCAAATCATAGATCTCCTCACACATGAATCCAAATCATGAGATCTTGGTACCAATGGAAGCTCTTTTGATGCCAACATGATGGTATCAAGGAGGATCATGCGAACCATGCACTATCATCATCCAGATCATGGCCAAAACATTTGGCCCAACACTATTTGGATAGGAGGACACCATTCACGTGTGTGGCCCATATCTCAAGTTGTTAGTGCTTGATCAAAGAGATTTTATTGCCAGTGTATAGTTTTTTTTTTTCAAGTACTATATGGTCAATCCTAAGATCATCAAAATCCGATTTAAAATGAGGGAGATATTACTTCCAGAATTTTGTTGCATTTGTTGCGCATTGCCAAGCGAATAAAATTTACTTATTTGCCAGAGGGTTCCATTCTAAAATCAATATGGGCCATCCAATGGACTTGTGAACCACATATCTACACATATTATCCAAATTCGTTGGAAATTTCATCAATTTAAGTTTAAATTTCCAATTTAAGGTCAATTTAAAGTCGGGTGTCGAAAATGCCATGAGTTCTTAGTCTTTGAAATAGCGAATGAATGCTAGAATGATGTGATGGGACACAAGCAACAAATTATTAAAATGTTCACAAACTAGATGATTGACCTAGGTAATCATTTGGCAAAGCAGATGAGTGGCCTAGAAGGCTCGGTGATTGCTATGGAATAGTAGGAGATGCACTTTTGACCTCAAAACACTGGAAAACAATCTTGAGGGATTTTTAGAATCAAGACAACTTCCAAAACAATTTGAGCCTTGTACACTGGAGAAAAATAACATGTAGTGACTATTAAGATCACCTGGGGATATAAGAACCATATTATGTACCTTTCTGGGAATAGCCATTCTTCCTTAGCAAGATTGTCCAAATCATCTTGAGGGAGGACAAAGTCTCCATGCCAAAGACCTAGCTAAATGCGTGAAAATAAAGATAAATGGTTATGATGGTAATCTTGATATGTTTTCATAAATCGTGTGAAGTTAATGGAAAGTTATTTCCATTTCCACAAGATGTCTAAGGCAATAAAACTGTGTTTTGTAACCTTGAGGTTAAAATTGTTTACTTACGAGCTATGGTTAATGATGACTTGCATCATAGTGGCCTTCCCTCAGTGGACACTTGAGATGATGTTAAATAGAGACTAGGAGACCATTTTATATTAGGACCTCCTTGCATAAGACAATCCATCGAGGAATACACACAACTAATATATTTGACACAGGGAAGGACGTGAGGTCGAGCACTGTCTTCCTCAAGATGATAAATATTCCGAATCCACGGAACTCCTCTGGACTCCTCACAGAGACTCCTTGAATCCACGAGGAAAGAAAGCAGTAGATAGAAAGAATTTCTATAAATTCGAAATTGATTAATGAATGAATAAAAACGAGTTCACAACCCTTTAAATAAGGGTATCAAGCAATAGGAAAGAAATCAGAAGCAAACTACAACTAAAACTCCTAGAATCCGCGACTTACTATAAATAGTAAACGTACTATTTATAGACGGTCGTGATGTCTACTAGTGCGCAAGGTTTTCGGCCAAAATAGTGTCCTATTTGGCTTCACCAAACCATTCTCCTAATTATCCTAAGCGCTTTTCATGTTGGACACAACTCCTAAAGCCCAACGGATGAAGAGCTATAATCAAACTAAAACTTACTATCTATAGTAAAACAGAAAATAAAACAGGGAAACGACTGTCGATCAGGGGGTTTTTTGCAAATCTGAGCTGCGCAACCCGGCGTAGCTAGGTTGGTTGGGTAAAGTAGCTCTTTCTACCCCGAAATCATATATTTTACGTCAGATAACTCATTCCGGATTGTGAGATACGCCCGATCTAAGGTTTGATGGTCCGGATCACTTCTGTCGTCGACCGTGCCTTTTCTGATCCATCTTGGCCATGAAACTATCTGTGACCCGCTCTACATCAATCCCCTCCACTTGAAAAGAACTCGTCCTCGAGTTCTCCTCCTGCTCTGGTTCATGATACTCGGTCAGGTCTGCGACGTTGAAAGTCCGTGAGATCGCCATGTCATCGGGAAGATCAACAGCATAAGCATTGTCATTGATCTATTGGATGATTGGTACCGGTCCAATCTTTTTATTCTTCAACTTGTTGTACGTTTCGGTCAGAAATCTTTCTTTTCGCAGATGGACCATTACCTGGTCGCCCACCTCGAACACCTTTTGTCGCCGATGCTTGTTCGCTTGCTCCTTGTACTTTTCGTTCGAGGCATGTAGCTTAGTCTGCACCTCTGCATGAATACCCATGATCCTGTCTGCCATATGTTCTGCTGCATGCTCATGCCTGGGAGCTTGGGCAGAGGGACCAAGTCTAATGTGTGGCGAGGTACTCGTCCGTAAATAACCTGGAACGAGGATTTTCCTATCGAACAGTTCACCATGTTGTTGAATGCAAACTCCGCTTGAGACGAGGCCAAATCCCATTGCTTCGGTTTTTCTTCTGGAATACATCGAAGGAGGTTTCCCAACGTGCTATTCACAACCTCAGTTTGACCGTCAGTCTGGGGGTGGTAGGCGCTGCTGAACTGAAGTCGTGTATCGAATCGAGTCCACAAAGTTCGCCAAAAGTGGCTTATGAACTTCGTGTCACGGTCAGAAGTAAGTCTTGCGAACCCCATGTAGCCGCACAATTTCTCTGAAGTATAGATTCGCCACGTGTGTTGCATTGAGTCTTCTTGCATTGAATAAAATGTGTCATCTTGGAGAAACGATCTATTACCACGAACACCGAATCCATGCCGCGTTGTGTTCGTGGGAGACCAAGCACGAAGTCCATAGATAAATCCTCCCAAGGGCCATCAGGCACGGGTAACGGGGTATAGAGGCCTGTATTATGAGATTGTCCCTTGGAGGTCTGACAAATATAACAACGTTTGACTGCTTTTCCCACATCATGTACCAATTGCAACTAGTAATATCGTTCTTCCACAAGAGCTCGTGTCTTGTCTCGCCCAAGGTATCCACTAAGGCCACCTCCATGTAGCTTTTGGATTATCTGTTCCCTTAGCGAACTGTTGGGGATGCACAATCGATTTCCCTTGAAAAGGAACCCGTCTTACATATGTAAGTCGCCGGAGTGACCTTCTTGGCATCTAACCCATGCGTCCTTGAGGTCGTCTTCGTCGGCATGTCTTTGAGGCGCTCGAACTCGACAACTTCATTGCTCGCAAAGTCGCACGGCGACTCAGCGCATCGGCTACCTTGTTCTGTTGTCCCGATTTATGTTTTAACATGAACGTGAATTCCTGCAAAAACGAGATCCATTTAGCATGCACACGGTTAATGTTAGCTCGACTATTAATGAATTTGAGAGCTTGATGGTCCGTGTAAAGTATGAATTCCCTTTGAATCAAATAATGTTGCCAGTGTCGCAGTTCCTGGACCACCGCGTATAACTCGATCTCATATGTAGATCACTTCTTGCGTGTATCGCTAAGTTTCTCATTGTAGAAGGTTACCGGCTTACCTTCTTGAGATAAAACTCCCCCAATTCCGACATATGAGGCATCACATTCGACTTCAAACAGTTTGTCGAAGTTGGGAAGTACAAGAACCGGGGTTGTGGATAATCTGCGCTTGATTTCGGCAAAGCTCCTATCGGCTTCGTCAGTCCACTGAAATCGCCATTTCTTCATGCAATCTGTGATTGGTGACACAATAGTACTGAAATTTCTCACGAACCGACGATAGAATGTCGCCAGCCCATGAAAACTTTGCACTTCGTGAATATTTGTGGGAACTGGCCATTCTCTAATTGCCTTCACCTTTTCCTCATCCACCCGAATGCTCGTGGATGTTACGACAAAACCCAGAAACAATAGGCTATTAGTCATGAAGCTGCACTTCTTTAAATTGAGATAAAGTTTATTTTCAGTAAGCACCTGAAGGACCTTCTTGAGGTGTTCCATATGGATAGTTTCATCTTGACTGTATATCAAAATATCATCGAAATAAACCACAACGAACCACCCAATGAAAGGTTTCAGAACTTGATTCATCAATCTCATGAATATGTTAGGCGCATTCGAAAGACCGAAGGGCATGACCATCCATTCGTACAATCTTTCCTTGGTCTTAAAGGCCATTTTCCACTCATCACCCGGCTGTATTCGAATCTGATGGTAGCCGCTCCTCAGGCCCAATTTAGAGAATATTTTAGCACCCTCTAACATGTCTAGCATATCGTCTAATCGTGGTACAGGAAACCTGTATTTTATGGTGATTTTGTTGATGGCTCGGCTGTCGACACACATGCGCCAACTCCCATCTTTCTTTGGAGTTAATAGAACTGATACAGCACATGGACTTGTGCTTTTTCGAATAAGACTCTTACGGATCAACTTTTCTACTTGCCCTTGCAGAATCTCACACTCATTCGGACTCATTCGATAATGAGGCCGATTGGGTAGACTGGACCCGGGGACAAAGTCGATATGATGTTGGATATCTCGCATGGGGGATAACCCATCAGGAAGGTCATTGGGCCAGATTTCTTTGAATTCATGTAGCAAGGGCCTTAGTCTTTCATGGATGATGGTAGACTTGAGTTCTTCCTCTTTTATAATTAATGCATAAGCCTGTCCTGTTTCTTTGGATTCTTCCACGAAGTCTTGTATGGTTAAGAGAAAACGACCCTCCACTTTAGAAGTTTCAAGTGGTCCCTTTGGATCCATAGGGGCCAATATAGTCTTCCGGCCGTCCTTGACGAAGATATATATGTTATCTCGTCCTTTATGAGTGGCGTTACGGTCAGATTGTTAGGGTCGACCGAGTAGTATGTGACATGCTTCCATGTCAACCACATCGCATACTACTTCATCCTTATAATGTTTACCAATTGCAAGGTGTCCCGTATCGGTATCGGTTGGCGTATCGGTGACCTCCAAAACCGATACGGATACGGGGGCGTAACGGTCCGTAACGGCGCAAAATTTTTTTTTTTTGCCAAAAAAATATGAAAAAATATGGATTAAATCCGGAATATTCTAAGCATTCCAAATATGCATTCATTTATAAAATGGAACATGTTTATGGGGGCGTAACGGTCCACTCTTTGGTGAGAAATTGTATCGGACTGTCTGATGAATTTATGAACCAGATAACCTGAATTTGACTACAAAATTCATATATTTAATTTTCTAACTATCTACTACCAATGATAGATATATTAGAATGAATGTAATATGTAAATATCTTACATTAGGTGTGTGTTTGCAATTATTTTTGAGGAATTTCTCGAACATAACTGTGCAGTGTGCAGGTGACTGTGATTCATGTCTATGACCTGTCATCCTCAAGTCAAGAATATTAAAAAAAATAAAATTAGTAGTGTCTGATATACTCCCCTGCAACTTGATTAAGGATTACTTGATTGGTTGTCAGGGGAGCTATTTTAAATACAAGTTCGGCAGTGTCAAGTGTGTGCATAATTACATGGCTTCTTGCAATAATACTTGTGAGCTGTCTGCTGCAAAATGCAAATACTTACCTTAATACAAATATATACTCACAATCACAAGTCACCACCAAAATGAAAATCTGTTTTTTTGTGGTTGCTCGACCTCCACATCATCGTCATCGTCACCATCAGGCTGAGGCTGTCCAATAGGTGTAGGTTCTGCATATCCATAATATCCAGTGCCAGAAGGAAATACTAGATCAACGAAACCAGAGGATGACTGATCCTGACTAGGTAACGACTCTGACCCTGAGTAAGGATATCCACCAGTGCCCGTCGAATAGCCATACTGGTAACCATACTCAGGCTGTTGAGAATCTTGAGATTGAGAGTGCGTCTGCTGTGATGAGTAACTTGGATTTGGATCTGGATATCTATAATCATATGAATATTGATCGGGAGGGCTACTCCAACATGAATGTGATGGAACGGGCTCAGTATAACCATCATAATTATAATCCAATTGACCATAAGAATATCCATCATAATAACCAAGACCATGAGCCTGCTGATGTTCCGGACCTCCCGGACGCGGTGCACCACTAGATGTACCCTCCTGCTGGCTGTATCGTGACTCGGTACACTCATAGGTTCGACCTCGTGTACCACCTCGTCGATGTTTATCGGCATCGCGATCTGTAGACGGCTGAATAGGGCGTTGAGCAACACCAGAAGTGCCAGCACCAGAGGCAGGGGGGTCATCGTCATCATCATCCGACACGGACACGCTACCACTACTCGTACTCTTTTGTTGATCTCGAGCCGTTTCCGTACGTGGCATAAACGCTGCCCCTCTTACTGGGTCCAACACATCTGTACGACTCTCTTGTTGTGCTTTGCGTATTTCTGGGTCATCAATTTCCAATTCTTCACTATCCTCTTCAATTTGCTTTTCCCTTGTTTCCAACCAAGGTAGAAGTGGGTCATCCTCATCATAAATATTGTCCAAGTTTATTGGACAGTAGTCTCCGTCATCCGCAGCTGTAATGCTCCTATGATGTCGTCGCATTCTTAATTTTATATTGTAGTGCATGAAGACAAGTCTATCTAATGTTCTAATCTGCAATCTATTCCTATTCTTTGAATGAATGAGTGCAAAACAACTCCAATTCCTTTCGCAGCTAGAGGAAGATGTTGTCTGGCTCAAAACTTTTACTGCAATTTTTTGGAGAGCCTTCGTACTCTCTCCGAAATTAATCTACCATTCGGCTGGTTGCAACCTAGATACTGCATGCTGTGCAAGAGCATCTCCAAAACTACCAAGGCGATTTCCAAATGTATCTAATTCATTCAACGCCTTTATTTGCAGATCTAAGTCAGGTTCTAATATCTTTATCACATTTTTTAGCCCGACACGAACTTCATCATCCGCAACAAATGATTGGGCATATCTATACCTAGGATTTAAGTAATAACCTGCTGCATGAAGATCATGATGGAGTTGTTTTGTCCATCTCCTGTCGATCATCTTCCAATAAGTCTCCCAGCTTCTACAATCACGTTGAATTGCAAGCTTTGCCTTATCCATGGCATCATATAGGAAGCCCATGGTAGGTGCTTCATCGGTTTCAACAAGACGGAGTACCCTCATTAGTGGCTCCATCACCTTTAGGATCGCCTTAACCTTCTTCCAATATTTGTTGTCCCGTATGGTGTTCACAACGTCGACCGGTGTCCCTGATGTCTTCTTCCCATGTTTTGTGTTGAGCCATTGTCAGGAAGCGAACATTTCACTCAACTCTCCCCTATGCTGGAATAAACTCTCTAATGCTATAAAGTTTGTTGCGAATCTAGTCGCCGCAGGCCTCAACAATTCTCGTCCTTTCGTGAACTTTCTCATTATTGCGACTACTTGATTATGATTGTAAATAAACGTCGTTACTTCCCTTGCCCTTTCGACCATTTCCTTAACATTCTTCTTCTTCCCAATATCTTCCAATATAAGATCAATACAATGGGCAGCACATGGTGACCAAAAAAGATGTTTTCTCTTATTCATCAACAGATGTCCTGCAAGCTTATATGATGCTTCATTATCTGTCACAATCTGAACTGCGTTCTCCTCTCCAATCTCATCCACAACTTTATCCATTAGTCCAGTAATATAATCAGAATTTTTTGTTACTTCTGAGGCATCAATTGACTTGTGATATATAGTTCCCAAGTGGCAGTACACCATGAAGTTGATCATGCTGCGTCTGGTTGGGCCAGTCCAACTATCGCACATGATCGTGCATCATCTGGCTTGCCATACAGGTTTAAAGGTAGCCACATATGTTTTCACATCCACATACTCTGCATCTGTCCATTTCCCCCTAATCTCCTTAGCCGTGGGAGCTTTTATTCCTTCACCTGCTTCTGCTGCTGCATCAATTACCACCTGCCAATATGGAGAATTGGCCGCGTTAGGAGGTATGTTAGCATGTATAAATAACTTTGCTGCTGCTCTACCTAATTTCTCAACGGAAGTTCTACTCCACATTTGTTTTATCTTCTTTTGTTTAGTTGATTCTTTCCTAAACAGGATTGGATCAATAGAGGGTCTCCTAGGCTCATTTACTTCTTCATCCAAATGTATATGGGCATCACGTGAAGATGTTTGTCGTCGGCTCCCAAATATACGTCGTAACCCACCAAACCTACCCCCTCTACCCTCAGTCCCAGCTGCAGAAGCAGTTGCACTTCCAGTTGCACTCCCTGTCCCACTCTCACTCCCATTGCCCCCTCCTGTATCACGCACTGACCCATGCGTGCCAAACATGCGGTGACGTTCTTCCTCTTCACGAGCTAGACGCACGCTCTCTCTCCTAGCTATGGTTAATTCCCGATCTGAATCTTCGTCAGAATCAATAATATCTTCATCACGAACGCTCATATATTCAGGACCAAACACCTCCTGTCGAGCTGCTTCTAAAGTATCATCTCTCTTCTTTTGTACAGCAGCACGTTTACCCTTCGACTCATCCAGGCTAGCTTGCATTAATAGCATTATCTCTCTCGGTACTCTGACTCATGGCGCAACTTGACCCTTTCGATGTGCCAAATGTTGTTTGAGACGGGTAATTCCACCAGACACTATCCTATCACAATACTTGCATTTTATTTGGTGCCTAGTACCACCAACCCTCTCACAATGTTGCCATCCAATATCCTCACTTACTTGTTGTTGGCCAGACCCAGACATTTCTTTAGGTTTAGGATATGAGTATGAGTGTATGACCTATGTTAATAAAGATAATTTTATGTTCTAACTAAACCCTAAGAAGCTCCAAAACCTGTCCAATATAAGCAAATAAAAATATAAAGTCACTAATTCGAAAATACAAAGAAAAATTTATAAAATGACACCCCAAATATGTAAAATGCACATTAACATATTCTACTATGATTAACACATCATATGGAATGATTAAAACAGCAAAACAACTATTAAAAATTGATTTTTCGAATTTTAAAAAAAGGGCCCAAAATTCATGCGTAAATAGAAAAAAATATAAAAAATATATAAAATGGCACCCCAAATATGTAAAATGCACATTAAAATGTTCTACTATGATTAACACATCATATGGCATGATTAAAAGAGCGAAACAACCATTAAAAGCTGTTTTTTCGAATTTTAAAAAAAGGGCCCAAAAATCATGCGTAAATAGAAAAAAATATAAAAAAAAATATTAAATGGCACCCCAAATCTGTAAAATGCATGTTAACATGTTCTACTATGATTAACATATCATATGGCATCATTAAAACAGCAAAACAACCATTAAAAATTGATTTTTCGAATTTTAAAAAAAGGGCCCAAAAATCATGCGTAAATAGAAAAAAATATAAAAAAAATTATTAAATGGCACCCCAAATCTGTAAAATGCACGTTAACATGTTCTACTATGATTAACATATCATATGGCATCATTAAAACAGCAAAACAACCATTAAAAACTGTTTTTTCGAATTTTAAAAAAAGGGCCCAAAAATCATGCGTAAATAGAAAAAAATATAAAAAAAAATATTAAATGGCACCCCAAATCTGTAAAATGCACGTTAACATGTTCTACTATGATTAACATATCATATGACATCATTAAAACAGCAAAACAACCATTAAGTATTGATTTTTTGAATTTTAAAAAAAGGGCCCAAAAATCATGCGTAAATAGAAAAAAATATAAAAAAAAAATAAAATGGCACCCCAAATCTGTAAAATGCACATTAAGCTGTTCTGCTATGATTAACACATCATATGGCATCATTAAAACAGCAAAACAACTATTAAAAATTGATTTTTCGAATTTTAAAAAAAGGGCCCAAAATTCATGCGTAAATAGAAAAAAATATTAAATAGCACCCCAAATCTGTAAAATGCACATTATCATGTTCTACTATGATTAAAACATTATATGGCATGATTAAAACAGAAAAACATATTAAAGAAAGTAAATACCTATTTTTGAAGAATTTCTGAAAAATGGCCCACCGAGCTTTGATTCAACCAAATCCGTAATATAATGTGTTTTTGTCCCAAAAAATTAGCCAAGGTTGGTCAAAATTACTATTAGGAGGAGTGAAAAACAGTTTGGAAGCAAGAAGTTTGGAAAAAACAGCAAAAAAAGTGCTTAAAAAGAGAAAAAAAAGTAGCCGTTTTCTGACCGTTACGGGTGACCGTTACGCCCCCGTAACGGTCCGATTCGCCCCCGTATCGGCCGATACGGTTACAAAAATCGGTAACGGCCGATACGCGGCCGATACGCGTATCGGCCCTAACCGATTCCGTTACGTATCGGCCGATACGGTCGATACGTAACCGATATGGGACACCTTGACCAATTGAAAAGGATATGGTGCACCGTTCAGTTACCTTTGTTTCACTGACCTTCTTGATCCAACCGATTGTATACGGGGAGGGATAATGCTCCGTTTTCAATTGCAATTTCTCCACCATGACCTTGGAGATGATGTTCTCGCTGTTACCACTATCAATAATCACGTTACAAACCTTTTGATTCACCGTACACCTAGTGCGGAAGATGTTATGCCTCTATAGATGTACTTCTTTTCTTGGCGCATATAATAGCTGCCTCACGACAAGTAACTCGCTGTGATCTCGTTGAACCCAACTTGATTCATCTGCCTCGTCCTCGGTGGTATGCTCCTGTTCTTCAACCTCTGGATCTTCATCGGCGTTATCAGTACTATTATCATTGATGGTCAGGTTCGCCACCTTTTGCTGGGGACAAGTATTTGATAGGTGTCTCGGTTGGCCAAAACGATAGCAATTGTCAGGCCGGGGTCGAGCATAGGGGTTCAGGATTCTACTTGGACCAGCAGCAGTCGATACGCCCCTTTGGGGCCTAGCTTGCCTGCTTCCCTGATCTCGGCTCTCAGACGTAGGAGATTGAGTGCGTGCTCCTACGGGTTCCTTTTCCTTAGACTGTGGAGCTCCTTAGGGTGGACCTGTCGCAGTGATCCTTCCGGTAGAATAGGGCCATGTGGTAGAACGTTCAAGTTGCGCTTCTGCTCGAGTAGCCAACTTGATCGCATCATTCATCATCCAGATGGGCTGCATCAGGACCCGATCCTGGATCGCCATATGCAGTCCACCGTTGAATCGGGCGACTTGCTGTTATTCAGTCTCGACTAAATCGTTACGCGCTGCCAGGCGGTAAAATTCTTTTGCGTATTCTCTCACCGATCGATTACCTTGTCAACAATTTTGGTATTGTTAGAATAATACTTTATCGTAATCGCTAGGGAGGAGTCGGGCACGTAGTAGCTGCTTCATCCGTTGCCATGTGCGGATTGGTGCTTTCATTTATCTGGATCGTGTGAGTTGCAGTTGTTCCCACCAAGCTGAAGTTCCTCCTTTCAACTTGTAGGCCACAAGCTTGACCTTCTTTGCTTCAGGGATGTCCATATAGTCGAAAAATCGCTCAACTTCAGAAAGCCAATCAAGGAAATCCTCAATGTGTAGTTGGCCATTGAAGTTAGGAATATCAACCCGCATCTTGAATTCTCGATCTATCCGATCTACTCGATCGTCGCCTTATTTGGGGTGTTGGAAGATTATGTCGTCGACTTCCTCCTCACTGGAGCTCCCTTCTTCAGAAATGACCCGTGGATGCACTGCTGGTACTATCCTGCGATCAGGGCGATTTCGAGTTTCAGTAATCGGCGATGGAGGATTACCACCAGGAACACGGAGTTGCCCTAGGGTTTCTGCCAAGAGATCCGCTATGCGGTCGATGGAAGCCTGCAGCCCTTGCATGGCTTGCTGATTCTCTTGCATGGTTGCTTCGAAAGCTGTCGCCTTTAAAGGTAAATTCCCTGGAGCACCGCCCATGGGATTGTTGTCCGACCCATCGTTAGAAGACATCGATCCGAGAAGAAACCTCGCTTTGATACCAAACTGATGCAGGGAAGGACGTGAGGTCGAGCACCGTCTTCCTCAAGATGATAAATATTCCGAATCCATGGAACTCCTCTGGACTCCTCACAGAGACTCTTCGAATCCACGAGGAAAGAAACCAGTAAGTAGAAAGAATTTCTATAAATTCGAAATTGATTAATGAATGAATAAAAACGAGTTCACAACCTTTTAAATAAGGGTACCAAGCATAGAAATGAAATCAGAAGCAAACTACAACTAAAACTCCTAGAATCCACGACTTACTATAAATAGTAAATTTATTATTTATATACGGTCGTGATGCCTACTAGTGCGCAAGGTTTTCGACCAAAAATAGTGTCCTATTTGGCTTCACCAAACCGTTCTCCTAATTATCCTAAGCGCTTTTCATGTTGGACGCAACTCCTAAAGCCCAACAGATGAAGAGCTATAATCAAACTAAAACTTACTATTTATAGTAAAACCGAAAATAAAACAGGGAAACGACTGTCGATCAGGGAGATTTTCGCAAATCCGGGTTGCGTAACCCGGCGTAGCGGGGTTGGTTGGTTAAAGCCATTCTACCCCAAAATCATATATTTTACGTTAGATAACTCATTCCGGATTGTGAGATACGCCTGATCTAAGGTCTGATGGTCCGGATCACTTCTGTCGTCGACCGTGCCTTTTTTGATCCATCTTGGCCATGAAACTGTCCGTGACCCGCTCTAAATCAATATTCTGTGTTAGTAACGGTGGTTTTAACACTCACCACCATTATCGATACGGGGGTGTAACGACCATTATGATCCCCGTAACAGTTGGAAAAAAATTTTGCTCAAAAAATTCTTAAATTTTTTTAGAAATTCCAAAATAATGTAAATATTCTAAATATGTATTCATTTTTATTTTTTTATTTTTAAAAAAAACATGTTTATGGTAGTGTAACGGTCCACTCTTTAATATGAGTGTTGTATTTAGTTGTCTGGTGAATTTATGAACGTGGTTATGTGTCTCTAATATTTACACATCACAATCAAGCATTAGAACTAGAAATCGGAAAAAAAAAAGACAAATGCCACTTTTTTCGATATATATATATATATATATATATATATATATTAAATAGGGCCCTTGGAGCTTCTGTTCTCCCAAATCACTTTAATCTATGGTTTTAATCCTAAAAACACAAGTAAGAGTAGTTGAAATTTGCTATAGAATAATCTATGAAAGATTTTGGTATGATAAAAGTGGAAAAATGAGGAGAAAAATGGATTTAAATAGAAGAAAGTAGTGTTTTTTTTTTTCCAACTGTTATGGGGGTACTGATCGTTATGCCCTGTAACGACCAACCCGATCTCAAAAAACCAACCCCTCGTTTCATCCCCGTATCGCGTAATTGTTATGACTGTTACTTATACGCATTGACCTTTATGACCGGATTGTAAGGGATACAGAACACCTTGCATGCAACAATCTATGATTTCAGCCTTGTGGAGAACCGCCAAACAATGGATAGCCCATCATTGCAATGGAGCATATTAAAAGAATGATGGCCAAATGCAATAATTTCCAAGCTGCACGAGTACCCACCTCTTTGTCTCACTACTGGGAACTCCAACCCTTCTAGTGTAATACCATGCACGAAAGATCCTAGCATCCTCCCACGATCACTAAAACGAATGGTCAAGGGACTTTCGGAAACAATGGTCCTAAGGTGGTTCAGGAGATGGGAGAGTTATTTGAGGAAGAGTATGCAAACTTTTCTTGTTATGACCGAGGCGAAGGACATTTAGGAACAACGTGTCCTATTGAAGGATCCACCTACTAAAACTCTTAAAGAAGATAATTTTGAGGATAAAGAGTTGACTGATTAAGCTAGCGAGGTAGACGAAGGTGAAGGGGAATATGGTGACAGACAAAGGAATTTATCTCGTGCTTATGACCCAATGAATTTTGATCATTCGTGAGGGAGACGGGTGAGAAATAGCTGCATTAGTGCTTTTCATACGCGGGGAACATGTGCTAGAAAGATCATCAAGGTCATTGTCGATAACAACATCAACTTGAACATCTTTTCACAAAAAGCGGTTGATCAACTGCAACTATGAGCGAAGGACCCACAACCCCTTGTGTTGCTGAAACAAGTAGTGAGGCTATGCGGGTGATCCATTAATGTCAGGTGACATTCATTGGGACAAATTTCCACAAGAGTCATATGGTGTGACGTTGCCCGCACTGAGAGCTTGTCACCTCCTAGTTCATCTATGGATGTACAATCATCATTTAAACTATTATGGGTTCACTAACATCTACAACCTTGTGCATGACAGGAAGGAGATCACTCTCAATCCAATGAAGGATTGATGCAAGAAAATGGCCGAACAAGCTAATTGATTGCGATTTTAAGAATCTAACTTTTCAAATTGTCTTGATTGACGATATGGGCCAGATCCATGTTTAGATGATCAATTTGATGGGATCAGTGGTTAGATTACACTGTGGGGTTGAGAGTATCAGTGAATGGTCATTACATTTCTAGGATTTATTTGTTTTAGTTAGATACTAGGTTTTTAACAAGTATTTAATAATTTCCACCCATTTATTTGCTCGTCACTTTTTTGGTGGGCCACTCTTAGGGTACCAAATGATGTTCGAATGATACAAATTGGTCCCATTTGATAGCCCATTGAGTTATGGCTCAATTTAGTGAATTATGGCTTATTTATACAAGTCCCATATCGTAGTCAGTTATAAGGGTTGATTAAGTATTTAATAATTTTGATGTTTTTTGTATTTTTGTTACTTTATTTTGGACCACTTTTGGGGTACCAAATCATGTTCGAATGATACAAAATTGGTCCTTTTTTTTGTAGCTCATTTATACTGTCTGTTTGAAGTTAGCTTTCAAACGAGCCCATGATCATGCAATTCTGACTCCATTTGACTTAGTTATGACCCATTTATACATGACCCAAATGGCAATGACAGTGACAAACGGGATTTCATCAAACACACTCCTAAATACTTCTAAATTAGTCTCAATTAACAGTTGGTTGAAGGGAAATTTTGAAAAATAATAATATTTTATTAAAATTTAACTAAAAATTATTTTTACGTTTTGAAAATTGACAAGAACTTAACAAATTAGTAGATCAACCCTCATACATGCTTGATTTCATGTTTGGAGTGCAACATTGCAAGCAATTTGGGGGGAATTGGGGAACTTTAGAAATTTCCTCAATTTTCCCTAAATCAAACCACCCACACTCAAATTTCAAAATTAGAGTGTATGTAATGATCGTTTTATCAAATACTCCTGATACTTTGAAATTAGTCTCAATTGACAACTGGTTGAAGGAAAATTTTGAAAAAAAAAAGGAGAACAAGAAGAACCAATGGATATCAAATCAAAGCTCCAACTCCATGATTTTTCATGCAAAACATGAAGAACCAATAGATTTGTAACCACTTGACACTGATTTAACATAATTTCAACAAAAAAAGGGATCGAAAATTGAAAATGCTCACCGGATCGAACATGTGGGATATATCGACACTACCTATGTGTTTCATATTGCACAGGTGGAATACAAGATATATCGTGGGAAATATCGGCCGATATCGTCAATATTTAAAACATTGGTTATGGAAGTGTAATACATTATTACGATGATTTGAATAGAACTTCTTAGGTTTGTTGTTTCTTTATTAGGTAGAAGATTTAGAGAAGCATTTAGTTTAAGGATGATTGGGTTTTTTTCCACACTCTCTTTCTTCTTTTCTTTAATCTATTTGCATCCCCCTTATGGGGTTTACATTAATTGGTATCAAAGCAAGTTCCCGGTCTTTGGAAACTGAAGGGAGGTAATTTCCTCATCTTAATCTTTCCCTTTCATCTTTCCCCTCTTCCTCAATCCTTCATCTTCCATTTTCTGTTCTTTCCCTTTTTCCTTTTCCCCTTTTCCCCTTTTCCTTTTCCTTTTCCCTTCAAATCACTAAACCCTGAAATGTATCTGTTCTCTTTTCCCAAAACCTTCAATGTTAACCGTACCAAGTAAAAAAAAAAAAGAACAAGAAAAGGGAAAAGAAAACCATCAAACCTTGACCACACTCATTTCCGACCTTATCAAATCATATTCTTGTTCCAACCCATCAATTCCCTCCCCCCCCCCCCCCCGTTTTTTTTCCTTCCCCAAAACCGATCTCAAACCCATAGATCTAAAACTCAAGCCTAAAGTTTAGCCTATATTTTTTTCATGTTCTTTTTCTTAAACATGTCATGGATAGGAAGATGTTCGTATGCTTCGTATAGTTATCCCTATTCAAACTCCATGCCTTTCCATATTCATCACGTTATTCTTATTTGAGTTACTTTGATGATCAAGATCATCCTTCATATTATCCTAAGTCATACTCATCTTCATATGCGCCTTACGCCGACTCCTTTCAACACCCCTCTCGGCATTATGAACCATGACAACCACATGTCAGTTATTCAAAAGCATCCCATTGCACAAAAATGTCAGCAACGGTTAAAGAATGTTCAAGAGACGCATGAGGAGAATATGTGAGAACAATTAGTGTTCAAGGAAGATATTACAAAAGAATTCAAGAAATTCAAAGAGGAGATATGAGCGTGCTTTGAGCCCTTGATTGAATAAGAAAAGCACTATGGATTTCAGTCCATTGTCTCTAGAGTTCCTAAGAACGACATGTTTGAAGAAAGTGTGGTGACTCAAGAGGAATCCACTGTTGGCTTACTCGATGGATCCATAGATACACCCGTTGTTTTAAATATCGTTATTGTGTAATGTATCGCACCCTTGGGATACGGATACATATCGGTTATCGCATGGGATATATTGGTTGTATCGCGTAATGTATCGCTGTTGTTGGGAAACATGGGAACATTGAGAAATTGGTAAAAATTTTCAATGAAACTTCAGGAATTGTTGAAAAAGACATTAATACACACTTAGAAATCAAAACATCATAAAAAAGTACACATAATAGGAGTTTTCTTTATATGGGGTCCTAATATATGCGCTTTCCAATTGAACCGCTGCAAGTATATTCAAAGTCCATTCATATAATTTATAAACGGAAGAAGACATGTATGGAAACACAAGCAATACATTCAAAAGAAAAAGAAGAATTACTGGATCAGGTTACAAGTTTAATTTTGTGTTTGGATACAAATATTGTAACTGATTTGTGAGAAATTGAGAAATTTTGATTTTTCTCAATTTTCTGCAAGCTTGACACATCTCCCATAAATCTCGAAATCGAAGTTTCAAATCCATGATTTTTCATGAAAAATATGAAGAATCATACATTTGTAACCATTTGATACGGGTTTAATGTGATTTACAACAAAAACATGTATAAAAAATTGGAAATGCTTACTAGATCAAATAGGTGGGATATATTGGCACTACCTGTGCGTTTCGTATCGCGCAAGTGGGATACAAGATATATCATGGGATATAACGGCTGATATCGTCGATATTTAAAACACTAGATACACCTATTGATGGATCAACAACTTGATTAAAGTGCTAATGAAAATAGACGATCAACCATCAAATAACATGGTAGAGGAGAATGAAGGATTAATGAGTATGGATAATTCGATGGTCAAAGATATGGATAGTTTCACGATCACAATGGTGTCATCTCAATGTCAATAAAGGCCCACATATCAAAAGCCAACTGTGACAAAGAGGCCACAATCGACGTCTAGAACATGGAGGATCACCGAGAAGTAAATGAAAATATGGCATGTATTTCAACGGCATATTATGCACTAGTTGGCCATCAGGTGTCTCTCTCTCCACCATTAATTGCGTGCGAAGCTGAAGAAGACGTGCTACAAATGAGGATATTTACAGGAGATTAAGACTACCAATTTAAACTCGAGGATGTGTTCTTTTTTAAGCCGGGTGGAATTGATGCAACCAAATGGCTACACAAGTTGATTGATAAAGATTTTAAGAATAAAACCATTCAAATTATCTTTATTGATGATCTTGACCGGATCGTTGGTTTGATGATTAGTGGTTAGACTACATTCTGGGGCTAAGAGGATTAATGGATGGTCACTAAATTTCTAAGATTTATCGTTTTAGTTTGTTATTAGGGTTTGATTAAGTGCTTAATGATTTCCACCTTTTTTTGTGACCTTTTTTTTTTGGTTGGACCACTATTGTTGCACCAAATGATGTCCAAATGATATGAAATTGATTATGTTTGATAACCCATTTATATGCTCCGATTTGAATTTAGCTTTCAAACGAGCCCAAGATCATGCAATTATGACCCCATTTGGGTGAGTTATTGCCCATTTATACAAGACCCATATGGTAGTGACAATGAGATTCATGGATATTTTGGTCATTTTTTGTTATTAGGGTTTCTCTACTTGGTTTAAGTCTATATAAAGTTATGTTATGGACGTGTAATGCATTATTATAATTATAATGATTTTGAATAAAACTTTTTATAATGAATCTCAGCAAAGTGTTGTGATTTGGTTGTAATTCGAGTAAAAATGCCTTTTTTGGTTCCCTTTTAAAGGCAAAAGAGTCGCACGTGAGATAAAGGTATTGTTAGGCTACTAATCTGCTATACATGTGGCATGCTGATTATACCCCAAAACAATCTAATTATCAGCTTTCAGTGTTTTAAATAGCGATAGCGTGATGCCTAGCGCTCCACTCTCTATAGCGTGTAGCGTAAGCTACATGATACCTCTATTTTTTAACATAAAAATAGAACAAATATAATAAATAGTGGAAAAAAGGAATATATATATATATATATATATATATATATATATATATATATATATATATATATATTATCAATTATAAGCATGTTCAAACAATTTATTACTTATCATTTATCAAAAGCCAATCCACATATATAAGCCAAATCAAATAATTATCACATCAACAACTTTCTAAGAAAACCGCTTTAATTAATAATGTCTAATTGAAACCACAAGTCACAATTATGAAAAGAAATAAAAATCCAATAGGTTAAAAGTATCAAGTAAAATATAAGTGTCACATTCCTCAACATTAGATGCAAAGAAAACAAAAAAAAAAAGTAATAAAAAAATAAAATTGTAAAAAAAATACATTGTATCTTATGCTACGTACGCTACGCTCTATGTAGTTGTAGCATACGGTACAAGCCCCATAACGTACATCAACGCTATTTAGGACGCTATGTAGCACTATAGCCACGTTACACTACATAGCGTACGCTACCGCTGCACTACGGGTGCTATTTGAAACACTGTCAACTATAACACTAAAATCACATTAATAGAATGATCCGAATTTTCTACACATTGGCCATCTAAATGGATGGTTAAAAAATGTTAGTAAGTCGCTTGTTTGTGATCCTTGCGCATGTGGCCCACTCGAGGCTTGGAATTTCCTCATTTTTGGCCAAATGATATATTTCAATAGGTTTATTATAATCATTCTATCAAATATCACATATGCATACTAAATTGGTATATTAAAGCTAATTAGTTAATTAAATTCAAGTCCTGTGAATAGAGTAAAGCATTCTAATGCATTCCAAATACAAGCTCCGAAACAAGAGGTTTGGATTTCAGTTCATTCCAACCAAACAAAACTAAGAATTCAAAATCACCTTGATTCCAGTGTAATGGTGATTTGGATTCCAATGCATTCCAAATACAATCTCCTACCATTTGATTGACCAAATGTTATGTACGCCTAGTTTTGTGTATTTATGAGTATATGCTGATATTCACATCAGTCACACTTGTTTATTTATTTTCAATATAAAAAATATTAAAAAGTATATTTTTAAATAAATGCACCATATATTGTAGTTACATATTTAATGTTAGTATTTAGTACATCAAAGGTGCTAATAAGTGATATGAATTATAGAAATATTAATGATTTCTTTATTTATTATTTTATATAAACTGATTTTTAATACAGTTGCATCACTTCTACTTGACAACGCATAGTTTAGTACCCTATATAAAGAAAAGTTAGTGTATTCTTGATTTTTGTAATCTTTTGAGTTCTAAGTGTGTAATGATTTTTTTAACATCCCCTGAAGTTTCGTTGAAATTTTCGACCTATATCCCAATGTTTTCCAATAATGGCAATACATTGCGTGATAAATCTAATATTTCCCATACAATACCCAATATGTTTTTGTATCCCAAGGGCGTGATACATTCATTAATGCCAATACTGAATACATTGATTACATGATCTTGGGCTCTTTTGAAAGCTAACTCAATGGGCTATTAAACGGGACTAATTTCATATCATTCGAACATCATTTGGTACCTCAAAAAAAGCCCACAAAAAAGTGATGAAAATACAAAATGGAGAAATTATTAAATACTTAATCAAACCCTAATAACTAAAACAAATAAATTCTAGAAATATAATGACCATCCCTTGCTCCTCTCATTGCCATAATGTAATCTAACCATGATGCAGGACATGAAATTTAAATATGATATGCAAGATTTCAGGCTTAGATCATACTAATTCATAACAATCACATAATAATTCCACATCCCGCACAAAAGCTCAAACATTCAAAGGGGAATCTGCACGGGTCCAGGCCTACACAGGTTAGGACTGGATCAGTAAAATTATGGACCAAACGATGCTCAAAGGGAAATAAAAATCATCCACACATGCACAGTAACCAATCCCTAATCCAAGGGATTCACCAATTTCAATTCAAGGAGCCCTAGGGTGAATAAAGGGACAAATAAATTAAGGATAATGCAATCTAGAGTTAGGGTTTGTGAAAATAGGTATAAAAGAGGGAAAATAAGAAGGAAAACCTGAACCGAAGAAAGTCCATGTGTGCGGGCAGCGGCAGGGTCAAGCGCATGTGCGCACGAGCCTGGCCGCATGTGCGAGCGAGGCCCGATTTCGGAAACAGACTCCTTGGCTTTGGTCGGTCAGGGGGGTCCTCAAAACCTCCAAGTTTTGTGGCGATCCGACAGACGGTCTGTGCGCAGTGCTCCATCGAAGTTTCGGCCCTCCTGTAGGGCCAGATTCTTGAAACTGGCTGTAGGAAGAAGAACGGTTGAAAAAATTGATGGATTCGAGCAAGGATGATTGTAGAAGGGGAGAGATATGGATGAAAGAGGGTAAGAGCGAATGAGGATAGATGTGGCTTCGCACCACGATAGTTAGCCCTTTGAAAAGGGAGGGCTTCGCACCCACTTGAATTTTTCCACAACTCAGAAACTTAGAGAGTAGAAAAAAAACTTGCAGGAATTTTTATTAAACTTCAATGAATCCAAAAAGCTACAAGGGGTGCCTATTTATAAGAAAACCCTATACCCCAAGCTCGCGTCATGTGCGTAACCTATTACTTGGTGATGAAGTAAACCAAAATAAAAGCTAATCAAAGAAATCTAAACCATCCATGATATTCTAAATAACATTAATAAGCAAAACCTAAAATATGAGATTAATCAGACTAGCTGGCCACGATCATGAGATCCCATGATGGGCTTAACTTGACTACCAGGCCCACTCCAACGGACCAAAACTCAGTCTTCTAACTAGGAGGCCTTCCCTGGATGTCGTCATCAATCCAGATCGATGGTGGGGCCCTCCATCGTCTTTTGTGTGTGTGTGGGCGTACATGTGTGTGAGATGTCCTCATCAAACCGTTGATTCCATCAAATTGATCATCAGACTAGATATTTGGTCCAGATTATAAATCAAAATAATTTGAATGGTTGGATTCTTAAAATCTCGATCAAAGCTTCTGGGCCATTTGGTTGCATCAAGGCTGATTCTCCATAAAAAGGATGATTAGACAAAGACATTGCAGTCAACCAAGAATGACCTTGCCTTGTTGCTTGATTGATCATTTAATTGTGCATTTGAGGATAGGCAATGAGACTCTAGAACCAAATGGAATTTGTGAGTGAAATGTTACATTCCCCAAATTGATCGGGTCCTGTGAGTTTAAGGTCATTTTTCTTAGATTTACGGGGCTGAAGCTCTCTCCCGCTAAGTTATCAACATCCATACTTCAGTTTTTGATGTTGAGACTCCTCGTTTTCGTTTTGCATGCTTCTTATTTTGGTGCACTGACCATGGAATGGATCCAAACCATCCAATAATTGGGCGACCTCTTGGATGAACCGTTGTCCAAAATTACAGAGCTTGAAAGGGCGCAACTTTCCTGTCCATCACAGGCAAATAAAAGAAAAAAAAAACAAACTTTATCACAATCCTCTACAGAAAAAGTCAATGGTCCGAATGCCTTTCCAAAAAGAGTTTCTAGTTTGGTACCTGTTTAGTAAATGGTATTAGACATGTGCCGATTCCTAAACCTTCTCTTTAGTACTATAGATTCACACCTAACGACTGTGAGCTCTGATTCATCATCATTGTAGTCTTGTTCCAGCTATTTAAGTTAGCTTTTTCGAGTCTTCTTGTTTTGCCATTTATTCATATATGGATCCATTCCCTCGGTCCAAGTACCTTTAGGTCTCCCCTTCACCCTCCTCTTAGGCCTTTTAGCATCGGACAAACTTTCCCTCCTTACTGGACCATCTTCTTCTTATGCAGAACATGGCCAAGCCATTTCAATCTTCTGTCTATCATATTATCTCTTAATGGGCTTTTACTCCTAGGCTGTTTAGGATGACCTCATTGGGAATTGTATCCTTCCTAGCCTTCCCACAAATCTGTCTAAACATCCGCATCCTTTGCAAATCCCTCTTAATTGCCACATTGCCCAAACTTTGCCCCATATAGCATCGCTGGTTGAAGAATATGAATCTTCTTCTTGAATTTCATTGGCATACAACAATCACACACTCTGGAGGCAGATTTGCACTCCTACCCAGCTTCAATGCTAGTGACCATGGGTAACATCCTCACTCATCTCTTCGTCCTTTTGATTTTAGGTGCTAAAGTAATGAAACACATGACTTAGAGAGATCCCCTGTCATTAACTGTTCCTACCAAATTTGCAGTCTGAAGGCTGCATCATTCTTTCTGTTATTTCTTAAACCTAATTCTAGAGTCGTCTTCAAAACCTCAAATTTACCATTTGGCCCTTTATTGTCTCACTGGTTAGCATCATGTTAATTTGTGTGTGTTTCTTGATTAAAGCTGCACCCCAAGTAAATATTCCAGTTATTTCTCATAAACTGTTAATCTGAATGGCGAGAAAAAAAAATAAAAAATAAAATTATAAATTACCTTCTAGCATAGTATCTTTGGGAATGTCTTATCATCTAAAATCAAAATCTGATCCTTTTGTGTGTTGATGTCAGTTGCAGTTCCCTTCTCTTTCAGGCAACATAACATATGTTCAGAAATAAAGGTGTCCAATTCATTGCAGCAGATGGATGTTACTTCACCAGCACAGGAAAGTTTTCAGGCAGGGAATGGTTTAAGCCCCAATCAAAATTCAACACAACAAAAGCACTGGAATGATTCTGAACACGTACGTGGTGGATTTATAGAAAAGTTACTGGCAGAATCAGGGTCTCTGAATATCGGGCAACTGCAACAGTCACATCAAGATGCTAAAAATTCTGAGTGTAATCTTGGAAGCAAGGAAATGCAGCAGGCTACAACGGACAAGTCCAGCAGATCAACACATAAGGAAAATGCTTCCTCAAAATTGGGTAGCAGAAAGTATACCTCAAGTACTGTTTCTTTACACCCCTGTACTGGGAGTAGTAACAAAAGGGAAAGGGGGAAAGAAGCAAAAAGAGGAGCATCAGAAAATGAATTCTCTAAAATTAGAAAACGCTGTGGATACTTATCGACCAGGATGAGCTTTGAGAAGAGTCTGATTGATGCTTATTCCAGTGAAGGCTGGAAAGGACAGAGGTTTGTGCACTGCAGCATCTCGCCATAAATTGTGCTTCTCATTCTAATGACCTGTGTTTTTCCATGCATAATTAGCTCAGTCAATTCAGTCATAATTATATTTTCTTGCCACAAAATCTATCAGATTCTTGATTTATATGTTCCTCTGCTATACTATAAGTAGAACGCCTGTGATCGCTTATCAGGAAATTTATATTTACTGCACCTAGTGTCTAGTTTGCATTGCATGAAAACTTTTCAGCAGCCTATGACAAAGAAAACATTCTACTTGCACACCCCTCTGTGGACGGCAAACAAAAGAGCCTCACATGTGCTAATGTGACAAACATGAGACCTGGGCGTTCATAAGGATGTGTCACGGTTAATGTGCCTTTGCCCAAAAATCAGGCCAGGCCAGTCCACTCATCAGGCAGCCGTGTTCAGAAAATGGACGATTATAAAAAGGATAAGAGTGGTCATTCAATGAGCATTTGTGGCTGATGTTTTAATTTAAACCAATCTGATTTAAATGATTTTAACTCGCAAGTATACGAATCAGATGTAGATATGGCACGTATTACGAGATTGTTCCCACGAGGACTGGTTATCACAATTCGAAATTTAAGACTCTTCTTGACTAATCCAACGAATGGTTTAACAAACTATTAAGTAAACTAGCATAAATCTATGAAAAATAACTACGAGCAATAACGAGGAAGATTCAATCGATGAGAAGACTAAGACTTTCGAATCCACCCCTAATTATCCTAACTCTTGTTTTATCTGCTGATTCACCCTAATTCAGATTGATATCAAAATAAACAAAGCACACTCTGTCCTTGGTCGGGCACACAGAATGTAAAATCCTTTAAAGCATATGGATCACATCTTTCCATCCATGGTCAGGCATGGAGAGATGTAAATCCTGTTTCTTCCTCTATAGGAGACCTGTTCATGGTCAGACACAAGCACCTAGAATAGTATTCCAAACAACATCCATATCTAGATTTTGGTCGAGCTCATAGAATGGAGAAGTATGGAAATCTCAGGAAAGCACACTAGAAAAAGAAACAAATCAATCCAATTAAAATAAATTCAACAGTAAACAAGAGTTATTCAAATTAGAGGCTTCATCTCAGCCCTAGCTAAGAAGTTTAGCAATCCATAAAATTAATTAGAAAAAAAGGAATATAAAATAAAAACATTAAAAACATCTCCCTTATCTCTCTTCTACCTTCTTCTCTATCTCTTCTCTTTCTTCCCTTTCTGGATCTTTCCCAGGGTTTGAATGAATGCTCCCCACGTCCAAAACCTCCTTATATAGCTGCTGGAGTGGTGAAAATCGGATTTGAATTGGATTTGGAAAGCTATGCATGCCTAGTGAAAGTTTTTTCGCAGCCAAGTTCGGTGCCTCGAAACACGCCACTTTTCTCGCTCAAATTCTAAATAAACACCGTCCCTTAGGACTTTCTTGGGTCCTCTACATGATAGACGGTTCAGATCTGCCATATGATCAAAGATGGTGGGCCAAAACTGCATGGAAAAGTCAGTTTTCGCGGATGTGCGAAACCATTCGCACCATTTCGCTGTTGTGATCGGTGGGCCCCACAGAAGCATCTTCTGAAAAATTCACCCCGTCCATTGGATTCAGAACGAAATTTCAGTTAAGAATGGGTAGTTTTGAACGTCCATTGACGTGGCCCAGAGAAGAAATCACAAAAGGATCAGTTTTAAACGTTGCAGGGTAGCCCTTTCGTGGCTCCTATATCGTACACGTGTGCGTACATGGATGTAAAAGGTCAGCATAGTTTTGAAGCTCTCGAGCCCGTCTACAAGATGGATGGTACGGATTTGCCGGATGGGGCAAGTGTGGGGCCCACAGTCGACCGCAAAACGGCCAGCGGCCGTGCGTTAAGCAGCCGAAAACGGAAATTTTCGTTTTTTTTTTTCTTTTTCGGTCAGAGACGGTCAACCGTCTCTGCCGTTTGCCATGCACGTGTAGTGCACTTGTGCACTATGCAGACTTTATTCATGTGGGGTCTGCTGTGATGATTTTCAGAAATTTTCACCGTCCAAATTATTTCTCATCTCATTTAAACCGTCAATAATAATTTTGAGGCAGTTCCAGATATCAGGTGGGCCCAGAATCAACGGTTTATGGGCTGATCTGTCAGTTGGGGCACTTCCATAGTGATCCAATGGATGAAATTTTACGTGTACGGTTAATTTATGGCCCTCATCCCATGTATGAATTTTCAGGTCAATCGGATGGTGGGAACCCTGTGATCTTGCATTTTGGATCAGTTTCGGGCCTTTTTAACGGTGAACGACTTTATTTTCTTAGATCCATGGCATGTAAATCCGTTGATCTTGGTCCTATGGAGTGCGTCCCTTCCTCTGGTGACTTTGTAACGTCAAATCCACGCTGTTAATATCACTTTTTAATCCACGCTCTTAATTTCCTCCTACAATCAAAATATAATTAAAATATGGCATTAAACATTATCTTGTAAGTAAAATTCGGCAATAATCAGTGTCTGATATGCAATATTTGACCCTCATCAATGGCCCACTTGATGAGTGGACCGCCTGATTTTTAAGCTTGGATACACTATGAATATTCTCGATGTTGCACATGTTTACCAGTTTGACACATGTGGGACATTCGTTTAGTGTGCAAATGTGCATCTATGAGTAGCATCCGTCTTGACAGAAGAGAGCTTTGTATAGATTTTTCTCAAGTAAATTTTGTTTCATGGAATGTGTTAGGTTCTCATTAGCATGCATCATGCTATGGAATCCAAGAACTTGTTAGGGCAAATTTGTTGAAGATGCAATGGATCTCCCAATCGAACTTGCTGCTACATGTCAACAAATTCAACTACCAGCTTTGAATTTTCATTGATCCTGATTAATAATAAAATGAAGGACAGACGCATGGATTTGTTTTTCCATGAGGTTCTGAATACATGATCAAGTGTTGCAATATTTATTGATAAAGAGGCAAACAATAGTTTAGATATCTCATTCCTACTATATTTTACGAAGTTTGAATTTGAGAAAAGTTCATTGAGTGAATTATTTCACATTTTGGATCATGTTTGGGATACTTGCAAAAAAAAGAAAAAAAGAAAAAGAAAAAGAGGGTGAAATTCAAAGGCCTTATTCTTTCTTCTTCTTCCCCACTAACAGTGTGGCAATGTTGTGTTGAGTTGGACAAATGGTACAAATAAAGCCCCAAACCCTCCCAGTTTCATTTTAAAGGGAATAAAACAGAAAATTAGAATATGATTTTTCTAAAGTCCCCACATTCCATAAGGTTGATCTTACCATACCTTATGGTAAGGTCGAGCTCTCTAGGCCTCAGGCTCCAGGCCCCCACCATGATGTGTGTTGGACATCTAAATTGTGCATTAGATGTGTCCCTCCCTATTGGGTTGAGAGCCTAGAATCTAGCCTGATCCATGACTTAGTTGGACAACACCATGGGAAATAGTTGAGAGTGGAAAACCACCCATTAAAACCTTCCTCATTGTTCGTGGGGCCTACTAAGATGGGATTAAGTCATCTGACCCATCCCTTGTGTGTCTCACCTGGACGAGGGGTCCCACCCAATTTCAATTCATTGCAAAACTCAACTAGGCCATGAGAAGTGATATTAGATGTTTTAGGTATGACTTCCAAGTTCCAGATGGTATGGCCCACCTGAGTTCTAAATGCAATTGATTTTGGTGCAAACCATCACCTGGAGGTGACTTATCTTATGCATGGATCGGATGTTGGACAAACATCATCGTAGGGCCCACATAGCTCGACCTTACTGCAAGCTTAGGTAAAGGCCTTACCAAAAGACTCAATAAGGTTGACCTTACGGGAACTTTTCCCTACACATACACAGATATGAGAGGGTACGTGCATGATATGGTTTTAAAAGAGGGAATGAGATGGGGCATGCTATCCTTGATTTTGCTATGACATACAAACTAGTTCTAATAAACACATACTTCAAAAAGAGAGATGAACGTTTAATAACTTTCAAAAGTGGATCATGTACAAGCAAGGTAGATTTTTCTACTCGTGAAGGCAAAATGATCATTATGGAAAGATTTCAAGGTTATACCAGCAGAGTTTGACTACACAAGAGATGGAAGAAAGGGACTAAATATGTGTCAAATAAGGAGGTGATGGAATTTAAGAGGAGAGTAAATAATGCTATTTAGTTATAATTTAACGGAAGAAGGAAAGTGGAATGTCGAGGAAGAAGTTAATGTTATGTGGAATGAGGTGGCTAAGTGCATTAGGAAAGCGAAAAGGAGTTTTAGGAGCATCTAGAGGATAAACACTCATATAAGGTAACTTTGTGGTGGAGCGACAATGTATAGAGCGAGAAACAACCATGTTTCAAAGTTAGGCAAGGGACTAGAAATGAGGAAAATTAGAACAATATAGAAACACATAAGGGAATGCTAAGAAAGTAGTGTGGCTAAACTTAAAGTATATGTGATCTTTACAATAAATTGGGGGCAAAATTAGGTGGGAAAGATGTCTTCAAACTTGCAAAATGATAGAGAGGAAGGACAGACTTAAATCACATTAGATGCATTGAAAGCAATGACCAAAGGGTATTGGTTAAGGACGATGCGATCAATGAGAGATGGAAAGCTATTTCCAGATCCTATTGAGGACCACTTTGAGAGCATGGGGATGGAGGAATCATAAACTCAAATGATGCCAAAGATGATGGATATTGACGATGGATTAGGATATATAAAGCAAAAGAAGCTATGAGAAGATGAAGGCAATAAAAGGCCCTTGGATGAGATGGTATATTGTTAGAGGTTTGTAAGTGTACGAGAGATATTGGTTTATTTTGGTTGACGAGGTTGTTCAACAAGATTGTAAAATTGAAGAAAATGGCAGACGATGTGGTGGAAATGTATTGGTGTACCTATTTACAAAAATAAAAGAAACATGTAGAGTTACACTAACTATCATGGGATTAAACTTATGAACATACTATGAACCTTCAGGAGAGTGATCGAGCTAAAAGATTTGATACGATTGTATCAAGAAAGTGGCGTTGATGTATGCTGGCAAGGTCAACTATTGAGGCTAAGAGGAGGAATGATCTCTACATGGTCTTTATTAACTTAGAGAAAGCATACGATGAGATCCCTAGATAGTTATCTGGTGGGTGTTGGGAAAGAGGGGTGTCTAGGTGATATATTGACATGATTAAGGATATGTATAAGGGGGCAGTAACAAATGCGAGGACTAGTAACGGAGAGATGAGTTTCCAATTATTACAAGCTTACTGCAGGAGTTGTTATTGAGGCCCTATCTATTTACATTAGTTATAGACGAGTTAACAAGGCATTTACAATAAGAGGTCCCATGGTGGATGTTGTTTGTAGATGACGTAGTTTTGATTGACGAGACGAGGGAGGGAGTAAACATAGAGCTAGAAGTATAGAGGGATGTTTTAAAACCTATAGGTTTTAAACTTAGTTAGACAAAAATAGATTATATGGAATGCAATTTTAGCAACAATAATATTGAAAAATGATGAATTGGTTGAGATTGCCGAGCAAGAAGTACCCCAAGATCACCATTTTTGATATCTATGGTTGATAATTCATGAGAGTGGACAAATTGATGAAGGATGTTGCTCATAAAATTCATGTTGGGTGGAAAAAGTGGTGATGTGCCTCTGGAGTTTGATGTAATCGTCATGTACCAATCAAACTGAAGAGGAACTTTTATAAGATAGTTGTAAGATCAGCCATGCTTCTTGGGACAAAATGTTGGGTCGTTAAGGAACAATAGGATGAGCGTAGCTGAAATGTGGATGTTGAGATGGCTTAGTGGCAAGATGAGGAAGGATATAATTAGACATGAATACATTTCAAGAAAATGAGTAACACCTATAAGTAATAAGATGAGAGAACGTAGACTTAGATGGCTTGGCCATGCGCAAAAGAGACCAAGAATTGTTTTGGTTAGGAATGAGTTGGTACAGGTTGAAGGCTTTAAAGTGCAGTGGGAAGGCCCAAAAGGACATAGGTGGAGGTCATAAGAAAAGACTCGAGGACTTGTGGTTTAACAACCGATATAGTCCGTGATAGAGTCGAATGGCAAAAATTTTTTTTTGTAGTTGATCGCAGTTAGTTGGGATAAGGCTTTGATGATGACAACAACACACCCACACCCACCCACTCACCATGCACGTGCGCACATGCATACACAGAGTATTGGTCTCTTGTGAGCAGCGCTGCAGGAGAGTATGAGCAAAATTATCGGCATCTTGGTGAGCCCCATCATGATGTGTATGTGAAATCCACTCCAACCGTTAGTTGTGTCACCCAATGTTAGGTCTAGGGTCCAACAATCCAGCCCATCCATGATTCAAGTGGGCAACACAATCATGAATAGTGTATAAGGGGGTGCCCATGCTCAAAACTATTTCCCTTGGTGTGGCTCAACTGAACCATAAATGGGCTTAATTTTTGGGCCTGGGCTTGACGTATGGTCGAGGTCATGAAAAATAAGGATGGGTGCCCCCTTGGTTTAGCCTGCCTAATCACGGACCAACCTGGCTTTTTGGGCCTTGGACTTCACATCAGTTGATGCATCTAATGGTCAGACTAGATGTCTCATACAATGCATGGTGGACCCCTTAAAAAATAAATGAATGGTGGGTGTCGTCCAAGCAATTGTTTCCCTTGGTGTGGCCCACCTAAATCATTGATTAGCTTGGATATCAGGCCCTGGGCCTAACATGGGGTTTCACACATGATGGTTAGAGTGGATTACACATGCACACCATAGTGCGACATCATTTTTATTTATTTATTTATTTATTTATTTATTTTTTTTTGGGGGGGGGGGGGATGCTATTTTCTTACACGTAGAATTGTACACGAGCCGAACCGGGCCAAACTTTGTCCTAGCTCGGCTCGTTTAGCCAAGAGGCCTGGCTCGAGTTTGGCTCAGATTGATCATTGAGCCAACTTGGTCAGCTCGGCCTGGTTTAGTATTCGAATCGAGTTGAACTTGAGCTAGGTTCTAGCCGAATCGAGTTCTAGCTAGTTTCAAGCTTATTCAAGTCGTATTTTTTTGGGCCAGATTGAGTTTAGCTCGTTTGATTGGTTTGATTTTGTAATTCTAGACAAAAGAAATGAAGTGGAGAATAAATGAACAACAAAACCCAAACTAAGAAGGGTTTTTTTTTTTTTTTTAATTTATACTGCATTCATACTCAATCGAGCCGAACTGAGCCAAGGTTCGAGCCGAACCAAACCGGGCTGGCATACAGCTCGAGCTCGGCCATATTTTGAATCGAGTTGGGATTCTAGCTCGACCTGGTTCGAATAGGCTATTCGAGCTAAACCAAGCCAAGCTAAATCAGGTTGAACCAAGCTGGCTTTGTTTGTTTCAACTCTACTCACATGTAAGGTCTCATATGAGCCCCCCCCCTCCCCCCCCTTCTCTCTCTCTCTACACACACACACACCCACCTTAAGGGTATTGCATGTGTAAAGCACATGCATCAAGGAGAAATTCGAAGGGGAGAGAGTCAGAGGGATACTGGAGTCCTCCATAATACCCATTTTAAGGGGTGTGTAAAACACCCATGGGGGCCCACCATTTTTAAAATGTAGAATCCACTCCACTCATCAAATTATACACTTGATGTTAGGTCTTGAGGTAAAAAATCAGCTAGATCCACAACTTAGATGGGCCACACCATATGGAATAGTGTGAATGGGATGCTGACCGTTTGTTTTTGTGTGGGCCACCACACCCTGTTCTGTATCTTTCATCACACCTGTTAATTGGGTCCAACTCACCAGGATGAAGAGAAGATACAAAAATAAACCTGTTAAAAAACTCAAGTGAGCCACATTGTTTGTACATTGACTTTCCGGGTTGGTTAGCATTTGACATCGGAAGATCTGATAGTTGTGGATCGCTATTCCTATTTTGATTTGTCGACTTGCTAGATGCCCCCTTGCAGAAGGCACCTTACGGACAACGAGTTGGAGGAGATCCAATCCCATTTGGCCTGGCTCCAGTTAGTATTCCCTACATGGGGGGCTGATTATATGGTGTGGTCTATCCATTGTTTGGGGAGTTTTTTTGTTAGTTCTTCTTACAAGTTGCTTTGCTTGGAAAGGATAAGGTCTGATGGGGTCACACATCATTTTTAGTTCTATGGGGCACTACCCAACCCAAGGTTGCCGCTTTTACGTGGCTAGTGGGCAGGAAAAAGGTTTTGACGATTGACAACCTTTAAAAGCAAGACATGCCTATTCCAAACATGTGCTATTTATGCAAGCAAGACGCCGAAACTATTGATCATCTGTTCACATTCTGTCTGTTCACTTCCAAGGCGTGGGCTTTGTTTTTGCCCATTTTCAACATGCTGTGCATTATGTCGTCGGTCTAAGATCTTCTTTTGGCTTGGAATGGGAGTTGGGTAATTAAGAAGATAAGGTTGGTGTGGAATCTGATTTTGCCTGCAATTTGGTGGGCCATTTGGAGAGAGCGGAATAAGTGGGGGTTTTGGAATTCTTCGGTTTCCACTAATGCTCTAGTGTTGTCCATTGAAGTTTCTGTTTTTGAATGGGTCGTATCCTTGAATGTTGATCCTGTTTTGGTAAAGTCAATTGATGAGGGTCGAATATTGCATATCAGACCCCAATTATTGCCTAATTTTACGTATATGATAATTGCTTAAATGCCATATTTTAATTGTGTTTTTATTACAGGATGAAATCAGGAGTGTTGATTGAAAAAGGATATTAAAAGCGAGGATTTGACGCTCTGAAGTAACCAAAGCAAGGGACGCACTCCAGAGAACCAAGATTGATAGATTTACACGCCAGGGATCCGAGAAAATCGAGCCGCTCACGTTAAAGGGGCCCGAAAACTAGCCAGAATGCAAGATCACAGGGTTCCCACCATCTGATTGGTTCGAAACTTCATACATAGGATAAGGTCCATAAATTAACCGTACATAAATTTCATCCATTGAAGATCTCGGGAAGTGGGCCAACGGACAGATCAGCCCATTAATCTCCAATTTGGGGCCCACCTGATATCTGGAACTGCTTAAAATTTGGTCTCAACGCCTTAAACAGGGATACTAACTGATTGGATGGATTAGATTGCTAAGAAACATCACAGTGTGCCCTGTATGTACAATGTGTGTACATAATGCACACACGTGCCCACCGCGCACCGGATGCATGAGGCAGTCAGCGCAAGTGCTGACCCGTCTCCTTCTCAAAAACGGCAATTGTCGTTTTAGCGTCAGCGAACGGACGACCTGTGTCCGTTTTGGGGAAGCTAGTGGGCCCCACCCATTGCCCGTACGGCTGATCCAAGCCGTTCACCGTGTAAAGGGCTTTGAGAGCTACAAAACCATGTTGTTACTTTGCATCCATACACGTACATGTGTACGATATAGGGGCCACAAAAGGACTGTCCTGCAACGTTCAAATCTGATCTTTTTGTGATTTCTTCTCTGGGACGCATCAATGGACGTTCAAAACCATCCATTCTTGACTGAAATTTCGTCCTGAATCCAATGGACGAGGTGGATTTCCCTGAAAACACCTCTGTGGGGCCCACTGAGCTACGCAACATTCAAAGTGCGAAAGGTTTCGCACATCCGCGAAAATCGACTTTTCCAGGCGGTTGTGGCCCACCATCTTTGATTATATGGCAGATCTAAACCATCTATCATGTAGAAGACCCAAAAAAGTCCTAAGAGACGGTGTTTCTTTGGAAATTGAGCAAGGAAAGTGGCGATTTTTAAGGCACCGAACTTGGCTACAAAAAGGCTTTCGTTGCGCATGCGACAGCTTTCCAAATCCGATTTCTACCACTCCACCGCCTCCAACAGCTATAAAAGAAGGTTTTGGACGTGGGGAGCAATCACCCAGAGCCTGGGGAGAGCCAAGGAGAGGAGAAAGAGAAAAAAGAGGAGAGCGAGAGGAAGGAAGAAGGGAGATGTTCTTAGCGTTTAAATCTTATTTTTCCTTCTTTTTATTTGCAATTATGGATTGCTAATCTTGTAGCTAGGGCTGAGATGAAGCCCCTAATTTGAATAACTCGTCTATGTTGAATTTATTTTAATCTAATTGATTTGTTTCTTTCGCTAGTGTGCTTAACTGTAATTTTCATGCTTCTCCATTTTATGAGCTCGACCAAAGTCTAGATATGGATGTTGTTTGGAATCTTAACTAGGTGCTTGTGACCATGAACAGGTTTCCTATAGAGAAAGAAACAGGAATCTACATCTCTCCATGCCTGACCATGGATGGAAAGATGTGATCCATATGCTATACATTCTGTGTGCCCGATCAAGGACATAGGGTGTGCTTTGTTTATTAAATTTATATCAATCTGAATTAGGGTGAATCAACAGGCAAAACAAGATTTAGGATAATTAAGGGTGGATTCGAAAGTCCCAGTATTCTCTTTGATTGGATTTTACTCATTGCTCTCGATTATTTTCCATAGATTTATGTTAGTTTACTTAATGGTTTGCTACATTATTAGTTGGATTAGTTAAGAAGAATCTTAAATTTCGAACTGCGACAACCAGTCCTCGTGGGAACGATCTTGTAATACGTACCATATCTACATCTGATTCGTATACTTGCGAGTTAAAATCATTTAAATCAGATTGGTTTAAATTAAAACATCATCAATCCTTGAGTTGTAATTCTCTTTCGCCCCTTTGTATTCTTTTCTCACTTTGCTTTGCAAGTGAGCCACTCCATGCGAACTTAGCAGTTTTGAGAGCAATTGCACATTGTTCCATTGGTGTGATCCATACGAGTATTTTTCAGGCTGATATTTTGTATATACGGTTCAAATAATGGTTCTCACCTAATTTACATAGTGTATTGTACATTGTTCCATTGGTGTGATCCATACGAGTATTTTTCAGGTTGATTTTTTGTATGTACGGTTCAAATAATAGTTCTCACCTGATGTACATAGTGGACTTTACATGTACGACATAGTAGACACCACAAAGCGTTGCACCACGGTCTCCTCTTCATGTGGCATGAGCTACGCATGGAGAAGAGAAATCGCTGGGGGCTACTCACATTAAAAGAAGTGAAGGAAGCAGGTTAAATATTAATCATTAAGTGCATTTGCAGGTGAAATCTTAGTTGCATTAAGCACACTCATGTTCGCTACGCATGCTCCAATATCATGCCTAACACCAAGTTCATGCAATGTGGCTAATTTTTGGATCATGCTGTCTTTTGGAGTTTCCCTTCATCTTGGTGAGGCACATATGATGAATGGGTTGGGCAGAATATACACACCATAGTGGAGCTAATGCAGGACAAGAAATTTAGATATGATGTGCAAGATTTCAGATTTAAGATCACATAGTTCATAAACAATTACACAAATTCCGCATCCCACACAAAAGTCCAAATATTCAATTAAGGGGAATCTATGTGGGTCCAGGCCTACACACATTAGGGTTGGATCAATGAAAATTATGAACCAAACAATACTCAAAGAGAAATAGAAATCATCCACACATGCATGACAATCAATACATAATCTAAGGAATTCACCAATTTCAAATAAAGGAATCCTAAGGTGAGAAAAGAGATAAAAATTGGGGATTTAGGGAAATCTAGGTTAGGGTTTATAAAATTAGGGATGAAAAGAGGGAAACGAGAGAAAAACCTGATCTAAAAGACTGTTCCTGCGCGTGGACAACGGGCCCGGGGCGCTCTCATGTGCGCAGGTACTTGGCGGCACGTGCGAGGGGGCGTCGATTGCGGAAAAACTCTCCTTGGCCCTGGTCAGCAAGGGGTGTGCTCCAAAACCTTGAAGTTTCGGGTCGATCCGAGCTACGGCTTGTGCGTGGTGCTCTGCAGAAATTTCAGCCCTCCTACAGGGCCAAAATTTGGAACTCTACTGTAAAGAAGAAAACTTTTGCAACAAAGGACGAATTTGAAGCATAGATGGTGGTAGAAGATGAAAAAGAGAGATAATGGAGGATGAGGTTGAATCGGGGTTGATGTGGCTTTGCACCACAGTAGTTAGCCCTTTGAAAAGGGAGGGCTTCGCACCTACTTTTGAATTCTTCCACAACTCACTAAGAGAGTAGAAAAATAAAGCAGAATTTTTTTATTAAACTTGAATGAATCAAAAGAACTACTAGGGGTGTTTATTTATAAAGAAAATTCTATGCCCCTAAACTCGCGCCATGTGCGCAACCTGTTACTTGGCGATGGAGTAAACTAAAATAAAAACCAAACAAAGAAATTCAAAGTGTTCATGATATTCTAAATAATACCAATAAGCAAAACTTAAAATATGAGATCAATCCGACTAGTGGGCCAAGATCATGAGATCCCATGATGGGCTTTTCTTGACTATTGGGCCCACTCTTTTGAATCAAAACTTCACTTTCTAGTTAGGAGGCCCTCCCTGGACGTCGTCATCGAGCCAGATCAACGACGGGGCCCTTATTCTTCATACGTACTTGCGTAGAGGGGGTGGTGTGCGTGCATGTGTGGACGGCATGCGGGCGTGCGTGCGCACGATGTCCTCATCAACTCTCCCCCGCTGCGAAGATTTCGCCAATGGTGAAATAAAACTCATGAACCGTTCCAAGATGTCAGGATTAAGTCTCTGAAGCTCCTCCTCAGTAAGCCACGTGCTGTCTGAAGCTAGGCGTGACTTCCATTTAACTAGGTACTTCTGAAAACCGCCATCCGACGTGGAAACTATCTCATGTTTCAGGATATCCTCTATTTCCTCTGAGTGTGTGAAGGCTGGGTATGAGAGGTAGAGGTTGAAGAAAAAAGTAGGGGAGAGGCCGTGGATCAAGGGGCAAATATGGGGAATCAGGATGGGTGGGCAAAGGGCTGGACAACGTATCAGTGGGTCCCTGAAAAGCAACTAAATCCTCCACATTGAATATGGAACTAATTCCCATGGAAGGTGGAAGATCTACCTCATAAGCATTGAAACCGTTTCTTTTTATAATTTTGAAGGGTCCAGCGTTACGCACGTGTAACTTGCGAACGACCCCCGGAGGATACTGCTCTAGTCTAATGCGGACCATCATAGTCCCCAATATTGAATTCTTTAAAATGTCTATGTTGATTTGCAAAAAATTTGTAATGATCATTACTAGTAGTGATCTTTCGCAATGAATGTATGTGATGCACAAAAGACTCTGCAGACTTTGATGGCCTATGGGATAATGACATAGGGACAAGGTCAATAGGCTTCCTAGGCTTGTAACCAGTAACGATCTCAAAAGGACTCAGACCTGTGGATCTATTGACAAAACTATTGAATGCAAACTCAGCTATGGGTAGTACGGTGCCCCATGTCCTAGTATGCTCCCCTACTAAACATCCGAGCAAACTCCCTAGGCTTCTATTAACCACCTCAGTCTGACCATCAGTCTGAGGGTGATAGGCAGAAGAAAATTGGAGCCTAGTATTCATCATATGCCATAATGTCTTCCAAAAGTAACTCATGAATTGCACATCATGGTCAGACACTATGGTGTTTGGTAACCCATGCAGTTTGACGACCTCACTAAAGAATAGCTTGGAAACATGAGATGCATCGGAGGTCTTAGAAGAAGGAATGAAGTGGGTCATTTTAGAGAAACTGTCCACGACAACAAATATGGAATTATGTTTTCGAAGTCTTGGGAAGTCCAAGCACGAAGTCCATACTGATGTCCTGCCAAGGTATAGGACTGACAAAGGTGTGTATAATCCTATATTTTGTTTCTTTCTCTTTACCAGTTGATAAATACGACACTGCACTATAATTTTGGCCACGTCTTGCTTGAGTTGGCCAATAAAACCTGACCGAAATGACCTGCGACCCCTTCTAAATGTAACTCCCACACAAGGAAATCATGGAGGGAGGTGCGTAGTATGCATAAGTGGTCACTCCTAAACAAATATCCGTCTAACATCAAATACTCAGTGTTCGCTCCTGACGGACTCTCCAACAACAACGCATACACAACTCCGAAATCTGGGCACTCAGAATATTCTTCTTTGATGCGCTCAAGGCCCATAACTTCAACGCCCATGGAGTTGAGTAATGCGACTCGACGACTCAATGCGTCGACAGGCTTATTCTCTACACCGACCTTGTGCTTAAGCACAAAAGTGTACTATTAAAGGAACTGAACCCACTTGGCATGCTTATGGTTTAATTTCTTCTGAGAGTTCAGATATCTCAAGGCCTCATGATTTAAGAATAATATGAATTCTTGCGGTAATAGGTAATGACGCCAATGATGCAGTGATTGCACAACCGCATAAAATTCTTTGTCATAGGTGGAATATCTTTGTTTCGCCTTATTCAGTTTCTCACTAAAAAAGGGGACAAGGTGCCCTTCCTAACTAAGCACTCCTATGCCGACTCCTGACGTGTCACATACGACTTCAAAGGCTTTTAAAAAATATGAAAGTCGCGTGACTGGAGCTTTGGTTATCTTGACCTTTGTCTCCTTGAAGGCCTTCGAGGTTGCCTTTGTCCATTGAAACTCTCCTTTTTTTTTTATGCAATTTGTTATGGGAGCCATAATAGAACTAAAACCTTGAATGAACCGACTATAGAAGGTGGCTAAGCCGTGAAAGCTGCACCTCATGAATATTGCGGGGCTCAGGCCAATTGACGATGACCTTGACCTTCTCGGGATCCGCCGATACACCCTCAGCTGACACAATAAAACCTAAGAAGATCACACTACTAGACAAAAATGCACACTTTTTTAGGTTGGCGTACAACTCCTCGACCCTAAGGATCTCACAAACTTGCCTCAAGTGGTTGAGGTGTTGCTCCTTGGTCATGCTATAAATCAAGATATCATCAAAGTATACGACCAAGAACTTTCCCATGAAAGGCCTCAACACTTGAGTCATCACATGCATGAAAGTTCTTGGGGCGTTAGTTAGCCTAAAAGGCATAACTAGCCATTCGCATAGCCCATCCTTTGTTTTGAATGCCGTCTTTCACTCATCACCAGGGCGTACACGGATTTGGTGATAACCATTTTTAAGGTCAATTTTTGAAAAGATAGTAGCATTGGACATCATATCCAACATGTTATCAAGACGTGATATGGGAAACCGATACTTGACAGTGATTTTGTTGATGGCTCTACTATCGACACACATCCTCCATGTGCCATCCTTCTTAGGCGTAAGAAGGGCGGGCACGACACATGAGCTCATGCTCTCTCGAATGAAACACTGCTCTAGGTGCTCGTCAATTTGCCTCTTCAACTCATTGTGCTCCTTTGGGTTCATTCTGTAATGCGGGAGGTTTGGTAGAGTCACCCTAGGGACTAAATCAATAGCATGTTGTATATCCCTCATAGGGGGAAGCTCATCCTGTAGATCCTCAGGAAAGACATCACGAAACTCATGCACTACCTGAATGGCCTCAGTGGGTAGCTCTGCACTATCTTCCGGTATACTTTTCTTAGCCACAAGGGCATATACCATCACGTTCACCTCCGTTTCTCGTTCAAAGTCTTTGGCATTTAGAATATGGAGCGGTTTGGACTTGGACTTCGACTCCACTTCTTTTGAGCCGCTAACACCACTCTGTGTGGTGGACTCCTTTTCAGTCGTATTCTTGGGTGGCAGGGGATTTAGCTTGACCTTTTTGCCCTCGAACCAAAATGCACACACATTTGAGCGACCAAATATGGTAACATCCATGTCATAGAGTCATGGCCTACCCAGAATGATATGGCTAACATTCATAGGAACAACATCACACCAAATTGTGTCTTTATATGATTCAAACTGAATAGGGACAAGATAACGGTGCGAGACTAGAATGAATGTTTCATCAACCCAGGAGACTATTGGGTTGAGGATGGACTTCCAGCTTAAAGCTCAGGCGGCTCATAGTGCTAGTCGATGCCACGTTGGCACAACTACCACTATCCACGATCACCTTACAGCTCTTTTCCCCATATTTTGCATAAGTGTAGAAGATCGTGTTGCGGCGCCAGTCATCAGTGTTCTTGGCTTGAGCTAAAGCGCAACGCACAATTGCGAGGGTCGTAGACTCTTGCGCTCCATCTTCATCGTCACTAGGGGTTTCGACTGGCTCATATTCCTCTTCCTCACCATCAGTCTCTGGGGGCACTACTTCTATTTGCCCATCAATAAGGAGTACTTTTTGTGCCCTCTCTCGTGCCGCACTGGTGAGCAAAATGACTAAACCCCTAACACCTAAAACACCTAGTGGCCCCACTTCCATGTGAACTAGACTTGGCAATCTCTTTACCATTATCATCCTTGGACCCAGGCTGAAAATTGTTGGATGGTCTGTTTTGGTATCCAGTGTTAGGTTTAGCCCCAAAGGGGTTGGCCTTAGAACTAGAATTACGAAAGTCAAACCGTCTTCCCACAGACGCTTTGAGATACTGCTCGACGTCTAACACTACTTGATACAACTGTTCAATCGTGTCTATGTATTTGGCGAGCAACTCTCTCCTAATGTTAGGACGGAGACCCGTTTTAAAACGAGCAAGGGTAAGTACGGAGTCCTCATCAACCTCGTAGTAGGTCAATTACTCTTTGAATTTCTCAATATAGTCAGCAACACTCACGGAACCCTGTCAAAGAGACTACCACTCCTCAACCAATCGCAGGCAATAAGAAAAAGGGAGGTACTTCTCTTTAAATGTTTCTATCATTTCCCCCTAGTGGACTATTGAGAGTTCCCTCACTCTTTCTTTCTTTCACTCTACTGTTGCCCAAAACCTCTTTGCTTGACCCACAAACTTCATCTTGGCGAATCGGACTCGTCGAGCATTCGTCACGTCATACCACTCGAAATAGTGGTCCATATCCGCCAACCAATCTAGAAAGGCTTTAGGGTCCAAGTGGCCATCAAATGTAGGGGCATCTACCCTAACTCCCTTGAAGAGTTGTGCATCTGGGTCATATTGATCATGATGTCCCTCACGGGGTGGGTGCGCACCCATGACCAGCTCCTTGGCCGCCTCCATTCCTTGGCCTAACCTCCTGACCAACTGCCTGAGATTGGGCATCTTCCCCAGTGGTGGGGTTTGCCCAGGAAGTCTCTATTTGGTCAAGGCGTTTATCTATGTGTTGTTCCAAGTGCTTATTCAAGGACTCAACCTACTGGGTTAACTTGATAACTGCTTGCAGTTGCTCCATGTTTAGTGTGGGGTGCAGACTGAAACCACGACCTGTATGTGTGGGCATACAGCTGCTAACTCCACCTAAGGACTCTCTAGGACGACTATAGGCAACTAATTAGGACTAAATGACCCTATGATACTCTATATGAGGGAACTATGTAGAGTTGCTAAAAATCCAGCAATATAGTTGTCGAAATAAAGGGGTAACAGAAAATTCTAGCAATGTGAGTTGCTAGTTTTTTGTTAACAGAAATTTCAACAACTAATATCAGGATCTATGGGTTTCTAAATAGCTATATGATGAATTGGATGCATGAAAGACTTAAACAAACTAAGCCTTAAATATGTGATGTATTCCCCTACAAGAACCCTAAGCTCTGATATCAAATTTGATGCAGGACAGGAAATTTAGATATGATGTGCAAGATTTCAGATTTAAGATCACATAGTTCATAAACAATTACACAAATTCCACATCCCAAACAAAAGTCCAAATATTCAATTAAGGGGAATCTATGTGGGTCCAGGCCTACACACGTTAGGGCTAGATCAATGAAAATTATGAACCAAACAATACTCAAAGGGAAATAGAAATCATCCACACATGCGTGACAATCAATTCCTAATCCAAGGAATTTATCAAATTCAAATCAAGGAACCCTAGGGTGAGAAAAGAGATAGAAATTGGGGATTTAGGGAAATCTAGGTTAAGGTTTATAAAATTAGGGATGAAAAGAGGGAAACAAGAGAAAAACTTGATCTAAAAGACTGTTCTCGTGCGTGGACAGCGGGCTCGGGGCGCTCGCACGTGTGTAGGTACCTGGCTGCATGTGCGAGGGGGCGTCGATTGCGAAAAAGCTTTCCTTAGCCCTGGTTGGCCAGGGGTTTACTCCAAAACCCCGAAGTTTCGGGTCGATCCGAGCTACGGCTTGTGCGTGGTGCTCCGCCGAAGTTTTAGCCCTCATATAAGGCCAAAATCTGGAACTCTTTTGTAAAGAAGAAAACTGTTGTAACAAGCACGGATAGTAGTAGAAGATGAAAAAGAGATATAACGGAGTATGAGGTTGAATCGGGATCGATGCGACTTCGCATCACGGTAGTTAGCCCTTCGAAAAGGAAGGGCTTCGCACCTACTTTTGAATTCTTCCACAACTCACTAAGAGAGTAGAAAAATAAAGAAGGAATTTTTTATTAAACTTGAATGAATTAAAAGAACTACAAGGGGTATCTATTTATAGAGAAAATCTTATACCCCTAAATTCGCGCCATGTGCGCAACTTATTACTTGGCGATGAAGTAAGCTAAAATAAAAACCAAACAAAGAAATCAAAAGTGTTTACGATATTCTAAATAATAACAATAATCAAAACCTAAAATATGAGATCAATCCGACTAGTGGGCCACGATCATGAGATCCCATGATGGGCTTTTCTTGATTAATAGGCTCACTCTTTCGAATCAAAACTTCGTCTTCTAGCTAGGAGGTCCTCCTTGGATGTCGTCATCGAGTCATATTGATGGTGGGGCCCTCATTCTTCATACGTGCGTGTGTAGGGTGGGTGGGTGCGTGCACGTGTGGACGGCGTGCGGGCGTGCGTACGCATGATTTCCTCATCAGGACCCCCACACACAAACTTATAGATAATATCCATTGTTCATAAAATTAAAATAGATTGCGATGTACCCTGGAATAAACGTAAATTTTAACGCAAGTAAATCAGTTAACAAATAAAATATGTCTATCCAGAGTACGGGACTACAGCTGAGAAGAATTACAGTTCCAAAAATACAAAATGTGTCGACTTTAAAATCTCATTTTTTTCCCTCATTCTACTGAAGTCGACAATGTGCACTTACCCAGTTTGATGGAAATGGAAGAGATCATCGGATCGATCTGCCTTATCTAAATTTGAATCCTAGCAAACCTCAACTCCCAACTGGATTTTGTAGCCACATCATATTGAATTACTTCTCCATTATTTTGTATGTACGGTTCAAATAATGGTTCTCACCTGATGTACAGTGTATTGTACATTGTTCCATTGGAGTGATCCATACGAGTATTATTCAGGTTGATATTTTGTATGTACGGTTCAAATAATGCTTCTCACCTAATGTACATAGTGGATTTTACATGTAGACACCACAAAGCGTTGCACCATGGTCTCCTCTTCATGTGGCGTGAGCTACATGTGGAGAAGAGAAATCGTTGGGGGCTACCCGCATTAAAAGAAGTGAAGGAAGCAGGTTAAATCTTAACCATTGAGTGCATTTGCAGGTGAAATCTTAGTTGCATTAAGCACACTCTTGTACGTTACACATGCTCCAATATCATGCCTAACACCAAGTTCATGCAATGTGCCTAATTTTTGGATCATGCTGGCTTTTGGAGTTTCCCTTCATCTTTGTGAGGCACACATGATGAATGGGTTGGGCAGAATATACACACCATAGTGGAGCCCCACACACAAACTTATAGATAACATCCATTGTTCTTGTTGGTATAGCCCAATTGAGTTGTGGAATTGGCTGATTTTTGAGCCTGATGACCTAACATCGCGTAGCTCGCCTAATTTACTAGGTGGATGTGTAATGCCCCGGATTTCGGTGGCCGAATAAATACTCAACTCTCGATATCCCGGGTGCCTGTTATGCTTTGTGGAAGGGGGATTCTACAGTTCGTTTCACCCGACGTTGGAGCAGTTCATAGGATTAAAATAGACCGAGATGTACCCTAGAATAAACGTAAAATTTAACGCAAGTAAATCGGTTAACAAGTAAAATATGTCTATACAAAGTATGGGACTACTACTGAGAAAAATTACAGTTCCAAAAATACAAAATGTGTCGACTTTAAAATCTCATTTTTTCCCCTCATTCTACTAAAATCGATAATGTGCACTTACCCACTTTGATGGAAATGGAAGAGATCATCAGATCGATCTGCCTTATCTGATTTTGAATCCTAGCAAATCTCAACTCCCAACTGGATTTTGTAGCCACATCAAATTGAATTACTTCTCCAATATAAGGACCCAACTCGAATAGAAACTCGAGATTCCAGAGTTCTAGAGGAATGCCAGAGAACCCGAACAAAAAAACTACAGAGCTGAAAGGGGAGAAATCCTCTTCTTAGGATCAAAGACCCGTTGGATCAAAAATTCATCCCAACCTGCCGGAATATTAACGACAAACAAGGTCAGGAAATGGGCAAAAATGGAAAAGGGCACCATCTTCTTAGGATTGACTGGTTTTTCCTTGCTACCAAGGTCCATTCACCCTCAAATGGGAGTTGCTGAGATGCTAGAGGGGTCAGAGCTCTTCCCAGGATTACTTTGTGTCCTTGTAGATGAGTAGAGAGATTCCTCTACTCGGTTCAATGTGGTTCTTTGGTTGTCTCCTTGTTGAGCTGAGCTTGATTCTTCCCTCTCGCTACTGTGTTGTCCTTTCTTAAGACCATCGCAAGACGAAGACGCTGCCAATTATCGTCTTTGACGTCCGGACTAGACATGTACTCCATGAATCGAAGATCTCTGTAGCCTTCCTTCTTTTCCACCACCACCGCACCACTTCCATGAGGGGCTTCTAAAATGATAGAACCACCAGATCTGATTTTCCCTTCCATTTCTAGCCAATGATCCCTCTAAGCATGTTCTTTCTCCCAGTGTTCTGACGCTTCACGTTCTCTCTCCAATCATTCTTTGAGAGTGTGATCCCTTTGTTGGTTTCTTTTGTCATCCCACTTACCTTTTTTGCGAGAGATTTCCACATGAGAATCCGATGTTTCGCTGTAGCAGGAGGATGTAGGGCGCACTTTTCTCACCATTGTTTCTTACCTTTTCCGTAAGAGTTTTTCAAGTCCTTGAGAGGGCATAGGCAAGTGGATCCATTGTCATCATTCCTTTTTTTGGAATCCTGATAATGTTGCATGGATGATATGCAGACAGTTCCAAATTACTAAGGAATTGCATGGCATATAATTAGATCAAATTGAATTTTCCAAATAGTGGGTCTCAGTTTCAATGCACCATGAACCAAAAATCATGTTTAACTGATAACGTGATTATCAGATTCGGGGACAGTTATTGGACTCTTTGAAAAATATCTGGTGGTGCTATTTCAGCGAACAAGTGTTCAAGAGGTTAGAATAGATTAGTCAATCTGATTTTTGGAGCATGGTGAATCTGACATGGAGGGCATGGTCCAGCCATAATTGGAACTAGGCTTAATCCTGTTTTTGCTGGATTCCCTACCCAAACAAACCCTTAGGGCGTGTTTGGTCCGTGGGATTAAATGGTATTGAATTGTATTAGATGGGATTAACACCACCATTATTGCACAATGATTGCTTGTCTGGAAATACCATGGTATTTTGACCATCCAATCTCATGTTTGGGATAAAATTCTTGCTACGGAAAAAACACTGGATTAATTAACATCTTGTTTGGTGGACCATGGAATTGTAATCAACGAACCAAATTCACAACGGATGTCAGTCACTTGTACATGTATATAACCAGAATGTCACGTGTAAAGGGTGTATATGGATGGACGGCATGGATAAACACATGCATCAATGTGGACGGCATGGATAAACAAATGCATCAATGTGGGGACCACACGTGTAGTGGATTTCAAAATCCACGGAAATCCTGCATGGGACCAAATGCAATTCCATCCCACCTAATCCCAACCTTCTCATCCTCCCCAAACGCCCGATGGAATTTGCACGAGGTCAAATGCAATTCCATCCCACCAATCCCATCTAATACCATGTGCCAAACACCCCCTTAGGATTTATGAAGATTTTGCATTTAGATTTGTTGTAGCCCTCATGATATTGTGAACCGATTCAATTTTTCATAATATTGTCTAGGATTACCGAAATGCAAGCCAATACCCTCAATAGCTTGAAACATTGCCTTTTATATCTTGCAACAATGTAGTCAGTACATGCACCATTTACTTGCTCACTGATTTTATGTCGGGATATACTAATTCAAGGGAACGTGTTGACTAAGGATAATATCTTTTCTGGCTGTCAAATTCATTGACTTTTAATTTATTTTGCAACTGGAGTAATGATGCACACCCGAAGTTTGTTTTAGTTCCTCTGTAACATCATTCAGTTGGCAAAACAGTAATCTCTTTCTTTATGGCACTTATATTTATCAGTTTGCTTCCCCACCTGATTAAAAAATAAATTAAAAAAAAATGCTTCTCCATTTCCAAGGCTTCATTGCTCGCTGCATACACCAGTTGGTTAATTCAATAACAGTTTTTTGCAAAGCGCATTATTGGTTGTATTGAATTGTACATGGAGATTTCCTTTTTTTTACTTTGTTTCATGCAAGGATTTTGGTCAGTGGTTTTTGTTTGGCTCAGGGCTGTTTCATTTGTGGAGAAATTTGATTTATGATTTTGGAGTATCTACTTTTAGTAGAGAACTGTGAATGGAGCTCAGAAATAGTTTCACATCCACACAAGTTCCATTTCAGGATTTATGGGAATTCTACTGAGCAGAAATCCTAAAATCATGATTTTTCTTTTCACAGCCCAAGCTGATGAAGCCTTAAAATGATTCATTCAGGTGATGCGCATAAGCTGTCCTACTTATCTTCTGTGTGTACACTGAAGCATGTTGCTGATACCAATACCAGCGTGCATAAATAGCTGCTTATACCATGGAATTATAATTTGAGTGTATTTTGTATGACTTTTTAGTCTAATTCTTATCTTATATTTGCAGCCAAGATAAAGTAAAGCCAGAGAAGGAGCTTCAACGTGCCACATCTGAAATTTTACGTTGCAAATTGCAAATGCGTGATTTATTTCAACATCTTGATAGTTTATGTGCTGAAGGAAAGCTTGAATCTTTATTTGATTCTGAGGGACAAATTTACAGTGAGGATGTATGTGAAGTCTTTACTCTTTCATAAACCCTGTATCTGTTGGGCTTCATTGCCTTCAAGAAATAATTGATACAGAAACAGTAAGGCAAACATTGAATCCTAAACCATGATCCATTTTATGGCAGATTTTTTGTGCCAAATGTGGGTCCAAGGACTCTTCTGCTAATAACGATATTATACTCTGTGATGGTATCTGCAACCGTGGCTTTCATCAGATGTGTTTGGTGCCCCCTTTGTTAAATGAAGACAGTAAGACTCTTCAAACCTCTTATATGACTGGTGGTTCTTAAGATTTTCATATTTCTGGTTAGGAACTGGTTTCATTTGTGCTAGTCTTCTCAATTGCATTTGTGCAGTTCCTCCTGGTGATGAGAGTTGGCTGTGCCCTGGATGTGTTTGTAAAGTGGCCTGCATTGACTTACTCAATAACAAGCAAGGAACAAAGCTTTCCATTAACGACAAGTGGGAGGTGAGTTGCAAAATCTTTAATTCATGGTTTAATCAGTAGAGTCGTCTTGAATAGTTGATTGAGTCTTAATATCATGATTTGATAAAAATTAACATTTTAAAATTTAACAGATAGATCCAGAATTAGCTAAAAGTATGAAAAGAAAGTAGAAAGTAAATGGGAGATCTTCTTTTAGGAGAAAGGATTTATTCCTTTCCAAAGAAAACCCATTTCAGAAGGTTTTGGAAGGTTAAAAGCAGTTCTTTTCTATAGGTTAAAAAAAGAAAAGAAGAAAGACAAGACATGATTAAGTCTTGGCAAATCAGGTTGGTTTGATTCTGTTCTGATGGCTGTTGATCAAATCAGGATTTGTTTAATTCAACTGAGAGAAATCGTATTTCTTTCATTTTTATTTTTCAATTTTCAGAACCATACTTTAGTGTCCTCCATATTTGGTTGCCGCACAGAATGTTGTTGTGCTGCATTTATTTCTGCATGTGGGCCTGTTTTCTCTGGCTTGGAATTGTTGAACTCAGGATGCTCATTTTTGTTGGACCCCAGAGTTTACTCTTTGCTCATGTGCAGAAAGTTTTTCCTGAAGCAGCTACCACTGCAGCTGGAGATAAGCTTTTTGATGAACTACCATCAGATGATTCTGCGGATGATGATTATGATCCGGATGGTCCAGTACTTGATGACAAGGATCAAGAGGAAGGCTCAAGTTCTGACGAATCTGATTTTACTTCTGCATCTGATGACTCAGCGGCTTCAACCAGCAATGAGCAGCACAAACATACTGGATTATCTTCGGATGATTCAGCGGATAACAATTATGACCCTAATGTTCCAGACACTGATGAAAAGGTTCAGAAGGAAGGTTCAAGTTTTGATGAATCTGATTTTACATCCGATTCTGAGGACTTAACTGTTCTAAGAGCTGATGATGGGTCTTCAGGCCTAGATGGATCTGTTATGGGTTCTGGTAAAGGAAGATCTAAAGTAGCTATAAAAGAGAATCGGTCTGTAAATTCTGGGCTCCTGTCTGCGTCCGAACCAGATCTTAGGGGAGAAAATGATGTACGTGTTTCAGGGAAAAGGCACCGTCAACGTCTTGACTACAAGAAGCTGCATGATGTAAGTGTCCCTTTATTCGTTATCTGACTTAGTTCACATTCACTTCATGCTAGATTGTGGCGTGTGAATTGAGTATCGGGAATGATATCGGTATTGGTATTTCGAAGCTCCTACTTCGAAAGAACTAGATGGAGGTACAACAATGCTGCAGCTTGATACGGATTTCATATCTAGATCTGTATTCCATGCATCTCATTTTTGTGTATGCTAAACAGTACTCTCTGAAATACCGATGACTTTCTGCAAAATTCAGTGGATATTGCTGCAATTGCTGACCTATATTTGCATTATAACAGGCACAAGAGCATGTCCACTTTTGAGATAGACATACTATGGATAAGTAAAATAGGCTGCAGTGCTCCTAAGTTGCATCAGGGCACATTGATGCAGAACCACATCTGATCTGTCAAAAAGGATCAAATACACAATTGACGGATCATGCCCTATAATCTGTTCAAAAGGGTCAAATACACGATTGACAGATCAAGCCCTGTGTACCAAAGGGTCAAATACACCAAGAAAACATGATTTTTTATTTTTTATTTTGGAGAAAACAAAATTTTTGTTAGAGGCCTGCAAAAGTGGGAAAAGAATACAAGCCCACACAATGCAAAGAGAAACCAGAAAAAGCTGCCAAAACTGCCTAAACAAAGGCAAACCAGCTAGACACTAGCCCTTCAATGATTCTAATGACCTTCTCCGCCCCCATACTTACATTTTGAAAGCATCTACCATTTCTAGATGAACCCACCCCCCAAATGACCCAGAAAATCTCCATAAGAGTCAGCCTCCACTTGGCGTTACCCACTTTTCCCACTCTTCCTGCATGCCAAGCCCACAAGAGATCTTGAATAGATTCTGACATGATCCAATCGACATGAAACAATGCCAAGAAGCAAGCCCAAACTTTTGAAACAAAAATACAATGCACAAATAGACATGGTGTGCTGTAAAGGCCATTACGTAAAGGTAACGGTGGCAACCGTTACACGTTATGGGGTCGTAGTGACCGTAACAACCGTTATGAAAAAAAAAAAATGACCCGTAATTGCCGTTAACGACACGTTACATCCCCTATAAAGGCCATAATAGCCCCATAATGGTCTATTACAGGACATACAGGTTTTTCATACTTTTTAATCAACATTACGGGGCAAATACAGGTTTTTTGGGGATTTTTTCAATAAATAAAAAATAAAAAAGAAAGACCGTAATGGCCATTACGGAGCTGTAACAACCATTATGCCCCGTATCGTAAAGGTAACAGTGGTGGCCGTTATAGCCACCGTTACCGTTACGGAACACCTTGCAAATAGATGATCGATTGATTCCACACTCTCCATGCACATTATGCATATATTGGGAAGGATAGGAGCTCTCCTTTGAAGATTGTCCATTGTATGGACCCTCATGCTCCCAAACAAACACAACAATCCTTGGAGGAGCTTCGTAAAACCAACTATGGAAAGGGTGGGGCGGAGAAAAAACTGATTCACCCAAGTTTCTCAAAAGAGACCAAATAAAGAACTTTCCTAAAGAGTGGCACTTCCAAACTATCGAATCCGCATGAGAAGGGCAAGGAGGAACCGTCTTGAGACAATCCAAAAGCCCGATGAGCTCCTTGAATTCCTCGCAAATCTCTTCTACAAGGTGGACTCTAAAAAATAGAATCTCCGCTCAACGAAAAACATTTTGCCACTGAGATGAACTGATTGGGAGTGAGCCAAGCGACCCTGTTGAAAAGGTCCTGAAGAGTGCAATCTCCACACCAAACATCCGTCCAAAAATGTATATGAAGGCCGTCACCCAATGAGAAGGCAATCCTACTACGAACATGATGGTCTGACATCGCAATTGCCTTCCAAATGTGAGAAGCTCTATATAGAGAAGACCTTTTCACATATCATTTGCCCTCGTAAACCCCATACTTCTTAGCAATTAATTCCCTCCAAAGCCTTCCCTCCTCGAACTCGAATCTCCAGGTCCATTTCGTAAAGAAAACTAGATTAATATCTCCCAGACATTTTCTACCAACTCTCCCCTCCACTACTGGCTTACGCATCTCAAACCATCTCAACAAGTGGAACTTTTTATCGTCTGAAGCTCCTTTCCAGAAGAAGTCTTGTCGCAGTTTATCAAGCCTGTCCAACACCTCTTTGGGACATTTGAATAAAGACAAGAAATACACAAGCATGTTGGCGAAAGTTGTCTTGATAAATGTCAACTAAACCCCCAACGAAAGATACTGCCACTTCCACGACAAGTTTTTTTTTTTTTTTTTCAAATCTTTCAATCACCTTATCCCATGATGTTTTGCTGGTATGCAACCAAAAATGCTTGACAGACACCAGAACTCTTCATCACTAACATGCACCCCCCAACATTTCAGACTTAGCCACATTGATCCTCAACCCCAACATGGCTTCAAAGCAAACAATTAATTTTTGAAAATTGTCCACGAGGACTCCCCCTACGTCACAAAATAACAGGGTATTGTCCGGATACTGAAAAGGACTTATTTGGCATCCATCCATCGATGTTTTGAAACCACTAAAAATCCATTCTCCTCCCCTTTGCAAAGCATCGTGCTAAATGCGTCCTCGATGACGACAAGCAAATAAGGGGATAAGAGATCTCCCTGCCTTAAGCCTTTATATGCTTTAAAAAGGCTTTCGGTGACCCGTTAACCATTATAGAGAAAGAGGATTACTAAACACAAGCCTTCATCTAACTTCTCCACTTCCTACCGCATCCCAACCTACCAAGCATATAATCTAAAAAATCAAAATCGACGTGATCGTAGGCCTTTTTCAAATTCAACTTGTACATGAGGCCACTCTTCTTCTCCCTATGCTTGGAGTTAATATTTTATGCACAATCAAAACACTATGCAAAATCCATCGGCCTGCCACAAAGGCACCTTGAAACTCTGAAATTACCTTCAAAAGAACTTCAAATTTGAAGGCGAGAATCTTGGCCATAAGCTTGTAGGGACCTCCTATGAGACAGATCGGCTTGAAATCTTTGAGATGGGTAGCTCCATCAACCTTTGGAATGAGAACAATGAATGATGTGCCAAGCTCTTTCGAAAGACAACCGCGGTCAAAGAATTCCTTTTAAGTAGTCCATGCCATCCTTTTTAATAAGGTGCCAATTAAAAAAAATAAAAACTAGAATAGGGAACCTATCAAGACTCAGAGCCTTTTCCCCGCACTAAAACCCCAATGCTTGATGCAGGACAAATGGTCTATCCTAGAATGATGTGCTGAAACTAAATAACAGATTAATTAAAGCAATCAAAACACCAAATAGAACTACTCTATAACAAAGTTGAGAAATCTAAGTAACAAAACATGTTCCAATTCAAAACCATAAACAATCCCTCAATGCAAACCTAACAAAATATGAGTCGATTAGGACCCATGCAAGGTAGAACTTCAATCTAGCATAGGGATTATTCCTAATTCAAAGGGATTCGCTTGGTTTTAGGGTTTTGGCTAAACTAGGTTTAGGTTTAGGGTTTTAGATTTTAGGAATTGGGGATCTAGGGTTGTGAGAATTAGGGTTTTGAGAATTGAGGTTTTCAGGTTTAGGATTGAAGTAAAGGATAAGGAATAGAGAGGAACGAGAGAAATGAAGCAAGAGGACCATAGAACAAGGGGTCGTTCGTACAAACAGCCGTACATGTGTGTTTGTACGGACACGGGCTTGGGTTGGGGTTGGATGGGTTAAAGCTTGCTTGATTGGGTTGTGTTTTGGATGGATGCAACCGTATGGCCGTTCATACAACCGACCCCATTCTTTCCTTTTTTCCCTCTTTTGGTCCTTGATCCTTCTCCTTTAAAACCCCCTTAAACCTAAAAACCCTAACCCTAGAACCTAGAATTCCAAATCCTAAACTCCTAAATTCTGTAAACCTTAAATCTACAAACCCTAATTCTTTTAAACTGTAACAAAGCGTAGGTGAATCCTCATATTTAGATTGAACCCTATGCTAGATAGAAGTTCAACCTTCCATAATCTTAAGATCAATATGTGGGATTGTAATGTGGCCTTGAATTTGAGCATAGTTGACTACTTGATTTCTTTAGATTTGTGATAGATTGGAAATATTTTATATTTTGATTTAATCTAATAATCCATTTATTAATTCATTCAAATCATTATATTTTGGGCTATGCGTCCTGCATTAATGCTACTTTTACCTCTTATGTGAACGAGGCTTCTAAAGAAGCATCATTATCACAATCCAATTGTTGAAAGTCAAGCTTGTCCACCTTCGGCCACTTCCACTACCCCTAAGAGAGCAAGTTTGAGTAAAATACAATATAATCACAAATCTGATTTTTGTCCGAGGTTAACAACCCATCAACAATCAAACTAGAAATCTTGTTACTTCGAGCCCGGATGCCAAGGTGTTCCGTTGCGGTATCTGTGGGCGTAACGGTGCCCACCGTTAGCCGATACAGGGCCGTAACGGCTGATACAGGGTATGTAACGGTGCAAAAAGTAATAATAATAATAATTGGTCAAAAATTATGGAAAATATCCATTAAATCTGGAATATTCTAAATATTCCAAATATGCATTCATTTATAATTTGGAACATGTTTATGGTGGTGTAACGGTCCACTCTTTGGTGAGAGGTTGTATCGGACTTGATGAATTTATGAACCTGACAACCTAATATTGGCTATAGATCTTTTATATTTAATTATCTAAGTATAAAATATGAATATGAATTAATTATAATGAATCTAATACCAAAATATCTCATATTTGTAGGTATTAGTGTATTACATACCTTGTGACTTGTGTACATTTTATTTCAATGTACAATCTAGGAAATTTTTATGTCCAATTATGTAATTCACATATCTAACAAATTAATATAATTTTTCCCAATAAATCTTAAGAAAAAATTTGAAATTATATTCCAGTAAATAGTATTGTCAATTTAGAGCTGATTTGGTGGACCATTTGATGCCCCAAATCAACGTTAAATTCCATGCAATCTATTGGCACTTATCTCACTAATGGATTGGTGAATATTTATTGAACAGTGAAGAAAGAAAAATATCAAATGATCCTATTTCAGAAAAACAAGTGTTTGCAAATTAACAATGAAAATCATTTAAATAATTTAATTTTGGGATTGTGACATGGCAACAATAGTGCCATAATTTAATTTATTAATTTTGAGTTAATGTATGCCTCATGGACAATTTTTACGGCCATGTACATAGGGCCCACCACGATGTATGTATTGTATATCAATGACATCCATCCGTTTTATCAAATCATTTTAAGGCATGGTCCAAAAATGAGGTAGATCCATATCTAAGGTGGATCACTAGTGGGTGAGGCCTTGAAATTGGGGTCCACCTTGATGTATTTGTACATCCATGCCTTCAATCTATTTTGCCAGCTCATTTTAAAGCATGATCCAAAAAAAAGGGCAAATTTAAACCTTAGGAGGACCGCTAATAAATGACGCCCTGAACATAGGACCCACCTTGATGCTTTTGTTGTATATCCATGTTGTCCATCCTTTTTGCCAACTCATTTTAGGGCATGGTCCAAAAAATGAGGCAAATCCAAATCTTTGGTGAACCACACAGTGGGGATTGACTTCCCACAATTAAAGCCTCTATTATTATTATTATTATTATTTTATTTTTTATTTTTTAAGCTGCGACTTGTGTTTTTCTTGATCTAGGTCCATGCAACCTTATCAGCAATTTCGATGGTAAATAAACATTACAGTGGGCATTCAATCCTACTGCGCAGTCCACTTGAGATCTGGTTTGCATCATTTTAGGGACCATGCCTTGAAATGATCAGGAAAAACTGATGGGTGGCATGGATATATAATACAACACATAAATCAAGTGGTCCACATGCACTAAAACGATGCAAGTGCACAGTGGGCATTCAATCCTAGTGTGCGGTCCACTTGAAATCTGGATTTGCTTCATTTTAGGGACCATACCTTGAAATGATCAGGAAAAACATATGGGTGGCATGGATATATAATACAATACATAAATCAAGGTGGGCCGCATGCACTAATACAGTGCAAGTGCATTAAGCGACGTGCGCCGCAGATACTAAAAAATATAAGGTGACAGCCATGCCACTCGTTCATTTTTTCGAGACCGAGAGAGGGAGAGAGAAATGAGAGGGAAAGAAAGGGAAAAGGAGGGAAGGAGAAAACGAGAGGGGGAGCTGCACCAGAGGGGAAAGAAGAAGAAGAAGCAGGAGTAGCTACAACGGCACCGCGGGGAGCTGCAACAAGAAGAAGAAGAAGAAGAAGTTTCAGCGGCCCCGTTCAAGTTATTATTTTATTTTTTTTTCATTTTTTTTCTATTTTCTTTTAGAGTTGTTCTGGCCCGTAACGACCGTTATGCCTTGTAACGGCCGTTTTGGTTCCATTTTCTGGACCTCCCCGATTCAGCTCCCGTATCACGTAATAGTAACCGCCGTTACGGCCGATATGTAACCAATTTGGGACACTCTGCTTGACACTATCAATGCTTTAAAAGAATCATGTGTTCTTATCCCCCATGTTTGAGCCAAACAACCGTAGATCTTTAACGCCATTTTATTTCCTCTTCCTTAGAGATGCTAGCATATCTAAGAGAGAGTTCTACTCTCCTATCTCTCCCTTCCGTTGAAAGATCACCTCTTTCCTCGAGAATGTCCAATTCCAAATTCTCCTCCACCATGGAATCAAATTCGGCCTCACAAGGCCCAATCACCTCTTTTCTTCTAGCCATTAATCTTATCCTTAAGGAGCTTTAGCTTTCCGCTTAACCAAAGACCAGCAAAACCAACAGCATAGGAGTTCCACCATTCTGCTATAAGCTTTGCAAAACCATCAATCTCTAGCCAAGTAGTTTCAAATCTGAAAGGTTTAGGACCATGATTATCCTCAACCACTTCTAAAACAATAGGGTGATGATCCGACACCACCCCAGAGGCCCCAATAACTAGCCAAAGGAAAAAGCTCCAACCAATTTGCAGAAATGAGGAATTTGTCTAGGCGGGATAACGACGCGTTAACTTGTTGTTTAACCACGTGTATTTGGCTCCCCCCCAAAGGCAAATCAACTAGGTCATGCAAAGCAACCTAGTTTGAAAAATTCTTCATGCTTTTTGTTGCCCTGTCACCTCTCAATTTCTCAACAACAAACCTAACCACATTGAAATCCCCAACGATGACCAACGTTGTATGATACCATCAAGCTTACCCCAAAATTGTTCATGCAGGATGTAAGCACATGGACCATAAACACCTATGAAGATCCACTGTAACCCATAAGAGATGTTGTGTAGCTAAACAGACAAAAAACGAACCAACAAAGCAATTGACTTTCCTCCATTTCTGAGAATTCCGGCAAACCAAAATTCCCCCAGCAATCCCTATTACATCAACTGGCGTCTAGAGAAAGCTCCTTAGGTTGCATGGTTGATGATATGGAACCCTTGTCACGAGGGAGGGTTAGGTATTCATAGTGTGTTGGAAGTTATGTAAAGTCTTCGTATGAAAATGGAGTGGAGTCTTTTTCTCATTAAAGAGATTGTTGGCCTCTTTAGATTTAACCCCCCAAAGCAAATCATCCATACCTTTGTTGATAAATTGGAGCTTAGATTTTTGAAATACGATAATATCTGCTTTACCTTTCTTGCATACCTTCCTGACCTAAGCTCGCTTGAACACCCTAGGCCTTTGATACTCCAAGACAATATAATCATTGGAAACCAACTTTATCCACTCCTGCCCTTTTTCCGTTGTTGGTGATGACTCTCGAGTTGTAGTTGATCGAACATTTGAGACTGAGCAACACATTCCTTTTGGAGATTTTCTAAGCCTTGGAGCTTGAGAATTCTGCCGCCGTTGAACTCCCCTAGCTTGACAAACTAGTAGAAAAAGATGTCCTCGTCACTATCGAAAGATAGGCCCACCAACCCCCCAACCCTTTCCAATGTCTCTGGCCAAAAGAATTATTCCTCGGTGATTCCTTTGCTGCGGTCAACGACAATCTGAGACTCAACTAACGAACCATTGATCCATGGGTCCCTCACACTCGGAACGTCATGCATCTTCTTGGCTCGAGGAGGAGTCACTAGAATTGGCTCTTCCAAAAGCTCTCGTCTTTGTTACCTCGTTGATTACCATCTTTCCTTCCTTTAAAGCTTCTGACTCATGCAAGGTTGCAGCACCAATATCGGCACTTCCTGAGCTTCATTCGAGCTGCTGGTTACCATAGGGATGAAGCATGCCGCCTATGTTTCCTACTAGAGGCTCTGATTGCTTGTGATCAACCTCTACGGAGATGATCTCTCCTTATTGCTCACACCCTTTTCCCGCATAAAATTGTTTGCCAGGTTTTAAATGAACTCATCTGAAGTAGAGGAGGGATATTTTCGAAGGATATTAAGGGGTCTGGGTGTCCCACGTGTGATCCCGAAGCACACACGCCGAGGAATATAAGGCATCGGTGTGTGTGGGAGATAAGTTGGCATGTGCTAGAGGTAATATAATCGTTAAATAGTCTTTGGAAATTCTCATACGTGTGAGGCCTTCCTCCCTATTGGCATTAGACAATGACTTGTCCCCTTGTCACGTGTCATTGTCTAACAAGGCTTCCGAGCCATCCTTACCCTTGGACAAAGAAGAATATCCCTTTAAAGCCTCTCCATCATCGAATTTGTGACACGTGTTTTGAACTGGACTCTGATCTGGATTCAAATATGTAGGCTCAGGAGGGAATCTTGGTTCGGTTTTGCCTCAGCGTCCAACCCACCTTGAGAGATGAGACTCGTAGCGGCGGACGCCTGAATTGGTGCTCCCGCTTCGCACTCGATGCCACACGTCGCAACCATGTGTGTCCTTCTCACCTACCAAACACTCTCCAACGAGAGAGAGACGTCTCCCAGCTTCCCCTTTCGATGGTCCGAGAGAGGAGCTTGTCCGAATGCCATCTTCCACCGTAGAGCGATTGCCATGGCTAACCAATGAAGCTCCTTCTCCTCTTCCAAACTTCGCCCCACCATATGAAATTACCCTCGATTTCCTCCCTTTGGACCTTAAGTTCTAAGTTTTCATCCCCGTCCTGGGTTTTGGGTAAATGGCTTCAGTCGTAGTTTTGCTCCCCACATACATAAGTTTGATTCCCCTCCCCATGGATTACTCAATGCACATGGTTGGCGGGTGGTTGCGTGCATTCACAGGGAATAATCTTGCCTTAAAAGAGGCGGGGACACCCTGCCATCATAAAAAAAAAGGGCTCCAATTGTTTATCCTCAATAAGCACATTGATTGAGTTTGGGTCCCCCACAGATATCTTCCTCTTAACACAAACCCTTGCTATAATACCTTATTCTTCTTTGGAAACCATTGCAGGGTCGATTTCGACGAACTCCCCCAAATAGGAAGCAACAACAATGAAGAACTCTGGAAACCAAAATTCCAAAGGGATCCCCTAAATAAAAAAACCATTCATCTTCTTTCTCAAAAACCGAGTATTTCTCCCATCTATGAATCCGATAAATCAAACTATCTCTATGAATCGCCCTTACTATGAATAGATTGTCCATGTCTCTGTTTGGGCGCATGCGAATCCATAACTCATTAGCTTCAATAGATTTTAGTGAGTAATCCTCTGGATGCAACCCGCAACAGTCTACAACCACTGCCAGACTTGAGAAAGAGACGAACCTTCCTTGGTCAACGCCACCACTGAGAACTGTAATGACTCCCAAGCCTCTTGTACTACATCTGGCCTTAGCCGAACTGCCCTTGCGTCACAACTTCCTTTGTAGAAACGCATTTCAGTGAGTAATCCTCTAGATGCAACCCGCAACAGTCTATAACCACTGCATGACTTGAGAAAGAGACAAACCTTCGTTGGTCAATGCCACCATTGAGAACTGCAACGACTCCCAAGCCTCTTATACTATCTTTGGCCTTAGCCGAACTCCCCTTGCATCAGAGCTTTTTAGAAACCCATTTTCTGATTTCAATTTTTGAGGTTGCAAGCGGTTCTTTATGGGCATCTCAATCTTTCTTCATTGGTTTCTTGCTGGCAACAATGTCCTTGAAGGATGAGGGGTTTTCTTCCCTGAAGCTGACAGAGCCATGGCAACCAGCCTCCTCCTCCCTCACACCCCTCACGTCTGATGAGTTCTTAGTGTCACCTTTCCAAGACAGTTCATCCCCCTCCTTGTTCTTGAGTTTCGGGCCAAAGCAAGATCTATGAGTGACATTCTCGCTCCAAAGCTTTCTTCATGAAGAGTTTCCACTTCCAGGCAAGCTCATACACACAAATGCAAATCCCCTATTTGCCACTGTGAGACGTTCCCAAGGTAGAAGCACCTCCATGACCAGACCCGTCCTTCCGAACACCCTTTCAAACTTAATGGGCAACCAACCTTTTGTGAAACCCATTACATATAGTGTCGGGTACTCAGACAGGTTGAATCTACAACCTACACTTTTTTAAAACAGTCATTTCCCTTGGAAACTTTTGTCTAGGTTCCTCCATCTTCATCTCCCCCAGCCTCTTTCAAAGCAGTTAGCGGAATGTCACCACTTGTTCAAGTCGTCGATGTCCCCGTTCTTCTCCATTTCATTGGCTGGGAAATGAGTATCGATCATTGCCTAGGATCCTGACCATCGAAAAGTCTCAATCCCTCTTCTATCAATTGAAGAAACTCAATTCAGATGGAGCATTGGTTGCAATAGAAAGTAGTAGATTTTTTCTTCTAAGATGTTTGCAACAACCACCCCCCCCCCCCCCCCCCCCCCCCCCCCCCCTCTCACATCTCTAAAAATAGCTCAATATCTCCCAAAAATAATAAATTATAATCCTTGATATAGGCCCTCAAATTTGTAAATAATCAACCAAAAATAACCACATGTTGAGCCTATTTTAGGCTATGGACCTCCATCAATTCTCCCCTGCGTCGAAAGAACTCGTCCTCGAGTTGGAAACCCATATTAACTAGTGTTCAAAATATCGGTATTATATTACGTATTGCATCCCTGGGAAACAAATACGTATCGGTTATCGCACGAGATATATTGTTTATATTGGGTAACTTATCACACTTTTTAGGAAACATGGGGAAAATTGTTGAATTTTCAATGAAACTTCAGGGAATGTTAAAAAAAGACCTTAATACACACTTTTAAATAATAACATCTTAAAAAAGAAGCGCACATAATAGGTTTCCTCTGTATAGGGTCATAAGCCATGCGTTGTCTAATAGAACTAATGCAACTATATTCAAATTGAATGCATAACATTTAGAGTGCATGTGATGATCATTTCATTAAACACTCATAAATACTTAAAAATTAGTCTCAATTGATAGCTTGTGTGAAGGGAAATTTCAGAAAAAAAGTTAATATTTTAATAATTTTTAATTAAAAAATAATTTATTATTATTATTTTTTTTTAAATTGACAAAGACTTAACAAATCAGTAGATCAACCCTCATACATGCTTGATTTCATGATTGGAATGCAACATTGCAAGCAATTTGGAAGAAATGAGGGAAATTTTGAATTTTTCCAAAATTGGGCCACCTGCACTCAAATTTTGAAATTAGAGTGTATGTGACGATCATTTCATCAAATACTCCTAAATACTGAGAACTAGTTGAAGGAAAATTTTGAAAAATAAAATAAAATGGAGAACGTGAAGAACCAATGGATATCGAAATCAAAGCTCCAACTTTATGATTTTTCATTCAAAACATGAAGAACCAATGAATTTGTAACCATTTGACACTGATTTAACATGATTTCAAAAAAAAAAAAAAAAAAAAAGAAAGAAAAGAAAGAGACAGAGAGAGAGAGATCAGAAATTGAAAATGCTCACCGGAACAAACGTGTGGGATATATAAGCACTACCTTTGTGTTTCGTATCACACAAGTTGGATATAAGATATATCGTGGGATATATCGGCCAATATCGTCAGTATTTAAAGCATTGATCTCAGCCTTTGTAATGCCTCTATGATGCATCGTGTTCTTATTTGGTGGATGTTGATGGTGTAACCCTAAGCATTGGCTCGACACAACCTTTGTTAGAGTCCACTGTAGGTCATGTCTTTTTTGCATGTGCTTTTGTGAATGTTAACTTGTTTGTTGTAACTTTAAAGTTCTTCGTGGATCCTAAAACATTTGCTTTGTTTTTCATGCCACAGTCATGTTTTGCAAAGGTGTTTCAATTCAAGTATTAAGATCCACTTGCATGTCTATCAATGCGACTAACACTATCATTTAATTCATTGGTGAATTCAAGTCTAGGTCCAACGTTAATGCATCGATCACTTCAAATGTCAACTTTTCCTTTTAACTCCGTGGATCTCTACACCATTTTTGGAATTTCTACTCTCTTTTTTTTCCTACTTCAATTCCAGACGCTTTGTCACATTCTAACAATCAAAGGATTCGTTCATTGGTGTCTTCATAAGATGGGGCTGCCTGTTGTTGGTTAGGACTTTAGCGGGGACCTTCCCTTGCGTGTCTGCATGTTCCAACTTTGGTCTTCGAATTCACTCCACACCGGTGCTCTTCCACTGTATTAGTGAGATTGCAGACCACATACGTGCGTTGATCTACCTCCTCTGTGAGTATGTGGATCAATTGGATTAATTGCACACTTCTTGTGTCACCTCCTTCAAAGCCATTAGGAGATGATGCGGAGTCGGTAGTTTTCCAATGATCACTTACTTTGATATACCAAAATGGTGCAACCCGATTATTGAGTCAATGAGATCTCGATACCCAAATTGCAAAAAAAGAAAAAAAAAAGGGAAAAAAAAAAAAAAAAAAGAGTATAACACGAACAATGGAGTGGAGAGGGAAAGAACTTTATTGATGTCAACCTTCTTCTCTTACAAAAACTTTAAGAAAACTCCCACTTAGAAAAATATTCAAATTTTTAACTCCTACCCCACCACCCCCTTTTTATAAATCTTAAATGAATCTTAACTTAAAATCCCTCCAAGTAAGAGATTGATTTCAAATCAATCAAAATTTATTACAAAACCAATCTAATTTTCTTTAATACGGTAAAAGCCTAATAAAAAGTAAACATGAAAAGTAATTATATCTCTAAAACCTGCCCATATCTTCAATCATACCAATTATATCCCCTTCATATCTTTTATCACATCAATCACATCATCAGTCACGTATTTAAATTATCCTCCATGTCACCCAAAATCACTAAGTTATAATCCTTGATTTAGGCCCTTAAATCTGTAAATAATAAGCTAAAAAATCAGCACATGTAGGCTTACCATGGGCTATGGGCCTACGTCATTGACGGACCCAATAGTGGGCCTAGATGAGCTACGGGCCTACTTCCTGTTCCATTAAAAAAATTTAAACCCCCCACGCGCCCCCCACCCCCAAAAAAAAAAAAAACAAAAAACAAAAACAAAAACAAAAAACAAAACGAGAAACACCCGCTCAGCAAGCGTTCTCAACTCTTTTGGTTCAGTTCCCTAATATCAATAGGCACCTCTCTTAGAACACCCAGCAAGTACAACTTTCAAAAAAAAAAAAAAAAATTCTTCTAGGAGTATTTTGTGGATTATTAATTATGGTGCTTTTGATCACATGATCGATAAGCATAGTCTGTTGTCTCAGTCCATTCTTCATAGATCCCTTCTGTGATACTAGCTAATGGTACATAAACTCATGTATCTGGAGCGAGGCACTATTTGTCTTATTCTAGATCTCTAATTATCTTCAGTTTTGTACATTCATGAGTTTCCTTTAAACTTATTATCTATCAGTATACTAACCAAAGCTTTAAATTGTTTTGTCAAATTCTATTCTTCCTATTGTGAGTTTCAAGATTTAAAGGCGAGGAGGATGATTGGTGGAGATGAATTGAACAGACTCTATTACCCTGATCATGGAATAACAAGAACTGGAGTTGCATTGCAGACTAACGTCTCTTTTCATTAGTGGCATTACAAGCCTGGTCACGTATCTTTAGATAGGTTGAAGAGTCTTGTCTTGGTCATATGTGTCTAGGTTAGAGTGTGAAGCTTGCGAGTTAAGCAAGTATCATAGTGCCTTTTCTTTCATGTGAGAATAAAGTAATAAATCATTTTACTTGATACATTCAGATGTTTGGTTTCTAGTTCATGTTTACAGTTTATTGACTTTAAATACTTTGTTATCTTTGTAGATGATTTCTCTAGAATGACATGGTTATATCTAATGAAAGATGATTCTTAGGTATTTACATGTTTTAAAAAATTCCATATGCAAATACAAATTGATGCCAAAGTGTGTATTTTGAAATCTGACAATGCTAGGGAATATATAGTGAACTATTTGTTCCTATTTTTTAACCCATTGCATCATTCACCACACATCATATACACACACCACAGAAAAATGGAGTTGTAGAGCGTAAAAATCATCATGTGCCCGAGGTTGTTAAGGCATTGCTATTAAATATGAAGGTTCTGAAAGGTTTTTGGAGTGATGCAGTTTTGACTGCATATTATCTCATAAACCGCATTCATTTGTCTTAGGTGGTAAATCTCCTTTTTCTATCATACATCTCTAGTGCCAACTGTTTTCAATTCAACTTTACCATGCTTTTAATAAATTTGAACCCGAGGCTGTAAAGTTTGTTTTTCTATGATACTTTTATACTCAACAGGGTAAAAGTGTTATAATCTAGTCACTCGTACAAAGTATGAATCAGCTGATGTCACCTTTTCTAAAGTAGTCTATATTTTTTTGAGGGGGAAGATCATTGCAACTTGAAGAAGGTTCCATCACACTTTCTATGGTGCTAGACACAACTTCATCACAGACTGAGTTCCTGTGCAACATTTAGATCCACTACCATTGGATGTCTACTCTAGACATTCCAAGAGGTGATGTAGTGCATACTAGCCGTTTATCAATTTTGTTGGCCCTGTCTGAAGATCATTCTTTTGAGTCTTTACCAGTACTAGCGAATTAAGATAATCTGCCCGTTGCTCTCCATAAGTGTATACACACTTGTACCCAACATTCTATCTCTAAATTTGTTTCTTTTCGTGGCTTCTTTCTCTTTTTGGTAGTTTGCTTTGTTTTTATCTTCTGCGTCTATTCCTCGCCCTTTCCAGGAGTCTCTTAACAGTAATGAGTAGAAGTGAGCTATGGAAGAAGAGATGGCTGCACTTCATCAAAATCAAACTTGAACTTTAGCTACACTATCTACAGGAAAACATGTAGTAGGATGTGGATTGGTATATACCATCAGATACAATCCAGATGGCTCAGTGGATTGTTTAAAGGCTCAACTAGTTGCGAAGGGATACACTCAATTCTCTAGGAGTTGACTGCTCTGATACTTCTCTATGGCCAAGCTTCATTCTGCACATGTGGTAATCTCTATCGCTGTAAATTTAGACTGGCCACTATACCAACTTGATATGAAAACTGCCTTTCTTCATGGGGGTCTGCTTGAAGAGGTGTATATGGAGCAATCGCTCGGCTTTGTTGCTTAAGGGGAGTCAAATAAAGTCTGTCAAGAAATCAATTTATGTATTAAAACAGTCTCCCCTCAGTGCAACTTGGTTATCAAGTCAATTAGATCTTGATACCCATATCGCCAAGAAATGGACAAGAGTACACCCACAAAAATATTAGAGTAGAGAGGGAGATAACTTTGTTAATATCAGACTTCTTTTCTTACAATACTTACGAAAAACTCACACTTAGAAAATATTGGAATGCTTATTCCCCCCAAGATGATAAATGCTTAATAATAAGAAAAGCAAATATAAGAAATAATCCACCAAATCTTCTATCACATCTTCAAATTAGCCTCTATATCTCCACTCACATATTTAAATTAGTCCCCATATTTCCCACAATAGTAAATTAAAAATCTTGATATTTATGCCCAAAGTCTATAAATAAACAATTCAAAAATAGTGCATGTTGGGGTCTGCCATGGGTTGTAGGCTTGCATCACCCCGTGCTTGGTTCGACAAATTCAGTAAGGTGGTGCTTTAGTTTGGGATGAAATCTAGTCAAGCATATCATTCAGTTTTTATTCGACAGAGTGAGATTGGTACAATCGTGTTGTTGTATATGTGAATGATATCATTGTTACTGGCAATAATAGTACAGGTATTTCTAAGTCAAAGTTCTTGTAGCAACATTTTTGTACAAAGGATTTAGGTTGCCTTCAATATTTTCTAGATATTGATGTAGCAAGGTTGAGTTGGGAGTTAACCCATTGTAGTGAAAGTATGTGATGGATTTATTAGAAGAAACAGATCTGCTTGGGGCTAAGCCACTTGAAACGCCCATGGATACTAATTCAATGAGTATAGATGAAAGAGAAATATTTGATGATCCAGGGAGATGCTGCTTGCTAGTTGACAAATTGATCTATTTGAAGATCACATGACCAAATATCACTTATCCAGTCAGTTTATGCAGATTCCTCCTATGTCTCATATGGAGGCCGTGCTTCACATACTTAGATATTTAAAGAGAGCTCTTGGCTGTATAATATTCTACAAACAAAATCTTATATTAGAAGGGTTTTCCAGTGCAAAGTAGGCTCTCTCTTCTTCTGACAAGCGGTCTACCACAGGTTGTATGTTTTTTTAGCAAAAATCTGGATACATGGAAAAGCAAGATGTGTTGTTACCTGGTCAAGCGCAGAAGCAAAGTACAGGGCTATGGCCCATGCAACGTGCAAACTTATTTGGTTGAAGACGTTAATGTGTGAGCTCAAGTTTGTGGTGGATGTTACTATGAGATTGTGTTGTAATAGTTAAGTAGCATCTCACGTTGCCAACAATCCAGTTTATCACAAAAGAACCAAGCACATTGAAGTTGACTATCACTTCATTAGGGAGAAGGTAGCCTGCAAGGAAATGTGCACATCATTTGTCAGGTCCTAAGATCAAGTGGCAAACATATGTATGAAGGCTTTAAGTCGGGCTCATCTAGATAGATTCTTTGTCAAGCTAGGCATTCATAATATGTATACTCCAGCTTGAGGGAGAGTGTTGATGCATTATGACCACACGTGGTCCACCAGTCACTTATATAGTCCACATATAGGTTTGGGTTTATGTTGGGCTTGGTCATATGTTTTGTTAGAGTCTTTGGGCTGATATGTTATTGCTTCATATTGTCTTTAAGCAAAGGGGATACAATTTTAATTTTCTTATGACTAGTTATTGCCCTAATAATAAAAGAGAGAGGTGGGGGGTGTCAAGGGTTTAAGCCTTCTCTCCTTTTTTTAACTCTCATATTTTGTTTCTTCTTCTCTTTTCTTCATGATTAACTACACATGACTAATAGGTGGTCATGGAACACTGACTAAGAGAAGGCTTATTTGAGAAGTTGGCAATGAATGTCTCAAGAGGCTCTTATATGAAGACATTAAGTTTGTGAAATGGGGGATGAGACTTGTGTATGTACCAAGACAAATTTGAAAAGAGAACTTCGTTCTCTAACTGGGTGAGCTAGTGTTTGTGTTGGTCTCGAAGAGTATTATAGTGAAAAAAATCTCAAGCTACCTGATTAAAGGAGGGAGATGAGGATAGGGCTCATTTTCTTTTTCCACATAATGACAAACACTAGAAACAAGAATTGGCTAGCAGGTATTTATGTGGGGGATGGGCTAGCTTAGGACTCTAAAGAGAGAGAAGAGTACACCATCAATTATTTCAGAGGCCTATACTACAAAGTAACATTTGTGACCTCTTTCGTTTTTACAGGGTTCCCTTCAGTACCATTCCAAATGAGCAAGCAACGTGGTTACAATATGTGGTTCTTAAAACAAGATGTGAGGGTTGTGGGTTTTTTTTTTTCCAAGAATGGGGATGAAGCACCAGGCCTAGATGGCTTCATGCTTGTTGAGAGATTACAAAAGATGATCTTATAAAGGTTCCATGTGAGGGAATTATAAATAAAAGGTGCTAATTCTACATTAATTACTGTGATCCCTAAGATTGAAGGGGGTGAGAAGGTTAGAATTACATGAACTAGTGACAAGACAAATTGCAATTCTCTCTTATCATCTCAAACAAGTAATGGTTTTTATTGTATCTCAGTTCGAAGTAGCCTTAATCGAGCTGCACCAGATTTTGGATGGGATTCTCATTGCTAATCAGTGTATTGATTCAAGGCAGAAAACTGGTGCAATTGGTATTCTAAGGTGGATATGGCTGAAGCATATGATCATGTCGATTGGGTATTCTTTGTCACTCGTTGAGAAGATTGAACTTTGGAGATAAGTGGATAAAGTGGATGAGCTCTTCTATCTCCTTGACCTATTTCTTGTCTTTGGTTTTCTTTCTTTCTTTCTTTCTTTCTTTCTTTTTTTTATTATTTATTTATTTATTGAAAGGTAACACTACTAGGGATTGAACCCTGGATCACTCACACACTACACAGTCTCTTAAATAGTACAATTGTTGCTCTCTTTAAAATCCCAAGGGGATTAAGACAGGGGGACCCTCCATCTCCCTTTTTCTCTATTCTTATGGCTGAGAGCTTGAGTAAAATGATTCTGTAGGGTGTATCTGGAGGCTACTTAGTGGCTTGTTAATTGGGCCCTCTTAGATTAACATCTCCTATCTCCAATTCACCAACAAGACAACCACTCTTCTGTGAAGCAGATCAACCGCACGGTATAAACATCAAGCATATTCTTTGGTGCTTCAAAGTTGTTTTGTACTTCAGATTAACGTATCAAAAGGAGTGATTACAGCTATTTTGGCTAATTCCAGGTATCTCTTCGTTGTAGGCAAGTATCCCTTCCCACGATATATATGGGTCTTCCCTTGGGTGGGAACCTCTGTGCTTCATCTATGTGGGTTCCACTTCTGGAAAGGATGGAAAAAAAGGTTGGCATCATGGAAGGGATTTCTTTCTTTCAGGGCGCATATCACTCTATTGAAGGCTTTGCTCTCTAATCTCCCAACTTATTATCTGTCCTTATTTGAAGTCCGAAGTAAAGCTGCTGGAAGGATTGAGAAATTACAACAATTTTATTTTTTTTTTTGTTTTGTTTTGTTTTGTGGGTGGGGGGAGGGGATCAGCATCAGCAATATTAGAGAAGGGAATCAGGCCTTGCTCTCAAAATGGTGGTGGTGTTTTGGTAGTGGGAAGGACGGCATTGTGGGGAAAAATTACAAGTATGGAGAGGAAGCTTGCGAATGGACCTTGGGTTTGTGTTAAAAGAGGAAGAGCTATGGTGGTATTGAAGAAGTTTGTGTTTGCATAAGGATGGTTAGAGGACACCAGTCCACATTAAATGGGCTAGATTCCTTTGATTGGACAGTTTGAATTGGCAGATCAGTTTGAGTATTAGCAGTGACCGCTGAACCAGATAAATGTCGCTGCCTTGTAACAGAGACCAGCTGCAAACAATGTAGTGTAGTTTACAAAAAACAAAAACAAAACAAAAATCTGTCTCCTCCATGAATCATTTCCTTTGTTTTTCCTTGATTAATTATTGTATTTTGATTCAAACTCATCAATTCTCAATTTTGACTGTCAAGTGCTTTTATCATATATTATAGCTTCTTTACTCTCTTTTTTTTTTGTTTTTTTTGTTTGCGGGGGTTCATTCATCCTGTTTTGTCATGCCCTTATTTTTGAAGGAGGAGTATGGCAATGCACCCTCTGATTCAAGTGATGATGAAGATTGGAATGAGATGAACACATCAAAGAAAGGGAAGAGTGATGATACCTCCATAGAAGGCACAGTTATGTCATTAAAGAATAATGGTCAAATTGCGCAGAATGGGATGGATTACAAGATACCCCAGAGCATTAATGATATGTCACAGACGCCAAATTTGAACCAATTGGGAGAAGCAAGAGGTACTTCAAATAGAAGAAGCTGTCAGAAGATGAAATATGATGCTGCAAATCCTTCAGTAGCTAACCCACATGAAGTTAGTGGAAAGCCTGACTATACTGGAAGAAAGGCTTCCACATCGGGCCATAGAAGAATTGGGCAAGCTGCAACTCAGGTGCTTTGCTACTTGTTTTTACGCTTGCAGATGTAGTTTTATACAATGCTTGTGCCAAAAGTTTGTATTTTTTGATTGGTTTTCAGTTTGTTCAAGTGGGTCCCCATGGTTACTTGGTTAGTGATCCAAATCATTGACGTCTGTGTTGCCATGTGTGACCACATATGCACATATGCGTATGCAGATCGCATATGTGATCATGGCACATATGCGATCACATGTGGCATATGCGAAAATATGCAATGTATGTGATTGCATACAACATATGCGATTGCATATTGGCGATGGCACATTAAATTTTTTATTTTTTATTTTTTGCAAAAAAAAAAAACTTTTTGCCTATAAAAAGGCATCCAAACCTTGCAATATTCTCACCCCCAAAACTCTCTTACTATCTTCTTCTCATACATTTCTTAATTCCAACTGATCTTAATCTCCCTCTCCCTCTCCCTCCCTCCCTGTCTCCCTCTCCCTCCCCCCTCTACATTCCTTCTCTCTTAGAGATTCAAACACTTTCAAGTTTCAAGGAAGATAACTTGTTGATTTTCTACAATAATAAATAAATAGCTTGTTAATTTTGTTGTTACTTCTTACTTATTAATTATAATGTTGAATGTTGATGACTTGATGTTTAATTGATTTTATTTCTCTAAAATGTATTTAAAATATGTAAAATTAGTTATCTATTAACTCAGGAAAGTTCCCCTTAGTTTCTTATATAATTTTACTTTTCTTCTTCTTCTTCTTTTTTTTTGAATTTTTTCCTTTTTAAAAAAAAAAAAAAAAAATTCAAAAAAAGAAAAAAAAAAGCGGTCGCATATGTGCACATAGGCATATGCGATCACAACATGATCACATATGCCGACTCAATTTTGATGGCCCATGCACCAAGAATTTCCATGATGGCAAAATCCTAGTCCTTAAATTGGCGTCCATCAAATAGATGTTTAATAAAGAAAAACAGCAGCCGCCCACTTTCAAGTCAATAGAAGGCCTACAATACTAGATCAGTAATATTTCAAACCTGAGGTATTTGGTGCATGGGCCATCCACAGTGAGTTCCAGCCTGTCAGCGGTTTGGATCACTGGAAGATGGGGCCATGCTTGTACAAACTGAGAACCCAGGCATAATGAACAAACTCTTGGCCCGAGCATGGTCTGGTTTTTTACTCTTTCTAATTTCAGTTGGTAATATTGGATGATGACATGGGGCCCAAAATTTGGCTCTATCACCAAATGATCTCTGATAATGCGATGTGCATGATTGTTTATTGTGCAGAGACTTAATGAGTTCTTGAGCTTGAACCATTACCCCACCCGAGAGATGAAAGAAGATCTGTCAAAAGAGCTAGGAATGACGGTCCAGCAGGTCTGCGCTTTTCCCCTTCTCATTTTTCTGTATTACTAAACGTTTGTTTTGCACGAGCTACGACTCTTGCTCATCCACCATGTGTCAGCACTGCATGGAAACCAGATGGATGCATTTTCCAGTGATCTGAACTGTTCATCAGGTGGGTTGCATCGTTTGATTGTAGGCATTACACAGTCAAATGATCATGTTCATTGCAGAGCTTGTCCTGTTTTATTTCTGGTTAACAGATGAGTGTTTGCTTTATTTTGTTATAACAATTTGATGCTGCCACCCTCATGCTACAGTATCATCTATTGGTGTGGTTATCCGAAGATGGCCCATGTGCCCACCAGATAGACACTTCAACTCATCAAGCCATGCAGCTATTTGGGCCCATCCAGTTGCACTGATACTGGTGGCAAAGCATGAGGCGCAACTGACACAAACAAATGGTCTTGCTATGGAAGGATTTCATAGTTTTTCTCATCTCCCTTCATTCAAAAAAGAAAAAAAAACACAATCTTCTTTTTAACAGGTTAGCAGATGGTTTGAGAATGCTCGTAGAAGCTTGCGCCTTTCCACAAACGGGGAAGGAGGAGCAAATGGAACTCCAAATAATGTTATCATCCTTACAAATGGAACTGATCTACAGTACCAAGTTATGGTCACTAGGAATGGAGGTGAGGAGATGCAAGCAAATAAGGCAGATTACCAGCAAGGCATGAGTTGAAAAAGAGAGAAAACTGAGAAGGTTGGCTACTGCTACCCGGTAAAATCTTCAATATCAATGCAGTGACAGAAAAAGGGTACAGGGTCGGATTCACCAAGAGTCCAAATGGTCCAGTAAATGGTTAAAACCCTAAATCCAGAACATATGCACTCACCCATCAACTGGAAGAAGAGCCATTGCTAGTGTTGGAGTCAGCGGCTTACCATTGAAGAAATTATGGAAAACCCAGTTTTAGTTCCCACCATTTATCTAGAATGTTGGGAACTGTTAATCTCGGATGTTGTAACTGCAGAATGCCTACCACGGCCCTTCATGTATCTTTGCTCGCAAGAGCTATCTTTTCCAAACAGGAGAAATCAAACTGTTCAAAGCGTATGTATGGGCTCAATGCTGTTGAATTGGCAGCCAGAAAGTGTACACTAATGTGTTGATATGACTGTTGTATCATCTGAAGAGGACCTTGTTGCTAGCACGTTATGGTAGTCAAATGCTGGTTTTCGTATGCCCCTACTCATCCTTGCAATTAAGCCTTTGTTATGAGTACAACCTCATGTGTTTTATTTGATTCTGGTTGTCTACTAATGTCACATCCACCAGTCCAAGCATGTTTTTCATGTGTTGCACACCATCAATTAGGGGTCCAACTTGGGTTGGGCTCATCCAGAACTTGGATTGTCCAGCCTAAAATTTTGTTCGGGTTGGGTTGAGGTTGGCTTGGACTCAGGTTGACGCCTTGGACAACCTGACCATATTTATGCAATGGCTCTTCCAAGTTCCTGAGTGGTCCTTGCGACCCCATTGTGAAGGGACCATTCCCTCCAAAAATCTCCCAAATTGGCAGATCCTAGACATTGAAACTCTGGTATTTCCAGTCTGTGCATTTCTTTTTAACAGATTCGGATTGGATTGCATGCGGATCGTAGTGTTGTATAACACAACACTGACATCAGTGCTGTGTATACGTGGAAAAGCTGTGGGACCCACTGTGATATATGTGTTTATCTACGCCATCCATTCATTTGGTTAGATCATTTTAGGGCATGAGCCCAAAAATGAGCATATTCAACCTGAAGTGCACCACACCACAGGAAGCAGTGGGGATTGAACTCCTACCACTGAAAATTTCTTGGGGGCCACGGATGCTTTGGATCAGGCTGATAGTTGTGTTTTCCCTTCATCATGGTGGGCCCTAGGAAGGTTTCAGCGGTGGGCGTCATTATCCCCGTTGCTTCTTGGGTTATGGTCCACTTGAGCTTTGTATCCACCTCATTTTGATATGCCAAAATGAATGGATGGCGTGGATAAAGCACATACATCATGGTGGGGCCCACAGTTTTTCCACGTATAACACAGCATCGACTGACTAGCTCCACTTGGGTGCAACCCTGACTGTAGGGCCCACCTCGATCAATGCATTCTATATCCACGCCGTCCATCTGTTTTTTTCAGCTTATTTTAGGGCATGTTCCCAAAAATGATGCAGATATAAATCAGGTGGACCACACTACAAGAAACAGTGATGATTGAATACCCACCATTAAAAACTTCCTATGGTCAACCAAAATGCTCATCGGCCATCCAACCTAACCTGTTGAAAAGGTCCATAGACTAAGGAAAAAATAAATAAATAGCAGCTTGATCCAAAACTCGTGGCCCACAAAAGGTTTTTAATGGTCAATAATCACTGTTTCTTGTGATGTGGTCCACCTAAAATTTATATCCGCTTCATTGTTGGGATCATGCCCTAAAATAAGCTGTAAAAAACAGATGGATGGCGTGGATATAGAATGCATACATCAAGGTGGGCCCTACGGTGTCACACACCGCATTGCTGATTCCACAGCCGAGCCACGTTCATCACCGACGTTCTACATTATGCAATCCGAGACCCTTTTAATCATCTGTTCATGCCATTGACCGGATTGTTAATTGAGAGGATATTCTTGGAATGGACCATTCATGTCAGATCCATGGATAGACCATGTGCCCCATATGTGAACTCGTTCTAATAGTTCAATTAAAATGAACGTGTGAGATGGATGCATAGGCCTGTTGGAAGCACTCGCATGAGTCTCTTGGAAATATCATTTTAGCCTTTTGGGTCACGTATGTGCATGTTCATGGGTTGTATCAGATGTAGGGTTGACTTATTAAAATTTTTGTTCTTTTGTTTTCCTTCTTTCTTTTCATTTGGGTTTTAACATCTCCTTATTTTTACACATTTCGCATAGCCAAGCTAGTCATGGGCACATGAACTGGCATATTGGCCGGGGTTGGGCTAGCCTAGATTTAGGTAGCATGAACATCGGCCCAGTCCATTGACAACCCTAATACAAAATGCTCCTAATGAAATTGTCATGCACAAAAAACTCACACTTCTGATCATAATCTCAAAATCAAATTGGTACTCCCCAGATTTGATGAGATTTCGAACCGAGTCACTAAGAAACTCAGATGGGCTGGACTCGTCATGTTGGCTAGATGACTCGGTTGACTTGCAAAGATTGGAACCCGCGACCTTAAAGAGCCGAGTACGTTGTTTAGCAGCACGCCATTTGCCTTTCTAATCATGCATGTCAATGAATCAAATATCTAGTACTCATCAAATTTACTTGTTAAATATCCAGTAGAGCCGACTCTTTTAGTCAACTTGAGTTGGCTGGACATCCATTCGAATTTTTGGATTTTTGAACTATGCTTCTAAATATGTATAGATCAACTGCACACAGACTACTAAAAATATGAAAACGAACTAGAAGCACCGAACTAGAATAAAGTTAGAACATGGTAAACCATGTACCTTTTATCATTTGTTTCTACGTGTAATTCTCATCCACGACATGCTCATTTGCTTTGTGGGTTTGATAACGATGGAAATGTAATATTTCTTCGACTTCAATATTGATGGGATTGAGAAATGTAATATTGCTTCGACTTCAATATTGATGGCAGTGAGAACATGTTCCTGACTGATCACAACATGTCGTCAAAATGGTACAACATAATATTTTTGTGGGCCATACGTGTACAACATGTGATAGATGTTAACAAATAGGTTTTAAAATGAAACCATATCATCAAAACCCATGTCAACAAGCAGCTGGAATGTCAACCCATATCATCAAAGCCCATAATAACAAAAAACAAACCACATGACCAAGAAAACAAAAGGGCACCAATTTTAGTTTAAGCCTAAGACAATTTAACAACACAACCGGCATAGACAAAAAAAAAATACTATTCCCATAAAAACACCACAAGAAGAATTAATGCTCCTCCATTGTAGCCATCATAAGCCACTCAACCCTGTCATTCTCCTCTGACACAAAATATAATTCCTGTTAAAACATGATGGCTAGAACTAATAATCCCCCTACATGGCCATTAAAACCACTGAGCCTTGTCATTCTCCCCCAGTGATAAGAATAGGTCTTTGGTGTCCTAATCCTTAGGAAACATGTTGTGGGCTTAGCACCGTCCCTTTTTGACTTGGGCTCATTTCTAATTTTGTGAAGCACATATATGATACTTTGATTTTACACATAGCAGAATTGCATACAATATAAAATAATCAAGGATCTAACCCTAGGAATACTAGTAAGCAATAACAGTCAAATTTCCAAAGCATATAAAGATGCATGGATGGATGGATGAGATCGAATTTGGATGCGATTAATTGTGTGAGCAATCTTGTTGATGTTGATTTGATGATATTACTGTAGAGATGAACTTAATTTTTTACACCTTATACCCCTTATGAAAACCTCTTATTGGGATTAGAGTCTTTTATGTGTGAGGGGACCAAGATATATATTTATAAAATAAAATTTAAAAGAAAAAAGAGGGTTGGAGAAGTATAAAATCTAAAAGAAAAAAGAAAGTTGAAAAAGCTTACCTATCACACTTCTCCCCTCTAGAGTCTCGACACCGTAAATTTTCATATCTATTTGAATAACCATGTGTAGGGACCTCGGTATAAGCGCTCTACCCCAAACCTAACTGTATTGGGGCCCACCAGATGCCTCAATTTAAATAATCCAATAGTTAAATAAAAACTTATGATCATGTATGACCCACTTAATAGAAGTCTTACATTATCCCACTTGGATTATACTAATATGATGAGATCTATTTGGTTCATTCAACAATATTCCAGATCTCGTTATCTTTCATGTGTTTAATTTATATTTTATTAATATCGATCTAAAGAGTTGATAATCTCACTATTTTTAATATTATTAATGAACCTAAGTTTTCAGTACCCACAATCCTAACAAAATCTAGAATCTTTTTATACTTTTCTTGGTATCCAATAATTAATTGTCTTGAATCAAGTTTTTTTTAATTGCAAGTTATAAGCTTGGCTTCTATAGAATAACCTCATCAATGAATGTGTCACAAACTAAGGTTTTCAATATAGTTTTGATTAGAATTTAATTTAGTATATTATTAACATGTCACAATCTTTTAGGAATTATATATGTATTATATTTAAGAATCTAATATTCAAGTGGAATAATGTAAAACTTCTATTAAGTGACATATGAAGCTTTCAGGTTTAGTTGGCAAAAATTATTAACCATAATGCTTGTGTTAATCACATTTGAATCATAACAGACACTCAACTTTCTATTTTTAAGTTTAAACATAGAAGCATATTTATTTAAATAAAAATTAAAAATTAAATTGTTGCATATAAAAGTCACATAAATATTTACTAAATTCAAATTTTAACCATGACTCTATCCCAAGCCCAACTTTAATTGCATCTTTGTTTGTATTAACGTTATTGACCACATTGATTGATTTCTTAATTTTACTTGGTCTCTGACTATGCAGCATGCCCTATATAGAGTTACATATGTGAATAGAAGTATTATAATTTATCTAACATGTGTCTACTAACACATTGGCTATATCATATTCAAATGAATCAAAATAAGAGACTTATCATTCCTTATAACATATTTGTTATGTATTCGTTTTTTTTATGACTTTGACTTCTTAGAAAAGAACCAAACACTATTCTTAGACCGCTTTTTATTTTATTGATCTTCAAGTTGAGGATGGTCATTAACTGTACAACTTGAAATATATTTTTCGGTATTTAATTTCTTTTTCTTATTTTCATTTAGTCATTATCTAGAGTTTAAAAAATGTACATGATGTATTAATTCTTGCCTACTAGGTATTTACTTCCTTTGAACACATTGATTAAGCTATTGTGGCTTTGTTAATAAGGGAGGCCGTAAACAATAACATACAATATTGGCAAACTGATGAAAGGTCACGCACCATGGTGACAAAGTAGCCAAGGTGTTCCTCTAGTGAACTCGTTCCATCAAATTTCTAAAACTCAGGTCGCCTATATAATTATTTGAGAGAGTAACATTTTTCACTTCTTATATACAAAGAATTTAATAGCAGAGCTTGTTCTTCCTTTCTTTCTCTTATTAACTAGGTCTAACACTATCTGCTTTAACTTATCTCCATTTATATTGTGGATTGGAATTAATGTCAATACATTGATCGCTTTTACCAAAGGTTGTTTTACTGACAACCCATGTTTTTATCTTGACATCTTACCTGTATCCTTCTCAATATGACACTCTAATGTCATCTTACTTTCTATGGGATGAAAGGTTATCAATTGTATAGCTTGATAAGTAAAGATAGATAAGGCATCTTCTATCTTCTTGAATTGTTCTATTATTATTATTTATGCTTGTAATATCTTCACTGGAGATCCATTCATCGATGATTCGCTGGATTTATTTACTCCATTTATATGTGGAACAACGAACAATCGAGCCATATGTTTCTTTTATTGTTGAAAGAATTATGAGAGAAATTTGGCACATCGATCAATGTCAAAAACGTTATGTTCGAGGTTAATAATTTAGATAATGAGGAGGAAAACAATCAATATTGACGTACAAATAAATTGTGCGACAAAGATGGTGTTGCTCCTCGATATGACAAAAAGGATAAACATCTTCTTGCTACCAATGGCTTGTTTGTTTATGCCTGCTCCTCTAGTTGTTATGCGATAGGTAATGATGCAATGCTCTGATTCTCTTATGCCACTTTCTTAGTAACAAGCTTTCGTGTTGACTGTATTAGCTTATTTCACCATAGTGGCCTTTTAGAGGAGATAGCCAACAATTCTCTTTCTCTACTCACCTTCAACACATTTTCATTGGTTGTATTATAAGTCTTTTAAGAATCTATTCTTATTGTAATTATTCTTGCATACATTATCCGATGTGCAACAGTCTTGGGTTTGGTCCTTATGACTTCTTTCAATTGTTGAATTCCTTCTTCGAAGCTATTAAAGCTTATTGACCTTTTAGGCATATTCCTTATTTCATGCACATCTCTATGCTCTCTTTTCAAATAAACAGTACTGACATAATCCATTAACTTATTCTACCCTCCCCCCCAAAGAGCATAATTTATTGTAATCGTAATAATTCTCTTACCATCTAATGGGCATTTACGTAGACATCCATTGGTAGAAATGCAATATCGAACCCTCTAGTGGGAATGAAAAAATAATAGGCCATTATGAAGATTAAAACTTACAGTCATGGAACAACCAAAATGTAAATCGTATATAAGACGACAACTAAGTTAATATGATCATTATACAAACAAGATGTTTAATATTTGTGAAATCGATATTCATACTTTAAATATTACCTTAAAGATGAAGGGAGGAATATACTCGTTAAAAATTGTCTCTTTGACATTGCAAATGATGTTGAAAAGCTTTCCAATGATATGTGCCCTCATGTGTTGGCGAATACTTTGAGAACAATTATACACTTTTATAAATGGTAGTTTTTTAAAGCTCTAGTACTACTTAGGACTTGTTTATTTTTCAACATATCATGTAAATAAAATTTAATTAATTTAGCATTACTTACACTTGTAATTACGGCTCAAACCTCAAAGCTGATGTTGGTAAATATTATGTTTGGCCTAACAATGATTGAAATACATTTTTAATACGAAAATAGTGGGGCAAACCGTGATGTTTATGTCATATCCATGCCATATGTGCATTCTACTTGATCATTTTAGGGCATAAGCTCAAAAATGAGGCAAATACAAAGTCTGGGTGAACCACACCATAGTAAACAGTGGGAATTGAATGCCTACCATTGATAACTTCTTGAGGGGCCAAAGAAGTTTTGGATTAAGCTATAATTTGGGATTTATCCTTATTCATATATTTATTACCTTATGAACTGGTTGGATGACAAATAAGCATAATTGTGGATCCTAGGAAGTTTTTAATTTTCAACATTTGAGGTCTATTCAGAATACTATTTCATGTTGTGTGGTCCACTTAAGCTTTAGATCTACCACATTTTCTAACTCACGCTATAAAATGAGTTGATGTAACGGATGGACAGCATAGATAAGACATATATATATATATATATATATATATATATATATATATATATATATATATATATATATATATATATATATATATATATATTCAAATGGACCCCACAATTTTATAACTACTCGAATATGTGCAATTTGGAGAGGAACCATATAGTTTTTCTTACATTGCATTTACTCTTTCAAACAAATGAACAATAAACATGTTTATACGTATTTGTAGTGTAAATGAGAAAAATAAACAAGTCCATATAGTAGAACCAAAGATTTTGAGTTTAATCCCCCAGTGGAGTTGTCTCTTTATTGGTTGGGATTTTGATTATATAAAAATATTTAACAAATATTGCACTAGAAATCACATCCAAGGCCCACAATAGATGGACGGAGTAAATTTTTCACACACATTGCAATGGACCCCACATGTACATGCGGGAGTGCACAGACGGTGCACTCCCACACCACACCAGAACACAAGAGGTCGGTCAGTGCCCACTGACTGACTCTCTTCTTTAAGAATTCAAAAACCACTAGCGTCTTTACGCACGTTGGCCGTTTTGGCTAGTGGGCCCCATCCACCATTTGTTCGAATGATTTGGACCGTCCATATCCTCTAGAGGGGGGGCGTGACCATCACATAGGTGGCCTTTTGGCCCCATGCAAACGTATACACATGGATCATCAGAAAATGCAGGTTGAATGGTGTATTGGTTTGATACAGTGGACCGCACCAAACCCCGATAAAAACCACTCTTTCCAAACTAGTTTTTCATTAAGAATCCAATGAACAAGTCGGATTTCTCAAAAAACAGAACTGTGGGGCCCACCGACCTTTGCAATGCAAGAAAAATCATAGGTTTAAGTCCGAGCAATGCCCGACCGCGGTGGACCAGCAACGTGATCAAGATCACGTTCAAAGTGATGATTTAGACCGTTAAGATTCCAGCTAAGCCCATTTCGCACACTGCTATGTGGTCAGATCTTCTTAAACAGGCGATCTTTCTTCGCAATCTCAGTTCAAACATAAGAAATTTCTTGCTTTCACTGCTGCTGCGTAAAGAAAACGCATGCATGAAATTTTCTTCCACCGACTATTCTCTGCTATAAAAGGATAAGGAGAGCGGATGTGTAAGGCATCCATCTTTGGATGTGAGCAGCCGTGGAGGCGCGGAGACGGCCGGACGCTTCTTCTTTGGTTCTTCTTTCCTTTAATTATTTCCTTTAGATTCTAGTTAACCATGATTATGGCTAGCTAAACCTCCTATCTAGTGCTAAGAGGTGAAGCCTATAGTGAGATGGGAGACTTTTCTTTATGCTTTGATTCATGTTAAGAACTCTATTTAATTCTAATTTGATTATATGGAATGTCTTTAGTTTTTAATGGTTTCTTATGACTCAAATTACAATAGATCTGCGATATCTTCTGGTATTTTTCATGCATGTATAGAGGTTATGATCATAGGAATCCTGTTGTTCACCATCATCTCATGGGCATGGATGAATGATGGAATCGTTCCCTACGTTCATAACACTCTCAAATTGGATGTTGATTGGTTAAATTATGTTGTTTTCTTTGTCTCATGGGCATGGTTTGGTGATGGAATCAATTCTAATTCTCACACCTCTCATCTCTTGAAAACTGGATAAAAGGAAGTTCAGATTTGATTTTTATGGTTATATCCTCCAACTAGATGAAGATGGGACTCTAAGTCCAATTGTATTCTTGAATCAAGCGTAGATCTTCCATATCTCTACAAGTGGATTCTTGAAAACCCTAGTTTCCCACCTTTAAATATTACAAGTTTTAGTTTAAATAGTTCACAATTATTCTCCCTAAATCTCCTGATTAGATTACATCTTCGCCTAGTTCTAGTTCGAGTTACTTTTAGATTACGTACAAGGTACAGTCCCTGTGGATTCGACCTAGGTCTTTGTGAGACCCGACCTAAGTTCGCATGTGTGAATGTGTGTGTGAGTGTGCATTTCATTTCTTGTGGTCTCACGGTCCTACCGGTCGAATCTCGGTGACCCGCTACCCTCAGATAGTATTTGCGGTCATCCTTGAGTCCGGTCACATAGACCCGACTCGGATCGAGCTGAGACATGTGCTATTGCGACCTCATTGTTGTCGCGGTTCCAATGTCACATCTTGTGCGTCCATCTGATGTGTGAATCATAAGTTGTGTACGTTTCATTCTATGGCCTTTGATTTTGATCATGTGGCCCATCTTGAAATGGTGCATGTGACCCACACTTCCTCTTTTACACAAGTTTCAACACACTACACACACCACCTAAATCTCTATAACTCACACTACCAAGACCTCACACACCACCCACACCTAACCTACCCTAGCAAACATTATTTGTATCCCCATAGGTTAATGATTACTTTTCTTAAAAAACTTTTTCCTCTCTTTCCCTCTCATTTCTCTCTCTCTTCTCTTCTTCTTTAGTAATTTTCCTCCATTTCTCCAGCCCATTTTCCTCCATTTTTCTAGCCACCTTCCTCCTTAATCCCCCACCATCTAACCCTTGAAACCCCATCTCCACCATTGATCCATCTCCCTTGGTGCTAAAGGACCTTAGTGTGAAATTTTGGTGGTCATCTTTGAGGTGGGTGCTCTCCATATTATGTAGATTTTCTCTTCAAAATGTAGATCCTTCCCTCCTCATTTTGGATATGTAAGACCCACCAATCAATGGTGGAGATCCTACACAACCATCTAGATGTGGCCATGAGGCCCACGTTGTACATGCATGTCCATGCATGGGATTCTTCCCTTAATGGATCCTTTGCATGTAGATTTCTCCTATTTTTCTAGGTATGATGAGTCATCTAGACCCTTGCATGTGGCTGGGATGGCATCCCAACCATTTATCTCAAAGATCTAGGCCATGCATTAAAATATCTATGTTGTACAATGTCTTTTAATTGATGTTTGCGGTTGTGATTGTGTGGGAACGGCTTAATAGTGGCGGAGCCCTCCCCTGATGGCCAAATTCTCTTTCTTTTTTTTCTTTCATAATCTGATGATATTATGTGTGGTCTACTTAGTAGGCCTGGATTGCCTAAAAAAGCCTAGTAAGGAAGGGACATCTATACTCAACTTATACCATGGTTTAGATGCCCTTTGTTTCTCCACCTTAAATGTTTTTACAAGAGTGAAAATTTGAGAGTTTGTTCTGGACAATTGTGAGGCCCACTAGGGTGGGCCATGTCAGCCAACTTATAGGCCAATACCTTTCTTATTAGGCCCATATATTCATTTTATTTCATGCATGTATTGCTGTCCAGAAATTTCTGGAGAGATTTCTGTTGGACTTTGGACTTGAATTTGGGACTGATTGGGAGACTTTTTATACCCATAAAATATATTTTTCTGAAAAGTGAGGATCTCATCTTGATGTCTCCCAAATTTCATCCCCAACTAACCTTCATTGGGGGCCCAAAGGTGTGGTCCAAGTGAGGTGGACAGTCTGGATTTTCTGCATTGTTCCAGCAACATTCCACCCTGGATAGGTTGGAATTCCGAAATTTATTAAAATATATTTGTATGTTAAAAAATTATAAAAATTTATAGGAGGTGACCCACCTATGGTAGGACTCACCTACAAAATTTTGGGGCCAATGGACGCCTGTACACACCATGGTGGTGTCTGGACCGGCCCACTATAATATGGTGTCTAGATCAGTCCGATTTTTAGGATAAATTGATTTCTTTAAATGAATTAAAATATTTATAGATGTTAAAAAATTCTAAAATTTTTTAGGTGTGTGGTCCACTCATGTTAGGACCCACATACCAAATTTCAGGTCCAATGGACCCCTGTACACACCGTGGAAAGGGCCAGACTAGCCCACCACGTTGGCACGTCAAGGTCTGTACGATTTTCTGGATAGTCTGTTTTGTTTAAATTAATTAAAATACTTAAAGATATCTTAAAATTCTAAAATTTTGTGGGGATGTGTCTCACCTATGAAAGTATCACTCTGTAAAATTTCAGCCTCAAATGACCCCGTTTGAGCATCCAAAATAATGGGACAAGGTGGTTGGACTCCCAGATTTTTCTACTGTGCAGTCCAGCAATATGCCTTAATAAAAACCATAATTCAAAAATATTTCTTCTGACGGTGAGCCATATTTTTAGGTTTTCTCTCATTGTATGCATGATGAGGGAGCTTGACCCTCAATTTTTAGAATTTTAGAGGCCTTGGACCCACTCCAATGAAGTGCCCAAATGTAGGACAGCAACATGTTATAATTATGCTTGGCCTTGGGCTAAAATTTTGAGGAGTGGAGCCCACCACATTTATGAAGATCTTAGAGGAAATAATTTATACCTTTAGTTCCTTAAATGTTGGGCTTAATAAATACACTTTTGAGGCCCACCATAGTTGAATTTAATTGGGTCCATGAATGTAGCTAGTTATTGAACTCTTTAGGCCCAATTGGGCTGGAACTTTTCAGATAGGCCCATTGAACTCTTGGGCCATTTTTACCATACTATTGTGTTGGGTTAGTAGCCCGGATTACACAAGTAGATGGGCCCTTGGTCGCCCACCAAATCAACTTTATACTTGGGCCGGGTTGTAGGCCCAACTTACTTGACTAAGAGCATGACGTTTGCCTATGTGGTTTGAGCAATGGGTTGCCCACTAGGCCACAATAATATATGGGATTAGTAGCCTTTATGTTAGGCCCTAATCTTTCCCCTATGGGCCCATAGTGGTATATATGGGTTGGGTTATGTGTGTTCCCCTTGGACCCATATTTTGGGTAGGCCTTGGGCCGCCCTTTCTGAAGCCCAACATGAGTGTTTGTGGTATTATTATGGCTGCTCATTTCTTATTTCTGATGTTGCATGGGCCTTGGGCCTTGATCCATGATCAATTAGAGATGGGCTACCTCTTGGAGACCAATTGTGGTTGGATGTCCACATTGGTGGCCCTAAGATAAGCCCATGGGCTTCTATGGGTGGTTAAAGGCCCACCATAGACCCTTGCTAGGCCGTCTCATCTATTTAAGCCCATACCATTGTTCTCCTTAGTCTCGTGGGCTACTCCAAGTATATGGGCCCCCACTAGGGGTTGTATTCCTTATGAGAAACTGGTTACGTACCTAGACCCTTCATGGTTAGGTAGAGAGTTCATCTTCACCTCATTGGCACCCATATTTATCTTCATGGCCCACTCCCATACACATCATATGCATGCTTGGTTGAGGTATGATTGGTCATGGTTGTGTCATTGTGTAGGACATGTTGGTATCTCTCCGAGAGATGGATGCTTGGGATTGATGCATGGGTGATTGTGTGATTCATACATCTGGCATCGCATAGCTTATGGATATCCTCTCTTACTTCATCAGGGCCTTACCTCCACAGGGGTATTCGTGGATGGCCGTATGTGTGGACACTGAAAATATTAGTTGAGCATACAGGGTGCATAAGATGCCCATGGATGAAATTCTCAAAACTTTCATGGTACCAAGGATCTGCTCCAACGCCGTGACTGGATGGAATACGTGAGCGCACTAGAGCCTTATACCGTTAGGCTACAACTTCCACTATCGTGTAGTTGGTTGGATAGGGGTGTAGCCTTACCTGCCTGGTGTGTAGTGGGCATTTCTAGGCTGAGTCTGACCAGCTCGTAAATGGGTCCGCTACCGTCAGGCCTTACTGGTGATTGGCTGTCCACAGGCAGGTAGTGAGGTCTCTTACGCTCGTTTGACTGTGCGGGGTCTATAGAGCAGCAGTCATTTAGCAGTGTAATGGACCCCGGTGATTTTCTTATGATTTAAAATGTACTTGACATATGGTTTGGTTATGAGCACTGGCATTACTTACATTATATTAGCATTGGCTGTGTAAGCCCCTTCATGCATTGCCTTGGTATGGCTCCCAGTACTCATTGCATCGTATTCATGATAAGCCTTGGTAAGGCTAGTGATTTCTCATTGAGCATGTTTCCCTTCTTGCACCTCTTACTATTCTTCTGTGCATCATTGTCACACACTTACGCCACCCTCTAAGCTTCTATAAGCTTATGCACGATTGATGCGTGCAGGAGATTCTAGACAGGCCTCGTAGTAGCAGAGCGTGGAGTAGAGCTGAGCATTTGAGGACTCTAGTGTTGCGGACCTTTCTCTCTTTTCCTTTTATCTCATGTATGTCCTTTGGACCTTATGGATGGTTGTAAAAGTTCAAATTCTTAGTGGATTTTGTGATGTGTGCCCTTTGTTATTCTCAAATGTACTTGCTATGATCTTGGGTATGCTCGTATTAGTAATGATTATACTGTTATGAAAATTCTCCTTATAGGATCTCAGGATTGGAAACTGCCTCAGGAGCCGAGAATGGGATACTATGGAGGCTGTTACAACCAAAACCGGCCATCGAGTTCCTTGGAATTCCGGTTACCGAGTCTGGGGCGTGACAGTCTTACCGAGTTTATTACTACATTGCAACCCTATACTTAGGGTGTGAACAAGTTTTTGGCGCCGTTACCGGGGACTAACAGTTATGTTTTTTTTAGATTAACTAGTTTTAGAATTAGGTTAATATTAGGGTTTTCTAACTTTAGGATTAGGTTTTATTTTTCTAATTTTAATTCTAGGATTTATTTTAATTTTAGAAACTAACATTACTTTCTAATTTTAGGTTTAGGTTTTCTATTTTAGAAACTTTCTAATTTTAAGTCTTCTTTTTAGAAACTAACTCATCTTTCCATTTTTTTTATTTTTTTAAGAACTTTCTAACTTTATGATTTTTATTTTTAAAAACTAATTTCTTTTGTTTTCTAGTGCATGATCTTAACATAGAACTCCAAACTGGTAACTTCTTTCTAACTTCTCCTCTACCTACTTTCCATATTGTTATAGGATTTTTCTTTTATTTTCTTTTAGGATTAAATTCAGAGTTAGGGTTTCACCATGTATATGCAAAAATGGGAACATCAGTATGCCGAGATAGCTAAGACACACTGGGAAGGGATATATGATTATTATGATAGAAATCAACCTATGTCCCAGAATTTTTTTAAAACAATCATCGAGAACCAACCAGAGTATAACGCTCCATCGGTTAAGAAGTCCTTATGTAATCATATATGGGAGAACAATTACACCCACGAACAGTACGTGAATGTTGGGGTTATCATAACTATGGGAGTGAGAATTATTATTACTCATCTGATAAAAAGAAAACAATACGTGATTATATTATGAGTAATAATATGTATTACCAACCATCAGATTCTCCCACCTATGATCATTATGACTATAATCAGTGAAAACATCAATGTTGGGAAGATGAACAAGCAATATATCCTAGTAATAATTCTCTTGGGTCCTCTACCTTTGAAACCCAATCAGAAACAATCCACGAGGATTCACTTCAGAAACTCATGAATGTACACGAGCAGTTCAATCAAATTGTCATACAATCATGTGAATTACTCAAATCCTCAATTCAAAGAATTCAGTCACACCCTATGGAGGAGGAAGAGGCTAGGTTATCCCAGCCTCAACCCAATCTATAAGCACAATGTGAAGAAAGTGATCATAACTTGCTTGTGGAAGAAACTAAAATTACGAATGAAGAGTTGGATTCCATTAATGAGCATATGGTTCACTTTTTCAATGAGTCAATCTCAATGATTGTCCAAAGGAATGATTAAGAGACGTGTCTTTTAAATATAATGATAGTGACACACTTCACTCATATGACACACATGATTTCAATGATAAGGTAGAGGTTAGTTTATTCGAACTTCAACCTAATTTAGAAATAGAGTGTGAGGAAAGTGATCCCATCCTAAGTGTGCACTGCACAATTAGACGATGATGCGTATTAGGATGTAATTATGAATGTGTTGAGGGTCAAATATTGCATATTAGACCCCAGTTATTGCATGAATTTACGAACTTTGTGCTGTCTAATGGCCTGTTTTTATCGTGATTATGTTGCAAGGTGATTTTATGAGCATGGATTGAAAAAGGTGTTAAAAGCATGGATTTAACGATTCAAAGTCATCAAAGAAAGGGACGGACTTCAGAGGACCAAGATTGACGGATTTACATGGTCAGAAATCCGAGAAAACTAAGAAACTGAAGCTCAGGTGACCTGAAAGTCAGCCAGAATGCAAGATCATAGAATTTCCACCATCTGATTGACTCCAAAATTCATACAAGTGATAAGGGCCATAAATTAACCGTACACGTCAAATTTCAGTCGTTCGATCACTGTGGAAGTGACCCAACAGTCAGATCAACCCATAAATCATTGGTTTGGGGCCCACCTGATACCTGGATATGCTTTAATCTGAGTCTCAACGCTTCAAATTATACGAAAAGACAAATGGACGGAGCAGATTCCTCACATACATCATGATGGATCCCATGTACATTGCATGTGTACAATGTGCATGTGTACCGGCTGTGCATGGCAAACCAAAGTCGGTTTGACCGACTTTGACTCGAGCCGTGCGTAAATAAGGCAGCGGACGGACAGTGTCCGTTCGTTTTTCACTAGTGGGCCCCACTCGTCTTCCTTCGCATGATCTGAACTGCTCAATGACTCCAAAAGATGTCCACAACTCTCAGCAAGGTAACATTTTCATCCCATGCACCAGATCACAAGAAAACTCCCTTCAAAACCAAGATGGATGGCGATCTGGATCAGTCCGTGGGCCGCGACAAAATTCAATTCGAAAACATCATACTCGACCGATTTTTCGAGCATCATTCGATGGACGGACTGGATTTTGCAGACGCTAAAAGAAGTGGGCTCCATCAATTCAAAGAGGAGGCTCTGTTATGCAAAGCGCGCTCTCTGTTTCGCAACAGAGAGTTGTGGTTAGCGCTTGTGGGCCACTATCACTGATCAAAAGTCCAATCAGGACCGTCCATTAGCTCCACAAGGTATCTATTACCACTGCCTAGGTGGCAGAATTTCAGAAAATATCATAGCATGGTTTTTCAACCGTTCACACGCCAAACGGATGGTAGTGAGAGAAATCTGTGGGCTGCACTGTAATCAATCCAAAACCGTCCACTTTCGACTGGTTTTTCGAGGGGAATTTAATGGGCGGAGTGGATTTTCAGTCCGATTTTGATCATGGACTCCACCGAGCAATCAGCGTCCGGAAATTCTATTCAAAACGCAAGGGAGTTGCGTTCTTCTGCGTAACTCTTACGCATGATGCAGTGACCGACTCTCTTAAGGCTATAAAAGAGAAAAAATCTATCATCGGGGAGGACGGCTTGGGCTTCAACATGGAAACAGTTTGGAGATATTGGGAGCTTGGGTTGGACGTGAAGTATAGAGGCAGCCGGTTAGAAGTATTTTAGTTATTTTATTTTGCTGTTTTTTTTTATGCTTAACATGGAGATTAGCCCATCCATGTCTGGCTAAATCCTCTTAGCTAGGGCTAAGAGGTGAAGCTTGTAGTAAGATGGGAGATATTATTTCATGTTTTCAATTTAATTTTAATTCATGAATTGATGTTGGTTTTAGTCTGATTTTAATAGAAATATTGTTAGTCTTTAATGGTCTGTTGTGACTGAAATTACAATGGGTCTGCAATGGCTTTGAATATTTCCATTCTCCTTTATGTTTATGATGTCAGGAAGCCTTGTTGTTCACCATAATCTCCTGAGCATGGTTGGATGACGTTACCCTTCCTAACTTTCATACATGTGATTGGGTGGTAATTAGTTTAATTCTGTTGTTTGCCATAGTCTTTTGGGCATGGTTTGGTGATGGAATCCATTCTAATTCACATACCTTTCATCTCTTGAAGACTAAATCAATGACAGTTCAGTTAATTTCCATGAAACATGCATAAGATCTCCCTGATCTCTACGAGTGGATCCTCTGAATCCCTAGTTTCTTTCTCTGATTTCTCCTAAGTTTTAGATAATAGTTTTACAATTATTCCTTAATTTCTATTTGATTTAAATTTCATCTCATTCTAGTTCTAGTTCTAGTTAGTTTCAGAATACGCACAAGTTTCAGTCCTTTGGGATTCGACCTCGGTCTTACCGAGTTATTACTACATCACAACCCTGCACTTGGGGAGTGAACAGAATGTGCAACCCAAATTCCCCTAGAATCAATCTCAAGTATGGTTCAAGTCAGTGATCAAGAAGTACACGAAGTGACGATCATAAGAATCTACTCCGCTCATCTGATATGCCTGATTTAAATGTAGAGAATGAGCCCCTTACAACCGACCCTTCTAACTCTTGTGAAACATGCTTAGACTACTCTAAATTGAATGATAATATAAGTCAGGAGAAGGACGAGTTGTTTGATACAACTCTGAAATTTGAAACCACCTAGTTGAGGCCATCATCTGATCTATACACTTTTGATGATTCAGTGCCTCTACTAAATACCTTCAATGATCAGAGTGTTCACATCGATGCTTCCCCTATTGATTTTCAATATGTCTGTATAGGGCAAGAGCAAGAGAGCATGCGTCCATCCACTTTCAAAGATGATAGATTCCTTAGGTAGATCATTACGAACTTCAATGTGAAAAATAAGTCACTCTCAGCTGAATTTCTCAACTCTTTGGATGATTACTTGGCACACTTTGCAAATTCAAATGATCCTATGATAAAAGACATAGTGAATGCCTTGCAAGACAATATCTCGGTAGTTGTTACGGACCGAGAAAACCCTTATTCTGAAGCCCCTCCTTCCCCCGATCTTGAATGTTTACCATTAAAGGAAGAGGAGCTGACAATGGAACCGATATCTAGAACTTAAGAATGTGTTGAGACTATATCACTTCATGAAAATTTTTCTGAATTTTATCTACCTGTAGTCTCTGATTCACTATGGGATACTAACTTTGAAACTTTTTCTGACACAAGTGAATCATATATACTTTTGATACCTCAGGCGAATCAATGGTAAATTTTTGCTGAGGTACATAAGTCTCTCTGGACATTCATGCTTCAGGGCATCCAAGCCTATTGCAAAAAAGGTTTTTGGATGATCTTGTTGAGGAACCTAATGAGAAACTTTTCAAGATACTGGTTGGAAGGGGAATTTTGTGACATGACTGGGTAGTTTTTCTCTTGCTTTCATAGGACTAGGATAGTTGCTTGATGTCGTTCTAGGATAGTTGGTTTTATGTCATTAGGTTAGTTTACTTTATACGTTGTTTTAGGATAGTTTGCTTTTGTTAGATTGAGTCTTGTGTTGAATCACCGTCACGCTGAGATCTCTTTGGAAGAAGCCTCTTAACTCCTTTATCAGGTACTATCTTTCCATCACTTCTCCTTCAATTTTGTTGTCTCACATACATTACATGCTTATATCTTTTACATTGAGGACAATATAGATTTTAGGTTAGGGATGGGAGATTAGATTACCTAATTAGTATTTTCTTGGTCTTGAGCAAAAATTGTGAAAATTTTTTAATTTTTTTCTAAAAATTCTAGTGAATTTGAAGTAATTTTAGTGGTTATCCTTGATTTAGAATTATAAGATACGTAATGTTGGTGATTTATGACTCTTGGATTCAATTATCTATTAGATTTTACTGTTAAGTTTGCATTGTTAATCAATGATTAGAAGTTGTAAACATTGATTGAGTCATGATTTCACATGTCAAATCTCGCTTATACATTAAGGTTTCAGTTTGATATTGAAGGGTTAACTTGGTAATCACTAAGCATGAAAGGAACCAGCCTAGGAAATTTGCCCATCATGATTAATAGAAAAAAAAAAGATAAATACCCAGCTAAAAAACAGTTGTCGTCGGGAAGGGTTGGGCGAATGGTCTTCACCATGGGTTTGCTCCCTATAGGTGAGGATTCAATTCCCCTCCTTGGTTTTACCTTTAAAAGATTGACATGGCGTGAAAGTCATCGATGGAAAAATCAAAAACTGGAAAAATAAAAAACTGTAAGGCAAGTTTTAGTTTAGTTTTTGGTTGTCCTTAATACCCTTTTTATTATTAATGTTATCATGAAATTGACAATTGGACCTCTTAATGATGATAAGCCGAGATTACACTATACACCTATGGAACTCAATGTTTAGAATTGTTCTAATTGATGGATTAATACTTTGAACTTGATTATGAAGTTTACTGTGCGCTTGAGTCCAGGAGAAAGTAATGCCCAACATTCATGAATCTTAGAATTCTAGTATCTGGATTATTTTTCAAAAATCACTCGAGTTTATATAAATTGTCCTATAATTCTCAACTTATTTTTCGTATACTTTGCTCAAGACTAGCAAAATGTTAATTGCGGGTTGTATTGAGGGTCAAATATTACATATTAGACCTCAGTTATTACTTAATTTTATGAACATGATACCATTTAATGCCCTATTTTAATCGTGTTTGTGCTGCAAGGTGATTTAGGAGCCTGGACTGAAAAAATATACTAAAAGCATGGATTTAATGCTCAAAAGTCACCAAGACAAGGGACGGACCCCAAGGGATCGAGATCGAAGAATTTACATGCTCAGAAGTCACCAAGGCAAACGTATATACGTGGATCGTCAGAAAATACAGGTTGAACGGTGTGTTGGTTTGATACAGTGGACCGCACCAAAACCCAATAAAAATGACTCTTTCCTGACTGGTTTTTCGTCAAGAATCTAATGAACGAGATGAATTTCTTAGAAAATAGCACTGTGGGGCCCACCGACCTTCGCAACGAAAGAAAAATTGTAGGTTTATGTTCGAGCAATGATCGACCGCTGTGGACCAGCAACGTGATCAAGATCACGTTCAAAGTGATGATCTGGACCGTCAAGATTCCAACTAGGCCCATTTCGCACGCTGCTATGTGGTCAGATCTTCTTAAACATGTGATCTTTCTTCGCAATCTCAGTTCAAACGTAAGAAATTTCTTGCTTTCCCTGCTGCTGCGTAAAGAAAACGCATGCATGAAGTTTTCTTCCACCGACTATTCTCTGCTATAAAAGGAGAAGGAGAGAGGATGTGTAAGGCATCCATCTTTGGACATGAGCAGCCGTGCAGGCATGAAGACGGTCGGACGCTTCTTCTTTGGTTCTTCTTTCTTTGGTTCTTCTTTCCTTTAATTCTTTCCTTTAGATTCTAGTTAACCATGACTATAGCTAGCTAAACCTCCTATCTAGGGCTAAGAGGTGAAGCTTGTAGTGAGATGGGAGACTTTTCTTTATGCTTTGATTCATGTTAGGAACTCTATTTGATTCTAGTTTGATTATATGAAAGCTTTTAAAAGTTTCTTGTGACTCAAATTACAATGGATCTGCGATATCTTCTGGTATTTTCCATGCATGTATGGAGGTTATGATCGTAGGAACCCTGTTGTTCGCCATTGTCTCATGGGCATGGATGGATGATGGAATTCTTCCCTATGTTCATAACACTCTCAAATTGGATGTGGATTGGTTAAATTTTGTTGTTTTCTTTGTCTCATGGGCATGATGTTATGGTGGAATCAATTCTAATTCTCACACCTCTCATCTCTTGAAAACTAGATCAAAGGAAGTTCAGATTTGATTTTTATGATTATATCCTCTAACTGAATGAAGATGAGACTCTAAGTCTGGTTGTGTTCTTGAATCAAGCGTAGACTCCCTGATCTCTACAAGTAAATCGTTAGAAACCGTAGTTTTCCACCTTTAAATATTACAAGTTTTAGTTTAAATAGTTCACCATTATTTTCCTGAAATCTCCTGATTAGATTACATCTTCGCCTAGTTCTAGTTCGAGTTACTTTCAAATTACGTATAAGGTACAGTCCTTGTGGATTCGACCTCGATCTTACCGAGTTTATTACTATATCACAACCCTATACTTGGGGTGTGAACACAAGGGTAAAGAAAATGTAAAGTGCTGGAACTGTGGGATGAAAGAACATGTGAAGAAGGATTGTGAAAATCTTAAATCGAAGAGTAAAGAATCTAAGGCTTTATACAGGGAGCCCAATCCTGCTGCGTCATATAGATCACTGGATGTGATGGTGATGTTTTATCTATGTCTGCGATCAGACACTCATACGATGATCGTAAGGGCGGGTGGATTCTAGACACAGGAGCATCCTTTCACATGACTCCTCTTCGGAATTGGTTCACTAGCTACAGGGAGTGCAATGGTGGACAAGTATTTATGGGCAATGGCGGTGCCTATAATGTTGTGGTTGTTGGTACAGTATGCATCAAGATGTTTGTTGGGGTGGAGAGTATCCTGACTGATATAAAGCACATTCCTAACATAAAGAAGAATCTGATTTCTCTTGATGTACTTGAGATAATGGGCTGCGAGTACACATGTATTGATGGTGCTTTTAAAGTATCTAAGGGGGCACATGTAATCATGAAAGCGCAACGACTTGATAATGTTTATAGGTTGATCGGGAGCACTTCAAAATGTGGAGGTGCAATGACTGTAACGGATTCCACTTTTGCACGTGTGTGGCATGTTGGGCATGGCTACATGAGCAGGCAGGGCGGGAAGGATGTGACACGCAAACAAGGATACAGAGCAGGTGGAGCAGCCACCATTGAGAAGAATCACACGGCATAATCGTAAGATATCAGCTAGGTACATGGACGACTCCAATATCGCAGGGGATCCATCTTTTATTCAGATGGCTCTAGGTGAGCCTGGTGCTGAGAAGTGGAAGGTGACTATGGGCGATGTGATGGACACGTTTTACCAGACCGACATATGGGAGCAAGTGGAGCTTCTAGTGACCGAAGAGCGATTGGATATAGGTGGATCTTCAAGAAGATACAACATAGATACAGAGTAAGGTTGGTAGCGAAGGGTTATGCTTAGAGAGAAGGGATCGACTTCTCAAAGTTATTCGCGCCTACAGTATAGTAAGTGTCTATTAGATTCATGATTGGCGCTAGTTGGCCAATACGATCTTGAGCTAGAAAGGATGGATGTGGAGTCTGCACTTCTGCATGGGAAATTGGACGAGCAGATCTACATGAAGCAATCAGAGTGGTTCAAAGTAAAAGGAACTGAGAAAAAAGTTTACAGGAGGTCGTGGTACAACCTGTCGCCTAGGAAGTGGTTTGATTCCTTCATGGTAAGTCAAGAATTGTATGCTGATGACATGTAGATCTCTAATTATGACATGTCTGAAATCAATATAGTGAAGACTCGGTTAAGTGGGACATTCAAGATAAAAGATCGGAGGGCTACAAAGATGGTTCTTGGCATTAAGACTGAAAGAAGAGTAGGATTTGGTTATCTCAAACAGAATACCTTGGGTAGGTATTGATCAAGTATGTGATGGACTAGGCAAAGCCAGAGAGCGTTCCCTATGCGTCTCTCCTCATGTTTTCCTCACGACATATCCCAAAACAGATGAGAAAACGTAGGATATCGATGAGCCTTATTCAAATGCGGTTGGCAGAGCATATCATGGTCTGTATTAGACCAGTTATTTCACAGGCTATCAATATTGTGAACAAATACCTCGTCAAGCAATATTAGGTAGCGATGAGATGGTAAGAGGAATATATCTTTACTTTTAGGAAGACAGGAGCAAAGGTGGTTGGGCATATGGATTCAGATCCAATAGATATGCTCACCTAGATCATTCCTGCAAAGAAGTTTAAGTTCTGTGCAATTTCTCTGGGCTTGGTGATGGCATAAAAGGAGGACGAATTGTGCACGAGAAGCTATGATGTGATGTAGAGATAAGAGAAGAGGTCGAAAAGCTACACAGTTGAAGATTGAAGTCATGGTGGAGATTGTTATTAAATAAGATGCCTTCACATCTTCTGGGCTGCTTGACCGGTCGAGAGGGTTACACAACCAGTCGAAGGTCCCTTCGACCGGTCAACGCACGTTCGACTCGAAGTTGAGCGAACTAAGATTTTTAATTTTCGGGATGCTCAACCAGTTGAGGGTCAGGCTCGACAGGTCAAAGGGCTCCTTCGACCAGTCAAGGCCCTCCTTCGACTAGTCGAGAGTTACGCAGATAGTGCATGGATTCTGCGCGAACTGCGTAAATTTGAGGAGGTTTTAGAAAGGTGCGTAAGTGGAGTTTTCTGAACTATAAACAGTGGTCCCTAAGGCCTTTCTAAATAGGGCTAAGGCTTCCTAGAAGTATTCTAAGGGTTCCTAAGAGGGTTTTAGGGTTTACAAAGTGTGTAACAATGGTGATATTCGAGGTTGTTCGAATTAGGTAAGTCCTTTCTCTTTGTAATTTCTATTTTCATAGTGAAATTATGTCACTTTGTGCCGCGGTTTTTTCCCGCAAGGATTTTCCACGTTAAATCTTTGTATTCGCTTGTGTGTGCTTGATGTCATTGAATTGCTAGCCCAGATTTAGATCTGTATGATTCCACAGCACAAATCCCAATAATATGTGTATATATATACATATACATACCTTATTTTTTAATTCATGTCCAAAAATGTTTAGGTAAGGTTGAACAGCTCGGATGTGTCACGTACATCACGATGGACCTTACATATTTCAATCGATCTTAAAAATGTTCAGGTACAAAGGATGGACGACGTGGATGTGTCACGTACATCACGATGGACCTTACATATATCAATCGATCTTTTCTTGACAAAGTTTTATGGTATAGAAATACTCCCATAGAAACAAACGAACGTAACAACTATTTACTTGTATTCACCACGAATTGGATGGTGGGTATCCTCTACATTGTTTATATATATATATATATATATATATATATATATATATATATATATATATATATATATATATATATATATATATATATATAGCAGAATGCTCAACTACAAACCAGTTCACACGAAAGTCCTATGAACTTTTTTGAGAACTCATCATACATGATGAGTCTCGAAAATCTGAACGATCTACGTGAAGCAAAACCTCATGAAACCCCTTGGTACCAATTTTTACTTTGAACCAAAACTTTGGTGGGCCATGAAAAATAAAAACAGTCTCTTCCCTTGATTTACATCTCTCTTTTCTATGGCTCACCAGAATCTTAGATCAGGGCAAAAATTCATCCCCTGGGGTTTCATAGGATTCCGCATCTTTTGTGTGTGTGTGTGTGTGTGTGTGTGTGTGGAAATAGTATTATGAGGTCAACTTCATGGGAACTTCCCATGAGGTCGAGCTGCGTGGAACCCACCATAATGTGTGTCGAACATCAACACTGTGCATTTGATGAGTCCCCTTTAGGTTATGGGATATCCCAAAAATCAGCCGTATATGGAACTCGGGTGGGCAATACCATCTAAAACCATGTGAAGACATGCCTAAAACATATAAAAGCACTTGGTAGGGCCCACTTGAGTTTTGGATGTGGTTGAAACTTAATTTGAACCCTCATCCAAGTGAGACACACACAGAGGAAGGACTAGATTTGTGAACAACATCTAGGTGTGCTCAATAAATTATTATGAATGTTTTAAAGGGAGACTAACCACTCTCAACTATTGTATGTGGTGTGGCCCACCCAAGTCATGGATTGACTTAATTTTTAAGCCCGTGGAATGGTGCATATGACTAATGGGGCCCATGCATCTAGACCTCATGGGAAGTTCCCATGATATCAACCTTATAGTACCATTTCTCTCTCTCACACACACACATATAATTTTAAAATAATAAAACTTAAAACTCTACCCTGTTCGTTCCTTTCTTACCATTTTCCCTTACCTAACTTGTCGTGCCTGAGCTCCTCTCTCTCTCTCTCTCTCTCTCTCTCTCTCTCTCTCTCTCTCATGCTCGAGCTCCACAGCCTATCTCTCCTTCTTCTCTCCCCACTCGACTGAGCTCGACTTGCTTTAGCCGTACGGTCTACACTCAACCATTCACCCGGGCTGTCTCTGTCATGCCCCAAACCCGAAAATTGGATTCACAGGAATCTCGATCGTCGAATCCGGTGCCGACAGCCTCCATAGCACCCCAATTCTCGGCTCCTAGTGCTCATATGTCAGGTTTCGATCCTGGGATCCTACAAGGAGAATTTTTTCAATGTACATTTATCTCGTAAAAAGCATAACCAAAAGTTTACCCAAATCATAAAAGCAATATCATCATCACATATCCACTAATATAAAATTTGAATACAATACTGAAAGAAAAATACAAATGTCAAAATAAAATCAAAGCTCCAGAAGACAGTCGCATGCTCCATGTTCAACGACACTGTCATAACCGAACATTACCTACACGCATCTATCGTGCATAAGCTTATAGAAGCTTAGAGGGTGGTGTGTGTGCACAAGGTAAGTGTCAAGTATTCAATACAATACTATAATCATATACTATCGAAAATACTGGTAAGATCATGAATCATACGATATCAGAGTAAGCGAAAATACTGACAAGTCCATGAATCAATCAAACTCAATGTGGTAAACTCCTGATCTCAGGTTAGTCACGCGCCCCAACCAAAATCCTGGCCATTGCGAAGGCACACGTAACAAATAGTTACACACCACCAGCCCTAGTGGATAGTGAAAGAATGAATGAATGAGTATGTAACTCCTGCCCAATAAGTTCACATATCAGTATTGTTCATCTCTGGGATCATCATCGGGGTCTAGTACACTCTACACCAGCTTTCCGCCCCATCAAGCGCATAACTGGGTAAGTGGAAGAGACTTCACTATCCATCTAGCCAGTAGTCAGTCAATATCTACCCGACACGTTGATAACGGACCCATTCACGAGCTGGTCAAACTCAGCCTAACTATGCCTACTCCCTCAAGCGGGTAAGGCCACATCCCCTTTCAACCGACCATGACATAGTGGGAGACGAGACCTACTGGTATACGGCCCTCATGCGCTCATATATATCCACTCGGTCTCAACGTTGAGGCATCCTATGGTACCAAGAGGGTTTAAGGATTTTCACCTAGGGCCATCTATCGCAGCCCGATGCTAGTAACAGATTTTTGGTATCCCATCTAGTCATCCATGATATGCCTATGGAGGCTATGGCCTTAATGTCGTTAGGGCATATAGTAACACAACACACGATGCAAGGTGAATGAGTCATACAATTCAGTCATGCATCAATCCTACGCATACCGTGCGCTCATGTGGGATAACTCCGCCTACAAGGAGCCCATAAACCACCGGCACTATGACATATGCAATGGTCAATCATATCTCATAACAAATATCAGATGATGCGTATGGGCATGTGTCATGATGCTATGCTGTCATATACTCATAATCAGTATCAATAACCAGTACCGATAATCATCATCGACAATCGACATCGAAAATCGGTCTCAATAATGTGGACATTTAACCAACATTACCCCCAAGGAGTGGCCCACATAGAGTCTAACATATAGTAGACCCATGGCCTCACACAAAAGCCAAATATATAACACTATGGGCCTCACTCAAGAGCTTAATACACATCACGATGGGTCTTTCACATTGGCCTAACATACATCCCAATGGGCTCCATTTCTTGGCCCTCAAATGCATCACAATGGGCCTCATCACATAGGCCTCATATACATCACATTGGGCCTTAAACACGGGCCGAATGCAAATCACAATGGGCCTCAAATATGGGCCGCATATACATCACATTGGACCTCAAACACGGGCCGAATGCACATCACAATGGGCCTCAAATACAGGCTGTATATACATCACATTGGGCCTCAAACACGGGCTGAATGCATACCACAATGGGCCTTAAATACAGGACACATATACATCACATTAGGCCTCAAACACGGGCCAAATACACATCACAATGGGCCTCAAATACGGGCCGCATATACATCACATTGGGCCTCAAACACGGGCCGAATGAACATCACAATGGGCCTCAAATACGGGCCACATATACATCACATTGTGCTTTGACAATCGAAATCAGCCTCGACAATCAAAATCGACCTCGATAATCTGCCTCGACAATCGGAATCGGCCTCAACAATCAGCCTCGACATTCAGAATCGAATCGGCCCCAACAATCGGCCTCGACAATCCGAATCGGTATCGACAATCAAAATCGGGATCGATATCGACAATCAGAATCGCTATCAACAGTCAGAATATGAATCGGCCTCCATAATTGGCCTAGACATTCAGAATTAGAATTAGCCTCAACAATCAACCTCGGCAATCTGAATCGAAATCGGCCCCAACAATCAGCCTCGACAATCGAAATCAAAATCGGCTTCAATAATCAGCTTCGACAATCGGAATCGAAATCGGCCCCAACAATCGGCCTCGATAATCGGAATCAATATCGACAATCGAAATAGGCGCAAGGCGGGGTCTATAGATGGATGGCCGATGATGGTCCAAGAAATATCAATGGGGCCCATTCGTTTGGGTTAACCCACTAGAGAACGATGAGAATGAGCTTAATCAGGCCTAAGGAAAGGTCACAATGTGGACATTTTACCATCATTGCCCATTAATGTGGACATTTAACCAACATTGCTCCCAAGGAGTGGCCCACATAGGGCCAAACATAAAGTGGGCCCATGGCCTTACACAAAGGCCTAATATACGTCGCAATAAGCCTCATACAAGGACTACATACACATCACTATCGGCTGCATTGCATGGTCCTAATACACGTCACAGTGGGTCGCATCACATGAGCCTAATGCACATCATAATAGGCCTCATTAAATGGGCTACAAAAACATCATAATGGCCATGCCATATGGGCCAAAAATATATCTCAATGGGCCACGACCCATGGGCCCCAGTACATCATAATGGGCCACAACCCATGGGCCTCACATACAACAAGTGGGTCGTATCAATCGGCCACACCAATGGACCTTATATTCACAACAGGTGGGCTGCATTAATGGGCCTCATATACACAATAGGTGGGCCACATTAATGGGCCTTAAATACAAGGCAGGTAGGCCCTATACATAGTCCTCAATTATACATCATGAAGGGCCTCATGGATGGGCCGTAATACATCAAGGTAGGGCCCACCATATTCCCCATCCAATCTGGTCATAAGGTCACAAAGACCTGGATTAAGAGAGTAAATAAATTTCATATAGATTCACAACTCATTGTGACCCAAAAAGGGAGGAATTCCAATGGTGGACGTCCAAACCTCCACTATTTCCGCAGTGGCCCACCCGATAGACAACGTGGATATAGAATAAACACATCAATGGTGGGTCCCACACGACACACTAATGATGATTAACACCGACCAAACATTTTCTATATAAATCAGCACTGTCCAAACACTGGACATGTAAATCGGCACTATCCAATCATTGTCCAGCACCATGGACGGTGCGGATATGTAACAAATCATTAAGGTGGAGCCCAAGGCTTGTTGACATCGATACAGCAACCATATAGCTGGTGTGACCTGCTGGCCCACCATCCAGATGGACGGTTTGGACATAACACATGTCATGGTGGGCCACAGATGATCGGTAGGATGAAACACATATATCACAGTGGCCCTACATGGATGGACGGTGAGATCTAACACATTCCTCATGATCCAGACCCACAGAACTTATGACGTCATGCAGTGGGACCCACTGCTGAACGGTTTGATATAAATACATCATGGTGCGTCTAGCACATCCCACGTGTTGGACAGTGCACGCACTGCAGGTGGGTCCCATGCTGCCAAAATAGATGGACAGCATGGATAAAATGTACATCACAGTGGTGCCCCACATCCACCGTCCAGATGATGGACGGTTTGGATGGCTTTCCAATGGACAGTGGAAAGAGGAAAAAATAAATAAATAAAACACACACATCTGGCTGGACCCACAGGGTTGTTGATGTCTCTGCAGTGGGCTCACTGTACAGAAAACAGACGGACGGCTGGGATGATTTACATACCGTCGAGGTGGGTCCCACGTCGCATGGATGCAGCACACGTGCAGGGTGAGCGGCATAAATAAAACACTTACATTATGGTGTAGTCCCACCGTCCAGCAATCTGGACAGTGGAGACAAAGCACGAAAATCATGGTGTGGTCCACCTGAGGTCTGGATCTTCTCACCCAAGCCATACAACCATCTGGAGAAATAGATGGACGATGTTAATATAACACATACCTCATGATCAGCGTCCAATGATCTGTTGACGCTGGAGTAGTTCCAGCTGTTGGGCAATAGTAGATGGATGGTTTGGATAAAATAATGCCTCATGGTGGGGCAGGGCAGCACCTACACGTGGTATCCAGCATTGTCCAGAGCATTGGACGGTGTGGATGGAAGACATACACCACAGTGAGCCTATCCACTGGACAGTGTTGATAAGGCACATGCATCACGTGCATCCCATCGTCCAGCAATCTGGATGGTGGAGATAAAAACACATAAACCATGGTGCCCACGTGTGGACAGTACGGGCTTCCTCCTGTCCACAGATGGACAATGGAAAGGTGAAACAATCACAACGGTGGGTCCCACAGCTGCTGGACATTGGTCCAGCAGCGTCCAAGCAGATGGACGGTGTTGATATAGTACAAATATCAGGTAGGGTTCCACCGTCCTAGTTAAACAGTTGGATGAAATGCATAGGTCAGGTGGACCCCACAATCAACACAAAAAAAAGGGAGGGAAAGGGAGAGAGAGAGACACACGTGAGGTGGGGGAGCTCTGCCACTATGAGCTTCCCTAAATCTTACAATGCATCAAGTGGGTCCCAAAATAGGTGGGCCTTACATCAAAATCATAATCTACAACTACGAACACCCACCTTCAAAACTATTCCTCCTTCTTCCACACTAGGGTGATCTAGCTTAAAGGAGTAAGAATCAATGGTTAAGATTGGATTTTAGAGGTTGGAAGATGAGGTATGAAGCTTCAAGGTGGGTGGAAAATGGAGGAAAGCTTGGACGTTGCTCTCATGGAGTTGCTGGGAATAAAAATGAGAAAATGAGAGAGAGCGAGAGAGAGAGAGAGAGAGAGAGAGAGAGAGAGAGAGAGAGAGAGTAGTGTAAGGGATATGACATGAGAATGTACAGGTTTCCTTGACTTTTTGATAAGAATGGGATGGGATAGGTATGGGTGTTGTTGACTTGTGGTTGAGAGAGGGATGGGTGTGATGGGATATGTACTTGACTTGTACATTGATTAATTGATGTGACGTGACGTAGAGATTCTTTCAAAATTCACAACGCACGGCGTTTTCCTCGAACTGAACGCGGGCCCACATATCCTGGTTTAGGTATCGCCTCGACGCGCGAGACACGGTGATGGCGCGGTCGCACTGGTACAAGTTTCAGGTCAAACTGACTCAGGGTCACTCGTAAACGTCAATTTGTCAGAATTTGACCGGAGGGGACTGTGGAAGCCTACGGAATGATACAGTGTAGGATACAGATCTCACAGTCTCTCTCTCACTCAGAACTTACAACAAGGTACATTTATCTAATATTATATATGTGTGAATATTTGATTTGAGGGTTGGATCGAGGTGAAGGTTGGGTGGCTGGGTGGGGTCGGGGGTAGGTGGATGGGTGTTAGGTGAGTCAGGTTGGGTCGGGTGTGAGTGATGTGTTGGGTCGGGTTGGGTGGGTGTTGACAGATGGGTTGGGTGTTGGGCTGAGTTGGGTTAGGTTTAAGATTGGGTTGGGTGTTGGCTCGCCTTGACTCGATCCATTAGCTCTCTTCGAGCTCGCCTTGACTTAATCCGCCAGCTCGCTTCGAGCTCTCTTTGAAAGGTTTGGCAAACAAGCCAAGCTCCAATGGTAAACTTGAGCACTTCTGTCACGCCCCAAACTCACAAACTGGGCTCATGAAATTCTCGATCATCGAATCCAGTGCTGACAGCTTTCATAGCACCCCGTTCTCAGATCCCGGCACCCATACACCAGGTTCCGATCATGGGATCTTACAAGGAAGATTTCAAATATGATTTGATTCGTAATGAGCATAACCATAAGCATAACCCACGAACAATAACCATAAGAATACCATCATAAAATCTACTATGATTAAAAACTTTAAAGTACAATGCGTATGAAGGGAAATACATGATAATGATAACAAAAACTCCTGAAGCTTGACTGCACGCTCCTACTACAGCAAAGCTACGGCTGCGTCCTGGCATTACCTGCATGCATCAATCATGCATAAGCTTATAGAAAGCTTAGAGGGTGGTGTAAGTGTGTGCGTAATATGAATGTCTCAGAATACAATGTCAAAGTAATGTGGAATCATATTGATGGCTACATAAATGCAATCAGCCATACCAAGGCTATACAGTGCAAGATATGAATACTATCGACCATATCAAGACTATGTAATGCAAGATGTAACTCAAGCATACCAATCCTCATCCAAATCCACATATCAATACAGCTCATCAAATATCAGTACAGTTCTCAGTCTGGATAATCACCAGGGTCTAGTACACTCTACGCCAACTTGTCGCACCTATCCGAACGCACAACTAGGTGAGTGGAAGAGACCTCACTATCTGTCTGTCAATATCAGGCCTGGCTCGTCGATAGCGAACCTATTCCTCAAGCTGGTCAAACTCAACCTAGAAATTGCTCCCTCACTTAGGCAGGTAAGGTCACACCCCTTTCTAACCGACCACTACACAATGAGAGACGCGGCCTACTGGTATACAGCCCTCCGGCACTCACGTATCCACTTGGTCTCGATGTTGGAGTCATCCTCTAGTACCATCGGGTTTAAGAATTTTCACCCAGGGACATATATGGCGCCCCGATGCTAGAAACAGTATTTTCGGTATCCAATCCGGCCATCCACGATGTGCCTGTGAAGGCTACGGCCCTGATGTCGCTAGGACATACAGTAATCACAATCACACAGATGCAAATGTGTATGAGTCACGCAGTCCAATCATGCATCAGTCTTGCACATACCGTGCCCTCATGTGGAGTAACTCCACCTATCAGGGATCCCAAAAACTATCTGCACTATGGCATATGTAATGACCAATTACATCTCATAACAAACATATAGATGTGTGTATAGGCATGTATCATGATGCCATGTTGTCACAAACTCATAATCAGCAATGATAGTCGGTATCGGCAATTTGCACTGATAATCGGCATCGATAATCAACCACGACGCAAGGCGAGGTCCATAGATGGACGGCCGATGATGGATCAACTAAAATCAATAGGGTCCAAGCGTTTGGGTTAACTCGTGAGAGAATGATGAGGAAGGGCCTAACCAGGCCTAAGGGAAGCTCACAATGTGAAAGTCCAACCATCATTGCCCATTAACATGGACCTTTAACCAACATTGCTCCCAAGGAATGATGCTCATAGGGTCAATCGTATAATGAGTCCATGGTCTCATATAAGGGTCCAATACACATCATTATGGGCCTCATTAATGTAGCATATACGCATCACATTGGGCCTCACTCATGAGCCAATGTATATAACATCGAGCCGTATCAACGGGTCGAATCAAATAGGCCAAAATCAAATGGGCCAGTACAAATGAGCCAAATCAATTGGGCCGATACAAATGGCCCGAGTCATGGGCCAATCAAATGGGTCAAATCAAGTGGGCTGAGTCAATGGGCTGAATCGAATGGGCTGAGTCAAATGGGCCGAGTTGATTGGATCGAATCGAATGGGCCGAGTCGAATGGGCCTAGTCAAACAGACTGAATCGATGGGCCGAATCAAACAGGCCGAGTCAATTAGGCCGAATCGAATGGGTCAAATCAAATGGGCCGAATTAAATGGGCCGAGTCAAATGAGCCGAGTCAATTGGGCCGATACAAGTGGGCCTAATACACAACATTATGGCCTCTACCCATGGGCTCCAAATACATCATATTAGGCCTCTGAAATACAACAAGTGGGCTGCACTACTTGGGCTGCACCATTCATCCATCTATAAAGATTATTTTAAAGCATTATCCAAATAATGAATCAAATCGAAAGATCATCTGGACCATACTACAAATAACAGTGGTGATAATGATTTCCACTATTAAAATTTAGAGGGGCCCACCATAGCGTTTATTTTCCATCCAGTCAGTTCATAAGGTCACAAAGACTTGAACTGAGAGGAAAAAGAAATTTCATATTGGTCCAAAACCTCTGTGACCCAAAAAGGGTCTCAATGGTAGGCATTCATCTCCACTGTTTCTACAGTGTGGTCCACCTGATATCTTGATTTATCTTATCCCTTTCTTCTTCTTCTTCTTTTTTCTTATCTTAAGCCTTGAGATGAGTCGCCAAATGGATGAACGGTTTAGATGCATCACGTACATCAGTGGGGCCAACAAAACTTGTTGTCATCGATCCAGCAGCTAATTAGCCGGTGGATGGACTATTTGGATGTTGTGCATGCATCAGGAGGGGGCCATACAGATGAATGGCGTTGATGGATTCATACGGGGTGGGTCCCACCCGTCCAGATTGCTGGACGGTGTGGATAATACCCGTACATCACGGTGGTCCCACTGATATGGATGGACAGTGTGGATGTTGCATGTGGGTCCACCTAACAGCCAACCTATCACAAAATGGGTGGGTCCCCACATGGGACCCACCATATATTCATTATAATATACATATATATTATATATTATAATATATATATATAAAGCTGGTTTGGTCCAGCGTACAGAGAGTCTGGACGCTAGATGGACGGTTGGGTGCAGCTGGTGGGTCCACGTGGTGTGGCCTACCATATATTCATATTAATATATATATATATATATATATATATATATATATATATATATATATATATATATATATATATATATATATATATATATATATATATATATCATATATGTATATACGTGTGTGTGTGTGGGAGAGAGAGGGTGAGGGAAGTCAGCGTCCAGCGTCCAGAGACGCTGGATGGTCAGCTAATGAAACACATTCATCATGGTAGGTCCCACATGAATGGACGATTTGGATGTAGTACACATCCATCATGGTAGGTCCCACATGAATGGATGGTTGCACACATGCAACGAATGGGCCACATATATCATTCCATAAAAGAGAGAGAAAGAGAGAAAGAGAGAGAAAGAGAGAAAGAAACGGTGAGATAGAGGGACCCCGCCACTATGGGGCCCTCGCTACATTACATACATCATTGTGGGTCCCACAACAAGTGGCCCTAAATTGAAATCAATGGAGGATCACCCACCTATTGGCCTCGTTCTTGCTCCCTTAGCCTCCTTAGCTCTTATGCTTAACTTTTGACGGTGAATGATGGAGTTTTGATGGTGGGAATGAGAGATTGGGTGGTAGAGAAGTGGGCCACACTTGGCTTGCTCTTGGAAGGGTTGGACGTTTGGAATTTTTGTGGCTTGGAAAATGAGTTTGAGAAATGAAAGAGGGAGAGGTGATAGATTGATAAGAGATGGGTGTTGTAAGGAAAGAGGATGGAGAAGTATGAGTGTGTTTGAATTTTTTATAAAAGAAGAATGGGTAGGGGAGAGAGAGAGAGTTGACTTATAGAAAAAGGAGGGATGGGTGTTGGTACTTGAGGTATGGTGTGTACTTGACTTGATTGATTGATTGATTGATGGGACATGTTGTAGAGATTCTCTCAAAATTCACAACGTGTGGCATTTCTTCGGAATGAACGCAGGCCCACATCTCCTAGCCCAGGTATCGGTTTGGTGCGTGAGTCACGGCGTTGGAACCACGGCAATGGCACGGTCGTTAGAGTATAAGATTCAGGTCGAGCCAACTTCAATATGCAGGACTCGGCTTAGGATCGCGCACAAACATCGGATACAAGTCGAGGGTTGTCAGAATTCGACCGGGAGGACCGTAGAAGCCTATAGAATGGTACGGACTAGGATACGGGTCTTACACTCAAGCCCAAGGAGAGTACGGACAAGTCAAGACAAGCTTGGCCTACCTCAACTCAACTCGTCTTGATGTATAGCCCTACGCCTAGTGCGGGATAATCCCGAGGTTTTGTCACCCACAATTAGAGTTGTACACAAGTCAAGCTTTGCATAGCTCAGCTCGGCTCAGCCAGTAGCTAACCCCAACTCAAACTCAATTCGCTTTGGTCCTCGAGCCTGATTGGTCAACTCGACTCAGTTCAGTTCTGTCAATAGCTCGGGCCAGTTCAAGTTGAGTTCGTGCATGTGCGACATTTTCTAAAAAACATAGAGTGCATCTTCAATTTCTCACATAATATAAACCAGTAACAGCACTTTATAGGTATTTCATTAAACACTCAACGAGCAACATCAAAATCAAGATATGAGGGCAATCGTATGATGCAAAGTTTTTTTTTTGTAGTGATTTGTTTCATATCCATTCCTTCCTCACCACTGGCCGATCTTGCGAAGAATGTACGCACCCGAAACAATACTTTATTAGGTTATTTCATCAAACACTCGACGAGCAGCATTAATATCAAAATAACCGAGTCACAGAGCCAATTCGATTCGAGTCGATTCGAGTTGAGGTTTAATTTAATTCGATACGATCTCGAGCAAAATCGAACTCAGCTTTAAAAAAATTCGAGCTCCAAAAACTAGCTCGACTTGGTCTGAATCCAATTTTGAGTTGAGACGATTCGGGCTTTTTTGAGTTGAGTCGAGCGAGCTGACCAAGCTAACTCAACTCATGTATAGCTCTACCCACAATGAATGCAGATTGCGTCCTACCCCCGCCCATCTCCATCTGTGAATGAGCATGAGCTCTGAGTGGCCACCATGATGTATTGGTTTTATCCACACTATTCATCCATTTTTTTTCGTGACATTTTATCAAATAGGATAAAAAGTTAAGCAGATTTAAAGCTCAAGTGGACCATACCATAGGAAGCATTGGTGATAATGATGCTCACCGTTGAAACTTTCTTAGGGCCCATCGTGATGTTTGTTTTCCATCCAACTATTCAAAGTTATATAAACCTGGATACAAGAAAAACAAAAATATCATCTCTATCCAAAACTTCGGTGGTCCTTAAGAAGTTTTCAATGATAAGAGTTTAATTCCCATTGTGTTGTCCACCTATCTTGGATCTGCCTCGGTTTTAGGCTAATAGCCTGAAATGATACGAAAATAATGGATGAAAGGTGTGGATAAAACCATACATCACTGTGGCTACTTGGAGCCCCTGCCCATTCATAGTTGGAGAAGGCCAGGGGTAGGACACAATCTGCATTCACCCACAATAGCCTAACCACATGCACCTCTATATGCAACACAAGCAATTGGAAAAAGTATCTTAGACATTTAAGCCATGCATTGGTGTGGGACCTACCATGAACATACCATGCATGAAATAATCCTGGTCCAATCATCAAGCGAGCCACCCCTATACGAAAGAGGTTTTAGGAACATCCTTCGAGCGGTCTGCATTCAATAGGACTGAAAGTCAGGCGGGTTGGATTGGTGCTCAACCCTAGCCCAACCCAAGGTTCTTATACCTCAACCCTAACCTAACCTCAGGTTAGGAATTTTAAACCTAAGCCCAACCCAAGTGGGCTCGATCATACATGCTAATATTTTTGTTATTACATTAATTTGTTATATTTTCAACAAACATCTTATTTTTTGTATCCATGATTTTATTATAAACTAGTGATTTTATTATATATAAATAGAGTTGGGCATTGAGTCGAGTTAGACTGAGTTAGGGTTGACTCAACTTGATCCGGTTTTGGAAAGGCTTAACTTGAACTCAATCCGACTCGGTACCGAGTCCAGCATGCTTGACTCGATATGAGTTTGGGTTTTGGCTGGACTAATCCGAACCGAGTCCAACCCAGTCAAAAATATCAAGTCAAATCGGATCGCCGGCTGGGTTACTAGGTCAACGCCGCAAGGGCTTGGGCTTAAACACTCGACCCGATGGTTGAGCCTAAGCTTAAAGATAGATCCTTGGGGATCAAGTTGGCATCAAATCGGATCGGGTCGCTAAGCTAGGTTACTATGGCAAAGTTACAAGGGCTTGGGATCAAACACTTGAACTGAGGGCTGAGTGCTTGAGCCCAAGTTTAAAAATCTAGCCTTGGGGTGTCCACTCCAGAATATGTTCAAAATACAGACATCACTTAAAAGTATTAAGAGGAGTCTTCTTTGAAATCAAAAGTAAATAAATCATGCCCATAAAACGAACAAAGTAAATAAACATTGTCAAAATTCAAAAGTAAATAAACCACGTTCACATATAAACCAATAAACATTTCATTCATTCAATTTCCTCGCTAGCCATCTACCAATTGAAATATATGAAATCAGATTAGCATTAGCACTCTAATGCCCTAAAGGTTTATATTAAATACTAAATTAGTTACACATCCAAGTTTCGATAGATTGTAATACTTTCATATTCCCATTTAAACGTCCACGTAGAAAATCCGGCAGCATCTCCCCATGTCTCTCCAGATAAGCTGATTTTACATTACATTCCAATGTCAAATATCTAAGCAATATGAAAATATTTGATATGAGAAATGAAAAGGAAGAAACATATCCAGAGAGAAATGGAGAGATAGAGCGCAGATAAGGCATGCACATTTAAACAGGTTATATGAAAGCATACTATTTATCTAACCTTGAACTGTCTAAAATGAGAAAATTTGAGCGATTTCTATGCCACTAAAAATACATTATATCTATGTTTGACCATATATAAATCCTCAAACGGGCAACTAATTATCTAACTTACAAGTCACAATATTTAGCTAATAAAAAAGTAATGTAATCCATACATATTAAGCTAACTATCTAATGCACAATAATAAGCTAAGAAAAAAAAAGTAATGTAATCCATACATATTAAGCTAACTATCTAATACACAATAATAAGCTAAGCAATGAGCAATGTAAATCATAATTCTCAAAAATTAACCACTAATTATTTAATTCAAATAAATAAAACACATTAGTAATTTAGGATTTACGGTTTACAGATTAGATTTGGCCATTTAGGTCTTAGGGTTTAGTGATCAACGATTAGGGTTTAGGGTTTAGATTTAGGGTTTAGGGCTAAGGTTTAGGGTTAGGGTGAGGTTTTAGGTTTAGGTTTAGGGATTAGGGTTTGGGGTTAGGGATTAGGGTTAAGCTTTGGCTCGGCCTCACTCGAGCCAAGCCGGTCGCACCACAACAAGCTCGACAGCACTGCACCCGAGCTAGGCCGGGCGGGACGCACCACAGGTCCACAGTGAGCCTGGCCTCACCATACCCGAGCCTGGCCAAGCGCACCACATCGAGCTCGGATGCACCGCATCCAAGACAAGCCAGGCGGGACGCACCACAGGTCCACAAGACCACAACGAACTCGACCGCATGCCCGCACTACACCCAAGCAAGCCCGGACGCACCACAACGAGCCTAGGCCGCTCTCGAGTCGTCTCAGACACACCCCAATGGGCATAGGCTTCTCCAAAGCCATCCCGGGCTTACTTGAGCCATCTCGGTCTTACTCGAGCCATCCCTTCGAGATATTATGAGGATTTATTTAACTAAAGTAATAAAAAAATTTTAAAAATACCTAAAATCGAGCCAGATTGCTGCTAGAGCTAGGAGGAGTAGAGAGGAGAGAGAGGAGGAGCTCAAATGGGTTTGGCCAGATGGGTGCCACTGTTCCAGAGTAGGGGTTTCGATCTTGGATCGGGTTGGGTGCGGCGGCTGGCAGGTAAGGTTAGGGTAGAGAAGAGAGGATTTTTTATTTTTTATTTATTTAGTACCCGATAACCGGATTGAGTTGGGTTTCAGATCAGGTCGAGTCTGACCAAATCGAGTTTCAGTTCGAGTCGGATTGTGATGTGTGTGGGTGTGTTAAAAAAGAAAAGTGTGGATAAGAAACCTCTGAAAATATCTCCTTCTTTTTGCGTAACAGGAAGCGGATTGCACACTGAGTAACTCAGTAGGATGAGTAAACTATGTCGGGCCAACTGAGGATGCGTGTCTTATTGCCGTCATACGTTTTCGAAATCATTTAATGGCATGAACCCAAAACTGAAACATATCCAGATATCAAGTGGACCACACACAGGAAACATTGGGGATAATGACCTGTTCATGAGGTCATGAAGACATGAATGAAGTGAAAACTCAAATAGAAGCTTGATTTAAAATTTTTGTGACTCCACTGAGTTTTCAACTATAAGAATTCAATTCACATGGTCTCGTGGGCGTGGTTCACTTGAGTTTTGGATATGCTTCAATTTTGAAATAACGCCTGAAATAAAATAATAATAAAAGGAGTGGATGAAACAAATACATTAACGTGGGCCCTACAGAGTTTAAGCTAACTCAGTAGGCAATCTGATTCCTGCGTACCATACCCACGCGGCCCTGGATTGCGGAGTGCAGCACACAGCGTCTACGTGGGTACGCTGCTGGAAAGGCTACGTTGCTCCCACCATTGTGTATATATTTTATATGCTGTCTTTTTTTTTTTTAATTATTTTACATAATGAAGCAAAATACAGGGCAGATCTCAGGTAGATTATATTTTAAGAAAAAGTGTTGATTGAACGCCCACCGCTAAAATCCTCCTCAGGGCGACAAAAGTTTTGAATCGAGCTGATATTTGTGTTTTCCTATGAGCTGATATTTGTGTTTTCCTATTCCAGAAGTTGGATGGCTATAAAAAATAAAGGGGCCTACTAAGCATTCAATTAACATGGTTTCATATCATGTGGTTTACCTATGATTTGGATTATCAAATTTTTGGGCACATGCAATAAAATAAGCTAGAAAAATGGATGGAGGGCGTCGATAAAATAAACACGTAGCTTTCCCAGCAGCATACATCGTAACTTTCCCAGCAGCACGTACACGGATTGGCGACTCCCCTAACCAACAGCCACGGATTGGAGACTCCCCTAACCACCAGCCAGTGGCTGTTGGTCGGTGCTCTGTGGGCCTCACCATAATTTATGTGTTTCATTCATGCCATCTGTCTAATTTTTTAGATCATTTTATTGTATGAGACCAAAAATGAGGTATATCCCAATCCCTAGTGGACCACATTATAAAAATAGTGTTGAATGGCCATTACCCATTAAAAACTTTTTCAGGGCTATAAAAGTTTTGGATGTCGAATTAACAGTATAGTGAGCCTTAGGAGGATTTTAATGGTGGATATCCAATTACTATTATTTTCCCCTGGTGTGGTCCACCTAAGATTTACATCCCTCTTATTTTTGGTATCAAGACCTAAAATGATCTTTAAAAATGGATTAACGAAATGGATCCCTCTCAATTTTTTTTGTATCAACCCTTAAAATGCTCTTTAAAAACGAATCAAGGAAATGAATGAAATACATACATCATGGTGGGGCCCACATAGCACCGACCATCAGCCACCGGGCTCTAGCAGGGGAGTAGCCAATCCGTTTCCCAGCAGCACACAGTAACCACCTCGGTGGTGTGTGCTGCACGGTGCAATCCTAGTCTAAGAACAAGCCTTGTCCGGCTGTACTCCTCACTTTTAAGCCACTCACCTTTTTGTTCAAATCCAAATTTACTTTATCAAACTAGGCCCCAGTTTTATGGGCACATTTTTCTAGACAAAAAAGCTCTTGCTTTAGGAGCCACCATATACGCTATGGCTACGTATTATAACCGTAGCGACTGCAGGAGTACTGCCACCCTCTAAACTCATTGATGTTTTCCAATGGCTACGGTTATAATCTGTAGCTATAGGTTATACGGTTATACTAGATCATTTTATTTATCTGATCTATATCATTAAAATGACCATTGAAAAAAAGAGAAGAATAAAAGTAAGATATGAAATGAAATAAAATTTATAAAGAGTAAAATGGAGTTGATTATATATGTGGGAAATGGTACTATGAGGTCCACCCCATGAGAACTTCCCATGAGGTTGAGCTGTGTGGGCCCCATCGTGACTTGTGTCAAATATCAACACCATGAATTAAAAGTGTCTTGGTTTGTCAATTAGCGTGAATGTTGAGTCAATAAGATAAGTAAGCCCCATAAGAATCTTGTTCAAGCGTTACCTCAACAGGATGTGTGCCTGAACTTGTCAAAGGTAAACCTTAGCCTCACATCTCATGTCTCAAAACACCAGGTATATAAAATCCTTAAAAATGGATAGAACATCTTAGGATTTTAGGTGAGAAAACTATTTTTCAAAATCAGGAAAATCTCTAAGTTTTCTGCCTTTGTCAATTTATCGATACGTGGTTCGATGAAATCGAACCTTGTCATCGATGTCCTCACAACTCACTCGATATTATTGAATTGAGGACTTCAGATGTCCAGTAACTACAAAAAATTCTGGACTGAATTATCGATGAATCGATGAAATGTTCGATATCATCGAATTTTGAATCTCGAGTTCATCAAAGCGGCTCGATAATATCGACAAACCTTCGATGATATCGGATTGGGACACAAAACTATCAACCAAGCTAAAATCTTTCAAGGATCGACGATCACTCAATAAAAATAATATTCAAATATCGATCATATCGAGACTAGGTCGATGTCATCGAAATAGGACACAAACTGTCCAGCAAGCTTATAGGAAAATTTCTTGAAAATATCGATGAATCGACACCATCATCGATATCATCGATATTCAAATTCCGATGATATCGAGCGATGCTCGATCATATTAAATACCTGTTAAGTTTTAAAGGCAATTGCTCTCATATTTTCAAATGTCGAGGAATCAAACCTTATTTCGATGAAATTGGAGTTTAAAATCCGATGACATCGAAAAGTGTTCAATTTCCTTAACCAGTTAGCAAAAATGTTCAAAAGCATTTGACAAATTGAGTTCCTGTCATCGAGCGGCCATTCGATGCTATCGAGAGTATACACTCCATGATATCGAACCCTGCTCGATGATATCAAACTCTATCAAAAATATAACTGTTTTATTTCCGTTAAAACTTTTTGCCTATTTAATGAGAGCTTGACTTTGGTTGTTGGTAGAGAAAATAGATAGATTTTTTGAGTGTTTAAATCTAGATCATATACCCTAAGCCTTTTTCTCTCATGGGAGTTCATCCACCAATCTACCCTCATCATTGATATTCAATAGAGTGGATTGGGGAATGAACTTTCGCATTCAAGGATCCTCCAGCTACCACCTTAATGGCAAATCATTGAGCTGGGATACCTTGAATGCATAGATAGTTGGAATCACTCTGTTTCTAATATAGGAAAACATTTAATAGAGTAGGATTCCAATACAACCTTGACCCAACCCGTTGCCTTGCATTGGAGCATCATCTGTGTTGCGGTTCAAGGGAGCTGAAGATTCTTCGTTAACAAAGGAGGAGATCTTCATCAATGTGCTAAATGGGACTCATCTACTTATCTGTAGGTCATTAAAGTCCAGCGACCCTTTTGATCATTCCTTTTGTAGAATTGGGTCAAAGGTGCTTCTGACCCCTTTCAAGTCCTCATAAGAGGCCTCCAACGGGAGTGTACGTGGGGTGTCATGTGTTGACCCTTGCTCTGTGGAGAGCATAAACTTAGGTCCTTGTGTAGGTCTTTGACCTGTGTGGTCTAAAACCTAGGTGTTGTGTGTTGACCCTTGCTTATGGGAGCATAAACTCTACGTTCCTTGTATGGATCCTTGACCTGTGTGGCCTAAAATCTGGGTATTGTATGTTAATCATTGCTCCTATGTGGGTCATAAACTTGTGTCGTGGAGACACATTGGATTCATCCTGGTGTAGGTTGTACTGATTTGAGGTGAACCTGATTTGAACCCTCTGTTAGTGAGATCCGGTACACTCAAGGGTTGAGTGCGTCCGCCGGAAGTGGAGTAGACATGTAGTAGAACCACTATAAAAATGACTGTGTTTGAGATTACTATTTACTTCTACTGCTTGTATGATTTCTCTAAATGTTCTCATATTGCATGTGTACATGATTATCTAGAACTAAGTAGAATCACAACTCACACACAATCACATCCATCATAAACTATCTATCATGAAATATGTTGTATATCTTATTTATCATTTGAATAGTCTTATGATTGGATCCTCTACCTGGCTTGGAAGCCAGTAGAGTTACATTGAAGAAATCCTGCTATTTGCATATTAGGCAAGGATAGGGATTGATAGGTTTTAAATCATCATAAAATTTTAAAAGTCCTATTCATCACCCTATAAGACATCTTGGCATATTCCTACTTCAACTAAAGTGATCATTACCGCAATTTCATGAATTTGATGGGTCCCTTTTAGGTTATGGGATATCCTAAAAATCAGCAGTATACAAAACTTAGGTGGGCCCTACCATCTAAAACCATGTAAAGGCATTCCTAAAACATATATGAGTGAAGGAAATTCACCACGAAGTGAAAGAAATTGACCATGAAGTGAAGGAAATTGACCAAGAAGTAGATGAATTGAATGGAATTCACTACAAAATGAGTGAAATTCACCACGAAGTGAAGGAAATTCACCGCGAAGTGAATGGAATTGACCACGAATTGAATCAAATTCACCGCGAAGTAGATGAATTGAATGGAATTCACCGTGAAGTGAAAGAAATTGACCGCGATCTTAATTGACCACGAACTGATGATATACAACCTTTTCACGGTGTTGACAAACATCCTACAATCTAAATATGGCTTCAAATCATCTTGAGAAATAATTTTTTTTCCAATCCTCCTCAATCTGAATAATTTTTTTCCAATCCTCCTCGATTTGAAATTTATTTTTTTTCCAATCCTCCTCAATCTAACTAAAACTACTATAACTCTTAGCAGTAGGCTAATCTATTGACGTGTACAGGTTGGTCTCCATTGCACATGGCCAAACCACCTAAGTCAAATTTCCCTCTTATGATTACCTATTGGTGCTACTCCAAACTTCACTTGAAAAGAGTCCATATTATAAAACAGAAAAATATCGATCAAATAAATAATATACCGCATAGAAAAAGCATAGAAAGACCTAGTAAGAGTGATACCTACATGACTAGCAAGCATGTACCACAGCTAATAGTGTGTGGCATCAACTGTTTCCAAATCACAACCTTGGAATATATTGATGTAAGTCAATGAAGCATAGGGTATAACGCACCACAAGATAAATGGCTTAAAGAACCAATTGATTGCTAAGAGAAAGTATAGCAGGCCTGATGATTGGACCAGCCTATTCTCAGGGCAAGGCATCTACATGGTGGGACCCACCTCATGGATGGCTTCATTTAACCATCCAAAAAATGTCCACCAATTCCGTTAAGGAATGATTTACACCAGTTATCTGATGAGCATTAGCATTGATGCATTTTGAATATGCCACCTAATATACAGAAAATAGATAGTTGGACCTGATTGATAATTCACCCTGCCTCAAATCTTTAGTGTACACATACTTATGTTACATTCAATTCTACCATTGATGTGCTGCTTTCTTTAAAGAGCGCATCAAATGAAAATTAGTAGAGCCAAAACAAGGCATGAACCATCCGTGATCTATCCCAATAGTCCAAGGGTCAAGAAAGTTGAACCCCTGTGTTGTACTTGAACAAACTAAAAAGTGTGCATATGATTGCTAGCTAAGCATTGCCTATATTTCCTTCACAAAGCAAAGCATGCATTATTAACGGATTAAACAAAGATAAAAAAATCAAGAATAAATCGTCAATCTAGCAGTTGGAAAAAAAAAGATCCCATACTCAAAACACATGAGTCATAATGTTTTTAACTAGTATTATATCTCTAAAAAGTCTAGAAAAAGGCCAGCCCACTACCCAAAACAAAATCTCTCCACAAAACATCTATAAAATTCAAAAACAGAAACTAAATGCCATGCTGCATCCCTACTTTCAGTTCCGATATATTAGGGCTAATGGTGGTGGTGGTGATTATGAAAACCAAAGGATAGAACTGATCTCCTATTGTTACTTGACAGTTCTATAACCATTTGAATGTTATACTTTGGCATAGGCCTAAGGAACAAAATTTACCACAGAACTCTGCAACCATTCAAAATATTCTAAGCTATGCATATTACCATGTAGTGTAGACCACTCTACAATTCTCTAACTTTCTCTAAAAAACTGTATATTATTTCAAATGTCTCTGCAAGCACACTACTAAGTCTATTAAATGAGCCAAAGAAATGATTGAATCCTTGCACTAGTTTTCACACTAGTGACATAACTCTAAATGGCATCAATTGAGTGGTCCTAAACTCCCTCTTAATGACATGGAAGAGGAGTTTCACATTCATCCATCTCAAATGAGGCACTTAAATACAGCCAGCAGAACCATCTTTTTGCAGGATGAACCATATCTCTAAGAAAACAGTTATTAAAAAACCTAACTATCTGATTTGGACTGAACAGAGCTCACTCTATATTGGCCCTATATCAACTGTCATGAGTTTTGGTGGTGAGTGATACTGTATATCAAAACCTTTTTTTAATCCATTTGCCTACATGTAGGGAAACTGATGCGAGTTGCCTAATTCAGGGCAAAGCTCACTCATCATAACTCATGGGGATTAATTTAAGGAAAAGAATTTAGGCAGCAAAGTCGGGCAATTCATATCAACTGATGCCTAAGTAGATAAGAATCTAATGTTTCTAGCCAAGCTAGCAGCTCTCCTTCTTCCAACTGAGAGAGGAATCAATTGAAATATCAAATCAAAAATAAAATGGATTTCAAGGCATAGATAGTGAAATCAAAATCGATTCCAATTTTGAATTTTAGTTTTTTTTTTTTTTTTGTAAAATCACAACACCTAAGAAGGAAAGCAAATAGATGCTTGAAGCCCTCTAGGCACTACAACATGATATTCCCCACTCGTTAAAACATCCATACTTGGTAAAATAATCAACTAGATGACACCTTGGTAGATAGAAAGAACCTTTGGAGTATTTCGTGATTCAGCCGACCACACACAAATGCAAGGGACCATGGTAATGAAGGGCAAAACTAGAACATTATCTGTTGGTGACAATAAAATGAAGATTATAATTTCCTGTGCTAGGAAAAAAAATTCCCTTTCAGATGCTTGGAGGTTTCCAAATGCCAGAGGAAAACTAAACTACATAATATATATATATATATATATATATATATATATATAATCAATATAAAAAAAATAAGAGATTTTCTTGCAACATAATGTCGAAGGGCAGGAAAAAGAGTCTAAAAGAGAATGACTAGTAAGTAGAAGAATTTCTGACCTGTCCATCTCCTCCTATTGCCTGAAAGTAAACAAAATGCAGATAAACTTTCATCATAAGAGTGCATCAATGATTGTTTACTTAAATACCCAAACTATGTGCCATCATCTCAAGACATAATTCATAAAAATGGAAGGTTTCAAAGAAGGCATGGTCAACAACCTTCTCACATAGTGTTTGGCTACATGTGGCAGAATATGATTGCGGCTCGGAATGTGGATGCATCATGAACCAAAAACTTATTTGAAAATACTTGGACATTGCATGCGGCATGCAAGCACTTCAAATGAAATAGTCCAAATTGTAAGGTCACATTTTAGATGCACCATGAACCAAAAACTACACTTATTTAATCAGTTTATTTCGAGTTAATGCATGCCTCGTGTACAAGCTTTGAATGCATACATATCAAGCATCATACTCTACAATTGATGGCAAGCTCAAATTAGATTTTTATGCCAAAAGATTACTTGATGCCAAGCTAAGATCTCACATCCCAATACATGTGCCCAAGTGGATGTGCATGCGTATAAGAAATACTACTAAACATTCTTTAAGGAATTTAATCAAACATATGATGTGCAAGTGTAAGATGTTCTAAAGAGTGACCTGAAATTTATGGTGTGGTGTTGAACCTGAAATTTTCAAGGAGTCGACACAACCCGTTGCCAACCTTATGCAAGTGGGTAGAATTCTAACTACCAATCTTAAGCCACTGCATCTCCAATAAATAATGGAACAAATGAAGTATGCCATATCTACAATGGGGCCAACTATTTATGTCAAACACCCACATCAATTAGCCAATACTTAACCTTCAAACCCAAGATTAAAAACTTTTCTTTAATCCTAAAATCCTCACATCCCTGATTCCTAAAAACCTCGATTTGTAAAATCAGAAAATTCCCAATTTTAAAAGTCCTCAAATCCCCAACTAGTTAGGGATTGGACAAGACAAATTCCTAATGAGGAATTTGACAATACAAATCCCTAAAAAGGGATTCGACAATGTAAATCCCCAACTAGGGATTCGACAGTACACATCCCTAATAGGGATTTCTTATACAAATCCCTAATTAGGGATTCGATAATGCATATCCCTAATCAGGTATTATAAATTGCAAAAAGCAACAACGAGATAGGAAAAACCTTACATCATACCTGAGAATCTGAGATTTACGAGCAGTAGAAGGCTGAACTGCAACAGAGGGCCGAGGAGATTGAGAGAGAGAGAGAGAGCAGAAGGAGATCGGGGAGAGGGAGAGAGAGGGAGAGGCGGAGAGAGAGAGAGAGAGCAGAAGGAGATCAAGGAGAGGGAGAGAGAGGGAGAGGCGGAGAGAGAGAGAGAGGGAGATGGAGAGGGAGAGCGAGCGGAGAGGGAGAGGAGAGGGAGAGGCAGAGGCAGAGAGAGATCGAGAGAGGGAGGGAGAGGGAAAGGGAGAGCGAGAGGGAGAGTAAGCGCGCGGAGAGGGAGAGGCAGGGAGAGATCGAGGGAGAGAGAGAGAGAGAGAGAGAGAGAGAGAGAGAGTAGGGATGGAGAGAGAGAGCGACGGGAGGGGAGGAAAAAGGGTTAAGTTTTTGGTACATATGGTATTTATACCCGATCACTGACCGGCGCCTAATTTTAATTAGCGTTGGTAAACCAGCGACGCACATTGTCGGCTAAGCCGGCTTTTGTTGTAGTGATTTGATGGTCTAACCATGCACATATATTTAATACTTTTCTCTAGCCATCCTTTTGTCTAAAATAAGTTGTGTAGCGATGGTTTGGATTTCACACATGTGGTCAACTGGCACATGGGTTTCTATACATAATTGACTTTTGATTTTAACTAAACAAATTATTTTGTCAAATATCAGCACACATAACATTTGGAGAAACTAAGACATTAGAGAAAACTAAATAAAAGTAAGTCAACTCATTAATTATTTACTTAGTTTTAATATTGCTAATAAAAATAAAAATAATATATATATATTTTTATAATGTTTTTCATTATGTGTGTGTGTGTGTGTGTGTGTGGAAAAGGTTCTATGCGGTCGGCTCATGGGAACTTCCCATGAGGTTGAGCGGTGTGGGCCCCACCGTGATGTATGCTGAACATCTACACCGTGCATTTGATGGGTCCCCTTTAAATTATGGGATATCCCAAAAATCAACCGTATACAGAAGTCCAGTGGGCCATACCATTGAAAATCATGTAAATACATGCTTAAACATATAAAAGCACTTGGTGGGGCCCACTTGAAATTTGGATGCATCTGAAACTTGGTCTGACCCCTTATCCAAGTGGCACACACATAATGGATGGGCTGGATTTGTGAACTACATCTTGGTGGGCCCAACGAATGATTCTGAATGTTTTAATAATGGAGGGTAACCCCTCTCATCTTTTGTAAGTGGTGTAGCCCACACAAGTAAGGGATTGACTTGATTTTTAAGGCCTAAGCCCACCATGGAATGGTGCATCTGACCGATGGGGTAGATGTTCGACATACATCACTGCAGTCTGCGGGGCCCACACAACTCACCCTCATGGGAAGTTCCCATGAGCTTGACCGCACAAAAACTTTTTCCATCTATATATATATATATATGAGAAATTCTCACACACAACTAGTTGGACCGTTCAAATCGGTCTAACTAGATGGGTCATTCAATGAGTAGTTAATGTTAAAACTCTTACCATGTAATTGACAAAAAGAAGTGGGTTGTTTGTATGGGGCTCATTGTAGCATTGATGTGAAATCCACCGAATCATTAGGTGCATCACTATATGTTAGACCCGTGCAAGAAGATCAGCCCCGAATCACATGAACCACACAATTGGAGAAAGTGTAGATAGAAAGCTTATCCTCCAAACTCTCTACCTTGGTGTGGCCCACTTGAATTAATTATGGGCCTGATTTTTGGGTCAGAGGACTAACATTTGGTGAGGCGGCTAATGGTTGGAGTAAATCTTACATGCTCATCACAGTGGGCTATGTAAAACTTAAGGTTAGACGTCTCTCCTAACTGTTTTAATTGGTATGACCCACTTAAATCATTGCATGGCCTAATTTTTTGGCTCTGAGCCCAACATAGCATTACACATCTAATGATCGAGTGGATCTCATGAACACATCATGGTGGCCCTTAAAAAAAAATGAAAAAGTGGACGTCGGTTGAACAATTGTTGGTTACATAGAATTTTCAATGAGTTTTTTCCTACCGTACGACCCACTTATGGGCCACGCACCTTACTAAGCCCACTTATCCTTACCTTCTAAGAATACTCCCCTACTGCACGGATAACTTTTCAGAGGTCGAAAATGCCCCTGCTTTATAAAACGCACCTTCAAAAGCTGTCAGCCGCATCTGCTTCTCAAATTTCACTGATTCTTCTTTTTCTCTTCCTGATCCTTCATCCTAACCGAAGAATCTCATTTTCTGATTACTTCTCTCTCTCTGTGATTGTCCACCCTAGCAGTAAAACTCTCATTTTACTGCTTTCTTATCTCCCCTTTTTTGATTGTCCACCCTAGGAGTAAAACCCTCACTTTCGGTATACCTTTATCTGGTCGAGAATACACACCCCACACACGTCATTTTCAACTTTTATGAACCCAAGATAGGACAAAAATGGTCCCCCTATCTAAGAAGCTTTGAATGGCAAGTAAATTTGAAATCCATGCTTTCTTTTTGTGGACCCCACTGTATTTTATATGATAGATCCGCACGGTCCATAATCCATATATTATTTTTTAAACATTGAATGGTATGGCATGTCTCGATAAATGAGCAAATCCAATGCTCAAATGGCCCACATTGAGGGTTTTTGAAACAAAGAACAAAAATCGATGTGAAAATTAAATGATGACTGAATGAAAGAGACCGAGCACCGATTGAGTTAATAGACCGAGAACCCAATGAGTTAAATTGACCACGAACTAAGTTAAAATGACCGCGAACTAAGTTAAAATGACCGCAAAGTGAATGGAATTGACCGAAGACTAAGTGAAAGTCGACTCACAAGTGCAAGAAACTGACATCTTGACTAGTGAAGGGAATTGACCGTGAAATGAATGGAATTGACCGTGAAGTGAAGTGAATTCACCAAAATTCACCGTAAAGTGAATGAAATTCACCGCGAAATGCATGGAATTGACCGTGAAGTGAAGGGAATTGACCACGAAATGCATGGAACTGACCATAAAGTGAAGGGAATTCACCGGAATTCACCGCAAAATGAATCGAATTGACTGCGAAGTGAAGAGAATTGACCGTGAAGCGAAGTGAGTTCATCAAAATTCACCGTGAAATGCATGGAAATGACCATGAAGTGAAGGGAATTCGCCAAAATTCACCACAAAATGCATGGAATTAATCGCGAAGTGAAGGAAATTCACCATGAAATGCATGGAATTGACCATGAAGTAAAGGGAATTAACCGCGAAATGCATGGAACTGACTGTGAAGTGAAGGGAATTCGCCAGAATTGACCATGAAATGAATGGAATTGACCACGAAGTGAAGGGAATTGACCATGAAATGCATGCAATTAACCGTGTAGTGAAGGGAATTGACTGTGAAATGCATGAAATTGATCGCAAAGTGAAGGAACTTCATCGTGAAATGCATGGAATTGACCGTGAAGTGAAGGGAACTAACCGCAAAATGCATGCAATTGACCACGAAATGAAGGGAATTGACTGTAAAATGCATGGAATTGACCATGAAATGCATGGAATTAACCGCAAAGTGAAGGGAATTCATCGCAAAGTGAAGGGAATTCACTGCTAAATGAATGTCTTATTGACTTAGTGAAGAACTTACACTTGTGACATGAATCAGGTTATGTCGACAAGGATATCGGATAAGAGTTCCAAATTTATTATAACTAATTTCAATGAAATCCTATTCACACAACCCAAATCCAATTTTCATTACTCAGATTATAAGCATAATAGTAGAAGGTTCTTGAAATCCCTATAGGACATGGATTTTCAGAAAGTATCTGTCTAATCATTAATATTCATTCAAAGTTTGAATCGTAGTGGTAAGAAATTTGCAATTTCAAAGAAAACAACAAATGTATCCAATATATAACATTCACAGTCGTATTACAAAAACTGCATTACAAATTACATTAATTTGAAGGTATTGGAAATTTGCAACTCTGGCAATTATGCCCTGTTTGTTTGCAACGTCCGCACTTTACTGCTTTTCGTTCCTCTCCACGGGAAAGGATTCATGCCTTCTTCGGTCTTCCAGCTGACCTCCTCTGTAGTGGGGCTTTAAACTCATACAATACTCCTTAAATCCATCAAAAAAATTTAATTGACTCTTGTCCCATACTGGGTACACGGAATCTTCATACGTGATCTGGTAATTCCTCGCCGTGTACAACGAGAAGCAGTACGAATAATGAGGAAGATTACAGTTTATACATGTTGAAAGGACATGAAAACAAGAGAATCTCTTTACTTCAAACTTGCGACATGTACATGAAAGTTCATTGAGCTTGACAGTATCATTATAGTCTCCCACAACATAGTATTCAACCGAGAAATTGCATGGCAATGAACATCTCGTGCCTTTGATATGAGATCATTTAATTGTTTCTCGGCCCACGGTGTCAACGGTCCAACGAATGATGATGTTGATTCTCTTCTCTTATAGAACATCTCTTGAATTTTCATTCTGACCGTCTCTATCGGTATAATCACGAGATATTCTCGTGCTTCTTTGAATTGAGCATTAACATACTCATATATGTTTGTAGTGACCAAATTAAATCTTTGTCCTAGGAAGTGTGAAGATTCTCACTTTTCATACCCTATTGTCCTTAGTCATGCATATACTGGGGGGTTGACAAGTTTGATATCATGCATTAACTTTTCAAACTCAGCCCTCCTACAAGTCTTTACAGCTTAGCAGTAGTAGATTTCTAACGACTTATCTTTAAACATGTCCACCAAGTTTCGGTATATATGGTAGGCGCAATAGCCATTAGAAGACCTAGGGAACTTCTTTCATTAGACCTTTATGCCGGTCTGATATTATCACAAGACCAGGTAGATCCTCTAACAAACAGCTAAGGTAGGTAAGGAACCAATTCCAACTATTGTTGTTCTTTGATTCTCTGATACCAAAAGCGACTGAAAAGGTATGATTGTACTCATTCAAAGCCGTAGCAACAAATAGAACACCCTTATACTTACCTTTTAGATGCGTCTTGTTAATGGCAAAGACCCTTCACAACGATGTTTAAAAACTTCTGGCGCACTGTCCAAGTGTAACAAAACATCTCTCGAACCTCATCGTTTGCAGATCTACAAGTAGGACAGTCACTGTCCCCAGGTTCGTCATCCTCAACTCTTGCAAGTACATCAAAAGTTCTTTGTAAGAGTCTTCATAAGACCCCATTATGCGATTGATTGCAATTTCTTTAACGTGTCACTTCTTATAATTAATAAGAATATTATACTTCTCTTGCATTGCGAATATAATATCCTTCGGCCTTAATCATAGGCATTGCTCAATGCGATTGACAACTAGTTCACTGGCTAGCTTACTACTTGTTTACCGATGATCCATGGCATTCCACATGTATGTATGGACGTGTAAGTCTTAAGCTTGAATGTCCCCACATCATTCGCCCTACCCTCCATTCACACTTATCTTCCATACACACCACGATGAATTTCTTGGATGTGAAATACAAGACCTTATATTAAAAGCTATTGTGAATTGTAAATTGGCTCAAAACATACTTACACCAGCTCTTATCCTTAAACATTTGGCCAACGACTATATCAATCAGGTTATCAAATGGATATGAATACAGTGACAGGTCTGCATTAGTGAAACTAGCATCCTCGAAAGGTGTCACGCCCCAAACTCGGAAACCGGGCTCACAAAATTTTCGATCGCCGAATCCGGCGCCGACAGCCTCCGTAGAACCCCATTCTCGGCTCCTAGCTCCCATTCGCCAGGTTCCGATCCTGGGATGCTACGAGGAGGATTTTTTTAACATCAGTCTGATACGTAATAAGCATAACCAAAGGCATAACCCACAAACAACAACCAAGCACTCCATTACATTTCCACTATGATTAAAAAAATTTACAAGTACAATGAGCATAAAGGGAAATACAATGGCAAATAACAAAAACTCCAAAATGATCAGCAACGTGCTCCTGCCTCAACGCTGCTGCAGTCCAACGTCACCTGCACACAACGGTCGTGCATAAGCTTACAGAAAGCTTAGAGGGTGGTGAAAGTGTGTGCGCAAGGTAGTAATATGAATGTAATGTCAGAGTAATGCGGAATATGCAGATGGAACCAAAACGTCATGAGCCGTATCAAGGCTATGCAATGCAAGACATGAATGGTATCGGCCATCCCAAGGCCATGCAATGTACAATGCAACTCAAGCATACAGATACTCATCAATGTCCACACGTCAATACAGCTCAAAGTATGGAATATCACCGGGGTCTAGTACACTCTAAACCAGATTGCCGCCACATCGCGCGCAATAAGGTAAGTGGAAGAGACCTCACTATCCGTCTGCCAATATCGGGCGCGACTCGTCGATAGCGGACCCATTCCTCCAGCTGGTCAAACTCAGCCTAGCATTGTCCCCTACACTCGGGCGGGTAAGGCGGCACCCCCTTCCAACCGACCACGACACAGTGGAGAGCGTAACCGTTTGGTAATCGGCACTCAACGCTCATCTACCCACTCGGTCTAGACGTTGGAGCAACCTCTTGGTACCATAAGGGTTTAGGAACTTTCACCCAGGGATATCTATAGTACCCCATGTAGAACAAGATTTTCGGTATCCAATCCTGCCAACCACGATGCGTCTGTGGAGGCTACGGCCCTGATGTCACTAGGGCGTACAATAACCATGTCACACAAATGCGGAATGCATGAATCACGCTATCCAGTCATGCAACCAATCCTGCGCATACCGTGCGCTCATGTAGGGCAGCACCGCCTAACCGGGAGCCCATAAACAACCTGCCCGAAGGCAAATGCTATGATCAGTCAGTCCTCATATCAAGCATACATATGATGCGTATGACCATGGGTCATGAAACTATACTAAACATGTTATAATAAAATGAATTATCTTACGATGCAGATGGGCCTGGATGGCCTATACACGGCAAGTACGGCTAGTAATGGGCCCTAAGGAGAGTCGTAATGTGGACATCCAACCAACATTACACTCGCAATGTGGACGTCAAACCATCATTGCACTCCAGGTACAATCTTCTTAAACATCGCTACATAATCGGTATTGGGTTTACACATTGCAATGGACCTTAGGTTCCTCCCATTGGGCCTTACATATATGTCAAATGGGCCATATCTTATGGGCCTTTTTATTCATCAGATGGACCATATCTTATGGGCCATTTATTCATCAGATGGGCCATATAAATGGGCCACACCAATGGGTCTTAAGTGCATTGCAATGGGTCAAAACCCGTGGGCCTTGGATTGCATCAATTGGACCTAACCATATGAGTCTAATATGTATCAAATGGGCCACACAATTGGGCCCCCAAATGCATATCAACTGGGCCTCAACCCAGAGGCCTTATATGAGTCGAATGGGCCTAAACTCCTAGGCCTTAAACAATTCTAATGGGCCTAGTCCATGAGCTTGCATGCATATCAAAGTGGGCCTAATCCCATGGACCCTTTTATAATCAAATGGGTTTAGTCCCATGGGCCTTATAATATATCAAATGGCCTACTTCTATGGGCTTTAAAATTTCAACAAAAAGGGTCAATTACATGGGCCTTGAAGTACATTACATGGGCCTAGGATCCCAGGCCTTAAGTGGATCCAATGGGCCTAGCCCATGAGCATTTCATAAGCCAAATGAGCCTAGCCCATAGCCCTTTTGAAATTCAAATGGGCCCAATCCCATAGGTGAATGGTCCACCCAACCAACAACCTATATTTTAAAATGATCTCACTAGGCGGATAGACAGTCTAGATGCACCACATACATCATGGTGGGTCCCACTGTCCAGTGGACAGTGCGGATATAACACATCCAACACACAGGGCCCCACCGTCCGTGGACGGTGGAGGCAGTCCAACCGTCAGGTGGGTGCCACCGTCCGCCTAGACGGTGGGCTACAACAAATACATCAATGTGGGTTCCATGCGGGGCCCACTCAGAATGTTAATTTTTCCATCCAACCCATTCATAAGGTCACTCATCCTGGATGAAGGGAAAACACAAAATCTCAGCTTGATCCAACACTTCTGTGGACCCCAGGAAGGGTTTCAATGGTGGGTATTCATTCACACTGTTTCTTACGGTGTGGGCCACATGAGTTTTGGACCAACCTGAAATTCGAAGGGGGCCCACCAGAGATGGGGACCCACCCAATGGACGGCTTGGAGAGCATACATACATCAAGGTGGGGCCGTGGGTCCCTCTCTGGACGTCACCGCCCGCCTGCACGCACAGGCAGCGCCTGCTGCCTTCAAAGGTGGCAGCGCTGCTGCCCTTTTTTTTTTTTTTTTTGTGGTTGAAAAAAAACACAGGTGGGGCCCACTGATGAGAGATCCGCTCCGCCCACTTTATCCTAGGCCCCAAACAGGCCACACAAACCTCATCTCTGGCACTGATTTAGAGTGTAGAAACCGCAAAATGGGTATTAGCAGGCTTGGAAGTCTAAAAGTATCATTGTCTCTGGTACGGCCCGCCTGATCATTGGATTGAGATCATTCCTTGGCTCAACGCCTAAAATATCCCAGGAAAAGTGGTGGATGGCGTGGATTTAACATAAACATCAGGGTGGGGCCTATGCAAGTGGGCCACCAAAAAGGTTCTTTTTTTTTTTGTGTTTTGGTTGAAACGTCCAGCGTCTCTGACGCTGGACGGTTTTTTTTTTGTTTTTTTCTTTTCTTCTCTCTTTTTTTTTTTGTAGTGGGCCTTGATGAAGTGGGCCACCACAGATAGGTGTACAACGCATATGGTGGGCCCCACTTGAATAGATCAAAAGTACATAATGCCAAGGTGGGATCCATTCAAGTGGGCCACACAATCCTTTTGCACAAAAAATAAAATAAAATAGAATAAAATAAAATAAAATAAATAAAAGAGAGAGAGAGTCATGGAGAGTGGGACACGGCTTGTGATGGAGGGACCCCGACATTATGGGCCCTCCTTTAAAAGCAAATGATACAAAAAAAAGAGTCCCTCAACACATGGGACCATCAAGATCGAGAATCAACGGTGAAGATCCTCTCTCCACCAAAATGGACGGTCTAGATGACCTTTCTTAAAGAAATAAACATCATGATGGGGTCCATGGAGAATGACCCCATCATGGAATGATCATGATGATCCAAGTGGTCCATCGGCCACAAATAAGGGTCCCAAGTGAGATCCACACCATTGATCGGTGGGCCTCACTTGGTCCACCATAAAAACAAGAAAATCTACCCTATAGAAGCACCCACCGTCCGATCTTCTCGCTCCTAGGGGTTCCTTGGCACTTTGTCTTCAACTTCAATGGCTAAGATGAAGAATGGAGGGTTGAGATGGGAGATCTTTGGGGTAGGAAGGTGGGCCACTTAGAGCTTAGGAAGGTTGGAGATTTCCATACGTATGGGCTCTTGGAGTTGCTTGAAAATCTTGAAATGAGAAAGAGAGAAAGAGAGAGTGATGTAAAGGGAGAGAGAGAGAGTGATGGATGGATGGGTGAGTGATGGTGGTGTAAGAGAAATTTGACTTTTGTGGCTTTTGTGTAAGAGAAGTATGGGAAATGAAGACTTTTATGGCTTTTTGTGTAAGAGAGGTATGGGTTTGGGAGACTTTTGTGGTTGCTTGGGAAAAGGGATGGAAGTGATGTGTACTTGACATGTGATGGATTGATGGGTGATTGATTGATGGGATTGATGTGATTGATGTGACACATCGTTGAGATTCTCTTGGTTTTCGCAACGCGCGGCGTTTTCTCGCACCGAACGTTGGCCCATATCTCTTGATCCGGTATCGCCTCGGCGCGCGAGTCGCGGTATCGGAACCGCGGTGACGGTGCGGTCACTATGGTATTGGTCTCGGGTTGAGTCGACTCGGGTTGTCGGTACATGAATCCAGGTCGCACGTCGATATTGTTTAAGGGTTGAAAGTTGCCGGAATTCGACTGGTAAGACCGCGGAAGTGTACGGAAAGGTACGGACCAAGATACGGGTCTTACAAAAGGCACAATGGCATGGCTGGTGGTGAAGTCCGATGTTTGAGCCTGCTCGGGTAATGGAATGTTCCACTTACATTTCTGGCGTTGGATGTTGAGGGTAAATCTACTCTTGTACATGAAGGTGATGTGTCGTATATTCACTTCTGAGCTTGAAGTCAGCCGACGCGCTCACTTGACTTGTCATGAAATTCGATGTCTGAGTCGATTCGAGTATTGGAGTGTTGTTTAGAGGAACCTATGAAGGTGATGTCATATATTCATATTTCAAGCCATGTTCCTCACCCAAACTTTCAACAGCTGGGGCATCATGTTCGAAACCATTGTAAACCATCGGGTCTTCAAGTATTGCCTAATTAACGTGCTGCATTGTCTCGATGAATAAAGGGATGTAGTGATCCGAATGCTTTAACTGTTCTGCCAAGAACATTCTCACATCTTTGTCGTCTTCAATTAAAGTCGGAGGGACTGATTTATTTGTGTAAGGATACAATGTTTTCAACCTAATATGCTTTCAACCTAATATCATAATCCTCAGGTCTACTCTTCGCAATCCTGAACATTTTCAATAGAAACTCATCATATGTGGTGTCAATGCCCACAGCAGTAGTTTTCGAGTCACCACCCTTATACATGTATCGATTGTTTTCACTTACTAACTCTCCACCATATGAGCATAGGATGATTACCAAAGCTATTTTCTGAAAACAAACACAATAATATAACTCGTTTAGTATTCACATGTATAAGATAGATTTGACCAAGTGGTAGAAAATTCACCATTGTACTAGCTCAAATGTGACCGACTTATCGGTCAAATTTTCAAAGTTCTCAATTGTAGGGATGTATGCTACAATGTTCGCGATGATTTTTACTCACTTCGCGATCAATTTCACTCACTCATAGGGCAAGTTCACTCACTTCACGATGAATTTCACTCACTTCTCGGTCCTAAAGTGATTGAAAATGACAGCAAAGTGAGTGAACTTAAGTGCAAATTGAGTGAAATTGACCGTTAAGTGAGTGAAATTGACCGCAAAGTGAGTAAAATTGACAGTGAATTGAGTGAAATGACTGATGAGTGGGGCATATTTGAGTGAAATTGACCATAAATTGAGTGAAATGATTGATGAGTGGAGCATATTTGAGTGAAAATGACGGATAATTGTGTGAAATTTACCGAGAAGTGGATGAAATTGACCGTTCACTTCTTGAAGTTGACGGTAAAATGCGTGAAATTGGTCGAGTGGTGCATAAAGTTGACCGATAAATTTAGTAAATTAATCGGGAACTAAGTGAAATTGACCGCGAACTTCTTCAAGTTTATTGGATAACTGCGTAAAATTGACATAGCAATGCATGAAATTGAACACATGAAATTGACTACAAACTTCTAGGTAATTTGTTCTTATTTTAAACATGCTTATCTCTCACAGTCGTCGTATCAGTGAAATCCGTATTCGAGAAGAAGAATAAAAGTGCGTTGATGTAAAACACGTTCTTCAAAAAAAAGCCTACAAAATTTTACGGTTATCAATGTATCCACGTCCTCTTAAAAAACAAATGCAAGTAGCCTTGAGTAGAATGGAATATGGAAGATGTGATGTGATAGTAGGATGAAGATTCTATGGAGATTTAATGAAGAAAATGAGTGAAAAGAAAGAATATAGATGACAGGGATAAGTTCGAATATATATTTAGGTGCAAGGGAGAGAATGTGTAAAATTGATAAAATAGAGGCATATTTTACTCTTGAAAAGTTGGCTGTAATCTGGAGGAGCATTATTAAAAGGTAAGAATTAGTGGGCCTATTAATGTGCGTGGCCCATGAGCGAGTAATACCTTAGGAACAAACTATCCAAGAACCCACTCTCAGGCCATGCATTTATTATTGTACGGTAGGACAGATATATCCGTGATATGATGGAACATCTCCCACCACACGTGGCAAATTACGCGTCAATTCCGATAAAACCTGAAGCGAAGGGAAACAGCTACTGGAAAACGTTAGGGGTTGGAGGTGAGTGAAGAATGCTGATGGCTAAGATCATTTGACGGGCACGATTTTCAAATATTAGGCCATCCACAATTAATCTCACTAAATGGACAGTTCCGATTGAAATATCAGCCTGCCACGTGTACTGTAGAAAGATGGCTCAACGATATTCCGATTCTCCTGGCTCAACTTTAGAGCAGCCCTTTTGATTTTCACTGAAATTCATCTTACCCTCCCTGACCACTGCGCGGGAAAAAAATCCCGATTACAACTTCCGGCAAAGAAAGATGGGCCCAACCAAATCTTCAATAACAGGAGTGCACTTTGCGAAGACTCGCAGATCAAACGCGCCACCAAAGAAACACATGTAAGACCCAATCCACTCATCATGAGGGCCTCATCTTGTTGTAGCCACCAAAGAAACACGGGCATTTGATTTTTTATAAACTCGTCCATATTAGGCATATTTTTATTTTTATAAATTCATCCTATAAATATAGGCCTATTTTGATAAATTAAGTTTTTTTTTGAATTGGAATGGAAAAAGTTGAGTAGTACGTTTGTGCCTATACTAAGAAATTATCCTTCACTACTTTAAATACAAATCGTTGTTTCCCACCAATTTGCGATTTAGTTATTAAATCCTATCTGTGGAAAAGGTGGGACAGGTCATAAATATCACATTGGAGAAAGAATCATGATCCTACATGAATGAAGCCGGTTACACAGTAGAAATCAATTGATAGCCAATGATCAGACAAAATCTTATTGTGCAGTCCAACTTTTGAATGAATTGTTCTAAATTATGCTCAGTGTGATCTTAATGCTATCTTCCACCATTTTTAACGGCTCAGATTTTCCAGTGAAAGGACGCATCATTGCAAATTAAAAGCGTTGTATGTTAATGTTACCATAACTTTGCACGTAGAAATTACTCCGTTAGGGACGTAGATTTCGTACCAAGTCACTCAGCACGCTATAAACGTTGTGAGGCCATAATGATATATATTATTATCCACGCCGTTCATCCGTTTTTATAGCTCCATTTAGGACATAAATCCAAATTTGAAGCATATACAAAGCTAAAGTGGGCCACACCACAGTAAACTGGGGAATAATGACGTCCACCGTTGAAATCTTCATAGGGGTCAACGGAGATGTTTATCTGTCATTCAACATATGTATAACATCAGATAGAAATGGATGAAGGAAAAATACAAACATCAGCTTGATCCAAAACTAGGCATGCAAGAAATTTTTAACAGTAAAAGTTCAATTTCCACATTTTTCTATGGTGTGGTCCACATGAGCTATGGATATGCTTTAATTTTTAGTTCATTTCCTCAGATGATATGCGAAAACAGATGGACAGTGTGGATTATACATAATACATCATGGTGGGCTCCACAAAGTTTACTAGCATGCTAAAGTGCAAAGTTAGTCTATATTACCAATGTAGACGTCGAATTACCAATATATAATTGGGTATGCTAAGTAGGGGTAATTTTTTAGTATATACTGACATATCACTTGTCATTTTTCATTCGACCTGAGAAAAATCTAGCTTATTAAACTACACATCTACTGTATGAACGAATCTATAAAGTTAAAAGTACTCTTACTTTTTTTGATTGGTTTACTTTAAAGCTTAGGGATATTTTGCCTAAAATTTCATTTTTGTACCCTAAAAATTTACTTCAATAACGTAAGTTTTTAAGTGTCGAAAAAAAAAGCATGCAAGAGAAGAGTCTATTGTGCTAAATTATTTTTTAACGGGTAAGCTAGACATGGGTTAATTTTTTAATATAGACACCAACCCTAAACTTACCTTATCAAAGTAAACTATGAACAACCTACTTTCAGATGAAATTATCCCTCCTTTTTCACCTCCTCTTCTTACCTGAAATTGTGGGGCATGCACATCTAAAATTCTCTTTCCATACCTTAAAAGTCTCTTTTATTGATAAATACTTGCAGCCATTAAAAAAAATTACATATAAAACCATCGTCTACAATGCTAAATTTTTCCCCATGGACGCCAGTTGCAGGTACACAGAGCCCTTGTAATGCAAAGCTCTATGGGGCCCACTGAGATGTCCATGTGACATCCAATCCGTCCACCAGTTTGGCCCGATCATGTTAAGACGTCAAATGAAACAGTGCACATGGAAACTTTCACGAGGACGGGGATTTTAAACTTTTGTGGCCCTGATGAGGTCTTAACTGTGGGCATTCAATCGCCAATGTTTCTTGCGTCGTGGCTTGCTTGAGTTTTGGATCTCCTTTATTTATAGGATCACATCCTAACATCATCCGGCAAACGAGATGGACGGTCTACTTATTATGTACTCTACCTACTGGACATCAAAGTGGGACCCACAGAACGTTGGGTTACACGGGCAACATGCCTCTGTTGATAGATAATGGGCGGCCATCTTTTCTCTAAAGATGATCCTAACCGTTCAAAAATGTAAGGTCATAAAAAGTCGAATCTCTATTATCTTTTGAAAAACTAGTATATGAGTTTACTCACTGTGTACTCTACCTACTGAACGGTTCCGATTATCCATATCGAATAGGCGAAGAACTACGGGACCGAGATTCATTTTACGCGGACGGGCCGCAGCCGAAAATTTGAAATTTCAAACGACGGTAATTGGTGCTTATAGAGCAAAACAGAAAAACCAAAGCGCGCTAACAAAAACTACCAAAACATTTGAAAAGACAGAAGCTGGCGGTTTCTCTCATTCCAAACTATCTGTAAAAGGCTCCCTCGGTATGGATGAAATTGAATTATCCAAGCCATCCGTTAATGGTCAACGTTAAGTGCTGGAGGTGAGTGAAGAAGACTGATGGCTAAGATCATCTGACGGGCACGATTTTCAACTATTAGGTCATCCACAATTAATCCCACTAAATGGACAGGTCCGATTGAAATATCAGCCTGCCACATGTACGGTAGAAAGATGGCTCAACGATATTCCGGTTTTCCTGGCTCTACTTTAGCACAGCCCTTTTGATTTTCACTGAAATTCATATTACCCCCTCTGACCGCTGCGCGGGTCCCGCTTCCGCGAGGGGCCCCATCAAATCTTCAATCACAGGAGTGCACTTTGCGAATAATCGCAGATCAAACGCGCCACAAAGAAACACGTGTAAGACACAGTCTACTCATCATGTGGGCCTCATCTTGTTGTAGCTCGGGTAAAAAGAAAAGCTGGTCCACTGATCTGGTGGCACGTGTCCTTTGAATACGGAATATTGGTTAATGTTTTTAACCATCCAACTTTTATCCCAAGATGTGCCCCACCAGAAGAGCAAATCATCCAGATTTTTGAATACGAGCATCTCCACAGTATGGTCAGCCTGATGAGCGGCTTGAATCTCCTCCTCGAGTTCCTTCGATCTGGCAAGAGTGGGCTGCTAGCCGTACTGAAAATGCAATCTCGCAAGAGGAATCTCATATAGATATATTCACATACAACATGCAACGTTGAATGCTACCTTAAAATACAAATCTTTGTTTCCCACCAATTTACCATTTAGTTATTAAATCCTATCCATGCAAAAGGTGTGACACGTCATAAATATCACATTGGAGAAACAATCAGGATCCTACATGAATGAAGCAGATTACACAATAGAAATCAATTGATAGCCGATGATCAGACAAATCTTATTGTGCAGCCCAAATTTTGAATGAATTGTTCCAAGTTGTGCTCAATGTGATCTTAATGGTATGTTCCACCATTTTTAACGGCTCAGATTTTTCATTAAAATTATGTATCATTGAAAATAAAAACGTTGTATGTTAATGTTATCATACAACTTTACACGTAAAAATTACTCCATTACGGACGCGGGTTTCATTCCGAGTCACTCAGCACGCTATGAACACTGTGGGGCCCATCGTGATATGCATTATTATCCACGCCGTCCATCTATTTTCCTAGCCCAGTTTTGGGCATGAGTCCAAATTTGAAGTATATGCAAAGTTCAAGCGGACCACGCCACAGGAAACATGGGATAATGACGTCCACCGCTGAAACCTTCTTAAGGGTCCACGGGGATGTTTACATGTCATTCAACCTGCTTATAAAGTCGCACAAAAATGGATGTAAGGAAAATACAAATATCAAACTTTATCCAAACTTCTATGGCACCCAAGAAAATTTCAACTATAAAAGTTCAATTTTCACATCAGGTTGTCGTGTGGTCTACTTGAGCTATGGATATGCCTTCATTTTTGTCCATAAATCTAATACCCTGCTTGTCATAACCCAAGGGTGATCCCACGAATACGAGAATCCAAGGGTTACACCATAAAATTAAACTATTATTCATTTTATTTCGAACACATTCCATAACATCGAAATATAACTATAATATAAACTAATAAAAGAGTTCAACGAGCATAAGTGGGAGCAAGGAAATAGAGAAGGATCCCTCAACAAGGGATTTAATTACAAAATGCAAAGATAAACAAATATGAAGACTAAAAGCAGTAAATCTCGAGTCTCTAATGGAGCTCCAACAGCTTGACACCATCATCACACAGTTCTTCCTCACCGTACTCTTCCTCGGTTACACCAGGAGTCTCATTGTAAGGGTCTCCACCTATTATCATTCATACATCTATTTGGTGCAACTGTACAATTGGATAAGTGAAAACTCGGTGGGAATTTTCTACAAAGTTTCATGCATATCATGTCATTCCAAAATAGTTTAAACCAACATATTACATCATAATGAAAATAATATAAACTTAAATGTAAATGTATGGATGTATAAATGTATGCTTAAGTCATAAGCCTGAGGATGCACATCCAGCTGTCAAAATAAAGGGTCACCTAAGGAGGACTAGTCACCCGAAAAATACACAAAGTACGTCCAAGGAGAACTAGCCATCCGGAAAAGACCATGAAATATGGATCGCCCAAAGAGAATTAGTCACCTAAAAAAGTACACAAAGGTACACTCAATGAGAACTAATCACTTGAAAAAGACCATGTAAAGTAAGAGCATCGAAAGTGGCACAAATGTACATGCTCTGAGAGTTTAACTAAAGTGGTAGATCTTACAGTAAATTAAGCAGAGTAGCTTACATTGAGCACTCAGAAAAGCTCATATGTTATGCATGAATGTCATGCACCATGATACTTATGTACACTCCATATGATTAGCAAGATTACTTTCATAAACATTATTAAAGATCACAGGATATTAAACATTCCAGCATGATTTTGATCATAAGTTCATTTACATTTCTCCAGGTTCAAATGAGGTCCCACTAATATGATACATCAAGTGTAATTTAGACTTGTGACAAATTCATTCTACCTCTTATAAAAGGTGACATTCTGCACTTAGTCTTCAATGTACAACATGTGGAATGAGATGAATTAAGGCAGAAGGATTCTTATCATCATTAAGTAAAACCAGACTCATAATTTGGACCATTGTTATAATAACTTAGAAAATGCAAGATTTAAATCCTAATCATGTAGTTACTACATATAGGACATGAGTAATAGAAATTCATATTTTAACTCATGTTCAACACAACCCAATAGGAAGAGGAGAATCCTATCATTTAGTTGTATGATTCTAGGACTTTAATTGATTCAAGTTATAACAGATCTAGCATAGGTAAAGAGTTAATAGAGCAAACAAACTATTTGAGAGGAAACAAGATTTCCTATCACTTAATGCAACTAGTAGAAGTATGCATGTACATAGGTGATTTCAATGTGGCATAAAGTGTGTAATACAAGATTTATTATTATTATTATTAAAAAAAAAAAAAAAAACATTCTACATGATTATATATGTTGATTTAGAATTCAAGGAAACAAGTGTAACATTTACGGCATCATAAGGTCTTCATGCTAATAAACTTAAACTACCTTAGAATTCCATAAAATGAAGAAGCCATGTGGGATATCCCTCACCTTGAGTGGATGTTCCTCTTGATTTGAATCTTCTTGTAAGGTGAGTTTATGAGTTCCTAAATCAAGGTAGATAAGGATTAAATGCTATTCTAGTGCTTGTAATGGCTATGGGTTGTATGAGGATGCCTTCTCTTACTCGCTCTAAACTTGACCTTCAAAGATGGCAGTTGCAAATAGCACTTGAATAGGACATTACAAAGTTCTAGTAAGTAATTGCATGGTTTCAACGAGTTAATACTGGATTGACTCAGTTGAACTTTCCCAGCCCACAACTAGTTTATTTACCATTTTAAGAAAGCCCACCTGTTGTAGTAATCTGCTGCTGGGGTCTTGGATTTGGTGAGGCTTCTCAAACTCTCCTAAGATGATATTTACCACTAGTTTGAGGATCGTTTTAGATCCGATTCAGTTGCAACTCTGGATGAGTCAACTCACCAATGAGTTGAGAGGGAAGTTTCAAATGTAAATCGTAAAGTTTCAGTTTATACCTGGATTGCGGTGTTTTCAGTTGCCGAAGAGTGGATGATTACCCTTCAAGGTAGTCGGTTGTCGGTTGAAGACATACCTCGAGACACCAATCCATTGTGTCAGTACCAAGTTAACTCAATCTGATTATCAACTATGAAGATGAGTGGGTAATATGACCCATTCGAAGTTCGTTCCTGGGTTACTCAACTCAGGGGATTAGTGACGCCTCTAAGAATCTCCTTAGGTCGTTTTAGGCGTAAACCTCCTGGAGATAGAACGCACTCGACTCAATTGGATTCTTGCAGAGTCAAATCGCTATGATTCGAGTGTTGTTTACCTTCAAATGGTTGGAATAAACTTGAGTTGCCGGACAAGGTAGAGAGACTGGAGCAACCTGATTTTCGAATTTGATTTGAGTCAAGGTTTTACTTTGATATACAAATAAGAATTGAGTTGTATGTCGTTAACTTGACCATGACTTGATCTCAAACTCAGTCTGGTTAGAGATCCGCTAGCTGAGATGCGAGTCGGGTGAGGCATTTTTGTTGGATTATCCTGATTCTCGGCTGATATGAGTTGTTGAAGATGGCCGGTTATGCCAGGACGATCGGGATTTATGATGTTCCTGATGAAGTTTCCTGGGAGTTGAGTTGATGCGAGATTGTCGAGTCGCCACCGAGTTAGTTCTAATCTCGGGATCGTTTGAACCAACTATTGCGGTTGAGGCAACCCTCTACTCTCACCCTCTTTCTTCCTCTTAGCAAAGGAACGAGTCAGGACCTGCCATTGACTCACTCATCGAAGAGGAGTCGAGTTGCGACAGGAGTCCGTAACTTGCCCCAACGCCGCGCCTTTCTCTCTTTCTCCCCTTTATTTTCTCTATTTCTTTCCTTTCTTTTAGCTATCTCGAAGTTTGCCCTAACAATTTGTCTTTCTATAGGCGTTCCATTTCTAGACGTTTCTATGGTTAATCAGACGGGTTAGCGCACGCTTAGTGAAGGAGATGTTAATAAGCCATCATCAGCCTTCTCTCTATCGGCTGGTTATGTGTATGGTCTTATACAATTGTCCCTGATGGACCTAAGATGGGGTGGGCCACATGATAAACACCTCGGATTAAAGAAAGGACTCCCTTTTTAATATGCGCCACCAATGGTCAGATTTAGGAAGATGACCCATTGGCCATGGCGGTTTCACACTGATTGGGTAATCCAACGATCTAGGACGTTCAAATGGTCCAGATGGTGTCCATTAGGCTTGTGGGTCCCTCTTAATGGTGACAGAAATCCATAGGTTAAACGTGATTAGCCGCACAACGACGATTTGTGCTGACCCACTATCTCGCAAGTTTTTTGGGATTTTCTCGTATAGCCACGAGATTTCTAACAACCCTAGAGCCGACATTCGGGATTTGCTTGAGAGAAACTTCTAGATGATCGTGATCGACTGTGATTCATCTTTCCTTAATAAGGAAAGATTCGTTTTGCCTTTCGCTAGGTAGGGGTGTATTTTTGAAATTGTTAGGGCTAATTGGGATTTTTATGCGTACGTGGCACCCATCCGACGACTCCCAACGGTTGGATCTGCCAGAGGAGAAGTGGACGCGGATATACTCTCCTCGTCAGCACCTTTCTCTTGCATTGCTTAATTGATTGTTGACAGGGCTGACACAGGTGGTTATCAATCATGGTTTAAGCATGGTTATGGTCGATGGGACCCTATCTATCAGATGGACTATCTGGATCTAGTTTCCGTATTCGGAAAAACGTCTACTTGCATCTTCAAACGGATAGTCCTGTTTGAAACAACGTTGGGCAGGAATTTATTAGATGCGAGGTCTACATCGTAATCCAAGCTGATCAACCCCGTCCATTGGTCTTAGAAGGTCCTCTAATGGCTACAAATTAAAATTGGTGGGTTCAAGTGGTTAAGTATTTACCCTTTTAAGAGTTTAAGATCCTTATTCATAGGTTATCATGGGTCTTGATTATTAGTAGGTGAAATCTGAGCCATATGTTCCTCATACTAAGTTTATTAACTATTCTGGACTGAAGATTAATCCATCTCTATTCTTGTAAGGAGATCCTAGTTGCAGATTTATCCTTGATGAGGGTTGATCATTTCAATTGGACTGTTATCTTCTATTTTTGATATCAACTTAGTAATCCTAAGGTGCCTATAAAGGAAAATATAATCTTTCTTAGCATTGGGATCTTTCTATTGAGTGTAGGTTAGATCATAGTGTTGGAAAGGGAGGTGATTGGTCCTGTCTTAAGTTGAAATTTACTCTAAAATTTGAGGGTCCTTACAATATCCTAGAATGATATGCAAAAACAGATGGACGGCGTGGGTAATTCACATACATCATGGTGGGCCCACAGAGTTTACTAGCACGCTAGAGTGCTGAGTTAGTCAATACTACCAACGAGGACCTCGGACTACCAATGTATAATTGGGTCCGCCGAGTAGGCCAGACATGGACGCCAGTTGCAGGTCCACCGAGCCCGTGTAATACAAAGATCCGTGGGCCCACTGAGATGTCCATGCGACATCCAATCTGTTCATCATTTTGGCCAGATCATGTTAAGGAGTGATCTGAAAAATGAAACAGTGGGCATGGAAACCTTCATGAGGACGGGGGTTTTAAACTTTTCGGGGTCCTGATGATTTTTCAACGGTGGGCCAATCCCCCAATGTTTCCTGCGGTGTGGCTTACTTGAGCTTTGGATCTTCGTTATTTTTCGGATCACATCCTAACATCATCCGGCAAACGAGATGGACGGTCTACTTATTGTGCACTCTACCTACTGGGCATCAAAGTGGGGCCTAGAGAGCGTTTGTTTTTTTTTTTTTTAAACACACGAACACACACCCCAACACACTCACGCTGGTGGAATTTCACCACCTATGGGTACTCGAACCCTTGACCGGGAGTTGAAATTCCCGAGAGTCTACTACCCGGGCAAGAGCAAAGACCCACCCAGAGCGTTGGGTTACACGGGCACCAGGCCTCTGTAGATAGATAATGGGCGGCCATCTTTTCTCTAAAGATGATCATAACCGTTCAAAAATGTACTTGAAATGTAAGCCGTTAATAAAGGTCATAAAAAATCAAATCTCTATATCTTTTGAAAACTAGTAAATCCACGGTATACTTATTGTGTACTCTACCTACTGAACGGTTACGATTATCTATATCGAATAGGAGAACTACGGGACCGCGATTATTTTACTAGTCCGCGGGCTACAACACGCAGCCGAAAATTTGAAATTTCAACCTATTGTGATTGGTGCCAAACCGAAAAACCAAAGCGAAAAACTGGCGGTTTCTCTCGTTCCAGTGTTAAAAGCTTACCCCTCTTCTCCTCTCCATCTCTCTCCATCTCTCTCTCACTCTCTCACTCTCCCTCTCCTCCTCTTCTCTGAAATGGCCGACCAGGAGAATTGCACAAGGCTCACTCGGGCAGCCAAGAAGAGGGCTGCGGCTGCCGCACAATCTCAGCAGGACCTGGTTCCGGCCACGAAGAAGAAGAGGACGGTGTTGGGTGAGCTCCCCAACTTCTCCAATGTTGTGGCGGATCCGGTTCCGGATGCTGAACCATCAAAGCGCAAGTTGCGACCATCAAAGAAGATGGAACGGAAGCTGCTGATGGATGTTGAAGCGAATACAGATGATCCCCAGTTGTGTGTTCCTTATGCGTCGGATATCTTCGAGTATCTGCATTCCATGGAGGTGTGGATTTTTTTCCTTGCTTGTTTTGGATTTTGGAGATTTGGGTTTTGATTTTCGTTTGATTCTGGATGTGGGTTTTTGGTTTCTTAAGCCGGTGATTGGGTTTTGTTTGGTTATTCGGGTTTTAATTTTTGGTTGATTTTGGAGGTTTGTGACTTATAGGGATGGTGATTGGGCTTTTCTCTGTTGTTTGGATTTTGGGGTTTTGATCTTTTGCTTGGTTTATTTGCATTTTCAGTACTTGATGATTGGGGTTTTCTTTGGCATTGGAGTGTTTGAGGTTAAGGGCCTTGATTCTTGCTTGATTTGGAAGTGGATTTGCATTTTTACAAGCTGGTGATGGGTTCTTGTGCTATGATTGAGAACTTTAACGGTTTTGGATTTTGTTTTTTTGCATGCTTTTTGAAGACGCTTTGCTTTTCACTCCCTGATGATGGGATTTGTGCTGATCTTGGGAATTCAGAGTTTTGGCTTTCATTTCCTCTATCTGGTGATTGGATTTCTGCTCTGTTTTTGGGTTTATGGAGTCTGGGTTTCTTTTGCTGTGTTTTCTGTTTGTTTTTGTCTTTTGAGTTTCAATTGTCTTGCAAGTTGGGTATAAGGGTTTGATTCTGACGTTAGCTCCTAAATCAGATTGAACCAAAGCGGCGGCCCTTGCCCGATTTCATTGAAGCGGTTCAGAAAGATGTTACAGCCAACATGCGGGCGATTCTAGTGGACTGGCTGGTTGAAGTTGCCGAGGAATACAAGCTCATTTCTGACACTCTTTATCTCACTGTCTCCTACATTGATCGGTTCCTCTCTTTGAATAATCTAAACAGACAGAAACTTCAGCTCTTGGGTGTTTCTTGCATGCTCATTGCATCGTAAGCTCACATCCCTCACCATTTTTTGTTCAAAATCTTTTTTAATCTGACATTTTTTGCATAACACGATTGTGTGGGCTGGAGTTCAAAGCTATTCCTTGGGTGGGTTTTGCTGTAGATTTCCTAGCACAAAAATGATGATGGTTCAATGATCAGATGTTCTAGGATTTATGGTACAAATGGACAGTCAAGATAACTTCTCCATGTTTTTGTTGGCTGCCCATTTGTTTCTGAGATTGTGGTCCACATGATAAGTAGCAAGCTTCGTTTTTGGGACATGGCATCTACATTGCAGGAGCCACCTGATAGATGGCTTGGATCTTGCGTTCATGTCATTTTTGGCAAATGTGGTGTGTAGATGGGCTACCTTATACCCAATGACCTTGTTATTTTATTTGGATGCTGATGGCTTGTTTTGCTAATTATGCAGAAAGTATGAGGAGATCAGCCCTCCACATGTGGAGGATTTTTGCTATATAACAGATAATACTTACACCAAAGAAGAGGTGATGTGACCTTTTGGTTTTCAGTCTTCATTTTGGTTTTGAATCCTTGTTTGAAGTGTCTGAATGATTTCAGATGCACGTGCAGGTTGTGAAGATGGAAACTGATGTGCTCAAATTTCTGAACTTTGAGATGGGCAATCCCACCATAAAGACTTTTACCAGGTATAGGAACACTGCTGAATTGCATATTAGATTATCATAATGTTGCATTTTTTTTCTTCTTCTTCTTGTGTGTGTGTGTGTGGTTGATATCAGTTATCCAGATTGTTCATCTGATGGTTGAAAGGAATAAGACTGTTGATTGATATGCAATGGGAAAAATAAAGTCCACCTGATATGGCAACTGGGGTTGACTTATTGATAGAATGTGGTCTTTAACCCATCTTTGGTGAAGAGCACCAGATGAACGTTCTGGATGACATGAGTATGAGTAGTTTTGATAGACTAAAGATGCAGGTAATTTTTTTTTTTTTTTATAAATTCTTCAATGAAACCAAAATGCAGTTTATGTTATCTTTGCAGAAGGACAATAGAAATGACTTGTTTTAATTTTTTTCCATCTGTGGTTGCAAATAATTTGATTAGTTGCACTAATGGTTGGTGTTATTATTTGGATTTGCAGGAGATTCTTGATGGCTGCTCAGGAGAACTCTAAAGTAGGTTTGCCAGAACTTGATCTTTTAATTTTATTTTTTAGGTTCAAAATATTATTTGAAGTGTATTGTATTGCTACAAGTTATAGTGACATGTTCCTATATGATACAATGCCTTATGCCAACATCAAACTTGGCATGGTATTGAATTTCAATACAATTATCTAGGAAGGAATTTATAGGTGATCCATCCCAAATTCCTAATATTGTGCATTTGTGTACCAATGTATTGGTGACACAGCTGATACATTTTGATACATTGTGTATCATTGGAAGAATTTGCAATAAATTCTTGATATGAAACATTCTGATGTTTTGAACCTTCGTAGTTTTCCCTTTCATTTCTTGTGCACATTATCTTGTAAATTCTATTCTTGCTAAGTGATGATTATTGAAACCTTTTGCAGCAAGGAGATCTAAAATTGGAATTCTTAGGTAATTATCTTGCTGAGCTTAGTTTATTGGACTATGGTTGTGTGCGGTTCTTACCATCGATGATTGCTGCGTCAGTCATATTCATCACAAGATTCACCATACAACCAAAGATGCACCCTTGGGTGAGAACACACTTCTGCATTTATTGAGATTTTCAGTTTAGGCAATTTACAATGTTAGGTTTTATTGTATCAACAAACTATACATTTAGTGGGCCTATCTTATGATGATCCAAACCATTCATTTGGTGTGCTGTGCCCCCATGGTGCATGTGAGATACTGAGATACCCCACATATTTTCCCCATCAGATGATATTGTCTGTTTGTGCCTCCATAAATTCTGAATTCTCGACTGTTTGTTGCAATTGTCCATTTTCATCATCGTATGACTTGGATCATCTGATAGGCAGATATTGGGGCATAATGTCTTGCAATGGAGCCCCCATCATATAAACAGATTATACTACCAAAAGAGTGCTGCATATGTACCATTGCTGGGTTGAGCGAAAAATTGTTTCTTTTATTGAGCATGTTTCTTACATCTTTCAATCGGCATTTCTTCTTCTTTTATTATTATTATTATTATTATTATTATTATTTTTAATTTTTAAATGCTATTTTGAAAAAAATTGGAGGTAATGAAATGCTGAATGTGTTTTTTTATTCAGAATTCAACTCTGCAACGTTGCTCAGGCTATAGACCGTCTGATCTAAAGGAATGCATCCAAGCCATACATGACTTGCAACTGAGTAGGAAATGGGGCACTCTAGCAGCAATAAGAGACAAATACAATCAGCACAAGGTATGCATTGGGGGTTGTGTGTGTGTGTGTGTAATTTTTATAAGCTTGCATGCATCAGCCTTTTGCTTTGGTGGACATCTAAGCCTTGCATCAAGTAGGCAACCATGGAGATGACCTGGTCAATCAGTCTTATCAACTCATAAGGTGGGCCACATGTGAAATGAATGGATTGTTTAAATGAATATAAATTGTCAGGAGTCATCATTCAAAGTATTTGTCTTGTTTTGTTGAGTAGATCAACTTGCCTTTTAGCTAGATCTACATAGAGGGCCCACCTGATGTGTGGATTGGATTTCATACACGTGCATGTGTAGCTGCACGTAAAGTTGGTGGACTTGGTGAATCTCCATCTTATGAGTGCTAATTTGAATGCAACTAAATTGACTGTTTTACTTGGTGACAGTTCAAGTGTGTGGCAGCATTGATGTCTCCTTCAGAAATCCCTTCTTTATATTTTGAAGATATCAAAGCTAGTCATTGATCTGGGTTCTGTTAGAGCAAGGTTATGGAAAGCATAGGTGGAAGAAAGACTTGAGATGTAAAGTTATTGTGGGTTACTCTTATAACATGAGATCCTCTAAGCTTCTGCTGTTTGACGTGGAGTTATTGCCAGCTTTTATTGCTTAAGGCATGATTTTTCTGGCTTAGAATCAGTGGCCTATTGCAATACATGAAGGCATATCTTTCCTTGTAATGCAAGATATGGTGCTATACTCAGTGTATCTGTTGGAGCAACATGCGACAGTTTCATATATATACTTCCTCAAGTGGGCTATTGATGTTTTCTAGGGGATTCCATGCTTGAAGAGAGATCATTAACTGAAGGATGACATAGGGTGGTGAACCACCATGACAGAAGAACACTAATACTTGTCTATTAATTCCTTTTTTTTTCCCTTCCCTCATACTGATCTAGGATGTTCTGGGAATATGATCTTGTAATTTTTTTTTTCTTTTTCTGTTTTGAAGAAATGGAAGTGAAGATGATCTATGTAACATTAAGCTTTTGCTTAATTGTTTTAGGTCAAGTAAAGATTAAACGAACAAATTGCGATCCAATAAAGGATAGTAGTATGAAGTTTGTATGCCCTTTGACTAACCCTTTGTGGATGCTCTGTTCAGTGTTTAAGAGTGCGCTTAAACTCTGGTTTAAATATCAATTTTCCCAGTTGTATTTCCTAGGGGTGAAAAGCATGTTGAAATTTTTGGTATTTATAGTAAAAGTTAGAGAAAGACTTTGATACTCTGGCAGAGTGATGGATGATACACAGGCACTTACAAATTACTTAGCATTTCCATATGTGACATACAATAACTCAAATTAAACTGTCCTAGCACTTCCATATGTGACATACAGTAGCTCAAATTAAACTGTCCTAGCACTTCCATATGTGACATACAGTAACTCAAATTAAACTGTCCTATCTCTTCCATATGTGACATACAGTAACTCAAATTAAACTGTCCAAATTGTTTGGACCAGTTCAGAATCATGAAGAAAATGGTAATATGATTTTCTTAATATCAGATTAGGGGACATTTATTGGATGGTTAAAAATGAATATCTAGTGATCTTTGTTTAAACAAACAAAGTGTGCACAAATGAGAAGCTAGGCTTGTGCAACCAATTGCATTTTTGGACTGAAGCTTGGCAATATTGTGTTTTGCATTTTAGCCAGTTGAATTTCAGTTAATGTATGTCACATGTACCCTTCAAAATTGCCTGCATATCAAGCGTCATATGCAGCCAGGGTATATATTAAGTTAAGGTGCTGTTTGAATACTGGCTGAAGATGATTTCAAAACACCTTGACCCATAAAGTGAACTGGATGTCTCAGGTGTATGAATGCTTCACTTGACATTGGACCTATGGCCTAGATTTTATCAACTGTGGTGACCTAAAGAGAAGTAGAATGATTTTTCTGGACAAGAGAGCTGTAATGGTATGGCCTATCTGATGATTTAATAGGCTAGAACATTCGTTTGCTATGTTCCACTGTGGATGGACTTGCATGCCCTAAAAATCTACTCAGCTGGATAATCTTAAAGTTTTTATTTGTGGCTGATGGATAGATATTAAGAGAGATACAACAAACTAGCCTGTGTTCAACTGAAAAGCATCCTACGTTGGCATCTTATCATTTGGGCTATTTTTGGGCAATGTTCAATACATGATTGTGGATTAGCAAACCATAGGCCCCACTTTTCAGAATTAAAAACCTACATATACTATTGAAAGTATATAATTTCTCAAGTCAAAATATGGAAGTACATAGGTTGTTTGGCTTAAAATATAAACTTGAATCAAGTAAGGTAATTTTATAGTCGAATGTTCTTTGGCTTTCTTGAAAAGCAGAAGGCACTTTGAAAGGGTTCCTTTCTTGTAAAGAACTGATGGCTATTACCTGATTTGCAGATGCTACAACTGTTTTTAGTTTTTTCTATTGCATAGGTAGCTAGGCAACTGTGGATGGATACAAGGATAGATCCTGCTATTTGTGTTGTTGTGGTTGTGCCAAATGTTCTCTCTTGCAATTTGTCAATGCACGGATCTATAAATCTTGCGATCGTCCAAACAGGTCGTAAGTGTTAGTCTTTAGAAAAAGTTTTTAGAGGAACTAGAAGCATCTTATGTTAATTTGATTAGGTATTTAATGGTTTTATGTAAACAAGCATCATGTTCCTTGTAATGTTTCGAGTCAAATGTAAAGTTTTAGAATGAACGGTCATCGACAATTGGTCTCTTCTTCTGCAGATCACAAGGTGTGGATTCAGGAGAATCTCAACCACAAGGTTTCACATGTGAACTCCTAGAAGCCAAGTCCTGTTTTTTAGTATCTAAAACTTCCCTGCCATTATTTCAAATCACAGGTGATGGACCACAATTTTTGGGCCTGATATTTGTGATCTAAGGGCATTAACCATCACCACTTCCATAATTGGAACCTGAATTTTCGTATCATTCATCATTTTTTAAGGTACCTATAGTAGGACTCTTTTCATTCCATGCAACTAGGCTTCATCATCTTCTTCATCTTCGTCGTCATCATCATCATAATCATGAACACACAGGGAAAATCATAAGTGGGAATTTTCTAAAACAAGCTGCACCATTAAAAAATAAAATAAAAAAGAAGAAAAAAAAAAAAAGAAAGAAAGAAGAACAATGGAATTCTCATAATTCCTTTTGGTTGTATTTGTGAAGGACTTCATTTTAAGTGGAAATCTTCATTGATTTTTTATTATTATTATTTTTTTGATCTCTTACTTGATTCACTTAGCTTGTTTTGTCGATAGATGAACAAATGCGAAATTGAACAATAGGCAACCACAAGATATCAACCCATTATGGGAAGTAGTAAAAAATCTATGAATTTATGTTATCAAAGTCGAAGACTCAAGTCTAGTGATGGTTGCTTTGGCAGTGGCAGATCCATGTGAAAGCTTCCGGGCCACATCGTATGCATCGCTTGTTCAATTGTGGAGGGTGTCCAAGTCATCTCCAAACTGGCAATTGCATCTTCAAATCTTGTCATGATTCCCACCGCTTCTCGGTGCGGCTTGTGCACCAGCGAGTGAGGTTGGATGCCCATCGAGCGGCCCATCGCCATGTTGATTGGAGCATTTAGCGGCAAGCCCATCATGGCAATTGTCCTATGGGACTGAGACCTCCTAGCCATTCCTCTCTCCCTCTTGTGGGCATTTTGATGCCCGCCCAACGCTTGCGAGCTGAAGAACTTCCTCATGCAGAAGTTGCATGAGAACACCTTGTTCGAAGCTGGCCTTGATTCGAAATCAGAATTCTCAGCCTTCGATGTCCGGTTTTCTCTACCAAGGCTAAGATTCAACCATGCTGCTGGATTTTCATCGCCAACTTCCCCATCATCATTTTCGCTAGCTTTTGACATGGAATTCCGGTTGTTGATCAATGTTTCTCTCACTTCCTCATCCTCTTGGAAGACCATCTTCACCTTTAGATCAAATCAAAGAAGGAATAATAGAAGGCAGTTGAAGTGATAGAGGCTTTGTGGGATGGTTATACCCTCCCTTTAAAAGGAGGGGATGAAGGAAGTGGGAATAAATGGAAGGGAGAAGCATCAAAGTAGTAGTTTTATTTTGTCTCCTTTTTTCAGTTGGGTGTCCCACTTAGTGATGCTTGGTATTCCAGGGCATTGCTTATGTCATGTTCTACTGTTGCATTTATGGGCTTTGGAATCTCTACTTCTATATCCTCTCTCTCTCTCTCTCTCTCTCTTATTTTTTGTTTTAAATTTTTTATTGCCATTAGATAACACCAACTTTATATGCTTCTCATTGGTGTAACTGTAATACCATGTTGACAATCCAACTTCAATTCCATCAGTTGGCTTTTTTTATATTTCTTTTTTGTGAAGTCATTGTAAATTGGGATCGTTTGGCTGTATGGATACATGGATTTGATTTGACTTAAGAATCCAAATCTTGGGTTTAAACTTGAATTTTGCAAAAATTCAGTTATGTTGGTAGCCTTAAATTTTCAATCTTAATAGAATCTATATATTATGTTTAGAAACATAGATTTTTAACTTGACGGAGCCTTGAAGAGAGGAGGAGAGAGCAGTTATGACAGTTTGGAGGGGAGCGAAAATCTAAAATTTTGCACCCAACTTTTTCTCTTGGATTTTAAATGAGTTTTCTTAAGGATTTTCAATCCAAGTTGGATTTGAAATCCAGGAGTTTAGAGGGTGCCAAACAAGATTTGGATTCAAAACCCTGGATTGTAATTCCTAACTGCCCAAATTCCATGCTGCCAAATAATACTTGGAACTATATGATCCTAGAGCTGAGGTGATGCACGATACAATTGGCTTTTTAGTTGGTGAATGTGGGGCCAACCATGGTTGATAACCAGACCCTTGGTATCTTCGGGCCTGCTGTGGATGGGCCATGCATCTGAAAGTTTTACAGATTGGAAGCTGTTACCCACCAACCTTGGATTTCTTCATTTCTCTTCTTAACCGTCTGTTCACAGTGCACAATTTGAAATGTTAGAATTTTCCAGTTGAGCAGTTTTTTTTTTTTTTTTTGTTTGGATATGGTCCATCAAGGGTTGGGGGCAGTAGACCAACTGTTTGGGGCCTTGCACAAAACCTTAGGATCTAGCCCTCCAGAACAAACCAGAATTATGGAATAACAATGCAATGAAATAAATCAAAGCAACAATCACATACCACACAAGAGATTTTTACGTGAAAAACTCTCAAAGAGGTAAAAACCACGGGACCTCGTCTAGATCAACAATCCACTATGAAGTAGAATGTTACAACTTTCGTCACTTACGCAGGAGTGGATGAACAATAAGAGAATAAAGAAAACAGAGGGATCTCACTGATCACGAGGACGTAGAAGCACTGAGACGATGACTCCCTTCCACAAGCTTCCTCTCTCTCTTTTTTTTTTCTCTCTCTCACCTTTGATAACTCTCTTGTGTTTTTCTCATACCCTAGAAAAATCCTAGAGAGCCCTTTTTATAGTTTTAGGAAACTCCTTTCAGCATCTCTGTTGCGAAAGGACTCAAATCCGCAGTTTCGCGCAAAATCGCGAAACAAACTGCGTAACCTTCGACTAGTTATAGCTCTCATATGACTGGTCCTAGACCACTTACGACTGGTCGTAGCTCTCCTTCGACTAGTCATAGACCTTAGAGAAAAAATAGTACAAACAGAAAAAACAGCACAAACTAGCTGGACTTTGAGTCGTGCTAGGGCTCGAACCTACGACCGGTCGAGCGCCTCCCACGACCGGTCGAAGACCTCTTACGACCGGTCGAGCAACGTGGTGAATTACTTCGATTTTTCACCCGTTGCCCCATCTCTCCTCTGATCTGAGGAGAAAAAACTCATCAAATCTCCCCCTTTCCGACTTAGGAAGAATTCACTTTCTTCAAACCAGCCAGGTTTCTACAAACCTCAAACTTTCTCTTGAGCAAAGCCTTGGTCATAATGTCTGATCCATTATCGTCTGTGTGGACTTTCTCAAGCTGTAGCACTTTTTGTTCCAAAGTATCCCTGATCCAGTGGTACCGAATCTTTATGTGCTTCGACTTAGAATGCTGACTTGGATTATTGCTCAAGTGTATAGCACTCTAACTATCGCAATAGACCACGTGCTCCTCCTACTTCAGGATAAGTTCATGTAGGAACCTCTTTATCCAAAGCATCTCTTTACATGCCTCTGTGATTGCAATGTATTTGGCCTCTGTCGTCGACAATGCTACGACCTTCTGTAGCTTGCTCTGCCAAGAAATCTCTCCCCCTACAAACGTAAACATGAACCCCGATGTAGACTTCCTTGAGTCTATGTCACCTACCATATCTGCATCTGTGTAGCCTTCTAGCACAGGTTTACCGTCACCATAGCATAGGCTCAACCTGAATGAGCCTCTTAGATATCGCAGTATCCACTTCACCGCTGCCCAATGTTCTTTGCCAGGATTAGAAATATATCGGCTAACAACACCAACAGCATATGCTATGTCTGGACGTGTATACACCATAGCATACGTCAAACTTCCTACAAGTGACGCGTAAGGTATCTTCTACATCTCTTCCACATCTGCCTTCGTCTTGGGACACTGCCTGTCGCTCAATCTGAAGTGATCATCCAGTGGAGTACTGACCGGCTTCACTGCATTCATATTGAACAGCTCTAGTGACAACCAAAGCTTTCTGCTGCTTCTGTCACGGGTTATCTCCATTCATAGGATCTGTTTGTCAGGCCCAAGTCTTTCATTGCAAAAGACTTGCCTAACTCCTGTTTCAGCTTGTCGATCTTTTTGATGTCTTTTCCCATGATGAGCATGTCATCAACGTATAATAGCAGAACTATGAAATCACTATATGAAAACTTGCACGTGAACACACAGTGGTCTGACTCCGTTCTGTCATGCCCATGCAGTAACATGAACGAATCGAACTTCTTGTACCATTGCCGTGAAGCTTGTTTCAGCCCAAACAAGATTTTTCTTAGCCTACACACCATATGCTCCTTGCCCTTGACTTCGAACCCCTCTGGTTGGTGCATGTAGATCTCTTCTTCTAGGTCACCATGGAGAAAAATAGTTTTAACGTCCAACGGCTCTATCTCCAGATCCATGCTACCCGCCAACCCAAGCAACACCCGTATGGATGTCATCTTCATCACTGGTGAGAATATCTCCTTGAAGTCTATGCCTTTCCTCTGACCGAACCTTTTACCACAAGTTTGGCCTTGAACCTCGTCTGTGAATTCTTCTGCTCAACCTTCTTTCTGAATACCCACTTGTTGCTCAGAGATTTTTTGCCCTTAGGCAGTTTCACTATGTCATAGGTGTGGTTCTTATACAAGGATTCCATCTCCTCTTGCACAGCTTTCAACCGCTCCTCCTTATGCTTATCGGCTAGGGCATCAGAATAATCTTTTGGCTCTCCCCCATCAATCAACATAATGTACTCATGCGACGAGTACCTCTTGGACGGCTGTCTGTCCCTAGATGACCTCCTCACCTGTGGCTCAACAGGTGAATCAAGTGGGGGCTGCTCCTCCAGTCCATCTTCTGTAGGAACCCCCTCGTCCTCTGCACATCGCTGTACTCTCCCGTCATCAGGCACCACGGGAGGAATAACCAGATTCATGTCCTCTAGCTCACCTGAACTAGGCTGATTCTTCTTTGGCTTACCAATGTCTTCAATACACTGATCTTCAAAGAAAATCACATCTTTGCTCCTAACGAGCTTCTTCTCGGTCGGATCCCACAATCTGTAACCGAACTTTTCATCACCGTACCCTAAGAACACACACTGCCTGATCTTCATGTCGAGCTTGGACCTCTCATCCCTTGGTACGTGAACTGATGCCCTGCATCCAAACACCCTGAGATGACTGTACGATGGATCCTGTCCAGTCCACACCTTCTCAGGTACTTCTCCATTCAATGGGGCTGATGGAGCCGCCATGTGTATTGCTTCTCTCCAGAACGTCTTGGGCAACTTCGCATGGGATATCATGCATCTGATTCTCTCAATAATGGTGCGATTCATTTGTTCAGCTACACCATTATGCAGGGGGGTCTTGGGAACCGTCTGTTCATTTCGTATACCTAGGGACTTGCAGTACTCATGAAAGTCGTCGATGTATTCACCACCATTATCAGTGCGGATGCACTTCAATGATCTACCTGTCTCTCTCTCGACCATAGCATGAAACAACTTAAACACACTAAAGACCTCATCCTTGGATTTCAAAGCATAAGCCCAAACCCTCCTAGATGCATAATCTATAAAAGTAACAAAATACAATGCCTCATCCAAGGTTTTTGTCCTCATAGGACCACACACATCAGAATAAACCAAATTTAATGCATGCACTTTATTAACATGAGAAACAATTTTTATAAATGAAACTCTATGCTGTTTCCCTGATAAACAATCAAGACATGTTTTGAGAGGTATACCTGTCACGTCTGGAAGGAGCCGCTTCCTCGTTAGTAGCTGAAGCCCTTTTTCACTCATGTGGCTTAGACGCCTGTGCCACATGTCAATAGTTGAATCTTCCGTTGCGTTCAACCCACCCTTGCATACACTGACACTTACCTTGTACAGGTTGCAACACTTCTTTCCTCTAACTGCGATCAATGAACCCTTGATGAGCTTCCAGCGCCCACTAGCAAACCGACTTTCATAGCCATCATCATCCAATCTTTCCGTCGACATCAAGTTGAGGCGAAGGTCTGGGATATGCCTTACATCCCTGAGAACCAATGTGCAGCTCACATCGGTCTCCACACAATTATCACCGACCCCTACAATCTTCGATACGCTAGAATTTCCCATCTTCACAGTCCCATAGTCACCTGACTTGTAGCTTGTGAAGAAATCCCTCCGTGGAGTCGCATGAAAAGAAGCTCCCAAGTCAATCACCCAGTCGGTGTCCTGACTCGTAGTTGTGACACATACATCGTGATCTGCTGAAAGAATAATAACAATGTCACCATTTGAAGCGACCGTAGTAGAATTAGATTCATCTTCCTTCTTCTTTCCTTTTCTTTTCTTGTCGTTTTTAACCTTAAACATTCATGCTTATAGTGGCCCTTCTTGCTACAATTCCAGCATTCAACATCTTTTCTATTACTCGACTTGCCTCTTGATTTATCTCGGGCCTTTTCGCCCTTCCTGTTCTTTCCTCTCCCCCGTTCCTGTGTCACAAGTGCCTCTTACTGAGTAGACTCCTGAGACTTCCTCCTTGTCTCTTCATTGAAGAGACAGCTAGTAACCTGTTCCATGAATATCTTTCCTTCTGGCGCGGAGTTACTTAGAGACACCACCAATGTCTCCCAACTGTCAGACAAAGAACAAAGCAATAGTAAAGCCTGCAATTCATCATCTAAGACCATCTTCATAGAAGAGAGTTGGTTCACTATATTGCTGACCTCATTCATGTGCTCGGCCAGAAAACCACCATCCTTGAACTTGAGATTCACAAGTCGCATTATCAGAAAAATTTTATTATTGTCTGTCTTCCTCTCATACAGCCCTTGTAGTTTTAACCATAGGCTAGCTGCTGAGGTTTCCGTAGACACATGGTGGAATACAGAATCATCCAGCCATTGTCTAATAAACCCCACCGCCTTTCGGTCTAACTTCTTCCAATCTTCGTCAGTCATATCCTTGGATTTTGCTGATATTCCTAAAATTGGAGAATATAGATCCTTGCAATAAAGCAAGTCCTCCATCTTAGCCTTCCATATGGTCCAGTTAGAACCATTGAGGCTGGTTATCCTTGATGAGCCACCTTCCATAATTTCAAACCGATCCTACCCGTTCAATGAACTCAGCGTTCTGATACCACGTTGTTGGGGGCCTTGCACAAAACCTTAGGATCTATCCCTCCAGAACAAACCAAAATTATGGAATAATAATGCAATGAAATAAATCAAAGCAACAATCACACACCACACAAGAGATTTTTACGTGAAAAATCCTCAAAGAGGTAAAAACCACGGGACCTCGTCTAGATCAACAATCCACTATGAAGTAGAACGTTACAACCTTTGTTACTCACGCAGGAGTGGATGAACAATAAGAGAATAAAAAAACAGAGGGATCTCACCGATCACGAGGACGTAGAAGCGCCGAGATGACGGCTCCCTTCCACAAGCTTCCTCTCTCTCTTTTTTTTTTCTCTCTCTCTCACCTTTGATAACCCTCTTGTGTTTTTCTCATACCATAGAAAAACCTTAGAGAACCCTTTTTATAGTTTTAGGAAACTCCTTTCCGCATCCCTGTTGCGAAAGGACTCAAATCCACAGTTTCGCACAAAATCACGGAACAAACTGCGTAACCTTCGACTAGTTGTAGCTCTCCTACGACTGGTCGTAGCTCTCCTTCGACTAATCGTAGACCTCGGAGAAAAAACAGTACAAACAGAAAAAATAGCACAAACTCGCTAGACTTTCAGTCATACTAGGGCTCGAACCTACGACCGGTCGAGCGCCTCCCATGACCGGTCGAGCAACGCGGTGAATTATTGTGATTTTTCACCTGTTGCCCCATCTCTCCTCTAATCTGAGGAGAAAAAATCTCATCAAATCTCTCCGTTTCTGACTCAGGAGGAATTCACCTTCTTCAAGCCAGCCAGGTTTCTATAAACCTCAAACTTGCTCTTGAGCAAAGCCTTGGTCATCATGTCTGACCCATTATCGTCCGTGTGAACTTTCTCAAGTTGTAACACTTTTTGTTCCAAAGTATCCCTGATCCAGTCATACCAAATCTCTATGTGCTTCGACTTGGAATGCTGACTTGGATTCTTGCTCAAGTGTATAACACTCTAATTATCGCAATAAATCACGTGCTTTTCCTGCTTCAGGATAAGTTCTTGTAGGAACCTCTTCATCCAAAGCATCTCTTTACATGCCTCTGTGACTGCAATGTATTTGGCCTCTGTCGTCGACAATGCTACGACCTTCTGTAGCTTGCTCTACCAAGAAATCGCTCCCCCTACAAACGTAAACATGAACCCCGATGTAGACTTCCTTGAGTCTATGTCGCCTGCCATATCTTCATCTGTGTAGCCCTCTAACACAGGTTTACCGTCACTATAGCATAGGCTCAACCTGGATGAGCCTCTTAGATACCACAGTATCCACTTCACTGCTGCCCAATGTTCTTTGCCAGGATTGGGAAGATATCGGCTGACAACACCAACCGCATATGCTATGTCTGGGCGTGTACACACCATAACATACATCAAACTTCCTACAAATGACGCGTAGGGTATCTTCTGCATCTCTTCCACCTCTGCCTTCGTCTTGGGACACTGCCTGTCGCTCAATCTGAAGTGATCATCCAGTGGAGTACTGATCGGCTTCACTGCATTCATATTGAACAGCTCTAGTGACAGCTAAAGCTTTCTGCTGCTTCTGTCATGGATTATCTCCATTCCTAGGATCTGTTTGCCGAGCCCAAGTCTTTCATTGCAAAAGACTTGCCCAACTCCTATTTCAGCTTATCGATCTTTTTGATGTCTTTTCCCATGATGAGCATGTCATCAACGTATAATAGCAGAACTATGAAATCACCATATAAGAACTTGCGCGTGAACACACAGTGGTCTAACTCCGTTCTGTCATGCCCATGCTGTAACATGAACGAATCAAAATTCTTGTACCATTGCCGTGAAGCTTGTTTCAGCCCATACAAGCTTTTCCTCAGCCTACACATCATATGCTCCTTACCCTTGACTTCCAACTCCTCTGGTTGGTACATGTAGATCTCTTCTTCTAGGTCACCATGAAGAAAAGTAGTTTTAACGTCCAACTGCTCTATCTTCAGATCAATGCTAGCCGCCAACCTAAGCAACACCTGTATGGATATCATCTTCACCACTGGTGAGAATATCTCCTCGAAGTCTATGCCTTTCCTCTGATCGAACCCTTTTACCACAAGTTTGGCCTTGAACCTCGTCTGTAAATTCTTCTGCTCAACCATCTTTCTGAATACCCACTTGTTGCTAAGAGCTTTTTTGCCCTTAGGCAGTTTCACCATGTCATAGGTGTGGTTCTTATAGAAGGATTCCATCTCCTCTTGCAGAGCTTTCAACTACTCCTCCTTATGCTTATCGGCTAGGGTATCAGAATAATCTTCTTGCTCTCCCCCATCAGTCAACATAATGTACTCATGCGGTGAGTACCTCTTGGACGACTGTCTGTCCCTAGATGACCTCCTCACATGTGGCTCAACAGGTGGATCAAGTGGGGGCTGCTCTTCCGGTCCATCTTCTGTAGTAACCCCCTCGTCCTCTGCACCTTGTTGTACTCCCCCGTCATCAGGCACCACGGGAGGAATAACTGGATCCATGTCCTCTAGCTCACCTGAACTAGGCTGATTCTTCTCCGGCTTACCAATGTCTTCAATACACTGATCTTCAAAGAAAACCACATCTTTGCTCCTAACGAGCTTCTTCTCAGTCGGATCTCACAATCTGTAACCGAACTTTTCATCACCGTACCCTAAGAACACACACTGCCTGATCTTCATGTTGAGCTTGGACCTCTCGTCCCTTGGTACGTGAACTGATGCCCTGCATCTAAACACCCTGAGATGACTATACGATGGATCCAGTCCAGTCCATACCTTCTCAGGTACTTCTCCATTCAGTGGGGCTGATGGATACCTGTTTATCAGATACACCGCCGTGTGCATTGCTTCTCTCCAGAACGTCTTGGGCAACTTCACACGGGATATCATGTATCTGATTCTCTCAACAATGGTGCGATTCATTCGTTCAGCTACACCATTATGCTGGGGGGTCTTGGGAACCGTCTGTTCATGTCGTATATCCAGGGACTGACAGTACTCATGAAAGTCGTCGATGTATTCACGGCCATTATCAGTGCGGATGCACTTCAATGATCTACCTGTCTCTCTCTCTCGACCATAGCATAAAATAACTTAAACACACCAAAGACCTCATCCTTGAATTTTAAAGCATAAGCCCAAACCCTTCTAGATGCATCATCTATAAAAGTAACAAAATACAATGCCCCACCCAAGATTTTTGTCCTCATAGGACCACACACATCAGAATAAACCAAATCTAATGCATGCACTTTATTAACATGAGAAGCAATTTTAACAAATGACACTTTATACTATTTCCCTGATAAACAATCAAGACAGGTTTTGAGAGGTATACCTGTCACGTCTGGAAGGAGCCGCTTCCTCGCTAGTAGCTGAAGCCCTTTTTCACTCATGTGGCCTAGACGCCTGTGCCACATGTCAATAGTTGAATCTTCCGTTGCGTTCAACCCACCCTTGCATACACTGACACTTGCCTTGTATAGGGTGCAACACTTATTTCCTCTAACTGCGATCAATGAACCCTTGATGAGCTTCCAGCGCCCACCAGCAAACCAGCTTTCATAGCCATCATCATCCAACCTTTCCGTCGACATCAAGTTGAGGCGAAGGTCTGAGATATGCCTCACATCCCTGAGAACCAATGTACAACCCACATCTGTCTTCACACAAATATCACTGACCCCTGTAATATTTGATACGCCAGAATTTTCCATCTTCACAGTCCCATAGTCACCTAACTTGTAGCTTGTGAAGAAATCCCTCCGTGGAGTCGCATGAAAAGAAGCTCCTGAGTCAATCACCCAGTCGGTGTCCTGACTCGTAGCCTTGACACATACATCGTGATCTGCAGAAAGAATAATAACAATGTCGCCATCTGAAGCGACCGCAGTAGAATCAGATTCATCTTCCTTCTCCTTTCTTTTTCCTTTCTTGTCATTTTTAACCTTACGACATTCATGCTTATAGTGGCCCTTCTTGCTACAATTCGAGCATTCAACATCTTTTCTGTTACTCCACTTGCCTCTTGATTTATCTCGGCCCTTCCCGCCTTTTCTGTTCTTTTCTCTCCCCCGTTCTTGTGTCACAAGTGCCTCTTGCTGAGTAAACCCCTGAGACTTCCTCCTTGTCTCTTCATTGAAGAGACAGCTAATAACCTGTTCCATGGATATCTTTCCTTCTGGCGCGAAGTTACTTAGAGACACCACCAATGTCTCCCAACTGTCAGACAACGTACTAAGCAATAATAAAGCCTGCAATTCATCATCTAAGACCATCTTCATAGAAGAGAGTTGGTTCACTATATTGCTGACCTCATTCATGTGCTCGGCCAGAAAACCACCATCCTTAAACTTGAGATTCACAAGTTGCCTTATTAGAAAATTTTTATTATCGTCTATCTTCCTCTTATACAGCCCTTGCAGTTTCAGCTATAGGCTAGCGGCTGAGGTTTCCGTAGACACATGGTGGAATACAGAATTATCCAGCCATTGTCTAATAAACCCCACCGCCTTTCGGTCCAACTTCTTTCAATCTTCATCAGTCATATCCTTGGATTTTGCTAATATGCTTAAAATTGGAGAATATAGATCCTTGCAATAAAGCAAGTCCTCCATCTTAGCCTTCCATATGGTCCAGTTAGAACCATTGAGGCTGATCATCCTTGATGAGCCACCTTCCATAATTTCAAACCGATCCTAACCGTTCAATGAACTTAGCGCTCTGATACCACTTTGTTAGGGGCCTTGCACAAAACCTTAGGATCTAGCCCTCCAGAACAAATCAGAATTATGGAATAATAATGCAATGAAATAAATCAAAGCAACAATCACACACCACACAAGAGATTTTTACGTGGAAAACCCTCAAAGAGGTAAAAACCACGGGACCTCATCCACATCAACAATCTACTATGAAGTAGAACGTTACAACCTTCGTCACTCACGTAGGAGTGGATGAACAATAAGAGAATAAAGAAAACAAAGGGATCTCACCGATCACGAGGACGTAGAAGCGCTGAGACGACGGCTCCCTTCCACAAGCTTCCTCTCTCTCTTTTTTCTCTCTCTCTCACCTTTGATAACCTTCTTGTGTTTTTCTCATACCCTAGAAAAATTCTAGAGAACCCTTTTTATAGTTTTAGGAAACTCCTTTCCGCATCCCTGTTGCGAAAGGACTCAAATCTACAGTTTCGTGCAAAATCGCGGAACAAACTGCGTAACCTTCGACTAGTTGTAGCTATCCTACGACTGGTCTTAGACCACCTACGACTGGTCGTAGCTCTCCTTCGACTGGTCATAGACCTCGGAGAAGAAACAGTACAAACAGAAAAAATAGCACAAACTCGCTGGACTTTGAGTCGTGTTAGGGCTCGAACCTACGACCGGTCGAGCGCCTCCCATGACTGGTCAAAGACCTCATACGATCGGTCGAGCGCCTCCCTCGACCGGTCAAAGACCTCCTACGACCGGTCGAGCAATGCGGTGAATTACTCTGATTTTTCACCCGTTGCTCCATCTCTCCTCTAATATGAGGAGGAAAAATTCCATCACCAACGGCCTTGATAATTGATTCGTAAGTGACACAGTGAAGGACGGGAGGTTGAGCACCGTCTTCCTTAGGAGGATAATTGTTCCAAATACATGAAACTTCTCTAGACTCCCATAGAGAAACCTCGAATCCAAGAGGAAAAGAAAATAAAAATAATTCTAAAATATTTGAAATAATTTTATTACTGATGAAAAATGAGTTTACATCTCTTTAAATAAGGTTACTAAGCCTAGTAAGAAGTTTTAGAATCATACTACAACTAAAACTCTTAGAAACCATAACTTACTATAAACTTACTATTTATAGAAGTGGTGATTCCTACAGTACCCATGGTTTATGGTTTATACTCAAACTAAAACTTACTATAACTAGTAAAAATGAAATTTAAATAGGATTTTGACCGTCAATCTGATGGTATTTCACAAATTTGGCATACGCAGCAGCCCGACTATTCGTGGTTGGGTGGCTAAAGTAGCTCGTCTTACCTCAAAATCATATATGGTACGTCCGATAGCTCATTTTAAATTGCAAGATACATCGATTTTAAGTTTTGACGTTAGATAGCTCATCTTGGCCATGAAAGTGTCCTTGACCCGCTCAGCGAATCGTATGCAGAGGACCCCATAATTCCAAATTTATATTGATCCTTGATTAGGGGCATTCAGAGTAGCCTAAGATTTTTAGTCTGTACAAGTGGGGGCCTTGGTTCAGTTATCTAGACCATTAGCATGTTGGCCCTAGCATGGATGGAACATTCCCTAAAAATCTCTGCAGGACAATCCTGACTTATATATGGGCATTTAAGAAATACCGTGGTAGTTCAGATTCAGTGAAAAAAAGGCCCACTAGATCTTCCAATCTAGGAATTTTTTTTGGGGGCATGGTCCATCCACGGTTGATCGCGTCAGTTTAATGGTCTGGATCGCTGAATATCTACTCACTTGTACAACCTTAGAACTGGAGGATCGAGTTTAGTTCCTGGCGACTCATATGTTAGTTTTACATCATTTAAAAGATGAGACTCATCCCCTTCTCATGTGCCACTGATTAACTGGTGTCTAGACCATCCAAATTGTGGGTAGGATTGTGGATGGAATGTGTATCTAACATGACACCGATCAAGCAATCCTAACCACCAATTAATACTTATCAAAGGTATGGTTATAAGTAAATTAGAAGATGGTCCGAATTCTAAGGACAAAAATCAGATACATACGTTGGAAGAGTCACTGCCATTTCTTAAATGGTACAAAACTAACATGGAATCTAGCAGGAGTTATTTGATACTCTAGCAAAGTATGAGTTGATTCGTAGGCACTCAGAAAGTGTACACCTGGGTTGAATTGTCCACGTAGTGAGATTACCATGGATAAGTCAAGCATTTCGAAATCAGATCGATCCAACAATCTTAAATCTAATTAATGGATTGAATTGGGGCCATGAACTAATTTTTCAACCATCTATTAAGCACCCACTGTTTTCACTTGTCACAACGAAATAATTGTTATCCATTTACCTTTTTTATAACCTGTAATATGATCACGATGTTGTGATGAAATCATTGTCAGATGTAATATTGTCACAATGATGTTATTTGTGTTATGCATGCGTATAGATTTTGAGGGTACCTTATCCGAGTTTACTTATGTTTTATTGTCATATGGGGTAAGTTAGGGTTCTCTTTATGCATGGTTTGACAGTGTCGGATTCATTGACTTATATGATGCCACATAATACCAAAATTTCAATAAGAGATGCAAGGAAGATTTTTTCAGTTGCTATGATAATTGAATTAAATTAGGATCTAAAAGTCAAGAGTAATCCAAAAAGGTACGATCAACTAGCCACAAGAAGGACACACACGTCGCATCTCCCATGCACATGGCAGAGCCAACTAACTACCATAGTGGCCCCATGAACAAAGTTGGGAATCAACCTAAATATGGTCATATTGAGCAATAAGATCAGTTGACACACCATAACATCCCGTATGGTATCTGAGGCTGAAATTATTTAAGGAGTGGAGTAGCGAATGTTCTAAGTTGGCATAACTTCACATTGCATTATTAATGTTCATGCGGAGAAGCAGATAGTTATCACTACACATGACAACTCAAGAGAAACTCTTGTCCACGTAACAAGTTTAGGATGTACTTAAAACCTAAGGCCAACCCATAATAAATGACTAGTGTACATCGTGTCGCTTGATAGGCCACGATCGTCATTTGGCTCACATGGTTATCTCGACATTAATAGAGAGATAAAGTGGCTACGAAGATCTTTCCTCACAACCATTCTATAGGTTTTATAAATAAGAGAGAAAAAACAGAGACCCTTAGCCCCTCACCAATGTATCAAATCAAATCTACAACACGATGTTGTTTATCTTTTAACTTATCTTACCATAGGTTAACTTGTCTAGGTTACTATACTAGACCAATTAGATTAGGAGTAGTGTAATTCCCTTACTCCTAATCTTATCTTAGATTAGGACTAGTGTAATTTCGTCCATCAATGTTGCTACACTGGATTGACTTAGATTATGAGTAGTGTAATTCCTTTTTATCTACGTCAAACGTGAGACTTTTTTCCAAGTAGTGTAATTACTTTCGTCTATGCACAAGTCACTAGACTAAGAAAGATTTAGATTTAGGGCTTCGCCATCTACGCCACAGATGTTAGATTATCGAAAGATATCTTTGTAAGTTTTATTTTCATTTTCAATTAATGCAATCAAGTTTCCTTTTACTCATGTATTGTGCAAATTGGATATCTTTGTTATCATGGTGAGAAAAAGCCATTTCATTTAGAAGGAAAAAAGAACTTATTACAAGGACAAACCCTCTCCTTCGCAAATCGCTTAATTGTGCATACAGGTGGTTAAATAAATGGTTAAACTATTTTAGTTCTCAGCCATAAATGATTTCATAGGTTTCTTTGTCTATCTTGACATTTAGGATCAAAGGCGTTCAGTTTAGATCAACTTATAAAAGGCTCTGGCACGCCAGACATAATACGCACGTATGCATGATTGAATTTTGAGCTAAATAGATTCACGAGGGAAAATGAATTTGGGAATGATAGAGAGAGAGAGAGAGAGAGAGAGAGAGAGAGAGAGAGAGAGATTTTTAAAGTTATAGATTTCTCCGAGGGCTTCTCTTCTATTGCTTTAAATCATAAAACCGACATGTCTATTTCCTAATGGTAGATCAGGTGTTTTCTGACAACAAAAATAATGGCATAAAAGGGGATTATTTGGTTGTTGATGTTGACATTAGATGTATAAAGAGAGCCGATTTGGCATGCATTTCATCATATTGGTGGGTGTTTATTTTCTCTACACCAAATTATTAATTCTTTTAGAAGACAATGGACTCGTTAACTTGGCACTTTGTCAGTGGATATAACCTTTTATAGTGAACTGTGTAAATCTTATGTCTTGTGTTTTATGGTTGTTTATTGTCACATCTTATTCTCCCATTTATTTTAATTTCCTTTGTCATACATGATTTTAAACAAAGTTAGATATTATTGGTTATACACATAAAGTGTTTGTAAATTTACTTGAATTAGTTGCTAGTTATGGGTGTCTGTGTTTGAACACTGTAAGTGGTAATTATATTATACACGGTATGTGTAATGATTAAGGAAGATGATAAGTGATAGTTTTGAGGTGGAAAAATTTCAGGGCTAGAAAAATTTTAAACTTCAGAAGTTAAGGTTTGAGATTTATTAGAACAACAAGCACAACACATGGCATTGCTGGGGAAGCTAAAGAAAATGGAGTCTATGACCAATGATGGTTGGGAGGAAATGGATCTCGAGATTTTATCAATGATTCACTTGTCTGTGTAGACACTCTACTTAATTGGGCTTAATAAGAATAACCACTTTGCACTAAAAAATTTGCCCCATTTTTTTTCTTTAAAACTTGTTAGGTATCTCTAAAATCAATTGCAATCAGTTAGATGTTAGGATTTGGTCAAAGATCATAAGTGAAAAATTAGATTTTCATTTTTTAATGATGACCTAGTTATGAAATCATTTGCTCAGTTTTTCAAATTTCTTATTATTCCTCTCTTACCATAAGTCATTTTCAAATCATTTTATAAAAAAATCCTTAAAATAAAGCTGTTTACATCTCCAGCCACAAACTTTAACTATGTGGCATTTTGTCCCCTACCCATCCACTAATAACCAAAATGCGATCACCTTCGATTATAAATACCCCTTTAACCTCTTAGTTTTAACACATCAATAAGTCCTGAAGACCAGGTGAAGAAGTCTTTATGAAAAATGGTGAAATGTTCTCCACTCTTTAAGATTTATTGTCAATCTAAGGACCAGGGCATGAATAAAAGATTTACAAAGTTTTGTAGAGTTGAAGTTCTAAGAGCTCCTTAAAATTACGTGGATTATCTTTCACGACATGTGAAAGCTTGACAAAGCTTAGAATTATGGCTAAGTCTTTTTTTTTTTTTTGGGGGGGGGGGGGGGGTGTTGAATAGGAGTACATAAAAAATATACCAATTAAAAATTAATTATCTAATTAAATCAATTTATCAATTTAAACTAATAAGACAATTAACACTTAGGTTTTCAAGCCAAAGTGGTTTCTATCACATAAGCTATAAAAAATGTAACACTACAAACAAATAGTTTATAAAAGAGATAATGATCTTATGTGCATACAAGTGCCTAGCATGCAATCTAATTAAGACAATAATATAATTTAACTAATTAAACATATAAGCATGGATGGATTGCAAACATCATCAATCACAAACACAATAATGTATAGTGGTTCAGTTACTTACCTACTCTACTATTAGTAGACGCACTCTCCTCGAGTATATTGGTAGTTAACCATCTCAAAAATTTTAAATCAGGTTCACCTCTAACATTTATAATGGTTTCTCTTAGGTTAACTATTAATCTACACGTACACTCACATGTCAGAGGAACACATTTTCACGCATGTTAGTGGCTCCTGCGGAGACTCAGTTGATTTTTTATCGGCCAACCAACAACTACTAGTGGTCATAATCCAAGGCCCTACGTATACTCTCTTCGGAGGCTCTTTATGAAAACTAACACATACGCACCCGTGTCATATAAATTCGGTCATACACAATAACCTACGTCCTACATAAGAATCTATTTGAGTTTGGGTCGCAAACTCTACACTCAATCCAATACAAGGAAAGAATGTATGGACTTTACAATTGATAACTTGTCAGATTAGGCCCTTTGTAGCACCTTGTTTGAGATGCTTGATTGATGCTCTCCTGTGCTTCGATCAACTTCTTAATTGCCTACGATCGTTGATGTGGATGCTTCAGCTCCCACAATCAATTGCCTTGTATATGATACTTTAATGAGGTGACCAGGGTGGTGGGAGTTGGGTTGAATATTTTATAAGTAAAGGTTTTAGTTGATTCCTAGTAGGGATTCACCTAGATGGGTGTTCTAGAAAATTTAGACAAGAATTTTTCTGTAGGTTTAAAATATAATATCTAGAACATAGAAGAGATCAAGTTTATCTTCAAATGGAGCTTAGAATGCTAATTCAAGTAATAAATCACAAGGAATATGACTTAGATATATTTGATATGAAGTCTAGAAGAGAGATATTTAAATGAAAAATACCTAAGTTTCATCTGTATAAAAAATTAATCAAAATCCTCAAAGACCAAATGCCCATTTTATAGAAAAAAGTTTCAAACTGCTATAAAATGGCGGTGTCAATAGGATCAAATTTGTCTATGATCCCATTGAGAAAATTCATAATTTTACAATTTGGTTGTTGAATTGCTTCTTCGATCATATCGTGCCGGTCTTCGATTCTAACGAGTCTCATTGACGGCATGTTGATAGGATTGAGATCCACTAAAAAACTACTGTTTGACTAACATATTTTACAATAGATTTGCACTTCTTATAAGTCTAATTTATCATTTTCATTACATATCTAAGGCTTGGTTTAGATAGTTAAATGCTTACCTATAGTACGATTCATCTAGAGTTGAGTTATTTTAGTTTTTAAGGTGGTTTAGAGATAGGTTTATTATGGCACCTCATGCTCTACCTATTGCCTTCGGCTTTAATTCTTCAATGTCTTTCTATAGAGGCTCAAACAGCTCAAGACACCCTAGTTCACATCATTGACAAAAGTGTGGCATTAACATTCCCATCATCTTCTAATTAGAGGGATGACATCAAAGTTACTCCCTCCTCATTCATACCTCTAGGCACTTGATTAATCTAAGCGGCTCATTTACTGCTTTCCTTTACACTACTTTTTACTTACTAAGTTTTTCTTCTCATACATCCTCTACTATGGTTTTGTTTATCAAGAAATAATTTAGAGCTAAAATCCTATAATTTTAGGTCTCATAAAGTAGAGTCTGTACCTTTATACAGATAGGAAAGGGTGCCTCATACTTTCCATCATTGTAATCAACGCCCTTAGACTCTGCAGATATAGATCATGTGAAGTTATTCAAATCTAAACTACATATCTTACCCTCTTAGGTCATCATCATTTTAAGTTATCTAGCTTATTATATATACTGAGATTTTAGCTAATGGTGACTTTATAAACCTTTTTATCCTTCTTTCGTCATTTTTTTATGTGTTCCACTGGTGATTATACATTCTAAAGGATGAGATTTTGTTAAACATATCCGGTGAAAGGATGACTCAAGGTTTATAGGTGAATCTAGGAAAAAACTTATATAAAATCAAGTTTTGTTTCTGATTAAAATCAAATGTGTAGTATAAGAAAAATGTTTGTTGAAATTATGACAAAACCATTCATATGAAAAAGAATTGGTAGCAAAGAAATGGCGTCGATTCAATGGAAAACATCAATTGAATGAAAGAGAAGCAAGTTTTCGAATATAAAAATGAAGTTAATTGGGGTTAGCTTTGAAATCAACTGATGGTGAAGTGTTGATGGGGGATACAATCCATTATTTCATCAAAATTAGCAGCACTATTCCTCATATGTATCCACCGTTATTATGATTTTATACTTATGAATGATATTTTGGTAGTTTGGTATCAATGGGTAATGATTCAACCATTAAGATATTTAAAGTGTTTAATCGAATTGTAAATGTTTGATGGAATGATTTTCACACTTAAAATATATTCACTATATACCAAAATTGAAGAGAAATTTAATTTCACTTTTAGAATTGCATTCGGATGGATATAATTTTTTTGGACAAGGTGGAGTTCTCAAGGTTTCCTAAGGGGCTTGTATATTTAAAAAAGGGATCGATGTTAATTTTGTACAAGTTGTTTGAAAGTACCATACTTGACGATGCAATAAATGACATCGGTTGATGGTGATAAGCTTTTGGTTTGATTATGGCATTGAAAGTTAGGTCATATAAGTGAGCATGGTATGAAAGTTTTACCTAAAAGAAAGTTTATTTATATGATGAAGTTTGAAGGAAGAAAATTTTATGAATATTGTGTGTATGAGAAACAATATAAGTGGAAGGTTAGTATCGGGAGTCACACAAGCAAGTGCATTGCTTGATTACATACATTTGAATGTATGGGGACCTTCGCATGTCATGTCTTATGGAGGTGAATTATATTTTATATTTTTCATAAATGATTATTATAAGAAAGTTTGGGTACATGCACTAAAGTCCAAGGGAGTTTAATGCATTTAAGCACTTCAAGGTCGAATTGGAGAAGATCATGGGGTGACAAATCGAGGTGTCAAGGACAAATAATGGGTACAAATATAAGTTTGTTTAATATTGCAAAGATGAAGGCATGGTATTACATTATCCATTGGTATATACTCCACAAAAAAATACATTGCGTAATGCATAAGTAGTATGTAGATTAAAAGGACTTAGAGCATGTTAAATAAGGTTTTTTTTTTTTTTTTTTTAAATTTTATTTTATTTTAAGAACAAGAGTTGTGGGCCAAGGTAGTTTCTATAGCTTGTTATCTCATTAATCGATCACCTTCAATGACATTAGAGAAAACTCTCAAGAGGTATGGTTCGGAACTCCTTGTGATCATTTTCATTTAAAAACATTCGCTTATGATGCTTATGCACTAATCCTTAGTTGCCAAATGAACTAATTGGAGCCAAAGTTGAAGAAATGCATCTCTATTTGGTATAATATTAGTGTGAGGGAATTTTTTGTGGGATTTGGCTGCCCACAATTTAATCACGAGTTATGATACTATTTTTGACGAGTTAGTTGTTAGTACATGGCTCAAGAAGGAAATAAAAGGTTGATGATGAATGTTAACATGACGTTCAAGAATTTTAAGCTTCACTTACAAGTCTTTCAAGTGGTGTTCCTTCCGAACATGTATACAAAAATGTTAATGAAGAAAACTATAGAAATGAAGATCTTCATGAAGATGCAAGTAAAAAAGTTCAAGAACAAGTCATGTCACCTATGCTAAGCTATTGTATAAGGGGTACTCCACCCATACGCTTTAAAGATTGTTAATTTAAAAACTCTAGATGCATTGGCAATTGAAGATGAATAATCAAGTTCATTTCAAGAAGCTATTGAATAGAATGTTATTGAAAATTATAGAATAATGCCGGTAGCTAAAGAATTTGTACGAAAGTAAAATATTGACTTTGTTGAAATTTTTGTTTATGGTGAAGTTGGTCTTAATTCAATATGTGCTTAAGCTTGTTGTTTTGCTCAATTTATAACTTGCGTAAATGGATGTGAAGATGACTTTCTTATATGGAGACCTTGAAAAAGAAGTGTATATGCAACAATTGGAGAGATTTCTTATTAAAGAAAAAGAAGATCATGTTTATAAGTTAAAAAGATTTTTATACAAGCTTAAACAAGTATTAAGGCAATTGTACCAGAACTTTGACTCATTCATGTCGGGTTACAGGTATTAAAAATGTTGCATTTACATAAAGTTCTTTAATCATTACTTATTTTTAATATTAATATTAATATTATATATTGATAATATTCTCTTAGTTTGAAAGGACATGCACAAGATTAAGGAACAAAAAAATTATTTAAGCGAAGTTTTTTAGATGAAGAATCTTGGTTTAATATGTCAACTTCTTTGAATGGAATATGAAGAAATATGTAATATGAAACTTAGGCTCTTTCATGAAATGATTTTATAGAAATGTTACATGGGAAGTTCAATATAAGCAATGTAAAATTGATGAAGACTCCTTTGATACATTATTTTAAGTTGTCACTAAAAGCAAAGACCAAATGTGAGACCCATATTCTAGACCATACTGTTCCGTTGGATTTCGCAGTCCTCCCGGTCGAATTCCAGCAACCCTCAACCTGTATCCGACATTTGCGCATGATCCTAAGCCAAGTCCTGAATATCACTATCGGCTCGACCCGAAACTTGTACCTTAGCGACCGTGCCGTCGCCGTGGTTCTAACGCCGTGACTCGCGCTCGGATTTGATACCAGGGCCAGGAGATGTGGGCCGATGTTCAGTTTGAGGAAAATGCCATGCGATTGTAATTCCAAGAGAAATGTCTCATTAATCAATCCCATCAATCACTTCTCATGTTAAGTATAAGCAACCATCCTCTTTCTTACACAAGTACTCCAAAGTTAACTCTCTCCCTTACATGTCAAGTACACATCACTCCATCACTCACCATCCCTCTCTCTCTCTCTCCATTCTTTTCAAGCAACCCCATGAGTGCAACCCAACAACCATGAGAGCTCCCCATGAGAGAGCTAGTGTGACCCACCTTCCTACCTCCCATCTCCACCATCCAAAGTCCATCTCAACCGATGAAATTGTTTCCTTGGAGCTCTAGAGGCTATAGGCAGAAGAATGAAGGGGAGATCAAAGGTGGGTGTTTTATGTTTTAATTTTTTTATGATTTGAGGGCCGACATATGGTGGGACCCATCTTGATCTATGTATTGTAACTATGGAGGGCCCATAGTGGCGGGGTCCCTCCATCACCATTTGATCTCTCCTTTTTCTCTTTCTTTTTCTCTTTCTTTTTCTCTTTTCCTTTTTGTATGGTAATGATGATGATGAAGTGTGTAGCCCACTATGATGTTTACATCCATGCCATCTATCGGTGGACCCCATTCATGTGGGACACACCATGATTTTATATGTTATCCCAACTGTCCATCTAGGACGTGGTCCACTCCACACGTGTGGGTGGGGCCCTCCTTAATGTATTTATTCTAATCCACTCTGTCCATCCATCCAAACGGTGTGGCCCACCATGATTATGTGTCTTCATTGACGTCGTCCATATGTTTTATCCAGGACATCCAGCAGGCCTAGATGATGAGGAAATACAGATATTAGATTGATCAATCAGGTGGGCCACGTCCATGTGGGACCCACCATGATGCCTGTGTTGTATCCATACCGTCCAGCATCTAAGGACGCTGGACGTGGCTAACAACGGAGCGTGTGAATTGACAGTTGGAGTGGCTAACATTGAGGTGTGTTGATAGTGAGGTGTGTGTTGACTATGAGGTGTGAATGGACAGTGGGGTCCATGGGACCCACCCACGTTAGCCACCCATGTAGATGGGCCACACCGTGATGCGTGTGGGGTTTTCACTGTCCCTGGATGGTGGGACCCACCCCATGTGTGGGGCTACCAATGATGTACGTGTATGTCTGGGCCGTCTAGGGCCTGGACGTTGTAAACATTAAATATAATATTAATATATTATATTATATTAATATAATATATAATATGATATGTATTATAATATAATATAATATAATATCATATACATTAAATGTTGTGGTGGGCCCTACGTGGGACCCACCTCTATCTTTAAATTCAGAAAAAACTGCGCTTGCAGTAATTATATTATTATATATATTATATATTTTATATATGTATTTTATATGTATGAGGGTGGGCCCTATGTGGGACCCACCTCTGCTTCTCTTAAAAGGCAGCAAAAGTTGCATGTTATTATGTAATATAATATTATATATCTAATGTTATGGTGGGCCCTACGTGGAACCCACCTTTGCTCCTTTTAAAAGCAGCACAACTGCATGTACGGCAGCTATCAAGGTCCGTGGGACCTGCTGCACGTGTGGGTATAATCCACACCGTCCAGCTATGTGGACCCCACCACTAGTTGCTGTATATATGGCTGCAAGTCTTGTGGGTGCCACCTATTCCATCCGCATCGTCTATCTATGGGGTCCACCATGATGCATGTGTTGAATGCAACCGTCCAACCATTTGGGATATCATTTTATGGCATGAGTAAAAGAATGGGTCGGATCTAAAGCCCAAGCGGACCCCCACCATTGAAAATTAATGGGGACAGTAACATCCACCGTTCAAACTTCTAAGGGCCACAACAGTTTCCAATTAAGTTGATATTTGTTTCCACTTCATTTATCTCTGTGTTAACTTATAAATAAGTCGGACCTCAAAAATACATAAGGATGGGCCCGATTTGATATACATGAGGTCATTGGCGCGGCCCGATTTGATGTACATGAGGTCCATTGGCACGACCTGATTTGATATACATGAGGCCCATCAGTGCAGCCTATTTGATATAAATAAAGTCCAATGGTGCGGCCCATCATGATGTATTTTGGCCCATGGGCGGGGCCCACCCATTTGTGTTGTTAGGCCCATGTAATGAGGTCCACTTGATAAATGAGGCCTAGTATTGAGGCCGTGTGATGAGGCCCAGGTGAAAGGCCTACCTATTGTGTATTTGAGGCCCAATGTGATGTATGTTAGCCCATATGACAAGGCTGATGTGATGTAAATGAGGCCCATCATAATTTTATGTGAGGTCATAGGCCCACTATATGTTTGGCCTTATGTAGGCCACTCCTTGGGAGTAATGTTGGTTAAATGTCTACATTAATGGGTAATGATGGTTGAATGTCCACATTGTGACCTTTCCTTAGGCCTTGTTAGGCCCATTCTCATAATTCTCTTTTGGGTTAACCCAAATAAGTGGACCCCATTCGCCATAAACGGATGGTTTCGCGTTATCGGATTTGATATAACCCCGACCGAGGGCTGATCCTTATATTATGGTTGATCGGCTGTTCCTCTATGGACCCTGCTTTATTTACATGCTGATTATTGATGCTGATTGTCGATGCTGATTATCGATCATTAGTGCCAATTATCGAGGCCAATTTCGTTCGATGAGGTCGATTCTATTTTATCGGGGCCGATTTCATTGTTGAGGCCGATTCCGTTTGACGAGGCTGATTTCGTTTGATGAAGCTGATTCCGTTTGTCGAGGCTGATTCCATTGTTGAGCCTGATTCCATTTGTCGAGGCCGATTCCAATTGTTGAGGCCAATTATCGAAGTCGATTCTGATTATCGAGGTTGATTCCGATTGTCGAGGCCTAATGTAATGTATATAAGGCTGTGAAGCCCTTTGTGATGCATATTAAGTCCGTATTAGATGCCCATTGTGATGTATATGTGGTCCATGTGATGCGACCCACTTGATGTATATGAGGCCCAATGTGACGTATTTATGGCCATCCATTGAGGCCCACCTTGATGTGATGCATAATGGACCCGTGTGAGAGGCCCATTACGATGTGCTTGGGGCCCATGGGTTGTGGCCCATTGTGATGTATTCAGGGCCCATGGGACGTGGCCCATTCGATGTATATAGCCCCATGTGATGCAGCCCATGTGATGTGTATTAGGCCCATGTGACGCGGCCCATTATGATTGTATGGGGCCCATTATGGTGCATTTGATGACCAGGCTATGAAGCCCATTGTGATGTATGTTAGGCCCATGTAAAAGGCCATCGTGATATGTATTAAGCTCTTGAGTAAGGCCCTTGGTGTTGCATATCAGGTCCCTTGTGAGGCCATAGGTCCACTATATGTTGGGCTCTATGTGGGTCATTTTTTGGGGGCAATGTTGGTTAAATGTCTACATTGTCGAGGTCGATTATCGATGCCGGTTATTGATACCGATTTATGAGTATGTGACAGCATAACATTATGATACATACCCATATACATCATCTGCATGTTTGTTATGAGATGTGGTTGACCATTGCATATGATATTAGGCAGGTTGTTATGAGACTCCCAGATTAGCGGAGGTTATCTCACATGAGTACACGGTATGCGCAGGATTGATGCATGACTATATTGTATGACTCATGCATCTTGCATTATGTGTTGTGATTACTGTACGCCCTAGCCACATTAGGGTCGTAGCCTTCACGGGCATATCGTGGATGACCAGATAGGACATTGGAAATCTATTATTAGTATCGGGCTGCCGTAGATGTCCCCGGGTGAAAATTCTTAAACCCTCTTAGTACCAGAGGATGCCCCAACGTCGAAACCCAATGGATAAATGAGTGCCCGAGTGCCGAATATCAGGAGGTTGCGTCTCCCACCATGTCGTGGTCGGTTGAGAGGGGGTGTAGCCTTACCCGCCTGAGGGAGTAGGCATAGCTAGGTTGAGTCTGATCAACTCCTAAATGAGTCCGCTATTGACGAGCCGGGTAGACATTGGTATACTGCAGGCAGGCGGGTAGTGAGGTCTTTTCCACTCGCTGGGCTACGTGGCCTACAACACACATCACAGGGTTACGACCTACACAATGCATGCATTTCACGATTTTCAGGGCTATATGCACATCATAAGATTGCAGGCCACACATGCATAATTTACAAGGTTAGAGGGGGGTTGCTTGTTGGAATAAAACACAAACATTAAAGTGGTTCCGATGTCCAAATGGACACATGGATCACTATATAATGGGCCCCTATGATGGGCCACAAAATTTTTAAATCAAGTTGATAGATGTGTGGTCCTTCATCTATGTATATGTGACCTTCTGAACAAGTTAAATGACAAAAAACATCATTGAGGAGCCCATAAGGGAGCCCACCTGTTGGATAGTCAAATGGTGTGGCCCACCAACTTTGGATTTGCATCATTTTTCGGATCATGTTCTAAAATGAGCTGGCAAGGGCGGACAACTGGTAGATACAATGCATACATCAACGCGGGGTCCACGGAGAAGAGCCCACACGTTGGACATGGCCCCCCATGTAACACTCCAAAACCTAGCACTTGAGTACAGAGACTCAAATCTCAGATTTAAGGGTGTAACAAAATGATGGGCGGGTACATTGACACCACTCTGACAATGCCCCAGTTTTTGCCGCTTGATACATCGCTTTTACAGTGGAAACTCAGGTTTCACCCTGGGAAACATTGTATGTGAGGGTATTTCCCATGTATATATGTAGTTGAATTAACATTCATTTCACACACAAAATAAATCAGAGCAGCACATATTGGTATAATAGATAATCAGAGATAAGCAAGGGTAACTAAACCATAAAGTAATTGGGAAAACATCTATATAAAAGTGTATAAATCCAAAGGTTTCCATAGGACCACGAGAATATAAACATAAAAAGAAAAAGGCTAAAGGTCTATCTGCTTGAGCTCCCAAAGCTCAGCCAATCTAGCATTGCTCCACTCGATCAACTATCTCTCTATCGAGCTCTACCCAAACATTCCCAAGCTCCACTCCTCCGACTAATTGCATCAATTGTTATTTTTTTGAATTCGAATCATAAATGGAAAACTCAGTGAGAACACTCCCACCCAAGATTACACAATGACATATTAATCAAGTTTAATTTCAGGTATAAGAGCATGCAAAATAATTACAATTCACAATGCATCTTTTTACATGTATTAATGCATGAATGCATCATGTTGGCGATGCACATCCAACTGATTTTTGGGGGTAGCTACTAGAAAAATACCTCTACATATATGCTTGATCAATGACTACCCACCTTCACTAATAATATTGGCTAAGAGCCAACAAAAATAACTCAACTAAAGGTACGTGCTACAACAATATTAAGCTCACAACAAAATGGCTAGCTGTGAAAGTAAATTGAGTACGTGCTCACAATGGATAGCACACAAAAAAAGGTCATTAGAAAAGTGGACTATGAGCCGATGAAAGTAAATAATGTACATGCTACCACAACATCTAGCTACCCGATAACGCTCCTGTGCTATGGATGCATAATTATCAACCGTTTATAAGTCTGATTCATAAACAATCCATTTAGAAAAAAAACCACCACAACTAGTGCCTAACCTTCATCCAACAAGTAGACCTTACCATTTATAATTCATATAAAATCTCAGCATAAAGGGTTGCTTGTAACAAAAGCCATCAAGGCACAAATAAAGCCATAAAGATGATAAGTTTACAACGGAATTTTATTTAACCAATCACACAAGGTGGCCAATAGTTTAAGGTACAACCTCATATATGTGTCACAGCTATACAAATCATATTCTCAACATTAATATTTCAAATACGCCACATTTTCATGAATTCAAAACCTTTTAACATAAATTAACACATAATTTACACTAGCATGTTATAATTCATGTTCATGTGAATCTTACGAGACAAAATTTCATTCAAGTGATTAAACATATTAAGAAGTGCATGTGTGTGAATCAACCTTGAAAAGAGCTAAGCATGTTATGCGTTCTAAAATTAAGGATTCTTTCAAATAACCCTAAAATTAACGCATGTAGTATAATTTATAAAACTTATCGCATAATTATAAGCATATCAACATAAATATTGAGATTATTATAAGATAAAAAAATATCATAGGAAAACTTGAAGGGTAGATTCTCAACTTAGAATCAGAATCTCTCGATTCCGATGTGAATTAGGCATAGAGAATTTAAGGGAAAAGATTCAAACCTTACATTAATAGTAAATCTAGTGTTAATAACTCAGATACTACTTCAATTAAACTTTTAACAAGGATGTAAGGGCTTGCCTACTGGATTCAGACGATCCCCAAATTGATTAAGTGAAAGGGGCTTGGCTTAGCACAAAACCAAAGCTCTTACAAAGCTTCTCTAATACGACTCCCAGATGAGAATAGGTCACCACTAGTTGCTAGTGAGGACCTCAAACCCTAGCATGAACAAACCTTAACATCAAAATCCTAAGATTCAAATGAAAATGAAGGATTTCTTATCCTAATCAATTCATTTTTTCTAGAAATTGTGAGAAATGACATGCACACATGGTTAGAAGATCTCTTACCCGACTAGTCTAGGGTTGTCTGACCCAAGCTCAAAAGTTTCTGGTTGGGAAAGACGCGGGATAGTGTGCACGGTTTGAATTGAAGAGGAACAGCCCAGTGTGGCGAGATCCGACACCCCTCTCACACCTCTCTCTATAGGGCTTGGAATGAAGAAAAAAAGAAGGGATGAGGGGTATTTATACCCACACATATTTTGTTAAAATCTACAACTTAATGCGGACTGTAGGTCAGACCGATGATGATTGTCAATTGAACTGATAGGAACTAACACCCTGCTGGTCGGACTGATATGACCCAAATTGCCATGTATTGGGCCCAAGTCACTGTTTTTGGGTCCTAAGGGTTGAGCGAGTTGGTTCATCATTGATTCTAGGCTCAAGGGTTATAGTCTTTGGCGGGATCGAGCGGAGATTTCAATTGACCGGTCACTAGGCACCGATCGACTGCATCGCATGGGTTAACCTTTGAGCTAAATGTTTAGTTTGGGAAATTTTAAGGTAGGTTCTACCTAACCAAACATTCAAGTCCAATGGACTAAGGATCCAGGTCCCACAACAGGTGTTATGATATGATATGGTTCAACCCTCTAGGGCAAGAAGTTCGATTAAGTTTGGGTTTTTAGGTTTAAGCTTCGGCTCACGAACCTTGGATCTTTTGAGTAGAAGAGCATGTAAGCACGTGTGACTACTTAATTTAATAAAATATTTTGGTAACACTCGAGGACATTTAATACCCGAGTATTGGAGGGTCGGGGTGTTACACCCCACCTGTTGGATAGTGGGTAAAACACATATATCATGATCGGTCCCCTATAAGAATGACACAGATACACCATATACATCAAGGTGGGGTCCACAATGGGCCCCAAGAACTGGCATTACAACAATCTTAGGAGGATTCAATGGCAGGGGTTCAATCATACTACTTCCTGTGATGTGGTCCAGCTGAGATTTGAACCTATGGATGAACAACTTTGGTATACACTATGTCTAGAAGGTTACAATAGTGGTCTCCCACCACCTTTTTTTTCCCATTCCATTTCTTTCCCTTTTTAGCTGATATATATATATATATATATATATATATATATATATATATATATATATATATATATATATATATATATATATGTGTGTGTGTGTGTGTGTGTGTGTGTGTGTGTGTGTGTGTGTGTGTGTGTGTGTGTGTGTGTGTGTGTACATATATATTCAAGTAGGGTCCATGTGAGCTGCAAGTGGGTGGACTGTGAGGATATTACGTATACATCATGGTGAGATTTAGGAAGGTTTAAATGATGAATGTTTCCATCGCTACTCTTTTAACAGTGGGACTCATTTAAACTTCAGATCTGCTTCATTTTCTTGGTAAAACAGATGGATGGTCTGAGACTAACATGGGGTTAAAGCTAGTATAATTATTGATGGGGTTTTTGACCCGTGCTCGACCGGTTGTGAGCCATGTACGACCGGTCGTGGGCTGGTGCACGACCAGTTGTGGGGGTCGAGTCATGACTCGACTCAAAGTCCAGCGAGTTTGGACTATTTTTCTCCGGGGTACTCGACCAGTCATGGGTGGTGCTCGATTGGTCGTGGGTGGCGCTCGACCGGTCATGGGTTCGTCTCGACCGGTCGTAGTTATGTAGATTCGTTCCGCGATTTTGTGCGTATTTTATTTTGTAAGTCCTTTTGCAACTGCGATGCGGAAGGGAGTTTCCTAAAACTATAAAAGGGGTCTCTAGGGTATGATGATGTACATGAAAAACACAAGAGGGCTATCAATGGTGTGTGAGAGAGAGAGAAAGAGAGAGAGGAAGCTTGTGGAAGGGAGGCTATGCTCATAGAGGTACTCTACCATATATCAACGCTTTCACGTCTTCGAAATTAGTGATATCTCTCCATTTTCTTTGTTTCTCTTACTGTTTATCCACTCCTGCATGAGTGATGAAGGTTTGATCATAGCAAGGTGTGCTTATGATTGGTTGTAACGTTTTACTTCATTATGGATTGTTGATCTAGACGAGGTCTCGTGGTTTTTACCTTTTTAAGGGTTTTTCACATAAAAAAATCTCTTGTGTGGTCTGTGGTTGATGCTTTGATTTATTTCATTACTTTATTATCTATAATTCTGGTTTATTGCGGGAGGCTAGATCCTAAGGTTTTGTGTAAGGTCCCCAACAAAGTGGTATCAAAGCTAAGTTCATTGAACGGGTAAGATCGGTTGTGAATTATGGAAGGTGGCTCATCAAGGATGATCAGCCTCAATGGTTCTAATTGGACCATATGGAAGGCTAAGATGGAGGACTTGTTTTATTGCAAGGACCTATATTCTCCAATTTTTGGCATATTAGCAAAATCCAAGGATATGTCTGATGATGATTGGAAGAAGATGGATCGAAAGGCAATGGAGTTTATTAGACAATGGCTGGATGATTCTATGTTCCACCATGTGTCTACGAAAATCTCAGCCACTAGCTTATGGCTGAAATTAGAAGGGTTGTATGAGAGGAAGACAACCAGTAATAAAATTTTTCTGATAAGACGACTTGTGAATCTCAAGTTCAAAGATGGTGGTTCTGTGGCCGAGCACATGAATGAGGTCTGCAATATAGTGAACCAACTCTCTGCTATGAAGATGGTCCTGGATGATGAATTGCAGGCTTTGCTATTACTTAGTTCATTGCCTGACAGTTGGGAGACATTGGTGGTGTCTCTAAGTAACTCCGCGCCAGATGGAAAGATATCTATGAAACATGTGACTAGTTGTCTCTTTAATGAGGAAATAAGGAGGAAGTCTCAGGGGTCTACTCAGTAAGAGGCCCTTGTGACACAGGAACGGGGGAGAGGAAAGAACAGGAAGGGCTGGTGTTACGCCCCAAACTTCGAAACCGGGCTCACAAAATTTTCGATCGCCGAAATCTGGCACCGACAACCTCCGTAGAACCCCATTTTCAGCTCCCGGCACCCATTTACCAGGTTCTGATCCTAGGATCCTATAAGGAGGGTTTTCAATATCAATTTGATTCGTAATGAACATAACCGTAAGCATAACCCATGAACAATAACCACAAGAACACCTTAAAAAAATCCACTATGATAAAAAATTTTTGAGTACAATGCGTCTGAAGGGAAATACAAGATAATGCAAATAACGAAAATTTTAAAAGCTCGACTACACGCTCCTGCTGCTCCTATGCTACGGCTGCGACCTGGTGTCACCTGCACGCATCAATCGTGCATAAGCTTATAGAAAGCTTAGAGGGTGGTGTAAGTGTGTGCGCAATATAAGCGTGCTGAGAATGCAAGGTCAGAGTAATGCGGAATCATGCTAATGAGTACATGATTACAATCAGCCGTACCAAGGCTATATGGTGCAGGATATGAATGGTATTAGCCATAACACGGCCATGTGATGCGAGATACAACTCAAGCATGCCAATCCTCATCATATATATCAGTATAGTTCTTATTCTGAATAATCACCGGGGTCCAGTACACTCTAGCCAGCTTGCCGCCCCTATCCGAACGCACAACTAGGAGAGTGGAAGAGACCTCACTATCCACCTGTCAAAATCGGGCCCAACTTGTCGATAGCGGACCCATTCCTCAAGCTGATCAAACTCAACCTAGAAATTGCCCCCTCACTCAGGCGGGTAAGGTCACACCCCTTTCCAACCGACCACGACACAGTGGGAGACGCGGCCTACTAGTATACGGCCCTTGCGCGCTCATATATCCACTCAGTTTCAACGTTAGAGTCATCCTCTGATACCATTGGGTTTAAGAATTTTCACCCATGGAATCTATGACACCCCGATGCTAGAAACAGTATTTTTGGTATCCACTATAGCCACCCACGATGTGTCTGTGGAGGTTATGACCCTGATGTCGCTAGGGCATACAATAATCATAATCACATAAATGCAAGTGCATGAATCACCATAATAGACATGCAACAATCCTACGCGTACTGCACGCTCATGAAGGACAACTCTGCTTATCAGTGAGCTCATTGAACAATCTGCCCAAATACATATGTTATGATCAGTCGCTCCTTATATCAAGCATACATATGATGCGTACGGCATGAATCATGGATCTATACTAAACATGTTATATGGTAATGGACTCTATTCATAATGAAGGTGGACCTAGACGGCCTACACACTATAAGTATGGGCCCATCAATGGGCCCATCAATGGGCCCTAGGGAGAGTAACAATGCGGACATTTAACCAACATCATCCTTACAATGTGGACATCAAACCATCATTGCTCCTAGGGCTTGGCCGCCAAAACATCATTACATACATTGTGGTGGAATCTTACATCACATTGGGCCTCACGTATATCAAAGTTGGCCCACAGAAAGGCCTCATATACATCCAGTGGGCCCCTCCAATGGGTCAAACATGTATTAAATGGGTCGTTGGGCCGAGTCGAATAGGCCGAGTCGACTAAGCCAAGTCGAATGGGCCGAGTCAATGAGCCGAATCAAATGGGCTTCCAAATACATTAGATCTGGCCTTATCAAGTGGGACCTAAATATATCAAATCAGCCTTGTCAAGTGGGCCCTAATGCCTTACATGGGCCATACAAATGGGCCGGACCAACTGCACCCTTCAACCATTATTAAAGATTATTTTAAAAGAAGACATATCTAAAGATCATCTGGACCATACCTCACTTAACAGTGGTGATATAATTCCCACTACTAGAAATTTAGAGGGCCCACCATGTCATTCATTTTCCATCCAGACTGTTCATGAGGTCACAAGGACTTGGACAGGGAGGAAAACAAATATTATATTGTTTTAAACTGTTGTAACCCAAGGGGGGTTTCAATGGTAGACGTTCAAGTCCACTGTTTTATGTAATGTGGTCCACTGATACTAGATCTATCTTCTTTTTTTTTTTTTTTTTTTGCCTCAAGCCATAAAATGAGCTTGCCAAATGATGGACGATTTGAATGCAGCACATGCATCATGCTGGGCCGGTCACCAAACGGATGGACAATAGGGATGCAACATATGCATCATGGTGGGGCTAGTCACCAAATGGATGGATGGACTGGATATCATGCCCACTGTGCGTGCAGTAGTAGCTGACGCCGACTGCTGGCCAAGCCCACCCCAAAGCAACTGACGGTGTGGCCATTCATGCATTCATTAGTGGGTCCCACGTGGGGCCCACCATGATGTATATCTGCCATCCAAATTGTTGAACAGGTCACACAGACCCTGGATGCAATGGAAAAATAAATTTCATATTTGATTCGAAACTTCTGCAACCCGAAAAGGGTTTCAATGGTAGGCGTCAATCCTCACTGTTTCCACCATGTGGGCCACCTGAGCGTTCGTATACGGCTGATTTTGGGGGGGCTACTGCCTAAAAAGGGGCCCCATGAAATGCACGGTGTTGATGGCAACACCCATCATGGTGGGGCCCACGGCTGGGACCTTGTGTCCCTGTCTCACAACCGTCCTCAGCGCAGCAGTGCTGACGCGCTGACGTCATATGTCAGCGGCAGCAACACTACTGCTGTTGATGTATTATTATTATTATTATTTTAAAATTATGTATTTTAGGGTTTTTCATAAGTGGGGCTTGCATTAGTTGAATCCACTCGAGCCATTGCATTCCATGGCCCAAGACAGTCCAAACGAGCCCAATATTTAGGGTATTTTGGTGTATAGAAGACTTCTTAATGTATTTTAATAGTAAATATGACTATTTTCTATATTATAGCCTGCCAGATAATTGGATTGACTTCATTTTTCAGATCAACGCCTAAAATGAGCTGGGCAATGGAATGGACGGCATGGATCAACTCCATACATCAAGTTAGGGCCTGCATGAGTAGGCTACCCTAAAAGCACAAATATATTATTTTATATTATGCTTACTTTTTTTTTTCTTGTTTTAACTTGCCAGTACACACCATGTCAGTACACGCACTCCACATTAGCCACCACACCCTGTCCAACGTCTAGGACGCTAGACGACATGGATAAACACATCATTGTGGTGGGTCCCACATGGACGTGGCCCACATATCAAGGTGGGTCCCACATGAACGTGGCTCACCTAATTGGAACCAATATGATACTTGTGTTTTTCCTTCATCTTGACTATCCAATAGACCCATTGCAAGGTGGGCCTCACGATCGGACGACCAAGATCGTCTTGCACATGGTGGCCACAAGACATCCCACCAAAGAAAGAGAAGGAGAGAGTGAAAATCAGCGAGATAGAGGGACTCCGCCATTATGGGTCCCTCACTACATTACGTACATTATTGTGGGTCCACAACAAGTGGTCTCTAAATAAAATGAAATCTAACGGTCGATCACCCACCTATCGGCCTTCTTCTTGGTCCCTTAGCCTCCTTAACTCCTTACCTTCACTATTGATGGAGGTTGATGATGAATGAATGGTTGAGATGAGAGATGAGAGAGAGGGAAAGTGGGCCACACTTGGCTTAGGAGAGGGGAGCTTGGACGTTGGATTTTTTTATTTCTTGGGAGATTTTTGAGAAATGAGGAAGAGAGAGAAGGGATGGGATGAAAAGGTGATGGAGTGATGGGTGAAAAGGATGGGTGAGGTGTGATGGGTGGAGTGATGGGGTGAGGTGATGTAAGTGTTGACTTTGGGTAGCTTGTGTATGAGAGAGGTAGGGATAGGGTATGGGTTACTTATACTTGACTTGATGTGTGATGTGTACTTGATTGATGAGATTGATTGATTGAGTGATGGGACATGTCGTAGAGATTCCCTCAAAATTCACAACGCGCGACATTTTCTTGGAATTGAACGTGAGCCCACATCTTTTAGCTTGGGTATCGGTTCGGTGCGCGAGTCGCGGCGTTGGAACCACTGTGACGGTGTGGTCGCTAAGATACAAGTCTCGAGTTGAGCCAAATTTGGTATGCAGGTCTCGGCTTAGGTTCACGTGCAAACATCGGATATGGGTTGAGGGTTGCTGAAATTTGACCGGAAGAACTATAAAAGCCTTCGGAACGATATGGACTACGATATGGGTCTTACATCGGGAAGGCCTGAGATAAATCAAGAGGCAAGTCAAGTAACAGAAAAGATATTGAATGCTGAAATTGTGGCAAGAAGGGCCACTATAAGTATGAATGTCATAAGGCTAGGAACGACAAGAAAGGAGAAGAAAAGGAGAAGGAAGATGAATCAGATTCCACTGCGGTCGCTTCAGATGGTGACGTTGTAGTTATTCTTTCTGCAGATCATGATGTATGTCTCACGGCTATGAGTCAAGACACAGACTGGGTGATAGACTCGGGAGCCTTTTTTCATGCGACTCCACGTAGGGATTTCTTTACAAGCTACAAGTTAGGTGACTATGGACCGTGAAGATGGGAAATTCTGGCATATTGAAGATCGTAGGGGTCGGTGATATTTATGTGAAGACCGATGTGAGCTGTACATTGGTTCTCAGGGATGTGGGGCATATCCCAGACCTTCGCCTCAACTTGATGTCGACGGGAAGGTTGGATGATGATGGCTATGAAAGCTGATTTGCTGGTGGGCGTTGGAAGCTCATCAAGGGTTCATTGATCGCAGCCAAAGGAAAGAAGTATTGCACCTTGTACAAGATAAGTGTCAATGTATGCAAGGGTGGGTTGAACGCAGTGGAAGATTCAGCTATTGATATGTTGCATAAGTGTCTAGGTCACATGAGTGAAAAAGGGCTTCAGCTCCTGACGAGAAAGTGGCTCCTTCCAGACGTGACAGGTATGCCTTTCAAAATTTATCTTGATTGTTTATCAGGGAAACAACATAGAGTTTCATTTTTAAAATCTGTTTCTCATGTTAATAAAGTGCATGCATTAGATTTGGTTTATTCTAATGTTTGTGGTCCTATGAGAACAAAAACCTTGGGTGGGGCATTGTATTTTGTTACTTTTATAAATGATGCATCTAGGAGGGTTTGGGTTTATGCTTTGAAATCCAAGGATGAGGTCTTTGGTGTGTTTAAATTATTTCATGCTATGGTCGAGAGAGAGATAGGTAGATCATTGAAGTGCATCCGTACTAACAATGGTGGTGAATACATCGATGACTTTCATGAGTACTGCAAGTCCCTGAGTATATGGCATGAACAGACTGTTCCCAAGACCCCTCATCATAATGGTGTAGCTGAGCAAATGAATCACACCATTGTAGAGAGAATCAGATGCATGTTATCCCATGCAAAGTTGCCTAAGATGTTCTGGAGAGAAGTAATACACACAGCGGCGTATCTGATAAACAAGTCTCCATTAGCCCCGTTGAATGAAGAAGTACCTGAGAAGGTGTGGACTGGACAGGATCCATCGTACAGTCATCTCAGGGTGTTTGGATGCAGGGTATTCGTTCACGTAACAAAGGATGAGAAGTCCAAGCTCGATATGAAGATAAAGTAGTATGTGTTCTTGGGGGTACGGTAATAAAAAGTACGGTTACAGATTGTGGGATCCGATCGAGAGGAAGCTTGTCAGGAGCAAAGATGTAGTTTTCTTTGAAGATCAGTGTATAGAAGACATTGGTAAGCCAGAGAAAAATTAGCCTAGTTTAGGTGAGCTAGAGGACATAGATATAGTGATTCCTCCTGTGGTGCTTGATGATGGGGGAGTACAACAAGATGTAGAGGACGAGAGAGTTCCTTTAGAAGATGGACCAGGGGAGAAGCCCCCACTTGAACCACTTATTAAGTTATAGGTGAGGAGGTCATCTAGGGACAGACAACCATCCAAGAGGCACTCACTGCATGAGTATATTATGCTAACTGATGAGGGAGATCCAGAAGACTATTTTGAGGCCCTAACTGACGAGCACAAGGGGGAGTGGTTGAAAGCTATGCAAGAGAAGATAAAATTCTTGCATAAGAATCACACCTATAACATGGTGAAACTGCCTAAAGGCAAGAAAGCTTTGAGCAATAAGTGGGTGTTCAGAAAGAAGGTTGAGTAGAAGAATTCACAGACGAGGTTCATGGCCAGACTTGTAGTAAAAGAGTTCGGTCAAAGGAAAAGTATAGACTTTGAGGCGATATTTTCACCAGTGGTGAAGATGACATCTATACGGGTGTTGCTTAGGTTGGCGGCTAGCATGGATCTGGAGATAGAGCAGTTGGATGTTAAAAATACTTTTCTCCATGGTGACCTGGAAGAAGAGATCTACATGCATCAACCAGAGGGGTTCGAAGTTAAGGGTAAAGAGCATATGGTGTGTAGGCTGAGGAAGAGCTTGTATGGGCTGAAACAAGCTCGACGACAATGGTACAAGAAGTTTGATTCGTTCATGTTATAACATGGGTATGATAGAATGGAGTTGGAGCACTGTGTGTTCACGTGTAAGTTCTCAGATGGTGATTTCTTAGTTCTACTGTTATACGTTGATGACATGCTCATCATGGAAAAGGACATCAAGAAGATCGATAGGCTAAAATAGGAGTTGGACAAGTCATTTGCAATGAAAGACTTGGGCCCAGCTAAACAGATCCTAGGAATGGAGATAATTCGTGATAGAAGCAGTAGGAAGCTTTGACTGTTACAAGAGCAGTATATTGAGAAAGTCCTAAAGTCATTCAATATGAATGCAGCGAAGCCTGTAAGTACTCCACTTGATGGTCACTTCAGATTAAGCGACAGGAAGTGTCTCAAGATGAAGGTAGAGATGAAAAAGATGCAGAAGATACCTTATGCGTCTGCTGTAGGAAGTTTGATGTATGTTATAGTGTGTACACACCCAGATATAACATATGCGGTTGGTATTGTCAGCCGGTATCTTGTCAATCCTAGAAAAGAACATTGGATAGCGGTGAAATGGATACTGCGATATTTAAGAGGCTCATCTAGATTGAGCCTATGTTATGGTGATGGTAAACCTGTGTTAGAGGGTTACACAGATGCAGATATGACAAGTGACATAGACTCTAGGAAGTCTACATGGGGTTCATGTTCACATTTGTAGGGGGAGCGGTTTCTTGGCAGAGCAAGCTATAGAAGGTCGTTACATTGTCTATGACAAAGGCTGAGTACATTGCAGTTATAGAGGCATGTGAAGAAATATTTTGGATAAAGAAGTTCCTACAAGAACTTAACCTGAAGCAGGAGCAACACGTGGTCTATTGCGATAGTCAGAGTGCTATACACTTGAGCAAGAATCTAAGTCAGCATTCTAAGTCGAAGCACATAGAGATTCGGTATCATTGGATCAGGGATACTTTGGAATAGAAGGTGTTACAGCTTGAGAAGGTTCACAAGAACGATAATGGGTCAGACATGATGACCAAGGCTTTGTTCGAGGGCAAGTTTGAGGTTTGTAGAAACCAGGTTGGCTTGAAGAAGGTGAATGTCAAAAAGGGAGAGATTTGATAGGGTTTTTGACCTGTGCTCGACCGGTCGTGAGCCCTGCACAACCGGTCGTGGGCTGGTGCACGACCACTCATGGGGGTTGAGCTGTGACTCGACTCAAAGTCCAATGAGTTTGGACTATTTTTCTCTGGGGTACTCGACCAGTCGTGGGTGGCGCTCGACCGGTCGTGGGTGGCGCTCGACCAGTCGTGATTACGCAGATTCGTTACACGATTTTGTGTGGATTTCGTTTCGCAAGTCCTTTCGCAACTGGGATGCGGAAGGGAGTTTCCTAAAATTATAAAAAGGGGTCTCTAGGATTTTTCTACGGTATGATGGTGTACATGAAAAACACAAAGCGCTATTAAAGGTGTAAGAGAGAGAGGAAGCTTGTGAAAGGGAGGCTATGCTCGTAGAGGTGATCTACCATATCTCAGCGCTTTCACGTCCTCGTAATCGGTGAGATCTCTCCATTTTCTTTATTTCTCTTACTATTTATCCACTCCTGCGTGAGTGATGAAGGTTTGATCATAGCAAGGTGTGCTTATGATTGGTTATAACGTTTTACTTCATAGTGGATTGTTGATTTGGACGAGGTCCTGTGATTTTTACCTCTTTGAGGGTCTTCCACGTAAAGAATCTCTTGTGTGGTGTGTGGTTAATGCTTTAATCTATAATACTTTATTATCCATAATTCTAGTTTGTTGCGAGAGGCTAGATCCTAAGGTTTTATGCAAGGCACCCAACAATTATTATATATATTTTTATATTTTTTGTTTACAACATTAAGGTCTTTGTGATCTTTCAACAGTTTAGGGAGGCATGTGAGTCATGGTGGGTCCCACATCAATGGCGCCCATGTGGTTTTAATGATGGTCATTCAATTCCCTCCATTTCCAACAGTGGGTCCACAAAGGCTTTAGATCAAGCCAATTTTCGTATTTTTTCTTCAATTAGATCTATGTGACCATTTAGTGGGCCTCATAGTGTGGGGACACGCTGTGTGGACAGTATGCGCGTTGCCTCTACAGTGTGGCCCATTTGTGGTGGGCCCCAAGAACACTAAAGGGGGAGAAAGAGATAGGGGATTATTTCCTTTATCTTCTTCTTTTCTCCTTTTTTCTTCTTTCCTCTCCTCTTGTTGGAAATTCCAACAACTAACTAAGGTTAGAGGGGCTTTCGGTTAGAGAACTAACTATGGTTGGGGAGGGGCGGCTAACTTAACATGCACTGGTTAAAAATGGGATAAGGGGGTGGGGTGTCACAGGAAGAGAGTGCATGACATGCATGAGTAGGTGAGATGGCAAGCAAGGGAGAGGTGTGTCTAGAAGAGAGAGTGAGTGGAGGTGTTAGTGGGAGTAAGGTGAGGTAATGTAAGAGAGAGATTGAGTGAGGTTTATTGGAAATGGGCTTGGTGACACAAGGAAGGACGTGAGGTCGATCACTGTCTTCCTCAAGAGGATAATTATTTCGAATCCACGGAACTTCTCTGGACTCCTCACAGAGACTCCTCGAATTCATGAGGAAAGAAAGCAGAAAATAGAAAGAATTTCTAATAAATTTGAAATTGATTAATGAATGAATAAAAATGAGTTCACAACCCTTTAAATAAGGGTACCAAGCAATAGGAAAGAAATCAGAAGCAAACTACAACTAAAACTCCTAGAATCCGTAACTTACTATAAATACTAAACTTACTATATATAGATGGTCGTGATGTCTACTAGTGCGCAAGGTTTTCGACCAAAAATATTAAGTGTCCTATTTAGCTTCATTAAACCGTTCTCCTAATTATCCTAAGCACTTTTCATGTTGGACAAAACTCCTAAAGCCCAACGGATGAAGAGCTATAATCAAACTAAAACTTACTATTTATAGTAAAAATGAAAATAAAACAGGGAAACGACCATCGATCAGGGGGTTTTTCATAAATTTGGGCTGCATAACCTAGCATAGCAGGGTTGGTTGGCTAAAGTAGCTTGTTCTACCCCAAAATCATATATTTTGCATCAGATAACTCATTTCGGATTGCGAGATATGCCCGATCTAAGGTCTAATGGTCCGGATCACTTCTGTTATCGACCTTGCCTTTTCTGATCCATCTTGGCCATGAAACTGTCCGCGACCTGCTCTACATCACTTGGGTTAGGATCCAAGCCCACCCAAGGTCCCACTTCCATTTTCCTATTCAGAGTTCCTCTCACACATGGGGTTTTGGATTTTTCATGTGGTAACACTCACGTTCGAATGCACATTGGGGTGGGATTTAGACCTATATGATCGAGGGATTGTGCTCTCACTCTTGGATGTATGCACTCACACGTGAGGGGTTGGGGCATACGTGCACAAGAGCATGGTCATGCCCATATGCACACATACAGGGTTCCGAGATCAGTGGGGTATGCGCGCTTGTGCTCGGAGGGAATACGAGATGTACCGGGGGTATGTACTATTATGGATAGATGTCTTAAATCTGTCTGGTGGTCTGTCGATGACATCGACAGGGTTTCGATGACATCGAAGCCAGTCGTCGATGACATCGACGGTTGCTTGATGCCATCGATAATTCATGAAATTTTCACCCCTGATCGCTGGACTGTTTTGGTCCATTCTCGATGACATCGATGGACCTTCGATGTCATCGACAATGTTACACGGACTTTCTGCGGAAACGTAGATTTTGCGATTTTTGTTTCCTATTCCAAGTCTACTTCTTTCTAAACTTACATAAAGGGGTGTATGCAGGATTGAGAAGTATTCAAGGGTATTCTAAAGCTTTTTAAAGGGGTTCTAGGGTTATCAAAGGGTGTAGCAAGGGTGAGATTCGAGGTTGTTTGAATCGAGTAAGTCCTCTCTCTTGTAATTTCTATTTCATAGTGGATTTTTGTCGCTTTGTGCCATGGTTTTTTTCCGCAAGGGTTTTCCACGTTAAATCTTTATATTTTCTTATGATTGCTTGTTACTATTGAATTGCTGTCTTAAATCTAGATCTGTGTGATTTCGTAGCACAAATCCTCAAGAAGTGGTATTAAAGCAATCATTAGGGCACAGATCTGAATCTACAGGATTAGTAATAATGAAAAACGGTAAGTTTGATATTGAGAAGTACTCAGGAAAAAATAATTTTGAGTTATTGAAGGTTAAGATGATTAGCCTATTAACCAAGCAAGGCGAGATTAAGGCTCTTGAGGAGCAAAAATCTACCATGAAAGATGATGAATGAGAAAACCTTGATAGCAATGCTTTAGTTTCTATCCGTTTATGTCTCACGGATGAGGTTCTCTATAATGTTTTGAGGGAGAAAACTGCGGCTAGTTTGTGGGCGACGTTAGAGAACATCTATGCAAAGAAGTCTTCTGAAAATCGCCTACACTTGAAGCTACAGTATTATACCTTCAAGATGGCAGAGGGTGGAGATCTAGAAGCCCATATTAGCAACTTTAATAAATTGATGTGTAAATTGCTGGATATGGAAGAAGTGGTCAAAGATGAGAAACATGCATGTATATTGTTGAATTCTCTTCCTGCATCATATGAGTCTTTCAGGGACACGATGTGTACCGCAAATAAAACGCTAAGTGTTGACACTGTTATCTCAACCCTTCAGGGGAAGGCTATGAGAAAGCTAAACGGCGATATGGGGGCATCTTCCGATGCACTGATTCAAGGGGTAGAGATTCTGAGCGAGGTACAGGGTCCTCAAGACTTAGATTCAAATCCAAGGATAAAGGCAAAGGAAAATTAAAGTGTTGGAATTGTGGGTTGTTTGGATACATGAAGAAGTATTGTAGAAATCCTAAAACGAAGAAAGAAAAGTTAGCGGCTTCTTCCAAGGAGGCCAATGGGGTTATATCTGATGAAGAATCAAGTGGTGGTGATGTTGTCTGTTTCCATGATTGGTCACTTATACGACAATCATAAAGACGAGTGGATACTTAACACAGGAGCATCTTATCACGTGACTCCTTATCGGAGTTGGTTTACCAGTTACAAGGAATGTGATGGTGGACAGGTTTTTATGAGCAATGACAATGCCTATAATGTTGTAGCTATTGGCATGGTGAGCATCAAGATATTTGATGAGATGGAGCATACCTTGACTGACGTCAGGCACGTTCCTGATATGAAGAAAAGTCTATTTTTTCTCGGTGCTCTCGAGGTTAGAGGGTGTAAGTTCACTGATATTGATGGTGTCTTTAAAGTTTCAAAAGGGGCACTTGTGATTATGAGAGCGCACAGGCACGAAAATCTTTACAGGTTGATTGGGAGCACTTTAGCAGGTGGAGCGGCAGTAGCTATTGTAGACTCCATGTCTCTATATATGTGGCATGCTTGTCTAGGCCACATGAGTGAGCGAGGCATGAAGGTACTTTCTAATCGATGTTTGATTTCAGCTTTTAAAATTCTGATTTAGATATATGCGAGTATTGTATATATGGTAAACAATCTAGAAAATATGTTTGTAAGGGAGTGCTTGATTAAGTGCACTCTAACGTATGGGGGCCATCACTAAAAGTTTTCATTAGGGGGTCGTCGTGGTTTGTTTCATTCATTGACGACTACTACAGGAAAGTTTGGGTTTACTTCATGAAACATAAATTCAAATTTTTCACCATATTCAAGCAATGGAAGGCAATGGTGGAAAAAGAGTCAGGGCAGAAAATAAAGGTTTTAAGGACTGACAATGGTGGAGAATTTACTTCTATAGAGTTTAATGAGTATTGTAAAGATGAAGGAATCATCAGGCACAACACAGTGCGCCACACACCCAAGCAAAACAGTGTGGCTGAGCGAATGAATCGAACTCACCTGCAAAGGGCCAGATGCATGTTAAGTAATACTACATTGGGCAAAGACCTATGGACAGAGGCCATTAACACGGCTTGTTACTTGGTGAACCAATCTCCTTCAACGAAAATTGAATGTAAAATTCCAGAGGAAGTATGGAGTAGTCAGAAAATCAATTACTCAGATCTACGCATATTTGGTTGTAAGGCTTACTCTCATGTACCGTCAGTTAAGAGAGATAAGCTAGACCATAGAGCCAAAAAGTATATCTTTGTTGGTTATGGCATTGGTGTGAAAGGTTACAAGTTATTCGATAAGGTCACACGCAAGGTCATTACTAGCCGTGACATCAGATTCGATGAAAGCTCTCTATTTTGCAAGAATGATAAAAAGGAACAAGAGGAAGCAGAAAGGGTGATTGTAAACGTCCAGATTGACACAAATGATACTTATGCAGAGACAGATGCGAAGACAGAGGTACATGATCAGCTGGAGCAGTCATCGGTGAGAAGGAATCCACTGCGTGATCGTAGATTACCGGCAAGATACAGGGACGACTCTAATATTGCATATGTCCTCATTACAGATGAGGGGGACGCGTCTACTATTCAGGAGGCTCTTGATGAATCTGATGCAGAAAAGTGAAAGATGACTATGGATGATGAGATGGACTCTTTGCACAAAAATCATACATGGAAGCTGGTGGAGCTTCCCGTGGGCCGAAAAGCGATCGGATGCAAGTGGTTATTCAAAAAGAAACAGGATAGATACAAAGCAAGGTTGGTAGCGAAGGGTTGTGCTCAGAGAGAAGGAATCGACTTCACAGAGATATTCACGCCGTTGGTTAAGCAGGTATTTATGAGATTCATGTTGGCGTTGGTTGCCCAATACAATCTCGAGCTGGAACAGATGGATGTGAAGACTGCATTCCTGCACGGAGAACTGGAAGAACAGATTTACCTAAAGCAACCAAAGGGCTACAAAGTTAAAAGGGGCAGAGAAAAAGGTTTGTAGGTTAATGAGATCGTTGTACGGCCTACAGTGGTATAAAAAATTTGATTCTTTCATGGTGAGTCAGAAATTTACTCGGAGTGAATACAATCACTGTGTCTATTACAAGACACTGAGTGATGAAAAATTCATCATCCTAGTATTGTATGTTGATGATATGTTGATCGCTTGTCATGATATGTCTGAAATCAACGTACTGAAGACTCAGTTATCAGGGACATTCGAGATGAAAGATCTGGAGGCTGTAAAGAGGGTTCTCAACATACATATTCATAGAGACAGGAAGAAGAGCAGACTTTGATTATTACAGAAAGAATACTTTGAAAAGGTATTGATCAAGTATGGAATGACCCAAGAAAAATCGGTGAGCATTCCCCACGCGGCTCACTTCAAACTTTTCTCAAAACAATGTCCTAAATCAAATGAGGAAAAGCAGGTTATGTCTCATGTGCCTTATTCGAATGCGGTTGACAGTTTAATGTATGCCCTGGTCTGTATTAGACTAGATATTTCATAGGCAGTCGGTGTTGTGAGCAGATATATGTCAAACCTTGATAAACAACATTGGAAAGTGGTGAAATGGCTACTTCGATACATTTGAGGTACGAAAGACTACGTCTTAACTTTTGAGAAAACTGGGACAAAGTTGGTAGGGTATGTGGATTCCGACTACGCAGGCCGTACAAATTCCAGGGAGTCTACTTCAGGATACTCGTTTGTACTATCGGGTGAAGAAATCAGTTAGATGTCGAAGCTTCAGTCCGTGGTATCGTTTTTCACGACTGAAGCAGAATACATGGCAGTGACGAAAGCGTTTAAAGAAGGTGTTTGACTCAGAGGCATAATAAATCAATTGGGACTTCAGGAGGAGGCTGTGCCAATTAACTGTGATAGCGAGAGTGTTATCAATTTGGCTAAAAATTCTGTTTATCACTCATGTACTAAACACATTGATGTTCGCTACCACTTTACCCGACAGGTACTTGAAGAAGAAGGCGTCACATTGGAAAAGATTCTCATCAGCGTGAATCCAGCAGACATGCTCACTAAGGTCGTTCCTATAGAGAAGTTCAAATTCTGTGCAACTTCTCTGGGCTTGGCGATGACGTAAAAGAAGGATGAAGTGTGCAAGAGAAGCATTGATTGAATCTATGATGCAATGCAGAAATAAGAGAAGGGGACAAGAAGCTACACAGATGAAGATTGAAGACATGGTGGAGATTTTTCTGGACAGATGTCTTAAATTTGTCTGGTGGTCTGTCGATGACATCGAAGCCAATCGTCGATGACATCGACAGTTGCTCGATGCCATCGATAATTCACGAAAATTTTCACCCCTGGTCCCTAGATAGTTTTGGTCCGTTCTCGATGATATCGATGGACCTTCGATGTCATCGACAATATAACGCAGATTTTCTGCGGAAATGCAGATTTTATGATTTTTGTTTCCTATTCCAAGTCTACTTCTTTCTAAACTTATATAAAGGGGTGTATGCGGGATTGGGAAGTATTCAAGGGTATTCTAAAGCTTTCTAAAAGGGTTCTAGGGTTATCAAAGGGTGTAGCAAGGGTAAGATTCGAGGTTGTTCGAATCGGGTAAGTTCTCTCTCTTATAATTTCTATTTCATAGTGAATTTCTGTCGCTTTGTGCCGTGATTTTTTTCCCGTAAGGGTTTTTCACATTAAATCTGTGTTCTCTTGTGATTGGTCGTTAATATTGAATTACTATCCTAGATCTAGATCTGTGTGATTCCGCAGCACAAATCCTCAACATGTATGAGGAACCAAAGCGCTCGCACGAGGGGTACGGTTGCACTCATTCGGGAGCCAGAGTACTTAGAAAGGCGTCGAAAAAGTCCCAGATTATTATAGAAGCTTCAAGGGATAGTGACATTATCGGTGACCAAGACAAGTATATGGCTTTAATGGAAGAATACAAGGAAGCGGATAGGCTTGAAGAGTTGATGGGTGAGAAATCTTTTGAACATAGACGTATGGATTTATTTTGTGATAATGAATAACATTTATTTAGCAAAAGAATTGGTGAATCACAAAACAACAAAGCCTATTCTGTCTGATACCACTTGATTCTGGAAGTTATTAAAGATGGTAAGATTTAATTGAGGTAGAAACCAAGCAGAACATGTCGAATATGCTTACTAAAATGATTCAGGTGGAGAAGTTAGAGTGGAGCGTAACTTCTCTAGGCTTTAAAATGACATAATTGTGGTTGTTAGACAATGTTAGGAGATGATTTTACCATCTACCTCGATAATAATAACACGTAATAACAAAATCATTGTCACATTTTTATCATTTTTAACCGTATGATCATAACCTTTAATGTGGTCATTATGTAAGGGTTCGAGTACCCATAGGCCAATAATTTGGGTGGTTTAATTTGAGTTGTATGCCACGTGAACAATTTTTCAGTATCTGCGTATCAACCATCACACTTGCTAGAGCATCAAAGGTTTTTTTTTTTCTTTAGATTATACGTCATTGAAGAGGAACTTTATCTATTGGCCGAACGTTTGTATGGTTAATTCACTTTGTAAACGGAACACAGGTTTAGTGATTAAAAACAGGATGCATTTTCATTTTCACCATCAATTTATAAAACCACTTTTGAATGGTTAGGATTTTTCCAACGTGTTGTTTTTGGTGCGTGGGCCATTCATGGTGAGTCTCATGATATCGATAATTTGAACCATTGGCCCAACTTCTACAAACTGAAAGATTGATGTTCTACAACATTAGACCCCACACATCGTACGGTACTTGTATCATGGCAAGTTGGTAGGAAACATAACATAGGATTGCAGCCATATAAAAAAAGAAAAAGAAAAAGGAAACCATCTTTATACAGGGGAATTAATTTATGGGCCCTGATGCATCGAAAGGTCTTTTGTCCTCTGTAAACACGTCTCTGCATTCTGGACCGTTTATCTGATGATTGCACAGGAATGTCACGGACACGTATATAACCTATAGTCTGACTGAAGTTATGGCTCTTGACTGAGTGGAAGGGCTAAATACGATTCATGGAACCGACACCAATTAACTGGATAAGGAGAAAGGTGAAAGATCACTGACTTTCTATCTTCCGCATTTTCTCCAGAGTGCTGTTGCATTTTCCTTCCAACCGTCCATTGGCCACTGATGGAAGGATGGGACCTTTTCAATCATGGGGATTTGATGGGGCCATCGGATCAAAATTTTAGAACACCAGGTCATGGGCCCCACTTTTGAAGACTGCCTTCATGAGGGATGCGGGTTCAGTGAATCCCTGACTGTGGGGCCTACTGTGATGTATGTGTTATATCAATGCCGTCCATTTATTTTGACATCTCATTTTACATATGATCCAAAAAAAATGAAGCAGATCCAAATCTCAGGTCGACCACACCATAGGAAACAGTGATGATTGAATACACACTATTAAAAACTTCTTGGGGAACTAGAATATTTATTTTCCATCCAACCTCTTCATAAGGTCAAAAAAATCTGGATGAAGAGACCACACAAATATTAGCTTGATCCAAAAATTTTGTGGCCCACAAGAAATTTTTTTAATGGTCAATCACCCTTCTTTCCTATGGTGTGGTCCACATGACATTTGAATCTGTTTCATTTTTCTGATCATTCCCTAAAATAAGCTTCCAAAACTGATGAACAGCGTGGATTTAAGTCAAATACATCATGGTGGGCCCCACAGCAGTGGATCCACACCGAGGCCATGTCCGGTCATGATTACATCATACAAAGTCATGAAGCGTCAGGACCCTACATTCCCCATATATACACAAGTGAATGAAGGATAAGCTCTTCACAGACATTAAGAGATAGCAATTTTATCTTTCATTTTTAATTTTTTGTGGGACCTAAAAAAATACCAATAAAGGGTTAAAAAGGCAGCTAGAAGTGGATGGTATTTTACTATATTATTTTATTGGAAAGAGGAATATCTATGTGGTTGTCTTCATTTGCATTTCTTTAAAAGTGGGCAATGTATGTGCATGTGTATGTCTATGTGTACACTAGGAGATGTCCATTTGGGACCACTTGTACCAGTTCTTAGAATCTTCTTGCTTTTTAAAGATGAAAACTTTCATACTTCACCAGATTGTGATGGATGACACTAGGCCCTGGGAAGTCATTCACATGACCAAGGTATTGTAATTGAACGGTTCTAATTTTGGGTCCTAGCTTAGATATATTAAGATCCAAAAATTACACCTATTTGATTGTATAACTGTTGGAATTGTGGTGTTGTATTAGACGGCTGAAATGAAAAATATCCAACGGTCTAATTTTAACAAACAATGTCCCTGGAATGGAGGTTAGGGCTATTCAATCAATCTAGTTTTGGGGTTGTGACTTGGTTACAGTGGCTTCCAACAATTTAGGTTGTTCAAATTGAGATAATATATGCCACGTGTACAAGTTCTATGTGCCTGCGTATCAATAGTCATGTTCTGTTTGAGTATAAAATAATCTCCCATTTTAAAAAACATAAATAGAGGAGACAGCGAAGGAGCCCAGTTACAACGTGAGGCATTTGTTTACCCCCCTCTTCAATAATGCAAGCTTTAAAGCTCAAGTTTCCTTGGAGAGTCCCAAGAGCACACTCCCTTTGGCGCGCCGTGCCCTGGTCCCACACGTGGAAATGAGATACACGTGTGAAATCAGAGCCGCTTGCCGAGTGATCTCCACTAGGTAGATGCCATGCCTAAAAAATTAAGCTGATGTGACCATCGGCCAGGTGGCACCTATAAAAAAATGGTTAAGGGGAATTGACCAACGGTTACAATTCTATAAACATGTGTGGTCCACCTGATGATTGGATTTTCCTGGTTTTCAGAGAGGGAACATAACGTGGGGTCGCTTGATGAGCAGCTCTAATCTCGTACATGTGTTACTTGTTTTCACGTGTGATGCATGAGGTGAGTACACTTGGCATTTGTAGTCCTAAAGATAGCTTTCATGCGGTGTGGAATTAACATGTCAAAAGCTTGTATGAGAAACTTGTTTCGTTGTGATCATATCGAACGGTATGTAGCATGTAGCGTGTCGGTCAAGATCAACATTTTAAGGAGATGGTCCAGTGAATAAGTTACAGCTCTAGTTGCATCGGTTAATTTGGAAACTCCAATTGATCAAAAGGCAATTGACAGGCCACTCATACAAAAATCTCACGGATTCGATGCATTCGATTTGGTCTTATTTTCTTTGGCCATCATTTTTCCAAGCTGTGGATGGTTGTGATTGAGTGATAAATCCATTATGGTCCTTAATAAATCGATGGATTAAACTGTTGGTTAAACCTATTTTGTGTAAACAATCTTGACCGTTTATGTTAAAGGACATTGATCAAATGGTTAATATTTGTTAGATTTGTGTGAGATTTGTATGGTAGCCCATTAAACGTGCGCTGGACCCAATGAACATCCTAGATCAATGAATTGGACTGGCTAAGTGTACCAATGCAACTAGGAACACTATAACTTATAAGTTCCTTAAGAGCTTTGGAGCATTTTAATTATTATCACGGTTGTTTTATCCTATTTCTAATCATCTTGGGAAACGAAATTGGGAATGATGCGTTATGCAAGGGAAATATATAGTATGCCACTGCATGGTGTATTTAAAATATGTGAAGAAATCCTAATTGGATTTTACAGATATACAACTGACATCTATCGGGCAATGTTATATTATCCATAAGGTAATAATGATCAATTTGTACGTGATCGCTTAAGCAATGAATCTTGAAGCCATTATCTGTAAAGGTAGCAAGTTAAAAAGAAAAAATTCTAAGAATTCAGTAGTTTCGAAGCGGTTATAACAACCGTTAGGATGTAAGAAGAAACCAAATGATTAGATTAAGGTTATAAATAATAAAAGAATTCAGTAGAAGAAATGGTCTCATACCAACCAAACCAATCAAGTCCAGCATTCATTATCTTTCAATTACTTTATCGACCATTTACATTCCTTAGTATATTTCCTTAACTTTATCTGTTATTTACATTCCTTAGTGTAATTCGTAACAATAATCAAGTAGTTATTAATTTTATTTATAATTCGAGTCTATACTCATATTCTGGATTCAATTTAAGTATCAAGCAAAGTTTTCCATCCAAAAGATATTCTGCAATTGTTCTTCACGACTGACAGTAAGAATTTCTTTTTTGTTTTGTTTTTTTAATGTACTGAAGTGAAAAAGTCCTTTCGTACAGAAGTTAGAGGTGTGACCTATTTTCAGAGGACGAATCCCACCCTCTAATAATCTCCTAATCATCTTAAGCAACGTTGCGCAAGTGGTTAAATAGGTGACTAATTTCATTAGATCTCAGTCATATACGGTCGATTTCTGACGTATCTGCCTACCTTAGAGCTTGGGGTTATAGCTGTTAGGTTTGAATTGAACCGCGTATTCAATTCTAGCACACGTGTACTAATCATGTGACCGAGATTGAAATAACAACATATTTCTTAGCACGTCCAGTGGGACATTGTTTATAATTTATTTACTGGTGCAACATTGCAAATCGATAAATAAGATATATGAACAGAAGAAGCAATTGAATTGTTGGGGCTGAACCCTCGACAACAACCACACCACCTCCGACCGAGGACGTGCTGGTTCAGACGACCTTTGAATTATTAAATTTAAACACTAACCAATTCTCAGTCCTGTTAACTCGGAAGTGTCATCGACCTCTCGGACCGTTTCTTTTGAAGAGATAACGGTCGAATTTCGGGATGTGTAACTGAGTATCTAACACATTCAGGAATACGAGAGAACTCAGACAGAGTTGGTACATGCTCAAGCCGAGTAATTCTATGTTTAAACTGAGAATATTAATAGATGGATGACTAATCAAATCGAAGTAATGCATTAATTGATGACTATCATCACCAAAAGAGCACCTATGAAAATATAGTATAATACTAAAGGAAGTTCTATTGGTAATTTGGTTCAACCACCATCAATACCCCCTGCAACGGAACACCCTTTCCTTTCTGATCCAGGAAGTGCAGAATCTTCCACCGTCTATTTAGTTTAGGCAAACAGAACGGGAGGTCAGGAATATTGTTCCTAAAGAAGGAAACCAAGATATACCTGGGGGGCAACCATTCCTTAGGAATCCACATGGAAGAAAAAACTAAGAAGTCTTTGAACGACCTCCAATGGTCAAATCACACCATTTGAATCATAACTAAATTATTCAAATGGTTCAGAAAGTAGTAGGCCAAGTTATCGGTCATATTATTACCTCGGTAAAGCATAATACCCATTCAGAATGGATTGACTAACAGTCTCCATTGTCACGACCAAATTTATCATTTTGACTAAGATGACCGAGTTCATCTAAGTCGGCCAACTTTAATGTTTTTATATCAAGATGATCAAGTTCGACCAATATGGCTAAAATTGATATTTTTACATGGCCGAGCAAACATATTTATTACGCCAAATAACGAATTAACATCACATTCACCTTTTACCAAAGGCGAAGCGATATTGGGGGGGGGGGGGGGGGGGGGGGGGGGGGGGGGAGCAATGTTGTACCGCATTTCTAACCATTCATGAAAAATTCAATTGAAAAGGACATGTGTTATAGCAAATAAAAGATATAACATGTTAAAGATCTTTAAGAATGCTTAGAGTACTTTTTATGGAATCATAGCTTATAGAATGACATGACATGAAATAGTTGAAAGAAATTCAAAAGCAAACTAAGAGGCCAAGAGACATTCGGGAGGTCAACCAAGAGGGCAACCAAGATAAAACCTTGGTCGATAAAGTAAGCAGTAGATAGCTGTATGAAAGTGGAAAGAGCGGTCAATGGGCATTCAAAAACAAACTGAGCAGTCGACAGGTGTCCAAAAGAAGACCAAGCGGCCAAAGGAAGTCAGTAAATGGAATACAATCCATAAGCTTGGTCGAGCGATCAAAACGAAAAGATGTTGAGAGCAGTCAAGTGGAGCACGAGCGAGTGACTGACAAAAGAGATGCGGCTGATGTGTGATCGATGATCGATTAGTGACCAAAAATAGAACTTGGTCAAGAGAAGAGGAACAGTTAGAAAGAAGAAACGTATTAAAAGAAGAATCTAGAAAGGCTTTTCAACTACTATTATTCTACCCTATTTTTGTCTGTTTTTACAAAAGCCAATCAGAGAGGGATATGTGTAATTTTACGAGAGTTGCATGGTGTATTTAAAATCCATAGAGATGCTCGAAGATAATTTTGCGGGTATACAACTGATATCTATCAAGTGATGTCACATTATCCATAAAACAATAGTGGTTAAGAAGAACATGGTCGAGTCAGCAAGGAAAGTTGGAATAGTTATCTATACAGGTGGCAAGCTAAGAAGAAAAAGCTTTAGGAAAGTTAGTAGTGCTAAAGCGGTTATATCAACTATCAGAACATTAGAAGAATCCATATGGTTAGGTTAATGTTATAAATAGCAAATGAATTCAATAAAAGAAATGGTCTCATATCAACCAAACTAAACCAAACCAACTCTATCTTTCAATTACTTTATCCGTCATTTATATTTCTTTAAATTCCTTGGTATATATCAATAATCAAGTAGCTGTTAATTTTAACTATAATTCGAGTCGACGCTCATACTTTGAGTTCAATTCAAATATCAAGTAGTAGTTATTTTCCATGACCTACTATAAATATTTCTCTTTTATTTTATTTGTACTGGGGAGAAAAAAATTATTTCATACGAAAGGCTGAGGTGTAACCCATTTTCAAAGGACGAGTTTCTCTAATAATCACCTGATCATCTTAAGCAACGTTGTGTAATAGTTAAATAGACGACCAATCTCAATAAATCTCGATCATATATAGTAGATTTCCCATGTATCCGTCTAATTTGGCACTTGAGGTGTAGCCGGTCTGTTTGAATTGAGCTGTACATTCAATTTTAGCACTCCAGCGCTAAATTAATCACGTGACTGGTATTGAAATAACAACAACAGTGGTTGTTATTATTGTTATTATTAGAAGCTGAGATCTCTATGCGTGAGTGCCTTGGCGTATCCAAGCTGTTGACCTGACACCTCCATTATCGCTATGTTACGGGAAAAAAATTATCTCAAATAGGAAGATCCTATGTTATGCCATTGGATCTTTCCTTTCCTTCATTGGACGTGGGTTGTTGGTGCCTTTCCATCCACTATTAGGGCCATCAGATCAATGGCTTGGACAACCCAACCACGGCCCCACATGTAAAAATTCTTTGGCAAAGAAGTTCCTTATTCGTTTGAAAAATGAAATTGGGCCTCTCATAATCATTATGATCATTAAAGGAGACTTTGTTTTGGTCGTGCTTGAGTGCCTCCTGCCTTGGCCTATTCAAGAGTAGTCCACATGGCTCCATAGTCTAATAATCCAAACTGTCTTTCTGGTGGGCCATACCCATGAGAGAGACTACACCAAACTCACCCATATGATTATTTTTCTTGTTGAACATGATCCAACGGCTAGTTCTCTTTGTAACTGTCCATTTGAACCCTATCAATCCAATGGGCTAGATTCTTAATTCAATGTAACACTTATACGATGGGCCCCACCAATCGAACTATTTAGATTGTTCATCAAAGATCCACATAGGTTTCATCGTGGATCAGGCATGCAATTGTGGAGCGATCAGAGCCATTGACGATCACTTCTTTTCATTCGTGGGGGGTGCACGCATGCATCGGTGGTCCCATAAACTGAGATTCCACATTAACCATTGATAATTACAAGTGCAAATGGAGGGTTGAGGATATGCTAGAGAAGCATTCCAACTGAGAATGCTGTGATCAAGTGGATGCCAATGGCTCACCCCCGATTAGAAGCTTGCCAATAGTATGTGGTTGGTACAAACTGTTGTTTATATGAAAAGGAGATGGAGCCAAGAATCTCCAAGGCGACAAGCTTTGTTTGGCTACTTTTTTCATATCATATTCTTGGGAGTTGCTTGAAGTGCATATATGTCATTGTTGTATTGGAATATAAGGAAGGAGAGAGCTTTGCCCCATCAATGCCCCATCAATGTCATCCTTGCCCTTGGATTCGGTTCCTAACGAATATGAAAGTGAGAGAATATGACAGTTGACGTTAGGGTGTTCAAATCAAAATTCTTTGATGCAACTCATTCCTACTCTATGTTTGAAAACTCGAAATGACTCGACTCGATTCACCTGAGTCAGCCTGACTCGGTCAGATATCATTGAGGTTTGAATCAAAACTCGATTGGTCATGACTCTGGCAAGACTCCGTCGAATCGACTCAGGAGAACTTGGCAACTATCAAATGTTACTTAGTCTGGGTGTTCAAGAATTGAAAGAACTGGACTGAGTTATGCAACTCAGACGAATTTTTGAGCTGAGTCGAGTTTTCTAGTTTTAATGTTACGTTCTTACCTAACAAACAGGGGTGATGTCAATAAGCTGAGCCAGGTCATCCCATCTGCCCCATCCATCACTATCCTATAGATCTTGGTCTAGTTGATAGGTTTCATCAAGACTTGAAGAAAAAACTTGATTTGGTCATGAATCGGTTGTTTAAGATTTAGTTAACTCAGTCAGCTTGAGCTGACTTGATTGAAACTTGACAAAAACTAAACTTTCCATGACCATGATTCTCAGATAGGGTGCACCCGGGTTGGTTCCTTGCTAGGTTTGATAGTCGGTGTAGAAGAGTGGGCCCTCGGGATTTATAGTCTACACGATATGGGATCTTCGCAAAAGCCGATGATAAACGGCGCAGGTCCAGCGGTCTGCCTAAGTACTATTGGAGCAAATGGGTCTAATCACCCCTATGAAACTATAGTATGACCGGCCGAATGAACAATATTATTTTCTCTCTGGACTCTTGTGGTTTCTAAAGATGATTTTTATGAGAGAACCTCTCCCCATTTATAGGATGGGTCGGGAGTTTGGACGAGGCTAGAGATTCATCCTATCTCCTTATTCCGTCCATGTTTAATGTTGAATTTGTAATTCAACTTCAAACGAACGAGAGAGAACGAGAGAAAAAATGGATTTAAAAAATTAGAGGAAAAACCTCGTGGGACCCACCCACTAGTGATGGGCCACAAGTGGGCATCATAGGCTTATGTCCAACAAGGTCAGGTAGCCCAAACCCAATACTTCAAAATCCAGCCAATCTATATTCTAAATGGTACTGGACTGAAGGGCTCTAAATGACTGGAGATCTTAGACTTGAGTTCTCCAAATGAACATGGGCCAGTAACTGGTTTTCTCTTCAGTGGTACAATTGATTATGGAAATCAGATGGTTAAGTTATCAATAGGCATGAATTCCGGACTGCAACTCATACACTGTAGTGCCCTTCAGATGGACAGTCCAGATCAACCCAAAAGTGTTGGTGCCCACTGGAGAGAACCCACAAGACCACCATAAATGGAGTTCTTTGGAAGATTTATGGTCCCTACATGGCCCCTTATGAAAATTCATGCATATGCCTATGAAATTGGGTAGTGAGGAATTTTTGAATTTACGTTGGAAAAACCAAACTAGATTTTGAAAGACAATGCAAAAATAAAAGACACCAAAATATAAACCTGGCAGAGGATGAATGTTGGGTTGATGTGAGTGTTATTTTTGCCAGTAGTTCCAATTATACTATACCTTTAATGAAGTTGTGAAGCTGAAAACCATAGCGAAGACATAACGAGAAAGGCTTGTTGTTGCTAGGATTCAGGCAACAGCTAAATTATCACAGGCTAAGATGCAGCCCTGAGAAAAGTCCTACTAAGGACATTACAATGAACTGTGATTTGGGAAGTGGAAAAGCCAAGCAATATGGAGGAGCAACCAATACCAGAGGCACATCTAAGAACCCTTATGCTCCACCCCAACTAGTCAAGTGTTACCAACGGTCAGAGTCTGTCTGTATGTGTGTGGCCGACCTGATTAATGGATTTTTAAATTTTTTGCTCCATGTGATCCCCATGGTATGTACCGCCATTTCATACATTGTTAACACAAAATACATAATTACAATACATGATATGGCTGGGACTCTTGCAATCCGAAATACATAATCAGTGTTAATATGAACTTATCATGTATTAGAGATTGAGATTTCTAGTACATAATTATTGTTAACTAAAATGAAATAAACTTATTTTTAGGCATCTACCAAAAAGGGCCTAACGAATTTTATGTTTTTAAGTTTCTCTGAAATTTCCAATTACATATTAAATTCACCTATTTTTAGTCAAGATGTCTATGGGTGGGGTCCATCTTAATTTTGATCTGGATCTAGACCCAAACCTGCATTTGGGATCTCTTCAGTTCGGATCCAATCCAGATCCTAGTATTTATCCAATGGGTAATCACATGGGGTTTGTGTTAACTTTCGACCCACCTTGATCAGATTGACCGATAATTCACGGACTGGGCCTGATTTGGGTCCCATTGCTGATTAATACATTTGTTTGTTAGATCCGGTTAACCTGACCCTAATCCAACCCACTTACAGTGCATGGGAGACGCAGGAGAATTCATGGGTAAAATCTACCTCTTTTGACATGCAAAAATTAACTACATTGCATGAATAAAATAGACCCCACACAACAAGCAGTTGGTGACCCATCATGATATTGTAATGGTCGATGCAATGCATCACACTCGAGAGTCTCGAAACTAGCACAGGGAGGGATGTGATGAGGTCAATCACCAATCACCATCTTCCTCAGGATAGCTACTCCAAATCCATGGAGCTCTTTGGACTCCTTAGAGAGCTTCCTCAAATTCCACAGAGGATAAAAGCATAAATAATTTCTAATAAATTCAAAGTAACTTGATTGACCATTAAAAAAAAAAAAATTACAAATCTTTAAATAAGAAACTTGAACCTAGAACAGAGTTTTAGACTAAGACTCAAACTCAAACACCCTAAAAATGTGACTTATTATAAATAGTAAATTTACTATTTATATATGACCTCTATTCCTACTAGATTTCGTGGTTTTCGGCCAAAAATATTAAGTGTCCAATTTGGTCCAACCATGTTATTCTCCCAACTTTTCTAAGCCATTTTCATGTTGGGCACTACTTATACCATTTAAACGATCAAAAGTTATACTCAAAACTAAAACTTACTATTTATAGTAAAAACAAAACTAAACGAGAGGACTTTTGAAAGTCGATTTTGATGGAATCTCGCAAATCCGGCGTGGGCAACCTGGCTTAGCTGGATTGGTTGGTTTAAGTAGGTCCTCCTACCCCAAAATCATATATAATATGTTAAAAAACTCATTCTATTTACAAGATACTATTGATTTAAGGTTTTGACGGTCTAGATCATTTCCGCCTCTGATCAGGCCTTCTCTAGTCCATCTTTGCCATGAATATGTCTACAACCTGCTCCACATCAGAAAAGGCCCAGACAAGTTTGTCATTATCCTTGTTTGTCCACTATGAATCCTTGTTAGGCCCACCCTCCTGCCCCACTCTCTTATGATTTAGACCATTCATCTAGAGGTCCCCACAGTAGATAGATGGTTCATGCGGAAAGAATCAAACTCACCAGACATTTCATCTTATTACTTCGGACCTTTGGACTACGGCAGTACAGGATCTATTAGATGAACCATCAAGATCACATCATGTGGAGGGGCAGATTGAGCAAGCCCCTGCTCGGAAATCCTCGCTCGCAAACATTTCAAAAATGGCAATGGGACCCACGAGGCTCATTGCATCATGTCATCATCCCTCAGTGAGTCCTACCACCTGCAAACCTTTCATGAGAGCCAGGATATGTGGGCTGAATAAAAAAAGGGCCACGTCATGTCCTTGTCCAATAGGTGCTCCAGACTTAGGTGGACAAGTCGGTGATTGGTCCGTGCATACCCTTGAATGACGTGTCAAGAACAGAATTGTATATCAGATGTGTAGTCATTGATCCATGCATCCAAGGGTGGGGCGGTCGTTAACCCCAACGGCAAATGCTGATGAGATTTGGAATCCATGATACAGGTTTCCCATCAATCAGAGGATTCTACAGTCTAGGTATACCATCAATAAGAGGATTCTACGGTCTAGGAGCCCACCACTTTCACCACTCTTTATGGTTCTTATAGAGACAGCCACGGTTGGACATTCAGGTCGGGTCGACCCGAAGCCTCGGTCCGACTCTAAAATATAAAAACAACACTTAGAATAATAATGGATATTGAAAAAGTAGAGGATTAAAGAAAGAGCATACTTGATCCGACTACAAAATATAAATAACAATACTTAGAATAATAATGGATATTGAAAAAGTATAAGATTAAAGAAAGAGGTTATTTGAAAACTGTAATTACGCGAGCTTGAGTCACCATGAGTCATGTCGAGTCGACTTGACAAGTCTTAATGAGTCAGACATAAGTCACTACTAGTCTTCTTATTTGAAAACTGTAATTACGTATAAATGCGCCACTATAGTTATTACAACAAAGTGTACATTTATCTTAGACCCCTTAGTCATGTTATTTCATTAAATGATGGATGGATGGACTGATAGACATTAACTAGACAGTTACAATGATGCTTTCCGGATGATTGCATTTACACAAATAAGTGTCCATGAATCAATGATCCTGAACATCCAACCAATTATATCTTCAGACCCTAAAATGTGGAGTTTTGCTTGTGCAATTTGGTGGCTACATCTCCCTTAAGGCCTGATACTCCTGGGGATAGTGGTTTCGACAATGATGAACCTTATCTCCCACATGCCTCTATGTTACAAGAATTGCATGTCAATGAAATGACCATTAATAACCCATTATGTAGTTTGTAACTACAAGATGATATGTAGAGTCTAGCAGCATACTGATTACCACCTTTCACTGTGGCCAATTGGTAATTGTGTACGTAGAATTTCATTACTTTTTGTCTATGCTACAAATGTTGCAATGTAATATCATGTCACATGCTATTTATTATCTCGTGAATGCATTTCAAAATTGAGAACATTATTTTCATTGTATTAAATGTTGTTAGGCATGAAGCTCACTCTATTCTATCCAAAGTCGTATCTATGCTGGAAATCAACGAAATTAGGAAGATAATGCACTAATAAGCTTTTTTCGTCCTTCGTGACTATATTTTGAGTAGATAATGGATGGTCATAATTTATCAAATGAAGATATTGCTGCAGCTGTGGCAATGTTGGTAGTTACTTTTTGTTTTATGGCAGTTTGTTGAGTATTGTTGTGGCTACATCCTTAGAGTTCTTCCAGGGGGAGGGAATCTTGAACCAAGCAGATTCATTAATGCTATAATTAGAGGAAGAGACAATGAATGTATCAACCAATTAAGAATGCGCAAGGAAATATTCTTCCATTTTTATTCTTTATTAAGAGAAAAGTACCCTCAACGACATTAAGAGTGTTAGTCTAGAAGAACAACTAATTATGTTTCTTCACACCATTAAGCATAACGTCCGAAACAAAGTTGTTGGACACCACTTCTTCCGTTCTACTGAAATAGTCAATCAACATTTCTAGAGGATGCTAGATATAGTTTGGTATTATACCTAGATTTTATGAAGTAACCTGATATAAAACTCCCCTTAAAATATCAAATATAATATGGAATATGTATTTTTAGGTTAAGGTTTATAGCCTTTCCCAATGTTTGAGTCATCTTTTTTTTCTTCGCTCAATTTTTACGCCAATGTATAGTACTATTAGATCTATGACTATTCTTACCATTGATGGGACCCACATACCAATTTCTCTTCTCACTTTTGAAAATATGAACTTTAGTAATAGGAAGGGTGTCATCTCTCAAAATGTTATGATTACTTTTTCTATTGATATGAAGTTTATATATGTTTTGGCAAGATGAGACAATCCACTTTAAATGCTTGTGTGCTGCATAGTGTGTTAACTTATACATCTGATCGATTGACCATCCCAAATGGTACATCGATGACACAGGTGTTCATTATATTAACCCTCAACTAGTTACAAAACTATGCATATTTACATGTTGTTAGTCATGTAGGAAATTTTACGTGGCTGACGCTGGGTACACCAATTCTTCAGGATTCATGGCTCATCACAAAGGCTTACGTTACCACCTGCATGATTTTCGAACATGTTGAACTCCAACAAATAGGAAGGAATCACTCAATTATAATCACACTTAGCTCCATAATATCATTGAATGATCCTTTAAAGTGTTAAAAGCACGTTTCTCTATCCTAAAAATGGCTCCACAGACAAGCTCACTAAACAGGGAAAGATTGTGCTAGCATGTTGCATAATCCACAACTTCATATACATGGCTGATGAAGGTGAGAATCTTAATGAAAACATTTCACTGCATGATAGTTGGAAGGACATCTCAACTTCATTTGCAGAGGTGGACATTGTCGATGAGCAATTATGGTTGGTGAACATCACACAATGCGATAGAGATAAATAGTTGAGGATAAGAGAATTTTTTATATATATATATTAGATATGGAATGATTCCCACCTAGTTAGTCATATAAGATAAAGAAAAAAAAAATCGTTATGTAAAAACTATTTGCATCGCACATTTCTTTCCATGTCTTCGTATTTTGGTTGTGATTTATATGTCACAATTTGGGACTTTGTTGTCCATGAATTGTATTTGAACCACCTTTATACATACATTAGAGGTCGTTTGGATGCCTGTAAAGTTCCTAAGTTGTAAAGAGATTACAAAGGTTGTTTGGATGCATGTATTTGCCAGTAAAGGCTTTACATGAATAGATTAAGCTGCAACCTGAAACATGGTAAAAATTCATGTTTTAGATTATAGGTAAAGTCTTTACGGCTAAAAAAACATTATACATGTTAGATCATAATGGTTATTATACACTCATGATATGTGGGGCCTAACACAATGTGCATGGTACATCGAATTTATCAATCATGTAATTCCCTTAATGCTCTCCTGTGAACCTAAAAAAATGGCTCGTCCATTATCATATTTACCACATGAGGGAATGATGGGATGTCCACCATTAAAAACTTCTAGATTGCATTTGGAGCCCACTCTGACAGGTGGAAGACATCCAATCTGTTTAGCATGTACATGCTTTAATGCTCGCTTAGGGCCCTAAAAATAAAAATCAAGTCTTTATATGATTTGCAGATTTTGGAAGGTTTACCGCCCAAGCTCTATGGTGTGAATACCTACTTTATTCATTGTAAATACTTTACAGGCTATCCAAACACACAATCTGTTTACCTGTAAACAAAATACCATTTAAAAACCAGATAAAATAACATGTAAACCGATTACGCCTGTAACTCTTTTCAGGTGTAATGTGTTTACAACTAAAAAATTTACAACTAATCATGTTTGGCTAAGTATTATGTTCGCATGGGAATGAATTGTAAATTTTATATGATGAATTAGATATACAACCACACTAGGTAACATAACTTCAACAAAGAGGAACATTCAATCCACGGCTAAGAATTCCCTTGACAAAACAAAAATAAAATTAACAAGTCGGCTGCTAATCGGGGTCTGAAAATTCGGTATGAAGCTACATTGTATGGTGGGATGAGGAGATGGATCATATACTAATTGACAAAATGATGGAGTAGATAGGATTAAGATGAAGGGGGGACAGCAGATTCAAAATAGATTCCTAGGAGGCTGTAGTTGAGGAGATTTAAAAGAATGCTGGAGTTTCCCTTACACAACTAAAATTTTAAAACCATTTACGGACCCTAACAAAGATATACTAGTGTGTTAGAAAAATGCTCAATGCAAGCTGCTTTGAATGAGAGAGTCCTATGAAAGTGATGCTGGCGACTGACGAGGTGCGAGAAGCTTACATAAAAGTATAATGCCCACTTTCATTGTAAATGTTATTGCCCAAATATATGAGTGAAATGTATGTCATTGCCTGACTACATTTTTTTTTCATCTGTACAACTAGTCACATCCCTATGCGGACAATATTCAGGGAAAGCCCATTTCACGGTAAGATGACTTGAGCTTTATTGTTGGCAATGACCAAGCCACAGGTCAATATGCATAAGACCAACAACATTCTGCTAGCTGCTTGTTCACAACCATGTCGACACCAAAAAAGAACCATGTAAAGCCCTTCGTGGGAGCTTTCCCTCGTGCATACTTCACCTCATGTTGCTGCCACATCATGCTGCCGCTACCTCATGTTACCACCACGTTGTGCTTCTGCCACCTCTTATTGTTGCCACGTGCTTTTGCGACCTAGTGTCGCTGCCACATTGAGCTTCCACTACACATGCTATAGCCCCGTCGTGCTTCCTCCACCTCGTGTTGCTGCCATCATGTTTCTGCCACATTGTGCTTTTGCCATCTCGTGCTATGCATGTCGTGCATCTACCACTTCGTCTTTCACCTCATGTATAAAAGCACGTCTCCTCATGCTTCATTAGAGGGGAAAAGGGAGTGACCCTTTTGCTTTGCCGGCGAGGCCCCAACACCAGTGTTACTGCAGCTTCAGCCCACAGTGGTAGCAGATGGAGGATATGTTTTATATATATATATATATCCATTTTATGCTACAACTACCATTATCCTATTGATTCAATCATTGTTGCATTGTAATGCAAGATAACCCTCTTCTACATCATTTTCATAGGTAGAAACCCAAGAATTTATGGCAAACAACACTTGAGAATAAGTTGAAAAGTTCAGCAGTTGTCGATTCCGCTCCCATAATGTGCTAGGTGACCTGGACTTGGATCTCCCTCTACCCAAACGTCTGCTTATATGGTCAAATTCAGCTGACACCAGCTAATAAGTTATGTAATTGGTAATCATTACTCCAAAATACCATGTAAATCTGAAAACATCTCTAAAATCATCATATAGGAATTTGGTAAACCAAGATCAGTTTTCTAAAACAAGAACCAGACTGGATCACTAGACCTAAACAACCCACCTAAACTGTCCGAGTCAGTCAAGGTGGACATCCGCATTGTAAGAATAGAAGGAAACTCATCAGGCAATGCTAGAGATGGTTAACATTCAAATGCCTCCAACTCACTAGACTAACTGCAGCTACTTGTTAATTTCTTTCATTTTATCATTTTCTTAAGAAGATATCCATGCCAAAATTGGGCAGAGTGGATCAGACTGGTTGAAGAGGTGGTTGGACCAAACTGCCCCCAAAAAATGGGCGGAAGTCCAGTCTGAGCTTCAAGGCATTGATCAAAACTGTCTCCCCTTAAATCATTGTTTAGACATTGTATATCATATTCATACATTTGCGGCCCAAACTGATTCTTTCTTTATTATGGCCTCTGATCAGGAATAAAAGATAAAGCAAACAAAATACAAATATACTTATAGCAGTTTAAAAGCTCTTCCTCAAAAGACCCATTTCAAGATGGTGTGGCATCGTGACAGATGTGAAAAAGGCCTTGGTAGGAATGTAATATTCAACTCAACCACTCTTTATGTGCTGGTGCTGGTATGAATGAGCCACAATGGAGAAAAATAGAAATAGAGGAGAGATCAACCAAAATCACAATGGCAGCTTCAGTGGCATAACTTGAATGACCATTCGACTGACAGCAGCTAAGCTGTATATCTCAAGAATCAAGCTAAGACCACAATGTTAAACATATTCTCATAAATTCTTCCCAAATTGAGAACTTCCGAATTTTCTCCAAAACAGAGAAAAACTGGTTCCTGGTTTCTCCTACTCTTGCAGCTAAAAGATTAGCTGTAAAAGTTTCCATAGAATACCCTATCAAAACTACCATTCTGTTTTATAGCAATCACTGCTGCAATCATCCCAACAGCTGTTCAAGTACCTGCACAACAGATTGAATATATGCATCAATAAACAACCCATGAAGTACCCAAAGGGAGGTGAATGGTATTTTACAATATCTTTGAAAAGGAAGTGTGAGCTTCTGGCACTGTATTTGGGAATTCATTACCCCTTATATGATGTCTTTTTAATAAATCCGAGTTATGTATACAAAAGAAAAAAACACCAGTGTTTTAAGTATCGACAATATCAGCCGATATATCCCACAATATATCTTGTATCCCACCTGTGCGAAATGAAACACACAAGTAGTGGGATATATCCCACACGTTCAATCCAGTGAACGTTTTCGATTTTCGACCCTTTTTTTTTTTGTAAATCATGTTAAATCAGTGTTGGATTGTTATAAATCCATGATTTTTCATGTTTTGCATGAAAAATCACGAATTGGGAGCTTCGATTTCGAGAATTGAAGGAGATGGGCAAGTTGTGGAAAATTGAAAAAAATTAAAATTTTCCAATTTCTCGCAAATTGGTTCGAATCTGTGTCCAAACATAAAATCGAACATGTATGTAACCTGATCTAGAGATTCATTTTTTGCTTTTGAATGTATTGCTTGTGTTTCCACATCTTCTTGCATTTATAAATTATATGAATAGACTTTGAATATACTCGCATCAACTCAATTAGACGTTGCATAGATTGCGACCCCCATACAAAGAAAACTTATTATGTGCACTTGTTTTTTGTAATGTTTTGATTTATAAGTGTGTATTGATGTCTTTTTTAACAATCACCGAAGTTCCATTGAAACTTTTGACCCATTGCCCAATGTTTCCCCATGTTTCCAACAACAACGATACATTACACGATACAACTGATATATCCCATGCGATAACCAATACGTATCCATATCCTGAGGGTGCGATACATAATGTGATACCAATATTTCAAACACTGGTGGTCACACCACATATAATGCAACAAACATAAATGTTGAAAAAAGATGTCCAATATTGGGATTTGGGGTTAAGATCTAATGATCAGGGTCATGATGTGACCATAACTATAGATTTTTCCTTGACCGGACAGCCCCTCAGTGAATGGACCGAAAACATCCTATTGGTTGGAGGCTACCCAAGAAGGTGACAGGCAGCAAGCAACACAATCACATGAGAACCCCATCCCATATGAGAAAAGGCATGGCAGCATGCAAGCTTAGGTGGCTTTGTAGAACATGCATGCAACAACATGCAAGCCTTGAAAATAGATCATTTATAACCTTTTTCTTAACGAATGACAAGCTTTACAGAAGAAATAAGAGCATGCAACTTAGTGGCAGAGATTGCCCAATACAAAGAGTGAAACTGATTAACCCTTTATGCTAAATTGCCAAAGTAAATGACTAAATGGAATCTCAATAATAAAACTTGGGTACTGAATTTCATTGATAATTCATGAAAGTCACTGACCAGGATATCAGCTAGCATGCAATGACCGACCTGAGAGCATTTGTCAAATCCTCCTCTAGAACTAGACACCCGCTCAAAAACCCAACTTCCGAACCCTCTAGTGTGTTAAGCATTCTCAAAGGCAACCCACATTACGAAAGTTTTATTTTATCAATCACCTTCATCAATGGTTGCATGCCACAAGTCACGCGCAGTTACACCCTGAGACTCTATTAGGCCAAAAAGGGCCACAGAATTTTCTCAACCTTAGCCAAATGGACTCTTCAACTACTCAACAAAAAGGTAATCGACCTTCATTTCTGATTACACTGCCCTCTTGGAGAAAGGAATGCAACAAAGGATCATGTTGGACATGTGTTGATGATCCAAACACTATTCTCTTGTCAAAATTGTTTCATGGAATATACACACATGATTTATCCTCCATAAGTCTGAAAGGAACATTTCATCATCCTTAGCTGTCTCCTAAACACCAGGTGCCGCATTATTCCACCACCCACCCTCTCATCACCATAGGCAACTAACTGCCCCTTAACCCCACCTACCCTATAGAGGCTTGAATGACATGGCACAATGGCTCCAGACCTTGTAGGAAATCTTCCTGAAACCTAACCTTACACCCACACTCACCCTAAACCTCAGCCCTTCGCAAATTCATCACCAATCTTGGGCAAGGTTCATGGTCCGCCGAACCTGGAGCCTCTACCTCCAGCAGTACAATGACACACCCAAACCCCATACTCAGCCACAAACCTTATATCCATAGGTTTTCTTGTTCTTTTTCTTTGCTTAGTCCATAACCATAGTCCTTTTTTATTCCCCAAAATTCAGTGACTGCTTTGTGGTTGTAGGTTGACAATATAAATCTCTATGACCCTCATTCAGTTATTGAAGGTGATTTGGCAACTGTGAACCAGTGGGTGGATTCTTTGGGGGCCATTCCTTTCCAATTTGGTGGGATGGGTGGAGGAGATTAGAGCATTGAAGGAGATAAACTCAATAGCCTTCTCTCATGTTTGTAGGGATGCAACTTTGTAGCAGATGATCTAACCAAAAAGGAATCTACTTTGCAAAGCCTTGTGTTGGAGATTCTTTATCTTTTGCAGCTTCCTCGTATTCCTTTTTTAATAAATTCATGTTAATCTAAAAGAAGAAGAAGAAGAAGAAGTAGCATCAGGTTACAGAAATAAATAGGGCTGAAGTCCATTGGCATCTTGATGAGGGAACGGAAGTTCATAGGTTTCAAAGTCACACAAAATGCTCTTACTATGACTTCCAAAATAAACATTACTTTGTCTTCAAACACACTGGAACTCCCTAGGACTTCCCATCATCAACATCATCATTGCCTTGTTCAAGCTATTTGGGTTGGCTTCATACACCTTGTTTTGCAGAAAACATATCTAAAGGTCTTATCATTCAGTAAGTAAACAAATGTTAATTCTCCTTGCACTACCTCAATCCAAGTCCTTTTAGCTCTTTCCTTTGTCCACCTTTTAGGTGCTTCAGCCCAATCAAAGTTCCCATCTTTACTAGCACCATCCGGCTTTTGTAGCACATGCCCAAACCACCTCAATCCACTCTCTATCATTTTCTTGTATTGGGCTAATCTTAGGCAGCTACAAATTCTTGACTCATCTTTCATGGTCTCACCACAAGTCCATGCCAACATCATCATCTATACATTCTCGTCGTCAACTCATGTTGCCCCTTATTTATTCAACACTCCATCGCAGGGTGTTAAACATCGACTGGCAGAATTCAGTATCACCTTAGTCATATCGGTTTTGGTGGGAACCAGTCCAATCAGTGCCACCTACATATAAAAATCAGGCAACTTGGCCCCAACTCGGTGTGACTCGTTCCAAATTTGGACTAGTCAACCTGAAACAGACCAAAAAAGGAAAAGGTCAGACTGGTTTCAGTAGGTACACAACTCCCTTTGGTATTTGATTGACACAACGACCACACCTGATAATATATAATTTCAATCAAGTTGTCTATACATTTTGGAATAAGTAAATCACGTTAGCTTGGCGTTTTGTATTGCTTCTAACTCCATGAGTTGACTAATTATTATAGATTTTTAGGCTTAAATTTGCTAATAAAGCAATATGGGTTTAATGAATGCATCTAAATTTCTCTCAACATGTATTTAAGTTTTTGTTATTGACTGGATATGTGTTTCTATTTTTCCTAAAATTTCCAGATTTCTTCTCACAATTTTCTGATTTTTATAATTAATTTTCTAAATGTTCGGCCTTTTTTTTTTGGGTTTTTCCTCTCTCTCTCTCTCTCTCTCACACACACACACACACACACACACACACACACACACACACACACACACACACACACACTGTTATCAAATGCGATCGCATATGCACATACTGTTGATCAAATCGCATATGCCAAGATGGCATATGCGATCCTGGCAAGTATGCCATGGCATACTTTTATATGAGATAAACATGCGATCGCATACTGCATATGCAATCGCATATTTCCCAATAGCCAAGAGCGGAAGATTTTTATTTTTATTTTTTCAAATTGGATAACTTTTGCCTATAATTAGGCACTCATATCCCCTCCATTTTCACTCTTCTTTACTCCAACGCTCTAAATCTCTTACTCTTTTTTTCTTACACCTCTTTCTTTCTTACTCTAATCTCTCTACAATTATTTCAATTATGTTTATTTTTTGTATTTTATAAGTTGTGCTTACTTTTTGTAAATTAAGTTGTAACTTATAACTTGTAAGTTGTTTCAAGTTATTCATTCATCATTAAAATTTCTTTGTTCGAAGTTTATAATAATTAGTTATCTTTTAATGTAGCTTGTTGATTGTTTTGTTAAAATTTATACAATATAATATAAGTAATTAAATATATCACTTAATGAAACACTCAAACTATAATGAAATAAGTAAAATAACCCAATCCAATCATGTGTACTAATTAGACGAGTTTTTCCCTCTCTTTTTTTTAAAAAAGAATTTTTAGAATTTTTTTTTTTTGAAAAAAAAATATGCCATAGCATATGCGATTGGTGCGATCGCATATGCGAACAGCATATGCTGATTGCATGCAATAGCATATGCGATTTGACAACATTGCGCGCGCGCGCGCACACACATATTTGTTATGATCCAAATGACTCATCATATATTGGACAAATCATATCGGTATTGGTATTGGTAATACAAATGTGTCCAGTAGCAAGAAGCACTTCGAGATCAAGTTTTAAAACCTTGGTCCATCCCATATAGCATAGTCATTCGTTGGACTTTCTAGCATTCACATTTCAAAAAATGCAACATTTCAGTGTCTATATATTTGAGCAAATGATCTATCATTGGACAATCATCGATGAGGGAATATGGGTAGGAAGCCTTTTGTCACATTAGACAGGTAGATAGATGAGGGTAATTGGAGGATATTTGTATGTGTAATGGTAAAATTCTATGAAAATAAGGAAAATGAAACAGGAGAGCAAGCTAAGAGAGGCCAAACGTTCCCCATGCAATTGTCTCTATAAACAAACCCCTTTGCAAGAATATTTGTGATGTCATACACCTCACTAAACACATGGCTGAATAGAGCATACAAACACAACGGCAGAAAACCATGACGGCAGATTCATCATAGATGAACACATTTTTCAAACGATAATCCAGGTAACCACTCGTTTTCAGAAAGGTTTGGGATAAAGTGTTATGGAAGGGCCCACCTTGATCTTGATATATAGAAATAGATCCAGGGGTTGCACAACTTACAGTAAGTATAGTCATGCCATACAACCAGATTTGATTATACAGTCAGGTGGACCCCACCATACGATCAGACCCACCTCTTATTCACTGTGATTAGTTGTAGCTTTTTGTTTAAATGGATCTATAGATAAGAGGAATGTGAAGACTTCTATGGGCAACTTGGATGGATATCTTTCTCCATAGAATTTTCACAACACTTCAGTGAATAAAAGTCAGCAAGCATGTGAAGCTCTTGCATTTTCGGTATGATGTCAATGATCTTCCTTCTTCCATCTATTCTCTCTGTGGTCCCACACCATTTTTGGTCTTAGAGCAAGGTTTATGACATACTTGAAGTATTTTCTTTCGTAATTCATAGTTTTTTGTCTTCCATTTCCAAAATCTCTAGATCTCATCCTTCCCTAAAAGGAAAGAAAAAAAAAGTTCTCCATACTTCCCACCTTCGCTGAAAACCCTACGTTTCTAATAAAGTAACATTTTCCCAAATCTCTCTGTAACCTTACTGATGGAGACATCATGCACGCCCCCTCTACGCACGTATTCGTGGAGGCGGGCCTTACTTTCAATTTGGATCGACGACGGCATCTTTGGAGGACCCCATAATTAAGGGTGCTGCATTATGGGGCATTGGAGTGGACTCGATCATCACATAGATCCTACCATCGGATCTCATGATCGTGGCCCATTACTTTAGATGATTTAAGATTTTGAGTTTTAATTATTTTTATTATTAGAAACAACATGAACGGCTTTGATTGCTTAAATTGGTTATTTTATTTATTTTAGTTTTGGTATTAGTGCGCGCACATGGTGCAAGGGTAGTTTTGTCTTTTTGGATTTACGGTTTTCTTATAAATAAAGCAATCCCATGTATGGACTCTCATGATATTATGAATATATATATATATATATATATATATATATATATATATATATATATATATATATATATATAAAAAATCCTGCGTTTCTTCCTCTCTCTTTCACATTGAGTTGAAGGATCAAATTGGGTGTGAAGCCCTCCCTTCCTCGAAGGGTTAACTATCGTGGTGCGAAGCCACACCCACTCCAAATCATCACCATCTTCTTCTGCATCTCATCCATCATCCTCAACACCCTATCCACCATCAGATTCATCAATTTTCACATCAAAATACTCTCTTACAGCAGTACAAAAGAAGGTTTTCAGATTTTGGCGCATCTTCGGGGCTTAAACTTCGGCGGAGTACTACGTACAAACCATGTGCCGGATCGAAGTAATTTTTGGTATGGAAAAAACCCACCCCTAGCCGATCCTAGCCTAGGAGTCCTTTCTTGATTTTGTGGGCCCCACATATGTACGAACGTCTAGTCACACACGTACATCCAAGCCAACCTGCTATCCAGCATGCGTGGCCCATCCCAGGTCCTCTTTTCCCCTCTGTTTCTTTCTTTCTTTCTTTTTTTGGCTTAAAACCTCCCCATAGGATCCCCCATTAATCCTCTACCTAAACCCCCTTAGATCTACCCCTAATATTCACTCCTAAACATGATCAACCTGTGGTATAACGGATTTGTTCAATCTGAAAATTGCTAAATCAGTCCTTGTACCCTCAAACACCTTGACCGATCCCTAACCGTCATCTAGAAAACCTCATAATCCGAAATCCATAACCCAAAAGGGTCCCAAATCTAAAATTTCCCCAATTTTCAAACCCTAGATTTTCCCCTAAATTGAAACTTAGTGAATCTCTCGAGTCAAGAGCAATCCTATGTAAGAATGGGTGATTCTTACACTCCTTTGGGTTTGTTTGGCTTATAATTTTATTTGATCTAGCCCTAATGGTTGTGTAGGCTTGGACCCCTATAGATTCCCCTTCTTGAAGGTTTGATAGTATGTAAGGTGTGGAATTTTGTGACTGTTTACCATTGGCATAATCATAAACTTGATTTCTTGCACTCCATTGTTAATTTCATTTCATGCATCACTTACATTTCAAAGCTCCACTCGAAATACTCCAACCCCTAAAACTCAACCTACCCAAAACCCAAAATCTTAATTTTCATGGCACATCAAGGAAGAATGGAGAAAATTACCCCCCTGGATGAGCACTGGTGTGCTAGGGATAAAATGTCTGGACAAGGTTAACTCAACTTAGTTGGGGAAATGGGTTTAGAGACTCATGGTGGAGGGCTTGTGGACGTCTATTGTGTCTAGTGAGTCTTTCCCCAATGGGCTAGCTCACTAAGGATTAGTCTTTGTATTGTGTTTCCCATATTTAGAAGGCAGTAGCTAGGGTGGCTCCAATTGTGTTTTTTGGCACCGGTTTTTTTGTTGGGGAGTGGCTTCAGGTCAGATTTTGGGTTGACATTTGGTGTGAAAATTCCTCCTTTTGTTCAGAGTTTCCAATTTTTATTTTTTATTTTTAATTTAAATGACATCAGGCAGGGTGTCCTTACCTCATTTTGGGCGAGACTATTCCCTGTGGATGCACACAATCACCTGCAAACCACATCCATCAGGAAATCCTGAGGAGAGGAATCGAACTCGCGTCTATGGGAAGCATACCCACAATGCTTGCCATTCGCCCAAACCTCGTGTGGCTTTCAGAGTTTCCAAGTTTAGCTAGGCTTTCTCCTAATCCGGATGTCTATGTCGCCAGTTACTTTTCGTGGTCAGGTAATAGGGGTGTTTGACATCCCACTTGCCAACATGATTTGTCTGAATGGAGTTTTGAGGAATTACTTCATCTTCTTGAAAAGCTTAAGAGGATTCAGCCTTTCCCCCTGGTGCCCTTAATGTGCTCATCTGGAGATTGACTAAATCTGGAATTTTTTCTATTAAATCTTTCTATATGCTCATCCCTGGCTCTAGGTCTCAGATGCAGGATAGTCACATTGGGCCACTGTGGTTGTGCAGGGCTCCCCCTAATTTTGTTGTTTTTGTGTCATGTGGTAGTAGGAATAAGATTCTTACTATTGACAATCTACAAAGGAGATCACTTGTGCTCCTAATGTTTGTCTGTTATGCCTCAACAACATGCAATTTATGGATCACCTTTTCATCCACTGCAATTTCTCTAAAAAAGTCTATGTTGGCTAGCTTTAAGATTCCTTGGATGATGCCATTCACTTCCAAAGGGCTTTTTCTTTCCTGGCATATTGGTTCGCAAGAGGGCAATAAGAAGTGTAAATGGAGAATCTCCATTCTCGTAGTTCTTTGGTCTATATGGGATGAAAGGAACGATTGCTATTTTCGGAACCTCTTCTTCAGCTAGGTTTGTCTAGGGTTTGAGTTTTAGATCTAGGTTTGTTTTTATCATTTCTCCCCTTTCCTTTGTATAATTCTTTCTTTTCTTTCAGCCTTTGGCCCTAATAAATTTTCAGAATCTAAAAAAATTAAAAATAAAATCAACAATAGAATCTTAACACTTGAGCACCTTCAAGGGAGAGGTCTCTATATGCCAAACAAATGCGTCATGAGCAAAAGCAAGGAGGAATCAGTGCATCATCTGCTCATTCACTGCCTGTTCACATGTACACAGTGGAATTCCTCTTTCAGATTATTAAGTATTGAGCAACACTTGGGAAAGAAGGTGAAAGAGGTTGTGCTCCAAAGTTGGGACAACTGTCCGTATAAATCTAGAGGTAAAATCTAATTGAAGCTCCTTCCTTTACCTCTCTAGTGGAAGCTTTGGCTTGAAAGAATAGGCATATTTTTAAGGATTAAGAGCCATCCATAATGAAGATTGGGGAGAAAATCAAGGAAAATATGTTTATTTACATGCTCAATCATAGGATCTTCAGAGGCTTATCCGTGACTGTTATTCATAACAATTGGAGTAAGGTGAGTTGGAGCAAACCAATTACCAATGTCCCAACAGCCAGGTCTACTCCCTCAATAACTAGTTGGTACTTCAGGGTCCACGGTGTTAGCAGCGAGAAGCAAACTCCTTTGGTGAGGGGGAATTGCTCTCGAATGAGAATAGGAAGGTGGTTCTCATTTTCTTAGGTCCAATAAAGTGATCTCGGTGCATCAGGTTGTTGCATTAGGCATTAGGGATGCCACAAGGATTATTCACTCCTCGATTCCAGAGACGAGCAAGGGGAAGATCTCTGATGTTATTAGATTGGCAAAAGGGGAAGAGCCTATCCTATGGGCATTTGCTTTTATTTTTCCGGGAGATTAACACCTTGACTGTCGGGCTAAACATTTCGTTTGACACCAACTCCATTGTCTTTGAGCTTTTGCTGCTTCAACGGTTTCACACTCTATTGTGTGTTTTGGGAATTCTCTTCAATATCATTATCTTAGAGAGAGAGAGAGAGAGAGATAGAGCTCTTCCTCTCTTCCTAATTTAAAAGCTATCTTCCAAGGAAAATGAATATATATATATATATAGTGAAAAAAAAAAAAAAACAACACACATTATTGATGCCATTTTAAGAGAATGGGAGTAATGGAGTGTGAGAGTGAGCAAGAGAGTTAAGAAACTAGAGAAATTGAGAGAGGAGAGTATTAGAGTGGGGGAGTGTAAGAAAGTAATATAGTTGTGAAAATAAGGGGGTGTGAGTGCCCATCAGCAAAAAGTAAGAGAAATGAAGCAAAAAATAAGTCCCAACACTAAGAAATCTAACAGTAGGGAGGTTATGCCACTGCACATTGTGTACACAATGGCATAACCGCATAACTATGGCTTATGCAGTTGCATACTTCTCTGTGCAACTGCATAAGCCCCAACGACACAACAACCACATATGCCACTATGGCGTCTGTGGTCCACTGGTCCAAAATGGCAAACATGATGGCATGAGCACTTATGCGATCACACATGACAACACTGGCAACCATTGATGCATATCGTCCATCCCATGGGTCCTACTTTTTCTTACCAATGCCTCTCGAGAATATTGTCCATCCTATGGACCCCACTTTTGCTTGCCAATGCCTCTCAAGAATAAGTTTAACCTAATAATCCATACCATCCTAATAGCCATGAAAATGGATGATCCACATTGATTTACTTAAGATATTCTAGACTACTGATTATATGGGCCCAACATTTGTTTGCCTATGCCTCTCAAGATCTATAGGGTTGTCCGCTAGATGGCCCCAAATTGCTAGAGAAAGAAAGAGGAAAGAAGTAGAACTAGGGGAGAGACAAAGGCCTCCTATGCAATGACATGTGACTATAATTCATATTAGATTTCTCCTATTCTCCATTTAGTAAAGTTGTGGCTATCATAACCTATTATTGTTGTGAACTAAGTGTATGCAACAAATAAATTTTTTTAGATAATTCATTTTGTTATAATTAATCAATTCCTAACTCATCATATGCACTATAATGAGGTATCCAAACAGGTACCTAAGTGGTCGGTTGTACTGTATGGATGTTCAAAATCAATAACAACACATCATATAACACAGTTGCAATCAAATTATTTATAAAAGCCTTCTTTCCTTTGCAAACACATCATGGTAGACCATCTTCATCATAATGAGACTCAAAATAAAAGATAAGTTACAGACAGTCAACACTCCTAGAGATTCACAGCAAGTTTTTACCATAATGCCAGCTACAAAAATCTACCCTTTGATACATATTAGGCCTTTACATTTTTTTATTTTATTTTTTTTATTATTATTTTTAAAGGATGAGTAACAATAAACCCAACGAGGTTTGGGCTAATGGTCTTCACCGTAGGTTTTCTCAAGTGAGGGTTCGATTCCCCTCCTCGGCTTTACCCGATACACGTGGTTGTGGGTGATTGCGTGTATGCGCAGGGATTAGTCTCACTTCAAAAATGAGGTGGGGACACCTTGTGTCTTCAAAATAAAAATAAAAATAATAATAATAATAAACTTATACTGAGAGAGAGAGAGAGAGAGAGAGAGAGAGAGAGAGAGAGAGAGAGAGAGAGAGAGCTACATCAAGGGAAGGAAATACCAAATATAAAAAGAAGATATTATGACCCCTCTTTTGCATAGACATGAGCCAATAGATTAGCAACTCCTGGAATTATGAAAAACGAAATAATCATCCTATCAATATTAATACCAATTTCTAAGGTTCCAAGGATTTGTTTGACGTAATCCATATAATATTTCATACACAGGAGTATGTGCCAACATCATTGGAAATGCATTCAAAGAAACGAGCAAATTGATTGGTAATTCTCAGAAACAAGGGAGAAATACCTATTTTCATCAAATATAAGTCCCAACTTCCAATGTTTCAAGGATTTGTGTAACATAATATTGAACACATTCAGAGAGGATCCCTCTGCAATTAATAGGCCTAGGAAAAAAGTGGGAGAAGATTTGAAGCCCACCCTTGACAGCTTTTGGCTTTAGCTTCAATGTGGTCTACACACCATGCCAAAACATAAAACACAAATCTAGCATGCCCTTGCTCATCTCTTAGTTTAATAGGTATTTGGCTTTTCAAACCTAACAATCGCCATCATCATCATCTAAGCCTCATCCCAACTAAATGGGGTTGGCTATGGGATTCGTGTTCCACCGTTCCGCTCCATCAAGGACCATATCCTCACTTAAACCATATTTCCTCAAATCTTTTCTTATACCTCCGAACACATCCTTTTGGGGCTTCTCCTCACCCTTTTAGTTAGAGCCTTCAAAACTTCAACCAACTCATAACTGGTGCAGTTCTCTGTCTCCACTAACATCGCCAAACCATCTACAAGTCTATTTTCCCCCCATCTTACCACTCATCCATCTCAACATCTTCATTTCAACTATGCTCATCCTATCAACATGTTGCTCTTCCTTGACTACCAACATTCTGCTCCCTAAAGCATGACCTCATAGCTATCCTGTAAAATCTCCCATTCAGTTTGATTGGTATGTGGCTATCACATAAAAGTCTAGTCACTTCCCACTTCATCCACTTCTATGGGTAGCATCCTTCTCAATCTCTTAGTTCTCATGAATTATTGATACACGATATTGAAAATGGTCATTGTACATCTTGGTAAAAATTAACAAATTCCTATTTCCCAATACTCTATTTTATACAAGGTTCTGAATATTGGTATTGGAGGCAGATTAGCCTGGTCAAAAAATGCATCACATATCAATATTGATCCATGTCAACCTGTATTAATCAATTTTATTTTATTTTTATTCCAAAGAATTAAGAAAAAATATTAGAAGAAAGGGAAACAATGTATTTGAGACTCTCTTATCTTTTTTCATATATTTTGGACATGTATATAATGATTTATTCGACCTTCCTCTGGTTAGAATGTTGTTTATTGGCTTAAGTTGTTGAAACTCAACCAAATGGGCCATAATTGAATACAAATCAAACATAATTTGGTGAATTAGGGTCCACTGTAATGAAATATAATAAAAAAGAATATTAGAATACCCAAAAAAAAAAAAAAAAAGAAGTTATGGTTTACCTTTTTCTTGATTTTTCTCATAGTGGTCCATTTTGCTTTGATTCATTAAGTCGCAATCAAATCTTCTGTTATGATTCCCAAAATAGGCCTAAATGTAGTCTAAATGACTTCCTAAGCTTCTTCCACGGTTTAAATACACAGAGAGAGAGAGAGAGAGAGCCGAAAAAATTGGAAAAAAGAGAGTCAAATTTGGGCCTTTATGGCTATACAACCCTGTATCATGTATCGTATCAAGAAGATATGAATATGAAACATGCGTATCAACCGATACAACAAGGATATTTCAATCCATGGTTTTATACTGATTGATTTTAAAACAGATTCTAAAGGACCCCTCCATAATTCTAGCTTTGTGTTTACCCCCTCATCTCGTCAAACAAAACTATGTCATCTACCACAACGTCCACCATGAGACCTCTTTTTTTTGTAAATGACTCTTTAACTCTTCCATAACCAATATAAAAATATATGCCCGCTCAATGCCAACCCCTAGTGTAAGCCTATAGTAATTGGAAACTCACTCATCTTTCCTATAGTGATCCTCACACTTGTTACCACTTCATGCATAGCCTTAATCATGCCAATATATTGTTTTAAGACTCCTTTCTTACCCAACACCCTCTAGATTCTCTCTCTAGGGAATTTATCATATACTTAAGACAATAAGAACCATAGGGAGATCCTTCTTCCTCTCCCTATATTTTAATCCGAACAATGCAACATAAAAATGTATATGCTATTGATATAACAATGAAGTAAATCCATAATGTTATGAATGAAACACCCTCTACACTATATTATACATACCAACATTACCCTACTATGGATAGGACAAGGATCCGATTTGGCAGATCTTCAAAACTGAAACATTTAGGATACAGGTAGGACAGAAAATGGTTACTGCTCATAAGCAGAATCATGTAAAATCTTCTTCAACACTATGGCAAGAAGAATTTGCACCTATTGGGAATATGGGAAAATTCAGAATAAACCTAGATAACATCTATGGAGTTCAAAATATGAGTCACAAGCATCATCTACGCCTTATCCCAACCAATGTTTTAAATAGCGTCGCTATGTAGCATAGCGTAGCCTACACACTACGTGGCATGAGTAACTATCGTATTTCCCATGTTGCATGTGCTTTGTAGCGTACACTACAAGTTAATAGTGTGTAGTGTGCGTAGCTTACGCTACACCATACCGCTAATTTTATTAAGAAATCCTTTTGTGCTAGTTTAGCTGCTGATGTAAAATGGTGGGGAGCAATCCTTATTACATGTGCCATTGAATTAGAAGTATCCAAACTGCGTGCTGTTACCTACCATAAGACCTCCATCTCCGAAGCGAAGAAAGAGGAGCAGGAGCAACAAGATGTCCTCTCCTGGCCCAGTAGTTTTGCAACTACCACCGTGGTTGTTGCCAAATGCCAACGGGGATCCCCCATTCCGAAAACCAAATGGTGAGTCCAATTGCTAATGAAAAATATCTGTACATATACTTAGGTATTCTGTATCGGTATCGGTTGGCGTAACGGTGTCCACCGATACGGATACGGATATAGGAGTGTAACGGCGATACGGGGGCGCAATGGCCCGTAACAGTGCATTTTTTTATTTTTTTTGCAAAAAAAAAAAATGGATTAAATCTGGAATATTCTGAGCATTCCAAATATGCATTCATTTATAAATTGGAACACGTTTATAATGGTGTAACGGTCCACTCTTTGGTGAGAAGTTGTATCGGACTGTCTGATGAATTTATGAACTAGACAACTTGGATTTGACTGCAAAACTCATATATTTAATGTTCTAACTATCTACTATCAATGATAGATATATTAGAATGAATGTAATATGAAAATATCTTACATGTATAGGTGTTTGCAATTATTTTTTTCATAATTTATTCTATATTAAGTTATTAACAATTTAACATACCTGTGACTGTGACTGTGATTCATGTCTTGTGACCTGTCATCCTCAAGTCAAGAATATTATGTAATTCATATACCTAATAATTTGATATCATTTTCCCCCATAAATCTTTTAAAAAATTAAAATTAAATTGAGGTAAATTGTGTTGTCAATTCGGGGTTGGTTTGGGGACCATTTGATGCCCCAAACTAGCCTCAAATTACTGTAATCTATTGACACTTATTCCACTAATGGATTGGTGGACATTTATTGGACAGTAAAAAATGAAAAATATCAAATGGTCCTATTTCAAAAAGCAAGTGTATCGTGCATGCAAACTAATGGTAAAATTGTATAAGTTATTTAATTTTGGAATTGTGACTCAGCAACAATGGTCCCAAAATTTAATTGGTTAATTTTGAGTTGATATATATGTCATGTACAAATTTTTAGGGCCATGTACTGGGGTCCACTCGATTATGTCATCCATCCGTTTTGTCAATTCATTTAAGGGCATTGGAAAAAAAAAAAGAAGGTAAATCCAGATCTCAGGTGGACCACTAGTGGGCTAGGCTATGTCACCTTATGAACAGGTTCAATGGAAAATAAACATTATAGTGGACCGCATGGATATTCTACACATAAATCAAGGTGGGGCCACTTAACAAAACGATGGCAAGTGTGGAGGCAAATTGCGTACTGAGTAACTCAGTATGCTAAGCGTAATGAGTAAACTCTGTGGGGTCCACTATAATTTATGTATTTTATCCGATCCGTCCATACATTTTACCAGATGATTTTAGGGCCCTATCTCAAAAAAAAAGCATATAAAAAGCTAAAATGGACCACACCACAGGAAACAGTGTGAATTGAATGTCTACCGTTGAAAATTTCTTAGGGGCCATAGAAGTTTTGGATCAAGCTGACATATACCCATATCAGATAGTTTTAACAATCTGTACAAGGGCCTACACATGTACGGTTGAAGATTTATGAGTTTTCTAAGTGGTGTGGAACTCGTATACTCATACTTACTCAAAATGCTTTAAAAGAACTGGGTTTGAAAGCCCTAATACGCTTAATGGTAAGCCCTCTTTCCACCAAACTACCTATTTTCGATTCTTCCAATCCAAGGAACTGTGATTGGCCCTGTTAAAAGGTCCTATGGCTGAAGTTTCAAGGGCATTGGAGCCTAAACAAAGAAGAACTTCAAGATTCCCCTTTTGGAAGTGCGTACAGCTGTGGAGCTAAACATTTGCATTTTTTTAATTGATTTAAAGCTAAATACAAGTATTTCTTTTAGTCTTTATCTCAATTAATAACTTTTATTTTATTGTAATTGATTTAATATTGATTTAGAGTGTCCTTTTATTTTACTTTCCTTTTTTGTTTCATTTTTGGGGGTCGTACCATGCAATATTTAGCTTGTTCTACAACCATTTGTGTAGTGTGTAGTGACTGGCGTGATGATGGTGGTGGTGATTTTGGTTTCTATGTTGTGGATGTCTATTGCTTTTTATGGTTGATCGAACCATCATGTGGGCCACCATGCAATAGCTGGTTTAAATATAAATAGATTGGCTTCTGATAAGTGATAATTAAAAACTTGTTTTGAACATGCTTTTATATGAAAAATAAAAATAAAATGAAGGAAGCATTTTTAGGCTTTAAAAAAAATTTGTTGTATGTTTAATATTTATTCTTACTATTTATCATTTTTTCTAGTATTTTAATTTAAAAATAAAGAATCATGTAGAAGGATGGACACTACACAATACACTACGCGCTTTTTAAAACACTGATCCCAACTAAGGTTGGGAGTTCAAAATAAAAGTAGGTGGATAGATATTGGGGAAGGGTGACACTTTTTCTTTACCCTAAATCAGATGCTACCATTTTTTGAAACACCCAGAAGTGTACCAATACATGGGCAATTAAATGTGTGCTGAAATGATGATATTTTAGAGCATGCTAAAACATCATATACAAAATGTATTCAAAATCAACTACCATAAAAACCATACTAGGAATCACTCATTGAACACATACACACACACACACACACACAACAAAACAACCAAGAAATCAGGTTTTTTAACTTAATTTTTAAGAAAATAAAATTCTAACAAGGCATCAAAATAAACACAAAGCATAAAGTGAAAGAACCAAAAAAGTAAAACACAGCAAAAATACTGAGATGTAAGTAAATAATCAGTGAAGTAGATAATTGAGGAGTCAACATCATCATCTTATTCTCTCTCCCAGCAATTTGGGGTTACCTGACTGGTGAAGTTAAGATATGTACAAAATATCCACAAGCTTGACTATTTCTTAAATGGATGCATGTCAACCCCTGATTTCCAAATCCTAGGCCTCATTGCAGATGAAGCATATCCCAAAAACTGCATTGACTGGACTATTGTTACCATCCAAGAAGTAGCAAGCGGTAACCATATCAACAGTTAAAAAGAAAATGCTAAGGTATCCAACTTTGACTGCTAATATCGGATAGTCGAGATTGCACAATATGCATAATGTTTGGGCTAATCCCCCATCCACATGAAAGCCTACTATTTTATCGGTCTGGATTGATATATAAATATTCCCAATATAAAGCAAATAAGTCGCATCCATTTAAGAAATCCAAACACGTTTACTACACTTTTCTCCTTCTTTTAGCTATTATCCCTCTCTCGAGTTTTATTCATTAACCATCCACAAAATTCTCCTGCCGCTCGACTTTAATGTTTATTCGAGAAAAAAAGAACCACCAAAATAAAAATAAAAATAATAACCTACAATGCTTGAAGCTGTGACACCATTCTCTTCAGCGTCCTGATAATGCCCAGCCTCTCTTGCATCACCCATCTTTTCCATTCCTCCCTATCAATCCCAATCCCATTTCAAACTTAAAAAATAAAATAGAATTAAAAATAAAAAATAAAAAATAAAAAAAATAAATAGCAAGCATACCCCTTTCACAGAATCGACCAAACACATCAGACCAAAACAACAAGAAGCAAACGAATAAATGAATCGGGGGGTGTGTGTGTGGATTCTACTGAAGGTGTGCACCAAAACGGAATGGGTGTGGTTCCTAGAACAGTTGTAAAGACTCACAAAGAGACAACTAGCGATCTTGACAAGTGCGGGAGATGGTACCCTGAGACAGCTCGCAGCAAGCGCGCGAATCGATCGATAGGTGGGATGTAAGGCGGGCTGCCGCCACCACGCTGTGAAGTGGAAGGAGAGACTGCGTGCATCCAAGCTCCCCTAGCAACCTGGTAATTTCGAGAAACGCATATGGGCATTTTCGTCATATGCCATTGAAAGTAGGAAAAAATGGGATTTTCTTTCCTCTCTCTCTGTTACCTGGGATGGGCGAAGGTGAGGCGGCTACGCGGAGGGCGAGGGGCGGCGAGGGGCGGAGAAGGGCGGAGACGGGGAAGCGGTGGGGCAGAGCGGAAGGAAGAAGATCTCGCCGTTGATAGAAGGGTCCTTGAAAGCGATCCTGATCGCCAAGCCATCTCTCTCTCTCTCTCTCTCTCTCTCTCTCTCTCTCTGGGGTTTTGGAGGACTGCAGACAGGGTTTAAGGCCTGGGTTCCTATTTTAGTTTGGGGGACGCGTTTGTGGGGGTGATCCCACACCTGGGTGTTAGGACTCTACGGGGCCACTGTGATGTATGAGTTTATCCGCGCCGTCCATCCGTTTTACCAGCTTATTTTAAGGACATGAGCGCATAATTGAAGTATATATCGAAAGCCCAAGTGGACCACACAACATGAAAGCAACGAGTATTGAACTTAAAAACTTATTTGGGCCATAGAAGCTCCCGGAAAAAGCTGATATTTATGTTTCTCCTTCATCGGGTCCGCGAGGCCTTTTGAAAACTGAAAAGGTTGGATGACAAATATGCATAACCATGGGCCTGAGAAAGTTTCAACGGTCAACGTTGTTATCATCGCTATTTCTTATGGTGTGGTCCACTTAAGTTTTGGGTATGCTTTAGTTTTCTGCATGTCCTAAAATGGTCCAGCAAAAGGAATAACAACATGGATGAAACACATACATCACTGTGGGCCCTCGTAGAGTCCACACCCGGCCTTACGAAAAGGTTGGATGACAAATAAACATCACCATGTGCCCCAAAGAAAGTTTCAACGGTGGATGTTGTTATCATCACTTTTTCTTATGATGTGGTCTGCTTAAGCTTTGGGTATGCTTTAATTTTCTGCTCATGCCTTAAAATGAGCTACCAAAATGGATGATCAGCCTGGATAAAACACATACATCACAATGAGCCCCCATATAGTACACACTAGGCGAAAAGTTTGGATGATAAATAAACATCATCATGGCCCTGAAAAAGTTTCAATGGTAGATATGGTTATCATCACTTAGAGCTGGGTAGAATCCGATCTAATCCGGTGAATCCAACCGGATCCAACGAATCCGACCCGATCTTAACCGAACCGAACTGAATCGAAGGCCTAAATCGGTGCGAATTGAGTAGGACCACTCAGATCTGATCATACATCGGATTGAGTTCGGATCAGTGGTCAATCTGGACTGATTCGATCCGAATTCGATCTGAATGGATCCAATCCTCTGCGGTCGGGTCTTATATATAAGTTTTTTACTTTTTACTACCCCTCTACCCGTCCCGAACCGAACAAATCTAGAACCCTAACCCCTCTTTTTATACCAAAGCTTGATTTGAACCCACCACCACCACTGCTCAACCCGGCAACCCGTACGACTGTCCCTACCTTCTCCACATCTAGTAGGTAAGGTTGATTTGTTGTTAATTTTTACCCGAATCAAATGAATGACCTCATCTCTTCTCTTCTCTTCTCTAATAAGGCTCGATTTGAAGTCCGAACCCACCAGCAACCCGTCCGACCGTCCCTACCTTCTCCACTCATCACAAATCTCGATCCAGTAGGTTGATTTTTATAATTTTATTTTTTTTACATTGATTGTATTTTCAATCCAGTGGCTCGCTGGTGGACCGCATTGGCTAGTCGATGGTCCGGCAGAGGTCGAGAGTCAGGACCCCACTCACTGGCTCGGCCCTACTTCCCTATCTCGCTGAGCGTTGTTGGTCCGACCCTACTGCCCTGGCTTGCTGGAGGTCCGACTCAGGCTCGTCGTTGGTCCGGCCCTGGTTCGTAGGTGGTTCGGCTCTAGCCATGACTCGCTGGTGGTCTGATCGAACCCTAAACCCTACCCTAATCTTACACCCTAACCCTTAATCCTTAACCCTATCCCTAACCCTTAACCCCTAACCTTAACCCTAAACCTTAAACATAACCCTACCCTAATCCTAAACCCTAACCCTTAACCCTTAAAATCCTAAACCTAAATCCTAACCCAAACCCTAACCTAAACCCTAAACCCTAAACCCTAAAGTTAAACGCTAATCATAAACCCTAAGCCTTAAACCCTAACCTTAAACCCTAATTCCTAATTTGCAAAAGTTTTTAATTTATTTAAAAATTTGAATTAAGTTATACATTGCTTATTACTTATTGCTTATTATTTATTGCTTATTGGCTTATTGTTTATTGTTTATTGCTTAATGTTTATTCCTTATTGCTTGCTTACTGCTTAATACGTTTGTATAATTAAATAATTGTATTACATTACTTTTTTACTTATCTCATTATTGTGCATTGTATAGTTAGCTTAATATGTATTGTATTGCTTTTTTTTCTTAGATTATTATTGTGACTTGTGACTTTGTGATTGTGATTTGTGAGTTAGATAATTAGTTGCCCATTTGAGGATTTCTATGTGGTCATACATAAATATAGTGTGTTTTTAGTGGCATAGAAATCACTCAAATTGTCCCATTTTGGATAGTTCAAGGTTATATGGATAGTGTTATGGGAAGATCTGAGCCCCTTACAATCTCGAGGACCAACATATTTAATTTGGTCAAACACACAAGAGTATCCGAGATAATGAACGCTACTGAAGAGAAGAAAGATTCATGGTGGCGCTCTCACTCCGAAACTAGCGATTGGCTCAGATTGATCTGAGACCGGAAGAAAGTGTAATGCTTATACCAAATACTCCAGGCTGATCCTTTACTATCCAACCAGATATGAACAACATAACCACTCGCGTCAGTTGCAGGAAAACCCAACTCGACAGGACGGGTCCGCCGTTTGATTTGGAGCTCGGAAGGAAGACCTCTAGACTACTTAACGGATGAAAGAAGAAAAACCACACTCTGTCCAGACCGAAGCTCGGCTCGGACTCACGACACAATACCTGTATCAATGGCGAAAGCTTGTCTTCATCCCCATCTTCATCTGAAGAAAGATGTCCCGAACTAAGGCTGAGGTGGGATGTGGACGCTTCAACCTCAAACACTAAACTAAGAAAATGCCTTAAGCAGACGTGACCACTAACCTCGCCCACGGATACGCTACACGATCCCTCGATTACGTGCAATATCTCCACGATTTGAAAATCCCATTGATTGAGCAAATCGTGCCGAGATTAACGGAACCAGACCGTCCAATGATCAGGTATAAATACAGTAAGACTTCATTACTACAGGTACGCAGCATCTTGCACTTTCCCTCTACTCTTCAACTTAGACCCAGATTCCCTTGACCTGACTTAGGCATTGGAGGGTCCCTCGACTTAGCCAGGGTCTCCTTTCCTGATCCTTTGTATAGGACTAGGGTTCATTGGAGGTACGCCGTGCGGAGTGGAGGGCGATCCAGATTTTATCATTAACATTTTTGGTGTCATCTGTGGGAATCTGATACAAAAGGTTAGGTTCTTATTCTTAAACGTAATGGCAGGAGGAAAGAAGAAAGTAGTAGTTGTGGAATTGGAGTAAATGAACAGACTCACTCTTCTTCACTACTTTACACCGAGTCGGCCCCGGAGCCTTCCCAACGTTCTTGCAATCGGGCGAGTAAGTATTAAGCCATGTAAAACAAGATACAGGCCCTGCGCGACGAGGTTAACTAGATGAAGTAGCGGTAGGAGCCACAACCACGTCCGGCTCAGGAAAACCCTGTTCCCGAGCCGATTGGCTTGGTCATGGAAGCTCACTCGGCACCGAGGAGTATGAGGCTCGAGGTACCTCAACACCCTCGGGCGCCAGTTTCGGTTTAAAATCCTCCCCGACTCAAACCCGGGTTTTGGCTCGAAACACAGCCACTCGAGCTTCGACGAATGCCTCATTCACCTCAGCCCTGACACCTACAGATCTTCTCCACGAGTTAGAACGGAGGAGAGGAAGGAGGATTCCTAAGGTAGAGAACACCCAGGAGATAGTTGCTAAGAACAAAGATCCTTGGAAAGTACGGTTTGCGGAGTTTAATGACAAATTCCTGACATTAAAGAAAAAAGCAGCAGCCATCATTAGTTCCTGCAATCGTTCAGGCAATGATGGAAGAGACCGCGCCTCCCTTCACCTCGATGATCATGAACGAGGTGATGCCACAGAGGTTCCAGATACCTCCTGTCATCTAATACTCTGGGTCTGGCAGCCCGTTCGAGCACGTGAAAGCTTATCGATCGTGGATGCAAATCTAGACAGCAATGAACGCGATGATGTGTAAGGGGTTCTCAATTACGCTCACAGGATCCGCTTGGATCTGGTATCGCCAACTCAAGCCTAATTTCATCGGATCCTTTGCCGAACTTAGTCGATTATTCCTTACCCAGTTCATAAGTGGTAAGAAGAGTCGGAAGTTAAATACCCACCTGTTCACCATCAAACAAGAACCCAAGGAGTCGCTGAAAGACTACATCGCCTGCTTTAATGAGGAAGCGTTATAGGTGGAGGACTATGACGATAAGATGACACTCTCCTCTATGTTTGGTGGTCTGAAAGAGGGAAGTTCACCTTCTCTATCGGGAAGAATCCGCCAAAGACATTAGCTGACCTCATCGCCAGAGCTCAAAAGTACATTAATGCCAAGGAATTTATCAACGCCCGCAAGAATGTCCAAGTAACAGACCCGACTGACAAAGGGAAGAGGCCTAGGAACGAAGAAACCTAGCCGACCGACAAGGGATCTGATGATCGCGCCCCTCGCGATTGTCGCCCAAGTAGGAGGCCAGAAGGAAAATTTCGTTCCTACACCTCCCTTAACATATCCACCGAACAGATCCTACTGGACATCCGATGAGAAAAGCTTCTGAATTGGTCAGTCTATATGAAGGCCAACCCGGAACAGCGCGACAAACACAAATATTGTCGCTTTTTTTGAGTTCACGGACACAACACAACCGATTATGTGGACCTCAAAGACGAGATCGAGACCCTTATTCGTAAGGGTCATCTGTATCGTTATACTAAAGGAGAAAGAATCGCTTGAAAAGATGAGCGAGAATGAGAACAATCGAATAACACCACGAAAGAGCCAGCCAAGATATGCACCATCTTTGGGGGCTCATCCAGTGGAGGAGATTCAAACAGGGCTCGAAAAGCCCACTCTCGGAAGTCTGACCTGGAGCATTACGTCCACTTGACTGAGCGGCCCAGCAAGGAACTCCGAGTTAGCCCATGCAGTCTGACCTCCATGGAAGAAGATGCACGCGAAATCTAGCACTCGCACGATGATGCCCTGGTAGTTACTATGACCATAGCGAACCACAAGATGTATCGCATCTTGGTTGACACTGGAAGCTTGACCGACATAATCTATTCTGAAGCCTTTGAGAGAATGAGGATTCCTAGGTCTCATCTCAGACCTGTGAAGACTCCCCTATACGGCTTGCCGGAGAAAGATTAATCTCCGAAGGAGCCATCTCCCTCCCTGTGACCACGGGAGAAGGATAACATCAAACCACCCTCATGGTGGAATTCCTTGTTGTCAATGTGTCATCCGTACATAACGTCATTCTTGGCAGACCTTCCCTCAATGCAATGAGAGCAGTTGTTTTTACCTATCATTTGATGATGAAGTTCCCCACCAAGGGTAGAACAGGATACATCCGAGGCAGTCAATGCAAGGCTCGGAGATGCTACGCTATAGCAGTCAAGAAGGGGTCGGTTAAACAAGCACTCACTGTTAACATGCTAGACCCCAGAGGACCCATGGAAGGTTTGTTTGTGGAAGACCTAGAGAAAGTACCGCTTGACGAGGCAAATTTGAGCAAAACTGTTCAGCTCGGAACATCATTGGACCCTGAGCAGCGGTCGGAAGTGTTAGCCTTCTTACGACAACACAGAAACATTTTCGCATGGTCGCATGAAGATATGCCCGGAATCTCTTCGGATGTCATGGTCCACAGGCTGAACGTGGACCTAGATCGTAAACTCGTGAAGCAAAAAAGGAGACATTAGACGTTGAGCGGTATAAAGCCATAGTCAATGAAGTCTTCACTCTACTCGATGCCGATTTCATAGATGAGGTACATTATCTTGAGTGGATCGCAAACGTGGTTCTCGTCAAGAAAGCTAATGAGAAATGGTAGGTCTGTGTAGACTACTCGAATCTAAACAAGGCGTGTCCAAAAGATAGCTTCCTGTTACCTCTGATTGATCAGCTGGTGGACAGCACAGTGGGACACGAATTACTTTCCTTTCTAGATGTTTACTCCGGTTACAATCAGATCGCGATGTATCCCCCAGACAGGCAGAAGACTACCTTTGTCACGAACAAGGGACTACTGTTACCGGGTCATGCCATTTGGCCTGAAAAATGTTGAGGCCACATATCAAAGGTTGGTTAATCAGATGTTCGCCAAGTGGATCAGACATACGATGGAAGTATACGTCGACGACATGCTAGTAAAGAGTGTCAGGGCGTTCGACCACCTGACAAACCTCAGAGAAACTTTTACCATCCTCTGAGAATATCAGATGAAACTGAATCCCGTGAAGTACGTCTTCAGAGTTGGCTCCGGTAAATTCCTCGGGTTTCAAGTTAGCCAAAGGGGTATTGAAGCAAACCCCGACAAGATCAAAGCGCTCCTAGACATGAGTTCGCCTCGGACAGTCAAGGAGATACAATGCATCATTGGACGAGTAGCAGTACTCAGACGGTTTATATCTAAAGCAACTAAAAAATGCCTTTCCTTCTTCCAGTAGCTGAAGGGACACAAGAAAGCAAAATAGACGTCAGAATACGAGCAGGCTTTCCAGCAACTGAAACAGTATTTAGGCTCATCACCCCTACTCTCTAAACCTGAAGAGGGTGAATCCTTGTTCTTATACCTCGCGGTCTCGGCCTTAGCTGTCAGCTCGGCCTTGATCAGAGAAGTAGGGGGTAAGCAGCCCCCCGTGTACTACGTAAGTAAAGCCATGGTGCCCACCGAGACAAGATATCTGACTCTCGAGAAACTAGCACTCGGTCTCATCGTCTCGGCTTAGAGATTACGTTCGTACTTCTATGTTCATTCCATTATTGTCATGACAGACTCTCTCCTTAGGTAAGTCCTCCAAAGGCCCGAGGTGTCAGGTCGGTTAACTAGATGGGCCATTGAACTTGGAGAGTTCGACGTTTAGTTCCGACCGAGGACAAAATTAAAGGACAAGTTGGGGCCGACTTTATCGTACAATTCACCACTCTAAACGAAGGGAATGGTATCGAAGTCGAAGCGGCTCCTTCGCCTGTTCCCCCAATGTAAGACCCGTATCCTAGTCTGTAACGTTCCGTAGGCTTTCGCGGTCCTTCCGGTCGAATTTTTGCAACCCTCGACCCGTATCTAACATTTACGTGCGACCCTAAGATGAGTCCCATATACCGAAGTCGGCTCGAACAGAAACCTATATCATAGCGTCCGCGACGTCGTCGGGGTTCTAACGTCGTGACTCGCACACCAAATTGATACGCAGACTAGAAGTTGTGGGTCGCATTCATTTCGAAGAAACGCCGCGTGTTGTGAATTTTGAGGGAATCTCTACGATATGTCTCATTAATCAATGTCAAGTACACACCATGCCCTATGTACAAGAAACCCATCCCTCTTTTCTCACAAGTCAACTCTCTCTCTCCACCTCACCATTTCTCTTTTTATAAAATTCAAACTCACTCATACCTCTTCATTACAACCACCACTCCATCCATCCCTTTAACCCATTATTCCCTCCCTCTCTCTCTCCCTCATTCCCTCTCCTCACTCCCAAGCAACACTCCAACGTCCAAGCCTTTCCAACTCTCCCAAAATTAACAAGTGTGGCCCACCCTCTCATCTCTCATCCCCACCATCAAGACTCTATCATCCACCATTAAACATTGAACATAGGTGCATAGAAGACTAAGTGACCAAGGAGAAGGCCTAGAGGCCACCATCTTTGAGTTTATACCGTTGATTTCATAATTTGAGGGCCCACTTTAGTGGGACCCACTTGATGTATGCATTGTATTTGGGAGGGCCCAATAGTGGCGGGGTCCCTCCCTTTCACGTGTCATTCTCTCTCTCTCTCTCTCTCTCTCTCTATCTTTCCCATAGAATGATGTGGGCCCCACCGAATCATGTTAAATCTATTCCATCCATTAAACGGTGTGGCCCACCACATTTTAGGTGAAACCCACCATCCATTTTGGGATGGTAGGAAGTCCCACATGCTATATAATATATTATGTTTATTATATATATATATATATATATATATATATATATATATATATATATATATATATATATATATAAACATATATACGTGCATGATGGGCCATGTACATGTGGGACCCACCATGGTGCACGTGTTGTATCAACGCTGTCCAGCATCACCATGAAGTGTGAATTGACGTGAGGGGTGGGTGGCTAACAATGAAGTGTGGACTTTTCATACAAGCCCCACCTTGATGTATGAAGCAAATCCACACCATCCATTTCATTTCTCAAACCATTTTACGTGTTGAGCCGAAAAATGAGGCTAATCCGATAATCAAGTGGGCCATACCATAAGAAATAGTAGTATTACCGTTAAAACCTACCTTGATTCTTCAATTCGTCAAAAACATGTTGCATATTGGTCTTATTTGGTCGATTAGGGGCTGTAGAATCTAATGGTCAAGTTAAAATTTTCATATGCGGGCCCCACATGGAAAAAACTACAGAAATTCGAATTTTTTTTTTTTAAAACAACCATGAGGCAGTAGTAGGTAAAACAACCATGAGGGAGCAGCACCCGCTGCTGCCGTTGACACCACAGGATGCGTCCTGCGCTAGACGCTGGCGTGCATGGGAGGGCTGGGACCCACTGCCCTAGTAGTGGGCCCCACTGTGACGTAAGTTGAACATCAACATGGTGCATTTGGTGGGCCCCCTTAAGGTAGCGGGCCGCCCCAAAAATTAGCCGTATACGCCGATCAGGTGGCCCACATCATAGGCAACAATGTTGATTGAACGGCTGTCATTAAAATCTTTTTGGGTGGGCAGAAGTTTTGGGTCATGTGTAGACACCCCAACCAGGCTACACTTGAGAAGGCTAAGACTATCCGGGAACCATGATCATACCTTAAACCGAACCTTAATCGCAGCCCAAACCAAACCCTGACCAAAAGTCCCCAATCCGCAACCCGAAACCATGATCCAAACCATTTGGCACACATGCAACCCTGCCTATACCCTATACCCTGGCCAAAACCCCCTTTACCCAAGCCAAAACTCACTTTTCTGAGCCGAAAACCCCAAAAGAAGACTTCCAGGCAAACCCGCACAACGTACGAAGCCCACACGTGCGAGCCCAGCCCGAACGAAGCCCGGGCGGCAGTCTGACTGCCACCTGCGATACTTCAAGTGCCACCCCTCGTGGCCCACATGTAGACAGCTGTTCCAGCGCCTAAAAGTCAATTTTCCTCTGAAATTACCCCCCAGCCTTCACTATTTACCTTTTTACCGCCCCTCATGGCCAATGAGAGAGTTTCACGTGGCATTCCTCTCTCCACAACCAACCATAACTTGCCATGTCACCTTTTACCTTTCTTAAGCCCCATAATTACTATAAGACCATTGGAGAAGGCTATAAATAGCCCTCTCCTCTTCTCATTTCCACACACATATACTAAGAAGATGCACTCTTTACTTCAAAACTTAAGTGAAAAGGAGAGTGAGAGGGAGAGAGGGAGGAAGAGAGTGAGGGTGAGGAGGTGCTCCCAAGCCTTCAAGTCTAGATTTTTCAACCATCTTCTTAACCCACTCCTTGCCTTCCTAGCTACCCCAACCTAGCCCAGTTGATCATGGTTCAACCCACATCCTAACTTACTCAGAGATCAAGCCAAGGATCCATTTACATGTAAGCATTCATCATGACATCTACTCCCTTCTCAACTCCCTTGCTTCTCTAGATCTCTAGTGAACATATGCTCTGTGGCTTGCCGTACATTGGATCCTGTCACATCAGAAATTTCTAGTGATCTAGTCCATTTTTTTAATCTTTGCATAAGCATCATCACATCCGCCTTCTAGACATGTCGTTGGACGTATGCTCCGTGGCTTGCCGAAATCTAGGATCTTATCACATTAGAAATCCGCGTGTATGCCTAGTCTTATCCCACCACATCATCTATCCCTTGAAATTGTTTTACCACACAAAGTAGAGACCGTACATTTGTACGGGTAGAGAGGGTGCCTAACACCTTCCCTCTGTGTAACCGAGGTCCCTTTCTAAGAATGCCAGAACACAGACCAGGAGTCAATTTAAGGTAGGGAAGTCTCCAGATTTCCCTCACCTTACCTATTTCGTGGTTCTAGCTGACCACGTGATTTCGAGATTTTTCGACTAGTGGTGACTCCAACATCCATAACCACCTTATCACCCCTTAATCAACCCTTACAAATATAAAATCAGTGTGGGCGCTGATTTTCAGTGTCTACAGAATGGCGACTTCACTGGGGATATCGTATCTCGCCCTAGCTGAGACTCGACTCGAAAGTGTGTGGTACTCTAATCTCGAGGGAAATCATCATTTGCATTCATACAAAACCAAAAAAAAAGGTCCTTGGTTTGCATCTGCTTAGGCTTAAGTCTGAACCATGACCACTCGATCCCGCGCAGCCATGACCTCTTAAGCTACCCATGAAGAGGAGCCGACAGCTCAACTAGCTCCTGAAACGTCAGCACCCGCACCTACATTAGCACCCGCATTACCATCACCGGCGGCTCCGGTAGACTCGCAAGCCAATACTAACATGCAAGAAATGGCCTAGAGTCTACGAGCAGTACAAGAGCCGCTACATCGCCTAGTGTCAAATGCCACACCAAACACACAGGCAACCCATCCTAGTATACAAAATAGTTTACTCCCTCAAACTCCATATGCCTTCTCCCTCATTCCCCCAGTAAATCTCGTGCTCTCTCTCCCAGAAGAGTCAGCACAAGATCAACAGAAACCAGCAAACAGGAGCAAACCTCTCGTGCATCTTTACTCAACACATCACAACAATCAGGTTACAACACAGGTTCCTCCTAATGGGAACCACTGACAAGAATTGGCGGATGCCCATGAAGGGGGCCAATTTCGAGTCCAACTCACTCCCCCTAACGGGAGTAACATTTCAGAATTGGTAGATACCCCAGGTGGGAGCCATTTCTGAACATCACACCCTCCTCTGAAAGGGAGCGGTGTTCAATTCCAGCTACCTCCTGCCACTGAGAGTCCATCTTCTTTCCAACAACACCCTGTCCTTGATCCATATGAAGAGGAAGCAGCACAAGCCCTACAGCAAAGGGCAAGGTACCCCCAACAAGGCAAGTCAAAAATCAAGGAACTACGATAGCAATTACAAATGGTGCAAAATCAGCTCCAGAGACAACAAGGAGTGGATCACCCATCCACCAAGTTCAGGGACCTTTGTCCCTTCCTAAATGCCTGGGTACCTCCAAACTTCGAGGTACTAAAATTCAAAAGATATGATGGTAGCGGGTGCCCCACGGCACACCTAAAAGCATTTTGTGGGGAACTCAATGCGATAGTAGAAAATAATAGAGCCTTAATATGACTCTTCCAGAAGTCCCTTAAAGGCGACGCTTTGGATTGGTACACCTCGTTGGACAATCATCAAATCAGAACCTGGGAAAAGCTCTCCCAGGCATTCATTGACAGATTCTCATACAATCTGAATATGGCTCCAAGAAGATCTGACTTGGCTGCCCTGAGCAAAAAAGTGACAAATTATTGTCAGCATACGTGAGACGATGGCAAGCCATGGCGGCTCGAATGAGAAACCCAATCAACAACGAGGAACAAATATCCATGACCATACACTCCGTAAATCCCAGCATTTCAGGATATCTAATCTCGTATCCCTACGTAAACTTCTCCCAACTCATCCAAGCTGGTGAACAAGTAGAAGCCGGGATCAGAGCCGGAACCATTTTTTCGTGACCACATCAAACCCCCTCAATCAAAAGAAACAGAGTCGATTGGAAACCTGCAGGATACGAGAATAGAAACGGCACTGCTCCTGTACAGCGCACCACAAAGGTTAACAATATCGTCACTAACACTCAGGGCAATCAATATGCCCCCAACCGGAACCACAACAAGACAGACAATACCAACCACAGCCAAACAGGCAGTACCAACCACAGCAGGCCCAACAAGGATATCAGGGACAACCGTCTCAACAACAACAACAACGGCCTTGGGAAAATACACCAGGTCCATATAAATAGGCAATGTTAGGGAGGAAGTTCACCCCTTTAACACAAACATATGGTCAAGTTCTAACATTGTTAATGCAAAAGTAACTCCTGACACCACTTCAACCATAACTTTCCCCTAACCCCTTGCCACCTGGATACAATGAAAATCAATATTGCGTATATCATCAGGCTCCTGACCATTTGACGGACCGCTGCTTCGCTTTGAAACATGCGGTCTAAGATTTGATCGAAAGCCAGAAAATTGCGATCGTTCCACAGGCTAACAATGCAGCTCAGGCCGACATCCTCCAAAATTCTCTGCCATCGCACCAAGCAGGGCCCAGTACATCAAGCACCTCTACTGTCAATCACATTGAAGAGGGGCAATCCATGTACCCTTCTCCACATCATTCCATACAAGCAATCATGACCGATATAGCAAATCGGACATGGGGTCACCAACATATGCTAACACTTAGGCCACAGTTAGTCCTTGAAGCAGCACCAGCAACACAACCCCTCATATCTTTGGAAGTAGCACCAACAGTTTAGCCACTTATAACCCTAAAAGTCGCATCTAACAGGTCACACTTGCAGCATCCTGGCCCCTAAGGGGCACACTCCGCACCAATACATCCAAAAAGGTCAAATTCTGAACCTATCATTCTCTCAATAGGTCTCCCTGATCTATCCTCGTCAACCTTGCAAGGGGCACCCCCGGTTTAAGGTCCAAAATTTTTGATGTCTCATTAACTGGCACATGGCTAGAAGACCCCTCCCACACATCAAATGGAGGAAGAAAATCCTAGTGTCAAATCTCGCCAAGCCTCAGTGGTACCTTAAGAGAAACCACCAAGTTTACCACAAACTGTCACAGCCACAACCCCTCAGCCTCAGGAACTACTAATATACTTGGAAGGAAGGATGGTTCCATCCTACAACCCAAAGGCAGTCCCATGGCATTACCCTGAATGCGCAGAAGTGGGTAATAATGGGAGGTACTTTAAGAGAGATAATCAGAACCTAAAAGAAATTCGAGGAGCCATGTCGGGAACCACCTGCAAAACTGATGCTGGTTATGACATAACAGCCCAACTCAAAATTATTCCCGCATAGATATCCATCTGGGAGCTCCTATGCATATCAAGATCGCATCGAGAAATCTTTGCGAAGACCTTAAAAGATGCCCATTTCTCCCCTGACGTACTCCCCAAAATGGTGGCAAGTAGGATTGGACAACTTCTCGCACCACGAGCCATCACTTTTTTTGATGATGAATTACTACCTGAGGGACACAAACACGGGCGCTCACTGAACATAGTGACCCGTCACAAGAATTTCAAAGTCCCACTTGTGCTCATTGACAACAGATCCAGCCTTAACGTTTGCCCGCTAAGGATTGCCGAACGATTAGGGATAGAACCATCCTCTTTCAGGCCCAGTACCATGAGCGTCGGAGCTTTCGATAATTTTCGAAGGTAGGTTGAGGCAAAAATCGACATTGAGCTACAAATTGGACCAGACTTGACCCTTGTCACATTCCAGGTCGTTGACATCCCTGCCTCGTTTAACCTTCTGTTAGGGCAGCTGTGGCTCCATGCTGTTGGAGCCATTCCCTCAACCCTCCATCAAAGGGTTAAATTTCCTTAGGGAAATCGAATCATCTCAGTGTTGGATGAACCAAAAATTGTCCTGCTAATAACGGTTAATATCCCAGAAACTGACATCCCTATGATCGACATCTAGCACGCAGAGGGTGATGTATCAGATCACAACTTCGAGTTCGAAGTTGTAAACTTAATCGCTAACCCTCGCCCTCTCACTACTGAATATGTCATCCCCCTGCTGAACGACTAATCTGGAACTACCGTACCGAGTTCCATGAGAAAGGTATGGTAGTAAAGCCAACACGTGCTAACGTACAGAGACAGGGACTGAGATATCAACCAAAATTGGAGTATCAAATCGAAAGGCCCCAAAAGGGTCAATCTTTCAAGTGTACACCCGTCAAGTTCATCAAGGCTGGAACAGTTTGTGGAGACACAGTGATTCCCCTTAAGGACCAACTCCAACAACTCAAACTCTTTGAACATTCTCACCCGGAGTCCGTTTGGCCACCCATAAGGTGGGACAAATGACGCAAGGGGCAGAACCCCCAGACCCATTACATGAGGCAAGGGGTACGGAAAATGATCCGCCCACAAAGGACCCAGAGCCAGGACTGCCCCTTGAAAGGGGTACAAACAAGAATAGGGAAACACCTACTTACACTCATAGTCAAGGGGACACATCCCCGCCACCAGCTCAGCGACACAAGGGGCAGAAGCAGCCCATCCACTGGATTGACAAGGGGAAGTGCCCTGCCCTTAATTGGACAGACATCAAGGTCCCATCACAAGAGGAGCTAGAGGAACCAGAGGAGCTCCAACTCTTGGGCGAAGAGATCGAATTAGATTTCGACTCTGAGCCCAACCCAACAGACATCATAGTCATCAAAATAGGTGACCCACATGAACACACAAGTCAGGATGGCAGGATTGGAAGGGGGGAAGAACCACCATGGACAGCTGTCCCCCTGACAATTGAGTTGGTCGGTGAATCCTCCATGGATGCCGTCCTAAAAAAATCCCCAATGTAAATAGCAATTGGTACCCCGAATTAGGATAAGACTAATCTTGGTTCGCAACACCGTCTCGTTCAGGACCCCCAGGCAATACAAAAAAATAAAAAAAATTTTGAAACATAAAAACATCATATATTCTCAAAAGTACAAAAAAAATCAAATATTCCTTAAAATCCCAAAACATCAGAAAATTTTCAAAACACAAAAATAATAGAAAAGCTTTCAAAAATCATTGTGCCAAATATCTCACACACATCGCAGGAGTTCGAGGTCAACTCGTATGATTTCGATCTAGAGTTGGACTTCAAGCTCATGAGTTTGGATGAAGCCCTGTGTAACACCCTGAAAATCGGGGGTCGTGTATAAACTCAACTCCCGAGTTCCAGACCGTCACTTATGCAACAAAAATGGTTATGATTCAATGTTGTCTGATTTAAAGCATTCACATGAGTAAAAGTATACCAAAACTGCAATTCATACTTCAGATCCAGTGATAAAAGCAAGCGGAAGACTAAACAATATATATATCACTGTATGGAAAAATAAAGTAATCTCGACTGTCTCCAAAGTATGACTACATCTCTGAGTCTCATATACATGTAAATAGACAAAAGAATAAGTTCAAAATAGTCCCACTGAAGTCCCCCTCGATCCAGGTCACCTACGGGAAGCCGTCGTGATACTGCATATACGAGAACTCATCCTGGTCCTCGTCAATCTCCGGCTCCACCTCCTGGATCTCGTCGTCACCTGCAACTACAACAGGGTCTGGTGGGTGTTGCAAACACCATCCCGTAACGTGGGAATGAGTGATCAACTCAGTGGAATCATAGAGCAAAGATTAGCATGTTCACAATTCAATCACGCGATAATAGTAAAGCAGTAAATCAGACAATTCTAATACTGTTGTTAATGCAAGATGATATGACGTGATGTATGCCCTCACCGACGATTACCCTCATGCGGCAACATCTTACGACCGCGGCATGCCACACTCCCTAGAGTGCTCCACATCTTCCAGGCACATGCAATGCTATGGTGATATGATTACCAAGTTGTTATTAGTCCATTCAAACAGCAGGATTGGGAAACTAAGGTACTTCCCCTGTATCAATCCTAACATGGATCCTGTCTAGGGTCGTCACTCCTAGTAATCTCATACGATGTACATTTCGTAGGTCACTGCAAGGGCTGCCAGGGCTGTTGCTCGCACTCGTTGCACCGCTCCCCCATCACCTTATCAATACAGGCCTACTGTACTCTACTGCACGGAAGGGTTGTCGCCTCCCGTGAACTCAGAATACGCTCGCGGTCACTACAAAGGGCTCGTCGCCAGATCAGTGTAGGCCGACAGCTAGAATATAGTGTCCCATACCACCATAATCTGCTCACGAGTCAAGGTGCTCACTGGTCACTACGGGGAGGTTTGTGGCCCCAGCGTAGGCCGACAGCTCGACCACGGTGTCCCATACCACCATGCCCGGCTCATGAGTCTTCGTGAATCAAGGTACCACGGTTAATAGGGTTTACAATGGTAAGTTCAGTACCCTAGGTTCAAATAGTTATGATACATACAAGGTGAACAAACATCGGCCAGTCGGGTTACTTGACGGGCTCGACTAGCGCGATCGCATCTCGAATTGAACGACATGAAGTGCGTAAAACACTTCGCGTGGCCTAACCACTGCCGCCAACTCTCAACACGAATCATATTCATCGACGCGTCGTTCGTGGCTATGACCAGTCAGCCACGAATTCGTTCGGTTACCGACTGCCTGGACTAAGTCAAGTCCCACACATCTATTGAATCACATTAACGCTATATATCAGGGTATTGGAATTGAAACACATCATGTGAACATGTTAGCACATGTTATAACATTCAACTTAGGCAAATCTTCAAGGCATGCTTTCCATGCATATTCAACTTAGGCAATTCTTTAAGGCATCATTTCTATGCATGTGATGCAATCATGCATAAGGTCAACATATAGGAAATCATTTAGGTTAGCATATTAATCATGAAATCAATCTCAATCTACTACATAACATCATTCAATGCAATACATACTAATACAAGCATTTATACAAACACATACACTACACACTTAAGTCCACATATAGTATGTCGACCCAAAGTGCGCAACTTGGCGAATCTCTTCGCCAAACTGATTATGCAAGCATTCCTAACTCTCTAATGCGGCGACAAATCATGTCAATCACGTCAGCAAATTATGCATGGAGACCGTACTTCCTACAAATGACTAAAATGCCCTAAATCTCATATTCTTCGTTAATTTGCGAAACAGGAAACGGAGAGCATGTTGTACATGTCAAACGGCGATGCCGTCGATAATCTACTATTAAACGACATTGAAAGCGTTGTAAACCGACAATCAAAGCGTCTAAAATCCTCACCTAAGCTCTTACGGTCGCGGGATTTTGAACGGAGCGTGTACGCTTCGTCTACGGCTGTAGGAGAACCTGATTTATGGATCTAGTTAGCTAACATGTTGTGCATCTAAGCAAACCCTAAATCAGAAAGTTGTTGGGATTATTTCATACCTGAAAAAGTGTAGAAATCACCAGCCAGGTGATTGGAAGGAAGTGCTGATGCAGCAACCGTTGGTGGCTCGGAAGCGGGAAAAATCTCCTCTTCCCTTTCTCTCAAACTCTCTCTCTCTTGTTCTAGGGTTTGTGAAATTCGTATGCAAGGAAGGAATGAGGGTTTCAACCCCTTTTATAAGCTTGGAAACGCCGAAAATAGGCTCCGGGACGAAGTTTACTTATTGCCTATCCATTTCGGGGCTGTTTCGGTCCAAAAACTGATTTCTGGTGGTCCCCTGGTCGATTGCGATCAGACTTAAGCTCATGGGTACCAGATGTACCTCGTATTAAGTCTTCAGTCTGGCAGGGTTCGCAGATCGCACGTGGCGGACGAGTTTCAGTTCAGCGGTCACCGCACATAGATCAGGGCTGAAAGTTCCATGATAATAAATAGATATTTTTCCTGATCCGAGGGTGTAATCTGGATGAATTCTGACGGTCAGAACGCTTAATACTGACGCGTCAAGTCGTGTGCCAGATCTAAATTTGAAATTCCCAATTCATCCCTATTCGCGGTCGCTTCAGTCCGGGTTCAACGAAATACTCTGTGATTATCGGTTTGACTTGATTTTCGAGATGATTGTCAAGTCCAGCTGGGCGGTTCTAACGGTCTAAGATAGGAGGTATCAGACCTTCGACGCGCGGTCTAAATCCAATACAAAAGTTCAATATGGTCCAGAGGACAAACTTGCTTAGAGTTGGATCCAAGGTTATAGAGTATTGTAGAGTTGTCTGTTCTACTCGATTTGGGTCTTGTAGAACGTATTTAAAGTGATCAGGGACTATTTCCCAGCTACTCTAGCGTTGCGCTAGCTAACTTACGTTTAATTTTCATGGAAATTATTTATACGCGATTTCGGGTCAAATCGGTACTCGATTCCAAGTACGGATTTTTCACGGGCGTTACAATCTACCCCCCTTAACTGTAACGCCCGTGAAAAATCCAAACTTGGGCTCGAGTACCAACTCGACCCGAAATTGCGTAGAATTCATTCCTTTGGAAAATTTGACTAGGTTAGCTAGTGCAACTTTGAAGTAGCTGGGAAATGGTCCCTGATCACTTTAAATACGTTCTACAAGGCCCGAAGCGAGTGGAACCAAGGGTGCTATAATGCTCTAAAGCCTCGGATCAAACTCTAAGCCGGTTTGTTCTCGGGACCTCCTTGAAACTTTGTATTGGATCTAGACCGCGCGTCGTAAGTCAGATGCCTACCATCTTAGACCGTTACGACCACTTAGCTGGGCTTGGCAATCGTTTCGAATATCAAGTCCAACTGACGATCACAGGCTATTTCATTGAGCCCGGACCGAAGAGAGTGTGAATAGGGACATAGTTGGAATTTCAAATTCAAATCTGGCACACAAATTTGACGCATCAGTATTAAGCATTCTGACCGTCAGAATACAGCCAAATTACACCCTTGGATCAGGAAAAATATCTATTATATATCACGAGACTTATAGGCCTGATCTTGGTGCGGTGACCGTTAAACTGAAACTGGGCCGCCACGTGCGATCTGGGAACCCAACCGGTCTGAAAACTGGATGTGTGCTAGATCCAGTATGCATGAGCTTAAGTCCGACCGCATTTGGCCTGGGGACCTCCAGAAATGCCCTTTTGGACCGAAACGGCCCCGATTTGGTTAGGCACCAAGTAAACATTGTTCCCAAGCCTATTTTGGGAATGTTTTAGGCTATAAAAGGGGTTGAAACCCTCACTCCTCTCTCCCATCCGAATTTGAGAGAAGCCCTAGCTTGGGAGAGAGAAAAAGAGTGAGAGATTGTGAGAGAGTGGGAGAGTTCTTCCTGCCACTTGTGCTACGTGTTGCACGTGCTTAAGCAACACTCCTCTACCGCTTTCCCGGCGATTCCACCGCAATCCTAGGTAAGTAAAAACCCTAAATAGTTGTTGATTTGAGTTTTCCTTGTTTCCATAGCGATGTAGCTTATGGATCTTATGTATTAGGCTCCTTACTCGCCGTAGACGAACCATATACACTCCGCTTCAATTCCCGAGTCTACAAGACACTAGGTGAGGATTTTAGACGCTTGGATTGACGGTTCCCAATGCTTTCAATGTCGTTTAATAGTAGATTCTTGACGGCATCGCCATTTGACATGTACAAAATGCTCTCCGTTTCCCGTTTCGTAAGCTAACGAAGAATATGAGATTTAGGGCATTTTAGTCATTTGTAGGAAGTACTGTTTACATTCATATTTTGCTGATGTGATTGTCATGGTTTATTGTCGCATTAGGAAGTTAGGAATGCGTGCATAATTAGTTTGGCGAAGAGATTTGCCTAGTTGCACACTTTGGGTCGACATACCATATGTAGACTTAAGTGTGTAGTGTATGTGTTTGTATAAATGTTTGTATTAGTATGTATTGAATTAAATGATGTTATTTGATAGTTTGTGATTGATTTTTCAATTATTATGCTGACCTAAATGATTTTCTACATGTCGACAAAATGCATGATTTCATTACATGCATGGAATGTATGTGCTTGAGGATTTGCTTAAGTTGAATATGCATGGGAGGTATGCCTTGAAGATTTGCTTAAGTTGAATGTTATAACATGTGCTAACATGCTCACATGATGTATTTCAATTCCAATACCTTTTATAGTAATTCCATAGATGTGTGGGACTTGACTTAGTCCAGGCAGTCGGTAACCGAGCGAATTCGTGGCTGACTGGTCATAGCCACGAACGACGCGTCGATGAATGTGATTCGTGTTGAGAGTTGGCGGCAGTGGTTAGGCCACGCGAAGTGTTTTACGCACTTCATGTCGTTCAATTCGAGATGCGATCGCGCTAGTCGAGCCCGTCAAGTAACCCGACTGGCCGATGTTTGTTCACCTTGTATGTATCATAACTGCTTGAACCTAGGGTACTGAACTTACCATTGTAAACCCTATTAACCGTGGTACCTTGATCCACGAAGACTCATGAGCCGGACATGGTGGTATGGGACACCGTGGTCGAGTTGTCGGCCTACGCTGGGGCTACAAACCTCCCCGTAGTGACCAATGAGCACCTTGACTCGTGAGCAGATTATGGTGGTATGGGACACTATATTCTAGCTGTCGGCCTACACTGATCAGGCGACGAGCCCTTTGTAGTGACCGCGAGCGTATTCTGAGTTCACGGGAGGCGACGACCCTTCCGTGCAGTAGAGTACAGTAGGCCTGTATTGATAAGGTGATGGGGGAGCGGTGCAACGAGTGCGAGCAACAGCCCTGGCAGCCCTTGCAGTGACCTACGAAATGTACATCGTATGAGATTACTAGGAGTGACGACCCTAGACAGGATCCGTGTTGGGATTGATACAAGGGAGGTTCCTTAGTTTCCCAATCCTGCTGTTTGAATGGACTAATAACAACTTGGTAATCATATCACCATAGCATTGCATGTGCCTGGAAGATGTGGAGCACTCTAGGGAGTGTGGCATGCCGCGGTCGTAAGATGTTGCCGCATGAGGGTGATCGTCGGTGAGGGCATACATCACGTCATATCATCTTGCATTAACAACAGTATTAGGACTTGTCTGATTTACTGCTTTACTATTATCGCGTGATTGAATTGTGAACATGCTAATCTTTGCTCTATGATTCCACTGAGTTGATCACTCATTCCCACGTTACGGGATGGTGTTTGCAACACCCACCAGACCCTGTTGTAGTTGCAGGTGACGACGAGATCCAGGAGGTGGAGCCGGAGATTGACGAGGACCAGGATGAGTTCTCGTATATGCAGTATCACGACGGCTTCCCGTAGGTGACCTGGATCGAGGGGGACTTCAGTGGGACTATTTTGAACTTATTCTTTTGTTTAATTACATGTATATGAGACTCAGAGATGTAGTCATACTTTGGAGACAGTTGAGATTACTTTGTTTTTCCATACAGTGATATATATATTGTTTAGTCTTCCGCTTGCTTTTATCACTGGATCTGAAGTATGAATTACAGTTTTGGTATACTTTTACTCATGTGAATGCTTTAAATCAGACAACATTGAATCATAACCATTTTTGTTGCATAAGTGACGGTCTGGAACTCGGGAGTTGAGTTTATACATGACCCCCGATTTTCAGGGTGTTACATTAACAAATAATTTCGTCTTCGAAATTTGTACCTATTCGTACTCCTCGAGAAGCTGTGGGTAGTTCTTTCTGATCTCGGCTTCTGTCTCCCAAGTAGCCTCCTCCTCAGAGTAATGCGTCCATAGTACCTTCACAAGGGGAATCACCTTGCTACGCAGTACCTGCTCCTTCCGGTCTAAGATGCGTGTCGGTCGCAGGATATAAGTAACATCCTCTCCTAACTGCACCTGCTCCCACCTGATGATATGGGAAGGATCAGCAACGTACTTCTTCAGCATAGAAACATGAAATACGTTGTGGACGCTCGCGAGGGGCGTGGGTAAAGCCAATCGGTAAGCCACTGCTCCCACACGATCGAGGATCTGAAATGGACCAATGAATTGCGGTGCCAGCTTCCCCTTCTTCCCGAACCGAAGGACTCCCTTCATAGGGGAAACTCGCAAAAACACATGATCCCCGACTGTGAACTCTAGTGGTCTCCGTCTCGTATCGGCGTAGCTCTTCTGTCTGCTCTGCGCTGTAAGAAGCCGACGTCGAATAATATCAATCTTCTCTGACGTCGCCTGCACCAACTCTGGGCCAATCAAGCTGCGCTCACCGACCTCTAACCAGCAATGCGGTGCGCGACAAGGTCGCCCATACAGCGCCTCATAAGGTGCCATGCCGATACTCGTCTGGAAGCTATTGTTGTACGCAAACTCCGCATATGCAAGACAGTCATCCCAACTGTCCTTGAAGTCCAATGCGCAAGCCCGCAACATGTCCTCCAGGATCTGGTTCACTCGCTCCGTCTGTCCGTCCGTCTGTGGGTGGAAAGCAGTACTGAACTTCAACTTCACACCCATAGCCTCCTGAATGTGAGTCCAGAAAATAGAAGTGAACCGCGTGTCTCTGTCCGACACGATCTCCAACGGAACTCCTTGCAGACGCACAATCTCTCGGATATACAATCTAGCCAGCTCGTCTGCAGAGTTCGTAACTCTGATCGGTAGGAAGTGCGCCGACTTCGTCAATCGGTCGACGATCACCCAAATGGAATCATGCCCCTTTCTCGTCCTCGGCAACCCAGAAATGAAGTCCATGGAAATGAAATCCCATTTCCACTCTGCAATCGGCATAGGCTGCAAAAGTCCAGGTGGTCGGCGATGTTCTGCCTTCACCTGCTGACAAGTGAGACAACGGGACACGAACTCAGCAATGTGGGTCTTCATACCTTCCCACCAATACGTCCTCTTCACGTCACGATACATCTTCGTGTTGCCAGGATGCATCGCGAGTCTAGTAGAATGCGCAGCCTCGAGAATCTCTCGTCTCAAGTCAGGGACATCTGGGACGCATAGGCGGCCACGGTAACGTAAGCCTCCATCCATACCAACTCGCCAGTCGGCGTCAGCATCATCACTGGCCTGCTCTCGAAGCTCAGTAAGATGCGCGTCGTCCCTCTGCGCCTCGATGACACGATCATCGATTTGGGATTGCACCTGTACATGTGCGATGAACTCAAATGGCTCCTCTACGGTGAGTTTCTGCTCAAAGTCTCGCAAAAACTCCACCATATCCCACTCGGCAACCATCAGCGGAGCCGCAAACTCTATCGCCTTCTTGCGGCTCAACGCATCAGCCACAAGGTTCGCCTTCCCAGGATGGTAAGAGACTTCAAACTTGAAGTCCTTCAGCGTCTCCATCCATCGCCGCTGCCTCATATTCAAGTCTCGCTGCGTGAATATGTACTTGAGGCTCTTGTGGTCGCAAAAGAGCTCGAACTCCTCTCCGTAGAGGTAATGTCTCCAGAGTCTCAGTGCGAATATAACGGCTGCCAACTCCAGGTCGTGTGTAGGGTAATTCTCCTCGTGCTTCCTTAATTATCTCGAGGCATACGAAATTACCCTGTCCCTCTACATAAGGACACAACCCAAACCAACGCTAGACGCGTCAGTGTATATAGTGTATCTAACCCCCTGCTCTGGCAATACTAGCACAGGGGCGGACGTAAGTCTGTCCTTCAGCTCCTGAAAAGCTGACTCCGCCTTATCATTCCAGGCGAACCTCACGTCCTTCCGTGTCAACTGAGATAAGGGTCTCGCGATCTTCAAGAAATCCTGAATGAAGTGCCGATAGTAGCCAGCGAGACCCAAGAAACTCCTCACCTCAGTGACAGAACCAGGCTGCTCCCAGTCCTGCACCGCAGCTACCTTAGACAGGTCAACTGCCATGCCATCCTTGGATACCACGTGTCCCAGAAACTTCACCTCCTGCTTCCAGAAGTCGCACTTCTTGTACTGTGCGAACAACTGATGTCGTCTGAGCGTATCAAGGACCAAACGCAAGTGCTCCTCATGCTCCTCTCGACTCCTAGAGTATACCAAAATGTCATCGATGAAGACAATGACGAATCGATAGAGGAAAGGCCGCAATACCCGGTTCATCAGATCCATGAACACGGCTGGTGCGTTCGTGAGACCGAACGACATCACGAGGAACTCGTAGTGACCAAAGCTGGTCCTGAACGCTGTCTTCTGCACGTCCTCATCTCTGACGCGCAGCTGATGATATCCTGACTGAAGGTCAATCTTCGAGAAGTACTGTGCTCCTCTCAACTGATCAAACAAGTCATCGATCTTGGGCAAAGGGTACTTGTTCTTCACCGTGAGCTGGTTCAGCCTGCGATAATCAATACACAATCGCAGCGAACCATCCTTCTTCTTCACGAACAAGACCGGTGCTCCCCAAGGAGATACGCTAGGCCGTATAAAGCCAAGCTCTAGCAGGCCATCAATCTGCGTCCTCAACTCCTCCATCTCACATGGTGCCATGCGATACGTCGGCAGTGAGACGGGTGTAGAACCAGGAACCAGATCGATAGTGAAATCGATCTCACGTCGGGGCGGCAAACCAGGGATCTTCCTGAACAGATCCCCGAACTCAGAAACAACTGGCGTCTGCTCAAGTACCTGGGCACCAGCGTCGCGCAATAGAGTGGCGTAGCTAAGAATGCGGAAAGGAAGATTTACCCGCACTGAAAATGTGAAGGATGCGCCCTCAGGCTCGTACGCTGTGACTATACGAGTCTCGCAGTCAATCTCGGCTCTCGCTGCAGTCAACCAGTCCATGCCAAGAATGACGTCGAGATAAACGAGCGAGGGATCGACGACCAGATCAAGAGTCATCGTCCTGCCTCCCAGATCAACCAAACAACCCTCACACATCTTGGTGACATCCGAAAAATCTCCATGAGCTGCAAAGACTCGCATGCTATCCATAGTGATAGTCTACAACCCAAGACGTCTGACCACGGCACGCGATATCAAAGAAATCGTGGAACCAGTGTCCACCATGATAAGAACGGGAGTACCTCCGATATGGCCCGTGACCTCGAAGGCTGAATGTTGGAAAGTCGGCGTCGTAGCTGCCTCAGCGGTCAGTGCATGAACTCGTGCCTGCTGTGGCCGGTTCGGCCGCTGTGTCAAGGGCCGTGGAGGCTGTCGAATCTGCGATACCGTAGGTCTAAACGAAGGATGCGCAGGAGCTGACCGTATAGGCGGTGCTGATATCGCCTGTGGACGTACACGATCAATCTTCTGCAGCGGCGAGAACCCACTGTCCCGCATCCTGGAAAAGCAACTCTGCGATAAATGGCCCGTCCTCCCACAGTATGTGCATAATAAATCAGGGCGCCGAAACGGTCGTACAGGCGCCGTGGTCCTGGTAGGAGGATCAATGCGAGGCCTCTTGCCCGCGAAGGGCCTATCTGGCAACTCCGGTCGCTGCCTGGAAGTAGTCGGGCCTCGAGATCGCGCCAGTCGATCCACGTCCTGCTCTGCCCGCATGGACATATGAACCAACTCCGCATAGGAAGGGAAACTGACGCAGCAGATCTTCGACCGAATATCCGGTCGCAAGCCCTCCAAAAAGTGCCGTTTGCGCATCTGCTCATCAGCCAGAATCGTCGGGACGTACCTGCCCAACTCTGTGAACCGATGCTCATACTCGGTAACCGTCATCGCTGCCTGCCTGAGACGGAGAAACTCATTCTCCCTCTCGTGCCTGTAGGTCTGGGGATAATACTTCTTATGGAAGCGGAACTCGAATGCTGCCCACGTCCATACAAAATCTGCGGCAACAGTCCGCAATATACTATCCCACCACATACTGGCCTCTCTCTCAAATAGGAAGGTAGCCAGCTCTACCTGCTCAGTCTCGGTACAGTGTAACATGCGTAGAATCTTCGACACTCGGTCGAGCCAGAACTCTGCCTCCTCAGGTCTGTGAGAACCCGAAAAAGTAGGAGGCCGCAAGCGCTGAAATCGCTCCAGAAGGCCCCGTGTGTCGGCAGGATTCCCCGCAGGGAAAGCAGGCTGCGCAGGATGTGCTATGCCCTCATCCTGGGCTTAAGTATAGGCATCCTCAGCTGGATGCGCAGGTGGTACAGGTGGAGTAGAGGTAGTCGCACCCCCACCCTGGGCTAAAGTCCCAACTATAGTGGTCAATAGCTGCTGCTGCTGTAGCATCATAGCCATCATCTGCTCGAATCTATCAGGGGGTGGAGCAGGCTGTGGCGGATGAGGCGCGGAAGTAAATGCGCGCTGTGGCTCTCGAACTGATGGTGTAAATGGCGGTGGTCCACCTGTAGGACCAACAGAAGGCTGAGACGATCGAACCGTCTCAGGAATCGGGCCCACAGCAGGGTCCGGACGAGTGCCAGACTGAGAAGGAGTCTGATCCATCTGCTCAGACAATGAAAGCCGAACCGCGCTCCTCGTAGTCTTAGGTGGCATTCCCTATATTCAAAATAGGGCGCAACCTTGTCAGTCTCAAGTGCACAAATACACCACAATCATTCACTTAAAGAGTCAAAGGCATTCCATGCATTTCAATTAATCAAAATTGTCACAATACAAGGGATATATCCTTACAAGCATCATGACTAGAATGACATGGAAATTAAGACAGTTAAGCAACAACAATATAAGCAAAGCACTAGCCCTAATAGGCTTTACACACATAAAACAGGAAATGGCTAACTACTAATAATCAACATCAAAGATCGCATCGCTAGTCGGAATCTGGTGACGGAGGAGGAGCACCCTTATCCTGTAAACAACACAGGATTGCCTTCAAGGTGCGAGTCACCTTGCCAAATTTCTTCTTCGTAACGGCCTTGGCATCAGCGACCTCTGCTCGAAGTTCTTGGACTTCCCTTCGCAAAGCGGTCTGACTCTCCTCCATCCGAGCAATGCGATCGTCAATAGTAGTCTGCGCAGAAGGAGGAGGGCTCTCATCAGTATCCTGAGCCTCCTCTTCTGCTTCTTCTTGAACCTCTTCCTGAACCTCTGCTCTAGGTTCTTCTTCGCTTTGATCTTCCTCTTCATCAAAGTTGTCCCCACTATCCCTTTCGAGTTGATTTTCACGGTATTGCGACCCAATCTTCATCTTGAGCATTGTCGACTCATCGATGGTGTGAATCGATACCGGCAATTCGGGTCCAAGTCTATAGGCAAACTCAAGCGCAATCTTGCAAATGAGTCGGCCAAAGGGAAGGGATTCGGATGTTCTCCTCGACCTGGCTATGAGAACTATCTGTCGTAAGATGAAAGTGGCCATACATACGTTCTCTCCCTGGGCCACCAGAAATAAGAAATCGACCATAAGACGTGTACATTCAATGCGGTTCATCGACCTAGGATAAACATTGAACGTGCAGATATGGTGCAGGAGGCGCAGATCCTCAGACATGTACGTCGCTTTGAGGCTATTATTAGGCTGCCATGGAACCAACTTACCGCACAGAAACCTGGTGCGGCGATCTCGTTCACGTCTAGTCCTCAAATTCTTCTCACTTGGATGTACATCACCTAGAGGCACGTTGAGAAGTCGCGCAACCAACCGGACGTCGATCGTAGCCATCCGATCTCTACCAAAAGGGATTTTGAACTGTAAGGGCTCCAAGGTAGGACTCTGGATGTTAGCATAGAAGGCACGAACAATGCTCACATTAGCACGAGCGCGAGCTTCAAAGATCGGCCCCCAGTGCGCAGCTTCAATGCGTTCGAACAACAGATACTCGCCGAACAATCGTCCATCTACGTCCGCCTCAAATAACACTCTACGATCAGTGTATTCACCATGAGGCATCTCTGATAGAATGGTTCGTCCAAGGTGTGCATGGGGATCCAAATCCCGCTTTGTACGGCACTCCAGGACTGGAGCTGGACCTGCGGCGGCGCTTGAACTTGCGGCACCACCCCGCGGTCTTCTCGATCGAGCAGGGCGGCTCGGCCCAGCCTCGTCTGTCGCAGTTTTCCTCTTACCCATCAAAGATATGATGGATGAAAGCGACAAAAGGCCCAAAATGGCTTCCACAAAAGCCATGAAAAACGCCGTAAATGCTGAAAAATGACTGCCCAATCTGAAAAAAGGAAATCTAGGCATCGTAGAGGGATGCTTCAAGCTTCCCAAGGCTGTACTTTCAGGGAAAAATACAAACAAAAAGATGGGATGGAGCAGCTCACGATTTCAGCACTATTTGGGGGATTTTGGAGCTCCAAATGGGGAAATCTTCAAGAAAAGGGGCTGCCAACACCCAATAATTGATGGGTGGTGGTCGGTTTTGGCCAAGGAAGGGTTTAAGAGTGGTTTGGGTTGCCGGGGTTTGGAATGGAGTGCTGCAAATCGAATCTAGGGTATGCAAGGGGGCTGTTTGTGAAGGAGAGGTGGGTTTTGGGAGTTTTCGTGATGTGGGAGTTACATAGGGGTGATGTGGAGGCCATTTAAGTGGGTGCGCCCGAAGGACAGCACCAACGGAGGTCGCCGGCCGGCGATGCATCGCCCGGCCGGCGATGGCATCGCCGGTCAACTCGCAAGTTGACCGGTGGGACCCCATGGGTCTGGTCCCCCATGGTCCCAGGGCCCCAAAAATCAGGTCCCACCCCTTGGTTCATAGCATTTTGGTCTCTATGAGCCCAAACATGTGTTCGGGGCTTTTCGGGTCCACATCGCAATTTTGAATACCAAACCATATGATGCAGCATATGAATTTGGGGTAGAAGGAGCCAGTACATCTTTCTAGCTCCTTAGTTGCTAAAGAAAGTGAAGTTAGAATGGCATTATGGCCATTTTTCATGAAATTTTACTATTTACTGTAAAATTTGGTGAATGTGCTAATTTGTGTTATTTTCACATTAGGTTTGATGCCTAATATAAAATGGATAAGAAAGAACTGAAGGTTGAAGTGTTTAGAGAAGGAATTTTGAAGATATTTGGTGAAACGGGGTTTTTAAGCCCTGGCGATTGATTACTGGAGTCGTGGTCATCCCACGGCCCAAAGATTCACTTTTACGGTTTAAAACCGCTCATAGGACGTCTCCACCCGACTTCCTACAGCTTAGAAGTGATTCGGGTCGCTTTACGCGACCCGAGATACGTTACAGACTCGATCTTGCGATCGATCCTTATAGACTTCGCCTATCGGCGAATCTGTGATCCTAGAAGTGTTTCTAGACCCTTCTCGCACCCACCTAAGTCAAAGGAAGCGACAACGTACATCGCAAGACCATAACCTAGGCCCAGTATACTCTCATTCATTCTCTGATACCAACTTGTAACACCCTGAAAATCGGGGGTCGTGTATAAACTCAACTCCCGAGTTCCAGACCGTCACTTATGCAACAAAAATGGTTATGATTCAATGTTGTCTGATTTAAAGCATTCACATGAGTAAAAGTATACCAAAGTGCTGATGCAGCAACCGTTGGTGGCTCGGAAGCGGAAAAAATCTCCTCTTCCCTTTCTCTCAAACTCTCTCTCTCTTGTTCTAGGGTTTATGAAATTCGTATGCAAGGAAGGAATGAGGGTTTCAACCCCTTTTATAAGCTTGAAAACGTCGAAAATAGGCTCCGGGATGAAGTTTACTTATTGCCTATCCATTTCGGGGCTGTTTCGGTCCAAAAACTGATTTCTGGTGGTCCCCTGGTCGATTGCGATCAGACTTAAGCTCATGGGTACCAGATGTACCTCGTATTAAGTTTTCAGTTTGGCAGGGTTCGCAGATCGCACGTGGCGGACCAGTTTCAGTTCAGCGGTCACCGCACATAGATCAGGGCTGAAAGTTCCATGAAAATAAATAGATATTTTTCCTGATCCGAGGGTGTAATCTGGATGAATTTTGACGGTCAGAACGCTTAATACTGACGCGTCAAGTCGTGTGCCAGATCTAAATTTGAAATTCCCAATTCGTCCCTATTCGCGGTCGCTTCAGTCCGGGTTCAACGAAATACTCTGTGATTATCGGTTTGACTTGATTTTTGAGATGATTGTCAAGTCCAGCTGGGCGGTTCTAACGGTCTAAGATAGGAGGTATCAGACCTTCGACGCGCGGTCTAAATCCAATACAAAAGTTCAATATGGTCCAGAGGACAAACCTGCTCAGAGTTGGATCCAAGGTTATAGAGTAGTGTAGAGTTGTCTGTTCTACTCGATTTGGGTCTTGTAGAACGTATTTAAAGTGATCAGGGACTATTTCCCAGCTACTCTAGCGTTGCGCTAGCTAACTTACGTTTAATTTTCATGGAAATTATTTATACGCGATTTCGGGTCAAATCGGTACTCGATTCCAAGTACGGATTTTTCACGGGCGTTACACCCTGGATGAAGGAAATGATGATACAAGCCTCGAATTTAAGGACTCTCTCGAAAAATTTGAAACAAAGGCCAATGTCGTAGCAGACGACTTCGAAATTGTGAACCTAGGGTCAGCAGAACTCCCCAGAGAGGTGTACATCGGACGATCACTCTCCCCAGAATACAAGCAGAGGATGATGGAATTTTTAAAACCGAGGTTGTCCAACTTTTCCTTCTCATAGAAGGACATGTCAGGATTAGATGAGGATCTGATGGTGCACTATCTACCAACAAAGTCGACATGAAGCCTGTCAAGCAGAAGCTGCGGAGAATGAAGCCAGAATGGGCCCTGAAGGTCCGTGATGAAGTCATCAAGCAATATAACACGGGATTTTTGGTAGTCTCCAACTACCCAGAATGGCTCGCAAACTGTACCAGTTCCAAAGAAAGATGGGACAATCAGAATGTGCATCGACTTCAGGGACCTTAACAAAGTGAGCCCTAAAGACGACTTCCCTTTGCCTCATATCGACACACTGGTAGATAACACAACTAGACATAAGATCTTCTCCTTCATGGATGGTTTCTCTGGTTATAATCAAATCAAGATGGCCATCGAAGATGGTGAGAAGACTTCTTTCATCACACTATGGAGAACTTTCTGCTATCGAGTTATGCCTTTCAAACTGAAAACGCAGGAGCTACATATCAGCGAGCTATGATTGCCTTATTCCACGACATGATAAAAAAGGAAATGAAAGTTTATGTAGACGACATGATCGTCAAGTCTCGCATGATCGAAGGACACTTTAAAGACCTTGAGAAGCTCTTCGACAGGCTAGAGAAGTTCAAGCTCTGACTCAATCCGTAAAAATGTGTCTTCGGTGTAACCGGAGGCAAGCTGTTAGGCTTCATTGTCAGTGAAGATGGCATCCGGGTAGATGAAATCAAGACTAAGGCAATCATCGAAATGCCACCGCCCAAGACTGAAAAAGAAATTCAAGGCTTCCTCGGACGGATCCAGTATATCAGCCGATTCATCGCACAGCTCACCCCAGTCTGTGAACCCATATTCAAGCTCCTGCGGAAGAACTCGCCGAAGGAATGGAATGACGACTGTCAAGCGGCCATCGATAAGATCAAAAGGTACCTGCTAAATCCTCCAGTGCTCATGCCGCCCACTCCAGGTCAACCGTTGTTACTATACATCTCCATCGCAGCAGAAACAATCGGATGTGTTCTTGGCCAACACGGCGATATAGGAAGAAAAGAGCAAGCAATTTATTATCTGAGCAGACGATTCATGAGCTATGAAGCCAAATACTTCAGCTTATAAAAGACATGCTTCGCCCTAATCTGGGCAACGCAACGGCTACGACAGTATATGATCACCTATCCAGTCCTTCTGCTCGCTCGCATGGATCCGTTAAAGTACTTGTTCAAAAAGCCAGCACTGACAGGCAAGATTGCGAAGTGACAGCTATTACTTTTCGAGTTTGACATCACCTATGTCACTTAGAAGGCAATCAAGGGGCAAGCATTGGCCGATCATTTAGCAACACATTCTCTGCCTGATTATCAACTGCTGGAGACCTTCCCTGACGAGGACATCCTCCTAATCGAGGAAGAAGAAGAAAGAAAGGCAGGAGAGTAGACACTCTTCTTTGACGGAGCTGCAAACTCGAAAGGGAGTGGAGTAGGCGCCATACTCGACTCTCCTTAAGACATCCCAGTTCCCATATCCAGGAGGTTAGCATTCCAGTGCACTAACAACGTAGTTAAGTATGAAGCATGTATCGCCGGTCTAAGAGAAGTCATAATCCTTAATGTGACAAAGTTACAGGGCTTTGGGGACTCACAACTCATCATCAATCAGACAAATGGCAACTGGAAGACCAAGGATGAAAAGCTGATCTCATACCACGTCTATCTGGAGAATTTAATTGAAGAGTTTGAAGAAATCTTATTCTCTTACATGCCCCAAGTCAAGAACCAGTTTACAGAAGCTTTGGCTACCCTCACCTCAATGCTGGAGATCCCAAAAAGAGTTGTTGAATGAGAACTCACTGTCGAGCTTCAAGAGGAGCCTGCATTCTGCCTACAGATCGATGGAGCTGAGCCACCCTCGAATGATCAGCCATGGTACATAGACATCAAAGAATATCTCGAGCACCAGAAGTACCCGAAAGAAGCAACACTGACAGATCGTCGCACCATACAATGGCTGGCGGCACAGTTCGTGATTACTGGCAACATCTTTTACAAGCGATCCTTCAATCAAGTCTTTCTCCGCTGTGTGGATGAAACAGAAGCAACGCACGTCATGTCAGAAATTCATGAAGGACTATGCCGCCCACACATGAATGGGCACATGATGGCAAAAAAAATCTTACGACTTGGCTACTATTGGCTCACGATGGAGATAGATTGTTGCAAGCACGTCAGGAAATGCTTCAAGTGTCAAGAACATGCAAACCAGATCCATGCGCCCGCATCCGAACTCTACAACCTGACATCACCATGGCCCTTCTCTGTATGGGGGCTAGACATCATTAGCAAGGTCAACCCCAAAGCTTCAAATGGGCATGAATACATCCTGATGGTAGTAGACTACTTTACCAAATGGATAGAGGTAGCATCTTACACCATCATCGCAGCATCGTATGTGGTCAAGTTTATGAAGAACAACATCATCAGCCGTTATGGGGTCCCTCAGACCATCATTACTGACAACGAAACTTCGTTCGTCAATAAAAGGATGGACGATTTCCTCAACAAGTTCAAGATCCAATGCCATCGGTCGAGCCCTTAACGCACTCAAATGAAGGGTGGGGTCGAAACTACCAACAAAACTATCATCCGCATACTGAAAAAGATGGTGAAGACATATCGCGATTGGTCAGAGATGCTGCCTTACACACTCTGGGCCTATCGGACGTCTGTATGTCGGCTATGGGCGCAACTCCATATGAGCTTACATACGGAATGGAAGCAGTATTACCAGTCGAGATCAAAATTCCATCACTCCGGATACTGCTAGAAACTGAAGTGAAGGAAGGTTAGTAGCTACAAGCAAGATACGATCAACTGCATCTGGCAGATGAAAAGCGCATGCGAGCGCTAAGCCACTCCTAAAGTTATCAGAAAAGGATTGCCTGAGCCTACAACAAAAGGGTCCGCAAGCGAAGTTTCAAAGTCGGCGACGTGGTCATGAAGTGCATCCTACCACTGCACTTACCAGACCCTAGAGGAAAGTTCAAACCCTCATGGGAAGGACCACTGATCATTTGAGAAGTACTCCCAGGAGGTGCTCTTCGACTCACCAATCTGAAGGCAGAGGATCTTCCTGAGCCTATCAATGCCGACAACGTGAAAATCTATCATGGGTAACCCTACCTGATTTTGTCAATGATTACAATCGTGAAGCTGCATCCATCACTTCCCCACAAAAAAATTAAAAAAAATATATATCCACCACCTCTCCCATCGGGAACACCAATTGTCCCTCCCCCAAAGGAAAAATAATGCAGAAAGAAACCAGAGAAAAAAAGAGAGAAAGTAGAAAGAAACAAAAAAAAAGAGAAGAAAGAAAGGAAGCGAAAAAGAAAGTAAAAGTAAAAAAAAAAAAGAAGAAGGAAAAGATAAGAAAGTCTCAAAAGAAGACCCCAAAAAATAAAAAAAATCCATCCCCAAAACCTCCATACAGCTTATAATTGTACCCAAAGACAAAGGATTGACAAGTAACCAGTTAGTCGGCTATGAAGGAAGTCTCTCCGTCTCCTCCATCACTCCTGGCGCTCCAACGAGAAATGTATATATATAAAAAAGGGGGCATGCCTAAGTAAAAGGGGCGAGTTGAAAATCAGAAAAGGGCTGCTCGAGTAAAAACAGCGAGCATGTAGCGGAATTGGTAAAAACCTGAAAGGGCGCCAAGGGTAAAAACAGCACAGCTGCCAAGGGGCAGGCAAGATTAAAAATCCGGGACGTAGTAAAAATCTGAAAGGATACTACGGGCAAAAATGACAAGGAGAGCTAGACGTAGTGAAAACCTGAAAAGGCGCTATGGATAAAAACAGAAAGAAAAATAAAAATAAAAATAAAAGTGTAAGTACAGAAGAAGTCGAAGCAGCAAGTGCCACAATAAGATGCAAGGAAAGATCAACTTTGGATAAGTACCCTATCGAACTCTGCTCAAATCCACAGAATGCGATCCTAGACACCCTCTTAGGGAACCAAGCCCCTAAGGATATAATCTAGAATACTGCATACAACGTGGGTTGAGCCCAAGATTCTGAACCCAATCATCCAAAGTATAAACCCAAACACAAGCGAACACTGACACTTGGCACAAACAAAATTTTCTTTTCCTTTAAAATTTTCTTACAAGTACATTGTCTTCTTTTTTCACAAAAAGCCAAAAACACAAAAAAAACAAGGTTTCATGCATACATAATGAAATAGTTGATCGACATCAGGAACCGCAAGTAAGCCCCTATCTCTCGAACATCGACAACATCTGTTTAAGCCTCTCTATCTCCATGCGCAGGTAGAAGGCCTCATTCCTCTCCAAGCGGTGCGTCGTAAGCATACTCTCATCATATCGCTGCCCCACTGCCAACCAGCGAGCCATGTCCTCACATGTGTGGCAGAGGACAGCGATCTCAGAGATCAGGTGACCATGTGTGGCCAATAAGAAAGATGGATCAATGAAGAGGCACTCCTCAAATGCCTCGAACGAATCAACAACGCAAGAGGAGGAGGAAGCAGTATCGCCCACCATGTCCTGATCAGCAGCCTCAATCTGCCAAGTGCCAGCCTGGGACCTGACGATAAAGTGACTGCTCTGCCACCCATCACTGATACGGAACTGTCGCCAAGGTAGGAGCCCAAGACTTGAGCTCCAACATTGTTGCATCCAAGGACCCCTGCCACGAAATCCAGACTTGCCTATACAAAGCAGTCAAATCAAAAGGAAGAGAGGCGTGCCCAAACCCAGAGAAGGCGAACTCTGGAATGTCCTGCCAAAAGTCGAACTGTCGAAGGAACCGCACGGGATGGTAGGAACAGTACCCTCGCAGGCCGAACAACAAAAAAGGAGTGCGAGCAGCGCTACAGATTAACAGTGAATGGCAAAGCCAAGTAGCCTCCCAGTTAACCTCCCACCCTCGAAGCTGAGTTAGCATATAGCGATAAAGCGATTCTATAGCCTCGACACCAAGCGGAAGGCCGTCAAGCAGCAAACACAACACGTCTCCACAATAGGAATCCGACCACATAATAGATGCTCCCACAACCAAACCTGCAAGAAGATACGATTCAAGCTCAGGTCACAAGCAGATTACCACGTCAGGCAAAGGAAAGGAAAAAATGAAAAATACCTGAAGAAATGAGCAGAAGCCCCGAAGGATACGAGTATGTCCAAGGGAGCACTCAGTCAGCCCTAAAAAGAGCTCCGCCAGCTCCATGGAGGTAATGCTTCTACGATGGAGGACCCGACAGAAGATATCCAGCAAGGCCACCAGCAAAGACTGCCGCTAACCCGAGAAGAGAAGCTCGACCAGGACACAAAATATCAGCGCATTTAAACACTGAAGTTGGTGATCTGATCCAGGGCCGCCTCGGTAGGTCGAACAACGATCATACAGGACCGCAAGTGAAAGCTCACCAGCCTACCCTCGGGAGTAGGTAGAGCAGTGAGAAACCTAAACCAGAAAATTAGATCAGAGGAACAAACCGGTTCAAATGAGGGAATGTAGGGCTCCTGGGTGAGAGGAAGAGCAGACAGGCGTGAGAACTCCTCCAGTGATGGGCCTAGCTCCAGATCATTGAAGGAAAATAGGTTCAGGGAAGGAACCCACTCATACAATGGCACACTCAAGAGTCGTCAATCTAGGCAAACTCGGTGAAAGTGGAGAACCTCCCGGAAGCCCAAAGAACTCAGCTCAAAGATCTCGTAGGAAGGCTAACACTTTCGACTGCTGCTCATCATCCTTATTGTAATGTGTGATTTCTCTGTGGTATATATAATGATGTTTATAACGGGACATGCTTTTGAAACAATGATGGTTAGATGCCCATATTGTAAGGATAATGTCGGTTAAATGTCCGCATTGTTACTCACCCTAAGGCCCATTGGTAGGCCCATACTTGTAATGTGTAGGCCGTCTAGGCCCATCTTTCTTATGAATAGAGACCATTACCATATAACATGTTTAGTATAGATCTGTGATTTATGATCATACGCATCATATGTATGCCTGATATGAGGAGTGACTGATCATAGCATATGCCTCCGGGTATATTATTTATGGGCTCCTTAATAGGCAGAGTTGCCCTACATGTGCGCGCGGTACGTGCATGATTGTTGCATGTTTGGTAGGGTGATCATGCACTTGCATTTGTGTGATTGTGATTATTGTGTGCCCTACCAACATCAGGGTCATAGCCTCCATAAACATATTGTGGGTGACTAAATTGGATACGAAAAATATTGTTACTAAGCATCGGGGCGCCATAGATGTCCCTGGGTGAAAATCTCTAAACTCGATGGTACCAGAGGATGAATCCAATGTCGAGACTGAGTGGATATATGAGCGCACGAGGGCCAAATATCAGGAGGCCGCATCTCCCACTGTGTCGTGGTTGGTTAGAAAGAGGTGTGGCTTTACTCGCCTAAGGGTAGGGGGCAATACCAGGTTGAGTATGACCAGCTCGTGAATGGGTCCGCTATCGACGCGCTGGATAGGTATTGACAGACTATTGGCCAGGTGGATAGTGAGGTTTCTTACGCTCACTTTGACTATGCGGCTTAGAGAGCGATAGTGTCATTTAGAGTGTACTAAACCCCAGTGATTATCTAGACTAAGAATTGTACTGATATTGATGACCTATATGAGGATTGGTATGCTTGAGTTGCATCACACATCGCATGGTCTTGACATGGCCGATAGCATTCATATCTTGCACCATATAGCCTTGGTACGGCTGATTGCATTCATGTACTCATCAGCATGTTTCTGCATTGCTTTAACCTTACATTCTGAGCACGCTCATATTGCGCACACGCTTATACCACCCTCTAAGCTTTCTATAAGCTTATACACGATTGATGCCTGCAGGTGACGCTAAGACGCAGCTATAGTCTTACCGTAGTTAAAGCATACAGTCCGCAGTTTGGAGCACACAGTTAAGCTTTTGGAGTTTCTATTATGTTCATTATCCTGTATTTTTCCTTTCATACGCATTGTATTTAAAGTTTTTGATCATAGTGGATTTTGTAATGGTGTTCTTGTGGTTATTGTTATGGGTTATGCTTATGGTTATGCTCATTATGAATCAAATTGATGATTAGAAATCCTCCTTGTTGCATCCTAGGATCGGAACCTAGTGTATGGGTGCTGGGAGCCGAGAATGGAGTACTAAGGAGGCTGTCGGTGTCGGATTCGGCGATCAAAAATTTTGTAAGCCTAGTTTTCGAGTTTGGGGCGTGACACCTAAGTAATCAAAAGGTGAAATTCGAATTAGGATGGATTCTCTACGTAGATGGGTCATCCAACGCCAAACACGTAGGGGCAGGAATTATCCTAGTCGCGCCTGACTCCACACCCATCTAGTACGCAATCCGACTTGGCTTCAAAGCCTCTAACAACGAGGCAGAATATAAGGCTCTACTCGTTGGACTCAGGCTGACTGCAAGTCTGGGGGTCCAGTCCATTCAAGTCTAATGTGATTCCCAACTAGTGGTGAACCACATTTCTTCCAAGTATGAAGCCAAGGAAGCAAGAATGATTGCTTACCTGGATGAGGCAAGAAAACTGATTGAAAGATTTGGAGCTGCACTATCCATCAGATCCCTAGAGCAGAAAATTCATGGGCCGATGCCCTAGCAAAGTTAGCCTCAGCTATGGAGGGAAAGATCTCATGAATCATCCCCATGGAGTTCATAGAACACCCGAGCATCAACCAGACAGAGAGAAAAATGGTCAATCCAGTGAGTGATACTCTGAGTTGGATGGACCCGATCTATAATTACCTCACATCTAGTGAGGTCCCTTCAGATAAATTGGAAGTGAAGCGCCTGATAGTCAGGGCAGCGAGGTACATAGTTATGGATGGAATACTGCATAAGAAAGGGCATTCGCAGCCCTACATTAGGTGCCTCCGACTCAACGAAGCAGATTATGTGATTCGAGAGATTTATGAAGAAATCTGCAAAAACCATTATGGCGGCCGAGCCCTAGTCCTGAAGATACTTCGACAGGAATATTTTTGGCCAACCATTAAGGAAGATTCAAAGCACTACGTTCAAAAGTGTGACAACTATCAATGATATGTTGCCGTGCCGAGGCAACCTGTAAAGAAATGACTCCCATGAGCAGTCCGTGGTCGTTCGCTCAATGAGGGATTGATATCATTGGCCCCCTGCCCACAGGAAAGGGGCAGGTCAAGTTCGCTATTGTCGTAGTCGACTACTTTACCAAATGGGCCGAAGCCAAACCTGTCGTGAAGACCACGGAGCAAAGGGTGATCGACTTCACCTGAAAAAACATCATTTGTCGGTTCAAAATTCCACACACCATTATATCTGATAACGGCAGGCAGTTCGACAATAATAAGTTTCGAGACGTGTGTCGGGGGCTCGGTATCACCAACGCATATTCCTCGCCTCGGCACCCGCAATCCAACGGAAAGATAGAAGCTATAAACAAAGTCATCAAACATCATCTTAAGATGAAGTTGGAAAAAGAAAAGGGTAACTGGGTCGAGAAGCTCTCATTCTTCCTCTGGGCCTACAGGACCACAACTTAGTCTTCCACTGGGGAAACCCCATTCTTACTTTCCTATGGTTCGGAGGCAATAGTAGCAGTCGAGATTGGCCTTCCAACGGCTTAGGTTAGAAATTACCGAGAGAACTAGAACACCAAGCAGATAGCGGCCAACCTATACCTACTTGAAGAAGCCAGGAAAGTCTTCAGACTCTGAGCCGCCGCACGACATCAACAGGTGGCACGATTCTACAATTCCAAAGTTAAGACGAGGTGATTCCGTCCAGGGGAATTAGTCATTCACTGAGTCTTCCAGAACACTGCGAAACCGGGGGCTGGGGCACTCGGGCCTAACTAGGAAGGGCCTTACTGCGTAGTTCGATCGACCAAACCAAGCTCTTACCACTTAGAAGATTTTGAGGGCCGCCAGCTCCCTCACCCCTGGAACGCCGAACACCTAAAAGTTTACTATCCTTGATGTAATAGACTTTAAGGCCCCTAATAAATGTACGCCTCTGAGCGACCGGCCTTTAAGGCTCTCAATAAACCCCTTTGGGCAACCGACATTTAAGGCTCATAATAAAGTTTTTCTTCTACACAAACGGATTATCTATTATGGAAAATGTGCCTCCCATGAGCAGGGGCAGCCTAAACGAGCTGATCCCTTAAAAGAGGGGTCAGAGTGTTATCCCACGAAAATTCTACAAGGCATCCCCTCATTGTCAGGGGAAAAAGGCCGGTAGATGACCCAACTTCCCGACGAAGGAGTCGGCTCATTGCTTGACTGACTGACACATTAGAAGTCCTCGCCAATCGTGGGAGAGACCAACCCCCTAGGGGCCCGGACCTAACAAAAATATCATGAAATTCAAAGTGCTACAAAATAGCACCATAACGAGCTGGACCGTCAAGGAGTCAGCTCCGCAGTGACCCCAAAGAAAATCAACCTATCAACAAATTAGATCAACAATCAATAGTTTAATGCATAAAGAAATCATCATCCAAATGCCCTTTCTAAAGGGTTTAAAATCATCATCATCCACGTGCCCTCTCCAGAGGGTCCAAAAATAATATCTATAAATCATTCATCGAAAAGATTAGTTCAAAAAGCCATAAAAAGAGAAGTATTCCGAGCTATGCAGTCGGAAGAGGAGCTCGGGGGCTAAGGACCTGATCCTGGTGGACAACTTTAGCCAGCTGCTCTCCTTCATCTTCAGGCAGCAGATGCTCAAGGTTAAGGTCCGGATATAAGTCCTAGACCACTTCGATACAAGCGTCGAAGCCACAGTTGTAAAACTTGGCTTCAGCGGCCCTCTCCTTAGAAGCCTTGAAGGCGTCAATCGCGGCAGCCACCGTTACAACCAGGGAGGCTCATCCTTAGCTCGCTGAACCTCCTTTGCCTGGGAAACGGCTCAACTCAGTTCCTCTGCGGCTTTAGCTTTAGTCCACTCCAGAACTTCTCCTAATTGGGCATTCTCCTTGGCTAACGAATCCGCATGGGCCCTGACTCATGTCAGCTCGGCTGCAACAGCACCACATCACACCTCAAGATCGCCCACGACCCCCTGAAGCTGGAACTCTCGGGCCTTCCCATCCTCCATCTGCTGGCGGAGTTCTACCTGTTCTATTCGAAGGAAGGTGGCCTCGTCTCGCAAGGTCTCTGCCTCATCTCGTAGGGCCTTCGCCTCAACATCCTTCTTGGCGGCTTCCTTCAATCTCTCCAGGGTTAGAAGGAGCCTTGGAATGGACTGTACTAAAATGACAGAATGAATGTACGAACGCAAAAAAGAAAAGAAAAGAAAATGATGGTGAAGGCGAGAAAAGTTAATAAGGTTACCCAGTAGAAGACAGACGCTGAGTCGTTGATAAAAGACTCATCCGACTTCTCGAAGAGGCCGGCGATCTCCTCCACCGGGGCATGTTTGCTGGCCCAGGGAATTAAGCAAGACATGTGATAGCCTGACTCAAACCTTCTCTCGATCATCCCCACCTGGGCCGATCCTATTATTTCCTCTGCTCTAATCCTGCTACCCGTCGAGGCCTGAGACTCTGCCCCAAGATCATTCCCAGGTCCGGGAGGGGAGATCATGGCATCAGCCATCCGAACGGCCTCTTCCCAATGGGATGAAGAAGGGACGGCGATGCGGAGCTCTGAGACTGTGGGAGGGGCCTCAGCTGTAGGTGGACCAATAACGAAAGGGTTGCAGCCGGGACAACGACAACAGCGGCCCCAACCACTATAGGCGCCGCAGCCAGAGCTACAACTATAAAAATTGAAGCTACAGCCAAAGCTGTAACAACAGAAACTGGAGCTACAGCTGGAGTTGCAGCAACAGAACTTGGGGCCAAGGGGCCTTCACCACCAGGAGTTGTCCGCTTCCTCTAAACGGTCGTCTTCGTTCGAAGCTCAGCCCTCAACATCTCGTCGATAGCCGGAGTGGCCTTTCTCCTTCGAGACTCGGATGCCTCAGTCATGCCTGCATAGTTAACAAAGAGTTAACAACCAAGTTAAAGAAATTTAAACCGTTTAAGAAGTAAAAGGTTAAAGGTAAACTTACTGAAAGAAGTGGGGAGTGGTTTGGACTTGCATTGCCCGGACTAGTGAAGGTTGCTGGCTGTAATCAGATTCGACCAGGAGCGTAGGTCTCCTGATCGTGCCCGAGCCTTAGTGACCTGATTCTTCTGATCGGAGGATAGGAGAGACAACCCCCTTGGAAAGTCTATAGAAATAAGAGAACTTTAGTTCAACTATAGTCCAACTACAATGAAAGAAAAAAATATGTGAAAAAAGAACATGTGGGTGGTCCAACCTGGTGAAGTGAATCGGGTGGGAACCCGAGTCATCAAGCTTCCGAGCTTCGCCGCCAGCGTCTCCCATTCGCCCGAAGCTCAGAACCATTTATCTTCTAGTACTTGTTGGAGGATGGAAGGTTTAAGACCAGACCCAACCCTTTGCTGCCTCGGGTCGCGAAGTAGTACCATAGTTTTTGGCTATCTTGCTTGACCAAGTACAAACTTACTAATTCCTTTGGTGTCAGATCTAGATCCCCGACTTAACGTTAGATGATGAAGGAAGAAATCAAGACCCTCCAAGTGTTGGGGGTGAACTAGTTGAGAGCTAACCCCAGATAGGCTGTTAAGGCCTAGACGAAGGGTACAGGGGAAGTCGAAGCCCGCATTGCAAGGCGCAGAGAAAAATAGCGACATCCCCCTAAGCAGGCGCACCAACGGTATCAAGGGGCTCAGGCGCCCTTATCTAGACGGAGTTCAGAATTTCAAATTTCGAATGGATCCACTCCATTTAAGACTCCGTCAATACGGAGCCCCCTGAGACAACCTCCAATGCCCGCTCAATCACTGACATCTCAGCACCCTCCACTGTCAAGGTTCTGGGGGCTCGAGTGGTTTTCTTCTTGTGGGCTTAACGGGTCTGGGCCCTCGCCTCCTTGTTTCTTCGGGACAGAGGATACAAAGGTACCGCTTCAAAGGGGTCTTCAGATGCCCCCCTCCCATCATTCGAGCTCATCGCTTAGAGTCATTATATTCCTCTTGGACCATCTCCAGATCAACGACATCTTTTGAAGAAGAAAAATGGAAGAGTGCTAGAAGGAGAGACTCATCGGAAGATCACTGGGGATCACCTCTACCGAAAAATCCTTGATCAGTCGGAATCGCCTGCCGGAAACTTCAAGTTGGCCAGAATCGCCCTCATCGAAAATTGCCTCTTCTGATATCCACTCAAATACTAAATGCAAAGACGTAGAGCGTTTTCAGAGAAGGCTTATATAGACTGCGCAGAATCTTCGCATTAATGGCAAGGCATTGAGGGCTGTAGCCGAATTGTCGCGAGTCAACTACGGAGCATATGTGGCTGCTGACCATTGACTTGAACTCTGCCAGGCTGAACGATTCTGACATCGAGTGACAGGCTCCATCAGGCAGGAGCGGCGCCCGAGCAAGCAAAGTGTTGCTGGGACGCCTCCCTGGGCCTACGTGTCAATCAACTATAGGCCAAGTAATTATTTGAAATCTTAACCGTTGCCACGCGTCAGCTGGAGATTAACCCACGGATGGAAAGACCCGAGGACGCGTCTCTTCGAAACAAGAGTCATGATGATAAGCGCATGTGTGAAAGGTGCGACAGTGGAAACCGTTGATCTTTCATGTTTACTCTCCAAGCCTGTATCCAAACTCGAAGAGTAGGGGGCTTCTGTTATGGAAAGATTCGAGCCCCTTACAATTCCGATGACCAACATTTTTAATCCGGTCGGACACACAAGAGTATCCGAGATAATGAACGTTATTGAAGAGAAGAAAGACTCATCATGGTGGCACTCCCACTCCAAAACTAGTGATCATCTCGGATTGATCTGAGACTAGAAGAAATAGTGTAATGCTTAGACCGAATACTCCAGGCTGATCTTGTACTATCCGACCAGATATGAACAACATAACCACTCGCGTCAGTTGTGGGAAAACCCAACTCGACAGGACAAGTCTGCCGTTTGATTCGGAGTTAGGAAGGAAGACATCCAGACTGCTTAACGGATGAAAGAAGCAAAACCACACTCTGTCCAGACCGAAGCTCGGCTTGGACTCACAACACAATACGTGTATCAACAGGGAGAGCTCGTCCTCATCCTCATCTTCATCTGAAGAAAGATGTCCCGAACCAAGTCCGAGGCTGGATGTGGACGCTTTAACCTTAAATGTTAAACCAAGAAACTGCCTTAAGGGGACGTCACCGCTAACCTCGCCTATGGATATGCTACACGATCCTTGGATTACGTGCAATATCTCCATGATTTGAAAATCCCATTGATTGAGCAAATCGTGCTGAGATTAACGGACCCAGACCATTTGATGATCAAGTATAAATACAGTAACACTTCATTGCTACAGGTACGCAACATTTTACACTTTCACTCTACTCTTCAACTTAGACTTAGATTCCCTCGACCTGACTTAATCATCGGAGGGTCACCCGGTGTAAGACCCGTATCCTAGCCTGTACCATTCCGTAAGCTTCCTCGGTCCTCCCGGTCAAATTTTGGTGACCCACAATCTGTTACTGGCATTGGCACGTGATCCTGAGTCGTGTCCCATATACCTAAGTCAATTCGACCCGAGACTTGTACCTGTGCGACCGCGCCGTTGCCGCGGTTCCGATGCCGCGTCTCGCGCGCCGAGGCGATACCTTCGCTAGAAGATGTGGACCCATGTTCAGTTCGAGAAAAATGCCGCACGTTACTAAACCCAAGAGAATCTCTACCCAATGTCCCATCCATCAATCCCATCAATCCCATCAATCAAGGTACACATCACACTCCATCACTCACCCATTCCCAAGTACAACCACCCCTCCCCTAAAGTCAACACTCTTACACAAGTACACATCACCCATCACACCCATCTCTCTCTCTCTTATCTCTCTTTGTCATTATCCCAAGCAACCCATGAGAGTCCATCGTCCAAGCTCCATGAGAGAAGCTTGGCATGGCCCACTCCCTACCACCCAATCTCACCCTCTAAAATCAATCTCGACCATTGAATCGCACCCTTTGGAGCTCTCGGGTACGTTGACGGAAGAAGAAAGTCCAAGAAGAAGGCCGAGCGGTGGGTGGTTCTCTCTCTCTCTCTCTCCCTCCTCTCTTTTTTTTATATATAATGATGTGTGTATGGCCCACCTGATCGACAATCTGGACGTCCAACGAATGGGGCCCGTCTTGCTGCCCATGTTGGGCCAACTAGGATGGAGGGAAATAACAAATATCAGCTTGGTCCGTGTGGACCCCACCATGACTGATGTATTTCATCCATGCTGTGTGGGGTGGCCACGTTTACGTTGATGAAAATATCCACGCCGTCCGTCTAGCGTCCAGGACGCTGGACGACGTGCAGTGGAGTGTGAACCGACAATGGGTGGTACTCTCAGCAGAGGAAAAATAATAATAATAATAATAAATAAAATATTAGCTTGTTTAAGCTTTTTGGGTGGACTACTCATGCAGGCCTTACCTTGATGCATGGATCTGATCCACGCCATCCATTCCATCACTTATCTCATTTTAGGCATTGAGCCGAAAAATGAAGTCAATCAAATTTTCTGGCGGGCCATAACATAGGAAATTATGGTTTTTACCATTAAAACTCACTTTAATGTTTCTACACGCTGAAACACATTGAATTTTGGACTTGCTTGGTCCGTCTCGGGCCATGGAATGTAATGGGTGGTGTGGATCTGTCTAATGAGGGCCCTACCATAGAAAAACCTCAGGAAATCAATATATATATATATATATATATATATATATATATATATATATATATATATATATATATATATATATAAGCAGCAGCGCCTGCTGCTGCTGACCGTCAGAGGCCGTGCAGCGCAGGACGCTGCTGTGTGTGCAACGGATGGGCTGGACCCAGGGGTCCAATACGTGGGCCCCACCATGATGTTGTTGTTCATCAACACCGTGAATTTGTTGGGTCCCCTTTGGGACAGTGGGCCCCCCAAAAATCAGCCATATTTGCAACTCAGGTGGCCCACATAGCAGGAAACAGTGGGATTGAACGTCTGCCATTGAAACCTTGTGTGGGGTTACAAAAGTTTTGGATCGCCGTGAAATTTGTTTTTCCCCTTTATTCTGGTCTTTGTGACCTTATCAACCGTTTGGATGGGAAATTAACATTATGGTGGGGCCCCACGTGGGACCCACCTACTTGAACGTTGGATGGGATGGTGTACACTAGCCATCTAGCTGCTGTGTACAGCGTTGACGGCCCGTGGGCTCCTGCATGTATGTGTTTTCCTCATTGTCCCTCCAACCAGACCGTCCAGCGGTCTGGACGTGCTGGTGGGCCCCTCCACGGTGGGCAGTGCCATGTATGGTCCCACCATGATGCCTGTGTTATATCCCTACCGTCCATTTGTTTGACACGGTGGGCCTGATCATGAAGGATGTGTTAGATCCCAACCGTTCATCTGAGGGAAACCATCCATGATGTATGTGGTTCCTCCACACGTGGGACGTGGGACCCACCCTCCTTGACAGGGCTTTACATCCCAGGCCGTCCATGTGGACCCCACCATATGTGCGTTGTATGTACATCATCCAGCAGTAGGCGCTGCTGGACGTTGACATAACACAAACATCAGCTGATTCACTCTTTGGTGGGCCACGTGTGTGGGACCCACTGTGATGTATGTATCATCATCTGCACTCCCTGTATGTGCTATCCTCTCTTGGTTATAATAAATAAAATAATATATATTATAATATATAATATGTTATGGTGGGCCCTACGTAGGACCCACCTATGTAAGTAGGGGACTAACTGGTGTACGTTATGCAGTATGAAGATGTGGTATTGACTTCAGTAAGTTATGTGGGTCTGATCCACACCGTCCATCCACATGGACCCCACGTGTTGTGTGAGTTTGATCCACACTGTCCATACCAACTCCCTGGCCATGGGCTAGGGAATGAGTCAGATTCAAATAGCTGGTGAAGTACACCACTGTCCAAAGTAAGGCAGATCCGTTCTCTGGTGGAACACACATGTGGAACCCACCTTGATGTGTATGTATTGGTTCCACACCGTCCATTTGATGGTGGGGCCCACCTTGATTTATATTTTGTATCCAACCGTCCATTGTAAGGACGTCAGCAGGATGAGGGTCTGACCATGATGTATATCCTACTTCGTCCGTGTGATCAAGACGGTGGACCCCACTGTTTTGGCACGTGTTCTTCCATACTGTCCAGATTGTTTGGGCGGTGTTGTCCAATGGTTGGACAGTGCTGATCATCATTAATGGGCCATGTGCCCAATCGAATGATAGTGTATAGTGATACACATGTTGCACCTACCACTATTGAAATGATTGTAGGTGTAATCCATGCTCTCACCCACATCATAGTGGGACCTACCGTGATATATATGTTGCAATATCACACCGTCCATTCATGTGGCCCCCATGTGATGTACGTGTTTGATTCGAGTTGTCCATGTAATGAGTCCCATTGGTGCGACCTGTTGATGCGGCCCATTTAATGTTTATGAGGCCCATTGGTGTGACCCGTGGATGCAGCCCACTTGATGTAATGCGGCCTATTGTGATATATTTTCGGTCCATATGATGGAGCCGATGTGATGTATTTATGACCCATGTGCCGAGGCCCATTGTGATGTATATAAGGCCCATTGATGCAACCTAGGTGGTACGACCTATTGTGATGTATTCGAGAACCGTAGGACGTGGCCCAATATGATGTATTGCAACCTATTCGATAAAGCCCAGTGTGATGTATATTTGACCCTTGAGTGAGGCCCATGATGATGTGTATTAGGTCTTTGTGTGAGACCGTGGGCCCATTATACGTTTGACCCTATGTGGGCCACTCCTTGGAAGCAATGTTGGTTAGATGTCCACATTGCTTTGCAATGACGGTAAGATGTCCTCATTATGAACTTCCCTTAGGCCTTGTTAGGCTCATTCTCTTCGTGGGTTAACCCAAATAAGTGGGCCCCATTCGCCATAGACGGATGACTCCATGTTATCGGATCTGATATAATCACGGCCGAGAGCTGATCTTTACATTATGGTTGATTGGTTGTCCATCTATAGACCTCGCCTTGTTTATATGCTGATGGTCGGTGCCAATTATCGATGCTGATTATCGGTGCCGATTGTCGAGGCCCATTATTAAGGCCACTGTAATGTGTTTAAGGCCCATGGGTCGTAGTCCAGTATGATGTAATTGAGGCCCAAGTAATTAACCCATCCTGATGTAATTGTGGCCCGTCGTTGAGGTCCACTTTGATATATACGAGGCCCACGTTATGAGCCCCACTTTGATATACTTGTGACCCATCTGTGAGGCCTACCTTGATATATTTATGGGGCCCATTAGTGCCGCCCATTGATGCAGCCCACTTATTGTATATGGGGCCCATTGGTGTAGCCCAATGACGCAACTCACCGTGATGTGTATGTTATCTAAGTTGTTCTTTGGCTGGGCTGCTAGTAGGCCCAGCTAAGATGAATAGGCCCATTTGCTGCTTATGCAGGGCCCACCTGTTGTGTATGTAGCCCTTATATGGAGCCCAATGTAATGTATTCGAGGCCTATGGGTAAGGCCCATTGCGATGTATTTATGGCCTATGGGCAAGGCCATATGTGATGTATTCATGGCCAATGGGCAAGGCCCATTACGATATGTATTAGGCCAATGGTGCATGTTTCATTTGATGTGTTCGAGACCCATGTGTAGGGCCCACATGTCAAGTATTTGAGGCCATGAGCAGGGCCCACCTGTTGTTTATATGTGACCCTCAAGTAAGGCCCATGATGTCGTATATTAGGTCCTTGTATGAGGCCATGGGTCCACTATATGTTAGGCTCTATGTAAGACATTCTTTGGGGGCAATGTTGGTTAAATGTCCACATTGTCGAGGTCGATTGTCGATGCCGGGTATTGATACCGATTATGAGTATGTGACCGCATAACATTATGATACATGCTCATACGCATCATCCGCATGTTGTTATGAGATATGGTTGACCATTGCATGTGTCATTGGGTAGGTTATTATGAGACTCCCTGATAGGTGGAGGTTATCTCACATGAGCATACGGTATGCGCAGGATAGATGCACAACTGGATTGCATGACTCATGCATCTTACATTGTATTGTGTTGTATTATACGCCCTAGCGACATCAGGATTGTAGTTTCCACAGGCATTTCGTGGATGGCCAGATGGGATACCGAAAATCTGTTCTACATGGGGTATTATAGATATCCCTGGGTAAAAGTCTCTAAACCCTCTTGGTTCTAGAGGTTGCTCCAACGTCTAGACCGAGTGGATGTATGAGCGCATGAGGACCGTATACCGTTAGGCCGTGTCTCCCACTGTGTCGTGGTCGGTTGGAAGGGGGTACTACCTTTCCTGCCTGAGAGAAGGGGGCAATGCTAGGCTGAGTCTGACTAGCTCGAGGAATGGGTCCCCTATTGATGAGTCGGGCCCGATATTGGCAGGCGGATAGTGAGGTCTCTTCCACTCACCTTGTTGCGCGCGATGGGGCGGCAATCTGGTTTGGAGTGTAATAGAACCCGGTGATTTTTTAGAGAGGAACCGTACTGATATGTGGACTTATTGAGTAGAAGTTGCATGCTCATTTATTCATTCACTATCTACTCGGGCTGGTGCTGCGCAACTAATTGTTGTGTACCTTCGTTATGGTAAGGATTTCGGTTAGGCGTGCGACTAACCTGAGATCAGGAGTTTACCACGTTGAGTCTGACTATCCAAATTTAGGTATGAGACTGGTTTGGATAGAAGTCCCTTGTGGTGGACCCCGTAGCTTGCGATACTACGTACTATCATCCCGACTTCACACTCCAGCATGGTCATTTCATTCGCATCGTATATTGCATTACATCTGCAGGTATATGATATTTTGGGTTGCTATATTTCTACACTTATATGGCCTAGATAGACTTAGCAGTATTTGTATATTGCATTGCATCCTCGACATCTGATATTTGGCTCTCATGACTCCTTGTTCCATAGCTGTTCTATATTGCGTATTCTGTTATTGATTTACTTATGGACTTGTCCGTACTTCCTCTTACTCTATTATCGTATGATTTATGATCTTGTTGCTATTTTTGCTTACTTTGATAATTCATGATCTTGTTAGCATTTCTGCTTATTCCAATATCGTATTGATTTATGGAATTACTAGTATTTTCGGTATTGTATGATTATGGCATTGTAGTGAATACTTGGCACTTACCTTGTGCATACACTTACACCACCCTCTAAGCTTTCTATAAGCTTATGCACGATAGATGCGTGCAGGTGATGTTATGTTGCAGCAGTGTTAAGTTTGGAGCGTGCAGCGATCTTCTAGAGCTTGATTTTTTATTTATGTATTTTCCTTTCAACATTGTACTCAAATGATTATATTAGTGGATATGTGATGATGATGTTGCCTTTGTGAAGTGGGTAATCTTATGGTTATGCTTATTACGAGTTAAATGTATATATAAAAAAATTCTCCTTGTAGGATCCCAGGATAGGAATCTGGCGTATGGACACTAGGAGCCGAGAATGGCGTACTACGGAGGCTATCGGCACCGGATTTGGCAATCGGGATTCCTGTGAATCCGATTTTCGAGTTTGGAGCGTGACACCCGACTTAGCCAAGGTCTCCTTTGCTGATCATTTGTATAGGACCAAGGTTCCTTGAAGGTACACCATGCAGAGTGGAGGGCGATCTAGATTTTGTCATCAACAGATAGTATGCTTTCATATAATCTATTTAAATGTTCAAGCTAGATTTTCGGTCCATCTCCTCATTTCTCTCTAGATATGTTTCTTTCCTTTCATTTTCAATGCCAAATATCTTCACATTTCTTAGATATTTAGCATTGTAATGTAACGGAAGATAAACTTATCTGGATAGACATGGGGAGATGCTGCCGAATTTTTGGCATGAACGTTTAAATGAAATATGAAAGTATTACAATCTATCTAACATTGGATGAGTAACTAATTTAGGATTTAATTGTGACTTACGATTATGACTTAGATAATTAGTTTTCCATTTGAGAATTTTTATATGGTCATACATAGATATAGTGTGTTTTTTATGGCATAAAAATCGCTCAAATTGTCCTATTTTGGATAGTTTAAGGTTAAATGGATAATATGCTTTCATATAGTTTATTTAAATGTTTATGCCTAATCTGCAATACATCTCCTCATTTCTCTTTAGATATGTTTCTTCTGTTTTATTTCCAATGACAAATATCTTCACATTACTTAGATATTTGACATCGAAATGTAACAGAAGATCAACTTATCTGGAGAGGCATGAAGAGATGCTATTGAATTTTCCGCGTGGACGTTTAAATGAGAATATAAAAGTAATACAATCTATCCAACCTTGGATGGGTAACTAATTTAGGATTTAGTATAACTCTGTTAGCATTAGATTGCTAATGCTAATATGATTTAGTATATTCTGACTATTAGATAGAAAGTGAGGGTCTTTCCAATACCTGGGTAGTTTGTCAATTACATCGCCGATGATTCTTGAAGATGAAGGATTAAGTCTTGAACCTAAAGATGTGTCCATTGATACTAGTACCTCACAGTCACATATTGCAGGAAAAGCGAAAAAGAGATCGGTAGTGTGCGACGATTTTGAAGAAGTAACCCTTAAGAACGGCACCATGAAGATACAATACAAGTACTGCAAGACTCAATATGTTAAGCAAGCAGATAGTTTGACCACAACTCTGAAGAAATATATTTCGAAATGTTATAAAAAAGTGAGAACTCTAGCATTAGGGCAACAAACACTTTTATTTACGCAATTTGCAGTGGATTTGTCGAAGGGCACATTGTCCATCTACAAGTATAACAAAGAACTGGTGAATGAGTTGATGACCAAGTTAATTATTACCGATGAAAGACCATTTTAGATGGTAGAGAGTCTTACTTTTGTCAAACTAGCCAGATGCCATAACCCCATACACGAGAAGGTATCTCGTACAACAATAAAGAGAGTATGCATGAAAATGTATGAAAGCGAGAAGCTCAAGTTGAAAGGAGAGTTGGAAACGATTTTTCGAATTAGCTTGACATCAGATTTGTGGACGACATCCAATCAACGAAAGGAGTATATGTCACTAACTGGTCACTACGTTGATGCCGAATAAAGACTTTTCAAGAGAATCATAAAATTTCGTTATCTTGCGCCTCCTTATAGTGCCTTGATAATTTTACATTGCATGTACAAATGTCTTGTGGAGTGAGGAATTGAGAAAAAAATCCCATCAATAACTCTAGAAGCTCACTTACAATACCTAGTGCTCTCGTTAATGGCACGAGACATATTATCAATTTCAATTTTAGTCATGCTTCAGAATATGCTTTTAGTATGGGGAGTAGGGTTGTAAGTAAGTATAGAAGTTTACTTACACCTGAATCAGTTGAAGCGCTCATTTGTACATAGGATTGGCTGCGTCCGATATGAGAGAAAGAGAACTTTATTGATGAGGAGTTCGATGAAGAAGAGAGTGACAAGCATGATGAGACAGTACCTGCAGCTGCAAGATGAGACACTGCCTTATATTTCTGTTGCATTTGCTTAAAAGTTATATCATGATATTTGTAATTATTTTTTAATGGTTAAATTGTAATATTATGGTTATTGGTGGATGGATATTTCTCTCTTTTCATTTGTATTATTCAATTAGTTAATGTTGTTTAAATATTTTATTATATTGTTGGGTATTGCGTTCATTCATCACTTTAAATTATTTTTTTTCAATGTTGTCTTAACTCAACCAAATATACAATTGTAGATATGTCATTGGAAGATGATGCATAGGCAGATATTTGAGATTATGAAGTCCAAGTCTACTCCCGAGATAGAAAGATAAAGTTACAATGTAAGTTGTGTGGAAAATAATTTGTCAACAAAACAAATCGACTCAAAGTACATTTGGTTTGTCGGCGAGGAGACATCGCACCATGTAGCATAGTTCCTCAAGAAGTTTGAGATTTACTTCAAGCCATTCTCGACTCAAATACAAAGACTTCCTACACCCCTCACCCTACAACTATAACCAATACAACTAACTAAAGAATATATAGAAGTAAGCCTATTATAAATGAAGAAGGGTTAAGAAGAGGAACTGTCTCTGGTTTCAAGCCTTCCACAATTAGTAGAGAAGAAGAACAAGAGAGAATTTTAAGGGAACAAAAAAAATGCGATTATAAAGAGACCGTTAAAGAAAGCTTAAAAATGGCATACAGATCAATGAATACTAGACAACAACATCAACATGATGCTGAAGGAGGCACGAGCAAACCATCAAAATTTCTTAAAAGTCTTGCAGCATTTTCTAGCCAGTTGGGAATCTCATACAAATTGGATCATAAAAAGCGCCTGAAAAAACTTATTGCATCTATGAATGAGGATGATAGGAAGGTATCGCCACCATCTGATTCACACAGAGGTGAATGACCATTTTTTGGACACACTGGCTCGGAGTCGGCTCAGAGTTCTCTTGTAGTTGAATCTGTAAAAAGAGAATCGAATGATGATTCTATCGATGAAGGTGGAGGTGGAGGAGGGGGTTACTATTACGGTTACGAACAAGGTTCATCTACTTACATGCCACAAAAGCATTAATCATAAAGAGAGTATTGAATGTATAAAAGTTTTACCTAATCTGTATGTTAGTATGTGCATGTTAGGTTTATTTACTTTTGATTTTGGACACGTTTTTTTTTTTTTTTTTTTTTTTTTTTTTTTTTTTTTTTTACTTTGTTCATTTTATGTCACTATGTGCATGTTAGGTTTATTTACTTTTGATTTTGGACAACGTTTATTTACTTTGTTCATTTTATGTTAGTATGTGCATTTTAGTTTTACCTAATTTGTATATCAGTATGTGCATGTTACCCTTAATTTCTTATTATGAGCCACACTGTGGATGAAACATATCTCTTAAATGATAAGTATGTTAGCTATATTATCAATGGCTATTAGATGGATGGAGTGATTGAGATTCAAATAGAAAAATCCGGTAATTAGTATTATCGTCTTAGACTCTTAGTAAAACTTTTAGGCCATGCACCATTGATAGTTAGGTCGGTAACTTTAACGGCTTAGATTTCAATGAAACTATACCTTATATATGATTTAGATTCACCACCATTTTTTAAATAATGCAAAACAAAAATAGGAGTCAAGAAGGTACATTTATTCATTTACATGTATAAAAAAACATTCGAATATCTAATATTATATTGAAATAACAAAAAAAAGAGAGTCTTGTTTAATTATTTAATCACTTGGGAAAGTTACCATTAATTTCTTATTTTTTAAAATAATTTTTTAGATATATATTTTTTAAAAATTTTATATAAAAAAATAAAAATTAGGACCGATCCAAACCATACCCAATCCGATCCGATTCAGTTTCCCTGACCGAGTCGGACTCAGATCGGATCAGGCCAGTAGTTGACGGGACCAGATTGACTCAGGTGACCTGGACTTGGTCCCAGATCGAATCGAGTTTGGGTTAGGCTATGGAAATTTTGGACTAAGTCGAGTTGGATCTAATTCGGTATGACTCGATGCCCAACTCTATATGGTGTGGTCCACTTAAGCTCTGTGTATGCTTTAATTTCTTACTCTTGTCTTAAAAATGAGCTAGCAAAATGGATGAGCAACTTGGATAAAACATATACATCACAGTGGGCCTCCACAGAGTCCACACCACGTAGCTACCTAGTGTTGGGTCACCACATGATCCGATCAGCATCTATTGGATAAAGTATGTGCTCGACGGACGGGGATTCCCTGCGAAAGCCTTTCATAGGAAGTTCCTGTGCTGGGAGCGTAGATGGGGCCCGAGGTGATGTTTTTGAGAAATCCACTCCATTCATCCCTTTTGTGAGTTCTTTTTAGGATACAAGGCCAAAAATGAACCATATCCAATACTGTGGTAGGCCACAAATGTGAGTATTGAATGTTAGCAGTTGAAATATTCGTGTGGCCACAGAAGCTTTGAATAGGATAATATTTGTGTTTTCATTTCATCCCAATATGAATGATGTTACAAATGGTATAGATGACATGTAAACATCACTGTCGACGCCAGGAACATTTTAACGGCACAAATTTCCCTGCATACATTTTCCTTTAATGTGGCCCACTTGAGTCTTGGATCCCGTTAAAGTTTTGGATATCAATTAGTTTGTTACCATTTAGGGCCTGTTTGATTTTTCAACTACAGAGTTAATTCAAGGTAAATGAGTAATAATTATTTACCTCTATATTTCTGGTTGGATTTCCAAGGTAATTTGACTGCTGCCTTTCATTTATAGCACTCCTCACATCACCCGTGGAGAAAAAGTTAAATTATGAGGCCCACCTTGATGTTTGTGTATTATCCACACCGCTATCCCTTTAGCCAACTCATTTTAGGGCATGAGCCAAAAAAGAGGCAGATCAAAAGATCAAGTGGACCATACCACTGAAAACAATGGGAATTGAACTCCTACCATTGAAAGCTTCTTGAGGACCCCATAAGTTTTTGATCAAAGGGATATTTTTGTTTCCACTTTATTCATGACTGCGTGACCTTATTAATAGGTTAGATGACAAATAAACATCACTGTGGCCCTAGGGAGAACAACTTTCAACCATTGACATTTTTTTAATGATTATTGTTTCATAAGGTGTGGTTTATTTGAGCTTTTGATTTTCCTCATTTTTTGGTTCATGCCTTAAAATGTATTTTTTAAAAGGATGGATGGTGTGGATAACTCATATATATCATGGTGGGGCCCACATATTTAAATCAGTAATAACAACGTTTTGGCCTGGATTTTGAACTGTTTGCAGACTTGATAGGGCGGCCTATTCAAAATTTTGATTTTTCCTGGGCCCAGACCGGCCTATTGACAGCCCTAGAAGAGAGAAATGTTCAAGGCTCCCAACCACACTAAGTTATAGTGCTCAAATCTACACCTTCACTTGGAAGTCCAATCGATTAATCTGAACTGTCTACTAACTTCACAGCATATTTTACGGGCTAGCATGCAAAGGTCACATTGATCTGGTCAATCCATTCCCAATTTGTCCTGATTTTTGTAGCCGTCTATTTTCAGAGACATGTATGGGATGGTTAGGATTTCTTAACGAAAGTGTTTCTTTAGAATCATTATCAATCTATGACCTCTAGCAAATAGATTGATTAAATTGTTGACATGACGTGTACAAATGTTCTATACAGTTCAAATTAAAGGCTAATGATAAGAGAGATACTCATGGGATTAGTGTGGTAAAAACTATTTCCAACCCAATGAACAATCTAGACATTCAAAAATTATTTGAATGTTTGCATGGTAGCCTATAAATTTTATTTTGGACATACGCTATAGATCAAGCGATTGGATCGTCCAAGCATTTTGTCATTTGGACCTGTTCGATTCACCGAGAAAAAAAAATGATTTTTGGAAAACAAAAGAAATGAAAAGTTGTTTCGCATTATTATTTTTAACAATATTTCCTAAATTGAGAGTTCTCTTCCATATTTATCTCAAATAAGGAGATTAGGAGAGCCCATAGAAAACCCCGTAATAGCGCTAGGGCCGAGCCAAGAGAAATGCATTATAGCCCATACGTATGGATGTGTGGGTGTGAGAGGGAGAAAAGTGTAGCAATCTTTCTCACCTTTTCACCTTCCTCTCTCTATCTCTCAACATAGTTACACCCTAGGGGGCTTGGGGTGCCCAAGGCTCTCTCTTTGGGTTTTTCCCCTGTAGAATATGATTTTATTTATAAGGAGAATTAGGGTTTAGGGAGAGATATGTATGGTGCTTAACCACCCTATAGGTTTTGATATACCCAACTATATTTAAAATTTGTGAAGCCCAACCATGTATCGAAATGAACTCCATTCTTCCATTGATCATGAGCATCTATCCTCATTTCAAATTCTATGCAAATCAGCTGATGGACCATAAGATCTCAACCATCACAATCATTATAAAATGAAATGAAATATTTTATGACTAAAATAAAAAATTCAACGGTTGAAAACACACTCATAACACCATTTGAAACCTTCAAGGTATCGATATCAATGAAAAGCCACTTAATGGATAGTTGATCTACCATATCTTAGCCATGAGAGTGTTTTTAAAAGACCAGCGGATCCCATGTTGAATTATAAAGAACTTGTCCATATCGTAATGTATGAACCTAATGACACCCACATATAACCTATTATAATTAAGCTCGTGAGGCAGGTCATAGAATATTATATCAAGAACTTGAACTCCCCATATGTCTTCTGGTCAAAAGATGGGTCAAAACTAATATTATATAGTCTAGAAATGATAAGTCCTCTTAAATTGCTCCTTCAATGTAAGTGTCTAACAAGTAGGGGTGTACATTGAGTTTAACCGAGTCGAGCTGGCCTCAGCTCGACTCGGCTCAAACACTGGCTGACCTCAGCTCGAACTCGGCTCGAACACTGGCTGACCTCAGCTCGAACTCGGCTCGAACACTGACTGACCTCAGCTCGAACTCGGCTCAGCTCGATCCTCTAGCGTAATTGGCCAGCTCGGCTCGATTCGGTCAACAACTCGGGCTAGCTTAGGCCGAGTTCGAGCCAAGATCGAGCCGAGTTCGCCATTGAGGCATTTCCACAAACACCTGAACTGTAACTTCAAAAACCCACTGTTTTACAAACAGAGGCAATGGTTTTACAGGTGTTTTATCAAACACCTTCTAAGTAATATAAAAACCAAAAAAAAAAAAAAAGAGAAAAAAAAGGTATTTATTTAATGTATGTACCTTGCTTGCCACCAACAAAACCTTCCTTGCCACCAGCCACATCCTGTTGAATCATTTCATCAAATAGTTGGTGAGCAACATCAATGGCAAAGTAACCGAGTCACCGTACTGGTTCGATCAGAGTTGGATTCGATCCGAGTTGGGTCGAGCTGGGGCTTATTCAAACTCGGCTCGAACTCATTTTCGAGCTCAAAAAATTAGCTCGACTCGGCTCGAACTCAACTTCAAATCGAGTCGAGTGAGCTAACTGAGCTAGCTCAGTTTGTGTACACCCCTACTAACAAGTCTAATACCAAAAGTATATTCCTATGACATACTTACACTCCTATCTAAGGTAGAGCACAAGCCCACCAACTTATTGTTGAACCTGATGGTGGAGATCTTACATTTCGATTCATCAATGGTTCTCTCATAGGAGATGACCACGTAAGAATAATAACAACTACAGGTTTGTCCTATAACCTGCTGGCTGGTTACAGAATAACATGGTACAATTCATAGGGTATAACTCTCCCTTGACTAGTGACCATTACGTTCAAACTCGAGTTTCCAAGGACAACCTAAGGAATTACTTTATTAACCCATAGACATGTATGATTTAAGATCTACTAACAACATACTAGTAATGATATTAATGACATACACACACTGGACCTATGACCATCATAATCTACAGTCAATATCATCATCTCAACACTTAAAATTAATACATCGGCTTTGTAGGGCACACACCATTAACAAGATGAACCACAATTTTGCAAAACAAATGCACGACTCTAAAACACTTAGCAAAAGTTTTCTAAGCTATCCACCTATTTGAATAGTAACGCCCACCTTTTGAGTTGGCTACATTAATTTTAGAGAAACATGGTCAGACCAATCGGTGGATGGACTTGGCGTTGAATGGACTCTACACTAATTGCAAACAAACCTCTGAGAGAGAGAGAGAGAGAGAGAGATCTTCGATTCTGTGAGTGCTTTTGGCAAGTTCTATGAGCGAAAACAGTGTAGGAAAAGGAGGGGTAAGCGTTGGCGGAAAAACATGTTCAAGTTTGAAAAAAAAAATTGTTTTTTTTTTTTTCTAAAAATTAAGTGGCTAACTAAACACACTTGAAACCTAAAAAAGTGATTTTAGACTTAAAAAAAAAAATTCTTTTGCAAACCAAATAGACCTTGAAAGTTGGAAAATGGTTTTTCAAAAATTGATTAAGTACTAACCGAACACACTTAAAGCTAAAAACGTAAATTTCAAAATGAGATAAAAAAAAAAAAAAAAAACAAAGAAGAACAAAAAAACACTTTTTTTTAGCAAAGCCAAATGTGCTCTTAAAAGAAAGTCTCATCGGCAACTAGTTGTAAATTAAAATATGTCAACCAGGCCCCACTGTGGTGTATGTATGTCATCCAATCCATCTAAAAGGGAGGTAGCCCATCATGAAAATAGGGTGGCCAAAAAATCATGTTGATACAATTACAAAATGAGCTACATGATTTTTAAAAAAAAAGAAGAAGAAGAGAACCCCCCAAAAACCTCAATATTCACTTGGTGGTCCACTTGATGGTTGAATTTATAAGAATTTGGGACAACAAAGTTGGAATGTATGGATGCCATACATCCCCGAAGATGGGCCTGACAACCCAACCAATTGCATTTACAACTAATCGGAGGTGAGACCTTACCATTTCAAAATCCAGATGACACAGACCAATTTTGGAGCCGGGTCAAATCCCAACCAATCCAACAAGGTCAGCATATTTTACTGCTGCAGAGGTGAGAAGCTAGAGCACCGCTGAGCAAGGAAGGCCCAACCACATGCGCACAGCAGACATGCCCAATCTACACATAGGCACACAAATGGAAGCAATCTGAATTTTTTGTCAGGCGGGCAACCATGCATCGATTGGTCTTCCGATCCAAAATCAGGACATTTCACATCTCCGGTGGGCCATAGAAAAAAAAAACCAATGCTAAATGGTTAACTGAGGGACATGCTCCAGCAAACCGCATTGCCGATACTAAAAAAGTGTGAAAATCGATTAAATCAGATGAAGCTTCTAATTTTGGGCTTGATTAATAACTGCGTGAAACTCAGGTTCAACAATTTAAATCTGATTACAAATCAAGTTTGGTTGGCTCTGAGGCTGAATATTTGATAAATGATTTCTCTAGTTTATCTTCTATTTAGTTGTTAATTAAAACCTGGTATATTGTTCGAATTCATGATGAAAGTTACAGCATAACTTTGATGCTGCCTACCAGCCTAACACAGCCCTTGTCCATTTACCTGAGTTGGGAACCGGCAATGAGAGCACAGAACTTCCACAGCCACAATGTTGTAGCCTATTACATAAGTTGATTACAATCAAGTAGTAACCAATATTCTATTACAAACAAGTTGGGCAGTTAGAGAACAACATTTTAGTAGGATGAATACTCAAGGATGTTGAGATGGATGAGTGGCAAGCTAAGAAAGGATAGAATTAAAAATGAGCACATTCGGGGAAGCCTACTAGTGCTGCCAATAGGAAAGTAGACTTAGATAGTTTGATCATGTGCACCGACAACCAAGAACTGGGCTAGTTAGGAGTGAGTGGATACAAACTGAAGGCTCTAAAAGGGAGATGGTAAGGAAAGACTCATCAACCTATGATCTAACTGAAGATATGACCCTAGATAGAGTGGAATGGCATAACGTGATTCATGTAGCCAACTCCAATATATTGGAATAAGGCTTAGATGATGATGCGGATAATTTAAAACCCAGTGGAAAAGATTGTTTTAGGCATGGATTCTAGTTTGATAATCTGAATTCAGATATAAACTTTATGCACACCCAACCGTAGACTTAAAATGGATACACAGCTGAACCCATCTGGCCTATGGTATATCCAAATCTGATCAGATTTGCATTGAATACCTCATACAAGGTACTTGTATCTGAACCTGATGCCCCGATTTGACTCCTTTGGTCAGTTGGGCCCATTTAGACACCCTTAAAAATGGTTTTTGGTGCTTGAACCATGTTTCGAGCCCAGCCCCTTTTTGTGTTATGTGGTTGGATGAGCAGACTAAAGTTAAGATCATCCTGCTGTTTTGGTAAAGGTCGTAGAAAACTTGAGAGCTCTAAAACAACTTAAGAGCACCCAAGAAGAGAATCCTTCTGAGACCACCCAAAGGATTTTCTATTTCAACATAGAAAACACCTCTACTTTCTTAGTAGTTTGTTGTGTAAAATACAGGGAGAGGAGGGACTCCTGTAAATAGAGGACAAGGAAGTCTATTTAATCCTCTCCTTACATGTGAAGCTAAAAAAGAAAAAGGAAAAATAACTAACATACTTATGAAAACCAATATAACCTAACCTAAACTTGGAAGATAACAATGAGTTCCCATCCAACTTGTTGCAAAGTGCAAAAGTTTGTAGTAGAGATGTTTTTTGCATGTTTCTATTTGAAAACCATTGTTTGTCATTTATTCAAAGGTGAGATATTCTTACGAACGAATCACAAAACTAGAGAAGAGAAAAGGTGGCATGAACACCTAAGGACGTGAAATTAATTAGCGTGAAATACTCGAACACAGACGCACAAAGCTAATGATAAATGCACGTCCCCTTGCGTCACTTGATAAAGGATGTGAGCCACAGCTAATTCATCAACGTGTGCCCCCCTTATCACTTGCTAGATCAAGGATGTGGGCCTCGTAACCCTTCATAGTCTGATCTCTAAGAACCATTCATGGCAACTTCTGGCTGTGCATGTTCCCCACTGGACTTCTCTTTGAGCAAATTTCAACAGAATTTGGAAATAAAGGATTAAGCAGATACTCAATACCAATCAAAGTGGTGATCCATTGACTCAGTGGAAAAAGAAACAGCACAAACCCTCATTGAATTTCAATAGCCAAATTGCTCTATCTAATCAGAACATCCTCAAAGACCCCTTACAGTTTCAACTACTTCAAATTCCTGTGTACATAGTCCAGGTAGCCCTGCCAAAACACCAACCCAACATGATATGAGCCACAGGAAAACTCCTGAACCACAATACACACGCTAACTGACCCGTGCCTTTTGCATAGGAGATGACTTTCTTGTAACCTGGGGTTACATGAATCTCCTGTAAACCCAAGATCTGTGGGCCCAAAGATAACGTGTTATATCCACCTCATTTTAGAACATGAATCCAAACAAAAACCCAAGTGGGCCACACCACAAGAAACAGTAGGGGTGGAAACACCCACCATTTGGAACCTTCCTGAGGCCCACCATGATGTACTAATGTTTATATACCATTCAACCCAATCATAAGGTCATTCCCATTGGATGAAGGTAAAACACAAATATCAGCATGATCAAAAACTTCTGTGGCCATCAAGAAGGTTTCAATGGTGGGTGTTCAGTCCCCACTGTTTCTTGTGTTTTGGATCTCCTACATGTTTGAGCCCATCTCCCAAAATGAGGTGGTGAAACAGATGGATGGGGTGGATATGACACAAACATCATGGTGGTCCCATAGAGCTTGAGGTCATAGGGGATTTGCAAGTCGCGTCCTGTTGTATGTGCCTAGTTTGTGTATGGATTGTACTCATGGATTGTGGGGGTATGGTGATTCCTGCATACATGCATATTAAAAGGTACATGTGCTTGCTCATCCATTGATACACGCATCTGTGCAACTTGTGAATGTGGCAAGAGAATACCTGGAGTATTCCCACAGCAGCAAATTTGTCCACAATCGTTTTTGCTTGTACTGGGTGCAGATCCAAAGGCTTCAACAGCGCTTCCACGCACTGAGAACCACCAAGCAAGTTAGAAACATCCAGCATGATATCATTATTGTTTTTATTTTTATTTTTGCAAAGTCACCACAAATCTAGCACTTGTACACGACAATTTAGCTGTACATCAAGTGTGGGGCCCAGGTGCAGATGATCTACGGCCCAAAAATAGGAAATTTCTCATCACGAAAGGTCACACATGTATGCTGAATGTGGACCATCAGTATTTTTTTAAACCGTCCATTTTTTACATATGTCACCTACCTGTTGAGTTGATTGGCCAGATTTTGGGCATGCTGTTATACATGGTGAGGCCAGGTCTTGTACAGCTAAGATGTCCAATGTACCCAGGTTCTAAATACAGTCCAATGCCACGTCGACTCGGTGATGATGGGGAACAAAACGAGTCACTGGGCAAGTTACACTCCGAAACCAGACAGCTGGAACGGTTTGGACCAAGGCAAGGCAAGCTGTGGAGTTTCAGCCTCCAGGTAAGTCACACATCTGAAACTGACAATATGACATTCCACGACTGTACATGTGCAGATACATCTGGACTTAGCAAAACTCATATTGAATGAAAATACGCGCACTCACCTTTGATGTAAAGCGCTCATCCCAATATGTGTAGCTCACACCTTCAAGTTTTCCTGTTTTACGGAGATCTTCCATGAAAAGCTTCACTTGAACTGCCTAATTCAAAGTAGAAATGAATGGCCAAGAAGGGGAAAATAAGTTTGAATTTCTTATTGAGAATCCATAAGACTTTAGTTATAAAAAAAAGTACCAGTGAGATGGAGATCACACCTCTGCATTGGCTGAACCCATCTTATCAAATGGGTACCCTACAACAAAGCCCACCAAAGAAAGTTCCGAAACCTGTGCACAGACATCCAGTACTTCAGTTATTAGGTTTCGTCGTCAAGCAATTTTGAATATCATATAGCTTAGTTCATAGCACTTGTTAATCCAATTTGGGGTGGTCAGGATCAGACCATATTATTCAGTTTGGGAGTTGTATTCCTATTCTGGACTGGAAGTAACTGATATTGGTAGAGACAAAGTTTAATATACTGGTAGTATGAAGAAGATACCAAAAGTAGATCTTTGATAAGCCTATACGGCTGTACATGCTACAAGCTGTGCACCATGCATTAGATGCACCAATCAGGCTGTTTTTCTTGATGACAATTTATTGATAAAGGGAAGGAGATCCTGGCCAGACATCACAATCGCACAAATTCACTGACATATCACAATTGTGCAAATTTACTACAACCGAAGTGATGCGGGACATGAAATTCAAATATGATATGCCAGATTTTCAGGCTTTAGATCACGTTAGTTCAGACACAATTACATAAAATTCCATATCCGACACAAAAGTTCAAGCATTCAATCAAGGGGAATCTATGCAGGCCTAGGCCTACACAAGCTAGGGTTGGATCAATCAAAATTATATACCAAACAATAATCAAAAGAGGGTAAATTCATCCACACATGCACAAAAATAATTTTTCAATCCAAGGGGTTCACAGATTTCAATTCGGGGAACCCTAAGGTTGAAGAAAGAGGCATAAAATTGAGGATTTCAGTAATTTAGGTTTAGGTTTAAGGATTTTGGGTGAAAGAGGAGTGAAATAGAGGAGTGAGACGAACCAGAGAAGTACCGCACGCGTGGACAACAACAATGGCCTAGACGCACGTGCGTGTGATCCCTGCCGCAAGCGTGTGAGGCCCACTATTCAGAAAAAGGTCACCTTGGCCCTAGTCGGCCAGGGATGGACTCCCAAACCCCCAAATCTCAACTCGATCCGACGCATGGTTTATGCGTGGTTCTTTGCCGAAGATTCAGCCCTCATGCAGGGCCAGATTCTGAAAATCTGTTGTAGAGAGAAAAACGCCTGCAAATATTGATGGATTTGCAGATGGAATTCTTGTAGGAAAAGAGAAATATGGATGGAAGAAGGTGGGGGCGATTCGGGATAGGTGTGGCTTCGCACCACGATAGTCAGCGCTTCAAGGAAGGGAGAGTTTCGCACCCAATTGAATATCCAAAACTCAGAAATTTAGACGAGCGGAAAAACGCGACAATTTTATTAATCTTCATTGAGAAAAAAAGACTACAAGGGGTGCCTATTTATAATAAAACCCTATACCCCAAAACTCGCGTCATGTGCGCAACCTATTACTTGGAGACGAAGTAATAAAAAATAACAACTAATCAAAGCAATCTAAACCGTCTATGATATTCCTAATAACAATAATAAGTAAAACTCAAAGTACTAGATTAATTAGAATAGTGAGCCACGATCATGAGAACCCATGGTGGGATTCATATAATGATCGGATCCACTCAAGGGACCAAAATGCAGTCCTCTAGGTAGGAAGACCTCCCTGGATGTCGTCGTTGATCCAGATTGACAGAGGGGTCCTCCTTGCGTACGTGCATAGGAGAGGCGTGTGTGTGCATGATGTCCCCATCACGGAGCCCATCCTGCAACCAAGGATCTTGCTTTAAGGAAAACTCCTTTGGAAGTCCTAGCGATATCTGTAAAACATCTGTTGTCTATCACACCCCATGTAGACCAAAGACCTATAAGAAGGGGCATTCTCCACACTTCTTGACAAGATGCCTTTGATATATTTGGGTAAAACCCATGCTACTCAAAACATCCCGAAGAAGCTTTCCCATACTTCCCTTGAGAATGAGCAGTGCATGAAAAGGTGATTCACTGATTCCTCACTTTGCAAACAAAGGGGGCACACATTCACAATATATAAACTCCTCTTCCTTAAATTGTTGAGCGTTAGAACCCTATTCCAACTTCACGACCATACAAAAGCCGCCACCTTTGGAGGAGCCCTGTAGGACCATATGAAGAAAGAATGCACTTTTTCAATCCCAGCCGGATCATCAGACAACAACTTGGCTTGATTCCATTGCAATTAACATCAAATATATATCCTCCGGAAGAGCAACCCTTGTTAGTTGATTCATTCAACAAAGACATCAACTCTTCAATTTCATCAACCTGAAGATTTCTACGAAACAGAGGAAGCCAAATCCCTTGGGTCCCTTGTAACGAGAAACATTGGTCAACTGTGATGCCAGAATCCATGGCCGCTCAAGTCAGGTTGGGATAAAGATCTTATAGTTTCCACTCTCCTAGCCACACATCCTTCCAAAGCCTAATCCTCAAACCATCCCCCACCCCAAAACAAACCCCCTCTTTTACCACACCCTTCATCGTCATAATAGCCCTTTCACACCCCTGACGCTCCGTTTGTAGCGAAGTTGGACTGTTTGCATGTTGTTAACTACCAATTGTTTTCACACACGCATGGCCCAACCAGGAGTCGACTAAATTGATTTGTAGGCCTGGTCATCTATGTACACACTCAGATGTTCGATGCTGTAGACACCCACCTAATACATGGTCTTCCAGGCCAACCCAGCCATTCCCAAAGAGTCTCCTTTTCCTAGAAACAACCATTTCCAAAGAGCGTCTTGCACCAATCTAACTTCATATGCATTGAAGTTTTGACTATTTGCAAGTTATTAACCACAAACTATTTCACACGCTTGGGGCCCACCCAGCAGTTGACTAACCTGGTTCATGGGCCAGATCTCTATCAACTGACGGGTTTAAACACAACCAGACCTCATTCTGACCTATAAGCTTGATCATGTACATCTCCAACTTCAAGTGACAATATTCATCCAGCCACTCCTTGATATGAGGGATTGTAGTGTTTACTTTCGTAACAATAGCCACTGGGAACTGAAGCCATTCCCAGGAATTCCCGATAGCCTCTCCCCTCCTATATCCTCCATGACTGCCCACTTCCCCTCTGCAGTCTCTGTCATGGTAGGGTTTGCTCCGGTCTCCTTGGCCTTTTTCTGCTGCCAACTCCTTGCCGACGACCACATCTCTGAAGGAAGCAAGACCCTCTCCCACAGACCTTCCGCTGCAAGTTTTCTTTAACGACCTCCGTAGATACTTGGGGTATTGAGTTTTGGATAGTGTAGTTCCCATCGTAGGACTTCCCTTCTCCTCTCTTGCTGTCGAGGCTGAATCTGGCTCTAGACCTGAAGCTTCCTTCCCTCGAAAACCTCCCCATGGAGCATATCCATTGTTCAGGCAAGTTCCTCCTTCGAACCCATTCTTATGAACGCAAAGCCCTGTAATCTACCCCCCCCCCCCCCCCCCCCCCCCCGGAAACACCCTAGAAAGTTAATGGGAGCTCATCCCTCTGGGAAACCTTCTAGGAACAGCGTCGAAAATCAGATATCAACCCCCTCATTGGTTTGCTTGATTTCCGATGGGAGACTGTTGTCCAAGAGGGTCCCTCGTCCTCTTCCGGTGCCAAGTTTCCTTGAACATCACCTTCCCTGCTTGTCCCACCTCCATTCCTATCTGTATCAACCGTTTTCCCCTTATCTCTTGGATTCCTCTGCTGCTGCCACACCACCTTCCCTGCTTGTCTCACCGCCATCCTTTAGGGCATGTTTGATTTCGGGTGAAATGGTAAATACCGTGTAAAGAAATAATGATTATTTCCCTGTGCATTTATATCTTACCTGATTTGACTGCTTACTTTTTAACACAAAAATCAAAGAATATTGCAAAATATCTGTGGGTCCCACTGCGATGCATTTTGCTTCTCCACACCATTCATCCATTATTGCAGTTGAATTTATAGCATGAGTAAAAAAATGAGGCATATCCAAAACTCAGGTGGACCACGTCATATGAAAAAGGAAATTGAATATTGATCGTTAAAAACTTTGTGGGGCCACTGTTTCTTTTGGCGTGGGCCACTTGACTATTGGATTTACTTTATTTTTTGTCTCATGCTTCAAAATATTGTAGTAAAACAGATGGACGGAATGGATTTATCATATGCATTATCATGTGGTTCAAAAATTAAAGTTACCTCTCCTAAACCAATTTGAAAGACACTAATTCCTATGAATTTTCAAACACGTGAAACGGAGGGAATTACAGTTTCCCGTGTATTTACCATTTCTTTGAAAAAACAAACAGGCCCTTAAACAAATAACAACAACCAAGGAAAGGATCAATGGTGATGCTTCTAAATAGTTTAACTAAAACTAAGGAAAAAGGAGTGCTAATACAAAGTTCTATGCTGCGTGATCCTTGGGGTAAATGTGGCAAACACTTCTAGCAGTCAGGATTCAGGAATATCTATCTAGCAGTTGCATAAGTTGATACAGGTACCTACAGATGCATGAATCAATACAATCCTTGAATTCATTTTTTGGTCACCGAGGACTCTCCAGGGCTTGGATTCCATCATGGTAGGTCTGATTTTAGAAAAATAGTCCATTTCATTCCGTGTAGGAAGAACATGGATGCCCTCTCTCTTTTTCAACGAGATCGTGCAGCTAAAACGCTACACAACGTTCCACAGAGCCTTGTGTCAGACTATAACTTCCAAGTTTATTGGCCATTTTTGGAGATCCTTGTGGAAAAAAATGGTGGCACAGCTCAATTTAGTAGTCGTACCACCCCAAACAGACAATCAAACCAAGGTGGTTAATCAAAATTGGGAAATCTGCTGCAAAGCTTGGTTGGGAAACAAGACAAAACATTTGGATCAAGTACTCTCTCAAGTGGATTATGCATATACTTGGTTGAAGAATCTTACTACTCAGATAAGTCCATCCAAGATCATATATGGGCAGAATCCCACTATTGTGTGGGACCTCGCACCGTTACCAAATCCAGGTTGAGTCAGTAGAAACAGGCCGGGGATTTAGCCGAGCCATGAAGGAGATGCATAAATGGGTACAAGGCTACCGTAGATCAATGCTAGGCTATATTTGAAGTTGAAGAATATATATGGGTAGTGTCACTGAAGGATAGGTTTCTCATCAGTGAATACAATAACTCCAGACTTGCGGTTGCCAAGTCATGTGCATACCTCCAATGTGTTCAATGTTGAACACATTGTACCATACCACAGCGAGCAAGTCATCAATTGATGAGAAAGACGACAACTCAAGGGTGAGGCTTCTCATCCTGGGAGACTAACAAAGATAAGATGGGTCATGATCACACTGAGCACCGTGTGCGGCCCGAAAACATGCATGATCAGCTAGCCCAAATGATTTCAAGGGATTCAGCAAGGGGACAACAATCCCATTTCCACAATTACCCTTGGATGTTGCCGGAGCACAAAATTGGATCCCTCACTTTAGAAAGTTGATTTTCTGGAATCCTTGTTGAAAACGCGTAGTTGTTTTTTTCATGTTCCAGAGAGTTCCCCACTTGGGAGCTGAACCTATTTCATTTGCTTGTTTACTTGCACGTTAGGGATACGTAAGTAATTCTACTCTTCATTAATCTTTGTAAGGCTACAATTAGAAGAGATGAGAATCCAAGGTTATTATTCAATGTCAATAGGGTAGTACAAATAAACTCTTTGCAAAAGTGAAATTAGTTGTTGAATTTGCTGAATTGAGAAGAAGAGAGTGATAGAGCCCAATTCACTTGGTTTGATATAGTTTCTCTTCCAGTTCTTTATCTCCTTGTTACTTGTGAAATCTGTGGGTCAGATTGTCTGGGCACCACCCTTCCTACTTCAATAACTAATCTAACAAGGCTAAGACTAGAGCATGCCTAAAGACCCGATAGGACAGCTCAGCTCAATCAAACTTAAACCTATCAGATTCGATCCCTAGTTGCCCATTCTTGGCATGGAACTTGTTCATGAATGTACACCGGCCAGGGCATAGGCTTAGGTATTATACTCACGAGCTGCCCTGAGCCTCATATACACTAGCCATACTCCATCATATTCCAATTCAGAAAACATGAATCCATCCAATTTACAGCAGAGGGAAGCAAGAAAGACACTCCCAAGTCTCAAACCAGATCATTTGTTATGCAGTAGTTCAGAAACGCAGGGGGGGGGGGGGGGGGGGGGGGGGGGGGTGTGAAGGGGTGTGTGTGTGTGTGTCTTCTTGCCCATAAGCCCTGATCTGGTTCCTTGGGAATGGGTTTATAGTGTGGAGTTACTTTTAACATTGGAAATATCGTAATAGGTTGTGGTGACTCCAAATCATGGTCTGCCAAAACGGTTAGGTAACGGGCGTTAAGTAAAGGTATTGGCCATAATCGTTACAAATTATGGGGGCCAAAAGAGCTGTTACAAAAAAAAGAAGACCTGTAACGGTCTTGAAACAGTTTTCTTTTTCTTTTTTTTTTCGAAGCAGATCGTAATGGTTGTTACAGCCCGTATTGTAATGGTAACGGCGGTGGCTGTTACAACCACCGTTACTGTTATGGAACACCTTGCTCCAAATTGATGTGCTAGGTTCATAGAGGGGATAGGAAAGTTCATTTTATCACAGGAACCATGTTCTATTAAGATCGACTGCTTACATGGTGATGGTGGATAACAAGCTTGAAACCCCAACAACATGAGAAACCGCTACATACATTCACCCATGAGAAACAAAAAGACAGGTAAGATATTGTACTCCGTTCCAGATAGAGTGTTGCTTTGTGTTCAAAGTATCGGTATTGCTACATGTATCGATGACCAGGGAAATGGAAATATGGATTGATACCAGTGTTTTAGATATCGACGATATCAGCCGATATATCCCATGATATATCTTGTATCCCACTTACGCGATACGCAATGCACAGGTAGTGCCAATGTATCCCACCTATTTGATCTAGTAAGCATTTCTGATTTTTTATACATGTTTTTGTTGTAAATCGCGTTAAACTAGTATCAAATGGTTACAAATGTATGATTCTTCATACTTTTCATGAAAAATCATGGATTTGGAACTTCGATTTCGAGATTTATGGGAGATGGGTCAAGCTTGCAGAAAATTGAGAAAAATTAAAATTTCTCAATTTCTTGCAAATTAGTTATAATATTTGTATCCAAACACAAAATTAAACTTGTATATAACCTGATCTAGTGATTCTTCTTTTTCTTTTGAATGTATTGCTTGTGTTTTCATACATGACTTCTTCCGCTTATAAATTATATGAATGGACTTTGAATATACTTGCATCAGTTCAGTTGGAAAGCGCATATATAAGGACCCCATATAAAGAAAACTCCTATTATGTGCACTTTTTTTATTTTTATTTTTATAATGTTTTGATTTCCAAGTGTGTATTGATGTCCTTTTTAACACTCCCTGAAGTTTCATTGAAATTTTTTAGCAATTTCTCAATGTTCCTATGTTTCCCAACAACAACGATACATTATGCGATACAACCAATATATCTCATGCAATAACCGATATGTATCCCTATCCCAAGGGTGTGATACATTACGCGATAATGATATTTAAAACAATGATTGGTACTGCTGATACTTGGAAAAATATCCCTGTCTAAGGGAACATTGGGAAAAAGGTACAAATTTCCAGTGAAATTTCAGGAGATGTTAAAAGGCACATGTTTACACATGTAGAAATCAAAATATTTCAAAAAAAAAAACAGCTATACATAATATGTTTCCATTTTATAGAGGCCTAAATATGCGCTATCGAAAAAATGAGTCTAAAATTAATATATAAAATTTGTAGCCAATCAATAAATCAGCCAACACTCCTTAGGATATAAATTTTCCACATTAATAAACAGTGAAAAATGTATATTTTCCAATATAAAAATGGAAAAATTAGGATTTCACCAATTTCCTCCATTTTTCACTAAAATTTAATTTAATTTTTTTTTACACAAATCCATATCCACGCATAAGAATCGTGCACATACATGGATTTCAATCTATGCTAACATTTGAAAAAAAAAAAAAAAAAGTTCTTATGGATTTTTTGTCACTTTTTGAGTTTTAGACCGTCTTCATTTTGAGTCGAGATTTCTCGTCAAATACAAACTTAATTCAATAAAAATCAAGAATGAGAAAAATCACCTAAGGAACAATATGTTTTTGGAAAATTTATCAAATTTTTTTTGTCAGCTTTTGCCTATTTATGAATGTTTACCCGGCTTTGGGGATATTATTGATGGTATCGCTTGTACCAGGGAACTTTTATAAGGGATTCTTCTCAAAATATCACTAATATCGATAACATCCCCAAATATTGCCGACATTAAAATATCAGTGATATTTAGAAAATTTTATATTACTAGCAGTTTCTGTATTGCTGACCTGGTAATACTATTGATAATATGGGTGATATTTGGAGCATAGGTATTACTTAAGATAAATCCCCTAATTTATCAATCCATAAATCCAGCACTGGAGCTCAGTGGGAAACAACCCAACTTACCAAAGTTTGAAAATCTTTGACCATCAAATTGATATTTGTTTTTTTTCTGACCAATACACTGCAACATGGATGCAAAATTAACATGATTAGCAGCAGTAACCATACAATGAAAACAAGTAAAAGTAAAACATGACCAGCAAGCAAAACTGAACATAAATAGGAGATTTTAAAGCAAACCCAACTGCATCAATTAAATTTTACCCTATCAGCACAAATGAAGTAAGTGACTTCAATTCTATTGTTTCAAAAAGGCCGATCTATCAATTTGTAAAGAGAGTGTCTGAAGAAGATGCTTAGATTTTATTTCGTCATGGAACTAGTTGGCTAGTCCAACATGAAACCATAGATCAATACCCATTCACGAAAGTACCTTTCCCATAAAATTTAAATGCAGTCATTCTATATATTAGGACGCTTCTGCCAGTTGTGTCGTCTGAAACAACAATGTGAATATTTGCTTCTGCAGACTGCAACTTGGTAGAGCAATATATGTTTTCATGCGACAGTCCAATAGGTGCAACGCAACGTGTTTATATTACAGATGGTATTACAAAATAGAATGCATGTATGTCGTTGTAAGTTCCATTTGTATTTTTTTATTAATGAGAAGCAGCCTGCCATTTAGAAAGGATATATGACTATTTGCTTTTATAGATAAATTGACGGAACTCGGCTCACTTTCATGCAATAGCCCAATAGGAGTGATGTTCTTGGTTGTAGATCAACATGAAATGCAAGAATGCTACTGTGAATGTCAAACCGATTTTGATTAGTAGAAACAAGGTATTCCATAACGGTAATGATGGCCGTGATAGCCACTGCTGTTATCATTACGATATGGGTTATGGCTTCTTTTTTTAAAAGCCTATTTTGGCCCCGTAACGGGCTATTACGGAGCCATTACAGGTCAATTTTTCCGTAACAGCCATTACAAACCCATAACGCATAATGGTTACCACCTTACTGTTACATAAACCGTTTTGGAATACCTTAGTCACAAAACATCTAGAAGTTAGCAACTGTGACTTGCATAACCAAGATATCACCACTTGCACACACAAATGCTTCCAAGATATCCACTAATCTTTAGGGGAAGGCAACATCTCAGTTCATCTTATGAAAAGAACAATCTCAATGCCCTTTCAAACTGTCATTAGCCATCCCATCCACAATAGAGTTCACTCTCCATGCAAATCTAGGATATTAAATTGTGGAGGGCAAATACTTCAAAATCAATATCATCACCTAAGGCTTATCCTACTTTACTGGGGTTGGATACACAAATCCTGTTCCACCATTCCACTTTATCAAGGACCATATCCTGAGTTAAGCCGTAAGATAAAAACAGATAAAAATTGTGGAAATGAATCCAAGGAGCATGCAGGGGATTGCTCTATGTGATAATATTATGGAGAGTCCTTCACTCCATGGAAGGATTCTAACTTCAAACGATCAATTTTCCAAAATGATATGACCATTTTCAACAGTGTTTCAGCTTCAACCATGAAGTTGACAGATACTAAGTGGATCCCAGGGGGTCTCACTTGGCAAAAAACATAAAGAGAAAGACGAGACATATTTCAACTATTCACCACCTGATCATGCTACGTGTACCAATCCCATAGCACCACCATAAAAAGGCAAGGTCTGTTCCCACCTACCTGCCAACTGGCTCAGCCACATGTTTAAAGGACAGGTGGCACATCCTGCTATAAAACATTCACTCGTTCACCTGTATCATGTTAATGACCCTTTAATATCATGAGACGAGATTTTCCCTCCTCCCCTCCCAAGAAGAAGGGCACTCATCTAATGGCAAGAGAGGCTCTAATATCTCGAGATCATATCTTAGCAACACCCTCAGCCTATATTCCTAGATGATCGTATGGACGGAAATGATGATCCCTATTGTTAAAGTAGATCTCGACACTATATCTTCAGTAGCCCTAAGGCCACCATTCTTAGAAAAAAAATCTCCCATTATGGAGATCTCTAGGAGGTAGGATTCTCTACGCTATACAACCTGGGCATCCACTACTCCTCTGGAGCCAACCAGGGTAGTGCTGAGCCCTTTGGAGAGATCCCAGAATTACATTTGGATATACATGTTCATTGAAGAAAACATCCATAGGGGAAGGGGAGACATTGGAAGCGACCAACAGAGGAATTAAGGAGCCAAGCAGCTCGTCACCCTCAGGGAAGTGATTCTATTTCTGACTAATGTGGACCCAAGGGTTTCTATGCAGTAGGAAAAAGACCTTTCATCTGCATCATTGGAGCCAATCCTACTAGATTGGTACCATGGGAGGAAACATTCATACCGGAAGACGACTCGGTCCATTTCAGGGGAAGATGTGTTAAGTTGGGCACAGGTGGCATCTGCTGTGGAAGCGTCAAAGGTTGACATCAACCCGGGTCCAGAAAAGACAGTTGCAATTGCGATGGAGCTGGGCATCATGACAGCTTGCACAAATGGCCAAACCAAATCATGTAAGGTGTTCAAGGAATTAGACAAAAGGGATACAGGAGAGCTAAGGAAGTTGAAGCCCAAGTTGACAAGGAAGCTCAGAGGTTATCATCATCAGTAAATACGAAAGAAAAGTTCACAATAGGAGAGAGTGAAGAAAGGAATTGAACATGGCAACAATGATAACAATCCATATCAATACAATATAAGAAACAGGAGACATCAACAACAATGAACAGAATCATCATCATAAGCCTTGTTCCAGCCATTTGAAGTCAGGTTCGTTAATTATGTGCGAAAATTGACAGTTAATGTCTTTGAATAAGCACGTGCATTCAATGCATAGGAATTTAAATACCTCAGAGGCGCTGCAATTCTATTATCAGGATCCGAAACCGCTAGCCCAACATATTTATGACCAACATCTAATCCAAGAAACCGCCCTCGTTCCATTGTACTTTTCTGGAAATACTGAAACAAATCAGTTGGCTTCACCAGCTTCATCTGCAAATCTATAAAGTGATCATATCACATTTAGTGTTGTTTAGATAGATATGCACATTAGATGTCTACCCAAAATACATAACCAAGATAAGTAACAAACAAATAATTGCATTTTGGAGTATCTATTTTATTTCCAGAATTGCAATGAGAAAAAGGTGTGTATGAAACTGAAAGTTCAAAACTCACCATAGCAAAAAAAAATCCATTTTTTCTATAAACTAGTTAACCTTTTTAAATCAAAGATGCTCATCAATACTTCTAGGCACTAGGCCGTAAACACACTCATAAGCAGTGATCACTCACACCACTTCTCTTAGTATTTGCCTCTCAAAATATTAATCATGGCTTGGGAAGATAGCGGATGACAATCAAAGGTAATGAAGAGCAGTTTGTTGTACTTCCACTAGAAAGAAGACAAATAGAACACCAAGCACTATGATAGTGACACAGTCCATATAATGCAACTACATTTGGGAGGCACCTTGGGCTTGAATATCCATTTAGAATGATCATAGCTTGTTCAAAGTTTTCTACAAATCTACTGGCTATCATACATTGCCCAAAAAAGATATGCACGCATGCACGCTTCATCATGTAGGACCTCAACTTATGTCCTAAATCCAGTGAGAAGATTAGTGGCATAATTTTTTATTTCTTTCTTTCTTTCTTTCTTTTTCTGATTTTCTTATGGAGCACGCAAGTTGAGATATTTAGTCATTTATATTAATTAGATGGGTCTGGTTTAGATCCAATAGTTACAATTAGTTGCAGGGTGGGTTTAGGTTCCTGAATAGGTTTATTAAGTTATTAAAAGTGTGATGGTCATTGGTCGTGCTCGTGCTGATGAAAGTTTATGTTGGTTTTTGTTCCAAAGCGGATAAAACCCCTTTTGACCGGTTTCTCTCTCCACCCGCTCTTTCAAAATTTACTCACTAGATTTTTCTTTGTTTTCCTCTCTTGCTGATTGAACTCAATAGATCAGTAGATTGAGATTCTATGGCATTGTGATACGGACATCAGTAGTGCACCATTTAGAGTGTACCAGAGGAGGAGGCGTCGCCGACAGAGTACCGGAGCGGAGGAGTTGATGTGGATGGATGTTGGGTCCCGAACCCATTTTCTGATGCGCTACGAGTGCAGGATCGACACGACTGCACCCTGACCATAGATCCATGGATCGGATTTCACACCCTACCACATGAGTGTTTTAGTTTTAGGCCTTTTTTTTTTCTCTTCCTTATTTCGGGAGCTTTATTGCACTTTCTTTACTTTTTGTCTTTTTTTGTTATTTTTCTTGTTTACAGGGGCTTTAGTGCACTTTTACTTTTTCCATGGCTTATATATACGTTGTGAGAAACCCTATTTTCATTATTATTGAATGAATAGAAATTCGTTTCTTTTTTTCCTCTTTATTCAAGAGATTAGGGTTTCAGGATTGGCCCTTGGGTGTTAAGGATTCCACCCTGATTTTAGCTTTCCCTCTTTCTAAGATCTTCGAGGTGCAGGAAAAGGTAAAAATCCTCCTCCTCCTTTTCTTTTGACGATAAAAGGACCTATACCTTCTTCATCTCGAAACCCTCATCCTTCACCCCTTTCGTTCCTCTCTGGATATCCCCTTTCTAGTTCGAACGGAAAAGAGGGATGGTTAGTCAGTAGAATCAAATTCAAGCTTAATCGCTGACTGACTTATGTTAGATCTGAGATATCCTCATATCCTGAGGTCCTCACTTTTTACTGTTTACATGATCTTATGCTAAGGGGCATGATCCTGACAGAATAACCTCATATTTGTGTTGAGATTTACCTAATCCCTTTGATTGAAAACGGTTAGTTAATTAGTGTATTTATTTGAATATTCTTTAATTTGATTATACATGCATCTAGGGTTAGGTCATCACATGTCCCTGCATCACATTGAATACCCTAACCACAATCAAACCAATGTCCAGTATTTTTTGTTTTTCTTTTCTTTTAAAAGGTAACAATTTTTTATTAAATAGAGAAGGCCAAAACAGCCACAAACAAATTACAAGACAACCCCAGATACAAATAGTAGGGGACATCTTCCAGGGCCTTAATATTAGAGGCCCAATTCATTACATCCAATTTTGCCCCCCTAAATACCTCCGAAACTAACCTACTACAATTATGGAAACACTAGTTATTCCTCTCTCTCCCCACAAGGCCCAAATACCTACCAATAAGGACAGTCTCCATAGCATCCTCCCTCTCTTCCCAATCCCAACCCCATCCCATGAAAGTAAGAGGTCCTCAATAGACAATGGCATCACCCACAACAAGGACAACCTCCATAGCATCCTCCCTCTCTTCCTAATCCCACCCCAATGCCAAGAAAGTAATAGGTCCTTAATAGATTCTAGCATCACCCACAACATTCTAAAAAATCTCCAAGAACCTCTCCCAAAGCTCACTACCAAAGGGACAATTGATCAAGATATGGTGAACTGACTCCCCATTTTGCAAACACAAAATGCAGACGTTGGTGATCACTATCTTCCTACTTCCGAAGATTATCAATCATCATCACCTTATTCCTACCCACCAACCATGCCAAAGCTACTACCTTAGGGGGGTTCGCATAGTGACAAACAAATGTAATGTGTCTACTCTCTGGTAAATTGTTTTAGAAGCGAGGCAAGCTTCAGGACAGAACTCTAATTATTTGATTATCTATAGTACAATCAACATTTAAAAATATGCAGGTGGTCTACAGACTGACCTAGGTCAAAATTCAGGATCCAGGTACTGTCCACACATACCTGCTGATTTAACAAAACTCCCCAGGAAAAGAAAACTTGGCCAAGTTCTTCTTCTTCTTCTTTGAGGAAGATTGGCCAAGTTCTCAAAAACCTGCTAAATTCCTTTCCTTTTATAGGGTAATTTTTTATTTTTTAAATAACTCACTGAGCTTTTAACATAACTCCCATTTTCAGAATTTTTTTATCCATTTATTTTGGGAGGGAAATTCTTGTAAGTTGTTTTCTTTTCTCTATATACCTGAGAGAATGAGGTGATATAGGCTTAAACCATATTGGATCATAGAATGGAAAATTGATATCGTATTGGCCGATACGGGTGTATTGTATCCGTATCGGCTTGATACAATATGTGATACTGGCCTGTATTGGTCGTATCGGCCGATATAGCCCATATCGGCACCAATACGTTGTACCTGTATCGGTTAGACCGATATGGGTATAAAAAGGGCAAAAACACCCCTTTTTTATCTCTCTCTCCCTCATTTCTCCTCCCAGCCTCGAAATCAATCAAATACATCAACCTGTAGTTATTTTTGGCGCCATTAACGGTTTCTTGGATGATCAAAACATCAAATTTTAGCCAATTTGAAGGATTGAAATAGTTTATGGTCGGTTTTGAAAAAATCCATTTTTTATTGTCAATCCTTGTTGTAATTCATATTTATGTTTATTATACCGCTAATATCTACCAAAAACTATCAAAATTGAAGTTTCTTTTTTTTTTTTTTAGCATTTTTGGGATTTATTTATTTTATTTTATTATTATTATTTTTTTTTTTGGGGGGGGGGGGGGGTTATTTATGCCCGATTTTTGTATATTTTTTGAAAATTGCATTTTTTTTAAATTATTTTTTATTATTTATAAATATGATCTTAGATCTAGGGAGGCAACCCATTTCTGATCAGATCTTTGTAGATCTGATTGGAAAATTTTTTTTGCATATTTTGTGCCGGAATTTTTTTTTTTTTTTTTTTTTTTGGGGGGGGGGGCGCAGGGGTTGTATTTATGCCCGATTTTTGTATATTTTTTGAAAATTGCATTTTTTTATTTATTTTTATTTTTTATAAATATGATCTCAGATCTATGGAGGCAACCCATTTCTGATCAGATCTAGGAAAAGAAAAAAAATTAATTAAATCTATTGAAAAATCTGTAAATTCCAGAGTATTTTTATTTTAAATCTTATCACAGATCTAGAGAGGAGATGCATTTTCTATCAGATTTACATCACATCTGATAAAAAAAACAAAGTGTGTGAGCATTGAACTCTGAAAATTTTGGAAATGCCAAAAAATTGTTTTTTTCTTTTTTTGAAATATACTGCTTTGGAGGGGTAATTTTGTTGTTTTTGGTTGTATTTTCATCAGATACGATCATATGAATAGTTTGGTGGTGTTTTTTTTTCCCCCAAATATTATGTCTAGTTTTTTTTCAATTTCAATTTATTTTTTTTGTTAATCTTTTTAAATATGTTGAAACTTGAATTGTAATGCATGTCTAGGGGGACGCAAATTGGTGTAAATTTCTTAGTTGCTTCAATTTCAAATATCAATTTATGACATGTACCAACAATTTATATGAAAAAAATAACACAAGAACTTACAGTGGTCAACTTGCTAGGACAATATATTTACGGTTTGATATACTATTGAATACATGGTCAAAATACAAAAATAAAAAATAAATGATATATTCATGAACATCTCATTTTCCCCTATTTTCTTATGTCTTTTCAAATTTTTATGCTTCAAAAAAATTTCTGACCGATAGGGGCCCAATTTTGATACACGATGCCATATCGTCTCATTTTTCCTCGGGGTTGATACGATAGCCGATACCGTTGTTCAGACATGTATTGGATAACCTTCTTGACCATAATAGACAGTTTATGAACCTTATCCAACAACTACAACCTAGGCATCAAATGCTCTTGGGATGGAGACGGAAGGGAAATGAATTTCTACTTTCTTCAATCTTCTCTTCTTTCTTCTTTCTTCATCCTTAGTTCTTTTTTCTAAAATCAAGAAAATGCGAGGCAAGGGAATTAGCTTTTAAAAATGCAAGGTTAGGAAATTCTCTCCCTTAAAAACTTTTTCTTTTCTAAGTATTAGCTTTTTAAATGCTTTCATCATCCTTTCACAACAATATTTCCACCCTCTACTTTTTCTTTTTCTTTGTTGTGAGAGGAAACAACATTTTATTCAAGAAGCTCGCAAAGCGGAAAAGAATGCAAGGCAAAGAAGAAGAAAAAGAAAGTTAAAGCGCAGTGTTTGCTGCTCCCACATGAGGAACCCAGCTCGACAAAAGATTAATGACCTTTCAAATCAGGGGTTCGACGGAAGAGCATCTAACCCGAAAGCATCGGTCGTTCCGTTCCTTCCGGATAATCCAAAAAACTGCCATAAATAATGAGCAACTGCCAAGCTATTTTCCCACCTTTCGATCCACCACCACCATGCCAGGCCCACAAGAGAGCATCCACCAACTCTGGCGTTACCCAGGCTACGTGCATTACAGAGAAAAAGAACTCCCAAACTGTCCGAGCAATGGGGCAGTGAATAAACAAATAGTCGATAGACTCCGCGTCCTTAATGCACATCAAACATATATTGGGCAGAATTAGGGATCAATGCTGTAAATTATCTATCATCAAGATTCATTCTCTCAACTAGCCAAACGAAAACTGTCACTCTTGGAGCCCTATAGAACCGGTAGTGGAAAGGATGAGATGGTCCTTCGGAGGGATTTGTGGAACATATCGCATGAAGAACGAATAGATTGAGAATCTCTTGGATGGATGGGCTCTCCAAATCAAGTAATCAGCATTTGATGAAGGGACCGAGAGCTTCAACAAATCCAGCAGAGCGATAAAATCATCACTCATGTTCCTATGACAAGGGGGGGCTCCACACAATCGCACTACCCATGAAAGAGTAACAGCTGGCCACTGAAATATGACGGTCCAGGGCAAGAAGAGCCAATCTAGGAAAGACCTCCTGAAGAGCCGTAACACCACACCAAATGTCCGCCTAGAAGTGGATGCGAGAGCCATTCCCAAGAGCAAATAGGACCCTGCTTTGAAATAGATGTTCAGTCGTAGCGATCCCTTTCCATATGCCTGATGCTCGACAAAGCGATGATCGCTTGACATACCATCCACACTCAACCACTCCATATTTGGTGGCTACAATTTCCCTCCACGGCCTCCCCACTTCGGTGCCAAATCTCCAATGCCATTTTCTGAGAAGAGTGAGATTCATAGAGCACAAACTTTTAATCCCCATGCCTCCCTTTGACACTGGTATACAAACCTCTCAGGAGATGGAACTTCTTCCTCACATTGGCCCCTTTCCAAAAGAAGTCCTGTTTACAACTTTTTGAGTCTGTTGACCACCTTGGTCGGGCATTTGAAGACCGACATGAAGTATATCGACATGTTTGAGAAGGTAACTTTAATAAGAGTAAGTCTTCCCCCATAGGAAATATACCTGCACTACCACGTCGAAAGCTTTCTCTCGATCCTTTTAATTACCTTGTCCCATAGATGAATTGGCGTCTTACCAATACACAAGGGAAGGTCTAGATATGTAGAAGGAAACGAGCTCATCTTGCAATCGAAGACTCTAGCAAAGTAAAGAAGATCATCCTACGGAACATGAATCAATAACATCTCACTTTTGTTGATGTTAACATTCAAGCCTGACATCACTTCAAAGCAAATAATGACCTTCCAAAGATTGTCGACTAACATCGCTTTCGCATTACAAAATAATGTGTCATCAGCATACTGCAAGTGACTAAAAGTATGCTCATCATCTGCTACATTGAAGCCGTTGACTAGACTAGCCGACTCTGCTCTATACGTCATTTTGCTAAAGGCCTCCCCAACAACCACAAAGAGATAAGGAGAGGGGATCCCTCGTCTAAGGCTATGAGAAGCCTCGAAGAAACCGTGGGCAGAGCCATTGATCATAATCGAAAAAAGAAGCAATTTGTATACAGGATCGAATCTACCACCACCTATCTCCAAAGCCCAAACAATGCAACATATAGTCCAAAAAAACCCAATCGATGTGATCATACGCCTTCTCCAGATCCAACTTGCACACCAATCTAAGCTTCCGCTATCCATGTCTTGAATCGATACATTTGTGAGTTATTAGGGCACTATCAAGAATTTGCCTGCCCAGCACAAACACCCCTTCTTTCTCTGATATGAACTTAGATAGGGCTCCATATAAACGTAGCGCAAGTAATTTAACAAGGATCTTATAAGGCCTCCCTAAGACTGATCGGCCGAAAGTCTTTAAGCTGCTCCGCGCAATCGGTCTTGGGAATAAGAACAATAAATGATGCCCCCAACTCCACATACAATCTACTGCGCTAATGGAATTCAACTATGAAGTCCATCATGTCAGAACGAAGAGCGTGCTAAAATAACTGGAAGAAGGCCATAGGAAAACCATCTAACCCCGGAGCTTTGTCCCTACACATTGAGTCTAATGTCGCTTTGACTTCATCGATCGAAAATGGAGCTTCAAGGGATGTAACTTTTGCTTCCAATATAGTATTAAACACCAAATTATCGAGCCGTGGTCTGTTCTAATTATCTGTAGAAAGCAAAGATCTATAGAAGGAGATGATAGAGTCACAAATTTTCGCATTGTTTGTAATTCTAACACCATTTATAACCAAGCTGAAAATTCAGTTATATAGTGCCCAAGCACTAGCTATGTTGTGAAAGTATCACGTGTTTTTTCCCCCTCCTTGCGCCACGCCTGCCTAGACCTTTACCAGTACTTGATTTCATCTTCCTTCATTTTATTGAGACGGGGCAGCCCTTTTAATCCTTCCCTCCTCCGAGAGGCTATCTGCGTCTTCTAAGAGATCTAGCTCATGGATTCTTTGGCCATCTCCTTAAACTCAACCTCCTGAGCCGAGGGCTATCTGCGTCTTCTAAGAGATCTAGCTCATGGATTCTTTGGCCATCTCCTTAAACTCAGCCTCCTGAGCCCCAAGAAACTCCTTTTTCCATAATCTGAGCTTTTCTTTCAGCATTCGTAGCTTCTTGAAAAGACGAAAACTAACAAATCCCTCTACCTTAGATGACTTCCACCATTCGGCTACCAACTCCTTAAAATCCTCAATCTCTATCCACGCCAACTCAAAGCTGAAAGGTTTTGGGCTTGCAATTCTCTTGAGGAACTTCCAGAATAATAGGCTGATGATCCGAGACCATGTGGGGCAATCCCCGCTGAGTGACCAATGGAAATTTATCAACCTAGTCCGAAAAAACTAAAAAATTGTCCAAACGAAAGAGGATAGAATTTTGTTGGCAATTCGTCCACTTGAAATTAGCCCCCTAAAGAAGCAGGTCGATGAGCTCGTGCTTAGAAACCCAAAGGTCCTCATACTGCGAATGGCGTGGCCCCCATTAGATTTCTCGTGAAGAAAGTGGACCGGGTTGAAATCCCCTTCAATGCACCATGGTTCGTCCCATCTGCTCCTGACTGCAACTAGCTTGAGCCATAGACGATCCCTATCAGTGGGAGTACAAGGACCATAGACTCTTGTAAAAACCCACTGAAAATCTGTGGCAACCTCGCTGAACATAAGAGATAAAGAAAAAATCCCCTGGAAAAAGTCTATCTTTATCCCCTGTCATCCCATTCACATCAACCAAAATCCAATCTTTATTTGATATGCGGTATACACCCCACAAAGAATCCAACATACCTCTACCGATGCGTTGCAGCTTTGTTTCTTGCAAGGTGATGATATCTGCTTTAGTCTTCTTGCATAACTCTTTCACCCGAGCTTGCTTCTCCCTACATCCCAAACCCCTGATATTCCAAGATATAATGATCATTGAGAACTAGTCTTACCAGATCTTGCCCTCTTTCCTACACTTACTTTACCATTAGCATCATCATTGATTGAACATTTGAGGATAAGCAGTTCTCTCTGACCCTTAGGAGACTTCTTGCTCATAGACAACTGACCTTCCCTCAATGTCTGCAACACTTTTTGTTTGACAAAATGATAGAAATTAGTTACGTCCTCGTCTTGAGCTCTAAAGGACACCACCCCCCCCGGAGCATATCTATAGACCATCTGTGTTGTTCTACAAAGATCACATCACTTGCCCGTTCAAGTTGTAGGCCAACTGTATCTGAGTGTCTTCTCTCTAGCCATCAATAGCTTCAGGCGCAACCAACAGAGAAGCTCTCAGAGGCATGATGACCGCCGCATCTTCCAGGGAGACTTCCTCCTCGAGACCTCCACGAACTACGTTATCCGCCGATCCCTCATTAGGTTCCTCACTCGAGGATTCCATAGAGTCCCATTGAGCTTCAGCAGCATCGTCACCACCAGGTGCGAACCCCAAATTCGGAGAGGGATCAAGAGCCGTAACAATCTGTAAGCAAGGAGCCAGGGGTCGGAGTCATCATGATAACCTTTTCTAACGCAAGGATCATGACAATCCTGAGAGAATTGGGTTAGTACCTCTTTATAACCCGAAGAAAGCCTTCCCCACGACCGCAATTTCGGCACACGAGTGGAAATTAAAGAAAAATCCACACAAGTGTTATGCGAAGGCAAACCCGCCTGATCTGGAACTCCACGTGCCAAATTTAAATAGTCCACACGCGAGACTACAAATAACAGCTCTTGAGGTCATATCCCCGCCCTGCGAGGATCCATCCCTACAAGCACCACATGTTGCCTCAGAAGGCCCGCTTTCTACCTTTCCTTGACACCCCAGTCAAGTGTTGAGCAAAGACGAAGATACTTCACGCCTTGGAGGAAGTTCTTGAATATGCTTTGAACGTGTATCCCTACTGAGCTCTGAAGCTAATGCGAGGCTGCCATCTGTCGAACCCTCAGAAAGGGACAGAGGATCGAGTCCCAAGCGTAACGCCAAAGCAAGATTCAGAGCAGCACATATACCTATCAAAATGGACTCGGAGCATCAATAAAGGATTGAAGTGTCCTCGTTGGATCGTACCTCACCTACCTCCCATCCATTAGTAGGAATAAGACACGTAAAGTTTCCAGGATCCGGTCGGCTGCGAGAGCAAAGTAATTGGCTCCTTCTTCCCTTTCTCGTGCTGAGCCTATTTGACTGGCATCGTCCTTCTCTCTTGTCGCATCCAAACTTCAGTCTGACTTGCTGAGGGCTTATCGATCTCCTCCCAGTGCAGCAATACTTAAAGGATAACTTCCCCAACCTTGAGCTTGATCGTGGGGGGGAGCATTGTCGTTTTTTTCCTCTTCACACAGATTCCGGCGATACCCAATTCTTCTCCCTTTTCTGACACTTCGTCGATAAGAAGCACCTCACCGATATAAGAACCGATTGTAAGGAACAGATCTTTGAACCACATTTCAAGTGGGATGCCTCTAATTGAGATCCAGGAATCCTCTTTTCCAAAGATTGAATGCTCAATCCACTTCCTGAGGCACTCCACTAGCCCGTTGCTCCATAAAGCAACCGTAGAGAGCACCCATTCTAAGTCTACCCCTGGATGAATGGATAACCAACCCTTTCTCCAATAGGTTTAAGGGAGTAATTGTTCTCCCCCAAACCACATGGCTCCTCTAACCACTTCTTGAGCTGCGGAATAGACACTCCTCTGGTAACAACCACAATTGATCTGTGCAAGGAGCTCCAGGCCATGTCTACCAGCTCTGGCCTTACTTGCACTATCTGTTCCTCACTTGTGCCCTCAAGCCATAACCATTTCCCCTCTGCATGTGCACTCGGACGATCTGGGACAATTGTTGCTTCGGTAGTCTGTGCCTCTCCCATTCCTCCATTATGGCCTACCACCGCATCATGGAAGGAAACACCATTAGCAATTCCCTTATCGAAATTCGAAATGACCGCTATGACTAGTTCCTGTAATAGTCGAGATAGAAGTCGTTCTCGATCTCTACCTTGCCACTGTTTTCATCACTTTCTTCCCATCTCTGTTTTTTTTACCTATGGACGAACCCCCCCCACTATTTTCATCACTTCCTTCCCTTCTCTGTTTTTTTTTTTTTTTTTTTTTTTACCTCTTGAGGAATCACTACTTCCATGGCTACCCCTATGTGATGGGGACATCACGCGCACTCACGCCGCCTCTCTACGCATGTACGCCAGGAGGGCCCCATAGTAGATCTGGATCGATGAGGACGTCCAGGGAGGGCCTCCTAGTTAGAAGATGGAGTTTTGGTTCAAGAGAATGGGCCCAATAGCTAAGAAAAATCCATCATGGGATCTCATGATCGTGGCCCACTAGTTGGATTGATTTTATATTTTAGGCTTTGCTTATTTATGTTATTTAGAACACCGTGAACGCTTTAGATTTTTTTGATTGGTTTTTATTTTAGTTTACTTCATCGCCAAGTAATAGGTTGCGCACATGGCGCGAGTTTTAGGGTAAGGGTTTTTTCTATAAATAGGCACCCCTTATAGTTCTTTTGATTCGTTGAAGATTAATAAAAATTCTGCGTTTTCCTACTCTCTGAGTTGTGAAGCTTAATTGGGTGCGAAGCGCTCCCTTCATTGAAGGGTTAACTACCATAGTGCGAAGCCATATTTATCCCGATTCGCTCCCATCCATCGCCATCTCTACTACCCACTTTCTACCATTGATGCGGACACAAACGCATTCAAGATGTACCAACGAAGAAAGCGCCAACCACAAGTGTCGTCCTTGTGGATAGGCGACTATTGAGGAGCTGAAGACCTTTCACATGTGATTAGACATATAAAAGACCCCACTTAGGGAAGACACATATGAAGGAAGATTGGAGAAAGAAGACCGGGCGCTCGAACTTTCCCGTACTCATGTTATTTGCGTGTTTTTGCTTAGTTTAGGGTATTTTAGTAATTATGTTTTTATTTGCTTATTTTAGGGGTATTTTAGTAATTTTATGTCTTTATTTGCTTATTTAAGTGGGCTGAAGCCCTAAACACGAATTTTAACTATTGATTAATGAAAAGCAAGCCCTTTGGTTGCCTCCTTCCTCTCTTCTCTCTAACGGTGCTTCTTCTCTTCCCTTGATCTTCTTCTTCTAATTTCTTCTTATGCCCCTCCAACTTCTTCAAGGTAATTATTTTCTTCTTTTTATTTTTCAGTTTTGGCTAATCCTTTTTCAATCAAAATCTTGAGAACTGATCTAAACCCTGAACCCCCAAATTCTCAAATCCCTAATCCAAGAAACTTCTTGGTTCTTTGGACTAGTGATCTTCATTGATCGATTGGGTGTAACCATGCAAGATCAGGAGGTCTCATCCCTCGCCGGATCCAACCTAAGTATTAATTGAATCTCATACTCCACGGTTGTGATGATGGCCCGCTCCATTGCATGTTTTCTTTATGATTTTCTCAGTTATGATGATTACTGCTAGAATTTTAGATCATTTATTCCTTTTATTTTCGCTGTTTAATTATGTTTATGAGCACGCATCATAATTAGGGTTGTCCTGCGTCAAATTTGGTATCAGAGCTTAGGCTTGCATGGTTTTTGTTTAGATCGAGTTATCAAATTAGGGTTTTGATTTTTAGGTTTAATTTAGAAAAGTTCCAGATTTAGAAAGTTTTCAATTTTAGAAACTTTCCAATTTTAGAAAGTTCCTAATCTGGAAAATTTCCAGATTTGAGTTGTTTCTCGTTTCAACTTAATTGTGACAGTTCATAGTAGTTTTGCATTCATCGCATTCATCTTGAAAGTCATAACACCTAGTAGTCTAGTTGGGTAGAGTTTGGTTCAAGTCTTCATTGTATGCCCACGAGAAGTGGTAGAGGTTTCGGACTTCAACCTACTATGAATAACGAGCAATTATCTGAGCAACTTGCTCAATTGATACAAAAGATAACCGCCCTAGAAGCGGGTCAAAAGCTTGAATTTGCCCGCCTTGAGAACCAAATTACTACTACCATGACTAAGGTCGAGCAACTAGAGGCATCCCAAAAAGAAACCCTCGCTGTAGGGGATGATGCGTACTCCCAAGTGAGAGGAATCATTGAAGAACGCGCTGCCACACGTGGTGGTCGTGAGAATAGAGATCGTGGTAACGGTCGTGGTGTGGTGCGAGAGGCACAAGCTACATGTGATCATCAAGACCGCTATGATCCAGATGAGCATGCGATGAAGAGTGTGAGAGTTGAGGCCCCAAGTTTTGATGGGCACTTGGATCCCAAGGCATTCCTTGACTGGGTTGCTGACATGGACCACTACTTTGAGTGGTATGGCATGTTGGAAAACCGTCAAATGCGGTTTGCTAAGATGAAGCTTGTGGGTCAAGCCAAGCTCTTCTGGACCAACACCGAGCGTAGGATAGAGAGAGTTGGTAGGGCCCCTATCACATATTGGTATGAGATGAAAGAGAAGTTGAAGGAGAAGTACCTTCCTCTCTCATACCGTCAGAAGCTCCTTGACCAATGGCAATCCTTACGCCAAGGGTCAATGTCTGCCACTGACTACATCGCTAAATTTGAAGAATATGTGATGTGATGTGATATCCAAGAAGACCCTCTAATAACGCTCTCGCGTTTCAAGACAGGCCTTCGTGCGGATCTTCAGCGCGAGCTTATGACTTATCCCTTAACGGACTTGGATGAAGCATATCAAGTCGTGCAGGAGTTAGAGCAATATCTGAAGGCTCCTGTCGTTCGTCGTTTTAAGTCCCGAGACTCCAGTGCTAGATGTAGTTTCCAGGGAACTAGACCTAATATCGGTAGTCAACCTAGGGCACAGGCGACCATCCTGCCTAAGCTTAAGGAGGACAAGGGCAAAGGGGTTCTTGGTGCCGGTCCTAATAACATGAGCCAAGTGAGGTACTATGAGTGTGGCAATCTTGGTCACATGTCTAATCAGTGTCCTGCGAAGAGCCGTGGGAGAGCCTTAGTTATAGGCAAGTCCTACAAGGGTGGAGATGACCAGGGTGATTATGAAGTTGAAGAGTATCATCCTGAAAGAAGACTTACTGATGAAGAAGAAGTGGATGAAGAAGCAACACTTGTAGTAGTCAGACGTGTGCTAACTCAGTCTAGAAGTAGTGCTGACTGGCGTCGAAGTACTATCTTCTACACTATTGCCAAGTGTGGTGAAAAGAATTGTAAGGTGATAGTGGACAGTGGAAGTTGTCAGAATGTGATTTCCACTAGCACCTTAGATCGCTTAAAACTGAAATCCACACCTCATCCAGACCCGTATAAAGTTTCTTGGGTTGACAAGACATCCCTACCTGTCACCCAGCAATGTCTAGTACCCATCGAGTTTGGGTCATACAAAGAGTCCCTGTGGTGTGATGTTTTACATATGGATGTGGGACATGTTATCCTAGGTAGACCGTGGCTATTCGATAATGATGTCACGATCTTTGGCCATTCGAATGCATGTACTTTTATGTATAACGGTAAAAAGATCAAACTTAATCCCATGCCACCTGAGAATACACTAGGGAAGAAGAAGGATGAGAAGGCAAGTGAGCCTAGAGAAATGGGAAAATCCAAACCTAAGTCTCTACATATAATCAGCGCAAGAGAGTTTGAAAAATAGGCCAAGGAGGATTCTATGGTGTATGCCCTTGTGGCTAGAGAGATTACACCTGAGGTTCAATCAGAGTTGCCCTGTGGGGTGACTTCGGTCCGGAAGGAATACAGTGATGTATTTCCTGAAGACTTACCGAATGAGTTGTCACCTATAAGGGACATACAGCATGCCATTGATCTTGTCTCAGGTTCTACTCTACCGAACCTTCCTCACTACAGGATGAACCCTGCAGAGCATGCAGAGTTGAAGAAGCAAGTTGATGAGCTTCTGCAAAAGGGTTTCATTCAAGAGAGTATGAGCTCGTGTGCCATGCCTGCATTGTTGACGTCAAAGAAAGACGGCACGTGGCGCATGCGTGTGGATAGCCGTGCCATAAACAAAATTACTGTCAAGTATAGGTTCCCTATACCTAGACTTGATGATATGCTTGACATGATGGCCAGGTCCACTATATTCTCTAAGATAGACCTCAAGAGTGGATATCACCAAATCCGTATACGCCCAGGAGATGAGTGGAAGACGGCGTTTAAGACGAAAGATGGGTTGTATGAGTGGTTGGTCATGCCCTTCGGTTTGACTAACGCACCCAGTACTTTCATGCGGGTGATGACACAAGCTTTGAGGCCGTTCATGGAAAAATTCCTAGTGGTGTACTTCAACGTTATTCTTATTTATAGTACCACTAAGGAATCACACCTTGAACATTTAAAGAAGGTCTATAGTGTCCTTAGGGAGGAAAAGTTGTACGCTAATCTTAAGAAATGTGCATTCATATCTAGCCAAGTTGTGTTCTTAGGATTTATAGTGTCATCTGACGGGATGCGTGCAGACCCTGAAAAGGTCAGGGCCATAGTTGAGTAGCCAGAACCAAGGAACATTCATGAGGTGCGAAGCTTTCACGGCCTAGCTACTTTTTATCGTCGGTTCATTAGGGATTTTAGCACGATCATGGCTCCCATTACCGAATGCATGAAAAAGGGAGAGTTCATGTGGTCTAAAGCCGCAGTCAAGGCTTTTAAAGAAATTAAGGGCAAGATGGTGGAAGCTCCTGTCATGCGTCTACCTGACTTTTCTAAAGTCTTTGAAGTAGCGTGTGATGCGTCTGGTGTCGGGATAGGTGGAGTGTTGAGTCAAGAAGGACACCCAGTGGCCTATTTCAGTGAGAAACTGAATGAGGCAAAACAAAAATACTCCGCTTACGATAAAGAATTTTATACAGTAGTGCAATCCCTAAGACATTGGCGACACTATCTCCTACCGTAAGAATTCATTTTGTTTTCTGACTATGAGGCTTTGAGATATTTGCATTCTCAGAAGAAACTCAACCCAAGGCATGCTAAGTGGGTAGCGTTTCTTCAAGAATATTCGTTTGTTTTGAAACACAAGGCCGGGGTTGAAAACAAACCAGCGGATGCCCTTAGTAGGAGAGTGGCGTTGCTCAACTCCCTGAGTGTAGAGGTAGTCGAATTTGAGCAACTGAAAGATGAATACCCCATATGTCCTGATTTTGGGGGGGTACTTACGCGTCGCTCTATAGTGACCAGCATATTATAGGTGAATATGTTCTTAAAGACGGCTTCCTTTTCAAGGGAGAGACTTTGTATTCCTCGTATGTCCCTTCGTGAATTCCTCATCTGGGAGCTTCATTTAGGAGGGATAGTTGGCCATTTTGGTCGTGATAAGACCATTGCCCTCGTGGAAGATCGTTTCTATTGGCCAAGTCTCAAGCGAGACGTAGCCAAAGTTTTAGGACAATGTCGAACATGTCAGCTGGCAAAGGAAAGAAAGCAAAATACCGGGCTATACACGCCATTACCAGTGCCACATGCTCCGTGGCAGGACATTAGTATGGATTTCATGCTTGGGCTTCCCAAGACTATAAAAAAGCATGATTCCATTTTTGTCGTTGTGGACCGTTTTTCTAAAATGGCGCATTTCCTCCCATGTTCGAAGACGTCAGATGCGTCTCATGTTGCTCTTCTCTTTTTTGATTGTGTGGTGCGTCTCCATGGGTTACCTAAAACCATAGTGTCTGATCGTGATGCTCGATTTACTAGCTATTTTTGGAAGACACTGTGGCACATTGAGAACTCGTTTGTAATTTTCTACTGCTTACCACCCACAAACAGATTGTCAAACTGAAGTGGTAAACCGTAGCCTTGGAAATCTTCTACGTTGTCTAGTGGGTGAACATGTTAAGACTTGGGACTTAATTTTACCAACTGCTGAACTTGCTTATAATGGGTCAGTTAATAGATCTACAGGGTTGAGTCCTTTTGAAATTGTAAGTGGTTATAAGCCTAGAATGCCCATAGATCTCTTACCTATGGCTGTTACCCAAAGGTCTTCTGAGTCAGCCGATGCATTTGCACGCCATATTCATGATTTGCATAAATATATTAGACAGCGGTTAAATAAGAGCAATGATGATTATAAAGTTTCAGCTGATTCTCATCGTAGAGTGCAAGAATTTCAAGAAGGAGACTGTAATGGTGCGAATAAGGCCAGAGCGATTCTCTCAAGGATCTGCTAAAAAATTATAAGCGCGTAGTGCTGGACCATTCAGGATATTACAAAAGGTTGGGTCCAAAAAGTATCGGATTGACCTTCCACCTACAATGAACATTAATCCAACTTTTAATGTGGAAGATCTAGTCCGTGCCCATACTCCCATTGTTGATACATTGTCCCTTTCATGGCCTTTTTCTGAGTTTGCTACCCAACCCCTTCCACCCCCTCTTCCACCCATTACCCATACAGAAGAAATTGAGGAAATCTTGGATGATGAGATAGTATCCACGAGAGATAGAGGTTTCCAAAGGTATCTTGTCAAGTGGAAGAACAAACCGTCGTCTGAATCTACGTGGCTGTCGAGCGACGCATTGCAGGGTATTGATCTAGATCTACTAGAGCGCTACAAAAGTTTCAAGTCGTCGGAGTCGAGTTTTTCTCACCCGAGGGAAATTGATGCGGACGCAAGCGCATTCAAGGTGTACCAACGAAGAAAGCGCCAACCACAAGTGTCGTCCTTGTGGATAGGCGACTATTGAGGAGTTGAAGACCTTTCGCATGTGATTGGACATATAAAAGACCCCACTTAGGGAAGACACATATGAAGGAAGATTGGAGAAAGAAGACCGGGCGCCCGAACTTTCCCGTACTTATGTTATTTGCGTGTTTTTACTTAGTTTAGGGTATTTTAGTAATTATATGTCTTTATTTGCTTATTTTAGGAGTATTTTAGTAATTTATGTCTTTATTTGCTTATTTAAGTGGGTTGAAGTCCTAAACACGAATTTTAACTATTGATTAATAAAAAACAAGCCCTTTGGTTGCCTCCTTCCTCTCTTTTCTCTAACGGTGCTTCTTCTCTTCCCTTGATTTTCTTCTTCTAATTTCTTCTTATGCCCCTCCAACTTCTTCAAGGTAATTATTTTCTTCTTTCTATTTTTCAGTTTTGGCTAATCCTTTTTCAATCAAAATCTTGAGAACCGATCTAAACCCTAAACCCCAAAATTCTCAAATCTCTAATCCGAGAAACTTCTTGGTTCTTCGGACTAGTGATCTTCATTGATCGATTGGGTGTGACCATGCAAGATCGGGAGGTCTCATCCCTCGCCGGATCCAACCTAAGTATTAATTGAATCTCATACTCCACGGTTGTAATGATGGCCCGCTCCATTGCATGTTTCCTTTATGATTTTCTCAGTTATGATGATTACTGCTAGAATTTTAGATCATTTATTCCTTTTATTTCCGTTGTTTAATTATGTTCATGAGCATGCATCATAATTAGGGCTGTCCTGCGTCAACCATCCCTTCTTCTCATCTCACCCCATCATCTACACTTTGAATCAATCATCTATTGCAGCAATTCCCCTCCCTACAGCAGAATTTCAAAATCTGGCCCTACAGGAGGGATGAAACTTCGGCGGAGCACCACGCATAAACCATACATCGGATCAAGCTGAGATTTGGGGGTTTTGGAGTCCATCCCTGGCCGATCAGGGCCAATGTGGCCTTTTTCTGAATAGTGGGCCCCACACACGTGCGGCCGGGATCACACGCACGTGTCTGGGCCATTGTTGTTGTCCACACGTGCGGTACTTCTCTGGTTCATCTCTCTCCTCTCTTTCACTCCGCTTTCATCCAAAATCCTTAAACCTAACCCTAAATTACTCAAATCTCCAATTTGATGCCCCTTTTCTTACCTTAGGGTTCCCCGAATTGGAATTTCTAAAACCCTTGGATTAGAGACTGATTACTATGCATGTGTGGGTGATTATTTTTTATCTTTGAGTATCGTTTAGTTCATAATTTTTATTGATCCAGCCCTATCATGTGTAGGCCTGGACCCGCATAGATTCTCCTTAATTGAATGTTTGGACTTTGATGTGGGATATGAAATTTGTGTAATTATTTCTGAACTAACGTGATCTTAAGCCTGAAATCTCGCATATCATATTAAATTTTCATGTCCTGCATCACTGTGTCCAAAAACCCTAGAAAAGTTTACGGGCAGCCATCCCTTCGGGAACCCAGTAACAAACTAGGTAGGGTATTCAGCTAGCTCCCTAATGTTCTTCTCGTTCTTGGCCCCAAATCTCTTCTTGGTCTTCACTTCCGTCCAATCCCCACCATCATCTGTCAATGGCGCCTCTTTCCGATGTAGCTCGCCGCCGCTTTCCGCATCATTGCTACTGGAACGCATGCTAGAATGTCCCCTCGCCTATGTATCCCCTTCTCTCCTAGCGTTGGGATTGCCCCTCACTGATGTTTCCCCCACAAACCCTAAACCCAAATCCTTCTCTCACCACCGCAAACACATTGTGAAGAGTATGTTGGTCTAGTTCCTCGATGCCTACATGAGTATGTTGCAGGGACACATATTGTTGGCCCTTCTCTTGCCATCGCAAACCCGGAACCCCTCCACTGCTTTGTTGGTCTAGTTCCTCGATGCCTACAAGAGTTTGTTACAGGGACACATTTTATCTATGTACCTATCTTGGATGTATGCCTTGCATATACATGAATGCTAGTCATTTGAGTACTCTTCAACTATTTGAGATATGTGCAAATCGTTCCAAGTTCCAACAAAAGAACTTGATGTTCAGAGAAACATCTGCCCACTCTACATGGATGACCAAATTCCTATATGCTCATATTCCTAAAAGATTCTATTCCGTAGTGGGGTGAAACACAATAAATTCCAACAAGAAATGTGACTATTTTGGAATTCATACTTCGCTGTGAGAAGCTAAATAATAGCAGAATGACAACAGTTTATATCCTAAAAAGACGTGTAAATCACATAACCGTGGAGCCCACACTTTAAGATCTAATTAGGATACCAAAACCCTCAACTATCATAACAATCATAAGAGCACTAATGACTATCTATTGGAAGCTCAAGCAACCATTAAATAGGTGCAATTAGCGAAATTCTAAAATCTTGTCTAAGATTTTGGGTTTCAATAGGCCAGCTCATTTGGACAAACTCTGATTTTCAGACAAATTCCAATCACATCAAGGAGATGGAACTTTGCTAAGCTCACATGTGTTTTCCAGGCAGCCCATCTACATGCTGCCATATATGTTAGCACAGGATACAGGTGAAAGATCCAAACCACCCATTAGGTAGGTTCAACCGTGTAGGCACCCTGGCCAAAAAATTGGCCCATCTTCTAATCAGCTGGGTTACGTATTAGAAACATGAAGATGGCTTAGAAAAACTCGCCCAAGTTCCTTTTTCCGTATCCATTTGTTTAGTAGACTGTTGCACACCGGGTCAGTGACCAGCATGGTTTTCATGCCATGGCATATACACAATTCTTTTCAGCCATCCATTTGTTTTCTAAACTGTGGCCCACCAGTTCAATGACCAGCATGGTTTACAGGCCATGGCATGTAGACAGGCAGACTCACCTGATAGACAATTGAATCTCTCGTCTGTGTGCCATGCTGGGACATGTGGTGGCATTTAAATGGACTGCATTACACGCATATGCAAAGCTCATGAAAATTGAATCCTGCCCAATCAATGAAGACACTCAATCATGGTGCAACCAACCAATACCTCTTCAATTCCAAATGGGAACTTCTAGTCCCGTCTGTACAAAATTTTCAAAGTTTGGAGAGTAGCAGTGCTAGCTGCTCATCAGACACCTTCACTTCGATGCATGCTTCTACTGCTGCTGCAAGTCGTGCTGCTAATTGATGCTTACACTGGAAAGTCAAAAAGAAAGAAAGAAAAAAAATGATGATATCATCAAAACAAACATGAATATGGTAATGAATCCATTAAGTGTAAAATGAACAATGGAATCCAGATTGCAGGAAATCTTCAGAAAATAAATAAATAAATAATCCAGATTGCAGGAAATCTTCAGAAAATAAATAAATAAATAATCCAGATTGCAGGAAATCTTCAGAAAATAAATAAATAAATAATCCAGATTGCAGGAAATCTTCAGAAAGTAAATAAATAAATAATCCAGATTGCAGGAACATTGAGATAGGATCATACACACAGTTGTTCTCCCCGGTTGACGGTGTCATAAAAGAAAGAATAGCAAGTACAATGGTGATCAGCAAAGCAAATGTACTCCTCCTTTCTCCTTGATTCTCCTACCACCTGATATTCTCGACACAACAAATAAAGAAATAGGGAAAAGAAATCAGGTATTGAGGAAACAGACAACACCAGGCTAAACAAAGTGTTCAGCCACTAATGGTGCAGGCATGCCGTCTGCCCTACCTTTTTGTGATCCATATTGCTCTCTGGCAGGCTTCCTCACAAATGGATCATGCCCCCAAAACTTCCCCAGTAAAAAAATTGAACCCATGTGATCATTTCAATCTTTTTTGTCAAGTGCAGACCATTGGTGAAACCATTACCAGTGGACCATCAATTAGATGCTTAAAAGACCATCCAATATATGAGATCCTTTACAGGTCGGCCCATCCATAATAGGGCCCAGCAGATGAACAGTCTGGATAGCAATAAGGTGGGTAATGAATCTAGGGCCATACACAGTCGGTTAAAGGATGCATCCAGGCAAAGCAAACTGACTGATCAAAGGATCTAGACCATCTAACCAACCAGATTGGCCTGATCGAGGATGTGGAATAGATCAATGATCTGACCCAAATCAATGGTCCAATTGGACTGTGTGGTTCCACAAGTCCATAGGTTTATTAAATGAGTTGCTAGAGTTACAACAAGTTATGACTTGCAGAACAATTTTCCCTCGGTATTTTCACTGCTTTCTTTGTGAGCCATTTCCAGGTATCAAACGATGTCTGAATGAAAAGAAATTGGTACCATTTGAAAGCCTGTTGAGTTAGCTATCAACAAGCCAAATATTAGGCGATTCCGATATCATCAAAGCAAGTCCAAATTTCAAAGGCATGTATGGTTAGGGCGGATTAAGGGATATTTTAGTTCATTTAATGTTTTATTCAAAATAGATGGTTAGGATTAGAAGCAATGGAAGATTAGGATTAGATTAAGGTTTCTTTTAGAAAGATTCTTTCAACGAGTTCTCATGGTTGTTTGAATAAAATTGTTTTCCTTGAGTTTAAAGCATGAGGCATGTATTGCTTACAATAGAAGAAGAGGAGGAATATTGTGATTACAAGCATGGCGACAAGTAGGATGTTGGATATCAGTCCACAACCCTTGTATTTTCCATTGCATCTGTGAAGAAATTTTATGGTTTGACCTTCAAAGAAAAGGACAGATAAGCAGTAACAAATGTGAGGTCTCTTGATGACGAGCGTGTTGGATTGGTCATAAAAAGGTCATACGATAATTACAACGAGAATGTATGCCTATGGACGAGCCTCTCGTCATTCTTAGTGAAGAAATTCATTGAAGAACTAGAAATCATTCGAGATTTGTCTCTCGAAACGAGCCAAGGGTTCTCCCTGCAGATGAAAAGGGAGAGATTCATTGAAGAACTAGTGGAGATTAGTCTCTTGACAAAGGGTCAAGGGTTCTCCCAATAGTCGGAACGGGAGAGGTGCCTCCTGCAGAAGTCAAGGAAAGAGCTCTCTTTCCTTGTTTGGTATACACTCTAGGAGTCCCAAGGAACAAAAGTGAAAGAAGACGTATCAGTAGATTCAGGACTTTGGCTAGGAGCAAGAAGGGCAACAGAAACATAGATGTATCCATAGGAATTAGGCAAGGGTATCATCAACTGAAGATCAGAAGGTCTGCCTGAGCCAAGTTGTGAACTAGAGGAAGGTGTATGGATTCCAGCAGGTAAAGGCCGAAAAGAGTTAAGTATAGAAATAGAAACCGAATGAGAACAGGTGAGTCTCTGAGTGAGTTCCCAACCCTGTTCGTTGACTGATTTCTAGAGGAATGGATGGATATAAAACTCTTTTAAGGTTTTTGGGCACTTTGGAAAGATTGAAGAAGTGATTATTTCGAGGGTTAAGGGTTCAACCTCAATTAGAGGCTTTACTTTCATTAGAATAAAGAGCATTGAGGAGGCCATTGACAAAATGAGAGGGAGGAGTTTCAATAGAAAGGAAATTTGTGTCCAGGAAACCCATTATGGATGGAAAAGGTTAATTGAGAGGGAAAGGTAGGTCTAGGTGGGAGAGTGATGCAGGATAATCGACCACTTGCTCTAAAAGCTCGAACTGTTAGAGTATGGCAAATTAATCCCTTTATCTCATAGCCCAGGCCCTACATCGCATGGGTTAGGACCTTGGCTGAACCCCCCTCATGGGCCCCAAATCACATGGGTACCGCTTCACACGAGCCACCCGGCTCACATGGGCCGCCCACCCCGAGTGTGTCCCCGCATCCCACAGGCTACCCCACTCCAACCCGGTGTGAAATGCGCATTAATCGCCCCCGGTGAGGAGTCTCGAACACAAGATCTCCCCCGTGGACCCTAAATCACATGGGTCACCCACCCCGACCCACCCCGAGTGTGTTCTCGCATCCCATGGGCTACCCCACTCGAGCCCAGTGTGAAAATACCCCTGCATTAATTCGTGTGAGGCGGAACCCATGTGATTTGGGGCCCACGATGGGGTTCGGCCGATGTCCTAACCCATGCGATGTGGGGCTTGGGCAATGAGATAAAGGGATTAATTCGCCATACTCTAACATTTCGAGCTTTTAGAACAAGTGGTTAATTGTCCTGCATCAGAGAGTCCCTGAAGAGCCTAGAGGGTCAAAGAAAGTGGCCACCCAAGTCCCATCATTCTTCGACGATGCCGACAAGGGACACGATTCCGCTTCGTGGGGGTTCGTCGTCTTTCAAAAATGCCTTTATGGGCAAAGCATCCTTTGACCCAAGCATTAGGATTCCGATTCTAGACCCTAAAGAGGTCCCTGCCATTTTAGAGTTCTCTTGTATTTTTGGTTCTGAGATCTCCGTTTATTAAAGAATCATAGAGAAAGCGTGAATGGGTCTTCAATAGAGTTTGGTTGGTAATTTAAGGTTTGGGTATTCGGAATCTGAATTGTGTGCTTGGCTTATTAAGTTTATTGATTCTTACAATTTAGTGGTGACAATTTTCTTCATTATCCCCTCTTAGATTTTGTTTATTGGGTTTCTCTTCGACCCACGGAAAATACTGACAAAGTCTTATTTACTAGTTAGATATACCGGAATGGTCCAGTTGTGTCTCTGGTTAGATGGACAGAGTGGTTGATGTTCAAGAAGTTGAAGGTATGGGTCGATTTTCGGGACCTTCCTCTCGGGCTCTGATACGAGGAAGTCCTGGTGGCTATAGGTTCCTATTTTGGAGAAATTCTTATCATCGATGAGGCTACTGAATTGTGGGCTGATTGGAGTCGGGATAGAATCCTAGTGCGTCGAAAAAACTCAAAGTTTTTATCGGAATCTTTGCCAATAGTGGTTGGGGAAGAAAAGATCACTATCGAAGTAAGTTGTGTCAATCTATTGGCTAAGGTTATTGGGTTTGCTCCCACCAGATTCCATGGTGAAACAATCAGTATAAGGGTGATGCAGGACATGGAAATTAAATATGATATGCAAAAAAAAACAATCAGGCTTAAGATCATACTAAATTAGAAACAATTACACAAAATTCCACATCCGACACAAAAGTTCAAACACTCAATCAAAGGGAATCTTATGCGGATCCAAGCCTACACATGCTAGGGTTGGATCAATCAAAATTATGGACCAAACAAGAATCAAAGGAGGGTAAATTAATTCACACATGTACAGAAATAATTCTCTCAATCCAAGGGATTCAGAAATTTCAATTCGAGGAACCCTAAGGTTGAAGAAAGGGTATAAAATTGGGGATTTGAATAATTTAGGGTTATGTTTCGAGATTTTGGGTGAAAGATGAATAAAAAGGAGGAGAGAGATGAACCAAAGAAGTACCGCACGTGTGGACAACAACAATGGCCCAGACGCACGTGCGTGTGATCTCGGCCACGTGTGTGGGGCCCACTATTCAGAAAAGGGCTAGCTTGGCCCTGGTCGGCCAATGGTGGACTTCAAAACCCCCAAATATCAGCTCGATCCGATGCACGGTTTGTGCGTAGTGCTTCGCCGAAGTTTCAGCCCTCCTCCAGAGCCAAATTTTGGAAATTTTCTATAGAGAGAAGAACGACTGCAATAAAAGATGGATTTGAAGCGTACATGATTGTAGGAGGAGAAATATGAATGGAAGAAGGTGGGGGCAAATCTGGATAAATGTGGCTTCGCACCACGATAGTTAGCCCTTCGAAGAATGGAGAGCTTCGCATCCAATTAGATTTTCATAACTCAGAAAGGAGCAAGAAAATGCAGAAATTTTATTAATCTTCAATGAATAAAAAAGACTACAAGGGGCGCCTATTTATAATAAAACTCTATTTAACCCTTCGAAGAATGGAGGGCTTCGCACCCAATTAAATTTTCATAACTCAGAAAGGAGCAAGAAAATGCAGAAATTTTATTAATCTTCAATGAATAAAAAAGACTACAAGGGGTGTCTATTTATAATAAAACTCTATACCCCAAAACTCGCGCCATGTGTGCAACCTATTACTTGGCGACGAAGTAATAAAAAATAACAACTAATCAAAGCAATCTAAACCGTCCATGATACTCTTAATAACAATAATAAGCATAACCCAAAGTACTATATTAATTAGAATAGTGGGCCACGATCGTGAGAACCCATGGTAGGATTCACATGCTATTGGATTCACTCTAACAAACCAAAACGCAGTCCTCTAATTAGGAGGCCCTCCCTGGACATCGTCATCGATCCAGATCGATGGTGGGGGCCTCCTCCTTGTGTACGTTTGGGGGGGGGGGGGGGTGTCCCCATCTAAGGGTGATCCTTGGTCAGAGTTTTTTGGGTAGTGATGAAGTTCATGTCTCATGCTCCTGCAGTGTTCCTTCTCCTCAGGCCCACGCATGTGAGATGAGATCTCCGCACTTGACCCATGTGGATGATGGTGACCCTATGATTGTTCTTTGTGTCCCTCATCTTCAAGTGAGAGGTAAGTACAAGAGACGTGTCTCTATCTTATCAGGATACTTCACCAGCTGTCCCCTAGGACATGTGCTCCATCCTTGTCCATTTGATCAAGGCCAGTCAACTCATTGTTCATCACCGACCCCATGTGGCACCATGGATGGTATGGACATGCCTTTACTGACCAAAGCTTCAAGAGTGGATTTGCTACGTGTTGACCCTTTAGGGGAATGAGAGAGAGAGAGAGAGAGAGAGAGAGAGAGAGAGAGAGAGAGAGAGAGAGAGAGAGAGAGAGATGTGGGACAATTGGCATCAACTCTCTACATCGCAACTAGCTGGATCATCAGGCCAACGATGACTTCCTACATCCTTTATTATCTCCTTCAGTGAGGTGGACACGCATCTCTCTGAGTGTTCACATGGTTTGTTCTCATTTGTTAAGTCGGCTAAGGAAATTACACGTGGTAGCCTCGAGATCGTTTCATGTCCTTCACCAACCCTTATCTTAATGAGCCCTGCCGAAGTTAAGTCCTTCGATCGCTTCACTTCCCTCAGAGTTTGATCCACATAGCACATTTTCTTTCGTTGCTAGTGCTCCTTAGATTGATGACATCAACACGGGCATTGATTCATATGTGATTGCGTCCAGGCCTCTCCTTCCTTGAGCCAAATGGTCATCAAGTGCCAAATGGTTTGCCAGGTGGATTTGATCAACTATGCGATTTGTCTTCACGTGTGGACTCCCCTCCTCTTGTGGATCTCTTAAGCCCTTGCTTTCACGATCCTCCTTTCTCCGTCACATGTGACCTTCCTCACTACTCTCCTACTCCTTCAAAATCATTTCATACCCCTTTCTCTTCTTCGGTCTTTATCCTTCCGTCCAACCCTGCTTTCGTATCCTCTGAGGGGGATGCCCATCGATCGGAGGATTTTGGTCCTCTGGTTGTCATTCCCTTCTCCCCTTGTGAGTCCCCTTTAGGTTCCTTTTAGGATGAAGGTTTCCTTGCCGTGGAATCCCTTGTCTTTTTCTCCAGTGCTGAAGCTCTAGAATCTAGATGTTTCCCCCTTCTGACAACCCTTTGTTTTGAGGATGTCGTTCTGCTCTCGAGGAACCCTAGTCCCTTTTATTCCTCGCCAAAAAGGTTGGAGCTCTTGGTGGCTATAGTTAAAGGTAAAAGATGGGTAACAAAGGCCTTATGCCATGTGGGTAGCTTGTTCGAAGTGGTTTTTGGGAATAAGGATGCCAACTACACTTCTCCTTTTCAAATGAAGGAAGAGAAAGGTCTGTGTCATGCAGATGTACTAGGGTAGTGTTGCTCCCCTAAATCTACTAAGGAATGTAAGGAGCTTGTCAACTTAGGGGTGAGCCCGAGAGATGTAGTTGTCATTCCTAGAAATGGTAGAAAATGTCAAGCTTGTTTCACATTGAAGATGATGTGTTGGAATGTCCAGGTCTAGGTTGCCCCAAGAAGCAGGTCTTAGTTAAAGACTTGTGTATTTAAAGCTAGTACCATAGCCCTTCAAGAATCTAAGCTTCAATTAATTGACCGAGGTATTGTCGAGTCCGTTTGGGGCCGTAGTAGTGTCTAGTGGGAAGCTTTGGATTCTATTGGGGCTTTTGGGGACATTTGGTAAGGTTACTGAGAGCGTGTGAGGCTTTAGTGGCTAGATCCTTTAGCATGGCTTGTTGAACCTCCCGATAGGTAATATTTAATTTTCTTCATCGAATCGGCAATCTCCTTCGACAATGTCCTTGTTGGACAGGTTTGTTGTCTCTCCAAGTTGGATCCAAAAGTATTATTTGGCTCGATAGAGAGGATTGCCTAAACATGTTTCTAACCATTACCCTATTCTCTTGGAAGTTGATGAGGTTAAATAGGGACCCAAATCCTTCCATTTCGAGTTAGCCTGGCTTGAATTTGAAAATTTCCGGTCCCTAGTTGTTGATTGGTGGTCTTCTTTTCATGTTGTAGGTCATATGAGTTTTATTCTTTTTAAAAAGATGAAGTTGTTGAAGTCCAAATTAGCGGCCTCGAAGCGTGAAGTTTTTAACTCTCAGGAGCAAGAGATGGATGCTTTGAATAGGGAAATCCAGGCTTTGGACATTGAGGATGTAACACCCCGAGCATTTCAACAACCAAATACTTAAGTGTTAACATGGGACGCAACCTATTACGTACATATGTTCGGTACTAACCTAGCTAATCTAACCTTATAAAGCCGACTATTAAGAAAAGTTTTCTTTTCATAGCCCAAGCCATCTAACCATTGATTTTAAGACAAGACTGACCAGCAAGTGATTCAATGTACGTACCTCCTCTTAAGTAAATTGACAATTAACCCATTACTCACAATGATTCGGACATAGGTTCATTTGTAAGATACATTTGGAAAGATGCATACAAGCCTGTAGAACCATTAGATTCCACAAGACTCTTAGATCAACCATAATTATGAAAATGCCCTTAACCTCGACCCCTGAATACTAGATCACTGGGTTCCCACGATCCACTTAATGTGAAACTTCACATCAGACCTAATTACTTCAAATAAACCGTACATACAAAAACCCGGCCATTGGATCAGCGAGATCGACATTTTAACAGACTTTCAATCAGGATGGCCCATCTGGGGCCAGCACCGCTACCTACTTTGAACACTGAACCCTATATCAGCCAAACAAAGTCAACGGACGGAACGGATCTACTCCGAAACACCCATGGACCCCACCTATAAATCGTGTGCATATACAAGCCACGTACATCCACACCACACCACACCATACCTGGAAGTCGGTCAAGGAGTCCTTGACCTGACAAAATACGCAGGAATCCGGAACCGACCGCGGACGATCGTCCGCTGGAAGATGCATGGGCCATCATCATCATTTTTATGAATGATCTGGACCGTTCATCACAACTAGCAGGAAAAACCAACCAGACAACAGGGTCCTCCACATGCTGGCCAAACTCCCACATGCGAGCGCAGTCCGTCATGGATCACCAAGCTGTGATGGACTGCAAATTGTCGATCCAAGTGGGCCACCATTTTGCCTAATCTGGGGAATCTAAATCATTCACCGAGTCGGGCTCTCGATCCCGACCGAGAACAGGTGATCTATGAGGACCCATGCAAACAGTTGCATACGCAATCTGCTCTCATGGAAACCTACAAACCGTAAGGAAACAATGGCACCATGATCAACCGATCGACCCCGCATGCAATCAAGACCGATCAAGGTCATCCTTAGGAGTTTTCGACCACACCCATGAAGGCCGTTTGGGAAAATACCCCGCACAAGGATCACTAGCCGAATCGTTCTTCATGTAATCGACTCCTTAAACAGCGAAAGGAGCTACGTAAGTTACAACTCAACACGCTGCGGAAGGAGCCGTGCGTAAGGGCTACACACGGAAGTTTCGAGAACTTCCACGCCTATAAAAAAAAAAAAAAACCCCTCCTACCCCACCGTCGTGAGATCAAAGGAAAGAGAGAGAGAGAGAGAGAGAGAGAGAGAGAGAGAGGAAAAGGAAAAGAGAGAGGAGGAAGAAAGAAAGGAAGAAAGGAAAAAGAAAAGGAAAGAGAAGGAGGAGGTTATGCCAAGATCCATTCAATCCAGAAAGTGAGGGTTTTATCCTTTAGGCTTACATTAATTTAAGTTATTATATTTACCTTGCCCTTACATGTCATCCTGTCGTTTCATCTTATCTTTACATGCCTTCGCGTTATTTCTATCTTACCTTTAACATACCTTCGTGTTATTTTGAATTTTTCCTGCAATTATATGTTTTACCATCAATTAATTGCCCTTTGAGATTATAGTACAATGTTGTTTACAAGTAATCTTATGAATTTATGTGGGGCGATGGATACAAGCCTTGCCCTTGCCTTTATCAGTTTATTGAGTTGGCCCTTGCCACTCTCCTCTTTATTACATTAGCCATTGCAACTTTTACATTTGCTAAGTTGGCCATTGTGACTTTCTCTTTATGTTATTGGCCTTGTGCTATCTATTTTAGAGGGCTTGGGCATTTGTGTTGATATTCCTGAACTCCCATGATTCAATGGATTTCCTTTTTGGTGCAAGTACTATGTTGGGTATCCCTCTTCTAGCGATCGAATACATATTATGGACGTAATGCATTTTCGGTTGCGGCCCTGCGGCAACACGTAATTCCATGTTTCATGGGTGATGGTGTACAAATTGGTGTATGTAAATTGTTATATATATGTGCTACATCAATTCTTTTCTTTTGGGGGTTGGATGTCGCATTTAGTTGCTCCAATCCTGTCTTTTCTTTTGGGGGTTGGTTGTCGCAATTAGTCGCTCCAATCCATGTTAAACGTGGGACACGCCGGCGAATCTCCGTAGTATGGGATGCAGGGCGAGCCGGATAACTCTAATCATATTCCACATTGTGGCGATCACTAAGTGTGATAAACCGCATATACTTTGCTAGGCATGCATCTCATATAGATTGCTTGTGCATTGATACCTCTTGTAGTTGTGGAGTACAGGACGTATCAAAACCTTTACATTGCTTTTACGAATCTCTTGAATTACTGTAAATCTTAAAGGATAACCATCACTATGAGTAGGGCATTTACCCTCTCCCAACTGTGCAGATGTTGTAGGTGACGTACAGGTCGAGGACCCAGAAGACCAGACCCTGGCCGAAGACTTCACTGAATAGACTAGGAAAAATTAGTTTATAGTTATTTTCTTTATAATTCCACTACGCAACTCAGAACTCATAATACGCTCCCATTGTGAGAGCATTTGACAATTTATTTGATTTTGGAATAAGAAATATAGTTAATATTATTCTTGTGAATGCTACCTTCTTGAATGTATCTGGATGTGATCTATAAAAATTATAAGATGCGTTTTCTAAAGCATCCAAGTTTTACATTATTAACACCCGACTTTCTCAGGCACGAGTATAAACTCAGGCCCTGAAAGTTCGAGATGTTATAGAGGAAGCCGGTGTCTTTTCAGAAGAAGAGATCCTAGCCAGAGCTAAGTTATCTTCCTACTATTCCTCTAGGGTTAAAGAGCTTGAGATCAAATGGCGTCAATGCTCGAGAGGCGATATGGTAAAGGACGGTGACAGAAATGCCAAATATTTCCAAGGTATAGCTAATGCTTGAGCTAGGGCCAATTGTATCTCATCACTTGTTGTTGATGGTAAGAGGGTCTCTAATAAAGAGTCCATCTCTAATGTCATAGTTAATTTTTATTCAAATCTATTGTCTGATAAGGGTAAGGAAAGACCCTCCCTTGATAATCTATTGGACGAAGTTAAAGAAGTTGTTTGGGGTTTAGGGTGAGATGAAGCCCTAGGTTAGGATGGATTCCCCTTGGTGTTTTTTCAACCTTTTTGGGACCTAGTTCTTTAGGATTTGTTTGCCTTTGTGGTGTAATTCTTCGATTCGGCTTGGATCTCGTCTGAGTTGGGTTGCACCTTTCTCGCCCTTATTCCCAACTGCTAAAGTGCTGATAACCTAAAAATATTTAAGCCCATTAGCGTGAAAACCTTTAAGCCCATTAGCCAAAGGTATTCCGTATCGGTAATGGTGGCCGTAACGGTCACCACCATTACCGTTACAGGGGCGTAACGGTTGAAAATTTTCTTTTGCCCAGAAAATTCTGAAAAAATATCTAGAAAATTAAGAATAATGTAAATATTTCAAATATGTATTCATTTTTTGTTTTGAAGATGTTTATAGTAGTGTAACGGTCCACTCTTTGGTGAAAGTGTTGTATCGGGCTGTCTGGTGAATTGTTTAATATGATTGTCTCTAATGTTTACACATCACAATCAAGCATTAGAACTGGAAATCAGAAAAAGGCATAAATACTGTTTTTTCAATTTTTTGAAAAAAAGGCCCTCGGAGAATCTATTCACTCGAATCACTTCAATCCACAATTTTAATCTTAAAAGCTATAGTAAGAGTGGTCGAAATCTGTTGTAAAATGATACAGGAGAGTTTTTAGAATGAGAAAAATGAATTTAAATAGGGAAAAAAAAAAAGTGATCGTTTTTTTACTGTCACGGGAGTAACGGTCGTTATGCCTTGTAACAGCCTTTACGGCCACCGTAACAGCTGATACGGTTTCAAAAAATTAATTGCCCCTTTTCAACCCTGTATCGCGTAACAATCATGGCCGTTACCTATACGTATCGTTCTTTACGGGTGTATCGTAACATATACGGAACACCTTGCATTAGCCTGATAGGGGGTCCTTATAAGATAGTTTCTAAAATTCTGAGCCAAAGAATTAGGCTAGTTTTGCCTAAAGTGGTTTTGGCTTTCCAAAGTGCTTTCATCTCAAGCTGGCAGATCCTTGATAGCACTCTCTCATTGTCCATGAGTATCTGGATTCCTTACAAAAATTGAGGAATAAAGGTGTCGTTTGTAAATTGGATCTAGAAATGGCTTATGACCATGTCAACTGGGCTTTTCTGGACCATATGTTGAGGATGGGTTTTGGAATAAAATGAAGACAATCGGTCCATTGTCGTGTCTGCTCGACCCCTTTTGTTGTCTTAATCAATGGATCTCCTCTTAGCTTTTTCAAGTCCTTCTGAGGCATTCGGCAGGGGGACCCCCTTTCCCCCTTCCTCTTTGTGATCGTTTCCAAAACTTTAAACAAACAGTCTATAGGGCAAGTGGTGGGTTTATTTAGAGGCTTCTCGGTAGCTAATTTCCAGCATCAGATATCTCATTTGCAATTTGCAGATGGCACCATTTAAGATCTATAGTGGCCAACTTGAGAATTTCAATTTGTTGGTTTGAGATGGTTACTGGGCTGAAAATCAATTTATTCAAGTTTGAGATTGTCAGGATTCACACCTATTAGGAAGAGCTTTCTTCTCTAGTTGAGATTTTAGGATGCACGCCGGGGGCCTTTCCTTCCTCTTACCTCAGTCTTCCTTTATGTTTAGGCAACTTGCGACATCTGTGGGATAAAGTTGTGGAGAGAATGAAGCGGAAGCTTAGCCCCTGGAAAAGTAGGTTACTCTCTTTAGGGGGTAGGCTAACCCTTATTAAATCTTATCTTTCCAATTTACCTCTCTACTTCTTGTCCTTATTTAGATGGTTCTAGGCGGTGTTCGGGCGTATTGATAGGCTCAGATAGGATATTCTTTGGCAAGGTGGAGACTCTAATGGTAAATTTCACCTCCTGAATAGAAAAGATGTTTGTCGTCCTTTAAATGGAGGAGCAAGGATTAGGAGGCTTGATCAAGGAGTTCCATAACGGTAACGGTAGTTGTAATAGCCATTGCCGTTACTCTTACGATACGAACCGCTACGGCTGTTATGACACTCATAATGGCCGTTTTGGCCATTTTTATTTTTATTTTTTGAAAAATCTTGTTTTGAGACCGTTACGGGGCCATTACAGGCAGTTTTTTCTGTAACAGCCATTTCGGCCCCATAAAGCATAACGGTTATGGCTGTTACCATTACGTAATGGCCGTTACGTAACCATTTTTGTATACCATGGGCTCGATCTTGTTAATTTTTCTCTTTTCGGTAAATGAGTCTGGAGATTTGATGATGAGGTGTCTAGTCTGTAGCATAGTCTCATCGTCGCCAAGTATGGCTTGACCCCTATGTGGTGGTGGACTAAAGACTCCTTTTATCGTGCCATCTATATCTGAAAAGCAGTCTATCATATTGCCCTTGAGGTGCTACATGGGGCCAAGTCTGTTGTTGGGGAAGGATCTAAACGATCTATCGGATACCAAGAATCTCCTAGATTCAAAATTCAATAGCTTCTTTATCCTTCTATCTCGGTTGCAAGGTTTCTCAATCTTGTTGGGAGTAAAGGACTTACCGGTTTTGAAGTTTGGGAAGTCTGGGGGATTCTCATCCACTCTATCATTCTAAGCCTGTCTAATTTAGATTGCAGGAGTGAAAGCCACTGCTCTTCTCTCATTTGGTCCCTTGGTGCTCCGCTGAAAGTTGCTACTTTCGCCTAGTTAGTTACGAGAAAAAGGATTTCGACGATTGACGATCTTAAAAAAACAAAATGAAAATGAAAACAGAGGCATGGTGCTCCCAAATGCTTGCATCCTTTGCCTCAAAGGGGAGGAATCGGTGGATCATCGTTTTATTCACTACTCCTTTTCAGGGATCATTTGGTCAGGCATTCTCCAATCTTTGGGTGTGTCCCAGGTTATGCCTGTGTCAATTGATTCCTTGCTTTGGTCCTGGCATGGTGATTCAGGTGGTTGCTTCTCCTCTCAGAAATGGACGCTTGGGCTCCTGGCTTCCCTTTGGTTATTTTGGTTAGAGAGAAACAGCCACGTTTTTCGGAATCAGTGCAATTCTTTGGGTGGGTAGTCAACAAGGTGTTTGTGCTATTATCTAAGTGGACTCATTGATCCTGTTGCGGTTGGATTTGGGGTTTCGTATCTTCTCTTTTCTTTTGTTATTTTCCTTTTCTTTTCTTTTCTTTTTCATTTTTCTCCCTTCTTTGCATTGTATAGTTTTCTTTTTCTTTTAGGCCTTTGGCCCTAATAAATTGCATCAACTTTAAACCCAAAAAAAAAGAGTAAAAAGTAAAAAAAGGTAGGTAGCCGAACTGAGATTCTCCGTTTCGATTTGGTTGTAGGTGGAATCCACCTCTACATTAGCTGAATCAAATGGAGAGAGCTGAATTTAAGAAACATGAGAAGAGAAGGAGAAAAAAATGTTAAACCTGGAAAACAAAACGACCACTGGGATCGCCAGAGACCCTCTTGACCCCACCCTGATCGACGATCCTGGTTGCGCGCTCAAAGTTCTTCCCGAACAGGAAATGTAACCTGAAATTAGAGATGTAATACAACTCTCTATCAGAGATTTTTTAAAAAAATATATAAATAAATAAAATCCTTCCATTTTTTTCTGGAATTAAGAAAATGGTAAGAGGAGAAACGGAGTATGATACTTACACTAGGAGCTGATCGTCTGTCACTGCTTTGTTTTTTTTATTTAGGGTTTTGGGGAGCGAAGAAGAAGAGGAAAAGGAAGAAGACAAGGTTAGCATCGTAATTAGAAACAAAATGAGGGGCAATTAGAAAATCATGAAAAGGGTATTATGGGAAGAGGAGAGAGATGAAGAGTGCCTGAACGGGATGATTTGATGTCTCTCCACACCGCCTCTGCTACTGAAGTGCATGCAGCCATCTATTCACCCATACTCTCCGCCTCTCTCACTCTCACGTTGTGTAGCCCGAACCGAATGCATGAAAATGACATGCTCCTGTGGTACAGACTCGTTTGGTGATCCAAACCGTTGATTTGATGTGCCGCACGGTCAATGAGGGATACTCGAAAAATTCTACCGCATTGGAATAATTCAAATTTTGAAGGTTCAGCTTCCATCGGCTTCATCTAACCATATCAACGGTTTGGATTACCTAAACATGGTCACAAGTGTACGGTTTCATGTATATCGGCAAACTAACGTTTAATGATGAGCATGGCCCTATATCTACTGTGTACAACATGGGTTCCTCCGGGCCGGGCCAATGTTTAAGTTCTAAGGCCTGACCCAACATGGGCCTAGCAGGCCCAAGCCTGAGCCTCTAACTTTGGCTGGTCGCAGAACACACCAACCGAGCACAAAAAGTAATAAAATCCTTATTTTAGGATTGAATGTTCTTATCTATCCCTTGATCAAGTGAACCACACATGCATAAAGAAGTAGACACCTAGATGAATGAAATCAATGGTCTACATTAAAGATGCACAGGTTGCTAGGATATAAGATATCTAAACATGAAGTTGGTCAGGCCAAGCTAGTCTGGTCTATAATAACTTGATCCGAAGCCTGGCCTAAAATTGACAGAGCATTCATACTGCGCCAAAGAGGCCCATGGGCCAAGAAAATATGTCCAAGCCCTGTGCCAGGTTGGGTTCATCGTCGCCTCGCCCATTGACACCCTTATGTACAATATCCTCCTTCCCTGCAAGAGGAAAAGGAGAGATGATCTCATTGACGTTCCTGCATGTTCCAGTCCACCACAACTCAGCATTGAAAATATGTTCAACTTGGCCGACTTGGACGAGGGATGAATTGCCGAGCGTTAAATCCATGGACAAACATGGTGGGTGGATGGATTAACCATGTAAAACAACTGCCCATGTACATGATTGAGCTAAGGAACTGAGACCAAGCCCAGCATATCCCCTGAGCTAAGGTTTGGGCTCGGGCCCAATCAGGCCTACTATCCAGATAATCATCCCACTGTTATTGAATAAGTGGGGTCGGCCAAATCCAATCATTCTTGTTGGACATTTAATCAGATGCAAGCCCAGGTCTAACACTATTAAACGGACCTTAGATTCTAGCCCGAGTCCAGCACACGGGCATTTACCATCCTAAATGAATGATTTCGCTGAGCCTTGCCAAGTGCACTGGATCGAGTGCCATTTTTTTTTTATACTAGCCCTTCACACGTGCTAACATGGCACACGTGTGAGAGATATAAGCTGCTAATAAGGTGGCCCCACTTGTTATGTTCCTTGACCGAGAAAACAGCCTCCTGCAAGGTTCAGATGGGCCCCATGAGTACAAAAAAGGAAATGGGGGCCAACAGGAACTAATCAACAGTCTACATAACACATGCATGGGCCACAAGATAAGTGAAGAGAGTTTTGATACATGACATCTGAACTATGAAGACCTGCCTGATGAGCAGTTTGGATCTTGCATACATGTGCCAAGTTCACGCCTGTGACAACAACAACTACCAGGAAAGTGCACTCATTTCTCTAGATGAGGTGATCCGCTAGGCAAAGAACATGTCTTTATCTTAAAAATCCACTAGCGGGCCCCAAGTCATAACTCACAACTCACAAGGGTTAGGTTGTCCGTTTCAGAAAAAAAAAATAATAATAATAATAAATAAAATCCATCATAATCCGTCCACAGTGAGACCCATCATATCAACGATATCAATGAGTCCACCATGAATCCTATCTTTACATTGGAGGATCCTAGCCATCCAAGCTTGTCCATCAAATGGGCCGTTGAAAAAGAGAGGTTAACATTTCAAATTTAACAAGAGAAGGCCACTGACAGGATGGTTGGTCATGTTCATCTGATCATTCTAATTTTTCAGGTTATGCTCTTGATGGACCGTGCCCCAAAAATCTCCCAGAGTAGAAGATCATACACATCTAATCATGCACGACTTAAAATTGAATGTGGACCATCATTGTAATTCCTATATTGAGACTCCTAAATGCACGCCATATACCAAATGGCTATTGACTTCCACGATCGATGTTCTGGATCGCCAAAACATGAATTTCAGTTATGAACTCATCGTGGTATTATCCATATATTTTATACCAATGATCATAAAATTTCGTCACTTGTCATTGCCCTTAAGACAAGGAGCATTCCAATCCAACAAACAAATTTCACCAATAATCGCCACAAGAACATAATCCGTCCACAAAATGGTGGAACCGATTGCGATCCCTCACGACAATCTTACGGCCAGTTATCTTCGAAATCAGTTTGGTTACAGTGTGGCAATCTGAACACACCCGGAGGTTCTTCACAATCCTAATTGTGGTCTCTGGTTGAGTACTGATCAGCCCAAAAGCAATGGCCAGCTTCTCACTGTGAACTCCGAGCGCTCTCTCTTTCTCCGACTCTTCAATGTCATGCAACACAATCTCTGTCTGTGGGAGATACCCGTGAGCCTTGATCAGCCCAATCAATTCCTCCAAAATCACATAAATCTCCTTGCTCCTTGGGTGTCTCAGATCTCCTGCAAAGAATTCATGTATCTTGTTATTCACTTCAATGGAGCTACACCCTGGCTCCTTCTGGACCCCACTGTCCTTCATCATCGTCCGCACCCGCCCCACCGCATCCCACTTGCCGACCATTGCATAGATATTGGAGAGAAGAATATAAGTTCCCGAGTTGGCGAGACCCTTTTCAACGAGAAATTCAGCTATGGTCTCCCCTAGCTTCATGTTTTTGTGGAGCTTACAAGCACCTAACAGTGACCCCCATAGCACCAGGTCTGGCTCAATGGGCATGCTCCTCACAAGCTCATATGCCTCTTCCAACAACCCGGCCCGCCCAAGTAGATCCACCATGCACCCATAATGCTCTATCTTGGGTTCAATCCCATACTCGTCCTTCATCGATCCGAAGAACCGACGCCCCTCTTCCACTAAACCTGCATGACTACAAGCGTTCAACACACCAATGAAGGTTATATCAGTGGGCCGCAGCCCCAGGCAGCACAACAGAGAGAAATGTTCTAAAGCCTCTTGGCTATGCCCATGCATTGCATATCCGACAATCATTGAATTCCAAGCGACAATGTCCTTGTTAACAATCTTATCAAACACTAAACAAGCATCATCTAAACTCCCACACTTGCAATACATGTCAATCAGCGCCGTGCCCACTTGCACATTGAATTGAATACCGTTAATCTCCATGTAGGAATGCACCCATTTCCCCAATTCCAAAGCACCGTGCTGGGCACAAGCAGAGAGCACTGACAGCATGGTGACTTCGTTTGGCCTCGTTTTAGCTGCCAGCATTTGCCTGAAAAGATCCAACGACTCATCAGCCCATCCGTGCTGAGCATACCCATCAATCATGACATTCCAACTCACGACATCCCTTACATCCATCGTATCAAACAGCTGACGGGCATGAGCAATGCACCCATATTTCACATAGCAAGTCATCATAGCAGTCGATGAGACCAAATTCTTCACAGGCATTGTGTCGAACAAATGTTGGGCGGAATCAACATCCCCATTTCGGGCATAAATATCCAAGAGGGCAGTCCGGACATATGGATCGGAATCAAGGCAGAATTTCAGTGCTTGCGAATGGAGGGCACGCGATTGTGTGAGGGAGCAGGATTTTAAGACAGAGGAGAAGGTGAAAGCGTTGGGTTGGACGGTGCCATCAGTCAGCATCTGGAGGTAGAGGAGGAGGGCATTGGAGTGGAGGCCCGCAGTGGAATAGGCGTGGATGATGGCAGTCCATGAGAAGACGGTGGGCTCTGGTGTGTGATCGAACAGGGAGCGGGCATATTCGAGGTGGCCGAGGGAGGAGTAGGCACGCTGGAGCTTGAAGGCGAGGACTGGGTGGTGGTGTAAGTTGTTGCGGAGGAGGGCGGCGTGGGCCTGGAGGGTATGATCGACGGATCGGATTCGGTCGATGAGAATGGTGGCCCGATCAACGGTTAGAAGATGGTGATGAGTGGTGGGGATGGGAGGAAGTCGAGGAAGGAAAGGGGTGGGGAAAGGAGAGGCGCTTGTGGAGGACATGGATCGGATGTGTATGGTTAGACGTTTTTTTGAAGTTTTGGCGCTAGGAAAGAGAAGTTGGCCGTTATATGGAGGTAGGTGATCTCTCAGCAGTACACGTGGCACAAATAAAGGATGATCGGAACCATTAATCTAGTGGGCCACCACATAGATGAACCATAACACCTGAAAAATGATAGTTAGATCAGACTTGTTATCTCCTGGAAGGACGCGGTTTGGCTAGTGACCCTGGCTAATGGTCGGTGTTCTGTGGGCCCACCATAATGTATTTGTTTCATCCACGCCGTCCATCCATTTTTTCAGATCATTTTATAATATGATCACAAAAATTAAGTAGATCCAAATCTCAAGTAGACCGCATCATGGCAAACAATGTTGATTGAACACGCACCATTGAAAACTTCTCGGGGCACAAAAGTTTGGGATCAAGATAATATTGGTTTTTTTTCCCTTCATCCACGTCAGTATGACCAAATCAGCAGGTTGAATGTCAAACAAACGCTACAGTGGGGAAACGGATTGGCTATTCCCCCGGCCACCAGCCAATGGCTGATGGTCGGTACTCTGTGGGCCCCACCACGATGTATATGTTTCATCCATACCATCCATATATTTTTACAGATCATTTTATGTTATGAGACCAAAAGTGATGTATATCCCAATCTCAAGTAGACCAAATTACAAGAAAAAGTGTTGAATGAACGCCGACCATTAAAAAATTTGGAAGCCATAAAAGTTTTGGATCAAGTTGATCTTTGCTTTTTTTTCCTTCATCTGGGTCTGTATGATCTAATCAACAGATTGGATGTCAAATAAACAGTACAATAGGCCTTAAGAGGATTAAAATGGTGGATATCTAATCGCTATTGTTTTCCTGTGGTGTGAGATTTATATCCCTCTCATTTTTGGAATAAAATTTTAAAATGATCCGTAAAAGTGAATGAACGGAATGGATGAAATACAGACATTATAATGGGGCGTGCAGTGCACCGACCGTGGCTGGTGGCAGGGAAGTAGCATGATCAATTTCGTGACCTGTGAGGGATGTCCAGACCAATTATAGAAGTATTTGTAGCATGATCAATACAGAATATCAACTCCTGCAGCTATTGATTCTCAGCTAGAACGATGGGACTGGCAAAGGTATCTGCTTGGAGGGATGAACCATCAAAGCTGGGACCACATGATTGATGATTTAGATCAATGATTGGAGACTTTATAACGTGATCTACTGGAACTGGGTTTGTTTCCTATCTGGTGTGTGCGGGTATTTTTGAATTGATAAAGTCGCTCTATGCAAACTGATTAACTTCTATCCTAAGAACCAAAATAAGAAGACGTATAATATTAACATATGATCAAATTCTAAAAAGATTAGTCGCTTACTTATTTACTTGTAGAATTTTATAATAATTAAATGATAAATAAAGGATGAGGTTGTGCTTTGCCTTCTAAAAGAAAGAACTTTTTAAAATACTAGAGCATTTAAATAAAAGAGAAAACTAACAATCAATTATTAAGAGCGACTGTAAGAATGTGTCTCTTGAAAGAACTGTGTGATATTGAATAGAGAACAAATCTAGCGTATGATCATAGATTTCGATTACAACTAAAATGCTATAGCTAAGAATAACCGTTATTCCTAAAATAAGCTAAGATAAAGTAAATTGATAAATTTGTTTGGTTTGATTTGTAAATGATTAATGATATCTTGCTCTATTGAATTCCTCTACGATTTATAGAGTTTTGTTGTGGCTTATTCTTTAAGATCTTTCTTTCATTACCACAACAAAAACATTTCTCTAAATCTTTCTTTTTATTATTATTCCTTTTTGTAATTGTTCATCTTTTGTCGGCCAAGTTTTGTTCTGTTTCTTGGTCACCTTATGTATCTTGAACAACTCGACTGTGTTTATCTCTTTGCTCGTTAAACTTTTAGATAACTCGGCGATATTACTTCATTAACCATCTAATGATGTGTAAAATTAGATTTACGTCAGTTATGATTCTACAAAAAGTTTTTCAAATATCTTGAAGATCTTTTCATCCATCACATATTTCTTGTGTAATGCCACATGTTGCCCTCCTATTGGCTTTTTCTAAAATGGCCATAAATATGGAATAATATTTTCCCCTACGTCGCTTCGCCTTTTGAAAAAAAATGTGAAAGCAACGTTGTTCCATCGCCCAATGTAATAAATGCAACCGGTCATTGGTTCATGTGTTGTCTCCCCATTAACTCTACTTGACCAAGGCCATACTAACAGATATCATTTACCTCTTCCTTATAGGCTGTAGATGTGACACGTCGCATAGAATCTTATCGTATGATGAGTCATGATCATCATTTCATTAATGCGCACATATCGCAGCCGATACATAAACACAACTTTAAGTCACTGCCTACCTTCCTTCACCCTTTGCGTCTTCTCTCTTGTGTCAAAACCCCCTTTCCAATTTTCTTCCTCTCAATTATTATTGTGGCATCTTCTTCTTCTATTCCAGCCTTCCACTTAGAATCGTTCGTCAAAGACATAGATGTTCTATCTTCAGGAGTGGTCAATGACCTCTTATCGAACCGAAGAAGACATTGTTGACACTCAATAAAACCTTTTCGATACTCTTATCAAACACGTGCAAATGAATGCACGGATATGTAGTCAAATCAATAAATCAAAGGTAATGCCCAGGGACATCCAACTCCAAGTTGGTAAAAGTCTGAGACGTTACACCAAGCAAAGTGACCTGAAAGAGGCGAGCTCTCAGTCATAGAAAGGAGGGGGGGTGAATAGGACTATGCCAATAAATAAATTAAAGAACTGAAAGATTAAATAAATCAGAACTAATCAGAGATCTCAATTGTAATAGTATTGAGAAATTTATTTAAACTGTGTTCAAATGACAACCTTACACCAAAAATAAATATTTTAGGTAGGACAACCCGATTTCTTGAACATAATAAGGATCAAGATCACAAACTAAAATAAGAGGAAAAGAAAAGAAAGCTATCTATTACAAGCATTCACTACATGTACATAAAAAATTACAACCATTCACCACATATATATCACATACATCATTCACCACAAAACACCAGGAGTTATAGTGGTTCGGTGTGTACACCAATTGTTGTCAAACAGCCACACTTACTCCACTCTCAATAATCACAACCCATGTGATATTGACGTTTACTAATAATCAAGGTTTTTTCAGGTTCACTTTAAAACCTATACAGTTGTGAGTTTAGAAGGGATATCACAATCATAACCCTATTCCGAGATTTTCTGGCTATCTTAGTCAAAACTAATACATGAGATTTTCTAGATATTTCGAATAAATAAAAAATGAATAAATAATAGTATTGATCTTCTTCTAAAAACGCTCTTTGATGTAACTCGTAGAACCGCTTCTCTTGATGTAGAAATGTCCAATAACACAATCAAGGGTTTTAGGTTCTAAATTAATTTTAAATTAATTCAAACCTTAGGTTACTTGTTTGAATTCCTTGGATCTCACAAAGAAGAGTATAAACTCCCTTTATAATATAAGATTCATAAAAGAGATCAAGGAATTACAAAAATAAAAAACTATATTTAAAAATTTTTAAAAACCGTACAATAGCTTGAAAAAGATGGGGACTCTTCTCTCTCAAAGTGAAGGCTTTTCATGGTTTGAATGAATTATTTCGGAGTGAGAAAAGACCTCTATATATAGGCTGAAAAGTTGTTGCTTCGATTAGTCTAAGGTCTCTTTCTATTCGTCTAAGAATCAACCAAATTTTAAGTTTTGAGCACGATCAGATAAAACTGTTGTTCGACTGGTCGAAGGCCCTACTTGACTGGTCGAGGGCCCTATTCGACTAGTTGAAGGTGCCTTGAAATGGTTGTTGGACTTCGAGTCAAGCACCATTTGACTGGTCGAGGGTGTGCCTTCGACTAGTCAAGCACCTTACTCGACTGGTTGAGGAACCAACAGACAAAGTCCATTTTTCAGTTCAAATCTTGGATTGGTTGAAGCAAAGCTTGGACTAGTCGAACTAAAGTTTAGACTAGTCGAACTAAAGCCTAACCAAATTATAAAAACCCTTATATGTTTAACATTTGAAAGAACCTAAGTCTAAGGTCTCTCTAGGGTCAATTATACCTGAAATTATTGGACATTGAAGTATATACCTTGAAACTTCTACTTGAATCTTTAGTACTGTTCAGTGGATCGTCTATTTGAAGTAAACTTGTAGTTGTAGCTTAATCTTAAACTTGAAGTGAAGTAGAGCTTAAACTTGAAGCAACCATCTTCATGTCTTTTTCTTAAACTTGCACTTTCCAACTTCATGCGTTGATCTTAAAGGTGAACTTTCCATCTTAATTCACTTGAAGGTGAACTTTCCATTACTTGTGTGAACCATATTATAAGCTATTTTGTCTTATCAAAATTTGACAAATAAGGGTGCTTTATACATCACAATACTTATAATCTCTCCTTTTGTCAAATTCGTAACAAAACATACTTAGAACAAAATATAAATACGAAATTTCTGTTTTGCTTGTGAGCACATTCTCCCTCTTAATATGAGCATAAAATCTACTCCTCCTCAATCTTAGCTTGGCCTTGTGTAGAATACCTATATTAATAAACATTTCCTTCAAATATACAATACACACAATCTAATCCAACAACATTCCATTCAATCATAACCATAAATCTCTTTCCCTTTTTATCACTAGTTGACAAAGGAAGGCAGAAGAACGAAATAAATAGATAATCGAATGACAAGATAAGTAATACGAACAAATTAGGAGTATGGATAATAGTAAGAGAGCATAAAGAAAGCAATATCTAGGAGTATAATCTAAGTTATACAACCTAAGCACAAGTTAAAGTTATACAATCCAAAACAAAATCAAATCAAACTAGTCTGAACTAGAGGAAAAAGGAGGTGGGATAGATGGGTCAATTTGATGAAGTCCTGTACTAATGTGATGAAAATATTTTCGCATGTACTTCATTGAAGACTTGTGAATTTCAGTTAGATTGTCCTGTGAAAGTTTTAATTCAACCACCTTCTCCTCTAAAGATCGAAGGCGATCATCAAATTGAGACGGTTGAAAGTCAGGATCCGCCTCATCATTTATTTCTAACTCATCAAATAAGTCATCCATAGTTGTATCCGCATGCATTGGCGCTTCCTCTTCTTCAATATCATCCTCGTCTTGCTAACCGGAGAGATTTTCCAGACTCGTCTTATGAAGTTAGCGTTGTCAAACGGAAGGGCTGCCTCAGGAGCCTCGGTGGAAGTAATGACAACATTGCAATGAATGACAAGTGTCGTCATAAGATAGGCAAATGGAATGGAATCATGACCCGAATGAGTGCGAAATTGGATGATTAAATAGCAAATTAAAGAAGGGAGGCAAATAGGGATGTCGAATACAACGGCATGAAGAATACGAGTCATGAAAGGAGTAAGCTCGGACTTGTTCCCAAACCACGGATATACATTTGATGTAAATATGCAATGAAGTATACAGAAACGAGGAATCATCTGGGTGACACGTAGAGCATTATCGCTACTCCTTCGGCATTAAACCAACATAATTTTCATGTAATCTCTCGATGCTCAGACTCATACACCCTATCATTAAGTGGATAAATCAATACGCCTTCATTATTAACATTCACATCAAGAAAACCTGAAATGAGATACCTGTCTACAGGAATTGTCCCTTCTCTAAAGTTGATAGAAAATGTGAGATTTTTAAGGGACAACTCTCCAATAGATGCATACATGCCTTGAGCAATGGAGTGATAAGCCGTTCCACCCCAACCTAGAATATTTTCCCAACCAACACCAAGAAAGATGAGCATCAGTTTAAATGGAGTAATGTGTTCGAGATTAACCGTCTTTTCTATTATTATATCTCTTGTGCAAAAATTCCTTATATGCTCCGAATCTTCTTCGGGAGCTCTCAGGGTTCTCACCCTAATTGGATAATTCCTTACAAGCAAACTCAACAGACAGGTTAGTGCTTGTAGAACCATAGATAATATCATCAACATAGATATGTACATTAGTATGTGTTCATTGTATTTTTTAACAAATAAAGTTTTATCAACACTTCCCATGATAAAATTACGACTGAGTAAAAACTTAGTCAGCTTCTCATATCATGCCCTGAGAGCTTGTTTTAGACCATAAAGTGCCTTTTAAAGACGATATACATGATTTGAGTGTTTAGGGTCCTTAAAACCCTTAGGTTATTCAACATAGACCTCTTCATGTAGATCACAGATTAAGAATGCACTTTTAACATCCATTTGATATATTTTGAATTTTTTTTAAGTAAGTAATGGATATAAATAATCTGATGGATTCAAGGCGAGCTACTGGCGTAAAGGTTTCATCATAATCAATTCATTCTATTTAAGTGTACCCTCGTACAACCAGTCTAACCTTGTTTCTAATTATATTTCTCATTTCATCAAATTTATTTTTAAAAATTCTAATGGATGTTTATCAGTTGGTCTTGGAACCAAATACCAGATATCAATTCTTACAAATTGATTTAATTCTTCTTGCATGGCTACAATTTAATTTTCATCGCTAAGTGTTTCTTTTACATTGGCTGGTTCAATTTGAGAAGTAAAGAAAAGATAATTGTAAATATTCTCTAATTGTTTTCTTGTTCGCACACTAGTGAGAGAATTACCTAATATCATATCAGTAGGATGGTCTTTGACTAATCTTAGTTTAGTATTAACTTGACTAGATGAAGGGTCAGGTTTCTCAATTAAATTGACTTCATCATCTTCTAGATTAGGTGTGGGTGTGATCATGCGATCATCAATTATAATATTAATGGATTCCTAGATTACTCCCGTTCTTTTATTAAGAACACGATATATATGCTTGACTATTTAGAGCATAACCTAAGAATATCCCTTTATCACTCTTAGTTTCAAACTTCTCTACGTTTTCACGGTCACGTAATATGAAGCACTTTCAAAAATTCGAGAGTACTTAACAACTGGTTTCTTATTGAACCATAACTCATAAGCTATTTTATCTTTTAATTTTCTTATTGAACCATAACAGCTGGTTTCTTATATAACATACAGTATTGATAGCTTCAACCCACAAGTTTTTAGGTAAATTCATGCTATTTAGCATGACATTGGCCATCTCTTGTAACACTCTATTCTTCCGTTGAACAACCCCATTTTGTTGAGGTATTTTTGGAGCAGAAAATTCAAACGATATGCCATGATCTATACAATATGCCATGATCGCTTCTGATTTTGATAACATTCATTTCTTTTTTTAGTCTTAATTCATTTTAATATTCTTTTGACTTCATCGAGAGTCTCAGATTTTTCTCTCATGAATGTTATCCAAGTAAATCAGGTAAAGTCATCAACAATAACTAGAAAGTACTTCTTTCAGCCTCTATTCTCCATTATGGTCGGTTCAACTAAATCCATATGAGAAGTTTAAGAGGTTTAGTTGTGGCAGAGGAGTTCACTTTCTTGTGACTACTCTTAGTTTGTTTGCCGATTTGGCATGCGCTACATATTTTATTAACCCCTTTTAGTTTAAGTAGCCCTCGAATAAGATTAATTTTGCTCAGTGTATAGAGGTTTCGGTAGTTAACATGTCCAAGATGTTTATATCATAATTCTGTTTCGTCTGTTTAGACCATGTAACATGAAAATTTAGAAGAATAAGACTCATTGACAATATAACAATTTTCAGAAGTCCTACGACCATTTAATATCACACAATCTTTCTCATTTGAAATCTTACACCCTTGATTAGTAAATTTTACACTATGTTTGTTATCGCAGATTTGAGATATACTTAGAAGATTGTGTTTAAAACCTTCAACATATAAGACGTTTTCAAAAGGAGAAAGGTTAGAAATTGAACAGTACCTTTGCCTATAATCCTGCAGCTGCTTCCATCACCAAAAGTAACTAAACCATCATTTATTTCTTGGTAGTCGGTGAATACTTCCTTGTCACCTGTCATATGTCTTGAGCATTCATTGTCTAGGTATCATTTTGCATGGCTAGAAGCTTTGAAGGCAGTGTGGGCAACAAGACAAGTAACTTTAGAAACTCATTTCATTATAGTTCTGGGTTTAGGAGTACTATTGGGTTTTTCTTGACTTGTGAGACTTGGAATTTCTCTGCCTATCAACTCTGATAATATTAGAGTTAGATTTGAGAAGCTCTTTGAGTAAGTTTACTATTTTTCAGCTAAGGGATTATATCTTTAATTTTAAAAGCTGATGTTATTAGAATTAACTTTAGAAGCTTGAAAAGGTTTTAAATTTTTAAAATTATTTTAGTTATTATTTTTCAAATTCTTACCTTTTGAGTTTGATGATTCTCCTTTTACAAATATAAAAGATGCATTCTTATTTTTCAAAGGAGTATCTTTGATATAGCCTAGACCTTATTTATCGCCACATTTTCTTGATGCAGTTAATAATTTTTCCAGCTTAGGGTCTCTATGGGCATATATCCAAGTATCCTTAGAACTCAATAGAGAAGAAACTTCAAGTTTTAAATTCTCATTTTCTATTTCGAGTTTTTCAAATTCAGAAATTTTAAAACTTAATCAAGTTTTGCTTTTTCATAACAATCAGAAAGATGAGATTTTTCCAAAACAATATTTTCAAGTTTTTCTTTTAATTTAGAAAATTTTTCTTTTTGAATCTTTAACTTGATAGCTATTTTACAACTTTTCCTATATAGGGCATTATAAGCATCCTAAAAATCATCTTCATTTTCATTTTCAGGGTCACTCCTGAGATTCTCATAATCAGATAAGTTACGACTATCTAAGGAGGTAACTCTAGTTATAGTTATTAGGGCTTTTACTTCATTTGAAGTTTCTTGTTATGATTCATCTGACTCAGAAGAACTTTCAGAGCTGGATGATTCATCCCAAGTCGCAATCATGCCCTTTCTTTTTGACCCATCCCTTTTGGGACATTTATTCGTCAAATGCCCGTATTCATGGTAGTTAAAACATTGACTGTCTTTTACAGATTTCTAAGTTTTAGATTTTTCCTTTCTCTTATCAAAAGGTTTTTGAAAATCAACTCTTTTTTTACTTTTAAAAATTGTGTAAAACTTTTTAACAAGTAAACCCATATCATCCTCTGTATCTTCAATATCATAATTAACATTGTTATATTTTAAAATATATTTGGATGACTTAAGGGCAATGGACTTACCTTTGGGAGCTTTAAAATTTAACTCGTATGTTTGAAGAGAACTAAGTAACTCCTCAACCTTCATTTGATCAGTGTTTCTTAGTTCCTGAATGGCAGTTACGAACCAATTAAACCTCTCAAAAAGTGATCACAGAATTTTAGCACAGACTTTGCTTTCTGGGATTTCATCCCTTAGACCCCACATAAAATTAAATATGTCATTTAATTTCGTATGGAAGTCCATGAAAGTTTCATTTTCTTCCATACGAATTTCCTCAGACCTTGTAGTGAGGATTTGAACTTTAGATTTCTTGACAATAGTAGCTCCTTCGTATGTCATTTCAAGAATATCTCAGGCTTGTTTAGTTGTATCACATGAAATGATTCTTTTGAATTCATCAGGTGATAGAGCACATGCAATTGCATTAAAAGCCTTAACATTTGTAGTACTTTCATTTTTCTGAGGTGTAGTGCATAAATAAAAAGGAGTTTCTTTAATGGACTTGGTTCCATCACTACCTAGAACCTCAGACACAGGTGGTTTCCATTTGGTTACCATGGCTTGCCATACGCTTTCACCTATGGATTTTAAGAAAATTCTCATTCTGACTTTTCAATAAGTATAATTTGAGCCATCAAAGGGTGGTGGCCTGGTAATAGACAAGTTATCAAAATTTAATATAATGAAAGCTCTAATAGATCTTTAAACTCGAGGAACTTAATCCAAATAAATGAGCAACTTAGCTCTGATACCACTTAAAAGAGGCGAGCTCTTAGTCCGAGAGGGGGGGGGGGGGGGGGGGGGGGGGGTGAATAGGACTATGCTAATAAATAAATTAAAGAACTAAAATATTAAATAAATCATAACTAATTAGAGATCTCAATTGTAATAGTATTGAGAATTGATTCAAACTATGTTCAAAGGACAACCTTACATCAAAAACAAATGTTTTATGTAGGACAGCTTGATTTCTTGAATGTAGTAAGGATCAAGATCACAAACTAAAACAAGAGGAAAAGGAAAGAACTATCTATTACAAACATCCACCACATATACATCACATATATCATTCACCACAAAACACCAGGAGTTATAGTGATTCGGTGTGTACACCAACTGTTCTAAAAAAGCCACATTTACTCCACTCCCAATAATCACAACCCACGTAATATTGTTATTCACTAATAATCAAGATTTTCTCAGGTTCACCTCAAAACCCATACAGTTGTAATTTTAGAAGGGATATCACAATTAAAACCCCACGCTGAGATTTTTTGGCTATCTCAGTCAAAACCAACACATGAGATTTCCTAAATATCTCAAATAAAATAAAAATGAATAAAAAATAATACTATCTTCTTAGCTCATATAACCGCTTCTCTTGATGTAGAAATGTTCAATGTCCAATAACATAATCAAAGGTTCTAGGTTTAAATTGATTTTAAATTAATTCAAATCTTAGACTACTTATTTGAATTCCTTAGATCTAAAAAGTAAGAGTATAATATCTCTTTATTACATAAGATTCATAAAAGAGATTAAAGAATTACAAAAATAAAAAGCTATATTAAAAAGATTTAAAATACCGTGCAATAGCTTGAAGAAGATGGAGACTTTTCTCTTACAAAGTGAAGGCTTTTCGTGGTTTGAATGAATTATTTCAGAGTGAGAAAAAGATCTCTATATATAAGTTGAAAAGTTGTTGCTTCGACTAGTCTTAGGTCTCTTTTGACTCGTATAAGAATTAACTAAATTTCAAATTTTGAGCGTGATCAGATAAAACCATTCTTCGACTGATTGAAGGCCCTGCTTGACTGGTCGAAGGCCTTGTTCAACCGATCGAGCATAGCTTTCGACTGGTCAAGGGTGCCTTGAAATGGTTGCTAGACTTTGAGTCGAGCACCTTTCGACTGGTCAAAGGTGTGCCTTCGACTAGTCGAGCACCCTGCTTGACTGGTCGAGGAACCAACATAAAAAGTCCATTTTTCAATTCAAATCTTGGACTGGTCGAACCAAAGCTTAGACTAGTCGATCTAAGGCTTAGACTAGTCAAACTAAAGCCTAACCAAAGTATAAAAACCTATATATGTTCAACATTTGAAAGAACCTAAGTCTAAGGTCTCTCTAGGGTTAATTATACTTGAAATTATTGAACATTTACATTAAAACTTCTACTTGAATCTTCAGTAGTGTTCAGTTGATCATCTACTTGAAGTAAACTTATAGTTGTAGCTTGATCTTGAACTTGAAGTGAAGTAGAGCTTAAACTTGAAATAACCATTTTCATATCTTTTCTTAAACTTGCACTTTTCAACTTCATGCGTTGATCTTGAAGGTGAACTTTCTATCTTGATTCACTTGAAGGTGAACTTTCCATCACTTGTGTGAACCACATTATAAGCTATTTTGTCCCATCAAAATTTGACAAATAAGGATGCTTTATACATCACAACACTTACATGACCGATGATAAAAGAAGGCTTGATGACCGACTTTATTAATAAGTTGTTACAGTACAAAGGATGAATAGTTATAATACGAAGGAAAAGAATTGTCGAATTGACACTTTGACTTTTTCTAGTCGACCCTTCGTCGTGTGCAAAGCGACCTCCTATTTGACGACCACTTGACGAACCCGGCCGATGATTGTTGTTCGAGCTTTAGCAGACGCGGCTAAGTCCTTGATCGTGTTCTTCTGTTGATTGCATTCAACGCTCCTCTCTTCAAAGTTTCTCTTTAGCGTCATCAACTCTACCTCTAGAGCAATGATTCATATGCTCATTTTCTCTAACTTGGCACCATATGTCTTCAATTCCGTGTGGCAGGCTGATAGTTTATCGACGATATCTTTAGCCATAGCCATTTGGGATTCTACTGTTACGTGCTCAGCCTCGAAACAACTGACGATGGTGCAGAGCTCGTATTTTCTCTTTCATGCATTCCGAGAAATCCTTAAGGGCTAGCAGTTTGGTCGTAAGACTCTCGTCTGAATAAGAAAAAGCTCGATATTGATCGATTATCTAGGTAAGCCTATCAATCATCTCAACCGATATAGTCCCGGACGATCCTAAATGTACTAGCATTCAAAGTTCTTCCTTGAGACACTGCAATTTAGCTAAGGATGCCTGTAAGAGGGAGAAGAGGATGTCTTCAATCGGAAGTGCGTCTTCATTTGCTTTAGAGGAGGTTGAGATGTCATCAATGACCATCAGAGATGATATGGAAATCGGGGCCAAACTGGGCAGAGGGATATCAGTCGTAGGGATCTCCTATGGTCATAAGCGACTACCTCACGTACTGCATCCAGTTGAAGAGGTTCTTCAATGCTTGAGGGGAGAAAATCTACAATCAGGGAACTTACTGAACAGATGGAAGAATAGGTCGATGGGATGATCCTCTGTCTGAGCCTTAAGGAGTGGCACTTAATGGATACTCATCTTCTCGGTCGACAACAGTAGGTGGTTTCTGAGAAATGTCAACCATGTATTCAGAGTCGGTGATGAGAGTCGTAGCTTTAAGAGAAGTATGAGAAGGAAGAGCCTTATTACTGATCATTCCTTCCGAGTCAACAATCTGCACATTAGTAATCTTGAGAATATCGACTAGTTAGCGTTGTTATAGTGGTTGCACTATGACGATCTATTTTTCTATGGCCGATAGCTCTCAAGTAACTACAAAAAAAGACAGAGTTAGAAAGAAAATGAGATAAAGAGCAATTATGCGAGTGAAAATAACATCCGCCTAAATCAGAACGAACGACGAAGGTGACGAATTGTCTGTCCACAAATTGGAGATGTTTTTATAACCATCTCCATTGCTCAAGTAGAAGTGGGGAATGGTGGTGGACTGGGGTGATAAGGGTTAATAGATTTTTCATCGAATGGGAGAAAGATTGTTTAATCCTTTTTTTTTTAATCCTGCCACCATTTATTCTAGCATTTATTATAATGAGCTTCTTGGTTATGTTTCAAACCTTCGTAGATTTCTTTAGAATAGTCTTCGATGGAGAGCCAAGGCTAATATTTTGTTTTGAATTATTTTTCAAATGATGACACAGTTTTTGCCAATGAAGTACCTAGTTGTCGTCGTCCCTTAGAGGAGGTCGGTAACAACTGATTGATTATGGTTGGCTGAGGAGGTGGATCAGAGCGCTTGAAAACTAAAGTATAAGGTTGGGGAGGCGGGCTGGGAGGAGTTCCTAAGTCAAGGATTCTCTTTGGAGCTGATGGAGGCAGTCAAGCTGGTAGAGATGTGAGAGTGATAAGTGCCTTCACCATAGATTTTTGACACTTTGGTTGAGGAACTGTCTCCGGCGGTGAAGCTTGTGGGGAGGAGATAGTGGCTGATTTGGTCTTCGGTTTATTCAGTTTTTAATTGGGAGTTGTGGCCAATTGAGATGATGTTATTTTCTTTCCTCGAAACTCTATAGAGAAAAAAAGTTGGGCTATGATAGCCTGAGGAGACTTATTAACCAACTTTTTATAATGACCCTCCCACTAAGTGGTGAAAGTGTCCATTACTCGAGGTTGATTCGGGTATATGAGAAGATCGAGAATCAAACTAGCCGAACAAAAGGAAGAGTTAAGAGAAGATAGAGATAAATTCGATCGGTGATCGACTGAGTGTAGGGAGGTTGGTTACAAGATGTCTAAGTTAATAGGTGAGGAATACACTAGACTACACCAAACTGATGGGCGAGCAGGTTTGGACAGTATTGCTCGATTCCAGCTTTGACATTCTTGCCAGCGTCAATCATATCACCATATGGGAGATCCCTACAGATGAGGTAACTCTCCCAAGAAAGATGTATTTGAGACGCCTCGTGATTGTCTTCATTTTTGTATTGGCCAATGAACCAAGTTGAGTCGAACTTTTTATCATGAAAGGAAGTAAACAATCAAATCTGTTTACCCATATTCAGAGAAAGAATAAGGAGTCTATATAGACTGAAAATATATGGATCTCCTGGGATGAATGGATAACTCGTTCACCATATGAAGAATAAATAACATCAGAATGAATAATGAAAGGACGAAAATATTCATAGATCCACATCTTAAGAAGCCATAGTGGTATTCCTCTAAGATACAGACCTTTGGTATTGATTTAAAAAATGCATCTGTATAGGCGGCTGAGTACAAAAGGTGCTAAAACAAGTTTTTTACCCTGCACAAGCACCTCAACTAGTTGAATATACTCGTTTGTAATTTTCAAAGCATTCGCGCAGAGTAAATGTTGCCAAATCTAGAGCAACAGAAAAGTTGTGTGCTTTTTATAGTCGACCAGGCCTCCACGTTTGTGGTATGTTTGTATGAAGTGAGATTAGGCCTTGCCAGCCTTATTTATGAAACATCTGGGTTCTTTTTGAGCAAAACTCGAGAAAACGGCTTCGCCAAAAGGAAGAAGTTGAGTTAGAGCTGCAACATCCCAAAATCATTGGACTTATAGGGCCGCATCTGAAGAAAAATATATTGGTGGTTGGTCTCCAAAATGTCGAAGCTACTGTGAGAAGAGTAGTGTCAGATGGATAATCATAGACGGAGAGTTTGATGCATTCATAAATACCGGAGTTTCTACATGTCGCCTAATGTTGAGACGAAGCGCGAGCAAACCAACCATCCCATTTTGGTAGTGGTCTCGGCCATGATTGAGGATTTTTCAGAGTGTTGGTGGGTTTAGGGATGGATTCAGATTGAATCAAGAGAGTCTCACCTGGGCAGATGGGGAACAGAGGATCCATCATACTAACTTTATTAACATCGATCACAGGGAAGAATCCTAGTCACATATAGTAATAATCTTCAATTGGTGATTTGAAGGCTATCTTATTAGAGTATTTTTTTGAGAGGGCATCTATTATGGTAACCAAATAATCCAGATGAAAATACGGGGAAGAAGATGATGGGGAAACCATTATTAGGGTACCAAAAGGAGAAAGGAATCAATATATATTAAGGAAGAAAGAAGCGTATGATGAAAGAATGTCGAAATGACGCTTATATCAGCCAAGGAGATGGAACATTAGGGCATTATTAAAATTTTAGTTTGTATAATGTAAGTACATGTGTCGCAACGGGTTTAGCCCTTATTTTGAAAAAGGATGGTTAGAGTGACATGTAGGGATATATCGGTCAAAGACGGTTACCATGATGCTGCCACGTGTATGTAAGGACTACTGCATTAATGAGGAGTCACACGTCGCTTTCATCTTTTTCCAAAGGCAAAGCAACATGGGGAGGTAATGTTCATCCTCATTGTCGCCAATTCTTGCAAAAGCCAATCAAAGTAAGTTACGCGCAGTCTGGATGGATTTGTTGTATTTGGAGATTTGTAGGGATATACGAAGAGGATCCTCCAATAGTACAATTGGAGGACATCGAGCGACGCCACAATATCAATTAAGCAGTTGATTGAAGAACGATCGTGTAAAAGCAGTTATAGGACAGATAACAGAAGTAGGAGTAAAGAAGGTCATGTAGTGTTAAATGGTTATAACAACCGTCAGAAAGTGGGAATGATCTAAATGGTCTGGGTAAAGATATAAATAGGAGTGCGGATCATCTGTTTTCAACGCACAGTGGATTCCCGTGTCCTTGAATTTAATTGGTCTGCATTTGTAACGCCCTAAAAATTGGAAGCTGAGCTTCTGCTCGACCCCCTACTTGTAACGCCCTGAAAATCGGGGGTCGAGCAGAAGCTCAGGTTCCGAGTTCCAACGCATCACTTATGCAATATAGATAATGATAATTTAATGTTGTCTATATTAGTGCCTTAAATATGAGTGAGATTATACCAAACAACATGTCATACTCCAAAGACAGTTAACTATGCAAGCGGAAGACTGTGATAAGTATATATAAAACATGTAAGTAATTTTAAGTCTCCTGAGTATGATTGCGTTATCAGGTCAAATAGTTACATATAACATTTCAAAATATACACAATGTGTAATGTTATCTAGTCTGAAATTCAATGATCCCCATCGACCAGATCGGTCTATATAAACCCGCCAGAATACTGCATATATGAGAATGCCTTCTCATCATCCTCGAAGTTTGGCTCTACCTCACAAGCTGCCCCATCATCTGAAACTACGACAGGGTCTGGTTGATATTTAAAACACCATCCTAGAACGTAGAAGTGAGTGATCAACTCAGTGGAACTATAAAGCAAATGTTAATATGTTATCAATTTAGTCAAGCAGTAATGATAAAGTAGTACATCAATCATATCTTAAATACTCTTGTTAATGCAAGAATGATATGCGATAATGATGCATGCCCTCGCCTACACTCCCTCAGCGTCTTCATCTCACGGAACGCATGACATCCTCCCGAAAGTGCTCTTCCTCGTTAAAGCACATGCAGTGCGGTGCATGCACATGATTAGCTAGGTTCTTACTTAGGTTTATTCATACAGCAGGATTAGGAAGTTAAGATACCTCCCTTATATCAATTTTTAAACAATAATCCATTCTAGGGTCGTCAATTCTAGTAAATCTCATGCGATATTATGGTTCTAGGTCACTACAAAGGGCTCGTCACCTGATCAGTGTAAGCCTAATTTATACTCTAGTAGCTACGAAAAGACTTGTCGCCTCAACACAATCTTAGAGTATGCTCGATGTCACTACAAAGGGCTTGTTACCTGATTAGTGTAGGCTGACTGCTCGAATATAGTGTCCCATACCACCGTATTCGGCTCACGAGTCTGGGTTGCTCACTGGTCACTACAGGTGGGCTCATCACCTCGACGTAAGTTGACAGTTCGACTACGGTATCCCATACCACCATGCCCAGCTCGTGAGTCTTAGTGGACGAGGTACCAAGGTTAAACAGGTTTCCACTGATGAGTTTGGTACCTTAGATTCAAACAGTAACGTCCATACATGGTAAACATATATCAGGCCAATTGGTTTACTTGACAAGCTCGACTGGTACAAGCATACGCCGAGCCGATCGACATGGAGCGTGTAAGTAACTCCGCGTGGCCTAACCACTGCCGACAACAGCGTACGACTCAATTTCATCAGACGTGTTCATCGTGGTCAAGCAGTTCAACCACCGTTCCCAGACATTTACCGATTGCCTTAGACTACATCGTAGCCCCATCACATCCCAACAATAGCATTCACATATAGTGATCCAAAATAATAAGTGATAATTGAAATCAGATATAAGTCTTACTTAAGCAATTTAACAAACACATACTACACATATTATCATACATAGGCATTTCATCCATACAACACATAGTAGTAAGATAAGTTATGTAAAGGATACTACAACCATAGTTAAGGGAATTGAGAATCCTATCTCAACATCCTCATTATACACATTCAAACAAGTATTTTCACATTCAGGCATTTTATCAAACACTTAGGCTGCACATATCATATACATGTAATAAAGTAGTTATAATAGGTATTATAGCAAATCCCCTTCACAGAGGGTTCACCTTACATACAACAAGCATGTATCTTCAGTAAATAAGCATGGCGAGCATAAATTATAATTCCATACTCATTCATGCATTTCAACAAATACATGGAATGCATTATAAATCAACACAGTTTATATCTATATGTAATATATGGAAAACTTTATATCTAAACATATGTGACAGCAATCAAGCCAGTCATAAATCATTACTAATATTGAAAGCCTTGAAAACTATAACCTAAACATTATAGTTCACACCTTTCGCTGGTAGATTCGTAATGAACTCAGTTTAAATGCTACGTGTTTGTCTATGGCACGACAACAACCTATATCATGAAATAGGTTAGCTATTTCATCACATACTCCTCTAGAATCCTTAGGACAGATTAGGGTTAGTATTTCTTACCCAAGTACGAAGTCGGGATCGCTGAAATAGCGATACAATAGCGGTGATTAAGGATAGGGAGCAGCAGGGAAGAATCCCAGGTACAAACTCCCACTCTCTCTCACACTTTCTCTCTCTTTCCTTCTCTTTCTTTTCTTCTCTCTCTTAGGGTTTTAGCAAATTTGTATGGAATGAGGGAGAGAGGGTTTAAGCCCTTTATATAGGCTTAGAAGTGATGAGAATGGCCCTAGGCCAAGGTATACTTAGGTTATATCCAAATAGTGTTTGTTCCGATCCAACGGAGCACTTCTGGAGGCCCCTTTGCTGAATACGATCGGACTTAAGCTCCTTGATCATGGATTTAGGTCAGGAGAAGTTTTTGGTCTGATTAGGTTTGTAAATCGACCGTGGCGGACCCGTTTCAGTTCAATGGTCACCGGTACTCGATAAGGGAGTTCATTTCCTAAAGATATTCGCGTTTCTCACACATTTCGCTCCAGGCTCAAGTTGTGCGTTTCGGGATACTCTTTAGACTTGATTTCCGAGGTGGTTGTCAAGTCCAGTAAGGTGGTCATAACCATATAGTTTCACGGTAATCGAACTTTCGACGTGTAGTTCAGGTTCGATACGAAGTTTCAATATGCTCCTAAGAGTAACTGGGTTTAGAGATTGATCCTATGTTTCAGCGTAATGTAGCGTCAATGATTCTACACGTTTTGGGTCTTGTAGTTCGTATTTAAAGTGATTAGGGCTAATTTCACAGGTAATCTAGTTTAGTACTAGTTAATTCTCATTTAATTTCTAAAGGATTTGGTCCTTAGTGATTTTTGCTTGAGATAGAACTTGGGTCTTTATATGGATTTTTTCGGGATGTTACAACATCATTTATGCTGACATTAGTACAACACATTAATAAAATAAAGAATTATTTACAAAATATTGTATGATTAACCCAAAAGATAACGGTCGAGCACCTTATCCTAAGGACACGTCTTAGCCACAACCCAGGATCCACTTCTGTTTTTGGACCCCGGGCCTACTTCCAGCACCTTATTCAAGGACCTGTATTAGTTGTGATCAGGATACAACGATGTCGGTGGGACCTTGACCGTGGCCCACCTCAATGTATGTGTTGTATGTCTTTGCCGGGCGCGGATTAACTACTGGCAGGTTGATCAGCAAGCCTGGCTACTGAAGTGAAATCATCAAGTTTTGTGGGCCCCACCATGATGTATTTGTTGTATCCACACCATTCATCCATTTGGAAAGATTGTTTGAGCGCGTTAGGCAAAGAATATGTCAGATCTAAAGCTCGAGTGGACTCATCATAGAAAACAGTGGGATTGAATGCCTACCATTAAAAATTTTTAGGGGCTACAAAAGTTTTCAATCAGGATGATATTTGTGTTTTACCTTCTTTCATGTCTGTGTTAACTTATGAACAGGTTAGATCTCAAATAAAAATCATGATGGCCCTAGTAAGGCTTCAATGATGGGTGTCACTCTCCCCACTATTTTCTATGGTGGGGTCGACTCGAGTTTTTGATCTGCCATATTCTTTAGCTTATGCCCTAAAATGATCTCTCCAAATGGATGGACGGTGTGGATACAACACATATTGTCAAACAACCATTTACTCCAAAAGCTTAAGCTGTTAGAGTGTGGTTTATCAATGTATATCAAGGGATTTTTATTACTTCAGCACCCTCTCGCACGTGCAGGGTGAGAACTCTGCACGGGAACATACTGACAAGGGTGGAGGGACGCTCACACCATAAAAAGGCCGGGCTTGGTTTCCCGGTCCTTGTGCCGAACCTGATTTTCTTGACCCCCCGTGGGAGAATAATATATTAGCGAGGCATATTTGCTGCTCTCGAGATTCGAACATAGGATCTTCCTCTCTGATACCATGTCAAACAACCATTTACTCCAAAAGCTTAAGCTGTTAGAGTGTGGTGTATCAATGTATATCAACGAACTTTTATTACTTAAACACATACACCATGGTAGGACCCACAGAACATGGTGATGTCGCTTCAGTAGCCAGTCTCCCTACCCAACTCAATCGGTTAGTAGCTAATCCACGTCCGTTTCTGCCATCGTTTTATTATTTTTTTTTTATTATTTTTATTGCAACTAATTTTAACGCATTGTCTAAAAAATGAGATAGAAATCTTAGGTGGACCAGACCATAAGAAGTGGTCATTGAAGGGCCGCTATTGGAAGCTTCCTATTGTCATCATGTTTATTTTCCACCTAACCTGTTGTTGATAAGGTCACACGGAAACCAATATGAAGGAAAAACACAAATATCAACTTGATTCAAAACTATGTGTCCCAAAATAGATTTTAACAGACAATGACTACTGTTTTTTATGATGTGGCCAACATAAGATTTGGATGAATCTCATTTTTTTTCCATTCCCTAAAATAAACTAGCAAAGAGGATAATTGGCCTAGATATACAATGTATCAAGTTGGGCCCCAACATCAATTTTCCACCCGCATGGTGGTACATGGGTTCCAACAAAGGTGTGTTCCCTTTTCAAGTCTCAGACTGCCTAAGGCAACACTCAACACCCGCATCGGTATTGTATGCTACTAAAAAAAACTGTGGGCCCACCATGATGGATGTGTTTTATCCATGCTGTCTATCCATTTCATATTAGGGCATGAGCCCAAAAATGAGGCAGATCCAATCCTAAGTGGAGCACATCATTGGAGAGAGTGGTGATTGAATGCCACTATCAACAAATTTCTAGGGCTTACTATAATGTTTATTTGCTATCCAACCTGTTGATAATGTCACAAAGACATGAATGAAGGAAAAAAAAATACAAATCTCAACTTGATCTAAAACTCTTGTAGCCCTCGAGAAGTTTTTAATGATGGGCCTTCGATCACCACTGTATCCTATGGTGTGGTCCACTTGATGTTTGGATCTGACTCAATTTTGTGCTCATGCGATAAAATGATCCCTAAAAATGGATGGATGACATTGATAAAACACATACAACATGGCGGGCCCATGAAGCTTTTCCAATAGCACACAATAGCATTGTCTGTGGTGTGTGCTACCCCACGCAATTGGGGTCTCTCTTCTACCACAGCTGATGCGAGCAAATAGGTCATTGGCTTGGGTGGGCCCCACCATAATGTTTATGTAAAGTCAACTTTGACCACCATGCGCATCATTTCATGTCAAGTCATGGGTCTAAAAATCAATTCCATCTATTATTGAGGTTGACTACTAGATTGGAAACCATGCACAATGTCACGCCCCAAACTCGGAAACCGGGCTCACAAAATTCCCGATCGCCGAATCCGGCACCGACAGCCTCCGTAGAACCCCATTCTCGGCTCCTAGCTCCCATTCGCCAGGTTCCGATCCTGGGATGCTACAAGGAGGATTTTAAATATCAGTTTGATTCGTAATAAGCATAACCAAAGGCATAACCCACAAACAACAACCAAGCACTCCATTACATTTCCACTATGATCAAAAATTTTTACAAGTACATGAGCATAAAGGGAAATACAATGGTAAATAACAGAAAACTCCAAATGATCAGCGACGCGCTCCTGCCTCAACGCTGCTGCAGTCCAACGTCACCTGCACGCAACGGTCGTGCATAAGCTTACAGAAAGCTTAGAGGGTGGTGAAAGTGTGTGCGCAAGGTAGTAATATGAATGCAATGTCAGAGTAATGCGGAATATGCAGAAAGAACCAAAGCGTCATGAGCCGTACCAAGGCTATGCAATGCCAGACATGAATGGTATCGGCCATCCCAAGGCCATGCAATGTACAATGCAACTCAAGCATACAGATACTCATCAATGTCCACACATCAATACGGCTCAAAGTATGGAATATCACCGGGGTCTAGTACACTCTAAACCAGATTGCCGCCACATCGCGCGCAATAAGGTAAGTGGAAGAGACCTCACTATCCGTCTGCCAAAATCGGGCGCGACTCGTCGATAGCGGACCCATTCCTCGAGCTGGTCAAACTCAGCCTAGCATTGCCCCCTACACTCGGGCGGGTAAGGCCGTACCCCCTTCCAACCGACCACGACACAGTGGAGAGCGTAACCGTCTGGTAATCGGCACTCAACGCTCATCTACCCACTCGGTCTAGACGTTGGAGCAACCTCTTGGTACCATAAGGGTTTAGGGACTTTCACCCAGGGATATCTATAGTACCCCATGTAGAACAAGATTTTCGGTATCCAATCCTGCCAACCACGATGCGTCTGTGGAGGCTACGGCCCTGATGTCACTAGGGCGTACAATAACCATGTCACACAAATGCGGAATGCATGAGTCACGCTATCCAGTCATGCAACCAATCCTGCGCATACCGTGCGCTCATGTAGGGCAACACCGCCTAATCGGGAGCCCATAAACAACCTGCCCGAAGGCAAATGCTATGATCAGTCAATCCTCATAACAAGCATACGTATGATGCATATGATCATGGGTCATGAACTGTACTAAACGGGTTATAATAAAATGAATTATCTTACAATGCAGATGGGCCTGGAAGGCCGAAATACAACAAGTACAGCCCAGTAATGGACCCTAAGGAGAGTCGTAATGTGGACATCCAACCAACATTACACTCACAATGTGGACGTCAAACCAACATTGTTTCCAAGGTACGATCTTCTTAAAACACCGCTACAAAATCGGTATTGGGTTTACACATTGCAGTGGACCTTACGTTCCTCCCATTGGGTCTTACATATATGTCAAATGGGCCATATCTTATGGGCCTTTTTATTCGTCAGATGGGCCATATCTTATGGGCCATTTATTCATCAGATGGGCCATGCAAATGGGCCACACCAATGGGTCTTAAGTGCATTGCAATGGGTCAAAACCCGTGGGCCTTGGATTGCATCAATTGGACCTAACCATATGAGTCTAATATGTATCAAATGGGCCACACCAATTGGGATCCCACATGCATATCAACTGGGCCTCAACCCAGAGGCCTTATATGCGTCGAATGGGCCTAAATCCGTAGGCCTTATGGTTCATTAAATGGCCTAAATCTGTAGGCCTTGTATACATATCAAAGTGGGCCTATTCCCATGGATCCCTTTATAATCAAAAGGGTTTAGTCCCATGGGTCTTACAATAGAACAAATGGGTCCACTTCCATGGGCTTTAAGAATGCAACAAATGGGTCCAATCTTTATGGGCCTAGAAGTACATCAAATGGCCTAGTCGCATGGCCTTAGATCACATCCATTGGGCCTAAAACCATAGGCCTTGAATATCAAGTTAAGCCCATAGGCTTTACATATCAAGTGGGCCCAAGTCCTTGGGCCTAAATGAATCAAATGGGCCTAGCCCATAAGCATTTCATAATTTAAATGGGACTAGCCCATAGCCCTTTTTATGATACAAATGGACCTGGCCCATAGGCCTATTGCAAACCATAAGGGCCTAACCCATATGATATAAAATGCAATATTATCTTATATTAATATAACAAAATATGCTATACTAATATAATTAATTTTAAAAGAAAATCAAACGTCCAGGCCCTGGACGGCCTGGACATGCGCTGCATCAAGGGAGGCTCCACACGTACACACACCCACATGCATGCACACGTACACACACTCGGATTGTATACACACACGCATGCACGCTCACACGTACGCACGCACACACGCCCCAGGTGGCTTCACCGTTGCAACACCACCCAAAGCTCCACCGTCCGCTGGACGGTGGAGATAAAATGCAACTTCATTGTGGGCTCCACGTGGGGCCCACCATAACATGTATTTTCCATCTGTCTAGTTCGTAAGGTCCCACGGGCCTGAACGAGGGAGAGAAACAAATTTCATCACCATCCAAAACTTCTGTGGCCCACCAAAAGAATTTCATTGGTAGAGGTTCAATCCCACTGTTTCCTGCAATGTGGGCCACCCAAGTCATGAATGGAGCTGATTTTTGGCAGGGACCCACTTCAAGGGGTGGCCCACGGTATGAACCGGTTGGATGACAATGAGCATCATGGTGGGGCCCACGGCAGCAGCCGTGGGCAGCTGCTCGACCGCCCACTGCACGCTGACGCAGCTGCTGCTGCCCTTGTCAGAAGCAGTGAGGCAAAGCCTCTTTTAATTTTTGAAAAAAATAATTTTTCGGGGGTTTTTCGAGTGTGGGGTCCGCTTTACAGAAATCCACCCCGGCCATTGCATTCAGTGCCCTGTAACAGTCGAAATGAGTCCAAAGTCAGAATTTTTTTGACGCTTGGAAGTGGAATAAAATAGGAAATCAGCGTTTGAATGGTGAGAATACAATAATTGGTGCTATGGCCCACCAGGTGCTCCGTTCAATCCCATTTTCAGGCTCAACGCCTAAAATGAGATGGTGAAAGGGATGGACGGCTTGGATCAGATAGAAACATCAGGGTGAGGCCTATGCAAGGGAAACACTCCAATCCCTTTCTTTTTTTTTTTCCTTTCTTTTTCGTTCCTGTTCACATTTCCTAAAAACGTCCAGCGTCCCAGACGCTGGACGGCTGGCTCACATGGAAATTTGTGGTGGGCCTGATGAAGGTGGCCGCCACATGGTGGGCGTCCTAGGAATAACATCTAAGGTGGGCCCCACTTGAGTAAAAAAGTACATTAAGATGGGATCCATTCAAGTGGGCCACACCATCCTGAAATAAAATAAAATAAAATAAAATAAAATAAAATCAATGTAAGAGAGAGAGAGACATGGAGAGTGGGATACGGCTTGTGATGGAGGGACCCCGTCATTATGGGCCCTCCCTTGCAATGAAACATACAATAAATGGATCCCTTGCACATGGGGCCATTAGAAATGTAAATCAACGGTGGAGATCCATTCTCCACCGATATGGACGGTCTAGATGACCCTTCTAAATGAAAATAAACATCATGATGGGGTCCATGGAGAATGGCCCCATCATGGAACGATCATGATGATCCAAGTGGTCCATCGGCCACATATTAGGGTCCCAAGTGAGATCCACACCATTGATCGGTGGGCCTCACTTGGTCCACCATAAAACTAAAAGAATCTATCCTATAGAAGCACCCACCGTCCAATCTTCTCGCTCCTAAGGGTTCCTTGGCACCTTGGCTTCAACTTCAACGGTTAGGATGAAGAATGGAGGGTTGAGATGGGAGATTTTGGGGTAGGAAGGTGGGCCACTTGAAGCTTAGGGATTTTTGCAAAATTCCATACGTGGGGTGTTTTGCTTGGAGCTTTTTCTTTGAAATGAGAAAGAGAGAAAGAGAGAGAGTGATGTAAAGGGAGAGAGAGAGAGTGATGGATGGATGGGTGAGTGATGGTTGTGTAAGAAAGGTATGGGTTAGGAAGACTTTTGTGGCTTTTTGTGTAAGAAAGGTATGGGTTGAGAAGACTTTGGTGGTTGCTTGGGAAAAGGGATGGAAGTGATGTGTACTTGACCTTTGATGGGTTGATGGGTGATTGATTGATGGGATTGATGTGATTGATGTGACACATCGTTGAGATTCCCTTGGTTTTCGCAACGCGCGGCGTTTTCTCGCACCGAACGTTGGCTCATATCTCTTGATCAGGGTATCGCCTTGGCGCGTGAGTCGCGGCATCGGAACCGCAACGACAGCGCGGTCGCTATGGTATTGGTCTCGGGTTGAGTCGACTCGGGTTGTCGGTACATGAATCCAGGTCGCGCGTCGATATTGTTTAAGGGTCGAAAGTTGCCGGAATTCGACCGGTACGACCGCGGAAGTGTACGGAAAGGTACGGACCAAGATACGGGTCTTACACACAAGGCAATGCTCACCTTCTGAACTGTTTCATTAGTGTGGCCAAAGTAATTCATGTATTGGTACAAGTTTTTGGCGACATACCTTTTTTTTTTTTGTAGTAATGTAAGTGGTTAGAATGGATTTCATATATAGAAGTATCATAGAACCTCATCACTTTATTTAGGAGGACCTTGTCACGTTGTTTAATAGAACTTCTTCAATTTGTTTAATGGAACCATGTCACTTTGTCCAGTAATCCTAAGCATAGTTTAGTGAAATCCCGTCACTTTGTTTAATAACCCTGTCACTTTATTCTGCAACCCTGCCACTTTATCCTATGGAATTCTGTCACCTTGTCCAACAACCCCATCACTTTACCCAATAGAACCCCATCAAATTGTTTAGTAAAACCTCATCATTTTATCTAATAGAACCCCGACATTTTGGCTGGTATAACCACACCACTTTTTCTAGCAATTCCTCCACTTTTTCTAGTGGAACCCATCATTATGTCTAGTAAACTCATCACTTTGTCTAATCGAATCCCGTCACTTAGTCTAACAACCCCATCACTGTCTTATGAATCCACTACACTTTTTTTGGAAACCCCATCACTTTACTTACTAGAATCTCGCCACTTTGTCGGGCAATGCAATCACTTTCTCTAATAAAACACGTCAATTTTTCTAGTATAATTCCATCACTTTGTTCTATAATCCCGTCACTTTGTCTAGTGGAACCTTGCCACGTTGTCTAGTGAAACATCGTCACTTTGTCCAACAATCTTTTCAATTTATCTTGTAGAATCCCGTCCCTTTGTCTAATGGAACCCTGTCACTTTGTTCGGCAACCCTGTCCCTTTGTCTAGTGGAACTCCATCACTTTATCCGGTAATCTGGTTACTTTGTCTAGTGGAACTCATCACTTTGTCTAGTAGAATCTCTTTAATTGTATATGGATTTTACTTAGAAAAAAAATTGTACGGGACACAATTGTTGACTTAGAAATGGCCCATTGTAATATTTTTGTAAGATCTATCATGACCATTTGTTATTACATCTCATATTGGGCATAAAGACAAAAAATCATATTGACCTGTGATTCTCATGGGCCGCACTAAAGGAAATGATTGGAAGAGATATGTATACCCTTGATTTTTAAAGGGTCTACCATGATACTTGTATGAAATCTACTTTAACCATTAGATTACACCAAAACAAAAACTTAGGCCTGGCCCTAAAAATTGTAATTGGACATGAATCACATGGGATACACTGATGGAAATAGTTTTGGCAAGCCCTATACACTATGTACAAATCAATGTGAATCATAAATAGAATTGATTTTTGGGCCCATGGTCTAACATACGGTGAAAAACCTAGTGGTTGGGGTTTATTTTACATAAATATCACAATGAGGCCCACCCCAAGTCACCAATTAACCATTTGTTCTTGCAGGTGGCTCTGAGGAACGATACTCAGATTGCCTAGGATAGCATGCAACATGGACGGCTGTGTGCTACCGGCAAAGCTTTGTAGGCCCTACCATGATGTATGTATATTATTCATGTCATCCATCCTCCATTTTTATGGACCATTTTAGTGCATGAGCAGAAAATTAAGGTAGATTTAGATCTTAGGTGGACTACAGCACCAGAAATTGGTGATTGGATGCCTACCATAAAAAACTTTTTGGTGGCTACAAAAGTTTTGGATCAAGCCAATATTTATATTTTCTCTTCATCCATGTCTTATTTGTGACTTCATCACCAGGTTGGATGACAAATAAATATTACAATGGGCCCTAGGAAGTTTTTAATGATGAGCTTTTTATCACAATTGTTTTGGTGTGATCCACTTGACATTTGGATCTACTTCATTTTTGGGCTCATGCCTTAATATGAGGTGAAAAAATGGATGAACAGCATGGATAAGACACATCTATCATGATGAGCCCATGGAGATTGTTTAGTAGCACATAATATTGACATGGGTGCTACTTGCTACACTATGCAATCTAGTCTTGAAAAAGTAATGCATCTTTGATGCAACCTCAGATCCCGGATGTGAGTGGGACGTGACCATGAGGCATACTTTGATGTGTGCATTGATGTGTGCCAGCTCATTTTAAGGAACGGAAAAAAAAAATCGAAACAGATGCAAATCTCAGTTAACCACACCACAAGAAATAGTAGTTAATGACAAGTAAAAATTTTCTATGGGTTGCAGAGGTTCTGGATCTAGTTGATATTTGTATTTTCCCTTCATCTGGTCTGTGTGACCTCGTCAACAACAGGTTGGATGACAAATAAATATTGTGGTGGGTACTAGTAAGTTTTCCATGGTGGTCATTCAGTGACCATTGTTTCCTGTGATGTAGTCCACATGAGATTTGTATCCTCTTCATTTTTGGGACAATGAATGTGGAAAAACGGATGGAGGGGTAGATATATGAAGCATACATCGAGGTGGGCCATGATCAGGTCACATCGATGTAACTGGATTCTGGGTCGCAGCTACGCATCCTTGAATAAGGTGTTGGAAATGTAACCTTTCCTATTAATCAGGTAGTATTTTATAAATAGTTCTTTATTTTATACTGATGTCAGCATCAATGACGTGGACCAGTTAAATTTGAGGACATGGGAAGCTGCTGTGCACTGGAAACAGATGATTCGCACTCAAATAACAGAAGAATTCATCAGGAAAATTTTATCTCATACCAACCCAATAAAACCCAAACATAAATTTCAATTATTATTTCAATTACCTGCTATTTCACCTTCTTTAATGTAATCACTTTACTATTTCTGCAAATCAATTACATTCCCTTTTCTGCATGCTATTTACCTTCTATAGTGTAATTCGTAGCGTTAATAAGGTAGTTGGTAATTTTAGCTGTAATTTAGGTCTACACGCTCATATGTTGGATTCAATTCTCCATTATATTCAAGCCGTTCTCTGCAACCGATTGTAAGAATTTTTTTCTCGTTTCTATTTTATATGTATTGAAAAGTCCTTTCATACTGAAGGTAAATGTGTAACCTATCATCAGAGGACGAACTTTACCATTTAAATATTGCCTAATCCTAGTTACACACAAAGTGAGTGGCTGAATATATGCCTATCTCGGGGCTTAGGGTCATAGTTGTGAGGTGTAGCAGCAGCATGATAGAGATAGGGCAATTAACCTCCTTTTAAGGTAGTTGGGCTGAAATCGGGCCGAAACGGATCAATGATAAGGAGCTCCCAAAATGTCACCGCAATTATATTATTCGCGGTAGGGCTAAAAGTAGGGCGGGTTGGGTTGGTGCTCAACCCTAGCCTAACCCAAGGTTCCTATACCTCAACTCTAAACCAACCTTGGGTTGAGAATTCTCGACCCAAGCCCAACCCAAGCGGCGGTCGGGTTGGCCAGGTTGGTCGAGTAGGAATATGCTAATATTTTCATTATTACATTAGTCTATTATATTTTCAATACAAGTTTTATTTTTTATGCTTATAATTTTACTAATTATGTATATAGTTATTTATTATAAAAAATAATTTTTATAAACAAACAAGTCAAAATATAGGACAACTACTCCTTTAAAGCCTTATTGTGTATCAAGCAATTTATTTGAGAGAGAAATTCGGTGTATTTTGTTAAATTGAATCATCAAAAATGACGTGGACCAATAAAACCCGATAACATTGGAATTTCCTGTGCATTCAACATAGATGATCTGTACTCAATTATAATTAATTTATAACAAACTTATATATTGACTTGGTTTAAGTAAGGTCAAACAACATGAGACTTTAACATAGGCCCAACCCAAGTTTCACAGGGTTAACATTCGTATAGCCCCGGCCCGAACCAAACTTGATAAATGTTGCCGAAGCCCAACCTATGGTTGGGTCGGTCCGTTGAACCTGCTCAGCTTTCAGCCCAAACCTGCCGTACGCAGGCCTGCTAATCAAAGTCAATTCAGGCAGCCCTCAATCACTCTGCGGCAAAATTAAAAAATTAAAAATAAAATAAAATAAAATAAAATAAAATAAAAAATAATGGCAAGATCAACACATGGCACATGTGTGGTTTCACGATATCATTCGACTAGACAGCCATGACGTCATCGGTGTCGCAAACATTTGCATTGTACATGTGCGGCTTCTAAATACCATCCTGCGCTTCCACAGGAAGTTCGTGGTGTTAGCAGCTGCGTCGGACCCACCGAGAGACGTTCGCGAGAATTACACACTGTCCATTGGTTTCCGGATTCATCTTACCACATTATTCCAGAAATGAGGACGGCTCAAAGCTCAAGCGGACGAAACTAAAAGAATCGGTGCGGATGGAAATGACAACCATCGAAATCGTCCGGGTACCCACCATGATGTTTATATACCATCCAAACCGTTCATTAGGTCATTCTAGTTGCGATTAACTATTAAAAACAATGTTAGGCTGATCTAAAACTTATTTGTCTCCGTAAATATTTTGACGGCGGAATTGTTTCCTGTAGTGTGGTCCACTCGAGTTTTGGAGAAGACTCATTTCTGGAATCATATCCTCGTTTAATATAGAAACTGATGGATGGAATGGATTCCGAACGGATCTCAAAGTTGGCCCCACGTAGATTCCAATAGCAGGAACTTCCCGCGGGGAAACGGATCGGTTATTCAGCCTGCCAAGTGGTCGGTGCTCTCTCGACAAAACACCGTTCCTGTCTCCCTACAGAATGATCTAGACCGTTCATTAATCTGAGGTCCCGCTGTCCATACAAAGGTGAATTTCCTACTCGCATTTGCATGGACGGAGGTTTTTAGACTCGGACCGACTCCTTCAGTCTCCAGTGGATTTGCGACTTGCCCGAGTTGGCCGAGTCGGTGATGCATCGACCCACTCCACAGTTAGGGTGACTGGGAGAGGAATCGTAGTATCGAACTGATCGGTTCGTACCGAGTCCGAGTCGACTCAAACTGATCGCGTTGGCCTGGCTAAACGGCCTGGATTATCATGTGGTGGGACAGATTCGGAGATCACCTAATTCATGATGTCCTTACGCATGATTTTAAATGTTTTGATCTTCACTAGGAATACTTCTGACAGTACGTTCAAGTCCAACGCCGTTCACCTTAGAGCACGGTTTTCAGCCTCTTCAGACCAAGAGTTGAGTTGCGGACTCGCAGGAGTTGGAGGTGACTTGAGCCCACCTCCTACGTTCAATTCTGACTTGCTACATCTAACCAGATGGGTCCGACCAAATCTAAGTCAACTCGTCGAGGCATACGGGAACTTGAAACTTGTTTCAGGGAGTTATTTGATGCTCTGGAAGCACACTTCACATGCCATGCGGGCACATAGATATCATACACAAATGGACCCTACTCACTCTTGTTCATTCACACTTTCAAAGTAGGGTAGGTTGAATATTTTCATGTTTAACCGTTCAACATGTCCCCCATTGACCGGAAGGTAATCATATATATATATATATATAGGAAAAGGTTCTATACGATTGAGCTCATGGGAACTTCCCGTGAGGTTGAGCTATGTGGGCCTCACTGTGATGTGTGTCGAACATCTACCCCATCAGTCAGATGCACCATTCAATGGTGGGCTTGGGGCTTAAAAATCAAGTCAATCCGTTGCTTGCGTGGGCCACACCACATACAAAAGTTGAGAGGGGTTACCCTTCATTAAAACATTCATAATCATTTGTTGGGCCCACCGAGATGTGGTTCACAAATCCAGCCCATCCATTATGTGTGTCCCACTTGGATGAGGAGTCAGACTAAGCTTCAGATGCATCCAAATTTCAAGTAAGCCCCACCAAGTGCTTTTATATTTTTTAGGCATGTCTTTACAGGATTTTAGATGGTATGACCCACATGAGTTCCTTATACGGCTGATTTTTTGGATATCCCATAATTTACCCATCAAATGCATGGTGTTGATGGTTGACACTCATCACAGTAGGGCCCACACAACTTGACCTTATGGGAAGTTCCCATGAGCTCGACTGTATAGATCCTTTTCCACACACACACACACACATACACACACATATATATATGGAAAAGGTACTATGTGCTCGAGCTGATGGGTTTATCCCATGAGGTCGAGCTGTGTGGGCCCCACTATGATGCGTTTTGAACATCTACCCCATTAGTCAGATGCACCATTCCATCATGGGCCTAGGTCTCGAAAATCAAGTCAATCCGTGACTTTTGTGGGCCACACCACATACAGAAATTGAGAGGGGCCGTGCACCATTAAAACACTCATAATTATTTTTTGGGCCCACTGAGATGTGGTTTGCAAATGCAGCCCATCCATTATGTGTGTCCCACTAGGATGAGGGGTCATACCAAGTTTCAGCAGCATTCAAAACTCAGGTGGGCCCCACCAAGTGCTTTTATATGTTTTTGGCATGTCTTCACATGATTTTAGATGGTGGCCCACCTGAGTTCCGTATACGGCTGATTTTTTGGACATCCCATAATTTAAAGGGGACCCATCAAATGCACGGTGTTGATGGTCGACATGCATCACGGTGGGCCCACACAGCTCGACCTCATGAGAGCTTATTGTGAGGTTGAGGGCATAGTACCTTTTCTATATATATATATATATATATATATATATATATATATATATATATATATATATATAGGGGCGTACATTGAGTTGAACCAAGTCGAGCCAGCCTTGGCTCGAATAGTGGCTGACCTCAGCTTGAACTCGGCTTGGCTCGGTCCTCAAGCCTAACTAGCCAGCTTGGCTTGGTTTGGTCAGCGGCTCAAACCGAGTTCAAGTCAAGATTGGGCCGAGTTCGCCATTGAGGCATTTTCACAAATACCTAAACTACAACTTTAAAACCCCATTGTTTTACAAATAGAGTCAACGGTTTTATAGGTATTTTCTCAAACACCTTCTAAGTAAGATAAAAAGCCAAAAAAAAAAAAAAAAAAAAAAAAAAACAAAACAAAGAGAAAAAAAGGTATTTATTTCATGTATATACCTTCCTTGCTACCAGTCAGACCTTCCTTGCCATCGGCCAAACTTTCCTTGCCACCAACCACATTTCATCGAGTCATTTTATCAAACAGTTGGTGAGCAACATCAATGGAAAGTAACCGAGTCACCAAACTAGTTTGATTTGAGTTCAATTCGAGGCGGATTCGATCCGAGTCGAGTCGAGCAAGCTAACCGAGCTAGCTCGGTTTGTGTACACCCCCCCTCTCTCTCTCTCTCTCTCTCTCTCTCTCTCTCTCTCTCTCTCTCTCTCTATATATATATATATATATATATATATATATATATATGGAAACCATGCTGTCGACCTCATGGGAACTTCCCATGAAGTCAAGCTATGTGGGCCCACCGTGATGCATGTAGAAAATCTACCTCACTAGTCGGATGAACCATTCCATGGTGGGCCTCAAGCTTGAAAATCAAGTCAATCCATGACTTGGGCGGCCACACCACATACAAAAGTTGAGAGGGGTTACCCTCCCATTAAAACATTCATAATCACCCACCAAGATGTGGTTCACAAATCCAGTGTGTGTCCCACTTGGATGAGGGGTCAGAGCATGTTCACGTGCATTCGAATTTTTGGTAGACCCCACCAAGTGATTTTATATGTTTTAGGCACGTTTTCACATGATTTTACATGGTATGGCCCACCTGCGTTCCGTATATGGCTGATTTTTGGGATATCCCATAATTTAAAGGGGATCCATCAAACACAATGTTGATGTTCGACAAGTATCACAGTGAGGTCCACACAGCTCTTCCCATGAGGTCGACTGCGTGGAACCATTTCCCATATATATATATATATATATATATATATATATATATATATATATATATATATATATATATATATATATATATATATATATATATATAATACATGCAGCCGAGAGCCATTTTTCTATGTAGTTTTGCAGTGCGTCAGTTTCATCTATCACACTCCACTAGAGCACAAAAGTTTTTCCCCATAACTGATGTAAGATGGGCTCTGTTTTAGGGTCTAGATAACTGGGATAGCCATGTAAGAAAGATGCTGATTCTTTCCACCCATAGTTCTCAGATTGGCCAAATTGGACTGGTTCTGAGCTGAGTTATAACTCAGTTGAGGGGTAACTCGATCGAAACCTTTAGGGCCTGTTTGGACCATTGATTACCACATTAATGTGTTGTTGAAAAGCTTACGTCATTATATTTACCATTAATTACGTAGAACAGGCTGTCAAATCAGGATAATCCTTGGGAGGTGCGTTAAGGTAGTACAGATCATGGGACCCACCATGATGTATTTGTTATATATCTACACCGTCCATCCATCTTGCACGCGAGATGTTTTTATGGAATGAGACAAAAAATAGGCAGATCTGGAGTGAAAATGGACCACACCACATAAAACAGTGGCGTGGATTGAAGGATTGCCATTGAAAACTTATCGAAGCCCACAGACGCGTTCTTGTGTAATTTTTTGTATGGATTGAGTGACAGATAAACATCCTAGTAGGCCCTAAGAAAGTTTCAACCATGAGAGTCAAAGTCCCATCTTTTTTTATGGTGCGGTTCACTCAAGGGTCATGTTATAAAATGATCATGTCATTAAATCATGTTGCAAAATGCAGAGTGAATCATGACACATTACGAAGAATTTAGATCCATGTGCATATAACCATGATTCAGTGGTTTACATGGGTAGGGGACTGGCTGGTGTACCACACGCCACCGTTGTGGCTAGCATGTTGACGTCACTAAGTTTTGTGGTCTCATTATGAGGTATGAATTATATCCAAACTGACCGTCCACTTCGTAAGGCTTGAGCATAAAAATAAAATAGATCCAAAAATAAAGTGGGCCACACTGTAAAAAGCATTGGAGGATTGAATGCCTGCCATTGAAACCCTCTCTGGGTCAGAGAAATTTTGGATCAATATGGTATTTGGTTTTTCTCTTCATCAAGGTCTGTTTGACCTTATGAACATATTAGATGAAAAGTAAACCTTAGGCCTAGGAATATTTTGACAGTGAAAATCATTTTGCCTTCTGCTATTTGTGGTTTGGTCCACTTAAGCAGTTTAAATTACTCATTTTTTAAATCAAAATTTAAAATAATCTCGTCAAATGGATAAACAATATAAATATGATATATACATCATTATATGATATATATACATCATTGTGGGCCCACAATATAAATATGATATATACATCATTATATGATATATATACATCATTGTGGGCCCATGTAATTTTGATCTCTTTAAACCGTTGATACAACTCGGAGCACGAGGAGTGTATACGACACTACCCACACAACTAGGTTTCTGGCCAGTGGTACACCAGCTAATCCACTTCCGTTTACATGCATATCCATAGCGGAAGTATATCCTGCAAGTAGTGTAACGTACAGCAAATGCTACTTCCAACAATAGTTAGTAATGATAATCATTACCCATGGCCAGCACATTACAGCACAATTAGGTTGTATTGGCTAATCCAAATAGGCCCTTAATTTCAAATCTGACTTGCAATGTCTAGTTGGGCCTGCTTCCGACCCAGTATGAGTCGACTCAAACGAGTGACATGGGAAAGTTTCAACCATACACATGAAATAATTGTCTGCCAAATCCTTGTAATCTAACTGGTGTGTGTCTCTCTCTCTATATATAGAGAGAGTGTGTGTGTGCGTAATTAACCTGATTATTGAGCCATGAAAAGAACTGGATTAACTACTCTTGCCTAGGTGGTAGACTCACAAGAGTTTCAACGCAAGCTCAAAGGTTCAAATACTTTTAGTTGGTGATATCCTACTAGGTTGAGAGCATGCTAATACGGAACTCAGGTGGGATTTGTGAACCACATATCATGTTTGACACACATCACGGTGGGGCCCACACAGCTGGACTTTCCATTAGTGTGTGTGTGTGTGTGTGTGTGTGTGTGTGTATATATATATATATATATATATATATATATATATAGAGAGAGAGAGAGAGAGAGAGAGAGAGAGAGAGAGAGAGAGAGAGAGAGAGAGAGAGAGTATTTTCGTTTTTCAGCTGAATATCAACAATTGTTGTATGTTCCTTCTTAACCATCTATTCATTTGGACACCTATGGATGGCTAAGAAAATTTCCATCTGGGTGTTGGTGCATGGACTGCCCAAAGTGGAGCCCAAATGTCAATGGTTAGGATCACTCAGCCTCCCACTGGTAAACTGAACATGGACTGTCCAAAGTGGAGCCCAAATGTCAATGGTTAGGATCACTCAGTCTCCCACTGGTAAACTGAATCGAAATGCTAAGATACAAACTTCTTATCAGAGTATTATGTGACACCTCACATGGAATACATGTGATCAGGCACTACTAGCTGCAGGAATGGACACGTCAGCTCTGACCACGGAATGGGCCATGTCGCTTCTACTAAACCATCCAGATGTGCTGCAGAAAGCTAAAGCTGAGCTGGACCTGCATGTAGGACCTCATTTGTTAGATGAATCTGATCTCTCCAAGCTTCCATACCTCCATTGCATCATCAACGAGACTCCGATTGTATCCGGTGGCCCCACTTCTACTTCCTCACGAGTCATCTGAAGAATCCATAATTGGAGGTTTCTATGTGCCACGTGGCACGATGCTATTGGTCAATGTGTGGGCTATTCATAGAGATCCCAACCTATGGGTGGACCCCACCGATTTCAAGCCAGAACGGTTTCAAGATGCAGCAGGGGCAAAGGCAGGCTTGAAGTTGATCCCATTTGGGCACGGAAGGCGAGCGTGTCCAGGTGCGAGCCTGGCTTTGCGGATGGTGAGCCTGGCATTGGGGACCTTGATCCAATGCTTTGAGTGGGAACGAGTTGGAGAGGAGAAGGTGGACATGACTCAAGGGCCTGGGCTCACAATGCCTAAGGCCCAACCTTTGAAGGCAGTGTATAAACCACGCCATACCATGCTCAACTTACTTTCTCAGCTCTGAATACCATACACCACTTTGAATCTGTTTGGCACACGTCCTATCATGGTTCGGAGAGTTTTTGCTATTTATTCTTGAATATGGTCATTTTATTCAGATTACAGTTGTTACAAAAATCTATTAATATGCACAAGCCCATGTGAGATCACACCATATATTAATCATGCCACACACTGATCACCACTATGCTTTTGTGAGATCTGATCCATGTACTAAGTGGGACTCCATCTGGAGTCGAGTCAACAGTTTGGATGGTTTGATTGTCATGTTACTACTGTAAAACTATAATGCAGAGTTGAAACGGACCATGCTATGCATTGGATATGGGGATCAAGAAATCTCGGCTAAAATTTGTAGCCATCCTTTTAAGAAAGGTTATACATTTATAGAGGGCTCAGTAAGGGTAATTTGCTTGCAACTAGTGTAGGATTGGTACCCAGCCTTATTTTTATAGTTGTGATGATTGAGGAGTATGAAACCCATCAAAACTCATCTCGAATTTGATAATCATGATCCAACTAGAACACTATGCATGTAACATAGTTGTAGCGCACCACAACTACACGATTCTGGATTAAATGGGTTCCATTGGTATGCCCAATCACATCATCCAACCCTTAAAGAGATCTAGACCATTTATCAATTAGGCCCGCCTTATAGAAATTCTTACAACTATCACGTGTATATATTTACATGCCAACACATATGCCAATATGGTATAGTGCAGTTAGCAACTTAGGAAGAACTTGCTTCATTCATACATTTGTATTAATGTGAATAATCTAATTTCCAAAGCAGCCTGATTGTTTGGGCAGAGACACTATGCAATGGGTGTAATCTAGTTCACAGCTTGAATCTCACACACATATGCTAGCCCATACACAAGTGTAATAGCAGGGGATTATTAGACGTAGTAAGGCAAGTTTAGGTATGAATAATCAGATATTTGAACATAGAAAAAGTAATAATTAATTATCTAATAATTATTTCTATCAACAATGTTGAAAAAGGATCCATTTCAAGGGTTCTATTGGATAGCAAAAGGAAGACCCAGATTTATTATGCAACAGTCATCTATAAGAGGTTCACCATCATGTGTGGAGAGTTTAGTGCCAAGAGACACAGGACTAGAGCAATACTTGGAATTTTCCTTGTTGTACGTTTTGAACAATATATGGTGTAGTTGAGTTAAATTCATTTAATGAAAGCCCCATAATTGTTCATTTAGTTTGAAAACTAAGGGCCTGTTTGGAAAACTGGATTAAATGGTATGGAATTGCATTAGGTGGAATTAACACCATTATTACATTATGATTATATGTCTAAAAATATCATAGTATTTTGACGACCAATTTCATATTTGGGATCAAATTCTTTGCTTAGAAAAGCAGCATTAAGTGAAACCTGTTTTGTGGAGGATAGAGTTATAATCAACGGACCAAATTTCACAAGCGATGTTGGTCACCTGTATGCATGTGCAACTCGAGTCTCATGTGTAAAGGGCGTGTATGAATGAATGATATGAATAAAACACATGCTTCAACGTGGGCACATGTAGTGAATTTGAAAATCGGCCAGAATTCCCTCTCCACTATAAAATGGATAATCTTAGGTTTGGTCAAGAGCCCACAAATTAGAATGACCGGGAGTGGCCATACCAAATGAAATAGTTAGAAAAGAGACATCAACCATTTACTCTTATATGGCCCACCATAATGATTATTTTAAATCTAACCCCTATCCTTTTACAGGATGCAACCTAAATATTTGCTTCCGAACGCTATAAGTTTTGCAGCGGATGTGGATGGTATATTGGGAGAGGATTAGGTGCAGCCCTGGCTTCACCAAAGAAGGTGCGGCCCTTACAGCAGGGGCCCACCTTGATAACGTATTCTATATCCACTGTCCATACGTTTTTTCAGATCATTTTTGGGAATGCCCCAAAAATGAGGCAGATCCAATTCTTAAGTGGGCCATATATACCTTAAGAAACAGTAGCGATTGGCCATTAATGGACTATTCAAGTTTTGGATCAAGCTGATATTTGTTCTTTGCCTTCATCCAAGTTTATTTGACCTTACCAACTGGTTGGATGGAAAATAAAAATTATGAAAACATTATGATGGGCCTAGGATCTTTTTAATGGTAGAGAGTTCAATCACCACTGTTTCTTACAATATGGTCCATCTAAGTTTTGGATCTTCATTTCTTGGTTCATGCCCTAACATTAGCTAAAACAATGGATGGACGATGTGGATATAGAATACATATATCAAGGTGGGCTCCACGGTAAGGACTGCATCGTCATGCTGTGAGCTCGTGGGCATACCTAATCTGCTCCCCATATGCTGATGTCTCGGTTTGGCCGCTGACCTGCTAGTAGCCTACTGATTGGTGCTGATGGCCCCACCATGATGTATGTGTTTCATCTAAGCCGTTAATCCATTTTAAAAGATCAATTTGTAGCTTGAGCCTAAAAAATGAGGTAGATCAATTTGTGGCATGCGCTACGCTAAAATTGGCAATTTGCGATGAATGTTTGCGACGGACTTCATCCGTCGCTAAAATCTCTTGGTTTAACGACGGATTTAATTCGTCGCTAACGGAAAAGGTCCGTCGCTAAGCGCGTATGTCGAAAATCCGGCGTGAACGTCGCTGAATTCAGCGACGAATCAAAATCCGTCGCTAAAATCTAATTGACGACGGAGTTTGATCCGTCGTTAGTAGGCGACGGATGAAATTCGTCGCATAATTTGATTTCGTCGTCGTCATAAATTCCCGCCCAAAACACCAAATAGCGCCCTTTTCAGTTGCTTTTGCGACGGATCATGGTCCGTCATAAAAGGACTTTTGCGACGGATGGTAATCCGTCGTAAAAGGACTTTTGCGACGGTTCATGTCCGTCATAAAAGGACTTGCCTTACCATTAATTTTTGTTTTTCATTTTTATAGAAATATGGTGGAAAATTAAGTTTTTTTGTAGTCTAATAATTGTTTTTTAATAGAATTTCAGTGGTTTAATTGTACGTATTTGTATCTAAGATTATTTTTTAACAATTGATTGAATGAAAAAAGAAAATTTATTTTGTTTTTATATCAAATGAGTGAAATTATTATTATTATTTTTTAATTGAAAATTAATATTTAAATGATTTGTAATATCACATGAAAAAGAATATTGAGACGTTTAAAAAATTTAAAAATGTATGAGAAAAAAAATTAGATTTTGAAAAAATAAAAATAGTGATTTAATAAAAATCTATTTTGTGGGAAAAAAGAATTTTGAATAAAGTTGATAAATTGAAAAAAAAAAAAAGCATTTGATTTTGAGAAAAAAATAATATCCTGAAAAAGAAAATAAATTTTTTTTTAAATGTGAAAATTTTCACAATGTGGGCCCCGCCATAATATTTTATAAAAACAATGAGATTTTGAAAAAAAATATATATCATTTTAAAAAAGAAAATTGAAAAGTTGAAAACAAAATGATGTTTTTAAAGAAAAAAATTGGCATTTTGGAATTTTTGGGAAAAAATATTAAAATTTGGGAAATTTTTTTAGATTTTGAAAATAAAAATTCACAATTTATATTTTAATTTTTTTGAAATATTTTATAATAAAAATGATATTTTGTTAAAAGTTTTCAAAGAAAAATTAAGAGAAAAAATATACATTTTGAAAAAAAGAAGTTATTTTTAAATAGAAATTGGAATTTATTTGTGAAATAAAAAAATATTCATTAATAAATTATTAGGTACATCTACTAATTGAACCTTTAAAAGTTAAAATCAAATTTCACTCAAATTATTGATCAATCTTGTATGCCCAATATCTTCCTCGTATGTAGCTTGATCGAGGTGAGTAACTAGTCAAATTGTGGGTATTGATCAATAAAATAGAGTGAATGGATCAGACATGTAAAATGGGTCAAATGTTTTAATCAAAATTATGACCTAACTTAGTAACATCGTGAGAACCTAAAAATTGATGTTAGTAAGTTTTGTGGGCCCCATCATGATGTGTGTCGAACATCAACGCCATGCATTTGATGTGACCCCTTTAGGTTATAAGATATCTCAAAAATCATCTGTATACAAAACTCAGGTGGGCCATACCATCTAAAACCATGTGAAGACATCCAAAAAAATTATAAAAGCACTTGGTGGGGCCCACATGAGTTTTGGATGCGGCTGAAACTTGGTCTGACCCCTCATCCAAGTGGGACACACATAATGAGTGGGTTGGATATGTGAATCACATTTAGGCAGGCCCAATATATGATTATGAATGTTTCAAGGAAACCCCTCTCTGCTGTATCTAGGTGAGTTATTCATTACCCTTACCAGAGTAAACTCCGTGGGGTCCACTGTTATTTATTTATGTTACCCACTCCGTTCATCCATGTTAACAAATAATTTGAGGACTAAAAAACAAAAAGGAAGTATATCCAAAGCTCAAGTGGACCAAACTACAGGAAATAGTGTGATTGAACTTCTACCATTGAAAAATTCTTGGAGGCCACAAAAGTTTTGGATCAAACTAATGTTTGTGTTTTCTCTTCATTCATATCTTTTTGATATCATGAACAGGTTGGATCGAAAATAAACATTATTGTAGGCCCAAGGAAGGTATCAACGGTGGAAATCATTATTTCACACTGTTTCGTGTGGCATGGTCCACTTGAGTTTTGGATTTATCAAAAATTTGGGATCAACCCACACCGTCCATCCATTTTTTGAGACCGTTTTAGAGAATTATCCAAAAAATAATTCATATCCAAAGATTAAATAGACCACACCATAAATAAGGGGAACGGATTGACTACTCCACCTGACACCAGCCAATGGCTGGTGGTCGGTGCTCTATGGGCCCCACCATGATGTATGTGTTTCATCCATGTCATTCATCTATTTTTAAAGATCACCTTATGGCATGAGACAAAAAATGAGGTATATCCCAATCTGAAATGGACCACATTTCAGTGAAAAGTGTTGAATGAGAGTCAACCATTAAAAACATTTTGGAGGCCATAAAAGTTTTGGATCAAGATGATTTTTGTTTTCCCCCTTCATCTAGGCCTGTATAACCTAATAAACAGATTTAATGTCAAATAAACAGTATAGTAGGCCTTAAGAGGATTTTAATGATGGATATTCCATCTCTATTATTTTCATGTGGTGTGGTCCACCTGAGATTTAAATACCTCTCATTTTTGGAATAAATCCCTAAAATAATATTTACAAATGGATGAATGTAATGGATGAAACACATACATCATCGTGGGGCCCACAAAGCACCTACCACAGCCACAGGGCTGGTGTAAGGGGGAGTAGCGAGACTAGCTACTGAAGTGGAAATCGTATTGCGTACTGAGTTACTCAGTACCCTCTAATCGTACTGAGTAAACTCCGTCGGGCCTATCATGAATTCATTTCGTTTATCGATGCCGTCCATCCATTTTTTCAGATCATTTTAGGCGTTAAGCCCAAAATCAAATCATATCCAAAGCTCAAATGGCCTGTACCACAGAAACAATGGAAGTATTGATTTCCACCGTTGAAACCTTTCCAAGGACTCTAGTGATGTGTATTTTTCATCCAACCTGTTAGTAAGATCAAAAAGACATGGATTACGTGAAAAAAAAAGACATCGACTTGATCTAAAACTTTTATGGCCACCAAGAACTTTTCAACGGTAGAAATTAAATTCACACTGTTTCCAGTGGTGTGGTCCACTTGATCTTTGAATATGCTTCGTTTTTGGGCTAACCACTTAAAAGTAACTAATAAAATGGATGGATAGAGTGGATAAAATGCATAAATGACAGTGGGACCCATAGATTTTACTCAGTACGCCAAGCGTATTGAGTTACTCAGTATGCAATCTGCTTCCACTAAAGTGACGTCAGCAAGTTCCGTGAGCCCCACCATGATGTATGTTTTATATCCACACCTTTCATCCATTTGGAGAGATCATTTTAGGGCAATATCCAAAGAATGAGTTAAATCTAAAGCTCTAGTGGACCCCAACACAGAAAACAGTGGGACAGTGACGCCCACCATTAAAAACTTCTGAAGGCCATAAAAGTTTTAGATCAAGCTGAAATTTATGTTTTCCCTTATTTCATGCCTTTTTTAACTTTTGAAGTGGTTGGATTTCAAATAAACACTCAGATGGGCCTTAGGATAGTTTCAACGGTAGGAATCACTCTCCCCACTGTTTTCTGTGGTGGGGTCCACTACAGATTTTTATCTGCCTAATTCTTTGGCTCATGACTTAAAATGATATCTCAAAATGGATGGAAGGTGTGGATATAACACATACATCATGGTGGGTCCCACAGATCTTGGTGACGTCAGAGGGAATTAGGGCGTTAAGAGAGATTGCCCTAAGTCCATTGTCTCCTCTCTCTCTCTCTCTCTCTGTCTCTGCTGCACGCCCGCACCCTATCCTCTCTCTCTCTCCACCACAGATCTGCCGCACCATCGTCTCTCTCTCTCTCTCTCTGATCTCTCCACCACAGATCTACCGTTGCTGAACGCCCTACCCACGCACGTCCTCTCTCTCTCTCTCTCTCTCTCTCTCTCTCTCTCTCTCTCTCTCTCTCTTGCTGAAGCTCGGTTGAAGGCTAGCTCATTCAAGAACGTAAGGTATCTCTCTCTCTCTCTCTCTCTCTCTCTCTCAATCTCAATACCGATTTAGGGATTTGAATCTCAATACCGATTGCACCCCCACCTTTTCTCATGGATCTTGAAAGGGGCTATTTTGGGGTTTGCCAAACATGATTTGAAATCCAGGATTTTGGGGTTTGCCAAACACAATTTGAAATCCAGGATTTTGGGGTTTGCCAAACATGATTTGGATCAAGAATCCTGGATTCCAATTCCTAACTGCCCAAGATCCATGCTGTCGAAAGCGCCACAACTAGAGATCTTACAAGTGGGACCCATGTGCTGGTGGTCTAGACTGATGGATACCACCATGGGTTGGGTATTGCCCAATATCCCCTGCTGGAACAATACCAACCCTTGGATCTTTGACCTGAAAATAGGAGGTTAGCAAAAAATAAAGCAAGATTCCACATTCATGGGGGAAAAGGGCCAGATGTTGGATTCTTATTGACCTTCCAAACAGCAAAATCTTTGAGAATCCCTTACCCACATTACTGTTCAGTAGTTTCACAAGCCCCACTTTTACAAATGCACATCCTCTGCTCAAGGTTCATGTGTGTTAATTGTGATTGATATTAGTTTTTTTTTTTTTGTTTTTTTTTTGTTTTTGTTTTTTCTGCACCTTTTCAGTTTATCATGCCTGCTATATTATGATGGGAATGGTGGACATTTATTAAACACTTAAAATTAAAGAAGTATCCAACTGTCCTATTTCAACAAGCCTCCAGGAGTTAAGAGGGCATGTTGATTCAAGCAAATTTCATTTTGGGATAGTGACCTTGGTTACAGTGGATTCCACAATTCAGTTGGTTTAATTTGAGTTGATATATGCCATGCATGCAATTTTCATGTTTCTGTATATCAGGATTCATACTTTTCTAGAGAATCAAATGACTCCCCATTGCTATTATCATCCTTATTTTCAGCCTTCTTATTTGTTGATTGTTGACACGTCAAGTGCTATCCATCCACCATTGTAAAACACCAATTATTGTTGCGCCCTGTTTACACCTCTGGACTTGGACCACTAAGATGGTGACCATTTACTTTCATAGCGGACTGATACGCCCCCTATTGCATAACGATGGTGACCATTTACTATCTATAGCTGCTGATACAGCTATGAAGTAACCATTTTTCAATACCATTGTGGGATGCCTTTAAACTGGTATTTGATTTCATACATGCATTGTCCAGTTGATGAATAGATCTGCTTGGTTTTGGCCTGGGGCATCTAAGTGAGGTTCTCACCTGATGGATGGCCTGGATCTCATTCGCATCTAAGATACACTACTTATTTTGACTTGTCCTTCTAGATTGAGATGTTTCTTAGATACTCCATTATACATGGATTGGAGTTTCCTTTCTTACCATCCTTCATAACAATCATTTGTTCTGTTAGATTATCCACTCAACTTGTCATAGGATCTGTCATACTATTCATAGCACGTATCTGTTCTGTTACCACTGGCATGTGCTGCATCATCTTCCTCCAAAGCTTGTTTTGATCTTCCCCTTCCATCCTAGGACTAAAAGATGTCCAGCTATGTGTGTGCATTTAATTTTGGAACTAGATGGGGGCAAAGATTTGACTGCAATATGGACAAATTTTGGAATTTTGGTGGATTGTTATTGGGTTGCAATTCGACAAAGCCATTTTAAATTCAAAAGGTGATGGTAATTGCTCTGCAGGTTATAGGTTGGAAGTTGGCTAATTTAAGAACTGATTGAGGGTCTGTTTGGGACAGATTTTGAGGTTGGATGTGTTAGGGAAGGAATGGGGCTGTAGTTTGTACTGTGGACAGAGATGGGTGTTTAAGGTTGTTTTGGAGTATGCAGATTCTGAAGGCTATTTATGAAAGGTATTGTGCACAGTTGGGTGGTTCCTAGGTTGAGAACTAGGACGAGCTCCAGGACTGGGTCCTATTTGGAAAGTATGATTGCAACTGTTCATGGGAGCCTGTTTTCTCCTTCTCCTTTTCCTTGACATGGATGTGGATGTGGAGACTACACAATTTTAAAAATTGCAGCATGTTGCTATAGCCATACCCATGCCATATCCTGTATTCCTACCCATACTGTATAGTTTGGGTACAACTACACTAGATTTGTACAAGTGTCTAGGTATCATAGCGGTTGCATGCTACATGCATTCTTGTGACGGCATTCACCTGCTTGATTTTTATTTTAAATTTTAATTTAATTTTATTTTTTACAAAGGTCTTCTAATTTCTGATGCAGATGGAGATGCAGTTGCATTACTCCAAGCTTCATGATAAGTATATAGAGCTGAAGATTTGCATGGATTTTGACACTAGTCTAATTGTACAAGAATGATTAAGAAGTGCCTTCTTCTTTTTTCTTTTTTTCCTTTTTTTCATTTCTTCTCCTAATGGTCTGGGCTCGGCATGTTTAGATGAGAAAGGAATCTAAGATTGAGCAGTGCAACCGTGAACAGAAATCAAAGTTTATGAATTACATATCTGGTGCTCTTTTTCTTCGTCATATTTCCTATCCTTCATTTCATCTAGTTTTATTGCATTTTTTTTATCATGCTTCAAAATTGTCACCAACACCAAAAAAATTGTAAATTACAGCAACAAAAAAATCCAGATACTCAAATCACGAGAACTGAATTGTTTCTGGCAACTCATACTAGATCCGATGGGTCTCTCCCTTCACAGGAGCTAAGCATCACAACGGAAAAAATAAAAGAAATAGTTGCCAATGACCTGGCTTGTATGCATAATGATTTAAATCACGACCCGGTTGCACAGGTTTTTCATTCATTCTCTTCACTTTGACATACTTAGCTTTCTGAACATTTTTTGTTACTAATATACATGCATTACTAATATTAAAGGAGTTTACTTAAAACTCCTCAGAACCTGCTTTGCTGTAAGACATTACGGTGCATGACGATTCCTAGCAGGGTAAGTTGCAAATTATTATTAAGAGTTAGTTGGATATAATTTATTTTTTGTAAATGTTGTTAATAGTTGGATGGATGATGAATGTATTTGTGAATGTAAATGAAAATAAAAAACTTATGATATATATATATATATATATATATATATATATATATATATATATATATATATATATATATATATATATGTATGTATGTATGTTATCAATGGAGGATGCCTTGTTTAGGGGGACATGAAATTTTGTAGCTTATGGTATGGTGCCCCAATATTGGTTGTATGTTACTAGTATGTAGTAGATAATACTAGGATCAATAGTAAACATTTTGTTTTGAGTGGAAGACCGAGTAAAAGAACTTGGAAGAGGCACTTTTTATGCCTTTCAGCTTCGAACTGGATACCTTTTGGATAAACCAAATATCCATTCACCACTAGTTCCTTGTCTCTCAAGATCAAGGCTAAGGGCTATTTACATCTTGGTCATTTTCACTTTATTGAACAAATCATTGCAACTCAATTTAATGTTGCATCTGAACACAGGGTTAGGGAGCTTTCTACACAATGGTTAAAGATGGGTTGGAGTTTCTCCACCAATCTGATTTTGGAGTCAATCCCATCCACTAATATATATATTTTTTATTATTTAGTGTTCATGGTACTACATATGCCAACGTTAACTGATTTTGCTTTCCACTGTTACTATAATAGATAGAGATGAGATGGATACACCCTGTTTTATTTTAAAAAATAAAATAAAACTGAGAGCAATTCTTTGTGCTTTTCAGAAAAATGAGTGGCTATCAGTTCCCTAATTTGGAGATTGGGATCAAAAGCATGATGTGTCGGATTATTCCATGGACTTTTCATATAACACCAAGGTTCGGTGTCTCCAATCAATTGAGAGCATTTTTTATTTTTATTTTTTTATAATGGTGATGTGGGATGTTTGTTTGTCATCCATAATAGGTGGCTGATGTGGGATGTCTATTTTTTAATTATAGAATGATCATGCAGCACAAAAACCTGCATGCTACCTATCCTCATCTTTCCAAAAACAAGTTGTAGGAGCACTATTGGAAAAACAAGTTGTAGTCATATCCCCAAATTTGGTGAGTTGATACTCGTTTGGATGCTTTCCAATTCAATTTTTTATGAGCAACTTTCTTCAAAATATGTCAAATTTAGGAGTGGTGCAATTCAAAAGTGAGTCTATTGAACAACCTGCTTAGATATATGTAAAAACCTCAAATAGAAAAAAAAAGGTTCATGCCTCTTTTGGAAATGTGTGGCAAGAGCCTTACTGAGTTTTTGTTAAGAAACACTATGACAAAACAAGGTCTGTTAAAAAAGAAGATAGTTGAGCTTTATAATGCCCACATCAATTTCAATCTTGTTGAGAAAAGAAGATAGCTGAGCTTTATAGTTTGTTAAAAAAATGTTCTTGGACAATCTATGATAACTAGACATTTCATTTCAACAAAGATGCAGGATCCAACACCACTATTGTATTCACATGTTGCATTACAACATGAAACACCCTGGCCATTATCATCTGCACATTGTAGATATTGATGAAAACTATAGTTCCGACAATGACCTGAGATGTATCTATTTTATCAATGGTGGGAAAGATTGAAAGAAACAAACACACACACAAACACAAATCTCTGCCATATCTAGTTCAGTTGTGCTAAAGGGAGCGCCATGGGAAGTCAAATCGCTTGTTATGGAAATGAACCCAAAAATGAAAAATTTTGCCTCTTTAGATGGTTACCTCGGGTATTCATATTTCATAGTTGGTAGCTTCATCAGCTGCAACAGAAGGGTTGGTGACCATGCCATTTGTGACTTCTTTAAAAAATGCTTCCTCAGTTGACGACTTTGGAGCAGTAGGGGTCAAGCCAGGAACTAGAACAGGACCTCCATGGCTAATTGGGATCCTAGCATCTTCCACACTTATCCAGTTCTCATTGTTTACAACTCTTATATTGCTTCCTGCTACATGCTCTATGAGGTTTGGTTCCTTGGTCAGGTCACCCATCGATTCTTCTGCCAAGATAACCAGTAAATCCCCTGTTGCATTAGCCTCTAATACATTTATTAGATTAGCCAGTGGTTCCTCTATTACCTTCCGAAGATCTGCATTCTCCCAGTCTTCAAAAATGATGATTGTATTCTCAGTTTACCAAGTCTGGAAACACTGGTTTGGGCTGGGCTGTCATAGGATCTCTCCGTTAATTTGTATGAACTGCATGTATTAATAAATTTTTGGAAGTTCAAACCCATATTTAATCATGATTAAATTTCAATAACACATCTAGTGGCTAATTGTAAAATGATTTCTAGCAGAAAGATTGTTCCATCCAAGCCCACTTGCTCAGGTGTGTTTATTTGCACCAACTATCATGAAATTTACACCATATTAGATTGCTTAATCATTAAATATCATGAGCTTTTGTTTGGTTTGCATTCTATAATCTATAATCTATACCTGTACCAATAATTTATCTAAACTCAAATCTCATGATTTTAGAACTTGTTACAAGTTGAATTTCAATCCTATTATGAAGTTTCAATTAAACTAAATATGATTATTTTAAAACTGATTTGAAGCCAATTTTGTAGCTGTAATCTAAGAAGCATTCTTATAGCTTGAATTAAACAATCTGTTATGTTTAAGAACATGAATTGAATTTTGTAGTTTTTCGTTTTGCTGGAGTATGTGCTAGTTTAATTCTTAAAACTGATTTGAAGCCAATTTCGCACCTGTAATCTTCTTCTTTACAAAGATACTGGCAGGAAGATGCTCATGAATTCTTCCAGTCCATGCTGGACAGGCTTCACAGTTTCTACGTGGACTTGAAACTGCAAGATAAACCCTCATCTTCACATGCTGTAACACCCCGAATTTTCGCCTACCTGGAATTAGACGTCCTTAAGCGATGGGTCAACTATAACACCTTGGTAACCTCTCAGAACCCAATTTCAAAGCCAAAGAAAATACTTAGGATTAATTCCTTTAGAAATTAAGCGTAAGTTAGTTAGCGCTACGCTAGAGTAGCTGTGAAATTGTCCCTGATCGCTTTAAATACGTTCTGCAAGATCCAAAACTTGTAGAATCAATGACGCTATAATATCCTGAAACCTTGGATCAAACTCTAAACCCGTTTGCTCTTAGGAACTCTCTGAAACTTTGTATTAGATTTAGACCGCGCGTCGAAAGTCCGATATCTACCATCTTAGACCGTTATGACCGCTTGGCTGGACTTGACAATCGTTTCGAAAATCAAGGCCAACCGATGTTTGGAGGCTATTTCATTGAGCCTGGAGTGAAGAGAGTGAGAAAATGGTTAGATTTAGAAATTTTAATTCAAATCTGGCACGTGACTTGGTGCGTTATTATTAAGTGTTCTGACCATCAGAATTCAGCCAAATTACACCCTTGGATCAGGAAAAATTTCTCTTTCATATTATGAGACTTGTAGACCTGATCTAAGTGCGATGACCGCTGAACTGAAACTGGACCGCCACGTGCAATCTACGAACTCTACTGGACTGAAAACTGGGTGTAAGCAACATCCAGTGACCATGAGCTTAAGTTCGATCGCGTTCGGCTAGGGGACCTCCCGAAATGCTCTTTTGAACCAGAACAGTCCCAATTTGGTTATACCTCAAGTGAACTTTGTTCCCAAGCCTAATTTGGGAAGGTTTTAGCTTATAAAAGGGCTTTAAACCCTCACATATCTCACCCATCCGAATTTGCTAGAAACCCTATCTAGAGAGAGAAAAAGTGAGAGATTGTGAGAGAGTGTGGGAGAGATCTTCCCGCCACTTGCTGCAGCTGTTGCACGTGCTTAAGCAACGTATCCCAATCACTTTGCCGGTGATTCCAACGCATTTTTAGGTAAGAAAAACCCTCAACACTTGCTGATTTAAGGTTCCATCGATTCCAATAGCGAAGTAGCTTATACATCTTATGTATTAGGTCGCCTGTTCACCGTAGACGAAGCGTATACACTCCGTTCGGAACGATACACATCTAGGGTAAAAAGGTACGAATTTTATACGCTTTGATTGACCGATTTTAAAGCTTTCAATGTCGTTTAATAGTAGATTATCGACGGCAACGCCGTTTGACATGTAGAACATGCTGTCCGTTTTTCATTTCTTATACGTACGATAAATATGAGATTTAGGGTATTTTAGGTATTTATAGGAAATACGGTACATGTCCGTATTTTGCAAAAATGATTGACATGTTTATTTGTCGTGTTGTGATACTAGTTATGTGTGCATGATCTGTTTGGTGAAGAGATTCGCCCTAATGCGCACTTTGGGTCGACATACGCTATGTAGACTAAAGTGTGTAGACTAAGTGTTTGTATAAATGTTTGTATTAGTATGTATTGAGTAAATGGTGTTGTAAATTAGTTTTGAGAATGAATTCTCAATCCACCTGATGTGGTATACGATTTCCTACATGTTTGCTATATGAATTGATTTCCTTATATGTATGGAATACATGTGTTGGTTGATTTTCTTACTTTGTATGCTACAACATGTGTTAACATGCTTGTATTGTTAAACTTTAATTCTATTACTCTCACATGATCACTGGTATGGATTGCACCTGTTTGGGGCTATGCCTTAGTCCAGGCAGTTGGTAATGGATTAAATTAGTGGTGGGCTTCTATTTGCTACAAAGGACGCGTCGATGAACGCGAGTCTTGTTTTGGGTTGGCGGCAGTGGTTAGGCCACACGAGATTTTTCATGCACTTCATGTCGTTCAGCTTGAGATGCGCTCATGCTAGTCGAGCCCGTCACGTAACCCGACTGGCCATTGTATGTTCACCCTGTATGAGACATAACTGCTTGAACCTAGGGTACTGAACTTACCATTGGAAACCCTGTTAACCATGGTACCTTGATCCATAAAGACTCATGAGCCAGGCATGGTGGTATGGGACACCGTGGTCGAGCTGTCGGCCTACGCTGGGGCCACAAACCTCCCCGTAGTGACTAGTGAGCACCCTACTCTGAGCAGATTATGGTAGTATGGGACACTATATTCTTGTTGTCGGCCTACAATGATCAGGTGACGAGCCCTTTGTAGTGACCTTGAGTTTATCCTGACGCTGCATGGGGGCGACGAGTCCTAATGTAGTCTTAAGGATAATTAGGCCTGAATTGATAAAGTGATGGGGGAGCAGTGCAACGAGTGCGAGCAACAGCCCTGACAGCCCTTGCAGTGACCTACAAATATAACATCGTATGAGATTACTAGGAGTGACGACCCTAGACAGGATCTGTGTTGGGATTGATATAAGCAAGGTACCCTAGTTTTTCAATCCTGCTGTATGAAAAGGACTAATAACAACCCGATAATTATTATCCATATCGCATTGCATGTGCCTGGAAGATGTGGAGCACTGCAGGAAGAAAGCATGCCGCGGATGCAGATGGTGCCGCATGAGGGAGTATGTCGGTGAGGGCATCCATCATATCATTTCATGCATACATTAACAACAATATCTATGAATGTTTGATTGATTGCTTTACTATTATCGCTTGATTGATTTGAGAACATACTAATCTTTGCTCTATTATTCCACTGAGTTAGCTACTCACTCTCACATTACAGGATGGTGTTTGTAACACCCACCAGTCCCTATTTTAGTTGCAGATGATGGCGCTGCTTATGAAGCGGAGCTGGACTTGTATCATGATGAGGAGGATCTCTCCTTTATGCGTGTTTTGATCGACGGGATTACAGGGAGGTTGATTAGATGCCTTGACGCTTGTCATTTTGTATTTTTAGAGCACTCATGTATATTCTTTTTGTTTACTTTTGGAGTATACATGTATGTATTTAACCTGATAACATGTTCACACTCTGGAGACATACAACAGTTTATATATATACATACTATCACAGTCTTCCGCTTGCTAATTAAACTGTCTCTGGAGTATGATATGCAGTTTTGGCTTAATCCCAATCTTATCTAACGCCTGTTTACAGACAACATGCATTTAACATTATCTATGTTGCATAAATAACATTTTGGAACTTGGGAGTTGGGTTTCTACCTGACCCCCGATTTTTGGAATGTTACACATGCTAACAGCTTCATAAACCAGATTTTTGGAGGCCATCTTAGAAGCCAGTTATAAGCTATAAAAGATAATACTTCTTTAGCCTTTAAAAAAAAATAAAATTCCTATACAAATCAGATATGACCGCTATTCAATGCGTGAGATTGCAAACTAACTATTTATTTTTTTCTTTGTAATTTTCTTTTGAATATCAGCTTTTAAGTTTTTGAGTTATTCAAACTCCTCTGAGCCTCCAATCGATCTCAGTCGTAGACTATAGATCCTTAAGATTTTTCTTACACCCATTAACTTGGGGAGCTTTTCTTCATTCATAGGAGTATTTTGGACAATCCTAAATTTACCTAGGATTCAGAAATTTTTTCTAATGATTGATATTCGGTATAATCTGGGTAACCATGACAGGAAGTGAGAGACTGTAGCTAATGAATGAGCTTAAAGGCTGAGTCCAAACCACTTTGGACAGGGTATAGGCTGAGCTTAGAAGCCCAGTATTGAGATTCACACCCAATAGCTAATTGCACACCCAATAGCTAATTGTTATGTAAGATGAACATCAAATAAACAATAGTTGTTAGCCAAAATCAAGCCATTGATTCCTCAATAACTGCTTCCATGTAATGTAATTTCATCCATTACATACACTAGATGTTTTGTAAGACCCGTGTCCTAGTTCGTACCATTCCGATGGCCTCCGCGGTCCTTCCGGTCAAAATTCGGCAATCCTCGACCTGTATTCGACGTTTACGTGCGAACATAAGTCGAGTCCCGCATATCAGAGTCGACTCGACCCCAAACCTATACCTTAGCGACCGCGCTGTCGCCGCGGTTCTAACGCCATGACTCGCGCACTGACCCGATACCCAGGGTAAAAGATGTAGGCCCGCATTCGATTAGAAGAAAACACCGCACGTTACGAATTACGAGAGAATCTCTACGAAATGTCCCATCAATCAATCAATCACTCATGTCAAGTACAACCATACCTCAAGTACAATCCCCATCCCTCCTTTTTTCCTCAAGTCAACTCCCTTTCCACCTCACCATCTCCCTTTACAAAATTTCAAACTAAGCCATCCCTCTTTTACCCATTTTTCAAACCAACCCATACCTCATTAATTACACAAACCACTCCATCCATCTCACCATCTCCCTTTACAAAATTTCAAGCTAAGCCATCCCTCTTTTACCCATTTTTCAAACCAACCCATACCTCATTAATTACACAAACCACTCCATCCATCTCATAATATTCCATCCTCTCTCTCTCTCTCTCTCTCTCTCTCTCTCTCTCTCTCTCATTTTTCTCAAATTCCCCAAACCCCACACGTCCAAGTCTCCCCTCTTCCAAGCAAATTCCATACCAAGTGTGGCCCACCCCCTCATCTCACATCTCAACCCTTCATCCATCATCTACCTCCATCAAACTTGAAGGCAAGGAACTAAGGAGGCTAAGGGAGCAAGAAGCAAGGCCTAGAGGTGGGTGATCATCCTTCATTCCAATTTTTAAGGGCCCACTTGTTGTGGGAACGTACTTCATGTATGTGTTGTAACTATGAAGGGCCCATAGTGGCGGGGACCCTCCTCTCCATCACCGTCTCTCTTGTTCTCTCTCTCTCTCTCTCTCTCTCTCTCTCTCTCTCTCTCCTTAACCTTCCCCTAAAATGAAGTGAGCCCCACCAATTCATGATAAATCTACTCCATTCATCAAATGGTGTGGTCCACCCCATTTTAGGTGATATGATACATATATATATATACATATATATTATATTATATTAATATTACATATATATATATATATATGTATATGTATATGGTGGGCCACATATATGTGGGACCCACCATGATGATGTATTTATCCATGCCGTCCAGCATCCCTGAACGCTAGACGGGCGTGGTGGCTATCATGGAGTACGTGTATAGGCATGGGCATGTACTGACAAGAAAGAAAAAAAAGAAAAAAAAGAAGAAAAAGGGGGTTGCTTTGGGGTGGACCATGCATGCAGGCTCCACTTTGATGTATGTATGTAATCCACGCCGTCCATTCCATTTTCCATATCATTTTAGGCATTGAGCTGAAAAATGAGACTAATCCAATCATCTGGTGGGCCATGGTATTAAGAATACTAGTATTTTCCGTTATAACTTGGGAAAATGATTGCTGGGGTCCACAAGAAACCTGGACCGACTTGAAACTTAGTTTGGACCCCTAATTTTCTGGGACACATACAATGGACGGGGTAGATCTGGTTAAGGTGGGTTCCACTTAGGATAAAAAATAATTTATATTGGTATGCCTTTGCTGCCATAACGTCCAGAGACATCCAACGTTAAAAAGGATGGCCCCATTGGCCCCAGTTGTAGACTCTACCATGATGTATGTTATACATCCATACCGTTCATTTAATAGGTCCCCTTGAATGATGCGTTGGCTCCAAAAATCAGCCACAAACTGAATCAGGTGGGCCATACCATCTAAATCATGTGAAGACATGCCTAAATCATATAAAAACACTTGGTGGGGCCTACCTGAAATTTGGATGCGGTTAAAACTTGGTCTGAACCCTCAGCCAAGTGGGACACACATAATGAGTGGGATGGATTGGTAAACCACCTTATGGTGAGCCCTCGACCGTGGCCTCATGAACCGGTTGGATGACAAAGAAACATCACCGTGGGCCCTCCTGGTCCCACGTGACCTTATGAACGGGTTTGGATGGCCAATAAACATCACAGTGGGCCCCTGGTCCACATGACCATATGAACAGATGGGGTGGCAAATAAATATAACAGTGGGCCCAAGGTCCACATGACCTTGTGAATAGATTGAGTGGCAAATAAATATTACAGTGGGCCCTACCCTGGTCCACGTGACCTTATGTACAGGTTGAATGACAAATAAATATTATGGTGGGCCCTCCATGCCCAATCACTGAGCTGGATGGAAAATAAATATTATGGTGAGCCTCCTATTTATGTAGCCTTATCAACAGATTGGATAGGAAAATAAACATTTTGGAGAGCCTCACATGAGGCCCACTTCGGTATATATGGGCTGATGTATTTAGGCCCATCTTGACATGTGATTAGGCCCATCTTATTGCAATTGTAGCCCATTGTCGAAGCTCACTTTGATATATATATAGGCTCATGTGTTTAGGCCTATCATGATGTGCTTATAGGCCCATTGTTGAGGCCCACTTCGATATATATATGGGCCCATTTGAGAAGCCCATCTTGAGGTATTTGTGGCCCATTGTTGAGGCCCACCTTAATATATATAAGGCCCATATCGTGAGGCCATTGTGATGTATGCAAGGCCCATGGGTTATGACCCATTGCAAAGTACCCAAGGCCCATTGGTGAGGCTCATTGAGGTGATTCACTTGATGAATGTAAGGCCCATATGATACGGCCCAATTGATGTACTTAAGGCCTAATTGGGTGCAACTAAGTCCATTGTAATGCGTGATTCCTCCATGACATATAATGATATTTATAACAAGTAATGCCTTGGGAACAATGATGGTTAAATGCCCACATCGTATGGATGACGTCGGTTAAATGTCCGCATTGTCACTCTCCCTAAGGCCCACTAATAGGCCATACTTGTAGTAAGTAGGCCGTCTAGGCCCATCTCCGTTATACACAGAGCCCATCTCTATATACATGTTTAGTATAGGTCTATGGTTCATTATCATACACATTATATGTATGACTGATATGAGAAGTGATTGATCATATCATATGCCTTCGGGCGAACTGTTTATGGGCTCCCTGATAGGCGGAGTTACCCTGCATGAGCGCATGGTACACGCAGGACTGTTGCATGACTGGTAGTGTGACTCATACACTTACATTATGTGATTGTAGTTACTGTATGCCCTAACGACATCAGGGCAATAGCCTCCACAGATACAACATGGATGGCTGGGTTGGATACCGAAAATATTTGGTTCTAGCATATGGGCGCCATAGATGTCCTTAGGTGAAAATTTCTAAACCCGATGGTACCAGAGGATGACTCCAACATCGAGACCGAGTGGATATATGAGCGCACGAGGGCTGAATACCAGGAGGCCGCGTCTCCCACTGTGTCGTGGTCGGTTGGAAAGGGGTGTGGCCTTACTCGCACGAGGGTAGGGGGCAATACTAGGCTGAGTTTGACCAGCTCGTGAATGGGTCCGCTATCGACATGCCGGATAGGCATTGATAGACTATTGGCTAGGTGGATAGTGAGGTTTCTTACGCTCACTTGGACTGTACGGCTTGGAGAGCGACAGTGCCATTTGGAGTGTACTAGACCCCGGTGATTATCCAGAATGAGAATTGTACTGATATATGATGAGGATTGACATGCTTGATTTGCATTCTGCATCGCATGGCCTGAATATGGTTGATCGCATTCATATCTTGCACCGCATAGCCTTGGTATAATTGATTGCATTCATGTATTCATCAGCATGATTCCGCATTGCTCTGACCCTGCATTCTGAGTACACATATTGTGCACACACTTACACCATCCTCTAAGCTTTCTATAAGTTTATGCACGATTGATGCGTGCAGGTGATGCCAGGACACAACCTTAGTCTCGCCATCGTTAGAGCATGCAGCTGAGCTTCTAGAGTTTTTATTACTTTCAGTATATTGTATTTCCCCTTTCATATGCCTTGTACTCAAAGTTTTGATCATAGTGGATTTTGTGATGGTGTTCTTGTGATTATTGTTCGTGGGTTATGCTTGTGATTATGCTCATTACGAATCAAATCATGTTTGAAATCCTCCTTATAGTGTCTCAGGATCGGAATCTGGTATATGAGTGCCGGGAGCTGAGAATGGGGTACTATGGAGGCTGTCGGTGCCGGATTCGGCGATCGAAAATTTTGTAAGCCTGGTTTCCGAGTTCGGGGCGTGACATGTTTTGTTTCTTCATCTAGTTGTATTATGTCATCCAATATAACACTATTCTGTTAGGAACAAATTGAAACATGTGAGGCCTTTCCTGCATAACAAATGGTAAACAATGTTGAAACTAGACTAAGGAAAACTACAAAGGAGCTAACTAGATGAAAACTACAAGCAAAACAGCAATGAAACTCGGCATTTTTAATCCTTGAACTGACATTTCTTTTAACTTCCACACTATTGAGGGTCAAATATTGCATATTAGACCCCAGTTATTGCCTGAATTTATGAACATTGTACTGTCTAACGGTCTGATTTAACTATGTTTGTGCTGCAGGGTGTGATTAGGAGGGTTGACTGAAAAAGAGTATTAAAAGTACTGATTTGATGCTCCAGAGGTACCAAGGCAAGGGACAGACCCCAGGGGACCAAGATCGATGAAATTATACGCTAGAGATTCAAGGAAACCGAGAAACTAAAGCGTAAGTGGCCCGAAATTGGCTCAGAATGCAAGATCACAAGGTTCTCACCATCCGATCAATTCGAAACTTCATACATACTCCGAGGATCGTAAATTAACCGTACACGTCGAATTTCAACCGATAGATCTCTCTAAAAGTGGCTCAACATACAGATTAGTCCTGAAAATCTTGATTTTGGGCCCGCCTGGTACCTGTAAATGCTTCAAATTTTGACTCAATGGCTTAAATGATATGGCAGGATGGATGGAAGGAGTGGCTCTTGTGCATACATCATGATGGACGCTACCTATGCACTGCATGTGCACAGTGTAAACGTGCACCAGCCGTGCACTGGACCGAAGCTTTCGGTCAAAGTCGGTGTAGACCGACTCCTCCCACAAACGGAAGTTGCCATTTTTAAACAGCGTCTGCACACGAGGATGCTCGGTTGCTGTTGTGGGGTCCACTCATTGTCCCAATAGACAATCCAACCCGTCCATCATATTCCCAAGGCCCATGTTACCAAAGCTTAGGTGGCGGAATTCCGGAATACAACAGAGAGATGATTTCAGCCGTTAAAACAGAAGATCAACGGTGCAATGAAATTACCCATGGGCCACACCTTATTTGATTTGAAACCGGTTATTCCCACCCATTTTTTCGCGTAGAAGCTAATGGACAGAGTAGATTTTCACCTGGCATCGACCAATGGTCCACTGACCATCACAGCGGAAAAAAATCGGAAAGCTCTGTTCCGCATACGAGAAATCCAGCCGCTGTGGGCCCAATCCGTCCAGAATATGCAGCGGGGGGTCCTGACCTTATTCATGGAAATAAATCAGAGTTTGGGATGATCTTTCGTCCTAAAAACTCAATTCAAACGCAAGAAGCTGATTGCGTTCCTTGCTGCGTAAAACAGGGAGCTGCGTAAGGAGTTCCCGGTTCTTCTCTGTTGCGTAAAACGACTCCCAGAACCGACTCTCTTTCTTTTGTCTATAAAAGGGAGAGGCCTGGGACGTGCAAGAGCATCATCTCAGCTTGGGCTTGGACGTGGATCAGAGAGCAGAGAGAGAGTAACAATTATTTATTTTTTTAGTGTTATTTTTATTTCTTTTATGATGTTTAGCCTAATCCTGCTCACTCTAGGCTAAACCTCTTAGCTAGGGCTAAGGGGTGAAGCTTGTAGTGAGATGGGAGAGTTTAATTTATGATTTTTGCTTAATTTATGAATTGAATTAATATTGATGCTAGTTTAATTAATGGCATGTTTTAGTCTTTAATGGTCTGTTGTGACTAAAATTACAATGGGTCTGCAATGACTTTGATCATATCCTTCTACCTTTATGTTTATGACGTCAGGACGTCCTGTTGTTCACCATAGTCTCCTGGGCATGGTTGGATGTCGGTACCCTTCTTGACCTTCATGCATTGATTGATTGGTTGGTAATTAGCTTAATTCTGTTGTTCGTCATAGTCTCTTGGGCATGGTTTGGTGATGGAATCCATTCTAATTCATATACCTTTCATCTCTTTGAAAACTAGATCAACGGCAGTTCAGTAAATTCCATGATTCTTGAAGCAGGCATAAGATCTCCCTGATCTCTACAAGTGGATCCTCTGAATCCCTAGTTACCCTTCTCTGAATTTTCCTAAGTTTTAGATTAATTATTCTACGATTATTCCATCATTGCCAATTAATTTAGATTTCATCTCATCCTAGTTCTAATTCAACTTAGTTTTAGAATTCGTACAAGTTTCAGTCCCTTGGGATTCGACCTCTGTCTTACCGAGTTATTACTACATCACAACCCTGCACTTGGGGAGTGAACAAGTTTTATTACTACATCCGCGATTTTGGCGTAGTGATGAGCCTAAAAAATGAGATAGATCCAAATCTCAAGTGAACTATATCACAGGAACTGTGTTGATTGAACGCCCACCGATAAAAAGTTATCAGGGGTCACAAAATTTGATTCAAGCTGATATTTGTTTTATAGCTTCATCCAGGTCCATAAGACTTAATCAATAGATTGAAGATAAAATAAATATTATAGTGAATCCTAGGAGCTTTTTAATTGTGGATATTTAATCACTATTGTTTTATGCTGTGTGGTACACCTGAGGATCAAGCCCTAAAATGATTTGATAAAATGGATAAACGGTGTAGATGAAATACATAGATCATAGTGGGGCACACTGAGCACCTACCAATAGCTATGTAGTATCTCAAAATTTATGTGTATGAGTGTACATTTACATGTGTTGATTTAGTTTTTAGGTTTGATGAGCACATATTTGCACACACTTACTCTCTTATACCCCGTTATAATTTTCAGGCCTTCATAAATCTTAGTACACTAAGCCATTCAATGAATTAACATTGAAACGATTCAACATAACTAGGTTAAGATATCCGACCGTTCACTTCAAATTTGGACCACCGAATCATATTAAATTAACTGTAAGATTTTCATATCCGCTTGTATACACATCTAATAAAGATTCTAATTCGTTTATCTTTCGTTGACTATATATATGCTTAACTTACCGTTGAAATTGTTAACTAAAGACTCTACATACCTATACAAGTTATCTGTAAATGACAGTGTATAGGTCGACCATATATCACTTCATAAACCTTTTTTATGCTTATTTGTTTACAAAACCGTCTATACAACTATATATGTGTGTGTGTGTGTGTGTGTGTGTGTGTGTGTGTGTGTGTGTGTGTGTGTGTGTGTGTGTGTGTGTGATTAGCTTCCCTCACTCAATTTGTAGGTTGCATCACCATGCTCATGAGAAATGAGACGAGATTTCCTTCTTATGCATTAATTAATCAAATAAGATGATATGGCTATAGTAGTCACTTCCAACATGCACCAGTTTAAAAGCAAGAGATTAGATCAGTACTGCAAATGCTTGCTCATTTAGGGAAGTTTGAGCATGTACCTGCTCCATTGGTATAGACAAGCTTCTCGTTGGGTAACAGGATCACAAGGAGCAACTTCACCTGTTGCCACAATTTGACATCAAAAACAGACTTTGACACTCTAAACAGATTAGATTTAGATGAAAAATTCAAAGATCATAACCTTTTTTTCCTAAGAAATAACAGCTGGATCAACTCCTTGTGTGAAGATGGTAATCCTCTTGTGGGTTCTAGATGCTTTTGGCCATTGCGATATCTTCAACGCAATCTCCTTAACATTCTCAGTCTAAACATTAACAAAACCATCAATCGGCATATATCATCATTTTGAAGCAAGAAAAATGCATGAGTTCAACATCAATGGACCATTACCTCCCAACCATGAACCTTAGAGAAGGTCGTTGCTTCAGTCTCATTCTCAAATACAGTCCATATACCTGAATTCAAGATTAACTAAAGATGTGAGCAATGACAATCCTTTAAGAAATGCCAAAAAGGATCATGTGAGCACTGACCCGGTCGACCTCGATTCAGTGTCCTGTCCCACTATCGGGGTAGGTTGCCAGATTGGCTATGGTACCTATGGCTACGGTTATAATCCGTAGCAATAGATGGCCGCCAAATCTGTAGCCATAAATTGGCGTACTTAAAAAGCAGGGTTATTTTCATCCTCAAATTTGTTGTCCACACATGCTAGTCTAAGTTGGTAACTTTGTATTCCTTCATAAAAATCGCCGGATAAAAGGGATTGACTACAGTGGTAAATTTCTCCTAAAACTTCTATGGCCTTTAGAAGTTTTAATGGCAGGCGTCATTATCCCCACTGTTTTCTGTGCTGGGGTCCACTAGAGATTTGAATTTAACTCATTTTTTTGGATATTCCCCTAAAATGTTCTCTTCAAATCGATGAAAGGCGTGGATACAAAACATACATCATAGTGGGGTCCACAGAAATTGGTGACATCACTTCAGTAGCAAGTCTTGCTACTCAACCTGTTGGTATCTAATCTGTGCTCGGACTATCGTGCTTTCGGCAAATGGAGGATCCAGACTGCTATGCTTAGCTTACTGAGTAAACTTCGTGGGGTCCACCATGATTTATGTATTTTATCCTCTCCATCCATTAATTTTACCAGATAATTTTAGGGATTGAAACAAAAAATCAGGTATATTAAATGTTCAAATTGACCACACCACTGGAAACAGTTGAATTGAACATCCACCAGTGAAAAATTCTTGGGAGCCACAGAAGTTTTAGATCAAGCTTATATTTGTGTTTTACCTTCACCCATGTCTGTATAATCTTATGAACATGTTGGATGACAAATAAACATCACTACGGGGCCTATAAAGGGTATAATCCAATTGATCTATGCATGTGCTTCAATTATGGGCTTAACACCTTAAATTTCAACGGTGGTCACTAAATTCCCACTGTTTCCTCTCATGTGGCCCATTTAATTTTTGGAACCTCCTCATTCTTGGTCGCATGTCCTAAAATGATTTCAAAAAATGGATCGATAGGTTGGATTGACCACAAACATCATAATAGGCCCCTCATAGAATCCTTTCACATGATCTTCATGTAAAAGGCTTTCGCGGGAAATCCTCTTACAATTCCAAATTTCTCTCCGTGAGTGTAGGAGAGAGTCTTAGAGACCATTACTATATATATAACACACGCGCGCGCGTACACATATATGGATTAAACAACTATGGATTATGGAGCCTTTTTCTGGCTAGTGGCGAATTTAAAATAGTACTCAGTCATGTCATTCTATCAATTTTGTGAAAGGTAGTGTACAACCCAAAATTATATCGGATATTTTAAACCAAGTGCACACCCTTCGGGCTCAACGTCTGAGGATACGAGCATGTTTTATGAGGGAGTACTAACGATACAAGTTTAATTATTACCTTCTCTACTCAACCCCTCCACGATGTTTGGGTATGGAGGTCTTAGTTATAGGTTCTACTGGATGCAAATAGACTTTGGATTTGGGACGTCATATGTTAGTGTCCATATCAACTAAGCATATAAAATCATTAACCTTTCTTCTTAATCCCTCCATGAGGTTCGGGAATGAAGGTCTTAGCTATAAGCTTCACTGGATCTGTATAGAGTTCGGGTCTGGGCCTTCACATCAAAATTTTGAGCAAATTCTAGTCTTATATCTATCACCCTATACATACACATATATCTATTGTTCGACTCATGTAACCATCAGACGGTCCAACCTGGACACCCAGTGGGCAGCATGTGAGGAAATTTCCCTGAGTGTTCACATGTAAATATGCTTTTTCTTTAACATATAACTTTTTCTTCAGGAAAAAAAAATTTATGAGCTTACTTTTGTAGTCCACATAAAGTTCAAAATCACCTCATTCTTTTTCAAAGTGTATATTTCAATAGACTTATTAAAATAATTATGTATGTTATGACACATGTTAACTACTTTTGGGTATTGTAGATGATTACTTCTTTTTTTTATTTTTTTTATTTTAAAATCCTAGTGAATATTTTACAAAATTTAAACACTTTTCAAATACAAGCTGCCAAATAGACTTTTGTGATATAGGGTATTTCAAATACTTGGTGTCAAACATAATCAGACTATTCTGAATCTAAAGGTATTATGAATACAAGCTACTAAAAGAGGCGTAAGCATTGGTGGAAATATAGACTTATTGTTTGGTCTAAAACTCTCTTCCCCTTCCCTCAACACATTTTAACACCTTGACACTTTTTCATTGGTAGAAATATAGACTTGTTGTTTGGTCTAGAACTCTCCTCTCCTTGCCTTAATACATTTTAACATGTTGGAACTTTTGATGGGGTTTTCCTCATTACAAAGGAGAAGTAGTGTATCTGGTTGAAAAAAAATGGATGTTTCATTGCGCTGCTCAACTGGTCGAGTGGGTTGCTCGACCAGTTGTGGGGGCCTGTTCGACCGGTCGAGGGTCGCTCGACTCAAAGTTCAGTAAGCTCTATTTTTTGGCCTTGAATAGTTGAGGGTCCGCTCGACCAGTCGAGGCCCTGACTCGGCTAGTTGAGGGTTACCCAGATTCTACACAGATTTTCTGCGGACTACGTAAATTTAGGGAAGTTTTCGCAGAGGTGCGGAAAGGAGTTTTCTGAACTATAAATAGGGGTCTTATGTTATTCTAGGGTAATGTAGGGGTTTTTTAAAAAGATATACAAGGGTTTGCTAAAGGGTTTTAAGGCTATCAAAAGGGAGAGAAAAAGAAAAGAGAGAGGAAGCTTGTGGAAGGGAGGATTCTACTCGTAGAGGTGATCTACTTCGCAGTCGACGTCTTAGCGCTTTTACGTCCTCGTGATTAGTGAGATCTCTCCATTTTTCATTATTCTCTTATTGTTCATCCACTCCTACGTGAGTTAAGAAGGTTTGATCCAAGCGTTTGTGCTTGTGATTGATTGTAACATTTTACTTCATAGTGAATTGTTGCTCTTGATAAGGTCCCGTGGTTTTTACCTCTTTGAGGGTTTTGCACGTAAAATCCCTTGTATCGTGTGATTTGTGCTTTGATTTATTTCATTTCTTTATTATATGCCATAATTCTAAGGTTTTGGGAGGCGAGATCCTAAAGTTTTTGTGCAACGCTCCCAACAAAGTGATATCAGAGCGTTCAGGTTGATTGAACGGATCAGTTCTGAATTACGAAAGGTGACTCATCAAGGATGATCAGTCTCAATGGTTCTAACTGGACCATATGGAAGGCTAAGATGAAGGACTTGCTCTATTATAAGGACTTGTATGCTCCAATTATAGGTATATCAACAAAGATAAATGATATGTCAGACGATGATTGGAAGAAGTTGGACCGGAAGGTGGTGGAGTTTATTAGACAATGGCTGGATGATTCCGTATTCCACCATGTGTCTACAGAGATCTTAGCCGCTAGCCTATGGCTGAAATTATAAGGGTTGTATGAGAGTAAGACAGGCGATAATAAGAATTTTCTAATAAGACGACTTATGAATCTTAAGTTCAAAGATGGTGGTTCTGTGGCTGGGCACATGAATGAGGTTTGCAATATATTAAACCAACTCTTCACTATGAAGATGGTCTTGGATGATGAATTACGGGCTTTGTGATTGCTTAGCTCATTGCTTGATAGTTGGAAGATATTGGTGGTGTCTTTGAATAAATTTGTGCCAGATGGAAAGATATCCATGTAACAGGTAACTAGTTCTCTTCAATGAGGAGATAAGGATTGTGATACAAGATCTAGAGAGAGGAAAGAACAGAAAGGGCGGGAAAGCTTGAGATAAATTAAGAGGCAAGTCGAGTACCAGGAAGGATGTTGAATGCTAGAATTGTGGTAAGAAGAGCCACTAGAAGCATGAATGTCATAAGAAGAAGAATGACAAGAAAAGAAAAGAAAATGAGAAGGAAGATGAATCAGATTCCATTGCGGTCGCTTCAGATGATGACATTATAATTATTCTTTCAGTGGATCATGATGTTAGTCTCATGGCTACGAGTTAGGACATCGACTAAGTGATAGACTTGGGAGCCTTGTTTCATGCGGTTTCACGTAGGAATTTCTTTACAAGCTACAAGTCAAGTGACTTTGGGACCATGAAGATGAGAAATTCTGGCATATCGAATATCGTAGGGGTTGGTGATATTTGTGTAAAGATCGATGTGAGTTGCACATTGGTTCTCAGGGATGTGAGGTATATTCCAAACCTTTGCCTCAACTTGATGTGGACAGAAAGGTTTGATGATGATAACTATGAAAGCAGATTTATTGGTGGGTGACGGAAGCTCATCAAGGGTTCGTTGATCGTAGTTAGAGGGAAGAAGTATTGCACCCTTTACAAGACAAGTGTCAGTATGTGCAAGGATAGATTGAACACAGCAGAAGATTCAGCTATTGACATGTGGCACAGGCGTCTAGGCTACATGAGTGAAAAAAGGCTTCAGCTAGTAACAAAGAAGCAGCTCCTTCCATACGTGACAGGTATACCTCTTAAAACCTGTATTGGCTGCTTATTAAGGAAACAATATAGAGTTTTATTTGTTAAATCTGCTTCTCATGTTAATATAACACAAACATTAGATTTGGTTTATTCTAATGTTTGTGGTCCTATGAGGACAAAACTTAGGTGGGGCATTATATTTTGTCACTTTTATAGATGATGCATCTAGGAAGGTTTGAGTTTATACTTTGAAATCCAAGGACAAGGTCTTCGGTGTGTTTAAAATATTTCATGTTATAGTTGAGAGAGAGAGAGAGAGAGAAGTAGATCCTTTAAGTCATCTGCACTGATAATGATGGTGAATACATTGGTGACTTTCATGAGTATTGTAAGTCTTTGGGTATACGACATGAACAGATGATTCTCAAGACCCCCCAGCATAATGGTGTGGTTGAGCAAATGAATTGCACCATTATAGAGAAAATCAGATGCATGTTATCTCATGTAAAGTTGCCCAAGATGTTCTGGGGAGAAGAAATGCACACGGAAGTGTATTTGATAAACAGGTTTCCACTGGCCCCGTTAAATGAAGAAGTACCTGAGAAGGTATGGACTGGACAAGATCTATGTACAGTCATCTCAGGGTGTTTGGATGCAGGGCATCTGTTCACGTACCAAAGGACGAGAGGTCCAAGCTCGATATAAAGATCAGACAATATGTGTTCTTGGGGTACGGTGATGAAAAGTTTGGCTATAGATTATGTGATTTGACTGAGAAAAAACTCGTCAAGAGTAGATATGTGGTCTTCTTTGAAGATGAATAAATAAAAGACATTTGTAAGCTAGAGAAGACACAACCTAGTTCAAGTAAGCTAGAGGACATGGATCTGGTTATTTCTCCCATAGTGTCTGATGACGGGGGAGTACAGTAAGGTACAAAGGATGGGGGAGTACAACAAGGTACAAAGGACGGGGAAGTTCCTATAGAAGATGGATCAGGAGAGCAGCCCTCGCTTGATTCACCTGTTTAAACGCAGGTGAGGAGGATATCTAGGGATAGACAGCCGTTCGAGAGGGACTCACCGCATGAGTACATTATGCTCATTGATGGGAGAGTGCTAGAAGATTATTCTGAGACCCTAGCCGACGATCATAAGAAGGAGTGGTTGAAAGCTATGTAAGAGGAGATGAAATCCTTACATAAGAACCATACCTATTATATGATAAAATTGTCTAAGGGTAAGAAAGCTTTGAGTAACATGTGGATCTTCAGAAAGAAGATTGAGCAGAAGAATTTACAAACGAGGTTCAAGGCCAGACTTATGGTGAAAGGATTTCGTCAGAGGAAAGATATAGACTTCGAGGAAATATTCTCACCAGTGGTGAAGATGACATCCATATGGGTGTTACTTGGGTTGGTAGTCAGCATGGATCTGGAGATAGAACAGTTAGACGTTAAAACTGTCTTTCTCCATGGTGACTTGGAAGAAGAGATTTACATGCACTAACCAGAGGGGTTCGAAGTCAAGGGCAAAGAGTATATGGTGTGTAAGCTAAGGAAGAGCTTGTATGGCATGAAACAAGCTCTAAGACAATGGTACAAGAAGTTTGACTCGTTCATGTTAAAATATGGATATGATAGAACAGAGTCGGACCACTATATGCTCACGCGCAACTTCTCAGATGGTGATTTCTTAGTTCCGCTGTTATATATCGATGACATGCTCATCAAGGGTAAAGACATCAAGAAGATTAACAGGCTAAAACAGGAGTTGGGTAAGTCATTTACGATGAAAGACTTGTGCTCGGTTAAACAGATCATAAGAATTGAGATAACTTGTGACAAAAGTAGCAGAAAGCTTTGGTTGTCACAAGAGCGGTATATTGAGAAAGTCCTAGAGTGGTTTAATATGAATGTAACGAAGCCGGTCAGTACTCCATTGAATGGTCACTTCAAATTGAGCGACAACAGTGTTCAAAGATGAAGGCAGAGGTGACTGAGATGAGGAAGATACCATATGAATCAGTAGTAGAAAGTTTGATGTATGCTATGGTGTGTACGCACCCAGACATAGCATTTACGGTTAGTGTGTCAGCCGATATCTTGCCAAGCAAAGAACATTGAGTAACGGTGAAATATATACTGCGGTATCTAAGAGGCTCATCCAGGTTGAGCCTATGTTATGGTGACGAAAAACCTGTGTTAGAAGGCTACACAGATGTAGATATGGCAGGTGACATAGACTCCAAGAAGTCTATATTGGGGTTCATATTCACGTTTGCAAGGGGAGTGGTCTCTTGGCAGAGCAAGCTATAGAAGGTCGTAGCATTATCGATGACAGAGGCCGAGTACATTGTAGTCACAGAGGCATGTAAAGAGATGTTTTGGATGAAGATGTTCCTACAGGAACTTAGCCTGAAGCAGGAGTAGCACGTGGTCTATTGCGATAGTCAGTGCTATACACTTGGGTAAGAATCCAAGTTAGCACTCCAAGTCGAAGCACATAGAGATTCGATATCATTGGATCAGGGATACTTTAGAACAGAAAGTGTTACAGTTTGAGAAGGTCTACACGGACGATAATGGGTCAGACATGATGACTAAGGCATTGCTTAAGGGCAAGTTTGAGGTTTGTAGAAACCTAACTGGCTTGAAGAAGGTGAATTTCTCCTGAGTAAAAAATGAGGATATTTGATGGGATTTTCCTCCTCAGTACAGAGGAGAAGTAGTGCAGCCAGTTGAAAAAAATGGATGTTTCTCTATGTTGCTCGACCGGTCGTGGGGGCCTGCTCGACTGGTGAAGGGTCGCTCGACTCAAAGTCCAGCAAGCTTTATTTTTTGACCTGGACCATTCAAGGGTCTGGTTCGACTAGTCAAGGGTTACGCAGATTTTGTGCAGATTTGGTGCGGACTGTGTAAATTTGAGGCGATTTTCGCAAAGGTCGGACAGGACTTTCTTAAACTATAAATAGGGGTCCTAGGGTTATTCTAGGATAATGTAAGGGGTTTTTCTAAAGCTATGCAAGGATTTGCTAAAGGATTTTAAGGCTATAAAAAAGGAGAGAGAAAGAGAAAAGAAAGAGGAAGCTTGTGGAAGGGAGGATTCTGCTAGGGGTGATCTACTTCGCAGTCGACGCTCAACACTTTTACGTCCTTGTGATTGGTGAGATCTCTCTATTTTTTGTTATTCTCTTATTGTTCATCCACTTCTATGTGAGTGAAGAAGGTTTGATCCAAGTGGTGTGTGCTTGTGATCGGTTGTAACGTTCTACTTCATAGTGAATTGTTGCTATGGACGAGGTCCCGTGTTTTTTACCTCTTTGAGGGTTTTCCACGTAAAATTTCTTGTGTTGTGTGGTTTGTGCTTTGATTTATTTAATTACTTTATTATATCCCAAAATTCTAAGGTTGTGGGAGGCGAGATCCTAAGGTTTTTGTGCAATGCTCCCAACAACTTTTTCATGTGTGGGACTTAGGACTCACTTTTAGGTGTCAGTAAGCTCGAGCTTTGAATTTTAGAACTGACAAGTTAATCAATAATTAATGGAAGTGAGTAAATGGGCAATCCTTATATGAACTAGCAAAAGTGCAGATAGTCTATTTTGAAGGCACAGGAAAATTTTATGATGTCACTTGTCATTGATCCATGTAATCTCTGGTGACATTAGCTCATGAAACACTAATTTTCTCTCCCCAATAAATGGCATACTACACAACACAACTTTAATTTAAACTATGGAACTTCTCTAGCCCCACCATGATTTATGTCTTACATCCACAGTCCTATCAAATTTTCCAGATCATTCTAGAACATGAGCCTAGAAATTAAACACATCTAAAGATCAAGTAGGCCGCACCATAGAAAGTAGAGAGGAATGAATGACTACCATTGAAACCTTCCCAAGGTCCTCCATGAGGTTTATTTGTATCTAACCTCTTCATAAGGTCACATAGATCTTAATGAAAGGAAAACATAAATATTAGCATGATTAGAGCCTTCTATGGCCCTAAGAAGTTTTGGATTGTACGCATCCAATTACCACTATTTCTTGCAACACGGCCAACTCGAGCCTTGGATCTACCTCGTTTTTGGTATCATGCCTTAAAATGATATGGAAAGCATGGATAAACGATGCCGATCTAACACATACATCATGATGGGCCAACAAAGGTTACGTGTATCAACACTTTGTGTTTTCTTCTCTCTTGGAATGTGCATGCTACACAAGCAATGAAATTACTTGACGCATGAAATTTACCTAGGCTCCACCATGATGTATTCCTTAGATCCACACTATTCATCAATTTTTCAGATCATTTTATCATTTTAGTAATGAACCCAAAAACAAGGTAGATCCAAAGTTCAAATGAACCATACCACAAGAAACAATAGGAATTGGACGCCAACTATTGAAAACTTATTAAGGTCATATAAGGCTCTGATCAAGTTAATATTTGTGTTTTTCCTACATCTAGGTCTTTGTACCTTACGAAAAGCTAAGATGGCAAATAAACAGACTAGTCAGGCCTATTAAACGAACCTATCAGGCCTATAAAGATTTCAGCTGTAATTAAATCTCCACTATTTTTTGTAGTGTGGTCCACTTGAGCCTTGAATGCGTTCTAGGGTTGTGTGCTTGAATGATTTGAAAAAATTGTCAAAAATTGGATCTAACACATAAATATAGTGGGGCCAGAGAAGTCCCACACGTTAAAGGTTACGTTGCATACATTCTATCAATCAGGTAGATCTAACACATAAATATGGTACGCAATAATCTACTCGGGAAAGAAAATCAACATGTTTCGTAAGCTGGTTTCATAAGCGATGACGTGGACCTGATTGACAAACCTATTCCCCGAGTAGGTGAACATTGCATTGGACATGGCATGATGTCGTGGATGTCACAAATGTCTGCCTAGTTCCAAATTACCACCCTGGGTGCAGCTGGTATCTACTTAGGTCTTAGGAGTGCGAATCGTCTGTGTTGAAGGCATAGGATAGTTTAGCTAACAAGGTATGCCAAATTTCTCTTTCCAGTGCTACACAACATGACTTTTAAAGTGCAGAACTTCTTTGAGCCCCATAATGATTTATGTTTTAGATCCACATTGTCCATCAATTTTGACAGATTATTTTAAAACAGGAGTGCAAAAATGAGTAACATCCAAAGCTCAAGTATACCACCTTACACAATGATGATTGAATAACTACTTTTGAAACCTTCATAATGTCTACCGTGAGGTTTATTTACCATCTAACCTCTTCTAAGGTCACACAACCTGAACGAAGGGAAAACACAAATATCAGCTTGTTCAAAGCCTTATGTAGCCCTAAGAAGTTTTCAACAACAGGCATTCAATTCCTACTGTTTTTGTAGCGTGGCCCACTTGAACCATGGATCTGCCTCGTTTATTATCTCGTTCCATATAATAGTATGGAAAAATACATGGACGGTGTGGATCTGATGCATACATCATGATGGGGCCATGGAAGTTTCATGTGTCATAACTTTCGGTTTTCCTCTCTTGACCTGCACCACGGAAGCAGATTAGGTGAGACCCGGATTCACCCAAGATGGTACACCCATTACCGTGGTGGTCACCTTGAAGTGCGTATTCTCTATTGATGTAGAGTGGGTCACGGATAGTTTCATGGCCGAGATGGATCAGAAAAGGCCCGTTTGATGACAAAAGTGATCCAGACCGTCAGACCTTAAATCGGGTGTATATCACAATTTAGAATGAGTTATCGACGTAAAATATATGATTTTGGGGTAGAACAAGCTACTTTAGCCACCCAACCTGCGTAAAATACCATTTTTATTATAAATAGTAAGTTTTAGTTAGATTACGACTCTTCATCCGTTGGGCTTTAGGAGTTGCGCCCCACATGAAAAGTTCTTAGAATAATTAGGAGAACAATCTGGTGAAGCCAAATAGGACACTTACTATTTTTGGCTGAAAACCTTGCGCACTAGTGGAAATTGTAACCATCTATAGTAAGCTTACTATTTATAGTAAGTTGCGAATTCTATGAGTTTTACTTATAGTTTGATTCTGAAACATCTCTCATGGCTTATTATCCATATTTAAAGGGTTGTGAACTCATTTATTTCATTGACCAATCAAATTACAAATTTATAGAATTTATTTTCTATTTTCCTTATTTTTTCCTTGTAGATTCAAGAAGTTTCTGTAAGGAGTCCAGAGAAGCTCTGTGGATTTGGAGTAGTTATCCTTGAGGAAGACGGTGATCGACCTTATCACGTTCATCCTTGAGGAAGCTCTGTGGATTCTAACATAAGAACTTTCAATCTGGTAAATTCTTTCTAGTTATGTCTCTTTCTATTTCTAGATCTCTTATTGCTATAGGATTTTTCTTTTATTTTTTTCTTAAGATTAGATTCAGAGTTAGGATTTCACCATAGAAGAGTGGGTACGTCATTATGTTGAGATGGATAAGAGATATTGGGGATGGATGTATAATGATTATGATGTAATTCAACCTATATCTCAAGATTTTTCTCAAACCATCATCGAGATCCGATTGGAATATTATGCTCCATCGGCTAAGAAGTCCTTACGCGATCATAATTATGGAAATAATGACTATTATCATCCATCATATTCTCCTACATATGATTCGTATGACTATAACCAGTGCAAACATCAACATTGGGAAGATGAACCAACAATACATTATAATGATTATTCTCTTGGATACTCTACCTTTGAGATCCAACCAAAAATGATCTAAGAGAATTCATTTCAATGTAACATGATTGTCTTGTGGAAATTAGAAAAAAGTTGGAAGTGCTTAATGTAAATGATAATTCTCTTGGGTCCTCTACCTTTAAAATTCAACCAGAAACAATCCAAGAGAATTCAATTCAAAATTCCTTCCAAACTCTAGAACTCAGCCAACAAAATATACTCCAAAAACTTCAGGAACTTAGAAAAGATATTCAATAGTGGAGTTCATGTGAGGGGATTGTGGAGAATTCTGAAATTTGGAATGAGGAGTTGGATTCTGTTAACGAGCATACGGTTCAATTTCCTTAAGAGTCGATCTCAATAATGGTTCAAAAGAATGATAAAGAGACATGAGTGTCTTTCAAATGTAATGTAATAATACACTTCACTCACATGACACACTAGGTTTCAACGATAAGTGAGAGGTTAATTTATTCGAATCTCAACCCAATTTAGAAAGAAAATGTGAGGAAAGCGATCCCATCCCAATAGTGTATTGCATTGAATTGGAAGATAAGGCGTATTAGGATGGCGATCATGAATTGCAGCCCAAATTCTCCTGAAATCAATCTCAAGTTTGATATAAGTCAATGATCAAGAAATACACGAAGTGATCAGTTATAATGAGCTACTGCACTCACCTGACATGTCTGATTTAAAAGTAGAAAATAAACTCCTTACAACCGACCCTTTCAACTCTTGTGAGACATGTTTAAAGCATTCTCCTGAATTGAATGATGATATGATTCGGGAGGGACGAGTTGCTCGATATGACTCTGGAATTTGAAACCACCCAGTTAAGGACACCATCTGAGCTGTACACTTTTAACAATTCAATGCCTCTACTGAATAGCTTCAATGAACAGAGTCCTCACGTCAATACTTTATCTACTGACCCTCAATCTGTCTATGCAAGGCTAGAGAAAGATAGCATACCTCCATCTCCTTTTAAAGACGATGGAGTCCTTAAGCATCTCATTACAGATTTCAATGTGAAAAATAAGTCACTCTCAGCTGAATTTCTCAACTTTTTGGATGATTGCTTTGCACACTTTTCATATAAAAATGATCCTATGATTAAAGAAATAGTGGATGCCTCATAAGAGAAACCGAGAGAACCTTTATTCTGAAGCCTCTCATTCCCTAGTCCTGAACATTTATTATTAAAGGAGGAGAAGCTGAAAATTGAACTGGAGTCTGAAACTTCGGACTGTGTTGAGACTACATCACTTCATGAGAATTTTTCTGAATTTTATTTGCTTGTAGTCTCGGATTCACCATGGAGTACTAACTTTGAAAATTTTTCTGTCACAGGTGAATCATATATACTTTGGATACCTCAGGCGAATCAATGACAAATTTTTGATGAGGTCCATAAAATTTTCTGGACATTCATGCCCTAGGGTCCTATTGCAAAAAGGGCTTTTGGATTATCCTGTTGAGAAACCTACTGAGAAATTTATTCAGATATTGGCCGGAAGAGGAATCTTGTGGCATGACTGAGTAGCTTTTCCCTTTCTTTTATAGGACTAGGGTAGTTTACTTTATGCCGTTAGGTAGTTTGCTTTCTAATTTTTTTTAGAATAGGTTGCTTTCGTTGGTTTTACTCTTGTGTTGACCTACTCTCATGCTGATATCTCTTTAGAAAGGCGGTTCAATTTTCTCGTCAGGTACTATCTTGCCATCACTTCTCTTTTACTTTTATTGTCCCATGTGCATTGCATGCTAATTTCTTTTACCTTGAGGACAATGTAGATTTCAGGTTGGGGATGGGAGATTAGGTTACTTAATTAGCGTTTTCTTAGTCTTAAGCAAAAAAATGTGATTTTTTTTTATAAAAATTCTTGTGATTTCGAAGTGATTTTGACAACAATATTTGATTTAGAATTATAAGATACTTAATGTTGGTAATTTATGACTCTTGGATTCAGCCATCTGATAGATTTCACAGTTAAGTTTGAATTGTTAATTTATTATTAGAAGTTTTAAACATTGATTGAGTCATGATTTCACATGTCACACCTAGCTTACACCTTATAGCTTCAATTCGATATTGAATTGTTAACCGGGTAATCACCAAGCATGGAAGGAGCCAACCTGGGGAATTTTTCCATCATGTTCGTTAGAAAAAAGAATGAATACCCAGCTAAAAAATAATTGTCTTCGGAAAAGGTTGGACGAATGGTCTTCACCATGGGTTTGCTCCCTATAGGTGAGGGTTCGTTTCCCCTCCTTGGCTTTATATTTAAAAGGTTGACATAGCGTGAAAGCTATCGATGGAAAAATCAAATGCTAGAAGAATGAAAAGTTAAACTATAAGGCAAGTTTTGGTTTAGGTTATGGTTATCTTGAATGCTCTTATGATTATCAATGTTATCATGAAAATAAGAATTGAGCCTTTGATTTTGATAAGTTTAGGTTTTACTATACACCCATAGAATTCAATGTTTAGAATTGTTCTAATTGATGAATTAATACTTTGAACTTGACTATGAAGTTTACTGTGTACTTGAGTCCAGGAGAAAGTAATGCCCGTCATTAATGAATCTTAGAATTTTATGGATTGATTGTTGTTTAAAAATCACTCGAGTTTATAGAAATTATCTTGTAAGTCTTAAATTATTTTTTGCATACTTTACTCGGGACTAGTAAAATGTTAGTTGGGGATTGTGTTGAGGGTCAAATATTACATATTAGACCTTAGTTATTACCTGAATTTATGAACATGATACTGTTTAATGACTTATTTTAATCGTGTTTGTGTTGTACGGTGTATTTAGGAGCCTGGATTGAAAAAGGGTATAAAAGCATAGATTTAACACTCTGAAGTCACCAAGGTAAGGGATGGACCCCAGGGGACCGAAATCAAAGAATTTACACGCCAGAGATCAAGAAAATCAAACCACTCGCGTTAAACAGGCCTGAAAATCGTTCAAGATGCAAGATCACAGGGTTCCCACCATCGATTGGGCTCGAAACTTCATATATAACCTGAAGACCATAAATTAACCATACACGTCAAATTTCAGCCATTGAATCTTTGTGAAAGTGGCCCAAAGGATAGATTAGCCCCTAAAATCCTGATTTGGGGCCTGCCTAATATTTGGATATGCTTCAAATTCAGTCTCAACCCAAACAGGGTAACAGAATAGATGAACGAAATAGATTTCACATATACATCACTGTGGGACTCACACATACGACGAATGTGTACAGTGTGTACATGGCTGGACGTGCACCGAATCAATGTTCTTGGTTAAAGGGGTCTTTGACCCGTGCTTCTTTAAAATCACAAAACTAAAACAGCAGATGAACGTCAGACCGCCGTTTTTGGCTTGTGGGCGCCACCCATCATACATTTTGAAGATCTGGACTGTCCATTATATCCAAAGGGGAAGGGGGCCCGGGGGGGGGGGGGGGGGGGGTGGGCTAGGTAGCCTTTTGACCCATGCAAACGTATACACATGAATCTCCAAAAAATATAAGATTAACGGCTAGTTAGTTTGATATAGTGGACCGCACCAAAACCTGATAAAAACTATTCTTTCCTGACTGGTTTTTCGCTAGGAATTCAATGAACGGGTCAAATTTCTCAGAAAACATCAATATAGGGCCCATCGAACACATCAACACGGTGACGTGCGAATGGCGTGTGTCTGTGAAAACTGAAAATTATGGGGTTTTGTGGCCCACTATCTTTGATCGTTTTGATGATCTAGACCGTCCATATGTTGCAACAGGTGGCCATAACCCTAACCAAGGTGTCAGAATAAACAGATGTGTTGATTTCGCGCCACAATCTCAGTCCAAACGTAAGTAATTTCTTATTTGCACACTGCACTGCGTAAACTCCTTTTGCACATGTGGAATCGGATCTCCACTCCACCGACCCATGTTCAGCTATATAAAGAGAGAGGAATGCATGAAATGGGGAGGCCGGGTAGCCATGGAGGCAATCTTGTGCACGTGGAGAAAGGGTGGAATGTGGAATCAACAGAGAGTTCTTATTTCTTCTTCTTTATCTTCTTTCTTTCTGATTATGTTTTCTTTAGCTTAATCATGTCTAGCTAGGCCTCTTAGATAGGGCTAAGAGGTAAAGCTTATAATGAGATGAGAGACTTTTTTTATACCTTTGATTCAAGTTTAAGTTAAACTGATTTTGATTCTAGTTTTACTATAAAGAATGCTTTCACTACACCAAAATCGCTGGACCGGTACGGTTGGCATTTTGGTTTAGAAACGGTTTTAAGCCGTTTTTAATTTGAAACGGTAGTAAACCGTACTGGAATAGTTGATGTTATACATTCTTACTTTCGCTGTTTTGTTGGTGTGTCCCGATTGAGTGTTGGATCTTCTTATTTCTTATTATTATGGTTTATTGTATTATTTTGAAATAGATGGACGGAATGGATTCTATTAGAACCCTCTAAGTGGACCCCACATGGCCCGAGAGTCACATTCATGTAAATCTGCCAGATTATAGGATCATTTTCATCGTCAAAACGCCCTAAACCCTCCAAAATACCCAAAACGCTGAAACGCAATCTCCCTCTCCCTCTCCCTCTCACGATCTCCATCTCCCTTTCTCCATCTCCCTCTCCCTCTCCCTCTCATTCGATCTCCCTCTCCCGATCTCAACTCTCTCTCTCGATCTTGCTCTCACTCTCCCTCCCTCTCTCGATCTCCCTCTCCCTGCAACATCCATCGAGGAACTACCTGCTTCAAGTTCACCACTGAGGAGCTTCCATCGAATCGAAATTGCTATTACCTTTGAACGTTGATTGCCTTGAAGGGTTTGAGAAATGGTTCCACATCAACGGTAGCAATCCCAATGTGATCCTGAGGGCCCTTGTAGGTGGGCCCAATCGGCAAGATGACTATGTCGATCAACGGTGGAACTACGAACAGACAGAGTTGTCCATCGCCTGCAATGCTCCTCTTGTGGGCCTTTTTTCTAAGTTGAAGGGCATTTTGGGAAGTTCAGGTGAGTGTCCGTACGGTCTACTTAGTGGGAGGAAGATTTCTGGGGGGTAAAAGGGTCATTTTTGTTAGGGACGAAATGACCATTTTGCCTGTAGAGTTTTATTTTGATTCCAGAAGCAGCATGGGCAAAATAGTCTTTTAACTCGTCAAATTGTCAAAGTCAACGAACTTTCATCCATGCATTTCTTGGAAGTGCTCTATGTTAGCATGCAGCTCCCTCCATCCAAGGGGTCACTTGTACAAGAGATCCAGGAGTAATGCTATAGCAATGCGATGCGTTGTCTGAAACATCTGCACTGTACATGTGGAGCGTGATGTAGTGGTTAGGATATGGATTATTTGGTGGGCCATAGCTGATGGCGTTAACTCAAAATGATTCATGGCAAACCTCTTCGGGAAGAGTTTTACAAGGTTATCATTGATATCATTATTAAAGGAGACCAAATTGCCCAAGCCGAATATCATTCGACTTTAGGCGAAGTTGGAATTGGCTCATTTGTTGCATGACATTCTTGCTTTACTGAGTTCACCGATTAGGGACAATAGTCTAACACTTTTTTGGACAATTCACCTTTTTGGACTGTATGTTTTGATTGTTTTTGTGGACTATCCCAAGTACATCTTGTATATCTTACATGATTAGTTGTTTCTATAGACTGGACATGATAGATGTAATGAAGGTTTGTGACAAATCCAGGATTTCCTAGAAGAGGGATTTTCAAGTATCTGTATAGGCGAGATTTACTTCTGTTGTGGTGCAATTTCAAGCATATATTCAGCTGAACTGCGGTAGGTGCAGCCCCAGAACTGCAGCAGGTGGAATCCCCTAGAAAAACCTTATTTGAACCATATTCACAAAATAGGTGTCTATATCTATCTTAGAGTGATTGATTTCGAGTATGATATTGTTTCCCATTTACGTATTATCATGATTTAATTCATTTTTCACCTGTGGATCTCCCTGCTATCACATCTTCTTCACTACAGCAAAATTCCATGCATTAACAGTCTGCTCAGCATGCATTGATGTCAGCTGGTGTGAAAGATACAAGTGCTCATGACATCACTATTCAGCATGTACCCTTCCTACATTCCAAGTTTATTGATATTTAGTTCCTCTCTTTGTTCTCGAAATTAAAATTTGTTATTATTTGTAATGCAGATGCTGGCCAAGTGAAAGCAGAAGCCCAACAGCAACAACAAAATTCATCTAATGATTTGAACATGGAACCTGCTACTAATTTTGAAGTAAATAAGAGTCTCATGAATGAGGTTATGTCCTTTTCTTCCACAATAATTTATTCTCCCATTTTTTCTTCAAATCATCAAGATAATTATCTTGATGATCAGAAAAAATGCAATCTTCTTTCATAAATAAAAACTTTGTTTTAGTGTCTTACCTTATCAGGACTGAGCCAGCTGCTTCCATGTATTTTCTTATTAGTAACTTTGCATATGCTCCAGATTTCAAAATATAGTGTGGATGGTCTTGTTTCGATAAGTACTATTAAGCTAAAGCTACGGAAGCAGAAGCTACATGCTTTCTTGCAAGGTGCACCTATTTTACATTTTTTCCCAACTCCAATGTGTTGTTTTCTGTGCATCCTCAAACTGACAGTGTTCCTTATAAAGGAACCCTTGTAAAACAGGGTTCCTATTATACGGATTACATTTTTTTTCCCAACTCTGATGTGATGTTATATTATAAAGGAAGAAGAAGAAGATGAGTGTGGATCCAATCCCTTCTTCAAACTCCCATAGCCAGCTCGATGGGAAGATTTCTCAGCTCATGCAGCGCAAGCCCCTCTCCGAGCAAGAGGTCTCTCTCTCTCTCTCTCTCTCTCTCTCTCTCTCTCTCTATTGATCAGTTTGAAAATCTCTCTTTTTTTTTTCAAAAATTAATATCACTGTTCTCCAGGTAGAGACGACAGAGACTGTAACGTGCATGAATGAACCAAGTTGGATCCTTAGATGTCTTACTCTTGCCTTGTAAAACCTCACTTGGTAATTTTTAAAAAAGAAAAAAAAAAGAAAAAGAAAAAGAAAAGTGCTCATCTTTGTTCAGGCCAAGGCTCTTAAGTGGGATTTAGAATGGGTTAGGTCCATCTCAGCTTGGAAGGTGGGCAGGTAGCTGAAAGCCCTACCAACTGTCATCCATGATTTGCCAGTAAACTCTAAATGCTACCTAAAAAACAGAAGAATAGTTCTCTTATATGTTTGAATATTTTCAAATATTTCATGATTCCACAAGCAATTATTCATCCAGAAGCAATCATTTTTAAATATTTGATTTGTTAGCTAGTATAGGCAACCTTTATTGGGGAATGTAATGCATCATGAATGCCATGAAGTTGGAAGTTGCTATTGCTTGTACATTCTGGATTTCTTTTTTAAAATGAATTAGCAATAGATGATAACTAACACTAATTTCTGAACTAAATATTACATGAGTCAGTTCTTATGAAGATTCCATCAAAGAGCCATCTTTATGTACCGGTTTCTGCATATCTCGACCTAAGTATTTCAGAGGCACCGGCCTGGATAATTCAGCAAGTTCGTTGACAGTACTTAGCTTTCAAGCATTTTAAGATATTTCAAGTAATTACTTTAATACTGGACTGTGTTACATGAACTGCATGTGCTTTCTTATTACAAGTCTCTACTTGGGGTTTATATCTCTTGTTGACTCATATTCTCCATGTTCTTTCATGATCCTTTGTTATGGAGCTTCATTTTTAAAAATAAAAAATAAAAAATTATGCTGGTAAGATCAATTAGTGGTGACTTCAACTTGCCTGAATGTCAAAGCTTTTATCCAAAAAAAATTAATTTACGTAGCACAAAAGTAGTTAAAAACTTCTCAGGTTGGAAGCGATATTTGCAATTTTCTTTTAGCTTTTAGCATTTAGCAACATAGCATGCACCAACATTTACTCCATGCTTTCAGTAGGTATATTGTAGTTCACCAATCTGTTTCTTTTTAATTGAGCATCCTGACTTGGATTGATATTTATGTTCTAGGGAACCTCCCATGTATATTTGGAAGCTAAGCACGTTCATGCTTTTAAAGACATCATGCAATAGAAACTCCCATGTATATTCAGAATTTTTTTCTTGGAAAGGCCATAGTTCTAATCATTCAAATTTTGTGTTCAGGGACATTCGTGTTTTTCCATTGTATGATGACCATCCCACCTAACATACAATCGTATTTCTTACATGGATATTTTTTTTCATGCAAAATATTCTTTTTCCCTTGATTGTTCCTTTGCATCAACTCTAGTATTTTGCATAAACTTCGGTTTTAATTATCTTTTCTGAACTTTGGTATGAGTTTGGATTTGAGCATGTAGTTCAATGGTAGAAAATCTGCATTACAACATTGAAACCTATGGTAGTCTAGCTCACCTGGATTGAATGGGAGCTGCTAACAAAGGTCTTTAAACCATGCATTCTTTTCTTTCTTATAAGCATGGCCCACTTAGAGATTAGATCAGGCTAATTGGCTAGGCTGGGCCATTCATCATTGGCCCGAGCATGGCTTGGTCATTAATTGAGCTCCACTATTAAGATGCATTTTCTGAAAATAATGTTGGCTCGCTGATCCATATCAAACTTGGATGAGAAAAAATAACAATTAAGAGAAGTCCAACAGCCTAGATTCAACAAATATATGTCAAATATATGTGGCTTACTTGATAAGAGTGCCACCTTAAATTTTAGAATATAGCATGTTCATAATACTTGCAAGCTAAAATGCTTATTGTATTGCGCAAAAACAGTTTCTTATAGCCTACCTCAATGTACTTATCCCAAAGAACCAGCTCTATGATGATACACGAACAATCCTTGGTGCAGGTGAACAAGTTCCCTTTCTTTTTTAAATAATATTTGGAACTTCTACACCTGTTTATTTCCAAATCAAAATCTTCTATGCTTCTCCTTCTTTCTAAGTCAGAACATTCTCTCTGTTTTTTTTTTTTCTTAATGAGCCCACAACTTCTTATTCTCAAACTATTCAAGGTTAGATCAGTATAAGAATTCAGATCCAACACAAACCTATACTTCTATACAGGTTGCTAAAAGCATGTTATCAATATGGTGTTTCAGAGGTACAAGGCTTATAGCCATGACACCATTGTCCTGGTTGGAGCTGAGTATGGAAGTGGAAGCTCTCAAGATTGGGTTGTCAAGGTTCCAATGTTGTTGGTGAGTTTTCTTGTTTGCTTAATCTTTCCACCACCTTGCATTCTGCATGCTAGTAATGCTTTATTCTATCGTTTAGATAGTGAAACCAACTTTAGATGGTTCAGAAAAAAACAGCAGCCCTTTTTGGAATGATGCTGTAACTAGTTGATTAATTGATATTTAATGAGTAGTCACGCATCTTGTCATTTTATACACAATTTTGTTTTCATCATCTACTGAAAAACAAGTCAAACATATAAAATGTTTAAATAGTCCACCCAATGTTTATTTCCCATCCAACCTGTTCATAGGAAAATACAAATATCAGCTTATCCAATACTTCTATGGCCCTCGAGAAGTTTTCAAAAGCGAGCCTTCAATCCCCACTGTGTTTGCTATGGTGTCATCCACTTGAGATTTGGATCTGCCTCATTTTTGTATTCATGCTGTGTGTTTCATTTTTCTGTTGTTTTCTATCAACAGATGCCATTAATGCAATAAATGGAACAATCATTACTTATGGACAATTTTTCTGTTGTTTTCTATCAACAGATGCCATTAATGCAATAAATGGAACAAGCATTACTTATGGACAGGTAAGCTGCAATTTGATAGAAATTACTTGAAATGATGCTTGCTCTGGTTGTCAACATTTTCTTTTTATGTTTCTGTCATTAACTGAAGTTTTTCAGATTCTAAATGCATGAATTCATGAATGCAAACATGCATGCACTGTGGTACACATGTATGCAAGTGCGAAGATATATCCTTGAATTGCCTGTTCTGTTTGAGGCCAGGATACAAAATATGCATCCAGTGAGCAATATGTAGCTTTCATATTCATATTGACAAAAAAACAAAACTGATAGATGTTGTGTTTTGTTTGTTTCAGCAAGTAATGTAAAGCTTTCATATCATACTAACAAATTGTAACCTTCAAATAATGCATTTGGAACAGACTGGAGCTGGGAAGACATACAGCATGAAGGTGAAGTGATTAAATTGTATTCATGAATGGGTTGTTTAATGAGTCATTCTAAAAAATAGTGGTGTATTTTGAACCGTTTTGCTTTCAATTCAGATGATATCTAGTAACATCCTCATGTTGAAGCAGGGCCCAAGTATGTCAGAGTGTGATGGACAGAAAAAAGGAATATTTTCGTGAGTTGTAAATGGGCTTTTTGACTGCATAACATCTGCCAATGAAGGATCCAAGTACATAGTCAAATTGTCAATGGTATTATAAGTACTGATGTTCATGATTTTTCAAACTTGCCAATTTTACTCAAACTTCTCAAATTTTTTAACGTCTTAAATTTCTTTTTCAAAATGTTTATTTATAGGTCAAAATCTTGAGGCTTTTTAAAATTTTATTATGTTGTGTTCGTGTATTCTGCAATTCTTCTCTTTGGGAAAATAAAAGACTATTACTTAAAAGAGGAGATTTAAAGAAACCTAGAAAACTGTAATAAGACTAAGAGTCAATAGTACTTCTGTAGAGGCTAGAGAAGGGAGACAGTATTTGCACCCTCTCTATTATGATAGATGCACCCTTTTTTTCTACTCTTGGAAATGCAATAGTACAAAGCCGTGCGTCTTATTGCTGGAAGTAGAAAAAAAAAGGGTGTACCCATGAGTAGAGTGGCGGTACGAGATTAAAATTTCAGTTGAAGTATTACCATTCCAGAGTAACCAAATTGAAAGCAGATTCCTCAACTTTGGAGGCACAAAATAAATAAATAAATTTGATTGATCTAGGCACTGAACTAAACAAGGTAGTTGGAAGCTTATTAGTTGATATGACCTGGTGAAAAAATCAGGGTTGGTACACCATCAGGAGGCCACGTGTATGTTTAATGTGGACTGATGGCTATTGTTTAAGAACTGCCTTTGTTTTCATACACGTTTGGTCCACCTAATGAGCTGTGCTTCCTGAGTTTGAAGCAGGCCACCTAGAACACAATGGGGCCCTCCAGCTGCACACCACTTGGATGTTGTCCCACATGCTTGCCAGTTTGGCACTTGCGATATAGATGCACAAGGGCTTGACAAAGCTCTATATATTAATATAGTTTTGTTCAACATTTCTTTGTTTTATCTCTTGTCGATCCATTCACAGACTGGAGAATTGAAGGAGAAGCTCAAGGATATCACTGTCGAAGCCAAGCCATGAAAAAGGCAGGAGAAAGCTCTCTACTAAAATAGAAATAGTATTGACTTTTATGTGGGAGGTCAGACCTTTTTCCTTTTTCTGTGGCAAGATGCAGTGTAAGGGTGAAATCAGCATCTGGGTTGAGTTTGAAAAGGTCAAGGATCTTTGCTCTCAGTTCATCCACATTGAGTTTTAAATGGCAAAATTAGAGGGAAAAAAGGTTTCCCCAAGAAAATTGCAACTGAATTAATGAAAAGTGCAAAGGTAAAGCACTTTCCTTTCATAGTTTCTGTAGGAAAACAAACAGGTGCAAGGGATTTCCTTCCGCTAGTGCTGATGTCAATTTATTAAATACTAATGTCACAATTCCACTTTCCCTTGCATTCCCCTAGTTCACACCGAATCCAAACAGGCAGCAAAGGAAAAGATAGGATGAGAGAAGAAATATCTTTATTGAAACCAAAGCAAAATACCCGCACTCATGTAAACACTCCAAAGTAATCAAACCAATGATAAACGATACAGGATTACGAGCAGGGAAAAAAATGATGTTGAAATTCTATGAAAAGGCTCTTGAAAACTACAGGTTAACTGAACTCATGTTTTCATGATCCATGGTCTTCAGGTTTTTCAGTTCATTTACTTTTGTTCTGCAATTTTGTTTTCCTTGCAAGTTGCAACCCATTGCCATTTTGTTGATTGTTCCACTTCAAGTGCTTTCTCATATGGCTTTTGGATGTTACCTAATCTCTATTTGTTTTTGTCATTGCTGTAGAGAATTTTCGAGCACTTTGCACAGGTAAGCCAACACTTTCTGTCATTTTAAGTGTTAGGTTATTCCTTAAGTTTATGTTACACTGATGCAAATACTCAGATTTGGACTTCTTTTCTCATTACAAGAGGTTTGTACTGAAAGTATTGTTGATATTGAAAATAGTCAGTTGTAGTCAGGGTTCAAATTATCATTTGAACACCATACAATTTTTTTTTGCAACACATTACCAATACCAGCACAATTCAATTCTATCCACTGTAAATCTCATGTTCTTGATAGCCTAAATGTGAAGTTTGAGCAGTAAGAGTAACAGTAGGAGTAACAACTCCACCAGAGATTTCTGAGTAAAGCCCTTCTTTACATGTGCTAGTGCTAGTGCTAAAGCCCATCTCTACATGTTCTAGTGCTAGTGCTAAAGGCCTGCTAGTTTGATTGAAATACTGAATTTTATCTTTTTGTCATGTCATGTCAGAGCCCTTGTTGTCCTAGCATTCGAACTTGGAACTGTTTTATCTTTTTGTCTATCATCGGTAGTGGTATATAATTACTTAAGAGCATTTTTTTCCTCTTTATCAGGATGTAGATACGTTAATGGAAACATTGGGAGGATTCTATTAAGAAAGATAAATATGATCAAGACGAGGGTAATGCTTTTGGATTCTGAAAACTCCTTTGAAGCTGAATTGCTGGACAGCTAAGGAGCTGGAGAGAGCCATCTTTGTTTCTTTTGTCTGATTTTTCTTACTAGGTGGCAATATTTTTGCAGTTGTGAATAAGAAGGTGATTCATGTGCATCAGCGTGCTTTTATCAGGGAACATTTTCTTGGAATTGGGTTTTGTTCAACCATTCTGAGTTGGCTGGTAAGTTATTTAATCATGGGGTGTAAATTGCCATCCATCCCTATTCTTAAATGGTTCTTCAACATGAATTAAAGAACTTTGCACTGGTGGGTTACTTTGTTCTCTTTTGTAGGAAATAGATCTTTTCTGCCATTGTAAAATCAGGAATACGCTAATCCAATGAAAGAAATTGAGAACAGATGAACTTTGGGGGTTTACTTTTATTCTCTGTTTCTTTAATCAATAAATGTGGGAATGACCAAGAATCAAAAGGAATATTTATGGAACAAAATGTAGAAGAAAGATTATCCTCACTAACTCAAACTGGTAGGACGTCATGCATCCTCACTAACTAAAACTGTATAAACATTTTCTTCTTTTCTTCTTTTGAATCAACATTTATGGAATATCCTTGTTATTTTCATGAAAGACTACATTGAAATGTCTATGGAATTTTGGATATTTTGGAGATAAAGAAAACCCCTTGCTATTTCTTATATAACATACGTTTGGATTCTCAATTGAAATGAAGTACAAATATATTTCGATTTTTCCACCAAATATTTTTTTTCAGGTTTGCAATTCAGATAAATAATGTTTCAAATTACATCATGGTTGTTTTTACTATCTTTTGATTCTTAAATAAATATGGCTTAAATATATTTTATTTTATTTTATACAGCAGATTTTTATTTTTTATTTTTTATTATTATTTTTTTTAAAATCGTTTCGAAATAAGAAAAAAAATGCCATTCCCAAATATGACCGTTGGCACCAGAACGGTTTAAAACCGTTCCTAAAAACGGTACCCCAAAACGGTTTTGAACCGTTCCTGATTTTCTGCGACGCCTCATTTAGGAATGGTGTGAAACCGTTCCTGAAGCATTTAGGAATGGTTTAAAACCGTTTCTAAATGACGATTTTGGTGTAGTGTTCTAGTTTTTAATGGTTTGTTGTGACTTAAATTACAATGGATCTGCAGTAGCTTTATCTATTTTCTATGTATACGTAGAGGTTATAATCGTAAGAACCCTATTGTTCACCATCGTCTCATGGGTATGATTGGATGACGGAATCCTTTCATATGTTCATAAGTCTCTCTGATTGGATGTGGATTGGTTAAATTCTGTTGTTTACTTTATCTCCTGGGCATAATTTTGTGATGGAATCAAGTCTTATTCTCATACCTCTCATCTCTTAAAAACTGGATCAAAGGAAGTTCTGATTTGATATCTTCCAACTGCATGAGTTCAGTTGAGTTCATGAATAAAGCATAGATCTCCCTGATCTCTACAAGTAGATTCTTGGCACCTTAGTTTCCCACCTTTCAATTTTATGAATTTTAATTAATTAAATTTACAATTATTTCTTTAAATTTTTTTAGTTTAGATTTCATCTTCGCTTAGTTTTAATTTAAGTTACTTTCAGATTACGTACAAGGTTCAGTACAATGGATACAACCTCAGTCTTACCAAGATTATTACTACATCGCAACCCGATACTTAGATGTGAACAATTCACGTGTACCTCAATTTTGACTAAAGCTTAAAATTATCTTTCAAAATGGATAGACAGCAGGGATAAAACGCATAAATCATGGAAGGGTCCACATTGCACCGACCACCAGCCACCCAGCCGGTGGCAGCGTCACCAGCCAAACCGCATCCTTCGTGTGGCGGGTGGCGTACATAACTCACGGGTCTCCCTCGCTGCCATAAAACGACAGTCCCACTCTCTCTCCCCAACACAAACAACCATGGATATCCTCTTATCAGTTTCAGCTCTCATTACCCTCTTCTTCCTCTTCTCAATATCCAAGCGCCTAATCCAGAATCGCAAGAACCTTCCACCATCACCTCCGTACCTTCCCATACTCGGCCATCTCCATCTCCTAAAAAAACCTCTCCACCGCTCTCTCACCACTCTCTCCAACCGTTACGGCCCCATCCTCTCACTCCGTTTCGGCTCCCGCACTGTCCTCCTCATCTCCTCCCCTTCTTCGGCCGAGGACTGTTTATCCAAGAATGACATCATCTTCGCCAACCGTCCCCGCCTCCTCGCTGGAAAGCACTTCGGCTACCACCACTCTTCCATTGCGTGGGCCTCCTACGGCCCGCACTGGCGCAACCTCCGCCGCATCGCCACAATCGAGATCCTCTCATCGAACCGCATACAGATGTTCTCCGCCGTCCGAATCCAGGAGGTCCGGTCCCTCGTGAAAGACCTGTTCCGGGATTCGGAATTGGGGAAATCGGTGGTGGAATTGAAGTCGAGGTTCTCGGAACTGACTTTCAATGTGATGATGGGGATGATCGCTGGGAAGCGGTATTATGGAGAGAATGTGGTGGATTTGGAAGAGGCGAGGCGGTTTCGGAAGATCATAAATGAGACTTTGAGGTTGATTGAAGCATCGAATATTGGGGATTTTGTGCCGGTTTTGGGTTGGGTGGATTTGGGAGGGGCGGAGAAGAGGATGGTGAGATTGGTGAAAGATAGAGATGAGTTCCTGCAGGATTTGATCGACGAGCATCGAAGTAGGAAGAAGAAGGTCGATTTCTCTTCCTCAATGGAAGTAGAAGTTGAGGAGGAGGAGAAGAAGACGTTCATAGATGTTCTGCAGTCGTTAAAAGAAACAGAGCCTGAGTACTACACTGATCAGATCATTAAAGGATTGCTATCGGTAATACTCGCATCTCTCTCGACAAAACACCGTTCCTGTCTCCCTACAGAGTGATCTAGACCGTTCGTTAATCTGAGGTCCCGCTGTCCATAAAAGGTGAATTTCCTACTCGCATTTGCATGGACGGAGGTTTTTGGACTCGGACCGACTCCTTTAGTCTCCAGTGGATTTGCGACTTGCCCGAGTTGGCCGAGTCGGTGATGCATCGACCCACTCCGCAGTTACGGTGACTAGGAGAGGAATCGTGGTTTCGAACTGATCGGTTCGTACCGATCCGAGTCGACTCAAACTAGTCGCGTCGGCCTGGCTAAACGGCCTGGATTATCTTGTGGTGGGACAGGTTCGGAGATCACCTAACTCATGATGTCCTTACGCATGATTTTAGATGTATTGATCTTCACTGGGAATACTTCTGACAGTAGTTCGAGTCCAACTCCGTTCACCTTAGGGCATGGTTTTCAGCTCCTTCAGACCAAGAGTTGAGTTGGGGACTCGCAGGAGTTGGAGGTGACTTGAGCCCATCTCCTACTTTCAATTCTGACTTGCTATATCTAACCAGATGGGTCCGACCAAATCTAAGTCAACTCGTCGAGTCATACGGGAACTTGAAACTTGTTTCAGGGAGTTATTTGATACTCTGGAAGCACACGTCACATGCCATGCGGGCACATAGATATCATACACAAATGGACCCTACGCACTCTTGTTCAGTCACACTTTCAAAGTAGGATAGGTTGAATATTTTCATTTTTAACCGTTCAACGGATGTCCCCCATAGACCGGAAGGTAATCAAAATAAGTGTCATATAGCCCCGGTCTCTTATGCACAAGGCCGCATGAAGGTCTAATGCGAGCTTATATATGAGTCGTTAGATTCCACTCACGATTAGGATTCACCTGTCATGAGAATGAGAGAGTGCGAAATAATGACTCGCGCCAAGATTTTCGTAATCTCACGGAATTGAGTAGATTCTCTCGTGCTCACCGCAATAACACCATGTTCGCAGTTACCTATCTATTGGATAGAACTTTGTGGGCTAGTTATGCAGCTATTGGACAGTGCTTTGTTGGCCGATCATGATGTATGTGTTTTATCTATGCCGTTCATCTATTTTTTCATATCATTTCGGAGCATGAGCCCAAAAATAAAGTAGATCCAAATCTCAAATGGACTACACCATAGGAAAACAACGGTGATTGAACACCCATCGTTAAAATAGAAGAGGCGGATCCAAGGATTTGGGCCCCACCATGATGTGTGTGTTATATCAACACCGTTCATACATTTGGAGAGGTCATTTTAGAGCATGATCCAGAGAACGAGGTAAATCCAAGGTTGGGGTGGACCCCACCACAGAAAATAGTGATGAGAATGATCGCACTGTTGAAACCTTCCAAAGGTCTACCATGATGTTTATCTGAGATCCCACCTATTCATGTGTTAAAGCAGACATGAAAGAAGGGAAAATACAAATATTAGCTTGATCGAAAACTTTTGTGTCCCTTGGAACTTTTTGACGGTGGGCGTCACTCTGTCCACTTTTTTTTTTTTTGGTGGTGGGGTCCTCTTGAGCTTTGGATCTGATTTTTTTTTTTGGATGCCCTAATATGTTCTCTCCAAAATGATGAACGACATGAATACAAAATATACATCATGGTGTGGCCCACGGAACTTAGTGACATCACTTCAGTAGGAGTCTCGCCACTCAACCTGTCGCTGGCTAATCCGTGTCCTTGTTTGGGAAGGATGCGGATTTCTTGCGAAAGGCTTCCACGGGACTTCCTGGGCAAGGATGCCGGCTGGGGTCCACCAAGATATTTGTGAGAAATCCACCCAGTTAATTTGATTTGAGAGATAATTTCAGGGTATAAGACAAAAAATTATATGTATCTAAAACTTAATTGGGTCACATGGAAGGAAACAGTGGGGATTCAGTGTGAATCGTTGAAACATTCTTGGGCCATAAAATTTGTGTTTCAGGCAATTTTATTTGATATTTTCACTTCATCCCAATGGCAATGAACTTAAAAACGGTTTGGATGGCATGTAAACTTCAAGGTGGGGCCAGGAAGGTTTCAACGGTAGGAGTTTCTTTTCCCAAAATTCCCTTTCGTGTGACCAACTTGATTTTTGAATTCACCTCATTTTTTATCTAATTTCTTCGAATGAGCTCTCGAAACGAAAGGACGTGGTGGATTTCTCACAAACATTTCCATGGCCTCACCTAATATCCTTACGCAGGAACTTCCTGAAAAAGCCTTTGGCAGGAAATACGGATACATGTGGGAAGGGGGGCGCGGATTAGATACTGTCCAAATCGCTGCTGAACTGATGTCACCAAGCTTTGTGGACCATACCATGATGCGTGTGTTGTTTCCATACCGTCCATCCATTTGGAGAGAGATTTTTGGCATGATAAAAATAATGAGATAGATCTAAAGTTCAATTGGACCCCACTGTAGAAAACAATGGGGACAGTGACATCCACCGTTCAAAACTTCTTAAGGGCCACAAAAGTTTCCAATCAAGCTTATATATATATTTCACTTCATATATCTCCATGTTAACTTATGAATAGGTTGGATCTAAAAATTACTTCATGGTGGGCCCTATAAATGTTTCAACGGTGGGTGTAACTGATCCCACGGTTTTCTGTGGTGGGTCCACTTGAACTTTAGATCTATAGCATTCTTTTTCTCATGCCATAAAACCATCTCTACAAATGGTTGGATAGTATGGATACAACACATGCATCATGGTGGGGTCCACATAGCTTGGTGACATCACTTCAGCAGCGATTTGGATGGTGACCTTGTCAATATCTAATCCGCACCCGTGCGAAGGGAGCGGATTGGCCGGTGTTCCACACACACCACCAATGTGGTTGGCGTGCTGACATCACCAAGTTTGGTGGGTCCCATCATGAGGTATGAGTTATATGCAAACTGTCTGTCCACCTGGTGAGCTACTCTTAGTACTTTGAGCCAAAAAATAAGGCAAATCTAAAAACAAAGGGGCTACACAGTAAAATGCTACTGTGGGGGATAGAACACCTGCCATTGAAACCCATTTGAGGTCACATAAATTGTGGATTACTATATATATATATATATATATATATATATATATATATATATATATATATATATATATATATATATATATATATATTCTCTTCATCTAAGTCCGTGTGACCTAATGAACAGATTGGATAGAAAGTAAATGTTATGGGGACCCTACGAATGTTTTAACAGTGAGAATCGTGCCCATTGTTAAAAGCTTCTTGAGGGCCACAAGTTTTAGATGAAATAGATATTTTTGTTTTCTCACCGTCCAAGTATGTATGATCTAACGAACAGGTTATGACAAATAAACATTACAGTGGGCTTTGGAAGTTTTTAACGGTGGGTGTTTAATCACAACTGTTTTCCTGTGGTGAGGTCTATTTGAGATTTAGATAACTTTGTTACTGGGCTTCTAATTGAAAACGATTGGAAAAATTAGATGAACGGCATGGATTAAACACATATTATGATCAACCCAAAGAGCACCATCCAATAGCTTCCTAGTCATGTACAACATGAAATTGTGAAAATCTCACAACATGAAATTGCTGTGAGATTGTGAAAATCTTTACGCGCAAGTAATTATTTTGCAAACTCTCTCATTCTCATGATTGTTGAATCCCAGCCGTGAGTGGAATCTAAGATCTCATATATAAGCTCGCATTAAAGTTCCATGCGGCCTTGTGCGCGGGAGACCATTTCTCCATGGTGGGCTTGGGGCTTAAAAATCAAGTCAATCCGTGACATGTGTGGGCCACACCACATACAAAAGTTTAGAGGGGTTACCCTCCATTAAAACATTCATAATCATTTGTTAGGCCCAACGAGATGTTGTTCACAAATCCAGCCCATCCATTATGTGTGTCCCACTTGGATGAAGGGTTAGCCTAAGTTTCAGATGTATCCAAATTTTAGGTAGGCCCCACCAAGTGCTTTTATATGTTTTAGGCATGTCTTCACATGATTTTAGATTGTATAGCCCACTTGAGTTCCGTATACGGTTGATTTTTAGAATATCTTATAATTTAAAGGAGACCCATCAAATGCACGGCGTTGATGGTCGACACTCATCACAGTGGGGCCCACATAGCTTGACCTCATGGGAAGTTCCTATGAGCTCGACTGTATAAAACCTTTGCTATATATATATATATATATATATATATATATATATATATATATATATATATATATATATATATATATATATATATATATATATATATATAGGGGTGTACATCGAGGCGAGCCGGCCTCGGCTCGAACAGTGGTTGACCTCATTCGAACTTGGCTTGGCTCGGTCCTCGAGCCTAACTGGCCAGCTCGGCTCGGTTCGATTAGCAGCTCGGGCCGAGTTTGAGTCGAGTTCGCCGTTGAGGTATTTTCACAAACTCGTAAACTGTAACTTAAAAATCCCACTGTTTTACAAACAGAGGTAATGGTTTTACATGTATTTTCTCAAACACCTTCTAAGTAACATAAAAAGCAAAAAAAAAAAAAAAGGTATTTGTTTCATGTATATATCTTCTTTGCCACTAGCCACATTTCGTTGAGTCATTTTATCAAACAGTTGGTGAGCACAATCAATAGCAAAGTAACTGAGTCACCGAACTAGTTCGGTCCGAGTTCGATTTGAGCTGGATTTGATCCAAGTCAAGTTAAGCGAGCTAACCGAGCTAGCTCAGTTTGTATACACCCTATATATATATATATATGGAAATTGTTCCATGTGGTCGACCTCATGGGAACTTCCCATGAAGTCAAGCTGTGTGGGCCCACTATGATGCATGTAGAAAATCTCCCTCACTAGTCGGATGAACTATTCCATGGTGGGCCTCAGGCTTAAAAATCAAGTTAATCCATGACTTGGGTGGCCACACCCCATACAAAAGTTGAGAGGGGTTACCCTCCCATTAAAACATTCATAATAATTTGTTGGGCCCATCGAGATGTGGTTCACAAATCCAGTCTATCCATTATGCGTGTCCCACTTGGATGAGGGGTCAGAGCATGTTTTAGGCACATCCAAATTTTAGGTGGGCCCCACCAAGTGATTTTATATGTTTTAGGCATGTCTTCACATGATTTTACATGGTATGGCCCACCTAAGTTCCGTATATAGCTGATTTTTGGGATATCCCATAATTTAAAGGGGACCCATCAAATACACAGTATTGATGTTCGACACACATCATAATGGGGCCCACACAGCTCTTCCCATGAGGTCGACCGAGTAGAACCATTTTCCATATATATATACATGCAACCGAGAGCCATTTTTCTATGTAGTTTTGCAGTGCGTGAGTTACATCTATCATAGTCCACCAGAGTATGAAAGTTTTTCTCCGTAATTGGTGTAAGATGAGCTCTGTTTTAGGGTCTAGATAACTGAGATAGCCATGGAAGAAAGATGCTGATTCTTTCCACCCATAGTTCTCAGACTGGCCAAATTGGACTGGCTCTGAGCTGAGTTATAACTCAGTTGAGGGGTGACTCGATCGAAACCTTTCGGGCCTGTTTGGCCAGCCGCATTAGATTGTATTAGATGGGATTGTGAATACAATCCCATCTGATAGATGGTGCTGGCGTGTTTGGAAGAACGCCGAATACCTGGATGAAAATTACTCTGAGTTTCGCGCCTAAACCGCGGGATTTGGCTATCCGTCTCCTTGTTTCCCAAATCCCACCCTGGAGTTACAACGGAAGGGTAGAGCCTCTAATTGTGGGTCCTAACATTATGCATATTTTTCATCCAAGCCGTCCATCCGATTTTCCACGCTAGTTTAGCCTTTGAAACCAAAAATAAAGTCAATCCTCATCTCAAGTGGGCTACATCGTAAGGTACAAGTAATGGAAAGTTCCAGCGTCAACAACGACTCTTTCGGTTGCATGCGTAAAGATTTGGAATGGGTTTCCACTCGTGGGATTTATCGTGAGGTATCTGTTAGATCCACACCATCTATCTCTTTATCCTAGTCATTTTAACCCTTGAGCTCAAAAATTAGTCCGATCCAGCAATCAGGTGGACCACACTATAGGTGACGGTGGTTGAGAACACCTCACGTGAAAGCCCCTCCGGAGTTTCGCCCACTGTTGAAACCTTCCTAAGGTCCAACATGATATTTATCTGCAGATCCCACCTGTACGTAAGTTAACACAGAAACTAAAAAAAGGGAAAAAACAAAGATCAGCATGATCGAAAACTTTTGTGGTCCTTGAAATTTTTTAATGGTGGGTATCACTCTGTCCACTGTTCTCTGTGGCGTGGTCCACTCGAGATTTAGATCGGACTCATTCTTTGGCTAATGTTCTAAAATGATCTTTCTAAATAGATGGTGGGTGTGGATATAAAACATACATCATGATGGGACCCACAGAACTTGGCAACATCACTTGCGTAGCATGTGTTGTGACTAACTGCTTTGTAGCTAATCCACTCCTGTACGGTTGTATACCAAACACGCCCAATATGTAAATTTATCAACACATCGTAAATCCATGTATTCCCAAACAAAAATACCTGATATCCTTGCCTTTTCAAATTCACTGCAGATCTACGACAACCACTGACAGTAGCTATGATGATCTTATTTGTAATTTCATCTCATCTAATGCAGGCTAATGCAACTGGCGGGCCTGTTTGGACCATTGATTACCACATTAATGTGTTGTTGAAAAGCTCACGTTATCATAGTTTACAATTGATTTCGTGGAGCAGGCTGTCAAATCATGATAATCCTTGGGAGGTGTGTTAAGGTAGTACAGATCATGGGACCCGTCATGCTGTATTTCTTATATATCCACACCGTCCATCCATCTTGCACGCGAGATGTTTTTATGGAATGAGAAAAAAATAGGCAGATCTGAAGTGAAAATGGACCACACCACATAAAGCAGTGGCGTGGATTGAAGGATTGCCATTGAAAACTTCTTGAGGCCCACGGAAGCGTTGTTGTGTGATTTTTTGAATAGGTTGAGTGATAGATAAACATTTTAGTGGGCCCTAAGAAACTTTCAACCATGAGCGTCAATGTCCCATCTTTTTCTGTGGTGCGGTTCACTCAAGGGTCATGTTATAAAATGATCATGTCATTAAATCATGTTGCAATATGCAAGAGTGAATTAAAAAAACATTACGAAGAATTTAGATCCATGTGCATATAACCAGGATTCAGTGGTTTACGTGGGTAGTGGACTGGCTGGTGTACCACACCACCGTTGTGGCTAGTGTGTTGTCGTCACTAAGTTTTGTAGTCCCATTATGAGTTATGAATTATATCCAAACCGACCGTCCACTTGGTAAGGCTTGAGCTTAAAAATAAAACAGATCCAAAAATAAAGTGGGCCACACTGTAAAAATCAGTGGAGGATTGAATGCGTGCTATTGAAACCCTCTCTGGGCTAGAGAAATTTTGGATCAATATGGTATTTGGTTTTTCTTTTCATCTAGGTCTGTTTGACCTTACAAACATATTATATGAAAAGTAAACCTTATGCCTAAGAATATTTTGACAATGAAAATCATTGTCCCTTCTGCTATTTGTGGTTTGGTCCACTTAAGCAGTTTAAATTACTCATTTTTGAGATCAAAATTTAAAATAATCTCACCAAATGGATAAATAATATAAATATGATGTATACATCATTGTGGGCCCATGTTATTTTGATCTCTCTGAACTGTTGATACAACTCGGACCATGAGGAGTGCATACGACACTACCCACACCAACTAGGTTGCTGGTGCGTGGAACACCAGCTAATCCTCTTCCGTTTACATGCATATCCATAGCGGAAGTATATCCTGCAAGTAGTGTAACGTACAGCAAATGCCTAGATTTACTTCCAACAATAGTAAGTAATGGTAATCATTACCCATGACTAGCACATTACAGCACAGTTAGGTTGTATTGGCTAATCTAAATAGGCCCTTAATTTCAATTCTGACTTGCAATGTCTGGTTGGGCCTCCTTCCGACCCAGTATGAGTCGACTCAAACGAGTGGCACGGGAAAGTTTCAACCATACACATGAAATAATTGTCTGCCATATCCTTGTAATCTAACAGGTGTCTTTCTCTCTCTCTCTCTCTCTCTATATATATATATAGAGAGAGAGCGCGCGTGTAATGAACCTGATGATTGAGCCATGAAAAGAACTGGATTAACTACTCTTGCCCATGTGGTAGACTCACGAAGAGTTTCAACGCAAGGTCAAAGTTCGAACACTTGTAGTAGTTGGTGAAATCCTATCACGGTGAGAGCATGCTAATACGGAACTCAGGTGGGATTTGTGAGAAGAGAGTATTTTCGTTTTTCAGCTGAATATTTACAATTGTTGTATGTTCCTTCTTAACCATCTATTCATTTGGACACCTATGGATGGCTAAGAAAATTTCCATCTGGGTGTTGGTGCATGGACTGCCCAAAGTGGAGCCCAAATGTCAATGGTTAGGATCACTCAGCCTCCCACTGGTAAACTGAACATGGACTGTCCAAAGTGGAGCCCAAATGTCAATGGTTAGGATCACTCAGTCTCCCACTGGTAAACTGAATCGAAATGCTAAGATACAAACTTCTTATCAGAGTATTATGTGACACCTCACATGGAATACATGTGATCAGGCCCTACTAGCTGCAGGAACGGACACGTCAGCTCTGACCACGGAATGGGCCATGTCGCTTCTACTAAACCATCCAGATGTGCTGCAGAAAGCTAAAGCTGAGCTGGACCTGCATGTAGGACCTCATTTGTTAGATGAATCTGATCTCTCCAAGCTTCCATACCTCCATTGCATCATCAACGAGACTCTCCGATTGTATCCGGTGGCCCCACTTCTACTTCCTCACGAGTCATCTGAAGAATCCATAATTGGAGGTTTCTATGTGCCACGTGGCACGATGCTATTGGTCAATGTGTGGGCTATTCATAGAGATCCCAACCTATGGGTTGACCCCACCGATTTCAAGCCAGAACGGTTTCAAGACGCAGCAGGGGCAAAGGCAGGCTTGAAGTTGATCCCATTTGGGCACGGAAGGCGAGCGTGTCCAGGTGCGAGCCTGGCTTTGCGGATGGTGAGCCTGGCATTGGGGACCTTGATCCAATGCTTTGAGTGGGAACGAGTCGGAGAGGAGAAGGTGGACATGACTGAAGGGCCTGGGCTCACAATGCCTAAGGCCCAACCTTTGAAGGCAGTGTATAAACCACGCCATACCATGCTCAACTTACTTTCTCAGCTCTGAATACCATACACCACTTTGAATCTGTTTGGCACACGTCATATCATGGTTCGGAGAGTATTTCCTATTTATTCTTGAATGGTCATTTTATTCAGATTACAGTTGTTACAAAAATCTATTAATATGCACAAGCCCATGTGAGATCACACCATATATTAATCATGCCACACACTGATCACCACTATGCGTTTGTGAGATCTGATCCATGTACTAAGTGGGACTCCATCTGGAGTCGAGTCAACAATTTGGATGGTTTGATTGTCATGTTACTATTGTAAAACTATAATGCAGAGTTGGAACGGACCATGCTATGCATTGGATATGGGGATCAAGAAATCTCGGCTAAAATTTGTAGCCATCCTTTTAAGAAAGGTTATACATTTATAGAGGGCTCAGTAAGGGTAATTTGCTTGCAACTAGTGTAGGATTGGTACCCAGCCTTATTTTTATAGTTGTGATGATTGAGGAGTATGAAACCCATCGAAACTCATCTCGAATTTGATAATCATGATCCAATTAGAACACTGCCCATGTAACATAGTTGTAGCGCACCACACCTACACGATTCTGGATTAAATGGGTTCCATTGGTATCCCCAACCACATTATCCAACCCTTAAAGAGATCTAGACCATTTATCAATTAGGCCTGCCTTATAGAAATTCTTACAACTATCACGTGTATATATTTACATGCCAACACATATGCCAATATGGTATAGTGCAGTTAGGAACTTAGGAAGAACTTGCTTCATTCATACATTTGTATTAATGTGAATAATCTAATTTCCAAAGCAGCCTGATTGTTTGGGCAGAGACACTCTATGCAATGGGTGTAATCTAGTTCACAGCTTGAATCTCACACACATATGCTAGCCCATACACAAGTGTAATAGCAGGGGATTATTAGACGTAGTAAGGCAAGTTTAGGTATGAATAATCAGATATTTGAACATAGAAAAAGTAATAATTAATTATCTAATAATTATTTCTATCAACAATGTTGAAAAAGGATCCATTTCAAGGGTTCTATTGGATAGCAAAAGGAAGACCCAGATTTATTATGCAACAGTCATCTATAAGAGGTTCACCATCATGTGTGGAGAGTTTAGTGCCAAGAGACACAGGACTAGAGCAATACTTGGAATTTTCCTTGTTGTACGTTTTGAACAATATATGGTGTAGTTGAGTTAAATTCATTTAATGAAAGCCCCATAATTGTTCATTTAGTTTGAAAACTAAGGGCCTGTTTGGAAAACTGGATTAAATGGTATGGAATTGCATTAGGTGGAATTAACATCATTATTACATAATGATTATATGTCTGAAAATATCATAGTATTTTGACAGACCAATTTCATATTTGGGATCAAATTCTTTGCTCAGAAAAGCAGTATTAGGGCCCCGTTTGGACGGAAGTATTAGGGTGGAGTCGGTCGTAGTAGGTTAGATAGGAGAGTCCTATCTAACAGAGTACGGGCGTCTGCCTGTTTGGACGGGAGAGAGATGAGCAGGGCGGCGTGTCCTACTGGATTGCTTGAAATTTCCAAGATTGCATGCCTCTCTCTCTCTCTCTCTCATGGGATTTCCTTGGATTCGCTCCTCTCTCCCTGGATTTGCCTCGAGCCCATCCCAGTCCTTCGTATGGACTGAGGGATGGGATTGAAGGTCGCTGGATATGGTGGGAGCGATGGTGGTAAAGACCATTTCCCCATTCCAATCTTATAAATCTCAGGTATATTTCGATGTTTGGAACCATCACAGCCATCACCGTTGCTGCGTGCAGGTACTTCTTCTTCCTCCTATGACCTGATTCGGTGGCATACAGTTTGGAATCTGGCATGCATGTCATCCCTCTACCCTGTGAGAGGGCCGTTGGCTTCCGATCTACATGTCTGGCTTTACAGGCTTCTGAATTTTGGGGGTTCCCGTGCAATCTGAATTTTTATGTAGTGTGCACTCCAGAAATTTGGGGTTTGTGGTTTTTAGGGTGTGATGGCTTAATATTTGCTGCATGTGAGAATACAAGAGGATTGTTTGTGCTTCAATCCTTCTGTATACAATTGACTGCTTTCATTTTCAAAAACCTCTTTGCTTATGTTTATGGTTTTTGGGGGTTTGGTGAAATCAGATTTGCACCGATGTTGTCTTCTCCATATCGCCCCCATGTAAGTAGATTGTGGGCATTGTGCCTTTTTCTATTTCTTCTTCAAACAGTCCATATTCAGTCCTATTGTTGAATTTCAGAGTTATTTTGATCATGGTATCTGGAAATTGAGGGTTTTGTGAAATCTTAATTCTACTCTTTAATTCGATTTCAGATAACCCCATTTTGGATTTGGGGCATTTTTGCGAAATCTTACATGGATTGCCGCGAACAGGTGGACTGATTTTGCTTGAACCCGTCTCTATTGAACTGAAGGATTTTAATTTTCACCACTTGTTTGCTCATGGTTTCTGGATATTGGAGGTTTTGTGAAATCTTCATTGTATGTCTGGGAGGGTTCTCCAGAAAATAGGGGATTTCAGGATTTTTGGTTTTCATTTATTCTAAATTTTTTTTTTTTTCATATCCAACTGCTGATTTGCTTCCATTTCCAACTCAGTGTTCATTGAACTCCACCATTGGCTAAGGTAAAGATCTGTGGTATGCTTCTATATTATTTTTCTTACCTTTCCCCTCTCTCATTCTTAGCATTTTTTGCCTCCATAGCTAAAATTGTTGAAATATTACAGTAGATCACTCTTTACTCTTTCTCTCTGTTTGATAGACAATGCAATATCCCTGGAATATATTATATATGTTATCCACTCTACTATCTTCATGGAGAAATATATATATATTTTTCTTGTTAAGGACAAGCTTATTATGAAACAAGTTACTCGGTCCATTTCTGTTTGGGACCCAGTTGTTGAGGCACATCGATCCAAAAATTATATGCAATTGGTGAACCATTTGACTGGACAGTGATTTCTCTAATCATGAGTGTGATGCTGAATGCTTGCCAAATCTGGTTTACCCTTATTGCATCAGTGATTCAGATTCTAAGATTCAAATGTGCTACTACTAATCTTAAGGTACTGTACACCTTAATCTCATTTTTCGCTATTAACAACATGACCTTATGTGCATTCGAATGTATTTCAAAACATGCATACACCAGATAGAGGAAGCTTGCTTATTTATCATATGCCACTGATCATTTAAATGAGTTTTAGATAGTTGATTCGTGAGTTCTTTTTCACTAGGCCAGGGGATTCTTGAGCTTTTCCATCTTGCTCTTAGTTCATTAATCTACCAAAATGCATCGGAAGTATGCTTGTAATGAAAAATTTTTCATGAAAAAACATGCTGGCATTTACAAGATAAATGTAAAGATTGTTTAAGGCTTTTGTTTTAACTATTTAATAGAACTCATTAGCTAAACAAGGTTTGAAAGAAACATATATCACATTGGAAGCCTAAACACTACAATACAATGCATGGGGGCCTAAAAATGACGCCTTGAGAGGGTTTTGAAAATATCAACCCAATACAAATCACATATTCTTGTCTTGGATAGTTGCTCTCAATATCTGAAGTTTCATGCAAAGTATGTTTTGAGAAGGATTCTAATACTCAAAACAAACACTTCTCTATGATAAGAAACAAGTTTGTTGTATAGTTTAACAAATGAGGTCACCGCCACTTACATGTTTAACAAATGAGGAAATTCTATTTGCGAGATCTTGTAAGAAACAAAATTTGATCGCATGATCAATGACAATAAGGATTGAAGTCCAAGTGTAAATAGACCACATAGATACATACATGTAATATGAAAATTCTCTTTATTGTTGAAAAATTCGAATGGCATGTGCATATGAGTGAGATTTTAGACAAGTTACAATCTCTCACACACTTCATAATGTTGAAGACCTCATCCTCTTAAATCTTTCTTTATAGTTTGTACTCAATCCTTGTGAGCATTTTGCATATCATATAATACATGTCACTAAATATTTTGCTACAAAACACAACAAAAAATTTAAAAGAATCCTTGTTTTGTTATTTATTATTGTCAGGAAATTTATTTATACTCTTCCTGTCCATGATTTTTTATGTCTGTTCAAAATTTTTATGATGCGAGTAAGGGCCCGTTTGGACGGGAGTATTAGGGTGGAGTCGGTCGTAGTAGGTTGGATAGGATAGTCCTATCTAAGAGAGTACGGGTGTCTGCCTGTTTGGACGGGAGAGAGATGAGTAGGGCGGCGTGTCCTGCTGCATTGATTGCTGGATTGCTTGAAATCACCGAGATTGCATACCTATCTGTCTCTCTCTCTCGTTGGATTTCCTTGGATTCGCTCCTCTCTCCCTGGATTTGCCTCGAGCCCATTCCAATCCTTCGTACGGACTGAGGCATGGGATTGAAGGTCATTGGATATGGCGGGAGCGGTGGTGGGAAGGACCATTTCCCCATTCCAATCTTATAAATCTTAGGTATATTTCGATGTTTGGAACCATCACAGCCATCACCGTTGTGGTGTGCAGGTACTTCTTCTTCCTCCTATGGCCTGATTCGGTGGCATATAGTTCGGAATCTAGCATGCATGTTATCCCTCCACCCTGTGAGAGGGCCATTGGCTTCCCATATGCGTGTACGGTTTTATAGGCTCCTCGATTTTGGGGGTTCCTATGCAATCTGATTTTTTATGTAGTGTACACTCCAGAAATTGGGGGTTAGGGGTTTTTAGGGTGTGATGGCTTAATATTTGCTGCATGTGAGAATCCAGGAGGATTGTTTGTGCTTCAATCCTTCTATATACAATTGACTGCTTCCATTTTCAGAAACTTCTTTGCTTATGTTTATGATTTTTTTGGGGGTTTGGTGAAATCAGATTTGCACCGATGTTGTCTTCTCCATATAACCCCCATGTAAGCAAATTGTGGGTGTTGTGGCTTTTTCTGATTTCAATTTTTAGAATATTTCTTCTTCAAACAGTCCGTATTCAGTCCTATTGTTGAATTTCGGAGATTATTTTGATCATGGTATCTGGAAATTGGGGGTTTTGTAAAATCTTAATTCTACTCTTCAATCCGATTTCAGATAACCCCCAAACTCTGGATTTAGGGCATTTTTCCGAAATCTTACATGGATTGCCACGAACAGGTGGACTGATTTTGGTTGAACCCGTCTCTATTGAACTGAAGGATTTTAATTTTCATCACTTGTTTGCTCATGGTTTCTGGATATTGGGGGTTTTGTGAAATCTTCATTGTATGTCTGGGAGGGTTCTCCAGAAAATAGGGGGTTTCAGGATTTTCAGTTTTCATTTATTCTAGAAAAACATTCTTCATATCCAACTGTTGATTTGCTTCCATTTCCAACTCAGTGTTCATTAAACTCTACCATTGGCTAAGGTAAAGATATGTGGTATGCTTCCATATTATTTTTCTTACCCTTCTCCTCTCTCATTCTTAGCATTTTCTACCTCCATAACTAAAATTGATGAAATATTACAGTAGATTACTTTTTACTCTTTCTCATAGTTTGATAGATAATGCAATATCTGGACACAAGAGCCATGTTAGCCACCCCACTAGGGATCGATACCAAGACCTCAAGTGTTGAAACGATGTATCTTACACAATGTCTGGATAACTGATCAACTTATGAGATCACTTCTAACAATATGAACTGCACTTGAAGACTATTATATTTATATATAAATAAGCATTATAGCCATTGTTGGCGTCCGACCATGGAGGTCTAAGTAGTCATATACTATAAATATTTATATTTATCTATAGATATATATAAATATATACTTTCATTCAACATTTATACTTGTACCCATTGTTATTTGCAATGTATATTTATGAGAAATACACACGTGATAGTGTAGGTTAGCAGTTGAGGATGAATTTTTCAAATGAGGACTCGCCGGATAGTATAATTGTGTTTCAAGCGGTGGCAGCTTTGTACAAGTTGTTGGGAAATATTGTCGTACTTGCATGTTCAAGCAACCGGTCCGTCATGGGGATGATGAGTGAGCAAGGTTCATCAATTCCATTATTTGGGCTAGCGATGGAGATTGTGTAGATCAGCTTAGGATGAATCGAGAATCATTTTTTGAACTATGTATGCTGCTACGCGAGAAGACACGATTTCATGATACGCATAATGTTAGTCTTGAAGAACAAGTATTGATTTTCCTTCACACGTTAGGGAACCATGTTTGTAACAGGGTCATAGGTCATAGATTTATCCGATCGGGTGAGACAGTCAGTCGGCACTTTCACCGTGTGCTAGAGACAATTATATTAATGTACCCTGATTTAGTTAAACTAACCGGTATTGAGACGCCATCAGAGATCCAAATAAATCTAAATTGGTCTGCTTACTTTCAAGTATATTTGCAATAGGTGTGTTATCTTAGCACGTATTTTTTACATCCCTCCAATGAACGATCCCTTCATGGTTGTTGATGATTCACGTTTAGGATTACGTCGGTGCAATTGATGGTACACACATTTCAACACATGTGTTAGCGGTTGACCACGCGAACTTTCACAATCGAAAAAGAGTGCTTTCTTAAAATGTATTGGCAGCGTGTTCTTTTGATATGAAATTTACATATGTATTGACCGGTTGGGAGGGTTCTGCTTCGGATGTGAGAGTGCTACAAATGCTTTAACCCGATCAGATGATCCTTTACTTGTGTCAAACAGTACTGTATATCTATTATGAAAGTGGCCATCTTATTGTTAATTATGACTGTATCCAGTTTCTCACCGAATATAACGTTGATTCGAATGTGTAGAAAAATATTATGTGGTCGACGCTGGATACGCTCATTCACCTGGATTTATGGCTCCATACCGGGGCGTTTGGTATCACTTACAAGAATATCGAATCAGGAGAGCTCCTACAAACATGAAGGAGCTGTTTAATTACCGACATACACAATTGCGTAATGCAATTGAGCGATGTTTCAGTTTATTGAAAGGTAGAGTTCCCATCTTGAAGAGCGCTATGCAGTACGAATTTCAAACACAAATCCAGATTATGATAGCCTGCTGTGTCCTACACAATTATATACGTGGCCAAATTAAGTCTTCGCAGGACAGTGATTTCGCTGCTATACTTGGTGCCGATGTGGAGGATATCTCAACGCCACAAGAGCTATCAAGTAACGATGAGCGGCAATGGTTACTTCGATTTACGCAGCGTGAAAAAGATGCTTAGAATCGAATGCGCAATGACATTGTAGCCAGAATGTGGGCAGATGCTCAACAGAATAGTAGGAGTAGATGATGATACTTTCTATTTAATTTTCATACAATAGTTGGTAATGCTATATTTAAAGTTTATTAAACTTTGAAAAATAGTGAATGGTCATCGAGTTACAAACTTAGTGGTTTGTTGGATACTTATAAGGATTAGTGAATTGATGTTATATAAGTCTATCTTAATATTTTCTATTTTAATGATTATAGTTATAATATACAAAAAAATTATACAAACTTCATATTCAGGTGAAATAATAGACGCTTTTAACGAGACATACACACTGACCCAGTCACTGGAAAAAACATCGCTGGTAGCCACCCGATGTTCATCACGTGCTAAAACCATAAAATCTCTCGTAGAGCCTTCAGCTAGAGCACCGAAGATCAAATGGACAAGTGCTATGGATCAGATACTATTCGACACATTCCTCGATCAGGTCGCATTAGGTCGTAAGGCTGATAACGGATTTAAGCGGGAGGTGTACCAGATTGCTGCTGACGAAGTTACAAAGTACACTGAGGTAATTGTCACATGAAAAAACATGTCCAATCGATTGAGATATTACAAGCGAGAGTATACTGCAGTGAAGGACATGCTGGCCGCTGGTGGTTTCGGTTGTGACTCTGAGAGGATGGTTGTGACAGCCCCTGATGAAGTCTGGGAGCAATATCTTAGGGTACGTTTTATTAGATATGAATTTTCTATCATCCATCTCTATGAATTATTTACCCATTATTACATTTCTCTTATTCCTCTGGAAGTCTCACCAAATGCTGTAAGACTCCGTGATAAACGAATCGATAGGATGGATAACCTCGTAGTGATATGCGGATCCGACCAGGCCATGGACCGCTACGTACAAGGCAGCAGGAGTATGGCCGCGTCGGCATATTCTTCTCATCTGTAGCGAGACCTTAATGAAGCATGAAATTTTGTTAATGATGATATGAATGATACAATAGATCTATCAGAGGATTACGTAACAGATTCCACAGGGACCATTCCATTACCATCGGACAATCTTGTGATGGGACAACATGGTTCCCGTGGCACTCCCACTCGCACTCTTGATTCCGATGGTACTCGCAGAGGGATAGTAACAAGAAAACGATCGCGCCCAGCTCGTCCATGTGATATACTTGGGGCCTCAGTAAATACCGTTGTCGAGTCAATGATGAAATTTGAGCTCGAAAAATAGGTTAATCATACGCACAAAGTACTTGATGTGCTAGTGGAAGTGAAAGGCCTGGCCATTAAAGAATTTACTGCAATAGGTGAGATCCTGAGTAAGGACAAGTTGTTGGCGGCGTTCTTTGTTAGTCTTTGACCCGAGCGCTGAATGGAGTGGTTAAAGGAAAAACTGCATGATCACGTTGGTGATGGAGGTGCTGGTTTTGTCTAACAGGGTGTGGTTTTTGGGGTTTGTTATGCTGGTTTCTATTTTTGTGGCATGTAATAACTTATACTGTTGTGATGTTTGGTTCTGTATACTCTCACTATTTTTTCTCAATATTTAAAATTTTTGTGTGCTAGTATATATGGCTAATGTATACCATGATGACTTCTTTTTGAATGACTAAATATGTTTTGGAGGTTCTTCATGTAAATCTACTCAGATTTTTTACATTACGCACATTAACTCGGTTTGGATTAGTCCGTTCATATAATGCAGAAAGGGTATGTACATACAACTTTGATATTCAAAGAATAGGATTAGCATTGGTTATTTGAATTACGAATATTGATTTTTTGATATATCACAGAAATAATCCATGCATGCCATCGCAGATGGGTAAAGAAAAGTTCTACGTTGTCCTTGTTGGACTACGCCCTGAGATATATCTCACTTGGGATGAGGTGCGAGTAGAAGTTGAGGGATATAGTGGCAGCAGGCATCGCGCGTTTCGTAACTGGAAGGAGGTCGTAGCATGTTGGGACAATTTTTTCTGTACCACATATGAGCCATCCATACCACTGTCAGACTCTCCGTGTTTTCAGGTTGCAGCTGCATTTGCTGAGATCGAGATCTAACACGCTACGACTTCGTCTACCCATCAGTCGACCCAGACGAGACAGGAGGTGGTGGAGAGGGCGACATCGACTGATGATCGAGCTCCATCGGATAGCGAGAAAGTCATTGCGATTTTCGTGGGGCTGGTGATTCTTTTTTTTTTTTTTTTTTTTTTTGCATTGCTTATTATTATTAAATTTTAAATATGGCGGCTGTAACTTTGATTATTTCTTCAACTTATGTTTATGGTTTTTGTGGACGATAGTTGTGTGATGGTATATTATCCTATAGTCTGCGTGTAGTATTTTGTATTTTCTTTGTGCTATTAATATCTCTTGACATCTCTAGTTTTAATTTGACATGGATCTCTTAATTATTTCGAATAACCATATGAACGGAATGGATGGAACACATCCATGAATGTGCGGCCCATATTTGACATAGACGGTCCCCATGGGGTTTGCTTGAAATTAGTTTGCGTACTGAGTATGCGTTAAACACTTTAGCGTTTACACCTTGGGCCCTACCATAATGTTACAACCTCAAATCTCGAATGATAATTTTATTCACAATGATTATTTTGTAATTTTCTGATCCATTTCTCATTGCGTTTTTGTATTGACCATTCGATAGGTTTATATATATATATACACGGCATGGATGAGACACATGTTTGGAGGGTACCCATTAAACGGCTTAGATGAGGTACAAACATCATGGTGCCCCTTGGAGTACCCAATCCGGAATTTGGCACCCTTTCAAATACAAAGAGTGACCGCTCATCTCAAATTGTAGACCGTCCAAACACTCCAGCCGTCGGATTGCATGGGATTGCATTCAATCCCATGGTTGGCCAAACACGCCTCCGCATCTAGTACGTTTGGAATTGTTGAACCGTCCAAACGTGCACACCATACGGGCGCTGGATCGTCTACTCTCGCTGGATTGGAGACAATCCACTGACTTTCAATAAAGTGCTTCGTTTTCTATACACTCCACCCCATTACGACCGACTCCACCCTAATTCTCGCGTCCAAATGGGCCCTTAAGTGAAACCTGTTTTGTGGAGGATAGAGTTATAATCAACGGACCAAATTTCACAAGCAATGTTGGTCACCTGTATGCATGTGCAACTTGAGTCTCATGTGTAAAGGGCGTGTATGAATGGATGATATGAATAAAACACATGCTTCAACGTGGGCACATGCGGTGAATTTGAAAATCGGCCGGAATTCCCTCTCCACTATAAAATGGATAATCTTAGGTTTGGTCAAGAGCCCACAAATTAGAATGACCGGAAGTGGCCATACCAAACGAAATAGTTAAAAAAGAGACATCAACCATTTACTCTTATATGGCCCACCATAATGATTATTTTAAATCTAACCCCTACTAAACATTGTCTACAAGGAAAAAAAAAAAGAAGGCCCACATGAGATTCAGGTGATTTATATTGAATGCAAAAATTTTAACGGTCACGGTTCCCTTGTTCACTATTTTCATTCATCTGGTCGGCTTCAATCATAAATGCAACGAAAACTTGGGCCCTAAGCCTAAGATTGGATGGCGTACGTGGTAATTGAGGTGGACTTGAAATAAACATGACAGTGGGCCATCTCCTTTTACCGGATGCAACCTAAATATTTGCTTCCGAACGCTATAAGTTTTGCAGCGGATGTGGATGGTATATTGGGAGAGGATTAGGTGCAGCCCTGGCTTCACCAAAGAAGGTGCGGCCCTTACAGCAGGGGCCCACCTTGATAACGTATTCTATATCCACTGTCCATACGTTTTTTCAGATCATTTTTGGGAATGCCCCAAAAATGAGGCAGATCCAATTCTTAAGTGGGCCATATATACCTTAAGAAACAGTAGTGATTGGCCATTAATGGACTATACAAGTTTTGGATCAAGCTGATATTTGTTCTTTGCCTTATCCAAGTTTATTTGACCTTACCAACTGGTTGGATGGAAAATAAAAATTATGATGGGCCTAGGATCTTTTTAATGGTAGAGAGTTTAATCACCACTCTTTCTTACAATATGGTCCATCTAAGTTTTGGATCTTCTTCATTTCTTGGTTCATGCCCTAACATTAGCTAAAACAATGGATGGACGGCATGGATATAGAATACATATATCAAGGTGGGCTCCACGGTAAGGACTGCATCGTCATGCTCTGAGCTCGTGGGCGTACCTAATCTGCTCCCCATATGCTGACGTCCCGGTTTGGCTACTGACCTGCTAGTAGCCTACTGGTTGGTGCTGGTGGCCCCACCATGATGTATGTGTTTCATCTAAGCCGTTCATCCATTTTAACAGATCAATTTGTGGCATGAGCTTAAACAATGAGGCAGTTCAATTAAATTTGTGGCATGAGCCTAAAAAATGAGATAGATCCAAATCTCAAGTGGACTATATCACAGGAACTGTGTTGATTGAACCCCCACCGATAAAAAGTGATCAGGGCTACAAAAATTTTGTATTAAGCTGATATTTGTTTTTTACCTACATCCAGGTCCATGAGACTTAATCAGCAGATTGGATATAAAATAAATATTATAGTGAATCCTAGGAGCTTTTTAATTGTGGATATTTAATCACTATTGTTTTATGCGGTGTGGTACACCAGAGGATCAAGCCCTAAAATGATTTGATAAGATGGATAAACGGTGTAGATGAAATACATAGATCATAGTGGGGCCCACCGAGCACCTACCAATAGCTATGCAATATCTTAAAATTTATGTGTACGGGTGTACATTTACATGTGTTGATTTTAATTTTTAGGTTTGATGAGCACATATTTGCAGACACTAACTCTCTTATACCCCGTTATAATTTTCGGGCCTCCATAAATCTTAGTATACTAAGCCATTCAATGAATTAACATTGAAACGATTCAACATAACTAGGTTAAGTTATCCGACCGTTCACTTCAATTATATTAAATTAACTGTAAGATTTTCATATCTGGTCGTATACACATCTAATAAAGATTCTAATTCGTTTATCTTTCGTTGACTATACATATGTGTTACTTACTGTTGAAATTGTGAACTAAAGACTCTACATACCTATACAAGTTATCCGTAAATGACGGTGTATAGGCCTACCATGTATCACTTCATAAACCTTTTTTATGCTTATTTGTTTACAAAACCGACTATACAAAAATATATATATATATATATATATATATATATATATATATATATATATATATATGTGTGTGTGTGTGTGTGTGTGTGTGTGTGTGTGTGTGATTAACTTCTCTCTCTCAATTCCTATGTTTCCTTTTCCAATTTCTAGCTTCCCTCACTCAATTCTTAGGTTGCCTCGCTCAATTTGTAGGTTGCCTTACCATGTTCAAGAGAAATGATCATCATGCTCATGGGAAATGAGACGAGATTTCCTTCTTATGCATTAATTAATCAAATAATATGATATGGCTATAGTAGTCATTTCCAACATGCACCAGTTTAAAAGTAAGAGATTAGATCAGTACTGCAAATGCTTGCTCATTCAGGGAAGTCCGAGCACGTACCTACTCTATTGGTATTGACAAGCTTCTCCTTGGGTAGTAGGATCACAGGGAACAACTTCACCTGTTGCCACAATTTGACATAAAAAACAGACTTTAGCACTCTAAACAGATTAGATTTAGATGAAAAATTCAAAGATCATAACCTTTTCATCCTAAGCAACAACAACTGGATCATCTCCTTGTGTGATGACGGTAATCCTCTTGTGGGTTCTAGATGCTTTTGGCCATTGCAAGATCTTCAACGCAATCTCCTTAACATTCTCAGTCTAAACATTAACAGAACCATCTATCGACATATATCATCATTTTGAAGCAAGAAAAATGCATGAGTTCAACATCAATGGACCATTACCTCCCAACCATGAACCTTAGAGAAGGTCCTTGCTTTGGTCTCATTCCGAAATACATAGTTCATATACCTGAATTCGAGATTAACTAAAGATGTGAGCAATGACAATCCTTTAGGATGCCAGAAAGGAGCATGTGAGCACTGACCTGGTCAACCCCAATTCAATGTCCTGTCCCACTGTCGGGGTTGGTTGCTAGATTGGCTATGGTAACTATGGCTACAGTTATAATCCGTAGCAATAGATGGCTGCCAAATCTGTACCCATAAACTGTCATACTTAAAAAGCAGGGTTATTTTCGTCCTCAAATTTGTTTTCCACGTGCTAGTCTAAGTTGGTAACTTAAGTTTGTATTCCTTCATAAAAACTGCTGGATAAAAGGTATTGTCTACAGTGGTAAATTTCTACTAAAACTTCTATGGCCTTTAGAAGTTTTAATGGTGGGCGTCACTATCCCCACTGTTTTCTGTGCTGGGGTCCACTAGAGATTTGGATTTAGCTCATTTTTTTGGATATTACCCTAAAATGATCTCTTCAAATCGATGAAAGGCGTGGATACAAAACATAAATCATAGTGGGACCCACAAAAATTGGTGATGTCACTTCAGTAGCAAGTCTCGCTACTCAACCTGTTGGTATCTAATCTACGCCCGGACTATCGTGCTTTCAGCAAATTGAGGATCTAGACTCCTATGCTTAGCTTATTGAGTAAACTCCGTGGGGTCCACCATGATTTATGTATTTTATCCTCTCCATCCATTCATTTTACCAGATAATTTTAGGGATTGAAACAAAAAATCAGGCATATTAAATGTTCAAATTGACCACACCACTGGAAACAATTGAATTGAACATCCACCATTGAAAAATTCTTGGGAGCCACAGAAGTTTTAGATAATACTTATATTTGTGTTTTACCTTCACCCATGTCTGTATAATCTTATGAACATGTTGGATGACAAATAAACATCACTACGAGGCCTATAAAGGGTATGATCCTGTTGATCTGTGTATGTGCTTCAATTATGGGCTTAACACCTTAAATTTCAATGGTGGTCACTAAATTCCTCCTGTTTCCTCTCATGTGGCCCATTTAATTTTTGGAACCTCCTCATTCTTGGTGGCATGTCCTAAAATGATTTCAAAAAATGGATCAATAGGTTGGATTTATCCCAAACATGATAATAGGCCCCACATAGAATCCTTTCGCATATCTTCATGCGAAAGGCTTTCGTGGGAAATCCTCTCGCAATTCCAAATTTTTCCCCGTGAGTGTAGGAGAGAGTCTTAGAGATCATTACTATACACACACACACACACACACACACACACACACACACACACACACACATAATGCAGACGCGCGCGCGCGCACACACGTATATGGATTAGACAACTATGAATTATGGAGCCTTTTATTTTTTTGGCTAGTGGCGAATTTAAAATAATACTCAGTCATGTCATTCTATCAATTTTGTGAAAGGTAGTGTACAACCCAAAATTATATCGGATATTGTAAACCAAGTGCACACCCTTAGGGCTCAATGTCTGAGGATACGAGCATGTTTTATGAGGGATTACTAACGATATAAGTATAATTATTACCTTCTTTACTCAACCCCTCCACGATGTTAGGGTATGGAGGTCTTAGTTATATGTTCTACTGGATCCGAATAGACTTCGGATTTGGGCCTTCATACATTATTGTTCATATCAACTAAGCATATAAAATCATTAACCTTTCTTCTCAATCCCTCCACGAGGTTCAAGTATGAAGGTCTTAGCTATAAGTTTCATTGGATCTGTATATAGTTCGGGTCTGGGCCTTCAAATCAGAATTTTGAGTAAATTCTAGTCCTATATCTATCACCCTGCACATACACATATATCCATTGTTCGACTCATGTAACCATTAGATGGTCCAACCCAGTCACCCAGTGGGCAACATGTGAGGAAATTTCCCTGAGTGTTCACATGTAAATATGCTTTTTCTTTAACATATAACTTTTTCTTCCGGAAATTTTTTTTTATGAGCTCACTTTTGTAGTCCACATAAAGTTCAAAATCACCTCATTCTTTTTCAAAGTGTATATTTTAATATACTTATTAAGATAATGATGTATGTTATGACACATGTTAACTACTTTTGGGTATTGTAGATGATTACTTGTTTTTTTTATTTTTTTATTTTGAAATCCTAGTGAATATTTTACAAAATTTAAACACTTTTCAAATACAAGCTGCCAAATAGACTTTTGTGATCTTGGGTATTCCAAATACTTGGTGTCAAACACAATCGAGCTATTCTGAATCCAAAGGTATTATGAATACAAGCTACTAAAGGGGGCATAAGCATTGGTGGAAATATAGACTTATTGTTCGGTCTAGAATGCTCCTCCCCTTCCCTCAGCACATTTTAACACCTTGACACTTTTTCATTGGTAGAAATAAAGACTTGTTGTTTGGTCTAGAACTCTCCTCTCCTTGCCTCAACACATTTTAACATGTTAGCACTTTTGATGGGGTTTTCCTCCTCATTACAAAGGAGAAGTACTGTATCCGGTTGAAAAAAAATGGATGTTTCACTGCACTGCTCAACTGGTCGAGTGGGTTGCTCGACCAGTCATGGGGGCCTGCTCGACCATTCGAGGGTCGCTCGACTCAAAGCCCAGTAAGCTTTATTTTTTGGCCTCGACTAGTTGAGGGTCCGCTCGACTAGTCGAGGGCCTGACTCGACTAGTTGAGGGTTACGCAGATTCTGCACGAATTTTCTGTGGACTACGTAAATTTATGGCGGTTTTCGTAAAGGTGCAGAAAGGAGTTTTCTAAACTACAAATAGGGGTCCTAGGGTTATTCTAGGGTAATGTAGATGGTTTTTTTAAAATCTATACAAGGGTTTGCTAAAGGGTTTTAAGGCTATCAAAAGGGGAGAGAAAAAGAAAAGAGAGAGAGGAAGCTTGTGGAAGGGTGGATTCTGCTCATAGAGGTGATCTACTTCGCAGTCGACGTCTCAGCGCTTCTACGTCCTCGTGATTGGGGAGATCTCTCTGTTTTTTATTATTCTCTTATTGTTCATCCACTCCTACGTGAGTGAAGAAGGTTTGATCCAAGCAGTGTGTGCTTGTGATCGGTTGTGACATTTTACTTCAGAGTGAATTGTTACTCTTGACGAGGTCTGGTGGTATTTACCTCTTTGAGGGTTTTCAATGTAAAATCCCTTATGTCGTGTGGTTTGTGCTTTGATTTATTTCATTGCTTTATTATATCTCATAATTCTAAGATTTTGGGAGGCGAGATCCTAAGGATTTTGTCCAACACTCCCAACAAAGTGGTATCAGAGTGTTCAGGTTGATTGAACGGATCAGTTCTGAATTATAGAAGGTGACTCATCAAGGATGATCAGTGTTAATGATTCTAATTGGACCATATGGAAGGCAAAGATGGAGGACTTGCTCTATTGCATGGACTTGTATGCTCCAATTATAGGCATATCAGCAAAGATAAAAGATATGTCAGATGATGATTAGAAGAAGTTGGATCGGAAGGTGGTGGGGTTTATTAGATAATGGCTGGACGATTTCGTATTCCACCATGTGTCTACCGAGATCTTAACCGCTAGCCTATGGCTGAAATTGTAAGGGTTGTATGAGAGGAAAACAGCTGACAATAAGATTTTCTTGATAAGACGACTTGTGAATCTTAAGTTCAAAGATGATGGTTCTGTGGCTGAGCGCATGAATGAGGTTAGCAATATATTAAACCGGCTCTCCACTATGAAGATGGTCCTGGATGATGAATTACAGGCTTTATGATTGCTTAGCTCATTGCCTGATAATTAAAAGACATTGGTGGTGTCTCTGAGTAACTCTGTGCCAGACGAAATGATGTCTATGTAACATGTAACTACTTATCTCTTCAATGAGGAGACAAGGAGGAAGTCTCATGGGTCTACTCAACATGATGCTCTTGTGATACAAGATCGAGGGAGAGGAAAGAACAGAAAGGGTGGGAAGGCTTGAGATAAATCAAGAGGCAAGTCGAGTACCAGGAAGGATGTTGAATGCTGGAATTGTGGAAAGAAGGGCCACTATAAGCATGAATGTCATAAGAAAAAGAATGACAAGAAAAGAAATAGAAATGAGAAGGAAAATGAATCAGATTCCACTGCGGTCGCTTCAGATGATAACATTATAATTATTCTTTCGGTGGATCATGATGTTAGTCTCGCGGCTACGAGCTAGGATACCGATTGGGTTATAGACTTGGGAGCCTCGTTTCATGTGATTCCACACAGGGATTTCTTCACAAGCTACAAGTCAAGTGACTTTGGGACCATAAAGATGGAAAATTCTTGCATATCGAAGATCGTAGGGGTCGGTGATATTGTGTAAAGACCGATGTGATCTGCACATTAGTTCTCAAGGATGTGAGGCATATTTCAAATCTTCGCCTCAACTTGATGTCGATGGGAAGGTTTAATGGTGATAGCTATGAAAGTCGATTTGTTGGTGGGTGATGGAAGCTCATCAAGGGTTCGTTGATCGCAGTCAGAGGGAAGAAGTATTGCACCCTTTACAAGGCAAGTGTCAGTATGTGCAATGGTGGGTTGAATGCAGTGAAAGATTCAGCTATTGATATGTGGCACAGGCGTCTAGGCTACGTGAGTGAAAAAAGGCTTCAGCAAAGAAGCGGCTCCTTCCAGACGTGACAGGTATACCTCTCAAAACCTGTATTGACTATTTATCAGGGAAACAACATAGAGTTTCATTTGTTAAATCTACTTTTCATGTTAATAAGATGCATGTATTAGATTTGGTTTATTCTGATGTTTGTGGTCCTGTGAGGATAAAACTTGGGTGGGGCATTGTAGTTTGTCACTTTTGTAGATGATGCATCTAGGAGGGTTTGGGTTTATGCTTTGAATTCCAAGGACAAGGTCTATGGTGTGTTTAAAATGTTTTATACTATGATCGAGAGAGAGAGACAAGTAGATCATTAAAGTTATCCGCACTAATAATGATGGTGAATACATCAGTTACTTCCATGAGTATTGTAAGTCCCTGGGTATACGACATGAACAGATGGTTCCTAAGACCCCCCAACATAATGGTATGGCTGAGCAAATGAATCGTACCATTGTAGATAAAATTAGATGCATGTTATCTCATATAAAGTTGCCCAAGATGTTCTAGGGAGAAGCAATGCACACGAAAGTGTATTTGATAAACAGGTCTCCACTGGCCCCGTTGAATGAAGTACTTGAGAAGGTGTGGACTGGACAAGATCTATGTACAGTCATCTCAGGGTGTTTAGATGCAGGGCATCCGTTCATGCACCAAAGGACGAGAGGTCCAAGTTAGATATGAAGATCATGGAATATGTGTTCTTGGGGTACGGTGATGAAAAGTTTAGCTACAGATTATGGGATTCGACTGAGAAAAAACTCGTTAGGAGCAGAGATGTGGTCTTCTTTGAAGATCAATGTATAGAAGACATTTGTAAGCTAGAGAAGACACAACCTTGTTTAGGTGAGCTAGAGGACATGGATCCGGTTATTCCTCCCGTATTGTTTGATGATGGAGGAGTACAGTAAGGTGTAGAGGACGAGGGAGTTCCTACAGAAGATGGACTAGGGGAGCAACCCCTGCTTGATTCACCTATTGAGCTATAGGTGAAGAGGACATCTAGGGATAGACAGCCGTCCGAGAGGTACTCGCCGCATGTGTACATTATGCTCATTTATGGGGGAGAGCTAGAAGATTATTCTAAGGCCCTAGCAGATGATCATAAGAGGGAGTGGTTGAAAGCTATGTAAGAGGAGATAAAATCCTTGCAGAAGAACCACACCTATTATATGGTAAAATTGCCTAAGGGCAAGAAATTCTGAGTAACAAGTGGGTCTTCAGAAAGAAGATTGAGCAGAGGAATTCATAAACGAGGTTCAAGGCCAGACTTGTGGTGAAAGGTTTCGTCAGAGGAAAGGTATAGACTTAGAGGAAATATTCTCACTAGTGGTGAAGATGACATCCATATGGGTGTTACTTGGGTTGGTAGCTAGCATGGATCTGGAGATAGAGTAGTTAGATGTTAAAACTGTCTTTCTCCATGGTGACTTAGAAGAAGAGATCTACATGCACCAACCAGAGGGGTTCGAAGTCAAGGGCAAAGAGCATATGGTGTGTAGGCTAAGGAAGAGCTTGTATAAGATAAAATAAGCTCCAAGGTAATGGTATAAGAAGTTCGACTCGTTCATGTTAAAGCATGGATATGATAGAACATAGTCGGATCATTTTGTGTTCATGCACAAGTTCTCAAATGGTGATTTCTTAGTTCTGTTGTTATATGTTGATGACATGCTCATCATGGGTAAAGACATCAAAAAGATTAACTGGCTAAAACAGAGTTGGGTAAGTCATTTGCGATGAAAGACTTGGGCTCAGCTAAACAAATCATAAGAATGGAGATAACCTGTGACAGAAGCAGCAGAAAGCTTTAGTTGTCACAAGATCGGTATATTAAGAAAGTCCTATAACGGTTTAATATGAATGCAACAAAGCCGGTCAGTAATCCACTGGATGGTCACTTTAAATTGAGTGACAAGCAGTGTTCAAAGATGAAGGCAGAGGTGGTTGTGATGAGGAAGATACCCTACGCATCAGCAGTAGGAAGTTTGATGTATGCTATGGTGTGTATGCACCCAGACATAGTATATACGGTTGGTGTGTCAGCCGAGATCTTGCCAATCCTGACAAAGAACATTGGGTAGCGGTGAAATATATATTGTGGTATCTAAGAGGCTCATCTAGGTTGGGCTAATGTTATGGTGATGGAAAACCTGTGTTAGAAGGTTACATAGATGCAGATATGGCAGGTGACATAGACTTCAAGAAATCTACATTAGGGTTCATGGTCACATTTGCAGGGAGAGTGGTCTCTTGGCAGAGCAAGCTACATAAAGTCATAGCATTATCGACGACAGAGGCTGAGCACATTGCAGTTACAAAGGTATGTAAAGAGATGTTTTGGATGAAGATGTTCCTACAGGAACTTAGCCTGAAGCAGGAGCAACACGTGGTCTAATACGATAGTCAAAGTGCTATACACTTGGGCAAGAATCCAAGTCAGCACTCTAAGTCAAAGCACATAGAGATTCGATATCACTGGATCAAGGATACTTTGGAATAGAAGGTGTTACAGCTGAGAAGGTCCACACGGACAAAAATGGGTCAGACATGATGAACAAGGCATTGCTCAAGGAAAAGTTTGAGGTTTGTAGAAACCTTGTTGACTTGAAAAAGGTGAATTCCTCCTGAGTCGAAAACGAGGATATTTGATGGGTTTTTCCTCATTAGTACAGAGAAGTAGTGCAGCCGGTTGAAAAAAATGGATGTTTCTCCTTGCTGCTCGACCGATCGTGGGGACTTGCTCGACCGGTTAAGGGTCGCTCGACTCAAAGTCCAGCAAGCTCTATTTTTTGGACTGGACCTTTAGAGGGCCTGGCTCGACTAGTCAAGGGTTACACAGATTTTGTGCGGATTTGGTGCGGACTTCATAAATTTGAGGCAGTTTTCGCAGAGGTGAGGAAAGGAGTTTCTTAAACTATAAATAGGGGTCATAGGGTTATTCTAGGGTAATGTAAGGCGGTCTTCTAAAGTTATGCAAGGATTTGCTAAAGGGTTTGCTTAAGAGTTTTAAGGCTATCAAAAAGAGGAGAGAAAGAGAAAAGAAAGAGGAAGCTTGTGGAAGGGAAGATTCTGCTAGAGGTGATCTACTTCACAATCGATATCTCAGCACTTTTACGTCCTCGTGATCGGTGAGATCTTTCCATTTTTTGTTATTCTCTTATTGTTCATCCACTCCTATGTGAGTGAAGAAGGTTTGATCCAAGTGGTGTGTGCTTGTGATCGGTTGTAACGTTCTACTTCATAGTGAATTGCTGCTCTGGATGAGGTCCCGTGGTTTTTACCTCTTTGAGAGTTTTTTCAAGTAAAATCCCTTGTGTCGTGTGGTTTGTGCTTTAATTTATTTCATTACCTTATTATATCCTAAAATTCTAAGGTTTTGGAAGGCGAGATCCTAAGGCTTTTGTGCAATGCTCCCAACAAAATTTTCATGTGTGGGGCTTAGGACTAGCTTTTAGGTGTCAGTAAGCTCGAGCTTTAAATTTTAGAATTGACAAGTTAATCAAAATATAAATTAATTAATGGAAGTGAGTAAATGGTCCATCCTTATATGAACTAGCAAGAGTGCAAATAGTCTATTTTGAAGGCACAGGAAAATTTTATGATGTCACTTGTCATTGATCCATGTAATCTCTGGTGACACTAGCTCCTGAAACACTAATTTTCTCTCCCCAATAAATTGCATACTACCAACACAACTTTTAAACTATGGAACTTCTCTAGCCCCACCATGATTTATGTGTTACATCCACATTGTCCCTTTAAATTTTCCAGATCTTTCTAGAACATGAGCCCAGAAATTAAACACATCCAAAGCTCAAGTAGGCCGCACCATAGAAAGTAGAGAGGAATGAATGACTACCATTGAAACCTTCCCAAGGTCCTCCATGAGGTTTATTTGAATCTAACCTCTTCATAAGGTCACATGGATTTAATGAAGGGAGAACATAAATATCAGCATGATTAGAGCCTTCTGTGGCCCTAAGAAGTGTTGGATTGTAGGCATCCAATTACCACTATTTCTTGCAACACGACCAACTCGATCCTTGGATCTACCTCGTTTTTGGTATCATGCCTTAAAATGATATGGAAAGCATGGATAGACGATGCCGATCTAACACATACATCATGACGGGCCAACAAAGGTTATGTGTATCAACACTTTGTGTTTTCTTCTCTCCTGGAATGTGCACGCTACACAAGCAACGAAATTAGTTGAGGCATGAAATTTAGCTAGGCTCCACCATGATGTATTCCTTAGATCCACACTATTCATCAGTTTTTTAGATCATTTTATCATTTTAGTAATGAACCCCAAAACAAGGAAGATCCAAAGTTCAAATGAACCATACCACAAGAAACAATAGGAATTGGATGCCAACTATTGAAAACTTATTAAGGTCTTTGTACCTTACGAAAAGCTTAGATGGAAAATAAACAGACTGGTCAGGCCTATTAAATGAACCTGTCAGGCCTATAAAGATTTCAGCTGTAATTAAATCTCCACTATTTTTTGTAGTGTGGTCCACTTGAGCTTTGGACGTGCCTCATTTCTAGGGTTGTGCTCTTGAATGATTTGAAAAAATTGTCAAAAATTGGATCTAACACATAAATATAGGTTACGTTATGTACATTCTATCAATCAGGTAGATCTAACACATAAATATGGTATGTAATAATTTACCCGGGAAAGAAAATCAGCATGTTTCGTAAGCTGGTTTCATAAGCGATGACATGGACCTAATTGACAAACCTATTCCTTGAGTAGGTGAACATTGTACAAGACATGGCATGATGTCGTGGATGTCACAAATGTCTTCCTAGTTCCAAATTACCACCTTGGGTGCGGTTGGTATCTACTTGGGTCTTAGGAGTGCAGATCATATGTGTTGAAGGCATAGGATAATTCAGCTAACAAGGTATGCCTGATTTCTCTTTCCAGTGCTACAAAACATGACTTTTAAAGTGCAGAACTTCTTTAAGCCCCATAATGATTTATGTTTTAGATCCACATTGTCCATCAATTTTAACAGATTATTTTAAAACAAGAGTGCAAAAATGAGTAACATCCAAAGCTTAAGTATACCACCTTACACAACAGGGATTGAATAACTACTTTTGAAACCTTCATAATGTCTACCGTGAGGTTTATTTACCATCTAACCTCTTCTAAGGTCACACAACCTGAACGCATTGTAACTCTCCTTAAGGCCCACTGATAGGCCCATACTCGTTACTATTCATCACTTTATAACATGCTTAGTATAATCCCATGACTCATGCCCATACGCATAATATGTATGCTTGATATGAGTAGTGATTGAACGCATTGTAACTCTCCTTAAGGCCCATTGGGCAGACCATTTATGGGACTCGTTATGAGACGGAGTGCCCCACATGATCGCGCAATACGCGCTGAATTTCTGCATGATTTGACGGTGTGATTCATGCATCTCGCATATGTGTGAATTGATCACTGCACGCCCTAGTGATATTAGGGTCGTGGTTCCACAGGTACATCGTAGATGGCCGTATTGGATACCGAAAATACTTATTCTAGCACTGTGGGCACTTAGGATATCCTTGGATGAAAGTCTCAGAACCTTTTTGGTACCAGGAGATGCTCCAACGTCTAGACCGAGTAGATACACGAGCACCCGAGTGCCAAGTACCAGTAGGCCACATCTCCCACTGTGTCGTGGTCAGTTGGAAGGGGGTGTGGCCTTATCCGCCTGAGAGAGGAGGCTATAAGCTAGGCTAAGTTTGACCAGCTCATAAATGAGTCCGCTATCGATGAGCCGGGTAGGTATTGGCAGACTACTGGTCAGGCGGATAGTGAGGTCTATTTCGCTTGCTTAACTGTGCAGCTAGGGAGGTGGCAGTTACTGCGAAGTGTATTAGACCCCGGTGATATCTAGAGAGGAACTGTACTGATATATGTACTTGATGAGTATCGACTTGCTTAAATTACATTTCGCATATGACATTGGGCTATGTAGGCCTTGCATTGTATCGGTGTGGCCAATGACATTCATGTCTCGCATCGCATGGCCTTGGTATGGCCGATAACATTCATGCCTTGCATTACATAGCATTGGTATGGTTGATTTTATTCATGAACTTACCGCAGGTTTCTGCATTACTCTGATATTATATACTTAACACTTACCTTACGCACATACTTACACTACCCTCTAAGCTTTTATAAGCTTATGCATGACCATTGCGTGCAGGTGTCGTTGAACAGCAGCAGCGCTGAGGCAGGAGCGCGTATCTGACTATTTTGGAGCTTTTTGATCATCTTGTATTTCCCTTTCCGCATTGTACTTAAAGTTTTTGATATAGTGGATATGTGGTGATGTTGTTTTGTGACTTGGTTATGCTTGTAGTTATGCTCCATTACAAAAAAAAAATTCATTCTAAAAATTCTCCTTGTAGGATCCCGGGATCAGAATTTGGCATATGATTGTCAGGAGCCGAGAATGGGGCATTACGGAGGCTGTCGGCACCGGATTCAGCAATCGAGATTCATGTGAATCCAATTTTCGGGTTTGAGGCGTGACAGAAGTTGGTATCAGAGCATAACTTGAGAATACCTTAGGATCACATCACATATTTACTATAAATAGGTTCCAAGTCTGAATGACTTAGCAATTTTAAGACATAGACCCTTAATGTTCATGCCTTCAAGAATTCTCAAGGCTAATAGGCCATTGTTCTTTCTTATAGAATATTATGACTAGAAGAACGACCCGAGCGAATCCCAGACCATCACCTGCAGCTCCCGCTTTACCACCTGCTACTCCTACTCCACCACCAGATATTCCTGCCTTTGAGCCTGAGGATGCCACTCATTTACCTGAGACCGGTGTGGATCCGACTGTACTTGTGAGTGCTACTTAGCTGCAGCAGATGTTGTAGGCGATGACCGCCATTCTTCAGGGGCAGAGCAGGCGTCCCACAGTGACACCAGCCGAGGCTGAGCAGGAGCATGCGAGTGCTCTTCTCAAGGATTTTTGACAGCACGATCCTCCGTGTTTTCGGGGAGAGCCAGACCCTACTGCTGCAGAGATATGGTGCTCCGTGGTGGAGAAGATATTCGACACCATGAGATGTACGACCCAGCAGTGAGTGCCATTAGCCGTATTTCTTCTGTAGGGTGAGGCTTACTATTGGTGGGCATATGTGGCCCGATCGGTAGCCATCGATTTTGAGTGGACCTGGGAGGACTTTATAGACCGGTTTGACCGAAAGTTCTTTCCCGAGCATGTGCGACAGTAGCGCGCATTGGAGTTTGAGATATTGGTCCAGTGGGACATGACAGTGTCCCAGTATGAGGCTTGGTTCGTCGCATTATCAAGATTTATGACATATCTTGTTGATGATGAGGGGCGGAAGGCCCGTCATTTTGAGAACGGCTTACTTCCTGCTCTTCGGAGTCGTGTGATTGGACATATGCTTCCAACATTTGAGCAGATAGTGGAGAGAGCCCTGATATATGAGACAGATTGGGCCGGTATGCAGAGAGCCCGTGATCAGAGGGGAGATTAGAAGAGGAAGGCACCCTCTAGTAGTTCCCATCAGCAGCATCGTTCACAGCAGCGGCGCACGACCCCCCCAGCATTTTGAGCACTAGCAGTACCCCCAGCACCATCTTCGGGATCGTTTACAGGTACTTGCTTTGGGTGTGGTCGTACAGGGCATTGTAGGCACGAGTGTCCCCATTCACAGCAGCAGCAGCAGCAGCTGAGGGTACCACATCCACCTCCGCGGCAGCCACCACAGCAGCAGCGACCGTAGTACCAGCCTCCTGTACCTCCCTCACAGGAGCAGAGACAGCAGGTTAGGCCCCCACAGCGGCCACAACAGCAGTAGAGACCTTAGAGGGGACCTGCACCTCCCCAGCAGGCTCAGGGCAGATTCTATGCTGCTCAACAGGACCCTCAGTTATCAGGAGGGGTCGTCGAGGGTACTCTTTCTGTTTTTACATACATTGCATGTGTATTATTTGATTCTGGTGCATCACATTCATTTGTCACCGATGATTTCTACCGATCGACCGGTTTGCCTTTAGAGTCTGCCCGTGAGGATTTGGTAGTATCGACGCCCTTAGGGAAGACCGCAGTGTTGGGCCAATTTTGCGTATCTTGCCCTGTTTTGATTAGGGATATCTTCTTGCCTGCCGACCTATTTGTATTACCGATGTCCGATTTTGATGTTATCCTGGGCATGGACTGACTTGCCGAGTACTACGCCATTTTAGACTGCTCCGCGAGGACAGTCATGTTCTGCATACTCGGTGTGTCAAAGTTTCAGTTTGTTGTCGAGCCCAGAGGAGGGCAGCTTTCTTGCATGTTATCATGTGCCATTGAGGAGTCAGCTGCTTTGAGTATTGACCAGTTACCTGTTGTTTGTGGTTTTTCTGATGTGTTCTAAGAGATTTTGGGATTACCACCTCGTCGACATACTGAGTTCCAGATTGATCTTGTGCCTGGTACCGCGCCTATTTTGAAGGCCCCGCATCGTATGACACCGTTGGAGTTAAGGGAACTACAGAAGTAATTGGACAAGTTGCGTGAGTTAGGCTTTATTCGTCCGAGCAGTTTACCGTGGGGAGTGCCGGTACTCTTCGTGAAGAAGAAGGATGGCTCGTTGAGGCTTAGCGTAGATTACCGCGAGCTCAACATGGTCACGATCAAGAACAAGTACTCGCTTCCAAGGATCGATGACTCGTTTGATCAGCTGCAGAAGGCGTAGTTCTTTTCGAAGATAGACTTGCGGTCCGATTATCATCAGTTTCGGGTTCGAGATGAGGATATCCCGAAGACAGCCTTCAGGACGCGCTACGGTCATTTTGAGTTTTAGGTCATGTCCTTCGGACGAACCAATGCCCCCTCAGTATTCATGTAGTTGATGAACGAGGTCTTCCGTCCATATCTCGATCAGTTTGTTGTGGTGTTCATCGACGACATTCTGATATATTCGAGGACTCGTGAGGAGCATGAGCGGCATCTTGAGATTACATTACAGACCCTCCGTACACACCAGCTTTAGCGAAGTTGGAGAAGTGCGAGTTCTGACAGGAGGAGGTGAAGTTCCTCGGTCATGTAGTGATGAGGCAGGGTGTCGCAGTGGACCCCTCGAAGATTGATGCCCTGCGTCAGTGGGACCATCCCACGAATGCATCCAAGATTCGCAGTTTTCTTGATTTGATGGGCTATTACCGACGTTTCATTGAGGAATTCTCTCGCATTGCAGCCCTGTTGACCAGGTTGACCCGGAAGGGTGTCGAGTTTATATGGAGCGACGCTTGTGAGCAGGCGTTTATAGAGTTAAAGGACCGCCTCACATCCGTTCCTGTCCTCACTCTTCCCTTTGGGAGTGATGTATTTGTTGTATTTACCGATGCCTCACGAGTTGGCTTAGGTGCTGTCCTGATGCAGTACGGGAAGCCAGTGGCTTATGCGTCTCGTCAGCTCAAGGTCCATGAGCTGAACTACCCCATGCATGATCTGGATCTGGCAGCGGTTGTCTTTGCACTGAAAGTGTGGAGGCACTATCTTTATGGGGTGAGATTTAAGCTCTTTTCCGATCATAAGAGCTTGAAGTACTTGTTCTCTCCGTCCGAGCTGAACATGAGGTAGAGGCGTTGGATGAAACTCCTGAAGAACTATGATTTTGATCTTCAGTACCACCCGGGCAAGGCGAACGTGGTGGCGGATACCCTCAGCCGTCAGCCAGGAGGCCTGGTGGCGCATATGATGATTCAGGAGTGGAGGATGCTCGAGGATATAGTAGAGTATGACTTTGAGTTTGGTCTGCAGTCATCTATTGTTCAGCTATCGAGCTCATTGATTCAACCTTCTCTTGTCGCAAGGGTGATCGAGGCTCAGCAGACAGATAAGTCGTTACAGGATTACCGAGCAGAGGCAGCATCTGAGAGTCAGATGGATTGGCAGATTAGTTCTGACGGTGGACTTCGCTTCAGAGGCTTATTATGTGTCCCAGATATTCCTGAGTTATGCTGAGATCTTATGACCGAGCCACATCGATCACGTTTCTCTATCCACCCTGGCTCGATGAAGATGTATTGCGATATGAGACGTCTGTATTTTTGGTCAGGGATGAAGCGTCAAATAACCAGTTTTATGGCCGAGTGTGACACCTGACAGCGTATCAAGGCCTATCATCAGAGACCCCCGGTCTATTGCAGCCGCTGAGCGTCCCGATGTGGAAGTGAGAGCATATATCTACCGATTTTGTCATGGATTTACCGAGGACTCAGCGCGGTCATGACGCCATCTGGGTTATTATGGACCATCTGACGAAGTCGACACATTTTCTTACGATTCGTGAGACTTGGCATACAGATCGGCTGGCCAAGATGTTTATTGATGGGATCGTGAGATTACATAATGTTCTTGTCTCGATTGTTTCAGACCAAGATCCGAGGTTCGCGTCTCAGTTTTGGAGGAGCTTCTAAAGAGCGATGGACACTGATTTACAGCTCAGCACCGCGTATCATCCACAGACTGATGGACAGACCGAAAGGGTCAACCAGATCCTTGAGGATATGCTTCGGCCCTTCGTGATTGACTTCTCGGGTAGTAGGGACGAGCACCTGCGATTGACTGAATTCGTGTACAACAACAGCTATCAGGAGACCATTGGCATGACTCCTTTTGAGGCATTATACGGCAGACTGCAGATCTCTGAGTTGTTGGACCGAGGTTGGAGAGTGATGTCTCCTAAGTCCCGAGCTTGTGCTGAAGACATCAGAGGCTATCGACATCATCAGGGAGAGGATGCGCACAGCTTAGAGCCGACAAAAGAGTTTTGCTGATCGTCGGCGTCGTCCCTTAGAGTTTTCCGTTGGGGACTATGTGTATCTCAAGGTCTCACCCATGAAGGGTGTGGTTCGTTTTGGGACAAAGGGCAAGCTTGCCCCGCGATTCATATGACCTTTCGAGATCACTGGGCGCATTGACGCCGTGACCTATCAGCTTGCCTTGACATCGCAGTTATCTAGCATCCACAACGTCTTCTATGTCTCTATGTTGAGGAAGTGTGGGTCAGACATCGTGCCTGTCATTGACTGGCAACCGTTGGAGGTTTGTGAGGACGCTTCTTATATTGAGCAGCCAGTTCGTATCCTCAATTGGAAGGAGCAGGTCCTCAGAACCAAGGTCATTTCCTTGGTGAAGTGCAGTAGGGCCATTATAGCGTGGATGAGGCATCTTGGGAGCGCGAGGCAGAGATCCGTGAGCGTTATCCTTATCTTTTCGATGATTGATTGTATAATATATCATGTCTTGATTATATATATGATGTTATGTTTTCTATTCCCTTATGAGTTATGGTTAGTTGCGATGGTAGTGTAAATTTTGAGAATGAAATTTTTATTAGGTGGGGAGAGCTGTAAGACCTGTATCCTATACCGTACTGTTCCGTCAACTCCCGCGATCCTTCCCGTTGAATTTTGGCAATCCGCCATCGATAATCGATGTTGCGCATGACCGTAAGTCGTATCCTATACATTTAAGTCCACTTAATCCGAGACTTGCACCATTGCGACCGTACCGTCGCTGCGGTTCTAACACAGCGACTCATGTACCGATCCGATACCTTGACTAAGAGATGTGGGTTTGCGTTTATTTCAAGAAAATGCCGCACGTTTATATTCTCAAGAAAATCTCTACAAAATGTCAAATCAATCTCATCAATCAATCACCCATCAATCACTTTATGTCAAGTACAAAACACCCATGCTTCCTTTCTCCACAAGTCAAGAAACCACCAAAGTCAACTAATACATCACCTCACCCATCACTCACATCCATCACCCATCTCCCATCACTTCTCCTTACATCCCATCTCTCTCTCTCATTTCTCAACACAACCCTAAGCAAGAGAAAGAGGCTCTCACGTCCAAGCCTTCCCATGGAGAGAAAATGCATGTGTGAGGCCCACTTCCTACTCCAAAACCCATCATCCTAGCCATCCATTTCCCATCTCCACCATCAAAGAGACGCACAAGGAGACCGGCATCTCAACAGATCAAGAAGATCAAGTGGTGGGTGCTTCCATAGACTACTTTTTCATATTTTTAAGATGAGCCAAGTGAGGCCAACCGATCAATGGTTTGGATCTCACTTGAGACCCTAAGATGTGGCCAATGGCCCATCTTGATCATCAAAATCATTCCATGATAGGGCCATTCTCCATGGACCCCATCATGATGTTTACTTTCTTGCATTAAAGAGGTCATATAGACCGTTCATTTTGGATGGAGAGGGATCTCCACCGTTGATCTTTTATTTGGAAGGTCCATATGCAATGAGACCCATTGATGTATGATTGGATGGTTGAAACGGAGGGCCTATAGTGTCGGGGTCCCTCCATCACGCGTGTCCCACTCTATCTCTCTCTCCCTCTTTTTATTTATTTATTTTATTTCTTTGTGCGTGATGTAATGGCCGTGTGGCCCACTTGGATGGACCCCACCACTAGATATGTATTGACCCAAGTCGTCTAAAAGTGGGGCCCATCTTATAAGCATTGTACTCACACCATCCATCATATGGTGGCCCACCTAAATAGGGCCCACCTTGAATAAATTGTTCAGCTCAAAACGTCCAGCGCTTGGACCTTACTAGACAAAGCACAAATATGGGCTTATTTCAAAGCCTTTGGAAAGGGCTACTTGTATAGGCCTCACCTTGATGTATGTTTCTAATCCATGTCGTCTATCCTCTTTCCTGACTCATTTTAGGCGTTGAGCCGAAAAATGAGGTTGATCGGAGTATCCGGTGGGCCATAGCGTTGAAAACAGTACTACTACCATTGAAATACGCTTTGGTCATTTTATACGCCCAAAAAAAAAAATCGAATATGGGACTCATTCAGACTGTTTCGAGTTGTAAAAGCCAATGGTTGGGATGGATTTCACTAATACGGGACCCACGTTCAGAAAACCTTGGAAAAATAGGTTTTCTAAAAAAAAAAAGGAGAAATGAGGCAGCAGACACTGCTGTTGCAGAGGCGCAGGCGCAGGACGGGCGGGCAGACGCAGGGGGTCCCACGGCTGACCGTGTGGGCCCCAACTTGATGTTTACTTACCATCCGACCTATCCATAAGGTGGCCCACCCTCTGAGGAGGGCCCTCTCCAAAAATGAGGCGCATCCAAAGCTCAGGAGGCCCACACTGTGAGAAACAGTGTGATTGGACGTCTACCACTGGAACCCATTTTGGGGCCCACAGAAGTTTTGAATCAAGATGAAATTTATTTTTCCTCTCCTCCAGAGGTCCACGTGACCTTGTCAAACAGTTGGATGTAAAATAAACATTATGGTGGGCCCCACGTGGGACCCACTGGCGGATTGAGTGGAGATACCTCGTTCCAACACTTGAGGTCTTGGCATCGATCCTTGGTGGTGGCTAACATGTAGTATGTGCTGGCGTGGGTGGGACCCACCAATGATGTATTTATTTTATTCACACCATGCAGGCGGTCAGTGGACCCCATCCTTGATGCATGTGTCGCATCCCAACCATCCAACTTTCGTGTGGACCTCCACCATGATGCATGTGATGCATCCAAACCGTCCATTTATTTTATAAATTCATGGTTTGAGCTAATGAGTGAGTCAGATCTATGATTGAAGTAGGTCCCACCTTGGTATGTGTATGAGCCCATATTGACTTAATTGTGGCCATTCATTAAGGCCCACCTTGGTGCACATCTAAGGCCATAGAATTAAGCCCATTTAGCATATATAATGCCCATGGGATTAAGCCCATTTGGCATATGTAAGGCCCATGGGTTTAGGCCCATTTGACATATATAATGCCCATGGGATCCGACCCATTTAATATATATAAGGCCTATGGGAATTAGGCCCATTTGATAAGGCCATAAGATTAAGCCCATTTGATACATATAAGGCCCAAGTTGTGAGGTCCACTTTGATGTATTTTAAGGCCCATGGGTCATGGACCATTGCAATGTACATAAGGCTCATTGGTGAGGCCCATTAATGCAACTCATTTGATGAATGTAAGGCCCATGTGATACGACCCATTTGATGTATCTAAGGCTCATGCGTCGAGGCCCAACGGGATGTCCTTAGGGTCCATTGCAATGTGTGATTTCCCATGGTTCATGTAATGATATATATGGTGGGCCGTGCCTAGGGAACAATGTTGGTTTGACGTCCACATTGTATATACAATGTTGGTTAAATGTCTGCATTGTAACTCTCCTTAAGGCCCACTGATAGGCCCATACTTATTACTATTCATCACTTTATTATATGCTTAGTATAATCCCATGACTCATGCTCATACGCATCATATGTATGCTTGATATGAGTACTGACTGATCATAACATACGTCATTGGACAGATCATTTATGGGACTCGTTATGAGACGAGTGCCCTACATGATCGCGCAGTATGCGCTGGATTTCTGCATGATTTGACGGCGTGATTCATGCATCTCGCATATGTGTGACTTGATCACTGCACGCCCTAGTGACATCAGGGTCGTGGCTACACAGGTACATCGTGGATGACCGTATTGGATACCAAAAATACTTATTCTATCATTGTGGGCACTTAGGATGTCCTTGGGTGAAAGTCTCAGAATCTTTTTGGTACTAGGAGATGCTCCAACATCTAGACCGAGTGGATACACGAGCGCCCGAGTGCCGAGTACCAGTAGGCCGCGTCTCCCACTGTGTTGTGGTTGGTTGGAAGGGGGTGTGGCATTATCCGCCTGAGAGAAGGAGTTATAAGCTAGGCTGAGTTTGACCGGCTCGCAAATGAGTCCGCTATCTACGAGTCGGGTAGGTATTGACAGACTACTGGTCAGGCGGATAGTGAGGTCTATTTCGCTTGCTTGACTGTGTAGCTAGGGAGGTGGCAGTTACTGCGAAGTGTATTAGACCCCGGTGATATTTAGAGAGGAACTGTACTGATATATGTACTTGATGAGTATCGACTTGCTTGAATTACATTTCGCATATGACATTCGGCTATGTAGGCCTTGCATTGCATCGGTGTGGCCGATGGCATTCATGTCTCGCATCGCATGGCCTTGGTATGGCCGATAGCATTCATGCCTTGCATTACATAGCATTGGTATGGTTGGTTTTATTCGTGAACTTACCACAGGTTTCCGTATTACTCTGATATTATATACTTGACACTTGCTTTACGCACACACTTACACCACCCTCTAAGCTTTTGTAAGCTTATGCATGACCGTTGCGTGCAGGTGTCGTTGAACAGTGGCAGCGCTGAGGTAGGAGCGCGTATCTGACTATTTTGGAGCTTTTTGATCATCTTGTATTTCCCTTTCCGCATTGTACTTAAAATTTTTGATATAGTGGATATGTGGTGATGTTGTTTTGTGACTTGGTTATGCTTGTGGTTATGCTCCATTACAAAAAAAATTCATTCTGAAAATCCTCCTTGTAGGATCCCAGGATCGGAATCTGGCATATGATGGTCAGGAGCTGAGAATGGGGCACTACGGAGGCTATCGGCACCAGATTCGGCAATCGGGATTCATGTGAATTCGATTTTTGGGTTTGGGGTGTGACAATAGTAAGTTGTGAATTCTATGAGTTTTACTTGTAGTTTGATTCTGAAACTTCTCCCATGGCTTATTATCCATATTTAAAGGGTTTCGAACTCGTTTGTTTCATTGACCAATCAAATTACGAATTTTATAGAATTTATTTTCTTTTTTCCTTATTTTTTCCTTGTAGATTCAAGAAGTCTCTGTAAGGGATCCAGAGAAGCTCTGTGGATTTGAAGTAGTTATCCTTGAGCAAGATGGTGATCGACCTCAACATGTTCATTCCTGGCCGATGGCAAACAACGAAGGTATAAATGAAAATCCTGTGGACAGTGATCCAGGGATTCGTTATCTTTTAGAAAGAATGAAAGCTTTCCACTGAGAGAGTCAGTTTGACCGTGCAAGGGCTACAAACAACCCTCGACTATCTTGTGGATGAGTTATTTTCACTCCAAGCCCTAGGTGATGTTCCGCCACCTATGTTGTTATAAACATAACCCTGATTTTCATTGAGCACTACCAGTGGTAAATCGTAGGGCTACATCAAATGATTCAAGTTCTAGTGACGATGAAGGCTTTGCTTGACAACCAATCCATGGAGGCGATCATCTAGATCATGCTTAAAGTGACTATCGAGGTAAGGCTGAACTTTCTAATTTTAACGGTTTATTACATATAAAAGATTTCCTTGACTGGCTAGCCAAATTAGAATGATATTTTGATTACATGGATGTAATAGAGTACAAACAGGTGAAATTAATAACATTTAAATTAAAATCTGGTGCTTCTTCATGGTAGGAGTAATTACAACTCTCACGTGCTCGACAGAATAAGGCGCCCATCTTATCATGGCTATGAATGAGGCACCTTTTTTGATCATGATTCCTTCCTAGTGATTACAAGCAAGTACTATTCTAGCAATACCAAAACTGCTGATAGGAGAATCGAACCGTCACCCATTATACCAAAGAATTCCAGTGGTTGGTAACACAAAACGACCTCTTGTTGCTACGGAAGGGTCGTCGCTTCCCGTAGACTCAGAATACGCTTGAGGTTACTACAAAGGGCTCGTCACTAATCAGTGTAGGCCGGTAGCTCGAATGTAGTGTCCCATACCACCACAATCGGCTCACGAGTCAAATGTGCTCATTGGTCACTACGGAGAGGTTTGTGGCCCCAGCGTAGGCTGACAGCTCGACCACGGTGTCCCATACGACCATGCCCGGCTCATGAGTCTTTATGGATCAAGGTACCATGGTTATTAGGGTTTCCAATGGTAAGTTCAGTACCCAAGGTTCAAACAGTTATGACTCGTATATAGTGAACATACAATGACCAGTCGGGTTACTTGACGGGCTCGGCTAGTACGAGCGCATCTCAAGATGAACGACATGAAGTGCATAAAACACTTCGCGTGGCCTAACTACTGCCGCCAACCCAAAACACGACTCGCGTTCATCGACGCGTCCCTCGTGGCAAATAGAAGCTAACCACGAATTTGATCCATTACCGACTGCCTGGACTAGAACATAGCCCCAAGCATTTGTAAATCAACATCAGTGTCATATGAGAGTCATAGAAATGAAATACAACAATATAAGCATCTTGACACATGTTATAGCATACAACTTAAGCAAATCATTCAACACGCATTTCATATATATAATGAAATTAATACATATAGCCAACATGATGGAATTCATATACATCCGCATATTAATTAAGAATTCAATCTCAAAACTAATTCACGACACCATTACTCAATGCATACTAATACAATCATTTATACAAACACTTAGTCTGCACACTTTAGTCTACATAGCGTATGTCGACTCAAAGTGCGGATTAGGGCTAATCTCTTCGCCAAACAGATCATGCACACATTCCTAATATCCTAACATGACAAATAACCATGGCAAATATTTCAGCAAAATATGGACGTAAACAGTATTTCCTACAAATGACTAAAATACCCTAAATCTCATATTTTCCATACACAGTCGAAATGGAAAACGGATAGCATGTTCTACATGTCAAACAGCGTTCTCTTTGATAATCTACTATTAAACGACATTGAAAGCTTTGAAATCAGTCAATCAAAGCGTTTAAAATCCTTACCTTTCGCCTTAGACGTGTATCGATTCGAATAGAACGTATACACTTCGTCAACGGCGTAAATGCGACCTAATGCACAAGATACATAAGCTACTTCGCTATTGTATCAAAGGAATCCTTAAAACAGCGAGTGGTTAGGGTTTCCTTACCTAGAAGTGCATTGGAAATCACCGAAAAAGTGATTTGAATGCTATGCTTCGGTACGTGCAATAGCTGGTGCAAGTGGCGGGAAATCTCTCCCACAACTCTCTCACAATCTTTCACTTTGTCACGCCCCGAAAATCGGATTCACAGGAATCCCTATCGCCGAATCCGGTGCCGACAGCCTCCGTAGTACCCCATTCTAGGCTCCTAGCATTCATATGTCAGATTTTCGATCCTGGGATCCTACAAGGAGGATTTTTTTTATACATTTAACTAGTAATAAGCATAACTACAAGTTTACCCAAATCATAAAGGCAACATCATCATCACATATCTACTAATATAATCATTTGAATACAATGCTGAAAGAAAAATATATATATGTCAAAATCAAAGTTTCAGAAAACAGCTGCACGCTCCAAGCTCAATGCTGCTGCAACCTAATATCACCTGCACACATCTATCGTGCATAAGCTTATAGAAAGCTTAGAGGGTGGTGTAAGTGTATGCACGAGATAAGTGCCAAGTATTCAATACAATATCATAATCATACAATACCAGAAAGCTATTAATCCATAAACCATACAATGACTGAATAAGCAGAAACACTGATAAGAGCAGGAATTATCAGCGTAAACAGAAATACTGACAAGATTATAATCATGTGATAACAGAATAAGCGGAAGTATGAACAAGTCCATAAGTTAATCAATATCAGAATACGCAATATACGATAGCTATGCAAATGATGAGTCATAGATAATCAAATGTTGAATGACAAGGATATAATGTAATACACAGTTCGAAAGAGCTAACAAATATCATCACTCTCATCTAAGTCACAAGAATACAGAAACATAACAACCCGCAATGCCACACGCCGAAGATGTAATAGAATATGCAGTATATGATGCTAATGGAATGACCATGCTGAAGTGTGATGTCGGGATGATAGTACGTAGTATCGCAGGCTACAGGGTCCACCATAAGGAACCTCTATCCAAACCAGTCCCATACCTAAATTTGGATAGTCTGACTCAACGTGGTAAACTCCTGATCTCAGGTTAGTCGTGTGCCCAACTGAAATCCTTGCCATAACGAAGATACACAACAATTAGTTGCGCACCACCAGCCCGAGTGGATAGTGAATGGATGAATGAATGAGTATACAACTCCTACTCAGTAGCCTGTCAGTACAGTAGCCTGCCAACCGCTGGTAGCTCACCCAGGCCTCAGCCCCGCCCACATCAGCGTCCGCCCACGTGCGTCCTCCCACATGCACAACAGTGACGGGGTGTCATAATATTATGTCAGTCCTCATATCAGTACGGTTCCTCTCTGGGGAAATCACCGGGGTCTATTACACTTCACACCACCTGCCGCCCCAATCAAGCGCACAACTGGATAAGTGAAAAAGACCTCACTATCCACCAGTCAGTAGTCTGCCAATACCTACCCGGCTCGTCGATAACGGACCCATTCCTCGAGCTGGTCAAACTCAGCCTAGCCATGCCTACTCCCTCGAGTGGGTAAGGCGCACCCCCTTCCAACCGACCACGATACAGTGGAGAGCGCAGCCATCTGGTAATCGGCACTCAACGCTCTTCTACCCACTCGGTCTAGACGTTGGAGCACCCTCTGGAACCAAGAGGGTGTTTAGGGATTTTCACCCAGGGCCATCTATGATGGCCCGATGCTCGAATAAATTTTCGGTGTCCCATCTGGCCATCCACTATATGCCTGTGGATGCTACGTCCCTGATATCACTAGGGCGTACAGTAATCACAACACAATGCAAGATGCATGAGTCATACAATCCAATCATGCATCAATCTTGTGCATGTCATGCGCTCATGTGAGATAATCTCCACCTATCAGGGAGTCTCACATCATCCTGCCCAATGACATATGCAATGGTCAATCACATCTCATAACAAATATGTAGATGATGCGAATGGACATGTATCATGATGTTATGATGTCACATACACATAAACGGTATCAATAACCGGCGTCGACAATGTGGACTTTTAACCAACATTGCCCTCAAGGAATGGCCCACATAGAATCAAATATATAATGGGCATATGGCCTCACATAAGGGCCAAATATATGAAACAGGTGGGCCTTAGTCATGGACCTAACACATATCACAATAGGCCTTTCCCATAGGCTTCAAATTCATCTAGATGGGTCGCACCCATGGGCCTCAGATATATCACAATGGGCCTCAAATATACTTCACAGGTGAGTCACATACCTGGGTCTAATACACATCAGTATGGGCTACATCACATAGGCCTAATATACATCACTATGGCCACAATCCATGGGCTTTAAATACACAATAGGTGGGCCCTACACATGGGCCTCAAATATATACCACGGGTGCGCCTCAATGGACGGTTCACCAATACAACAGGATGGGCCTAATGACATGGACCCCATAAATATATCGAATAGGCCGCACTAATTGGGCCTTACATACATTGCAATGGGCCATGTCCCATGGGCCTTGCATACATCATAATGGGCCTTGCAACATGGGCCTCATATATATTTAAGGTGGGCCTCAACAACGGGCCTCATACACATCAAGGTAGGCCTCAACAACGGGCCTCATACACATCAAGGTGGGCCTCAATAACGGGCCTCATACACATCAAGGTGGGCCTCAACAACGGGCCTCATACACATCAAGGTGGGCCTCAACAACAGGCCTCATACACATCAAGGTGGGCCTCAACAATGGGCCTCATACACATCAAGGTGGGCCTCAACAACGGGCCTCATACACATCAAGGTGAGCCTCAACAACGGGCCTCATACACATCAAGGTGGGCCTCAACAACGGGCCTCATATATGGCCTTAGCAACAGGCTACAAATATATCAAGATGGGCCTAATCAATCATATGGGCTAAATCAATCAAATGGCCGATACGAGCAGGCCGATCAAATGGACCAATACAAATGGGCTGTGCGTCATGGAGTTATACTAAGCATGTTATAAAGTAATGCCCTATCCTTACAATGCAGCTGGCCTAGACGGCTTGCATACAACAAGTACGGGTCTACCAATGGGCCCTAGGGAGAGTCACAATGCGGACATTTAACCAACATTATACTCGTAATGTGGACATCAAACCAACATTGCTCCCAAGGTGTAGCCCGTAGTGAATAACATTATGTAAACTAAGTTAGGATCACACATTGCAATGGGTGGGCCTCAACAACGGGCCTCATATACATCAAGGTGAGATCCCCACCTTTCAGAAAAGTATATTTAATAGGTATGAATAGTCCCTCAAACAGTCCCAAAATCTGGTCCAAAAATAACTAGAAACTGTCCAGAAAATTCTGGACAACAACATGTACTAAGATAAAATTTATTATATAAGTTAAATAAAAAAGAGAAATACATTAATAGGCCACACACATCAGGAAATAAAATGAGAGAAAAGAGAGATAGAAGGACAATTCGGCCATAGGAAAAGGGGCTTTGCCACTATTGAGCCCTCCCAAGATCAATCACACATGCACATCATACCTAGATTTACATTTACAACATGGATCTTGCACATGCATGGCCTATAATTAAAATGCATGGTGAGGATGCCATCCCCGCCATGGTTATAAGGTCTAGATGACCCAAACATAATATGATATGAAATAAAATTACCAAGTTGGGGCCCATATAGAAAGGCCCCATGCATGGATCATGCATGCATAAGGTAGGCCATTAGGCCATAACTTTGGGATTGCGTGAGATCTCCACTATTGATTGGTGGGTCCTACACTTCCCTCATGAAAGAAAGAAAATATTTAGGTGATAGAAATCATTACATCTAGAGGAGCACCCACCGTTCGATCTTCTTGCTCATTTGAGTTCCTTAGCACCTTAGCTTTGATTCCAATGGAGGAGATGGAGAATGGATGGTTAGGATGAGAGATCATGGGGTAGGAAAGTGGGCCACACTTGAAGTTTTGAAAGAGAGGGAGAGGCTTGGAGAATTCTCATATGTATGAGATTTCTCTCCTTAGATTTTTTTAAGTTTGAAAATGAGAAAGAGAGAGAGTTGTAAAGGGAGAGAGAGATGGGTGATGGATGTGGTGAGTGATGGGTGTAAGAAAATCTTGACTTCTGTAGCCATTTGTGTAAGAAAAGCATGAGTGGTGTAAGAACTTTTTAACTTTGAGGGCTTTTGGTGTAAGAGAGGTATGAGCTTGTAAGAGATTCTTGACTTTTGTAGTTGCTTGGGAATGGGTGAAAGGTGATGTGTACTTGATATATACTTGACATGTGATGTATTGATGGATTGATGGGATTGATGTGACACCTTGTAGAGATTCTCTTGGGTTTCGCAACGGGCGGCGTTTTCTTCGCACCGAACGTTGGCCCACATCTCTTGACCAGGGTGTCGCCTCGGCGCGCAAGTCACGGCATCGGAACTGCAGTGATGACGTAGTCGCTATGGTAAAATTCTTGGGTTGAGTCGATACGGGTTGACGGCATACGAATCAGGGTCGCACGTAAATATTGGTTAAGGGTCGAAGGTTGTCGGAATTCGACCGGTAAGACCTCGGAAGTCTATGAAACGGTACGGTCTAGGATACGGGGCTTACACACTTTCTCTCTCTCTCTCTCTCTCTCTCTCTCTCTCTCTCTCTCTCTCTCTCTTTCTAGGGTTTCAAGGAAATTCGGATGGGAGAGATATGAGAGGGTTTAAGGCCCTTATATAGGCTAAAATCTAACCTAATTAGACTTGGGAACAAGGTATACTTGAGTTATAACCAAATCGGGACTTTTCTGATCCAAAAGGGTGTTTCGGGATGTCCCCTAGCCGAACGTGGTAGGACTTAAGCTCATGCATACTGGATCTTGCTCACATGAAGTTTTCAAACCGGTAGAGTTCTCAGATCGCACGTGGTGGTCTAATTTCAGTTCAGCAGTCATCGTACCTAAATCATGTCTACAAGTCTCATGATATGAAAGAGAAATTTTTCCTGATCCGAGGGTGAAATTTGGATGAATTCTGACGGTTAGAACGCTTAATAATAACGTGCAACGACACGTGCTAGATTTGGAATTAATTTCCTAAACCTTTACCCTATTCTCACTCTCTTCAGTCCAGGCTCAATGAAATAGCCTCAGAACATCGGTTGGGCTTGATTTTCGAAATGATTGTCAAGTCCAGCTAAGCAGTCATAACGATCTAAGATTGTAGATATCGAATTTTTGACGCGCGGTCTAAATCCAATACGGAGTTTCAGTGGGTTCCTGAGAGAAAACGGGTTTAGAGTTTGATCCAAGGTTTCAGGGTATTATAGCGTCATCGATTCTATAAGTTTTGGGTCTTACAGAACGTATTTAAAGTGATTAGGGACAATTTCACAGCTACTCTAACGTAGCGCTAATTAACTTACGCTTATTTTCTAAAGGAATTAATCCTAAATGATTTCTGATCGAGTTGGTACTCGAGTCTCTGTATGGATTTTTTCGAGGCGTTACAATATACCCCCCTTAACAATAAATTTTATCCTCGAAATTTGTACCTTTTCGTACTCCTCGAGATACTGTGGGTAGTTTTTTCTGATCTTGGCTTCCGTCTCCCAAGTAGCCTCTTCCTCTGAGTGATGCATCCACAACACCTTCACAAGGGGGATGACCTTGCTACGCGGCACCTGCTCCTTCCTGTCTAGTATACGCGTCGGTCGCAGTATATATGTCATATCCTCACCTAACTGCACCTGCTCCCATCTAATGATATGGGAAGGATCAGAAACGTATTTCTTCAGCATAAAAATATGAAATACGTTGTGTACGTTGGTGAGAGGCATAGGAAAAGCCAGACGATAAGCCACTGCACTCACACGGTCTAGAATTTGAAATGGTCCAATGAATCACGGTGCTAGTTTTCCCTTCTTTCTGAACCGAAGGACTCCCTTCATAGGGAAAACTCTCAAAAACACGTTATCTCCAACTGCGAACTCTAGCGGGTGCCGTCTCGTATCGGTATAACTCTTCTGTCTGCTCTGCGCTGTAAGAAGCCGGCGTCTAATGATATCAATCTTCTCCGACGTCGCCTGCACTAACTCCGGGCCAATCAATCTGCGCTCACCGACCTCTGCCCAGCAATGCGGTGCTCGACAAGGTCGCCCATACAAGGCCTCATAAGGTGCCATACCGATACTCGCCTGGAAACTGTTGTTGTACGCAAACTTTGCATATGCATGACAATCATCCCAACTGTCTTTGAAGTCCAATACGCAAGTCCGCAACATGTCCTCTAGAATCTGGTTCACCCTCTCTGTCTGTCCGTCTGTCTGTGGGTGGAAGGCAGTACTGAACTTCAACTTCACACCCATAGCCTCCTGAATACGAGTCCAGAAAATAGAAGTAAAGCGCGTGTCTCTGTCCGACACGATCTCTAAGGGAACTCCATGCAGACGCACGATCTCTCTGATATACAGCCTGGCTAACTCATCTGCAGAGTTCGTAACTCTGATCGGCAGGAAGTGCGCCGACTTCGTCAGATGGTCGACGATCACCCAAATAGAATCATGTCCCTTCGTAGTCTTCGGCAGTCCTGAAATGAAATCTATGGAAATGAAGTCCCACTTCCACTCAGTTATAGGCATAGGCTGAAGGAGTCCAGGTGGTCGACGATGCTCTTCCTTACCTGTTGGCAAGTGAGACAACGGGACACGAACTCTGCGATGTGGGTCTTCATACCATCCCACCAATACTTCCTCCTCACGTCGCGATACATCTTGGTGCTGCCCGGATGCATCGCAAGTCTGGTACAGTGCGCAGCCTCCAGAATCTCTCGTCTCAAGTCAGGGATATCTGGACCACATAGGCGGCCACTATAACGTAAGCCCCCATCCGTGCCAACTCGTCACTCGGCGTCTGCATCATCACTGGCCTGCTCTCGAAACTCAGTAAGACGCGCATCATCCCTTTGCCCCACGATGACTTTGTCATCGATAAGAGATCGCACCTGCACATGTGCGATAAACTTATAGGGCTCCTCCACAGTGAGTTTCTGCTCAAAGTCTCACAAAAACTCAACCATATCCCACTCAGCAACCATCAGCGGAGCCGCAAACTCTATCGCCTTCTTGCGGCTCAACGCGTCAGCCATAAGGTTCGCCTTGCCCGCATGGTAGGAGACTTCGAACTTGAAGTCCTTCAAAGTCTCCATCCATCGTCTCTGCATCATATTCAGATCCCGCTGTGTGAATATGTACTTGAGGCTCTTGTGGTCCCAAAAGAGCTAGAACTCCTCTCCGTAGAGGTAATGTCTCCAGAACTTCAATGCAAAAATGACGGCTGCCAACTCAAGGTCGTGTGTAAGGTAATTCTCCTCGTGCTTCCTTAATTATCTCGAGGCATACGAGATTATCCTGTCCTTCTGCATAAGGACACAACCCAGACCAATGCTACACGTGTCAGTGTATATCGTGTATCTAACCCCTTGCTCTGGTAATACTAGCACAGGAGCGGACGTCAACTTGTCCTTCAGCTCCTGAAAAGCTGCCTCTGACCTATCATTCCAGGAGAACTTCACATCCTTTCGTGTTAACTGAGATAGAGGTTTGGCGATCTTCGAGAAATCTCGAATGAAATGTCTATAGTAGCCTGCAACCTAAGAAACTCCTCACCTCAGTGACAGAACCAGGCTGCTCCCAATCCTGCACCGCAACTACCTTAGCCAGGTCAACTGCCATCTCATCCTTGGACACCACATGTCTCAGGAACTTCACTTCCTGCTTCCAGAAGTCACACTTCTTATACTGTGCGAACAACTGATGCTGCCTCAGTGTATCCAAGACCAATCGTAAATGCTCCTCATGCTCCTCTCGACTCCTAGAGTATACCAAAATGTCGTCTATAAGCACTATGACGAATCGATAGAGAAAAGGCCTAAATACCCTGTTCATCAAATCCATGAACACGGCTAGTGCGTTCGTAAGACCGAACGACATCACGAGGAACTCGTAGTGGCTAAAGCTGGTCTTGAAAGCTGTCTTCTGCACGTCCTCATCCCTGACGCGTAACTGGTGATACCCTGACTGAAGATCAATCTTCGAGAAGTACTGGGCCCCTCTCAACTGATCAAACAAGTCATCTATCCTGGGCAAGGGATATCGGTTCTTCACTGTAATCTGGTTCAGCCTACGATAATCAATACATAATCGCATAGAACCATCCTTCTTCTTCACAAACAATACTGGTGCTCCCCAAGGAGACACACTCGGTCGAATGAAGCCAACCTCCAACAGATCATTAATCTGTTTCCTCAACTCCTCCATCTTACACGGTGCCATGCGATACGTCGACAGTGAGACGGGCGTGGAACCAGGTACCAGATCGATAGTAAAATCGATCTCTCGCTGAGGTGACAACCCAGGAATCTTCCTAAACAGATCCCCAAAATCACGGACTACTGGCGTGTGCTCAAGTGTCGGGGCATGACGTCCCGCAATAAGGATGCGTAGCTAAGTATGAAGAAGAGAAGATTAACCTGCATTGAAAATGTAAAGGGCGTGCCCTCCGGTTCATAGACTGTCACCATACGGGTCTCGCAGTCAATCTCGGCCCTCCCTGCAGTTAGCCAATCCATGCCAAGAATGACGTCTAGATAATAGAGAGAGGGGTCGACGACAAGGTCAAGAGCCATCGTCCTGCCCCCTATATCCACCAAACAACCCTCACACATCATGGTGATATTAGAAAAGGTCCCGTGAGCCGTAAGGACTCGCACTCCATCCATCCGAATAGTCGATAGCCCGAGGCGTCTGACTATGGAATGCGATATCAATGAAATCGTGGATCATGTATCCACCATCACAAGTATAGGAGTACCTCCAATATGGGCAGTGATCTCAAAGGCCAAAGGCTGAGTAGTCTCTGTCTCGGTGGCCTCAGCTGTCAAGGCATGTACCCGTGCCTGCTGTGGACGGTTCTGCCGCGGTATCATGGGCCGTTGAGGCGGCCCGAACTGAGATGCGGGAGGTCTGAAAGAAGGGTGCACAGGAGCCAACCATAAAGGCGGAGCAGAGATAGCCTGTGGGCGAGGATGGTCGATCTTCTGTGGTGGTGAAAACCTGCTGTCTCTCATTCGAGTGAAACAGCTCCCCACAGAATGATCCGGTCTCCCACAATACGTATAAGACACATCAGGGCACCGCGTCAGAAGTACTAGTGCTGTAGCCCTAGGAGGAGGGTCGATGCGAGGCCTCTTGCCAACAAATGGCCTGTCCTGCATATCTGGTCGTGGCCTAGCAACCACAGGGCCACGAGATCGCGCAAGTCGATCAACATCCTGCTCTGCCCTCATGGACATATGTATCAACTCTACATAGGAAGGTATGCTGACGCAGCTCATCTTCGACCGAATGTCCAGGTGTAAGCCCTCAGAAAATTGACGTATACGCATCTGCTCATCAGCAAGTATAGTCGGGACGTATCTGTCCAACTCAGTAAACCAATGCTCATACTCTGTAACTGACATGCCTCCCTGCCTGAGGCGTAGAAACTCATTCTCCCGCTCGTGCCTGTAAGTCTGGGGATAGTATTTCTCGTGAAAATAGAACTCGAATGCTGCCCAAGTCCAGACGTAGTCAGCACCAACTGTCCGCAATACGCTATCCCACCATAAGCTGGCCTCTCTCTCGAACATAAATGTGGCCAACTCAACCTGATCAGACTCTGAGCAGTGCAGCATCCTCAGAATCTTCGACACACGGTCGAGCCAATACTCGGCCTCCTCGGGTCTGTGAGAACCAGTAAAAGTAGGAGGCCGTAAGCACTGAAATAGCTCGAATAGGCCCCGTGACTTAGCAGTATGCCCCGTAGGGTGATCAGATGGTACAGGATGAGCCATGCCCTCATCTTGAGTCGAAGTACCGGCATCCTCAGCTAGATGCACAGGTGGTGCAGGTGGAGTCACACTCCCACCCTAGGCTAAGGCCCCTTCTATCGTAGTCAGAAGCTGTTAGTGCTGCTGATGCATCAGGCCATCAACTACTCAAACCTATCAGGAGGTGGAGCATGTTGCGACACATACTTCGTCGAGGAAGACGCACGATACTGCTCTCTGACAGTTGGTGTGAACGGTGGCGGTCCGACTGTAGGACCTGAAGAAGGTTGAGACTCATATGCAGTCTCAGGAAGCGGGCCCACAACAGGGTTTGTATGAACATCACTCTTGAGAGGAACTCGATCCATAGGCTCTCCCAGTGTAAGTCGTGCCGTGCTCCGCGTAGCCTTAGGCGACATTCCCTATATTCAAAATAGGGCGTAACCTTGTCAGTTTCAGTAATAGCACAAACACACCACAATCATTCATATAACAAACCGCAGAATTCCATGCATTTCATTAATTCAAAATTCGTTACAATACAAGAGATATATTCTTACATGCATCATGACAAGAAACGCATGAGAACTAAGTTAGCCAAAGCTACAACTGCAACATAAACTAACTACTAGCTTTCTCAGGCTTACACACAGAAAGCAGGAAACAAACAACTACAACCAACAAACATCTAAAACCTAATCGCTAGTCCGAGTCTGGCGATGGAGGAGGAGCACCCTTATCCTGCAAACAACACAGGATGGCCTTCAAAGTGTGAGTCACCTTGTCAAATTTTTATTTTATGACGACCTTGGTATCCTCAAGATCTTATTTCACCTCAGCCTGAAGTTCTTGGACTTCCTGTCGCAAAGCAACCTGACTCTCCTCAAGTCAGGCTATGTGAGCATCCCTAGTAGCCCGAGCCGTAGGAGGAGGGCTCTCATCAGTATCCTGAGCCTCCTCTTCCTCTTCTTCCTGGACTTCTTCCTCTATTTCTGCCCCAGCTTCTTCTTCACTATCATATTCGCCCTCACTGTCATCATCAAGCTGAGCCTTACGCTGCCGATGCCCTATCTTCATTTGGTTCATGGTAGCCTCATCAATGAAGTGAATCGGCATATGCATCTTCGGCCCAAGTCTGTAAGCAAACTCAAGCGTGATCTTGTATATGAGTCGGCCAAAGGGAACTAGCTCAGACGTTCTTCTTGACTTCGCTATGAGGACGATCTGTCGCAACACAAAGGTGGCCATGCATATATTCTCTCCCTGGCCCACCAGATATAGGAAGTCGACCATGAGTCGCGTGCATTCACTGCGGTTAGTCGACCTAGGATACACATTGAACGTGCAAATGTGGTGTAACAGGAAAAAATCAACCGACATGTGGGACGCTAAAAGGCTCTTGTTACGTTTCCACGGAACCAAACCACCATATAGGAACCTGGTGCGACGATTTCACTCACGAACACTCTTCAGATTCTTAGCGCTTGGATGTACCTCGCCAAGAGGCACCTTCAGAAGTCGGGCGATCAATCGAAGGTCGATCGTGGCTTCCCGGTCTCTATCAAAGGGAATCCTGAACTGCAATGGCTCCAACATAGGAGCCCGAATATGAGCATAGAAGGCACGAACAGTGCCCACGTTCGCACGAGACTGGGCTTCAAAGAGCGGACCCCAATTAGCAGCTTCAATGCGCTCAAACAACATAAATTCACCAAAGAGTCACCCATCCACATGTGCCTCAAACAGAACCTTACGATCAGCATACGCACCGTGGGCTAAGTCTGCCAACAATGCTCTTCCTATCTGAGCATGGGGATCCAAATCTCACTTCGTATGCAGCTCTCTCCCAACACTTGTACTAGCGGCGACACTTGAGCTAGCGGCGTCACCTCTCGGCTTCCTTGATCGTGAAGGGCGACTAGGCCCAACTTCATCTGCGGCGGTCTTCCTCTTTCCCATGAGAGAGGATGGTGGAAAGAGAGAAAAATGCCAAAATAGCCTAAAAAAAGCCATGAAAAATGGGAAAATAGGGAGAAATGGTTGCTCTAATGGGCTGAAACGAATCTAGGCCCTGTAGAGGGGTGAATCAAGCTCCCAAAGGCTGGATTTTCAAAGGGAAAAGAGAACAATGGGTAGGGATGGAAGCTCACCCGATTTTCAGCCTTTAATAGAGGTTGTAAGAGCTCCAATCGATGAGAATGGAGAGAGAGAGAACTGTGAACAGCTGTAAATGGATGGGTTGACGTCGGTTGAGGGAGAAAATGGGATGGGAGAGGTTTGGCACCAGGATTTGAGAGAGAGGCAGCAAAAAACTGAAAAGGGAGAGCTTGAAGGACGTTTTTGTGAAGGGGATAGGGTTTTTGGGGGGTTTCAAGGTGCGGCCCACATATAGGAGGGGTGCCCTACCCATTTAAGGGCGTCGGCCCGACTACGGCCCGAGTGGGGCCCACTGGTCGGCGAGGTCCTCGCCAGTGAAACTCAAATCCGGCGATGGCCACCATATGGGCTAGGTCCCCTCTGCCCTAGGGGCCCTAAAAAGGTGTGGTTCCCCCTCTGGTTCATTGTATATTGGCCTGGATAGGCCCATGACCCCGTTTCGATCTATTTCGGGTCACTTCTGACACTACCTGATGCATATTCGCATTTAGCAATTTCTGACAGTTGGGATTGGGTCCAGAGAGGTCTAGACCTATCCACACACGATCTAGAAGTGGTCCGGGGTCATTTCATGCGACCACGGATGCACACGGACTCAATCAAAATGATCGATTTGATTAAACTTCGCCGATTGGCGAAACTGCGATCCTATAAGTGTTTCTAGATTTTTCTCGCACCCACCTAAGTCAAAGGGGCGATAGCGTAAGTCGCGTGGCCATAACCCAGGTCCGGTTTAATCCAAATCATGCTCTGATACCAACTTGTAACACCCTGAAAATCAAGAGTCGTGTAGAAACCCGACTCCCGAGTTTCAGACCATCACTTATGCAACAAAATGAATATGATTAAATGTTGTCTGAGTTAGAGCATTCACATGAGTAAGATTATACCAAAACTGCAATTCATACTCCAGATCCAGTGATAAAACGCAAGCGAAAGACTATCATATATATATATATATATATCACTGTATGAAAACAAAATAATCTCAAACTGTCTCCAAAGTATGAATACATCTCTAAGTCTCATATACATGTCATAAATTAAAAATAAATGTCAGGTGATAGTCCAACTAGCATGTCCCACCGATCCAGGTCACCTACCCAAAGCCGTCATCGAACTGCATATACGAGAACTCGTCCTGGTCCTCGTCGTAGTCCGGCTTCGCGTCCTGAATCACATCGCCACCTGCATCTAAGACAGGGTCTGGTGGGTGTTGCAAACACCATCCTGTAACATGGGAGTGAGTGATCAACTTAGTGGAATAATAGAGAAAAGATTAACACGTTATCAAATCAATCACGCGATAATAGCAAAGCAATCAATCAAACATTCCTAGATACTGTTGTTAATGTATGCATAAAATGACATGATGGATGCCCTCACCGATATACTCCCTCATGCAGCACCATCTGCATCCTCGGCATGCTTGCGTTCCTCAGTGCTCCATATCTTCCAGGCACATGCAATGCGATATGGATAATGATTACCAAGTTGTTATTAGTCCATTCATACAGCAGTATTGGGAAACTAAGGTACCTTCCTTATATCAATCCCGACACAGATCCTGTCTAGGGTCGTCACTCCTAGTAATCTCATACGATGTTATATTTATAGGGCGTTGCAAGGGCTGCCATGGCTGTTGCTCGCACTAGTTACACCGCTCCCCCATCACCTTATCAATACCGGCCTAATGTACTTTTGTTGCTACGGAAGGGTCGTCGCCTCCTGTAGACTCAGAATACGCTTGAGGTCACTACAAAGGGCTCGTCACCAATCAGTGTAGTCCGACAGCTCGAATGTAGTGTCCCATACCATCACAATTGGCTCACGAGTCAAATGTGCTCACTGGTCACTACGGAGAGGTTTGTAGCCCCAGTGTAGGCCGACAGCTCAACCACAGTGTCCCATATCACCATGCCCGGCTCATGAGTCTTTATGGATCAAGGTACCATGGTTATCAGGGTTTTCAATGGTAAGTTCAGTACCCTAGGTTCAAACAGTTATGACTCGTACATGGTGAACATATAATGACCAGTCGGGTTACTTGACGGGCTTGACTAGTACGAGCGCATCTCAAGCTGAACGACATGAAGTGCATAAAATACTTCGCGTGGCCTAACAACTACCGCCAACCCAAAACACGACTCGCGTTCATCGACGCGTCCTTCGTGGCAAATAGAAGCCAACCACGAATTTGATCTATTACCGACTGCCTGGACTGGAACATAGCCCCAAGTATTTTTAAATCAACATCAGTGTCATATGAGAGTCATAGAAATGAAATACAACAATACAAGTATGTTGACACATGTTATAACATACAACTTAAGCAAATCATTCAACACACGCATTTCATATATATAATGAAATTAATACATATAGCCAACATGATGGAATTCATATACATCTGCATATTAATTGAGAATTCAATTCAAAACTAATTCACGACACCATTACTCAATACATACTAATACAATCATTTATACAAACACTTAGTCTACACACTTTAGTCTACATAGCGTATGTTTACTCAAAGTGCGCATTAGGGCGAATCTCTTCGCCAAACAGATCATGCACGCATTCCTAATATCTTAACACGACAAATAACCATGGCAAACATTTCAGAAAAATATGGACGTAAACAGTATTTCCTACAAATGACTAAAATACCCTAAATCTCATATTTTTCATACTCAGTCGAAATGGAAAATGGATAGCATGTTCTACATGTCAAATGGCATTCTCTTCGATAATCTACTATTAAACGACATTGAAAGCTTTGAAATCAGTCAATCAAAGCGTCTAAAATCCTCACCTTTCGCCTTAGACGTGTATCGATTCGAATAGAACGTATACGCTTTGTCAACGGCGTATATGTGACCTAATACATAAGATATATAAGCTACTTCGTTATTGTATCAAAGGAATCCCTAAAACAGTGAGTGGTTAGGGTTTCCTTACCTAGAAGTTCGTTGAAAATCACCGAAAAAGTGATTTGAATGCGATGCTTCGGTACGTGTAATAGCTGGTGCAAGTGGTGGAAAATCTCTCCCACAACTCTCTTACAATCTTTCACTTTCTCTCTCTCTCTTTCTAGGGTTTCATGGAAATTCGTATGGGAGAGATATGAGAGGGTTTAAGGCCCTTGTATAGGCTAAAATCTAACCTAATTAGACTTGGGAACAAGGTATACTTGAGTTATAATCAAATCGGGACTTTTTCGATCCAAAAGGGTGTTTCGGGAGGTATCGTGGCCGAACGCGGTCGGACTTAAGCTCATGTATACTGGATCTTGCTCACACGAAGATTTCAGACCGGTAGAGTTCTCAGATCGCACGTGACGGTCCAGTTTCAGTTCAGCGGTCAACGTACCTAAATCAGGTCTACAAGTCTTATGATATGAAAGAGAAATTTTTCCTGATCCGAGGGTGAAATTTGGCTAAATTCTGACTGTCAGAACGCTTAATAATAACGCGCAACGACACGTGCCAGATTTGAAATTAATTTCCTAAACCTTTACCCTATTCTCACTCTCTTCAGTCCAGGCTCAATGAAATAACCTCAGAACATCGGTTGGGCTTGATTTTCGAAATGATTGTCAAGTCCAGCTAAGCAGTCATAGCGGTCTAAGATTGTAGATATCGGACTTTCGACGCACGGTCTAAATCTAATACGGAGTTTCAGAGGGTTCCTGAGAGCAAACGGGTTTAGAGTTTGATCCAAGGTTTTAGGGTATTATAGCGTCATCGATTCTATAAGTTTTGGGTCTTGCAGAACGTATTTAAAGCGATCAGGGACAATTTCATAGCTACTTTAACTTAGCGCTAATTAACTTACGCTTATTTTCTAAAGGAATTAATCCTAAGTGATTTCTGATCGAGTTGGTACTCGAGTCTCTGTACGAATTTTTCCGAGGCGTTACACCGAATCACAAAAGGTAGCACGATTAATAAGTGGGTTACGACCAACTATTCAGGATCGACTTCAGATGCACCTAGTCGGGATCGTGGATGAAGCAGTTCAATTAGTAGGTAAGGCAAAAACGTAACTTGTAAGAGCTCCTGCTCGACCTTATCCTTCAACTTGACCCCCCCATGACAAGTCCCTTGTAGAATCCAGTGTTGACACAAGGAAAAGAACTAGTACGAGAACGTCCTTAATTTTCTGCAACTGCAAACCATGATATGGGGAGCGGCTTATCTAAGTCTCAACGCATAGCACCCACAACGGCGGGCCCAAGTAGGATTCGAAATCCTTACGTTCGGTCAATGTCGAACAATTTTTACCGCTGTGGCCAACCGGACCACTTATCAAACACATGTCCTCAATGTCTCGCAACACAGTTAACGATAAATGAAGGGGGCATTGAAGGTGAGGCCGCAAAAGAAGAATCTTGCTTTAACAAGCATAAACAGGCCAGTGAAGAAGGAGCAGATGTCAATGAATTGATGTGCGAGTATCGTGACGAATCTCTAGTTGTGAGGTGATTACTATATATCCAATAGAAGGAATTACATCCACAACGCACAATATATTCTATATGCGGTACACCGTCAACGACAAAGTCTATGATGTGATCATAGACAGTGACAGTAGTGAGAACATCGTCTCAAGAGTGATGATAGACAAGATGCAGCTACCAATGACAAAACATCCTTCCTCATACTCAATTGGCTAGATAAAAAAAGATAAAACGAGACCAAGGTAACTGAACAATGCACTGTCTCGTTTCCAATCGAAAAAAATTATAAGGATCAAATATTTTGTAACCTGGTTGACATAGAAGTATGCCATATGTTAATCGGTCGACCATGACAATCGGAGCGTGATGTGACCCACCGAGGACGAGACAATATTTACGTCTTCATTAAGGATAATCGAAAAATAATCCTCGCCCCTATGACACCAGAGAACCACACTGAAGTCTCTAAAGTGGTGGGGAGTTTCCTCCCGACCTTCGGGATTTCATGAAGGAATCCACTGAAATAAGCGAGGTATACGCCGTAGTGGTGAAAGGTGAGGAATCAAACCCTTAAACATTCCTCTAAGTTTAAGAATATTGTTAAACGAATTCAAAGAAGTTTGTCCTGAAGATTTACCTGATGGATTGTCTCCCATGAGAGACATCCAATATCACAAAAATCTCGTCCCTAGGGCTAGCTTGCCTAACCGCCCTTATTATCGGATGAGTCCGAAGGAGTATGAGATATTTCAAGGGTAAGTGGAGGAATTAATCTGTAAGTATTTTTTGATAGAGAGAATAAGCCCATGTGGCGTACCAGCGTTATTAATGTAAAAAAGACGCATGTGTGTTGACAGTTGGGAAATCAATAAAATTACCATCAAATATAGGTTCCCAATATCGTGGTTGGACGACATGCTCAATATGCTAAAATGGGCCAAGGTGTTCTCTAAGCTAAACCTGAGGAGCGGGTACCATTAGATTCGTATTTGACCCAGTGATGAGTATATGACGACATTCAAGACCAATGAAGGGTTGTATAAGTGGCTGGTCATGCCCTTCGTTCTATCGAACGTACTAAGAACTTTTATGCGTTTGATGAATTAAGTACTAAACCATTCACTGGCGGATTTGTGATAGTATATTTTGATGACATTTTGATATATAGTTAGGATGAGACAGAGCATAGAGAATATCTCAAGCAGGTGTTGTAGGTCCTACAAATTAACAAGTTATACCTCAACTTGAAAAAAGTGTAGTTTTTTAACGGATAGCCTGTTGTTTATATGATTTGTTGTAACGTTCACGGGCATTCGTGTGGATGATGAAAAGCTGCGAGCCATTAGGAATGGCCGATGCCAACAAACATTCATGAAGTGAGGAGTTTTCATGGGTTGACGACCTTTTATCGTTAATTAGTGCGAAATTTTAGTACGATAGTTTCACCTATTACAGATTGAATGAAAAAAGGACCATTTTAGTGGATCGATAAAGTTGACAAGAGCTTTCATGAGATTAAGCATCGGTTGTCCATAGGACTGGTTTTGCTTCTTTCTAATTTCAATAAGTTATTTAAGGTTGAGTGTGACGCTTCATATGTCGGAATTGTAGGAGTATTATCACAGGAGGGCAGGCTGGTAGCCTTCTACAGCGAGAAGCTTAGTGAATCCTGAAAGAAGTGACCGACGTATGAGCTTGAGTTGTACGCAGTTGTTTAGGTGATGTGACATTGACAGCATTATTTGATTCAAAGAGAGTTTATTCTGTACACTGACTATTAAGCATTAAAGATTATTAATAGTTAGACTAACATGAATCGTGTGCATGGTAGATGAGTTGTATTTTTGCAGGAGTTCACCAAGGCCATCCCGTTTTTTCGCATCATTTTAGGATATTATCTGAAAAATGAAGTAGATCCAATTATAAGGTAGACCATACCATAGGAAATAGTGGTGATTGACTGTTAATGAGCCACAAAAGTTTGGATCAAGTTGGCATTTGTTTTTCCCCTTCATCCAAGACTAATGTGAACCTATTGATAGATCAGATGGCAAATAAAAATTATAAAAACATTAAGGTAAGCCTTAAGAAGTTCTTAATGGTAGGGTGTTTAATCACCATTGTTTTCTTGAGTATGGTACATCTGAAGTTGGATCTTCTTAAATTTTTGGATCTTACTCTAAAATAATCTGAATAAAAACATTTGAATAGAGTGAACACATAATACACACATAATCTGAAAAAAACATATGAATAGATTGAATAAAGAATACACACATCAAGGTGGGCCCCACCCTAAGGGCTGCACCGTCTTGGGTGAGGCCGGAATCTCGCCTAATCCACTCCCCTTCACCACACAGCAATCAACCGAATTCCTTGAGGTGTGAAATTTAAGTGGGCCTTAGGATGATCTATTTATTAGATCCTAATAAATCCACGCCGTCCATCCAGTTTTCCAGGTCATTATTTTGTACGAACTCGTAACTAATGCAGAACCAAAGCTATGGCACCACTAAAAACAGTAAGAATTAATACTACTGTTGAAAACTTCTTGGGCAACATACGGCTCTCCTCAGGCTGGTATTTATATTTTAATATCATCCAGGTATGTTTGATCTTATTAACAGGTTCGATGGAAAATAAGCCCCGATAGTTTCAACCGTAGTTTGTGCAATCTTCACTTTTTTCTGTGGTGTGATCCGCTTGAGCTTTGGATGTATCTTATTTTTGGGCTCATGATTTAGAATTATCTAAAAAAATTGATCGGCGGTGTAGATCTAACACAAAATTCATGGTGGAACTCATAAAAGTTCCATAAGTTAAAAGTTGTATTGTATAATTAGCAATATATATAGGAGAGAGAAATCCGTCTTATCTTGTTAGCGGGAATCATCGAAAATAACGTGGAATAATGAGAAGCAACGGACGCCGATTTCCTGCGAAAGACTTTTGCATGAAGTTCCTGCCCAAGGATGCTGAGTGGGTCCCTGCGATATGTTTTTGAGAAATCCACCCCGTCCATCCGTTTTGAGAGACCATTTTAGGACCTAACCAAAACTGAGGTATATAAAACACTCAAATGGACCACACGAGATGAAAAAGTGGGCATTCGGTGAGCACAGGGGAAGCATTCTTATGGAAATAAAAGATTTTTATGGGACTATATTTTTTTATTTTTTCACTTCATTCCATTGGTAATGATTTTATAAACGGTTTGGATAGCGTATAAACATCAAGGTGGAGCCCAGGAAGGTTTCAACGATAGGAATTTCTTTCCTCAATTTATCCTCTCGTGTGACCCACTTGAATTTTTTTCCACATCATTTTTGATCACACGTCCTAAAATGAGCTCGAAAAACGGATGGACAGAGTAGATTTCTCACATACATTTCAGTGGGCCCCACCCAGAAAACTCACGAAGGAACTTCATGCCAAAGACTTTCGCTGGAAATCCGCGTCAAGAAGCAACGGCACAGGAATTTCGTGTGCTTTCAACACGGACGATCCCCACTCCATGCTGAGATGTTCTTGAGAAATTCACCCGTCCATCGGTTTCTCCAAACCCACCTAAGCTCATTTAAGAATATGCCAAAAAAGGAGGTAGAAACATTGGGATAGAAATAACCCTCGGGCCCACCACGTTGCTTATATACAATCTCTTTTTTTTTTTCTTTTTCTTTTTAAATTTTGCTTTTTTTACACACGCACACACACCCCCACACACTCACGCTGGTGGAATTTCACCACCCACGGGTACTCGAACCCTTGACCGGGAGTTGAAACTCCTAGAGTCTACCACCTATTTGGATTGCTTATATACAATCCAAACAGATACTTAGGCCAATGTATCTGGAATGAATGAAAAACATGAACGCTAACTTCTGCACCAGCGTTTGGCGCATGAGATAAGGTGGGATAGAATTGCAACTAGCCTACTGTAGTTTCATTCAACATTTGAAGAGGATGAGAGAGCTTGGGATTAAGTGGGATGGAATTGCATTTGGCCCTATCCAGAGTTTAGGTGGATTTTGAAATCCACCACACATGGGGGCCTACATTGATGCATGCGTTCATACATGCCATTCATCTATATATACACTGTTTACACGTGATATCCTAATTATATATGTGTCCAAGTGAATGACATCAGTTGTGTATTTGGTCCATTGATTACAATTTCATGGTCCACTAAACATGATTTTACTTAATATGGTGTTTTCAAATAGTAAATTTTTTATCTCAAACATAGGATTGGTGGCTACAATACCATAGTATTTTCATACATACAATCATTGTGATGTTAATCCCATCTAATACAATTCAACACCATTCAATTCTACATGCCATTCATCTATATATACACTGTTTACACGTGATATTCTAATTATATATGTGTCCAAGTGAATGACATCCGTTGTGTATTTGGTCCATTGATTACAATTCCATGGTCCACCAAACATGATTTTACTTAATATGGTGTTTTCAAATAGTAAATTTTTTATCTCAAACATAGGATTGGTGACTACAATACCATAGTATTTTCATACATACAATCATTGTGATGTTAATCCCATCTAATACAATTCAACACCATTCAATTCTACTCACCAAACACGCCCTGAAGGTTTTGGGTTAGACCGTTTCTATAACGTGGTTCACTTGCCTTTGATATCATGTAAATCATTACTTAATGTAAAAACGAGGCACCAGGGATAGTGTATCAACGCATGTGAAGGGACCATACCAGAAACTGCTAGATGGGATGAATGGGATGAATTTCTCACAGGCACGGCTCACGAGCACACAGATGAGGTACTATAAACCCTACCAAGACCTAGTTACAGATGGATGGTCCTGACTGGGTAACTAGGGGCCGGGGCGGTGCATGCCGAATATGTCTTATCCATATGGTCCATGGACCATGAGAAATCATTTTAGACCATGTGCCCAAAAAATTAGGCACGTTAAAGGCTAGCCTCACCCCAGAAAAGCTGCGGGGATTGAAAGTTGACCACTAGAAACTTCTAAAAGATAGAGAACTTTTCGATTAGGTTGATATTTATGTTTTCCCTATAGGTTTGTTGGACTTTATGAACAAGTTGGATGACAAATAAACATCAGGGTGGGTATTACAAAGTTTTCAACTATGAGAGTTCAATCCCACTACTTTTTATAGTGTGCTCCACTCTAGCCTTTAATTTGCCTCATTTTTTAGCTCATGGCCTAAAATGATCTCTTATGGGGTAGATTGCCTATGGCCCAGGGGCAGAGATATCTTTATGCTCGGGGTTGTGTGGGGTCCATAGAGATCTACGTGAAAAATGGACTCCGTCCACTTGTTTTAAAAGACAATAATAAAACATGATTATAAAAATCAAATAGATCTAAAACTCAAGTGGGCCACACAAACAAAACAGTGGGAACAACAATGCCCACCATCGAAACCTTCTTGGAGTTGACCATGAAGTTTATATGCCATTCAAACCATTCTAAGACTCACGCATGAGCTCACTTCATTAGTTTTGATATTAATTTATTGGTATAGCTAGACTATGTTATTAACTCAGATGTAAAAAGTGCATTTGATTTGGAGTCACCACTGGCCAAATGAAACTCAAAATATATGATCAGCAAGAAACTGTAGAATTATTCCGAGTAAGGGCCAGGAATCGTGACCGTAGAATTATTTAAGGGTCAGAGAATCTCACGATTCCCTAACTTGAGTGGTTCTCGCGATTGGTCTGCAGCCGTAAATTCCGAGTAAGGGCCTCGGTGATGAAAAAGGAAGGGACTAGGTACCCTTTTTTACCCGCACATTGTGCAGCCTTAACTTCACAAGACTTTGTAGTTTTTTGGAGATTCAATATAATTTTAGTATTTTTATATTTGGTCGTACTTTACATTACCCATAATTTTGGGCAGGTGAAAATAAGAAAAAAGAAACTATCTAACCTTACATCGTAGAGCCAAGTGACCCTGAGTATGTGAATCAAGTGAAAAATATAATAAATAAAATAAAATGTGAACTACTATTACTTCGTGAAACTAAATAACACTAGGTAGGCAAATAAAATATAAAATGTAATAAATATGATGAAATATAAAGTAGCATTGCTTCGCAAGATTTAAGATCCTAAGTAGGCAACTAAAGTAAAAGGAAATAAAAGAGGGAGAATAATACATAATGAAATGGAAGAAAATATGAATGTAGTTAATGCACTTGAAATGTGTGTAGTAAAATACGACTTAAATGGAGGTAGACAAGCTCTTAACTTCAACGACTTCTTTAATGACCTTTTTTTTATCTCCTATCTCTGGCAGCATGTTAGTATATTGAAAATATTTAAGGTACCTCGAGCAGCACATCTGGGTGAACTCTAACCCTCAGACCCTCTCTGTATATTCCTCTCTCTTTCTCTTCTCCATTTCTTTCTCTTTTGCTCTCTTCTCCTCCATCTCGCTTTCCTTTGTTTGTATTTTTTTCGTCCCCCTTATGGCAATGGGCTTCTTATATTGGCATCGACAACCGCAATTTTTTACCATAATTTTTAAGACGACTGCAATTTTTAGAATGGCGTTGTGGGCGCCATTGTTTAATTCATAAAAATAATATATTATATATCTTAGGTCTTATGAAGTAAAGATTTTAATATATAATATATAATATATGATATATATAAATTAAAAGTAATCATTAATTTTATTATATGTGTGTGTGTGTGTGTGTGTGTGTGTGTGTGTGTGTGTGAAACCTAATGATTAATTTAAGATATTAGTTTTTTTTTTTTTTTTTGTAAATTGGTAAATGCTTGAATTTTGTTAGTTGTTTGTCTGTTTTGATCTTATTCTCATTACAAAGATAATTAGATAAGCTTTCTAACAAGATTATAATCATTATAATCAGACCTCGTTTAACCCGTCGAAAGTATGATCATTCTGTATATGAAACTAGTTGTCTGCAATTTCATCGATTTCCCATTTTCGATCATCTTCGGCTCATTAGAAATGTCGCCTGATAAGATTTTTAATAGAAATGAAATTACTTCAATTGGACCCTGTTTGATTAGTTTAAAGTGTACCCGAAGTTTTTATGGTTTTATCCGCTTGGCAATGCGTGGTTTTGATAAATGGGTTGGATCTCCGTCATCATAACTCGGATGGGAGGAAACTTAAGTTCATTAGGAAGATCATTTGACCACTTTTCAATGAACCATAAATCATCTTAATTGGTTAAATTTCGATTTCCATAATACCATAGCCACTTTGTGTGTAACAATGATTGTACTTTTCTCAATCTTGAATGTAAGACCCGTATCCTAATTCTTAGTGTTCCGTCAACTCCCGCGATCCTTCCTGTTGAATTCTGGCAATCTGCGACCTATAGTCGACGTTTACGCATGACTGTAAGTTGTATCCTATACATTTGAGTTGGCTTAATCCGAGACTTGTATCATTGCGACCGCACCGTCGCCGCGGTTCCAACACCACGACTCATGTACCGATCCGATACCCTGACTAAGAGATGTGAGCTGACATTTATTTCAATAAAACGCTATGCGTTTGCATTCCCAAGAGAATCTCTATAACATATCCCATCAATCCATCAATTAATCAATCAACCCATCAATCCATCAATCACTTCATGTCAAGTACACATCACCTTTCACCCCATCCCCAAGCAACCACCAAAGTCAACTCTTTCTCACCCTCTCTCTTACACCACCTTACATGTCAAGTACCACATCCATCACACCATCACCCATCACTCACATCTCTCCTTACAACTCTCTCTCTTTCCCTCTCATTTCCCAACCTTTCCAAGCCAAGTAAGAGCATCCCACATCCAAGCTTCCAAGTGAGAGGAGAGAGTTTGTGTGGCCCACTTTCCCTTCCCAAGATCTTCCATCCTAGCCGTCCATCTCCCATCTTCCACCATCAAAGAGAAGCACAAGGAGATAGGCTTTCCAACGGACCGAGAAGATCGAACGGTGGGTGCTTCTATAGGCTAAATTTTCATATTTTTAAGATGAGCCAAGTGAGGCCTACCGATCATTGGTATGGATCTCACTTTGGATCTTAAGATGTGATCAACGACCCATCTTGATCATCAATATCATTCCATGATGGGGCCATTCTCCATGGACCCCATCATGGTGTTTACCTTCGTAGCTTGTATATGGGTCATCTAGACCGTCTAATTTGGTAGAGAAGGGATCCTCACCATTAGATTTCAATTTTATGGGCCCACATGCAATGGGGCCCACTTGATGTATGTTGTAGATATTGAAAGGGAGGGCCAATAGTGACAGGATCCCTCCATCACGCATGTCCCACTCCCACTCTTTTTTTCTCTCTCTCCCTCTCTTTTTATATTTTTTATTAGTGATGATGATGAAGTTGTGTGGTCCACTTGAATGGACCCCACCATGAAGTAAGTATTTTATCCAAGTTGTCCTTGAGTGGGGCCCATCTTATATGTATTGTACTTACACCATCCGTACATGTGGTGGCCCACCTGAGCAAAGCCCACCTTATATGCATGTGTATGGCCAAGCCGTCCAGCGTCCAGAGACGCTGGACGTGAAATGGAACCAAAAAAAAATATTGGCTTAGTTCAAGCCTAGGAGTGAGCTGCTCATGCAGGCCCCACCTTGATGAAAGTATTTAATCCACTCCATCTATCCTATTTACCAACTCATTTTAGGCGTTGAGCTGAAAAATGAGGTTGATCGGAGTATCTAGTGGACCATAGTGTTGAAAACAGTATTATTACCATTGAAAACTAACTAGATTTTTTCTACACGCTGAAAAAGGTCCGATATTGGTCTTGATAGATTTCTTATGAGTTGTGGAATTCAATGGCTGGATTGTATTCACTTGGAGCAGGCCCCAGACACGAAAAACTTCAAAAAAATTAGTTTTTTTTTTTTTAATAAAAAGGAAAAGGGGCAGCAGATGCTGCTGTTGCCAGAAAGGCGTAGGCAGCGCCTGCTCCAGGATGGGAGGGCGGCTGGTTAGGCAGGACCCATGGCTCCAGCTGTGGGCCCCACTATGATGTATATTTTGTATCCACACCATCCATGAGGTGGACCACCCCCTGAGGTGGGTCCCCTTCAAAAATTAGCTCAATCTAGATCTCGGGTGGTCCACACCACAAGAAACAACGGTGATTGAACTCTACCATTAAAACCTTTTTGGGCCCATAGAAGTTTTGAATCAAGCTGAAATTTATATTTTCTCTTCATCTAGGTCTGTACGACCTTATCAGCAAGTTAGATGGAAAATATACGTTGTGGTGGGCCCCACGTGGGACCACAATGATGTATGTATTTTATTTCCACCGTCCGTGTGTATGTGGGACGGTGGGACCACCTTGGTGTATATGTTTTATCCACCCCGCTCGACCATGGACCCCTCCACCCTGCTGCATGTGCTGTATCTAACACATAGGGTCCACCTTGGTGATGTGCTGGACCCCACCTTGATGAGATCCATATTCCAGGCCGTCCATTACACTGGACGCTGGAGTGTTATACATACATACATACATATATACACATACACACACACACACATGTATATAAGCAATGTATACATATAATATATTATGTATATATATATATATATATATATATATATATATATATATATATATATATATATATATATATATATATATATATATATATATATATATATATATAATATAATATATGTTATGGAAGCCCCATGTGGCCCCCACCCTGATGGATATGACGAATACCCACCATTCATTTGGGTGGCCTACCGTGTTATATGTGTTCCACAGTCCATTCATTTCATTTGGACAAAAATCCTAGTGTGATGCATGTTTTGCAATCCACGCTATCTATTCAATTGGTGGGTCACATGTATATAGACCCCCCACCATGATGCATATGTTGCATCCAAGCCATCTATCTATTTTCAAAGATCATTTTATGGCAGATCTAAAGTTCAAATGGACCCCACTATTATAAGTAGTGGTCAATGATGCCTACCGTTCAAAAATCTCTAAGGGCCATGGTAACTTCCCATTAAGTTGATAATTATTTCTCACTTCATCTATCACTATATTAATTTAAGAATAGGTTGGATGGTAAACATATTTATGGTGGGCCTTAGGAAATTTAAATGGTGGAAATCATTATCACCCTTTTACTTGGTTGTGGCCCATTTGATGTACATATGGGCCCAATTGGTGTAACCCATCCGGTGTACATAAGGCCCATATGATTAGGCCCATTTGGTATGCATAAGGCCCATGAGATTAGGCCCATTATGATGTATTTCAAGGCCCATGGGTTATGGACCATTGCAATGTACAAAAGGCTCACTGGTAAGGCCCATTAATGCAGCCCATTTAATGAATGTAAGGCCCATGTGATACGGCCCATTCAATGTATCCAAGGCTTATGGGTCGAGGCCCAACGGGATGTCCTTAGAGTCTATTGTAATGTGTGATTTCTCATGGTTCATGTAATGATATTTATGACGGGCTGTGACTTGGGAGAATGTTGGTTTGATGTCCACATTGTAAGTACAATGTTAGTTAAATATCCGCATTGTAACTCTCCTTAGGGCCCATTGATAGGCCCATACTTGTTACTAATTCATCACTTTATAACATGCTTAGTATAGCCCCATGATTCATGCTCATACGCATCATATGTATGCTTGATATGAGGAATGTTTGATCAGAGCATAAGCCGTTGGGCTAAGACACTTATGAGACTCCTTATGAGAACGGAGTGCCCCACATGATTGTGCAGTACGCACTGGATTGTTACATGATTTGATGGTGTGATTCATGCATCTTGCATATGTGCGACTTGATCACTGCACGTCCTAGCGACATCAGGGCCGTGGCTCCACAGGTACATCGTGGATGGCTGTATCGGATACTGAAAATACTTGGTTCTAGCACTGTGGGCACTTAGGATATCCTTGGGTGAAAGTTTCAGAACCTTTTTGGTATCAGGAGATGCTCCAACATCTATAATGAGTGCATACATGAGCGCCCGAGTACCGAATACTAGTAGGCCACGTCTCCCACTGTGTTGTAGTCGGTTAGAAGGGGGTGTGACCTTATCCGCTTGAGTGAGGGGACTATAAGCTAGGCTGAGTTTGACCAGCTCGCAAATGAGTCCACTATCAACGAGCCGGGTAGGTATTGGTAGACTACTGGTCAGGTGGATAATGAGATATATTTCGCTTACTTGACTGTGCAGCTAGGGAGGAGACAGTCAGTGCGAAGTGTATTAGACCCCGGTGATATCCAGAGAGGAAATGTATTGATATGTGTACTTGATGAGTACTGGCATGCCTACTTTGTATTTCATATATGACATTCGGCTACGTAGGCCTTGCATTACATCCATGTGGCCGATGACATCCATGTCTCGCATCGCATGGCCTTGGTATGGCCGATAACATTCATGCCTTGCATTACATAGCCTTGGTATGGTTGATTATATTCATGGACTTACCGCATATTCGCATTACTCTGATATTATATACTTGGCACTTGCCTTACGCACACACTTACACCACCCTCTAAGCTTTTGTAAGCTGATGCACGACAGTTGCGTGCAGGTAGCGTTGGGCAGCAGCAGCGCTAAGGCAGGAGTACGCATCTAGCTATTTTGGAGCTTTTGATCACCTTATATTTTCCCTTCCGCATTGTACTTAAAGTTTTTGATATAGTGTATATGTGATGATGTTGTTTTGTGACTTGGTTATGCTTGTGGTCATGCTCCATTACAAAAAAAATTCATTCTGAGAATCCTCCTTGTAGGATCCCAGGATAAAAAATCTGGCATATGTTTGCCAGGAGCCGAGAATGGGGCACTACGGAGGCTGTCGGTACTGGATTCGGCGACCGAGATTCCTGTAAATCGGATTTTCGGGTTTGGGGTGTGACATTGAAGATGTGACTTTTCATGCCTTAACACAATATTATCCGAAAAGACTAAATAATAAAGAGAGTGATACTTGAGTAGAGAGAACTTATTTTATCATTTTTTACACATTAATTGATATGTATAGAGATTTTTTAGGATTTTAGAGTTCGAATGCACTGCCTTGACCGGATCATTAATGGATTTTACGCCAACTGATCAGGTCCATTGGTTCTCTTCAGGACGTGCCGAGGATGTTCTCTGTTTGACCCATTTGAATTTTTAATGATTTTTAAATTAGTAGAAGAGAATTTTATTAAAGTCAAGCTAAAGATAAAAAAGTTTCTTATCCTCATTTTAGGTGGGGTATCTATAGATACCCCTCTTTGGCAAAGGTTACAGGTAACCCAATGCTAAAGCAAGTGGACACCCCACCTTCTGGATTAAATGTAGATGTGATTTAGTCAACTCCTACTGGAGTGTCATTGTCGAAAGTCTCGTTTGGTTAAGGAGTAATTCGGGTATCTCTCGAGGGTTAATCAAAATGTTGTGATTTGTCCCTTCACATTTTTCAGCTTTAGGGGTGTCTAATCACAACCCCTTCACGTCGTGATTGGTAGTTTGCATTGAGGGTGACTGCAAGTCTAGAGTTTGGGTGATTAGTGCCCCTACACTTTTGTGGCATCATGGGGATCTGCTTAACACACTTTGATCTGGAAAAGTGGTTCTCGATGCTGCACAATCCCCTAAGACCACCTGTAACATTGATTATTGTAATGGATAGTTGCCTACACTTTTTGTGGCTTTACGGATCTCTTGCTTTACAATGCACTAGGCTGACAAGCGTCCTGGACTGGAGTGACCTCAAGTTATTTCTTCACCATTCAATTTTTCGAGTACGACACTGTGGTTGCAATAGTCTTTTCCCATAACTTGAAGTGTGGTTACACTAACTCAAAAATATTCAATTCACATTCCAAGATGATTGGAGTGACACTGAAAGTTTAAATAAACCCTCTCATGTTTCACTTATGATCTTAGAGAAAACTGAAGAGATGGAGAAAATTAAAATTAATTATTGTTTTTTGTGTTGGTACCCACCAGAAAGTGTAAGCCCCGTATCCTAGACCGTACCGTTCTATAGACTTCCACTGTCTTAACTGGTCGAATTTCGGCAACCTTCGACTCTTAATTGATATTTGCGCGTGACCCTGATTTGTACGCCGTCAACCCGAGTCAACTCAACCCAAGACCTTTATCATAGCGACCGCGCCGTCGCTGCGGTTCCGATGCTGCGACTCGCGCACCGAGGCGATACCCTGACCACGAGATGTGAGTCAACGTACGGTGTGAGGAAAATGCCGCGCGTTGTAAAACTCAAGAGAATCTCTACGACTTGTCAAATAAATCCCATCAATCCATCAATCCATCAATCTTAACATGTCAAGTACATGTCAAGTACACATCAACTTTCACCCATCCCCAAGCAAGCCTCAAAAGTCAAAAAAGTCTTACACAAGCCATGCCTTTCTTACACAAAAGCCACAAAAGTCAAGAATTTCTTACACACCCATCACCACTACATCCATCACCCATCACTCCTCTCTCTTTACAACCCTCTCTCTCATTCCATTTCTCAAAAAATTTCCTCTCCCAAGCAAGAAAAGCTCCATACGTATGAGCCTCTCCCTCTCTTCCAAAACTCCAAGTGTGGCCCACCTTTCCATCTCAAGATCTCCCATCCTAGCCATCCATTTCTTATCTCCTCCGTTAGAATCGAAGCTAAGTAGCTGAGGAACCCATAGGAGAAAGAAGATCGGACGGTGGGTGCTTAATACTAGTAGTTTTTTTTCATGTTTTTAAGATGGGCCAAGTGAGGCCAACCGATCAATGGTTTGGATCTCACTTGGGGCCCTAAGATGTGGCCGATGGCCCACCTTGTTCATCAAAATCATTCCATGATGGGGCCAATCTCCATGGACCCCATCATGATGTTTTTTTCCTTGCATTAAAAGGTCATCTAGACCCTCTATTTAGTGGAGAAGGGATCTCCACCATTAGATTTTGAGTTAAAGGGTTCATCTATGTGAGACCCACCTTGATCTATGTTTGTATGCAAGAGGGATCCATAGTGGCGGGGCCCCTCCATCTTTACCTATGTCTCTCTCTCTTTCTCTCTCCCTCTCTCTCTCTCTCTCTCTCTCTCTCTCTCTCTTTCTATGATTATGGCCCACTTGTGATGTGTGTATTTCATCCATGTCATCTACCAGTGGACCCCATCTATGTGGGACACACCATGATGGTAGTGGGTGTGGCTACCAGTGAAGTGTGATCTGACGTGGGCCCAGCTCCATAACTCACGTGGTGGACTGAGTGAAAGATACATTGTTTCAATGCTGGATCAACCCAGCTCCACAGGTTATGTAGTAGACGGAGTGAGATATGCCTCATTTCAACGTTGAGGTCTTGGCATCCATCCCTAGTGGGGGTGGCTATCATGGACACCCAGATCCATAGCTCAACTGGTAGGCTGAGAGGAGATGCCTCATTTCAACACTAAGGTCTTGACATCCATCCCTAGTGGGGGTGGCTATCATGGAGACCCAGATCCATAGCTCAACTGGTAGGCTGAGCGGAGTTATCTCATTACAACATTGGTCTTGGCATCCATTCCTAGTAGCAGTGGTAGCAGTGAAATATAAACTGACATGGGGACTATGGAACCCACCCATGTCTTCCATTCACTTTGGGTAGTACTAGTGTACCTGGACAAGTTTAAAAGGTGCATGGTTATGAGGACAATGTCTGAGCAGTGCTGGTCCTCTCTGATGTGCCATGAGCCCCATGGATCTATAGTGTATGAGGATACATGTTATGGGTAAGAATGGCCTGACTAAAGAGAAGAGGTCGGCTCGGCTCGGCCCATCTGATGATATTGTTCAGTCAGGTCAGCTCAGCTCAGCCCATCTGATGATATTGTTCATTCAAGTCAGCTTGGCTCATCCCACCTGATATTATTTTTAAGTCAGGTCGGCTCGGCTCGGCCCATCTGGTGATATTGTTCAGTCAGGTCGGCTCGGCTCGGCCCATCTGATGATATTGTTCAGTCAGGTCGGCTCGGCTTAGCCCATCTGATGGTATTGTTCATTCAGGTCGGCTCGGCTCAGCCCACCTGATGTTATTGTTAAGTCAGGTCGGCTCGGCTCGGCCCATCTGATGATATTGTTCAGTCAGGTCGGCTCAGCTCAGCCCATCTGATGAGATTATTTAGTCAGGTCGGCTTGGCTCGGCCCATCTGATGATATTGTTCAGTCAGGTCGGCTCGGCTCAGCCCATCTGATAGTATTGTTCATTCAGGTCGGCTCGGCTCAGCCCACCTGATGTTATTGTTAAGTCAGGTCAGCTCGGCTCGACCCATCTGATGATATTGTTCAGTTAGGTCGGCTCGGTTCAGCCCATTTGATGATATTGTTCAGTCAGGTCGGCTCGGCTCAGCCTATCTGATGATATTGTTCAGTTAGGTCGACTCAGCTCAGCCCATCTGATGTATTGTTCATTCAAGTCGGCTTGGCTCGGCCCATCTGGTGATATTGTTCAGTCAGGTCGGCTCAGTTCGGCCCATCTGATGATATTGTTTAGTCAGGTCGGCTCGGCTCAGCCCATTTGATGGTATTGTTCATTCAGGTCAGCTCGGCTCGGCCCATCTGGTGATATTGTTCAGTCAGCTCGGCTCGGCCCACTGATAGTATTGTCCGATCAGCTTGATTTTCCTTATGGTATTATTAGACCAAGTAGTATGGCCCATTTGTTGTATATATAAGGCCACATGTGAGGCCCATGGGTGATGGCCCATCGCAAAGTACCTAAGGTCCATTGGTAAGGCTCATTGAGGTGGCCTACTTGATGAATATAAGGCCCATATGATACGGCCCAATGGATATACTTGAAGTCCAATGGGACGCCATTAGGTCCATTGCAATGCGTGATCCCTCCGTGGTATATAATGATGATTATAGCAAGTAATGCCTTGGGAACAATGATGGTTAGATGCCCACATTGTAAGGATGATGTCGGTTACATGTCCGCATTGTCACTCTCCCTAAGGCCCATCGATAGGCCATACTGATAGCCCGTAGGCCGTCTAGGTCCACCTTCATTATGATTAAGCCCATCACCACATAGTTGCTTGGTATAGATCCATGATTCATGATCATACGCATCATATGTATGCCTGATATGAGTAGTGACTGATCATTACATACGCCTTCGGGCAGATTGTTTATAAGCCCCAGATAGGCAGAGTTGCCTGCATGAGCGCATGGTACACGCAGGATTGTTGCATGAATGGTAGTGTGACTCATGCACTTGCATTGTGTGATTGTAGTTACTGCATGCCCTAGCTACATCAGGGCCATAGCCTCCACAGATACATCGTGGATGGATGGATTGGATACCGAAAATGTTTGGTTCTAGCATATGGGCGCCATAGATGTCCCTGGGTGAAAATTCCTAAACCTGATGGTACCAGAAGATGACTCCAACGTCGGGACTAAGTGGATATAAGAGTGCGCGATGGCATTATACCAGTAGGCCGTGTCTCCCACTGTGTCGTGGTCAGTTGGAAAGGGGTGTGACCTTACCCGCCTGAGTGAGGGGGCAACTTCTAGGTTGAGTTTGACTAGCTTGAGGAATCGGTCCGCTATTGGTGAGCCAGACCCGACATTGGCAGGCAGATAGTGAGGTCTCTTTCGCTCTTCCAGTTGTGCGTCCGAATAGGGGCGGCAAGCTGGCGTAGAGTGTACTTGACCCCGGTGATTATCTAGACTGAGAACCGTACTGATTTGATGCTCTAATGAGGAGCTACACTGATATATGATAAGGATTGACATGCTTGAGTTGCATCTCGCATCACATGGTCCGGATATGGCCGATGACATTCATGTCTTGCACTCCATAGCCTTGGTACGACTGATTGCATTCATGTACTCATCAGCATGTTTCTGCATCACTCTGATCTTACATTCTGAGCACGCTTATATTGTGCACACATTTACACTGCCCCCCTAAGCTTTCTATAAGCTTATGTACGATTAATGCGTGCAGGTGATGCCAGGACGTATCCGTAGCTTCGCTGCCTTTGGAGTGTGCAGCCGAGCTCGTGGAGTTTTTTTCCTTGCATTATCTTGTATTTTCCTCAGATACATTGTACTTAAAAGTTTTTTATCATAGTGAATTTTGTGATGGTGTTCCTGTGATTATTGTTCGTGAGTTTTGCTTTTGTTATGCTTATTACAAATCAAATGATATTAGAAATCCTCCTTGTAGTATCTTATGATCGAAATCTGGTATATGGGTATCGGGAGCCGAGAATGGGGTACTACGGAGGTTGTCGGCACAGGATTTGGTGATCGAGAATTTTGTGAGCCCAATTTCTGAGTTTGGGGCGTGACAGAAGTTGGTATCAGAGTATACTTGGGAATAACCGAGGACAGCATCACGTGTTTGCTATGAGTTTAGGATGGTCAGGTTCCGAACGCGCAACCTTACGATTTAGTTCCCCAACGCGCGATTCTTAAGGTTAATTGGCATTATTGTTCTTTCCTATAGGAGATGTCGCCCAGGAGAGCTACCCGAGAACACCCCGATCTACCACCCGAGGCTCCAGCCTTACCACCAGCGCTTCCCGTTCCACCACCAGAGATCCCTGCTCCCTTTCCTGAGGATGACATTCCTCCACCTGAGGCTGATGTGGAGCCGATTGTACCTGTGAGTGCCTCTCAGTTACAGCAGATGTTACAGGCTGTGACAACCGCACTCCAGGGACAGGGTAGACTCCTAGTTGTTTCTCCAGCTCAGGCAGAGCAGGAGCGCGCGACTGCCCTTCTTCGTGAGTTCAGACGGCTTGATCCCCCGCGTTTCCAGGGTGAGCTAGATCCGACAGCAGCTGAGAGGTGGCGCTCTGATGTGGAGAAGATTTTCGATACTATGTCATGTACGACCGAGCAGTGAGTCCGATTGGCTGTATTCCTTCTCTAGGGAGAGGCAGAGCATTGGTGGACCTCTGTTACCCGTGTTGCCGGACCTGAGTATGTCTGGACGTGGGAGGACTTCATTGACCGATTCGAGGAGTAGTACTTCCCCGACCATATCCGTCATCAGAGGGCTTTAGAGTTCGAGACTCTGGTGCAGGGAGACATGATTGTGGTGCAGTACGCAGCCTGTTTTGTGGCACTATCGAGATTTTCACCGTATATGGTTGATGATTAGGGGCGGAAGGCCCGCGGTTTTGAGAACGGCTTACGTTACGGTCTTCGAGGCCGTGTTATTGGGCATAAGTTCCAGACTTTCCAGGGAGTAGTGCAGAGAGTTCAGATTTATGAGATGGAGTGGGCAGGCACACAGGCTGACCGTGATTAGAGGAGGGGTCAGAAGAGGCAGGCCCCCTCTAGTAGCTCACAACAGCATCGACGACCACAGAGATACAAGAGCTATCCATCTGCCAGAGCACCAGTAGCACCGTCGGCACCCCCAGCAGCACCACCTCAGAGACAACTTTCTGAGACTTACTATGGATGCGGAGGGATAAGACACCGTAGGTGAGAGTGTCCCCGACCTCGGCAGCAGCAGCCGAGAACACGATAACAGCCTCCACAACAACAGCTAAGAGTACCGTATCAGCCTCCGTAGTAGCAGCGATAGCAGATTCCACCACTGAGGCCCCCTCAGCAGCAGCACCAGCCTTCGAGGCCACAACAGCAGAGACAGCAGTTTCGAGCGCCTCAGCGACATCAGCAGCACCAGGGACCTCAGAAGGGACAGGCACCGCCCCAGCCAGCTCAGGCTAGATTTTATGTGGCTCAGCAGGACCCACAGACCTCTGGAGGAGTCGTAGAGGGTATGATTCCAGTCTCTTCATGCATAGCACATGTACTGTTTGATTCGGTGCTTTGCACTCATTCATGTCTGAGGATTTCTGCCGATCGACTGGATTGCTGACAGAGTCTGCTAGTGAGGGATTGGCCGTATCGACGCCCTTAGGGAAGACCTCAGTATTAGGTCATTTCTGTTCGTCTTGCCCTATTTTGGTCGGTGATATCTTTTTGTCCGCTGACATGTACGTACTACCGATGACAGACTTCGACGTTATCTTGGGCATAGATTGGCTTGCCGAGTATTATGCCATCTTGGACTGTTCCGCAAGGACAGTCACATTCTTCATACCAGACTTGCCATAGTTTCAGTTCATTACAGAGCCCCGAGGAGAGCCGTTATCTTGCTTGATGACCTGTGCCGTTGAGGAGCTTGTCGTCACTTGTATTGATCAGTTGCCGATTGTTCGCGATTTCTCTGACGTGTTTTAGGAGATCCAGGGTTGCCACCTCGTCGACATATTGAGTTTCAGATCGATCTTGTGCCAGGTACCGCGCCTATCTCGAAGGCCCCGTATCGTATGACACCGATGGAGTTGCGTGAGCTGCAGCGTCAGTTGGACGAGTTGGATGAGTTGGGGTTTATTCATCTGAGCAGTTAGCCTTGGGGAGCACCGGTACTCTTCGTCAGGAAGAAGGATGGCTCGTTGAGGCTCTGCATAGACTACCGCGAGCTCAATCGGGTCACGATTAAGAACAAGTACCCGCTCCCGAGGATAAATGATTTGTTTGATCAGCTGCAGGGTGCACAGTTCTTTTTGAAGATTGACCTGCTTTCTGGTTATCATCAGATTCAGGTTCGAGAGGAGGACATCCCTAAGACATCTTTCAGGACATGTTATGGTCATTTTGAGTTTCAGTTCATGTTCTTCAGACTGACCAATGCACCCGCGGTCTTCATGCAGTTGATAAACGAGGTCTTTCGCCCATATCTCGATCAGTTTATGGTGGTCTTCATTGATGACATTCTGATATATTTGAGGACCCGTGAGGACTATATGCAGCATATGGAGATTACATTGCAGACCCTTCGTGACCACCAGCTGTATGCGAAGCTGGAGAAGTGCAAGTTTTGGCAAGAGGAGGTGGGATTTCTCAGTCATGTGGTGACGAGGGAGGGTGTCGCAGTGGACCCCTCGAAGGTTGAGGCAATGCGCCAGTGGGACCAGCTCACGACTGCGTCTGAGATCCGCAGTTTCCTTAGTTTGACGGGCTACTACCGGCGTTTCATTGAGGGCTTCTCTCGTATTGCGGCCCCGCGACTAGGTTGACTCGGAAGGTCGCAGAGTTTATTTGGAGTGATGCCTACGAGCGAGCATTTACGGAGTTGAAGGACCGTCTGACGTCCATTCTTGTCCTCACTCTTCCCTCTGGGAGTGACGGATTTATTGTATTCCCTGATACCTCACATATTGGTTTGGGTGCTGTCCTGATGTAGCACGGGAGACCAGTGGCCTTCGCATCTCGTCAGCTCAAGGTCCATGAGCTGAACTATCCCACGCATGATTTAGAGTTGGCAGCAGTTATTTTCGCACTGAAGGTGTGGAGGCACTATCTTTATGGGGTCAGGTTCGAGCTTTTCTCTGATCACAAGAGTTTGAAGTACCTCTTCTCGTAGTCTGAGTTGAATATGAGGCAGAGGCGCTGGATGAAGCTCCTGAAGGACTATGATTTTGATCTTCAGCACCACCCGGGTAAGCTGAACATAGTGGCTGACGCCCTCAGTAGGCAGCTACATGGTTTGGTGGCGCATATGATGGTCCAGGAGTGTAGGATACTCGAGGATATCGCAGCGTATGATTTTGAGTTCGGCCTGCAGTCTTCTATCGTGCAGTTATTGAGCCTGTCGATTCACCCTCTCTTATCACAAGGGTGCTTGAGGCTCAACAGGCCGATGAGTCATTGTAGAGTTATATGGTAGAGGCGGCACCTGAGAGTCAGGAAGATTGGCAGATTGGTACAGATGGTGGACTTCGCTTCAGAGGTTGATTATGTGTCCCAGATATTCTAGAGTTGCGCAGAGATCTTATGACCGAGGCACATCGATCACGATTTTCTATCCACCCTAGCTCGACGAAGATGTACCGTGACATGAGGCGATAGTATTTTTGGAAGGGGATGAAGTGTCAATCGCCAGTTTTATGGCCGAGTGTGACACATGCCAGGGTGTCAAGGCCGATTATCAGAGACCCCTTGGTCTATTATAGCCGTTGAGTGTCCTGATGTGGAAGTGGGAGCACGTGTCGACTGATTTCATTATGGGCTTGCTGAGGACTCAGGGCGGTCATGACTTCATTTGGGTTGTTGTGGATCGTCTGACGAAGTCGACACATTTCCTTGCGATGTGTGCGACTTCGTCTATGGATCGGCTTACTAGATTATTCATCTAGGAGATCGTGAGACTGCATGGCATTCCAGTCTAGATATTCGAGGTTCACGTCTCAGTTTTGGGGGAGCTTTCAGAGAGCAATGGGGACTGATTTGCAGCTCAGTACCGCGTACCATCCGCAGAATACTTGGTATAGATGTTGGGGCACCTCCTGGCATTGGAGATTCTAATATTTTCACCCAAGGACATCCTAAGTGCCGACAGTGCTAGAACCAAGTATTTTTAGTGTCTCATATAGCCATCCACGATGTGCTTGTGGAGGCCACGACCCTGATGTCGCTAGGGCATATAATGACCAAGTCATATATATGCGAGATACATGAGTCACACTATCCAGTCATGCAGCAATCCTGTGCGTAGGCATGATAATGTGGGCACTCCGTCTCATAAGGAGTCCCATAAATCGTCTGTCCAATGGCGTATGCTATGATCAAACATTCCTCATATCAGGCATACATATGATGCGTATGGGCATGAATCATAAAGTTATACTAAGCATTTTATATGGTGATGAACTATCCTCATAACGAAGATGGGCCTTGATGGCTTATACACAACTAATATGGGCCTATCAATGGGCCCTAGGGAGAGTTATAATGCGGACATTGAACCAACACTATCCTTACAATGTGTATGTCAAACGAACATTGCTCCCACGGCATGGCCTGCCCTAATTGTCATTACATAACCTATGGTGGAATCATACAATGCAATAGACCTTGTATACATCCCATTGGGCCTCAGCCCATGGGCCTCAAATACATCAAATGGGCCTCATCATATGGTCCTCATATATGTTAAGGTGGGCCTCAACAATGGGCCTCATATACATCATGGTGGGCCTCAATAATGGGCCTTATACATATCAAGGTGGGCCTCAATAACGGGCCTTGAATACATCACAATGGGCCTAAACCCATGGGCTCCAAATACGTCATAATGGGCCTCAACCCATGGGCCCTAATACATCACATTGGGCCTTAACCCATGGGCTCCAAATACATCACAATTGGCCTCAACCCATGGGCCCTAATACATCACCATCGGCCTTACCAAATGGGCCAGAAATATATCACAATGGGCCTTACCAAATGGCCTGAAATATATCACAATGGATAGTATCAACGACCCAAATCAAATCGGCTAAAACAAATGGGCTTCATGTATATAAATCAGGCCCACCCTTATGTATTTTTGAGTTCCAACCTATTCATAAGTTAACATAGAGGTATATGAAGTGAGAACAAAAACATCAACTTGATCAGAACTACCGTGGCCCAGAAGTTTTGAACGGTGGATATCATTGGCCTTACTATTTTAAATGGTGGGGTCCCCTTGAACTTTAGATCTGCCTTATTTTTAGTCTCAAGCCTATAAGACAAGCTTGCCAGATGGTTAAACGGCTTGGGTGCTACACATGCACCATGGTGGGTCCCATTCTAGCAAAACAGGTGGACGACTAGGGTAAAACACATATACCAGGGTGGGCCCCACCCCCTAGATGATGTGGATATAATAAGCACATCTAGATGTGGCCCACTATCCAAATCTGCTGGATGGTGTGAATACAATAAATACATCAAAGTGTGGTCCACCTGATAGATCTGTCCCATTTTTGTCTCAAGCCTTAAAGCAAGCTCATCAACTGGATGGACGGTTTGGATGTATCACAAACATCAGACGAGGGCCCCACCATCCAGGGTCTGGATGGTGTGGAAAAACACATGCATTAAGTGGTGCCACGTGCTGCACTGAGCACGTCACCAGGGTGGGTTCCACAGTCTACTCTGTGGATGATGTGAATAAAACACATACATCAGTGGGTCCCACGTGGGGCCCACCATAACGTTTATTTGTCATCCAAACTATTGATAAGGTCACACGAACCTGGATGAAAAGGAAAAAACAAATTTCATATTAATCCAAAACCTCCGTGATACCCAAAAAGGTTTCAATGGCAGCCGTTCAATCACACTGCTCCCCATGATGTGGGCCACCTGAGCTTTGTATATGGTTGATTTCAGGGGTGGCCCACGGTTAGAGGGTGGCCCACCAAATGCACAGTGTTGATGCTTATACACATCACAGGGTGGCCCACGGCTGGGACCATGGTCCTAGCCCGTGTACGCAGGACGCTGCTGGCATCCGTTAGATCAGCAGTAGCAACACCTGCTGCGTTCTCTTCTTTTTAAAAAAAAAAAAAAATTTTAATTTTTATTTTTATGAAAAAAGAGTTTTTTCACAGTTTTTCCCATGTGGGGCCCGCATCAAGTGAATCCAACAAAGGCGTTAGATTCCATGGCTCAAGACAGCCTGAGTGAGCCCAATATTCAATGTGTTTCAGCAAATAAAAGCATCAGGGTGTCTTTCAATAGTAGACACTATAAGTGCTATGATTTCATATCCCTTTGGTTGTCAAATTTTGAGGTGCCAAAACCTATATCTATGTCTTGTATGTCTTGTGTTTCATGACTATTCATTACTTCTAGACATCGTATTTCAAGACAAGAACTTAAATGAAGAAAGTTTCAAGTCATGGATGAAGAATTCAAGAATAGAAGTTTCCAAGTATGCATGTTCAAGATTCAAACAAGTACAAGTATAGAAGAAGACTTTGTCAACTCAAGAAAGGATTAAGCTCGAGAAGGCCTACAAAAAGATTCATAAATTCTCAAGCTTCTCTTAAGGGTCATCTGAGTGTACAGACTTTCAATGTCCATCTCACTTTTAAGGTTTATTTGACCTTAGATTGATCTTAGGATGGGATTTACTGTATGTCATTCTGGATACATAATTCGTATATTTTAATATGCTTGTTCGGGCTGTTTTAAGACCAGTCCTAGGGACTTCAAGACCAGTCCTAGCTCTGCTACGACCAGTCTTAAGTTTTTCAGGACCAGTCGTAGGTTGTTGAAGATTTTTAAAATTTTCTGGTTGTCCTACGACCAGTCCTGGACATCCTTCGACCAGTCCTGTGAGTTGTACGACTTGTCCTTCGACCAGTCTTAGCCCTACGACTCAAACTCCAGTAACTAAACTGGAGGTCCTATGACCAGTCGTAGGTGGCCCACGACCGGTCGTAGGCTATCCAGGACCAGTCATGGAACAACTAATCCTTATCCTGCAGAAATCTTTAAAAATCTTTGAAGCTACGACCAGTCCTAGGATCCTAAGACCAGTCGTAGATGAGATTTTTCAGGCTATAAATTGAGCACGAACTTCAGAGTTTTTTAATTCAATTCAACTCAATTCAAGCAATCTTTAGGCTATACTTTGAGATAAGTTCGTGTTTGTTTTTAAGCTACTTTGTGCTCATTTAATATTCCTTTTGCTAACTTGTTTATTATTTAATTTTTATCTACATTCCAATCTTATTTGAAAGGGGGAATTTTTGATATTCCTTCTTCTTGGATTCAAAATCAAATAGAAATAGCCTTTTGATTTAAAATCAATTAGACTTAGAACTATTCTTAAGTGAGTATTGGACTTTGAACGTTGAATCGAACTTCTACTCTGATTGGTTCTATCGGGCTACTTCAAAAGGAGATTCAGGTATTTTACATTTGTGTAATTTACATTCTTTGGTTTCGTTTAAGATTTTCCAGAAAAATCTCATTGTTTTGGTTATCTGAGGAGAGCCAGAAAACTCAGATTGTGTGGGTTTTTGGATTGTGTAAGCCCATGATAAAAAAACACAATTGTGAAGGTTTTAGGTGAACCTGTGAAACCTGTTTTGATAGTGCATGCTAATATCCCCTGTGTGAGGATATTAGGAGTGGAGTAGCATTCTGTGTGGCTGTTGGATAACAGTTGGTGTACACACAGGCGATCCACTATATATCGTTGTGTTGTGGATGTGCTTTATTCTTTCATTTCTTTATTCATTAAGTTTTATGGATTGTATTTGTGGATGAATGTTGTAATAACTTAGGATTTATTTCTGCAAGTTATTTTGATTTCCTTACTTTTTATTTGTTATTGGTTTGTGATACAAAGGACGTTCTAGAAATAAGGTTGTCCTACCTTAAACCTTTGGTTTTTGGTGTAACGTTGTCCTTAGAATTGATATAGTATCATTCTCTTAATTCTAGATTATTGAGATTACTTTTAATTCAGCATTGTGCTTTATTTCTTTTATCATTCAGCTGTTTTAAGTTTTATTTGACATTGCCCTATTCACCCCCCCCTCTAGGGTATATGGCTAGGCCCTTTCAGACACACTGTTTTCTATGCTATGGTCCACCAGATACTCGAATTAACCTTATTTTTTGGCTCAATGCCTAAAATGATCTAGGGAATGGGATAGATGGCGTGGATTTAATCAATACATCAAGGTGGGGCTTACATGAGCAACCTACCCAAAATCCTCAAACCAAGCTAATATTTGTGTTCTCAGTTGACATCCAGTGTCCCTGGATGCTGGACAGTTTGGGCCTGCTCAAGTGGGCCATCAAATGGTGGATAGTGTGTATACGACGCATATATAAAGTAGGCCCCACCTACAGATGGCTTGGATAAAATACATGCTTCATGGTGGGGTCCATTTAGGTGGGACACATGGCCATATCATCACAAAAAGAGAGAGAGAGAGAGAGAGAAAGAAAGAGGGACACATGTGATGGAGGGATCCCGACACTATGGGCCCTCCCTTGCATGATTTACAACATACATCAAGTGGGTCCCATGACATATGGGCCCACCGATCAAGATCAACGGTGGAGATCCTTTCTCCACCAAAATGAAATGTCTAGATGACCTTATCCATGCAAAGATAATTAACATCATGATGGGGTCCATTGAGAATGGCTCCATCATGGAATGATCATGAGAATCAAGATGGGCAATCGGCCGCATCTCGACTCTAAAGTGAGATTCATACCATCGATTGATAGGCCTCACTTGGCCTATCGTCATAATAAGAAATCTAGGCCTATAAAAACACCCACCGTTCAATCTTCTTGGTTCGTTGGAATGCCAATCTCCTTGGGTCTCACTTTAATGGTGGAAGATGAGAAATGAATGGCTAGGATGAAAGTTTTTGGGAGAGGAAGTGGGCCACACATAACTCTTTCTCTCCTTAGAATTGCATGGACGTGTACTTCTTTTGGTTGCTTGGAATTTTGTATTGAGAAAGAGAGAGGGATGGGTGATGGATGTGAGGTGAGTGATGGATGTGAGGTGATGTGTACTTGACTTGAGAGTTGACTTATGGTAGTTGCTTGACTTGTGAAGAAAGAAAGCATGAGTTGCTCTTGTACTTGACATGATGTGATTGATTGATTGATTTGAGTGATTGATTGATATGACATGATGTAAAGATTCTCTTAGAATTACAAACGCGCAGTGTTTTCTTCCAAATAAATGTCGGCTCACATCTTCTGACTTGGGTACCGGATCGGTATGCAAGACGTAGCGTTGTAACTGCGGCGACGGTGTGGTCTCAACGGTACAAGTCTCGAATTAAGCCGACTCAAATCTATGAGATACGACTTAGGGTCATGTGCAAACATCAATTATAGGTCGCAGGTTACCGAAATTTGACATGAAGGATCGCGGGCATCGACGAAACAGTACAGGTTATGATACGTGTCTTACAGCTCTCCCCACCTGATAAAAATTTTGTCGTCGAAATTTAAAATATGACACAACCAATACAGAGCTCACAAAGGGAGAAAAATCCTATCCGAACACAACATCCAATATAATCAAACACCTAAGATATAGGGACAACGCCTGCGAATCTCAACCTCCTGCTCCCAAAACACCTCATCAACACTACGATGATCCAACTGGATCTCAAATCCTAGATCAGAAATGATTGAAACTGGAATACATACAGCCTCACAATCTCAACAGTAGGGAGCTATATCAGAAAATCTTTAAGTTATTGAAGTCGGGGATCTAATCATTCTAAGTTCTCAACAATCATAGGGTAAAGGGTAGATATCAGTAGATATGGGTTATTCTCTTTAGGCATTCCCAAGTTATGCTTTCATACCAACTTCTACCACGTCCCAAACTCAGAAACTGGGCTCAAAAAATTTCTGATCACCAAATTTGATGCCGACAGCCTCTGTAGTACCCCATTCTTGGCTCCCAGCATCTATACGCTTGGTTCCGATCCTGGGATTCTACAAGGAGAATTTTTCAATGCACATTTATTTCGTAAGAAGCATAACCACAAGTATACCGAAATCATAAAGGCAACATCATCATCACATATCCACTAATATAATCATTTGAATACAATGCTGAAAGGGAAATACATATATCGAAATCAAAGCTCCAGAGGACAGCTGCACGCTCCAAGCTCAACGCTGTTACAACCTAACGCCACCTGCCCGCATCTATCATGCATAAGCTTACAAAAGCTTAGAGTGTGGTGAAAGTGTGTGCACAAGATAAGTGTCAAGTGTACCATAAAGCCCATAAATCATATATCATCCGAATAAGTGAAAATACTGACAAGATTATGAATCATACGATATCAGAGTAAGTGAAAATATACTGGTAAGTCCATGAGTGCTATCAGCCGTACCAAGGCTATGAGATGCAAAACATAATAAGATAATAACAGATGCTGAGGATGCAATGCAATATGCAGTGTGAATGAAATGACCATGTTGGAATGTGAAGTCGGGATGATAGTACGTAGTACCATAAGCTATGGGGTCCACCATAAGAGACTTCTATCCAAACCAGTCCCATACTTAAATTTAGATAGTTAGACTCAATGTGGTAAACTCTTGATCTCAGGTTAGTCGCGCGTCCAACCGAAATCCTGGCCATGCGAAGGTACACGTAATAAATAGTTACGCACCACTAGCCTAAGTGGATAATGAATGAATGAATGAATGAATATCTAATTCATGCTCAATAAGTCCACATATCAGTACGGTTGCTCTCTGGATAATCATCGAGCTCTATTACACTCCACACCGACTGCCTTCTCCCTAGTAGAACAACCCAGTGAGTGGAAGAGACCACACTTTTTACCTAGCCAGCAGTTTGCCAATACCTACTCGGCTCGTCGATAGCGGACCCATTTACAAGCTGGTCATACTCAGCCTATCTTATAGCCCCCTCACTCGGGTGGATAAGGTCACACACCCTCCCAACCGACCATGACACGGTGGGAGACACGGCCTATTAGTATTTGGCACTCAGGCGCTCACGTTCCACTTAGTCAAGATGTTGGGGCACCTCCTGGCCTCAGAGATTTTAAGATTTTCACCTAAGAACATCCTAAGTTCCCACAATGTTAGAACCAAGTATTTCTGGTGTCTTATATAGGCATCCACGATGTGCGTGTGGAGGCCACGACCCTGATGTCGCTAGGACATACAATGATTAAGTCACATATATGCGAGATGCATGAGTCACATTATCCAGTCATGCAGCAATCCTGTGCATAGGACATGATAATGTTGACACTCCATCTCATAAGGAGTCCTGTAAATCGTCTGCCCAATGGTGTATTCTATGATCAAACATTCCTTATATCAGGCATACATATGATGCGTGTGAGTATGAATCATGGAGTTATACTAAGCATTTTATATGGTGATGAACTATCCTCATAATGAAGATAGGCCTTGATGGCCTACACACAACTAGTATGGGCCTATCAATGGGCCTTAGGGAGAGTTATAATGCGAACAATGAACCAACACTATCCTTACAATGTGGATGTCAAACGAACATTTCTCCCAAGGCATGACCTGCCATAAATGTCATTACATAACCCATGGTGGAATCATACAATGTAATGGACCTTGTATACATCCCATTGGGCCTCGGCCCATGGGCCTCAAATACCTCAATTGGGCCTCATCATATGGTCCTCATATATGTCATGGTGGGCCTCAACAACGAGCCTAATACACATCACGGCAGGCCTTAATAACGAGCCTCATACGCATCACGGCAGGCCTCAATAACGGGCCTTGAATACATCACAATGGGCCTAAACCCATGGGCCCCAAATACATCACAATGGGCCTCAACCCATGGCCCATAATACATCACCATCGGCCTTACCAAATGGGTCAGAAATATATCACAATGGGCCTTACCAAATGGCTGGAAATATATCACAATGGGTGTATCAACGGGTCGAATTAAATGAGCAAAAATAAATGGGCTTCATGTATATTAATCAGGCCCACCCTTATGTATTTTTGAGATCCAACCTATTCATAGGTTAACATAGAGGTATATGATGTGAAAAGAAAAACATAAACTTGATTAAAACTAGCGTGGCCCTTGAGAAGTTTCGAACGATGGATATCACTATCCTTACTATTTTAAATGGTGGGGCCCACTTAAACTTTAGATCTGACTTATTTTTAGTCTCAAGCCTATAAGACAAGCTTGTCAAATGGTTGGACAGCTTAGGTGCAACACATGCACCATGGTGGGTCCCATTCTAGCAAAACATGTGGACGACTAGGGTAAAATACATATACCAGGGTGGGCCCCACCCCCTAGATGATGTGGATATAATAAGTACATCTAGGTGTGGCCCAGCGTCCAAATCTATTAGATTGTGTGAATATAATAAATACATCAAAGTGTGGTCCACCTGATTGATCTGCCCCATTTTTGTCTCAAGCCTTAAAGTAAGCTCGTCAATTGGATGGACGGTTTGGATGTATCACATACATCAGACAAGGGCCCCACCGTCCAGGGTCTGGACGGTGTGGCAAAACACATGCATTAAGTGGTGCCACATCCTGCACTGAGCACGTCACCAGGGTGGGTTCCACTATCCGAATAAAACACATATATCAGTGGGTCCCACGTGGGGCCCACCATAACGTTTATTTGTCATCCAAACTATTGATAAGGTCACACGGACCTGGATGAAAAGGAAAAACAAATTTCATATTAATCTAAAACCTCCGTGATTCCTAAAAGGGTTTCAACGGCAGCCGTTCAATCACACTGCTCCCACTGATGTGGGCCACCTTAGCTATGTATATGGCTAATTTCAGGGGTGGCCCATGGTTAGAGGGTGGCCCACCAAATGCACAGTGTTGATGTTTATACACATCACAGGGTGGCCCATGTACACAAGACGCTAGTGGCGTCCGTTAGATCAGCAACATCAGTAACTGTTGCGTTATCTTTTTTTTTATTATTTTTTAAAATTTATTAAAAAGGATTTTTTCGTAGTTTTTCCCATGTGGGGCCTGCATTAGGTAATCCAACCCAAGCGTTGGATTCCATGGCTCAAGACAGCTTGAGTGAGCCCAATATTCAATGTGTTTCGGCGTATAAAAACATCAAGGTGTCTTTCAACGGTAGACACACTATTTTTTATGCTATGGCCCACCGAATACTCGGATTAATCTTATTTTTCGGCTCAACGCCTAAAATGATCTAGGGAATGGAATAGACGGCTTGGATTTAATCAATACAATAAGGTGGGGCTTGCATGAGCAGCCCACCGAAAATCCTCAAACCAAGCTAATATTTGTGTTCTCAATTGAAGTCCAACGTCCCTGGACGCTGGACAGTTTGGGCCTGCTCAGGTGGGCCATTAAATGGTGTATAGTGTGGGTACAATGGATATATAAAGTGGGCCCCACCTACAGATGGCTTAGATAAAATACATGCTTCATGGTGGGGTCCATCCAGGTGGGCCACATGGCCATATCATCATAAAAAAAGAGAGAGAGAAAGTAAGAGGGACACCTGTGATGGAGGGACCCCGACACTATGGGCCCTCCCTTGCATTATTTACAACATACATCAAGTGGGTCCCATGACATATGGGCCCACCGATCAAGATCAACGGTGGAGATCCTTTCTCCACCAAAATGAAATGTCTAGATGACCTTATCCATGCAAAGAAAATAAACATCATGATGGGGTCTATGGAGAATGGCTCCATCATGGAATGATCATGAGAATCAAGATGGGCCATCGGCCACATCTCAGGTCTAAAGTGATATCCATACCATCGATCAGTAGGCCTCACTTGGCCTATCATCATAACAAGAAATCTAGGCCTATAAAAATACCTACCGTTCGATCTTCTTGGTCCGTTGGAAAGCCGATCTCCTTGTGTCTCACTTTGATGGTGGTAGATGAGAAATGAATGGTAGGATGAAAGTTTTTGGGAGAGGAAGTGGGCCACACACAACTCTTTCTCTCCTTAGAAATGCATGGATGTGTACTCTTTTTGGTTGCTTGGAATTTTGTGTTGAGAAAGAGAGAGAGAGGGGTTGTAAGGAGAGAGAGAGAGAGAGGGATGGGTGATGGATGTGTGGTGATAGTATACTTGACTTGAGAGTTGACTTATGGTGGTTGCTTGACTTGTGAAGAAAGAAAGCATGGATTACCCTTGTACTTGACATGATGTGATTGATTGATTGATTGATGGGATATGATGTAGAGATTCTCTTGAAATTGCAAATGCATGGTGTTTTTCTTGAAATAAATGTCGGCTCACATCTTCTGACCTGGGTACTGGATCGGTATGCAAGACGCGGCGTTGGATCCGCGACGACGGTGTGATCGCAAGGGTACAAGTCTCGGATTAAGCCGAATTAAATCTATGAGAAATGATTTAGGGTCACACGTAAACATCGATTATAGCTCGCAGGTTGCCGAAATTTGACGGGAAGGATCGCGGGCGTTGACGGAGCAGTACAAGCTAGGATACGGGTCTTAAAGTTCTTGAAACAATGTGATTTTTTTATCTTTGACTTTGAATACGAATTTTTTATCGTGACTTAAGGGCTCTATTTTTTCTTTTGTTTTCTTTTCTTGTCGTTCTTGCCCGTAACACTCTTACAAGTTTTCGTTATGTCTAGCTTTACCTGTCATTTTTGCCCATGATGCCCTTTCAGATTTTCACCATGTCCCAGGTATTTGTTCTTGCCCGCCCTTTGATAGTTGTACCTTTTTGCCCCTGACGTCCTTTTAGTATTTCACCAGATCTGCTATGTATCTGCTATTTTTACTCAAGGCACCCTTGCTGGTTTTTACCTCTCCCATTTTGCTTAGACATAATCTTTTTTTTTTTTTTTTCATTTTTCTTTGTTTTTACTCAAGGCACCCTGCGGGTTTTTACCTCTCCCATTTTTTTTAGACATAATCTTTCTTTTCATTTTTCTTTTTTGGGTCTGAAAACCTACTCACCGTTGGCTAATGATGATTTCCAGGGCAGCGAGAGGCTTCAGAATGCATCCTAAGATAAGGATTTTTCTTTAAAATAGGGTAAGGCTGATGAGAGTTTACCCTTAATTTTCTCTATTGGTCTTTATTTTTTCTATTCTTCTTTATTTTTTCCCCCCTTTTTTGTGTGCCCTTATTGTTTTTTTTGTTTTTTTTAAATTTCCTTTCTTTCTTTTTTAAATTTGGCCAGTTTGAATCATCATATATACGAACACCTTTTTTGTGTCATTTTTTAAGGTAAGTGAGTAGAGAAGGGTAAGATTCAATCTTAGTAAACTTTCCTTAGCTAACTCATTATATGTAGTGCATTTTGATGTGATCGACATTAATGGGTCCAGGGAGATCCTCTTCCTCCATGATGGTGAGGTGGAGTGCACCTCCAAGGAGCACCTCTCACATAATGAACAGGCCTTCCTAAGTGGGTTTGAATTTTCCCCTACGGTTGGGTCAATGAGGAGGTAGATTTTTCATCATTACTACGTCTCCTATTCTGAACGTTCTTGTATGGAACTGCTTGTTGTAAGCTTATGCAATCCCTCTTTAGTAAGCTTGGGAATGACATAGGGCTTCACATGCCTGATGCAATTGATCATAACGATCTTGTAGTGACTCTCCCTCTTCCATTTCATTTTTTAATAAAATACATAGTGAGGGGATTTCAACTTCAACTAGTAGAACAATCTCCATTCCATATGTAAATTCATATGGAGTGGTGTCTATTGCATGCGCATGGATATTCGATAAGCCTAAAGAATGTATGCTAGAATTTTTGACCAATTGTGATATGTTTTCACCATTTTTTTGATGATGCAAACGAGCATTTTGTAGGAAGCTTCCACCCATTCATTCATTTACAACTGATAGGGGCTCAATCAATGCCTTTTGACTTTAAATTGATCAAAGAAGTTATCCACATTTTGGTTCACAAAGGGTGTACCGTTATCTGTGATGATGACATGTGGGATTTCATATCGGCCAATGATGTTGTTCTTTAGGAATCACACCACATGAGAAGTTGTTATAGTGGTATAAGATGCTGCTTCCACCCACTTGGCGAAATAGTCGACTGCTATTAGGATATACTCCTGGTCGTTGGATACGTATAAGTGGCTATAGGATGAAGGAATAGCAAGATTAGTGTTGGATTTGAGTAGAATCCTTGCCTATTCAGACAAGACATTTATATTACATTTTGTGAATTGTCACCAAAAGTTCCTGAGGTTTGAGAAAATTTCAAGAAAGAATGATCTTTAGGCTAAGCATTGTCTTTTGCTTGAAAGAGAAATTTTTTTTCGTCCCTTTCATGAGAAAAGAAAATGTATGAAAGCCACAAAAGAAAATGAAAAAAAAAAAAAAAACGATATTCAATACCTTTGAAAACCATGACCAATGAAATGTGACTCTTGAATCTTAATAATTTGAGTTAAAAAAATCAAGCTTCTTCGCTTATATTTTTTAACAAAACCAGATGGTTATTGGTCTTGTACTTTTAATCTATGTGTTCTTATTGATTGCATTTTCTTTGTTATGTTTTGCTTTATTTTACCATTGAAAGTAACTGAATATTTCTTGTACCTTGGTCTTTAGACCTACACAGAGTATTGGAATGCTATCCAACACATTTTTTAGGAGTACTCGGGAGGAAGATATTGTAGTTCGGTTATTGGTCTTGTACTTTTAATCTATGTCTTCTTATTGATTGCATTTTCTTTCTTATGTTTTGCTTTGTTTTACCATTGAAAGTAACTGAATATTTCTTGTACCTTGGTCCTTAGACCTACACAGAGTATTGGAATGCTATCCAGCACTTTTTTTAGGAGTACGAGAGGAAGATATTGTAGTTCCTATGGTAAGAATAGTTTTAGGTATTATTGTTGCATACTTCTTAAATGCTTTTGAATTATGTTCAAAATTCTTTTCTAAATTGTGTTCAAAATACTTTTCTAGTAGGCTTATTGCTATATTTATGTTGACCGAAAGTAAATTGACTAGATAATCATTTAGGGGTGGTTATGGGCCAGGTTTGGGCCATGTCAAGGTCAGCCAGAATCTAGCCTATTTACTAATTGAGCCAAAATCAGACTTCACGTACATTATTTTAATGCAAGCCGAGGATAAACATCTTATGCTAGAAGTAAGATTCATTTTTCTCTAATTGTTACTTTATTAAAAGCATGCCACTATTTTTCTGTATAGTCCAATCTGTTGATATGATGGACTCCCTGTGGATGGGAGATGCACCTAAAATTTGCCAAATTGGAGGATCTTAACAATTATTCTTAAGAGCAGTAGCAACTCATATTCTGAGATTTGTTTTGGGAGATGAGTGTTTGGGGATGCAGGCTGAAGTGTATCATTTGTACTTGAACTGCAAGCTTGGAGTTCACATCAAAGAACTTGAGAGATTCCAATACTCTCGTATTTAGAGACTATGCCCTCAAGGTATTAACTATCTTATGCCAAGCTTTTATAAAAAACCAACAAGTAGGCATGCAGGTCTTTCTCATCTACCCAAGAAACACTCTCTTCTAAGGCATGCATATCTATATTGATGCATGTGGATGTGTGTGTCTTTCTAAAGAGTAATGATCACATGAATCTCATCACATTCAACTCATAATATGTTGTACTTTTCTTTCCCCTCAAAGTGTCATGTCTGTAGGATGTCCAGGTAGTGCAAAAAGGTGGGCCCAATCAGGATGAGCACTTGGCCTAAAAATTGAATAGGTCGACTCAAAGAGTAGGGCAACAACCATTGATCTGACCCAACAAACAGCTGTTGCCTAATTGATGTGTGGATACACTTGTTTTTCATGGTGGAATCCACATTTTTCAAGAAAGAATTGGATGTTTTGCGCATGTGCAATTCCCACCAGCAACGATATATCATGCTAAATTACCTTTCTGTGTAGTTTTTGGTCTTATACAAAAAAAATTTTGGTCTTATATAAAAAGTTTCAGGATTACAAATAGCCAACATTTGGCATCAAGGACTTTTCCTCAATTATTGGCTTGCCGATGTGCAAGTTATAGACTAGGGCCTTTTGTTATTTTTGTATAATTTTTGTGATGATAGAATTAGAGTTTCATGCTTGGCAAAGAAAGGGTTAAGCAGAGGCTGGCACTTTATCATGGGGTGTTGCCCATATATATGTAGTTCTCCAATGATGCAGAAGAGACATTCTCTCAAGTTCTGAATCTCCTGCTGGTATGGAATTATCGAATGCTTGCACTCATGGATCTTGATTGTTTTTATTTCCCCTTGTTTTCCCCTTTAATAGTTAATTCTATAAAATTTTCATGCACCAGAGCTGAGGTTTGTTGAAGGAGGGAGAGCATGTTACTCTTGTCTAAAGCTACAATGCTCAGTTGCTGCTGTTGATGATTACTACTGAATATTTTGGCCAGACATTGGTGAAAAATGCAATAGATGTTATTCTGAATCTTCCATAGGGTTGGTACTAGGCAAAACATGCTAAAATGCCATTTGCTTAAACTTTGGTTTTGCAAGACTGGTTATGTGGAGTGCTACTCTAAGTATTTTGTGTTGTTTGATCTGTTTACAATGGATTCCTATTACTTTTCTTTTTTAGATTTCTTTGAGGTTAGCATGTTCTCTGGTGACTGATTCAAGGGTAATCAATAGTGAAAAGGCTTAGTTGATGCCAACAGAGGTTAAATCCATCTTTAGCCTCAGTTATCCAAACTGAGAATACTACTCTCATGACTAAAGGCTTTAGCCCCGGTTCTTGAGAACCGAGGTTAAAAATAGTTTTAGCTTTGGTTGGAAGCAATTGAGGCTAAATTTGGATTTAGTCTCAGTTGAAACAATGGAGGCTAAAATTTTAATTTAGCCTCATTTTGAGAAAACTGAAGCTAAAAAGGTTCTTTTAGCTTCACTTGAATAACTGAGGCTATAAAAGTCATTTTAGCCTCGGTTGCTAAAACTGAGGCTAAAGCCTTTAGGTACGGGGGTTCAACCTCAGTTTGGATAATGGAGGCAAAACCAAGGCTAAAGGCTTTAACTTTAGTTTTAAACCTTTTTTAGCCACAGTTTTGAACCAAGGATAAAGCCATCGTTTCTTGTAGTGCCATGCAGTGAAAAGTAAGGCATGCACATTGAGTTTGGAGAAATGGGCTTCTTTTCTCATAAAAGAGTGATCTTTTTTATATTGGTCCAAGTCATGTTCGTATATAGTGTGGGCTACCTAATGAATGGTCCGGATGTCTGGCATGCATGCCATCTAAAGATGGGGATGAGCCTTTGCATATAGCTCTTATATATACGGCCTGCATTATATCAAAACATATGGTATGTAATGAGATCATGTAGAAAATAAACTCTTCATTGAAGGTAGCCATATCAGTCTTAAACTTTATTTGATTCAGGAGCCTGATCAAATGCTGCATGAACGAACACATGAATCCATTACATTTTCAAAAGACTTCCACTCTAGTTTCACATTAGCCAAAACACTAAAACCAGAAAACAGAAAGAAAGAACCAAAATTAAAGAGAAAAATGAAAAGAAAGTGCATGGATTAAAGATAATTTTCATGATCTGTACTTGAAGTTCACTGTCAAAGTTAATTCAACATTTCTGAATAAGGAGATTGTCAAAACTACTTATGAGTACTAGGTAGCCTATTAATGAAAACAATGTCTCCGTCCATAATACGTTTGTTAATGATTTGACCAACTTTCAAATATGTATGTCCTTTGGAACCTTCCCTAATTGCATAAGTGGCTGAACCATCTCTGTATGTTACACATAATTGTCATCCACTAGTTTCTGTAAAGGAAAATAAGAGGATTGATCTTAACAGTATGGTCGTCATCCACATAGACAGAAAATGCTTACAATGAATGTTTATGAGTACTTGGTAATTTTGGAGTCCTTGGTTAGGGTTTGGGTTGAAAGTACGAGTGTTGGTGTAACGGCCCGACCAACATTGTACGATATTGTCCACTCAGGCATAGCCCGCACAGTTTTATTCTCGGGTAGCCCATAGGTCCCAGGATCAGAATCTGGCATATGATTGCTAGGAGGCGATAATGGGGCACTGTGGAGGCTGTCGGCATCGGATTCGGCGATCGGGATTCCTGTGAATCCGATTTTCGAGTTTGGGGCGTGACAGCTGGAGCCGACGCTTTCGGAGTCCGAACTCATTCTTTTGAAAAATAAAAAAATAAAAAGATTAGTAAATATGGATCTTCTTGTTAAGAAGAAAATGAAAGGTAAAGAAGAGACATAATTGAAACTTTGCACTATGAAAGGTAATGTTAACCATCTTACTTTCCCCATTGAATGTGACGTCCAGGAAATGGACCTTTTCCAGAAAACCATGGATTTAAAACCATTAAATCCTTCTCAAAAATTTGAGTTTATTGAACTGAATTGAATTATTAGAATTCAATTGTGTTGAATATCCAAATGCAAGGTTTCTATGAATTAGGCAAATAAATTCATTCTAACCCATTTTATTGAATATCCAAATGTAAGGATTTATTATTATTATTATTTATTATTATTATTATTATTATTATTATTATTATTATTATTATTATTATTATTATTATTATTATTATTTTGTGATATGCAGTAACTTTTCAGAATTCATATGTAGGTGCATACTTGTGCTCATTCACATGGACTTTGACTATCTTTCTTAAATTTATTTTATTTTTCTAAATTTTGTATCTAATTTTGAATTTCTTCGCCTTAAAACAAGATTCAAGGTGCCGTCAACAATGCTAACAAAATCCTCCAGGTCAAATTGTTGATTGGACCTAATTTTATTTAAATGATCTTCATAATCCATTTTATTTAAATGAGCAGACACAGATGTGCGTCGGAGCTATCCGGATGTTGAGCGGGGGCCATTAATTGTGAGAACTATTGTTATAACCATGATAAAGTTATCCATTTCTTATGGAGAGCATTGGAGTGGCCTGGCCATTTGGACAGGCTATGTTTATATATATATTTACTCAAAATTGATGGAGCAAACTTGGATATGCATCAGAGTTATTCGGATGTTGAGCGGGGTCCCAGGAAGGTGGAAACCACTGTTATGACCATGATGAAGCTATCCATTTCCTATGGATAGTATTTGAGTGACCTGACTATTTAGATAGACTATGTTTATATCTGTATTTGCTCGAAATTGATGGAGCAGACCTGGATGTGCGTCGGAGCTATCTGGATGTTGAAAGGGGATCCCTGAAAGGTGAAAACCGCTGTTATGACCATGATGAAGTTGTCCATTTCCTATGGACAACATTGGAGTGGCCTGGCCATTTGGACAGGTCGTGTTTATATCTGTACTTGCAGGGACCACACCCTTAACCTATAACCTAACCTAAGCCTATACTTATAACCTAAACCTATTCTCAAATCCCAAAACCTATCATTATAACCTAAACCTTAACCGAAAACCTATAACCTGTAACCTAAACCTATAACCTAAACCTATAACCTAAACATATAACCTAAACTCAATTCCCTAAATCTTAACCTATGCCCTAACCTAAACCTATACTTATAACCTAAACCTATTCTCAAATCCCAAAACCTATAACTTAAAACCTAAACCTTAACCAAAAACCTATAACCTATAACCTAAACGTATAACCTAAACTCAATTCCCTAAACCTTAACCTACACCCTAACCTAAACCTATACTTATAACCTAAACCTATTCTCAAATCCCAAAACCTATAAACCTAAACTTAACCTAAACCTATAACCTAATGCTATAACCTATAACCTAAACCTAAACCTACACTTATAACCTATACCCTAATCCTAAACCTAAAACCCAAACGTAAACCTGATCTCGAACCTGAACCCAATTTTCTAAACCTAAACCTTAAGGTATTCTTAAATCCCTGAACCTAAACCTATAACATAAACTCAATTCCTTAAACCTTAACCTATAACCTAACCTAAACCTAAACCTATAACCTACACTTATAACCTAAACCTTAACCAAAACATAAAACCTATACTTATAACCTAAACCTATTCTTATAACCTAAGCCTATTCTCAAATCCCAAAACCTATAACCTAAACCTAAACCTTAACCTCAACCTATAACCTATAACCTAAACCTAAACCCTAAACCTAAACCTACACTTATAACTTATAGCCTAAACTTAAACATAAAACCCAAAAGTAAACCCGATCTCGAACCCCAACTCGATTTCCTATACCTAAACCTTAACATATTCTCAAATCCCTAAACCTAAACCTACACTTAATCCTAATCTCAACTCCCTAACCAAAACCTAAAGCTAAACTTGTAAACTCAAACCTAAACCCGATCCCGAACCCGAACCCGATTTCTTAAACCTAAACTTATAACCTTAACCTAAACCTATTCTCAAATCTCAAAACTTATAACCTAAACCTAAACCTATATAACCTAAAGCTAAAGCTAAAGCTAAACCTAAACTTAACCTAAACCTAAACCTTAACCTATAACCTAAACTTAATTTCCTAAACCTTAACCTATAACTTAACATAAACCTAAACCTATAACCTGAACCGGATTTCCTAAACCTAAATCTTAACGTATTCTCAAATCCCTAAACCTAAACCAACACCTAATACTAATCTCAACTCCCTAACCTAAACCTAAACCTAAACTTGAAAGCCCAAACCTAAACTCGATCTCGAATCTGAACCTGATTTCCTAAACCTAAACTTATAGCCTTAACCTAAACCTATTCTCAAATCCCAAAATCTATAACCTAAATCATAACCTATAACATAAACCTATAACCTAAACTAAAGTTCCTAAACCTTAACCTATAACCTAACCTAAACCTAAACATATAACCTGAACCCGATTTCCTAAACCTAAACCTTAACGTATTCTTAAATCCCTAAACCTAAACCTACATCTAATCCTAATCTTAACTCCCTAACCTAAACCTAAACCTAAACTTGAAAGCCCAAAGCTAAACCTGATCCCGCCGAACCCGATTTCCTAAACCTAAACTAATAACCTTAACCTAAACCTATTCTCAAATCCCAAAACCAATAACCTAAACCTAAACATAAACCTTAACCTTAACCTATAACATAAACCTATAACCTAAACTCAATTTCCTAAACCTTAACCTATAACCTAACCTAAACCTAAACCTATAACCCGAACCTAATTTCCTGAACCTAAACCTTAATGTATTCCCAAATCCCTAAACCTAAACTGACACCTAATCCTAATCTCAACTCCCTAACCTAAACCTAAACCTAAACTTGAAAACCAAAACCTAAACCCAATCCCGAACCCGAACCCGAACCCGATTTCCTAAACCTAAACTTATAAACTTAACCTAAACCAATTCTCAAATCCCAAAACCTATAAGCTAAACCTAAACCTATACCTTAACCTAAACCTAAACCTTAACCTATAACCAAAATTCAATTTCCTAAACCTTAACCTATAACCCAACCTAAACCTAAACCTATAATCCGAACCCGATTTCCTAAACCTAAACTTCAACATATTATCAAATCCCTAAACCTAAACCTACACCTAATCCTAATCTAACTCCCTAACCTAAACCTAAACCTAAACTTGAAAACCCAAACCTAAACCTAATCCCGAACCCGAACCTGATTTCTTAATCCTAAACTTATAACCTTAACCTAAACCTATTCTCAAATCTCAAAACCTATAACCTAAACCTAAACTTAAACCTAAACCTTAACCTAAACATAAACCTTAACCTATAACATAAACTTATAACCTAAACTCAATTTCCTAAACCTTAACCTATAACCTAACCTAAACCTAAACCTATAACCCGAACCCGATTTCCTAAACCTAAACCTTAACGTATTCTCAAATCCCTAAACCTAAACCTACACCTAATCCTAATATCAACTCCCTAACCTAAAGCTAAACCTAAACTTGAAAACCCAAACCCAAACCTGATCCCAAACCCGAACCCGATTTCCTAAACCTAAACTTATAACCTTAACCTAAACCTATTCTCAAATCCCAAAACCTATAACCTAAACCTAAACCTATAACATAAACCTATAACCTAAACTCAATTTCCTAAACCTTAACCTATAACTTAACCTAAAACTAAACCTATAACCCACACCTGATTTCCTAAACCTAAACCTTAACGTATTCTCAAATCCCTAAACCTAAACCTAAACCAAAACTTGAAAACTAAAACCTAAACCCGATCCCGAACCCGAACCCGAACCCAATTTCCTAAACCTAAATTTATAACCTTAACCTAAACCTATTCTCAAATCCCAAAACCTATAACCTAAACCTAAACTTAAACCTTAACCTATAACATAAACCTATAACCTAAACTCAATTTCCTAAACGTTAACCTATAACCTAACCTAAACTTAAACCTATAACCTAAACCTGATTTCCTAAACCTAAACCTTAATGCATTCTCAAATCCCTAAACCTAAACCTACACCTAATCCTAATCTCAACTCCCTAACCTAAACCTAAACCTAAACTTGAAAACCCAAACCTAAACCTGATCCCGAACCCGAACCCGATTTCCTAAACCTAAACTTATAACCTAAACCTAAACCTATTCTTAAATCCCAAAACCTATAACATAAACCTAAACCTAAACCTTAACCTAAACCTAAACCTTAACCTAAACCTAAACCTTAACCTATAACATAAACCTATAACCTAAACTCAATTTCCTAAACCTTGACCTAGAACCTAAGCTAAACCTAAACCTATAACCCGAACCCAATTTCCTAAACCTAAACCTTAATGTATTCTCAAATCCCTAAACCTAAACCTACACCTAATCCTAATATCAACTCCCTAACCTAAACCTAAACCTAAACTTGAAAACCCAAACCTAAACCCGATCCTGAACCCGAACCCGATTTCTTAAACCTAAACTTAAAACCTTAACCTAAACCTATTCTCAAATCTCAAAACCTATAACCTAAACCTAAACCTATATAACCTTAACCTAAACCTAAAACTTAACCTATAACCTAAACCTTAACTTATAACCTAAACCTATAACCTAAACTCAATTTCCTAAACCTTAACCAATAGCCTAACCTAGACCTAAACCTATAACCCAAACCGGATTTCCTAAACCTAAACCTTAACGTATTCTCGAATCCCTAAACCTAAACCAACACCTAATCCTAATCTCAACTCCCTAACCTAAATCTAAACCTAAACTTGAAAACCCAAACCTAAACCCGATCCCGAACCTGAACCCAATTTCTTAAACCTAAACTTATAGCCTTAACCTAAACCTATTCTCAAATCCCAAAATCTATAACCTAAATCATAACCTATAACATAAACCTATAACCTAAACTAAAGTTCCTAAACCTTAACCTATAACCTAACCTAAACCTAAACATATAACCTGAACCCGATTTCCTAAACCTAAACCTTAACGTATTCTTAAATCCCTAAACCTAAACCTACATCTAATCCTAATCTTAACTCCCTAACCTAAACCTAAACCTAAACTTGAAAGCCCAAACCTAAACCTGATCCCGCCGAACCCGATTTCCTAAACCTAAACTAATAACCTTAACCTAAACCTATTCTCAAATCCCAAAACCAATAACCTAAACCTAAACCTAAACCTTAACCTTAACCTATAACATAAACCTATAACCTAAACTCAATTTCCTTAACCTTAACCTATAACCTAACCTAAACCTAAACCTATAACCCGAACCTGATTTCCTGAACCTAAACCTTAATGTATTCCCAAATCCCTAAACCTAAACTGACACCTAATCCTAATCTCAACTCCCTAACCTAAACCTAAACCTAAACTTGAAAACCAAAACCTAAACCCAATCCCGAACCCGAACCCGAACCCGATTTCCTAAACCTAAACTTATAAACTTAACCTAAACCAATTCTCAAATCCCAAAACCTATAAGCTAAACCTAAACCTATACCTTAACCTAAACCTAAACCTTAACCTATAACCAAAATTCAATTTCCTAAACCTTAACCTATAACCCAACCTAAACCTAAACCTATAATCCGAACCCGATTTCCTAAACCTAAACTTCAACATATTATCAAATCCCTAAACCTAAACCTACACCTAATCCTAATCTAACTCCCTAACCTAAACCTAAACCTAAACTTGAAAACCCAAACCTAAACCTAATCCCGAACCCGAACCTGATTTCTTAATCCTAAACTTATAACCTTAACCTAAACCTATTCTCAAATCTCAAAACCTATAACCTAAACCTAAACTTAAACCTAAACCTTAACCTAAACATAAACCTTAACCTATAACATAAACTTATAACCTAAACTCAATTTCCTAAACCTTAACCTATAACCTAACCTAAACCTAAACCTATAACCCGAACCCGATTTCCTAAACCTAAACCTTAACGTATTCTCAAATCCCTAAACCTAAACCTACACCTAATCCTAATATCAACTCCCTAACCTAAAGCTAAACCTAAACTTGAAAACCCAAACCCAAACCTGATCCCAAACCCGAACCCGATTTCCTAAACCTATTCTCAAATCCCAAAACCTATAACCTAAACCTATTCTCAAATCCTAAAACCTATAACCTAAACCTAAACCTATAACATAAACTTATAACCTAAACTCAATTTCCTAAACCTTAACCTATAACTTAACCTAAAACTAAACCTATAACCCACACCTGATTTCCTAAACCTAAACCTTAACGTATTCTCAAATCCCTAAACCTAAACCTAAACCTAAACTTGAAAACTAAAACCTAAACCCGATCCTGAATCCGAACCCAAACCCAATTTTCTAAACCTAAATTTATAACCTTAACCTAAACCTATTCTCAAATCCCAAAACCTATAACCTAAACCTAAACTTAAACCTTAACCTATAACATAAACCTATAACCTAAACTCAATTTCCTAAACGTTAACCTATAACCTAACCTAAACCTGATTTCCTAAACCTAAACCTTAATGCATTCTCAAATCCCTAAACCTAAACCTACACCTAATCATAATCTCAACTCCCTAACCTAAACCTAAACCTAAACTTGAAAACCCAAACCTAAACCTGATCCCGAACCCGAACCCGATTTCCTAAACCTAAACTTATAACCTAAACCTAAACCTATTCTTAAATCCCAAAACCTATAACATAAACCTAAACCTAAACCTTAACCTAAACCTAAACCTTAACCTAAACCTAAACCTTAACCTATAACATAAACCTATAACCTAAACTCAATTTCCTAAACCTTGACCTAGAACCTAACCTAAACCTAAACCTATAACCCGAACCCAATTTCCTAAACCTAAACCTTAATGTATTCTCAAATCCCTAAACCTAAACCTACACCTAATCCTAATATCAACTCCCTAACCTAAACCTAAACCTAAACTTGAAAACCCAAACCTAAACCCGATCCTGAACCCGAACCCGATTTCTTAAACCTAAACTTAAAACCTTAACCTAAACCTATTCTCAAATCTCAAAACCTATAACCTAAACCTAAACCTATATAACCTTAACCTAAACCTAAAACTTAACCTATAACCTAAACCTTAACTTATAACCTAAACCTATAACCTAAACTCAATTTCCTAAACCTTAACCTATAGCCTAACCTAGACCTAAACCTATAACCCGAACCTGATTTCCTAAACCTAAACCTTAACGTATTCTCGAATCCCTAAACCTAAACCTACACCTAATCCTAATCTCAACTCCCTAACCTAAATCTAAACCTAAACTTGAAAACCCAAACCTAAACCCGATCCCGAACCTGAACCCAATTTCTTAAACCTAAACTTATAACCTTAACCTAAACCTATTCTTAAACCTCAAAACATATAACCTAAACCTAAACCTAAACTTGAAAACCCAAACCTAAACCCGATCCTGAACCCGAACCCGATTTCCTAAACCTAAACTTATAGGTTATAGTTTAGATTTAGGTTTAGGTTATAGGTTATAGGTTTAGGTTGAGCTTTAGATTTAGGGTATTTTTATTTATGATGTTAAGAGTATATATATTTATGCGTGAATGAATGTGATGTGGATAAGATTATTTGTGTTTAGATGAATGTAATTTATGTTTGGATGGATTTACTAGTTTGGTTTAGATGGATGTGAATGTGAATATGATGAAATATATTATATAACAGTTGTATATCAGGATGAATATGATGAAATATATTGTAACAGGTGTATATTAAGAATTTTATGTTGGATTATTTATTTTTTTTAAAAAAGAGACTTAGCGACAAGCATTTTTGTAGCTAAAAGTTTTGCAAATACTTTTTAGTGCTGAAAATTTTCGTCGCTAAAAGTTTTGTAATTATTTTTAGCAGCTAAAAGTTTTGTAAATATTTTTTAGCGATGAAAATTTTCGTTGCTAAAAGTTTTGTAATTATTTTTAGCGACGAAACTTTTCGTAGCTAAAACTTTTACAAATAATTTTTAGCGACGAAAAGTTTTGTAATTATTTTTTAGCGACGAAAATTTTCGTAGCTAAAAGTTTTGCAAATTTTTTTAGCGACGAAAATTTTCATTGCTAAAAGTTTTGTAATTAGTTTTAGCGATGAAAATTTTTGTAGCTAAAAGTTTTGTAAATATTGTTTAGCCACGAAATTTTTCGTCGCTAAAAGTTTTATAATTATTTTTATCGATGAAAACTATTGTCACTAAAAGTTTAACATTCATTTTTTAGCGATAAAGAAATCTCACCTTTAGTGATGATTCAAATTTTTCGTCATTAAAAACCTCTTGCGTTGGCCTTTTAGCGACGAAAATTTTTGTCACTAAAAGTATTTAGCTCCAAAATTTTGGCTTTTGACAACGAAAATTTTCGTCGCTAAAGGTGAGATTTCTTGTAGTGATCTTTGGAGGCATTAATGGAACCTTTAGCCACCTGGGTGAGGTTAGGGTCCATTTTTGTTCTAATCCCATTGGAAACTAGTTGCAAAGAGATTTTTAATGGAATTTAATGAGCCTAATGAATTCCATTAATGTCCTACTTTTTGCAAAGAATCTGTTCAATGGCTTCTTATGTTCTCCATTGAAGAAATTAGAAGGGTATATCAGTTTTATGTCCATTATGACCATCAGTTTTATGTCCGTTATGACCATCAGTTATGCCTCCTGTTGGGAACAAGTCTTGAGAGGTTTGATGGCATGTTATGTTGTTTATGAACTCTAGATTTATCTTTATTATTATTTTTTTGTTTTATTTTTTATTTTTTATTCTAAATCTTCTCAATACAGGGATTAGGACTGGATTGGAGTCTATGACAACAAATCCAATGGCTTGGGAAGGGTCAATAAATCCCAAGATATGTTCTCGCTGAACTCTACATCTTCTTTTAAGTATTGCATGTTTTTTGCTTTAAGAAAGGAAATTTCTTGCACTCAACAAAGATCTTTTATGAGTCTTATTTTTCCAATACTTTTTTTTAAGGCCCCGATTCCAAGACCTTTTGGGTCTTCCTCTCATCTCATTTCAGGCCCTTTTACTTGAATCAAAGTTTCCCTACTTTTGGACTGTGTTTGGTCTTAGATGCTCATGAACAAACCATCTCAAGTTCCTCATTTATCTTTTATTAGGACTACTTACTTCATTCTTAATTCAATCCTGCTGAGTCTTTCAACACATCCATCTAAACATCCTCATCTCTAAAATAATCAATCTCTGTTCATGTTGTCTTTGTAACTGCACAACACTACTGACCACATAGCATAGCTGGTTGAATAACCATGTTAAAAGATTTGAAATGAGAATTTTCACGATTTCTTGGCAAACGTTCAATGACTCATGGCCACTCATGCTAAACTGGTTCGTGTGTGAGATATGAGCCATGCATAAGGTGGACCCCCACCTTGTGGATGTCATGGCCCTTAAGTCAGCCATTCCAGTTATCAAGGGCTAAGTAGGTGTTAAAGCAATGGACAGGTTGAAAAAAGAAAGCCAGGTATACAGTATTTATCATTTGACATGTATGGTTGCCCTGTTAAGTAGATGAGACTATCCATCTTATGAAGTTCTTAATTGTGAGGGAGTGCTATACAGGTGTAGTGTGCTAGTTCGTTCAGCCTCACAGGTGGACTTACTGTTGCTTCTGGTAAGTTGGAGCCTGATTCATGCTCGATGGCTTTCATTTTCAGTGTAAAGGGGAACTTGGCAATGTAGCTGAACAGAAAATCTTCTTTGAAGATGGTAGCTCTGACATGAAGAAGAACTTACTAACTAATCTGCCCGAATGTTGTAAACTGATGAAATTGATCAAAGTTGTAAGACATTCATGGATCAAAGTTGAAAATTGAGATTCTGTCCTTTCATCAATTTTGTTACCTTAAACATAGCTATATTTAACAATGATAACTTACTGCAGATAATTGTGGTTGAGATTTTCTATGAATATCAAACATTCTTGCTAAGACCTTGTTAATAAAGTCCTGCATGTTGTGTCAAGGCTTGGACTAGCTCATATGTATGGTCTGGTTCTTGCAACTTTATCAAAACCATTTTCTTGTTCTCTTTTCAATGTTTCTTTGTTTCTTTTCTTGTATCATTGTGATGATTATTTCTATGATCATCACCATTATTATTATTTTAATACGGCCCTTGATAGAGTGGAACAGTGGAACATCATTCATGTAGTTGACCCCAATTAATTCACTTAAAGCTTATTTTAATATGGCCCTTGATAGAGTGGAACAGCGGAACAGGATTCATGTAGTTGACCCCAATTAATTGGGTTAGGGCTTCGATGATGATGATAGCATATAAACATGATGCAGTTTGGCTAGTGACCCCAACATCAACTAGCTAGTTAGTGTCAACGCTTTGTGGGCCTCATAATAGTGTATGTGTTTATCTAAGCTGTCCATCCATTTCTCAGCTTCTTTTTAGGTCGTGAGCCTAAAAATAAGCAGAAATATGAACTTTATGATTCCAATGCAGTTGTTAATGGTGGGTTTGCCTTATTTATTTATGATTCCAGTGGCAATGCAGGTACTCGTGTACCCATAACATTTGGACCATGTTCAGTAGCATCAATACTAAACCTCCTACTTGTAATTTTTGTAGATATCCAATAAGTACAATTTGATATATGTGATCACAAAGCTTGGGCTTCTATTTGCGTACGACCTCGAGATGGCTACTACAGTTTACAGAAATCGAATTAGTCCAGATCCTATATTTTTTATAGTGGAAGCTTCATCTGTAGGAGGCTTTAAATTGTCAATAGACGAGGGCAGGTTCTTCTTGCTACTGTCAATGAAGTAACACTCATACCTTTTGTCAGTGGACATGTATGTCTATGAGCTTGATTCTCTTTGTGCTATAACATCAAATTCAGTTTGGAAAGTGTGGAAATGGGTCAATGTCCACTCTAGGTTTGGAAACATTGATTAGAATTTAGAGTATTGTAGTTTCTTCATTACTGTGTGATTAGTTCTTTGACAGGGAATGCGGGCATGGTTTGTCTTAATGATGTCTTCTTTCATTGTATTTTCTAGAATTTGAAGGGGATATACTTAGCTAGGGAGTTTGTTTAGTGGTACAATGGACACCCGAACTACAACAATCTCACCCTTTATTTGAACAATACTGTTATAGCTGTTGTTCTTAGTCAAGTATCTTCATTATCTCCATTTTTGAGGATATGAAACTACAAGTGCAAGTGTAGGATTAACGAGCAGTATAGTTTGCAGAAAATACCAGTTGCTTTTTGGATATAGTTTTATTTATATATCATGAAGTAGAGGTTTGTGTTTTCTTTTTTTGACTCAAATTCTAGTAATGGTCTATAGTATGGATGTTTCATTTTAGTTTTTTTTTCACTTTTCAACCATCATTCATATTTTTATGTCGAATTGTTACCTGTAAGTCTTTTTAGTAAAACTTGCAGTCTCTAAATCGGTAAGTTGATGCTGATTGGATTAAGATAATGCTTCTTCTCATTTAAGGTCCTAACTATCTCACTACAGAGAGTATGTTGCAGACACAAATCAGTTGGGATAAAGGTTATATGATTATGATAATGATAAGGACCTAAACCTGAGTTGATTCAAACATTATTGGTCATTGTCACGCCCAAACTCTGAAAATGGGCTCACAAAATTTCTGATCGCCGAATCCAGCGCCGACAACCTCCGTAATGCCCCATTCTCGGCTCCCAGTGTAACATATGCCAGATTTCGATCCTGGGATCCTATAAGGAGGATTTTCGAACGTACATTTATCTTGTAATAAGCATAACCACAAGTTTACCCAAATCATAAAGGCAACATCATCATCATCACATATCCACTAATATAAACAGTTTAATACAATGCTGGAAAGAAAATACATATGTATCAAAATCAAAGCTCCTGAAAATTGCTGCATGCTCCAAGCTCAACGCTGCTGCAACCTAACGCCACCTGCAAGCATCTATCGTGCATAAGCTTGCAAAAGCTTAGAGGGTGGTGTAAGTGTGTGTAAGGTAAGTGCCAAGTATATAATAAAGCTCAAAAATCATACATCATCGGGATAAGTAGAAATACTGACAAGATCATGAATCATACGATATAAGAGTGATGCAAAAATATACGGTAAGTCCATGAATACAATCAGCTGTACCAAAGTTATGTGATGCAAGGCATGAATGTTATTGGCCATACCAAGGCCATGCAATGCAAATCTTAATAAGACAATAACAGATGTTGAGGATGCAATGCAATATGCAAATCTAAACAAGCCATAAATACCATCAATCTCATCTAAGCCATATAAGTGCAAAACATCGTAACCCAAAATATTAAGTACGGATGATGCAATGTAATATGAGGTGCGAATGAAATGACCATGCTAGAATGTGAAGTCGGGATGATAGTATGAAGTATCACAGGTTACGGGGTTCATCACAAGGGACTTCTAAACAAACTAGTCTCATACCTAAATTTGGATAGTCAGAAACAATGTGGTAAACTCCTAATCTCAGGTTAGTTGTGTGCCCAACTGAAATTCTGGCCATGCGAAGGTACACGTAACAAATAGTTACGCACCACCAGCCTGAGTGGATAGTGAATGAATGAATGAATGGATATGCAATTCCTACTCAATAAGTCCATATATCAGTACGGTTATTCTCTAGGAAAATCACTGGGGTCTATTATACTCCACACCAACTGCCTCCTCCCTAACTGCACAACCCTGCGAGTGGAAGAGACCTCACTATCTGCTTAGCTAGCAGTCTGTCAATACCTACCCGGCTTGTCGATAACGGACCCATTTACAAGCTGATCATACTTAGCCTAGCTTATAGTCCCCTCACTCAGGCGGATAAGGCCACACCCCCTCCCAACCGACCACGACACAGTGGGACACGTGGCCTACTGATATTCGGCACTCGGGCGCTCATATTTCACTCGATCTAGACATTAGGGCTACTCTTGGCCTCGGAGGTTCTAGGATTTTCACCCAAGGACATCTTAAGTGCCCCATAGTGATAAAACCAAGTATTTTGGTGTCCCATTTAGCCATCAATGATGTGCTTGTGGAGGCCATGGCCCTGATGTCGCTAGGGCGTACAATGATCAAGTCACACATATGTGAGATGTATGAGTCACACTAACCAGTCATGCAACAATCCTGCGCGTATTGTACGAAATGTGGGGTACTCCGTCTTATAAGGAGTCCCATAAATGGTCTGCCCAATGGCGTATGCTATGATCAAACATTTCTCATATTAGGTATACATATGATGCGTATGGGCATGAATCATGGAGTTATACTAAGAATTTTATATGGTGATAAACTATCCTCACAATGAAGATGGGCCTTGATGGCCTACACATAACAAGTATGGGCCCATCAATGGGCCCTAGGGAGAGTTATAATGCAGACATTTAACCAACATTATTCTTACAATGTGGACGTCAAACCAACATTGCTCCCAAGGCGTGGCCTACCATAAACATCATTCATAAATTACAGTAGAATCACACATTGCAATGGACCTTAAGGACATCCCATGGGGCCTCGACCCATGGGTCTTAGATACATCAAATGGGCCGCATCACATGGGCCTTAAGTTGGCCAAGTGGGCTGCACCAATGGGCCTTATGTATGTTGTAATGGGCCATATCCCATGGGCCTTAAAATATATCATAATGGGTGTCATCCCATGAGCCCTAATACATCTGAATGGGCCTCAACCCATGGGCCCTAAATTATTACAATGGGCCTCAACCCCTGGGTCCTAAATACATTACAATGAACCTCAACCCATGGGCCTCAAATACATTACATCGGGCCTCATCAAATGGTCCTTACGTTCATATCAAGGTGGGCCTCAATAACGGCCCCAAATAAATTAAAATGGGCCTCATACACATACCAAGATGGGCCTCAATCCATGGGCCTTATAAATGCCAAGGTGGACCTCAACAACAGGCCACAAGTACATCAAGTTGGGCCTCAACCCACTGGCCCTATACACACCATAGTGGGTCTCAACCCACGGGCCTTTATACATTACAATGGGTCTCAACCCACGGGCCCTATACACATCATAAGTGGGTCTCAACCCACGGGCCTTTTTACATCACAATGGGCTTCGACCCATGGGCCTTAGAATACATCAAAATGGGCGTAATTTCATGGGCCTTATGTATATTAAATGGGCCACACTAATTGGGCCTTGTGTATATCAGATGGGCCATGCCAACGGACCCTATATGTGCATCAAATGGGTCAAACCCCAAAGCAAGTGGTGATAATGATTTCCACAATTAAATTTCTCAAGGCCCACTGTATTTATTTATTTTCTATCTAATCTGACCATAAGGTCACACAGACTTGGATTAAGAGGAGACAAATTTCCTAATGATCCAAAACTTCTGGGAAACAAATGGATTCAAGGGGAGACGTTCAATCCTCACTGCTTTTACTGTATGGTCCATAACTACCTCATTTTTAGTCTCAAGCCTTAAAATGGGCTTTCAAAAGGGTTGGACGGCTTGGATGAAACCCATACATCATGGTGGACCCCATCGTCCAAACAGTGGACGGTGTGGATACATACATCATTGGGCCCCACGCTGCACCGAGGCAGCCCACACATGGGCTGCAGCGTGGATAAAACACTTACTTCATAGTGGGTTCCACTGTCCACGGTGGTGGACAGTGTGAATAAAACACATACATTACATGTGGGTTCCACGTGGGGGCCCACTATAATGTTTATATGCCATCCAATCTGTCCATAAGGTCACACGGACCTAGATGAAAAGGAAAAACAAATTTCCTTTTGATCTAAAACTTCTGTGGCCTAGACAAGTGTTTCAAGGGTAGACACTCAATCCCACTATTCCCTCTGATGTGGGCCACCTGAGATCTATATCAGGTTGATTTTTGGGGTGGGTCCACTTCAGAGAGTGGCCCACCTTGTGAATGGGTTAAATGGTAAATAAACATCAAGTGGGGCCCACATGTGGGGCCGTGGGCACCTGTCCGCCCGCCCCTAGCAATGCCCTGGCGCTGCAGTCATCCAGAGGCAGCAGTCTCTACTGCTTTAATTTTATTTTATTTTTTAAAAATTGGGTTTTCTCACGATTTTTCCTGGGTTGGGCCCGCATCAGGTAAATCCGCTCCATCCATTGCCCTCTACGGCTCAAGATGGATCAAACGAGCCCCATATCCAAAATATTTCAGCGTGTAAAAAGAAACTAAGTGAATTTAAATGGTGAAGATCATCATTTACTAAGGTATGGCCCACCAGAAAGTTGGATCAGCTTCAATTTTCGAATCAACACCTAAAATGAGCTAGTAAATAGGATGGACGGTGTGGATTGAATACATACAATAAGGTGGGGTCTACACAATCGGACCACCCCAAAAGTAAGTGAACTAAGCTAATATTTGTGTTTTCTTCCCAGGGACGTCCAGACGCTGGACTCTTTTGGGCTTTTTTAAAAAAAAAATTAAGGTGGGCCCTGCTTAGGTGGACCACCACATGATAGGTGGTGTGGGTAAAATATATATAAGGTGGGCCCCACTTATAGATGGTTTGGATAAAATACATGCCTCATGGTCCATTCAAGTGGGTCACACAACCTCATCATCATCACAAAAAAATATAAAAAGAGAGGGAGAGGGAGAGAGAGAAAGTGAGTGGGACATGCATGATGGAGGGACCCCGACACTATGGGCCCTCCGTTTCAAGCATCCAATCGTACATCAAGTGGGTCCCATTGCATATGGGCCCACCAAATTAAAGATCAACGGTGGAGATCCTTTCTCCATCTAAATAGAAGGTCTAGATGACCCCTTGTCAATCTACAAAATAAACATCATGATGGGGTCCATGGAAAATGGTCCCATCATGGAATGATCATGAAGATCAAGGTGGGCCATCGGCCACATCTTAGGGTCCAAAGTGAGATTCATACCATTGATCGGTAGGCCTCACTTGCCCCATCTTAAAAACAAGAAAACTACGCTATAGAAGCACCCACCACTTGATCTTCTCGGTCAGTTGGAAAGCCGGTCTCCTAGAGCTTCACTTTGATGGTAGAGATGGAAAATGGATGGCTAGGATGAGAGCTTAAGGAATGGAAAGGTAGGCCACTAAAATCACTTTTCTCCCTCACATGGAATGCTTGGACATCCACCTCTCTTTCTCTCCTTTGTTGCTTGGAAAATGATATAGAGAAAGAGAGAGAGAGATGGGATATAAGGAGAAAGAGTGATGGATGTGAGTGATGGGTGAGGTGAGAGATGGGTTGACTTGGTGGTTGCTTAACTTGTGGAGAAAGGAACATGGGTGCTTTGTACTTGACATGTGAGGTGATTGATGGGATTGATGGGACATGTTGTAGAGATTCTCATGGGATTTACAATGCACGATGTTTTTTCTCAAATTGAACATAGGTCTACATCTCCTCGTCTGGGTATCGGATCGATGCGTGAGTCACAGCATTGGAACTACGGTGACTGTGCGGTCGTAATGGTACAAGTCTTGGATTAAGCTGACTCAAATCTATAGGGTATGACTTAGGGTCATGCGCAAACATCGATTTCTGGTCGCGGATGTCGAAATTCGATGAGAGGGATCACGACAGTCGATGGAACAGTACGGACTAGGATACGGGTCTTACGGTTACTCTACTTCTTTTGAATTTTTAAAGCTTATTTTAATATGGCCCTTGATAGAGTGGAACATGATTCATGCAGTTGACCCCAATTAATTGGGTTAAGGCTTCAATGATGACGATGATGATGATGGTGATTTTCTATTAAGAAAAGACTCAAGGTATGGGGTAGGGTTTTGGTCTTTTAGAAGAATCTTAGACGGTGAGAAATTAGTACTCTTAACCTAAAAGAGCGTACTTTTTTTCATTCTTATCCTGCCTCATTTCTTGACTCACTATTTCATCTCTTATTCTTAAAAGTATTCTCTCTTCGTTACATACAGTATTTCTAATCTTATTCTTAAAAGTTATTAAATAAGGAGTGAGTTGATTTGTATAGATGCATTTGTAATCCTAATTTTAAAAGCCATGGAATAAGGAATGAGTTTTCTTGTATAGATGTATTTCTAATCTTATTCTTTCTTTTTTGAACAAATTTCTAATCTTATTCTTAAAATCCATGGAATAAGGAATTAGTTTTGTACAGATGTATTTCTAATATTATTCTTAAAAGCCATGGAATAAGGATGAGTTGATTTGCATTTCTAATTTACAGGGAGCTGATGTTTTCATATCATGTACATACAGACATGCATACATTTCTTTTTGTCAAATTTCCTTTTTGTTCATCAAAAATTTTCGATGATAAATTTTCCTATTTTTCATGTCTACACCACTACCATCATGGGAGCATTCAATCATATTTTACCGAGTTGCAGTATGGTACTCAATGAAATACTATGTAAATAGGGGTCCATTTTTCAATGTGGGTTCAATTTATTATATTTGTGTTAATCATGTGTTACTTTTAGTGCCATATCTAAAGTTATCAAGATCTTACTTTTTTTAACCATTATGCATAATTACATAGAACTATATAACAAAGTTTCTTTAAATATTAGCACTGCTTTGGGAATAAGAGTGGCTTGACTATTGGGATTATCTGTCTGCTTTGGTAAACAAGGGGACCTGCAGCTTTCAGTCCATACTCCATGCTTCAAATAGGTAAAGAGATTGTGTGGATTTTTGAACTCTACCTACATATTTCTATTTTTATATATACTTGAAAGTTTTCAGTCCTTTGAGCTCCTTCCTGCATTAGTGTTTTTCAGGAGATTGTGTTTTTCGAGGCATATCAGTATATACATCGTAGTACTGGCAAGGACCTTTGTTACCTCATGTTGTAAACCTATATGGTGTAATTAATCATTATTATTAATAAAAAAAATTTTGAGAAACACCGACGACTTTCAGCCGTCGACAATTCCAATAGTTTTTTCCATCCTCCACCATCATCGGAAACATCGACGGTTTTAGCCATCGTAGACGCCAAAGGCTAAAACCGTCACCCTAAGCCATTGGAAACACGACGATTTTAGCCATCGTAGGCTCCGATGGCAAAAATCCATCGGTGAGCAACGTCCACGCCCCCTTTCCCGACGACCCGTCCAACGGCTAAAAGCCATTAGAGAAAGTCAATGCCGACGGTTTTTATCCATCAGCGTTGCCCTATTTTTCGGTAGTGTGCATTCTACACCTTGTTTTCTTCCTGGATATCCTCAACTGGAGGTTGAGGTTGATTTGTAGCCATCACTTCTATCAACTCTAAGGATCTTTGGTAATGTTTAATCCTATGATCGATAGGCAGCCCTTTGACCAATCCTCCTTCACTTAAGAGACATCGAGTATTGTCACGAACCCACTTGGGCATGAAACATTCGAATCCTTCAAGTAAACTAAACCTAAAACTAAGAAAGAAAACTAGAGAAACTAAAACAAATAAGAGATCAAATTAGAAAGATGTTACAGGATTGGAGATTGCTATGTTAGAATCCTACAAAACAGAAAACCAAGTTAAATTCTAAAAATAAGTTTAGAAAAATCCTAACCTAGAAACAAAACATAAAGTTAATCCTAATCTTAACCTAATTGTAATACTAATTAAATTCATAAAAACACAGCTGTAGTCCCCGACAACAGAACAAAAAACTTGTTCACAATGCCAAGTGTAGGGTTGCGATGTAGTAATAATCTTGAGGAGACTAAGGTCGAATCCACAAGGACTAATCTTATGTGTATTATGAAAATAACTTAAGTAGAACTAGAAGAAGATCTAAATCTAAATCTAAATAATAAGGAAGTAATTGTGAATGGGATTTCAATAATAAAAAGGGAACTAGGGTGCCAAAGATCCGTTTGTAGCAATTAAGATGCTACCTTGGTTGATTCAGGAACTCCAACCGAAATTAGAGTCCTATCTTATCCAGTTGGAAAAAGAGATATTTAAATATCTGAACTTCTCATTGATCTACCCTCAATGGAGGAGAATTGTGAAATTTTGGAAGGGAATCCATCACCCAACCATGTCCAGGAGACAATGGCAAACAACAGGATTTACCAAACCCACAATCTCAAATAAGAAAAGAAGATACTCAAAGCTATCATAAATCTACTGTAATTTAAGTCACAATGAACCATTAAAAACTGAAAATATTCTTTAAAATCAATTAAAAATCAAATAAGTCTAACAAGAACAAGAATCAAAATAAAAAAAACATCTCAAAAAAGCTATAAACTTCACCTCTTAGCCTTAGCTAAGAGGTGTAGCCAACCATAGAGATGATTGGATCAAGAATACTCAAAGAAAGCATTAAAAACTAGGAAAGAAAGGAAGAAGAACTCTTGGAAGATGGCTCTAACATTTTGCTCTTCTTCTTCAAACCCTAGATATCCTTTGAAGTCATTAGGAAACCCATATTTATAGCCTTGTTTGTATAGATTCACAAAACCACCTCAAATTTACGCAGTTCGTGTAACTCTGCGTAACGCTGTCGATGTCATCGAAGGTAACTTAAGTCCAGAAGTTGCACCTTTTTGCACTGCATAACTTTTCATGTCATCGAACTTCCTTTAATGTCATTAAGCTGCCTTTGATGAATTAAAAATGTGTCTAGAATGTTCCAGCGAGTTGCACCCAAAATCTGTAAAAGTTTGATGTCATCGAGAACTGCATCCAATTTGTCCAGCAACCAGCTTGATTTTTTGTAATTCTTCGATGTCATCTAACTATTTTCAATGTCATTGAAGACTGGCTTTGATGTTATCGAACATCATTCAATGACATAGAAGTTCAGATTCTGCACTAATTTTTGCACTTCCTTCTCCACTTGGTATTCTTGAATCTATGGGTCTTAAAATCTTCAATCTTGGTCTCCAAAGATCTATTATTTGCCTTGGTGATTCTTGAGCGTGAAATTCATGCTTTTAACATTCTTTTCAATCCAAGCTCTTAAACACACCTTGCAACACAAACATGTCTAAAATATACTATTAAGCATTTCATATTCATAAGACCAAGAAATAAATGGGGGAAAACATGCAATATTTAACACTCAACAAAGTTACATTCGATGACATCGAACACATTACGCAGAGTTACACAAACTATATAAATTTGAGGCGATTTTTCAATTTTAGACGGGATAGGCTATAAATATGGGTTTCTCAAGGACTTCTAAACATGGATTAAGTTGAGGAGCAAAGCCAAGGGGTGAAGTAGCCTCCCAAGAGATTTTCTTCCATTCTTTCCTATTTTTAATACTTTCTTTTATGGTTTTAGATCCAATCATGTCTATTGTTGGCTAATCTTCTTAGCTAGGGCTAAGATGTGATGTTTGTAGCATGTTGAGATGATTTTCTTACTTTAATTTTTATTCTTAATGAACTTCATTGATTTCTATTTTGATATTAAAGGAATATTTTCAGTTTTCTATGATTTATTATGACTCATATTATAATAGATGTTGTGATAGCTTTGGATATTTTCTTTTCCTGTTTTGAGATTGTGAGATTGGTAAATCCCGTTGTTTACCATTGTCTCCTGGGCATGGTAGGGTGATGGAATTCCTTCCAATCATTGTCATTTTCCTCCATTGAGAATTAAGTCAATGAAAAGTTTAGAGATTTAATTATCTCACCCTCCAATTGGATAAGGTAGGACTCAAATTCCAATTATGTTTCTTGAATCAAGTAAGGTAATGTCTTGATAACTACAAGTGGATCCTTGGCACCCTAGTTCCCACATTTCAATTGATAGTTTCAAATTAACATTATTCATGATTACTCCCTTATATTCTAGATTAAGATTTAGATCTTCTTCTAATTCTAGTTCTAGTTATTTTCAGAATACGTACAAGATTAGTCCCCGTGGATTCGACCTCGGTCTCACCGAGATTATTACTACATCACGACCCTACACTTGGGGTTGTGAATAAGATTTTGATGCCGTTGCCAAGGACTATAGCTTCATTTTTTCTGAGATTAATTAGTTTTGAAATTAGGTTACGATTATGGTTTATTTTTCTACTTTATTTTTAAGTTATGATTATTTATTTTTAATTAACATTGTTTTCTAGTTTTCTTTTTAGGTTTAATTGTTTAGTTATTTAAAGGATGTGAGTGTTTCATGCCCAAGTGGGTTTGTGACAACACTCGACGTCTCTTAAGTGAAGAAGGATTAGTTGAAAGGTTAGCTATTCATTACTGGATTAGACATCACTTGAGATCCTCTGAGTCAATAGAAGTGATGGCTGCGAATCAACCTCAACCTCCAGTTGAGGAGGTTTAATATGAAAGAGGTGCATAATGTACCCCGCCTTGTATTCTATGAGATTATTTATATCTGGCGGGGGTGATTATACCTTCCTGCATGGTCTTTCCACTTAATGCATGAAATAGGGATATCAAACCTGGAGTGATACAACTCTTTCCTAAGTTTCATGGACTAGATTCTGAAAGTCCATATTTGCACATCAAGGATTTTGATAAGATAGTCGCTACATTACACTTCCCAAACGTGTCTGAGGACATAGTGCAACTTAAATTGTTTCCTTTTTCATTGAAAGAGAAGGCTAAGACGTGGATGTACTCCTCAAATCCAAGATTCATCGGCATATGTGTCACGCCCCAAACTCGAAAATCATGCTCACAAAATTTTCAATCACTAATAGGTGCTGACAAACTCTGTAGTACCCTATTCTAGGCTCATAATGCATATACGCCAGATTTTGATCCTGGGATCCTACAAGGAAGATTTTTCAAAGTATATTTATCTCATAGGAAGCATAATCACAGTTTTCCCAAACTACAAAAGCAACATCATCATCACATATCTACTAATATAAGCAGTTGAATATAGTGCTGAAAGGGATATATATATATATATATATATATATATATATATATATATATATATATATATATATATATATATATTGAAAATTAAAGCTCCAAAAGACCGTTGCATGCTCCAAGCTTAACATTGTTACGACCTAACGCTACCCGCACACATCTATCGTGTATAAGCTTATAGAAAGCTTAGAGGGTGGTATAAGTATGTGCATAAGGTAAGTGCTAAGTATGCAATATCAGAGCAATGCGGAGACATAGTATGCCAAATATCATATACTGAGGATGTAATATCATATGCAAATCCTGATGAGTCCACGAATACCATTAGCCGTATCTAGGCCATATAAATGTAAAGTCATAGCAACCCAAAATGTCATATGTCGCAGATGTAATGTAATATGCAGTGTGAAAGAAATGACCAAACTGGAATATGAAGTCGGGATGATAGTACGTAGTATTGCAGGCTACGGAGTCCATCAAAAGGGACTTATATCTAAACCTGTCTCATACCTAAATTTGGATAGTCAAACTCAATGTGGTAGACTCTTGATCTTATGTCAGTCGTGCTCCCCAACTAAAATCCTACCATTGCGAAGGTATGCATAATAATTAGTTGCGCACCATTAGCCCAAGTAGATAGCGAATGAATAAATGAATGGGTAAAATATTGAGAATGCAACTCCTACTCAATAAATCTACATATCAGTACTGTACATCACTGAAATCATCACCGGGTCTAGTACACTCTACACAGATCACCGCCCACTGGACGTGCAACCATGTAAGTGAAAGAGACCTCATTATCCTCCTGGCCAGTAGTCAGCTAATATCTACTCGACATGTCGATATCGGACTCATTTATAAGCTGGTCAAACTCAGCCTTGCTATGCCCTTTACCCTCCAGTGGGTAAGGCCACACCCCTTCCAACCGACCATAATACAGTGGGAGTCACGACTTACTGGTATTTGGCACTCGGGTGCTCATATATTCACTCGGTCTAGACGTTAGAGCGTCTTGTGGCCACGGAGGTTTAGGGACTTTCACTCAGGAACATCTATAGCACCCCATGTAGAAAAAGATTTTCGGTGTCCCATCTGGCCATCCACGATATGCCTATGGAGGCTATGACCCTGATATTACTAGGGCGTATAGTAATCATATTCTAAAAGGTGAGATGCATGAATCATACCATCCAGTCGTGCATCAAACCTGCGCGTACCACGCGCTCATGTGGGTTAACTCCATCTCTCAGGGAGTCCCGTAATAATTCACCCAATGGCATGTGCTATGATTAATCACTCCTCATATCAAGCATATATATGATGCGCATGGGCATGGATTGTGAAACGACCCACCCAAGGACATAATATTGTCCGCTTTGCCCAGAGGGCTCAAGGCTTTGTTCTCGAGGTTGCCCCTAAAATGCATTGTATTCTTAAGGTGCGAACCCCACATATAACCACCACAGCTTCCTACAACTCTTCTGATGTGGGATACGTTTAACCCCTACTACATACGCAGTATCCTGCCAAAATAGTAGCCTGTCAATCACTGGTAGCTCGTCCAGGCCCTTAGCCTCCGCCCACATCAGCGTCCGCCCACATGTGCTCGCACACATGTGCAACAGGGATGGGGCATCAAAATATCTCCCACCGAGGGTAGAGTCATCCTTGGCTCTGATACCATAAGAAATGACACAATATTGTCCGCTTTGCCTAGAGGGCTCACCGCTTTGTTCTCGAGGTTGTCCCTAAAACATGTTGTATCCTTAAGGTGCGAACCCCACATATAACCACAACAACTTCCTACGACTCTTCTGATGTGGGACAAGTTTAACCCCTACTGTGTACACAGTAGCCTGCCAACCACTGGTAGCTCACCCAAGCCCTTAGACCCTGCCCATATCAACGTCCGCCCACATGTGCACCAGTGACTAGGCGTCACATATCGTGAAATTATACTAAACATGTTATATGATGATGGTGTACTTTCCTCATATCAAGGATGGGCCTAGACGGCCTACTCATATCAAGAATGGGCCTAACGAGGCTTAAGGGAAGGTCACAATGTGGTCATTTAACCATCATTGCTCACTAATGTGGACATTCAACTAACATTGCTCCCAAGGAGTAGCCCACATAGAGCCAACATATAGTAGACCCATGGCCATGTATAAAGGCCTCATACACAATATAATGGGCCACATACAATCTCAATGGGTCTCATACAATCATAATGGGCCTTATACAATCACGATGGGACTTACACAAGGGTCTTATACATCATAATGGGTCATATACAATCTCAATGGGCCTCATACAATCACAATGGGCCACATACAATCTTAATGGGCCTCATATACATCACACTGGGCCTCATCATATGGGCCTCACATATCACAATGGGCCGCATCACATGGGCCTCATACACATTACAATGGGCCATATCACATGGGCCTGATATGCATCAAGTGGGCCACATTACATGGGCTACATATATAACACATTGGACCTCATCATATGAGCCTCATATATAACACGTTAGTCCTCATCATATGCATCAATATACATAGTACTGGGCCACAACCCATGGGCCTCAAATACATTACAATGGATCATAAATACATCACAATGAGCATCACTAAATGGGTCATAAATACATTACATTAAGGTGGGCCTTGCACATTCCAAATGGGCCCTACTAGATGGATAGATAGGATCAAACACGTACATCATGTGGGGGCCAAGTGAATGGATGGTGTGAATATACGATACATCATAAGGTGGGCCAGACGGTTGGGATAAAATAGGTACATTATGGTGCAGCCCACAACACGTCTAGATGGATGATGCTGATATATAATGCATACATTAAGGTGGGTCCCACCCTTAAAAATAAATGGATAATGGTGGGGATAAGGCCCTTACATCATGGTTGGCCTCACATGCAGCACAATGGAGGCCCATCATCCTAATTAAATGGAAGGTGCAACTACAGAATACTTGCATCAACATAGGTCCCATGTCCAGCTGGATGGATGGACTGGATATACAATATATGCATAAGGTAGGTCCCACCGTCCAGAGTTGTAACAGCCTGAATTTTCACAGCCAGAGTTTGTACTTGTGCCCGAGGAAATTGGGTGTTAATGATGTATAAACTGGGATGCTTTAGTAAAATCACAGCTTATTTATTTTTGTTTGTTTAATTACATCTAGATACATTCAAGAAGGTAATCATACATGAGAAAAAAAATCAACTGTATTGATTATATTTCATCAGAGTAAATAGAATCATCAAATAGCCTCATAATGGGAGGTTTATTACAACATCAGAGTTCACGACGGAAGTACAAAACTAAATAATGAAACTGTCTTCTTAATCTTTAAAGATAATCTTCTATAGGGAAGTAGTCCTCTAAGTCTTCAATCTATACGTCACCTACATCATTTGTACGGTTGGGAGAGGGTCAATGCCCTACTCATAGTGAAGGTTATCCTTTAAGATTAACAATAATTTAAGAGATTCACATTAGGTAAAGTAAGGGTCTGATATGTCTCGTGCTACACTAACACGAGGTATCAGCATGCACAAACAACTTATATGAGATGCATGCCTAGCAAAGTATGTGGGGCTCATCATATGTAGTGATCATCACAATATGGAGTACGATTTATAGATAACGAGCTCGACCTACATCGCATAACTACGGATATTCACCGGCATGGCCAACGCTACCGTAGATTTACGAGGGGACCTCAGATTGCACAACGACATGAGCTAGGTGAATTACGTGCAACGATTTGTTCATGGAGCGACTATTTGTGACATCCAATCCCGAAGTGATGTGACACTACAACAGAGAATTACACACATCGATTTGTGCACCACTATCCGAAGGCTCAAGGACTTGCGTGCCCCAAGAGGGTCTCTACCCAGAGTGCATTACGTCCATGATAAAATATTTGAATCACTAGTTGTGATACATCTTACAGATCACTTGTACTTACAGAGAATATAAAGTGAATAATAATAAATATAATTGAATCCGAATAAAGAATATCAATTGAATTATGGAGGTTTTGGAATGGCAAGACCCATGCCCAAGCTGTAAAGATAGATGTCACGAGACCAACATAATAAAGAGAACAGTGATAATGATCAACTCAACCAAAGTGACAATGGCCAACATAATAAGAGAAAAGCAACAATGAAAAACTCAACAAGTAAACGAGTCGCAAAGCCAACTCAAATAAAGAGACGAGGTAGGGGCAAGGCTTGCATCCATGGCCTCACACAAATTCAAAGAAATCCCTTATAATTGACACTATGTTGTAAACCCAAAGGGCCAATAATAGTAATGATAATAATGAAATCAATTGATAGAATAATTTTCAGAAAAAATATAAGCACGGAAGGCATGAGGAATCACATCATTAAAGGTATGAAGAGGCATGATAACTTTCATCATCAAAGGTAAGAAAAGACAAGATAATTCATATCATAAAAGGCATGGAAAGGCAAAATAAATATTGTAACTTAAATTAGTGTAAGCTTAAAGGATAAAACCCTCACCTTTAAAGTCGAATTGTCCTCATCGTAGGCTAGGTGTTCCTACATACACTTTCACACTCAATCTTATCCTATCTCATAAGATCTACAAGGTTTACAAGGGTAGGATTAAATCTATGGGTATGTTTATGGCCTAGATATAGGGCTTAACTAATTCCTATTTCAAAAAAACTTAAATCAAGACATTAGGTATTGCATACTTTACCTAATCGTGGCCCTGACTCAGTCCCAGGACTGGGCGAGTCGACTCAGTGTATCATCTTTCGCTGTCTTTCTTTCCTTCCTTCTCTTTCTCTTCCTTTCTCCTTCTCTTTCTCTTTCCTTCTCTCGTTTCTACTCTCTCTCTCTCCTTCCTCCTTTCCTTCCGCTATGGGTGAGAGAGGGTTTTATAGGGTTTAAGAATACTAGATCCTTCCTACGTAAGATGCCTTTCACATGCGGAAGGACTATTCTTTCGCATTCTGTTTACGCATGGTGGCTTACATTTTCTTAGTTTCTTGGTATTACTTGCCGAAGGGTTTTATGGACGGGACCTGTTGGGTTGTATGATTGATCTTAGTGTGGAAGGTTTAATTTTTGGTTAAATCCGTACTGTGAACATGGTGAACGGTTCGGATCTTCGTATTTCCTCCTGATGGTGGCTCCGCCAGCTTCCAAACGGGCGATATTCCGTTGTATGCTATAGAAAGTCCCTCTGTTTTTCAGGATTGAGAGGATCTCCTGATTTTTCATCCACTTTGGTTGGGATCAGTTCTCTCCTGAGCGGTTGCGATGGTTAGAGAAAGTTGTATGTAGATTAGTTGGCATGCAAGGAATAAGTATCGAAATCCTCTCTGTTTTTCGGAAAGGGAGCAGCAGCACGCAACTAGCTTCCATGTAAGCTCATGTGCACACGTGTATGATTCAATGGTAGAAATAGGCGGGGACCAGTTAGGTCTGGATGGCCAATGACATGGATGGTTCAGATCATGGGTCCAGCGAAAATGCGATCGGCCTCTGTTTTCTTGCACACGAACCTTGTCGGTTTCGCAGTTTTCTTTTGCATTCTGAGCATCATCGGGATTCTTCCACTCTTCCGTTGTTACCGAATTGGAGTCGGTTCTCTCCTAAGTGGGGATTGAAAGGTCCAAAATCCTGATCCACGCAACAGTGTTGGCATGGAACTTGATCCCCGAAGTGGCACTGTTTCAACGTGCAAGGAAACCTATTTCACTTACGATTCATTTGCAGTGGACTGGTGGGGTCCATTGTGATGATTTCCCAAGAGATCCACTCTGTTCATTAGTTCCATAGGATCATGTTAAGCTAGGGACCAAAATATGGGGCAATTCGAAGTCTTTGGTGTGCCACACGTGTGTGATAAGTGGATGCTTCCTGATGGTTAAACATCATTAAACCAACTGCAACAAAGTCCCGTGATTGGCTGTGGGATTAGGTGGGGCCACATGAATGTTTCTTTTAGGGATCCACTCCATCTATCTGGTTCTCTGTGCTATTTTAGGACACGAGGTTAAAAATGAAGTGATTCTATAAATCGGGTGGCCCACATACTCCAACCAAGTATTGAGAACATTCACCATTAAAAATCAATTGAAATTCTCTTCTGTACAGTGACATGCATATATTATATCTTATTTATAAATTTACCCTTTATTTTATTTAACCTTCTACCGTCCATAACTCCTAACTTTATCATTCAAATGAGGTGAAATTTGACAGGTGATCATTGTTATGGGATGATCTGAGGCCCTAATAGAGATAAGAGCACTTTAATCAAGTGAAAGAACAGCCGAGGCGATGCCATCCGACTTGATGTGTAAGCACCCCTGAATGGGTTGCACACTGCATAAGTTGCAGGTCGAAGTAACTTTGCACTCCGATCAGTAACCATATGCCGCTTGCCACCCTTGACATCAACTCTAAGGAACTCAACTTGGCAAGACGGATCTAACTCCCAGCCTTGGGTCCTAAAGCGATGGTTTTCAGAGCCCTCTTGGACAGATCTGTAGGCTCGGCTCAGACCTGAGGGAGCATTCATGACCGTCAGTTAATAATGAAGGCTAATTGAGGTGTTACGATTAAGCGAACTGAGCCGAGGCAATATGTGATGGCGGATGCTTCGTCTGCTAAACACAGAAACTACCATATACGAACGTAACCGATTACTTCACTCACGATACGTATTATCCACAGATGTGCTGCACGATCCGTGGATTGTGCATAATATCTCTACGATCTTAGAATCCCACTGATTGAGTAACTCGTGCCTACACTAACGGACACAGAATGTCCAACAGCCAGGTATAAAGGCATTGAGAGACCACTGTTACAGGTATGCAACATCTCACATTATCCTCTACTCACCACTTAGACCCAGATTCTCTCGATCTGACTTAGGCATCGGAGGTTCCCACGGCTTAGCCAGGGTCTCCTTTGTTTGTTCTCATTATGTAGGAACAAGACGTTGAAGTGGTCCATGGTTTGAGAAACTGAAGGGAAAGCCGACCAGATTTTGACCTCAACATTTTTTAGCGCTGTTTGTGGGAAACTGATATTAAAGGACAGGTTCCCGTCTTTCAAATCTAATGGCGAGAAAGAAGAAAGCCGTAACTGTAGAACCAGAGCCAAACGAGCAAACTTGATCATCTTCACCACTTCATGCTGAGTCTATACTAAGGCCTTCACAACGTTCTCGCAACCGGGCTAGCAAATATCGAGCCATGCATAACGAGATTCAGGCCCTGCACGACGAAGTAAACAGGATGAAGTAACAAAGAGAGCCATAGCTACACCCAATTTAGGAGAATCCTATTCTGGAGCCAGTAGGTCTATACATGGAGACTCACTCTGTACCAAGAAGTATGAGGCTTGAGGCACCCTAACACTCTCGGGCGCCGGTCTCGGGTCAAAATCCTCCTCCGGTGCAGGTTAGAGTCTCAGCACGGAACGCTGCCACTTGGGCTCCTACTAATAATTCTATCACCTCGGCCCTAGCACCTATAAATCTCCACCATTGGTTAGAGCGGAGAAGGGAAAGGAGGACTCTAGAGATAGAAAATTCTCCAGAGGTCGTCGCTGAAAATAAAGATCCCTGGGAAGCACGATTTGTGGAAATCAACTACAAATTCTTAACCTTTAAAAATAAACAGCAGTTGTTGACAATTCCCTCCACAGTTCAAGCAATGATGGAAGAGACCGAGCCTCCCTTCACCTCCGCCATCATGGACAAGGTGATGCCACAGAGGTTTCGGATACCTCCCGTCATCCAATACTCAGGGTCCGGAGACCCATCTGAGCACTAGAAGCATATCGATCGTGGATGCAGATCCAGATGGTGACGGATGTAATGATGTATAGGGGATTTTCTATTACACTGACAGGGTCCGCTCGGAGTTCATATTTTCAACTTAAACCAAGCTCCATCGGTTCCTTCGCAAAATTAAGTAGGCTATTCCTTACCCAGTTTATAAGTGGTAAGAAAAGTTAGAAACCCAACACTTATTTTCTCACTATCAAGTAAGGCTCGAAAGATTTCTTGAAAGACTACATTGCTCGTTTTAACGACGAAGCGCTATAAGTCGAGGACTATGATGACAAAATGACACTCGCCGTAGTCTTGAGTGGTCTGAAAGATGGAAGGTTTACTTTCTCCATCGAAAAGAACCCGCCAAAAATATTAGCGGACTTCATGGCGAAAGCCCAGAAATATGCCAATGCCGAGGAGTTCACTAATGCCCACAAAGGTATATAAATAGCTGACCCGACTAGTAAGGGAAAGAGGCCTAAGAACGAAGAATCTCATCCGACCGGCAAAGGGGCGGACGACCGTGCCCAGCCGTGATCGCTGAACAAGCCGGAGACCAAAAGAGAAATTTCGTTCCTACACCCCCCTCAATACGTCTGCCGAGAAAATCCTGTTAGATATTTGAGGAGACAAACACCTGAATTGGCTTGAACGTATGAAAGCCGACTTAGAGCATCGAGACAAACGAAAGTTTTGTCGCTTCCACCGGGATCATGGCCACAACATATGAAAGGGTCTAGCTATATGCCCTAGAAGGGAGGTGAATAGGGCAATGCCAAATAAAATATATAATAGCAGAATAATAAAAGAACTAAAGTACAATGCTGAATTAAAAATCAATCTCAATAAACTAGATTTAAGAGAATAATACTATATCAGTTCTAAGGACAACCTTACACCAAAAACCAAAGGTTTAAGGTAGGACAACCTTATTTCTAGAACGTCCTTTGTATCACAAACCAATGAGGAATAAAAAGCAAAGCAACCAAAATAACTTGCAGAAATAAATCCTAAGTTATTACAACATTCCCCACACTTTCTTGAAATAAAATGATTACAACATTCATCCACAAAACTAAATGAATAAAGAAATGAAAGAATAAAGCACATCCACAACACAATGATATATAGTGGTTCGCCTGTGTGTACACCAACTGTTATCCAACAGCCACACAGAATGCTACTCCACTCCTAATATCCTCACACAGGGGATATTAGCATGCACTATCAAAATAGGTTTCACAGGTTTACCTAAAACCTTCACAATTGTGTCTTTTTATCTCGGGCTTACACAATCCAAAAACTCCCACAATTTGAGTTTTCTGGCTCTCCTCAGATAACCAAAATAATGAGATTTTTCTAAAAAATATTAAACAAAACCAAAGAATGTAAATTACACAAATGTAAAATACCTGAATCTCCTTTTGAAGTAGCCCGGTAGAACCAATCAGAGTAGAAGTTCGATTCAACGTTCAAAGTCCAATACTCACTTTAAGAATGGTTCTAAGTCTAATTGATTTTAAATCAAAAGGGCTAGTTCTATTTGATTTTGAATCCAAGAGAAGGAATATCAGAAATTTTTCTTTTCAAATAAGATTAGAATGTTGATCAAAATCAAATAACAAACAAGCTAGCAAAAGGAATATTAAATGAGCACAAAGTAACTTAAAAATAAACACGAACTTATCTCAGAGTATAGCCTAAAGATTGCTTGATTTGAGTTGAATTGAATTGAAAAACTCCGAAGTTCGTGCTCTATTTATAGCATGAAAAATCTCATCTACGACTGGTCTTAGGATCCTGGGACTGGTCGTAGCTTCAAAGATTTTCTAAGATTTTCGCGGGATAAGGATTAGCTATTCCACGACCGATCGTGGGCCGCCTACGACCGGTCGTGGGTCACCTACGACTGGTCGTAGGACCCCTAGTTTAGTTGTTGGAGTTTGAGTCGTAGGGCTAAGACTGGTCGTAGGACAAGTCGTATAGCTCACAGGACTGGTCGAAGGATGTCCAGGACTGGTTGTAGGACAATCAAAAAAATTCAAAAATCTTCAACAACATAGGACTGGTCCTGAAAAACTTAAGACTGGTCGTAGCAGAGGTAGGACTGGTCTTGAAGTCCCTAGGATTGGTCTTAGAACAGCCCGAACAAGCATATTAAAATATACGAATTATGTATCCAGAATGACCTACAGTAAAGCCCATCCTAAGGTTAATCTAAGGTCAAACAAACCTTAAAAGTGAGATGGACATTGAAAGTCTGTACACTCAGATGACCCTTAAGAGAAGCTTGAGAATTTACGAATCTTGTTGTAGGCCTTCTCAAGCTTGATCCTTTCTTGAGTTGACAAAGTCTTCTTCTATACTTGTTTGAATCTTGAACATGCATACTTGGAGACTTCTATTCTTAAATTCTTCATCCATGACTTGATACTTACTTCATTTAAGTTCTTGTCTTGAAATACGATATCTTGAAGCAATGAATAGTCATGAAACACAAGATATACAAGACATAGATATAGGTTTTGGCACTACAAAATTTGACAACCAAAGGGATATGAAATCATAGCACTTACAATCTCCCCCTTTGTCAAATTTGTGACAAAACACATATCATACAGATAAGAGCAACATCATACAAATTACTCTACTCCCCCTGAGAGATACGAGTACTGCTCATGTAATCAATAAATGCGAGTACTGCTCATGTAAACAATAAGTAACATGTAAACATCAAGACTCCATATTCTCAATTCACATATCCTTCTCAATCAATCAATCCAAAAAAATTACTCCCCCTTTCCATACTACTCCCCTTTACCATACTACTCTCCCTTTTTGTCACAAAATGACAAGGGAAAGTCACAATAGGAAAGTCACAACAACATAGAGAATAATAAAAAACAGATAATGAGAAAGAAATATGGAATGACATAGCATATTTCAAAATATAAACCAGAATCATCAAGCCATAACCAAGTTAATACAATATCCAAAATAAAAGATAAGATAATGTTATACAATCCAAAAGATAATTTGCCTAATCAGATCCAGAGGAGGGAGCAGGGACAATAGGATCAATCTGGTGTAAGCCCCTATTGATGCGACGAAGATATTTTTGCATATATTTAAACTGCATATCGTGGGCTACACTTATGTTATCAACCTTCTCCTCCAATGCATGAAGGCGTGCATCATAACTAGATGAATCATAATCAGGATCATTTGGCGAATTGGTTTCTATCTCATCAAATAACTCATCCATATTAACATCCTGTTGAGGAAGATTGCCAGCTTCCCTTTCATTTCCGGCTTCACCACCATCACCACCAACACCACCTTCATCTACTTGGCTAGGAAGTAAATCCAACTTCATCTTATTAAGATTAGTATTGTTGAAAATAAGATGATGAATTGGTGCCTCATTAATAGGTTTATCGACAAGCATGTGAGTTACTAACACAGTCATAAGATAAACAAACGAAATATCACCATGATCCGGATGGAGACGAAACTGTATGATAAAATGACAGATCAATGAAGGAAGGCAGACCATAGTACCAGAAGCAATAGAATGCAACACACGAACCATGAAAGAAGTTAACTCGATTTTATTACCGGATTGAGGATACAGATTTGAAATGGAAAAATGATGTAACACTGTATCTAGGTAACAGATACTTTGAAGGGAGCGCGTTCCCTTTGTGTGTCCATTGCACATTAATTTTGCATAAGTCTCTTGTTAACATGCATTTTTTCGATTCAGATGGTTTGTCGTATAGAGTATGAATCAGTATACCTTCATCATTAACGAGTATATTCATAATACCCAATATTAAATGACGGTCTACTTCAAATTTTCCTTCTCTAGTATCAATTGAAAAAGTTAAGTTGTCAAGGGAGAATTCTGAGATACATGCAACCATTGATTGTGCAAAAGACTGGTATGCAGGCCCACCCTAAAGTAAAATGTTAACATATCCAACAGATTCAAGGAGAGGGACAATACTATATGGAGCAATGTGATTGAGATCAGCGGTATGCTCAATGATAACATTACGGACACGTAAATCCCGTACATCTTGAGGATCATCTTCGGGTGACCGAAAGTGCCATTTTGTTATCGGTGTAGATCTAGATGAGGATGGTCAATGGGATGTTTTCTTCTTTCCTCTAGCATCCATCTTCAACAAGATATACTAAGAGCAAGAGAAATGTAAAAAAAAAAAAGATGGGTTTTCTCTAGATCAACAATATGAGAAGAAACCTTTAAAAAACTAACAAAAGATGAAATCTAGCTACACAATGATCAAACCAAAGCATAGAGAGCATGAATCTTCATAAAAAATGAAGAAATAGGACTAACCTTGAAGAAATACAAGAAATCTTATGACTGGTCGAGCCACGACTCGTCGTAGGTCGGAGTGAAAATGAAGAAGGAGGTTTTCCCCAAATTATATGATGTTCACGAGCTCCACGACCGGTCGAGTGCGGTTCACGACCGGTCGTACCACGATTGGTCGTGTACAGCTACGACCGGTCGAGTATCGACCAAAAATACATATTTAATATAAAAAATTAAAATTTAAACACATATAATACCAATTATAATACACTATGATACATGTAAGTAAGAATACTCAATGTAAAATACATATACCAAGATCAAATTTTAATTTATTAAACCTGCTTTTATCAAGCGGTTTAGTAAATATATGAGCAAGTTGAGTTTCGATTGGTATATACTCCAAGGAAATAACTTTTTCTTCAACTAACTCCCGAATGTAATGATACATAATGTCAATGTGCTTAGTACGTGAATGCTGGATTGGATTTTTGAAAATATTTATAACACTGGAATTATCACAATGTAAGAGCATTGAATTTTGATTAATTCCATAATCGCTTAGCATGCGTTTCATCCAAACTAGTTGAGTACATGCATATCTAGCTGCAATATACTCAGCCTCAGCAGTGGAAAGCGATATTGAGCTTTGTTTCTTGCTAAACCAAGAAACTAAGAAATTTCTAATGTAAAAACAACCACCACTGGTTGATTTTATATCATCGATATTACCGGCCCAATCAGCATCTGAGTACCCGGCTAATTGAACACTAGTATCAAAAGGATACCAAAGACCCAGATTTATAGTACTTGCGACATATCTAATAATCCGTTTAACAGTAGTAAGATGTGATTCCTTAGGATTAGACTGATATCTTATACAAATACCAACACTTAACGCGATATCAGGTCTACTAGCAGTTAGATACAACAAACTATCAATCATACTACGATATAGTTTAGGATCTATATCTTTACCTGTAGAGTTTTTTGAGAGTCTTAACGTTGTACTCATAGGAGTATCAAAGTTCTTACCATTCTCAAATCCAAACCTTTTAACCAAGTTCGAAGCATATTTGGTCTGAAAAATAAAAATTCCTTCAGGTTGTTGTTTTATTTGTAACCCTAGAAAATAGTTTAGTTCTCCAACCATGCTCATTTCGAACCTTGATTTCATTAACTCTTGGCCAATGATCTTGCAATTGCTTCCATCACCAAATGTGACTGACCCGTTAGTCATATCTTTTAGATCGATGAATAAAGCCTTGTTGCCTGTCATATTCCTGGAGAAACCACTATCTAGGTACCACTTTGAATGGCTTGTAGCTTTAAAAGCAGTGTGGGCAACCAAGCAGGCAACTTTAGGAATCCATTTCAGAACTGTTTTGGGTTTAGGAGTATAGATGGTCTTTTTCTGTTTGTTGTTATAGGAGAGACCTATAGAGTTAGACTTTAATAGCTCCTTGAGTAGATCAATTATTTTTTCAGCCAATGAAATTCGGTTTGAAAATCAAAGTTGACATGGCTACCTTTAGGTTTTTAAAAATTCCTTAAATTTTTGGAAAAACCTTGATAAGATTCTTTTCTTTTGAGATTGAATATTCTCCTTTTACAAATTTAGGAGCAATGTTCTTTTGTTTAAGGGATGTATTCTTATCATAGCCCAATCTGGATCGATCGCCACATTTTCTTGATCTAGACAATAATTTTTTCAATTTAGGATCACCTTACGCATATCTCCATGTGTCTTTCAAACTCAGAAGAGAAGCTACCTCATTTTTGAGTTTCTCATTTTCGGATCTCAAATCTTCAATTTTGGAGGTTTTGAAATCTAAATCACATTTGGTCTTTTCAAAAGAATCGAAAATATGATACTTTTCTAAAACGAGAGACTCATAATCTTCCTTAAGCTTAGAAAATTTTTCTTTTTGTAATTTAAGCTTGACGACAATTTTACAACTCTCCTTATAAAGGGCATTACAAGCATCCTAAAGATTGTCTTCATTATCGCAATCACTATTCAGATTTTCTTCACTAGATATATCATCATTATCTGAAAAAGTGATCTTGGCTAGAGTCATAAGGGCTTTAACATTATCGCCCGACTCGGTTTCAGAATCTTCTGATTTGGAAGAGGATTCAGAATCAGACAATTCATCCCAAGTAGCCATCATGCTTTTCCTTTTTGATTTGTCCTTTTTAGGACATTTGTTAGCTAAGTGCCCATACTCTTGACAGTTGTAACATTGACTATCTTTCAAAGATTTTTGAGCTCTAGGTTTAGATCGTCTCTTATCATTTAACTTTTGAAAATTAACTTTTTTCTTGCTTTTGAAAATTTTATAAAACTTTTTTGCTAAAAGCGCCATATCATCTTCAGAATTTTCTAAGTCCGAAGTGCTTTCTTGTGAAACATTTGATGATTTGAGAGCAATTGATTTTCCTTTAGGAGCTTTAAAGGATAACTCGTAGGTTTGTAATGAACCAACTAGTTCCTCAACCCTCATGGTATCCGTATCACGAAGTTACTGAATCGCGGTCACTTTAGAATTGAACTGTTCAGGAAGTGAGCGTAGTATCTTTGCGCATACTTTACTTTCTGAGATTCTATCACCAAGACCCCACATAGAGTTCACAATGTCATTCAATCTAGTGTAGAAGTCCATAAACATCGCATTCTCCTCCATATGAATTTTTTCAAATTTAGTTGTGAGGAGTTGGACTTTAGATTTCTTGACAATTGATGTACTCTCGTGTGTCATTTCTAATACATCTCATGCTTGTTTTGCATTTTCACAAGAGATGATTATTTTGAATTCATCTGGTGATAATGCACAAGTAATTACGTTTAGTGCTTTTGCATTGACACTACTCTCACTTTTCTGAAATGTGGTCCAAAGAGAATAAGTTGTTACTTTCATTGATTTTGAACCATCGTCATTAGTTACTTTAGTGATAGGAGGGTTCCATTCATTCACTGTGGCTAGCCACACACTTTTATCCAAGGATTTGAGGAAGATCCTCATCCTGGCTTTCCAATAGGCATAGTTTGTGCCATTAAAGGGTGGTGGCCTAGTGACTGATAGGCTATCAAATTTTGACATATTAATATAGCTTAGATCGTTAGCTCGGAAAATAAATCCAATAAATAAACAATAAGCACAAGCTATTAGGCTCTGATACCACTTGAAAGGGCCTACCTATATGCCCTAGAGGGGGGGGGGGGGGGGGTGAATAGGGAAAAATATATAACAGCGGAATAATAAAAGAAATAAAGCACAATGCTGAATTAAAAATCAATCTCAATAAATTAGATTTAAGAGAATGATGCTATATCAGTTCTAAGGACAACCTTACACAAAAAAGCAAAGGTTTAAGGTAGGACAACCTTATTTCTAAAACGTCCTTTGTATCACAAACCAATGAGGAATAAAAAGTGAAGCAATAAAATAACTTGCAGAAATAAATCCTAAGTTATTACAACATTCCCTACACTTGCTTGAAATAAAATGATTATAACATTCATCCACAAAACTAAATGAATAAAGAAATGAAAGAATAAAGCACATCCACAACACAACAATATATAGTGGTTCGCCTGTGTGTACACCAACTGTTATCCAATAGCCACACAGAATGCTACTCCACTCCTAATATCCTCACACAGGGGATATTAGCATACACTATCAAAATAGGTTTCACAGGTTTACCTAAAACCTTCACAATTGTGTCTTTTTATCTCAGGCTTACACAATCCAAAAACCCCCACAATCTGAGTTTTCTGGCTCTCCTCAGATAACCAAAACGATGAGATTTTTCTAGCAAATCTCAAACAAAACCAAAGAATGTAAATTACACAAATGTAAAATACCTGAATCTCCTTTTGAAGTAGCCCGGTAGAACCAATCGGAGTAGAAGTTCGATTCAACGTTCAAAGTCCAATACTCACTTTAAGAATAGTTCAAGTCTAATTGATTTTATATCAAAAGGGCTAGTTCTATTTGATTTTGAATCCAAGAAGAAGGAATATCAAAAATTTTTCTTTTCAAATAAGATTGGAATGTAGATCAAAATCAAATAATAAACAAGCTAGCAAAAGGAATATTAAATAAGCACAAAGTAGCTTAAAAATAAGCACGAACTTATCTCAGAGTATAGCCTAAAGATTGCTTGAATTGAGTTGAATTGAATTGAAAAACTCTGAAGTTCATGCTCTATTTATAGCCTGAAAAATCTCATCTACGACTGGTCTTAGGATCTTAGGGCTGGTTGTAGCTTCAAAGATTTTTAAAAATTTCTGCGGGATAAGGATTAGCTGTTCCACGACTGATCCTGGGTAGCCTATGATCGGTCGTGGGCCATCACCGGTCGTGGGTCACCTACGACCGGTCGTATGATCCCCAGTTTAGTTGCTGGAGTTTGAGTCGTAGGGCTAAAACTGGTCGTAGGACAAGTCGTACAACTCAAAGGACTGGTCGAAGGATGTCCATGACTGGTCGTAGGACAACCAGAAAAATCTGAAAATCTTCAACAACCTAGGACTGGTCCTGAAAAACTTAAGACTGGTCGTAGCAGAGCTAAGACTGGTCTTGAAGTCCCTAGGACTGATCTTAGAACAGCCCAAACAAGCATATTAAAATATACAAATTATGTATCCAGAATAACCTACAGTAAAGCCCATCCTAAGGTCAATCTAAGGTCAAACAAACCTTAAAAATGAGATGGACATTGAAAGTCTGTACACTCAGATGACCCTTAAGAGAAGCTTGAGAATTTATGAATCTTGTTGTAGGCCTTCTCGAGCTTGATCCTTTCTTGAGTTGACAAAGTCTTCTTCTATACTTATACTTGTTTGAATCTTGAACATGCATACTTGGAGACTTCTATTCTTGAATTCTTCATCCATGACTTGAAACTTACTTCATTTAAGTTCTTGTCTTGAAATACGATGTCTTGAAGCAATGAATAGTCATGAAAAATAAGAAATACAAGACATAGATATAGGTTTTGGCACCACAAAATTTAACAACCAAAGGGATATGAAATCATAACACTTACAACATAGACGACTGTGTGGACCTTAAGGATGGAATTAAGTCTCTCATCCGCAAGGGATACCTACGTCGATACATTAAGAAAGAAAGGTCTGCTCGGAAGGAAGAATGACAACAAGAGTAACCGAATAATTCCATGGAAGAATCGGTTGAAATCCACACAATTTTTGGGGGTTCAATCATAGGAGGAGATTCTAACAGAGCCTGGAAGACCTATTCTCTAAAATTTGATTCGGAGCATTACGTCCATCTGACTGAGCAACCGAGCAAGGAACTCTGGGTCAGCCCATGCAGTTTAACTTTTACAGAAGATGATGCGCGGAGAATCTAGCATCCCCATGATGATGCCCTGATGGTCATGATGACCATAGAAAATCACAAGGTATACCACATTCTACTTGACACTGAGAGCTCGACTGATGTAATTTATTCTGAAGCATTTGAAAGAATGAGAGTTTCACGATCACGACTCCGACCCGTGAAGACTCCCTTGTATGGCTTTGCCGGAGAAAGACTAATCTCCAAAGGAGCCATCTCCCTCCTAATAACTGTGGGAGAAGGATAACATCAAGTCACCCTCATGGTGGACTTTCTCATTATCAACGTGCCATTAGTGCACAATGTTATCTTGGACAGACCTTCCCTCAATGCAATGAGGGTAGTCGTCTCAACTTATCATCTGATGATGGAGTTTCCAGCCGAGGGCGGGATAGGTTACCTTCGAGGCGATTAGCGCAAGGCCCAGAGATGCTACACAATAGCAGTCAAGAAAGGAGCTGTCAAGCAAGCACTCACCGTCAATATCTTGGCTCCCTGAGAGACCGCGGAGAACTCGTCGGTGGAAGATTTGGAAAAGATACCCCTCGATGAAGCCGATCCGAGAAAATATGTTTAGCTCGGATCGTCATTAAATTCTGAGCACCAATCAGCAATGCTGGCCTTTCTGAGGCAACACTGAGACATCTTCACATGGTCGCAAGAAGATATGTCAGGGATCTCCCCTAATGTTTTGGTCCATAGGTTGAATGTGGACCTAGATCACAAGTTGGTAAAGCAAAAGAGAAGGCCATTTGACGCCAAGTATTATGAAGTTATTGCTAAGAAGGTCTCCATCCTGCTCGATGTAGGTTTCATAGAGAAAGTATACTACCCCGATTGGACAGTAAATGTTGTGCTCGTCAGAAAATCCAATGGGAAGTGGGGGGTCTGTGTAGACTATTCGGATTTGAATAAGACATGTCCCAAGGACAGCTTCCCATTGCCAAGGATTGATCAGTTAGTAGACAACACAGCTGGGCATGAGTTACTCTCCTTCCTGAATACTTATTCTGGGTACAACCAGATTACCATGCACCCCCCAGACAGGTAGAAGACTACCTTTGTCACAGACAAGGGGCTCTACTATTACCGGGTCATGCCATTTGGCCCAAAAAATACTAGGGTGACATATCAGAGGCTGGTGAACCAGATGTTCTCCAAGCAGATCAGACGTACCATGGAAGTATACTTTAATGACATACTGGTGAAAAGTACCAAAGCATCCATCATCTTGCAGATCTCGGAGAGACATTCAGTGTCATCTGAAAATACCAAATGAAGCTGAATCATGCAAAGTGTGATTTTGGAGTCGAATCAGGAAAGTTCCTTAGTTTCTAAGTTAGTCAGCGAGGCATCGAGGCCAATCCTGATAAGGTCAAAGCGCTCCTCAAGATGATCTTGCCACGAACTGTGAAGGAGATACAGTGTCTTACGGGAAGAGTTACCGCACTAGGGCATTTCATATCAAGGGCAACAGACAAATGCCTCCATTTCTTTCAACAATTGAAGGGTCATAAGAAGGCAGAGTGGACACCAGAATGCGAGCAGGCCTTCCAACAGTTAAAGCAGTATCTGGGTTCTCCCCCTCTCCTATCCAAGCCCGAGGAGGGAGAGCTCCCATTTCTTTACCTCGCCATCTCTGCCTCAGTAGTCAGCTCAACTTTAATCAGAGAAGTCGTGGGTAAACAACACCCCATTTACTATGTGAGCAAGGCAATGGTACCTGCAGAAACATAATATCCATCCATGGAGAAGCTAGCACTCTGCCTTATCATCTCTGCTCGGAGGTTACGACCATACTTCTAGGCTCATTCTATCGTTATACTGACCAACTCTCCTCTAAGACAAGTTCTCTAGAGGTCTGAGGTTTCTGGACAGATGACCAAGTGGGCTATAGAGCTCGGGGAGTTTGACGTCTAATTTCGTCCGAGGACAGCACTTAAGAGCCAAGCAGTGGCCGACTTCATCACTGAATTCACTAATCCGAGCGCAGAAGAAATCAACACCGAAGCAGAGATGACTCCGCCTGTCCCTTTAGGGGATCCGAAGGTGGAATCAGACCGAGGCTGGATTCTCTATTTTGACGGATCATCCAATGTTAAAGGGGTCGGGGCTGGGATCGTCTTGGTCGCACTTGCAACTATTCAATATGCGATCAGACTTGGGTTCAAGGCTTCAAATAATGAGGCAGAATATGAGGCGCTATTAGCCGGACTTAAATTGGTTGCGAGTCTCAGCGTTTAAACTCTCCAGATCCGGTGTGACTCACACTTGGTAGTAAATCATATCTCCATAGATTATGAAGCCAAAGAGACTAGGATGATCTCTTATCTAGATGAGGCCAGGAAACTGATTGGGAAGTTTTAGAGTTGTACTATTCGACAAATCCCAAGAATGGAGAACTTGTGGGCCGACGTCTTAGCAAAGCTCGCTTCTGCTTCAGAAGGAAAGATCCTGCGCTTCGTTCCAATTAAGTTTATCGAACATCCAAGTATTGGTCAGCCAGAGGAAATTAATGCAGTGCACAGTACTCCGAGCTGGATGCACCCTATCTTCAACTACCTCTCTTCTAGCAAAGTCCCCTCAGACAAAATGGAAGCAAGACAACTTAGAGACAGAGCGGCTTGATATGTCATCCTAGGCGGGGTATTGTATAAGAAGGGGCATTCTCAGCCTTACCTTAGATGCCTCCAACCGGACGAATCTGATTATGTGATTTAGGAAATTCATGAAGAAATTTACAGTAACCATTCTGGTAGTCGGACTTTGACCTTGAAGATACTCCACAAAGGATACTTCTGGCCGACTCTCAAACAAGATTTGAAGGACTACATCCGAAAATACAACAGATGTCAACGTTATACGATGGTGCCTAGGCAACCAGCTAAAGAAATAACTCCCATGAGCGGACAGTGGCCATTCACCCAATGGGGAATCGACATTATTGGCCCTTTACCTATGGGAAAGGGGCAAGTTAAATTCGCCATCGTCGTAGTCAATTACTTCACTAAGTGGGTCTAGGCCGAGCCCGTAGCAAAGATCACCGAACAGAAAGGTAGTTGATTTCATTTGGAAAAATATTATTTGTCGATTCAGAATCCTGTGCACCATCGTATCTAAGAATGGCTGACAGTTCGATAATGATAAATTCTATGGTATGTGTCTGAGGCTTAGCATTACGAATGCATATTCATCGCCTCGGCACCCATAGTCCAATGGATAGGTAGAAGTGGTTAACAAGGTCATCAAACATCACCTCAAGACTAAGCTAGAAAAAGCCAAAGGAAACTGGGCTGAGGAACTTCCATTAGTCGTTTGGGCCTACAGGACCACAACCCAGTCCTTAACCAGAGAAACCCCATTCTCGCTCACTTACGGCTCAGAAGCGATGGTGCCCGCGAAGATTGGCTTACCTACTACACGAGTAAGGAACTATCAAGAGAATTAGAACTCCGAGCAGATTGTCGCTAACCTAGATCTACTCGAGGAAGTCTGAGATATCTCAAGGCTCCAAGCCGCTGCTAGGCATCAGTAGGTGGCACGTTTTTACAACTCAAAATTTAAGGTTAGGCAGTTCTGCCGTGGGGATTTAGTCCTTCGCTGAGTTTTTCAGAACACCGTCGAGCCAGGGGCTGTGGCACTCGGGCTGAACTAGGAAGGGCCCTATCGTGTGGTCCGATCGACCAAGCCGGGCTCCTACCATTTAGAAGACCTCGAAGGCAGACAGCTCCCTCATCCTTGGAATGCCGAACATCTGAAGATCTACTACCCCTGATGTAATGGCCTTTAAGGCCCCCAATAAAGAGTAACGCCTTCGAGGAATTAGCCTTTAAGGCCTTCAATAAAATTTATAATCTGACTTTTGCGCGAACCAAGTGTTTGTTAAGTTGCCCCATCGGTATGGAGGTGAGCAAGGCAATCCAATCCCTGAAAGAAAGGGTCAGAGCATAATCCCACAAAAATTCGACTAGGCATTCTCTCTAAGGGATAAAGCCTAATAGTGACCCAACTCTCTAACAGAAAATTCAACTTGGCATTCCCTCTAAGGGATAAAGCCTAATGATGACCCGACTCTCTAAAAGAAAATTCGACTTGACATTCCCTCTAAGGGATAAAGCCTAATAATGACCCGACTCTTTAACAAAAAATTTGACTTAGCATTCCCTCTAAGGGGTAAAGCCTAATAATGACCTAACTCTTTAACAAAAAACTTGACTCAACATTCCCTCTAAGGGATAAAGCCTGATGATGACCCGACTCTTTAACAGAAAATTTGACTCGGTATTCCCTCTAAGGGGTAAAGCCTAATAATGACCCGACTCTCTAGCAGAGTGGGTGAGTCATCATCCCACTAATGAACGAAACGACGCCCAAGCAGAGGAAGCCATCACAAACACTCTTCCTTGGGCTTACGTGGCGGCTCTTCATGAGCTAATGGTTATTTGGAATCGTAATCGTCGCCACGTGTATGCCCGAGAGAAGCCTGTGAGCACGAAATCCTGAGGTATGACGCTTCGAATTTGAAAATCATTATAACTCCAGCATGGGCAGAAAATCCTCTACAAGTTTACTCTTCGAGTCCACAAGTGAACTCGAAGAGTAGGGGGCTTCTGTTATGGGATGATTCGAGCCCCTAATAAAGATAAGAGCAATTCAATCAAGTGAAAGTGTAACATCCCGAAAATCGGGGGGTCGAGCAAAAACCCAACTCCCGAGTTTCAAAATGTTATTTATACAACATAGATATGTATGATTGAATGTTGTCTGTGATAATGAATTAAACATGAGTGAGATTAAGTTTAAACAGCATATCACGCTCCAGAGATGGTTAAATTTACAAGCGGAAGACTGTGATAGTATGTATAACATATATAAACTGTTGTATGTCTCCAGAGTGTGAATATGTTACCAGGTTATATACATACATGTATACTCCAAAAGTAAACCAAAAGGATATACATGAGTGTTCTAAAAATATAAAATGACAAGTGTCAAGGCATCTAATCAACCTCCCTGTAATCCCGTCAATCAGATCGCACATAAAGGAGGAATCCTCCTCATCATCATCAAGTCCAGCTCCGCCTTGCAGGCCGCGCCATCATCTGCAATCACAAAAAGGGACTGCTGGGTGTCCGAAAACACCATCCCGTAACGTGGGAGTGAGTAGCTAACTCAGTGGAATAATAGAGCAAGGATTAACATGTTCTCAAATCAATCATGCGATAATAGTAAAGCAGTAAATCAAACAATCCTAATACTGTTGTTAATGCAATATGACATGACATGATGGATGCCCTCACCGACGATCTCCCTCATACGACACATCTTACGACCGCAGCATGCCGCACTCCCTCAAGTGCTCCACATCTTCCAGGCACATGCAATGTAATGGTGATATGATTTTTGAGTTGTTATTAGTCCATTCAAACAACAGGATTGGGAAACTAAGGTACTTCCCTCGTATCAATCCCAAAACAGATCCTTTCTAGGGTCGTCACGCCTAGTAATCTCATACGATATATGTTTTGTAAGTCGCTGCAAGGGCTGCCAGGGCTGTTGCACGCACTCGTTGCTCCACTCCCCCATCACCTTATCAGTACAAGACTACTGTACTCTACTGCTACGGAAGGGTCGTCACCTCCCGTAGACTCAGAATACGCTCGTGGTCACTACAAAGGGCTTCCAGGGCTGTTGCACGCACTCGTTGCTCCGCTCCCCCATCACCTTATCAATGTAGGCCGACAGCAAAAATATAGTGTCTCATACTACCATAATCTGCTCACGAGTCATAGGTGCTCACTGGTCACTACGGGGAGGTTTGTGACCCCAGCGTAGGCCGACAGCTCGACCACGGTGTCCCATACCACCATGCCCAGCTCATGAGTCTTTGTGGATCAAGGTACCATGGTTAACAGGGTTTACAATGGTAAGTTCAGTACCCTAGGTTCAAGCAGTTATGACTCATGCAGGATGAACATACAACGGCCAGTCGGATTACTTGACGGGCTCGACTAGCACGATCGCATCTGCAGTTGAACGACATGAAGTGAGTAAAACACTTCGTGTGGCCTAACCACTGCCGCCAACTCCAGAATACGGCTCGCGTTCATCGACGCGTCGTTCGTGGCGAAGATAAGCTAACCACGAATTCGCTCGGTTACCGACTGCCTAGACTAGGCATAGTCCCAAACAATCATAAATCCACATCAGCAGTTGTGTAAGGGTAATGGAAATGAAATACAACCATGTGAGCATGTTAACACATGTTATAACGTACAACTTAAGTAAATCTTCATACATATAATGAAATTATGCATATCGCCAACCTATAGGAAATCATTTCCATCAGTAAATTGATTGAGAATTTAATCTCAAACTAAATCATAATGAAATCATCAAGCACATGTTATAACATACCAATTAAGTGAATCATCAAGCACATGCATTTCATACATATAATGAAATCATGCATATGGCTAACATGTAGAAAACCATTTACACCAGCATGTTAATTGAGAATCAATCTCAAATTAATTCATAACACCATTTAAGTCAATACATACTAATACAAGCATTTATACAAACACTTACACTACACACTTAAGTCCACATATAGTATGTCGATCCGAAGTGCGCATTTAGGCGAATCTCTTCGCCAAAATAATTATGCACGCATTCCTAATATCCTAATGCGACAAGAAGCCATGTCAATCACATCAGCAAAATATGAATGAAAACAGTACTTCCTACAAATGACTAAAATGCCCTAAATCTCATATTCTTCGTTAGTTTACGAAACAGGAAACAGACAGCATGTTGTACATGTCAAACGGCGTTGCCGTCGATAATCTACTATTAAACGACATTGAAAGTGTTGAAAACAGTCAATTAAAGCGTCTAAAATCCGCACCTTTTCCCTTATAGGTGAAGTGATTCAAACGGAGTGTATACGCTTCGTCTACGGCGATCAGACAACCTGATACACATGTACATCAGCTTCTATTCTATTTGAATCGAAGAAATCCCCAAATCAGCAAGTGGTTAGGATTTTTCTTACCTAGAAGTGCGTTGGAATCGCCGGGAAAGTGATTGGAGTGCGTCGCCTAAGCACGTACAGCAGCAGCAGCAGGTGGTAGGAAGATCTCTCCCACCTTCTCTCACAAACTCTCACCTTTTCTCTGTCCCAATCTAGGGTTTTTTTCAAATTCGGATGGGAGAGAGGAGTGAGGGTTTTAACCCCTTTTATAAGCCCAAACTTGCCCAAAATAGGCTCCAGGTCAAGGTATACTTAAAGTATATCCAAATCGGGGCTGTTTCGGTCCAAAAGATGATTTCTGGTGGTCCTCTGGCCGAACGCGATCGGACTTAAGCTCATGCACACAAGATCTAATACGCATCAAGTTTTCAGTCCGGCAGGGTTCGCAGATCACACGGGGCGGTCCAGTTTCAGTTCAGCGGTCACCGCAAGTAGATCAGGGCTGCAAATCTCCTGATATGAAATAAAAAATTTTCCTGATCTGAGGGTGTAATTTGGCTGAATTCTGATGGTCAGAATGCTTAATACTAACGCGTCAAGTCGTGTGCCAGATTTGAATTTCAAATTCCAAATCTGTCCCTATTTGCACTCTCTTCAGTTCCGGCTCAATGAAATAGCCTGTGATTATCGGTTGGGCTTGATTTTTGAAATGATTGTCAAGTCTAGCAAGGCGGTTCTAACGGTCTAAGATAGCAGGTATTGGACTTTCGACGCGCGGTCTAGATCCAATACAAAGTTTCAAAGTGGTCCAGAGAACAAACCAGCTTAGAGTTTGATCCAAGGTTTTAGAGTATTATAGCACCATTGGTTCTACTCGATTTGGGTCTTGTAGAACGTATTTAAAGTGATCAGAGACTGTTTCACAGCTACTCTAGCATTGCGCTAGCTAACTTATGCTTAGTTTCTAAAGGAATTAATCCTAAGTGGTTTCTTTGGCTATGAAATTGGGTTCTGAGCGATTTTCCAGATGTTTTAGTTGACCCATTACCTAAGGACGTCAAATCCCAGATTGACCAAAATTCGGGGTGTTACAGAAAGAACCGCTAAGGCGATGTCATTCAGCTTGATGTATAAGCACCCCTGAATGGGTTGCACACTGCTAAGTTGCGGGTCGTAGTAACTTCGCACTCCGATCAGTAACCATATGCCGCTTTCCACCCTTAACATCAACTCCAAGGAACTCGGCTCGGTAAAATGGACAAGACGGATCCAACTCCCAGCCTCGGGTCCTAAAGCGATGGTTTTCAGAGCCCTCTTAGACAGATCTGTGGGCTCGAATCGGACTTGAGGGAGCGTTTATGATCGACAGTTAATAACAAAGGCTAACTGAGGTGTTACGATCAAGCGAGCTGAGCCAAGGCAATATGTGATGGCAGATGCTTCGCTTGCTAAACACAAAAACTACCATATACGAATGGTACCGATTACTTCACTCACGATACGTAATATCTGCCAGATGTGTTGCACGATCCGTGGATTGCGTATAATATCTCCACGATCTTAGAATCCCACTGATTGAGTAACTCGTGCCTACAATAACGGACATAAAATGTCCAACAGCCAGGTATAAAGGCATTGAGACCCCACTGCTATAGGTACGCAACATCTTGCACTCTCCTCTACTCTCCACTTAGACCCAGATTCTCTTGACTTGACTTAGGCATCAGAGGGTCCCCCGGCTTAGCTAGGGTCTCCTTTGTCTATTCTCATTGTACAGGATCAAGACGTTGAAGTGGTCCATGGTTTAAGAAACTGAAAGAAGAGCCGACCAGATTTTGACCTCAACAATCACTATTTTTTACACCCTCTCAACAGGTTAAATTTGGGCCCTGATCCATCAAGGATGACTAAGATACCCTTTTAGTGGCTAACACAATTTGTAATTCCAAAATAGTATTTGTACACATCTAATTATTATGTTACCTGGTGGTTTGGATCTATAACTTAAGATCTTCATAATGGATGCATTATCATAATATTCTGATGGCCCGTTTGGTGGATCCAAATATGATAGAAGGTTAGATGACATGCTAAAAATATAAAGACCTGATGGTTGGCATTCTAGTCATGTATTTAGGTGATTAAATTGTTAGTTTTGTAAATGGATGGACATAAAGTGGGTTTCTAGAGTGATTAGGGGTATGACCCATATACCATTAGATTCGAGTGACTTGTTCATATGTGTAAGTTCCTTATATTGTAATTCTAATGGTGAGTTAAGCATATTCATGTAGGATGAATAAGATGAACGGGTCGGAATCTCGGTTTGATAAGTGTGTGGACGAATGTAGAGGCCAAGTAGCTGATTTGCTATGATCTAAGGACTGAAACTTGATGTGTACAGTTAATTTATGATAATTAGGCTTGGTATAAAATTTCACATGAAACGGATCATGAGAACCATGTGAATTGAAATTCTGGGCATAGGTCAATGACATTTTCATAATTATTGCTGACCGGTGAGTTTTGGAAAATCTAATGGCTCCACATGGTTATGGGCATATTTCTAAGCGATTCTTACAAATGGATGTATATCTACATCATTATAGATAGGGAGTTATTCGTCAATTCATATAAGTGAAAACATATACGTTAAATCACATAATGGAGAGCCTTACCTTGAAATTGATGGTCAGATGTCTTAGTCTATGAATGGAGATCATTCATAACAGTTAGGTTTGTGTCAGGGCAAGAATGTAAGGCTAAGATAGTTGAATTGGCATCATACACGTGACATATTAAGTAAATTTCTTGGTAATGCTCGAGAACTTTCAATACTCGAGTATTGAAAAGTTCGGGGCGTTACAATCTACTCCCCTTAAATATAATTTCGCCTCTGAAATTTAGTACTTCTAATACACAAGTCATTTTTCACGTCTCTAAGAATTCTCTATTTTCTGTGTTTGACGTGATACGGATAGATGGTTGTAGTAGGTTTGAGCCCGATACACAGATCCTTTATTTGCGCAATACAGAAGATTTACTGGTATCAATTCATATTCTCGTTGAATCTCAATCCTTTGCTTGATTAGGGCATTAGAATCTTTAGAGATTTTCTGAGGCTTAGAATTAGAGTCAAACCGTGTAAACTTCACATAAACATGTTTTCATCAATCCACAATTTTGATTGCTCTAAACTCATGGGAAGTGTCATGAAGTCTTATCTTATAATGGGTAATTCTACGTAACCTATTAAACTTTCACTGCGGATTTGGTTATCTGATACACTACCTTACCTTACTTTTATCATCCTTGTGGATTCATTACATCTAGGCTTTCTTTATAGTATTCGTAACCTAGATATGTATAGGTCTAGGTGCATGCATAGTTGGCTATCTAGATTTGGGGACGCTACAGCATACCCCCCTTAAACAAAATCTTGACCTCGAGATTTACTAATTGGAGTAACACACTTATGCCTTTCCCGATTATGGTTCTGTTGCTAGGACTTGAACCCGGGTCGTCTGGGTGAAAGCTAGATATCCTAACCGGACTAGATGACAATGGATTTGAAATTCTTTATAGGGAGGTTGATGGGGGCCTAGATTCGTAGTTTCTAGATTCCATATCTCCCTTTATTTTCAATGGAGAACTGAGTGTGGGTTTCTAATTCCTTAATTCCCTAGTTTTTGTGGGGGAATTGATCTGAGCATATGTATCTAATTCATTATATAACCTAAAAGTTTATGGTGGTCCACTCCGCTCAGGCCCAGTTAATCTCATTCTCATACTCTGATACCAACTGTAACAGCCCAAATTTTCACGGCTAGAGTTTGTAGTCGTGCTTAAGGAAACTGGGTGTTAATGATGTATAAACTGGGATGTTTTAGTAAAATCGCACCCTATTTTTTTTGTCTGTTTAATTACATCCAGACACATTCAAGAAGGTAATCATACACGAGAATAAAATCAACTGTATTGATTATATTTCATCAGAGTAAATAAAATCATCAAATAGCCTCATAATGGGAGGTTTATTACAACATCAAAGTTCACGACGAAAGTATAAAACTAAATAATAAAACTATCAACTAAATAATAAAACTGTCTTCTTAATCTTTCAAGATAATCTTCTATAGGGAAGTAGTCCTCTAAGTCTTCAATTTATACGTCATCTGCATCATCTGTACGATTGGGAGAGGGTCAATGCCCTACTCATAGTGAAGGTTATCCTTTAAGATTAATAATAATTCAAGAGATTCACATTAGGCAAAGTAAGGGTCTGATATGTCCCGTGCTCTACTAACACGAGGTATCAGCATACACAAACAACCTACATAAGATGCATGCCTAGTAAAGTATGTGGGGCTCATCACACATAGTGATCATCACAATGTGAAGTACGATTTATAGATAACCAGCTCGACTTGCATCCCATAACTATGGATATTCGCCGGCATGGCCAACGCTACCATGGATTTACGAGGGGACCTCAAAGCGCACAACGACATGAGTTGGGTGCATTACGTGCAACGATTTGTTCATGGAGCGACTATTTGTGACATCCAATCCTGAAGTGATGTGACACTACAGTAGAGAATTACACATCAATTTTTGTACCACTACCCGAAGGCTCAAGGACTTGCATGCCCCAAGAAGGTTTCTACCCAGATCGTATTATATCTATGATAGAATATTTGAATCACTAGTTGTGATACATCTTACACATTACTTGCACTTATAGAGAATATAAACTGAATAATAATAAATATAACTGAATCTGAATAAAGAATATCAACTATATTATGGAGGTTCTAGAATAGCAAGACACATGCCCAAGCCGTAAACATAGACGGCATGATGCCAACATAATAAAAAGAAGAGTAATAATGTTCAACTCAACAAAAGTGGCAATGGCCAACATAATAAGAGAAAAGCAGCAATGGCTAACTCAACAAGTAGACGAGTGGCAAATCCAACTCAAATAAAGAGACGAGACAGGGCCAATGCTTGCATCCATGTCCTCACACAAATTCCGTGAAATCCCTTATAATTGACACTATGTCGTAAACCTAAAGGGCCAATAATAGTAATGATAATAATGGAATCAATTGATAGAATAATTCTCAGAAGAAATATAAGCATGGAAGGCATGATGAATCACATCATTAAAGGTATGAAGAGGCATGATAACTTTCATCATCAAAAGTATGAAAAGATAAGGTAATTCATATCATAAAAGGCATGGAAAGGAAAAATAAATATAATAACTTAAATTAGTGTAAGATTAAATGATAAAACCCTCACCTTTAAAGTTGAATTATCCTCATCGTAGGCTAGGTGTTCCTACATACACTTTTACACTCAATCTTATCCTATCTCATAAGATCTACAAGGTTTACATGGGTAGGATTAAATCTATGGTTATGTTTATGGTCTAGATATAAGGCTTAACTAAATCCTATTTCAGAAAAACTTGAATCGAGACATTAGGTATTACATACTTTACCTAATCTTGGCCCTGACTCAGTCCCAGGACTCGGCGAGTCGACTCAATGTACCATCTTTCTCTGTCTTTCTTTCCTTGCTTTTCTTTCTCTTCCTTTCTCTTTCCTTCTCTCGTTTCTACTCTCTCTCTCTCTCTCTCTCTCTCGTTCCTCCTTTCCTTCCGCTATGGGTGAGAGAGGGTTTTATAGGGTTTAAGAATACTAGATCCTTCCTATGTAAGATGCCTTTCACATGCAGAAGGACTCTTCTTTCGCATTCTTTTTACGCACGGTGGCTTACATTTTCTTGGTTTCTTGATATTACTTGCCAAAGGGTTTTATGGACGGGACCTGTTGGGTTATACGATTGATCCTAGTGTTGAAGGGTTTTATTTTTGGTTGAATCTGTACTATGAACATGGTGAACGGTTTGGATCTTCGTATTTCCTCCTAATGGTGGCTCCACCAGCTTCCAAACGGGCGATGTTCCATTGTACGTGATAGAAAGTCCCTCTATTTTTCAAGATTGAGAGGATCTCCTGATTTTCCAGCCACCTTGGTTGGGATCGGTTCTCTCCCGAATGGTTGCGATGGTTAGGGAATGTTGTATATAGATTAGTTGGCATGCAAGGAGGAAGGATTGGAATCCTCTCTATTTTTCTAAAAGGGAGCAGCAACACGCAACCAGCTTCCATGCAAGCCCATGTGCACACATGTACGGTTCAATGGTAGAAATAGGCGGGGACCAGTTGGGTCTGGATGGCCAATGATATGGATAGTTCAAATCATGGGTCCAGCGAAAACACGATCGGCCTCTATTTTCTTGCGCATGAACCTTGTTGGTTTCGTAGTTTTCTCTTGCATTCCTAGCATCATCGGGATTCTTTCACACTTCCTTTGTTATCGAATTGGAGTTGGTTCTCTCCTAAGTGGGGATTAAACGGTCCAAAATCCCAATCCATGCAGCACTGTTGGCGTGGAACTCGATCCCTAAAGTGGCACTGTTTCAACGTGCAAGGAAACCTATTTCACTTACAGTTCATTTGCAGTGGACTGGTGGGGTCCACTATGATGATTTCCCAAGAGATCCACTCAGTTCATTAGTTTCATAGGATCATGTTAAGCTAGGGACCAAAATATGGGGCAAATCCAAGTCTTTGGTGTGCCACACGCATGTGATAAGTTGATGCTTCTTGATGGTTAAATGTCATTGAACCAACTGCAACAAAGTCTCATGATTGGTTGTGGGATTAGATGGGGCCACATGAATGTTTCTTTCAGGGATCCACTCCATCTATTCGGTTCTGCGTGCTATTTTAGGACACGAGGTTAAAAATGAAGTGATTCCATAAATCGGGTGGCCCACATACTCAAACCAAGTATTGAGAACATTCACTGTTAAAAATCAATTAAAATTCTCTTCGGCACAATGCCATGCATATATTATATCTTATTTACAAATTTACCCTTTATTTTATTTGACCTTCTGCCGTCTGTAACTCCCAACTTTATCATTCAAATGAAGTGAAATTTGACAGGTGATCATTATTTTTCATACCCTCTCAACAGGTTAAATTTGGGCCCTGATCAATCAAGGATGACCAAGATACCCTTTTAGTGGCTAACACAATTCATAATTCCAAAATAGTATTTGTACACATCTAATTATTATGTTACTCGCTGGTTTGGACCTATAACTTGATATCTTCGTAATGGCTGCATTATCATAATATTCTGATGGGCCGTTTGGTGGATCCAAATACTATAGAAGGTTAGATGACATGCTAAAAATGTAAAGACTTGATGGTTGACATTCTAGTCATGTATTTAGGTGATTGAACTGTTAGTTCTCTAAATGGATGGACGTAAAGTGAGTTTTTGGAATGATTAGGAGTATGACCCGTATACTATTAAATTCGAGTGACTTATTCATATATGTAAGTTCCTCATATTATAATTCTAATGGTGAGTTAAGCATATTCATGTGGGGTGAATAAGATGAACGGGTTGGAATCTCGGTCTGATAAGTGTATGGACGGATGTAGAGGCCAAGTAGCTGATTTACTACGATTTAAGGGCTGAAACTTGATGTGTACGGTTAATTTATGATAATTAGGCTTAGTATAAAATTTCACATGAAACGAATCATGAGAACCATGTAAATTGAAATTTTGGGCATAGGTCAATGACATTTTTATAATTATTGCTGACCTATGAGTTTTGAGAAATCTAATGGCTCCACATGGTTATGGGCATGTTTCTAAGCGATTCTTATAAATGGACATATATCTACATCATTATTGATAGGGAGTTATTTGTCAATTTATTTAAGGGAAAACATATATGTTAAATCACATGATGGAGAGCCTTACCTTGAAATTGTCAATCAGATGTCTTAATCTATGAATGGAGATCATTCATAATGGTTAGATTTGTGTCAGGGTGAGGATGTAAGGCTAAGATAGTTGGATTGACATCGTACACGTGACATATTAAGTAAATTTCTTGGTAATGCTCAAGAACTTTCAATAATCGAGTATTTTAAAGTTCGGGGCGTTACAGCTAGACGGTGTGGATCAGGCCCACACATCATGGTAGCTCACTCAGCACAAAACAAATGGATGGTATGGCTACAAACATCATGGTGAGTCCCACCGCACACCGTCCAGGGACAGACGGTGTGTAAGACCCGTATCTTGGTCCGTACCTTTCCGTACACTTCCGCGGTCTTACCGGTCGAATTCCGGCAACTTTCGACCCTTAACCGATATCGACGCGCGACCCGGATTCATGTGCCGACAACCCGAGTCGACTCAACTCGAGACCTATACCATAGCGACCGCGCCGTCGTTGCGGTTTCGATACCGCGACTCGCGCGCCGAGGCAATACCCTGATCAAGAGTTATGAGCCAATGTTCGGTGCGAGAAAACGCCGCGCGTTGCGAAAATCAAGGAAATCTCAACGATGTGTCACATCAATCACATCAATCCCATCAATCAATCACCCATCAAGCCATCACATGTCAAGTACACATCACTTCCATCCCTTTTCCCAAGCAACCACAAAAGTCTCCCAAACCCATACCTCTCTTACACAAAAAGCCACAAAAGTCTTCATTTCCCATACTTCTCTTACACAAAAGCCACAAAAGTCAAGTTTCTCTTACACCACCATCACTCACCCATCCATCCATCACTCTCTCTCTCTCCCTTTACATCACTCTCTCTCTTTCTCTCCTTCTCATTCCAAAAATTCCAAAGCAACAAAGGATTTCCAAACTCCATACGTATGGAATTTTGCAAAAATCCCTAAGCTTCAAGTGGCCCACCTTCCTACCCCAAAATCTCTCATCTCAACCCTCCATTCTTCATCTTAGCCATTGAAGTTGAAGACAAGGTGCCAAGGAACCCCTAAGAGCGAGAAGATCGGACGGTGGGTGCTTATATAGGGTAGATTTATGTGTTTTTATGGTGGACCAAGTGAGGCCCACCGATCAATGGTGTGGATCTCACTTGGGACCCTTATTTGTGGCCGATGGACCACTTGGATCATCATGATCTTTCCATGATGGGGCCATTCTCCATTGACCCCATCATGATGTTTATTTTCATTTGGAAAGGTCATCTAGACCATTCATATTGGTGGGGAAGGGATCCCCACCGTTGATCTTTAATTTTGAGGGTCACATGTACAAAATGACCCAATTGATGTATGATTCCATGCATGGGAGGGCCCATAGTGACGGGGTCCCTCCCTCACTAGCCGTGTCCCACTCTCCATCTCTCTCTCTCTCTCTCTCTCTTTTTTTATTTTATTTTATTTTATTTTATTTTATTGCAACAGGAGGGTGTGGCCCACTTGAATGGATCCCACTTGAGGTATTTTATTTTATTCAAGTGGGGCCCACCTTGGCTGTTACTCCCATGCCACCCATCAGTGGGGCCCACTTCATCAAGGCCCTCCATTTTCAAAAAAATATATAATAAATAAATTAAAAAACCGTCCAGACGCTGGACGTTTTTAAGCAAAGAAGAAAAAAAGAAGAAAAAGGGAAGGGGCTTTGGTGGTTCCCTTGCATAGGCCCCACCCTGACGTTGAAGTCCGATCCAAGCCGTCCATCCTCTTACCCACGGCGTTCTAGCCGTTGGGTAGAAGTTTGGAGTTGATCCAATCACCTGGTGGGCCATAGCGTCGAATGTTGCGCCCTTACCATTCAATCTCCATTTTCTTATTTTATTTCACCTACAAGCATCAAAAAAATTGGAACTCTAGACTTATTTGGACGGCGTCGAGCCACTGAACGTAATGGTCGGGACGGATCTTGGTGCAACGGGACCCACGCACAAAAACCCCGCGAAAATGATTTTTTCCCCAAAAACGTAAAGAGGCAGAGCCTCTGCTTCCTGTCAGCGGCTGGCCACTGCACCCAGCAGCGTGCTGGCGTGCAGCGGGCGGGCGAGCTACCGTGCTGCAACCCACGGCTGCCGCCGTGGGCCCCACATGATGTACATGTTTCATCTACCCCGTCCATTAGGTGGGTCCCCTTCTTAGGTGGGCCCCCTTCGAATTTCAGGTCGATCCAAAACTCAGGCGGCCTACATCGTAGGAAACAGTGTGAATAAGCATCTACCATTGAAACTCTTCCTGGGGCCGACAGAAGTTTCGAATCAAGCTGAAATTTTTGTTTTTCAGTTCATACAGGTCTGAGTTACCTTATGAACGGGTTGGATTTCAAATAAACATCACGGTGGGCCCTACGTGGGACCCACCTTTGTAAAGGCAAGGGCCACGTGCCCTCCTCTCTCCATATCTCTCTCTCCCTCTCTACCTCTCTCTGTCTCTCTCTCTCTAGCGATATTGGACCGTGGGCCCCATCTCAGGTATGTGTTCCGGGCCATGCCGTCCATCTGTTTTGATGGTGGGGTCCACTGTCAGCTGACGCCAGCGAGTTCTGCGGGACCCACCATTTCATATATTCTATTATATATTATACATTATATATTTTATGTCATATATATTTATGTATGCTATATAGTAAATGTATATTTTATAATATGAAAATTGTAGTGGGCCCTAGACCATGTGCCCCTATGAATAGTTTGGATGGGAATAAATGTTTTGTAAGGCCCATGAGTCGGGACCCATTGAATTCAAAAAAAAAGGGGTATGGGCTAGGCCCATTTGATTTATAAAATGCTTATGGGCTGGGCCCATTTGATTCATTTAAGGCCTAAAGACTAGGCCCATTTGATGTGTTGCAAGTCCATGGGACTAGACCCAATTGATGTACTTCAAGGCCCATGTAATTGGACTCCTTTTTGTTGAAATTTAAACCCATGGAGGTAGGCCAAATGATATATGTAAGGCCTAGGGGTTTAGGCCCACTTTGAATTGCATGCAAGCCCATGAGATTAGGCCATTTGTTGTTTTAAGGGCCCATGGGTTAAGGCCCACTAAGATGTACTAGGGCCCATGAGATTAAAGTCCATTTGATGTACTTTTGGGGACCAATTGGTGTGGCCCATTGGTCATATATAAGACCCATGAGACTAAGCTCATTTGATGTAATCCAAGACCCACGGGTTTTGACCCATTACAATGTACACAAGACCCATTAGTGTGGTCCATTTATATGGCCCATCTGATGACTAAAAGGCCCATAAGATAAGGCCCATTTGATATATATGTAAGATCCAATGGGGATAACCTACGGTCCATTGCAATGTGTAAATCCATTACAGACTGCGTACTGACGTTTACAAAGATCGTGCCTAGGATGCAATGTTGGTTTGACGTCCACATTGCGAGTGTAATGCTGGTTGGATGTTCACATTACGACTCTCCTTAGGGCCCATTACTGGGCCGCACTTATCGTGTATAGACCGTCCCGGCCCATCTGCATCGTAAGATAATTCATTTTGTTATAACATGTTTAGTATAGTTTCATGACCCATGATCATACGCATCATATGTATGCTTGATATGAGGATTGACTGATCATAGCATTTGCCTTCGGGCAGGTTGTTTATGGGCTTCCGGTTAGGCGGTGTTGCCCTACATGAGCGCACGGTATGCGCAGGATTGGTTGAATGACTGGAGAGCGTGATTCATGCATTCCGCATTTGTGTGATATGGTTATTGTACGCCCTAGCGACTTCAGGGCCGTAGGCTCCACAGACGTATCGAGGTTGGCAGGATTGGATACCGGAAATCTCGTTCTACATGGGGTACTATAGATATCCCTGGGTGAAAGTCCCTAAACCCTTATGGTACCAAGAGGTTGCTCCAACGTCTAGACCGAGTGGGTAGATGAGTACTGAGTGTCGAATACCAGTTGGCTGTGCTCTCCACTGTGTCGTGGTCGGTTGGAAGGGGGTGCGGCCTTACCCGCCCGAGTGTAGGGGGCAATGCTAGGCTGAGTCTGACCAGCTCGAGGAATGGGTCCGCTATCGACGAGTCGCGCCCGATATTGGCAGACGGATAGTGAGGTCTCTTCCACTTACCTTATTGCGCGCGATGTGGCGGCAATCTGGTTTAGAGTGTACTAGACCCCGGTGATATTCCATACTTTGAGCTGTATTGACGTGTGGACATTGATGAGTGTCTGTATGCTTGAGTTGCATTGTACATTGCATGGCCTTGGGATGGCCGATACCATTCGTGTCTTGCATCGCATAAGCCTTGGTACGGCTCATGATATTATGTTTCCATTTGCATATTCCGCATCACTCTGACATTGCATGTACATATTACTACCTTGAGCACACACCTTCACCACCCTCTAAGCTTTCTGTAAGCTTATGCACGACTGTTGCGTGCAGGTGACGTTGGATCGCAGCAGCGTTGAGGCAGGAGCACGTTGCTGATCATTTTGGAGTTTTTCTGCTATTTACCCTTGTATTTCCCTTTATGCCCATTGTACTTGTAAAGTTTTTGATCATAGTGAAAATGTAATGGATTTCTTGGTTGTTGTTTGTGGGTTATGCCTTTGGTGATGCTTATTACGAATCAGACTGACATATAAAATCCTCCTCGTAGCATCCCAGGATCGGAACCTGGCAAATGGGAGCTAGGAGCCGAGAATGGGGTTCTACGGAGGCTGTCGGTGCCGGATTCGGCGATCGGGAATTCTGTGAGCCCGGTTTTCGAGTTTGGGGCGTGACAGAAGTTGGTATCAGAGCATAACTTGGGAATAACCGAGAACAACATTACATGTTTGCTATGAGTGAAGAATGACTAAGTTCCGAAGTTCGGATAACTTCGCGACCTTCCAATACAGACCGTTAACGTGCGTACATTCGAGAGTTTTGAAGTTGATAGGCGCTTTCGCTCTTTCCTGTAGGGTATGGCGCCTGTTACTCGATGGACTCCCGCACCACCACCTGAGGATTCTACTTCACCATCGGAGACTCCAGCTCTACCACCTGCGTCTCCCATTCCACCCTCAGAGATTCCTGCTTCTTCCCATGAGGATGACATTCCTCCACCTGAGACCGATGAGGAGCCGACAGTGACTGTGAGTGCCTCTCAGTTACAGCAGATGTTACAGGCTGTGACCGCCGCACTCCAGGGATAGGGTAGACGCCCAGCTGTTTCACCAGCTCAGGCGGAACAGGAGCGAGCGAGCGTCGTACTTCATGAGTTTAGACGACATGATCCCCCACGTTTCCAGGGCGAGCCAGATCCGACTGCAGCCGAGAGATGGCGCTCCGATGTGGAGAAGATATTCGATACCATGTTATGCACGACCGAGCAGCGCGTCCAGTTAGCAGTATTTCTCTTCCACGGTGAGGCCGAGCATTGGTGGACCTCTGTCTCCCGTGTCACCGGACCTGATTATGTCTGGACATGGGAGGACTTTGTGGACCGATTCGAGGAGCAGTACTTCCCTGACCACATCCGTCGTCAGCGAGCCTTAGAGTTCGAGACTCTGGTGCAGGGAGATATGACTGTGGCGCAGTATGCGGCCCGTTTCATGGCACTATCGAGATTCGCACTGTACATGGTTGATGATGAGGGGCGGAAGGCCCGCCGTTTCGAGCACGGCTTACGTTACGGCCTTCGAGGTCATGTCATTGGGCATGAGCTTCCTACTTTCCAGGCAGTAGTGTGGAAGGCTCAGATATACGAGACTGAGTGGGCCGGTTCTCAGTCTGATCGTGTCAGAGGGGAGACCGGAAGAGGCAGGCTTCTTCCAGTCATTCCCAGCAGGGTCGACCACAGCAGCAGAGGCACACTGGTCGCCCAGCTTTTCGTGCACCATCAGCACCATCAGCACCTCCACCACCACCTCAGAGACAGGTCACCGGCACTTGCTTCAGGTGCGGTGCGACGGGACACCGTTCATGGGAGTGTCCCAGTCCCTAGCAGCAGTAGAGAGGTCCACAGCAGCAGAGACCTCCATCGCAGCAGCAGAGACCCCCACAGCAGCAGCGACAGCAGCCTCTACTACCGAGGCCACCTCAGCAGCAGCATCAGCATCAGCATCAGCCTCAGAGGCCACAGCAGCAGAGGCAGCAGTTTCGACCGCCTCAGCGACCCCATCCGCAGCATCAGCACACTCAGAGGGGACAGGCACCTCCCCAGCCAGCTCAGGCTAGATTTTATGCTGCTCAGCAGGATCCGCAGTCATCCGGAGGAGTCGTTGAGGGTATACTGCCAGTTTCTGCATGCATTGCACGTGTACTGTTTGATTCTGGTGCATCGCATTCTTTTTTGGCCGAGAGCTTCTGTCGATCGGCTGGTTTACCGTTGGAGTCTGCTGGTGAGAGCCTATCAGTATCGACTCCCTTGGGGAGGACTGCAGCGTTGGGACGATTTTGTTCGTTTTGTCCCGTTCTAGTTGGGGATACATTCCTGCCCGCTGATTTGTTTGTTTTACCGATGTCTGAGTTCGACGTCATCCTGGGCATGGATTGGCTCACCGAGTACTATGCCATTTTGGACTGCGCCGCGAGGACCGTCACGTTTTGTATACCCGGCGTGCCACAGTTCCAGTTCGTTGCAGAGGCTAGAGGAGAGCGGTTGTCTTGCTTGATGTCTTGCGCCATAGAGGAGCCTGTAGCCGTTTGCATCGACCATTTACCGATAGTTTGCGATTTTCCCGATGTGTTCCAGGGGATTCCGGGATTACCGCCTCGTCGACTCACCGAGTTCCAGATCGATCTCGTGCCCGGTACCGCGCATATATCGAAGGCCCCGTATCGTATGGCACCGTTAGAGTTACGGGAACTGCAGAAGCAGTTGGACGAGTTGCGTGAGTTCGGCTTTATCCGTCCGAGCAGTTCTCCGTGGGGAGCACCGGTACTCTTCGTGAAGAAGAAGGATGGCTCGTTGAGGTTCTGTGTTGACTATCGCGAGCTCAACAAAGTCACGATCAAGAATAAGTACCCGCTCCCTAGGATTGATGATTTGTTCGACCAGCTGCAGGGTGCACAGTTCTTTTCGAAGATTGACCTGCGTTCCGGTTATCATCAGATTCGGGTCCGAGATGAGGACATTCCAAAGACGGCATTCAGGACGCGTTACGGTCATTTTGAGTTTCAGGTCATGTCCTTCGGACTGACCAATGCACCCGCGGTCTTCATATAGCTGATGAACGAGGTTTTCCGCCCATATCTAGATCAGTTTGTTGTAGTCTTCATCGACGATATTCTGATCTACTCGAGGACCCGTGAGGAGCATGAGCAGCACTTAGAGATCACTTTACAGACCCTCCGTGCACACCAGCTGTATGCGAAGCTGGAGAAGTGCGAGTTCTGGCAGGAGGAGGTGAAGTTCCTCGGTCACGTGGTGACGAGGGAGGGTGTCGCAGTGGACCCCTCGAAGGTCGAGGCAGTGCGTCAGTGGGGCCAGCCCACGACTGCGACAGAGATCCGTAGTTTCCTTGGTTTAGCGGGCTATTATCGACGTTTCATTGAGGGCTTCTCTCGTATTGCAGCCCCGCTGACCAGGTTGACTCGAAAGGGCGCAGAGTTTATTTGGAGTGACGCCTGCGAGCGAGCATTTATGGAATTGAAGGACCGTCTGACGTCCGCTCCTGTCCTCACTCTTCCCTCTGGGAGTGACGGCTTTATTGTATTCACCGATGCCTCGCATATCGATTTGGGTGCTGTCCTGATGCAGCACGGGAGACCAGTGGCCTTTGCGTCTCGTCAGCTCAAGGTCCATGAGCTGAACTACCCTACACATGACTTAGAACTGGCTGCAGTTGTCTTCGCACTGAAGGTGTGGAGGCACTATCTTTATGGGGTCAGGTTCGGACTTTTCTCTGATCACAAGAGCTTGAAGTACCTCTTCTCGCAGTCTGAGTTGAATATGAGACAGAGGCGCTGGATGGAGCTCCTGAAGGACTATGATTTCGACCTCCAGTACCACCCGGGCAAGGCGAACGTGGTGGCAGATGCCCTCAGCCGTCAGCCACGAGGCCTAGTAGCGCATATGATGATTCAGGAGTGGCGAATGCTTGAGGATATTGCTGCGTATGACTTTGAGTTCGGCCTGCAGTCTTCCATTGTACAGTTATCGAGCTTGTCGATTCAACCCTCTTTTGTTGCTAGGGTGATCGAGGCTCAGCAGGCTGATGAGTCGTTGCAGAGTTATATGGCTGAGGCGGCATCTGAGGGTCAGGTTGATTGGCAGATCAGTACAGACGGTGGACTTCGTTTCAGAGGCCGATTATGTGTCCCGGATATTCTAGAGTTACGCAGAGATCTTATGACCGAGGCACATCGATAGCGGTTTTCTATCCACCCGGGCTCGACGAAGATGTACCGTGACATGAGGCGACAGTATTTTTGGGGGGGGATGAAGCGCCAGATCGCCAGTTTTGTGGCCGAGTGTGACACGTGCCAGCGTGTCAAGGCCGATCATCAGAGACCTCCTGGTCTTTTGCAGCCGTTGAGTGTCCCGATGTGGAAGTGGGAGCACGTGTCGACTGATTTCATTATGGGTTTGCCGAGGACTTAGCGCGGTCATGACGTCATTTTGGTTGTTGTGGATCGTCTGACGAAGTCGGCACATTTCCTTGCGATGCGTGCGACTTGGTCTATGGACCGGCTTGCGAGACTATTCATTGAGGAGATTGTGAGACTGCATGGCATTCCAGTCTCGATCGTTTCTGACCGAGACTCGAGGTTCACGTCTCAGTTTTGGGGGAGCTTCCAGCGTGCGATGGGGACTAATTTGCAGCTCAGTACCGCGTACCATCCGCAGACCGATGGCCAGACCGAGAGGGTCAATCAGATACTTGAGGACATGCTTCGGGCCTGCGCGATTGACTTCGGGGGTAGCTGGGATGAGCATCTGCGATTGGCTGAGTTCATGTATAATAACAGCTATCAGACGACCATCGGCATGGCTCCTTTTGAGGCACTATATGGCAGATCATGCAGATCACCGAGTTGTTGGACCGAGGTTGGAGAGCGTCGTCTCCTAGGTCCCGAGCTTGTGCAGGAGACTTCAGAGGCTATTGACATCATCAGGCAGAGAATGCGCACAGCTCAGAGCCGACAGAAGAGTTCTGCTGATCGTCGGCGTCATCCCTTGGAGTTTGATGTAGGGGACTATGTGTATCTCAAGGTCTCGCCCATGAAGGGAGTAGTTCGATTTGGAGCGAAGGGCAAGCTTGTCCCGAGATTCATAGGACCTTTTGAGATCACTGGGCGCGTTGGCGCCGTGGCCTATCGGCTTGCCTTGCCATCTCAGTTGTCTGGCGTCCACGACGTTTTTCACGTCTCCATGTTGAGGAAGTGTGGGTCAGACATAGTTCCCGTTATTGATTGGCAGCCGTTGGAGGTTCGTGAGGATGCTTCTTACATTGAGCAGCCAGTCCGTATCCTTGATCGGAAAGAGCAGGTCCTCAGAACTAAGGTCATTCCATTGGTGAAGGTGCAGTGGGGTCACCATTCTGTAGAGGAGGCTTCTTGGGAGCGTGAGGCTGAGATTCGAGAGCGATATCCTCATCTCTTTGATGGTTGATGATCATGTATTGTATTTTGTACGCTGTCCCTGATTCTATATGATGACGTTATGTTTCTTATTCCTCGCGAGTTATGCTTAGTTGCGACGCTTGTGTAAATTTCGAGGACGAAATTTTTATAAGGAGGGGAGAGCTGTAAGACCCGTATCTTAGTCCGTACACTTCCGCGGTCTTACCGGTCGAATTCCGGCAACTTTCGACCCTTAACCGATATCGACGCGCGACCCGGATTCATGTGCCGACAACCCGAGTCGACTCAACTCGAGACCTATACCATAGCGACCACGCCGTCGTTGCGGTTTCGATACCGCGACTCGCGCGCCGAGGCGATACCCTGATCAAGAGTTATGAGCCAACGTTCGGTGCGAGAAAATGCCGCGCGTTGCGAAAACCAAGGGAATCTCAACGATGTGTCACATCAATCACATCAATCCCATCAATCAATCACCCATCAAGCCATCACATGTCAAGCACACATCACTTCCATCCTTTTTTCCAAGCAACCACAAAAGTCTCCCAAACCCATACCTCACTTACACAAAAAGCCACAAAAGTCTTCATTTCTCATACTTCTCTTACACAAAAGCCACAAAAGTCAAGTTTCTCTTACACCACCATCACTCACCCATCCATCCATCACTCTCTCTCTCTCCCTTTACATCACTCTCTCTCTTTCTCTCCTTCTCATTCCAAAAATTCCAAAGCAACAAAGGATTTCCAAACTCCATACGTATGGAATTTTGCAAAAATCCCTAAGCTTCAAGTGGCCCACCTTCCTACCCCAAAATCTCCCATCTCAACCCTCCATTCTTCATCTTAGCCATTGAAGTTGAAGACAAGGTGCCAAGGAACCCCTAAGAGCGAGAAGATCGGACGGTGGGTGCTTATATAGGGTAGATTTATGTGTTTTTATGGTGGACCAAGTGAGGCCCACCGATCAATGGTGTGGATCTCACTTGGGACCCTTATTTGTGGCCGATGGACCACTTGGATCATCATGATCGTTCCATGATGGGGCCATTCTCCATGGACCCCATCATGATGTTTATTTTCATTTGGAAAGGTCATATAGACCATTCATATTGGTGGGGAAGGGATCCCCACCGTTGATCTTTAATTTTGAGGGTCACATGTACAAAATGACCCAATTGATGTATGATTCCATGCATGGGAGGGCCCATAGTGACGGGGTCCCTCCCTCACTAGCCGTGTCCCACTCTCCATCTCTCTCTCTCTCTCTCTCTCTCTCTTTTTATTTTATTTTATTTTATTTTATTTTATTTTATTTTATTGCAACAGGAGGGTGTGGCCCACTTGAATGGATCCCACTCGAGGTATTTTATTTTATTCAAGTGGGACCCACCTTGGCTGTTACTCCCATGCCACCCATCAGTGGGGCCCACTTCATCAAGGCCCTCCATTTTCAAAAAAAAATATAATAAATAAATTTAAAAACCGTCCAGACGCTGGACGTTTTTAAGCAAAGAAGAAAAAAAGAAGAAAAAGGGAAGGGGCTTTGGTGGTTCCCTTGCATAGGCCCCACCCTGACGTTGAAGTCCGATCCAAGCCGTCCATCCTCTTACCCACGGCATTCTAGCCGTTGGGTAGAAGTTTGGAGCTGATCCAATCACCTGGTGGGCCATAGCGTCGAATGTTGCGCCCTTACCATTCAATCTCCATTTTCTTATTTTATTTCACCTACAAGCATAAAAAAAATTGGAACTCTAGATTTATTTAGACGGCGTCGAGCCACTGAACATAATGGTCGGGACGGATCTTGGTGCAGTGGGCCCCACGCACAAAAACCCCGGGAAAATGATTTTTTCCCCAAAAACGTAAAGAGGCAGAGCCTCTGCTTCCTGTCAGCGGCTGGCCGCTGCACCCAGCAACGTGCTGGCGTGCAGCGGGCGGGCGGGCGGGCTACCGTGCTGCAACCCACGGCTGCCGCCGTGGGCCCCACATGATGTACATGTTTCATCTACCCTGTCCATTAGGTGGGTCCCCTTCTTAGGTGGGCCCCCTTCGAATTTCAGGTCGATCCAAAACTCAGGCGGCCCACATCGTAGGAAACAGTGTGAATAAGCATCTACCATTGAAACTCTTCCTGGGGCCCACAGAAGTTTCGAATCAAGCTGAAATTTTTATTTTTCCGTTCATACAGGTCTGAGTTACCTTATGAACGGGTTGGATTTCAAATAAACATCACGGTGGGCCCTACGTGGGACCCACCTTTGTAAAGGCAAGGGCCACGTGCCCTCCTCTCTCCATATCTCTCTCTCCCTCTCTACCTCTCTCTGTCTCTCTCTCTCTAGCGATATTGGACCGTGGGCCCCATCTCAGGTATGTGTTCCGGGCCATGCCGTCCATCTGTTTTGATGGTGGGGTCCACTGTCAGCTGACGCCAGCGAGTTCTGCGGGACCCACCATTTCATATATTCTATTATATATTATACATTATATATTTTATGTCATATATATTTATGTATGCTATATAGTAAATGTATATTTTATAATATGAAAATTGTAGTGGGCCCTAGACCATGTGCCCCTATGAATAGTTTGGATGGGAATAAATGTTTTGTAAGGCCCATGAGTCGGGACCCATTGAATTCAAAAAAAAAGGGGTATGGGCTAGGCCCATTTGATTTATAAAATGCTTATGGGCTGGGCCCATTTGATTCATTTAAGGCCTAAAGACTAGGCCCATTTGATGTGTTGCAAGTCCATGGGACTAGACCCAATTGATGTACTTCAAGGCCCATGTAATTGGACTCCTTTTTGTTGAAATTTAAACCCATGGAGGTAGGCCAAATGATATATGTAAGGCCTAGGGGTTTAGGCCCACTTTGAATTGCATGCAAGCCCATGAGATTAGGCCATTTGTTGTTTTAAGGGCCCATGGGTTAAGGCCCACTAAGATGTACTAGGGCCCATGAGATTAAAGTCCATTTGATGTACTTTTGGGGACCAATTGGTGTGGCCCATTGGTCATATATAAGACCCATGAGACTAAGCTCATTTGATGTAATCCAAGACCCACGGGTTTTGACCCATTGCAATGTACACAAGACCCATTAGTGTGGTCCATTTATATGGCCCATCTGATGACTAAAAGGCCCATAAGATAAGGCCCATTTGATATATATGTAAGATCCAATGGGGATAACCTACGGTCGATTGCAATGTGTAAATCCATTACAGACTACGTACTGACGTTTACAAAGATCGTGCCTAGGATGCAATGTTGGTTTGACGTCCACATTGCGAGTGTAATGCTGGTTGGATGTCCACATTACGACTCTCCTTAGGGCCCATTACTGGGCCGCACTTATCGTGTATAGACCGTCCCGGCCCATCTGCATCGTAAGATAATTCATTTTGTTATAACATGTTTAGTATAGTTTCATGACCCATGATCATACGCATCATATGTATGCTTGATATGAGGATTGACTGATCATAGCATTTACCTTCGGGCAGGTTGTTTATGGGCTTCCGGTTAGGCGGTGTTGCCCTACATGAGCGCACGGTATGCGCAGGATTGGTTGAATGACTGGAGAGTGTGATTCATGCATTCCGCATTTGTGTGATATGGTTATTGTACGCCCTAGCGACATCAGGGCCGTAGCCTCCACAGACGTATCGAGGTTGGCAGGATTGGATACCGAAAATCTCGTTCTACATGGGGTACTATAGATATCCCTGGGTGAAAGTCCCTAAACCCTTATGGTACCAAGAGGTTGCTCCAACGTCTAGACCGAGTGGGTAGATGAGTACTGAGTGCCGAATACCAGTTGGCTGTGCTCTCCACTGTGTCGTGGTCGGTTGGAAGGGGGTGCGGCCTTACCCGCCCGAGTGTAGGGGGCAATGCTAGGCTGAGTCTGACCAGCTCGAGGAATGGGTCCGCTATCGACGAGTCGCGCCCGATATTGGCAGACGGATAGTGAGGTCTCTTCCACTTACCTTATTGCGCGCGATGTGGCGGCAATCTGGTTTAGAGTGTACTAGACCCCGGTGATATTCCATACTTTGAGCTGTATTGACGTGTGGACATTGATGAGTGTCTGTATGCTTGAGTTGCATTGTACATTGCATGGCCTTGGGATGGCCGATACCATTCGTGTCTTGCATCGCATAAGCCTTGGTACGGCTCATGATATTATGTTTCCATTTGCATATTCCGCATCACTCTGACATTGCATGTACATATTACTACCTTGAGCACACACCTTCACCACCCTCTAAGCTTTCTGTAAGCTTATGCACGACTGTTGCGTGCAGGTGACGTTGGATCGCAGCAGCGTTGAGGCAGGAGCACGTTGCTGATCATTTTGGAGTTTTTCTGCTATTTACCCTTGTATTTCCCTTTATGCCCATTGTACTTGTAAAGTTTTTGATCATAGTGGAAATGTAATGGATTTCTTGGTTGTTGTTTGTGGGTTATGCCTTTGGTGATGCTTATTACGAATCAGACTGACATATAAAATCCTCCTCGTAGCATCCCAGGATCGGAACCTGGCAAATGGGAGCTAGGAGCCGAGAATGGGATTCTACGGAAGCTGTCGGCGCCGGATTCGGCGATCGGGAATTCTGTGAGCCCGGTTTCCGAGTTTGGGGCGTGACACGGTGTGGATACAAAATATATACATCAAGGTGGGCCCCACCCCCCACGCGTGCAGCATATGTGGGGTGGATCCCATTCTCTTTGTATTTCCGTACAACTATCCCTTCATATGGCTGGACGGTATGGATTTAACACATACCTCAAGATTAGGTGTTTTCCAGGCCCTGTAAACAGACGACCTGGATAACAAATACATCAATGGTGGTCCCCACCATCCAGATCACTCGATGGTGTGGATAAAAACATGCATCAGGGGCCCACACAGCATGCTGATGAAAATACAATAGTTATATGTCGTTGGGCCGACATAAATGGACGGTCTAGATCACACCATGTGGGGTCCACCGAGATGGATGGTGAGATATGACACATACCTCATGATGGACCACAGAACCTACTGACGTTAATGGGCAGCTGAGGCTGCTGGGACCCATCATCTTGCCCAATGGACGAACAGTGTGGATCTACACATCATCAAGGTGGGTCCACACATGTGGCCCACTAGAGCTTTAGATCGAGAAGATATTTATGTTTTTGGGCAACGAGTGGTTCCCATGTATACGTGGCCCATTTGCAGTGAATCAAACTGATATTTATATTTTCCTTTTATCCAGCGTCCACAAATGAACGGTGAGGATGGGACACAACTCGGTGGGCCCTGCAGCTGCTGGATGGTGTCTAGCAGCGTCTTAGGCCGCTGGCCCAACTGATGGATGGTATGGATGTAACATACGTTTTGGTGGGGTCCACGTCAGTGTGGCCCACCCCACATGGAATGGATGAAAACCTGAATCATGGTGGGCTCCACACTGACCAAGCTGATATTTTTTTGCTCCCTCCATCCTAGCTGGCCTAAAAATGGGCAGCAAGACGGGCCCCATTCGCTGGACGTCCAGAAAATCTGGACAGTCCAGATTGTCGATCAGGTGGGCCACACACATATATCATCACATCATAAAAGAAAGAAAATAAAGAGAGGAGGGAGGGAGAGATAGACGAGTGATGGAGGGGCCCTGCCACTATGGGTCCCTCAATACAAGCATCTATACATACATCAAGATGGGTCCCAAATAGGATCCATACCATCAATCGGTAGGTCCCACTTGGTCCATCATAAAAATTGAAATGTAATCCTACAAAACACCCACCAATAGTCTTCTTCTTTAGCTCCTTGGACTCCTTAGCTCCTAAGCTTTCTGTTTGATGGTGAGAGATGAAGATTGAAGCTGGTTGGATTAAGAGATATGGGGTATGGAGTGGGCCACACTTTTGGCTCTCTCTCTTGGAAGAGCTTGGACGGTCTCTCCTTCCTTGGGTTGCTTGGAAAATTGGGTGGAGAATGAGAGAGAGAGAGAGAGAGAGAGAGAGAGAGAGAGAGAGAGAGAGAGAGAGAGAGAGGGAGGGGGGGGGGGGGGGGGGGATGTAAGGAAAGAGGGATGGTTGTGATGAGTGAGTGATGGGTGTGAGTGATGGGTGTACTTGACTTGAGAGGTATGGTTGTGTTGACTTTTGGGTGAGAGAGGGATGGATGTTGTACTTGATTGATAGGATTGATTTGATAGATTGTAAAGATTCTCTTCTCAAAATTTGTAATACACGTCATTTTTTCAAAATAAACGTTGGCTCATAACTCCTAGTCTGGGTATTACATCGGTGCACAAGACGCGGCGTTAGAACAGCGGCGACGGCATGGTCGCAAGGATACAAGTCTTTAGTCAAGTCGACTTGGGTTAATAGGATACAACTTAGGGTTCAATGCGACGCAGGTCACCGGAATTCAACCGGGAGGATCATGTAAGTCTACAGAAAGATATAGAGTAGGTTACAAGCTTTACATCATGGGCCGAGATGACCCAAAAAATTCTCAAAAAGTTTTTCCCGTTTCATAAGACTAATACTATAAGGAAGGTAATCATGAACTTTGCCTAGAAAGAGGAAGAAACTTTCTTCCAATGCTAGGAAAGGTTCAAAGATCTCACAAATTCCTGTCCACATCATGGCTATGAAGTATGGCAAACAATAAGTTTTTTATTTATTATTATAACAAATTAACTTCACCAATGCGCCAGTTCATAGAGATGATGTGTAATGGTGAATTCATAAATAAAAAGGCTAATGATGCATGGAATTACCTTAATCAATTGGCAGAAAATGCGCAATCATGGGACACCTCTCCAAGACCCACCACTTCTAAGCTTATTCAATCAAAGGAAAGGGGAGGAGTTTATATCTTAAAAAAGGAAGATGAAACTTAAGAAGGCAAAACCTATCAAATCTGATAAGTTTGAGGAAGTTGTTTGTAGTATTTGTGCTTGTAACATACATAGAACTGAGAATTGCCCAACAATTCCTGCTTTTCAAGAGCTATTGAATGAGCAATCAAATGCTGTGAATAATTACCAAAGACTTTTCAGAGAACCCACTTCAAATACATACAATTCTAGCTGGAGAACTTAACCATTCAAATTTCAGTTGGAGGAATGGATAAATGGCTAACCCACAAGAGGCTCTTACTCAATTTTTAAATCAAAAGAGACCTCAAGAAGATATGGTTCAACAATAAGAGAGGAGAAATTGCATTATACTAGGTCGACTGTATACGATATTCACTCTTTAGACCAAACTGGCTTAAATAGGGAATTGATGTGTGTGCCCGCTCCAAATAGGGGCTACACGTTAGTTGTAAACAATCTAACCACAACACAAACCTGTCAATCTCAGATCTTCAAACATATCCTTCTTGTACAGGTTTCTCCAAATGCTCCCAGCAGGGTAGGGCTAAAATCGGGCTGGTTCAACCAGACCAACTCGTGACCGACCTGACATTGGGTTGGGCTTGGGAAAGATGTATCGGGTTTGGTCTCAAGCTTGGACTATATAGACACCAACCTGAAAAAACTAGGGTCAGGCTCAGGTTGCCCGACCCAACTCGAACCTAATCAATATATAAGTTATAAATTATAATTGAGTGTGAATCGTCTGTGTTGAAGGCACATGATGTTCCAGTGCCGTCGAATCTCAATGGTCCACACTATTTCTGATGACTCAAGCTAACAAGATATGCCGGATTTCTCTCCCAAATAGATTGCGTGCTTCATAACACTACTTGTAAAGGAGTAGTTGTCCTATAAATAACTACATATATAATTAATAAAATCATAGGTGCAAAAAATAAGACGTGTATTGTAATATGATAGACTACTTTATTTATGAAATATTAGCATGTATCCACCTAACCTTGGGCTGGGCTTGGGTTGGGTTGGATTGGGTTGGGTTAGGTTTGAGGTACAATAATCTTGAGTTGGCTAGGGTTGAGCACCAACCCTACCCAACTCACCTGACTTTCAGCCCTATAGTATATAGTAGGGTACGTGGACACAATCCATGTAACGCCCTATGTTTTGGAAACCCGAGTACATTACTCGTTTCCCAAAAACCCAAGTGTTAACCTATAGAGAACCAAATTCCATCTATATTTTTTTTCTTTTATCAGAGTTAGAAGATGAGTGTAGAATGGACAAGTCAGTATAAAGAAAAATTTACATTTACATTTAGAATATACAAGAGGCTACCCATAATGACTTGTACAAACCAATGTCTCTAAAATTAATAAATATAGAATTTACATGATTTAATACATGAGAAGTAATAGAATGCATGTGAATTTGAGCTACAAGACTGCGCAGCTTCTCGTAACAATATAGTCGTGCATCCTTAACACTTGTACCCGACTCCTCATCAGTCTAAACCTGAAAATTTCTTAAACCACCTATGCTACCTGTACAGTTATATATTTGATGGATGAATGACTAACTTAGTGTGAATTCTCCTCAAGATTACACACTACCGCCTTAACTAAGAATAGTTTTAAAAAAATAGTAAGACATTCAAATAAAAAGAATGCAATCTTATTTAAATGCATAGATGCGTGAATGTACATCAACCTGGGGATGCTCATCCAATCAGACTTGAGCTTATCACCCATGTAAAGACTGGTCACCAGCGTAGCATATCTCGTACAGCATGGTGCCAAGTCATCGTACATATCTTGTACATAGGTCACTAGCGTAGTATAACTCGTACAACATAGTGACCAAGGATCGATAGTCGGTGGTCTGGGATCTAGCGAAATGATACCCCAATAAAAGGGCACATGCTACAGCATTCAGAATTAGCCACCCATCATCGTCAATATGCTATGAATGCATGATTAGTCAAATCATTATTATTCTAATTACAATCACCCAATTTAAGTAACTCAATGGTCACTACGGGGAGTTTGTCACCCAGCGTAGGCTGATAGCTCAGGCATAATGTCCTATGACCACCATCCTTGACTCATAAGGTTTTTCTCTTCTTAAGATGTTTAATGGATGCACGTCGACTAGTAGTCAATCAAATTTAATGAGTAGGGATTTTCATCACATGGTTATAGGCCATCAAAGGCACCAAGGCAATCACCAAAACATAGGACAAACATTAAATCACAGCGGTAAAAGGGTATTCGGTACATTAAATTGAAATGGTAAATGGGTCAGATAAGATTAAACCAGAGCGGTTAACGAGGTCATTTCTAGGCCACTCAAAATGTAACGCCCTGAAAATTGGGGGTTGGGCATACGCTCAACACCTAAGTTCCCGAGAGTCACTTATAACCAATTTCATTAATATGCATTTATTCGGTTTAGTTGCGCAGCCTGAAATTTCCTGAAATATGAAGCATAATCACATAATCCACTAAAGTGAAAGTAACTCAGATATATATATATATATATATATATATTATACATGTCTAAAAGAATAGGAGGGTCGCACACTGTGACACCCGACAAAATCATAAAAAGAATAAGATGTCCAAAAAGAATAGAACCGAGCCCACTGCTCGGCAATCCAATCCTGCCTCTCAAGCTGACGGAGAACCATCCATCAACTAGAAGTATGATAGCTCCTCCTCCTCCTCGAGAGTAGCATCACCATGCTTCCCTTGCTCCGCATTCCCTGCATCTATGAGAGAGTCTAGTTGTTGTTTTAAAATACCGTCCCAGAGTGAGAGTGAGTGATCAACTCAGTGGGCGCTATTAATCTTAAGTTATAATAGGCATCAATTATAATGTGAACCTAATAAAAAGTAGATAATTAATAATACCTAGCAACTCTTATTTAAAATGCATGCATGTAGAATGATATGATGCATGCCCTCGGCACAACACTCCCTCGAGTGACTCCGTCTAACGATCGCGTATGACAACACTTCCTCGGAGCGACCTCGACTTCTGAGTCACCACCCTAACTAATGCGATGCAATGCGATCGTGTTAGCCAAGGTATTAGTTAAGTCCATTCATCCAGTAGGTTAGAGAATCTGATACACCCTACGTATCAATGCCCTAACTGGTTATAAATCCAAGACCCCCCAATGCATGAGGCCGAGACCTCGCGGTTCGTGATCTCGTCGGGTTTCTCATCCCCGACTTCAACCACATGAGGAGTGCTGAGAGAAAGGGATCGCTCGGGTCACTATGGGGAGGCGGGGCACCTCAGCGTATGCCGATAGCTCGGACACAGTGTCTCATTCCACCATACCCGGCTCACAAGGCTATGGACCAGTTTTAAGTGAGTTATTAATGGGCTACAACGGTTGTAGGGTGGTTCAGGTTCCATACATATGTGATCAAACAGGGTTAACAAACAGAGTCAGTCAGACAATATGATAGGCCACCTAAGAACACTAGTCCGCACCTTCAAATTCGTTGGAGGCTTGGAAACAACCTCGAAATTGGGGTTTTTAAGGTTGACCAATGAAAATTCCTAAAACAAGATCTTGCATGTGAGAATTTCATGTCATTTCTTCTTCAAGACAAGGGTTTCAAGAGATAAAGGGGTGAGAGATCTTACCTAGATGGCCCACAAATGATTTTAGGGTTGTGATGGAGAGTTTCCTTCGGAGAAAGGGGTAAGGAGTTGAAAGGGTTGATTTTCCTTAGCCCCACTTCAATCTATGGTCCACCTTATTCTTCTCCACCCACTCTTCCCTCCCTCTTTACTCTCTTCCTCTCTCTTTACTCCCTTAGTAATGGTGGTTGTGTAGGGAGTAATGAGATAGAGGCTAGGGCTTTATTTCCTAGAGTTGGGTCCTTTGGCCTTAAGTTCCAAGGAATTCCCACAATGGCCCTCTAGGATTCCCTTTTGATTTTGGGGCAGACCCCACACTCCTTTGGCCACCAAATTAGGTGTGCAAGTGTCTCATGGCCCAACAAGGGTTCATAGAAAGTTTGGAATCAAATGGATAAGCGGATGTGGGGTTTGACCATATGGTCCCGATCCTTAAGTGGCCCTATGGGGTTTATTCCGGTGATTGGAGAGATTTTGGTGGTCCCCTGGCCATGAAACTTATAGGATAGGTGGACCATGGCCCGATGAAGGGTCATGCAAATTTTGGAGACTATCGGATATTTGGTTTGATCGTACAGGTCTGATTTGCGATCAACGGTTACCGTGCCATGATTGGGTTCCAGATTTTGTGGACGGGTGTAGGACACTACATGTAACATCTCGAAAATCAGGGGTCGAGTAAAAACCCAACTCCTGAGTTCCAAAATATTATTTATGCAACATAGATATGTATGATTGAATGTTGTCTGTGTTAATGTATTAAACATGAGTGAGATTAAGCCAGAACAACATATCATACTCCAGAGACAGTTAAATTACCAAGCGGAAGACTGTGATACATACCTACTGTGATACATACCTATAATATATAATTGATTGTAAGTCTCTAGAGTGTAAACATGTTACCAGGTTAAACATATACATGTATACCTCAAAATAAAAAAGAAAGAATATACATGAGTGCTCTAAAAATATAAAATGACAAGTGTCATGGCATCTAATCAACCTCCCTGTAATCCCGTCAATCAGAACACGCATAAAGGAGGGATCCTCCTCATCATCATCAAGTCCAGCTCCGCTTCTCAAGCAGCGCCATCATCTGTAACCAAAATAGGGACTGGTGGGTGTCCGAAAACACCATCCCGTAACGTGGGAGTGAGTATCTAACTCAGTGGAATAATAGAGCAAAGATTAACATGTTCTCAAATCAATCATGCGATAATAGTAAAGCAATGAATCAAACATTCCTAATGCTGTTATTAATGCAATATGACATGACATGATAGATGCTCTCACCGACGATCTCTTTCGTACAGCACCATCTTACGCCCACGGCATGCTTTTATCCCACAGTGCTCCACAGCTTCCAGGCACATGCAATGTGATGGTGATATGATTACCGAGTTATTATTAGTCCATTCAAATAGCAGGATTGGGAAACTAAGGTACTTCCCTTATATCAATCCCAACACAGATCCTGTCTAGGGTCGTCACTCCTAGTAATCTCATACGATGTATATTTTATAGGTCGCTGCAAGGGCTGCCAAGGCTGTTGCTCGCACTCATTGCACCGCTCCCCCATCACCTTATCAATACAGGCTTACTGTACTGTCATTGCTACGGAAGGGTCGTCGCCTCCCGTAGACTCAAAATACGCTCGAGGTCACTACAAAGGGCTGACAGGGCTGTTGCTCGCACTCGTTACATTGCTCCCCCATCACCTTATCAATGTAGGCCGACAACAAGAATATAGTGTCCCATACCACCATAATCTGCTCACGAGTCTGGGTTGCTCACTGGTCACTACGGGAAGGTTTGTGGCCCCAGCGTAGGCCGACAGCTCGACCACGGTGTCCCATACCACCATGCCCAGCTCATGAGTCTTTGTGGATCGAGGTACCATAGTTGACAGGGTTTTCAATGGTAAGTTCAGTACCCTAGGTTCAAGCAGTTATGACACATACATGGTGAACATACAAAGGCCAGTCGGGTTACTTGACGGGCTCGACTAGCACGAGCGCATCTCAAGCTGAGTGACATGAAGTGCATAAAACACTTCGCGTGGCTTAACCACTGCCGCCAACTCCAAAACACGACTCGCGTTCATCGACGCGTCGTTCGTGGCAAAGATAAGCCAACCACGAATTGATTCAGTTACCGACTGCCTGGACTAAGTATAGTCCCAAACATTTATGAATCCACTTCATCAATCATATCAGAGTAATGGAAATGAAATACAACAATATGAGCATGTTAACACATGTTATAACATACAACTTAAGTAAATCATCTAACACATGTATTTCATACATATAATGAAATCATACATATAGCCAACATGTAGAAAATCATTTATATCAACATATTATTTGAGGATTCAATCTCAAACTAATTCATAACACCATTTAACTCAATACATACTAATACAAACATGTATACAAACACTTAGTCTACACACTTAAGTCTGCATATAGTATGTCGACTCAAAGTGCGCATTTGGGCGAATCTCTTCGCCAAACTGATTATGCACGCATTCCTAGTATCCTAAGGTGACAAAAAGCCATGTCAATTATTTTATAAAAATATGGATGTTTACAGTATTTCCTACAAATGACTAAAATGCCCTAAATCTCATATTTTTCGTCTGCTTACGAAACAGGAAACGGACAGCCTGTTGTACATATCAAATGGCGTTGCCGTCGATAATCTACTATTAAACGACATTGAAAACGTTGAAAACAGTCAATCAAAGTGTCTAAAATCCGTACCTTTTATCCTAGAAATGTATTGATTCGAACGGAGCGTATACGCTTCGTCTATGGCGATCAGGCGACCTAATACACACGTACATCAGCTACTTTGCTATTTGAATCAAAGAAATCTCCAAATCAGCAAGTGGTTAGGGTTTTCCTTACCTAGAAGTGCGTTGAAATTGCCAAGAAAGTGATTGGAGTGCGTCGCTTAAGCACGTACAGCAGCAGCAGCAGGTGGCAGTAAAATCTCTCCCACCTCTCTCACAATCTCTCACCTTTTCTCTCACACCAGCTAGGGTTTATAGAAAATTAGGATGGGTGAGAGAAGTGAGGGTTCAAGCCCCTTTTATAACCTAAAACACGCCCAAAACAGGCTTGGGAACAATGTTTACTTGATGCCTAACCAAATCGGGGCTGTTTCGGTCCAAAAAGGCATTTCTGGAGGTCCTCTGGCCGAACGCGGTCAAACTTAAGCTCATGCATACTGGATCTAGCACACATCAAGTTTTTAGACTGGTAGAGTTCCCAGATCCCACGTGGCGGTCCAGTTTCAGTTCAGCGGTCATCGCACCTAGATCAGGTCTACAAGTCTCATGATATGAAATAGAAATTTTTCCTAATCTGAGGGTGTAATTTGGCTGAATTCTGATAGTCAGAACACTTAATACTGATGCGCCAAGTCGTGTGCCAGATTTGAATTTTAAATTCCAAATCTAACCCTATTCTCACTCTCTTCACTCCAAGCTCAATGAAATAGCCTCTGAATGTCGGTTGGACTTGATTTTCGAAATGATTGTCAAGTCCATCTAGGCGGTTATAATGGTCTAAGATTGTAGGTATCGGACTTTCGACGTGCGATCTAGATCCAGTACAAAGTTTCAAAGAGGTCCTGAGAACAAACCGGTTTAGAGTTTGATCCGAGGTTTTAGAGTATTATAGCACCATTGATTCTACAAGTTTTGGGTCTTGTAGAACGTATTTAAATCGGTCAGAGACAATTTCACAGCTACTCCAGCGTAGCGCTTGCTAACTTAGGCTTAGTTTCTAAAGAAATTAATCCTAAGTGATTTCTTTGGCTATGGAATTGGGTTCTGAGCGATTTTCCAAGTATTTTAGTTGACCCATTGCCTAAGAACGTCTAACCCTAGGTTGGAAAAAATCTGAGGTGTTACACTACATTAGACCTTCACCATAAATTTTAAAAAAATTCGACGGCTGAAAAGCCCGGAGTCTTAGTTTCATTTTCCCGTGCTAGATTCCAACTATGGCCTTGGGTGGGTTGTTAAGTGTTGATGAAATGGCTCAGACAACTAACTTCTCGGCACTCAATGAGTGTGTGGTCCACGATGGACCACAAGCCCAGTGAGATTTATGGTTCCCTAAAATTTTATAATTTTCTGACCTTCCCATGTCGCTATAGGGCCCGCATGGGCTATCGTCAGGTGCAAACTGCAATTTAGCTTGAAGGCCTACACCAGGTCCTATCATAGCCTGTCTGGTCTACTATAATGGGCTAATCATGGGTTAATTAACGTGTTATACACCACCATGAGTAATTTAAACCAATGGTCCTGTGACAAATCCTATGTGGACGACCTAGGACGCTGTGCTGGTTGGACGGGACGTTACAAGGATTGATTTAGTCTATTAGTTAAGATCCGGGACTTATCTTACTCTGCTTCGGTCAGATTTATAATTTAGTTATGCTCGTCTTAATTATTTAGTGACTAGTCGGTTGGGTTTGGGTCCTATATGAGTAAATTATGAGATTACACCTGATGCTCAAGTGATCGAGCGGATTCGGTGGTTTCCTACGGTTGATTAATCGAACTTGTATGGTTCTTACTGGTACCACCCCTGTATAGACTAACATTGAGTGTTAATGGTCATTTAAGTGATATTATAAGTTAATTTATATATAAAAAAAAAATTCAAGGATTTTTGGGATTCCAAAACAGTGAAAATCCAGGATGTTATAATCTACCCCCCTTAAAAACAATTTCGTCCCTGAAATTGCCTAATGGTATTAAGTAAAGGTATTATTATTTTTTTTATCTAAGTTTTTTTTTTCAAGTTTATATGCATGGTAGGGGTATACTATCTATACTAGTTTAACTCATTTTAGTCTACCCCCCTTAAAACTTTTTCACCCTGATGGTATTCTACAATTTATTTAATTATCTATTTATTTTGAAGGCTTGGATTTATGGCAACAATTTTTCTCTATCTAGAGTAAAAATATTTATTTTTTATTTTTAATGTTAGACCAATATGGAGAGACGGTCGTAGTGGGCTTGAACCCGATACATCGATCGTCAACTTGACCAGGGTAGAAGGCTCATCGTATCCCTTCTTCATCCTGGTGGATCCTGGTCTTCTGCTCGGTCAAAGTAGTGAGTCCATTGGTAGTCGTCCAGGATTGCGAATTGAGTTAGGCCGCGAATACTTCACAAATGTATGGTTCTGTAATTCCGTAGTCTGATTATTCTTAACATTTGGAAGATATCAAAATTTATTTAAAAGTTTAAGTTTCTCATTTATAATATTTTAGTGAGTGATAAGTCTCCCACAGTGCCTATGATCAAACAACTATCCTAGAAAAGTGTTCAGAAACTTAAGGTTCCTCTCGACATTACCATTTTGATCCTATGGTTAGTGAGTTATGGGCAAATCACGTTTTGGTTTCATTAATTCTAACAGGGAAGGAAGAATCAAAATTTTTAAGGTATTCAGGTGGTTTAGAGTGCTAATAACACTAACATGGATGCAATAAGGCAATTATTTATAAAAACATTCACAAGACAACAAGAAAATTTTAAAATAATTGATACATTCATATTGAATTCAAAATGCCATTAGTATGGCCAGTTATATCCTACAGTATGGATTTACATATATTACTAGATACTTTAAACATAAAGAAGAAAAACAGACAAATCAAGCAGGAGTTTTAATTATCTTCAATATGTGGTAGTAGTCCTAATTAACTTAAAACAACTACTAATTTTCGTAAAGTTAAGCTATTATTCTTCTGGGTTGGACGGGGACGGGGGTGCCTTCTCCCCTTTGCTGCAGTAAATCAAGGCTTAGGAAGTGATGAGGGTGATTTGGAGAGAGTTAATGGAGTCAATCAAGACTCAACTTCTGCTACAGCTCCAATAAGATAACAAGGGCAACTTATCAGATGGAATACCTAGCCCAAGCTATTGAAGGGTCAGATCACACCATCCAGGTCGGTGTATTGGATCCTAGAGGTAACTTAAATGCCATTGATTAGGTGGGCTACATAGCATCCTTAGTGGCTTTCTTTATCTGGAAAACTTTAGAGAATGGAAAGAAATTAAGGTTTGTGCTTGTGTGGTGGCAACAGCCCCAATTGGCCTATGAAATGAGGGAAATGGAAAAGATTAATAATTAAGCTAAAATGAAGTTGAAAATGGATAGTAAATTGTTGACTCTTGATTATTATCAAACCTTATATAAAAAATTTTAATTGCAACAATTTAATGATCGATCTATGCTAAAGTATATAAAATTATTATTTTTTTCTTATACAAATCGTTGGTTTTTGTGAACGATCTTATGGGAGTGAATGCGTGGGTGGTTTTGAATGGATTTAAGATGATGTTGAGAATGGATTTGGTGATGGGTTCGTGAAGGAAGAGAAGATAGGTCTAGAGATGTTGAGTGAGATGAATTTAGAGATGAGTTGAAGAAAAGATATTGGGAAAAGTTTGAAAAGGGCTTGAGAGAATGAGGATTGAGATGGGTTAGAGTGAAGAAGAAGATGGTGAGTTTAGGAATTGGGAGAGTGAGAGTTTTTTCTAGGGTTTAGGAGGGATAGTGGAGGGTAGCGGGAGTAGTAGAGATAGGTTTTATGGACTCTAGATAGTCCTAAATAGTAAGGGAAATGGGAACCACTCGAGTAACGCCCTTGGATGGATTAAGTACTAGAACATTGCTCATACTAAGGTCATGCATACATATACATGATCCATATACATTCTATTTGTAGACAGAAGCAACTATACATATATGCATTCTCACAATGATAAGAATTTGCAAGGCCACCCATACATTCACATTAATTTCAAAATGTCATTAACATGGCCAGTTACATGTTATAGCATGAATTTCAAGCCTTACTAGATATGCTAAACGGAAATAACATACAAACTAATCAAGTAAAAGTCCTAAGCATCTTTCATTACATGGAATTAGACCTAAACAATATAAAACAACTACCAGTCAGTCGAAAGTGGAGGTGTTTCTTCGCCCTTGCTATAGTAGATCAGGGCCTTTATAGCCCAATACATCTTCTTGATCCACTTTTCTTGCTTTGCTTGGTTCGCCTCAATCCTTACTTGGTTCTCTTCGATTCTAGTCATCCTAGTGTCGAGTGCCTCCAAGCGACCAACTACATTTGGAGCGGCAAGGGATCCACCGCCAACTCCTTCAGCTCCCTCAGCTTCACCCTCGACCTCATTTTCATCCTCGTTCTCGCCGCTCTCATCACTTTTCTCTTCTTCTCTGACAGGATCCCCATATTGATCGATGTGGGCCTGTTGCTGCTTGGGGCCTATCTTCATCCTGTTAAACATATCATCACCCAACAGCTCGGTTGGCACGGGATTTCCATCTGATCCACCCTCTCCATATTCTTCGGTCAACCGACAGACCAGCGATCGAACGGAAGGCATACACTCTTCCTCGACACCTTTGTGGCCCGTACAATCTGGTGAAGTATTACACTAGGGAGGCACACATTTTCTTCCCACCCAACCAGGTATAAAAACTTCACCATGTAATGAGAGCACTCGGCGCGGTTTCTCAGCCTCGGGTACACATTATGGGTACAAATGCGGTGAAGAACCCTGTACTCTGGGATAAGCTTGGCCGAGCTCAGACCCTGCCCTTGCTGCCCTCGGTTCCATTGAGAAACTTGCCCACACAAAAAGCGGGTCCGCTCATCACGCGCCTGACTCATATTCAAGTTTCCCTCATTGATCTGCATCTCGCCTTGCGGCACTTAGAGTACGTCGGCAATATCCGCCACCCAGAATGGGATGCTCTCGTTTCCCACCACCAGATCAAATCTCAGGGGCTCGAATTGCGAGTTTTTTATCCGTACATAGAAAGCCCTAGCTCGCCCTGCATCCACCTGGTAATTTTTGTAGAACATTGGAGACCAATCCTTATCCATAAGGCGACCAAGTATGGGGTATGCATCGAATAGATGCTCCTCCACGGAGGCTTTAAAGGCGACGGTGAAATAGCGGTGAAGACTGCTTGAGTTGAAGTTGGAATACGCCAATATGTCCTAGAGGGGGTGAATAGGACTTTTTAAAGTTTTTATGAATTATTAAAAATCCTATCACACTAATCCTATCACAGAGTACAGATTAGGATTACTCAAAGTTAACTCTACTGGCTTCCAAGCCTGGTAGAGGATCCAATCACAGAGCTATTTAAATGATAATCATGGTGCAATTATAGTCTATGATGAATGTGACTGTGTGTGAAGTGTGAGCAAGTATAAATGTAGTTAATATAATCTCACAAAAAATCAAACACAAGTATCAATCTTAAACACAGTATTTTATAGTGGTTTGACTACTCGTGTACTCCACTACCAGCTTCCACACTCAACCCTTGAGTGACCGGATTTCACTAAGGAGGTTTCCCATGGTTCACCTCAAACCTAAGGTTTTAAATCAGGTTCACCTTCAACCTTTACACGGAGGTTTCTACTCGGTTCACCTCTAACCCTGGAGTTTTACTGGCGCACTCCTAACCAGATGTTTATGCCCACACAGAGCAAGGGTCCACACAACGCACCCGGATGTTTATGCTCTCCACAGAGCAAGGGTCCACACAACGCACCCCACACGTACACTCCCATCGTACGCCTCCTTTGAGGACTTCAAAGGGTGAGTAACACTTAAGACCCAATCCTAGAAAGGAATGATCACAAGTGTCCTCTGGACTTTAGATACTTACAAATAAGTTGATGAGTCCCATTCAGTGCAATGTTGAAGATCTCCTTCGTGTTGATGAAGAGTCTTCAGCTCCCTTGATCCGTAACACAAAAGATATACCTATTCTAGGCTTTAGGTTGGGTCAAGGTTGTGATGGAATTCCACCCTCTAAGGATTTTCCTATTAGGAAGATAGAGTGGTTCCGATCATCTATGCATTCAAGGCATCTCAGCTTAATGATTTTCCAATAAGGTAGTAGCTGGAGGATCCTTAAATGCGGAAGTTTATTCCCCAATCCACTCTATTGAATATCAATGATGAGGGTGGATTGGAGGATGAACTCCTTGAGAGAAAGGGCTTAAAGTAAATGATAGGAAAGTTAAAACACTCAAAAGCACTCTCTTCTTTCTCTACCAGCAATAAAGGCAAGCTTCTCTATATATAGGTAAAAAGTTCCAACGGATATAAAACGATCATATTTATGACAGACTTCGATATCATTGAGTAAGTGTTGATATGATCGATCGTATACTCTCGATTGTATCAATTGTCCTCTCGATGATACAAACTTAAATGTCATTTTCGCTTTTGGAAACCTTTTTCTAAATGGTCGATGGGATCAAGACACACATCAATGTTATCGGATTTCGAACTTTGATTCCATCGATAGATGAATCGATCTATTGACAGGTGAAAGTAAGAGAGATAAGCCTTGAAGATTTTTAGGTTCTAAAGATATGATCAGAGAACAGTCGATGTCATCGAAATTTGTATATCGATGATATCGGAGACCGTGTCGATGGGATCGATAAATCGTATAGATTTACCTATAAGCTTGCTGGACGGTTTGTGTTCCATCTCGATCTAATCGACCAGGTCTCGATATGATCGACATATGAATATCGATTTCTCGACTGGCTCCCCGATCAATGTTTAAAAACATCCTAAAAATCATGCTGGAGAAAAAATGCGCCCACAATCGATGTGATCAACTGACTTCCGATATGATCGATATTTGAGTTCATATTAAATCGTACAATCATCGATATATCGAAGCTCACAGTGGTTTTCTTTAGAAAACCAGGGGTGCCAGAAAATCGCCTGTCGATATTATCGATCCACTTTCGATAGGATCGATATTCGAATATCGATGATATCGACTGATCCATCGATATATCGATAAATCATCCAGATGAATGTTTGATTGCTAGAAATTTTTTATCCTCACTCGATTGTATCGATTGAGATACAGAGGACATCGACAGATCAGGTCAATCATATCGAGATATGAATCGATATAATCGACAGTGTAAGAAAAACTTGAAGATTTTTCTATTTTATAAAAAGTTTTCTTACACAAAAACTCTAAGATGTTCTACATATTTTTAAGGGTTTTAATCACCTGGTGTTTTGGGACATGGGATGTGAGACTATGATTTACCTATGGCGAGCTTCCACACATCCAGTTGAGGCAGATATTTGAGTTGATCTTCCTGTTAGGCGATGTTGTCCGACTAACTCAACTTACACCGTAATTGACAAACCAGGGCAATAGTAGGTGCACTTTCAGACGGAGCGCGCTAGAAAATTTTTCTTATCTTCAACGGGCGGTTGGAAGCCACTCTTGCACTTGGATCGAACTCGTACTACTTCCTTCCCCTTCGAATCGGCCTTTTGCTTGCTTCGCCTCTCTCGGCTTGGCCCCGGCTCGGCAGTTGCTGGTCTTTTCTTTCCCATGAGTGATAGGATCACCGGGATGGAGAAGAAGGCGGCAACGGTAGCTAAAAATGTCATTCTTTGGCAAGGAGAGGGGTGGTTGTCGAGAGTGGATGAATAGGGAAGTGGGTTTAGGGGTGGGATTGTGATTAAAGCTTGAGATGGGTTTGTTGAATGGGTTTTGTGATGAGGGATTGTGGGGAAGTGAGGATGGAATGGGTTTATAGGTTTGGAGGAAATGGTGAGAGGGAATGGAAAATGTGGGAGAGAAGATGGGTTAGTGAGTTGGAAGTGAGAATGGGAGATTAAGGAAGATAGACTTTAAAGATTTGGGGAAAATGGGTTGAGTGTGGGTTGGAAGACATGAACTTGAAGATGGGCAGAGTTGAATGCCCTTGGAATAGGATTTGGGATAGGGAGATGGGTTGTAGATGAGAGAATGAGAATGGGTTAGGGAAATGGGAGTATGTGAAGAAGAAGAGGAAGATGGGTTGAGAAAATCTAGGATGAGAGAGTGAGAGAGGAGGGAAAATAGGGATTTGGTTTTGGAGAGGGTTTAGGAGAGATGGAAGGTAGTGAAAATAGAGGGAATGGGGTCTAAACACCCCCAAGTAACAAGCAAAGTGGGCCCCACATGTATGTATGTTGAAAGGGTAGAGGGGAGGTGTGTTTTGGGTCCGAGCGTAGGCAACGCCCACACGGCGTAGGCACGCCAAGCCCCTGTACTCCCGGTGTAGGCAACGCCGATCCGGCGTTAGCAATGCCAGTCCACTGACCTGGGTCGCTGAGATTTACGATTTCTTGGGCACCCGTAAGGTCACCAGGGACATGCCATATATGAATTTGGGGTAGGAGAAGTCGATCTACGCAATGGGTCTATCTTCTTTATGAGATTATTTATGATTAGGGTCCAAAATCTCATTTTCCTCATCTCTCCCTATTTCCAGCAAAATTTCATCTGTCACTACCTAATAACCCCCGAATGGGTCAGAACTAGCATGTTTGGCCTAGCATTAGTTCATTTGGGACTTGGACAAGGGCTCCTACTATCTCATTTCTTAGCCTACGGCCCATTTTCTAATGATATACGGGGGAGTTCAAGAATAGTGCGACGTCAAATGAATGTCTTAAGAAGATATATCAGAAAAAGGAATTTCAAATCTTGGCCTGCTTGGCTAGTGACGTTACACGTTACTAAATGGGGTTGAAATACTAACTCCAAACCAAGATTTAGGAACAGCATGTTTGGATTGAGTGCGGGGTGGGGTTCAATTTATTTCACAGGTTTTTCTTAACGAGTCTTGCGTTGGAAGGTGAAATGTGGGATTTTTAAATCCTAGGGGGATGAATTTCTAAGTAAACCCCGGGATTTACCCTTAATGGAATAAATTCCCTTAGGGCATTATAGAACATGGGATACACTCAATCCCAGGGACAATATCTTATGCCTGCATTTATCATTACTCTAATACTTACTTCACCCTAATCCCATCTATTTCAGTTGGCCCAACAGGCCCTAGGAATTTGGTGGGCTAAACTAGCTAAATATCCTAGTCAATCGAATCAAGTCTTACCGTCAGGTTTCCAATTTCTTGCCCGGGGATGGGTCGTGGCATTGTAAGACTCTTGGATCTCCCTCTTTAGCGTTATTATTCCCTCTCTCTCTACCCATCCCTAACTCCTTGGAAGTCCTACCCTCCGTCTACAATTGTTGGTTCAGGGTCTGGGGTGGTTCCTAGCGTTTTACGTCCTCGTTGCAGTTTCTAATATGACTCATGGCCCAAGGGATTCCAAACTATTTCTCTGATACCAAAATGTAACACCCTGAAAATCGGGGGCCGTGCATACGCTCAACTCCCGAGTTCTCGAGAGTCACTTATAACCGATTTCATTAATATGCATTTAATCCAGTTTAGTTGCGCAGCCTGAAATTTCCTGAAACATAAAGCATAATCACATAATTCACTGAAGTGAAAGCAACTCAGATATATATATATATATATATATATATATATATATATATATATATATATATATATATATATAATATACATGTCCAAAAGAATAGGAGGGTCGCACACGACGACACCCGACAAAATCATAAAAAGAATAAGATGTCCAAAAAGAATAGAATCGAACCCACTGCTTGGAGATCCAACCTCGCCTCTTAAGCTGGCGGAGAACCATCCATCAACTAGAAGTATCACCATGCTCCCCCTGCTCCGCATCCCCTGCATCTTTGAGAGAGGCTGGTTGGTGTTTTAAAACACCGTCCCAGAGTGGGAGTGAGTGATCAACTTAGTGGGTGCTATTAATCTTAAGTTATAATAGGCATCAATTATAATATGAACTTAATGAAAAGTAGATAATCAACAACACATAGCAACTCTTATTTAAAAGGCATGCATGCAGAATGATATGATGCATGCCCTCGCCATAACACTCCCTCGAGCGACTCCGTCTAACGATCGCGTATGACAACACTCCCTCGGAGTGACCTCGACTTCCGAGTCGCCCACCTAACTAATGCGATACAATGCGATCATGTTAGCCAAGGTATTAGTTAAGTCCATTCATCCAGCAGGTTGGAGAATCTGATACACCTTACGTATCAATGCCCTAACTGGTTGCGAAGCCAAGACCCCCCAATACATGAGTCTGAAACCTCGCGGTCCGTGATCCCATCAGGTTCTTCATCTCTGACTTCAAGCACATGAGGAGTGTGGGGAGAAAGGGATCGCTCGCAGTCACTATGGGGAGGCGCGACACCCCAGCGTAGGCCGATAGCTCGGACACAGTGTCTCATTCCACCATGCCCAGCTCACGAGGCTGTGGACCAGTTTCAAGTGAGTTATTAATGGGCTACAACGATTGTAGGGTAGTTCAGGTTCCATATAAATGTGAGCAAACAGGGTTAACAAACAGAGTCGGTCAGACAATAGGCTAGGCCGCACGAATCCAGGCAAGTACGTGACGGATCAGCATCGGGTGCAAGCAACCCATGTAGTCTAACTATTGCCGCCCACACGCGCTCACCCAAATTCATGGGTTAGCCTCGAGACGGTACTACCGACGGAACCACCTACGCTCTCGTCATGTTCCTGACCAACCCAAGGGTATGAATAATGTTTCATATCATGTAGTCTATCAAGTATCTTCTAGCCTAAGAAATTCCATATTCTCATGCTCCCCAACATACAATTTCAATTCTCATAACAAGCAAGACCAACCATATCATGAAATAAGTGCATGTGAGGTGTGTGTGTGTATGAGGAAGTTAAGCACTTCCTCCATCTCAAGAAATCACATGCTCAAGAGTAAGGCGATCATACATACTATGAAGCAACAATGTATGAAAAAAAATTAAATAGGCATGAGCATATAATCCACCATATATCAAATCATGTGAAAGGTAAAATCAACATCTAATGAGAACCAACATGCATTCCCATACGAATTTCATCTATCATACAATCTTTAGGGTCTCTCTAGTTCTTCAATCATAACATCCAAGCAATCAAAATCATTAAACTCGTAGTAAAATTGGTGTTAGGCCACATAAGAATAATAGTCCGCACCTTCCGATTCGTTGGAGGCTTGAAAATGACCTAGAAATTGGGATTTTAGGGTTGACCGGCCGGAATTCCTAAAATAAGATCTTGCATGTGAGAATTTCATGCCATTTCTTCTTCAAGACAAGGGTTTCAAGAGAGAAATGGGTGAGAGATCTTACCTAGATGGCCCACGGACGATTTTGGGGTTGTGGTGGAGAGTTTTCTTCGGAGAAAGGGGTAAGGAGTTGAAAGGGTTGATTTTCCTTGGCCCCACTTCAATATATAGTCCACCTTGTTCTTCTCCACCCACTCTTTCCTCCCTCTTTACTCTCTTCCTCTCTCTTTACTCCCTTAGTAATGGTGGTTGTGAAGGGAGTAATGAGATAGAGGCTAGGGCTTTATTTCCTAGAGTTAGGCCCTTTGGCCTTAAGTTCCAAGGAATTCCCACAATGGCCCTCTAGGATTCCCTTTTAGCTTTAGAATGGACCCCACACTCCTTTTACCACCAAATTGGGTGTGTAGGTGTCTCATGACCCAACAAGAGTTCATGCAAAGTTTGGGATCAAACGGATAAGCGGATGTGGGGTTTGACCATATGGTCTCAATCTTTAAGTGGCCTTGTGGGGTCTATTCCAGTGATTGGAGAGGTTCTAGTGGTCCCCTGGCTATGAAACTTATAGGATAGGTGGACCATGGCCCGATGAAGGCCCATACAAATTTTGGGGACGATCGGATATTTGGTTTGATCGTACGGGTCTGATTTACGATCAACGGTTACCGTGCCATGATCGGATTCCAGATTTTGTGGACAGGTGTAGGACACTACATTAGACCTTCACCATAAATTTTGAAGAAATCTGACGGTTGAAAAGCCCAATGTCTTAGTTTCATTATCCCATGCCAGATTCCAACTATGGCCTTGGGTGGGTTGTTAAGTGCTGATGGAACGGCTCGGACAACTAACTTCTGGGTACCCAATGAGTCCGTGGTCCGCGATGGACCACAAGCCCAGTGAGATTTACTGTTCCCTAAAGTTTTATAATTTTCTGACCTTCCCTGTCACTATAGGGCCCGCATGGGTTATCGTCAGGTGCAAACTACAATCTGGCTTGGAGGCCCACACCAGGTCCTATCATGACCTGTCTAGTATACTCTAACAGGATAACCATGGGTTAATTAACTTGTAATACCCCACCACGAGAAATTTAAACCAATATTCTTGTGGTAAATCCTACGTGGATGACCCAAGACGCTGTGCTGGTTGGACGGGACGTTACAAGGGTTAATTTGGTCTATTAATTAAGATCCATGCCTTATCTAACTCAGCTTCAATCAGATTTAGAATTTAGTTATGCTCGTCTTGATTAGTTAGCGATGGGTCGGTTGGGTTTGGGTCCTATGTGAGTAAATCATGGGACTACACCTAATGTTCAATGATCGGGCGGATTCAATGGTTTTCTACGGTTGATTAATCTAACTTGTGTAGTTTTTTACTGGTACCACCCCTGTATAGACTAACATTGAGTGCTAATGATCATTTAAGTGATATTATAAGTTAATTTATAAAAAATAAATTCAAGGATTTTTAGGAATCCAAAACAGTGAAAATCCAGGATGTTACAATCTGTATGACGTATGGATGGTAAATCCCACATTAATATTCCATGTTCCACATAACCTCCAATTGAGGGTCCATTCCATTCCACATTTCATCTTGTTACATCCTAAGTATGAGTTCACATACACAAGAGGGCTTACCCACTAGAAAATGTAGTAAATATACATCCATAGTGACTTACAACAATTCATGTGAAAACATACAGCTATAGCATGACAGATATATGTTAAGCATAATAATCACAATAGGTCATAATGTGAACTATAAATTAAAATGAGAGCTATCATGTAAGTAACTATTGCATATACTCATGATTCACAATTATCAACTATAAGTCAGGTATAAATCATGTCTTAAGAACTCATAAGAGGTCGCATGCTATGAGATAACGATTGTGATTCTTAATAAAGACTATTACTTAAATTAACTTGGAAATAGAAAGCTTAAGGGGAAGAAATTATCACCTTAAACTTGAATCGCCAACTAATGTTGCTAAGAAGCGTATGCACCCTTAGAATTGAATCCTACCATAGATTGTGAAGTTATACGTAAGATCAAGTTTCTTTAAGTGTTTATGGCTAAGATTAATATACCATAGGATTTGAATTTCTTGTTTTTAAGGTTCTGATGTAGAACTTAGGGTTTTATCCTAGAGTTTAGATTTATGCTAGATTTTTAACGCGTGTTTGATTTTCAGTGGTTGTGTAAATACCCGTGAAATGAGTAATTATTAACATTTCACCCGTTTGAAAATCATCTGAAAACCCACCATACTTTTTACCTGGGAAACCAGTTTAAAAGAGTTATTTAAAATTTTTGTACCCTAAGGTGATGTATATGATAAATCCATTCCATCCAGTCGTTTTAGCACAATATTTTAAGGCATGAGCCAAAAATGAGGTAGATTGAACACTCAAATGGCCCACACCAAAAGAAATAGTGGGCCTGAGAGGTTTTTAATGGTAAGTGTTTAATTCCCTTTTCTAGTAGTGTGGTCCACTTAAGCTTTCGATATGCCTCTTTTTTGGCTCATGCGATAAATTCATCAAGCATAATAGATTAACAGTGTGGACAAGTGATACGCATCATGGTGGGACCCACAAATATGTTGTGGCGTTCTTGATTTTTGTGTCAAATGCATGTCGTTAAATCAAACATTGAAAAAAATGAGGCAAATACCGGGGAAATAATTATTACATATTTTCACGGTATTTACTAATACACTGGAAAATCAAACAAGCCCTTAAAGTTGAACCCTAGTGGTGTGTAATTAATTTTACTGTTAATTTAATAGTTATAAAATATTCATTAACAATGATAATATTTAAGCATGATAAATAAAATGCTAATATTTAATAACCGTAAAATTTCTTATTTAGTTATAATAACTAATTTAAGCATGGATAATCTTCTAATAATTAATCATGCTATATAATTGCAAATATCATAATAATACTAATGATAATAAATAAATACTAAGATCTACTATTAATGATAATCTTTGATAATTAAACTACTACTATTTGGTAAATACAGTCTTTGTTTATAATAGGTAATTATAACATAAATACTTTACTAATGTTTTAATTAGAATTCCAATGCGTGGTTTGAGAGAAAGTGCACCTATAGTTAATTCGACTTGAATAAACTCAGCTCGACATCCAAGTTGACTCGGCTCAACTCCACCACCCCACCTATTCTCCCTCTCTCCTTCTTTCTCTCTAGTTTTTATTTTCTTCTTCTTCCCTATATTTTCTCTTTCCTTCCTCTACTTTCTACCATTCTGTTGGAAGTCTAGTAGGCTTTTAACCCAAACCAGCCGACTCAGCACTGAGTCAGCACATATTCCAACCCGATACTCCCTCTCTTCTTCTTTCTTTCTCTTTCTTCTATATCCTTATCCGTTTTTCCTTCTCTTTTCTTTCTCTCTCTACTTATTATACTCCTCTTTACTTCCTTGCTGGAGGTCCAGCAACGCCTGCCTTAAAAAGAGCTCAACCCGAATAACATGAACTTGGTAACACATAGTGGGAGGAGCAGCGTCATGGTGCAGCCGCACCACCCCTACTCTCTCTCTCTCTCTCTCTCTCTCTCTCTCTCTCTCTCTCTCTCTCTCTCTCTCTCTCTCTCTCCTTCACTGACTCATTCTACTTCTCCTCTTCTTACTTCCCTACTAGGCCAAATGGAGATTGGACTCGGCCCTAACTCACCTACCTCAGACCGAACTTGGTCGAGTCAGTGTGGTGCGGCACTCGACAACTCAGTGCGGTGCAACAACCGTACCTCTCCATCTTCGTCTTCTTCTTTCTTTCCTCTTCTTCCTTCTTTCTTTTTCTTTTTTTTTCTTCTTCTTTCCTCTCTTCCTCAACCAGAAAAATGGTTTGGACTTAAACAGACCCATCCCTAGCTCAGACTCGACTTGGTCCAGCTTGACAGATTCAGATTGAGTCATGGTGCAGCTTCTTGGTGCAGCAACCTAGCACGACTCGGAATGGTTGTTTGTGATCTGAAGATGTACGGAAGGCCCACCTGATGGACACTTAACGACCACACGACTCGAATGGTGGTCGCTACTTGATAAGGAAGAAGAGCCGCTGTCAATGGTAGATCACCACCTAACGGGTTTTTCTTCAAAGCAGTGCTTTGGGGTGATTGGGATTCATGCACAAGAGCTTAGGGATGCCCCAAGTTGAAGCTCCGAGAAGGTTTGGCTGGTGGGTTCAGATGAAGAAGGGAAATGACCATTTCTAGGGTTTTTGTAAGAAGGGGAGAGAAACCTAGCTATGGTCCAATTCATCCCTCCCTTATAGCAGCTCCAATACTCCTAGGATAGTTAGATGAGGATGGAAGGCCAAGATCAGATTTCGCTATCCGATTTTCTGGAAAACAGCCAGCGGAAGGGCGGTTTTGGCATCCGTTTTTCCATAGAAGACCCTACTTCATGTGAACGGTGAATGGGTGGTTGAGATTTCTCCATTTGAAACGGTCTAGATGAGCCCTTGCTAGCTCACACAGATCGTTAAGCTGGCGTAATAACAGTTTCCATTTTCAAAAACTTGTGTTTGTAAGGCCTGTTTGCACCAGGAGTTGTATGCATGCACACGTGTTCCCAAGCGCTGGGTTATGTAGGGTTTGGTCAAACATGGATCACCTATCAGATGGACGGTTCCGATCATTGAGATGGTCCCTCATGGTGGGCTACAGCACATCCCAAACAAACGGTGTCCATCCATCAGGGTGCGGCAGAAAACCAAGGGAGAGAGAAATTTTTTTTCTCTTTTTATAGAATTCTCAGGTCATCGCCCGATTAACCACTCCAACGGTCTAGTGCAATGCGTGCACACCGCCCGTGGTGCACGTGCACCTTGATGTGGGGTCCACCGTGATGATCGGGTGAAATCCACTCCATCCATCAAGTCCCTCTAGTTAAAAATGGGCCTATGACAAAGGATGAAGTAGATCCAAGGGTTGAGTGGGCCATTCTCCCATATTTTTAGCTCTTAGTCGTGGAGTTTCATTGATTTGATGGTTAGATCATGCTGTTCTTGAACACCAACGGTCAGAAAGGTCTTAGGAACTATGCAAGTGGGTTTCTAACGGCTGTTTGCATGTCTTTCTAAATGGTTTACTAACCAATACTAATATTAATGATAATTTGATTATTATTACTTTATTATAAACTATATGTTGTTCTCATTAGTTGTTTCACTTTATTTCTATCATTATGGTTACTATTATTATTAGTTTCTCCATCACACATGTATGCATTTTTATTCATGTCATGGGTACCACTTTGTAAGTTAGGACTATCTATTTCATGAGTTTATATTATTAAATATTTAATCTTTATTATTATTATCATTACCATTACATATACATTGTTATTTATTTATCTTCTTATTGTACTTATATTTAAGAAGTGGGACTACTCACAATGAGTTATTTAGCTACAAACCCTAATATTGGGGTTACCTTATGTTAAAGCGGGACACTCCAAGTGAACGTCAAATTCCTAATTTTTAATGTCCGGTTGGTTCTTTTAATTCAACGGTACGGTCGCTTGATTTAAGATTGAGGATTTCTCCCAATGGTCGGATTTAGCTAGGATGAACGTGAACACTTTTTTTAACCTAGGTTTGTATTTATACCGAGTTAGGTTACATGGTAACACTCAAGTACTGGAAAGTACGGGGTGTTACAATCCACCTTAATCCAAACATTTCAATCCCGGATTCTTCTATGGATCCTCGACTCTCGGGTGCCTCCATACACATAGGGTACTTTTCTCTATGAAATTAGGTTAGTAGACGAGTGCAAATCCTCTGTATCCTGGAAACAGCGAGTAACTGAATCCAATATTATTATTGGTCCATGTCACTTTAAGTGCCACGTCACCGGTTTTTTTTAATATATGAAAAAAAATTACATTTAACGAGAAGTCTAACGCCGTTAGATGATTTTGTTTGAAAATCGAATTGCATACCGATTACAGTACGCTCTTGCTCTTACTGTACCAAGTAAACTCAGTTGGGCCCGCCTTGTATGTATGTAGTCTCTCTAGGCCGTCCATCCATTTTTCCATCTAATTTAAGGGGTTGAGGCCAAAATTGAAGTATATCCAAATATAAAGTGGATCATACCACAGTAAACAGTAGGGATAACAATGTCCACTATTGAAACCTTTCTAGGCCCCACAGTGATGTTTATTTGTCATCTAACCTGTTCATAAGATCATACAGGCATGGATGAAGAGAAAACACAAATATAAGCTTGATCCAAAACTTTTGTAGCCCTAGGAAATTTTCAACGGTAAACGTTCAATTCAACTGTTGCCTATGGTGTGGTCCATTTGAACATTGTATATGCTTCATTTTTGGACTCAAGCCCTAAAATTATCTAGTAAAATTGATGGACGGAGTGGATAAAATACATAAATCATGGTGGAACCCATGGAGTTTACTCAGTATGTTAAGCGTAGTGAGTTACTCACTACGTAATCAGCTTCCCTTCCATTTGGGGATTCAACGCACGAGTTGAGTAGCAAGAATCGCTACTAAAGTGACGTCACCTAGTTATGTGGGTACCACTATGATGTATCTTTTGTATCCACACTATTCATCCATTTGGAGAGATCATTTTAGGGCATGAGCCAAAGAATGAATTAGATCCAAAACTCAAGTGGACCTCACCACAGAGAATAGTGGAGAGAGTCATGACCACCATTAAAAACTTTTAAGGGTCACAAAAGTTTTTGATCTAGCTAATATTTGTGTTTTCCCTTCTTCAATGTCTGTGTTAACTTAAGGTCTACCGTGATTTTTATTTAAGTTTTCATTTGGGGATTTAACACACAAGTTGGGTAGAGAGACTCGCTACTAAAGTGACGTCACGTGGTTATGTTGGTCCCCCATGATGTATGTTTTGTATGCACACCGTCCATCCATTTGGAGAGATCATTTTAGGGCAAGAGCCGAAGAATGAATCAGATCAAAAACTCGAGTGGACCCCTAATGTAGAGCAGGTCGTGGACAATTTCATGGCCAAGATGGATCAGAAAAGGCACAGTCGACAACATAAGTGATCCGGACCATCAGACCTTAGATCAGGCGTATCTCGCAATCCGGAATGAGTTATCCGACGTAAAATATATGATTTTAGGGTAAAACGAGCTACTTTAGCCAACCAACCCCGCTATGCCGGGTTGCGTAGCTCGGATTTGCGAGAAACCCCCTGATCGACGGTCGTTTCCCTCGTTTTAATTTCGTTTTTACTATAAATAGTAAGTTTTAGTTTGCTTATAGCTCTTCATCCGTTGGGCTTTAGGAGTTGTCTCCAACATGAATAGTGCTTACAATAATTAGGAGAACAGTTTGGTGAAGCCAATTAGGACACTTACTATTTTTGGCCGAAAACCTTGCGCACTAGTAGACATCACGACCGTCTATAAATAGTAAGTTTACTATTTATAGTAAGTCGCGGATTCTAGGAGTTTTAGTTGTAGTTTGAGTCTGATTTCTTTCCTATTGCTTGGTTCCCTTATTTAAAGGAGTGTAAACTCATTTTTATTCATTCAGCAATTAATTTCGAATTTTATTAGAGTTTATTCCTATTCTCTTGCTTTCTTTCCTCGTGGATTCGAGAAGTCTCTGTGAGGAGTCCAGAGAAGCTCCGTGGATTCGGAGTAGTTATCCTTGAGGAAGATGGTGATCGACCTCATCACGTTCATCCCTGCGTCAACCCCACCATAGAAGATAGTGAAGAGAGTACCGTAACGCCCCCTACTTTTAGTGCTCGGGTGTCACCATAGAAATCCGATTTAACTACACGTATGTGGAAACACACATAGCTTTCCTTACACATATACGTCCAGTGACAACTAGTTATGAATTAATCTAATAGTTGAGATTGGTTGAATGATTAAGATGTCGGATATTAGTAATTTAACATCCATGCAGTGTGTCTCACTCAACATATAAAGTTAGTTAGGGATTAGGTACATGAATCGTAGCGGTTGATCTACCATGAGGACAATTCTGCCTAGAGGTAGCCCCTACAATTTATTCCAGAATAATAATAAAATATATATATATATATATATATATATATATATATATATATATATATATATAATAATAATAATAATAATAATAACACTAGTAATAAACATAATGAGTAATAATGTTACAATATATAATTGAATTATAAATATTAATGTAGTGATAAATATCCTTTATAAATATGTGTACAAAATTTTATAGACAATTAATAAAATTGTATATTATTTAGCAATATTGAATATAACTATGATGTTAATCAAATATAATATTATATAATTTTTAATTCATTTATATGTATAATATAATATCATATATTATGAATTATATAATATAAAAAAAAGTGATCAATAGCATGTATATGATAGTATATTAATATTAAAATTATATTTAAATGAGATTCTAATCATCATGATGATAAGTAATATGCAATAGCAACAAAATTTATATTAATATTAGTATTGGTTAGAAATACATGATGAGAGCCTTACAAATGTTCCATTAGGACTTTTTAACCATTGGTGATGAAACTCAGGACGGTCCGACCATCAGATCGGCAAGAATCAATACATGGAACCCAAATCAAGTGGAGGACCCCACCCGAGCCCTGGGATCTGCCTGATTTCCGATCGAAGGCCCTGACTTGGACTCCTAAAGAGGATGGACGACGTGGATTTCATCAAAATGGTACGTGGGTCCCCACCAAGGTAGTGCGTGTACAAATCACGTGTGCACCCGCTGTGCACCAGATGCATCAGGCCGATCCGCACGAGCTGTCCCATGTCTGTCCAAAAAAAGGGTGGAGTTCTCCCTCTCTCTTCGTTGTGACAACGGATGACCTACCCTCCGGAAATTTTGATCGGTGGCCCATCACATGATGCCACATGCATAATCCAGACCGTCCATCAGATTCATAGCGTGGTCCTGACCAAAACGAGTAAAAATTCATAAGGTTCAACACGTGTATGTGTGCACAATCCTTTCTGCAAGAAAGCCCTACAAACACAAGTTTCCAAGGATGGAAATTGTTCTCACAACCAGCTCAGCAATCCGTGTGTTATCTCCCCTTTCCAATCCCATCCGTCCGTCCTGGAGATATCCTAGCTGTCCTAGCTAGGTCTTTAGAAAAGGAAAGAGGATGAGAGAGAGTATGAGCAGCCGTTTCTCCACAAGCTCTCCCCACTGCTCGAGCCTCCTTCAAGCTTCGATGAAGCTTACCTGCAAGCTCTCTAGGGGCCTCACAGACTGTATGATGGAGTCAGATTCGAGGAAAACATGGTGTTGGCGAAAACACCATTAATGGCCATTATCTTCCGCCGCCATTCAAAGTCGAGTTGGGACCGGTTCGGGCGCGCCATCTTCAGCATCTCACCAGATGGAGACGTCCCTGGTGTTGAAACAAAGAAAATAAAGAAATAAGGAGAGACGTGGGAGGGTGATCAAGCCCTTAGCTTCACCAAGACTCGATCCGAGTCTGGGCCGAGTCACTTGTGGCGAGCCATCTGGTTGTCATGGTACGGCTCCAACCTGCTGTCCTATTGTGAGGAAGGCAGCGGAAAGAAAGAGAAAAGAAGAAGAAAAAGGAAGAAGAGAAGGGCAGTGAGGGAGAGATAGTGGGTTCGGGTAGCAACCTAACTCGCTGCTAAGCCGAGTTTGGCTCGGATCTGGTTCGTGTCTGGGGGTTTCTGGAGTTCCAGCAAGGAAAAGAGAAAATGGAGGGAAAAGAGAAGGAAAGGAGGAGAAGAAAAGAGAAAGAAACAGTGGAGGAATGGTGCTGTTGCCGCACCTAGCCGTTGCTCACATTTCAACGTTGCACCCTCGCTCGAGTCAGGCCGAATCTTGGCTTGAGCTGAATGTGTCTGGGCCGTGCCTAACATCTGCTGCTGGACGTCCAGCTAGAAGAAAAGATGGTGGAAGAAGAAAGAAAGAAGAAGAATATAGAAGAAAGAAAAGAGAAAGAGAGCAGAATTAACTCGGCATGAAACCGAGTCAACTCGCCGAGTCAGCCTGCTGACCCATTGGCTGGGTCAAGCCCAGGGACTGTTGGACCTCTCTAAGTAAGGGGAAGAGAGAGAAGGAGAAAGGAAAAGGCGGGCGGTTAAGTGGAGCTGAGTCAACTCGACGTGAACCGAGTCGATTAAGGTGAGTCCATGTCTCTCCTCCATATCGAAATTCTTTCGATTGCAATTTCCATTTTGCCCTTCTATCATTATTAGGATGATGAGTATTAGGAGTGAATAACAGTTAGTAAATTATCTATATCGATATTACTGTTACATATAAAACAAAATTTTCATTATTAACTAACAGTATTTTATCATCATTAATAGTAGGTCTTAGTATTTATTTATTATCATTAGTATTACTATGATATTTGCAATTATATAGCATGATTAACTATTAGAAGATTATCCATACTTATATTAGTTATTATAAATAAACAAAAGATTTTACGGTTATTAAATATTAGCATTTTATACATCATGCTTGAATATTATCATTGATAGTAGATTGTACAATTTGATATCATCATGATGATTATCGTTGCTGCGATAGGTAGCGTTTATTGTAGCATTGATGTTAATAAATATTTTATAATTATTAAATTAAAATTATAATCAATTACACACCACTAAGGTTCAAACTAAAAGATCTAGCCTAAACCTAAACTCTACGGCAAAACCCTAGACCTAAGCAACCTAAACTATAGAACAATAATCTAAACCAAGATAGTGTGTGAGATTTAGATATAGAATAGTATTTGATCCATCGTACAACAATGATAACAATAATAATAATTCAAGATTCAAAACCTAGAATCTAAGTATAGGACTAACCTTTAGGATAAGACCCTAAGTTCTACATTAAAACCCTAAAAATGAGTAATCCAAAACCTACGTTGTAATTAATCTTGACCATTAGTACTTTGTAGAAAACTTGATCTCATATGCAACTTCACAATCCATGAACTGGTACATCAGTGGGAAATCCCCACCCATGAATGTGCACACATAATTAGGATGTAACTCAACTGATTGTAATTGTAATGGACTTTCGACTTAGTGGTTATTGAGTAGTGGTTTAAATTGATCATTGATGTAGGCCTACCATCCAGGGTTGTTGTGTCCAATGATTTTTAAGGACGGTTTCTCATTTCATGGTTTTGATATTGGCCCTACGTGGCTTAGTTTTAATAATTGTCCCATATGGCTTAGTTTTGATATTCACCGTACGTGGCTTTGTTTTAGTATTTTCCCTAGATGGGTTTAACATTTTATTTGGTGCAATCATGCGATAATAAGCCCCATATACTGAATATGATTGGCTACTAGTTGATTAGATTTATTAAATATCCTAAGGTGGTAGCCTCATGAGACAGGGATGGTGGAATGGGACACTATGTATGAGCTGTCGACCTACGCTGGATGATGAACCCTCCGTAGTGACCTTGAGATTATTAAACTGGCTGGTTGTAAATGAAATAATAACAGATGAGTTAATCATACATTTATAGCATTCGGACGACGACAGGTGTCTAATTTTAGATGCTATAGCACGTGCCCAGTAGGATTTAGTTGGGGTATTGTTTGGCTAGCTCCCAGACATCAACTATCGACCCACCTTCGGTGAGTTTGGCACTACGCATGTATTATGTACTTTTACTGGTGACTGGTCATATTGCAAGGGTTTTACTCAAAAATCAACTGGATGAGCATTTCCAGTTGATGTGCACTCATGCATCCATGCACCTAAATGAATGCATCATGTATTGTTTCGTGCGACTTGTTATGTTTTTATAACTATGCTTAGCTAAGGCAGCAATGTGTAATCTTGAGAGGAATTCACATTGAGTTGGACACTCATCCATCAAATATTCAACCATACAGGTAGTACAGGTATCCCAATCGATACTCATGTTCATATTGATGAAGAGCAGGGTGCAATCGTCAAGGATGCATGATCATGTTGCTAAGAGTTGCTACGTAATTTTATAGTTCAATATTTGTTATAATGTATCTTGTTCATATGCGATGTTATCTCATTTTGTAGTTGTAAGAGACATTGGTTTGTATAAGTCATTATGGGCAACTTCTTATATATTTAAATGATAATACAACTTTCCTTTACGTTTGATCTATCCATACTACTCTAACTGCTAACTTTGAAAATATATATATATATATATATATATATATATATATATATATATATATATATATATATATATATATATATATATATATATATATATATGTGGACTTTAGCTCTTTATAGGTTAACACTCGAATTTTTAGGAAACGGGTCGTACACTTAGGTCCTGAAAAGTCGGGGCGTTACAAGTACGCTCACCATTAAAAACTTCTAAGAGCCATAAAAGCTTTTGATCAAGCTGATATTTTTTTTCACTTCTTTAATATCTGTGTTAACTTATGAATAGGTTAGATCTCAAATAAAAATCATAGTCGACCTTAGGAAGGCTTCAACGATGGATGTCAGTCTCCTCACTATTTTCTATGGTGGGGTTTACTCCAGCTTTGAATCTACTTCATTCTTTTGATCATGCCCTAAAATGATCTCTCCGAATGGATGGATAATGTGGGTACAACACATACATCATGGTGGGCCCCATAGAACAACTCAACGTGTCGATAGCTAATCTGCCTCCAATTTCTTTCTTCTAAAATTTAATTAGGCCATATCATCTCACGACAATTTTATAAGATAAAAAAATATATTTACAAAATCTACTTGATTAGCAAGGATGAGTGATGTCTGTACGATCCTCGTCGTAAGCCCACCTTGATCTATGCGTTGTATATCTACTCCATCCATCCATTTTCTGATATTATTTTAAGACTCGACCTGAATCGGTACTTGTGATTGGGTCAGATTCATTCCGGATTAGTCTAGGTCAGACCCAGACTCGGATCAGGTTAGGCATGTTGGACTTGGTACCAAGTCAGGTCAAGTTCAGGTCAGGCGTATTTCAAAACCGAATCGAGTCGAGTCAGCCCTAAATCGGTTTGAATCGACTCGATGCCCACCTCTAACCATGATGGTTGCTTTTTTATCCACACTGTTTATCCATTTTGCCCACTTACATCAGGGCATGAGTTTAAAAATAGATAGATCGATATCTCAAGTGGACCACACCATAGAAAAAGTGGTTATTGAACACATACCACTATAAACTTCGTAGAGCCCAATGTAAGGTTTATTTTCCATCTAACCAACTGATAACGTCACAAAGACGTGGATGAAGAGAAATACAAATATAAGCTTGATCTAAAACTTTTGTAGCCCCCAATTAGTTTTTAATCTTCTAATCATCCATGTTTTTTGTGGTGTGGTCCACCTGAGATTTGGATCTTCCTTAATTTTGTGCTCATAAACTACAATGATCTGTAAAAATGGATGGACGACGTGGATAAAATACATAGATCATGATGGAGCCAATAGAGCTTTTCCAATAACATACAATATTGCAGTTGGTGGTATACACTACTAGTGTCCCCTTTATCAAAGCCACTTATATGAGCAAATAGTCAGTGGCTCAGGTGGGCCATAATATTTTCTGAAAAATTAACCTGGACCACAGGGTGCGTCACTCCATTTTACGCCATAGGCCAAAAAAATCAGTTTTATCTATAATTCAGATTGACCACATGATTGTAAACAGTGTATAGACAATCCTCACCTTCCAAATTATTTCCATTAGTCTGGCCCAAGTGATTCATGTATTGGTATGATTTTTGACATTTTTTTTTTTAATAATCTAGTTGTCAAAGTGAATTTTGATGTAAGTATAATGTTTGACCCTTTAAAAGAAAGGGTGGACATCTCTCTCTCAACTATTTCCTTTACTGCATATCTCTAGGCTCAATATGAGACTTAATAGCCAATGGTTATAGTGGATATTATATAAACATCGCAGAGGGCCCCGAAAGAATCAAGAGTCACGCCCCATATATATATATATATATATATATATATATATATATATATATATATATATATATATATATATATATATATATATATATAACTCTCTTTACAATTGGAGAAGTATAGGGGATTGAATTTTTGGTAGGAGGCCACCATGATGTGCATGCAAAATCTATTCTAACAATTAAATGTATAATCATTTAGGCCCGAATCCAAAAGAATTAGGTTAATATGAGATTCATGTGAGCCACACTAAAGAAGATATTTGGAAGAGAGACATCCATCCTTAAAATTTAGAAGACCCACCATGATGATTATATAAAATGAACACATTAGTTTATCTAATAGAACCCCGTCATTTTGTCTAATGGAACCCTATCACTTTGTCAAAAGAATCTGTCACTTTGTCTATTGAAACCTTGTCATTTTATTTGACAAGGCGTTACTTTATCTAGTAAAATTCCGTCACTTTGCACAGTAATATCGTCACTTTTTCTAGTGGAACCAAGTCACTTTATTTGAAAACTCATCATTTTATCAAGCAAAACTCTATCAATTTGTCTGACAATCCAATCGTTTAATCTAGCAGAACATCGTTTCCTTGTCTAATGGAACCCCTTACTTTGTCTAATTATCACATCACTTTATGTATTAGAACCTTTTCACTTTGTCTAGCACCTCTTTCACTTTATCTGGTAAAATCTCGTTACTTTGTCTAGCAACCTCGTTACTCTCTGTAGAACCCTGTCACTTGATATAGTAGAACTTTGTCACTTTGTCCTACTACATAGTCTCTTTATCTAGTAGAACATCATTACTTTGTCCGATAACCCAATCACTTTGTCTAGTGAACCTCGTCACTTCATCCAACAACCTTGTCATTTTGTCCAGCAACCTCATCACTTTGTCTGGTGAAACCCAGTCACTTTGTCTTCCACCCTTGTCATTTTGTTTAGTGGAACCAAATCACTTTGTCCGCCAACCCGTCACTTTTTTTGACAATCTGTAACTTTGTCTAATGAAACGCTATTTTCTTTGTCTCGTTCAACCTTATTAATTTGTTTAGTAGAATCATGTTGCTTTGTCAAGCAACCTTATATATTTATTTAATATAACTTTGTCACTTCGTCTAATAACCCAATCACTTTGTCCAATGAACCCTGTCACTTTATCTAATAACTAAGAAAAAATTATCGACAATGGATGGTTTATATTGTCAGCGGCCCCACATAATTTAAGGCTCATGTCAAATTGTCTTATTATCATGAAAACTATTCATTATATATTGTTTCTAAAAACTATGCTTAATTACCTTGATATTTAGTAAATCTTGAGGATTGTACCTCAGTGGGATAGCCATGGACGCTACCAAACCATATTCTATGTGCAGGATACACATGATGATAGGCATGTTGGTGTTCACGTGGAATAAGAGGTGCTAGATGATCTTGCGACTCTCTATTCCTTATTTCATTCATATTTAATTTATATTATCATGTATTGTAAAAACTTAAGACATTGGTTTGTATAAGCTTTTGGGTAGCCACTAGATTATTTTGTTATGTAATTTGGACTCCCTCATATACTTAATTTCTTTCTATTTTGCTAAATTTCTAACTCTGATAAAGAAAAAAAAATGTACATAAAATTTGAGTTATCTTTAAAAGTTAACACTCGAATTTTTGAAAAATGAGTAGTGTACTCGGGTTTCGGGAACCAGGGTGTTACAGACGTAATTATTGGTCAAAGTAACGGGATTCCATTAGACAAAGTGACGATATTCCATTAAGTAAAGTGATGGGGTTGCCAGACAGATTAATATGCTTTCGCTTGATAAAATGACGAGTTTTCAAATAAAGTAACTTGATTCCACTAGACAAAGTGACAAAGTTATTTGGCAAAGTGACAGAATTTCACTAGATAAAGTGGCGGCTTGTCAAATAAAATGATAGGGTTTCAATAGACAAAGTGACAAGTTCATTTGACAAAGTGATAAAGTTTTATTAGACAAAATAATGGGGTTCTATTAGATAAACTAATGTGTCCATTTTATATAATCATTATGGTGGGTCCTATAAGTTTCAAGGGTGGATGTCTATCTTCCAAATATTTTCTTTGGTGTGGCTCACATGAATCTCGTGTTAACGTAATTTTTTTTTTTTTTTTTTTTTTGGATTTGGGCTTAAATGATTACACATCTAATTGTGAGAGTGGATTTTACATACACATAATGGTGGGCATATATATATATATATATATATATATATATATATATATATATATATATATATATATATATATATATATATATATATATATATATATATATATGTATGGGGCATGACTCTTGATGTTTCCGAGGCCCACCGCGATGTTTATGTAATATTCATTATAAACATTGGCTATCAAGTCCCATATTGAGCCTAGAGATACATACTAAAGGAAATAGTTGGGAGAGATATGTCCACCCTTTATTTTAAAGAGTCAAACATTATACTTACATCAAAATTCACTTCAACAACTAGATTATTAACAAAAAATAATAAAAAAAATAAAATCATACGGATACATGAATCACTTGGGCTAGACTAATGGAAACAATTTGGAAGGCGAGGATTGCCTATACACTGTTTACAATCATGTGGTCAACTTGAATTATAGATAGAACTGATTTTTTTCGGCCTGTGGCCTAAAATGGGGTGACGCACTTTGTGGTCCAGGTTGATTTTTCAGAAACCATCATAGTATAGCCCACCCGAGCCACTGACTATTTGCGCATACAAGTGGCTTTGACAAGGGGGACACTGGTAGTATATATCACTAACTGTAGTATTGTGTGTTGTTGGAAAAGCTCTATTAGCTCCACCATGATGTATGTATTTTATCCATGCCATCCATCCATTTTTAAAGATCATTGTACTTCATGAGCACAAAATTGAGGAAGATCCAAATCTCAGGTGGACCACACCACGAGAAACATTGGTAATTAAAAGATTAAAAACTTATTGAGGACTGTGAAACTTTTGAATCAAGCTGATATTTGTATTTTCTCCTCATCCATGTCTTTGTGACGTTATCAGTTGGTTGGATGGAAAATAAACCTTACATTGGTCTCTACGAAGTTTATAATGGTATGTGTTCAATCACCACTTTTCCCATGGTATGGTCCACCTGAGATACTGATCTATCTATTTTTTAGATTCATGTCGTGATGTAAGCAGGAAAATTGGATAAACAGTGTAGATAAAAAAGAAACCATCATGGTTAAAGGTGGGCATTGAGTCGATTCAAACCCAGTTAGGGATGACTTGACTCAATTCGGTTTTGAAATAGGCCTAACTCGAACTCGACTTGACTCGGTACCGAGTTCAGCATGCCTAACCCGATCTGAGTTTGGGTCTGGCCTGGACTAATCCGGATTGAGTATGACCTGGTCACGAGTACTAATTCGAGTAAAGTTGGACCAAGTTGGGTTGGGTGCAGTGGGTATTCATGAGCTGAAATCACAACTCAAAATTGAGATTCACTTGCTAGAATTGCAACCTCTTCATAGCTGCATGACATCTCATATCTGAAACATCATATCTAAGTTTTTTTTTTTTTTTTTTTAATATATATATAGGAGTCAAGTGAGTACCGAGTTGGATTTCGGGTCAAGTCGAGTTGAGTTACTAGGTGACTCGAATTCGACTTGTTTTGAGTTTGGATTGGACGAAGTTAGCTCGATTTGGATCGATTCACCCACTCCTTTCTTATCGAGTCGGATGAGTCAAATTTATTGAGTCGTCGCTTGCGTAGCCCTAATCATGTTGAAGCCCACAAAGGTTTTTTTATTTTTAGTAGCATACAATACCAACATTGGTGTTGTGTACTATGCCACATGATCCGAGTGTAAAAGAAAGAACCCGACAACTCTAAATCCCCTATGTGAGTGGGACCCATCTAATTGTATACATTAAATATATATGCCATCTATCTACTTTGTGAGCTCATTTTACAGAGTAGGCCAAAAAGTGAAGCCTATCCAAAGCTCAAGTTGACCACTCTACAAGAAACCATAGTCATTGATTATTAAAACCTTTTTGTGGGCCACAAATGATTTTGGATCAAGCTGAAATTTTTGTTTTTCCTTCATCCAGGCTGTGTGACCTTATCAACAATAGATTAGATGACAAATAAACATTACAATGGACAATGAAGTTTTCAATGGTTGGCATTAAATGACCACTGTTTCATGTGGTGTGGTCCACCTGAGTGTTGTATCTGCTTCATTTTTTGTACAATTCTCTAAAATAATATGAGAAGACGGATGGATGGGGTAGATATACAACACATAAATCAGGGTGGACCCACGGTGGGGATCCTACGAATATCACTCATCCTGGGTCGCAGTTAATACTCGTAGCTAATTAGGCAAATTTAGTGTGTATATATATATTAATCTTATAAAATTATTGTGAAATGATGTGACTTAATTAAATTTTGAAAGAAAGAAATTGAAGGCGGATTAGCTACTGACAGGAGGTTGAGTAGTTAGACTCAAGTGACGTCACCAAATTATGTGGGGCCCACCATGATGTATGTGTTGTATCCACACTATCCATCCATTTGGAGAGATCATTTTAGGCATGATCAAAAGAACGAGGAAGATCCAAAGCTGGAGTGGACCCCACCACATAAAAGAGTGAGGAGAGTGATGTCCACAGTTGAAGCTTTCCTAAGGTCCATCGTGATTTTTATTTGAGATCAAACTTGTTCATAAGTTAACACAAACATTAAAGAAAGGAAAACACGAATATCAGCTTGATTGATAACTTTTGTGACCATTAGAAGTTTTTAATGGTGAGCATAACTCTCTCCATTGTTTTTTGTGATGGCATTCACTCGAGTTTTGAATCTGATTCATTCTTTGGCTCATGCCCTAAAATGATATCTCCAAATGCATGGATGGTGTGGATACAAAACATACATTATGATGGGACTCACATAAATAATTGACATCACTTTGATAGCGTGTCCCGCTACTCAACCCGTGCCCTGAATCCCAGATGGAAGGAAGCATGTAGTGAGTAACTCACTACGTTAGTGTTGGATAATCTCCGTGGGGTCCACCATGACTTATGCATTTTATCCACTCCACCCATCAATTTGAATTAATTTCAGAGCTTGAAACAAAAAATGAAGTATATAAAATGTTCAAATCGACCCCACTGTAGGAAACGGTTGACTTGAACATGGACCGTGGCTGCACAAGTTCTTATATTTGCGTTTTGTCTTCATCTGCCTGCATGATATTCTAAACAGGTGGGATGACAAATAAACATCACAGCGGAGCCTGGCAAGGTTTCAACGGTGGAAATCATTATCCCCACTGTTTACTGTAGTATGACCCACTTGATATTTAGATATACTTTAATTTTGGGCTCAACCGTTTTAATCATATGGAAAAACGATGGAAAAACGGATGGACGGCCTCGATAGACCACTTACATCCAAGGTGCGCGCAACTGAGTTTACTCAGTAGGGTAAAAGCAAGAGCGTACCGTACTCGGTATGCAATCCGATTTCCAAACGAAACCTTATAACGGCGTTAGATTTCTCGTGAAATGTTTGTTTTTTTTGGACGTAGATTGCGTCCTACTCCCGCTCGGACGGTAATCCATCCGGGCAGGACTCTCTGAGACTCACCGTGATGTAATAATTTTAGGCCGTTAATATTTTATCTCAAATCATTTTAAGTTATAATGCAAAAAAAGTATATACAAAAGGCTTAAATCGTTTACAAATTGAGGATTAAACTTTCACTATTAAAAACTTCTCAGGAGCTCAAGAAGATTCGAATCATGCTGATATTTATATTTTCGCTTCATCCACGTCTAAGTGACCTTATGAATAAGTTTTATGGTAAAAAAATATCACGGCGACCCTTAGAAAGTTTTCAATGGTGAGCATCATATCATTACAGCTTCCTTTGATGTGGTCCAATGGAGCTATGAACCTACTTCATTTTTTATCTCATCGCTTAAAATGATCTGAGAGAAAAGATTAACGGCGTGGATAGAAAACTTACGTCACAGTGGGCCCAGAGAGCCCTGCCCGGACGGATCACCATCCGGGCAGGGGTAAGTCGCAATCCGCGTCCATTTTTTTAATATATTAAAAACTGGTGACGTGGCATTTAAAGTGACGTGGACCAGTAATAATAATGGACTAAGCTGCTCGCTGATGGAGGTAATAAATGATGCAGTTCCATCCCAATTATTCCTATCTATTTACATGCGGCCTTAGCAGGGCATCCATCTTCTACTCTCTATCCTGCACCAAAAAAAAAGGTAAAAAAAAAAAGAAAAAAAAATGGATATCCTCTTCCCAATATCTGCTCTCATTTTCTTCTTATTCATCTTCTCAATATCCAAGCGCCTACTCCAGAAGCGCAAGAATCTTCCACCATCACCTTCGTTCCTTACCTTACTCGGCCATCTACATCTTCTCAAAAAACCTCTCCACCGCTCTCTCACAACTCTTTCCAACCGCTATGGACCCATACTCTCACTCCGTTTCGGCTCTCGCACTGTCCTCCTCATCTCCTCCCCGTCTTTAACAGAGGACTGCTTCTCCAAGAACGACATCATCTTTGCAAATCGCCCTCGCCTTCTCTCCGCCAAGCACTTTGGCTACCACCACTCTACCCTCATGTCGGCCTCGTACGGCCCCCTCTGGCGCAACCTCCGCCGCATTGCCACCGTTGAGATCCTCTCGTTGAACCGCATCCAGATGTTCTCCGCCGTCCGAATCCAGGAGGTCCGGTCCCTGGTGAAAGACCTTTTTCGGGATTCGGAATCGGGAAAATCGGTGGTGGTATTGAAGTCGAGGTTCTCGGAGCTGACTTTCAATGTGATGATGGGGATGATAGCTGGGAAGCGGCATTATGTAGGGCATGCGGTGGCTTTGGAAGATGCGAGGCAGTTTCGAGAAATCTTAAGTGAGTCATCAACGTTGATCGGGGAATCGAATTTCGGGGATTTCGTGCCGGTTTTGGGTTGGATAGATTTTGGAGGGGTAGAGAAGAGGATGGTGAGATTGGCAAGGCGGAATGATGAGTTCTTGCAGGTTCTGGTTGACGAGCATAGGAGGAAGAAGAAGGTCGATTTCTCTTCCTCAATGGAAGTAGAAGTTCAGTGGAAGTAGAAGTTCAGGAGGACGAGGAGGAGAAAACTTTCGTAGATGTTCTGCTGTCGTTGCAAGAAACAGAGCCTGATTATTACACTGATCAGATCATCAAAGGGATGCTATCGCTAATACTCGCATCTCATTAGGCAAAAATCCGCTTGTCTCGCTACATAGCGATCCAGACCGTTCGTTCATCTGAGATCCCGCCATCCATATGAAGCTGAATTTCCTACTCGTATTTGTAACGACCAAGGTTTTTTTTTTTTCTTTAAGATTTGATACTCCTGCGTGGTTTTTATACTCGGATCGACTCGATGTGGTAGGACAGATGCGGAGATCACCTGACCATCTCTTGATGGAAACGGATTGGCTACTTCCCCCGCCACCAGACATTGGCTGGTGGTCGATGATCTGTGGGCCCCACCATGATTTACGTGTTTCATCCATTCCGTCCATTTATTTTTATAGATCATTTTATAGATTTTAGTGTTAGAGAAAAAATGAGATCTCAAGTGAACCACATTATAGAAAACAGTGTTGAATGAACGTTGACCATTAAAAACGTTCCGCGGTCTTTCAAAGTTTTGGATCAAGCTGATATGTTTTTGTTTCCCTTCATCTGGGTCTTTATGACCTGATCAACAGATTGAATGTCAAATAAACAGTACAGTGAACCTTCGGAGGATTTTAATGGTGGATATCCGATCATTTTTTATTTTATTTTTTTTCAGTGGTGCGGTCCATCTCAGATTTGTTTCCTATCATTTTTTTGTAACAAGCGTTAAAATGATCAGTAAAAATGGGTGAAACACATTAATCATGGTGGAGCTGATAGAGCACCAATCAACATCCACGGGGACGATGTCAGGGAAGTAGCCAATCGGTCTCCTCTCTTGATCAGCTCACCCCAGATTTTGTCTGTTTCGGTTTCCACTGGGAATAGTCTGGCGGTACGTTGCTAGTGTGAGTTGGAGGTGACTTGAGCCCACTTTCCATTGAATGTCTACCATTGGAATCCTCACCGGGGGTATAGAAGTTTTGGATTAGTATGATATTTGTTTTTCCTCTTCATCCTCGTCTTTTCAACTTTACTAACAGATTCGATAGAAAATAAACGAGACGATGAGCCTTACGAAGTTTTTAATAGTAAAAATCATTACCAGCTGCTATTTGTGGTGTGATCCAGCTGAGCTTTGGATATGATTTATTTTTTAGCTCCTCCTCTAAAATGATCTCGAAAAATAGATGAACGGTGTGGATATAGTAAATACATCATTTTAAGGCTCATATAACTTTGATCTCCTTTGAACCGTTCGTAAAACTTGGAGCTCGAGTAGCGTTAGCGCTCGTCTTCGCACCACCCGTAACCACACCAGCTATATCGTACACCAGCCAATCCGCTTCCACTTCCTACTTGTTTCTACCAGGTCTAATCAGTCGACCTGTCAAGTCAGGTGGGACATTGACCCGCCTTGCTCGAGGGAGCTATTTGATACTCTGGTCGCTGAGTTCACATGCAGGCACAGAAGAATCATACACAAGATTACATTAACTTTAGATTACCCAGCAAAGGATGGACCCTACTCACTCTTTTTCGGTCACACTGTCAAAGCAGGTTACGTGGAATAATTCTAACCTTCAATATTTGCTGGACACTTATTGTTCAAAATAGACCATTGGGTATTTTCAGTTTTAACCGTTCAACAGAGGTCCACCATAGACAGTGAGGTAAATATGATAAGTGCAGTTTCTTTATTATTATTATTATTATTATTATTAATTTTTTTTTTTATTATTTTTTTTTTATTTTAACACATCATGTAACTGAGAGCCGTTATTAAGACAGTTTAACTTGATTTATTTTTTCTCCCTACTTTTGCAGTACACGAGTATCAACCATCACGCTATCAAGGTATGAAAGTCTTTTTTCATCTCGATGAGCTCTACTTTAAGGCTCATTTTGGATATGACCGTATAAGTTGCTTTTTAACTCACCTTCAATTGTTAAGTTATTTTCTTTTTTATTTATTTTAATTTGATAAGTATTATGGTAAAAGTAATTTATGTGTTAAAAGCTACTTATCTTTATAAGTAATTATTTCTATCTTTTTAACTTAGGACTTGTGCCTCAACCGCAGACTGTTCAGAGTTTCAACACAAGTTCATGGGTTCAAGCATCTCTTGCGATGCAAGTGCGTGAGTGTGTGGGGGCGTGTGCGTGAGTGTGAGCATGGTGGACAGTCTACATAAGAGGAGGGGCACCCCACTTGATGGATGGCCAATATCAAAGGTAGGGCCCTACATAATGAATGTTGTACATGAAAGGTCGGGCCATAACGATGAATGACCCTCATCCAAGGTGGGTCCGTATGATGGACAACCTACATCAAAGGCGGAGCCCACACAATGAATGGTCCACATCAAAGGTTAGCCCCACATGATGGATGGTGGATGTGAAGGGGACTAAAAAAACTTGAGAGTTGATTACTTATGATGTTGAAAACTAAATGTGTTTTTTTACTTTTTGGTTGATAAACATGTTAGTATTATCAAACATACTTATAGGCCAAACAAGTAGAAACCAAGATAAGCTACTTATGATATGAGTAGATTATCTAAAGTAACTTGTGATCTAAACACCCCCTTAGGGTCTAGATAACTGCGATAGCCATTGAGTTGAGTCACAATCGTGCCAAGTTGAGGGTGATTCAAGTATAACATTTAATTTCAATTTTGATTTGCACTATCCAACTGGGTTCACTTTCCATCGAATATAAGTAGACTCAGGTGAGTGACATGCGAAACTAGTTTCAGCCATACACATGAAATAATTGTACAATAATCAAAAACATCCAAAATGTTGACCTAGTTTTGGATAAAGAATAATCAAAATTTTATACCCGAGAAGTGACACAAACCATTTGATTTTGCCCTTATCATTTTGACCATTCATTATTTTCATTTTTACCATCCATTTGACAGCCATCAATTGGATGGTTAGGATTGCTTTATCAGATATGCTCCATCCTATTAGCACTCGGTTTATTTCATGTCACATGTAACATGTGTAGGCATGCCAGAATCAATAAAGTGGCTTAATCAAAACTGATTAACTTTGACGTTAGGCGCTGAAATAAGTAGATACGCCCAATATAAACATATATAACTAGATTCTGAGAAGATCGGTCGCTTACTCAGCCACTTATAAGATTTTATAACGATTGAGAAATAATCAAAGGCTGGGTTCTTCCTCCGAAGATGGGTTACGTTTTACCTTTCATAAGAAAGAACTTTCAATATACCAGTGTAAATTAAACAAAAGAAAAAACTTACAATTGGTCATTAGGAGTGACTGCAAGAATGCATCTTTTAAATAAGCTACGTGATATTAGATAAAGGAAAAATCCAACGTATGAGCATAGACTTAGATTATAACTAAAATTATTGTTAAGAATTATTGTTACTGGATTATTACTACTTTTAGGATAAGCTGAGATAAAGCGAATTGATAGATTTGGTGTGATTGTGTGTTGGATTTGTAGATGATTGTTGGGTGATTATAAGAGTAGGTCTTTCAATAATTATCTTTTTAAAAGAGGATCCTGGTTCGACTATCACCGTCAACACATTTTTGGCTTCATCCTCGAAATTAAAGGAATCACGCTTTATGATTATAGGAGGGTCTAACTCTTCCACATATCCTTACATCTTTTTGGTTTGAGATGATTTAACTTGGAAACTCAATGGCAGTGTCAGAACCATATTGCAATCCAATGTAATAAGTGGGAACAAGTTAAGTTGTATTACTAAATTTAGACATTGCCCCATATATGGCTTTGAATTCGGTTTCTTATCCACTTCACGTGCAACTTTATTCTTGGTTCTTTCATTCGGTTTAGAAGATGTTGGTTCTAACATTCTTGCTTTGGCGAGCAATTCTTCAATCAGTAGATTATCCTAGAACTCTTCATCGCTTAAGTATTCGGTCGATCTTTCCATATCCATTCCTACCTCATCAATACAATTCTAATATTTAATCGAGTCAAGCCCAACATGAATCTCTACCATATTAACCGATATATATTCTTCTTCTTCTTTTTTCCTTTCGTATTACCAGCCTCGATCGGGTTGGCGGGTACTTCATCTGAGAATCATCCCAAATAATGGCTAATTGTCTTCTCTTTATTGCCTAATGCCTTTACTAACATCATTTTTTAATACAAGTCATCCTTTCTGATACTGTTGAAAATTTCATATGACTTTGCCTTTTCCGAACTATTTCTCGAGCAGGCTGAGATTTAACCATCCTTTACCCTAAGATTGACTTAGGGTGATCGCTGGGATGTTTAACCTTTTGTGGGTAAAATAAATTTCCTTGCTCATAGTTTCAGTAAAATGATTATTTTATCTGATATTTCGATTGATAAAATCACCCGTTTGATCGAGTCGGCTTTACATATTTCTCACAGAGCTGATAATAATTTGAAATTATTGCTTCTGGATGTATTTCAATTTGATCGACCATAGGCTTAAGCCTCATACTCACATTATCATCCTTTTGCTCATTGGCTTGACCCATTTAAACTCTAAGATCAATCTTTTATCGCGGTTGAACCAACCTTTGAGGATTAATGGTAGCCATATTAATCTCCATATTGGACGAAAATCAATTAATATCGATCAACATTGATTCTTTTTCTTTTTTCAGGGGACTTCAACTGTCACGCCCCAAACCTGGAGATCAGATTCACAGGAATCCCGATCGCTGAATCTGGTGCTGACAGCCTTCGTAGTACCCCATTCTCGGCTCCTAACGTCCATATGCCAAATTTCAATCTTGGGATCCTACAAGGAGGACTTTTTTTCAATGTACATTTAACTCGTAATAAGAATTCACAAAATTACCCAATTCACAAAGGCAACATCATCATCACATATCTACTAATATAATCATTGAGTACAATACTGAAAGGGAAATACATAAATAAAAAATCAAGCTCCAGAAGAATGCTACATGCTCCAAGCTCAACACTACTGCAACCTAACATCACCTGCACGCATCTATCGTGCATAAGCTTATAGAAAGCTTAGAGGGTAGTGTAAGTGTATGCACAAGGTAAGTGTCAAGTATTCAATATAATTCCATATTATACAATATCGAAAATACTGGTAATTCATAAATCGTACATTATTAGAATAAACAAATACTGACAAGATCATGAATTATCAGAGTAAGCAGAAATACTGACAAGATCATGAATTATCAGAGTAAGAAGAAATACGGACAAGTCTATAAGTCAATCAATATCAGAATACACAATATAAAATAGTTATGCAAATAAGGAGTCGTAGAGAGCTAAATATCAAATGCTGAGAATACGACGCAATATGCAATTCCTGATGAATTCACAAATAGCATCAGCCGTATCTAGACCATATAAATGTAGAAGCTAGTAACCCAAAATGCCATATGCCACGGATGTAATGCAATATGCGGTGAAAATGGAATGACCATGCTGGAGTGTGAAGTCAAAATGATAGTACGTAGTATTGCAGGCTATGAGGTCCATCACAAGAGACTTCTATCCAAACCAGTCACATACCTAAATTTGGATAGTCAGACTCGATGTGGTAAACTCTTGATCTCAGGTTAGTCGAGCGCCCCAATCAAAATCTTTGCCATTGCGAAGGTATACGTAACAAATAGTTGCGCACCACCAGCCCGGTGGATAGTGAATGAATGAATGAATGAGTATGTAACTCCTACTCAATAAGTCGACATATCAGTATAGTTTCTCTTTTGGAATCATCATCGGGGTCTATTACACTCTACACCAGCTTACCTCCCCTATCCAAGCGAAGACTGGATAAGTGGAAGAGACCTCACTATTCACCTGCCAATATCGGGCCCGGCTCGTCGATAGCGGACCCATTCATTAAGCTGGTCAAACTCAACTAGATATTGCCCCCTCACTCAAGCAGGTAAGGCCACACCCCTTCCTAACTAACCATGACATAGTGGGAGATGCAACCTACTGGTATACGGCTCTCATGTGCTTATATATCCACTCGGTCTCGACGTTGGGGCGTCTCCTGGCCAGGAGGTTTAGGAATTTTTACCTATAGACATCTATGGCGCCCGTATGCTAGAACCAAACATTTTCGGTGTCTCATTTGGCCATCTACGATATACCTGTGGAGGCTACGACCTTGATGTCGGTAGGGCGTATAGTAATCACAACACACAATGCAAGATGCATGAGTCATATAATCCAGTTATGCATCAATCATGTGCATACCGTGTGCTTATGTAAGTTAACCTCCACCTATCAGGGAGTCTCATAACCTACCCAATATCATATGCAATGGTCAACCACTTCTCATAACAAACATGCAGATGATGCATATAGGCATGTATCATGATGTTATGCTGTCATATACTCATAATCGGTGTCAATAACCAACCTCAATAATCGGCTTCGACAATGTGGACATTTAACCAACATTGCCCTAAGGAATGACTCATATAGAGCCTAACATATAGTGGACCCATGACCTCACACAAAGGCCAAATATACAACACCATGGGTCCCACTCAAGACCTTAATACACACCACGATGGGTCTTTCACATGGGCCTAACATATATCACAATGGGCTCCTTCGCCTGGCCCTCAAATACATCACAATGGGCCTCATCACCTAGATCTTAATATACATCACATTGGGCCTTAGACACGGGTTGAATACACATCTCGTCGGGCCTCAAATGTGGGTCGCATATACATCACATTGGGCCCTGATAATCGGAATCGGTAATCGGCCACAACAAATCAGAATCGGTAATCGGCCTCGATCGACAATTAGTAATCGGCTACGACAAATAAGAATCGGTAATCGGCCTTGATTGATAATCGACAATCGGCCATGACAAATCAGAATTGGTAATCGGCTTTGATTGATAATCGGCAATCAACCACGACAAATTAGCATCGGTAATCATCCTCGATCTACAATCAGAATCGGCAATCGGTCATTACAATCGGATCGATCAATAATCAGAATCATCAAATCGGTCATGACAATCGGGATCGATCGATATTCAGAATCGTCAAATCGGTCACGTCAATTAGGACTGATCGATAATCAGAGTCGATAAATCGGTTACGTCAATCAGAATTGACAATCAGTTTATGACAATCAAGATTGACTATCAGCCTATGTAAGCCCCGTATCCTAGACCGTACCGTTCCATAGACTTCCGCAATCTTACAGGTCGAATTCCGGCAACCTTCTACCCTTAACCAATATTTGCATGCGACCTAGATTCGTATGCCGTCAACCTGTATCGACTCAACCTAAGACCTTTATCATAGTGATCGCGCCATCGTTGCGGTTCCGATGCCACGACTTGCGCGCCGAGGCGATACCCTGGTCAAGAGATGTGGGTCAACGTTCGGTGCAAAGAAAACGCTGCGTGTTGCGAAGCCCAGGAGAATCTCTACTAGGTGTCACATCAATCCCATCAATTCATCAATCCATCACATGTCAAGTACACAACACCTTTCACCCATTCCCAAGCAATTACAAAAGTCAAGAATCTCTTACAAGCCCATACCTCTCTTACATCAAAAGCCCTAAAAGTTAAAAAGTTCTTACACCACCCATGCTTTTCTTACACAAATGGCCACAAAAGTCAAAATTTTCTTACACCCATCACTCACCACATCCATTACCCATCTCTCTCTCCCTTTACAACTCTCTCTCTCTCTCTCTCTCTCTCTCTCTCTCTCTCTCTCTCTTTCTCATTTTCAAACTCAAAAAATCTAAGGAGAGAAATCCCACACGTATGAGAATTCTCCAAGCCTCTCCCTCTCTTTCAAAACTTCAAGTGTGGCCCACTTTCCTATCCCATGATCTCCCATCCTAACCATCCATTTCCCATCTCCTCCATTGGAATCAAAGCTAAGGTGCTAAGGAACTCATAGGAGCACGAAGATCGAACGGTGGGTGCTCCTCTAGATGTAAAAAATCTGATTTCTATAGCCTAGATATTTTCTTTCTTTCATGAGAGAAGTTTAAGACCCACCAATCAATGGTGGAGATCCCACACAATCTCATGGTTGTGGCCTAATGGCCTATCTTATGCATGCATGATCCATGCATGGGGCCTTTCTCTATGGGCCCCATCATGATAGTTTTATTTCATATCATATTATGTTTGGGTCATTTAGACCTTATAACCATGGTAGAGATGACATCCTCACCATGCATTTTAATTATAGGTCATGCATGTGCAAGATCCATGTTGTAAATGTAAATCTAGGTATGATGTATGGGTGTGATTGATTTTGGGAGGGCTCAATAGTGGTGGAGCCCCTTTCCCTATGGCTGGATTGTCCTTCTATCTCTCTTTTTCCTCATTTTATTTCCTGATGTGTGTGGCCCATTAATGTATTTCCCTTTTTATTTAACTTATATAATAAATTTTATCTAAGTACATGTTGCTGTCTAAAATTTTCTGGACAGTTTCTGGTTATTTTTGGACCAGATGTTAGGACTGTTTGGGGGACTATTCATACCTATTAAATATACTTTTCTGAAAGGTGGGGATCTCATCTTGATGTCCCCCAAATTTCAGCCCCAACTGACCTTCATTGGGGTCCCAAAGGTGTGGTCCAAGTGAGGTGAACAGTCTGGATTTTCTGCACTGTTCCAGCAACATTCCACCATGGACAGTTAGATTTTTGAAATTTATTAAAATACGTATGGGTGTTTAAAAATTATAAAAATTTTCAGGGGAGTGGCCTACTTATGGTAGGACCCACCTACAAAATTTTGGGGCCAATGGACGCCTGTACACACCATGGTGATGGCGGGACCGACCCATTATAATATGATGTCCAGATCAGTCCGATTTTCAGGACAGATTGATTTACGTAAATGAATTAAAATATTTACAGATGTTCAAAATTTCTGAAATTTTTTATGAGTGTGGTCTACTTATGTAAGAATCCACCTACCAAATTTCATGGCCAATGGACTCCTGTACACACCGTGGTGAGGGCCGGACTGGCCCACCACGTTGGGATGTCCAGGTCTGTCCGATTTTTCTGGACAGTCTATTTTGTTTAAATTAATTAAAATGCTTACAGATATTTAAAAATAATGAAATTTTGTGGAGGTGTGACCCACCTATGGAAGTATCAATCTGTGAAATTTTAGCCTCAAGTGACCCCGTTTAGGTATCCAAAAGAATAGACCAAGATGGTTGGACTCCCAGATTTTTTCTGCTGTGCAGTCCAACAATATGCCTTGATAAAAAATCATAATTCAAAAATATTTCTTCTGATGGTGGGCCACCTTTTTGGATTTCCTCTCATTGTATGCATGATGAGGGACCTTGACCCTCAATTTTCAGAGTTTTAGAGGCCTTGGACCCCACTCCAATGGAGTGCCCAAATTTAAGACAGCAACATGTTATAATTATGCTGGCCTTGGGCTGAAATTTTGAGGAGTGGTGCCCACCATATTATGAAGATCTTAGAGGAAATAATTTATACTTTTAGTTCCTTAAATGTTGGGCTTAATGAATGCACTTTTGAGGCCCACCCTAGTTGAATTTAATTGGGTCCATGAATGTAGCTAGTTGTTGAACTATTTAAGGCCCATAGAGTGGACCCATTTGATGTGTTCCAAGGCCCATGGGATTAGGCCCATTTGATGTAATTTAAGGCCCATAGAGTGGACCCATTTGATGTGTTCCAAGGTCCATGGGATTAGACCCATTTGATGTATTTTAAAGCCCATGGGATTAGGCCCATTTGATATGTATAAGGCCCCATGGGTCGAGAACCATTTGATGCAATCTAAGGCCCACGGGTTATGACCCATTGCAATGCACATAAGGCCCATTGGTGCGGCCCATTGATGTGGCCCATTTGATGAGTAAAAGGCCCATATGACATGACCCATTTGATGTATTTAAGGCCCAATGGGGTGTAGCTAAGGTCCATTGTAATGTGTGATCCCAACCTAGTTTACGTAATGTTATTCACTACGGGCTACACCTTGGGAGCAATGTTGGTTTGACGTCCACATTACGAGTATAATGTTGGTTAAATGTCCGCATTGCGACTCTCCCTAGGGCCCATTGGTAGGCCCGTACTTGTTGTATGCAAGCCGTCTAGGCCAGTTGCGTTATAAGGATAGGGCATTACTTTATAACATGCTTAGTATAACTCCATGACGCACAGACCATTTGTATCGGTCCATTTGATCGGCCTGCTCGTATCGGCCATTTGATTGATTTAGCCCATATGATTGATTAGGCCCATCTTGATATATTTGTGGCTTATTGCTAAGGCCATATATGAGGCCCTTTGTTGAGGCCTACCTTGATGTGTATGAGGCCCGTTGTTGAGGCCCACCTTGATGTGTATGAGGCCCGTTGTTGAGGCTCACCTTGATGTGTATGAGACCCGTTGTTGAGGCCCACCTTGATGTGTATGAGGCCTATTGTTGAGGCCCACCTTGATGTGTATGAGGCCTGTTGTTGAGGCCCACCTTGATGTGTATGAGGCCCGTTGTTGAGGCCCACCTTGATGTGTATGAGGCCTGTTGTTGAGGCCCACCTTAATGTGTATGAGGCCCTTTGTTGAGGCCCACCTTGATGCGTATGAGGCCCGTTGTTGAGGCCCACCTTGAATACATATGAGGCCCATGTTGCAAGGCCCATTATGATGTATGCAAGGCCCATGGGTCATGGCCCATTGCAATGTATGTAAGGCCCAATTGGTGCGGCCTATTCGATATATTTATGGGGTCCATCCTATTGTATTGGTGACCCGTCCATTGAGGCTCACCCGTGGTATATATTTGAGGCCCATGTGTAGGGCCCACCTATTGTGTATTTAAAGCCCATGGGTTGTGGCCATAATAATGTATATTAGGTCTATGTGATGTAGCCCATACTGATGTGTATTAGACCCAGGTATGTGACTCACCTGCGAAGTATATTTGAGGCCCATTGTGATATATCTGAGGCCCATGGGTGCGACCCATCCAAATGTATTTGAGGCCTATGGGCAAGGCCCATTGTGATATGTGTTAGGCCCATGACTAGGGCCCACCTGTTTCGTATATTTGGCCCTTGTGTGAGGCCATGTGCCCATTATATATTTGATTCTATGTGGGTCATTCCTTGGGGGCAATGTTGGTTAAAAGTCCACATTGTCGACGCCAGTTATTGATATCATTTATGAGTATGTGACATCATAAAATCACAATACATGCTCATTCGCATCATTTGCATGTTTGTTATGAGATGTGATTGACCATTGTATATGTCATTGGGCAGGATGATGTGAGACTCCCTGATAGGTGGAGATTATCTCACGTGAGCGCATGACATGCGCAGGATTGATGCATGATTGGATTGTATGACTTATGCATCTTGCATTGTGTTGTGATTACTGTACGCCCTAGTGACATTAGGGTCGTAACCTCCACAGGCATATCGTGGATGGTCAGATGAGACACCAAAAATCTGTTCGAGCATCGGGCCGCCATAGATGGCCCTGAGTGAAAATTTCTAAACACCCTCTTGGTTCTAGAGGATACTCCAACATCTAGGCCGAGTGGGTAGATGAGCGTTAAGTGTCGATTACCAGATGGCTGCGCTCTCCAATGTGTCGTGGTCGGTTGGAAGGGGGTGTGGTTTTACCCGCCCGAGGGAATAAGCATGGCTAGGCTGAGTTTACCAGCTCGAGGAATGGGTCCGCTATAGACGAGCCGGGTAGGTATTGGCAGAATACTGATAGACGGATAGTGAGGTCTTTTCCACTTACCCAGTTGTGCGCTTGATTGGAGTGACAGGTGGTGTGAAGTGTAATAGACCCCGGTGATTTTTCCAGAGAGGAACCGTACTGATATGAGGACTAACATGATATTATGACACCCCGTCACTGTTGTGCATGTGGACGGGCGCACGTGGGTAGACTCTGATGTGGGCGGGTGTGATGTGGGCGGGGATGAGGCCTGGGCAAGCTACCACACTGGGCGAGCTACCAGCGGTTGGCAGGCTACTGTGCTGACAGGCTACTGAGTAGGAGTTGTATACTCATTCATTCATCCATTCACTATCCACTCGGGCTGGTGGTGCGTAACTAATTGTTGTGTATCTTTGTTATGGCAAGAATTTCGGTTGGTCGTGCGACTAACCTGAGATTAGGAGTTTACCACGTTGAGTCAGACTATCCAAATTAAGGTATGGGACTGGTTTGGATAGAAGTTCCTTGTGGTGGACCCCGTAGCCTGCGATACTACTAACAATCATCCCGACATCACACTCCAGCATGATCATTTCATTAGCACCATATACTGCATATTCTATTACATCTTCGGTGTGTAGCATTGTGGGTTGTTACGTTTCTGTATTCCTGTGACTTAGATGAGAGTGATGATATTTGTTAGCTCTTTTGAATTGCGTATTACATTATATCCTTGTCATTCAACATTTGATTATCTGTGACTCATCATTTGCATAGCTGTCCTATATTGCGTATTCTGATATTGATTAACTTATGGACTTGTTCATACTTTCGCTTATTCTGTTATCTCATGATTATAAGCTTGTTAGTATTTCTTTTTATGCTGATAATTCCTACTCTTATCAGTGTTTCTGTTTATTCAGTCATTGTATGGTTTATGAATTAATAGCTTTCCGGTATTGTATGATTATGATATTGTATTGAATACTTGGCACTTATCTCGTGCACACACTTATACCACCCTCTAAGCTTTCTATAAGCTTATGCACGATAGATGCGTGCAGGTGATGTTAGGTTGCAGCAGCATTGAGCTTGGAGCGTGCAGCTATTTTCTGGAGCTTTGATTTTGACATATATATTTTCCTTTCAGTATTGTATTCAAATGATTATATTAGTGGATATATAATGATGATGTTGCCTTTATGATTTGGGTAAACTTGTGGTTATGCTTATTACTAGTTAAATGTATAAAAAAAAATCCTCCTTGTAGGATCCCAGGATCGAAAATCTGGCATTTGAATGTTAGGAGCCGAGAATGGGGTACTACGGAGGCTGTCGACACTGGATTCGGCGATCGGGATTCTTGTGAATCCGATTTTCGGGTTTAGGGCGTGACAGCCTAAGGGAAGGTCACAATGTGGATATCCAACCATCATTGTCCATCAATGTAGACATTTAACCAACATTGCTCCCAAGAAGTGGCCTATATAGATCCAAACATATAGTGCGCCCATAGCCTCACATAAGGGCCTAATACACATCACTATGGACCTCACTCATGGGCTGCATAAACATCGCATTGGGCCTTTCTCATGGACTTCATGTACATCACAATGGGCCGCAATACATAGGTTGGAAAATACATCTCATTGGGCCTTACTAAATGGGACGAAAATACATCTCAATAGGCCACGACATATGGGTCGAGTATACATCTCAATGGACTATGACCCATGGGCCTAAGATACAACAAGTGAACCGCATCAAATGGGCCACACCAATGGACCTCATATACGGTCAGGTGGGCTACATTAAATGGCCCGCACTAATGTATCAAGGTGGGCCTCAGGAATGGGCCACAAATATATCAAGGTGGGCCATAAAAACATCATATTGGTCCTCGACAAAGGCCACAAATACATAACAGGAGGACCCTACTCATAGGCTGTCTAATACACCACATGGGCCATATAAGCATCAAGTAGGCCGTATTACATGGGCCTCATATACAACACATCGGTTCTCATGGACGGGATATGAATTCATCGAGGTCGGTCTCATGGATAGGCCATAAATATAACAAGGTGGGCCTCACAGATGGCTACATATACTTCTTATTGGGCCTTGTTATATGGGCCTGATAAACATTACAATGGACCTCACATATGGGCCATACACATGTTGCATTGGGCCCTACCAATACATCATATTAAGGTGGACCTTGTGCATTCCAAATGTGCCACATATACATCAAGATAGACCTCATGATCTGGATGGTTTGGATATCCCAAATGGCTGGGCGGTTTGGATATTACATATACCTCAAGGGGGGCCCCAACGTCAAAAGGGCTGAATGGCTAGAATATTACACATACATTGCATGGGTTCCACTGTCCATATATGGACAGTGGACAACATGGATGAACACATGCATCTAGATAAGATCCACTATCCAAATCATGGTGGGCCACTTCCCAAAAATTATGGATGGACGACTTGAAATAAAATACATATATTATGGTTGGTCCCTCTATGCACTGTTCAGAAATGGACGGTGTGGATATAGAACACTTACATCAAGGTAGGGCCCCACACGTGTTGATGTAAAGCATCCACCAAGGTGGGCCCCACGTCCGTACAGATGGACAGCAGGAGAAACACATACATCATGACAGCCCACAGAACTTTGCTGACGTGAACCTGAGGCAAGGTTGTAGGGACCCATCGCCCTTGTTTCAAATGGATGGATGGCTGGGAGTATAAAACACATATATCAAAGGTGGGTCCCACGTGGGGCCCACCATAATGCTTATTTGTCGTCCAACCTGTTGATAAGGTCATACGGACCTGGAATGAAGAGGAAAAATAAATTTCATATGATCCAAAACTTCTGTGAACCCAAAAATGGGTTTCAATGGCAGACGGTTCAATCCCACTGTCTCCTATGATGCGGGCCACCTGAGCTTTAGATGAGGATGATATTTAAAGGGTGGCCCACTACCCTAAGGGCCTACAAAATGGACGGTGTGGATATACAAAACACATCACGGTGGGGCCCACATATGGGACCATGGTCCCTAGCCCAGACACAGTAGTGTCCTGCTACAGCGTCAGCAGCAGCAGGCACTGGATGCATTATTATTATTATTTTTGAAAAAAATGGTTTTTCGATAGTTTTTCGCACATGGGGCCCGCTTCAAGTGAATCCACCCCATCTAATGGATTCTATAGTCTATAACCCATCCATCAAGCCCAATATTGGGCATCTTTTGGCGTGTAGAAAAAATTAAGGTAAATTTAAACGGTGAAAATCACTGTTTTTAAAGGTATGGCCCGCCAGAAAATTGGATCAGCTTCATCTTTCGGCTCAACACCTAAAATGAGTTAGTAAATAGGATGGACGGTGTGGATTGAATTCGTACATCCATGTGGGGCCTGTACAAGTGGTTCACCTAAATACTTATGAATCAAGATAATATTTGTGTTTTCCCAGTTCACGTCCAGACGCTGGACGGTTTTGGGTGAGACAAATACATTTAAGGTGGGCCCTACTTAGGTGGGCGACCACATGGCTAGGTGGTGTGGAACAACATATATATAAAGTGGGCCCCACCTACAAATGACTTGGATCAAATACATGCTTCATGGTAGGGTCCATCCGGGTGGGGCACATGGACATATCATCACATAAAGAAAATGAAAAAGAGGGAGAGAGAGAGAGATATAGACACACATGTGTGATGGAGGGGAGGGACCCCGCCACTATGGGCCCTCCCTATATACATACAATAAAATGGGTCCCACATATGTGGGCCCTCAAATCACAAAATCAATAAATAAAAGCACCCATCTTTTATCTTCCTAGATTTCTTCTTCCATCAACATATCTTAGAGTTCTAAGGGATGCATTTGAACGGTGGAGATTGATTTTAGAGAGTGAGATTGGGTGGTAGGGAGTGGGCCACATCAAGCTTCTCCATGGAAGCCATGGACGTTGGAGCTCTTGGGATTGCTTTTGAGAATGAGAGAGAGATGAGAGAGAGAGAGGCGTAAGAGAGAGAGATGGGTGTGATGGGTGTGAATGAGAGATGTGTACTTGTGCAAGAGAGAGTACTTTATGTAAGAAAGTGTTGACTTTAAAGGAAAGGTGGTTATACTTGGGGATAAGTGAATGATGGAGGGTGATGTGCACTTAATAGATTTGACATATTATAGAGATTTGTAACACGCGGTGTTTTCTTGAACTGAATGCGGGCCCACATCTCTTGGCCCAGGTATCTCCTTGGCGCATAATACGTAACGTCGGAACCGCAGCGATGGCGTGGTTGCACTAGTATAAGTCTCGGGTTGAGCCGACTCTGATATACGGGACACGTCTCAGGATCGCGCACAAATGGCGATAAAAGATCGCGAGTCGTCGGAATTCGCCTGGGAGGATCGCGCGAGCCTACAGAACGGTAATGTCTAAGGATACGGGCCTGACATCAACAACCTTTAATCGATGTTGTCCTGAATAACATTCATAAAAATACTACATTTGTTAGTGGAATACGACTGAGTTTCATGCCATTTATAGTAATTTATTTTATTTGGTTCTTTGATTGTTAAAATCTTATGATTGACATGAATTTTGATAAATTTATCGACTAACAAGATATCAAAGATTTTATTAGCACAAGAAATATTAAAGGTATATGTTCTTTGAACTTTCTTATTAGACGATGCCATTGCCTCTACTTTAAATAAGACCGAGCATGTGAATGGTTATTTATCCGCTACTTCAATTATAACAACGTCATAATTAGGGTCATAATAATATATTGTTGCTGACAAATTCTTTGTCACATTGACTCCTTAATTATGGCCTCATATTGAGACACCTTTCTGGTCAAATCATAAAGATGTATGAATTCCGTCCTGATAAACTTCTTTTGATGCTTAAATTCTAACTTGTTTTCAGTCAACTAGATAAATTCTGCTTCGATCATGACTACTTTGATTTGGTTTTTTTCTCTCTTAAACCAAGCAATATAATTTTCGACCGATTGTCCTAATAATTGTCGAAAATGAGCAAGATAAGCCATTGAAATTTTCGTCATTATAGAAGAACTGAGCATGAAACTTTTCTTCCATTTCTTGCCAATTCTGTATGGAATTTAGTGGAAAATTGAAATATCAAGTGAAAGCTACTTCAATGAGTGAATGATCAAATAATTGTAATTTATAATACTCGTTATTGGTCATCTCTCCACGTTGTATGGTAAATCAACTTATGTTTTCTACGGTCAAGTGACCTGTATCACCTTTAAACAATATAAAATCAAGTCGATAATTCCTCAGCGATGAGTATTATTGATCAATCGAGTCAGGATATGTATTATGATAAATTAGATGGCCGGTACTACTTAAATCAGTTTAACATTTTGGTTATGCTCCCAATATTATTGTACAACAATTGTAAGTATTTCTGAACCAGCTTGATTTTGTTCTTCATTATACGGTAGATTTGTAGGCAAAGGTTGCCCCCCAAGTATCTCTTGGTTCCTGGCTTCAAGGATTAAGTTCATATTCTCACATTTAGGATGCCTAAAATTTACTGGTGGTAGTGAATTTCGCACATCTTAGAAAGGAATACGTTCAGGATGTTTGAAATCTATTGATATAGATGAATTTCTTACGTCCTGAATTGGACCAGGGACATGAATATATGGTGTATGTCGTCTTAAAGGAAATGTCTATGACACTGGCTAAGCTGGTCACACAGGTACCATATTCCGAATGGAACTAGTATAGACATGTTCTTGAGATGTAATAGATACATTTTCAGCAAACAAAGTCGTCAATAATATGGCCAATCATTCACCTATTAAAGGAATTTTTCTGAGTTCGTGAGTGTTTAGCCTAAACCTACAACATTTCTACGATGTGTTGAATCCCCCTTTGCATATAAATTATCCTAACTAACATAATCTTAAGAGGTTCAACCCGGGATGTCGATGGTCTATCTGGTTTTGGTAGAATAAGCACCAGACTAGGTGGTGAATTTTCTTGCTCATGCACCTATTGAATTTACAACTCCTCGTGAGTAGGAGGCTTATTGGTTATAATAACGTTTGTTGCGCCTGTTGAAGCATTAAGACCACCCATTCAGCTCATGATTATGAGAAATTACTATACCGATAAGTATACTTGCATGCCAAAATAGTTCTTTTTACACAATCAGTGCAAAATGAATATTGATGAAAACTAAGTAGTTTTATTCCTACCAGGTGTGCCAAAAATGTTGGCGCTAGCCAAAATTGTTGCATGGTCGGTGTATAATGAATATTTATGTCAACTAAGTAGTTTGTAGTCCCATCAGGCGTGCCAAAAATATTGGTGCTCGATTTGTTTCTTGTTACGTGTAATGTGCGTGAGCGTGTTAGAATCGATAAAGTATCTTAATCCAAGCCGATCAACTTCAACCCTACGTGCTTAAATAAGTAGAAACATCCAATATGAATGTATATACTTAAATTATAAGAAGATCGACTGCTTATTCAACCACTTATAGAATTTTACAATGATCACACGATAATCGGGGGTGGGATTCTTCCTCTAAAAATGGGTTGCCTTTTGCCTTTCATAAGAAATGACTTTCAATATACTAATGCAAATCAAACAAAAGGAAAAACTCACAATCGATCACTAGGAGCAACTACAAGAATGCGTCTCTTGAAAGAACTGCGTAATATTGAAAAAAGAACAAATCTAACATATGATCATAGATTTAGATTACAACTAAAGATTATAACTAAGAATTACCACTACTCCTGAGACAAGCTGAGATAAGTAAATTGATAGATTTCTTTAATTTGATTTGTAGTTGATTAGTTTAAGTTATCTTGATCTTATGGATTCCTTTGCTATTTATAGAGTTCTATTATAGTTTGTTCTTCTATGTCTTTCTTCCATTATTGTAACGGTTACGATAGTCAAAAGTATTTTTCTAGATCTTTCTTTTGTTACGTTTTCCTTTTGTGATTGCTCCTCTTCTGTCAGACAAGCTTTGTTCATCTTGATCGCCTTTTGTATTTCAAATTTCCCGACTGCATTTCTCTCTTTGTTTGTTAGAATTTTGGATAACTTGGCTGTATTACTCCGTCGACCATCCACTGACGTGTAAAAATGGATTTACACTAATTATGATTCCGTAAAAAGTGCTCCAAGTATATTGAGGATCTTTTCATCCACCCCCATTTCTTGTGAAATGTAACATGTCAAATTTCTATTGGCTTTTTCTAGAATGGCCAGAAATAAGGTATAACACCCACTTTTGCCCTACGATGGAATGTATAGATAGCTGTAAGGGAGTGCCAAATGTGAGAAAGGTTAGCTACTATCATTTTGGAAATGTTGGTGAACCACCACAGTACTCTTGGAATGGTCAGTAAGGCTACTCCATGAAGCCATTTATTGCAAGTTAGGGTTGTTGGACATTGCGTTTGGTTTTATGTTATGCAAGTGGAGCCATGGTCGAGATGGAAACATTCGATGTGATGGGCCTCATTGTGGTGTACCAAAGTTGCCAGAATTGAAATATCTTAACATCGGAAAGAGCGTGAAACAAGAAGAAGATCACCATTTTCCTCGAGTAATAAGACCTTAAATACATAAGGCAAGTTCTTGAATCAATGGAAGATAAGAGAGAAGTAATTTATTGATGAATAATAATAAGATTACTCAATTAAATCGCTTATATGAATGACCCAAAATCCTAATTCTTATAAAAATGATCTAAAATAGCAAAATCTTTACCATAGGTTAAAATTGTCAAAATAAAAAATGATAATCAAACCTTAATATAGCTATTATTACAAGCAACTTCTAAAAAAGACAAAAATCCTAAAATTGCAAGAATAAAGAGATATGATAAAATAAAAAATTATCAAAAGTAGTAAAAAAAAATTCCTAAAATTTAGATTTTGACACCGAAGGCATGCGTTTTCTCTCAAAAATGAACATCTTTGGCTAGCATAGCCAACCAGTTGACTTCGTATGTACCATTACATAAAGATTGATAAGTCAAGCACTTCATGACGATTCTCAAATCAAAAGTTACCGCTATTTTATGGTCAAACACTTCAAACGACAACTTCTCCATATCAGGAATAATTCTCTTCAAACCGGACATGCTTGAGGCCCATTCACGTTATGCCCCATGTAGGAATAGACTCGATTTTGATGGACTACTTTCCCTTTCATTTGGTTTTCCTTTGATCCAACTATGCTAAGAATGCATCTGCAACTTGCTCATCTTAGTTATAGAATATGATTGTGGACTAAGGGTTTGTTTTCTTTTTAATAACCTATTTTGTGGGCCATCTAATGTGAAGTTAGAAAATTTACATTTCAAAGATTTTTTTATAGGTTGGCTTGCATATCCTTTAGGCCTAACTATGATTAATTTCGGGGCATGACAGTTAGGATCTTTTAATTGATATAGATTTTCGTTTGCATTCCATCCAAAATCGTGTTTGTCTATTTGGTCAAGTTTGAATTAACATTTTTATTCACATGCTTAGGACTAAAAGATAAGGAATTAGACCAAACTGGCCTCGATGTATGGTCAAATTCCCTAAAGAGATTCAACCTTCAAAATATTCCAAAGGTGGCATTTTTGACATGCTTTGAAAAATCTTTTGGACCAAAATGCCCTTGTCCTTGGTTCAGTAGTTGTACAATTTTTGAGTGAATAAGAAGTTACATCATATTTAATGCTGAGAAAGTGATGTGGATGGAAACCTTTTTTGGGCCCAACTTGTGGGGCCTGCATTGATGTATGTGTATAATCCATGCCGCCTATCCTTTTTGCTGTGTCATTTTAGGGCTAGAGCCCAAATATTAGCCTGATCCATTGCTCATGTGGGCCACATAATAGAAAATAATGGTGACAGTGATACCCACTGTTGAAACTTTCTAGGCTCACTATGATGTTTATTAGAAGTGGACACTGCCCAAGTCAGGATTTTTTAGCCCCACGGTGAGCTGGCTGACAAGGTGGACAGAACGGATCACCCCATTCTGGGCCTCGACTCATATTATTTAAAAATAACCAAGTTATTAATTACATCAACTTGACAACCACGACCTTACTACATTACAACCACGACCCTTACCACATTACAACCATGACCCTTACCATGTTATATGGGGTCGTGGTTATCCTGTTATATGCGTCGTACTTGTCATGTTATATGGGTCGTAGTTGTATGGGTCGTAGTTGTCCTGTTATATGGGTTGCAATTGTCCTGTTATATAGGTTGCAGTTGTTATGTTATATGGGTTGTAATTATTGTGTTATATGGGTCGCAGTTGTCATGTTATATAGGTCGCAGTTGTCCTGTTATATGGGTTGAAGTTGTCATGTTATATGGGTCACAGTTGTCCTATTATATGGGTTATAGTTGTCATGTTATATGGGTCATAGTTGTCCTGTTATATGAGTTACAGTTGTCCTGTTACATGGGTCGCAGTTGTCCTGTTATATGGGTTATAGTTGCAGTTGTCCTGTTATATGGTCGCAGTTGTCCTGTTATATGGGTCGCAGTTGTCCTATTATATGGGTCGTGGTTATCATGTTATATGGGTCGTGGTTGTAATGTGATGTGTGGATTCATAAGGGTCGAGGTTGCCATGGGACGTAGACCCCACCTTGATGTATATGTTTAATCGACGCCGTCCACCACCTTCTCCATATTATTTTAGGCTATGAGCCAAAAAATGAGACAGATCCATGTCCCGAGTGAACTGCACTGAGGGAAACAAAATCTCACTATTAGAACTTTTAGAACTTTCTAAGGCCTACTGTTGTGTGTATGCGACGGAACTATCCAACATTGGACTCCTTTAGTCTACAGAGAGTTGGCCAGCATAATAGACAGAAAGGATTATCCACTAGTGGACCCCACATAGCAAAAAACAAAAACACATACAAGAAGAAAGAAAAAGAAAAAGAAAAGAAAGTGTTATATTATATGGGTCGTGATTGTCATGTTAGATGGGTCGCAGTTTTTCTATTATATGGGTTGCAGTTGTCTTGTTATATGGGTCGCAATTGTCATATTATATGGGTCGCGGTTGTCCTGTTATATAGATCGCAGTTGTATGGGTTGCAATTGTTATGTTATATGGGTCGTAGCTGTCCTATTATATGGGTTGCAGTTGTCCTGTTATATGGGTCATAGTTGTCATGTTATATGGGTTGTGGTTGTCATGAGTCATAGTGTCCTATTATATGGGTTGCAGTGTCCTGTTATATGGGTAGTAATTATCATATTATATATTCACTTCATTTATTACCAAATGAAAGGCTAGTCCATTGGTACCATACCCTAAGGCCTACAATGGGATGATCTGTTCCATTCACCTTTTTAACCAGCTCGTTGTGGGCCCAAAAAGTTCTGACTTGGGCAGTGTTCACTTCTAACACACATCACAATGAGCATGGAAAGTTTCAACAGTGGGTGCCACTTTTACCATTATTTTCTATTATGTGGCTCACACGAGATCTGGATCAGGTTGATATTTGGGCCCTAGCCCTAAAATGACACGTCAAAAAGGATGGGGGACATGGGTTATATACATACATCAATGTGGGCCCCACAGTTGGGCCTTGCCCACATCCAAAAAAGGTTTCCGTTCATGTCACTTTATCAACATTAAATATGAAGCAACTTCTTATTCACTACAAAACTACAAAACTGTACAATTAATGAACTAAGGATAAAGGCATTTTGGTCCAAAATATTTTTTAAAGTTTGTCAAAAGGCCACATTATGAATATTTGGAAGGTTGAATCTCTTCAGGGAATCTGACCAAACATCAATGCCCGTGCAGTCAAATTCCCTAAAAGATATGGAAATCTGGACTTTCATTCCATGACTTCTGAGTCAACGGATAAATGGAGAATTAAAAATTTATAACATCTAACAATAAAAAATTTTTAAGTTTTGTATGGAAACTCAAATTGAAGGGGAAACAGCAGTCAATCGAGATCAACATCGCTGGCCTAACACATATGAAGACCCGAATTCAAACCTGGCTTGACGCTTGCGCTTAACTGCTCATGTCTCACATGCTATGCCGCTTAACTTGTATTACTTATCCACGTCATGACACACTATATAATGATTTCTCTCTTCTTTTGCTGGACCAAACTGAAGCTGAGCTCGAGTCAGTTCTGAAATCAGCAGGTCGACTTCTGACTTGAGTGTCGATTCCTCTCTCACTCGTGTAGATTTCCGAGGCTGGTGTTGTGTGATCTATTTCCTTCACGGAGAGGATTTTATAGAGCTCTAAACTCTCTCTCTCTCTCTCAACTTTTACAATCCGGAGAATCGTTGTTACGAATTTACGATCGGAATGGGTTCGTTTTGGCCAACTGTTTTAATTAATGGTTGGGTCAATATTGGTTTAAAGAATTGTGATTATATGATGATTAGATGGGCCACAATATGCACTTTTTTATTTTGATTTGAGGACTAAATAAGATCTTGCGGTCAGGTTTTCTTAATCGAGATGATGATAGCCCTTTAATGGAAATTCTTCACCTATTAGCTTTTTCTACTTTCTAAATCTTTTGGACGACTTGGCTGATCAAGGTGAAGCTTGTAGAGTCAAGAAATCAAAGGTCCAGGTCGTTTGCCTGCTGGGTTATGAACGAGCGTGATTCGACTTTCGTGCTCAAAGTTCTGAGAAGAAATCAATGCCGCGGGCTCCCTGTAACGTGACTTGCATCCTGGGATCTTCTAGATTTCAATTGGACGTTTTGGATTACTCGGTAAATCTTGGTTGCTTTTAAAATTCTCCTCCGTGATAGTCGAAGGAGGATTTTACGGCCGTTCATTTTTCGTTAAAAGCTGATCTGAGTGACGGAGCTGTACACGAGCATACCCACATGGTGTTTGACCCAAGTTTAGTTTGGCTTGTTTACGTGACGGTTACTATTTAAACTTTATCCAAGTTGAGCTTCGAGCTTATCCTTATTATTTGAGCTTGATTTGGTTCATATTACATGAGCTTAAACTTGATTTAGCTTGGTCCAAATATCCGAGTCAAGCGGAGCTAAGCGGAGCCAAGTTCAAACAAAGTTATTGCATTTTATTTTTTGTTAAACAAACAATATAAGTGATATGAATTTTTTATACAAAGATAACACTACAAAATAACATTAGAAAAGATTAGTATGTGTGCATCTGTTTAGCTACTCAATAAACTTTGTGAGCCCACCATCATGCATATGTATTATCCGCACTGTATCCAATTTTACATATCATTTTGGGACATAATCGAAAATCAAATCATATCCAAAGCTCAAGTGGACCGAACCACAAGAAACAGTATGCATCTATGTATATATATATTATATTATCCATGTCCTCATAAATATGTATTATCCACAGTGTCCATCCATTTTTACATATCATTTTAGGATGATCCAAAATTAAATCATATCCAAAGCTTAAGTGGATCACACTGCAAGAAACAATATACATACAATCTAATATCCGAATTAAGCCAAATCAAACCCAGCTGAATCAAGCCGAGCCAAGCCGGTGCTACCTTGGTTTGAGCTTAGTTTGGTTTTTTTTTTTTTTATTAATTATTATTTTTAAGAGCTTGACTCTGAAGTTTGGTTTAGTTTGAACTTCTATGTAGACCAATCCAAGCCGAGCCTTTTCAAACCAATCTGTGCTGAGCTTTCCAGCTGGCTTGGTTTGTGTCTAGCTCCAGTGATAGTGTATTGGACGACTATATATGATCCTCCAAAATGGACTATTTAGATCAATAGGATAAGGTCTATTAGATTCATGGTATGTCGGAATGGTGAAGTTGGAAAGAAACTCTTCGGAACATGTCTAGTGCGCGATTTTTTAGATTTTTTTCAGTTTCAATGCACACCCAAAGTAAGGTTGGGATCAACTAATCTAAGGTTAAGATGTGCAATGGCCCATCCAGCGAGTAATTTGAACTATTAAAGATTGATTTCAAATTATTATTATGGGTCGAATGGTTGTAAGGATTGAAGTCGAAATTTAATGGTCAGATCATATTAAAATCATAAATCAAGTGTCTCAGGAGGTTCCTTAGGTTGTTTAGGTCGAGATGTACAGTCGATCTATCAGATTAACGGTCAGAATTAGCAAATTCATTTTATTTTAGAAACAGTAGGATGCGTAAGATTCTTCCTGACGGATCTGGGGTCTCAGGAAATGGGTCCAGATATGACTCCATGTATAATGTAGACCAATAGATTCATTGGTGGTTGCCTATGGATCATGATGATGGTATTTATCTGATTCTCAAATGGCTAATCTAGCATATATAATGAGGATCCTGATAGATGGTTAATCTTGTGAATCTGACACTGAGATTGAAGATTTATAGTTCAAATGGGTTGATTATGCATTGGTTAAATTTTCATTACCATTAGACTCGCACAAATAGAGTTTCTGAAGAATACCGTCGGGTACGAACATGCACACTGTAGAAAATTTTAGATGATCGATGATGTATTTATAATAATTGGAATTGGACTTTAATAGTGTAAAACATTCTTTAATATTTTAGGATTTAGATAAAATGTTTGGAGTTATTGGTGAACATTTGGAAATAGCTTATATTAGATCCTTTGTGTATTTCATGGTGATATGATAGTTCAAATTGAAAGTGGTTGGTTAAATGGCTTAAATTGCTAGATCTAAATCTAATTAGTTATCTCTAGGGTCGATTTGATAAATGATAGAGTATACTAGCAGATATGGAGGTTGAAGAATGAATGACCTAGAATTAGTGTTGGAGTTCGAAGGTTTGTACACGTCAGTAAAGAATAGAAATTGAGGGATTGATTCATCCCTCAATTTTAGATGTTTTAGGTATGTTATCACATGGTTCAAATGGCTAATATGAATTATAGATGCAGCAATCATTAATAATTTAAGTCTATGACGAGGATCATAGGTCAATCGAAGGTAGATTGATCTATAATTTTATGGGTTTGCTATGAGACGGTATAGCTTGAGATTAGATGGTTTAAAATGGGATGATAGGGTGTACAAGTAGGTAATCTAATCGTGTAGATTTTTTATATAATTAGGTGGTCCTAATTGAGTGGTTTTGGCACATGGGTCATGGATCGTGATCAAGTAGCTTTAGTGTGAGATCAATGGTTAAGATTTTGTCTAGATTATGAATGAATAGGTAATCTTTTGAGTATGAGTGTAGGTGTTCACAGACACAAAGTTTTAAAAGCATTAATTATATAAATCAATGGTTATTACTAACTAGATAGATCAAGCATATCAATGGTCAAAACTTGCATAAATTAATAGATGCATGGATGAATGCAAGTGTACACGCGCACGTGTGTGTGTACAAAATCCAGGTCTTCACGCTAACTACATGATTGGTTTAGTTCCTTATAGGAGGGGTTAACAATCAAAGATGGGCTGCACATGACGAATGATGTATATCATTGATCAAAGTATCTTTCAAGAGGAATTGATAATCAAATTTAGAGCTAATGTGGTGGATTGGGACAGAGGTGAGGCAATTCAGGAGATAAAGAAGTGTTGGCGTTATGCAGGGCATTAAATTTTGGGGACTTCGTGATGGTTTTTGGATTGATAGATTTGGGAGGGGCAGATAAGAGAACGGTGAGATTGGCAAGAGAGAGGGATGAGTTCTAGCAAGCTCTTATCAAGGAGAGTCTAAGGAGGATAAGGACAGTTTTTCTTAGGAACAAGAAGAAGGGAAGAAGACTAAAGAAATCTATATACATCCTAGATTAAGAACTGCCAAAGTTAGGGGCGGGGATTTATATGCTTTAATTTAATCTCATTAACATGCAATGTGGACAATATCTTTATGCCTATGCATCAACCATCATATTCTGTTGAAGAACCAAAGTTTCCTTATGCTTCTATAGATGTATGATTACCTAGACCTGACTTTTCTTTAAACTCCATCCTCCCCATCTGATGGTTCGAGAGGCCTCTGAAATATCCATTTAAAAGCTCATGACACTTGAATTTGTAGCGTACAAAGAAATTGAGAGCCTAGTTGGAGTGAAGGTAAATTTGGATGAACTTACTGCAGCTGGTTGGATGGTAACTTACCGGTCAACTGGGTAGACATGAGCATTTCTCTCCACACGCCTACTCAAAATTTCCACCAGAATTATCTCAGCCATAGATAGAAGAATATGAATAGAAGAGAGAAATGAATACGAGGTGCAAATTTACTATACACACACAAACGCTTGAAATGACTACATTGCATTAGTACTTTAAGATCTTGCACAAGAACCTCATTGCCAGTGGGGCCAGTTATGCAATGGGTCTGATTGTGGATGGCCCATTCACCAAACTTCATAGATTGAAAGATCATATGTAGGAAAAGGTTCCATGAACTTCCCATGAGGTCGAGCTTTGTGGGCCCCATCATGATGTGTGTTAGACATCCTCACCGTTCATTTGGTGGGTCCCCTCTAGGTTATGGGATGCCCCAAAAATCAGACATCTGAAATTCAGGTGTATCTTACAATTTGAAACCATGTAAAATTGTTCTCAAAATATCTAAAAGCACTTGGTAGGCCTACCTGAGTTTTGAAATGGCCTGAAATTTGGTGTGACCCCTCATCCCAGTCGGACAGATGATGGATGGGTTAAATGTCCGAAACACATCTCCGTAGGCCCTACAAACAATCAGGTAAGGTCGTAGGCCAGGCAAACAATCAGGTAAAGTTTCAATGGGTGGGCATCACTCTCAACTGTTTTCTATGGTGGTGCCCACCTAAGTCACAGATTGGGCTGATTTTTAGGCCCACAGCCCATCATGAAAGGATGCATCTAATCGATGGAGTAGATGTCTGACACACATTATGGTGGGCCATATAGCCTGACTTCACGGGAATAAGCTCTCCTGAGGTTGACCTTATTGAACATTTTCCCTGTATATATCGAATAATTTCCTTTTCCAGTTGAATATATGCAATTGTTACGCCACCTATGGATGACTACGAAAAATTTCATCCATACATCGGTGCATGGACTATCAAAAGTGAAGCCCAAATATCAATGGTTAGGATCACTCAGTCATGTGGGTCCCTCTGGTAAACTGAATCCAAATGCTAAGATACAAACTTCTGATCAGAGTACGTACTGTGTGACACCTCACTTGGAATATGCGTGTGATCAGGCACTACTAGCTGCTGGAACGGACACGTCAGCTCTGACCACGGAATGGGCCATGTCGCTGCTACTGAACCATCCAGATATACCGGAGAAAGCTTAAGATGAGCTGGAAATGCATGTAGGACTTCGTTTGTTAGATGAATCGGATCTCTCCAAGCTTCCATACCTCCATTACATCATCAACGAGACTCTTCGATTGTATCCGGTGGCCCCACTTCTACTGCCTCATGAGTCATCTGAAGAGTCTATTGTCGGAGGTTTCAACGTTGCACGTGGCACAATGCTGTTGGTCAATGTGTGGGCTATTCATAGAGATCCCAAGCTATGGGTGGACCACCGATTTCAAGCCAGAGCGGTTTCAAGGCTCAGAAGAGACAAAGGAAGGCTTGAAGTTGATCCCATTTGGGCACGGAAGGCGGGCGTGTCCAGGTGCGAGCCTGGCTGTACGGATGGTTAGCCTGGCGTTAGGGACCTTGATCCAATGCTTTGAGTGGGAACGGTTAGGAGAAGAGAAGGTGGACATGACTGAAGGGATTGGGCTCACCATGCATAAGGCCGAACCTTTGAAGGCAGTGTATAAACCACGCCATACCATGCTCAACGTACTTTCTCAGCTCTGAATACCATTGCACATGTCATGCCATGGTTTGGTTTGGATGTATGACCTAGATATTGTCATCTTATTAAAACGGGAACTTCACAAAATATTACCTCATTATTATGGTATTTAAATTATGATGCTTTTTTAATTAAGTTTTCATTAAGCTACCTCATTATTAAGTTATTGTCAACCACTACCTTGGTTTCCTCTAACCTCCGTCCGTATGATTTTTCACGACGGAAAATACCCACGGAGCAATTTAACTTGGACGCGATTGCACCCTACTATGATGTATCTGTTTAATCCACGCCGTCCATCCAATTTTCCAAATCATTTTATGATGGGACTCAAAATAAAGTAGATGCAAATTTCATTTGGACCACACCGTAGGAAACAGTAGTGATGGACGCTTATCATAAAAAACTTCTAGTGTGTTACAAAAGTTTTGGATCAAGGTGATATTTGTGATCCCTTCATCGAGATGTGTATCATTGTCAACAGTTTGGATGGCAAACAAACATTATGGTGGGCATTACGGTAGACCCTAGTAAGTTTTTAATGATCGGCGGTCAATGAAACTGTTCGGTATGGTATGGTTCAGCTGAGTTTTGGATCTTCTTAAGATTTGAGTTGGACTTAAAGGAGCCAGAAAAAAAAAAATAAAAAAAAAAATAAAAATAAATATATATATATATATATATATATATATATATATATATATATATATATATATATATATATATATTTGGACGACATGAATATACAATACACACGTCAATGTGCACCCCACGGTCAGGGCGGTATTATGTTGGGTGAAGCCGAGGCCGCACATACATGAAGACCTTTCACCGGCTACAAATACGCACACTGATTGCTTTGCTTGTGCTACCTCTTGGGACTTCCTATAGTCGGAAGTTGCGTGGGGCCATGGAGATTTCCGTAACAAATTCACTTCGTTCATCAGTTTTAAAAGACAATAAAAGACAGGAATCTAAACACCATGCAGATTGAAAACTCGTGGGCCACACCACATAACAGTGTGGATTGGACGCCCATTAATGGAAACTTTGTGGGAGCCACGGAAGTTTTGTATGAGAATGATATCTGGGCCGACTGTTTATCTAGGTGATAATAACACTATGAACGGTTTGGATAGCCTATAGACACCATGGTCGGATCCATGAAGGTTTCAATGGTGGACATTTGATTTCTCACTATTTAACGTGGTGTGGCTTACATGAGTTTTTGATTTGCCTAATATTTAGAATCCTCTCCTATTGTGATCTTGCAAAACTGATGAACGGAATAAATTTGTGACGGGAATCTCTGTGGGCCTCACATCGTTTTGAATACATGAACTTCTTATTCGAGGGAACGGGGTATTAAGGTAGGGCAAAGACACCAAAGCGGTGCCTTTAACCTCATACGACGGTAAACTCGCAGATCTTTTTCACCAAGGGGTCATGGATTCGAGTATTCTCTTTTTCACCAAGGGGTAATAGATTCGAGGACCTATTATGGTGGTGTAATCCCAATGTGGTGTGAGTGTGTGCGTGTATGAGCCTGTCTGTAGGAAAAAAAAAAAACCTGAATTGAATATGGTGCTATGTGGGATCCAACCTGATGTATATGTTTAATCAACACCATCTATCCATTTTTTTCCAGATCATTTTAGGGCATGAGCCGAAAAATGAGATAAATCCAAGTCTCAGGTGGACCACACTGCATGAAACACTGGTGATGAATGCCCACCGTTAAAAACTTCCGGTGGACTATAAAGCCAGTAGGTGATTTCTCCTTATGTTTGTCCGAAAACTAAAACGAAAGCTGCCCGGATGCCTAAAAAATGATTATTTCCTCCGAACAGTCGATATTGGCGCGATACCTGGTCAGCCATTCCATTCTTAAGATTATTTCGAATTCTTCTATGTTTAATACTATCAAGTATGTGGCCATTACATCAACCGATCTAAACCTTAATAGGTCACGACTTACATAATCTTACTTCTAATCGTACATGTTTGACCTACTAAGGTAGATCTCACTAATTTATTTTTTACTTCTCAAGAGTCAATCCTAATATTTGCACACATTGTTGAGAGATGAATGAATGAAATGCTTCGGTATCAAACAAGACTTTGATAGGAAGAGAATAGGTGATTGAATCACCATTGTCGTCTTCTTCTAATGTTCATTCCATTTTTGGTGTCATAGTGTATGCTCTTCCCTGTGCTGGCAGTCATGCATTCTTGTTTTGCTGATTCTACTGCAATTGCTGGTTTTTGCCATATCGAGGCTGATTCCTTGGCTTCGGTTGCTGTGATGACCCACTTCCACTGATCTGTGGCTGGTACTCTCTAGGTCGTTTGTACTGTTGAGGGAAGGTCCTTTACTAAAACGGTTGTTGTTGTTCCTACAACTGCTTGGGGCAATGACAATTTTGAGACTTGTGGCCTTCCTTGCCACAATGGAAACATTTGCCTGAGAATCAACAAGGTTTTGAAGGCTTAGTTGATGAATTCTTGGGGTTGTTGCTCTGGTTCGGGGTCAGATTAGTGGTTTCTTTTCCTTTTCCTTTGGAATACTTCGAATCCTTGCTTTGGTGGGATTCCATGTTATCTTTTTCCACTACCTGGGCACTGGCAATCACTTCTGCATACGTGGTCAAGTGTTTCCCAACTACGTGTCTTTGAATACTTGGTCGAACCCCCCTTTTAACTCTGTGAATTTTGTTTAATACTCGTTTACAATCATATTTCCTTGCTCAAGGTGAAGAAATTCTAGCTCTTTCTCCTCCTATACATTCTCTAGAAAGTACTTTTCATCGAATTCCACATAAAATTTCTCCCATGTCTAGAGTATTCTTGATGCTGGACATGTAATTTTAAACATGATATGCGAGATTTTAGGTTTTAGATCATACTAGTTAAAAACAATCACACAAAATTCCACGTTCCACATAAAGTTAAGCGCTCAATCAAGGGGAATCTATGTGGTCTAGGCCTACACATGATAGCGATGGATCAATTAAAGTTATAGATCAAAAAATACTCAAAGGAGAGTAAATTCATCCACGCACATACACTATGCCAAAATCACGGATTAACGACGGACCAAATCCGTCGTAAAACCAAATAAATGACGAATTTAGTCCGTTGCTGTTTACTAGGTCTTTTCCCGATGGATAAAATCCGTCGTTGAATCTGCGACAGGATCCATAGCTGAAATTTGGAAAAAACACCAATTTTTTTGCGACGAAAAAGCGACGGATATAGTCCGTCGCTAAAATCCTGTAAAAAAAAAAAATATCATCATATTTTTATTTTATTTTCTCAAATTATTTAAATGATTTTTAAATAAGAATCCTATTCACAAAATTGATAGATACACATATTTCCAACTTTTATTGTGAGGAGATCCTGCTGAACAAGTATGCCATACTTGCACCCCCACAACACTCAAATAAGCCAATTCTACAAGGACTTTCAGAGGAACGATCGAAGAAAAATGAGAGAAAATTGGGAAAAGAAAAAAAATCAAATTTGGGCCTTTATGGCTGTATCAGCCTATAACAACATGAATATGCTCGTAGAGGCAATATAGCGTGATATAACCTAGCTTTTCACTAGGACCTATACGAAATGGAAACAATTGTGTTAATCCATGTTATTCACTATGGATATCTCAATCCATTTTGTTCACTAATCAAATCCTGAAATGGAAACAACTGTGTTAATGAAACTTATATGGAAAGGTATATAAGTATGTCTGCCATTAACAAGTCCAACAATGGAGCTTGTGTATCCAGCCATAGTACCATGAACAACACTCTGAGCAAGAAGTGTGCAACATATGTTATCTAATCTGATGCATTGCTTGGAATAGCCTGGTTCATATATGTCATCTGTGAAACATCACATAATTAAATAAGCTCACCTATCATAAGTTTTGTTAAATATCCTAGGAGAGTAAATTTTTTAGCTACGGACCTATATATTTGAGATTTATCACCATCTTCTATCTTCTTGAGAAATAATCCTACAGATTACAAACAAAATGCCATCATGATGTATCTGTTTTATCCATCATGATCATTTATTTTTTTCCAAATCAGGTTAGAATATGATACCCCCCCCCCCCTGCCCAAAGAGAGAGAGAGAGAGAGAGAGAGAGAGAGAGAGAGAGAGAGAGAGAGAGAGAGAGAGAGAGAGAGAGAGAGAGAGGATATGAAAACAACACAAACCAGATTTATACAATGGTACAATGGAAAGAGACTTGGACCTTCAGTGCTATTCATGCCCGCAATTCAATCAAGCACAAAAAATTAATTGTAAGATAAACCTGTAAGAAAAATAATAACATATTAATAAACGTAATAACATATTGATAAGCGTATAGTACATCCAAATCCAGTTTCCATAGAAATTGGCAACCAAATCATAAGAGGGCTTTCATTGAAAGAGAAGATATGAGCAGTATATAGGAGTTTTCAGCTGCTAAGGCTGATACACATAAAATCTTTTGGACTTCTCCATGTTGTAGCCGCTAATAAGAGCACTATTCTTAAATAACGGAGTTTCCTCAAAATCTGGACAGAAAGCAAATAGAGTCATTATCATAAATTCATGTTAATGAATCTTGTTAGTTTGGCAGAACTTCCATTACCACATGCAGTTGACCTTTAAGACCAAATTAATAACAATAAAGATATATAATAATCATGGTTTTTTTTTTTTTTTTTTTTTTTTTTTTTTTTTTTTGTTTTGTTTTGTTTTGCGGGGAGGGGGGGGGGGGGGAGATTCTTGAGATGTAAATTTTTTTTTTCTGGTTCAAATGGCTATCTGGCACCTTTTTTCCAAAAATAAAATAAAATAATAATCACATATCTAGCCAAAAAAAAAATCCATACATGCATGTGGACAATAGTCGAACTTCAACAAAGCGTAGGTTATAAAATATTTCAACAATAGGATAGAAAAAACCAATGATCTAGATTACTGGACCATGGGCCCCACTACTGTGTAAAGATGCAGGCCATCATGTATCATATAGTTCCTCCCACTAAGAATCTGCAAGGCTAGCAACTAGAAAAATTAGCGAGTCATAACAAAGGGAATCTCATTTTCCTAAGCTTTAATATTGGTTTAACCAACAAACTTCCCAAAATACAGTTTCTCGTTTAACTTTTAGAGTTGAGGGAAATAACATGTCCCAACTTGCACTGATTCTTTCCAAGTGGACTATTAAGAACAGAAATTGGTCCTAATATAAGTGGCTGGGATCTTATGATCTGATGGATTATTGGACCATTTTCCACCCTTAGTGGAAAGAAACAGCCTGATGGTTTGTATAACAGAACTGTGGGCCCCACTTTTTAGAATTGAAAATCTCGCAAAAAAAATTAAAAATAAAAATGGCCAATGACATTTAGGTGGTGAATGTTTAAATAGTTCATATCATTCTACTAATGTGATTTTAGTGTCACAACAAATAATTAGATTGCTATGTACACTGAATAATAACCTAAGCCGCCAAATTAGAAGAAAGTAGCTATGGAAAGAACATCTCTCACCAAAACACATTCGTTTCCAACAACCAAGCTCATAGTGATTGAATAGAAGTCCAACACTGAGACTGGAGCACTTATACCAACCACTTTCATCCCTGGTACCTGACAATCATATAATACATGTTGCTTTAATAGGCTATACTAACAAATAACCTAACCATCACTTATTTTATCAACATTCATCAAAATCAAAAGAGAGCTATACCTTCATTACATTTTAAAGATAAATATTTTATGGGTTATCCATGATGAGGCTCTAACCTTCCCTCCCAATACAGATACAAGTGACAGGACTGGATATGTGGCATCCCATACTCGTACAGATCCATCTTGGTAGCCTGATATATATAATTTGTAGGCTCTAGACTGGATTGTAAACCAGCAGCTAAGGCCTTAAAAGATGTACAGTTCACATGTTTTAAGCAGAAGTACCATGGTTAGATGAGCAAGTTCAAGCAATTGGCATGATTTTCTCATAGTGGGTCATCTACCATCGGGGCCACTAGAAGAATTGTATTGATTGCTGAGATTTGGTAGGGGGTCCAATGACTTCTTTCACAATGGAGCATCATATAGTTACCACTTACCTCTTCTAATGGTAATTCTATCAGCAATGCTGGACCAAATCAAGGCCATAAATCTATCATCAACAGGCTGAATAGAACTTCAAACATTGGAAAAATGCATCTGAATCTAGTGCACATTATTTTGATTACTCAGTTTTCACCATACGTACCAAGAATCATCTCGGTACTAGAGTCGATGGGACAAACCGCAGGGAACAATCGACGATCACACTAAAACCTGCATGTTCACCTTTTCTTTTAGCCCACCTAAGTTGTGGAAATGATTGAGTTTTGTGCATTCATCTTGATGAGGCACACCAGATGAATGGTTTGCATGACATATACACATTGCGGTAGACCTACATTCATTTGGGTTGGTGAAATCGATGACCACACTAACTGCTTTCAACTGCCAAAGGAGAATGAAATACGCAGGGCAGAGTCCGAACTGGCATCCAAAAAGTAAAATTCTAAAATCTCATTACGAATAGGTGTCAGGATTCACACTACATCGTTACTCAAAGTCACCCTCCAATAAATAAACCATGTAAAGAACATAGAAGAGATGAAAGAGGCTATATACCTGACAGATGGAACCCAAAACCAGGGTCAAATCACTGATGATAGGAATTTCCAGAGGCTCCTCCATATTACACACCTACTCAAAAGACACCACCATACACTAGTTAAGAAAAAAGATTCAGAACATTCAATTTAAGTATTGAAACTTCAAATATCTGCTTTCATTTTTTCTACATCCACTTTGTTATTTTCTTTTTTTTTTTTTTTAGTTGAAAGATAATGAAAACATTATTGTGAAACAAATTTAGAAAGAAAGAAAAACCAGACAAAACACCACTTCTCATTTCGTGAAAGGCATGCCACAAAATAGAAATAACAGGAAAATAGATGAAATACCCCAAGCTTATGAACTCCATAATGTTGACATCGGGTGCAAGAACAAGCTATCATGAGGTGGGTCCAATTGCACAGTTGCTCTAGCACCATTCCAAGGAAGCCTCAAGATTAACTTTCTCTCTCTACATTAAATGAGAGCTTGTCACACTATATGTAGGATCCCAAACTAGTAAAAAATATTGAAGTAATAAAAATAATTGGAAGCATATAGAATGTGGCTGAGGTAAAATAGAAGTTGCGTGAGAAATACCGATAACAACTGCTACAGACAAAGAAAAAGCATACTTCATTTTGGAATGTGCAAAAGTATCAACCTTAAGATTGGCATTCTCCTTCTCTAAGGTCGCAATAACAGCTTTTAAACTACTCTTAGCAGGTTCCTCTGTTTCTTCTTCCAAGTCTCTTCTGATTAACTTAGATTGCAGTCATTCCATCTCTGATACTTACCATTCAGTTTAATGCGTAGTTCCTTCATCTCCAATTCTCCATAGATGCCTGCTAGTTCAGAAATCTCATAGCAGATATCAAAAGGCTAAAAAGGGTAAGATATTTCTTTACTCAAATTGCACCTATTGACATTACAAAAAGTTTGTTCAATACCATTAGGTCCCTTTCCAAACTCTTACTTTGTGTCCACTAGTATCAGACCATGTTCCAAAGCCACACACTGCAAGTAACAATTAACAAGGCACGATGAATGATAGTGGAAAGTGAGAATATTAAGTTAACTTTAATAACAGATTTGAGGCTACAGTTATGTGCTAATGGCAACATCAATATTTATGTCATGTTAATAAAGAAAAGAATCCATGTGCTACTCTAAGGCTTCCAAGAAGAGAACTGTTCCTTGCAACCTCCTCATTCATTAATTTGTAGACAACTCATTCTACTCATTACCCAACGGCCTAACTCAGATAGAGTTAATACAAGTGATCACATATAAAAGATTTATTTACTTAAACCAAGTAGTAACCACCTTTGTGAATGTTGGTTGCGATCACTTGAGAGATCTTTGGATATGCCCAAATAATATAAACCCAAGAGATAACACATCATAAACCCACATAAGTAGGCTTCACAAGTTTTAGATGAGAGGAGAGGATGTAACCATTCTGCCTTTTGGGTTTGTTTGTATAGATGGAAGCTGGTCTTTCTGTGAATTCTGATTTAACTGTAAGATCAGTAGAGTATTTATTTATTTTTTCCATTTGTACAAAACCATTTTTGAACTAAAAATCAGTCTTATTTTCTCCTTTACCTACCCTCATCTTTCACTTCATGGATCAAACAATTAGATCTGCCATACATACTTCATGGCAGAGAGCATATTTATCTAAAATAAGAGCACATGATATCACTAGTCAGGTGACCATGCAAGCTAAGAATAACATAACTGAATCATAAAAAAGCAACCTTGATGCAATAGACTTTTTGATGCATGAAGGTTACCAATGGATGGATGGCCATGAATCATGATCAACCTGAAATCCAAATCTCAATTCTTTGAGTATAGATAAATGCAATAATTTCAAAACAAAAGCATAGTCCTAAGAAAAATCACGCCTTCTCTCGGGAAATTCAACAAATAGCTAATGTACAAACCGTATCCCCAATTTTCAACTAAATTAGAAGAGAATATGGACTGATTTACCTACAAGAACTTGACGCTCGGGATGATGGAGGGGTTATACAAAAACCATATTCCCTGATTCTCCCGAAATCAACAAATCCATCCCGGATCCACCACCAGATCGACAATGGAAATGAGTGCAGCGACAACGGGTGCAGCGAGTACCTACCATGACAATGGGGCGAAAACGATGGGGTTTGGACGGTGTTGAAATGTTTTGATTGGAGATGGCTTAGGGTCGACATTGCTCAAAGAGGTGGAGGGAGAACAAGAGTCGCAACGAGTGAGGGAGAGCCAGAGCGAGAGGAGGGAAAGTGAGAAAGGAAATGACATTGAAAGAGGGTTTCGAAAATTCCTCTTTCAAAATGGGTTTTTGATTCACATTCGAACAATGTGAGTTTAACACCAAATTATATACTAAACTAAGTTTTCAGCCATACATTTAAGGGCCTATTTTCCAGATAGTTAAGATTGTATAATATGGGTACAAGATAAAGATTAACCATCTACAAGAGGACCCACTATTTGGATGGTCTGGATAACTTTATATCATTTCCACTAGTGACTGCATAAATCACCACCATTTTACATTGGACCCAAAACTAGCATATTTAAAATTGAAACTAACTCCACGTGGGGCATAACGTGAGCTTTTACATGGTGTAAGCGTGTCTTTTATTGGGGCCAACCAAGATGTTTGTGAGAAATCCACCACGTCCATCCGTTTTATGAGATTATTTTAGGACGTGCGACCAAAAATTAGGTGTATCCAAAACTCAATTGGACCACACGAGAGGAAACAATGAGAATTTAGTGAGCACCGTAGACATTCAATTAATATTATTTTCCCATGGTGTGGTCCACCTGAGATTTTAATCTACCTCATTTATGTCATATAGTATTAAAATGACGTGCAAAAATTGATGGATGGTACAAATAAAACACATAGATCTTGGTGAGGTCCACAGAGCACCAACCACTAGACACCTGCTACTTGCGTCACTAGCCAAACCACATTCGATTGGATAGTCTACCACACACTACTGACATTGCTGGTGTGTTCTGTGGGTCACATATGAGGTATGTGTTATATCCAAACTGTCTGTACATTTGGAGAGCTCGTCATAAGTCTTGGGCTAAAAAATAAGACAAATCCAAATATCAAGTGGACCACACTACAAAAGGTAGTGGGAGAATGAATGTCTACCATTGAAACCCTTTTGAGGGTAACAAAAATTTTGGATCAATATAATTTTTTGTTTTTCCTCTTCATCTAGGTATGTGTGATATTATTAATGGATTGGATGGAAAGTAAACGTTATGGTGGGCCCTATGGATGTTTTAATGGTGAGAATCATTGTCCCATTGCTATTGTTTGTGTGGTCCAGTTGAGCTTAGGATATTAATCACTTTTGGGCTCATATTCTAAAATGATCGTTTCATCAGTTGGTGTCATTATCCCACTCTTTTCCATGGCGGGGTTCACTTGAAATTTAGATCTTCCGCATCAATCGGATGCAACATTCCATGGAGGACCACGAGATTAAAATATAAAGTCAATCCATGACTTGGGTGGGTCACACCTGATACTATAGTTGAGAGGGGTTACCCTCCCATTAAAACATTCATAATCATATATTGGGCCCACCTAGATGTGATTAATAGATCCAGCCCATTCATTATGTGTATCCCACTTGGATGAGGGGTTAGACCAAGTTTCAGCTGCATCCAAAACTCATGTGGGCCCCACCAAGTTCTTTTATATGTTTTAGGATGTCTTCATAGTTTTAGATGGTATAGCCCACTTGAGTTTCATATACGGATGATTTTTGAGATATCTCATAAACTAAAGGGAGTGCATCAAATGCACGGTGTTAATGTTCAAAACACATCATGATGGGCCCACAAAATTTACTAACATCAATTCTTAAGTTTTCACGAGGTCAGTAAATTGGGTCACAATTTTGACTAGAATATTTGGCCCATTTTACATGTTTGGTCCATTCACTCTATTTTAGTAATCAATACCCTTAATTTGACAAGTTAGTCGCCCCGATCAGGCTACATATGAGAAACATTGGGAATATAAGATTGCTCAACAATTTGAGTGAAATTTGATTTAAACATCTAAAGTTATTTACTCTTCAATCTGGACTGATTAGATTGTCCAAAAATGATTAAAGGTTTAATTAGTGGATGTGCCTAATAATTTAGTAAAAAACTATTTTTTTTTTCAAAGATAAATCTCAATTTCCATTTAAAAAATCACATTTTTTTTTTCAAAATCTATATTTTTTTACTCTAAATTTTTCATTGAAAACTTTTAACAAAATATTATTTTAACATCAAATATTTTTAAAAATTTTAAAATACAATTTCTTAATTTTTATTTTCAAAATCTCAAAAAAATTCTCGAAATTTATTTTTTTTTTCTCAAAAATTTCAAAATGGCAATTTTTTTCTTCAAAAGCATCATTTTGTTTTCAACTTTTCAATTTTCTTTTTTTTTTAAATGATATTTTTTTTTCAAAATCTCATTGTTTTTATAAATAACTTTTTCTTTTAATTTTAAATTTTGAACATTTTCAATTATTTTTCACTATCATAATTTTTTTTAACTTCTTTATTTTTCATTTCAAAATTTTTTTTTTTTTTTTGTTAAAGTATCGATTTTTTAATATCATTTTATTTTAAAATTTTCAATTCTTTTGAACTTCTCCATTTTTTGTAAAGTATTTTTTTTTCAAACTTTTCAACTTTTATCGAACTTCTCAATTTTATTTTATTTTTCAAAATACAAAATCTCCTTATTCTTTTTCAAAATATTTCATTTTTCAACATTGCGAAAATTTTCACATTTTTTTAAATATTTTTAATTTTCTTTTTTAGGATATTATTTTTTTCAAAATCAATTTTTATTTTTCAAATTTATCGACTTTATTCAATATTCTTTTTTTCCCCCACAAAATAGATTTTTATTAAATCACGATTTTTATTTTTTCAAAATCTCATTTTTTTTTCTCAAACAGTGTTAAAAATTTTAAAATTCTCAATATTCTTTTTCAAGTGATATTACAAATCATTTAAATATTAGTTTTATATTAAAAAAATAATTTCCACTCGTTTGATATAAAAACAATATATATATATATATATATATATATATATATATATATATATATATATATATATATATATATTTGCATTCAGTAAATTGTTAAAAAATAATCTTATATACAAATATGTAGAATTAAACCACTGAAATTCTATTAAAAAACAATTATTAGACTACAAAAAAAAAAAACATAATTTTCAACCATATTCTAAAAAAAATGAAAAAAATAAATGTTCAAGGCAAAAGCCCTTTTACGACGGACCATGGTCCGTCGCAAAAACAGCTAAAAAGGGTCACGGATTGCTATTTTGGGCAGGAACTTGATTGTAGTTGCAAAATCAAAATTTGCGACGAATTTAGTCCGTCGCTATTTTACGACGGACCATCTCCAGTCGTAAATCCGTCGTAAGTCAGATTTTAGCGACGGATTTTGGCTCGTCGCAAAATTCCACGACGTTTGACCCATGGATTTTTGAGAAAGATGGGATTGGAGACAGGCTTTTTCCATTAGCAACGGATTAAATCCGTCGTTAAACCAAGCAATTTCGTCCGTCGCAAATCCACGATTTTGGCATAGTGATAAATATTTTTCTAATCCAAGGGATTCACAGGTTTCAATTCAGGGAACCCTAGAGTTGAAAAGATAAAAATTGAGGATTTAGGATAATTTAGGGTTAAAGTTAGGGAGATCAGGTTAGAAGAGTGAAAGAGAGGAGAGAGAAACCTGTAACCAGTCCACGTGTGGACAACGTACAGGCCCTTACACACATGCGGTGGTAGCCGTCCGTAGGTATGTGCGGCCACGAACCCAAAAAGTGACACATTGGGTTTGGTCGGCTAGGGATGGGCTACAAACCCCCCAAGTTTTTGCCCGATCCAGTGTACAGTCTGTGCGTGGGTGCTCAGCTGAAATTTTAGCCATCCTACAGGGCTGGATTCCAGAAAACTGTTGTAGAGAAGTAACATTTGTAAAATAATGATGGATTTACAGGTGGAATGATTGTAGAAGAAAAGGAATATGATGGTAAAAGGTGGGGAAAAATTAGAATGGGTGTGGCTTCGCATGACGGTGGTAGCCCTTTGTAGAAGGGAAGGTTTTACACCCAATTAGGCTTTCACAACTCTAAAGAGTAGAAAAACGTAGAAATTTTATTCAATCTTCAATGAGAAAAAAGACTACAAGGGATGCCTAATTATAATAAAATCCTATATTCCAAAATTCATGCAGTGTGCGCAACGTATTACTTAGAGACCAAGTAATCACAAATAACAACTAATCAAAGTAATCTAAACTGTCCATGATATTCTTAATAATGATAATAACCAAAATTCAAAGTACTAAATCGTCTAGAGTAGTTTGTCACAATCATGAGAACCCATGGTGGGATTCACATGATGATCGAGTCCACTACAAGAAACTAAAACGCAGTCTTCTAACTAGGAGGCCCTCCTTAGACGTCATTATCAATCTAGATTGATGGTAGGGCCCTCCTTGTGTACATGCATAGGGGGTGTGCGTGTGTGCATGATGTCCCCATCAAGTCTCATCGGGGTAGTCCTTTCTTTTGGCTTCCACCATAGATATGCCTCGCCTTGCAATACAAAAACAACAAGCTTTAGCTTTTTCTCTTCATTACAACCCATAACATTAAAAAATTTCTCCAATTCCATCATCCATTCGATTGCTTTAGCTAGATCTGTCTCTCCCTTAATCACCAGGGAAAAAATAATGCTTAAACTCTTTCACTAAACTTTCAGTCCTGTCATGTTCCATGACTTCTTCTTTAGGATTGAATTGTGCAATCTGGATTGCTTGCATTTGTGGTTGAAAAGGTTAGCCATCGTCCCGAGGACTCTTAACTACATCGCTCAGTGTTGGGTTTGGCCTAACTAGTGGTACATTTGAGACTGAAGCAAATGAAGTCGCCCAAGCCTTCTTGGGTGTAATTTATCTACGAGATGTAAAGAGAAAGTTCAAGATATTAGTATGTTCTAAGTTCCAACCCTAATACTATTTCTTTTATATTTTCATAGTTTTTCATAATTGTCACGCCCCGAGATTTAGCACTAGGGTTGGTCAGGCCCTAGTCCCTCACCCCGAGACATGAACTACTACCTTAGGTCTAGTGTTCTTTTTAAAACCTAGGCTCTAATACCAAACTATAACACCCTAACCTTAGATATCTAAATTTCATCAATTCGAGTATCGGGGTCTAGGTATTAACTATTATATTATGCCATAACCTAACCATAATACATTCATCCACTAGAATAGATAAAATATTCATCAACATCATAATATATAACCAAATATTAATCATTTACAAACATCAAATGGCCTTAAGGCCTAAGTTCAATCCAACATTTCCATATATAAATAACTTCATAAAATCAAGACTAAATTGTCTCGTTCTCTTTTGGCTCTCTAACCAATTGTTCATCGAAGTCATCTTCACGAAGATGTCTCCAGTATATATTTTTCTAGATGATTTTCCATATACAATACTATGAGTTAAAAGCCCAACAAGTAATAATAAATCGTACGATTCAATACATGTCATATTAGAATATCAACAAAAAATTTCCACTATCGTATATACAAATCCATACTCAAGAATCACTAGGGCCGTTGCTGTGCACAACTTTCACCTTGCCAGAACTCATTCAGCCTAGATTCTCACAAGTCTTACACATTGAAAAGAATATCGTCCCCATTAGATTGATTCCTCTCTCCTGTAGTGTAGAACATGGAGTCTAGTGATGAGTAGTCCATTCTGGAGTTATAACACCCTGGTTCTCAAAACCCGAGGATAATTTCTCCTCATTGAGAACCCGAGTGTTACGTTATAAAATGGACTAGCATACATCTAATTAATAGTAGATTTCAAAGTATGAAGTAAAGCAATCACTACATAAGCTAAGGATATCAAGAGTAACAAAAGGAAGTTTAATACATTTAAATGAGAGAAAAATGAAATCCTACAATGGGGAAATATTTTTACAACTACAACAAAACCCATAGTTTGAAATATGAAAGCACATAAATCCAAAAATATCAATTGAGCTTCAACTGCTCAACTGCATCAGCATAAAGGTCCTCTTTGCCGAACTCCTACTTAGTCGTCCCTGGAATCCTGTCATTGGGGTCTCCACCTATCCTCATTCCAGCATCTATTTGGTGCAACCGCACGATTAGGTGAGTGAAAACACAGTGGAAATTTTCCTCACGGATTCATACATACCATGTCATTCCAAAATAGTTTAAATCAACATATTTAAATTACTAGGAGACTAATCATGAAATTATAAATGAATGGATAAGTGTTATGGTTTCTTTCTCCTTTGGTTGTGAAATTTTGTTGTGCCAAAACTTCAATCTGTGTCTTGTGTAGCACAATGGTATATATGTTCAAAGCACTGCATCACAATGTTTTAAGGCAAGAACAATGATCTACTTCAAGAAATGTAAAGAACAAGTACATTATTCTCTTCTCTAAAAGCTTCAGAGTTTTAAAGCTACGAGATCCTGTTCAAGACTCAAGGTGAAATACAACTCAAGAACTACAAGTTCAAGGTTTCAAAGATTTCAAGTTTAAGCTTCATCATGTGTCAAGATCTCAAGTCTCATGAACTTCAAAGATCATCCATCATCTGAAGAAATGAAGATTCAATGTCCATACTTCACATTCAAGGTATGAAAGACCTTAGACTGACCTTAGGGTAAGTTATTTTGTATACATAAGTCAAATTGAATCACTTCGTAAGTGTTTGGACTGCTCTAAGACTAGTCCTGAATCCTGTTTGACTAGTCCTAACACTGGCTTGACCAGCCTAAGAAATTTCAAGACCAGTCCTAAGTTTGTTGCAATTTTTAAAAATTTTTGGTTCATCTGCGACGAATCTTGGACTCTGTTCGACCGGTCGTGTGAACAGTGCACAACTCGTCCTTCGACCAGTCCATGATCCACGACTCAAACTACAGTGACTAAATCAGGCTTCGTTCGACTAGTTGTAGGAAGGTCACGACGAGTCGTGGAGGACTCATGACTGATCGTGGACAGCCTTTGACTAGTTGTGGAACGGTTTTATCCGATCGCGCTCAAAAATTCAAAAATCTGTTCGACTTCGGCCAGTCGTAGTATCCATATGACCAATTGAAGATGTGATTTCTCCAACTACAAATAGAGCACGAATTTCAGAGTTTGATAATCCAATTCAAGTAAAATCAAGGCATCACTCTAAGAGATAAGTTTGTATTCTTTTTAAGCCACATTGTGCATATTTAATATTCTCTTTTGTTAGCTTTTCTTATTTGATTTTGTTTATGCATTCCAATTTGATTTGAAAGAGGAATTGTGATATTCCACTTCTTGGAATCAAAATAAAATAGAACTAGCCCGAATTGATTTAATCTAAAATCAACTTAGACCTACAACTATTTTAAAGTGAGTATTGGACATTGAAATTTTATATTCGAACTTCTACTCCAACTTGGTTCTTTTGGGCTGCAACAAAAGGAGAAATCCAGGTATTTTACATTTGTGTAAATCTTCTATGTTATTTGGTTTCTTTTGAGATTAAGGCAGAAAAATCTCATTGCATTGGTTATCTAAGGAGAGCTAGAAAACTCAGAGTGAGAGTTTTTAAATTGTGTAAGCCCATTTGAAAGACACAATTGTGAGGGTTTTAGGTGAACCTGAGAAAAATCTATTTTCATAGTGAACGCTAATATCCACTATGTAAGGATATTAGGAGTGGAGTAGCAAGCTGTGTGGTTGTTGTTTAACAGTTGGTGTACACACAAGCGAACAATTATAACTCCTTGTGTCTTGTGATTTGAATGTTTGTTTAATTTGTATATCTTTTATCATTCAAGTTTGTGGGATGTATGTGTGGATGTGAATGTTGTAATATTTACATTTCAAGCATTGTGTGGAATGTTGTAATAGTGTAGAATTTCTTTCTTGCTATTTCCTTTGTAGTTTGAGATTTTATTTCTCTAATTGTTCTAGTAAGGTTGTCCTACCATAAACCCTTGGTTTTTATGGTGAAAGGTTGTCCTTAGAACAACTAGAATTTGAGGATGCTTTACATTTTGTACCGTGGATTGTTATCTTTCCTTTACTTGGCTATCTTAATGTTTTATTCCGCTGTTATCATTTTAAATTTGACATAGTCCTATTCACCCCCCCCCCCCCCTCTCTAGGACATATAGCTTGGCCTTTTCAAGTGGTATCAGATCCTAATAGCGCGTATTAATTGTTATATTTTTGGATTTATTTCCTAAGCTAACCGATTAAGATATTTATAAGATGTCAAATTTTGATAGCCTTTCAAGCACTAGGCCTCCACCATTTGATGGCTCCAATTATGCCTATTAGAAAGCCAGGATGAGGATTTTCCTTAAATCCATGGATGAAAGTGTGTGGCTAACCACAGTGAATGAATGGACCCTTCCTACTGCTAAAGTAACTGGAATCGATGGATCCAAATCTATGAGAATTACACCTTATTTCTCTTGGACCACACTTCAGAAAAGTGAGAGCAGTGCAAATGCAAAAGCACTAAATGCAATCACTTGCACACTATCACCAGATGAATTCAAAATAATTATATCTTGTGATTCTACAAAGCAAGCTTGGGATATTTTAGAAATGACACATGAAGGAACATTAATTGTCAAGAAATCTAAGATTCAAATCCTCACAACCAAATTTGAGGAAATACGTAAAAGAAAATGAAATGTTCATAGACTTTTATATAAGATTAAATGACATTGTGAACTCTATGTGGAGTCTTGGTGATAAAATCCCAGAAAGTAAAATTTGTACAAAAATACTCTGCTCACTTCCTGAACGGTTCAATTATAAGGTAAGCGCGATCTAGGAACTTCGTGATACGGATAACATGAGGGTAGAAGAATTAGTTGGCTCTTTACAAACTTATGAGTTAAACTTTAAAGCTCCTAAAGGTAAATCTATTACTCTTAAATCTTTTAAATGTATTTCTCAAAAAAATTCTGATTTAGAAAATTCTGAAGATGATATGGCCCTTTTAGTAAAAAAGTTTTACAAAATTTTTAAAAGTAAAAAGACTGTTGATTTTAGTCAATGTTACAATTGCCAAGAATATGGGCATTTACTAAACAAGTGTCCTAAAAAGGACAAACCTAAAAAGAAAGGAATATTGGCTACTTGGGATGAATCTTTTGGCTCTGAAGCCTCTTTTGAATCAGAAGATTCTGAAACTAAGTCAGGCAATGAAGTTAAAGCCCCTATGACTCTAGCCAAGTTTATTTTTTCAGATCATAATGATTTAACTAGTAAAGAAAATCTGAATAGTGATCATGAAAATCAAGAAGATCTTCAAGATGCGTACAATGCCCTATACAAGGAAAGTTATAAAATTGCCGTAAAACTAAAACTTCAGAAAGTGAAATTTTTAAAACTTAAAGAAAATTTTGATTCTCTTATTTTAGAAAAATCCCACATTTCAGATTATTTTAAAAAATTAAAATGCGATTTAGATTTTAAAACCTCCTTGATTGATAATCTTAAATCTGAAAATGAAAAACTTAAAACATGAAGTCTCTTCACTTTTGAGTTTAAAGGATACATGGAGGTATGCCCAAGGTGATCCAAAGTTAGAAAAACTATTATCTGGATCAAGAAAATGTGGGGACCGATCTGGTTTAGGCTACAATAAAAATGGTCCTCCTAAACAGAAGAATACTCCTAAGTTTGTGAAAGGAGTGTCTTCAAACTCAAAAGAGAAAAGTTCTAATCAAAATTTTTCTAAAAATACTAAAACTTTTCAATCTTTCAAACCTAAAAGTAATCATATGAACTATAAAAATAGAATCAAAATCCTTTAGCTGAAAAAATAGTTGATTTACTTAAGGAGCTCTTAAAATCTAACTCAGTAGGTCATTCTTACAACAACTACAAATACAAGAAGACCAACTATACTCTTAAATCCAAAATAGTTATGAAACGGGTTCCTAAGGTTACTTTCTTCGTTGCCCACACTGCTTTCAAAGCTTCAAGCCATTCAAAGTGGTACTTAGACAGTGGATGCTCTAGGCACATGACTGGTGATAAAGGTCTGTTCACCACTCTTAAAGACATGACTGATGGTTCAGTCACATTGGTGATGGTAGCAACTACAAGATTATTGGCCAAGGTACGATTCAACTTTCTAATCTCCCTTTATTTGAGAATGTTTTATATGTTGAAGGGTTAAAACACAATCTGTTAAGAATATATCAAATATGCGATAAAAATTATAGTGTCAAATTTTCTAACCTAGGGTGTGAAATTTTAAACAAGAATGGTTCAGTAATATTAAATGGCCGTAGAACTTCTGAAAATTGCTATATTGTTAGTGATTCTAGCTCATTTAGTCAATCGTGTAACATGGTCCATACTGACGAGACTAAATTATGACATAAACGCCTTGGACATGTACACTATCGTAATCTGTATAAATTGAGTAAAAGAGAACTGATAAGAGGTCTACCTAAATTATAAAAAGTAGATAAAATATATGGCGAATGCCAGATTGGAAAATAAATTAGGAGTGCTTACAAAAAGGTGGACTCCAATGCCACATCTAAACCTCTTGAACTTCTCCACATAGATCTTATAGGACCAACCAGGACGGAGAGTCGAGGTGGAAAAAAATACATACTGGTGATCATGGATGATTATACCAGATTCACTTGGGTAGTCTTTTTAAGGGATAAATCAGAAACCCTTAATGAAGTAAAAAGAGTTCTCAAACGAATCTAAATGGAAGAAGGTTCTCAAGTCTGTAAGATCCATAGTGATCATGGATCAAAATTTGAGAATAGAAGTTTTAAGAAATTCTATTGCGATCAGGGAATATCTCATAAATTCTCTACACCCAAAACACCACAATAAAATAGAATTGTTGAAAGAAAAAATAGAGTGCTTCAAGAAATGGCAAATGTAATGTTGAATAGTATGAAGCTCCCTAAAAATTAATGAGCTGAAGTCGTAAATACTGCATGCTATATAATCAACTGGGTTTATACAAGTAAATTAAATAATAAAATTGCTTATGAACTTTGGTTCGATAAGAAGCTTACTGTCAAATACTTTCGAGTCATTGGCAGTAAGTGCTATATTTTATGTGACCCTGAAAATCTGGAAAAGTTTGACACTAAAAGTGACGAAGGGATCTTTTTAGGGTATTCTTTAAACAGTCAAGTATATCAAATACTGAATAAGAGGACCAGTGTTTTCAAGAGTCCATCAATATGGTTATTGATGATCACTTGAATACGCCTATCTCAAGTTCAGATAATGATGAAATTCTTCTAATTGACAAACCACATATTTTATCAAGTCAAAATAACTCTGATTTAAGGACTGTCAAAGATCATCCAACCACTCAGATTCTTGAAAACCCGCTCACTGGTGTGCACACTCGTAGACAACTAGAAGATATATGTAATTACGTGTGCTTTACATCCCAGATTGAACCGGCAAACGTAAAAGAAGTTCTTACTGACAAAAACTGGATAGTTGCGATGCAAGAAGAGCTTAACTAATTTGTGAGAAATGATATTTGGTATCTTGTTCCTAGACCTAAAGATAAAACATATTATTGGTACTAAGTGAATTTTTAAAGATTAAGTCTGATGAACTTGGTAATATAATTTGAAACAAGGCTAGACTGGTTGTATAAGAGTACACTCAAATTAAAGGCATCGATTATGATGAAACTTTTGCCCCAGTAGCTCGTCTTGAATCAATCAGACTATTTATATTCATTGCGTGATTTAGAAAATTTAAAATTGATCAAATGGATATAAAGAGTGCTTTCTTAAATGGTGATCTATATGAAGAAGTGTATGTTGAACAACCAATGAGTTTTGAAGACCTTAAGAACATTGATCATGTCTATCACCTTAAAAAGGCTCTCTACGGATTGAAACAAGCTCTTAGGGCACGGTATAAAAAATTGACTAAGTTTTTACTAAGTCACTATTTTCAAATGGAAAGTGTTGATAAGACTCTTTTTGTTAAGAAACATAATGATCATATCTTAATAGTGTAGATCTATGTTGATGATATTATTTATGGATCTACTTATACTAACATGACTGTTGAGTTTGCAGATTTAATGAAATCTAAGTTCGAAATGAGTATGGTTGGGGAATTAAATTATTTCTTAGGGTTGTAAGTAAAGTAACAACCTGATGGTGTTTTCATTTCTCAGACCAAATATGCTCTGAACTTGATTAAAAAGTTCAGATTTGAGAATGGTAAGAATTTTAATACTCCTATGAGTACAACATTAAGACTCTCAAAAGACTCTAAAGGGAAAAATGTGGATCCTAAATTATATCGTAACATAATTGACAATTTACTTTATTTAACTGAAAGTAGACCTGATATTACTTTTAGTGTTGGTATTTGCGCTAGATATCAATCTGACCCTAAAGAGTCATATCTAAGTGCTCTTAAGCGAATTATTCGATATGTCATAAGTACTGTCAATTTGGGTCTCTAGTATCCATATGATACTAGTGTTCAGTTGGCTAGGTACACTGATGTTGATTAGGCTAGTAATATCGATGATAGAAAATTAACTAGTGGTGGTAGTTTCTATATTGAAAATTGTTCAGTTTCTTAGTTTAAAAAAAAGTAAAGTTTCATATTACTTTCAACTGTTGAGGCTGAATACATCGCAGCTGGAAATGCATGTACTCAGCTTGTATGGATGAATAAAATGTTAAGCGATTATGGAATTGCACAGGATTCAATGGTGTTATATTGTGACAATTCTAGTGCAATAAATATATCTAAAAATCCAATTCAGCATTCACGTACCAAGCACATTGACATTAGGTATCACTACATTCGTGAATTAGTAGAAAAAAATAATCTCTTTAGATTAAATTCCTACTGAGACTCAACTTGTCGACATTTTCATTAAACCATTCAACAAAATCAGGTTTAATAAATTGAAATTTGATCTTAGTATGTGCAATTTAAATTGATTATTCATGCATTTCTGTATTATAGTTTATATATTTATTAAATTATAATTTTAAAATTCAGAATTATGTAGAAAATGCATGTTTTTGTGTTTACATGACCGGTCGAGGACATCCCACGACCAGTCATGTAGCCCGCTGATCCTTTTTAATTTGGGAAAAACCATTTCTTCCTTATTTCCTCTTTCTTCTCCAATGGGCCGTGGCACGACTAGTCGTACCCATCTCTTTGATTCTTCAAGGTAAGTGCATTATTTCAGTTTTTCTTCTAAATTCAAGCTTTAATCTCTTCATTTTCCTTTTTGGAGTACTTAATTTCAAGTTTTCTTGAAGTTTTTGGGGTTTTCTTCTTCAAAATCTGATTTTGAAGAAACCCACTCTACATCTTCTACAACCTCTTGATTCTTTCATTTCTTGGTTGTAAATGGATGCTAGAGGTAAGAAGAAAACATCCCGTGGTGCTTCCTCATTTAGATCCACTCCTTTAATAAGGCACCATCTTCGGTCACCCGAAGATGATCCCTCATATGTTTGGGATATAAGAATGCGCAATGTTATTGTTGAGCATTCTGTGTGTATTAAACACATTGCTCCTTTTAGTCTCCTTCCACTTCTTCAGGCTGTAGGATGGGATAACATCTTACATTGGGGTGGGTCGTCATACCGGTCTATTGCTCAATCCATATTTGCATGCATTTCTGATTTTTTGACTAAGAATTTAACGTTTAAAATTGTCACTAGAGAAGGTCCATTTGAGATTGACTGTCATCTGATTTCGGCTCTAATGGACATACCTGTTAATGACAAGGGTATTCATATTCATACTCTAGTTGAGAAACCCTCAGAATCAGAAAAATGCATTCTCACTGGAGCATTATGCAATATGGATGTGCAATGGAGTTAGAAGGGTAATGCACTTGCTTCCAAGTACCTGTTATCCACATACAGGGTTTTGCATCAAATATTTATTTCAAATTCATATCCTCGGTCTGGTAACAAAATATAACTGACTTCCTTTATGGTCCGTATTTTGCATTCCATCGTCACTGGTGCAAATGTCTATCTGCCTTCTTTAATATTTCATTCCATCATTCAATTCTGTCTCCATCTAGGACAGTTATATTCCATTTGCCTACCTTATGACTGTATTAGCTACTCACATGCTAGTTGTTATGCCTATTGGAGAGGCTCCTATCCATCATCTTATTTTCAACAACTCTAATATTAACAAGATGAAATTGGAATTGGCTCCTGGCCAAGTAGATGTCGGTGGTGGTGGAGCTGAAGGAGTGAATGAAGATGAAGCTGGTGATCTTCCTCCTGATGATATAAATATGGATGATATTTTTAATGAAATTGAATCAAACTCTGTAAATGATCTTAACTATGTGCCATCAAATTTTGATGCGCGTTTACGTACACTTGAGGAGAAGGTAGAGAATATGAATGTTGCCCATGATTTACAATTTAAATATATGCACAAGTATCTCGGGTTCTTAAACAAGGGCCTTCATCAAGTTGATCTTACTATACCTGTTCCTTCTTCTTCAAGATCTAATTAAGTGCTTTTATCCTATGGTCTGTAATAACTCTTAGACTAATTTATTTTCATTGAGTTTATGAGACTTACTTTGGTTGACTTTGTTTTATGATGGTTAATGATATGTGAACTTTGAATTTGCTTAATTATATATCTTACATATCTTGACTTGTCAACTCCTTTATTACTCTCTTGTTCTTGTTTCTCTTCCATATCTTACTTGCTTCCTTTGTCAGATTGTGACATAAAGGGGGGAGAATATTTTATTATGTTTGAAATAGATATGAATGGATTGTAGAGAATAGAAGAGTAGCATTTTTTTTACTTTTTTTTTTTTGCATATATGTCTGTTACTTAGGGGGAGTATGTAAGGAGGTGTTGTGTTATGACTATTTGATGATGTTGTGTGCTAGTTGATGATAACTGGTGCATGATTCTTTAACCAGGCTGTAATTGGTTTTCATTTATAACTAGTGCATGATTATGATTCTTTGTATGGTTATTGGTTATATTATTGTTGAGTGTGTTTTGTCACAAATTTGACAAAGGGGGAGATTGTATGTGCTATGGTTTATTGCTCCTTTGGTTGTCAAATTTGTTGTGCCAAAACTTCAATCTGTGTCTTGTGTAGCACATTGGTATATATGTTCAAGGCACTGCATCACAATGCTTCAAGGCAAGAACAATGATCAACTTCAAGAAATGTAAAAACCAAGTACATTGTTCTCTTCTCTAAAAGCTTTAGAGTTTTAAAGCTACGAGATCCTGTTCAAGACTCAAGGTGAAATACAACTCAAGAACTATAAGTTCAAGGTTTTAAAGATTTCAAGTTCAAGCTTCATCATGTGTCACGATCTCAAGCCTCATGAACTTCAAAGATCATCCATCATCTAAAGAAATGAAGATTCAATGTCCATACTTCACATTTAAGGTATGAAAGACCTTATACTGACCTTAAGGTAGGTCATTTTGTATACATAAGTCAAATTGAATTACTTCGTAAGTGTGTGGACTGTTCTAAGACTAGTCTTGAATCTTGTTCGACTAGTCCTAACACTGGCTCGACCAGTCCAAGAAATTCTAAGACCAGTCCTAAGTTTGTTGCAATTTTTTAGAATTTTTTGTTCATTTACGACCTGTCCTGGACTCTGTTCAACCGGTCATGTGAACAATGTATGACTCATCCTTCGACCAGTCCAGGATCTACGACTCAAACTACAGCGACCAAATCGGACTTCGTTCGACCAGTCGTAGGAAGGTCACGACCAGTCGTGGAGGACTCACGACCGATCATGGAACGGTTTTATCCGATTGCGCTCAAAAATTCAAAAATATTTTCGACCGTTGACCAGTCGTAGTGTCCACAGTACCAATCGAAGATGTGATTTCTACAACTATAAATAGAGCACGAATTTCAGAGTTTGATAATCCAATTCAAGTAAAGTTAAGGCATCACTCTAAGAGATAAGTTTGTGTTCTTTTTAAGCTACATTGTGTATATTTAATGTTCTCTTTTGTTAGCTTTTCTTATTTGATTTTGTTTCTGCATTCTAATCTGATTGAAAGAGGAATTGTGATATTCCACTTCTTGGAATCAAAATTAAATAGAACTAGCCCGATTGATTTAATCTAAAATCAACTTAGACCTAGAACTATTTTAAAGTGAGTATTGGATATTGAACTTCTATATTCGAACTTCTACTCCGACTTGGTTCTTCCAGGCTACAATAAAAGGAGAAATTCAGGTATTTTACATTTGTTTAAATCTTCTATGTTATTTAGTTTCTTTTAAGATTAAGCTAGAAAAATCTCTTTGTATTGGTTATCTGAGGAGAGCCAGAAAACTTAGAGTGAGGGTTTTTAAATTGTGTAAGCCCATTTAAAAGACACAATTGTGAGGGTTTTATGTGAACCTGAGAAAAACCTATTTTCATAGTGAACGCTAATATCCACTGTGTGAGGATATAAGGAGTGGAGTAGCAAGTTGTGTGGCTGTTGTTTAACAGTTGGTGTACACACAAGCGAATCACTATAACTCCTTATGTCTTGTGATTTGAATGTTTGTTTAATTCCTATATCTTTTATCATTCAAGTTTGTGGGACGTATGTGTGGATGTGAATGTTGTAATATTTACATTTCAAGCATTGTGGGGAATGTTGTAATAGTGTAGAATTTCTTTCTTACTATTTCCTTTGTTTCCTTTCTAGTTCGAGATTTTGTTTCTCTAATTATTCCAGTAAGGTTGTCCTGCCATAAACCCTTAGTTTTTATGGTGAAAGGTTATCCTTGGAACAACTAGAATTTGAGGTTGCTTTACATTCTGTATTGTGGATTGTTAGCTTTTCTTTACTTGGCTATCTTATTATTTTATTCTGCTGTTATCATTTTAAATTTGACATAGTCCTATTCACCTCCCCCCCTCCTATGACATATAGCTTGGCCTTTTCAGTATGGGTGTATGAATGTATGTTCAACTCACAAATCTGGGGATGCACATCTAGCTGTCAAAATAAAGGGTCACCCAAGGAGAACTAGTCACCCGAAAAAATACTCAAAGGTATGCCCAAGGAGAACTAGTCACTTGAAAAAGACCATGTAGACTGCCCACGGTAGATTATCTACCTGGAAAAAGCCATGTAAGTGAGTGTGCCCAAGGATATCTAACCTCTTGAAAAAATACACGTTGTATGCTCAAGGAGGTTCTAAAATCCTGAAAAAGCCTCATGTAAAGAAAGAGCGCTCAAAGTAGTACAAATGCACATGCTCTATGAGTTTAACTGAAGTGCTAGAACTTTTAAGAAATCAATCAGAGTGTGACTTATATTGAGCACTCAGAAAAGCTCATATGTCATGCGTGGATTTCATGCACCATGATGCTTACATACATTCCATAAGATCAACAAGATTGTTCTCATAAACATGGCCAAGGTTTGTGATCTTTTACTAGAATATCCACCGTCCACACATGAGCGCAATATAATTCCATTTACTTTGATCAAGGTTTAATTGAGGGCCCATACATGTAGCATATCAAGACAAGTTTATACTACATCTCACAAAAGATGACATTCCACACCTAGGATTCATTATATAACTTGAGAATGAATTGAAACATCATGATATTTGTCGTTATTAGTAGAACTATGCCTCTAAATTGGACAATTATTAGAATAACTTAGAGAATGTAAGACCAAGTCCTAATCATATGTTTATTATATATAGAAATTGAGTAAATAGACATTTGCATATTAGCTCACGTTCAACATAACCAAATAGGAATGAAAGACATAGTGTACTATTCTAAGACTTCATACACCTTAGATTCAAATTAAAATGATTTCAACATATAAAATGAATTTTGGAGTAAACTTATCATTTATGTGGAAACAAGATTTACTGCTTCTTAATATACTTAATGAAAGTGTATATATAACTAGGTAGCTCTAAATATGGTACAAAGAGTATGCTACAAACTTCTATAAGATATCTTAGAGCAATGAGATATGAACATTCCCACATGATTAGTGAAATTAATTCATAAGGGAGTAAGACTAACACTTACAAAATTGTAATACCTCTACATTTTCAAGCTTAACACTATTTTAGAATTTAATGAAATGAGGAAACCATGTGGGATATCTCTCACCTTAAATGAATGTTCCTCTTGATTTGATCCATCCTATAAGGTGGCTTCCTGAATCAAAGCAATGAGTATCAACTACTATTCTTGTACATGCATGGACTATGGGTGATTTGAGATTGCTTTTACTTATTTTATTTGAAATAGATTGAAGGAAAGTATCCTTTAAGGATTTTAGTTGTAAACAGTACCTGGATGAGTCATTTCTAGGTTTCAATGAGTCACTACCGAGTTGACCCAATTGAGATTCTCAACTAGCAAATTAGTTGAAAATAGGGTTTAGGGAAAACACCTATTACAATAGTAGTTGTTGGTTTCCTGGTTTGGTGAGGCTTCTCAAGCTCCCCTGAGGATGATATCTGTCATTAGTAGAGGGCTGTCTTAGATCCGAGTCAGTTGGGAAACTGGACAAGTTAACTCACCAGTGAGTTGAGTGTTACGTCCCTTCAAATGGTTGGAATAACCCGAGTTGTCCGACGAGGTAGAGAGACTGGAGCAACCCGGTCTCCGGATTTGATTGGAGTCAGGGCTCTACCTTGATATATAGATAAGGACCGAGTCGTATGTCATTAACTTGACCATGACTCGATCCCGAACTTAATTTAGTTAGGGATCCGTTACCTGAGATGCGAGTCAGGTGAGGCATTTCATCGGATTCACCTAATTTTTGACTAATATGAGTTGCTGAAGATGGCCGGTACTATGCTAGGACGGTCGGGATTTGCGGCATTCCTGATGAAGTTCCTCGGGAGTTGAGTTGATGTGAGACTGTTGAGTCACCACCGAGTTGGTTACAATCTTGGGATCATTTGAACCAGCTGCTGCGGTTGAGGCGGCCCTCTATCTCTCACCCTCCCTCTTCCTCTTAGCATGGGAACGAGTCAGGACCTTCCACTGACTTGCTCATTGAAGAGGAGTCGAGTTGCGACAGGATTCTGCTCCAATGTCCACACCTTTCTCCCTTTCTCCCCTTTCTTTTCTATATTTCTTTCCTTTATTTTAGCTATCTCGAAGTTTGCCCTAATAATCTGTCTTTTTATAGGCTTTCCATTTTTAGACGTTTATATGGTTAATCAGACGGGCTAGCGCACGCTTAGTGAAGGAGATGTTAAGAAACCCATCGTCAGTCTTCTCTCCATCGGCTGGTTGTGTGTATGGTCTTATATAATCGTCCCTGATGGACCTTAGATGGGGTGGGCCACACGATAAATGCCTTGGATTAAAGAAAGGACTCCCCTTTTGAGATGCACCACCAATGGTTAAATTTAGGAAGATGGCCTATTGGTCATGGTGGTTTTACACTGATTAGATGATTTAACGATTTGGGCCATTTGAATGGCCCAGATGACACCTAAGATATATGGGGGGTCCCTCTAAGGTGAAATGAGTTCTGATTCGTAATCCATTTTCGCTGAGATGACGAATGACTCGCGTCGGTTGGATTTTTGCGTCAACATCTCCTCAGTTTCTCATCTCATTGCTAGGCTCTTTGCAGCCCTAGGTTTAACGTCCTAGATTGTCCAGGAGAACCTTCTAGATGGCGTGGGATGGTTTAGATTTTTCCAGCATAAGAAGGGAAATATTCCTTCCACCTTTCAGTTGGGAGTAGATATTTGTGGAAATGGTTGACTCGACTTGCACGGAGTACGCGGACGTGGGTCCGACTTCGACTATTTCTGAGGCAAATGAAACTGCCAATAGAGTGGAACGACCTGGCTTCTCTTTCCAGCAGGGATTTCGTGTGAAGTTGATTGGGGTGGGTTATTGTGCACGTGAACATGTATCCACACATGTAAGGAGGACGTGGTTACGGTCGGTTGGGTTGGCCGATCATGATGGACAGTTCGGATCTGATGAGACCTAGCTCTAATGGTCCCAAATGGTGGTCCATTTAAGGTTGATGGATGGATTTTTTTTTAAATTCTGGAAACGGTGGGAAATGAGCTTTTCTTGGGTTTTATCGAGTCAAATCTTGTTTGGACCCAAAACTTGATCCCATGTATAGTGGGTGTACATGGTTTTATGTACGTGAGTGATTAAAAAGTAAGGCCCACCTGATGATCTAAGAGATCTGCACCATGAGTGTCAGGCCCATATCCTAGCCCATACTGATCTGTAGGCTTCTGCGGTCCTCCCGGTCAAATTCTGGAAACTCATGATCTGTAATAGGCAGTTGCACGTGACCCTCATCGTATCCCGTATTGCAGAGTTGACTCGACCAGAGACCTATACCATAGAGAGCGCGCCGTCGCCGCTGTTCCGACACTGTGTATTACCCGCCAAGATGTACCCGGACCACGAGATGTGGGCCTGCCTTTAGTTCAAGAAAAACTCCATGCGTTGCAAATTTTAAGAGAATGTCCCATCAATCACATCAAATATTACATCAATTCATCAATCAAAGTCAAGTACAAGAAACCCATACCCTAACTTTACCTCTCTCTTACACAAGTACCATAAAGTCAACAAGTACCTTACGTCTCATGTCACTCCACCATCCCTCCCTCCCATTACTTTTCTCCCATCACCTCTCTCTCTCTCTCATTCTCACATGCAACCATGGGAGGTGGAGGTCCAAGATCCCCATGAGAAAGAGCTTGGTGGGACCTACCTTCCTACCATCCAATCCCACCCTCCATGATCGATCTTAACTGTTGAAGTTCATCCATTAAAGCTCTAGAGGCTATAGGTGGAAGAAGGAAGAAAAGATCCTTAGGTGGGTGCCTTTATTTGTTGATTTTATGATTTGAGGGCCCACATATGTGGGACCCATCTTGATGTATGCAATGTATAGGGAGGACCCGTAGTGGCGGGGTCCCTCCCATCTCACGTTCGTCTCTCTCTCTCTCTCTCTCTCTCTCTCTCTCTCTCTTTCTTTTTTTTTTTTTTGATGATGATGATGATTGTATGGCCCACTTGATTCACACCGTCCATAGACCCACAACATGTTGTACATGGGTCATCTGAACCGTCCAGATCATGGTCCCACATGATGGATGTGTTGAATCTTCACCACTCATCCAGCTTGGAAAGGACCATAGGCCTGGGCGCTGGTCTTCTTTTCCTTATTTATTTATTTATTTTTATTTTTTATATAATATATATATGTAGTCGGCCCCATGTGGGACCCACCTGATGTGGAAATCGGATTAGCCGTTGTGCCTCAGGAGCTACAGAGCTGCTGTAAGTAACGTCACCAAGCTCTACGGGTCCCATCCGCCATCTGCACCGTCCATTCACATGGACGTTAGCTGGTGGGGCCCAACAGTAATGCATGGGCTCCATCTTCACCGTCCGTGCAGTGGACCACACCATTCAATTCACATGTGTGGTTTTGAACCACACCATTTGGTCCAGATCTGGACAATGAGCCCCACCAAATGCATACGTTGTATATTCATGCTGTCTGTCTAGCTAGGGCCTACACATGATGCTTGTAACCACATGGACCATACACTTGGACCCACTTGTATTGATGTGCAGAACCCACACCATTCATCTGCTTTCATACAGACGATCCGTCTGATGGACGGTGGCTAGGACATGCAGTTGGCAGCTGCAGATGTCAGTAGGCCAGGTGGGCCCTGACCATGAGGTATGGTGTACATCCACGCCATTCATATCGCGGTGGGTACCTACCATGATGTGTGTGATATCCACACCATCCATCTAACGGTGGACCCCATTCATATGGGATGCACTTGATGTTTATATGCAATCCACCTCATCCATAGAGGGGACATGGAGCCCACCTTGATAATGTGTTGAGTACAGCATGTGGGACCACCATGGGGTATTTATAAAATCCCAGTTGTCTTCTAGACGGTGGGCCTGTAGCAAGCAGCTGCTGTGCTGCATTGGCTAGTTCCATGGGTCTGACCTGAGGTATGTGTTATATCCAACTGTCCTCACCTGGGTCCACCTTGCACGTGTGACATGTGCAAGTGGTGGGACCCACCTTAATGTATATGTTTTATCTACACCGTCTTAGGTGATGGGCGAAGTTGTGAACTCCACTTTGATGCATATATGATATTCAAACCGTCCATCCTTTTGGCATGTATGGGTTGGACCCACCTTGTATATATATATATTTTTCATCCAGGTCGTCCGTCCATATCTGGACGATGGATGCTGGATGCATTCCCAATTCATGTATCTTATATCATAAGATAATATATATTATAATATTATAATATAGTACAATATATTATAATATTATGATATGGTGGCCCCACGTGGGACCCACCTACTGTATATGACGTCAGCAAGATTTGTGGGTCCGTGTGTGTCCACACCATCCATCTGGATAGTGCAGGTGTGGGATGCACCATTATGCATGGGTTTAATCCCCACTATCTGTCCTTTTGAGGATGTGGACCACACCACGAGGTATGTGTTTCTCCATCCGTCCTTCTATCTTAGGATGTGGGGCCCATCTCACACGTGTGGGTGGGACCCACCTTGATTTACTTATTATATCTTCATTGTCCATATCTCTTAGATGGATGTTTTATATCCACATTGGCCAACTTTTTGATGGGACCAACTTTGGATGTATGTGTTCCATACAAGCTATTCATTTGCTTTGCCAGCATGGGACCACCATGATGTATTTATTTCATCCACACCGTCCAGATTGTGCTGGACGGTGCTGGATAATGTTTGGACGACGCTGATTTACTTAGACAATGTTTGGATGGTGCTGATTTACCTGGACAATGTTTGGACAGTACTGAACATCATTAGTGGGCCATGTGCCCCATGGAATGATAGTGTACAATGATACACATATTACACATATTGCACTTGCAACTATTGAAATGATTTTATACATGGTCTGAGCTTCCCCTTGAGGCCCTTTGTAGTGGATATAAGGCCCATCGGTGCGGCCCATCCATGAGGCCCACCTTGATATATTTTGTGGCCCATCTATGAAGCCCACCTTGATGTATTTTGTGGCCCATCTATGAGGCCCACCTTGATGTATTTTGTGGCTCATCTTTGAGGCCCACTTTGATGTAATTATGACCCATATGTTAAGGCCTGTTGTGATGTATGTGCAGCCCTAGAGTGAGGCCCAATGTGACGTATATGAGGCCCTTGTATAAGGCCTAATGTGATGTATTTTCGTTAAGGCCCAATATGATGTTGGATGTGACCCAAACGAAAAAAAGGGGTGCGATTTTCTAAAGTATCCAATTTATACATTATTAACACTCAGTTTCTTAGGGCACAAGTATAAAATCTGGCCGTAAAAATTTGGGCTGTTACAGTTGGTATTAAAGCCTAAGAATGAGATTAACTGGGCCTGAGGGGAGTGAACCGCCATAAACTTTACACGATTAGTATATATGATAAATTTGATACATCCACTAAAATTAAATTCTCAAGGCCTATGGGTTGAGGCCTATTGTGATATATTTGGGGCCCATGGGTTGAGGCCCATTGTGATGTATTTGGGGCCCATGGGTTGAGACCCATTTAGATATATTAGAGGCCCAGGTATGAGGCCCACTTGATTGTATTAGGCCCATGAGTAGGGCCCACCTATTGTGTGTTTGAAGCCCATGGGTTGTGGCCCATTGTGATGAATTCAGGGCTCATGGGACGGGGCCCATCCGATGTATATAGGCCCATGTGATGCGGCCCAATGTGATGCATTCGAGGCCCATGTGATGTATTCGAGGCCCATGAGTGAGGACCATTGTGATGTATTCGAGGACCATGTGATGCAGCCCATAGTGATGTGTATGTAGTCCTTGTATGAGGCCCATTACAATGTGTATTAGGCCCTTGTGTGAGGCCATGGGCCCACTGTATGTTTAACCTTATGTGGGCTACTCCTTGGGAGTAATGTTTGTTGAATGTCCACATTAATGGGCAATGATGGTTGGATGTCCACATTGTGACCGTCCCTTAGGCCTAATTCCGATTGTCGAGGCCAATTCTGATTGTATAGGCCGATTCTGATTGTATAGGCTAATTCTGATTATCAAGGCCGATTCTGATTGTCGAGATTGATTTTGATTGTCGAGGACGATTAACGAGGTCGATTTCGATTGTCGAGACCCATATGATATATATGCATCCCGTAGTTGAGACCCATTGTGATGTCTATCCGTCCGGTGTTTGAGGCCTAATGTGATGTATATGCGGCCAGTGTTTGAGGCCCAATGTGATGCATATGCGGCTGTATTTGAGGCCTGTTGGGATGTGTATTCAGCTCAAGTTTAAGGCCTACTGTGATGAATATGAGGTCTATGTGATGAGGCCCATTGTGATGCATTTGAGGGCTAGGTGATAAAGCCCATTGTGATGTATATTAGGCTCTTGTGCGAGGCCATGAGTCCACTATGTGCTAGGCTCTATGTGGGCCATTCTTTGGGGATAATGTTAGTTAAATGCCCACATTGACGAGGCCGATTGTTGATGTCGGTTATTAATATCGATTATGAGTATGTGATAACATAACATCTTGATACATGCCTATATGCATCATTTGAATGTTTGTTATTAGATGTAGTTGACCATTGCATATGTCATTGGGTAGGTTGTTATGAGACTTCTTGATAGGCGGAGGTTATCTCACATGAGCGCACGATATGCGTAGGATTGATGCATGACTAGATTGTATGACTCATGCATCTTGCATTGTGTATTGCGACTACTGTACGCCCTAGTGATATCAGGGCCATAGCCTCCACAGGCATTTCGTGGATAGTCAGATAAGACACTGAAAATATTTGGTTCTATCATACGAGTGCCATAGATGTCCCTGGGTGAAAACTCCTAAACCTCCGTGGCTAGGAGACGCCCTAACATCAAGACCGAGTGGATATATATGTGCGCATGACGGCCGAATACCAAGAGGCCACGTTTCTCACTATGTCGTGGTCAGTTAGGAGGGGGTGTGGCCTTACCCGCCTGAGAGTAGGGGGCATTACTAGGCTGAGTTTAATCAGCTCATGAATGGGTCCACTATCGACGTGCCAGGTAGATATTGGCTGACTACTGAATAGGTGGGTGATGAGTTCTCTTCTACTTGCATGGTTACGTGTCAGTGGGTGACGATTTACATGTAGAGTGTACTAGACCCTGATGAGGATCCCAGAAAAGAACTGTACTGATATGTGGACTTATTAAGTAGGAGTTGCATACTCATTCATTCATTCATTCACTATCCGCTTGGGTTGGTGGTGCGTAACTATTTATTATATGTACCTTCGCAATAGTTAGGATTTCGGTTGGGGCGTGCGACTACTTGAGATTAGGATTTTACCACATTGAGTCTGACTATCCAAATTTAGGTATGGGACTGGTTTGGATAGAATTCCCTTGTGATGGATCCCATAGCCTGCGATACTATGTACTATCATCCCGACTTCACTCCAGCTTGGTCATTTCATTCCCACTGCATATTGCATTGCATCCGTTGTATTTAGCATTTTAGGTTTCTATGTTTCTACAATTATATGGTGTAGATAAGGCTGACGATATTTGTGTACTCATCAGGATTTGCATATTGCTTTGCATCCTCAGTATATGAGATTGGTTGCTTATTTTTTTGCATTATATTGCCTTGATATGGCTATTAGCATTCATGGCTTACATTGTATAGCCTTGGTACAGCTGATAGCATTCATGGATTTACCAGTATGTTTCTACTTACTCTGATATTGTATGACTTATGGGATTATTAATATTTTTTCTTACTTTGATATCTATATGCTTGGTACTTACCTTGTGCACACACTTTCACCACCCTCTAAGCTTTTTATATGCTTATACATGATAGATGCATACAGGTGATGCCTAAACGTAGTCATAGCTGAGCAGGAGCAGGAGCATGCAGCCAAGTTTTTGTGGAGTTTTTATTATATGCATGTATTTTCCCTTTCAGCATTGTACTCGAATGTTTATATTAGTGGATATGTGATGATGATGTTGTTCTTGTGATTTGGATATACTTGTGATATACTTCTTACGAGATAAATGTATATTGAAAAATCCTCCTTATAGGATCCCAGGATCGGAATCTAGTGTATGGGCACTGGGAGCCGAGAATGAGATACTATGGAGGTTGTCAGCACCAAATTCGACGATCAAAAATTTTATGAGCCTGGTTTTTGAGTTTGGGATGCGACAAACGATGGTATCAGAGCATAACTTGGGAATACCTGAAGATAACATCACATATCTGCTAATAGCTAGCCTACACTCTTTGATTATTGAGAACTTAGAATGGTTAGATCCCCTAGTTCAATAACTTAGAGATTTTTTTTATGTAGCTCCCCACTGTTAAGATTGTGAGGCTGCTTAGTATTCGAGCTTCGATCATTTTGATCCGAGATCCAGGATCAGTGGATTCATTATAGCGTTGATAAGGCATCCTGAGAGCGCGAGGTTCAGATTAGAGAGTGCTATTTGTTCATAGATTTATTATAAGTTGATGCTTCCTCTTCCCTTGGTTTGTCCTACGTGATAGTAAATTTCAAAGATGAAATTTTTATTAGGAGGGGAGACCTGTGAGGCCCGTATCCTAGCTCCTTCTGTTTCTTAGGCTTCTGCGGTTGTCTCTGTGGAATTCTGGTGACTCGCGATCTGTAATCGGCAGTTGTGCATGAGCCTGTGTTATATCCCATATTGCAGAGCTGGCTCGACCCGAGACTTATACCCTAGCTACTGTTCCGTCGTAGCATATTACACGCTAAGATGATACCCGGACCATGAGATGTGGGCTCGCGTTTAGTTTGAGGAAAATGCCGCGTGTTGCAAATCTCAAGAGAATGTCCCATCAATCACATCAAATGTTACATCAATCCATCAATCAAAGTCAAGTACAAGTAACCTATACCCTAGCTTTACCTCTCTCTTACATAAGTACCATAAAGTCAACAAGCACCTTCCCTCTCATGTCACTCCCCCATCCCTCTCTCCCATCACTTCTCTCCCATCACCTCTCTCTCTCATTCTCTCTATCATTCTCCCAATCAACCATGGGATGTAGACGTCCAAGCTCTCCATGAGAAAGAGCTTGGTGTGACCCACCTTCCTACCATCCAATCCCACTCTCCATGATCGATCTCAATTGTTGAAGTCCATCCATTGGAACTCTAGAGGCTATAGGCAGAAGAAGGAAGAAAAGATCCTTAGGTGGGTGCCTTTATTTATTGATTTTGTGATTTGAGGGCCCACATATGTAGGACCCATCTTGATGTATGCAATGTATAGGGAGGGCCATAGTGGTGGGTCTCCTCCCCTCTCACGTTCGTCTCTCTCCCTCTCTCTCTCTCTTTTTATTTTTTGATGATAATTGTATGGCCCACTTGATCCACACTGTCCGTAGACCCACACCATAATGTACATGGGTCATCCGGACCGTCCGAATCATGGTCCCACATGATGGATGTGTTGAATTTTCACCACCCGACCAGCTTTGAAAGGACCATAGGCCTGGGCACTGGTCTTCTTTTCCTTTTTATTTTTTTTTTTTAAATTTTTTTTATATAATATTATATATATATATATATATATATATATATATATATATATATATATATATATGTGCTGGGCCCCACGTGGGACCCACCTGATGTGGAAATCGGATTGGCTGTTGTGCCTCAGCAGCTACAGAGTTGCTATAAGTAACGTCACAAAGCTCTATGGGTCTCATCCGCCATCTGCACCATCCATTCACATGGACGTTAGCTGGTGGGGGGCCAACTGTAATGTATGGGCTCCATATACACCATTTGTGTAGTGGACCACACCATTCATTCCACGTGTGGTTTTGATCCACACCATTTGGTCTAGATCTGGACAGTGGGACCCACCAAATGCATACGTTGTAAAGTCACGCTATCTGTCTAGCTGGGGCCTACCTGTGATGCTTGTAACCATGTGAACCATACACGTGGACCCACTTGTATTGATGTGCAGAACCCACATCATCCATCTGTTTTCATACAGATGATCCGTCTGATGGACGGTGGCCAGCACATGCAGCTGCAGACGTCAGCAGGCCAGGTGGGCCCTGACCATGAGGTATGGTGTACATCCACGCCATTCATATCACGGTGGGTACTTACCATGATGTGTGTGATATCCACACCATCCATCTAACGGTGGACCCCATTCATATGGGATGCACCTTATTGTTTATATGCAATCCACCCCGTCCATGCAGGGGACGTGGGGCCCACCTTGATAATGCGCTGAGTACAGTACGTGGGACCACCATGGGGTATCTATAAAATCCCAGCCATCCACTGGACGGTGGGCCTTTAACAAGCAGTTGTTATGCTGCGACAGCTAGTTCCATGGGTCTGACATGAGGTACATGTTATATCGAACCGTCCTCACCTAGGTCCACCTTGCACATGTGACATGTGCAGGTGGTGGGACCCACCTTGATGTATATGTTTTATCTGCATCGTCCAAGGTGATGGACGGTGATGTGAACTCCACTTTGATGCATATATTATATTCAAATTGTCCATCCTTTTGGCGCATGTGGGGCTCACCCACACGTGCTACACGTGTGGGTTGGACCCACCTTACATATATGTAATTTTCATCCAGGCCATTTGTCCATATCTGCATGATGGACGCTGGGTGCATTCCCAATTCATGTATCTTATATTATAAGATAATATAATATAATAAATATTATAATATTATAATATAGCATAATATATATTATAATATTATGATATGGTGGCCCCATGTGGGACCCACCTACTGTATATGCCGCTAGCAGGATCTGTGGGTCTGTATGATATCCACACCGTCCATTTGGACAGTGCAGGTGTGGGATGCACCATTATGCATGGGTTTAACCCCACTGTTCGTCCTTTTGAGGACGTGGGCCACACCACGAGGTTTGTGTTTGTCCATCCGCCCATCTGTCTTGGGATGTGGGGTCCATCTCACACGTGTGGGTGGGACCCACCTTGATGTACTTATATATATCTTCACCGTCCAGATCTCTTGGACGGTGGCCCCACCTTGATGTAAATGTTTCATATCCACGTCGTCCAACTGTTTTGATTGGACCTGCTTTGGATGTATGTGTTCCATACAAGTAGTCCATCTTCTTTGCCAGCATGGGACCACAATGATGTATTTATTTCATCCATCCCATCCAGATTGTGCTGGATGATGCTGGACAATGTTTGAACGGTGCTGATTTACTTAGACAATGTTTGGATGGTGCTGATATACCTGGACAATGTTTGGACAGTGCTGATCATCATTAGTGGGCCATGTGCCACATGGAATGATAGTGTACAACGATACACATATTAGCACCAGCAACTATTGAAATGATTTTATACATAGTCTGAGCTTCCCCTTGAGGCCCTTTGTAGTGGATATAAGGCCCATCGGTGAGGCCCATCCATGAGGCCCCCCTTGATATATTTCATGGCCCATCTATGAGGCCCACCTTGATGTATTTTATGGCCGATCTATGAGGCCCACCTTAATGTAATTATGGCCTATGTGCCAAGGCCCATTGTGATGTATGTGCGGCCCTAGAGTGAGGCCCAGTGTGACGTATATGAGGCCCTTGTATAAGGCCCAATATGATGAATTTATTGCCCATTCGTTAAGGCTTAATATGATGTATTCAGGGCCCATGGGTTGGGCCCATTGTGATATATTTGAGGCCCATGGGTCGAGGCCCATTGAGATGTATTTGGGGCCCATGGGTTGAGACCCATTGAGTTATATTGGAGGCCCAGGTATGAGGCCCACTTGATTGTATTAGGCCCATGAGTAGGGCCCACCTATTGTGTGTTTGAAACCCATGGGTTGTGGCCCATTGTGATGTATTCAGGGCCCACGGGACATGGCCCATCTGATGTATATAGGCTCATGTGATGCAGCTCAATGTGATGTATTTGAGGCCCATGTGATTCAGCCTAATGTGATGTATTCGAGGCCCATGAGTGAGACCCATTGTGATGCATTCGAGGACCATCTGATGCAGCCCATAGTGATGTGTATGTAGCCCTTGTATGAGGCCCATTGTAATGTGTATTAGGCCCTTGTGTGAGGCTATGGGCCCACTATATGTTTAACCCTATGTGGGCCACTCCCTAGGAGCAATGTTGGTTGAATGTCCACATTAATGGGCATGATGGTTGGATGTCCACATTGTGACCTTACCTGATTCTGATTTTTGAGGCCAATTTCGATTGTATAGGCCGATTCTGATTGACAAGACTGATTCTGATTATCAGGGCCGATTCTGATTGTTGAGACTGATTTTGATTGTCGAGGATGATTAATGAGGCTGATTCTGATTGTCGAGTCTAATTTTGATTGCTGAGGGCGATTGTCGAGACCCATATGATATATATGTGGCCCATAGTTAAGACCTATTATGACATGTATTCGTCTAGTGTCTGAGGCCCAATGTGATATATATGCGGCTCGTGTTTGAGGCCTAATGTGATATATATGCGGCTCATTGGGATGTGTATTTAGCCCGTGTTTAAGGCATAATGTGATGAATATGAGGTCTATGTGATGAGGCCCATTGGGATGCATTTGAGGGCCAGGCGATAAAGCCCATTGTGTTGTATAGTAGGGTCTTTTGCGAGGCCATGGGTCTACTATGTGGGCCATTCCTTAGGGACAATGTTAGTTAAATGCCCACATTGACAAGGCTGATTGTTGATACTGGTTATTAATACCGATTATGAGTATGTGGCAACATAACATCTTGTTAAATGCCGATACGCATCATTTGCATGTTTGTTATGAGATGTGGTTGACCATTGCATATGTCGTTGGGCATGTTATTATAAGACTCCCTAATAGGCGGAGGTTATCTCACATGAGCATACGGTATGCGCAGGATTGATGCATGACTGAATTGTATAACTCATGTATCTTTCATTGTATGTTGTGACTACTGTACGCCCTAGCGATATCAAGGCCATAGCCTCCACAGGCATATCGTGAATGGTCAGATGAGACACCAAAAATATTTAGTTCTAGCATACGGGCACCATAGATGTCCCTGGATAAAAATCCCTAAACCTCCATTGCTAGGTGATGCCCCAACGTCGAGATCGAGTGGATATATATGAGCACATGACAATCGAATACTAGGAGGCCACGTCTCTCACTGTGTCATGGTTGATTGGGAGGGGGTGTGGCCTTACCCACCTGAGGGTAGGGAGTATTGATAGGCTGAGTTTGACCAGCTCATGAATGGGTCCGCTATCGACGTGCCAAGTAGATATTGGCTGACTACTGATAGAGTGGATGGTGAGGTCTTTTCCACTTGTATGGTTGTACATCAGTGGGTGGTGATTTGCATGTAGAGTGTACTAGACCTCGGTGATGATCCCAAAGAGGAACTATACCAATATGTAGACTTATTGAGAAGGAGTTGTATACTCATTCATTCATTCATTCACTATCCACTCGGGTTGGTGGTGCATAACTATTTATTACGTATACCTTCGCAATGGCTAGGATTTCGGTTGGGGCACATGAGTAACCTGAGATCAAGAGTTTACACATTGAGTCCGAGTATCCATATTTAGGTATGGGACTGGTTTGGATAGAATTGTCTTATGATGGACCCCATAGCCTGCGATACTACGTACTATCATCCCGACTTCACTCCAGCATGGTCATTTCATTCACACCACATATTGCATTGCATCCGCTGTATTTAGCATTTTGGGTTGCCATGTTTCTACAATTATATGGCCTAGATAGGGTTGACGGTATTCATGTACTCATCAGGATTTGCATATTGCTTTACATCCTCAGTATATGAGATTAGTTGCTTACGTTTTTGCATCGCATAACCTTGATATGGCCGTTAGCATTCATGCCTTACATCGCATAGCCTTGGTATGGTTGATAGCATTCCTGGATTTACCAGTATATTTTTACTTACTCTGATATTATATGACTTATGTGATTATCAGTATTTTTGCTTACTTTGATATCCATGTGATTGGCACTTACCTTGAGCACACACTTTCACCACCCTCTAAGCTTTCTATAAGCTTATGCATGATAGATGCGTGCAGGTGATGCCTAGACATAGTCATAATTAAGCAGGAGTAGGATCATACGACCGAGTGTTTGTAGAGTTTTTTTTATATGCATGTATTTTTCCTTTCAGCATTGTACTCGAATGTTTATATTAGTGGATATGTGATGATGATGTTATTCTTCTGATTTGGGTATACTTGTGGTATGCTTCTTATGAGATAAATGTACATTGGAAAATCCTCCTTGTAGGATCCCAGGATCGAAATCTGGTGTATGGGCATTGGGAGCCAAGAATGGGGTACTATAGAGGCTGTCAGCACTAGATTTGGCGATCGAGAATTTTGTGAGCGCAGTTTTCGAGTTTGGGGTGTGACTGTGAGATTTCAAGTAGGGCTAGTTCAAGTATTTTTATCATGAAGGGTTTGTCAGATTGATGTTGTTAGGGCTAGTTTAGTGTTTTTAGCTACTACATATTATTATCATTATCATCATTATTATCATTATTCTTTACGTGCTGGTTATCAGCAATTTAACAGTCAGATTATCATTCCATTCAATCATCGAATTTCTAGAGGTCTCTAGGCTTACTTAAGTGAATTCCTATGGTAGGCTCAACTACCAGAAGTTGGGATAATGATGATCACATAGTGAGTAGTGAGTTTGAATGTCGTGAGCTTGTTGAACTGTGAACCTGATGAATTGGGTTCCAAAATTGTTTAATGGAATCTGCTCCATCCACTCATCTTAGACACAACTATTGTGTCATCAGGCTAAAGATGTGGCGGATCTAATGTTCTAGTGACTACAATGCTTAGTTTATGTGCCGAAATGGGTATCACTTGACGATTCGGGTTCCAATCTTTAAGATGATCCAAGATTAGGGCTTGCAACGATTCATATTGGATTGTCTGATTTATCCACCAGAGAAATTGGTCTCTAAGGGTGATTGAAATCCTAAAAATAGGGTGACTTGATGATGTAGTGATCTGTCTCAAAAATCAACGAATGTATAACTTGTTTTAGAGTTGAATATTGCTCCTAATGGTCAGATTTGGACTAGAACATGTGAACGTTTAGATGAACTAGATCTGTACTTATTCTAAATTCGGTTACCCAGTAACACCTGGGTATTAAAAAGTACGGGGTGTTATAGGAGTTGACTAAACTCCAACCATACATTGTAGTAATGGGAGGGGCCATATTCATACCAACTCAGATTCTAGTTAGGAACTTTGCCCGAGAATTTAAGGGACAACTATCTACGAATTGTCCGATGTTCGATATCAACTTCACATTTTAAATAATGGCATATATCACATAACCGGTTTATATTATAAGATCCATGTATGTATGATGAATGCATTTTGGAAATACCATCCCGGTGTAGTGGTACTTATCTAAAGGTTCAATTCCTCTTTCGACCTGCTTGGGCTTTTTGGATATGGTCACCCCCGCTTCTAGAAATCCGAGTTCACTTAACTCAGTCATCGAGTCGAGGTTGTGAATCGATGGGGAGAAAGTGATATTATACACATAACCATAAAAATAATCACTAATCATCATGCATCCAGTCAAGAGTATCAATTATCTACTAGTTGATATGTAACCCAAGTTCATACATAATTATTTAAAAGCAATAAATATAAAATGAAAATTTCTTTATTCTCTTAGTAAATCTCCAAGAGCACACCTTTCAAAGTTATTATTTCACATGCGGAGACTCTAGTTCATTTTCCTGTCCTAGATGATTTTTTAATTAACAAAATAGTTAACAGCCCAGCAAGTAGTTGTATGCATGATTCACAACATAAACATGATACAAGTGCATATACATGAATTTTAATATGCCACATTACCATATAAACAATTTTTTAGTAAACAACTGGGTCCATAACTATGCACGACATCCTCGTCCCCAACACCCATCCGACCAACATCCATAAAAGCCCAACACGTGTAGGAGTTCACTCACATCCCACGTGTACGCTCGTTTGATGTATCTTATATACCATATGTAACTGTGTAGTTTGGAAATGAGTGCCCCACTCTAGAGATGGCCAAGGTCCTTCCCCAGCCTCAACCATAGTCCAATGAGGAGGCCTTATTGGTACCAACTCAGGTTTCCATTGAAAACTTTTCTTGAGAATTTAAGGGATATCTTGGTCCCTGAGTTGTCTGTTATTCTCATAATGACATATCAAATATAAGGCAATTGTTAAACAGATATCAACAGATTAGGAAAGTTGAAGTAAAAGTAAGCATGTAATGTTATGCAATGCATATGAAAAAAATTCATCCATGATAGTGATTACTTACTAACAACATTCATTCCTTATTCGACCATTTTGACCTTTTGATCATTTCCTCTTGGATATTATGACTCACTTAGGTCTATGATCTATAGAAAGTTTCATTTTTTTGATTCATAGCTAGAATATAGGCATCAAGTTATTTTTTTGCTTACTATCCATTTTCTTAGGACACTTGCAAAAATGAATAAGATTCTAAGATTGTTACATTTGTCCACTAAATCTATTAATCAAGTCCCTAATTTCTTAGATGTGAGCCGTAGATAGTCCATTTATCATGTTTCTAATCGTAAATCAAATGTATTAATTTTTTTTAAAAGATTGCATTAGGATCAAGATCTACCTTAAAGACGATTGGATGTTAAGATCCATCTAATCCAACCATTTATTTCTTCATTTTTCACAATTTTAGTTCAATGGTCCTAATTGATTTTTGATCGGATGATCCGATCTAACATTAGATCAAGTAGATTTTTAATTTTCTTAAATCCAATCATTTAATTAATTGATTTATTAAACCTTTGATCAATGGCTGGATTGGACCCGATCATCGATTTAACAGTGTAGATCATTATTATGATCTTTTTTATAATTTCAACTGTCTGGATATAGATTTATAAGGTCTCCAATCTATATTTACACTTAATGAATAAGATCTTTAAAGGTGCGGTTAATTTTTTGTGGGGCTCACCTTTGCACTAAGTGCTTATGATGAATTTACCACTTACAGGATTATAACATAATACAAGATATGAAAAAGAAAAATGATTTAATATGATAATCATGATCTTGTGGTGGTGCCCACTTTTAGAGATATGTCAATTTTCTTTTATATTGGCCAACCATAATTCTAATGATGAGATCTCAAAACCTACTAATTTATTTATATTTAAAAAACCTAAATAAATAAAAGTTCAAATTTAGATGGAAAAACCCACGTGTATGAAATCCTATTGAAGGGTGGGGCCCACCCTTACCATTCATTATGTCTACACATGGGGTCCATGCATTTGCCCACATGAAGCAATGTGTGGGGTACCACGCTACTGCTTACGTGACAATGTGTGGAGCCCCCTCATGCTGACATCATAGTTAGCCCATGGTTCATCTCAATTTTACACTCTGTGGGGTCCACTTAGATTTGATTTAAAACAACTAAGAGATATAATATTAGAGCCACTCACTTAATAAACGATTTTGATCAGAAGGTAAGCTCACAGAACTTCTCTTTTTATCTCTTTCTCTCTCCCTCCTCTCTCTTTGTTTAAAGTGTGAGTGTTTACGAGGAGTGGTTTGGCATGCCTTATATAGAGGAGTCACCTCATGCATTAATACATATGCATGGTAAATACATGTAAGCATGTGATAAACACATGTAACTCTTGTCTATAGATTGTGAAGTAATGATGAGAGGTTTTAGGGTGGATGAGAGTATAAACAATATGTGCATGTGTCATAGAGGTGTGGATCCCACAAGTACAGTGTTTTTTTTATCTAAGTGTATGATTAGATTGTTTATACGTTATGCCCTCTTATAAAAATGGTTTATTGATCAAAATGACCATGATTAATTGTAAGAAAATCACAAGTGTTCATAGATGTGGTGGTGCACCAATTATTGTATACATGCGTTCATGTGAAGTAGGGTGTATTAATCGAGTGTGTACATGCTACAATCGTGTGAGCTATAAATTTTTTTCTATATCCAGTTATTATATTAAAATTAATTTTTTATTACAAAGATCATGGGAAAAATAATTTTAAGGTAAAAAAAAGTGTATAATACTATGGACCATACTCCAAATGTTTGTAAGAGTTAAAATGTATAACACTATGGACCATGCTTGGTTGCCTTCGTGACTAGGAAAAAAGAGTAGCAGAAGTGAGCTCTGTCATGAGAGGGTGTCCACGGGGGGCCTGTTTAATCACGCGCCCCCAACCAAAGGCACCATACCAGATTACAGTGTTCAGAGAATGCGTTTGGAAAGGGCTGTATTGCTTTAAGTCAGAAACCTCCCTTTCCACTGCACCTCTAAGGATTTGTGAAAAATATTTCAAAAATATGGTAGGTTATTAGAGGTATTCATCCCACATTTCCCTAGAATGAGTAAATCCAGGGGATATGCCTTTGTTAGATTCATATATGAAGACGATGCACGGGCTGCTAAGGGTGTTTTAGATGAGAAGAAGATAGATGGGAGGGAAGTCTTGATTAAAAATGCTTACCCTAAAAACCCTCCCAGGTTGAGAGCTCAATTTGTTCCTCTTTGTAGGGGCACCCGGAAGGTAGAAGATTCTCCGAGGGAAGCCATTGTCCTAAGGGAAGCCCTCCTACCACGTAGGGGTTGGGAGAAAGCCCCATTGACTCCATTCATCGATTTAGGTGGCAAAAGGATGATACTTGCGGACCCATCTATGGTTAACTACAAACTCTTGGAGCTAAAACTAGGACTAGTGGGCTACTTAGGAGAGAAAAACGTATCCATAATCCAACTGTTAGATGGTTTTAGATCTTCTAAATTCAAGGCATCGACCATTGATGTTGCTAGAATCTCTAAGGGCCTGTTTGGCTGGGAAGATTGGAAGGGATTGGATGGTATTAGAAGGGATTGGAAGTTAAATCCTAAGACTAGTCGGGCGTGCGAAATAGACTGGGTGATCTGATCCCAGGATATAGTAATCCCATGGATCTTAAGGCAATCCATTGACAACACCATCATTACCTTTAAATCCCATCCAATCCACCCTAATCCGTTCAAATTTGTCTGGAACGTGTTTGGTTCGATGGATTGGAAGGGATGGGAAGGTTTAATCCCGGGATTGGCCGGGCATGCTCGATTTAGCAATCCCAGGATATAGCAATCCCATGGATCTTTAGACAATCCACTGACAACACCATCATTACCTTGAAATCCATGCCATCCACCTTAATACCATTCAATCCCTTCCAATCTACCATGTCAAACACGCCCTAAGTCCCATTTTCTGATTGTATTCAAATCCAAGTTGGAACTCTTGAATTTTGTTGCTGATTGCTCCTTTTAGCAAGCATTAGGCCTGGAAGAGATATCCCCTTGGTCTCCGGAAGCTCATTAGGACTCCAAAGATGTTTGGATCCATCTGTTTAGGATTCCATCTCACGCCTGGTTAGAATCTATTATACTGGACTTGGGAAGTGTATTTGTTCAGGTGATCCAGATAGATACTTGCACCAAGCATGGGATTTGCCAAATGTTTGCAAGAGTTAAAGTGAGGATTTCGTCGGCAACAGATCTCAAATCTCCCCATTTCCTGATTGCTGCGGGAAAATCATTCTCAATATGGGCAGAGAAGGAAGCTGATAGCTTGGGGAATTCCCCATCGTCAACATCCAAATCCTTTGGGGAGAGGGTATAAGGTTCAGAAGGCAGCACTAAAGATTGGGTGTCTTGTAGCTTTAACGCTAATCAAATAAAGGATGATCATCCAACAATAGATGATGGATTAGCAAGCTCCAAGGATCACCCCTCTACTTACAGCCTACATGTTTGACGAAATGTGGAGGTGACTCCTACTTTGGATTGCGAACCTGGGCCATTTCTTCCTGCTTCCCAGCAAGCTTTATGGGCTCCATCTGTAAGAATCCGTCAACCGATCGAATCTCAGACCCTAGATACTCCTCCAACCCACTACTAGAAAACTGGGCAAAGGCTACGAATTTAATCTGTAGCCATAGACATATGGCTATGGTTTTAGTCTGTAGCAAGACCATGCTGCCGTAACAATAGGTCTAAAACCTATGGCTACGGATCTAATCCGTAGCCATGGATTACAATAGCTACAGATATAATCCATAACAACTATTTCTATAACAAAAGGTACGTACAACTACGGATAGTATTTATAGCTAAAAGTAGTGTTGGATCCGTAGCAATATGTCGAATTTAATAATAGCTATGGTTGTCATATTATCAACTACGGTCAATATCCATAGCTATTGCCTACATTTAAAAAAATTTATAATCATTCATTCATTCAATTACCACCAACAGAATCATTCATTCATTCGATTACAATCATTCATTCATTCATTTAATAATGAATCCATTACAATCCTTCATTCAATCAATTACAATTACAATTACAATAATGCTGAAAATACAAAGAAAAGGTCATCATCCTTTTCTTGGTGAGTCTGTGTGCACTCTTATCTAACATAAAGAGCCTTAGCAATTCTCATCCTGTAAAGCATGGTCATTGAATTTCAAAAACTTTTGCAAAAAGAGACTAAAATATCCACTCCAAATGCTAGTTAGAAATCCAGCAAAACGCATTTCGTCATTTACAAAAGAACCCAAATGCAAAAGGTCAGCACTGAGTAATCTTTATCTCACTACAATAAAATAGGGCTTAGCCGACCAATGGGCTTACCCTTTGCCTGCGGCCAGTTTTATCGGCCACAGGCAAAGGGTTCCTTTATATTAATAAAAAAAACCCTAGCCATATGCGCCATCTCTCCCTCTCCACTCCCTCTCTCTCTCCTTCCCTCTCCCTCTCCCTCTTGCACGCTCTCCTTCTCCCTCTCTCTCCCTCTCCCTCTCACTCTCGCGTGCTCTCCCTCTCCCTCTCCCTCTCTCTCTCTACCTCTCTGGCCTTCTCTCTCTTGCGCGCTCTCCCTTTCCCTCTCCCTCCCTCTCTCTACCTCTCCGGCCTTCTTCTTCTTGAGCGCTCTCCCTCTACCTCTCCCTCTCCTCTCACTCTTTAAAGTTTCAAGTACTTCCATATAAACGAATATAGACAAATCCTCTCTCACATGAATATTCTCCCTAATGGCCTTCCTCTCTCACATGAATCCTCTCTCCACTATCGTTCCTTCATCTCCATGATGGAGATCAGAGGAGTTGGTAAAATAAAAAAAAAAAACCCTAACTCAATTCCCTCACTTTCTGTGAGATCTTGATCTTCTTTCGATTCCATCATAAGTAGGTGATTTTCCCAATCTCTGCCCTAATTTTTCTATTTTCTGCACTGGATCTGGCATTGTTTTTTAGTTGAAAATTAAGATTAATAGGCATTACTATATGGGATAGGGCTCTGGCACGTCATCACAGGGATCTGTCTCTTGATCTATGCTATGGTTGAGTGGTACTATGGTTAATGGGATATGTCTCACTGCGGATGGTCCATTCACCAATGATTCCTTAAATTAGAAGATCCTAGTTGTTCTTTCGTTTGAATGTGAACCATTTTTGATTTTCTTTCCTAAAACCATCTATTTGTTGGAAAGAATTCCCCGAGTAAGTGATTTTTAGCTCAGGGTTCATCCACAGCAAGGCCCATCATATCAGTGGTTTGGATTCTTTAACCATAAGCTGGACTCGACTACGATTCTATCTGAAAACAGATTTATTATTTCCATTTTACATAAATAGGAACCATCCTGTGTACTTTCAAGTTAACAAACCGTCTATATCATCTCATTTTGTGGTTTGTGAGTGATGCTATTGATATGGACTCCTATTGATGATGGTGACGGGCCAGGGCCTTAAAAAAATCTACAATGCTTTGTTTATTTATTTTTTACTGCTTCCTGTAACTTCTTTGGGCAGCAATGAATGGTTAGGACAGTCTAAATCATAGGAATTTTTCTTCTATGTGATGGTCAGATCGGTTTATGTAAATAATTTTGGTTCATCCATGCACTCATGGTTGTTCTTGAGACATAAAGCCCATTCACATTTATGTTGCTGCAGTGGCATGAATATTGATTTGGGGGCAGAAACAGGTAGACAAGGAGCTTTCTTAGTATCATTTCTGTTACCCATGTCATCCCAAGCTTCTGCCTAACAACCTTACATCTAAAAGGCCAATGAAACACTGACATTTTTCTCTCCTCTCAGTTCCAAAAAATGGAAAAGTATTGGGAATGACCATCCTTCAACATGGGAGGGAAAACATGAGCATTTTTCTAATTGTCTTCTCTTTCTTTTTATAGGCAATAGAGGTGCAGGAAGGACACCATTGAACTAGGAGACCCGGACCCACATTTCCTGTCATGTAGGCCTTCACTTCTATTCTTTTACCCATCATCTAGTATGTTTATGTCTGTAACGACTGCCACATTTAATTTTCAGGTGGCTACTCGAATATTACAAGATATAGCAATTGGAAAGAACTATGCTTCAGATAAGGTGATCCATCATGGACATGTCCTTTTATATGCTTTGCCTAATGTAGTGTATATCCGAAACTTTTGATATTTCCTTTTCCAACATTTTTTCAATAATGTCATCTGTGATAAATTCATGCTAAAAATAATGTTCCCTATTCCTTTGAAATTATTGGATACTTCTAGGATTTTTTTAGAAAAAAGAAAGGGACACTGATGGGATAGTATGTTATACATGTCTGGTGATGATAAATCAATTTCAGAGCTCAGTGATACATGATACCATACTAATAATTAGGACATTTGGTAGTACATTTCTTGAAACGTGTACATGTCAGCCCCTCTTATGATTCAAAAATAGAGACCCCCGAAAAACCTGTGGCCATCTAGATTTTTTGTAATCCTGAGGTTAGAATTGCGAAAAACAATCCTCCCTAATTTTTTAATTAGGGCCAGTTTGGCTTCATGGAAAAAAAAAATGAAGAAAAAGTGTTTCTTGGAAATTGTTGCAAAGGAAAAGCTACTTCTTGTAGTGTCTCCTTCAGCATATATCTTGTATGATTGTTTCATTGCTTTTTTGGGTTTAGATTTGCCTTGATATTTGTTAAGCTTGATACATTTGTACTTCTTATAGTGCATCCTTCAGCATATCTCTTGTAAAATTGCTACTACATTAGTTGAAAAATGGGATTGCTCTGTCTAGGTAGCCATATGCAATTGGGAGCACATGATTTGTAGAGATGTGGGAGCACTAGATAATTTCTCTAATTTAAATTTCAATTTACATAGTTCATAATTTCTATGATTTGAGGCCTCATCTCATCATCAATAATGCCAGGTTTGCTCTTTTAAGTCACTAGATAAAACCCAAAATTTCTGCAACCATATTCACTCTACAGCTGTCATTACTGTCTTACTTCTGCACCCTTCGTATATTCCAGATCATATAAATATGGGCCACATTCAAATATTGCATTAATTGCAAAAGTAGATATAACATTTACATACCAATTCATGTATTAATTTTAAATTCTTTCCTCTCTAGCTTTTCTTAATATACTGATGAGGGCATTACCTTCTTTTATTGTGATTGGTTCATATTTAAAGATCCTTCTGGTGTTGTTGTTACAACCCAGGCTAAAAATGTAAAGATTCTTCTTTTGTGGGTCACAGATATCTGATGTGGTTGATGAGGAAGTCTGTAAGCTGGATGAAAAGTTCAAGGAAGAGAGTCATGTTCGAGTTCGTGTTCTTGGCTTTAGGCATGTATAAGGATTGACAATGGATGTTTTAAAGGTAACCTAGTTTATTTTCCCCCAGAATAGCAAAAAAGTGAGTTTGGTCCGGTCCCATTCACTATTGGCCCATTAGATTGGCAGTTTGGATTATCTACATGGACCCCACTTCTCCAAAATCAATGGTCACAGTATTACTCTAGAAAAAAGTTATATTTTTATTTTGGCTTTTATCTATTTTCTGACTTAGACCTTGAATCTTTTCTTTTTTATTTTTGTGTGTGTATGTATTGTTTCTAATTGTCTTACAAATTCCCCACTTTATCGCTTTATCTTCAAATAAGTGACACTGGCACACTTCCTCTTCTTTGTCATTATTATATTATGTTAAGGAAAATTCAAGACGAATTTATGTTTTACATGTCATAGCCACTCAGAACACAATGAATGGTGATTTGGAGTGTGAGCTAATTTTAACTGCTAACTGGTGCTGATGCCTTTTTACTGCTACACAGTTCACTAAAGATTGATAGAAGAAATCAATCCCTTGGAAACAATGGTAATCATTGGCAACAAGGAGATCATTGACATTAACCAAGGTCTGTTAGCTGTTTAGATAGGTGTAACAAAAAAAAAAAACTAGTATACATGTGGGTCACCTTTTTAAAAAAAAAATTATTTATTTACTTTTTGATAAAAAAAGATTTTCTCTATGGTTATGGAATGTAGATGGCCATGACCTCTATAGCTAGGGCTTTTCTAGGTGTATTGGAAATTATTGAGAAATAATTCTAAGGTGTGGGCAAAGGGTTATCTATGTTCTTCCACGGGAGAGGTTAGTATTTTGCCTTATAATCTTTATTTTTCTTTATAGTGGAAGTTTACATCCATGGCTTTTTACCCTAATTTGGGATTTTTCCAGTATATCTTGTCTTGTGGTTTGTTTGGATTGCTTTGATCTGTTTCTAGTTTATATTTCTTCTTATTTATCATTTGTGGATGAGACTTGAGATTAAATCTTGGCTCATTGCGTTGTTGGCGTGATGCGCAACAACTAATATCAGAGCTATTGATTTAGTTCTATTGGGAGCGATGATGGAAGAAAGAAAAACTAGAATTAAAAAGTTTGATGGTTCAAACTTTACCTTCTGAAAAATGCAGATGAAGGATTATCTGTATCAGAAGGACCTCTATCTTCCTTTAGGAGGAAAACACAAGAAACCAAAAAAGATGACAGAAGATGAATGGTTTTTACTAGATAGGAAGGCTTTAGGAACGATCCGACTCTTTTTGTCTAAAAGCGTCACCTTCAACATATCCAAGATGAAAACTACAAAAGAATTAATGGAAGCCCTAACCACCATGTGTGAAAAACTCTCTACGTCTAACAAGGTTTATCTTATGAAATAACTATTCAACATGAAGATGTCAGATGGTTGGAGCGTGACTAAATATCTAAACGAGTTCAATACAATCATGAGCCAGTTGGAATCAGTTGACATTATTTTTGAAGATGAGGTCAGGGCATTATTGATCTTATCCATTTTGCCAGACAGTTGGGATGGTTTGGTGATTACTGTGAGTAATTCTTCAGGGTCGACAAAGCTAAAATTTGATGATGTGGTCGGTCTAATTCTTAGTGAAGAATCTAAAAGAAAAGCATCAGAAGTTTTAGGAAATTTAACGAATGCTCTAAACGTTGAAGGAAGAGGAAGATCGTTGAACAAAGGAGGTAATAAACACAGGCATTCTAACTCGAAGAAGAAGTCCAAGGGACCGAAAGAAAAAGACAGGTGTTGACATTGCAACAAGAAGGGGCATATGAAACGTGATTGTAGGGTGCTTAAGAAACAAGAAGGAAGCTCTCAAGGTGGGAAAGATTCAATGAATCTATCCGAGGAGAGTGACACTAAGGCGTTGATCTTGTCTCTTGATGCGAGGAATGAGTTTTGGGTTATAGAATTGGGTGCTTCGTTTCATGCCACTTCGTGTAAGAAAGTTCGGCGAGATTATGTGTCAGGTGATTTTGGGAGAGTCTACCTGGGAAATGATGAGCCATGTAGTATCATTGAAAAGGGAGATGTTTATATAAATTAGAAAGACGAAACGACATTAAAATTAAAGGATGTCAGACATGTACCGAGTTTGAGAAGGAATCTGATCTTAGTGGGGTAGTTGGTCGATATCGGTTATGTGATGACATTCACCTGTGATTCCTGAAAGATCACAAAAGGTGCCTTGGTGATATCTCAAGGTAAAAAGGAAGGTACTTTACTCGCAGTCACATCAACTAGAGTAAATGGGAAGTTATAGCATCAGAGGTTGGGGCATATGAGTGAGAAAGGGATGAAGGTGTTATTGTCAAAAGGAAAGTTATCAGGGCTGAAGTCTAATGACTTGGAATTCTGTGAGGATTGCGTGTATGAAAAGCAGAAGAGGGTAAGCTTCAAGAAGATATGACGTGCTCCAAAGATGCATCTGTTGGAGCTTGTACACACTGATATGTGGGGACCGACACAGGTATTATCTCCTAGTGGCTCACATTATTTTGTTTCTTTTATTGGTGATGCTAGTAGAAAACTGTGGGTCTATTTCTTAAAGTATAAATCTGATGTATTTGATGTATTTAAGAAGTGAAAAGTTATGGTAGAAAATGATACAGGTAAAACAGTAAAATGTCTCAGATTTGATAATGGGGGAGAGTCTTGTGATAAGAGTTTGAGAAGTATTGTGCAACAAATGGAATTAAACATCAAAAAATAATTTCAGAGACACTGCAGCAGAATGGTGTGGCTGAGCGCATTAACAGGACCATCCTTGAGCGCGCCAGGAGCATGAGGTTACCTACAGGGTTGTCCAAGATCTTTTGGGCAGATGCTGTGAATACCGCGCATATCTCATCAATAGAAGTCCCTCAACACCTTTGGATGGTGGGCTACCAAAAGAAGCGTGGACTGGAAAAGAAGTGAACCTTACACATCTAAGAGTGTTCGGTTGCACTTTATATGTTCACATTGATGCAGAGCACAGAAACAAGCTGGATGCGAAGTCCAGGAGGTGCACGTTTATAGGCTACGGGCAACATGATTTTAGCTACAGGTTTTGGGATACAGAAAATAGAAACATCATCAGAAGCAAGGTCATAGTCTTCAATGAAAAATAATACATAAGGACAGTGTGTAGGAAAATAAGGCCGAGAAAAAGGAATTCGTAGAGTTGGAAGAGTTACTGGATATGGGTGTTACAGCGCCATAGGATGATCATGCACAAGAGCATTATGAGGCAGAGCTACTTACACCGGTTGTGAGGAGGTCTACTCGGGAGAGAAGATCCATGGTCTGATACGCACCCTCACATTATCTACTGCTGATAGATAATGGTGAGCCAGAATGTTTTGAAGAGGCATTACAGTCAGATACATGGGTTAAGTGGGAGCAGGCCATGGATGAGGAGATGGACTCTCTTGAGTCTAATCGTACATGGGAGCTAGTCACTCTATCTAAGGGTAAGAAAACTCTTCATAATAAGTGGGTTTATAGACTGAAGGAGAAGCATGATGGTTCGAAATGGTACAAGGTTAAATTAGTTGTAAAAGGGTTTCAACAAAAGGCAGGTATTGATTTTACTGAAATATTTTCACCTGTGGTGAAAATGTCTATAATTCGAATGGTCTTAAGTATAGTGGCTATAGAGGACTTACGTCTAGAGCAGCTAGATGTTAAGACAACATTTCTTTATGGGAACCTTGAAGAAGAGATATATATGCATCAGCCGATAGGATACGTGACACCAGGAAAGGAGAACAAGGTGTGTAGACTGAAGAAAAATCTATATGGCCTGAAGCAAGCCCCGAGGCAGTGGTACAAGAAGTTCGACAGTTTTATGTCAGGAAACGGTTTTAGGAGATGTCATGCAAATCACTGTTGTTACTTGAAGAAGTTTGATACGTTGTACATCATCCTTCTTCTATACGTTGATGATATGCTTGTGGACGGTTCAAGCATGAAGGACATTTCAGATTTCAAAAGCAACTTTCTAGAGAATTTACCATGAAGGATTTAAGAGCTACAAAAAAAATCCTACGCATGAAGATAAAGCGTGACAAGGAAAATAAGAAACCGATTTTGTCACAGTCTGAGTACATAGCCAAGGTACTTGATCGATTCAATATGGGAGGTGCTAAGCCGGTTAGCACTCCATTAGCCAACCACTTCAAGCTATCTAAGGAGCAAGGTGTAAAGACGCAGGAGGAACAGGACTACATGGCTAAAATCCCATACCCGTCAGCTATTGAGAGTCTCATGTATATTATGGTGAGCACGAGGCCAGACATTGCTCAAGCAGTGGGAATTGTTAGCAGGTTCATGAACAACCCCGAGAATGAACATTGGGAAGCTGTGAAGTGGATCCTCAGATACATGGTAGGTACTAAGGATATAGGGTTATGCTATAGTGGATCAGAAATTAAGCTACATAGCTACATGGATTCAGATTTGGCAAGAGATATCGACAGTAAAAGAAACACTACATGTACAGGTTATGTATTCACTCTTGGTAGTGCTACAGTCAGTTGAGTCTCTCAGTTACTAAAGATAGTATGTATCAGTACGACAGAAGCAGAATATGTTACGGCTACAGAAGCATGCAAGGAGATTGTGTGATGCAAGGTTTTATGGAAGAGTTGGGTAAGAAGCAACCAGATTGCAAGCTGTACAGTGACAGTCAGAGTGCAATACACTTGGCTAAGAATTCAGCCTTTCATTTAAGGACCAGGCATATTGCCATCAGATATCACTTCATACGTTCATTACTGGAAGATGGATCTATTGCTCTGGAGAAGATTCATACAGGTGAGAATCCTGTGGATATACTGACCAAGGCAGTCACATGGGAGAAGCTGAAGCTCTGTTCAGTTTTGATCAGTATTCAAGCTTGAAGAGAGGGAGGTGGTGCACTTCAGATGAAGAAGATAAAGGTTTATGGCGATGTGTCTCCAAGTGGGAGATTGTTGAGAAGTGGAGCCACATCTGGGGTCGTGCATGATTGGTCGTGGGCCCTGCTCGACCAGTTGTGAAGCCCACTCAATCGGTCATGACTAGCTGTGGACTAGCTCGACTCAAAGTCCAGCGATCATCAATTTTGGGTTCTGAGGTGCTCGACCAATCGTGGCCCTGGCACGACCGGTCGTGGGGTCCTCTTCACCGATTTTGTAGTTTGCTCGACCGGTCGTGGTTATGCAGATTCATTTTTGGATTTGATGCGGACTGCAGATTTTTGAGTCACCTTTCGCAAGGGTGCAAAAGGGAAGTTGCCTAAACTATATATAGGTGTCCCTAAGGCTTTTCTAGGTGTATTGGAAATTATTGGGAAATAATTCTAGGGTGCAAGCAAAGGGTTTTTTATATTCTTCCGAGGGAGAGGTTAGTATTTTGCCTTGTAATCTTTATTTTTTGTCATAGTGGAAGTTTGCATCTGTGGTTTTTTACCCTAGTTTGGGGTTTTTCTACGTATATTTTGTCTTGTGATTTGTTTAGATTGCTTTGATCTATTTCTAGTTTATATTTCTTCTTGTTTATCATTTGTGGGTGAGACTTGAGATTAGATCTCGGCTCACTGCATTGTTGGCATGTTGTGCAACATTTGTAATGTTTAGAAATTCTTTGGAATAGAAGTTCCAAACATAAACTTTTATTTTTTTTACTTTCCTAAAATGGCCACGAATCAAATGCAGCTGTTTAAAGCTGCTATACACAGGCATGTACAGGCAGTAGCTGCACAAGGTGCCCTGGTCAGATTGTGAGGATGCCCCACCCTGGACATCTATGCATCAACCTAACCCCTGCTCCCGTGAAGGTGGGAAGCTGGTCATTGAACTTTTGCAAAGCTACCATGATGATTCGTGTTTCAAAAGCCAACTCCCAACAGATGCGACAAGGATATGATGACAACAACAATGATAATAAAGGTGACAATGGTGATATGCTGTATATTTTCCAAGCTACCATGCAATTTGTGTTAGGAAAAAGTCTTAAATCTAAAGTTTTTGGGTCGTTCGACTGGTCGTGGGACAGCCACGACTGGTCGTGGGAGGCGCTCGACCGGTAGTAGGTTCGAGCCCTGACACGACTCAAAGTCCAATGATTTTTTGTTATTTTTCTCCGCGGTCTTCGACCAGTCGTAGGTGAGCTTCGACTAGTCGTAGGTGGGCTTCGATTAGTCCTAGGTGAGCCTCGACTAGTCGAAGGAGACTAGGACTAGTCCTGGAATTTTCAGGACTAGTCGTAGGTTACACAGTTTATTCTGTGAATTTACGCGAAACTGCGGATTTGAAAATTGCCTAAACTATAAATAGGTGTTCCTAGGGCTTTTCTAGGGTATGAGGAAAGCTTTCTAAAGGGGTTCCAGGTGTCACGTCCCAAACTCAGAAACTGGGCTCACAAAACTTTCGATCACCAAATCCGGCGCCGACAGCCTCCGTAGTACCCCATTCTCGGCTCCCGGCACCCATATACTAGGTTCCGATCCTGGGATGCTATAAGGAGGATTTCTAATATCCATTTGATTTATAATGAGCATAACATAAGTATAACCCACGAACAATAACCACAAGAACACCACCACAAAATTCACTATGATAAAAAACTTTAAGTACAATGCGTAGGAAAGGGAAATACAAGGTAGTGACAATAATAAAAACTTCAGAAGCTCGGCTGCATGCTCCAATGGTGGCGAGACTAAGGCTATGTCCTAGCGTCACCTGCACGCATCAATCGTGCATAAGCTTATAGAAAGCTTAGAGGGTGGTGTAAGTGTGTGCGCAATATAAGCGTGCTCAGAATGCAGGGTTAGAGTAATGCGGGATTATGCTGATAAATACATGAATGCAATCAGTCGTACCAAGGCTATACAGTGCAAGATATGAATGTGATCGGCCATATCCAGACCATGTGATGTGAGATACAACTCAAGCATGTCAATCCTCATCATATATCAGTACAGTTCTCATTCTGGATAATGACCGGGGTCTAGTACACTCTACACCAGCTTGTCATCCCTATCCGAACGCACAACTAGGAGAGCAGAAGAGACCTCACTACCCGCCTGCCAATATGGGGCCCGACTCGTTGATAGCAGACCGATTCCTTTAGCTGGTCAAACTCAACCTAGAAGTCGCCCCCTCACTCAGGCGTGTAAGGTCACACCCCTTTCCAACTGACCACAACATAGTGGGAGACGCGGCCTGCTGGTATATGGTCCTCGCGCGCTCGTGTATCCACTCGGTCTCGACGTTGGAGTCATCCTCTAGTACCATCAGGTTTAGGAATTTTCACCCAGGGACATCTATGGCGCCCGTATGCTAGAACCAAATATTTTCAGAATCCAATCCAGCCACCCACAATGCGTCTGTGGAGGCTATGACCCTGATGTCGCTAGGGCATACGATAATCACAATCATACAAACGCAAGTGCATGAGTCACACTACCAGTCATGTAACAGTCCTACGTGTACCATGCACTCATGTAGGGTAACTCCGCCTATCAAGGAGCCCATAAACATTCCGTTGAAGGTATATGCTATGATCAGTCACTCCACATATCAGTCATACATATGATACGTATGATCATGAATCATGGATCTACACTAAATATGTATATAAAGATGGGTCTTGTATATAATAAAAATGGGCCTAGACAGCCTACTCACTACAAGTATGGGCCTACCAATGGGCCTCAGGGAGAGTGACAATGCAGACATTTAACCGACATCATCCTGACAATGTGGGCATCTAACCATCATTGCTCCCAAGGTTCGGCTCACCTTAAATATCATTAAATAAATTATGGCGGAATCACACATTGCAATGTGCCTTAGGTACATCCCATTAGGCCTCAAATACATCAAATGGGCCGTATCTCATGGGCCTTATATTCATCAAGTGGGCCACCCCAATAAGCCTCACCAATGGGCCTTAGGTACTTTGCAATGGGCCATCACCCATGGGCCTTGGAATGCATTAAAATGAGCCCAATCACATGAGCTTCATATGCATCAAATGGGCCTAATTACATAGGCCTTATTTATACCAAAGTGAGCCTCAACATTGGGCCTATATACATGTCGAGGTGGGCCTAAATAAATGGGCCCATATGCATCTAAGTGGGCCTCAATAATGGGCCTAAAAATACATCAAGATGTGCCTAAATTCTTGGGCCCATATTTACCAAAGTTAGCCTCATGTGAGGCCCGCCATAATGTTTATTTTTATTTTTATTTATCCAATCTGTCGATGGGGTCACATGAATAGGGGGCCCACCATAATATTTATTTTCCATCCATCTGTTCATAGGGTCATTGGACCTAGGGCCCACTGTACTGTTTATATGACATCCAAACGGTTCATATGGTCACGTGGACCAGGGGCCCACAGTAATGTTTATTAGCCATTCAACCTATTCACAAGGTCACACGTGGACATGGGGGTGGGCCTGGAGCCCACCGTGATATGTATTTGCCATCCCACCTGTTCATGTGGTCACGTGGACCAGAGGCCCATGGTGATGTTTGTTTGCCACCCAACCGTTCATTGGGTCACACGGTCAGGGGGCCCACTGTAATGTGGTTCACAATCCATCCCACTTATTATGTGTGTCCCACTTAGCTAGGGGTTCAGACCAAGTTTCAACCTCATCCAAAATTCAGGTAGGCCCCACCAAAATGTTTATATGTTTTAGGCATATCTTCACATGATTTTAGATGGTATGGCCCACCTGAGTTCCGTATACGGCTGATTTTTGGGTGGCCCATAGCCAAGGGGGAGGCCCACCCAATGAATGGAGTTGATGCTGGAAACGCATCACGTGGGGTCCACAGCTGGGGCCGTAAGCTCCAGCCAGTCCGTCCACCCGTCCACCTACAGCGGCCTTCTTCTTCTTTTTTTTTTTTTTTTTAACCAATAATATGGTGGTTTTTAATAGGTGGGGACCGCCTAGGAAAACTCCATCCCATTCATTATGTGTGTCCCACCAGTTTAATGGTCCAAACCGAGTTTCAAGTGGATCCAAACTGCATGTGGACCCCAAAATTTGATTTCATACGATTTGGCATACCATCGCATGAATGGTGATGGTGTGGGCCATCCAAGAACTATTTATGGTTGATTGTTGGAGCCTACGCATCATTAAAGGGGACCAATTGAATAAACGGCATGGATGTAGAACATACATCATGGTAGGGTCTACAACTGGGCCAATGCGGCCATCTTCTCTCTCTCTCTTTTTTTTTTAACGTGGACGTCTCTGGACGTCATGGCACAAAGTCATGCCAATAAAATTTTATTTTGGGACCCACATTAACCAGATCTACCCCATCCATTATATGTGTCCCAGAAAATTAGGGGTCCAAACCAAGTTTCAAGTCGATCCAAGCTTCTGGTGGACCCCAGCATTCATTTTCCCAAGTTTCAACGGAAAATACTATCATTCTTAATACCACGGCCCGCCAGATGATTGGATCGGTCTCATTTTTCGGCTCAACGCCTAAAATGATCTCGAGAATAGAATGGATGGCTTGGATTAAATATAAACATCAAGGTGGGGCCATGTTGGAGCAGCCCCCATTTCCCTTCCCTTTTTTTTTTATAGCTTGTAAGTACACACCCCTGACAGTACACACACTCCACGTTAACCACTTCACTTCCATGCCTCTCGTCCAGCGTCCCTGGACACTGGACGGCATGGATGAACACATCATCATGGTGGGTCCCACATGTACGTGGCCCACCATACACATATACATATATATATATATATATATATATAATATTAATATAATATAATATATATGTATATATATACATATATCAATATATATGTATATATACATATATCATATCACCTAAAATGTGGTGGACCACACCATTGATGAATGGAGTGGATTTAACATGGCCCACTTCATTCTAGGGAGAGGAGTGAGAGAGAAAAAGAGAGATACGGTGAGGTAGAGGGACCCCGCCACTATGGGCCCCTCTTGATTAAATCACATACATTAAATTGGATCTCACCAACAAGTGGACCCTAAAAAAAAATAAATTAACGGTAGATCGCCCACCCCTAAGCCTCCTCCTTGCTCCCTTGGCCTCCAATGCTCCTTGGCTTCGCCTTGGACGGTGGATGATGGACCTTTAATGGTGTGGATGAGAGATGAGAGGGTGGGCCACACTCGGTGTTTTGGAAAACCTTGAAAATGCTTGGACGTGTGAATTTTTTTGAGTTGCTTGGAGAAAATGAGAGAGAAAGAGTGAGGGGATGGGTTAAAGGGATGGGTGATGGAGTGATGTGGTATGATGGGTGATGGGTGGAGTGGTGGGTTGTAAGAAAATGATGGGTGATGGGAGAGAGAGTTGACTTTGAGCTTGCTTGTGTAAGAGAAAGGTATGGGTTGTTGTACTTGACTTGATGTGTGATGTGTACTTGATTGATGGGTTTGATTGATTTATTGATGGGACATCTCGTAGAGATTCCCTAGTAATTCGCAATGCGCGGTGTTTTCTTCGAATTGAACGTAGACTGACATCTACTAGCCTCAGTATCGGGTCGGTGCGTGAGTCGCAGCATTAGAACCACGGCGACGACGCGGTCGCTATGATACAGGTCTCGGGTCGAGTCGACTCTGATATGCCGGACTCGGCTTAGGTTCGCGCATAAACGTCGAATACAGGTCGAGGGTTGTTGGAATTCGATCGGAAGGACTGTGAAAGAATACGAAACGGTACGGTCTAGAACACGGGTCTTACACCAGGGAAATTAAAGGGTGTAGCAAGGGTGAGATTCGAGGTTGTTCGAATCGAGTAAGTCCTTTCTCTTTGTAATTTCTGTTTTCATAGTGGAGATCTATCGCTTTGTGCCATGGTTTTTTCTTGCAAGGGTTTTTCACGTTAAATCTGGGTGTTCTCTGTGTTCTCTTGTGTGCTTGGTGCCATTAAATTGCTATCCTAGATTTAGATCTATGTGATTCCACAGGTCAAAATCCCCAACAAGTGGTATCAGAGCGATTGTTGGGGCACAGATCTGAATCTGAGGGATTAGTAATAATGGCGAGTACCAAGTATGAGTTTGAGAAGTACTCAGGGAAAAATAATTTTGAGTTATGGAAGGTTAAGATGATTAGCCTGTTAACCAAGCAAGGCGAGGATGGTACTCTTGAGGAGCAGAAGTCTACTATAAATGATGCTGATTGGAATGCTCTTGATAAGAAAGCTTTGTCATTGATCTGTTTATGTCTCACGGATGAGGTTCTCTACAATGTCATGAGGGAGAAAACTGTGGCTGGTTTGTGGGCGAAGTTAGAGGATGTTTATGCGAAGAAATCCTCGAAAAATCGCCTACACTTGAAGCGGCAGTGGTATAACTTCAAGATGGCAGAGGGTGGAGATCTGGAGGCTCACATCAGCAACTTTAATAAATTAGTTTGCAAATTGTTAGATATGGAGGAAGTGATGAAAGATGAAGAAAAGCATGTATGTTGCAGAATTCTCTCCCGGCGTCCTATGAGGCATTCAAGGACACTATGTGCAGCATGAATAAAACCCTGAGTGTTGACACAGTTATCTCAGCCCTTCAAGGGAAGGCTATGAGACAACTGAACAGTGACATGTGGACGTCTTCTGATGTACTGTTTACAGTGGGTAGGAATTCTGGACAAGGTACAGGTTCTTCTAATTCTAGATCCAAATCCAGGGACAAGGGCAAAGGAAAAGTAAACTGCTGAAATTGTAGGAAGGAAGGACATGTGAAGAAGGATTGTGAAAATCCTAAATCGAAGAGAGAAGATTCTGAGGCTTCATTGTAACACCCCGAAAATCAGGGGTCGGGTAGAAACCCAACTCCCAAGTTCCAGAACGTCACTTATGCAACATAGATAATGATAAATGCATGTTGTCTGTAGAATGGAATTAAATAAGATTGAGACTAAACCAAAATAGCATATCATACTCCAGAGACAGTTAAATTAGCAAGCGAAAGACTGTGATAAATACATAAAATATATAATTCATTGTAAGTCTCCATAGTGTGAACATGTTACCAGGTTAATTAAATACATGTATACTCCAAAAATGGAAAGAGAAGAATATACATGAGTACTCCAACAATATAAAAATGATAAGAGTCATGGTGTCTAATCAACCTCCCTGTAATCCCGTCGATCAGAACACACATAAAGGAGGGATCCTCCTCCTCATCATTAAGTCCGGCTCCGCTTCACAAACAGTACCATCATCTGCAACTAAAACAGGGACTGGTTGGTGTGCGCGACACCGTCCCGTATCGTGGGAGTGAGTAGCTAACTTAGTAGAATAATAGAGCAAAGATTAGCATGTTATCAAATCAATCACGCTTTAATAGTAGAGCAGTCAATCAAACATTCCTATATACTGTTGTTAATGCAAGCATGAAATGAAATGATGGATGCCCTTACTGACATACTCCCTCATGCGGCACCATCTGCGTCCGCGGCATACTTTCTTCCCACAGTGCTCCACATCTTCCAGGCACATGCAATGCGATATGGATAATGATTACCGGGTTGTTATTAGTCCTTTTCATATAACAGGATTGGAAAACTAGGGTACCTTGCTTATATCAATCCCAACACAGATCCTGTCTAGGGTTGTCACTCCTAGTAATCTCATACGATGTTATATTTGTAGGTCACTGCAAGGGCTGTCAGGGCTGTTGTTCGCACTCGTTGCACCTCTCCCCCATCACCTTATCAATACAGGCCTAATTATCCTTAAGACTACATTAGGACTCGTCGCCCCCATGCGGTGTCAGAATAAACTCAAGGTCACTACAAAGGGCTCGTCACCTGATCAGTGTAGGCCGACAGCAAGAATATAGTGTCTCATACCACCATAATCTGCTCAGAGTAGGGTGCTCACTGGTCACTACGGGGAGGTTTGTGGCCCCAGTGTAGGCCGGCAGCTCGACCACGGTGTCCCATACCACCATGCCCAGCTCATGAGTCTTTATGGATCAAGGTACTATGGTTAACAGGGTTTCCAATGGTAAGTTCAGTACCCTAGGTTCAAGCAGTTATGACTCATACATGGTGAACATATAATGGCCAGTCGGGTTACTTGACGGGCTCGACTAGTACGAGCGCATCTCAAGCTGAACAACATGAAGTGTATGAAACACTTCGTGTGGCCTAACCACTGCCGCCAACCCAAAACACGACTCGCGTTCATCGACGCGTCCTTCGTGGTACATAGAAGCCAACCACGAATTCATTTCGTTACTGACTGCCTAGACTAATGTGTAGCCCCAAGCATTTGTGCACAACATCAGCAATCATATGTGAGTAATAGAAATGAAATACAACATTGTAAGCATGTTGACACATTGTATGACTTACAACTTAAGCAAATCATCCCACACATGCATTTCATGTATATAATGAAATCAATACATATAAACGACATGAAGGAAATTATTTACATCGGCATATTACTTGAGAATTCAATCTCAAAACTCATACACAACACCGTTTACTCAATACATACTAATACAAACATTTATACAAACACTTAGACTACACACTTTAGTCTACATAGCGTATGTCGACTCAAAGTGTGCTTAAGGGCGAATCTCTTCGCCAAACCAACCATGCACGCATTCCTAATATTCTAACATGATAAATAGCCATGGAAAACATTTTATTAAAATATGCATGTATACAGTATTTCCTATAAATGACTAAAATGCCCTAAATCTCATATTTTCCTTACATTTACGAAATAGAAAATGGACAGCATGTTGTACATGTCAAACGGCGTCGCCGTCAATAATCTACTATTAAATGACATTGAAAGCGTTGAAATCAGCCAATCAAAGCGTCTAAAATCTGTACCTTTTTACCCTAGATGTGTATCGTTCCGAATGGAGCATATACGCTTCGTCTACGGCGAACCGGCGACCTAATACACAAGATATAAGCTACTTCGCTATTGGAATTGACGAAACCTTAAATCAGCAAGTGTTGAGGGTTTTCCTTACCTAGAAATGCGTTAGAATCACTGGCAAAGTGATCGGGATACGTTGCTTAAGCACGTGCAACAACTAGTGCAGGTGGCAGGAAGATCACTCCCACACTCTCACAAACTCTCACTTTTTCTCTCTCTCTAGCTAGGGTTTCTAGCAAATTCGGATGGGTGAGATATGTGAGGGTTTAAAGCCCTTTTATAAGCTAAAACCTTTCCAAATTAGGCTTGGGAATAAAGTTCACTTGAGGTATAACCAAATCGGGGCTGTTCTGGTCCAAAAGAGCATTTCGGGAGGTCCCCTGTTCGAACACGGTCGGACTTAAGCTCATGGTCACTGGATGTTACTCACACTCAATTTTCAGTCCGGTAGAGTTCCCAGATCGCACGTGGCGGTCTAGTTTCAGTTCAGCGGTCATCGCACTTAGATCAGGTCTACAAGTCTCATGATATGAAAGAAAAATTTTTCCTGATCCGAGGGTGTAATTTGGCTGAATTCTGATGATTAGAATGCTTAATAATAACGCGCCAAGTCACGTGCCAGATTTGGATTTAAATTTTCAAATCTAACCCTTTTCTCACTCTCTTCACTCCAGGCTCAATGAAATAGCCTCTGAACGTTGGTTGGGCTTAATTTTCGAAATGATTGTCAAGTCCAGCTAAGCGGTCATAACGGTCTAAGATTGTAAGTATCGAACTTTCAACGCGCGGTCTAGATCCAATACAAAGTTTCAAAAGGTTCCTGAAAGCAAACCGGTTTAGAGTTTGATCCTGAATTTTAGGGTAACGTAGCATCAACGATTCTACAAGTTTTGGGTCTTGTAGAACGTATTTAAAGCGATCAGGGACAATTTTACAGCTACTCTAGCGTAGCGCTAGCTAACTTACTCTTAATTTCTAAAGGAATTAATCCTAAGTGATTTCTTTGGCTTTGGAATTGGGTTCTGAGTGGTTACCCAGGTGTTTTGGTTGACCCATTGCCTAAGGACGTCTAATCCCAGGTTGACAAAAATCCGGAGTGTTACAATCTACCCCCCTTAAAATATAATTTTGTCCCCGAAATTAGCTAAGGGTAATGGGTCCCTAAAGAGACTTTAGTATTGACATTCTAAGGAAGGGTCAATCCTATTTAATGACCTAACCTTACATAGAACCTAAGTCAGCTGTTTCGATCCTGGGCCAGTGGAAAAAAGGGCCAACCACGCTTCCGCTGCGCAGTTCTAACAACTACTAAATTGGGCTCATAAGGTTCTACCCCCCTTAAAACTTGGTTCTACTTAAGGTTCAAGAATCTATGTATCGATCCGTATATTGGAACGAGGTGCAACTTAGGGGCTATCCTTGACATAAAATGGGAAACAACCTCTCACTACATTGGTCTTCCTTTGTTAGTGATGCGTTCTATGGAATTGGTACCTATGGTTGTAGAAATAAGCCTACTCTCTATTGGCTAAATGTCCTCAACATTTTCCAAAGGCAAAGCAATAAATTTTGGTTATAGATGGTCGAGCCAACACGAAAGAAAAGTTGTGTAGTGGATCTGAACCGGATACATAGACATTCTGCTTAGAACAGAAAATTTACCGTATCAGTTCTTAATCCTAGACGATGCCAATCTTCTGCTTTATCAGAGCATTGGATTTATTAGCAACTACCAGGATTGAGAAGTCAATTCAAACCGCGAATACCTCACTTATATATACAGTTCCTTTACTTCGCGTTCCCGAATGTAATAGGCCCTTGGGGAAGGCAATTCAAAGGGGCGAGCTGGTTTATTCTAAACTCAATCTGAGGGATTTATAGTTTTCCTTGAGAGTGAATGGGTCTAAGGTTAGACAACTTTCCTAAGGGTTATAACAGAACTCTATAAGTCTTAAGGGGATCAAGCGAAGGAATGAGGTTCTACTCCAACCAAATCTAACCTATTCCTTAACATATACAGCTTTACAGTACTTAAGGTAACTAGTAGACTAGTCTGTAACTCACTAGCTGTAATCCGCAACCTATAATTATACGTTAGATGGTTTCATACCATTTATACTATAGGGAATTATTCTATCGCTTAGAGTCAGGATTGTCTAAATGGAATTGGATTTCCTATACCGTCAGATCTTTCACATCGAGGAGTACTTAACTCTAGGTCCAAAACGCCAAGGGCCTATATGGCCGGTAGCATTAAGTTGAATTAAATGAAACTGCATTCCTAATCCCATGTTGGGATTATGCACTCCATTCAACAAAAGTTGTCATAATACATGGAATAAAGTTTCACATGAAATATGACAGGAATGCATTCGGCTATGCTAAGCCCAAACCACTAACACAAACACATTTTCTACCTACAACTTCACTAGACCCAATAACAACAAAAAATAAAAATCCCTAACATGGTAATCAAACAATCTACAGGACAACGGCCTACATGGGATTTGAGGTTTGCACAATTGAGACCAAAAAGAGTGTAAAGTCTCAAATAACAGGGACATGAGAGGGAGGATGGTGGAAGGGAGAAAAGGCTAAAATAGTCTCAACAAAGCCATGGAAAAGGAGGGGAAAGGGGGAGAAATGGCTGCCCTAATGGGCTGAAACAAATCTAGGCCCTGTAGAGGGGTGAATCAAGCTCCCAATGGCTAGATTTTCAAAGAGAAAGGAGCAAGATAAGATGAAATGGAGGTCCACACGATTTCGCCATGTTTGAAGGTTGTGGGAGCTTCAAACGACGAGATCGGAGAGAGAGGGTGCTATGCATAGCCACGAATGGGTGGGTAGGCGTCTTTTTTAGCAAAAGAGGGGATTGGAAGGGATTTGGCATCGATTTTGAAAGGGTGGCAGCAAGAAAAAATGAAAATGGAGGCTTGGGAGTGGCTGTTGTGAAGAAGGTAGGCTTTTGGGGGGTCTTTAACGTGTGAACCCTACCTAGGAGGGGTGCCCTAACCCATTTAGGGCGTGCGCCCGACACACGGCTCACGTGGGGCCCATCGGTCGGTGATGCATCATCGGCTGACCATCGATCTGGCCGGTCTGGCCAGGTGGGCTGGGTCCCCTCTGCCCTGAGGGTCTCAAATAACTATGGGTCCCACCCCAGATCATTGTAGTTTGGCCTAGATAGGCCCAAAACTCCATTTGGGGTGTTCCGGGGCCAGTCTTTAAATCAGAATGAACTTATACATCATGTAACATATTATTTTGGGGTAGGAGGAGCTAGTCCATCCAACTAACACATCTATTACAAAAGATTTCAAAATTGGAATGGCCAAAAGGTCAATTTTCACATATTTTTACTATTCATTGTAAAATTTTGCTTAAGTATGATTTTATATCATTTTCACGTTAGGATTAATTCCTAACATGAAAATACTGAGAAAGAATTGAAGAATGGGGTGGTGAGAGGAAGGATTCTAAAGGAATTGGGTGAAACGGGGTTTTTAAGCCCTAGCGATTGAGTGTAAGGGTTGTGGTTGCCCCACTACCCAAAGAAACACATTTTTTGGGTTTGGAATTTTTCTAGAATCATCTCAAACCCGCCTATTTACAACCTAGGTGCTACTTAGGTCGCTTCACGTGACCCTAAATGCGTTACGGACTCGATCAAACGAACGATTTGAGTAGACTTCGCCTATTGGCGACAATGCGATCCTATAAGTGTTTCTAGGTTCCTTTCGCACCCACCTAAGTCGAAGGAGCGACAGTGTACATCGCGTGTCCATAACCCAGGTCCAGTTTAATCTCAATCATACTCTGATACCAACTGTAACACCCCAAAAATCGGGGGTCGAGTAGAAACCCAACTCCCGAGTTCCAGAACGTCACTTATGCAACATAGATAATGATAAATGCATGTTGTCTGTAGAATGGAATTAAACAAGATTGAAACTAAGCCAAAACAGCATATCATACTCTAGAGAAAGTTAAATTAGCAAGCGAAAGACTGTGATAAATACATAAAATATATAATTCATTGTAAGTATCCAGAGTGTGAACATGTTACCAGGTTAATTAAATACATGTATACTCCAAAAATGGAAAGAAAAGAAGATACATGAGTACTCCAACAATATAAAAATGACAAGAGTCATGGTGTCTAATCAACCTCCCTGTAATCCCGTCGATCAGAACATGCATAAAGGAGGGATCCTCCTCATCATCATCAAGTCCGGCTCCGCTTCACAAACAGCGCCATCATCTGCAACTAAAACAGGGACTGGTTGGTGTGCGCGACACCGTCCCGTATCGTGGGAGTGAGTAGCTAACTCAGTGGAATAATAAAGTAAAGATTAACATATTATCAAATCAATCACGCGTTAATAGTAGAGCAGTCAATCAAACATTTTTAGATACTATTGTTAATGTAAGCATGAAATGACATGATGGATGCCCTCACCGACATACTCCCTCATGCGGCACTATCTGCGTCCGCGGCATGCTTTCTTCCCGCAGTGCTCCACATCTTCTAGGCACATGCAATGCGATATGGATAATGATTACCGGGTTGTTATTAGTCCTTTTCATATAGCAGGATTGGGAAACTAGGGTACCTTGCTTATATCAATCCCAACACAGATCCTGTCTAGGGTCGTCACTCCTAGTAATCTCATACGATGTTATATTTGTAGGTCGCTCAAGGGCTACCAGGGCTGTTGCTCGCACTTGTTGTACCTCTCCCCCATCACCTTATCAATACAGGCCTAATTATCCTTAAGACTACATCAGGACTCGTCGCCCCCATGCGGTGTCAGGATAAACTCAAGGTCACTATAAAGGGCTCGTCACCTGATCAGTGTAGGCCGACAGCAAGAATACAGTGTCCCATACTACCATAATCTGCTCAGAGTAGGGTGCTCACTGGTCACTACGGGGAGGTTTGTGGCCCCAGCGTATGCCGACAGCTCGACCACGGTGTTCCATACCACCATGCCTAGCTCATGAGTCTTTATGGATCAAGGTACTATGGTTAACAGGGTTTTCAATGGTAAGTTCAGTACCCTAAGTTCAAGCAGTTATGACTCATACATGGTGAACATACAATGGCCAGTCGGGTTACTTGACGGGCTCGACTAGTACGAGCGCATCTCAAGCTGAACGACATGAAGTGCATGAAACACTCGTATGGCATAAACACTGCCTCCAACCCAAAACACGACTCGCACTCATCGACGCGTCCTTCGTGGTACATAAAAGCCAACCACGAATTCATTTCGTTACTGACTGCCTGGACTAATGTGTAGCCCTAAGCATTTGTGCACAACATCAGCAATCATATATGAGTAACAGAAATGAAATACAACATTGTAAGCATGTTGACACATGTTATGACATACAACTTAAGCAAATCATCCCACACATGCATTTCATGTATATAATCAAATCAATACATATAGCCGACATGACGAAAATCATTTACATCAGCATATTACTTGAGAATTCAATCTCAAAACTCATACACAACACCATTTACTCAATACATACTAATACAAACATTTATACAAACACTTAGACTACACACTTTAGTCTACATAGCGTATGTCGACTCAAAGTGTGCTTAAGGGCGAATCTCTTCTCTAAACCAACCATGCACACATTCCTAATATTCTAACATGATAAATAACCATGGCAAACATTTTATCAAAATATGCATGTGTACAGTATTTCCTTTAAATGACTAAAATGCCCTAAATCTCATATTTTTCATACATTTACGAAATAGAAAACGGACAGCATATTGTACATGTCAAACGGCGTCGCCGTCGATAATCTACTATTAAACGACATTGAAAGCATTGAAATCAGCCAATCAAAGCGTCTAAAATCTGTACCTTTTTACCCTATATGTGTATCGTTCCGAACGGAGCGTATACGCTTCGTCTACGGCGAACCGGTGACCTAATACATAAGATGTATAAGTTACTTTGCTATTGGAATCGACGGAACCTTAAATTAGAAAGTGTTGAGGGTTTTTCTTACCTAGAAATGCGTTGAAATCATCGACAAAGTGATCGGGATACGTTGCTTAAGCACGTGCAACAACTAGTGCAGGTGGCAGGAAGATCACTCCCACACTCTCTCACAAACTCTCACTTTTTCTCTCTCTCTAGCTAGGGTTTTTAGCAAATTCGGATGGGTGAGATATGTGAGGGTTTAAAGCCCTTTTATAAGCTAAAACCTTCCCAAATTAGGCTTGGGAACAAAGTTCACTTGAGGTATAACCAAATCGGGGCTGTTCTGGTCCAAAAGAGCATTTCGGGAGGTCCCCTGGTCGAACGCGGTCAGACTTAAGCTCATGGTCACTGGATGTTGCTCACACCCAGTTTTCAGTCTGGTAGAGTTCCCAGATCACATGTGGCGGTCTAGTTTCAGTTCAGTGGCCATCCCACCTAGATCAGGTCTACAAGTCTCATGATATGAAAGAGAAATTTTTTCTGATCCGAGGGTGTAATTTGGCTGAATTCTGACGGTCAGAATGTTTAATAATAATGTGTCAAGTCACGTGCCAGATTTGGATTTAAATTTTCAAATCTAACCCTTTTCTCATTCTCTTCACTCCAGGCTCAATGAAATAGCCTCTGAACGTCGGTTGGGCTTGATTTTCGAAATGATTGTCAAGTCCAGCTAAGCGGTCATAACGGTCTAAGATTGTAGGTATCGGACTTTCAACGCGCGGTCTAGATCCAATACAAAGTTTCAAAAGGTTCCTGAGAGCAAACCGGTTTAGAGTTTGATCCTGGATTTTAGGGTAACATAGCATCAATGATTCTACAAGTTTTGGGTCTTGTAGAACGTATTTAAAGTGATCAGGGATAATTTCACAGCTACTCTAGCGTAGCGCTAGCTAACTTACTCTTAATTTCTAAAGGAATTAATCCGAAGTGATTTCTTTGGCTTTGAAATTGGGTTCTGAGCGGTTACCCAGGTGTTTTGGTTGACCCATTGTCTAAGGACGTCTAATCCCAGGTTGGCAAAAATTTGGGGTATTACATTCATGCAGGGAGGCCAATGTTACCATGTCAGATGGATGGAGTGGATGTGATGGTGATGTTTTATCTGTGTTTTCACTCAGACGGTCATACGATGATCGTAAGGACGAGTGGATGCTAGACACAGGGGCATCTTTCCACATGACTCTTCATCGGAGTTGGTTCATTAACTATAGGGACTACGATGGTGGACAGGTATTTATGGGTAATGACATTGCCTGTAATGTTATGGCTGTTGGTTCTGTATGCATCAGGATGTTTGATGGGGTGGAGCATACCTTGACAGATGTGAGGCATGTTCCTGATTTGAAGCAGAATCTGATTTCTCTTGGTGTGCTTGAGGCAAAAAGATGCAAGTACACAGGTATTGATGGTACTCTTAAAGTATCCAATGGGGCACGGGTAATCATAAAAGCACAACGATTCGGTAACTTGTACAAGTTGATCGAGAGCACTTCAAAAGGTGGAGCTACAGTGGAGGTAGCGGATTCCACCTCTACACATGTGTGGCATGTTGGGCATGGCCACATGAGCGGCCAGGGTAGGAAGGCTAAGACGTGTGGAAAGGGATACAGAGTAGGTGGAATAGCCACCTGTGAGAAGAATCATACGGCATGATCGCAGGATATCGGCGAGGTACATGGACGACTCCAATATCACAGGAGGATTCATGTTCTATTTAGATGGCTCTAGGTGAGCCTGGTGCTGAGAAGTGAAAGGTGACTATGGGCGATATGATGGATTCGTTGTACCAGACTGACATATGGGAGCGGGTGGAGCTTCCAGTGGGCTGAAAAGTGGTTGGATGCAGGTGAATCTTCAGGAGGATACAACATAGATACAGAGCGAGGTTGGTGGTGATGGGTTATGCTTAGGGAGAAGGGATCGGCTTCTCAGAGATATTCGTACCGACGGTAAAGCAAGTGTCTATTAGATCAGTGATTGGCGCTGGTTGGCCAATGTGATATTAAGTTGGAAGGAAGGATGTGGAGTCTGCACTTCTGTAAGGAAAAGTGAAGAGCAAATCTACATGAAGCAACCAGGGCAGTTTGAAGTGAAAGGGGCTGGGAAAAGACTTTGCAGGAGGTCATTGTTTGGCATGTCGCCTAGGCTGTGGTTTAATTCCTTCATGGTAGGTCAGGTATTGTATGCTGATGACGTGTGGATCGCTAATTGTGACATGTCTGAAATCAATGTACTGAAGACTCGGGACATCCAGGATGAAGGATCGGGGGGTTGCAAAGATGGTTCTCGGCATTGAGACTGAAGGAGGAGTAGGCTTTGGTAATCACAGGAGGAATACTTTGTGTGTAGGTATTGATCTAGGATGTGATGTGTCAGGTAAAGCCGGAGAGCGTTCCCTACGCGTCTCTCCTCAAGTTTTCCTCCGGACATGTCCCAAAATAGATGAGGAAAAGAAGGATATCTCATGAGCCTTATTCGAATGTGCTGGGTAGTGTATGCCATGGTCTAGATTGGACCGTTTATTTCACAGGCTATCAATGTTGTGAGCAAGTACCCCGACAAGCAATATTGGGTTGTAGTGAGATGGTAAGAAGACTACGTCTTTCCTTTTTTAAGAAGATAGGAGCAAACGTGGTTGAGCACGTGGATCTTTGTCTGTGAAACTTCTTTGGGCTTGACGATGGCGGAAAAGAAGGACGGAGTGTGCACAAGAAGCTATGATGTGATAAAGAAATAAGAGAAGTGGTCAAGGAGCTACACAGTTGAAGATTGAAGACTTGGTGGAGATTGTTAGGAAAAAGTCTTAAATGTGAAGTTTTTAGGTCGTTCGACCGGTCGTGGGACAGCCACAACTGGTCGTAGGAGGCGCTCGACCGGTCATAGGTTCGAGCCCTGGTGCGACTCAAAGTCCAGCGAGTTTTACTATTTTTCTCTGCGGTCTTCGACCAGTCGTAGGTGAGCTTTGACCAGTCATAGGTGGGCTTCAACTAGTCGTAGGTGAGCCTCGACTAGTTGAAGGAGATTAGGACCAGTCTTGAAATTTTCAAGACTAGTCGTAGATTACGCAGTTTGTTCCGCGATTTTACGCGAAACTGCGGATTTGAGTCCTTTCACAACCGGGATGCGAAAGGAAAGTTGCCTAAACTATAAATAGGTGTTCCTAGGGATTTTTTAGGGTATGGGGAAAGCTTTCTAAAGCGGTTCCAGAGAAATTAAAGGGTGTAGCAAGGGTGAGATTCGAAGTTGTTCGAATCGGGTAAGTCCTTTCTCTTTATAATTTCTGTTTTCATAGTGGAGATCTGTCGCTTTGTGCCATGGTTTTTTCCTGCAAGGGTTTTCCACGTTAAATTTGGGTGTTCTCTGTGTTCTCGTGTGCTTAGTGCCATTGAATTGATATCCTAGATCTAGATCTGTGTGATTCCGCAAGTCAAAATCCCCAACAATTTATGCTTCAAAAGACAATCCCCATTAGATGGGATGACGATTTGATGATGATGATGAGGAGGAGGATGACCACCATATGCAGCATTCCCTGCTGTTAATTAACCACGGGATGCGGCCTTAAGAAAAAGGACAATTGTTCCCTCTGAGCTTTGATTTGGTAGGAGTTTATGCATTTAGCGATTAGTTTGAAAATATAATTGACAACTTGGCAAACACCCTAACTTCATTCTATACATCACTACAAAGGGATTTTTACAGTAAAATTCCTCAAAACTTCTGATTTTTCCTAAGAGTTCTTCATCGAATTGGAGTCTAAATTCATGCTTGTTCAAGGATAAAATGATCCAAATACCCTTTGTGTATTTTTTCCTAAAAAAGCAGCGGAGTTAATAATTGTGGACCCACATAGTGCATGCATGACATCAACCTGTCCAAAAGGTGCAACCTACCACAACGATTAGACAACCCAAAAATCAAGTAGGCCACATCAATGAAGACAACACACACACACACACACACACACACACACACACACACACACACACACACACACACACACAAAAAGCTCTAGATTCATGAGTTTATTTTTGGGTCGTCTAATCAGCATGGTGGGTGCATGTTTTTGAAGGGTTTGATGTAATACATCCACATGGGCCCTACAATGCTCTAGTCCACTTTTTTAGTCAATTCACCCTCTAAAATGCTGTGTTGCAATTTCAATTAGTAGAGGGACTTTCTGATAAATTAACTTTTTCTGAACTTGAAAATTGGCTTTCATCATGTTTGAAAATCTGCTTTCTTTTGGATATTAATTTTTATTAATTTTCTCCTTTTTTCTGAACTAGAAAATGCAAGCACTTACTAAAAAAACTAGGATTAGTAGTAAGAAAAGGGTTGAAAGAACTCAAAATTTTCAGATCTTTTACAGAACTCAGACACAGTAGTTTATATCGCCATCTTCTTTTCTATTTTTTGGTGAGGATCATAACCCACGAGCGTGTAGTCAGCTGCCACAAAAGAATCAATATCCGTCTTCTCAGGATTGATCTTCAAAACCTTTATACAAGAGAGACGTAGATATCAACAAAAAAACCTACTTTATGAAAATGGCCGAAAAGAAATAAACGAACAGCTCAGTTAGTTCAATTTGGAATTTCAGCATTTCCTACATACAGGGAAAGGTTTGGGGAGTTTCTGAAGCTACTCCTGCAGAGGCCTAACATGAGTCTATAAACATGAGCATCTCTAAGAACATGGATAAAATCGCCTGGAATAAGATCTGAATAGGAAAAAGAACGGATTACTGAGAAGGATAGACAATAACCTCTATACCAACATACAGACAATAGAGAAAAATCAGTAGTCCACCTGCACATCCGACAGCTATACGGATAATTTCTCCTGGCTCATTCACAGAGTGCAGACTTACATATGCATGTTCTATGTTTAGAGAAGAAATTAGGCTGAAAATGCACTATTGATTCCTATATGAAAGGAGTGTACTTCCAAAACAGCTTCCTTTATTGATTCCTATATTGTAAGAAAAACAATACCAACCCGAAAATTCTGCCTTGGACCATCATCATTAACATCTGTGCTTATAGCTTCCTTTTACTTTACCTCCTGCTTACCATGCTGATGAGCTATAGGAGGGGCATTCTTAACAAATTTTTGGCTCTTATCATTTTGATGGAATGTATGTACATCCTGCACAAGAAACTCAAATCGGAATCGACCGACCAAAATTTAATGAGCAAAGCTTCTAGCATACCAACCTCTCTAAGAATTGCAAAGAGAAATTTATGACTATTGACCCCACCTTTCATCCATTGGATATTCTTGAAGCAATACAAACTTAACTTCCGAACTTAGACCTCCTCGTACGGACATCGAATTGTAGGATGAAAATACCCCTGCCTTGCGGATTGGCTGGCATGCAGAGACAAGCGTTGACGGACATCCCTGCGCTGGGAACTCAACTAGGGCCCATCGTGATGTTCGTGAGCAATACTCCCCATCTAAGTTCATTCATAAAGTCACAAAGACCTGGATGAAGAGGAAAAATAAATTTCATAATGATCCAAAACTTCTATAACCCCTAAAAGGGTTTCAATGGTAGACGTTTAATTCCCCATTGCCTTTTATAGTGTGGTCCACTTGATAACTAGATCTGTCTTATTTTTCATCTCAAGCTTTAATACGAGTTCGCCAAATAGATGGACGGTTTGGATATAACACATACCTTATAATGGGACCCACAAAAATCAGTGGGTATTACAACAGGGAAAAAAAAAAAAGAAGAAACGAGCGAGTTGGGGTCGACCGGGTTGGGACCTGGTCAACTGGGTCAGAGCTGGGCCTATGGCTATGGATTATAATCGTAGCGAAAACTGTAGTGCTATGCACTTTTTTCTCTTTTATTTTTATTTTTTACATGGAGAACTTTATTCTGCCTAAATTTTTCTCCAATACATATAAATATATATATATATATATATATATATATATATATATATATATATATATATATATATATATATGTATATATATATATATATGTATATATATATATATATATGTATACATATATATATATATATATGTATATATATATATATATATATATATATATATATATATATATATATATATATGTATACATATATATATATATACATATATATATGTATACATATATATATATATATATATATATATATATATATATATATATATATATATATACATATATACATATATATATATATATGTATATATATATATATATGTATATATATATATATGTATATATATATATATGTATACATATATATATATATATATATATATATATATATATATATATATATATATATATATATATATATACATATAAAAATTGTTTTCTCTCTCTCTGTTTTTTTTTTTTTTTTTTTTTTTTTTTTTTTTTTTTTCATTTCTTTCTTTATTCATTTAACAAGAATATCTTCTAAACCAAAATTAGTTACTTGACGTACCACATATGATTTTGGGGTAGGAGAAGCTACTTTAGCTAACCAACCTGGTTATTTTTCAAGATTCTATTAGGTCAATGGTCGAAAATCCATTTCATTCACTTCACAGTCAATTACAATCAGTTCGCGATCAAACTGGAAATTCAGCGGGGCAAACGTAAAATTGAGTGGGGAAAACATGAAATTGAGTAGGGTAAACTAGAAATTCAGTGAGGCAAACATGAAATTGAGTGGGGCAAACTAGAAATTCAGCAGGGCAAATACGAAATTAAGCAGAGGAAACATGAAATTGAGCGGGAAAAATTAGAAATTGAGCGGGGCAAACAATAAATTGAGTGGGGCAAACTAAAAATTGAGTGGGGAAAACATGAAATTGAGCGGGAAAAACTAAAAATTAAGCGAGGCAAACATGAAATTGAGCGGGACAAACATGAAATTCAGGGAGGCAAACTAGAAATTCAGTGGGGTAAAATAGAAATTGAGCGGGGCAAACATGAAATTGAGTTGAGCAAACATCAAATTGAGCGGGGCAAACTAGAAATTGAGCGGGGCAAACATGAAATTGAGCGAGGCAAACATAAAATTTAGCGGGGCAAACATGAGGTCTGTGTTAGGGACCGGATGCATTTTATAGAAGGGAGTGGCTATGGGAGAGAGTCCACCCATTATAGAACTCTTTCACTTACCTACGTCTTCTCAATCTCTTATGTACAAGGAGAGAAGTCATTCTTTTATACAATTCTATCTTGAGTTGTCTATAGTACTTCATCCCTATAAAATCGTATATACCTAATGTAATTAATTTAAACCAATCATTGCATTACCAAATGAAAACATGCCATACATGGCCAATGATTCCAACATTCTTTAACTTGGGATAATCATGATATTCTTCAATATGCAATGTATTATATGGTAATTCATTAATGATCGAGATTTTACTAGATATTTTAATGGATCCTATAAAGTATCCTGAATTATTTGGTCGATTGGAACTATCGACACTAGACCACGGCAATCATCACCTCATTTATCAAAGTGGGACAAGGCGTGATCATAATGTCAGCATTTCCAATGACATAAATACTGAAAAATTAGTGTAAAACATGAAAATCTCATGATAGGTGTAACCAGCATGCACACTTCTAAGTGGTCCAATCATCTCTATCAAGAGATGCCTTAGCTTCAATCATAATCATTCATAACTGTTCATTTCACCTTATGCATGCATAATGAGTATATCTTAATAAACAAAAATCAAAACTTGAATCAGCAGTTAAATCTTAATTTACTGAAATGCATATGCCAACTTAATATTTGTACTCACACTGAACATGAGCCTTGCTAAGTCCACACACTTGTGCAATAAAGCTTATGTACATACCACACACCACACATCAAGCTTGTTAAGTTTGAAGGTTATATATATAGTCCCGTGTAGGTTAGCTTTACATATAATCACTTACCAGTTTTCTTACCAGTATTATTATCTACTTGGATTTCAAACTGAATGTAGGCATCTTTTCCCTCGCTCAATTTCATGTTTGCCCCGTTGAATTTCATGTTTGCCCCATTGAATTTCATGTTTACACCATTGAATTTCATGCATGCCCCGCTGAATTTCATGTTTACCCCGCTAATTTTCTGTAACACCCTGAAAATCAGGGGTCGAGTAGGAGCTCAGCTCCCGAGTTCCAATGCATCACTTATGCAACATAGATAATGATGATTGAATGTTGTTCATATTAGTGCAATAAACATAAGTAGGATTATGCCAAAACAACATATCATACTCCAGAGACAGTTAAATTTTACAAGCGAAAGACTGTGATAGATATATAAAACATATAAACTGTTGTAGGTCTCTAGAGTGTGAACATGTTACCAGGTTCAATATATACATGTATACTCCAAAATAAACAAAATGAATATACATGGGTGTTCCCAATAGTATAAAATAACAAGTGTAATGACATCTAATCAACATCCCTGTGACCCCGTCGATCAGAACATGGTCTACATAGACCCGCCTGATAGCTGCATATAGGAAACACCCTCCTCATCATCATACAAGTTTGTCTCCACTTCATAAGCATCGCCGTCATCTGAGACTAAAACAAGGACTGTTTGGTGTTGCAAACACCGTCTCGTAATGTGGGAGTGAGTGATTAACTCAGCGGACCAATAAAGCAAAGGTTAACATGTTATTAATTCAATCAAGCAGTAATGATAACGCAATACAATAATCAGGTCCTAAGTACTCTAGTTAATGCAAGAATAATATGTGATAATGATGCATGCCCTCTCCTGTACTCCGTCGTGCGACACCATATTACGGTCACGGCATACTTTCTTCCCTCTTTGCTCTTTAACTCGGGGCACATGCAATGCGATGTTATGAGTATGATTACCGAGTTATTATTAGTTCTTTTCATACAGCAGGATTGGGAAGCTAAGGTACCTCCCTTATACCAATACCCAAACAATGATCCATTCTAGGATCGTCAGTCCTAGAGAATCTCATACAATGTTATCGTTTTAGGTCACTACAAAGGGCTCGTCACCAATCAATGCATGCCTAGTTATACCCTAGTTACTACAATAAGGCTCGTCGCCTCAATGTAGTATCAAGGTATGCTCGAGGTCACTGCAAAGGGCTCGTCACCAATCAAAGTAGGTTGGCAACTCGAATATAGTGTCCCATACCACCATAATCGGCTCACGAGTTTACGTTGCTCACTAGTCAATACGGGGAGGCTTATCGCCCTAGCGTAGGCCGAAAGCTCGACCATGATGTCCCATACCACTATGCCCGGCTCATGAATCTTAGCGGATGGAGGTACCAAGGTTAAAGGAGCTTTTTCACTGGTAAGTTTGGTACATTAGTTTCAAACAGTAGTGTCTAAACATGGTGAACATACATCGGGCCAATTGGGTTACTTGACGAACTCAACTAGTATGAGCGCACGTTGAGTTGATCGACATGAAGTGCATAAGCACGCCATGTGGCCTAACCACTGCCGACATCCCAAGTACTGCTCGAATTTGTCGAACACATCCTGTGTGGCAAAAATAACCTTAACCACCAGTTCAAGGCCTGTTACCGATCGCCTGGACTATAATATAGTCCCAACCACGTATAATCACAATGATGAATATTTAAATCAATCCTATAATCATATGAACATGTTATGGATTAACATGGAAGAAATCATACACATAATTAACATGAATAAGTAAGCTATACAGTTCATGGAGGAAATCGTACACACAGTTAATGTAGTTGGGATTCATATCTCAACTCCCTTACAAATCACACTTTACTAACTACTAACTCATTCAAACATTTTCACAAACACTTAGACTATACTTTTCAACATACGTTGCGAATGTTGGCCATATTACGTATTAGAGCAAATCCTTTTGCCAAGGAATTGTCGCGTATATAACAAGCATGTACCTACAACAATTAATCATGGCAATCACAAATTCAGATTCCAAATGCATACAAACATTTCAACAAACACGTCTTAAACATGTTATCATACATAGGTAATTCGCCCATGAATCACATAGTAGTAAGATAGGTTACATAGAGAAAACTATAACTATGCATGAGGGGATTGAGGATCGCATCTCAACATCCTCATTAAATACACTACAACATGCAATTTCTCATTCAGACATTTTATCAAACACTTAGGCTATACATATTCACATACATGTAATAGCTTAGTTAAACACATATTACAGAAATTTCTTCCACATAAGAGTTGCACACATACACTAATCATGTATTTCTAAGAATCAATCATAACAAGTGCAAACCATAATTCCATATTTATTCAGGCAATTTAACAAACGCATGGAATGCATTTAAAAATCAACAGAGTATATATATTTATGTAATATACGGAAGACATCGTATCTAGCGTATGTGATAGCAATCAAGTCAGACATAAATCATTCCTGATATTGAAAGCCTTGAAAACCATAACCTAAATGTTTATAGTCCGCACCTTACGCCGGTAGACAAATAACGAATTCAGTTTAAACCATAAGTCTTTATCTACAGGAACCTATAGCATAAAATAGTTTAACTATTTCACCCTATACTCTATTCAAATCCCTAAAACCAATTAGGGTTAGGATTCCTTATCCAAAATGAATCTAGAATTGGTGAAACGGTGACACGGTAGCATGGATTTGGCACTTAGAACAACAGGAAGGAATCCCTATGACAACACCCTAAATTCCCTCACCTTTTCTCTCTCTCTCTCTTCTTCTCTTCCTTTTCTTTTCTCTCCCTATGGTTTCTCAAATTCGTATGGGATGAGAGAGTGAGGGTTTAAGGCCCTTATATAGGCCCAAAACTGATGAGAATGGCCCCAGGGCCAAGGTATACTTAGATTATAGCCAAAACTCATTTGTTTTGACTCAACGTAGCATTTCTGGAGGCCCATTTATGGAATACGGTCGGACTTAAGCTTTCTGATATTGGATCTTGATCAAGCTAAGTTTTCAGTTCTGTCGGGTTTACAGATTGATCGTGGCGGACCAGTTCCAGTTCAACGGTCACCGACACTTGATCAGGGCTACAAGCACATTGGCATGTGTAGGAAATTTCTCCTAATCCGAGGGTGTATTTGGGTCAGATTCTGATGGTCAAAATGCTTAAATTTGTCAAGTCCAACAAGGCAGTCATATTTGTCTAAGTTCATCGCTATCGGAGTTTCAATGTACTCCCGAGAGCAGCCAGGTTTAGAGATTGATCCTAAGTTTCTAAGTAACGTAGAATTAGTGGTCCTACTCATTTTGGGTATTGTATTTTATATTTAAAGTGGTTTAAGCTAATTCTACTGAGTATTCAGTTTAGTACTTAACCAAATTCTACCATAATTATGGAAGAATACGGTCCTAGGGCCATTCTATGCTATTTTTAGCACTTTTAGTTATTATAATATTATAATTATTTTTTAAGTAGTTCATCATCAATTATACCCTGTCTCTACCAAATTTCATGAGATTTTGTGTTGTAGAAAAATTCTAAAAATTCCTGAAGCTGCAGCTGTCCAACAAGTAATTTTCAGACAGTTATCACAACGACCTACTTTAAACTATATTAAATATTTTATTATATTTTTTACATATTTTTATATAAAATTAAACTCATTTAGATTCACTTTATTTTTTGAATCACCTAAATCAGAATTATAACGAGGGAGATATAATTTTTTAAAGTTAAACAAAATGCGTAGAAAAATGTAGAAAATAGGCTACCTAATCCGCTATACGGACGATGCCACACCAAACCAGCCAGCCCCTCATTGTTCACTGGATATTTGGGTGAGGACTTGCCCCAGGGGTGATGTCCTCACCCCCCAGGGATGTCGAAAACATGTGGGACCCACCCCGGGTTCCCCTGAATTGAGTCGTTTGGGCCCACGAGTCCTTCGATGCATTATCGGGTCTCATTTGCAAACTGAAATGAGTTATGCGATATACAATATATAATTTTGGGGTAGGAGAAGCTAATATATCCAAATAAACTATTTATATCATGAGACTCTAAAAATTCAATAGTCAAAATCTCATTTTATTCATGCATTTACCATTTACAGTAAGTTTTAATTTAAGTATAGTTCTTCACCAAAACTTTAGGATTTGTGTCTAATATGAAAGTACTTGGAGAAACTTGAAGAACGAGGTGATGAAGGGTGAGATTTTGAAGGAAATGGTTTGAAAAGCGGTTTCTTTGGCTTTGGAATTAAGTTATGAGAAGTTACCAAGGTGTTATGGTTGACCCATTGCCTAAGGACGTCTAATTCCAGGTTAGCAAAAATCTGAGGTGTTACAATCTAACCCCCTTAAAAATAATTTTATCTCCAAAATTGACTAAGTGTAATAAGTAAAGATTCTATTATTCCTTTTGCCTAAACTTTATTGATTCAAGTTTATATGCATGGTGGGGTATATACATCTATACTAGTCTGGCACATTTTTGTCTATCCTCCTTAAAAATTTACTTTTTATCTCTTGCTTATACCCTGATGGTTTACTATAATTTATCTCCTTATCTATGTGGAATCTTGACGACGATTCTCATCTACTTAGAGTAAGATATATGTTTTCAATGGTCGACCAATACAGAGAGACGGTTGTAGTGGGCTTGATCCCGATACTTCGATCACTTACCTGACCAGGGTAGAAGGCTCATCGTATCCCTTCCTAGTCCTAGTAGATTCTGGTCTTCTGCTCGGTTAAAGCAGTGAGTCCATTAGTAGTCACCCAGGATTGAGAATTGGGTCAAGCCGCGAATGCTTCACAATTGTATATTTCAGTAACTCCATAGTCTAATCACTCTAAAAGCTTAGAAAATGCCCATCACTGAAAGGTTCAAATTTTCTATTTATAAGGCTGCCCTTTGGGTCTTGGTCTAGGAGAGTCCTCATCTAAATCTATGTCTAAGGTAGGGGTTAATAAGTACCTCAATAGATCATCCTAAAAGGATTTCTAATCGTATAGAGTTAGCCAAGGCTTCTATTATGTTCATATTTAATAAATAGATTTATGGATACACTGACCTCCGCTCATTCCCATTATTAGGCATATAATTTAATATGAATGGGTTCAACACTTAAGCCCTAATTATTTCCTTTTAAAGACTTCATTATTAACATTCTAAGGAAGATTCAAATCCTATTTAATGACCTAACCTTATGTATAACCTAAATCAATTTCCTTCGATCTTGGGCTAGTGGGGAAGGGGCCAACCATGCTTTCCTTGCACCACTTTAATCCAATGGTTGTATTAGCTGACCTAACTAGATTGGGCTCATAATATTCTACCCCCTTAAAAATTTATTTCTACTCTTAAGGCTCAAGAATCTATGTTTTGATCCGTATGTCGGAACAAGGTATAATTTAGGATCTATCTTTGACATGGACTGGGATACGATCTCCCAATACATTGGTCTTCCTTTCATTGATAATATATACTATGACATTAATACCTATGGTTATAAAAATGAACCTAATCTCTATTGTGGTTGATTCCAGGGACGGGTGTGCGTTGGTGGCAAGATGCCTAATTCTACCAAAGAAAGACTCTTACTACGGTCCTGACTTACCCTCCTTAATCATGTTCAGTTTAATACCATAATATAATCTATACATTATTAGTACATAAGGAAGTTGGACAAAACGGGTTAACGGGCAAACTATCTCTCTAAGTTCATATGCACAATATGTATGCTAGAATAGTCTGTGATTCGGGACTTAATTCCTAACTGTCTATTGCCCATTTAAGAAATTTCTTGTGCCTAAAAAGAAAAATCTCTATTGGGTATAGGTTCTTAATACTTCTCAAAGACAAAGTAATAAACTTTTGGTTGTAAGTGGTCAGGCCAACACGGAAGGAAAGTTGTGTAGTGGGTTTGAGCCGGATACATAGACCTTCTGCCTAGGTAGGATAAAAAATTTATCATATTGGTTCTTAATCCTAGTCGATCCCGATCTTCTGCGTGATCAGAGCATACAGTTCATTGGTAATCTACCAGGATGGAGAATGCGATTCAAACTGCGAATACATCGCTTATATATAGTTTCTCTATTCCGTGTTCCCGATTGTAACAAGTCCTTAAGAAGGTAAGTCTAAGGGGTTTGTTGATTTGACCTAACATTCAATCAGAGGGATTTATAAGTTTCTCTATGCATGGATAGTTTCTAAATCAAACAGCTTCCTAAGCATCAAGGGAATTCATCGAAAGAATGAGGCCCCACTCCAAGCTAATCGAGCCGACTAACTAAGTCTATCATTCAATTACCATAGTATAATTAGTCTTTTACATTCCTTAGTATAACGAGTAGCCTAGGCTTAACTTATAAGTAGCAGTAATCCACTAGTTGTATTCGAAAGTTTAGGTTTATACGCTAGATGGAATTTGAGTTGCCCGGACTTAAATGTGATTGTGCTTGAGCACTACACATAGGACTATACCTATTAAGTGCGTTGCTAATCCCACCTCGGGCTTTGGGAAGGACATGCTTGGAAGGAGGGTGGGATGGGATTAAAAATTAATGTTATAGGCTTTGGAAAATGAGCCTTGTGTTGGAAAGTGTGAAATGAGATTTCCAAATCCATGATGATGAAATTTCAAGTATAATGTGAAAGGAAATCCCGAGATTAGAAACCATGGGATACACCCAATCTAGGGACAATACCTTACACATGCATTTATTGCTACTTTTACAGTTCCATCTGCCCTAATCTTACCTAATGTAGTTGGTCAAACGGGCCCTAAATGTCCCATCATTTGGAGGTTATGCAGGTTATAGGACAAAAAATATGGATTTTATGCCCAAATGAGGGGGCTTTAAGGAAGGTGAAGAGTTGTAAAGAATAGTGGTGGATGGGTGTAAGATGTAGAAGAAGACGGAAGCTTGAGTGAATAGAAGTTGGGATATGAGATAATTTTACATGGTCTCGGTTACGCATGGGCTATTCTACGGTAGTTAATCTCGCCCGTCGACAACACTTGGGATTCTAATATGGTTTTTAGATTCCATCGCCCCCTTCATAAGTCAGAGTGTGTCAGTGTGCATCGTGTGACCATAACCCAGGTTCAGTTTAATCCAAATCATGCTTTGATACCATCTTGTAATGTCCTGAAAATTGAGAGTCGAGCAGGAACTCGGCTCCCGAGTTCCAACGCATCACTTATGCAATATAGATAATGATGATTGAATGTTGTTCATGTAGTGTAGTAAACATGCGTGGGATTATACCAAAACAGCATATTATACTCCAAAGATAGTTAAATTTTGTAAGCGAAAGATTATGATAAATATATAAAACATATAAATTTTTGTAGGTCTTTAGAGTGTGAACATGTTACTAGGTTCAATATATACATGAATACTCTAAAATGAACAAAATGAATATACATGGTTGTTCCCAACAGTACAAAATAACAAGTGTAATGGCGTCTAATCAACATCTCTGTGACCCCGTCGATCAGAACATAGTCTACATAGACCCACCTGATAGCTGCATATAGGAGAAACCCTCCTCATCATCATACAAGTTCGGCTACGCTTCGCAAGCATCGCCATCATCTGAACTAAAACAGGGATTAGTTGGTGTTGCAAACACCATCCCGTAACATGGGAGTGAGTGATAAACTCAGTGGAACAATAAAGCAAAGGTTAACATGTTATCAAATTATTCAAGCAGTAATGATAATGCAATACAACAGTCAGGTCCTAAGTACTCTTGTTAATGTAAGAATGATATGCGATAATAATGCATGCCCTCGCCTGCACTCCCTCATGCGACACCATCTTACGGTCGGGGCATGCTTTCTTCCCTCTATGCTCTTCAACCGGGGGCACATGTAGTCGATGTTATGAGCATGATTTTTGAGTTATTATTAGTCCTTTTTATACAGTAGGATTGGAAAGCTAAGGTACCTCCCTTATACAAATATCCAAATAATGATCCATTCTAGGCTCGACAGTCCTAGAAAATCTCATACGATGTTATAGTTCTAGGTCACTGCAAAGGGCTTGTCACCAATCAATGCATGCCTAGTTATACCCTAGTTACTATAATAAGGCTCGTCGCCTCAATGTAGTATCAAGGTATGCTCGAGGTCACTACAAAGGGCTCGTCACCAATCAGAGTAGGATGACAGCTCGAATATAGTGTCCCATACCACCATAATCGGCTCACGAGTCTAGGTTGCTCACTTGTCACTACGGGGAGGCTCGTCGCCCCAGCGTAGGCCGACAACTCAACCACGGTGTCCCATACCACCATGCCTGGCTCATGAGTCTTAGCGGATCGAGGTACCAAGGTTAAATGGGCTTTTCCACTGGTAAGTTTGGTACCTTAGGTTCAAGTAGTAGCGTCTAAACATGGTGAGCATACATCGGGCCAATCGTGTTCCTTGACAAGCTCGACTAGTACGAGCACACGTTGAGTTGATCGACATGAAGTGCATAAGCACTCCGTGTGGCCTAACCACTGCCGACATCCCAAGTACGGCTCGGATTCAGAAAACACATCCTATGTGGTGAAAATAACCTCAGCCACCAGTTTGAGGACTGTTACCAATCGCCTAGACTATAATATAGTCCTAACCATATACAATCACAATGATGAATATTTAATTCAATCCTAGAATCATATGAACATGTTATGGAATATAACTTAAACATGAATATATAGTACAAGGAAGAAATCATACACATAGTTAACATGAATAAGTAAGCTATACAGTTCATGGAGGAAATGGTACACACAGTTAAGGTAGTTGGGATTCATATTTCAACTCCCTTACAAATCACACTTTACTAACTACTAACTCATTCAAATATTTTCATAAACACTTAGACTACACTTTTCAATATACATCACGTATGTTGGCCATATTACGTACTATGGTCAATCCTTTTGCCAAGGAATTGTCACGTTTATAACAAGCATGTACCTACGACAGTTAATCATGGCAATCACAAATTCAGATTCCAAATGCATATAAACATTTCAATAAACACGTCTTAAACATGTTATCATACATAGGTAATTTGCCCACGAACCACATAGTAGTAAGATAGGTTACATAGAGGAAACTACAACTATGCATGAGGGGATTGAGGATCACATCTCAACATCCTCATTAAATACATTACAATTTGCATTTTCTTATTTAGGCATTTTATCAAACACTTTGGCTATACATATTCACATACATGTAATAGCTTAGTTAAACACATATTACAGCAATTCCTTCCACATAGGAGTTGCCACACATACATTAATCATGTATTTCTAGGCATCAATCATAACAAGTGTAAACCATAATTTCATATTCATTTAGGCAATTCAACAAACACATAGAATGCATTTAAAAATCAGCAGAGTATATATATTTATGTAATATAAGGAAGACATCGTATCTAGCATGTGTGATAGCAATCAAGTTAGACATAAATCATTCCTAAGATTGAAAGCCTTGAAAACTATAACCAAAACATTTATAGTCCACACTTTACGCCTGTAGACAAGTAACGAATTTAGTTTAAACCATAAGCCTTTATCTGCAGCAACCTACAACATAAAATAGTTTAGCTCTTTCACCCTATACTCTATTAAAATCCCTAAAACCAATTAGGGTTAGGAATCCTAACCCAAAAATGAATTTAGAACTGCTGAAACGGTGACACGATAGCGTGGATTTGACACTTAGAATAACAGGAAGGAATCCCTGTAGCAACACCCTAAATTCCCTCACCTTTTCTCTCTCTCTTCTTCTCTTCCTTTTCTTTTCTCTCTCCCCAGGGTTTCCCAAATTCGTAAGGGACGAGAGAGTGAGGGTTTAAGGCCCTTATATAGGCCCAGAACTGATGGGAATGGCCCCAGGGCCAAGGTATACTTAGATTATAGTTAAAACTCATCTGTTTCGACTTAACGGAGCATTTCTAGAGGCCCCTTTGCTGAATGCAGTCAGAATTTAGGTTCCTGAGATTGAATCTTGATCAAGCTAAGTTTTCAGTCCGGTCGGATTTACAGATTGACCGTGGCAGACCAGTTCCAGTTCAACAGTCACCGACACTCGATCAGGGCCACAAGCACATTGGCATGTGTGGGACATTTCTCTTGATCCGAGGGTGTATTTGGGTCAGATTCTGATGGTCAGAATGCTTATAAATGGCCTATAAACCACACGACTTAGATTACTTAAATTCATATTTAATTTCTAAAAATATTCACTTTTCTCACACTCTTCGCTCTGGACTCAAGTAAATAATCTCAAGACATCATCTGGACTTAATTTTTAAGGTGATTATCAAGTCCAACAAGGTGGTTATATTTTTCTAAGTTCGTCGCTATCGAACTTTCGATGTGCGGTCCAGGTCTAATATGGAGTTTCAATGTGCTCCCGAGAGCAACCGGGTTTAGAGATTGATCCTAAGTTTCTAGGTAACGTAGCATTAGTGGTCCTACTCATTTTAGGTCTTTTATTTCATATTTAAAGTGGTTCAAGATAATTCTATTGAGTATTCAGTTTAGTACTTAACCAAATTCTACCCTAATTATGACAGAATACGATCCTAGGGTCATTCTATGCCCCATTTTTAGCACTTTGAGTTATTATATTATTTTAATTATTTTTTTACTAGTTCATCATTAAGTTACCCCATCTTCACCAAATTTCATGAGATTTTGTGTTGTAGAAAAATTCTAAACATTCTCGAAGCAGCAGCTGTCCAACAAGTGATTTTCGGACAGTTATCACAACGAGCTACTTTAAACTATATTAAATATTTTATTATATTTTTCACATATTTTTATATAAAACTAGACTCACTTAGCTTCAATGTTGTTATTGAATCACCTAAATTGGAGTTATAATTTTTCAAAGTTAGACAAAATGCGTAGAAAAATGTAGAAAATGGGTGAGCCCCTCAACGGTCACTGGACAGTTGGGTGATGGCTCACCCTAGAGGCGATGTCCTTACGCCCCGAGGATGCCGAAAAAATGTGGGACCCCCCCTGGGTCCCCCCGAATTGAGTCGTTTGGGCCCACGAGTCCGTCATGACATTATCGGGTCTCATTTGCAAACTGAAATGAGTTACACAATATACAATATATGATTTTGGGATAGGAGAACTTAACCTATCCAAATAAACTATCTATATCATGAAATTTTAAAAATTTAATAGTCAAAATCCTATTTTATTCATGTATTTACCATTTATAGTAAGTTTTAGTTTAAGTATAGTTCTTCACCATTTAAACTTTAAGATTTGTGTCTAATATGAAAGTACTTGGAGAAACTTGAAGAATGAGGTAAAGAAAGGTGAGATTTTGAAGGAAATGGGTTGAAAGGTGATTTCTTTAGCTTTGGAATTGAGTTATGAGAAGTTACCAAGGTGTTATGGTTGACCCATTACCTAAGGATGTCTAATTCCAGGTTGGTAAAAATCTGGGATGTTACATTTTCATTCTTATCCCACTCATTTTCATGTTTGCCCCGCTCAATTCCTAGTTTGCCCTGCTCAATTTCATGTTTGCCCTGCTGATTTTCTAGTTTGCCCCGCTCAATATCAAGTTTTCCCTGCTCAATTCCTAGTTTACCCCGCTCAATTTCATGTTTTTCCTGCTAAATTTCATGTTTTCCCCACTGAATTTCATTCTTGCCCCGCTCAATTTCATGTTTGTCGTGCTTAATTCCTAGTTTGCCCCGTGAATTTCATGTTTCCCCTACTGAATTTCATTCTTACCCTGCTCAATTCCATGTTTCCCCCGCTAAATTTCTAGGTTGCCTCGCTGAATTTCTAGGTTCTCTCGTTGAATTTCTAGGTTGCCTCGTTTAATTTGTAGTTTGACTCACTCAATTTCTAGGTTACCTCACTCAATTTGTAGTTTGTCTCGTTCAATTCCTATGTTACCTCACTCAATTCTTAGGTTTCCTTGTTGAATTTCTAGGTTGTATCGCTGAATTTGTTATTTGCCTCGCTAAATTTATAGTTTTCCTAGCTCGATTCCTAGGTTGCCTCGCTGAATTTCTAGGTTCCCTCACTAAATTTCTAGATTGCCTCACTCAATTTGTAGTTTACCTTGCTCAATTTGTAGTTTGTCTTGCTGAATTTCTACATTTCCTCGCTCAATTCTCATGTTGACTCACTCAATTCCTAGGTTGCCTCACTAAATTTTTAAGTTCCCTCACTGAATTTCTAGGTTCCCTCACTTAATTTGTAGTTTTCCTCGCTCAATTCCTATGTTGCTTGGCTCATTTCCTAGTTTTCCACGCTAAATTTCTACGCTGCCTCACTCAATTTGAGGTTTTCCTCGCTTAATTCCTATATTGCCTCACTCAATTCATATTTTTCCTCACTCAATTTAAGGTTCCCTCGCTCAATTTCTATGTTGTCTTGCTTAAGTCCTAGGTTGCGTCGCTCAATTCTAAAAGGCATTCCAAAGTTGAAGTAATAATCACTATTCACTAAGACAGGTTTTCATCATATAACCAAATCTTTCTGATAGACATAGTTAAGCTGGCAGAAAAAAGGATTCAGAATATTGGCAAGATAACCATACATTATTGTTTTGATACTAATCCAAATGGTAACACATCAGCCATTTTCTCAAATACAAGAGGTTCTCACAAGTTGAATTCTTTTCTGTAGAAAATCAGGCAATAAAAGCCATCTTCAAATGAAAGCTAGTGCCTTAATATCTGGCGAGCCATGTAAATGAAGGTTATTCTATTTTGTAAAACCAACAACACTATCTCATCTTAAATAACTGCATCTTTTTATTTTATTTATTATTATTTTTACCTTCTTTCCATTAGGCCATGTTTGGAAATCGAAAATCACAGATTCAGTGCCAAACAGCAAAAAAAGAAAATAGATTTCCTTTGATGTGACTGTTTTTTTTTTTTTGTTTTTTTGTTACACCTAGATCTATAGCTCAACTTGCAGACTAAGTAGAGATACCTCGTTTCAACACTTGAGGTCTTGGCATCGATCCCTAGCAGGGGTGGCTAACATGGAGTGTGTACACTAACATGGATGTGTACTAGAATGCTAACCCAAAAAAATAAAAATTATTTGTTTTGTTTGGATAGCAAGGTACCTATGGCTACAGGTATAATCCGTAGCTATGGGGAGGCCGCCACATAGACATGAGACAGGACATTGAATTGGGGTCGACCTCGAGTCACTGCCCTGCTGACTCGATAGACCTTGATTCAATGTCTTGTCCCACTATCGACTGTAGCTGAAAGAAACATCCCTTGAAATTTTGAGTGAGAAGTTGTTCTGATGGTTTATACTTGGATGATTCAGGTCTCTCGGGCAGACATCTCCATGCATGACTGCATTTGTAGTAGGAAAGGCAACGACATTCAAGATGTTCACAATAATTAAGTGGAAGTCAGTGAGAGATGCATACAACAACAACAGTCGGAAACTGGACAATGTGCTAGGAGAGAATGAATTAAGGGATGTTTATTTCAGCTACCCAGCCAGACCTCAGGTTAATAGTATTTTAGCTCTTCTTATGATTGAAACCATTTCTTAAAGTCTATGTTTGGATGTAGAATTGAATTGGATTTTAATAATCAAGTTGAGGCAAAGTGAGATTTCCAAACTTAGGTTAGTCGCACTTCAAATAAGAGGTGAACCAGTCCTAAATTACAGTTGGCTTCATTTTGAGTTGGACTGGTGAGAATAAAATTGCAATAATATGGCAAAATAGATAAAGTTTCTAACTAAAAGAATATTGTGAATGTTCATATCCATTTAACTATAACTTACGCTGCATTTGTACACAAATGAAACGAATAATGAGAGTTAATTTAGGCTACATTTTATTCACCAAATGTCATGAAGTATCATGATATTTGGTGCAATGTAATGCACCCTTCATTAAGAGGAAATGGAAAATTTTAATGATATTTTCCATCATTCATCATTCATTCGTCATGCAATTCAATCCAATGGTACATCCAAACACCTTCAGAACTATTGGAGCTACACCAATGTACCAAAATTTTTTTTAAGGTACCTCGGTTCAATAAAGTAAGTTGCGAAATAGCCACATCTTTGCATAAAAGCTAACGACGGAATCTGTAGCTTGGTCATGGTTTCTTATATACAAGTTGCAGTTGATTTAAGAGGAGAGAATGACTACTTACCTCTTCTGTTATTGAAATACTGTATATTCAGGGTCTTGACACAATGGTTGAAGAGCATGAAACTCAGCTGTCCGGGGGACAGAAGCAGAGAATTGCCATAGCCACAACAATTTTAAAAGACCTAAGATTACTTCTTTTGGACGAAGCCACGAGTGTGCTCGATGCAGAGTCTGAATAGGTCGTGCAGGAGGCACTAGACAGGATCATGATCAACCGAACCACCATCGTTGTCGCGCATCGCCTGAGCAAGTGAGGAATGCTAATGTGATTGTTGTGATTCATCAAGGTTCAATTGTTGAGAAAGGTAAGAACCTCGCTAAGATCAATTTGATATGGCTTAAAGCATGTCATGTTTCAAGAACTACAAAATGATAAAACATCTAACTCTTTTCTAGTTTGCCCAGCTGAATTTTAAGTTTGCACCGTTCAATTTCCAGTTTACCCTACTAAATTTCTAGTTTTCCCCAGCCAATTTCATGTTTGCTCTGCTCAATTTTTAGTTTGCCCTGCTCAATTTCATGTTTGCCCCGCTCAATTTCTAGTTTTCCCCGCTCAATTTCAAGTTTGCCCTGCTCAATGTCCAGCTTGCCCTGCTCAATTTCCAGTTTACCCCACTCAATTTCATGTTTGTCCCACTCAATTTTCAGTTTGCCCCGCTGATTTTCTAGTTTCCCCCGCTCAATTTTTAGTTTACCTCGCTAAATTTCATGTTTGCCCCACTCAATTTCATGTTTGCCCCATTTAATTTCTAGTTTTCCCCGCTCAATTTCTAGTTTGCCCCGCTGAATATCTAGTTTGCCCCACTTAATATCCAGTTTACCCCGCTTAATTTTTAGTTTGCCCTGCTCAATTTCTAGTTTGCCTCTCTTATTTTTATAGTTTGTCTCGCTTAATTTCTATCTCGATTTCGTATGAAGTTAGTTCAAATTCATGAAATGCTATACTATTTTCAATTATTTTTGATTTTGTAGACTATGATTATCTTGTGAATTTTATATTTGATATGTTTTTCAATTCATCTTTGCAGGTGATGAATATTCTACTGTAATCCCAACCCCAAGCTCTAGGTATGCACTGAAATGGTGGTTTGAGAAGGTGACTAATATTCTATTGTAATCCCAAACCCAAGCTCAATTTCTACGTTGCCTCGTGCAAGTTCTAAGTTGCCTTGCTAAATTTCAAGGTTCCCTCACTCAATTTCTAGGTTCCCTCGCTCAATTCCTAGGTTGCCTCGCTCGATTCCTAGGTTCCCTCGCTCAATTCCTAGGTTCCCTCGCTGAATTACTCAGAAGGTTTTGAAGATAAAATAAATGAAGAAGCTCTAGTGCCAAAGTAGATTACACCACATGGTGGGGCTTGAACACAACTTGCCAAAAACCTCTTTTAGAGGCTGTTCGACTCTAACTAAGTTATTCAAATAGGGAGTTTTGAAGCTCAATTAAGTCATATGCAAGCTAAATTGTCTAAAAGTTACACTTGTCATAACCTAGGGTTATATGAATTCCCTATAATCCAAAGGGATGCAGATTGCCCACAACAACTTAGGGTAGGAACTCCTTACTAGTAAAAGCTACGTGGGTCTCACGTCAATTCATTTTGACTACTCTCGTTATGATATAAGACAAAAAATGATACAAATCTAAAAAAATGAATTGACTACTCTCATTATGATATAAGGAAAAAATGAGACGAATTTAAAAAAACAAGTGGCCAAGACAACTGACCTGGTCGACTGCAACTAGCTGACCCAGTTTATCGGGTCCCTGGATCATGGTACCTGTGGCTACGGATTAACAGCACCTATGGCTGCGGTTATAATCCGTAACCATAGAGGCCCCCAAATCCGTAGCCATAAGCCAGCTTACTTAAAAAGGAGGGGTAGTTTCATCCTCATTTTCACTATCGCTATGAGCAGGTCCAAGTTCGGAAGTTAAATTTGTATTCCTTCAAGAATATCCAATGGATAAAAGGTGGGGTACACAGTCATAAATTTCTCAATTGCAAAATGCACTCCATGTGTACCCAGTGCAAGCATGATCAAGTTAGCATCCTGAAATGACAAATTCAAAAAGTCATGTTAAGAAGCCAAGAAAATTGACATAAAAGCTTGCAAACAGCTAGATATCTAAGACAAAAGGTGGAGACATTTACCAACCCATACATGCATTGTTGGAAGAATTCTGACAACAGGTACAAAACTTAGTGAAGTGAATCCAAAGCATAGTCATGGAAGCATGATTTATTTATGAAAACCAGACAGAAGCATGAATTGACAATGACAAAGGCGTTCGTGCTTTGAAACTATCGATATGTTGATAACGAAGCTTGGATGAGATGATTGTCGTCATGAGACTGTTAAGCATCTTTAATCAATTAGAGAAGTCTTTAATCATCTATATCATAATGACCATTCTAGCCCGTATCGTAATGGCAGTGGCCATTGCAGCCACCATTACCTTTATGGAATACCCTGATATGTACATATATAGACACATGCATAGACATGTAGGTAAGCGTCAATTTCTATTAAACCATAGCTCATTGGCAAGACCACACCATAGAACGTCTAATCTGGCTGCATAAATTGGGTTTATAGTGAATAATTAATCCTTCTTCCATTCAAATTAAATAAATTAACAATTAAAGAAGATCTTATCGAAAGCCATGAAATAAATGAATGAAAATCTTAAATTTTCAGATCCAATCACCATGCACCCAAACATAGAAGAATTGTTCTGCATGTATGACAACAACATATGCTTGAATCTAAAATATGCAGCTCCAATCCTCCCACATGCAACATCCACCTGAAAGAATGCGCATAACTATCATACTTGAGCAATCAATATAGGAATGTATAAGTAAAACCATAAAACTAAAGATACTCACTGCACTTTCAGAATCTCTTCTATAGTTAACGATCTCATTCTAAAGCTCTTCTCCCTCCTCCTTTACATGGGCTTGGGACTGGCAATGGAAGGAGTTGCATTGGCGGAGTTAAAAAAGGGCTTAGGCTCCATTTGGTTTGAAAAAAAATGTATTCATAAATACTAATGTGATGACCAAATGGAGCCTAAGACTATAAGGGCCAGTTTGGCCGGATGGATTAAGAGGGATTAGGAGGGATGGGATCGTAATATCCCAGGATATGCCAAATGAGCCAAATAGACCCAATGAACTTGACCCTTGATATAGTAAACCCATGGATCTTAAACCAAGCAAACCCCATGAACTTGGAAGGTAAAATCCCGGGATATGCCGGTCGTGCCAAACAGACGCGGTGAACTTGTCACGGGATATAGCAATCCCATGGATCTTAAACCAATCCACTGACACCACCATCATTACCTTAAAATCCATCCCATCCCTCCTAATCCCATGGGATCCTTCCAGCCAAACAAGCCCTAAATAAGTTCAAATATAGAGTGCAAAATTCATTCAATATTAAAAATAAATAAATTAATTAATTAATTAAATAATATCTAGTAGTATAACTAGAAAGAACATGTAGACTATAACTATGTTGAACTATAGAGTGCCAAATTAATTCAAAATTAAGAAACAAACAAGCCAAACATCATATAACATAACTAAAAAAAAAACATTCACACTACACATGTTCAATTATAGATGGGCACAACTAGATGCACTCAACACAAAGAAAGTTGCGCTTTCACATCCTCACCATTAAAAGACAGAGGAGGGAATCCAGTGAGCATTTAAAATTTCAAGCTTGCAAAAGCCTTTTAAAAAAATCTGTGAGGTGTACATGCATGCACAAAGAGTCCCCCTTGTATGTTATATACTTCATGATAAGTTAAGAAGACATAACGGTGGGCTCATTGAGTAACTCATTATGCAATTTGCATTCCTGTTGCTACCCCACTAGAAGGGAGATTCACTGGCAGTTCAACTAACATACATGCATTGATTGTGTCGATAATGGAAACTATTTTTCAAATCATGTTAACACAAATCAAGAATGACAGAGGGTAAAATGAAACATTCCAAACCTCATTTTGTTAGTGTTACAATTTGAAACTTGGTTATAGAATACAACAAGCTTTGGAGTTCTCCTTACATTTCCCCAAGTATGTCATTTATCAAACCTATTTATCCTCTGCATAAGTAGAAACTAATAACAACTATTCGAGTCTGAATAGGTAGAAAGCAATAAAAGCTTAAGGCATAAGTAACTTATGTAAATTCACTTTCCTCACACTTGAGCTATTTGAATATGAAGAAGTAGAAACCAATAAAAGCTACTTGAGGTATAAGTAGCATTTATAAAGTAACCTTCATAGCTCTAGGTTTTTGCATGGTGCATCCAAAAAACATGAACTTTAAACATCAAGCTTAAGACACCATACCCTTTTAGCAGCCTTACACTGGTTGCAATCCTAATCTCCAATTCCTTGACAATTGTTTGCTGAAATAGGACAATTAGATGTTTTCTTATAACCTATCCAACAAACGTCCACTGAGCGCATGCAATTTCTAGGTAATTTTGTAAGTGCCTATCCATAGTACGTCACTGCCAGAGTATCAAAGTTCTCTTGTGCCAAAGTCTCATAGCTGATCACATACAAGCAACAGTTGCATGGTAACTTGCCACAAAGTCTTTATCTTTCCCACCAAAATGCCATTAGAGAATCCTGACCGTGCAAAGGTTAGGCCACATTACATGTTGAATATCAGGTTAGATCCACTCATTAGGTGGGTCATACATGTGCTGAGTCAAGATCATTGACTGCCCTTTAATTCCAAAGGTGTGGCTCACCTGAAGACCATACTAGCTTCTTTTTTTTTTTTGGCAAATGTTTTTTCCATTGATAACCAAAAGGATGGATATACAACCAATTACATTGTAGAAACTCATTCGGGCCGCACCTGCCCCAAAAATCTTGGGGTGACCTATCCTCGGACTAGCAATGCACAAGAGCCCAAAAGTGAATCTTGTTAAGACCTATGTGTAATCGTCCTGATGGACCCTAGTCTGACCTTATCCATAAATATCATACCTCTGACTTCCCTAGGAATAGAGGCCAAGTGGAAATGGAGAGCCATTGTTTGGGTCCCGCTGCCAAGCCACACCATTCCGTCAGTCAGCCCGTTTCCTTCATGCAAAATGTGACTGAATACGAAATTTCCTTGATTCTTCAATAGATTAATCCTATTTACCCATGGCTTCCACCTACACGGATAGGGGCATTTTCCAAGAATTACATCCGTCACTATCTTCGAATCTGATTCAATCTCTACCTTAAGCAAACCTTTATCAATGCATGCTGTCATGGCATCACACATGACCCTCAACTTAGCGAGATTATTCGAACCTTCCCCATATCCAGCGGAGAATGCAAAAATGAAGGCACCAAGCTCATTTTTACATATGCCGCCACCACCCGATGGACCGAGGTTACCACGCGCAGACCCATCAACATTTAGTTTCACCCAGCTTGACGAGGGGCATTTCCATTTGACCAGAACATAGGAGTGGTGATGAATGAGGTCAGGGGAGCCACATCTGCTCTAAAGAAAAGGGGACGATGGGATGTGAGCGTCATGAATAACCTGGCAGGCCCACCAGTTGATTCTAGCTATGGAGTTCTAAACAATCATCGGCTTATTGGTGAAAACTGCATCATTTTTGGAAGAATTCTCAAAGGATAATCAGCGGCAACAAAATTCTAATAGAAATAGGGGCGCTGCCTGGAGCTATTGCGCTCCTACATTAGCGAAGCCTTCCTTCAACCGAAATATGGGATGAAGAGAAAATATTGAGCTTGATCTGAAAGTGATTTCAGATGATGGATGTGTGCTTACCAGCCTAGAAAAGGTGATTGACGGTCTCAGTTTGGGGGCTGGGAGAGTCACTGAAATTATAGCAGTGGCATTTCAAAACCATTGTCACTCCCTTGGCTTGGACTCTATCGTCAACTGGTGTGGCTTCCTGTAAAAGCCTCCACATGAACAATGAAACCTTTGAAGGGAGAGAAGGGTGCCATATCCACTTACCCCAACTTGCAGCATTGTGCATAACACAGAATTTTCCAGGCAGATGTAACAGAAAAGGTGCCGGACGATTCATGTAGCCAGAGACAGCTGGGCTCGTGCTTAGAAATCGTAAAACCTCCCTGGAATATCCTGTCAATAACACCTTGAGGCAAAAATTCAAATACACACAATGGAGTGAATAGTCCTGCTCTGCCCAAATGATCTTTCAACTTCAAGTCTAGCACCTCCTGAGGGATAGTTCTGTCAGCCAGGTGATCAAGTGGACCATTAACTATACAATTTTATTTCTATAGATTGGCCTCACCATGCCCAACCATCCACCGGACGTTTTCAAGCAGAGTGGGGAAGAAATTTCTTATTTTCTTCCAAAATGGAGAGACCATCTGATGGCTAGGAGAGTTAGTTTTCGACGAGATATCCTTGGGATACTTGTTGTGCATAAGTGAGACCCAGGGCCCGTCGTTGCTATTGTATTTCACTGCCCAAGCCAACTTCATTCATAAGGCATCCATGACCTCCTTTAGATTCCTAATCCATAAGCCACCTTCTTCTTTCATCCTAGTTATCTTATTCCATGCTAGCCAATGCAGTTTCTTCCTTTCGTCATCCTAGCCCCATAGAAAATCTGCAAACCTAGTTTCTAGACTCTTAAGAACCTTCCCAGGGATGTGCATCATAGCCATGATGTGTATCGAGAAGTTCCCCTGCACATGATGAATCAGGGTCGCTCTCCTGGCTTGAGAAATATGCATGCACGCACGCCTAGCCAAAAATTCTTTTGTTGGCCTTTTCAATGATAAACTGAAAACTGGTTACTCTGGTTCTACCTTTAACAAGTGGAGCCTCGAGGTATTGGATGTCATCTCTAGCTTTGCCAAAGCCCAGGATCCTCTCCGTGATTCTACCCCTACACATCAACAAATTTCTCAGCCTAATGAAACTACTCTTATTGCAATTTATCTTTTGCCCTGTCATAGCTTGGAAGGAATTCAGGAACTTCTTGACTGCTCTCAAAGAGGATTGGCAACCATTAAGGAACATGAGCATGTCGTCTGCATGTAAAAGGTGTGTGGTAAGAGGGCAGCCCTGAGAGAATTTAAAAGGGAGGCAGCTACCACCTGAGATGAGCTCCTTCAAGTTGATGGAATTGCCTCCATAGCAATGATGAAAAGGGGCGGTGTAAGAGGATCGCCCTGACGTAATCCTCTACAAGATTTGAAGAATCTAGTAGCCTCTCTGTTGATGAGGATAGAGAACCAATTGTTCCCCCAGAAAGCTTCTAAGATGTGCATGCATTTCTCACTGAAGCCCATTTTGTGTAAAACCTTCTTGAGGTAGACCCAGTTCACCCTTTCATAAGCTTTTTCAAGGTCGAGCTTTAACATGACATTTCCTCCCCGGACCTTCCTGTCTATCTCATGCATCATCTCTTGCACTAGTACAATGTTTTCCACAATGTTCCTGCCCTGAATGAAAGCTCTCTTCTAAGAAATGAGTTTAAGCATAGCTAAAACTTTTACAAGAATTTTATAAACCATGTTACAATGACTAATAGGCCTGAATACTGAAAATTTGGCTGCGTTCGGGGAATTTGGGATTAAACGCTAGAGAGTAGAGGTGAAGCTCTTGGTAGAGAGCCCTAGAGAACATATCCACTGCAGCCTTGTGGATGTCAACCCCCACAATACCCCAACAAGCAGCGAAGAAGGATGTCGAGAACCCATCTGGACCTATTGCCCCATCTTTGGGGATGGAAAGAGCAACTACTTGGACTTCTTCCAAAGTGGGGGGCATTAATAGAGCGTCATTATCTTGTTGATTGATTCTCGTCGGGACATTCTAGATAAACTCTTTAATCGACGTCACTGGCTCAGCTTGAAACAGATTTTGGAAAAAGTTAACTGTCACTGCCTTTATTTCCTCTTGATTGGAAATGAAATTCCCATCATCGCACCTAATAGTACAAATGAAGGTTTTCCTAACTTCTCACTACCCGTAGTGTGAAAGAAACTTGTATTTTTATCCCCTTCATCTAACCACGAGTTTCTGACTTTTTGTTTCCAAAATACCTCTTCCATCAACTCTAAATGCTCAAGCTTTTGTTTGAGGAGGAAACTTTCATGGATAAGCTCTTCTGTTGTCTTAACTTGCATCTTATAATCAACTATTTCTAGCTCTTCCTCCGCCCTTTGAATCTTATGGAAAACCTTCCTAAACACCTCTTTGTTCCATACTTTCAATAACTTCTTTATTTTCTTTAATTTGAGTTGCACATTCACCATGGGTTGAACTACGCATTCTCCTTCCCAGGCCTTTCTAACCAACTGCTGAAAAGATTCGTGGAGAGTCCACATTCTAAGGAATCGGAACGACTTAATTTTGGGTTGCAAATGGTTAGGGAAGAATAACCGAAGGGGCGCATGGTCTGAGTGACGGTAAGGGAGATGTTTCACTCGAAACTGATTGCCCACTTTTTGTTATACAGAACCCTATCCAGTCTGGCCCACACCCGAGCATTCCCTTCTTGGTTATTGCACCATGTGAATTGGTTCCCCACATAACCTATGTCAATCAGGTTAGAAATGTGAATTGCATCTCTAAAATCAGACATACTAGATCTACCAGGCTCTCGGATCCCCCTCTTCTCTTCAATATCTACTATTCAATTAAAATCACACCCTACAGCCCAGGGACCTTGAGTGGACCTGCTCAGCGCTGACAGCTCACTCCAAAGATTTTTGCGAAGAATCTTACAGCAATGGGCATAGATAACTAAAATAACTATAGGTTTGTTTTGAGGAATAGAGGACACCAAAATGGAGATCATCTATCTGGAGCTTGTCAATAGGGATATGCCTAGATGATTTTCGTAGAAAATCCAAATTTTACCACCCGAGGAACTTTTCGAAAAGGAAGAGTGAAACCCAATCTTGAGGTCGGTGGCTACTCTTTAGTCTTCTTGCAACATAGGTTCTAGGATCGCCACTATACATGGGTTAAAGTTCTTAACTGGCTTCTTAATCACTTTAATCCTGGGTGCATTTTTGACCCCACGCGCATTCTAAATTAAGACGTTATCCATTTGTCACACACCCTATGTTCATTGCCCCTCTCTTCAACCTTTGGAGCCCACTGTTCCATGCTCCCGCTGTTTCTGTTGCTGGGTATACTTTGTTGAATTTTTTCCTTACTTTTATCTTTCCTTCTGTCTGAATCTTCTTCTGGCTTTCCGATGCAACCTGTGTCTGGATTTGTTGTTCTATTATTTCAGTTTCCTTTGTGTAACCCCGAGCCAGAGGATTCTGATTCTCCTGGCTGAAATAAGGAGATAAATCAATAGCTAGTTTCCCCAACCTGTCTGTCATGTTGTTGTTTAAGTCTCTATTTTCAGGGCTGAGAATGTGACTATCTGGTTGAATTTTAGTTATCCCAGCTCTGTTAAGCCAAATCTCTGAGGTCCGCCGCACTTGCAAGGGAGATCTTCCTATAGACCTTGCTCTGATATGCATGGGATCAACATTAGACTAGATGACTCCAATACTCTAGACTATTTTAGCCGTTTGAATAGAGTGAGCAGATATCGCAAGACCTACCTGAGAGAGGACCAGATAGGGAGCATTTATGTGGGTCATGATGAGGGAGGCATCAACTGGGATATTGAGGTTAGCTATTAAGGCTGTCGGGGTTATCTTAGAAGCTGATTGGGATCTGGGGTTAGGCGGGTCAGGGGGGATGAATATTGTATTGAAAGCAGGGAGCCCAGGGCTTTGGGGCTGGGGGGGGGGGGGGGGGGGGGGGGTTCGGGTATTCTAGTAGGAGGTTACTTATGTGGTGCTGATCATGGGGGGAGGGGGTCTGAGTTGGCAAGAGGGCCCACTAGTGTGGATTGCTTGCTAGGAGGTGAGGGATGATGGGGTTTGTATCGGTTTGTGTTTTAGGCCAACAGGGTTATGAGGTCCAGAATGAGAGTAGCATATCGTTGAACAGGTGGGGGGCGAGAATGTGGCAGCTCTCCTTGAGAGTGGAGGGTTCACAGGACCCAATCCTTCATGGAGACAGGCTGGTCGTGCTTCGACTGAGGGAGGGATGGTCCCATGAAAACAACGTGATCTCCGATCTTCTAGTGACCCTAAGATAGGATAGGCTCTGCCTTCGACCCTCAGATATCTTGTGTTTTAGAAGAGTGTATTGGGAGAGAGCTTGATCCAAATCTTGGCAAAACTCTGGAATATAGCTTAGGAGGTCATTGTGTCAATCTTCAGGACCTCACCATAGTTGCTGGCTAGATTTGCAATAATATTCGAATGCCATGCATGTGGGGAAATCCCTATCATCCGAACCCAAACACCTCAAATAAGCCCTACTGTATCTGGGCTCCACGGTGACACTTTTGAAATTGACATCTCCTTATAAAGGGGAAGGTCTGACGCAAATACCTCCATCTCTTCCTTGGTTTGAAACTTAAGTAGGAATTGGGCAGGGGCGATTCTGGTGAAATCCACCTGGAATCTCGTAAGCCGCAGTTTGTGGAAAACATCTATGAGGTGTAAAATAGATACCGATTCACTTACCGCTGTGTCCGTTAGAGAAGAAACCAGGCTCTGCTTGATCTGTTTCACCATATTTGTGTCTGTAGGTATTGTGAAGGGGTCTTGCCTCTGATCCGTGGGGTAGCCGCCTGCTGAAGGTTTCTACGTAGAATCAGGCCTTAAAGATGGGGCTTGGGTCACTACCTTGAGGTAAGATATTTACTTGGAGGCACTCTCTGGTCTTTTTCCTGTGCACTCTTCTCTGGTGGGTGATTCGATTGCCTCCTCGCCCATACAACATGAGCAATCCTTCCATCAATGAGCCTCTCATGGAGACATTTAATCGTGTTGAGAGCATCCTGTTTGTAGCAAAATCTGATGAAGGCAAAACCCCTTGATCGATTTAGGGTTCGATTCCAGGGTATGTAGACATTCACGAGCTTTCTGTATTTTTTGAAAATGCGGTGCAAATCCTCCACTGATGTATCCAAAGTGAGGTTTGCCGCAAACAAGGAAAAGGGGGAAGGTGGTCGATGAGATTTTAGGAGGTGAACTCGCTCCCACGGGCGTTCACCTTCTCTCTCTCTACGAGGTTACCAGAGGTGAACTCATTCCTCCATCACATTCCCTTTCCTCCTTCACACTCTACCCATTCCATGCCTTAGAGAACTTTGCATTGATTTGTGGCAGCACATCTTCGTGTTGTGGCCTATCATTGGCATGGTATATATGTCCTATGCAAGCGGCATGTTGGTTGGAGGAGAGAGAAGCCAACAACGTAACTTACCACTGGGCTGGTGAATTAAATGTATAAATGGACAGTTTAGGACCCTGTCTACTAGAAGTATCCGATTTAAAGCCTCAGAAATATCTTATGGAAGGGAAGACGTACATGAATGTATCAAGGTTACAAGTAAGAATAGTTTATCTCGCATAAGGAGCCGGAGTGTAACATCCAAAATTTTCACGGCCAGAGTTTGTACTCGTGCCCAAGGAAATCGACTGTTAATGATGTATAAATTGGATGCTTTAGAAAATCACACCTTTTTTTTTTTTCTTTTAGGTCACATCTAAATACATTCATGAAGGTAACATTCACAAGAATAAAATCAACTGTATTGGTTATATTTCATCAGAGTAAAAAGATAATCAAATGGCCTCATAATGAGAGGTTTATTACAACATTAGAGTTCACAACGGAAGTATAAAACTAAATAGTACAACTGTCTTCTTAGTCTTTCAAGATAATCTTCTATAGTGAAATAGTCCTCTAAGTCTTCAATCTGTACGTCACCTGTGTCATCTGTACAGTTGGGAGAGGGTCAATGCCCTACTCATAGTGATGGTTATCCTTTAAGATTAACAATAATTCAAGAGATTCATAAAAAATAAAGTAAGGGTACTGATATGTCTCGAACTCCACTAATACATGAGATATCAGTAGCGCAACCAACCTACATCAAATGCATGCTTAGCATAGTGTGTGCAGCTCATCATACATAATGATCATCACACTGTAGAATATAATTCATAGGAAACTCGGCTCGACCCGCATCCCATAACTATGGATATTCGCTGGCATGGCCAACGCTAACGTGGATTTATGCGAACATCTCAAGGCAACACAACAGGCGGTTGGAAGATTTACGTAACACGATGTGTTCATGGAGTGACTATTTACAACATGCAATCCCAAAAAATTGATGTAACACGTATGTCGATTTACATATATCGATTGTGCACTACGCCAAACAATCCATAAAATTACATACCGACCAAGAGGGCCATTACCCGTAACGCATTACGTCCATGATAAGATATCTGAATCACTAGTTATGACACCTCTTAACATATCACTTTCACTTATAGAGAATAGAAACTAAATCATAAAGGTTTTGGAATAGCAAGACATATACCTAAGCCTTAAAGATAGATGGCACGAGGCCAACATAATAAAGAGAAGAGTGACAATGGTCAATTCAACAAAAGCGGTAATAGCCAACATAATAAAGAGAAGAGTGACAATGGTCAACTCAACAAAAGAAGAGTAGCAGAGCCAACTCAATAATTTTGATAAGGCAAGGAAAAGGCTTGTATCCATGGCCCCACATAAATTCAGAGAAATCGCTTGTATTTGACATCATGTCTTTATCCCAAAAGGGCCAAAGCTGTAATGATATTAACCAAATCAATTGATAGGATAATTCTCTAAAAACATGTAAACATGAAAGATAAGATGTAACATCCCGAAAATCGGGGGGTCGAGCAAAAACCCAACTCCCGAGTTCCAAAATGTTATTTATGCAACATAGAAATGTATGATTGAATGTTGTCTGTGATAATGTATTAAACATGAGTGAGATTAAGCCAGAACAGCATATCATACTCCAGAGATAGTTAAATTTGCAAGCGGAAGACTGTAATAGTATGTATAACATATATAAACCATTGTATGTCTCCGGAGTGTGAACATGTTACCAGGTTATATACATACATGTATACTTCAAAAGTAACCAAAAGAATATACATGAGTGCTCTAAAAATATAAAATGACAAGTGTCAAGGTATTTAAGCAACCTCCCTGTAATCCCGTCAATTAGAACACGCATAAAGGAGGGATCCTCCTCATCATCATCAAGTCCGGCTCTGCCTCACAGGCCGCGCCATCATCTGCAATCACAAAAAGGTCTGGTGGGTGTCCGGAACACCGTCCCGTAACGTGGGAGTGAGTAGCTAACTCAGTGGAATAATAGAGCAAGGATTAACATGTTCTCAAATCAATCATGCGATAATAGTAAAGCAATAAATCAAACAATCCTAATACTGTTGTTAATGCAATTATGACATGACGTGATGTATGCCCTCACCGACGATCACCCTCATACGGCAACATCTTACGACCGCGGCATGCCACACTCCCTAGAGTGCTCCACATCTTCCAGGCACATGCAATGCTATGGTGATATGATTACCAAGTTGTTATTAATCCATTCAAACAGCAGGATTGGGAAACTAAGGTACTTCCCTTGTATCAATCCCAACACGGATCCTGTCTAGGGTCGTCACTCCTAGTAATCTCATACGATGTACATTTCGTAGGTCGCTGCAAGGGCTGCCAGGGCTGTTGCACGCACTCGTTGCTCCGCTCCCCCATCACCTTATCAATACAGGCCTACTGTACTCTACTGCACGGAAGGGTCGTCGCCTCCCGTGAACTCAGAATACGCTCGCGGTCACTACAAAGGGCTGCCAGGGCTGTTGCTCGCACTCGTTGCACCGCTCCCCCATCACCTTATCAGTGTAGGCCGACAGCAAGAATATAGTGTCCCATACCACCATAATCTGCTCACGAGTCATAGGTGCTCACTGGTCACTACGGGGAGGTTTGTGGCCCCAGCGTAGGCCGACAGCTCGACCACGGTGTCCCATACCACCATGCCCGGCTCATGAGTCTTTATGGATCAAGGTACCATGGTTAACAGGGTTTACAATGGTAAGTTCAGTACCCTAGGTTCAAGCAGTTATGATACATACAAGGTGAACAAACATCGGCCAGTCGGGTTACTTGACGGGCTCGACTAGTGCGATCGCATCTCGAATTGAACGACATGAAGTGCGTGAAACACTTCGCGTGGCCTAACCACTGCCGCCAACTCTCAACACGAATCACATTCATCGACGCGTCGTTCGTGGCTATGACCAGTCAGCCACGAATTCGCTCGGTTACCGACTGCCTGGACTAAGTCAAGTCCCACACATCTATGGAATTACATTAACACTATACAAAGGTGTTGGAATTGAAATACATCATGTGAGCATGTTAGCACATGTTATAACATTCAACTTAAGCAAATCTTCAAGGCATACTTCCCATGCATATTCAACTTAAGCAAATCCTCAAGCACATACATTCCATGCATGTAATGAAATCATGCATTTTGTCAACATGTAGAAAATCATTTAGGTCAGCATAATAATTGAAAAATCAATCACAAACTATCAAATAACATCATTTAATTCAATACATACTAATACAAGCATTTATACAAACACATACACTACACACTTAAGTCTACATATAGTATGTCGACCCAAAGTGCGCAACTAGGCGAATCTCTTCGCCAAACTAATTATGCACGCATTCCTAACTTCCTAATGCGACAACAAACCATGTCAATCACATCAGCAAAATATGAATGTAAACGGTACTTCCTACAAATGACTAAAATGCCCTAAATCTCATATTCTTCGTTAATTTACGAAACAGGAAACGGAGAGCATGTTGTACATGTCAAACGGCGTTGCCGTCAAGAATCTACTATTAAACGACATTGAAAGCTTTGAAAACAGTCAATCAAAGCGTCTAATATCCGCACCTTATGTCTTGTAGACTCGGAAATTGAAACGGAGCGTATATGCTTCGTCTACGGCGAATAAGGAACCTAATACACAAGATTCATAAGCTACATCGCTATGGAAACAAGGGAAACTCAAATCAACAACTATTTAGGATTTTTACTTACCTAGGATCGCGGTGGAATCGCCGGGAAAGCGGTAGAGGTGTGTTGCTTAAGCACGTGCAACGCGTAGTACAAGTGGCAGGAAGAACTCTCCCACACTCTCACAATCTCCCACCTTTTTCTCTCTCCCAAGCTAGGGTTTCTCTCAAATTCGGATGGGAGAGAGGAGTGAGGGTTTCAACCCCTTTTATAGCCAACAACATGCCCAAAATAGGCTTGGGAACAATGTTTACTTGGTGCCTAACCAAATCGGGGCCGTTTCGGTCCAAAAGGGCATTTCTGAAGGTCCCCTGGCCAAATGCGGTCGGACTTAAGCTCATGCATACTGGATCTAGCACACATCCAGTTTTCAGGCCGGTAGGGTTCCCAGATCGCACGTGGCGGCCCAGTTTCAGTTTAACGGTCACCGCACCAAGATCAGGCCTATAAGTCTCGTGATATGTAATAGAAATTTTTCCTGATCCAAGGGTGTAATTTGGCTGTATTCTGACGGTCAGAATGCTTAATACTGATGCGTCAAATTTGTGTGCCAGATTTGAATTTGAAATTCCAACTATGTCCCTATTCACACTCTCTTCGGTCCGGGCTCAATGAAATAGCCTGTGATCGTCAGTTGGACTTGATATTCGAAACGATTGCCAAGCCCAGCTAAGTGGTCATAACGGTCTAAGATGGTAGGCATCTGACTTACGACGCGCGGTCTAGATCCAATACAAAGTTTCAAAGTGGTCCAGAGAACAAACCTGCTTAGAGTTTGATCCGAGGCTTTAGAGCATTATAGCACCCTTGGTTCCACTCGCTTTGGGCCTTGTATAACGTATTTAAAGTGATCAGGGACCATTTCCCAGCTATTCTAACGTTGCACTAGCTAACTTAGTCATATTTTCTAAAGGAATTGATTCTAAGTGGTTTCTTTGGCTATGGAATTGGGTTCTAAGCAATTTTTCAGGTGTTTTAATTGACCCATTGCCTAAGGACGTCAAATCTCAGATTGGCCAAAATTCGGGGTGTTACAATCTACCCCCCTTAAAACACAATGTCGTCCCCGACATTGGCGAAGGGCAAGGAGTACCTAGAGGGACTTTAGTATTGACATTCTAAGGAAGGTTCAAATCCTACTTAATAACTTAATCGTACATACAACCTAAATCAAATGTTTCGATCCTGGGCCAGTGGGAAAGAGGCCAACCACTCTTCAGCTGCGCCACACTGATCGAACGGCAGTGTTGACTAATCCTAACTGGATTGGACTTAATACGTTCTACCCCCCTTAAAACTTGGTTCTACTTAAAGTCTAAGAATCGTTGCATCGATCCGTATATCGGAACGAGGCGCAACTTAGGGGCTATCCTTGACATAAAATGGAAACAATCTTTCTCTACATGGTTTTCCTTGCTAATGATGCGTTCTATGGCATTGGTACTTATTATCATAGAGATGAGCCTAATCTCCATTGTGGTTAAGTTCAGGGTCAGGCATGAATTGATGGCAAGATGTCAAATTCTCTACTGGCTTTAAGTCCTCGCCATTTCCCAAAGGTAATGTGATCTTGTTTGGTTATAGGTGGTTGGGTCATCTCAGAATAAAGGTTGTGTAGTAGGTCTGAGCCGGATACATAGACTTTCTGTCTAGCTAGAACAGAAGATTTATTGTATCAATTCTTAATCCGAGTCGATGCCGATCTTTTGCTTGATCAGAGCATTGGATTTATTGGTAACTACTAGGATTAAGAAGTCGATTCAAACCGCGAATACATCGCTTACATGTAGTTCCTTTATTCCGCATTTTCGAATGCAATAAGCCCTTGGGGAAGGCAATTCTAAGGGGCGTGCTAGTACATTCTAAGTTCAATCTGAGGGAGTTATAAATGTTCCCTGAGAGTGTATGGTTCCTTCCTATGGGAAACAACAGAAGTCTATAAGTCATAAGGGGATCTATCCAAGGAAGGGAGTCTCATTCCAATCAAAACTAATCTATCATTCCTTAACATATACAGGCTTTACCCTACTCTAGGTAACTAGTAGGCTAGTCTGTAACTCAGTAGCTATAATCCAAAGCCTAAGATTATACGGTAAATGGCTTTCTATTCCAGTTCTACTACAGGGAATTCTTCTATTGCTTAGGGTCAAGATTTGTCTAACTGGAATTGGATTTCTTATGTCGTCAGATCCTTCAAATCTAGGAGTGCTAACACTAGATCCAAAAACGCCTAGGGCCTATGTAGCCGGTAGCGCTTAGTTGTCTTAAATGGAACCGCATTCCTAGTCCCATAGCGGGATAGGGAGTGGCATGCTTGGTTGGAGGGTGGGGTGGGATAAAAATCTAATTTGTAGGCTGAATCCCGAGAGTTATAATACTCCCAATCTAGGGACAATACCTCACCACAAAATGAATCGGCATGCATTTCATTCAACAAAATTCGGCTATAATAAAGCCAAACCACAACACAAACACATTTTTCTACCTAACAACAAAACAACACAGAAATTTCAACAGTAGTCAAACAAGCTAAAGGGCAACGACATAGATGCCTAATTCTACCAAAGGACTTCTACCAGGGTCCCGACTGACCTTCTTGAATACTATCAAGTTCAATACTGTCAGTTGCCCATTAGAGCTCTATCGGCCATGTGTTTTCAATACTTCTCAAACGGAGAAAGTTGAGAAATGGGATTTGAGGTTAGCATGATTCTGAGACCCAAAAAGGGGGTAAAGGCTCAAATAAAAGGGACATGAGAGAGAGAACGATGGAAAGGGAGGAAAAAGGCTGAAACAGCCTTAACAATAGCCATGGAGAATGGAGGAAATGCGAAGAAATGGTCGCCCCAAGGGACAGAATGAAATCTAGGCGTTGTAGAGGGATGCTTCAAGCTTCCCTAGGATGTATTTTCAGAAAGAAATGAAAATGAAAAAGGGGAATGGAGCACCTCACGATTTCAGCTCGATTTTGGGGTTTTAGGAGCTCCAACGGATGAAATCTTCAAGAGGGAGGGCTGCCAACTTCAAAGGAATGACGGAGGGTGGTCGTTTTTGGCAGGGAATGGATCTAGGGTGGTTTGGAATCACGAATTTTTGGGATAGGGCAGCTGAAAACGAAAATGGGGCTAGGGGAGGGGCTGTTTGTGAAGGAAGTACCCATATTTGGGGTTTTCTTGGGGTGGGAGGTGCATAGGGGTGATGTGGACCCTGTTTAAGGGGGTGCGCCCGAAGGACGGCCCCATCGGAGCTCGCCGGCCGGCGATGCATCGCCGAACCGGCGATGGCATCGCCGGTGAAGTTGCAAACTGGCCTCTGAGGTCATATGGGATGGATTCCTCTTGCCCTAGGAATTCCAAAAAGGTATGGTGCACACTCTAGTTCATTGTAGATTGCCCTAGGGAGGCCAATACATTTTTAACATCCATTCGAGGATTTTTGGGTCCAAAATTCAATCCCGAATATAAAACCCTATCATGCAGCATATGATTTTGGGGTAGAAGGATCTAGTACATCCATCTAAACTATTAGTTGCTAAAGAAAGTGAAGTTATAATGTCCTTATGGCCATTTTTCATGAAATTTTACTATTCACTGTAAAATTTTGTGAAAGTACTAATTTGTGTTATTTTCATATTAGGTTTTATGCCTAATATGAAATGGATAAGAAATAATTGAAGATTGGGGTGGTGAGAGGAAGAATTTCGAAGATTTTCGGCGAAACGGGGTTTTTAAGCCCTGGCGATTGAATACAGGGGTCGTGGTTGTCCCACGGCCCAAGGATTCACATTAACGGGTTTAGAATTATTCAAAGAACAGCTCAACCCACTTACCTACAACCTAGGAGCTATTCGGGTTGCTCTACGCGACCCTAGATGCGATACGGACTCGATCACGCATTTGAAATGAATAGACTTCGCCTATTGGCGAACCTGAGATCCTAGAAGTGTTTCTAGACCCTTCTCGCACCCACCTAAGTCAAAGGAAGCGACAGCGTGCATCGTGTGACCATAACCCAGGCCCGGTTTAATCCAAATTATGCTCTGATACCATCTGTAACATCCCGAAAATCGGGGGGTCGAGCAAAAACCCAACTCCCGAGTTCCAAAATGTTATTTATGCAACATAGAAATGTATGATTGAATGTTGTCTGTGATAATGTATTAAACATGAGTGAGATTAAGCCAGAACAGCATATCATACTCCAGAGATAGTTAAATTTGCAAGCGGAAGACTGTAATAGTATGTATAACATATATAAACCATTGTATGTCTCCGGAGTGTGAACATGTTACCAGGTTATATACATACATGTATACTTCAAAAGTAACCAAAAGAATATACATGAGTGCTCTAAAAATATAAAATGACAAGTGTCAAGATATTTAAGCAACCTCCCTGTAATCCCGTCAATCAGAACACGCATAAAGGAGGGATCCTCCTCATCATCATCAAGTCCGGCTCTGCCTCACAGGCCGCGCCATCATCTGCAATCACAAAAAGGTCTGGTGGGTGTCCGGAACACCGTCCCATAACGTGGGAGTGAGTAGCTAACTCAGTGGAATAATAGAGCAAGGATTAACATGTTCTCAAATCAATCATGCGATAATAGTAAAGCAATAAATCAAACAATCCTAATACTGTTGTTAATGCAATTATGACATGACGTGATGTATGCCCTCACCGACGATCACCCTCATACGGCAACATCTTACGACCGCGGCATGCCACACTCCCTAGAGTGCTCCACATCTTCCAGGCACATGCAATGCTATGGTGATATGATTACCAAGTTGTTATTAATCCATTCAAACAGCAGGATTGGGAAACTAAGGTACTTCCCTTGTATCAATCCCAACACGGATCCTGTCTAGGGTCGTCACTCCTAGTAATCTCATACGATGTACATTTCGTAGGTCGCTGCAAGGGCTGCCAGGGCTGTTGCACGTACTCGTTGCTCCGCTCCCCCATCACCTTATCAATACAGGCCTACTGTACTCTACTGCACGGAAGGGTCGTCGCCTCCCGTGAACTCAGAATACGCTCGCGGTCACTACAAAGGGCTGCCAGGGCTGTTGCTCGCACTCGTTGCACCGCTCCCCCATCACCTTATCAGTGTAGGCCGACAGCAAGAATATAGTGTCCCATACCACCATAATCTGCTCACGAGTCATAGGTGCTCACTGGTCACTACGGGGAGGTTTGTGGCCCCAGCGTAGGCCGACAGCTCGACCACGGTGTCCCATACCACCATGCCCGGCTCATGAGTCTTTATGGATCAAGGTACCATGGTTAACAGGGTTTACAATGGTAAGTTCAGTACCCTAGGTTCAAGCAGTTATGATACATACAAGGTGAACAAACATCGGCCAGTCGGGTTACTTGACGGGCTCGACTAGTGCGATCGCATCTCGAATTGAACGACATGAAGTGCGTGAAACACTTCGCGTGGCCTAACCACTGCCGCCAACTCTCAACACGAATCACATTCATCGATGCGTCGTTCGTGGCTATGACCAGTCAGCCACGAATTCGCTCGGTTACCGACTGCCTGGACTAAGTCAAGTCCCACACATCTATGGAATTACATTAACACTATACAAAGGTGTTGGAATTGAAATACATCATGTGAGCATGTTAGCACATGTTATAACATTCAACTTAAGCAAATCTTCAAGGCATACTTCCCATGCATATTCAACTTAAGCAAATCCTCAAGCACATACATTCCATGCATGTAATGAAATCATGCATTTTGTCAACATGTAGAAAATCATTTAGGTCAGCATAATAATTGAAAAATCAATCACAAACTATCAAATAACATCATTTAATTCAATACATACTAATACAAGCATTTATACAAACACATACACTACACACTTAAGTCTACATATAGTATGTCGACCCAAAGTGCGCAACTAGGCGAATCTCTTCGCCAAACTAATTATGCACGCATTCCTAACTTCCTAATGCGACAACAAACCATGTCAATCACATCAGCAAAATATGAATGTAAACGGTACTTCCTACAAATGACTAAAATGCCCTAAATCTCATATTCTTCGTTAATTTACGAAACAGGAAACGGAGAGCATGTTGTACATGTCAAACGGCGTTGCCGTCAAGAATCTACTATTAAACGACATTGAAAGCTTTGAAAACAGTCAATCAAAGCGTCTAATATCCGCACCTTATGTCTTGTAGACTCGGAAATTGAAACGGAGCGTATATGCTTCGTCTACGGCGAATAAGGAACCTAATACACAAGATTCATAAGCTACATCGCTATGGAAATAAGGGAAACTCAAATCAACAACTATTTAGGATTTTTACTTACCTAGGATCGCGGTGGAATCGCCGGGAAAGCGGTAGAGGTGTGTTGCTTAAGCACGTGCAACGCGTAGTACAAGTGGCAGGAAGAACTCTCCCACACTCTCACAATCTCCCACCTTTTTCTCTCTCCCAAGCTAGGGTTTCTCTCAAATTCGGATGGGAGAGAGGAGTGAGGGTTTCAACCCCTTTTATAGCCAACAACATGCCCAAAATAGGCTTGGGAACAATGTTTACTTGGTGCCTAACCAAATCGGGGCCGTTTCGGTCCAAAAGGGCATTTCTGAAGGTCCCCTGGCCAAATGCGGTCGGACTTAAGCTCATGCATACTGGATCTAGCACACATCCAGTTTTCAGGCCGGTAGGGTTCCCAGATCGCACGTGGCGGCCCAGTTTCAGTTTAACGGTCACCGCACCAAGATCAGGCCTATAAGTCTCGTGATATGTAATAGAAATTTTTCCTGATCCAAGGGTGTAATTTGGCTGTATTCTGACGGTCAGAATGCTTAATACTGATGCGTCAAATTTGTGTGCCAGATTTGAATTTGAAATTCCAACTATGTCCCTATTCACACTCTCTTCGGTCCGGGCTCAATGAAATAGCCTGTGATCGTCAGTTGGACTTGATATTCGAAACGATTGCCAAGCCCAGCTAAATGGTCATAACGGTCTAAGATGGTAGGCATCTGACTTACGACGCGCGGTCTAGATCCAATACAAAGTTTCAAAGTGGTCCAGAGAACAAACCTGCTTAGAGTTTGATCCGAGGCTTTAGAGCATTATAGCACCCTTGGTTCCACTCGCTTTGGGCCTTGTATAACGTATTTAAAGTGATCAGGGACCATTTCCCAGCTATTCTAACGTTGCACTAGCTAACTTAGTCATATTTTCTAAAGGAATTGATTCTAAGTGGTTTCTTTGGCTATGGAATTGGGTTCTAAGCAATTTTTCAGGTGTTTTAATTGACCCATTGCCTAAGGACGTCAAATCTCAGATTGGCCAAAATCCGGGGTGTTACATAAGATAATTCATATTGTAAAAGGCAAGAAAAAAGTCAGATGAAATAATAGGAATATAGGTAAAGGGCAGAATAAATAAATCAACTTAAAGTATTGTAAGCTTAAAGGATAAAACCCTCACCTCTAATTTTATTCCTTTCTTAAACATAGATGGGCGTTATAGGTTTACACTTTTAAATCTGGTATTAAAGATTTCTAAGAGTAAGAGAGGGTGGGCGACTTACTCGAACAGGGTCAGTTGCCAATGACCTCTTTCTCTCTCTCCCTCTCTCTTTTTTCCTCTATTTTCTTTGGACTTGGACCAAGATCTTCCTGATTTTCTTCCTTGTGAAACAGACGAAACTATTTATAGCCCGTCCAAATGCATAATCCCCTTATGCACGATTTCCTTACATAAACAGGAGATTTCTCTACGCAGCTAGTTTTTGAAATTTTCTTGCGGAAGCTTGGTTGCGTAGGGCGTGATGGTGGGCTCTATTTCTACGCAACATAACGAGGTTGGCCCTCGTTTCTCTCTAATTCCTTCTATCTTATCCATCTACTGGAACATGATGGCCCATCAGCGGTATGCATTTGGAATGCTGATCGGATGACCCAGCCAGATGGTGTCGATCTTGATTGCGGATCAATCCTGAAAGCCTTTCACCATGTTTGGATGCCTACAAGTGGATCGAATTGGCTATCCGACGTTTCCTGGCCCTCTAGTTTATGGTGATGATCAGATTTGTGGGTCCATTGCGGGGAGGTTTCTTTCCGTAAGAAGGTGAGAACCGGCGATTTTGGCATGTGAGATTTTTCCCAGTCCAGCTAGACTTCTAGGCTCGGATCAGAATACTCCATAGGAGGTTTCGGATGGTTGGGATAGGGTAGAGGGGGTTGCGTAAGAGATCATAGGTGCAAGGAGGTCTCGTGGTGGAGCCTTCTTCGGATGCTGTTACAGCGCTAAGAGAGATGCCTACCTTGGTTCGAATGGTTGGAGTTGGTGGGGCCCACTTGTGGCCGTTATTTGATAAATCTACCCCATTCATTGGTTTGGTAAGATCATGTTAGGCCAAGGACCAAAATATGGGGTGGATCCTAGTTTTGGGTGGGTCACACCATCAATCAGCGTGAAGTGAAACTCGCTGTCACGCCCAGGGTAGTCGTCCGCTGTTACGGACAAGTGCCTTTTTCAAGATGTTGTTCAAAATAGGTGGGGTCCACTTGTGATAACTTCCGAGGAATCCATTCCCTTCACCGTCTTCAGCACGTTGTGTTGACCTATGGCCCCAAATCTGAAATAGATCTGATCTTAAGGTGGGCCACACGATTCTCCAACGAGCGTAAGTTGCCATGCACCTGACCCTTGTTATTTACAACTTTGCCATTAGTTTCCTAACTATCTTCCGCTGTCTGATGCATTAGGGTGTACCGTCCAAATATTCTGAATTTGACGAGTATACCTTATTTTACCTCCTCTTTCTATTGGTCTATTTTGGCCCCAATCTCCTAAGGATGACCATAATACTCTTTTAATGGCTAACACGCTTCAAAATTCCATGATATCGTTTGTACATACCTAATTGGAGAGTTACCAGGTAGTTTGGGCATATACACTGAGATCTTTATAATGATCAGTTTACCATAATATTCGTGTGGCCCATTTGGTGGATCCAAACATGATAGACAATCAGATGACAAGCTAAAAATAAGGAAACTTAATGTTTAGCATTCTAGTATTGTATCTGGGTGATTGTACTGTCAGTTTTGTAAATGGACGAGCACAAGGTGGTTTTCTAGAGTGATTAGGGATAGGACATGTATATTGTTAGAATTGAGTGACTTTTTCACATGTCTAAGTTCCTCATATTGTAATTCTAATGGTGGCTTATGCATATTCATACGGTGTGAACAAGATAGATGGGTCAGAATCTTGATCTGATAAGTGTACGAACGGATGTAGAGGTCAAATAGCTAATTTACTATGATCTAAGGGCTGAAATTTGACGTGTATGGTTAATTTATGATAATTAGGCCTGGTATAAAATTTCACATGAAACAGATCGTGGGAACCATATAATCAAGAATTCAAGGGTCTAGGTTAATGGTATTTTCATAATTATTGTTGATCTGTGAGTTTTGAGAAATTTAATGGCTCTACATGGTTATAGGCACGTTTTTAAGAAATTCTTACAAAAAATGTGTATCTAAATCATCACGGATAGGGAGTTATTCATCGTGTCATTTATGAAAAAGTACTTATGTCAAATCACATGATGGATGGTTGGATTTATTGAATGGATGTAATTCCTAATGGTTATATTTGTGTTAGGGTGAGGATGTAAGGCTAGGATAGTTGGATCGATATCGTACACATGGACATATAAGTTAATTTCTAGGTAACGCTCAAGAACTTTCAATACTCCTGTATTGAAAAGTTCGGGGCGTTACACAGAGCCATCCTCAAGCATCTACAGACGATAAGCTCAACTCCCTATTATACATAATTAAGCATGCGTATGTCTGATGCTACACTAGATGTGTATGGCAAAAGATCCTCAGTTGAAACATCAATTGCTAACATACTTGCCTGATAATAAAAAGAACAACCATCCTTGAAATTCTCTACATAAAACTAGGGAGCATGATTTCATATTGCTCTGCCCAAACAAGGACTATAATTTACATTTAAGGAGAAATGTAACTTAAACAAACAAATGCTTTAGATTGTGAAATATGAATAAGGGTTTCTCTTTTACACGTGGAATGTAAGATGTAAGCTAAGGATGCTATCACCAAAAAGTACAAAATCATAATCATAAAACGATCAAATTCCTTGAAAAACCTTCGAAAGCTCAAATGATATCAATAACAAGATGAAACAATTCCTTAATCAATAAATGAGAGAACTACAAAAATGGAATAAATTAAAATAAATATACATTAGGAATTACAAGAAGAACGCCATACCTTCTAAGAAATCCTTTAAATTCTCCAGAAAACTAAAATCTGTTCACAGCTCATAAAAAATGCTCCAAAGCAAGTTATCCTAACATGAAATCTAAATAAACTAAAATTTAAAATTCAATGAAACACTAACGAAAAATTACTGAGATTTCTGAAGACTTACTTGAGAAAACATCAACAAAACTGCATTATTTCTTTAGAAAATCTCTGGATTGGACTGTAGAGTAACGTTGGTTTCAAGACACCGAGATTTCTCTGTTCTATATATTGATTTTCAAGGAAAAATGAGAAAAATCACTTTAAAGCAAAACAAGAAACAAAAAATGAGCAAAATTCTACAACAAATTCAAACAAAAGGTAGGAAAACTAATCAGAAGCTTCAGATTCTTGAAAATCTCAAAGAAATTACTTTAAACAGGTCATTAAAATCACTCTTTTTTAAATTTGCACCTTTTTCTATGGAGAATCTCTCGATCTTAGGGCCAAAGAGCATGCATTTTCATATGTGAACATCTTGAAGTCTATCTATACAGAGATCTTATTCTCCTTTTCCTTCTAATTCTCCTTTTTACAGCAAAAGGGGGTTTTAAGGATTGAGAGATAGGTTTTGGGAGGTCTGCTACACATGGGAGAAAAGGTTGGACTAAGATGGAGAGGTTAAGCGTGTGAGGGAGTGCGGGAGATCGAGAGAGGGCGAGGGAAAGGGAGAGGCTGAGTGCGAGAGAGAGATTGAGAGATGGGTTTTGGGAAGTTTGCTGCGTGCAGGAGAAAAGGGCGGACTGAATTCGATTTGGGAGGGTGTGTTTCATTTTGGGAGGGGCGCGTGATGGACAACCCCATAAAGACTCTGAGTTTTAGGATCGTGGGGCCCACCATGATGTATTTTATTTATCCACTCCATCCATCAATTTTAAAATATTATTCTAAGTGTTTATTCAAAAAATGAGTCAGATTAAAGCTGTAAGAAGACCACATAATATATTAATAATAAAAATTTAATTTTTATTATTTCTTATGTTGTGGTCCACTTAGACCTTTAATCTACGTAATTTTTGGGCTCATCCAATGAAATTATATATCAGAATTGATGGGAGGCTTAGATGAAACACATATATTCCAATGGGCCCTATGGAGCCCCTTAAGCATCATCAATATCTAATAAGGTTATGGTGAGGATGTAGGTTTTAGCTACAGATCAATTAGGTTTTAGCTACAGATTAAATTTGTAGCATAATTGCTATAGATTTAATCTGTAGCCGAAAACTTTCAAAGTCCATATAGCCTTTACTCGATTTTTTGGTGGTGAACGCTCCTCCTCAAGATGCAGTTTCTAAGATGAAGCGGCCAGTCTCTGGAGCTCCCAACTGCAGGGTCCACTTCGGCAATTGCTATGCTACGATGTAGGTTGTTGAACCTCATCAACCTAATCGTCAATCTTCACTGGCTCTGATTCCTTTCCCCTCTCCAATGCTATTTCTTGCCCAGGTATGCGTCTTTTATCTGGCCTAGGAAGGGGAAAAACCAAACCAACCTGATCGAGTCCAATGCAGTAGCCCAGGTAGCGCTGTTATCAGCCTTCTTAACTCTTAGGATAGGCCAGTAGCCGAAGAGATAGGTGTTCACCTCTTATCTAGATTAGTTGGCAACTCCTCTATTTCAAAATTGGGAGTCAGGGGCTCCTCAGAGGCCTTAGTGGTTGAGTTTTCCCCTGTTCAGACCCCCTCTCCTCTAGCTGCCTCGGAGGAGAACTTGTCTCCTCATAAATGTTGAGGGTCAAATATTGCATATTAGACCCCATTTATTACTTGGTTTTATGAACATGATAATGCTTAATGTTCTATTTTAATCATGTTTATGTTGCAAGGTGAATTTAAGAGCTTGGATTGAAAAGAATGCTAAAAGCATGAATTTAACGTTCAAGAATCACTAAAGCAAAGGATGGATCTTAGAAGACCAATAATGAAGAATTCACATGCCAAATATCAAAGAAAACCAAGTCAAGAATGAAGAGAATCGAAGTTTTGAAGTGAATCAAAGTTTTAAAGTGGATATGATGAACGGTGAATTCAACAATTTGGGGCCCAATCTTTAAAATGATCCAAGATTAGGGCCTTTTATGATTCATATTGGGTTGTTTGATTTATCTGTAGGGTAATTGAAATTCTAAAAATAGAGTGACTTGGTGATGTAGTGATCCATCTCAAAAATCAACGAATGTATAACTTTTTCTAAAGATGAATATTACTCATAATGGTCAGATTTAACTAGAATGTGTGAATGTTTAGATGAATTAGATTTGTACTTATTCTAAATTAGGTTACATAGTAACACCCGAGTACTGAAAAGTACGGGGTGTTACAATCAGACAGGGAGAGAACCTCCCACCATTTACTCAAAACAACAAGGGGCAGAAGCAGTCCATTCATTGGACCGAAAAAGGGAAGTGACATTCCCTTAACTGGACAGATATCAAGATCCTGCAGGAATGTGGATCAGAGAAGCAAGAAGAACTCTAACTCCTGAGCAAAGAAATTGGGTCAGACACGGACTCTGAACCCAGTCCAACAGATATCATGGTCATTGGATCAGATGAGCCGTCAATATAGCTGGAAGCCAACAAGATCAAGAGGGGGACGAAACTAAACTGGTCAGTTATTCCCTTGACAATCAAATAAGCCAGTAAGCCATCTAAGGGAACTAACCTTAAAAAAAATGCCAATATAAATAACAATTAACATCCCGAACCAGGTCAGGATTAGTCATTGTTTGCAACACCATCCTATTTAGGATCCCTTAGAACAAAAAAAAAAAAAACCCACAAAATTCAAAAACAATAGATATTTGTCAAAATCCCAAAAAACTAAAAACTCTTCAAAAATAAAAAATAGTAGAAAACCCTTTAAAAATCACAAACAACAATATGCCAAATACACTACTCGCAGCATCAGAGTTTAAGGTCGACTCGTATGATTTCGATCTAGAGCTAGACTTTAACTCATGGGCTTGGATGAAGCTCAAGATGAGGAAAATGATGACCCGACTCTTGAACTAGAGGATTCCCTCAAAAGGTTTGAAACAAAGGTCAATATCATTGCGGACAATTTTGAAATGATAAACTTGGATCATTGGAACTCCCTAGAAAAGTGCGCATCGGTAGAGCTTTGCTTCAAGAATATAAGTAAAGGATGATGGAATTATTGAAGCTAAGGTTATCCAACTTTTCTTTCTCCTACAAAGACATGCTTGGACTCGACGAAGAACTGGTAGTACATCACCTACCAACAAAGCTGAATTGAAGCCAGTCAAACAAAAGCTCCAAAGAATGAAGCCAGAATGGGCCTTGAAGGTCTGTGATGAAGTCATCAAGAAAACAATACGGGATTCTTGGTAGTCTCCAACTACCCAGAATGACTCGCAAATATCGTACCAGTTCCAAAGAAAGACGGCAAAGTCAGAATGTGTATCGACTTCCAGGATCTAAATAAAGACAGTCTGAAAGATGATTTTCCATTGCCTCACATCGACACACTAGTAGATAATACAACATGACACAAGATCTTCTCATTTATAGATGGTTTCTCCAGCTACAATCAAATTAAGATGGCCGTCGAAGACCGCGAGAAGACGTCCTTCATCACACTATGAGGAACTTTCTACTATCGGGTTGTGCTGTTCGGATTGAAAAATACGGGGGCTACATATTAGTGAGCCATGACTATCTTGTTCCATGATATGATAAACAAGGAAATGGAAGTCTACATGGATGACATGATCATTAAATCTCTCACAATCGAAGGACACTTTGAAGACGTCAAGAAGCCCTTCGATAGGCTGAAAAAATTCAAGCTCCGCCTCAATCTACAAAAATGTGTCTTCAGTGCAACCAGGGGCAAATTGCTATGCTTCATTGTCAGCGAAGATGGCATTAGGGTAGATGAAACTAAGATAAAAGAAATCATTGAAATGTCATCTCTAAGAATTGAGAAAGAAATTCGGGGCTTCCTCGGGCGAATACAGTACATCAGTTGATTCATCGCTCAGCTCACACCCATTTGTGAGCCCATATTCAAGCTTCTAAGGAAAAACTCGCCAAAAGAATGGAACGACGATTGTCAAGCGGCCTTTGACAAGATCAAGAGGTACCTGCTGAAACTCCCTGTGCTTATGCCACCTACACCGGGTAGGCCATTGTTACTCTACATCTATATAGCAGAAGAGGCTATTAAGTGCATCCTTGGCCAACACAACGTCTCAGGAAGAAAGGAACAAGCGATCTACTACTTAGGCTGGAGGTCTCTAGCTACGATTCCAAGTATTCTAACTAGAGAAAACATGCCTCACACTAGTTTGAATAACACAACGGCTTCAGCACGCTTGCATGGACCCATTAAAATACCTATTCAAAAAATAAGCACTAATAAGCAGGATCACAAAATGACAACTGTTGTTTTCTGAGTTTGACATCACCTATGTCACTCATAAAGCAATCAAGGGGCAAGCACTGAGTTGAGGGTCAAATATTACATATTAAGCCCTAATTATTACCTGATTTTATGAACATGATAATCCTTAACATCCTATTTTAATCATATTTTAGTTACAAGGTGAATTTAAAGAGATTAGATTGAAAAAGGTATTAAAAGCATGGATTTAATGCTCTAAAATCACCAAGGTAAGGGACGGACACCAGGGGACCAAGATTAAGGAATTTACACGCTAAAAATCCGAGAAGATCAAGTGATTGGGTTTAAATGGGTGAAAGTCATCCAGAATGCAAGATCACAGGGTTCCCACCATCCGTTTGGTTCGAAATTTTATATCTGGCCTGAGAACCATAAATTAATCGTACACATCAAAATTCAACCCTTGGATCAGTGTATAAGTGACCCAATGGGCAAGATCAGACAATAACCATTAAGAGAGCATCTTAGTCATCCTTAAGAGATTAGGGCCCAAACTTAACCGATGAAAAGAACACAAAAAATGAGGAATGCCTGCTCAATTTCATGGAAATCAGATGGTGCAGTCAAATATAACGCACTTTAAAAGATGATGGCTAGAATGATGGCAAATCCATAATTTAAGGAACTCCATATGCATGCACGTAAGTGAGAACAGAGGTTTGCTTTAACCATGGGTATTGCCTCATCATAGGTGGATGGTGTGGCCCACCTAGAGTTCAGTCTACTTCATACTTTGACCCATATGCTTACACGTTACTAAGAAGATGATGAGCGGAGTATATCTTTAAGAATGTCATCAGAAGTGGGCCCCACCTATTTTTTTGAACAAAACATTTAAACAGTACCCTTCTCATGCAAAACGCTTAGTGGAAGCACCCGAGTTGATTGAGTTTTAACACTGGGCCCCACCCATCATTCCATTGGATGATCTAACCCGTTCGGTCGACTCAGCGGGTGGAGATGACTCCAACTATGCTTTCCTTTTGGTCTCACGCATGTGTATGCATGTGGATCGTCAGAAAACCCAGGATGGATAACGAATTGATTTGATATAGTAGGCCGCACCAAAACTTGACTAAAACTACTCCTTTCCAACTGAAATCGCGTCAGGAATCCAATGAATGGAATAGATTTGTTCAAAAACATCACTGTGGGGCCCACCGAGCATCACAGCATGACTCCCTTGCATTAGTTACATGCATCTGCAAAACTGAGAATTTCGAGTTATTTGGCGATCTTGGCTGGGATCAGATCGATGATCCAAGCCGTTTAAACACATCCCTAAGGGAGGCCGACCACTCCTATGAATGCCGATCGGAAAAAGATCCCGCACAAGGGCCGTTAGACCAACCATTCGTTAGGTGTGAACCGCGACTCACTCTCTACGTGGAAGGAGAGCTGCGAAATCCCTTTGCTATAAAGTTTTCCACTGACTCCAGCCTCCTAACCCACCATCCTTGTTACCTATAAAAGAAAAAGAAAAGAGAGAAAGGTGGCATCTCTTGGACATGTAAGCTAGGTAGTGGGCCGCTGTGAAGGCTAAGCTGTGGAGGGAAGGCAGAGAGAGAGAGAGAGAGAGAGAGAGAGAGAGAGAGAGAGAGAGAGAGAGAGAGAGAGAGAGAGAGAGAGAGAGGAAGTGTTGAGTGTGGCTACCTTTAGAGAGTTCCTTTTCCCCTTTCTTTAATTATTTTTCTTTATCCTTTTATGAAAAGTTTTAGTTTAATCATGGCAGTGATTGGCTAAACCTCTTAGCTAGGGCTAAGAGGTGAAGCTTGTAGTGTGATGGATAATTTTCTATTGCTTTGATTCATAATTGTTGAACTCATTTGATTTAAGTTTGATTATACGGAATATTCATAGTTTTTAATATTTTTTTGTGACTTAAATTACAATTGATCTGCGATAGATTTGAGTATATTCTTTCCATTATAGGATTTGTGAATTTGGGAACCCTGTTGTTCATTATCGTCTCCTAGGCATAGTTTAATGATAGAACCCATCTTAATGTTCAAAATCCCTCAAATGGAAGTGGATTAGTTAGATTCTGTTGTTTACTTTGTCTCATAGGCATGACCTTGTGATGGAATCGAGTCTAATTCTCATACCTCTTATCCATTACTGACTAGATCAAAGGACGTTCATAATTGTTTTTAATGAAGTATCTTCCATCTGGATGAGGATAAGACTCTAAGTCCAGTTGTTTCTTGAATCAAGCATAGATTTCTCTAATCTCTATAAGTGGATCCTTAGCACCCTAGTTTTCCGCCTTTGAATTTTACGTGTTTTAGTTAAATTTATTCACCATTATTTTCTTAATTCTCCTTGATTTAGATTACATCTTTGCCTAGTTATAATTCAAGTAACTTTTAGATTACGTAGAAGGTTCAATTCCTATGGATTCGACCTTGGTCTTATCGAAATTATTACTACATTACAATCTTATACTTGGGGTGTGAACAAGTTTTCGGCGCCATTGTCGGGGATTGACAGTCACATTTTTCTGAGATTAGCTAGTTTTAGAATTAGGTTAATATTAGGATTTTTCTAGATTTAAGTTTTTTTATTTGATTTCTAGAAACTAACCTAACTTTTCTATTTTGTAGGACCCTGACATAGACTTTTTAAATTGGTAATCTCTTTCTAGTTTTTCTGTTTTTCTATTTCTGCATTAATATTTATTTTTCTATTTTTAGAAATTTTCTAAGTCTAGTTTTTCTTTTAATTTTAGAAACTAAGTCTATCTATTAGATTTCACAGTTAAGTCAAATTGTTAATCTATGATTAGAAGTCTTAAACATTGATTGAGTCATGATTTCACATGTCACACCTAGCTTACACATTAAGGCTTCGGTTCAATATTGAATTGCCAACCTGGTAGTCACTAGTCACTAGACATGGAAGGAGCCAACTTAGGGAATTTGTCCATCATGTTCAAAGAACAAATAATACGAAGCTAAAAATAAAAATAAAAATAGTTGTCCTCAGAAAGGGTTGGGCGAATGATCTTCACCTCCACAGAAAGGGTTTGCTCCCTATAGGTGGGAGTTCGATTCCTCTCCTTAGCTTTACCTTTAAAAGATCGACATAGCGTAAAAGCCATCGATGGAAAAATTAAAAGCTAAAAAAATGAAAAGTCGAACTGTGACTATTAATTTTATTATGAAAATAACAAATTGAGCCTTTGATTGTCGTAAGTTTAGGTTTCACTATTAACCCATGGAACTCAATGTTTAGAATTTTTCTAATCGATGGATTAAACCTTGAACTTGAATATGAAGTTTACTGTGTGCTTGAGTCCAAGAGAAAGTAATGCCTAACATTCATGAATCTTAAAATTTTATTAATTGGACTGTTGTTCAAAAATCACTCAAGTTTATAGAAACTATCCTGTAGTTCTCAACTTATTTTTTCATACTTTGCTCGGGACTAATAAAATGCTAGTTGGGGATTGTGTTGAAGGTTAAATGTTGCATATTAGACCCCAATTATTACCTGATTTTATGAACATGATAATGCTTAACATTCTATTTTAATCGTATTTTGGTTGCAAGGTGAATTTAAAGAGCGTGGACTGAAAAGGGTATTAAAAGCATGAAGTTAATGCTCTAAAATCACCAAGGTAAGGGACGAACCCCAGGGGACCAAGATTGAGGAATTTACATGTTAAAGATCTAAAAAGATCAAGTGATTGAGTTTTAATGGGCTTGAAAGTCATTTAGAATGCAAGATCACAGGGTTTCCACCATCCGTTCGGCTCGAAACTTTATATCTTGCCTGAGGACCATAAATTAACCGTACACGTCAAAATTTAGCCCTTAGATCAGTGGACAAGTGACCCGATGGGTAAGATCAGACAATAATTATTAAGAGAGCATCTTAGTCATCCTTGAGAGATTAGGGCTCAAACTTGACAAATTAAAAAAGCATGAAAAATGAGGAATATCTGCTCAATTTTAAGAAAATCGGATGGTGCATTCAAACATAATGCACTTTGGAAGATGGTGGCTAGAATGATGACAAATCTATAATTTAAGGAACTCCATATAATGCACGTAAGTGAGAACAGAGGTTTGTTTCAATGGTGGGTATTGCGTCATAATAGGTGGATGGTGTAACCTACCTAGAGTTCGGATCTACTTCGTACTTTAACCCACGGGCCTACACGTTACTAAGAAGATGATGAGCAGAGTAGATCTGTGAGAATGTCATTAGAAGTAGGCCCCACCTATTTTTTAACAAAACATCTAAACAGTGCCCTTCTCACGCAAAATGCCCAGCGGATGCACCCGAGCTGATTGGGTTTAGATAGTGGGGAACACCCATCATTCCATTGGAAGATCTGACACGTTCAGTCGACTCAGGGGGTGGAGATGACCCCAACCATGCTTTCCTTTTGGTCTCACGCACATGTACGCATGTGGATCGTCAGAAAATGCAGGATGGACAACGAATTGATTTGATACAGTGAGTCGCACCAAAACTTGACCAAAACCACTCCTCAACTGAAATCATGCAAGGAATCCAATGATCGGAGTTGGTTTGTCTGAAAACATTACTAGGGGCCCATCGAGCATCACAGTGCGGCTCCCTTGCATTGGTTACGCATGTTCGAAAAATCAGGAATTCCGGGTTATTAGACGATCTTGACTGGGATTGAACCGACGATCCAAGCTGTTCAAACGCATCCCGTAAGGTGGTCGACCACTCCTATGAATGTCAATCAGAAAAAGATCCCACACAAGGGCCGTTAGACTAACCATTCGTCAGGTGCGAACCGCGACTAACTCTCTACGCGGAAGGAGAGGCTATGAAATCCCTTTGCTGGAAAGTTTTCCACTGACTCCAGCCTCCCAACCCATCGTCCTTGCTACCTATAAAAGAAAAAGAAAAGAGAGAGAGGTAGCATCTCTTGGACGTGCAAGCTAGGTAGTGGGCCGCCGTGGAGGCCAAGCTGTGGAGGGAAGGCAGAGAGAGAGAACGAGAGAGGAAGTGTGGAGCATGACTACCTTTAGAGAGTTCATTTTTCCCCTTTCTTTAATTGTTTTTCTTTATGCTTTTATTAAGAGTTTTAGTTTAATCACGGTAGTGATTGGCTAAACCTCTTAGCCAGGGCTAAGAGGTGAAGCTTGTAGTGTGATGGATAGTTTTATATTGCTTTGATTCATGGTTGTTGAACTCTCTTTGATTTAAGTTTGATTATAAGGAATATTCATAGTTTTTGAATGTTTATTTTGACTTAAATTATAATAGATCTGCGATAGCTTTGAGTACATTCTTTCCATTATAAGGTTTGTGAATTCGGGAACCTTGTTATTCACCATCGTCTCCTGGGCATGGTTTGATGACGAAACCCGTCCTAATGTTCATAACTCTCTCAGGTTAGATTTTGTTGTTTGCTTTGTCTCATGGGCATGGCCTTGTGATGGAATCAAGTCTAATTCTCATACCTCTTATCCATTAATGACTAGATTAAAGGATGTTCATAATTATTTTTAATGAAGTACCTTCCATCTGGATGAGGATAGGACTCTAAGTCCAGTTGTGTTCTTGAATCAAGCGTAGATCTCCCTGATCTCTACAAGTGGATCCTTCGCACCCTAGTTTCCAACCTTTGAATTTTACAAGTTTTAGTTAAATTTATTCACCATTATTCTCTTAATTCTCTCTAATTTAGATTACATCTTCGCTTAGTTCTAGTTCATGTTACTTTTAGATTACGTATAAGGTTCAGTCCCTGTGAATTTGACCTCGGTCTTATTTAGATTATTACTACATCATAACCCTGTACTTGGGGTGTAAACACAATGGCTGACCACCTAGCAACACACTCTCTGCTTGAATATCAACCATTGAAGACTTTCTTTCCCGACAAGGACATCCTCCTCATCGAGGGAGAAGAAGAAAGAAAGGTAGGAGAGTGGACAGTCTTTTTCAACGGAGCCGTTAACTCAAAAGGAAGTGAAGTAGGAGCAATACTCTATTCCCCCGACGATGTCCCAATCCCTATCTCTAGGCGATTGGCATTCAATTACACCAAAAATGTGGCTAAATATGAAGCATGTATCACCGGTCTGAGAGAAGCCATCATTCTCATTGTAAAAAGATTGCTAGTCTTCGAAGACTCACAACTCATCATCAACCAAACAAACGGTGAATGGAGGACCAAAGATGAAAAGTTGATCCCATATCACGTCTATTTAGAAAATCTAACTGAAGAATTCGATGAAGTCACATTTTCATACATGCCTCAAGCCAAAAATCAATTCGCAGACGCCCTTGTCACCCTCGCCAGAATGCTTGAGATTCCTAAGGGAATTTCTAAATGGGAACTTACCATAGAACTTCAAGAAGAGCCCGCCTTCTGCCTGCAAATTAATGAAGTAGAGGCCTCCCCAAGTAGCCATCCATGGTACGCAAATGTTAGAGAATATCTCAAGCACCAAAAATATCTTAAAGGAGTGGCATTAATCAATCGTTGCACTATCCAACGACTGGCAGCCTAGTTCAAAATTATTGGGGGCATCCTCTAAAAGTGTTCCTTCAATAAAGTCCTCTTCTGCTGCATGGATGAAACAGAAGTGGCCAAAAGCATGTCAAAAATCCATGAAGAACTGTGCGGTCCACAGATGAATGGTCATATGATGGCCAAAAAGATCCTACGGCTTGGCTATTATTGCCTAACGATGGAGACAGACTACTGCAAACATGTCCGAAAATGCTTCAAATGTTAGGTGCATGCGAACAAATTCATGCGCCTACTTTCGAACTGTACAATCTAACAACACCATGGCCTTTCTCTATACATGGCCTTGACATCATTGGAAAAGTCATCCCAAAAGCTTCAAATGGATACGAATACATCTTGGTAGCAGTATACTACTTCACAAAATGGATAGAGGCAACATCCTACACCACCATCGCAGCATCTCATGTGATAAAGTTTATGAAAGCAACAACATTAGTCGTTACGGGATTCCTCATGCCATCATTATAGACAACGGGTCACCATTCGTCAATAGAAGGATGGGTGAGTTTCTCGAAAAATTGAAAATTCAGCGCCATCAATCGAGTCCCTACCGCCCTCAAATGAACGGTGGGGTCGAAGCTGCAAAAAAAACAATCATTCGAATACTGGAGAAAATTGCCAAAACATATCGTGAGTAGTCAAAAATACTCCCATACGCACTCTGAGCTTATCAGAATTATGTATGGTTTACTACGCGCGCAACTCCTTTCGAACTTATGTATGGAATTGAGGCAATACTACCAGTCGAAGTTGAAATCCCATATCTCTGAGTATTATTGGAGAGCGAAATCAAGGATGACAAGTGGAAACAAGCAAGATATGATCAACTACAATTGCCAGATGAAAAGCGTATGCGGGCACTAAGCCACTCACATTGCTACCAAAGGAAGATCACACGAGCTTACAATAAGAGGGTACAAAAGAGGAACTTCAAAGTCAGCGACATGGTTATGAAACGTATTTTACCACCACATTTACCAGACCCCAGAGGAAAGTTTAAACCTTCGTGGGATGGACCACTAATCATTCGAGAAGTATTTTCAGGAGGCACCCTTTGGCTTACCAACATGAGAGGAGAAGATCTTCCATATCTCATCAACGCCGACAACGTAAAATTCTATGACGGGTAACCATGCCTAACTTCGTCAATAATTAGAATCATAACGCCGAGGTCAACAAAAAAAAAAAAAACCTACCATTCCTCCCCCATATAGGTCCAAAAAAAGGGGGGAAGACCGAAAAAAAGAGCATTTAGCTCAAAAAAAAGAGAGAGAGAAATGAAAATAGTTCAAAAAAGAATAAAGAAAAAAATCCTGCAAAGTCATCCCACTTTCCCTATCAAAAATAGTCTGACCTAAATAAACAGCTTAAGATTGTAATCAAATACAAAGATAGGAAGGTATCCAATCGGCCGACAATAAAGAAAATCTCTTCACCTCTATCGGTATAGTTCACATTAAAAAAAAGATGTGCCTAAGCAAGAAGGGTGAGTTGAAAACCTGAAAGGACGGCTTGAGTAAAAACAGCAGGCATGTAGCGAACTTGGTGAAAACCTGAAAAGGCGCTAAGGGTAAAAAGAGCACAACTGTTAAGGGATATGTAAGAATAAAAATTCAGGATGTGGTGAAAATCTGAAAGGACACCATGAGCAAAAATGACGGAAAGCTGGCCATAGCAAAAACCTTAAAAGGTGCTACGGGTAAGAATGGAAAGAAATAATAAAAAAATGTAGGTACAAGAGAAGTCAAGGCGATGATCAAAGTGAAGAAACACAAGGAAAAGATAAATCCTGGACTAAGAATTCTGTCAAGACTCTACCTAAACTCAAGGGGCATGATCTTAACATATAATATTCTCAGGGAACAGGAATCCCTAGTACACAACTCAGAATATCAAATTCAACGTAGGCTTAGTCCAATGTTCTGATCCCATCATTTAAAGTAAAAATCCAAACACAAACATATACTGACAAGCTATGGCACAAACAAAATATTCATTTTCCTTTTAAAGCTTTTGTATACAAAAATGCACTATTTTTCTACAAAAACTGATCAAAACTAAAAAAATATATTCATAAAAGACGGCAGCTAGTAGGGTCAGAGATCGCCTGGTAAGCCTCCCTCTCCTCCCTCATACACCAATAGCCGCTGCCTAAGTCTATCCACCTCCATGCGCAGGTAAAAGACCTCATCTTTCTCCAATCGGTGGGACACTATCATGCTCTCATCATATTGCCGCCCTACTACCAAACGTCGAGCCATGTCCTCATAGGCATGCCTAAGCACAAAAAGCTCAAATAAGAGGTGGCCATGTGTAGCTGACAACAAGGAATGATCAATGAAGAGCCTCTCTTCGAACACTTTAAAAGAGTCGTTGACCTTTGAAGCGGATAAAATAGAATCCCCAAGGATGTCCCGATCAACCTCATCATCAGCCAAGTGCCAATCAAGAACCTAACGATAAAGTGACTACTCCGCTACCCACTGTTGATATGGCACCATCGCCAAAGGAGGAGCCTAAGACTCAAACTTCACTACAGTCGCATTTAAGCAACCCTGCCATGAAGACTGGACTTGCTGGCAAAGAACTGACATGCCCAGAGGGAAAGGAGCATGCCCGAATCCTGAGAAAGAGAAGGAAGGGATGTCCTGCTAGAAGCGGAACTGCTAAAGGAATCGAAGAGAGTGATAAGAACAATAGCCTTGGAAGCCCAACATTAGCAGAGGAGAATGAGCGGCATTACAAATCAAAGGGACGGGACAGAACCATGAAGCTTCCCAACTAACCTCCCATCCTCGAAGCTTAGAGAACATATGGTGATAAAAGGACTCGGTAGCCTCAGCACGAAGGGGGAGCCCATCTAAGAGTAAAGACAGTACATCGATACATAGAGAATCAGGCTAAGAGAAGCGAGGTGTCATGAACAAGTTCTCTCATAACCTGTAACGCCTTAAAAATCAGGGGTCGAGCAAAGCTCAGCTCCCGAGTTCCAAAACATCACTTATGCAACATATGTAATGATGATTGTATGTTGTCTGTATTAGTGCATAAAACATGAATAAGATTAAGCCAAATCAGCATAACATAATTCAGGGATAGTTGTAATACACAAGAAAAAGACTGAAACGAATATGTATAACTATATAAACCAACATAGGTCCCCAAAGTATGTATGCGTTGTCAGGTCAATAATTACAAGTATTGTATCAAAATATAAAATGTCAAAAGAATGTGATAGTCCATTACAAGTATAACCCTGAAGCCCCATCGATCAGGACACAGCTCACATGAACCCACCTGAATACTGCATATAGGTGAACGCCTCCTTATCGTCCTCGAAATCTGGCTCCACCACATAGGTCGCATCATCATTTGTAACTAAGACAGAGTCTGGTTGGTGTTTAAAATACCGTCCCAGAACATGGGAGTGAGTGATCAACTCAGTGGAGCTATACAGCAAAGGTTAACATGTTATCAATTCAGTCAAACAGTAATGATAAAACAGTACAACAAACAAGTCCTAAGTACTCTAATTAATGCAAGAATGGGATATAATAATGATGCATACCCTCGCCTGCACTCTCTCTGCAATCTTCATCTCACGGTCTCGCATGTCAGTCACTTCCTCAGTGCTCTGCCCAACACCAAACGACACATGCAATGCAGTGCATGAATGTGATTACCAAGTTCTTATTAGTCCTTTTCATACAGTAGGATTGGAAAGTTAAGGTACCTCCCTTATGTTAATTCCTAAACGATGATCCATTTTAGGGTTGTCAATCCTAGCAAATTTCATAAGATGTTATGGTTCTAGGTCACTACAAAGGGCTCATCACCTGATCAATGTATGCCTAGTTATACCCTAGTTACTATGAAAAGGCTCGTCACCTCAACACAATTTCAAGGTATGCTCGAGGTTACTATAAAGGGCTCGTCACCTGATCAGTGTAGGCCAACAGGTCGAATACAGTGTTCCATACCACCGTATTTGGCTCATGAGTCTGGGTTGCTCAATGGTCACTATGGGGAGGCTCGTCACCCTAGCGTAGGCCGACAGCTCGACCAAAGTGTCCCATACCACCATGTCCGGCTCATGAGTCTTAGCGGATCAAGGTACTAAGGTTAACAAGGTTTTCACTGGTGAGTTTGGTACCTTAGATTCAAGCAATAGTGTCCAAACATGGTGAACATAAATCAGGTCAAATGTATTACTTGACGTGCTCGACTAGGACGAGCGCATGTTGAGTTGATCGACATGAAGTACATAAGCTCTCCGTGTGGCCTAACCACTGTCGACATCTCAAGTATGATTCGGATTCATCGACCACATCTTATGTGGTGAAATAACTTCAGCTAACCATTCAAGGCTTATTACCTCTTTCCTGGACTCTATAACAGTCTCAATCACATTCAATTACAACAAATAATCATATGAGTAACCAAAGCAGTGGTGGATCAATAATTCAAGTCATACAATTATTCAAGCATTAAAATATATGGAGGAAATCATACACATAGTTAAGGTGATTGAGAATCATATCTCAACACTCATACGAAGTGTAATTTACTAACTAATAGATCATTCAGACATTTTTACAAACACTTAATCTGCACATGGCATATACATGTAATGTACTAATTATAACAGGTATTATAGCAAATCCCTTTACAAAAGGGTTCACCATAAGTACAACAATCATATATTCTCAGTCAATGAACATGGCAAGCATAAATCATAATTCCATACTCATTCAAACATTTCAACAAATACTTGGAATGTATTAAAATCAACATACTTTACATATATATGTATATATATATATATATATATATATATATATATATATATATATATAATATAGAAAGCCTCATATCTAAACACATGTGACAACAATCAAATCAGTCATAAACCATTACTGACATTGAAAGCCTTGAAAACCATAAACTAAACATTTATAGTCCATACCTTACGCCGGTAGACTCGTAACGGATTTAAACACTTTGTCTTTGTCAACGACAGATTAACAACCTATAACATGAATTAGGTTAATTATTTCATAACATACACTATCCGAAACCTTAAAATACATTAGGGTTAGGTTTCTTACCCAAGTAGGTTGTCAGAAACGTTGGATTTGTGATACAGATAGGGTGACTAAGTGCGTGGAGCAATGGGATCAAATCCCAAGATGAATCTCCAACTCTCTCTCTCTCTCTCTCTCTCTCTTTCTCTCTCTTTCCTTCTCTTTCTTCTCTTCTCTCTCCTATGGTTTTAGTAAAATCGTATGGTAAGTGAGAGAGAGGGTTTAAGACCCTTATATAGCCCCAGAATTGATGGGAATGGCCTCAAGGCCAAGGTATACTTAGGTTATATCTAAAAAGTGCCTGTTTCGATCCAACGGAGCACTTCTGGAGGTCCCTTTGCTGAATGTAGTTGGACTTAAGCTCCCTGACATCGGATCCAGGTTAAACTAAGTTTTTAGTCTGATCAGATTTACAAATCACCCGTGGTGGACCCGTTTCAGTTCGACGATCACGGGTATACGATCAGGGCCACAAGTGCGCTGACATGTGTGGGACATTTTTTCTAATCTAAGGGTATAATTAGATCAGATTCTGATGGTCTGAATCCTTATATTTGGCCCGCAAGTGATACGACTCAGATTACTTAAGTTTGAATTTCATTTCTAACACTATTCACGTTTCTCACACACTTCACTCCGGGCTCAAGTAAAGAGTCCTAGGACACCATCTAGACTTGATTTTCGATATGGTTGTCAAGTCCATCTAGGCGGTCATAATCGAATAGTTTAGCGGTCATCGGACTTTTCGACGTATGGTCCACGTCCGATACGGAGTTTCCAGATGCTCCTAAAATTAACTGGGTTTAGAGATTGCTCCTAGGTTTTAGGGTATTGTAGCGTTAACGATTTCACAAGTTTTGGGTCTTGCAGATCGTATTTAAAGTGATTAGTGTTAATTTCCTAGGTAATCTAGTTTAGCGCTAGTTAATTCTCGTTTAATTTCTAAAGAATTTGGTCTTGGGTGATTTCTGCCTGAGGTGGACTCGGGTCTTTGTACGGATTTTTCTGGGATGTTAAAATCTACCCCCCTTAAAGAAAAATTTTATCCTCAAAATTAGTACCTTTTCATACTCCTCAAGAATCTGAGGGTAGTTCTTTTTTACCTTAGCTTCTGTCTTCCAAGTAGCTTCCTCCTCCATGTTGTGTCCATAGAACCTTTACAAGCGAAATCACCTTATTGCGCAACACCTGCTCCTTCCTGTCCATGATACGCATCGGTCGTAGTACATATGTAGCATCCTCGCTCAATTGCACCTGCTCCCATTTGATAATGTGGGAAGGATCAAGAATGTATTTCTTTAGCATAGAAACATGAAATACGTTGTGCACGCCTACGAGTGGTGCGGGCAAAGCAAGATAATATGCTACTGCCCCCACTCGATCCAGTATCTGGAATGAGCAAATGAATCTCGGCGTAAGCTTCCCCTTCTTGCCAAATCGAAGGACTCCCTTCATGGGGGAAACCTTCAGAAACACATGATCTTCAACCTCGAATTCTAACTATCGCCGCCTCGTATCGATGTAGCTCTTTTGTCTACTTTGTGCTACCAGAAGTTGACGTCTGATAATATCGATCTTCTCTGAGGTCGCCTTTACAATCTCTAGGTCAATCAGACTCTTCTCACCAACCTCTGCCCAGCAATGTGGTGTTCGACAGGGATGTCCATATAAGGCCTCATATGGAGCCATGCCAATACTCACCTGAAAACTGTTGTTATATGCGAACTCGGCATAAGGAAGACAGTCATCCCAACTGTCCTTGAAATTAAGTACACAAGCTCACAACATGTCCTCCAACACCTGGTTTACCCGTTCCGTCTATCCGTCAGCCTGTGGGTGGAACGCAGTACTAAACTTTAACTTCACACCCATCGCTTCCTGGAAACGAGTCCAGAAGATAGATGTGAATCGCGTGTCTCGGTTCGACATGATCTCCAAGGGAACTCCATGCAGACGTACAATCTCCCTAATGTATAGCATGGCCAACTCGTCTACAAAGTTCGAAACTCTGATAGGGAGAAAATGAGCCGATTTCGTCAACCGATCCACGATCACCCAAATGGAGTCATGTCCCTTCCTCGTCTTTGGCAACCCTGATATGAAATCCCACTTCCATTCCGCTATGGGCACGGGCTGAAGTAGTCCAGGAGGTCGATGATGCTCTGCCTTGACCTGCTGGCACGTGAGATAATGAGAAACTCTGCTATGTGGACCTTCATGTTGTCCCATCAGTATGATCTTTTCATGTCGCGATACATCTTCGTGCTACCAGGATGCATCGCAAGCTTCAAACTGTGGGTTGCCTCAAGAACTTCCCGTCTCAAGTCATGAGCATCTGGGACGCATAAGCGGACACGGTAACGTAAGCCGTCATCCATACCAACTCTCCACTCTAAGTCCTCATCTGCACTAAGCCACTGTCTCATCTTCGCCAATAGCTCATCGTTTGCCTGTGCCGCGATGATCCTGTCGTCAATGAGGGGCTTTACTCGAATATGTGTGATGCCCTCATACGGCTCCTCCACCATGAGTTTCTACTCAAAGTCTCGCACAAAATCTACCATGTCTCACTCTTCTATCATTAGCGGAACCATAAACTCTATGGTCTTCTTGCGGCTCAATGCGTCTGCCACAAGGTTCGCCTTGCCCGGATTGTAAAAAATCTTAAACTTGAAGTCTTTCAATATTTCCATCCATTGTCACTGCCTCATATTCAGGTCCTGCTGAGTGAATATGTATCTAAGGCTCTTGTGGTCGCTCGAACTCCTCTCCGTAGAGGTAATGTCTCTAGAGGTTCAGTGCGAAGATGACAGCTGCCAACTCTAAGTCGTGTGTAGGGTAATTCTCATCATACTTCCTCAACTGTCTCAAGGCATAAGCAATCACCCTGTCCTTCTGCATAAGGACACAACCTAGACCAATGCGAGATGCGTCAGTGTATATAGTATATTTGACCCCTTACTCTAGTAATACTAGTACAGGGGCGGACGTCAACTTATCCTTCAGCTCCTAAAAAGCTGCTTTCGCATTCTCATTCCAGGCGAACATGTTGAAGGTCAAATAGTGCATATTAGACCCCAAATATTGTCCGGATTTACGAGCATAATAGTGTTTAACGGCTGATTTAATCGTGTTGACGTTGCAGGTTGATTTTACAAGCTTGGATCGAAATGGGATACTAAATGCATGGATTTAACGCTCCAAATTCACCAAATCATGGGACACACTCCAGGGGACCAAGATTGACAGATATACACGGTCAAAAATCTGAGAAAAATAAGAAACTGAAGCTCAAGTGGCTTGAAACACGTCCAGAATGTAAGATCACGAGGTTCCCACCATCCGTCCGGCTCGAAACTTCATACGTCGCCTGAGGACCATAAATTAACCGTACACTTCGAATTTCATCCATTTAATCCCCGTGGAAGTGTCCTAACAGCCAGATTAGCCCATAAATCGTCCATCTGGAGCCCACCTACTATCCGTATATGCCTCAAAATTTGTCCCAACTGTTAAAAAGATCTGATTTACGAGATGGATGGACTGGATTGCTCATAAACATCATAATAGAGCCCATCTAGTGTAGCATGTGTACAGTGCACATGTGCACTCGTCGTGCACCAAACGAGTCAAGTCGGTCAGCAAGACGCTGACCGACTTTCTTCTTAAAATAAAAAATAAAAAATTTACGCACCGCAGCGGACGCACGGCCGCTAGCCGTTTTTGCGGACGGTTGTGGGCCCTACCCATTGACTGTACGTCTGATTCAAGCCGTCCATCTTGTAGAGGGGTTCGAATACTATAAAACCATGGTGACCTTTTGCATCCATGCGTACACACGTGTGCAATACAGGGGCCACAAAAGGGCTGTCATGTAGCGTTTAAATCTTATCTTTTAGTTATTTCTTCTCTTGGCCACGTCAATGGATGTTCAAAACCACCCATTCTTTACTAAAATTTCGTCCTGAATCCAATGGAGGGGGTGGATTTTCCAGAAAATACTTCTGTGGGGCCCACCGATCACAACAGTAAAATGGTGCGAAAGGTTTTGCACATCCACGAAAACTGACTTTTTTAGGCGGTTTTGGCCCACCATCTTTCATCATATGACAGATCTGAATCGTCTATCATGTAGAGAACCCAAGAAAGTACTAAGGGACGGTGTTTCTTTGAAATTTGAGCGAGGAAAGTGGCGTGTTTCAAGGCACTGACTTGGCTGCAAAAATTGCACTCCGTATCCTGCTACAACTCTGTCACTGACTCCAGCTTTCCAGCAGCTATAAAAGGAAGTTTTGGACGTGGGGAGCATTCATTCAGGTCTAGGAAGGAAGAGAAAGAGAGATGTGGAGGCTCGGGCAGGGACGTGAAGTAGAAGAAAAAAAAAGTATTTTCTTTTTATTTTTAGTTTATTTCAATTGTGGAGATTTAGCCATCCATGTCTGGCTAAACCTCTTAGCTAGGGCTAAGAGGTGAAGCTTGTAGTGAGATGGGAGATTTTATTTTATTTTAATTTTAATGCATGAATTGACGTGGATTTTAGTTAATTATTATGGGAATGTTTTAGGTTTTTAATGGTCTGTTGTGACTGAAATTACAATGGGTCTCCAATGGCTTTGAATATTTCCGTTCTCCTTAATGTTTATGATGTGAGGAAGCCCTGTTGTTCACCATAGTCTCCTGGGCTTGGTTGGATGTCGGTACCCTTCCTAACTTTCATAGCATGTGATTGGGTGGTAATTAGTTTGATTCTGTTGTTTGCCATAGTCTTTGGGCATGGTTTGGTGATGGAATCCATTCTAATTCATACACCTTTCATCTCCTTAAAAACTAGATCAATGGCAGTTCAGTAATTTCCATGATTTTTGATGCAAGTATAAGTTCTCCCTGATCTCTACAAGTGGATCCTCTGAATTCCTAGTTTCCTTTCCTCTGATTTCTATAAATTTTAGATTAATATTTTCACCATTATTCCTCAAATTACATTCAGTTTAGATTTCATCTTAATCTAATTCTAGTTCCAGTTAATTTTAGATAACGTACAAGTTTCAGTCCCTTAGGATTCGACCTCGGTCTTACTGAGTTATTACTACATCACAACCCTGCACTTGGGGAGTGAACAGAACATCAGATCCTTTCGTATTAACTGAGACAGCGGTCTAGTAATCTTGGAGAAATTCTGAATGAATCGTCGATAATAACCTGCTAGGCCATGAAAACTCCTCACCTTAGTAACAGAATCAGGCTACTCCCAGTCCTAAATCGCGGCTACCTTAGTGAGGTTGTAAGTGCTATAGTCACATGCTCCTTTGGTTGTCAAATTTTGTGGTGTCAAAACCTTTATCTGTGTCGTATGTTTGTATGTTGATTTATATATGTTCAAGATACGGCCTTACAAGTGCTTCAAGTTAAGTACATTGATCAACTACAAGTCAAGTCTAGCCATGTACTTTATCAACATCTGTAAGCATATATGTTCAAAGTTACTTCGATAAAGATTACAAGACTAAAGTACACTTCAAGTCTCAAGTGTAACTCAAGATGAAGTTTGAGTTTAAGCTTTTGAATATCTCAAGATTAAGCTACATCAAGTACGAGAGCTCAAGTTTAATAAGGTTCAAACATCTACCTTCGCTAAATGAATGAAGTTCAATGTTTATACTTCATGTTCCAGGTATGATAGACCTTAGATTGACCTTAGGATAGGTCATTTTGAATATATAATTCAAACTATATATTTATACATGATTTTGGTCTATTCTAAGACTAGTCCTGGACCTTGTTCGACTAGTCCTATCATTGCCTCGACTAGTCCTAGAAATCTCAAGACCAGTCGAAAGTTGTTGCAAAATTTCAAAAATTTCTAGTTAAGCTAGGACTAGTCCTAGAGACTGTTCAACCGGTCATGTGAATAGTGTCGACCTGTCCTACGACCAGTCCTGTATCTACAATTCCAACTCCAGCGATGTATTTGGGGTTCCTTCAACCAGCCGTGAGGGTTCTACGACCAGTCGTAGAACGGTTTTATCCAATTGTACCCAAATATTCAAAAGTCTGTTCTGCTACGACCATTCGAAGTGTCCTCAAGACCAGTCATAGATGATTTTTCTGCTACTATAAATTGAGCATGAATTTTAGAGTTTTATATAGAAATTCAAGTAAAATCAAGGATCCACTCTGAGATAAGTTTGTGTTCATTTTAAACTACTTTGTGCATAATTAATATTCCTTTTGTTAGCTTATTGTTATTTGATTTTAATCTACATTCCAACCTGATTTTAAAAGGATAAAATTTCATAATTCCTTCTTCTTTGAATCAAAATCAATTATAACTAGCCCATTTGGTTTAACTTAAAATCAATTAGAACTTAGAACTATTTTAAAGTGAGTATTGGACTTTGAACTTCTACATTCAATCATCGACTCCAATTGGTTCTTCCGGGCTATAATGAAAGGAGAATTTCAGGTATTTTACATTTATTATAATTTACATTTTTTTTGGTCATTTTTTTAGATTGAGGCAGAAAAATCTCATTGTGCAGTTATCTGAGGAGAGCCAAAAAACTCAGACAGAGGGGTTTTTGAATTGTGTAAGCCCAAGTAAAAAAGACACAATTTGAAGGATTTAGGTGAACATGTGAACCTATTTTGATAGTGAACGTTGATATCCCCTGTGTGAGGATATTAGGAGTGAAGTAGCAATCTGTGTGGCTGTTTTATAACAGTTGGTGTACACACAGGCGAACCACTATAGCTCTTTGTGTTTTGTAGATGTGTGATTTATTCTTTCTATCTTTTATCATTCAAAATTATGGAATGTACGTGTGGATGTGAATGTTGTAATTCTTTCATTTCAAGCACAATGGGGAATGGTGTAATAATTTAGATTTAAATTTTTATAATTTATTTCAATTCCTTGCTATTTATTTATTCCTCTTTGATTTGAGTTTTTGATACAAAGGACGTTCTAGAAATAAGGTTGTCCTGCCATAAACCCCTGGTTTTTTTAGTGTAAGGTTGTCCTTGGAACTAAATTCGTATCAACCTCTCAATACTAGTTTATTAAGGTTACTTTTATTTCAGCTTTAAGAATTGAATTATTTTTATTTGTCTATTTCTTGGTTTTATTCTGCTGTAATACTTTTAATTTGGCATAATCCTATTCACTCCCCCCCCCCCCCCCCCTCTAAGACATATAGCTAGGCCATTACAAGTATTATCAGAGCTTAATAGCTCGCTCTTATTACTTTTTATTTGGATTTAATTCCTGAGCTAACGATCTAATCTATATAAAGATGTTAAATTTTGATAGCCTATCAGTTACTAGGCCTCCACCCTTTGATGACTCCAATTATGCCTATTAGAAAGCCAAGATGAGGATCTTCCTCAAATTAATGGATGAGAGTGTGTGCAAGCCACAGTGACTGAATGGAATCCTCTTACCACTGAAGTAACTGGAATCGATGGTTTAAAATCAATGAGAGTAACTACTTATTTCTCTTGGACCACCCTTCAGAAAAATGAGAGTAGTGCCAATGCAAAAGCACTAAATGCAATCACTTGTGTACTATCACCGGATGAATTCAATAGAATCATATCCTATGATACTGCAAAGAAAGCATGAGATATATTCTAAATGGACACACGAGGGTACTACAATTGTCAAAAAATCTAAAGTCCAACTCCTCACAACCAAATTTGAAGAAATTCATATAGAGGAAAATGAAATGTTTATGGACTTTTACACAAGATTAAACGACATTGTAAACTCAATGTGGGGTCTTGGTGATAAAATCTCAGAAAGTAAAGTGTGTGCAAAAATATTACGCTCTCTTCCTGAACGGTTCAACTCTAAAGTAACCACGATTCAGGAACTTTGTGATACGGATAATATGAGGGTAGAAGAACTAGTTGGTTCTTTACAAACCTATGAGTTAAACTTTAAAGCTCTTAAAGGAAAATCTATCGCTCTAAAATATTCTAAATGTATTTCTGAAAAAAATTCTGATTCTGAAGATGATATGGCTCTTTTAGCAAAGAAGTTTTATAAAATTTTCAAAAGCAAGAAAAGGGTAGATTTTTAAAAATCAAATGATAGGAAAAGATCTAAACCTAAATCTAAAAATTAGAAGTCTTTGAAAGATAGTCAATGTTACAACTGCTAAGAATATGGGCATTTAGCAAACAAATGCCTAAAAAGGACAAACCTGAAAAGAAGGGTATGTTGACTACTTGGGATGAATCATCTGATTCTGAAGCCTCTTTTGAATCAGAAGATTCTGAAACCGAGTCAGGCAATGAAGTAAAAGCCCTTGTAACTATAGCTAAGTTCACTTTTTTAGATCATGATGATTCAACTAGTGAGGAAAATCTGAATAGTGAATGTGAAAATGAAGATGATCTTCAAGATGCTTACAATGCCTTATACAAGGAAAGTTGTAAAATTGTTGTCAAACTTAAACTTCAAAAAGAAAAGTTTTCTAAACTCGAAGAATGTTTTGAATCACTTGTTTTAGAAAAATCTCAAATTTTAAATTGTTTTAAAAAATCAAAATGCGATTTAGAATTCAAAACCTCCCTGATTGAAAATCTGAAATCTAAAAATGAGAAGCTTAAAAATGAAGTATCTTCTCTTCTGAGTTTAAAAGACACATGGAGATATGCCCAAGGTGATCCATAGTTAGAAAAACTATCATCCGAATCAAGAAATTGTAGTGACATATCTGGGTTGGGCTATGATAAGAATATACCTCCTAAATAGGAGAATACTCCTCCTAAGTTTGTGAAATGAGAGTCCTCAAACTCAAAAGAGAAAAGTACATATTAAAGTTTTTCTAAAAATTCAAAATCTTTTCAGAAATTCAAAACAGTTCTGAAATAGGTTCCTAAAGTTGCCTATTTGGTTACCCACACTGCTTTCAAAGCAACAAGTCATACAAAGTGGTACCTGGATAGTGGATGTTTCAGACATATGACAGGTGACAAGGCCTTATTCACCGATCTTAAAGATATGACTGATAGTTCAGTTACATTTAGTGATGGCAGCAATTGCAAGATTATTAGCCAATGTACGGCCCAACTCTATAATCTTCCTTTATTTAAGAATATTTTATATGTTGAGGGACTAAAACACAACCTGTTGAGCATATCTCAAATATGCGATAACAACCATCGTGTGAAATTTTCCAATCAAGGTTGTGAAATTATAAACAAAAAGGGTTCTGTAATATTAACTGGTCGCAGAACTTCTAAAAACTGTTATATTATAAGTGATGGTAGCTCATCTAATCAATCATGCTACATGGTCCATACCAATGAGACAGAATTATGGCATAAACGCCTTAGACATGTGCACTACCGTAACTTATACAGATTGAGCAAAGGAGAACTTATTAGAGGTCTACCTAAGTTACAAAAAGTAGACAAAATATGTGGTGAATGCCAGTATGGTAAACAAACTAGGAGCTCTTACAAAAAGGTGAACTCCAATGCCACATCAAGACCACTCGAGCTTCTCCACATGGATCTTGTTGGACCAACCAGAACGGAGAGTCGTGGTGCTAAAAAATACATCTTGGTAATTGTGGATGATTATACCAGATTTACTTGGGTAGCATTCTTAAGAGACAAATCAGAAACCCTTGATGAAGTGAAAAAGATTATCAAACAAATTCAAATTGAGAAAGGTTCTCAAGTATGTAAGATCCGTAGTGACCATGGATCTGAGTTCGAAAATAGCAGTTTTGAGAAATTCTGTAGCGATCAGGGAATATCGCATGAATTCTCTACGCCCAAAACATTAAAACAAAATGGAATTGTGGAAAGGAAAAATAGAGTGCTTCAACAAATGGGAAATGTAATGTTAAATAGTATGAAGCTCCCTAGAAATCTTTGGGCTAAAGCAGTGAATATTGCCTACTATATTATTAACTGTGTTTATGCTTATAAATTTAATAATAGAACGGCGTATGAATTATGGTTTGATAAGAAGCCCACTGTTAAATACTTTCAATTTTTTGGCAGCAAGTGCTATATTCTACGTGATCAGGAAAATTTGGAAAAGTTTGACACTAAGAGTGATGAAGGTATCATTTAGGATACTCTTTAAACAGTTGTGCATATCGTGTATTGAACAAAAGGACTGGTGTTATCCAAGAGTCTATAAATGTGGTCATAGACGATCACTTGAATACACCTGCCCCAAATTCAGATAATGATGTTCTTTTGACTGACAATCAAGATACTTCATCAAATCAAACAGATTCTGAATTGAGGACCGTTAAAGATCATCCAACTTCTTAAATTCTTGAAAACCCTCTCACTGGTGTATGCACTTGTAGTTAACTTGAAGACCTGTAATTACGTATGTTTCATATCCTAGATAGAACCGAATAACGTAAAGGAAGATCTTTTTGATGAAAATTGGATAGTTGCTATGCAGGAAGAACTTAATCAATTTGTTCAAAATGATGTCTGTTATCTTGTTCCTAGACCTAAAGATAAACATATTATTGGAACAAAGTGAATTTTTAAAAATAAGTCTAATGAACTTGGTAATATTATTTGAAACAAGGCAAGACTGGTTGTATAAGGGTACACTCAAACTGAAGGAATTGATTACGATGAAACCTTTGCACCAGTTGCTCGTCTTGAATCAATCAGACTTTTTATATCTATTGCTTGCTATAGAAAGTTTAAAATTTATCAAATGGATGTAAAGAGTGCCTTTTTGAATGGTGATTTACATGAAGAAGTATATGTTGAACAACCTACAGGGTTTGAAGACCCTAAGTTTATAGATCATGTATACCATCTTAAAAATGCTCTCTATGGTCTAAAACAAGCTCCTAAGGCATGGTACGAGAAATTAACTAAGTTCCTACTTAGTCATAACTTTCAAATGGGCAGTGTCGATAAGACGCTCTTTGTTAAGAAACATAATGATGATATCTTAATGGTTCAAATCTATGTTGATGATTTTATTTATGGATCAACTTTTGCTAACATGACTGTTGAGTTTGCAGATTTAATGAAATCTCAGTTCGAGATGAGCATGGTTGGGGAAATGAACTATTTCCTAGGGTTACAAGTAAAACAACAACCTGATGAAATTTTTATTTCTCAAACTAAATATGCTCTGAACTTGATCAAAAAGTTCGGATTTAAGAATGGTAAAACTTTTGATACTCCTATGAGTAAAACCTAAGACTCTCAAAGGACTCTACAAGTAAAAATATTGATCCTAAGTTTTATCGTAGTATGATTGGCAGTTTGCTTTATTTAACTGCTAGTAGACCTGATATTGCTTTAACTATTGGTATTTGCGCTAGATATTAGTCTAATCCTAAAGAATCTCATTTAACTATTGTTAAGCGGATTATGCGATATGTCGCAAGTTCAATTTATATGGGTCTCTGGTATCCATATGATACTAGTATTCAGTTGGCAAGGTACACTGATGCTGATTGGGCTGGAAATATCGATGATAGAAAATCAACCAGTGGTAATTGTTTCTATATCAGAAATTATTTAGTTTCCTGGTTTGGCAAGAAACAAAGTTCTATATCACTTTCTACTACTGAGGCTGAATACATCGCAGCTAGAAATGCATGTACTTAACTTATTTGGATGAAACGTATATTAAGTGAGTATGAAATAGCATAGGATTCAATGGTTTTATATTGTGACAATACCAATGCTATAAATATTTTAAAAAATCCAATCCAGCATTCATGTACCAAGCACATTGATATTACGTATCATTATATTCGTGAATTAGTGGAAGAAAAAATAATATCTTTAGAATACATTCCGACCGAGATTCAACTTGTTGACTTTTTCACTAAACCGCTCGAAAAAAGTAAGCTTAATAAATTAAGATTTGATCTTGATATGTGCATACAAAATTGATTATTCATGCAGTTGTGTATCATAGTGTAAATATATTTGAGAATTTATGTGTTTAAATTTTAATTTTTATGAATAAATGCATATTTTTGTCGGTACTCGACCAGTCGTGGGTGTACACGACCGGTCCTAGTATGACCGGTCGTGGACAGGCCAAGACCGGTCGTGGAGCACGTTGATTATTTAAAATTAGGGGAAAATCTCATCTTCCTCATTTCTAACTTCCTTTCCAACGAGCTGACATTCGACCAGTCGAACCCACCAACCTGATCTTCAAGGTTAGTGCATTTTTTTGGTCAATATAGTAGATTTAGGTTCTATTCACTTCTTTATCATCATTGGAGTACTTGATTTCAAGCTTTATTGAGATTTTGGGGGTTTTTCTTCTCCATTTGCTGATCTAGAAAAACCCATCTCTATTTCCTTGTAATTTCTTGCTCCTTTATATTCCTTTGTGGTAATGAATGCTAGAGGAAAAAAGAAAACATCTCGTGGTCCATCATCCTCTAGAACAGCTTTCATAACTCAGCGCCATCTTCGTTCATCTAAAGATGATCCCTCATTTGTACGGGATTTGCGTTTGCGCAAGGTTATTGTTGAAAAAGTTGTTGATCTTAACCACATTGCTTCATTTGGTATCTTTACTCTCCTCCAAGCTGTAGGTTGAGATAACATCTTACATTGGGGTGGGCCTGCATACCAATCTATTGCATAATCCATGTTTGCATGTATATCTGACTTCTCTACTAAAAATTTAACTTTTAAAATAGATGCTAGAGAAGGGCCTTTTAATGAAGACCGTCATTTAATATATGGCCTTATAGATATTCCAGTTAATGATGAGGGTATCCCCATTCATGTTCTATCTGAAAAACCCTCTGAGACTGAAAAACGGATGCTCAGTAGAGTATTATGTAACATAAATGTGCAGTGGACTCACAAGGGGAATGCGCTCCCCTCAAGGTACTTGTTACCCAAATACAGAGTCCTCCACAAAATTTTTACTTTAAATCTGTATCCTCGCTCTGATAACAAAATAGAGTTGACTGCTTTTATGGTTCGTGTTTTACACTTTGTCGTTACTGGTACTAAAGTTTACCTTTCATATTTAATATGTCATTTCATCATTCAGTTTTATCTCCATCCAGGTCATAGTGACATATCTTTTGCCTACCTTATGACTGTTTTAACTTCTCATATGTTGGTCATTATGCCTATTGGGGAGGCTCCTATCTGTAATCTGATTTTTAACAACTCAAATATTAATAAAATGAAGTTGGAATTGGCTCCTAACTAAGTGGATGGTGATGGTGGAGCTGACGTTGGAAATGAAGAAGAAGCTGATGATCTTCCTCCAGATGACATAAACATGGATGATATTTTTGATAAAATTGAGTCTGATTCTGCGAATGACCCTGATTATGAACCATCTGGGTTTGATACACATTTGCGTACACTAGAGGAGAAGATAGAGCATATGGATGTGAAAGTTGATAACATGAATGTTTCCCATGATTTATAATTTAAATATATGCGCAAGTATCTTAGGCGCTTAAACAAGCATACATCAACTTGATCCTTCCATACCTGCTCCTTCTTCAGGTTCAGATTGAGTGATTTTATCTTTGATTTGTAATAACTTTATATTTATTTTGGATTGTGAACTTTATATGGTTTGTTGACTATGGTTTATTGACTATGGATTGAACTATTTTAATAGTTATGATCTTTATTTTCATATATCTTGTCTCCTTGATTACTACTGTTTATTATCATGTTCCACTATTTTGTTCTTCTTTTGTCATATTGTGACAAAAAGGGAGAGAATTTCTATGATGGTTTTGGAGATGAATTGATTTGTGAGTAGTAGAAGCATTTTTTATATATATGTGCTACTCAGGGGGAGTAATTTCAGGAGGAGTAAGAAGGTGAAGTGTTTTTCCTACTTCATCTAAGGTGTGCTAGTTGTTGTATGTCAACTAGTGCAAGATTCTTTAACCAGGCTGTATCTGGTTCTTTTTGTTATAACTTGTGCTTAATTCTTTGTATTTATCTTGGTTATATTATTGATGAGTGTTTTGTCACAAATTTGACAAAGGGGGAGATTGTAAGTGCTATAGTCACATGCACCTTTAGTTGTCAAATTTTGTTATGCCAAAACCTTTATCTGTGTCGTGTGTTTGTATGTTGATTTATATATGTTCAAGACACGGCCTTACAAGTGCTTCAAGTTAAGTACATTGATTAACTATAAGTTAAGTCAAGCCACGTACTTTGTCAACATCTATAAGCGTATATGTTCAAAGCTACTTCGATAAAGATTACAAGACCAAAGTACACTTCAAGTCTCAAGTGCAACTCAAGAAGAAGTTTGAGTTCAAGCTTTTGAATATCTCAAGATCAAGCTACATCAAGTGCGAGAGCTCAAGCTTGATAAGGTTCAAACGTCTATCTTCGCTAAATGAATGAAGTTCAATGTTCATACTTCATGTTCCAGGTATGATAGACCTTAGATTGACCTTATGGTAGGTCATTTTGAATACATAATTCAAACTATATATTTATACATGATTTTGGTCTGTTCTAAGACTAATCCTGGACCTTGTTCGACTAGTCCTAGCATTGCCTCAACCAGTCCTAGAAATCTCAAGACTAGTCGTAAGTTGTTGTAAATTTTTTAAAATTTCTGGTTAAGCTACAACCAGTCTTGGAGACTGTTCGACCGGTCATGTGAACAGTGTCGACCTATCCTACGACCAGTCTTGTATCTACGATTCAAACTCCAGCGATGTATTTGGGGTTCCTTCGACCAGTCGTGAGGGTCCTACGACCAGTCGTAGAATGGTTTTATCTGATCGTGCCCAAATATTCAAAAATTCATTCTGCTACAACCAGTCGAAGTGTCCTCAAGACCAGTCGTAGACGAGGTTTCTGCTACTATAAATTGAACATGAATTTCAGAGTTTTATATAGAAATTCAAGTAAAATCAAGGATCCACTCTGAGATAAGTTTGTGTTCATTTTAAGCTACTTTGTGCATAATTAATATTCCTTTTGTTAACTTATTGTTATTTGATTTTGATCTACATTCCAATCTGATTTGAAAACGAGAAAATTCTGTAATTCCTTCTTCTTTGAATCAAAATCAAATACAGTTAACCCATTTAGTTTAACTTAAAATCAATTAGAACTTAGAACCATTTTAAAGTGAGTATTAGACTTTGAACTTCTACTTCAATCATCTACACCAATTGGTTCTTCAGGGCTACAATGAAAGGAGAATTTAAGTATTTTACATTTATTATAATTTACATTTCTTTTTGGTTTGTTTTGAGATTGAGCTAGAAAAATCTCATTGTGTGGTTATTTGACGAGAGTAAGAAAACTCAGACAGAGAAATTTTTGAATTGCGTAAGCCCAAGTCAAAAAGACATAATTGTGAAGGTTTTAGGTGAACCTATGAAACCTATTTTGATAGTGAACGCTGATATCCCCTGTGTGGAGTAGCAATCTGTGTGGTTGTTTTATAACAGTTGGTGTACACACAGGCGAACCACTATAACTTTTTATATTTTGTGGATGTGTGATTTATTCTTTCTATCTTTTATCATTCAAAACTGTGGAATGTACGTGTGGATATGAATGTTGTAATTCTTTCATTTCAAGCATAGTGGGGAATGGTGTAATAATTTAAATTTAAATTTCTGTAATTTATTTCAATTCCTTACTTTTTATTTATTCCGCTTTGGTTTGAATTTTTGATACAAAGGACGTTTTAGAAATAAAGTTGTCTTGCCATAAACCCATGGTTTTTATGGTGTAAGGTTGTCCTTAGAACTGAATTCGTATCGACCTCTCAATACTAGTTTATTGAGGTTACTTTTATTTCAGCTTTAAGAATTGAATTATTTCTATTTGGCTATCTCTTGGTTTTATTCCGCTGTAATACTTTTAATTTGGCATAGTCCTATTCACCCCCCCCTCCCTTTAGGACATGTAGATAGGCCATTACAGAGGTCGACTGCTATCCCTTCCTTGGACACCACATGTTTCAGGAACTTGACTTTCTCTTTCTAGAAGTCGCACTTCTTGTACTGAGCAAACAACTGGTTCTTCTTGAGAGTGTCGAAGACTACTCGTAGGTGCTCCTCATGCTCTTCTCGACTCTTGGAATATATCAGGATGTCATCTATAAACATGATAATGAATTGGAACAGAAACGGCTGAAACACCCTATTCATTAGGTCCATGAACATGGCCGGTGCATTGTGAGTCTAAACGACATCACAAGGAACTCGTAATGCCCAAAGCTGGTCCTGAATGCTGTCTTCTGCATGTCCTCATCCCTGACATGCAACTGATAATACCCCAACTGTAAATCTATCTTCAAAAAATACTGTAAATCTATCTTCAAAAAATACTGTACCCCCTTCAACTGATCAAACAGATCATCAATCTTGGGCAAGGGATACTTGTTCTTCACTGTCACCTGGGTCAACCTGCAATAATCAATACATAATCACAGGGAACCGTCCTTCTTCTTCACAAATAACACAGGTGCTCCCTAAGGGGACACACTTGGTCGTATGAAGCCTGCCTCTACCAAATCATCAATCTGTCTCCTCAGTTCCTCTATCTCACATGGAGGCATGCGACATGTTGGCAATGAAATAGGTGTCACACCAAGCACAAGATCGATAGTAAAGTCGATCTCACGCCGAGGAGGTAGTCCCGAGATCTTCTCAAATATGTTTGAGAAGTCCTGAACCATAGGCGTATCTTCTAATGTCGGACCATCAGTACTCTCTAATAGAGAAGCGTAACAACTTAAACAGGAAGGGTGGCTAACCTGAACAAAGAAAGTAAAAGCCGTGCCCTCAAGTCCATGGGCTGTCACCACCCTAGTCTCGCAATCTATCTCCGTCCTCATCTCAGTGAGCCAATCCATCCCGAGAACAATGTCATAGTGTCATAGTGGGGCGATAACCAGGTCAACACTCACTGTCCTGTTACCCAAATCCACTGAGCAAGCCTCACAAATCCGGGTAACATCTGAAAAAGTCCCTGTAGCGGTAATGAGTCTCACTCCCTTCGTAGGAGTAGTACCTAACCCCAGTTACTTGACTGCCATACATGATATGATGGAAGTGGTGAACCCAGTGTCTACTAATAAAAAGACTGGAGTACCTTGGACATGAGTCGTGACCTCAAAGGCCATCGGTGATTCATCTTTTATCTCGGCTACCCCCGCTGTCAGTGAATGTACCCGAGCCTGCTGCTAGCGATTCGACTGCAGTACCATAGGCCATTGCGGTGGCCTAAAGCGAGGAGCAGGTGGCCTGAAGGATGTGTGTGCTGGTGCTGTCCATAGGGGTGGAGCGGAAATGGCCTAAGGCATCGGACGGTTAATCCTCTGAGGTGGTGAGAAACCACTCTCCCTTATCCTGGTGAAACAATTTATCCCTGTGTAGCTAGGCTTCTTGTAGTAGGTACACCACACATCTGGTCATCTCAATGGAGCAAGCAAAGCAATAAGCCTTGGTGATGAATCTACACGTGGCCTTTTACTGAAGAACGGTCTACTCAGAAGATCGGGTCGTGGCCTAGGAGCCATGGGTGTTCGCAAAAGGGACTGCCTATCCCCATCCTGCTCAGCCCGCATAGACATGCTCACTAGCTCAACATAGTTGTGTATGCTAGCGCAACACATCTTTGAGTGAATATCTAGTCGCAGACCCTTGAAAAAGCTTCGCATGAGCATCTGCTCGTCGGCCAATATCAACGGAGCGTACCTGCCTAGCTCCGTGAACCTGTTCTCGTACTCAGCCACTGTCATCCCTCCCTGTCGAAGGTGGAGGAACTCACTCTCCTTCTCATGGCGATACTTGACGGGATAGTACTTCTCGTGGAAGCGGGTATCAAATGCCTCCCACGTCCACACATACCCAACAGAGGTTGTGCGAAGAATGCTGTCCCACCATAAGTTGGCCTCCTTCTTAAACATGAAGGTGACGAACTCCACCTGCTCTGCCTCAGTGCAGTACAACGGCTTTAGCATCTTAAAGATGCGGTCAAGCCAATCTCAGCCTCGTTGGGTCTATGAGTACCCGCAAATGTAGGAGGCTGTAAGCGCTAGAATCGCTCAAATGTGCCACTGGCACTCGCGTTCCCAACTGGTTGCATAGGTGAGGCAGGTAGAGTCACCCCCATACTCTAGGCAAAGATGTCAGCCATGGAGGTCAAGTGCTGCTGCTGTTGTTGTTGTTGTATCTACTACTACTGCATCAACAACATCATCTGCTCTTACTTATAAGGAGGCGAAGCAGACTGTGGCATGTGAGGCATCGAGGTAGACGCACGGTTTAACTCAGGAACCGATGGTGCAACTGGTGGTGCCACAGGTGCTGCAGTAGATAACGGCCCATTTGTAGGGCTAGCAGCCGGTTGAAAACCTGGCATGGTGTCAGGGTGAGACGGGCCCAAACTGGGGTCCATGTGGCTATCGCTCAGGGGAGGTGCCCCAACAGTCGAATCGCCAAAGGTCAGACGTGCCGAACTCTGTACGGCCTTAAGTGACATTCCCTATATACAACATAGGGTGCAACCCAGGTCAAATTCAACATATTCAAAAACCCATTCACATAGCAGTCATACACGCAACATTCATACACAGAATAAAGAAACTTCATGCATTTCATTTACCAAAATTGTTAAAATACATGGGATAAAGCTCTACATGAATTATGACAGAAACGCATGCGGCTTTGTTAAGCTGAAACAACCAAACACAAACACATGTTCTACCTGCTACTCTAATAGACCCATCAACCTTACAACATAGACAAACTAAAAATAACAACAAAAAAAATACAGGGCGACGACATGGATGACTAGACATCCGAGTCTGGCGATGGAGGAGGGGCTCCCCTATCCTGTAGGCAGCACAGGATAGCTTTCAAGGTGCGAGTCACCTTCTTAAACTTATGTTTCATGAGGACCCGGGTATCTATAATCTCCTGTCACAGGGCAGCCTGGCCCTCCTCAAGCCGAGTTAAGCGAGCGTCCCTAGCAGCACGATCAGTGTCATGCTCCAATGACGTAGGAGGGGAGCTCTCATCCATGTCCTGAGCCTCCTCATCTTCTTCATGTTCCTCCTCAATCTCTTCCTTGCTTTCTTCCTCACTTTCATACTCCTCACTAGACGTATCGTCCTCGCTCTCAACCATTCGGGCTTGCCACTACCGTGGCCCAATGTCAATCTGATTGAGAGTAGTTTCGTTGATGTAATGGACTGGCACCGGCATTTTCGCCCCAAGTTTGTAGCCAAACTCACATGCAATCCGACATATAATTCGGCCAAATGGGAGAGAATCAAACACTCTAGTTGAGCGTGCAGTAAGAACTATCTGTCGCAGAACATACGTAGATATGCACAACTTCTCTCCCTATCCCACTTGGTACAGGAAATCTACCATCAGGCGCGTGCACTAGCTATGATTGTTCCACCTGGGGTAGACGTTGAACGTGAAAATGTGGTGAAGCAAACAGAAGTTGTCTATCATATAAGATGCTAAGAGGCTGTTGTTTGGCTGCCACTGAACCAGTCGGCCGCAAAGGAAACACATGTGGCTATCCTTTTCACGTACACTCCTCAAATTCTTCTCACTTGCATGGACCTCACCAAGCGGCATCTTCAAAAGTCAAGATATCAACCCAGCATCAATTGTGGCCTCCCAATCTCTACCCATTGGGATCTTGAACTACAAGGGCTCCAACGTAGGCTCTCGAATGTGAGCATAGAAGGCTCGGACGGTACCCACATTTGCATGGTACTTGCCCTCAAAGATCAGACCCCACCTGGCCTCTACCAGGTGCTCCATTAGCAGATGCTCCCCAAAGAGCTTCTCATCCACGTGTGCTTCAAAAAGGACCCTGCGGCCCTCAAATCTTCCATGAGCTAACTCCGTAAGAAGTGTTCGATCAAAGGGAGCCTGGCGATCGAGGTCCCGCTTTGTCCGTACCTCATGCTCGATGCTTGCACTCGCGGCCACACCTCTTGGACTTCTCGAATGAGTGGGGTGACTAGGCCCGGCTTGGTTCATAGGAGCTCTTTTCTTCCCCATAAGGGAAAGAAGTGTGGAAATGGAGAAGATGGTCGTAATACGCTCGAAGAAGGCCATGGGGAAAGAGAAAAAGTAGGGAAATGAGATGGGTTAATGGTTTCCCAAAGATTTGAGACATAAAGTGGGATTTGAAAGGCTCAAATAAAATGGAAATAAAGGAGGAATCAGCTGTGAGAGAAGATTTTGAAGGGATAGTGTAGGTGGTGCACGAAAATGGAAAGAGAATCACTTGGAGGGGCAATTTGGGTGAGGATTTTGGGTTTTCTTTGAGAAAAGAGAGCTAGGAGGGGTGGATTGTGAAGAGGAGTAGCTGTGAGAGGGTTTAAAATTGACCCAACATACATCAGTGGGCCACACAATGCCCTAAAGGTGTGGGCCCAAACCGGCCTGCCAGGCGACGAGGCCTTGCCGAACCGGCAAGGCCCTCGCCGGTCTATAGACAATCCGGCAATGGCTCACTAGTGGGGTGAGGTCCTCCCCCCTAGGTCCCAAAAATGTCTGGGACTCCCTCTGGGTCCCCCTAAACATGGCTTGTTTGGCCCCCGACTCGATTGTGAGTCGTTTCAAGGCCTTTCGAGTATTTTCTGATACATATTCACCCTTATCGAGTGTTGAAGGCTAGGATGGGGTAAATCGTGGTCTAAACCTGTCAATTGAAGGTCTAAGGATGATCCGAGGTCGTCTCAAGTGATCACGGATGTGTACAGACCCGATCTCAGCGATCGTTTTCAGTGAATCTCGTCAATTGGTGAAACGGGAAAACCTAAACCTGTTTCTACATTTTTCTCGCACCCTCCTATGTCAACTTTGCATCAGTGTACATCATATGACCATAACCCAGGTCCAATTTAATCCAAATCATGCTCTGATACCAACTTGTAACGCCTTAAAAATTGGAGGTCGAGCAAAGCTCAGCTCCCGAGTTCTAAAACATCACTTATGCAACATACGTAATGATGATTGTATGTTATCTGTATTAGTGCATAAAACATGAATGAGATTAAGCCAAATCAGTATAACATAATTCAGGGACAGTTGTAATACGCAAGGAGAAGACTGAAATAAATATGTATAACTGTATAAACCAGCATAGGTCCCCAAAGTATGTATGCGTTGCCAGGTCAATAATTACAAGTATTGTGTTAAAATACAAAATGTCAAAAAAATGTAATAGTCCACTACAAGTATAACCCTGAAGCCCCGTCGATTAGGACACAACTCACATGAACCCGCCTGAATACTACATATAGGAGAATGCCTCCTCATCATCCTCGAAATTCAGCTCCACCACATATGTCACGCCCCAAACTCGAAAACCGGGCTCATAAAATTCTCGATCGTCGAATCCGGCACCGACAGCCTCCGTAGAACCCTATTCTCGGCTCCTAGCTCCCATTCGCCAGGTTCCAATCCTGGGATGCTACGAGGAGGATTTTCAATGTCAGTTTGATTCGTAATAAGCATAACCAAAGGCATAACCCACAAACAACAACCAAGAACTCCATCACATTTCCACTATGATCAAAAACTTTACAAGTACAATGAGCATAAAGGGAAATACAATGGTAAAGAACAAAAACTCCAAACGCTCTGCAACGTACTCCTGCCTCAGCGCTGCTGCGAACCAACGTTACCTACACGCAACGGTCGTGCATAAGCTTACAGAAAGCTTAGAGGGTGGTGAAAGTGTGTGCGTAAGGTAGTAATATGAACATACTATGTCGGAGTAAAGCGAAATATGCAGATGGATCCATAATATCATGAGTCGTACCAAGGCTATGCGATGCAAGACATGAATGGTGTCGGCCATCCAAAGGCCATGCTATGTGCAATGCAACTCAAGCATACAGGTCCTCATCTATGTCCACACATCAATACAGCTCAAAATATTAAATATCATCGGGGTCTAATACACTGTAAACCAGATTGCTGCCACATCGCCCGCAATAAGGTAAGTGGAAGAGACCTCACTATCCGTCTGTCAATATCGGCCGCGACTCGTCGATAGCGGACCCATTCCCCGAGCTGGTCAAACTTAGCCTAGCATTGCCCCCTACACTTGGGCGGATAAGGCCGTACCCCCTTCCAACCGACCACGACATAGTAGAGAGTGTAACCGTCGGGTAATCGGCATTCAATGCTCATCTACCCACTCGGTTTAGACGTTGGAGCAACCTCTTGGTACCATAAGGGTTTAGGGACTTTCACCCAGGGATATCTATAGTACCTCATGTAGAACAAGATTTTCGGTATCCAATCCTGCCAACCACGATGCGTCTGTGGAGGCTATGACCCTGATGTCGCTAGGGCGTACAATAAAAATCTCACACAAATGCGGAATGCATGAATCACGCTATCCAGTCATGCAACCAATCCTGCGCATACCATGCGCTCATGTAGGGCAACACCGCCTAACCGAGAGCCCATAAACAACCTGTCCGAAGGCAAATGCTATGATCAGTCAATCCTCATATCAAGCATACATATGATGCGTATGATCATGGGTCATAAAACTATACTAAACATGATATAATAAAATGAACTATCTCACAATGCAGATGGACTTGGATGGCCTATACACGATAAGTACGGCCCAGTAATGAGCCCTGAGAAGAGTCGTAATGTGGACATCCAACCAGCATTACACTCGCAACGTGGACGTCAAACTAACATTGCCCTCAAGGCACAAATCTTCTTAAACATCGCTGCATAATCGGTACTGGGATTACACATTGCAATGGACCTTAGGTTCATCCCATTGGGCTTTTCATATATATATCAAATGGGCCCTATCCTATGGGCCTTTTATTCATCAGATGGGCCACATAAATGGGCCACACCAATGGGTCTTATGTGCATTGCAATGGGTCAAAACCCGTGGGCCTTGGGTTGCATCTAATGAGCTTAGTCTCATGAGTCTAATGTATGACCAATGGGCCACACCAATTGGGTCCCACATGTGGGTCAAGTGGGCCTCAACCCATAGGCCTAACATGAGTCAAATGGGCCTAAACCCCTAGGCCTTACATATATCAAATAGGCCTAACCCATGAGCCTCCAATAAATTAAGTGGGTCTAACCCATAGGCCTCGTATGCATATCGAAGTGGGCCTAAACCCCTAGGCCTTACATATATCAAATGGCCTACTTTCATGGGCTTTAAATTTCAACAAAAGGGTCCAATTTCAAGGGCCTTGAAGTACATCAAATGGGCCTAGTCCCATGGACTTGCAACACATCAAATGGGCCTAAGTTCTTAGGCCTAAAATGAATCATATGGGCCTAGCCCATAAGCATTTTATAAATCAAATGGACCTAGCCCGTAGGCCTTAAATATCGAGTAAGCTTAAGCCCATAGGCTTTACGTATCAAGTGGGCCCAAGTCCATAGGCCTTAAATGGATCAAATGGGCCTAGCCCATAAGCATGTTACAAATCAAATGGGCCTAACCCATAGACCTTTTGCAATTAGAGGGGCCTAACCCATACATGAGGGGCCCACCCAACCAACAGTTCAGGCCTAGAACAGATCACACCAAGTGAATGGACGGTATGGATGCATTTCATGCATTATGGTGGGTCCCACTGTCCAGTGGACAGTGCGGATAGCGCACGTACATTACACAGGGCCCCACCATCCGCTGGACGGTGGAGGTATACATGCAAGGTGGGTGCCACCGTCCGCCTGGACGGTGGCTTGAAATACATACAACACTGTGGGTCCCATATGGGGCCCACTGAAATGTCTGTTTGCCATCCAATCCGTTCATAAGGTCCCTCGGGCCTGGATGAAGGGACAACATAAATTTCAGCTTCATCCAATACTTCTGTGGGCCCCATTTAAGATTTCAATGGTAGACTTTTAATCCACTGTTTCAAGTGGTGTGGGCTACCTGAGTTTTGGATCGGTCCGAGATTTGGAGGGGGCCCACCTGAGGATGGGACCCACCTCATGGACGGTTTAGATGGCGTACAAACATCAAGGTGGGGCCCACGGCTGGAGCCGTGGGTCCCTGCTGGACGCCCACCGCCCGGGCGCTGCACGCTGCCGCGTACAGCGTGCTGCCGCAATCAGAGGCAGAGGCAGAGCCTCTGCCATTTCATTTTTTTTTAAAAAAAGAAAACCCATTTTTCCATGGTTTTTCACACGTGGGGCCCGCTAAAGTGAAATCCGCCCCGGCCATTGCGTTTAGTGACGCGACGCCGACCAAATGAGTCTAAAGTTTGAATTTTAAAACGCTACGGAAATGAAATAAAATGCTAAAATGATATTTGAACGGTGAGGGTGCGATCTTTGACGCTATGGCCCACCAGGTGCTCCGTTCAATCTCATTTTCTGGCTCAACGCCTAAAATGAGATGGTGAAAGGAATGGACGGCTTAGATTAGAGGATTACATCAGGGTGGGGCCTATGCAAGTGGGCCACCAAAAAGCCCTCTTTTTCTTCCTTCCTTTTTCTTCTTTTCTCTGAAACGTCCAGCGTCCCAGACGCTGGACAGTTTTAATATTTATTTATTTATTTATTAAATGGTGGGCCCTGATGAAGTGGGCCACCACTGATGGGTGCCATGGGTTCAACATCCAAGGTTGGCCCCACTTGAACAAAAATTACATCAAGGTGGGATCCATTCAAGTGGGCCATACCATCCTATTACATAAAAAATAAAATAAAATAAAATAAAATAAAATAAAAGAGAGAGAGAGAGAGACATGGAGAGTGGGACATGGCTTGTGATGGAAGGACCCCGACATTATGGGCCCTCCCTTACAAGAAAATTATACAATAAATGGATCCCTTCCACATGGGACCATTGAAAATGTAAATCAACGGTGGAGATCCATTCTCCACCGATATTGACGGTCTAAATGACCTTTCTAAATGAAAATAAACATCATGATGGGGTCCATGGAGAATGGCCCCATCATGGAATGATCATGATGATCCAAGTGGTCCATCGGCCACGTATTAGGGTCCCAAGTGAGATCCACACCATGGATCGGTGGGCCTCACTTGGCCCATCATAAAAATAAAGAGAAACTACCCTATAGAGGCACCCACCGTCCGATCTTCTCGCTCCTAGGGGTTCCTTGGCACCTTAGCTTCAACTTCAATGGTTAAGATGAAGAATGGAGGGTCGAGATGGGAGATTTTTGGGGTAGGAAGGTGGGCCACTTGGAGCTTAGGAGCTCTTGTAAAATTCCATACGTATGGAGCTCCTTTGCTTGGAGTTTTGCAAACGAGAAAGAGAGAAAGAGAGAGAGTGATGTAAGGGAGAGAGAGAGAGTGATGGATGGATGGGTGAGTGATGGTTGTGTAAGAAAAACTTGACTTTTGAGGCTTTTGTGTAAGAGAGAAATGGGAGATGAAGACTTTTGTGGCTTTTTGTGTAAGAGAGGTATGGGTGATGAAAACTTTTATGGTTGCTTGGAAAAATGGAATAAAGTGATGTGTACTTGACATGTGATGGATTGATGGGTGATTGATTGATGGGATTGATGTGATTGATGTAACACATTGTAGAGATTCTCTTCGGTTTTGTAACGCGCGGCGTTTTCTCGCACCGAACGTTGGCCCATATCTCTTGACCAGGGTATCGCCTCGGCGCGCGAATCGCGGCGTCAGAATCGCGGCGACGGCACGGTCGCTATGGTATTGGTCTCGGGTTGAGTTGACTCGGGTTATCGGCATATGAATCAGGGGCACGTCGATATCATTTAAGGGTCGAAGGTTGTCGAAATTCGACCGGTAAGACCGAGGAAGTGTACGGAAGGTACGGACCAAGATACGGGTCTTACAACATAGGTCGCATCATCATCTGTAACTAAGACAGAGTCTGGTTGGTGTTTAAAACATCATCCCAGAATGTAGGAGTGAGCAATCAACTCAGTGGAGCTATACAACAAAGGTTAACATGTTATCAATTTAGTCAAGCAGTAATGATAAAGCACTACAACAAACAAGTCCCTAGTACTCTGATTAATGCAAGAATAAGATGTAATAATGATGCATTCCCTCGCATGTACTCCCTCTGAGATCTTCATCTCACGGTCGTGCATGTTAGTCACTTCCTCAGTGCTTTGCCCAATGCCAAACGGCACATGCGATGCGGTGCATAAACATGATTACTAAATTCTTATTACTCCTTTTCATACAGCAGGATTGGGAAGTTAAGGCACCTCCCTAAGGTCGATTCCCAAACGATGATCCATTCTAGGGTCATCAATCCTAACAAATCTCATACGATGTTATAGTTCTGGATCGCTGCAAATGCCTCATCACCTGATCAATGCAGGCCTAGTTATACCCTAGTTACTTTGAAAAGGCTCGTCGCCTCAACGCATTTCAAGGTATGCTCGAGGTCATTACAAAGGGCTCGTCACCTGATCAGTGTAAGCCGATAGCTCGAATACAGTCTCTCATACCACCGTATTCGTCTCACGAGTCTGGGTTGCTCACTGGTCACTACGGGGAGGCTCGTAACCCCAGCATAGGCTGACAGCCAGACCACGGTGTCCCATACCGCCATGTCCAGCTCATGAGTCTTAGCGGATCGAGGTACCAAGGTTAACAAGGTTTTCACTTATGAGTTTCGTACCTTAAATTCAAACAGTATTGTTTAAACATGGTGAACATACATTAGGTCAATCAGGTTACTTGATGAGCTAGACTAGGACGAACGCATGTTGAGTTGATCGACATGAAGTGCATAAGCCCTCTATGTGGTCTAACCACTATCAACATCCCAAGTACGGCTCGGATTCATCGACCACATCCTGGGTGGTGAAATAACTTCAGCCACCCATTCAAGGCTTGTTACCAATTTCCTGGACTATATAACAGTCCCAAACACATTCAATTACAAGAAATAATCATATGAGTAACCAAAGAAGTGATGGATCAAAAATTCAAGTCATACAATTATTCAAGCATTAAAATACATGGAGGAAATCATACACATAGTTAAGGTGATTGAGAATCATATCTCAATACTCATACGAAGTGCAATTTACTAACTAATAGATCATTCAGACATTTTTACAAACACTTAGTCTGCACATGGCATATACATGCAAAATAGTAATTATAACAGGTATTATAGAAAATTTCTTTATAAAAGGGTTTGTCATAGGTACAACAATCATGTATTCTCAGTCAATGAACATGGCAAGCATTAATCATAATTTCATACTCATTCAAACATTTCAACAAACACTTGGAATGCATTAAAATCAACATACTCTACATATATATGTAATATATAGAAAGTCTCGTATCTAAATACATGTGACAACAATCAAGTTAGACATAAACCATTACTAACATTAAAAGCCTTGAAAACCATAACTTTAACATTTATAGTCCGCACCTTATGCCAGTAGATGCATAACAGATTCGTTTTAGACACTTAGTCTTTGTCAACGGTGGATTGACAACCTATAGCATGAATTAGGTTAGCTATTTTATAACGTACACTATCTGAAACCCTAAAACAGATCAGGGCTAGGTTTCTTACCCAAGTATGTTGTTAAAAATGTCAGATTTGTGATACAGATAGGGTGGCTAAGGTCATGGAGCAACGGGATCAAATCCCAGGATGAATCTCCAACTCTCTCTCTCTCTCTCTTTCTCTCTCTTTCCTTCTCTTTCTTCTCTTCTCTCTCTTAGGGTTTTAGTAAAATCCTATGGTAAGTGAGAGAGAGGGTTTAAGGCCCTTATATAGCCCCAGAATTGATGGGAATGGCCTTAGGGCCAAGGTATACTTAGGTTGTATACAAAAAGTGCCCGTTTCGATCCAACGAAGCACTTCTGGAGGTCCCTTTACTGAATGTGGTCAGATTTAAGCTCTCTAACAATGGATCCAAGTCTAAGTTTTCAGTCTGATCGGATTTACAAATTGCCCATGGTGGACCCGTTTCAGTTCGATGGTCACAGGTATACGATCAAGGCCATAAGTGCGCTGACATGTGTGGGACATTTTCCCTGATCCGAGGGTATAATTGGGTCAGATTTTGATAGTTTGAATCCTTATATTTGGCCTGCAAGCAACACGACTCAAATTATTTAAGTTTGAATTTCATTTCTAAAAGTATTCACGTTTCCCACACACTTTGCTCTGGGCTTAAGTAAAGAGTCTCAGGACACCATCTAGACTTGATTTTCGAGATGGTTGTTAAGTCCAGCTAGGCGGTCATAATCGCATAGTTTCGCGATCATTGGACTTTCGACATGCGGTCTAGGTCTGATACGGAGTTTCCAAATGCTCCCGAAAGCAACTGGGTTTAGAGATTACTCCTAGGTTTTAGGATAATGTAGCGTTAACGATTTCACAGGTTTTAGGTCTTGAAGATCGTATTTAAAGTGAATAGTGCTAATTTCCTAGGTAATCTAGTTTAGCGCTAGTTAATTCTCGTTTAATTTCTAAAGGATTTGGTCTTTGGTGATTTCTACCTGAGGTGGTACTCGGGTCTTTGTACGGATTTTTTCGAGACGTTACATAACCATACCTTTAAAAAAATCATTAAAAAAAAGTAGCAGAAGAGGAGGCAAAAAGGAAGAAAAGGAGACAAAAGGGAAGTTTTAAGTTGAAAGAAAGAGGATCAGGGGAATAAAAACCTCGGACGAATAGAGAAGGACCGGCCTTTACTGGAAGAAAAAAAGAACACGAGAGGTAATTTAATTACCGCCCGTAGTAATCTAAGTTTCACTTGCCATCATAATTTGTGCCCTCTGCTGCGGCTACCTGCCACTCTAAGAAAATGGACAAATATCAATGGGCGATAGTTCAACTACTGCCTGCGGTAGTCAAAATACAGCCCGAACATAGATTTCACACCAATCATGCACAGGTCCATCATAGATGTCAGGGGAAGCCAAAAACTCAACATGCTGCACAATCAGATCAACAGAAGGGCTTGAAAGGCAATGTGAAAGGCGGCCTGGATAAGAAAACTCTGATATATATGAAAGAATGTACATAAAAGATATATGAGCAGAAAAGATAAATAGACACTACTCATCAGGTATATAATCATCTGTATACTTCGAACGGACTTCAGGTCCCAAAAGGCCCCCTCCGGTAAAGTGCACACCACCACTAGGAGCATACGCATTACTCAGAATCGGGCCTGTGCCATACTACTCGCACCAAGAGTTGTACTCTCTCTATAAATCAACAAAAGAACTAACTTCATATCCCTCCAAAGCAGTTGCCAACTCAGGCTCAAGGACTACCCTCCAGTTCGTCGGCTTAGAAGGAGGACTAAACGTCTAAGGGGACTACCAGTCAATTGCCAAAAAAGTCTCTCTCTCAAGTACCATTTCATCACTCGAGGATCCTCCAGAATGTAACAATGACGTGAGTACTAGAAAGCTTCTTAGGCCTCAGCAGTGAGAGCAGTGGCCGATCAAAAGTAAGGCCTGGTGCGAAACTAGTAAAAACAAACTAGGGTCAGAATAAAGTGCGACCAAGAAGAGGCAAGGCATTGAAAGACAATTGCTTACATCATCAGGAACTAAGGCATCAACATTGAATCTCCAGGTGAGATCGAAAAACTGACAAGTACAGCTATGGTTATCCTTGTACCACAGCATCATGCGAGGTAAACGAGGGGTGTGATTTATCAAGGTAGGCCCCAGGTATGAAAAGTGGTAAAAAAAGCAGACCTGCACAAAAAATCAATCATTAAAAGGCACATTCATGGGAAAGAATGAAATATAAAAGGGGTCCGATACACACCTCAATAACTGGATAAAAGCCAGTCAATGACCTACTGTTGTAATAACTAGCCTTGTCCAGCCCTTTATACAAGTGGACCAGGAGCACTGCATTCTAGTTATACGGTGTAAGAAAAGTAATATCTGCCACAAGCGTCAACAGACGGGAACTCACTAACTCATTTTCGTGATAGAAGATCATGGCTCCCAAAGTGTACAAAATTAAGGAATGAGCTTTCACAGTAGCCTCAGCCTCAGTATTCAAAATACGTCAGGAAAAATTCACTGATTAACAGAGCAATTTAAATTGAGGCCCTGAGAAGTCTGAAGAATGGGGAATCATCCTTAAAAGACTCATCTAATTGTCCACGGTGGGAACAGGGAGGTCCTCCTCGAAGGGAATTGATCCCCCCTCGTATTGAAGATGAAGTTGAATGAAAATGTTATAGGGGGTGATCCCCCACTCTCCAAAGGGGAGATGAAATGTGTGGGTCTCACCTCACCACCTCTCGGTCAACACAGATAAAAGCGCCATATTCGTCTTGCTCAGACGAACTCTGAACAAGCCAAAGAGAGTAGTGCGCTCCAACACCTGAAAAAATGTGGTTGAGGATCCTTGAACCAATCCATCCAATGAATGCGAACCCGACAACCCCTCAAGACAGTAGGAGCCCCTCCTTCTAGAGCCACATCTGAAAGATGCCGACCCTCCGGAGGAACATAGTAAGGATCAACTGATTGGCAAGAAGGTCTAGCCTCACTCCTACCATGAGGAGGCATGCTGCATGATCAAAAGTTCATAGGTAAGGCTTCGCTCTTACCTTCATAAATAGCTCAAACATTCCAAAAGAAGGATACATATCATGAATGGGCTCCTGAAGGCCCATTGACCAAAACCCACATTCAAAAGCCCATTGTCCAAAGGCCCTATCTTAAAGCCTAAATTTTAAGGCCCATTGTCCAAGGCCCACATTTCAAAGCTCATCTCAAGGCCCATTTCAAAACCATCTCAAGGCTCATATTTAAAGGTCGCATTTCAAAGCCCATCTTAAGGCCCATTCCAAGATCCACTCCAAGGCCCATGTTCAAAACCTATTTTTCAAGGCCCATTCCAACCCATTTCAAGGCCCATGTCCAAGGCACTTCAAGGCCCATCTGGAAGGTCCTTCAAAATAAAATCCACACCTGGGATAAAAATCATGTCAACAATTGGGCCCCACTCCAAAATGGTGGCTCACCATCAAAGTTCACCAAAGTTGAAAAATCCAAGTGGGCCATGAATCACCAATTTGGCCCATCAAATCACATGCTAGTGGCCATCATTTCATGATGTGTAAGGTTGGAACCTTCTTCTAAAAAGAAAATAAAAAAAAAAAGAAAAAGAAATACACAAAAAATCCATGCACAAATAAGAGTGGGACACTTTTCTTATCACACCCCACTTAATAAAAAAAATACATTATTCCATGACCAAAGGAAGATTTTTCAACAAGATCAATGTGCTGGAATTCCAAGCAAACATTCCAAATCTCAGGGTTTTGGGTCTCTCTTGTCTAAATGGGGGTCCATGATCATAGATAAGGTGAACATTGAGGCTCCATAGACATGGATACTTGAACCCATCAAAACAAAAGAATCATTGCACAAGGGAGAAATAACCATTTGAAAAGAAAACTTTATGAACAAGGAGAAGAAGCAAAGAAGAAACAAGAAGGCAAAGATCAGCACCAAGGGAGAAAGAGAGCTTGCAAGGGACAACAATGGTATCCCTAGAACCAAAATAAGAGGAAGAAATAGGGAAGGCGAGAGCCAACCCCTCACCAACACCCCACCTCTGACCAATGGGCAAATGGGTGTCGGGCGGTAATGCGATTACTGCCCACGGTAGTTAGACTACCGCCCACAGCCCAAACGCACGATTCTGCACGCTATCCCCCTTTAAAGGGATGTGAGAGTCTCGAAAATGACTCTGTCCGATGTACAATGAGAAAGAATAAAAGGAGAAGAGAAGGATTTCTCATGAAATGAAGGAAAAGGAATATCTCTCGAGAAATTGCAAAATCTCTCGAGAAATTGAGAATCTTGAGAAAATGAACAAATTTTCAAGAAAAGATAAAAAAAGGGAAAATGGAAAATTTTAAAAAATACAAAATAAAGGTCAGGATTGTTAATCAGCCCCATTAATTCACTGGTGGAGGCAATACGACTATCTGGATATATTCAAAATATGTAATAAAAATCGAACGATGACACCCTCTCGTGAAATCGAAAGGTTCTTTTCAAAAATCTCAAAAATATTTACAATAAAATCCCTAACGAGCATAGCTCTGAGGATAGTTTTCAACAAATAATTTTTTTTTTCAAAAATATAGCATTTGGCATGCAAAATACAGAGAAATCTTCTATATTTTCCAGTGGCATCCAGTGCAAATAGTAAAATAAGATTTAACCTCTTCTGGTTTCCCCAAAAGAATAATCGGATCTGTATGCGATACAAATACAATTGGCCTGATTCTCAATATCAGGACATTTGTATAAATAGAATGCAAGTGATGATTCGATCTATCTCTGGTAAGAATAACCAATTCAAAGTGGAGAAAATTAGTTGTATCCAAAATGTCAAAATCAGAAGACTGCATGGAAAAGGGTTATCGACACATATCTAATCTGAGACACTTAGAAAGTCTGATCGAGTCTAAGTTGGTGTAGTGAATTTCCCATAAGGCCGTAGAATGCACAGGGCAGCTAACTACTTTGATGATCAAATGGAACAAGTACTCTTAGGGTGATTATGTAACAAAGGAACAACGAGATCCAAACAGTATGGGAGTCCCCGTAAAGCCATGAAACGTATAGGGGCCCTACTTTTAGACTTATCCTCTGATGCTATTATCAATCTGACGTGAAAAGATTGTGATTTGTGGCCCATAATGCCACAGAACGCGAAGGAAAAATCACAACATTTTCCTCAATCCCTCATGATATGTGCGAGTCATCTCTTTTCCAAACAATAAACTGACTATGTTACTAGGCAAGCAATTGATCTAAACCATAATATTTTTTACCAGAAGGGTGGGGTGTCCACATGCTTTGGCAATCGGTTGCATGTAACCTCTGCCAAAGAGGGGCATCTATAGAAACCCCTCCCAGGCTAGTAACTTGACAAAGCATGGATAATCCTTAGGAACTGAACCTAAATCTCATACCCTACCCAAAACCACAACCATTTCCCAAAACTGATCCAAAACCTAGCCGAACCCAATCCATTACGTAACTATAAACCTTAAATTAACTCAAGCCATCATCCAGGCCAGACCCTGCCCAAAATCGATCCATTTCTCAAGCCATTTTCAAGCCATTTTCCAAACATTTTCGAGCCAATTTCGAGCCACTTTGAACCAAATATCAAAAAATAGGCTTCGAGCCGCTCTCAGGGCCCGAAATAGGACCAGGCCCAAAACCACAGGAATAACCATACCCAGGTAGTAGTCTGACTGCTGCGAGCAGTAGGCTGACTACCTCCAGTGGTAATCGGATTACTGCCCTCTCTCAATAGGTGTATCATCCGAGCACACAGCTGTCTCCCCTCTAAAAGTCAACTCTCCTACATAATTACCCTTAAGTTTCACCCTATTTACTATCTTACCAAAGCATAAAGACCAATAAGAAAGTGTCACGTGTCATTACTCTCCCCCCGACTAATCACAAGTTGCCAAGTCAACATTTACCCTCCATAAATCCTAGAATTACCAAAATGTCCTCCTAAAAGGCTATAAATAGCCTTCACTTCTCTTCATTTCACACACCCAAGAAGCATACTAACACCAAGAGAAGAGTGGGAGTGAGAGAAAGCAAGAGAGTGAGAGTGAGAGGGAGCACTTGAGTTCTCAAGCCCCATATTTTAGCCTCCCCCTAGTCTCCTCCAAGCCATCCTCAGTTCTTATAACCCCACTCAGGTCAATCAATCTCAACCATAGTGCATCCAATATCCTAACTACTTCAAGTATAAGCCAAAGATCATACTATCACCACTAGCATTCATCGTATCATTATTTCTCTTCTCAACCCCCTGCTCATCTAGGTTTCCATTGAATGTATGCTCTATGACCTGCCAGAACTCTAGATCTTGACACATCAGAAACTCATGGCAACCTAGTCCATTTTCAATAAAATTCATCATTATCATATTTATTCAAAAATCTTCTGGACATTCCTCAGAGGTATGTTATGCGGCCTGCCGAAATTCTAGATCTTGCCACACAAGAAGTCTGAGTTTGCCTAGTCCTATTTTAATCTCATCATCCTATCCCTTAAGACTATTTTACCACACGTAGTAGAGACTACACATCTGTACAGGCAAAGAGGATGCCTAACACCTTCCCTCTTTATAATTGAGGTCCCTTACTCAGAATCTTTAAAATCGTAGATCAAGAGTCAATTTAAAGCAAGGGAATCCTTGGATTCTCTGGCTTTACACATTTTGCAGGTTCTAACTGACTACGGGATTTTGAGTTAAGTGGCTAGTGGCGACTCCAAGTCAATTGCATCATCAATCCTAATTAACCCAATCACCCCTGCCATAACAAAAAATGCCAAAGCCTGCGTGGGTGCTTATTTCCCAGCGTTCACAGTGGGGCCCACCTGAAATTTAGATGCATCTGAAACTTGGTCTGACCCCTCATCCAAGTGGAACACACATAATGGATGGGCGGGATTTGTAAACCACACCACGGTGGGCCAAAAAAATGATTATGAATGTTTTAATGGCCGGGTAACCCCTCTCAACTTTTGTGCATGGTGTGGCCCACAAAAGTCATCGATTGACTTGATTTTTAAGCCCTATGCCCACCATAGAATGGTGCATCTAAATAATGGGGTAGATGTTCGACACACATCATGGTGGGCCCGCATAGTTTGACCTCATGAGAAGTTCCCACGAGGTCGACCGCATAGGACCATTTCCCATATATATATATATATATATATATATATATATATATATATATATATATATGGGAAATGGTACTATGGGGTCGACCTCATAGGAAGGTCGAGCTGTGTAGGACCCACCGTGATGTGTGTCGAATATCAACACCATACATTTGATGGGTCCACTTTAGGTTATGGGATATCCCAAAACTCAACCATATACAGAACTTGGGTGGGCCATATCATCACTACTAAAAAAAGGGGCAAAGGATACAAACCACATTAGTTTTTTGCTATGGATATAAATCTTAGCTATAGTTGCTACAGATTTAATCTATAGCTACAACCTAATTTATCTGTAGCTAAAACCTACCTTCTCACCATAGCCTTATTAGATATTGATGGTGCTTAAGGGGCTCCATGGGCCCCATTGGAATATATTTGTTTGATCTAAGACGTCCATCAATTTTGATATATAATTTCAGTGGATGGGCCCAAAAATTATGTTAATTAAAGATCTAACTGGACCACACCATAAGAAATAATATAAATTAAATTTCTATTGTTAATATGTTGTGTGGTCTTCTTACAGCTTGGATATGACTCATTTTTTGCATCAACACTTAAAATAATAATTTAAAATTAATGGACGGAGTGGGTAAATAAAATATATCACAGTGGGCCCCACGGTCCAAAAACCCATCAGATAAAGTATCGTCCGTCACGCCTCTCCCAAATGAAATGCGGAATTTGTCCTCCATTTTCTCCCGCGCGCAACAGACTTCCTAAAACCCTTCTCTCCATCTCTCTCTCGCACTCGGCCTTTCTCTTTCCCTCGCCCTCTCTCGATCTCCCGCTCTCCCTCACCCTCTCCCTGTTTGTTGGTCATATTCCCCTCTCTGTTTCCCAACCCCTCTCTCTCTCGCTAGGGTTTTCAAAACCCCCTTTCACCACAAGAAGGAGAAGGAGAAGGAGAAGGAGAAGGAGAAGGAGAAGGAAGAGAAGAAGAAGAATGGTTAAGTCTCTCTCTCTCTCTCTCTCTCTCTCTCTCTCTGTTTTTGAAATTTGTTGCGAAACCCATGTTTTGTTTTTGTAGATTATTCATGTTCTTTGATGTCCTTTAAAGATTAAATATAGATGTATGTTGGAAGAATGCGGTGGGTTTTTTTAATTTTTATTTTTTAATGTTGCAAATGCCTTCGAAAAAAATAATTTTACTTGGTTTTTTTTCATGGTTAGATTAATAGAATTTGAATATCTCATCAAAAAAAGAAAAAAGAAAAGAAAAGAAAGAAACATTGGTATAGATTGGAGGGGCTTAGGTAATGAAAAGATCTTTAAAGAAAAAGAAAAATAAAAAAGATTTGTATAGATATGTGATGGTTGTAAAATGTGGGTTCTTGTTTTATTTATTTATTTAAATTTCTGTGTAGTGAATGCCTTTTAAAAGAAATTATTTATTTTTGGTGGTTAGATTGATAAAAAAGATTGGTATTTCTTTCCATTCTGTGGTAATTTTGATCCTTTGATTGTTTTTGGATTTTTCTTGGATTTTTCTTTCTAGGTGGTCGCCGATCTGTCAATTGATGTTGCACAGTTACTAATGACCAGCATTGCAGTTCCATTGCAGGAGATTGGGTACTCAATTCAAGTACTTGTGACATGGCATTTGATTGACACACGCATGCACATGTATTTGTTTAGGAACATTACTTGCTGAACTTGGGAATGTTCTGTAGAATTGATATCAGAACTTCAGAGCCTTTGTAAGACATTGCTTGTTCTAGGAATTTTAGCATTGCCTGTTTGAATGATTGTGGAACTTAACCATTGCTAAAGTTTTGGATATCATGTGATTCCTAACCTGTCATGGGTCATGAAAGAAAGAGCGAGAGAACTACTAGGATGTTTGTACAGGATTCTGTCAATCCTCTGAAAGAATTAGTTATAAAACACCTGATGTGAGGCTAATCTGATGATCTAATAACATAAACATATAAAACAATACAAGGCTAGCATCGTGTCATTCATCTTCAAAGGCATACACTAGTCAATCTGATCAGATTTTAACTTGGAAGGTGTCTTTTCTTTATCGTCATGTGGGTTTTGGTTCCTGTGTTGTGCAGGTTTATTCACTTGAAGATGGTCCAGCTCATGCAATTTGGAGAAACATAGGATTGTCTACCACTATTCTAGCAATCAGTAACAAATCAGAGATCGTTATAGATTGGTTAAAGTAAGCCAGTTATACTCTTTTAGAATATCTTGTACTACTAGACATTAATTTTTGAAGAATTTTTTAGAAGAAGCAAGAATAACTAAGAGCCTTCTCTTTTGGATAAGGCAGGTTGTGCATTTCTAGTTTGAATGGTTTTTGAATATCTGCTCATCTCAACTTGGAAAAAAATCTATGAGAAACATTTGGTTACCAAAATCAATAATTTTGTTTCCAATATATAACTTACTTTATGTGCGTTTTGCAGCTATGGTGGTGTTCTTGTGAATTCTCTCAAGGCTAGGGATGTCATGTTGTGGTAAATATATATTTTCACTGCCACTTTACTTATTTGAGAATGCTTTTCTTCTCTACAAATTATTTGAAGCATGTATTGTGTGGTAAAGTTTTTGAAGAAAACTTGTCTCATATTAATTGCATTTTTTTTTTTTTTGGAAAGTAGGTTTCGTGGTGACATGGATGTACTAAATTGTAGTTTTCACCATTTTTAATTGTATTTATGTCTAGTCATTTTGTTGTTCTCTATAACTATACTTTGTTAAATTTGCAGTACCTGATTTAATCTACTTAACCATGCATAAAATTAGGATTCGAAACTATTAGGATTGCATTGTAATTTTCTGCATTGTATATGTCTGCATTGCATATATGCCCTTCTTTATTTGTCTGCATTGCATGTAATTCTCCTCTAATCTGTCAAAAAAATATATTTTAGAACAGGATTGATGATATAGAAATGTGGCATGTGGAAGCCAAGGGACTATTTGGCTTGACTTGTGTTTATGGTGCAAGTTCAAGCATATATTCAGCTTAACTGTTGTAGGTGCAGGCCCAGAACTGCAGCTTAACTACAACAGGTACAGCTTAATTGCAGTTCAAGCATATATTCAGCTTTCATCCATGTAAAGGTTGTGAAATGTATGGGTTGCTTTGTGTAGGTTGTATTGACATTTGCAACTCTGCCTCATGAAATTTTGGAGATAACAAACAAGTTTATGACAGATCCTGTTAGAATACTTGTGAAGCGTGATGAGTTGACCTTGGAGGTAAAATAATTTGTTTCCTTTCTCTTTTTTCGTTTCTTTTTCTTTTTCTTTCTTTTCTTTCTTTTCTTTTTGGTTAAAAATTCTTGCTGAAATGTGTCTTTGGTGCTCTTGGTTATGACTCGACAAGTGTGATCATATGTGCAATCAGATCGCGCTACAACAGCTACTACTTAAACATTGCCAGAACATTTCTCATTAATGCAAATGTAATGCAGAGTAAGGCATATGAGGTTCTCCTCAAGGCCCATGAGGGAGCGATAGGTGCATTAAAGGCTGGGAATAAGGTCAGTGTTGTTTACCAAGCAGCAGTCTCGGTGGTAGAGAGGGATGCTCTTGAATTTGTCTCTCATCTTACAAAGTCAGTAGGAACGGGAATTGGTCTCGAGTTCCGTGAGTCAGGACTGAGTTTAAATGCTAGGAACAATCGGGTGTTGAAGCCTAGAATGGTTTTTAATGTATCTCTTGGGTTCCAGAACTTGCAATCAGAAACCAACAATCCAAAGACTAAGATGTTCTTGTTGTTGCTTGCAGACACCATTATTGTCAATGAAAAAGCTGCAGAAGTTGTGACTTCAATCAGCTCCAAGTTAGTTAAGGATGTTGCATACTCATTTAATGAAGAAGAGGAGGAGGAAGAAGAGCGTCCAAAGGTCAAAGCTAAATCCAATGGAGCTGAGGTATTCTTGTCGAAAGCGACTCATACATTTAGCTTTCTGTGGCTTGAAAATTTTATACTTAAGGAGCCTTATCGATTGTCAGCTCAATGCTACTGCTGTTGAGACTCACTTTTTACTTGTAGGGATTTCACAAATCCGTCGTTGCCATCTAATTAAACAAGATGATCCTCTCTGGTAAGAGCCTACCCTTTACTTCCAACTCCAACGTATCTGTTTAGTGACTCATCTCTTCAGTGACTTGGTGTTTGGTTTTAGCATAATGGGTTTGTGGTTTTGCACATCCAAGGCTAGCTTACCCTTGATAAATATTTTTAAAAAAATGTTATTTGAGTCAATACTTACCCTTGATAACAATGAAGTGGGGATTTTCTTTCTTTCCTTTTCTTTTCTTTTTTCTTTTTCCACCATTTAGGTATTTAACTAGGAATATGCTGACTGGGCCTATACCTGGATGGATCTTAAAGAAATAATAATCTTACTCATCAGATTAATTTCCTTAAATGTAGGTAGTTTTGCACTGAAGAAACAAATGCAGGATGAAAAAAATATTCTCCAAAATGCATTTGAATTTGCAACGCCTCCTGCAGGTATTTTCTTAATGTTTATACACATTGCCTTAGTTAGACAAAAATATGTACAAAAGGTGCTTATCCAATCACAAGGGAAGCACACTAAATAGGAAAACTCCACAAACATCACTACTTGTGGCTGCACCTAGCACATGGGGACATCTAAGCTAACTATAAGGGGTGACTGACTATGTAGATGACATGGTCCAGAAATCAGGTGGATCACTCATCAGGGAGCCACTTGTGTGTGTGAACGTGGACCATTGGGAAATTGTTTATTGTAACATCCCGAAAATCGGAGGGTCGAGCAAAAACCCAACTCCCGAGTTCCAAAATGTTATTTATGCAACATAGATATGTATGATTGAATGTTGTCTGTGATAATGTATTAAACATGAATGAAATTAAGCCAGAACAGTATATCATACTCCAGAGACAGTTAAATTAACCAGCGGAAGTCTGTAATAGTATGTATAACATATATAAACTGTTGTATGTCTCCAGAGTGTGAACATGTTACCAGGTTATATACATATATGTATACTCCAAAAGTAGACAAAACGAATATACATGAGTGCGCTAAAAATATAAAATGACAAGTGTCAAGACATCTAATCAACCTCCCTGTAATCCCGTCGATCAGAACATGCATAAAGGAGGAATTCTCCTCATCATTATCAAGTCCAGCTCCGCCTCACAGGCCGCGCCATCATCTGCAATCACAAAAGGTCTGGTGGGTGTCCAGGAACACCGTCCCATAACGTGGGAGTGAGTAGCTAACTCAGTGGAATAATAGAGCAAAGATTAACATGTTATCAAATCAATCATGCGATAATAGTAAAGCAGTAAATCAAACAATCCTAATACTGTTGTTAATGCATTTATGACATGATGTGATGTATGCCCTCACCGACGATCACCCTCATGCGGCAACATCTTACGACCGCGGCATGCCACACTCCCTAAAGTGCTCCACATCTTCCAGGCACATGCAATGCTATGGTGATATGATTTTCGAGTTATTATTAGTCCATTCAAACAGCAGGATTGGAAAACTAAGGTACTTCCCTTATATCAATCCCAACACAGATCCTGTCTAGGGTCGTCACTCCTAGTAATCTCATACGATGTATATTTCGTAAGTCGCTGCAAGGGCTGCCAGGGCTGTTGCACGCACTCGTTGCTCCGCTCCCCCATCACCTTATTAATACAGGCCTACCGTACTCTACTGCAACGGAAGGGTCGTCGCCTCCCGTGGACTCAGAATACGCTCGCGGTCACTACAAAGGGCTCGTCGCCTGATCAGTGTAGGCCGACAGCTAGAATATAGTGTCCCATACCACCATAATCTGCTCACGAGTTTAGGTGCTCACTGGTCACTACGGGGAGGTTTGTGGCCCCAGCGTAGGCCGACAGCTCAACCACGGTGTCCCATACCACCATGCCCGGCTCATGAGTCTTTATGGATCAAGGTACCATGGTTAACAGGGTTTACAATGGTAAGTTCAGTACCCTAGGTTCAAGCAGTTATGACTCACGCAGGGTGAACATACAACGGCCAGTCGGGTTACTTGACGGGCTCGACTAGCGCGATCGCATCTCAAGTTGACGACATGAAGTGCGTAAAACACTTCGTGTGGCCTAACCACTGCCGCCAACTCCAGAACACGGCTCGCATTCATCGACGCGTCGTTCGTGGCGAAGATAAACTAACCACGAATTCGCTCGGTTACCGACTGCCTGGACTAAGTATAGTCCCAAACAAACATGGAATCATGTCAGTATTCATGTAAGAGTAATAGAAATGAAATACAACCATGTGAGCATGTTAACACCTGTTATAACGTACAACTTAAGTAAATCATCCTACACATGTCTTTCACACATATAATGAAATTATGCATATCGCCAATATATAGAAAATCCTCTCCATTAGTCTATTAATTGAGAATTCAATCTCAACTAAACCATAATGAAATCATCAAGTACATGATATAGCATACCACTTAAGTGCAACATCAAACATATGCATTTCAAACATATAATGAAATCGTACATACGGCTAACATGTAGGAAATTATTTACATCAACATATTAATTGAGAAATCAATCTCAAATTAATTCATAACACCATTTAATTCAATACATACTAATACAAGCATTTATACAAACACTTACACTACACACTTGAGTCTACATATAGTATGTCGACCCGAAATGCGCATTTAGGCGAATCTCTTCGCCAAACTAATTATGCACGCATTCCTAACATTCTAATGCGACAACAAACCATGTCAATCACGTCAGCAAAATATGAATGTAGACCGTACTTCCTACAAATGACTAAAATGCCCTAAATCTCATATTCTTCGTTAATTTACGAAACAGGAAACGGAGAGCATGTTGTACATGTCAAACGGCGATGCCGTCGAGAATCTACTATTAAACGACATTGAAAGCTTTGGAAACAGTCAATCAAAGCGTCTAAAATCCGCACCTTTTTCCTTTTAGGGGTGAGAGTTCGAACGGAGCGTATACGCTTCGTCTACGGCGAATAGAGAACCTGATTTACGAGATTTATCAACTAACAAGCTATGGAACTAAAGAAGCATCAAATCAGCAACTTTCTAGGGTTATTTCTTACCTGCAAATGCGGAGAAATCACCGGCAAAGTGATTGGAATACGCCGCTTAAGCACGTGCAGCAGCAGCAGGAAAAGCTCTCCCACCTTCTCTCACAAACTCTCACCTTTTCTCTCTCCCAATCTAGGGTTTTTGCAAATTCGGATGGGAGAGAGGAGTGAGGGTTTCAAGCCCTTTTATAAGCCCAAACTTGCCCGAAATAGGCTCGGGAACAAGTTTCACTTGAGGGGTAACCAAATCGGGGCTGTTTCGGTCCAAAAGATGCTTTCTGGTGGTCCCCTGGTCGATTGCGATCAGACTTAAGCTCATGCGTACCCGATGTAGCACGTATTAAGTTTTCAGTCTGGCAGGGTTCGCAGATCGCACGTGGCGGACCAGTTTCAGTTCAGCGGTCACCGCACGTAGATCAGGGCTGAAAGTCTCATGATAATAAATAGAAATTTTTCCTGATCCGAGGGTGTAATCTGGATGAATTCTGACGGTCAGAACGCCTAATACTGACGCGTCAAGTCGTATGCCAGATTTGAATTTGAAATTCCAAATCTGTCCCTATTCGCACTCTCTTCGGTCCGGGCTCAATGAAATAGTCTGTGATTATCGGTTTGACTTGATTTTCGAAATGATTGTCAAGTCCAGCTAGGCGGTTCTAACGGTCTAAGATAAGAGGTATCGGACTTTCGACGCGCGGTCTAGATCCAATACAAAATTTCAAAGTGGTCCAGAGAACAAACCTGTTTAGAGTTTGATCCAAGGTTATAGAATATTATGGAGTCATACGTTCTACTCGATTTGGGTCTTGTAGAACGTATTTAAAGTGATCAGGGACTATTTCCCAGCTACTCCAGCGTTGCGCTAGCTAACTTATGCTTAGTTTCTAAAGGAATTAACCCTAAGTGATTTCTTTGGCTATGGAATTGGGTTCTAAGCGATTTTTCAGGTGTTTTAATTGACCCACTGTCTAAGGACGTCCAATCCCAGATTGGCCAAAATCCGGGGTGTTACAATCTACCCCCCTTAAAACACAATGTCGTCCCCGACATTGGCAAAGGGCAAGGAGTACTTTCACTAAGGAAGGTTCAAATCCTATTTAGTAACCTAATCGTATGTATATCCGAACTCAAAGGTTTCGATCTTGGGCCAGTGGGAAAGAGGCCAACCACTCTTCCGCTGCGCCACTCTGATCAAACGGTAGCGTTGACTAACCTAACTGGATTGGACTCAATACGTTCTACCCCCCTTAAAACTTAGTTTTACTTAAGGTTAAAGAATCTTAGCATCGATCCGTATATCAGAACGAGGCGCAACTTAGGAGCTATCCTTGACCTAAAATGGAAACAACCTTTCTCTACATGGTTTTCCTTGCTAATGATGCGTTCTATGGCATTGGTATCTATGGTAATAGAGACGAGCCTAAGCTCTATAGTGGTTGAGTTCAGGGGTAGATATGAGTTGGTGGCAAGATGTCTAATTCTCTACTAGCTTTAAGTCCTCGCCATTTTCCAAGGACAATGTGATCCTGTTTGGTTATAGGTGGTTGGGTCATCTCAGAAGAAAGGTTGCGTAGTAGGTCTGAGCCGGATACATAGACTTTCTGTCTAGCTAGAACAGAAGATTTATTGTATCAATTCTTAATCCGAGTCGATGCCGATCTTCTGCTTGATCAGAGCATTGGATTTATTGGTAACTACTAGGATTAAGAAGTCGATTCAAACCGCGAATACATCGCTTACATGTAGTTCCTTTATTCCGCATTCCCGAATGCAATAAGCCCTTGGGGAAGGCAATTCTAAAGGGCATGCTAGTACATTCTAAGTTCAATCTGAGGGAGTTATAAATGTTCCCTGAGAGTGTATGGTTCCTTCCTATGGGAAACAACAGAAGTCTATAAGCCATAAAGGAATCTACCGAAGGAAGGGAGTCCCATTCCAACCAAATCTAACCTACTATCTCTTAGCATATATAGGCCTTACACTGCCTAAGACAACTAGTAGCCTAGTCTGTAACTCTATAGCTATAATCCAAAGCCTAAGATTATACGGTAAATGGCTTTCTATTCCATTTCTACTACAGGGAATTCTTCTATTGCTTAGGGTCAAGATTTGTCTAACTGGAATTGGATTTCTTATGTCGTCAGATCCTTCAAATCTAGGAGTGCTAACACTAGATCCAAAAATGCCTAGGGCCTATGTAGCCGGTAGCGCTTAGTTGTATTAAATGGAACCACATTCCTAGTCCCATAGCGGGATAGGGAGTGGCATGCTTGGTTGGAGGGTGGGGTGGGATAAAAATCTAATTTGTAGGCTGAATCCCGGGAGTTATAATACTCCCAATCTAGGGACAATACCTGACAACAAAATGAATCGGCATGCATTTCATTCAACAAAATTCGGCTATGATAAGGTCAAATCACAACACAAACACAGTTTCTACCTGTAACTTCACTAAACCTAACAACAACAAAACACAGAAATCCTTAAAACAAAAATCAAACAGTCTACAGGGCAAAGGCATAGATGCCTAACTCTACCAAAGGACTTTACCACAGTCCCGACTTACCTTCTTTATCCCTATCGAGTCTAATACTGTCTGTTGCTCACTAGAGCTCTCTCGGCCATATATTTTCAGTATCCCTTAAGCAAAGAAAATGGAGAAATAGGATTGAGAGGGAGGATGGTGAAAAGAGAGAAAAAGGCTAAAACAGCTTAACAATAGCCATGGAAAATGGGGGAAATGCAAGGAAATGGCTAACCAAACTAGAAAAGGGAGATCTAGGCGTTGTAGAGGGATGCTTCAAGCTCCCCTAGGATGTATTTTCAGAAAGAAAAGTGAATGAAAAAGGGGGATGGAGCACCTCACGATTTCAGCTCGATTTGGGGGTTTTTAGAGCTCCAAAAGATGAAATCTTCAAGAGGGAGGGCTGCCAACACCCAATAAGTGATGGGTGGTGGTCGGTTTTGGCCAAGGAGGGACCTAGAAGTGCTTTGGGACGCCGGAGTTTGGAGATGGTTGCTGAAAATTGAAAATAGGGCTATGGAGAGGGCTGTTTGTGAAGGAGGGGTATGATTTGGGGGTTTTCGTGAGATGGGAGGTACCTAGGGAGGATGTAAACTTCACTTAAGGGCGTGCGCCCGAAATTTGGGACCAACAGACCCCACCGGTCGGCGATGCATCGCCCGACCGGCGATGGCATCGCCGGCCAACTTCCAAGTTGGCCGGTGGGACCACATGGGTCTGATCCCCCATGGTCCAAGGGTTCCAAAAAGGTATGTCCCACCCCCTAGTTCATTGTATTTTGGTCTGTATGAGCCCAAACATGTGTTCGGGGCTCTCTGGGTCCACATCGCAATCCCGAATACCAAACCATATGATGCAGCATATGAATTTAGGGTAGAAGGAGCCAGTACATCTATCTAGATCCTTATTTGCTAAAGAAAGTGAAGTTAGAATGGCCTTATGGCCATTTGTCATGAAATTTTACTATTCACTGTAAAATTTTATGAAAGTACTAATTTGTATTATTTTCATATTAGGTTTGATGTCTAATATGAAATGGATAAGAAAGAAATGAAGATTGGAGTGTTTAGAGGAGGAATTTTGAAGATTTTTGGTGAAACGGGGTTTTTAAGCCCTGGCGATTGATTACAGGAGTCGTGGTCATCCCACGGCCCAAAGATTCACTTTTGCAGTTTAAAACCGCTCATAGGACGTCTCCACCCGACTTCCTATAACTTAGAAGTGATTCGAGTTGCTTTACGCGACCCGAGATACGTTACAGACTCGATCTTGCGATCGATCCTAATAGACTTCGCTTATCGGCGAATCTGCGATCCTAGAAGTGTTTCTAGACCCTTCTCGCACCCACCTAAGTTAAAGGAAGCGACAGCGTACGTCGCGTGACCATAACCCAGGCCCGGTTTAATCCAAATCATGCTCTGATACCATCTGTAACATCCCGAAAATCGGGGGGTCGAGCAAAAACCCAACTCCCGAGTTCCAAAATGTTATTTATGCAACATAGATATGTATGATTGAATGTTGTCTGTGATAATGTATTAAACATGAGTGAAATTAAGCCAGAACAGTATATCATACTCCAAAGACAGTTAGATTAACCAGCGGAAGTCTGTAATAGTATGTATAACATATATAAACTGTTGTATGTCTCCAGAGTGTGAACATGTTACCAGGTTATATACATACATGTATACTCCAAAAGTAGACAAAACGAATATACATGAGTGCGCTAAAAATATAAAATGACAAGTGTCAAGACATCTAATCAACCTCCCTGTAATCCCGTCGATCAGAACACGCATAAAGGAGGAATTCTCCTCATCATTATCAAGTCCAGCTCCGCCTCACAGGCCGCGCCATCATCTGCAATCACAAAAGGTCTGGTGGGTGTCCAGGAACACCGTCCCGTAACGTGGGAGTGAGTAGCTAACTCAGTGGAATAATAGAGCAAAGATTAACATGTTATCAAATCAATCATGCGATAATAGTAAAGCAGTAAATCAAAAAATCCTAATACTGTTGTTAATGCATTTATGACATGATGTGATGTATGCCCTCACCGACGATCACCCTCATGCGGCAACATCTTACGACCGCGGCATGCCACACTCCCTAAAGTGCTCCACATCTTCCAGGCACATGCAATGTTATGGTGATATGATTTTCGAGTTATTATTAGTCCATTCAAACAGCAGGATTGGGAAACTAAGGTACTTCCCTTATATCAATCCCAACACAGATCCTGTCTAGGGTCGTCACTCCTAGTAATCTCATACGATGTATATTTCGTAAGTCGCTGCAAGGGCTGCCAGGGCTGTTGCACGCACTCGTTGCTCCGCTCCCCCATCACCTTATTAATACAGGCCTACCGTACTCTACTGCAACGGAAGGGTCGTCGCCTCCCGTGGACTCAGAATACGCTCGCGGTCACTACAAAGGGCTCGTCGCCTGATCAGTGTAGGCCGACAGCTAGAATATAGTGTCCCATACCACCATAATCTGCTCACGAGTTTAGGTGCTCACTGGTCACTACGGGGAGGTTTGTGGCCCCAGCGTAGGCCGACAGCTCAACCACGGTGTCCCATACCACCATGCCCGGCTCATGAGTCTTTATGGATCAAGGTACCATGGTTAACAGGGTTTACAATGGTAAGTTCAGTACCCTAGGTTCAAGCAGTTATGACTCATGCAGGGTGAACATACAACGGCCAGTCGGGTTACTTGACGGGCTCGACTAGCGCGATCGCATCTCAAGTTGACGACATGAAGTGCGTAAAACACTTCGTGTGGCCTAACCACTGCCGCCAACTCCAGAACACGGCTCGCATTCATCGACGCGTCGTTCGTGGCGAAGATAAACTAACCACGAATTCGCTCGGTTACCGACTGCCTGGACTAAGTATAGTCCCAAACAAACATGGAATCATGTCAGTATTCATGTAAGAGTAATAGAAATGAAATACAACCATGTGAGCATGTTAACACCTGTTATAACGTACAACTTAAGTAAATCATCCTACACATGTCTTTCACACATATAATGAAATTATGCATATCGCCAATATATAGGAAATCCTCTCCATTAGTCTATTAATTGAGAATTCAATCTCAACTAAACCATAATGAAATCATCAAGTACATGATATAGCATACCACTTAAGTGCAACATCAAACATATGCATTTCATACATATAATGAAATCGTACATACGGCTAACATGTAGGAAATTATTTACATCAACATATTAATTGAGAAATCAATCTCAAATTAATTCATAACACCATTTAATTCAATACATACTAATACAATCATTTATACAAACACTTACACTACACACTTGAGTCTACATATAGTATGTCGACCCGAAATGCGCATTTAGGCGAATCTCTTCGCCAAACTAATTATGCACGCATTCCTAACATTCTAATGCGACAACAAACCATGTCAATCACGTCAGCAAAATATGAATGTAGACCGTACTTCCTACAAATGACTAAAATACCCTAAATCTCATATTCTTCGTTAATTTACGAAACAGGAAACGGAGAGCATGTTGTACATGTCAAACGGCGATGCCGTCGAGAATCTACTATTAAACGACATTGAAAGCTTTGGAAACAGTCAATCAAAGCGTCTAAAATCCGCACCTTTTCCCTTTTAGGGGTGAGAGTTCGAACGGAGCGTATACGCTTCGTCTACGGCGAATAGAGAACCTGATTTACGAGATTTATCAACTAACAAGCTATGGAACTAAAGAAGCATCAAATCAGCAACTTTCTAGGGTTATTTCTTACCTGCAAATGCGGAGAAATCACCGGCAAAGTGATTGGAATACGCCGCTTAAGCACGTGCAGCAGCAGCAGGAAAAGCTCTCCCACCTTCTCTCACAAACTCTCACCTTTTCTCTCTCCCAATCTAGGGTTTTTACAAATTCGGATGGGAGAGAGGAGTGAGGGTTTCAAGCCCTTTTATAAGCCCAAACTTGCCCGAAATAGGCTCGGGAACAAGTTTCACTTGAGGGGTAACCAAATCGGGGCTGTTTCGGTCCAAAAGATGCTTTCTGGTGGTCCCCTGGTCGATTGCAATCAGACTTAAGCTCATGCGTAACCGATGTAGCACGTATTAAGTTTTCAGTCTAGCAGGGTTCGCAGATCGCACGTGGCGGACCAGTTTCAGTTCAGCGGTCACCGCACGTAGATCAGGGCTGAAAGTCTCATGATAATAAATAGAAATTTTTCCTGATCCGAGGGTGTAATCTGGATGAATTCTGACGGTCAGAACGCCTAATACTGACGCGTCAAGTCGTATGCCAGATTTGAATTTGAAATTCCAAATCTGTCCCTATTCGCACTCTCTTCGGTCCAGGCTCAATGAAATAGTCTGTGATTATCGGTTTGACTTGATTTTCGAAATAATTGTCAAGTCCAGCTAGGCGGTTCTAACGGTCTAAGATAAGAGGTATCGGACTTTCGACGCGCGGTCTAGATCCAATACAAAATTTCAAAGTGGTCCAGAGAACAAACCTGTTTAGAGTTTGATCCAAGGTTATAGAATATTATGGAGTCATACGTTCTACTCGATTTGGGTCTTGTAGAACGTATTTAAAGTGATCAGGGACTATTTCCCAGCTACTCCAGCGTTGCGCTAGCTAACTTATGCTTAGTTTCTAAAGGAATTAACCCTAAGTGATTTCTTTGGCTATGGAATTGGGTTCTAAGCGATTTTTCAGGTGTTTTAATTGACCCACTGTCTAAGGACGTCCAATCCCAGATTGGCCAAAATCCGGAGTGTTACATTTATGAATGTGAAAACCAAAGTAGCCCCTGTATTGTGAATGTAATCCATCCAAGTGGGGCCCAATAGATCAATGATCCCAGATTTATAAAAAGAAAAAAAAAAGAAAAAAAACCAAGCCTATGGACAGGCTTATATATTATATTGATGAATAGATCTGAATGTGTGTCGGAGCTATCTGGATGTTGAACGGGGATCCCTGGAAGGTCAAAACCGCTATTATGACTATGATGAAGCTGTCCATTTCCTATGGACAACAATATGGGTGGCCTGGCCATTTGGATAGGCCCATGTTTATATATTATCTCAAAATTGATGAAGTAGATCCGGATGTGTGTCGGAGATATCCGGATGTTGAGCGGGGGTCCCTAAAAGGTAGGAACTGCTGTTATGACCATGTTGAAGATGTCCATTTCCTATGGATAACAATATGGGTGGCCTGGCCATTTGGACAGGCCCGTGTTTATGTATTACCTCAAGATTGATGAAACAGATCCGGATGTGCGTCGGAGCCATCCGGATGTTAAGAGGGGATCCGTGGAAGGTGGGAACTACTGTTATGACCATGATGAAGCTTTCTATTTTCTATGAACAGCATTGGAGGGGCCTGGCCATTTGGATAGGCTGTATTTATATCTGTATTTGCAGGGACCACACCCTTAACCTAAACCACACCCTAAACCTATAACCTAAACCTTAACCTTAACCTATAACCTAAAACCTAAACCTAAAACCTAAGCCTAAACATAATTCAAAACCTATAACCTTAACCTATAACCTAAAACCTTAACCTTTAACCTAAAACTTAAACGTAAACCTAAAACGTAAATGTATTCTCAAATCCCTAAACCTAAACCTACACCTAATCCTAATCTCAACTACTTAACCTAAACCTAAGCTTGAAAACCCAAACCTAAACCCGATCCTGAACCCGATTTCCTAAACCTAAACCTTAACCTATTCTCAGTTCCCTAAAGCTATAAGCTATAACCTATAACCTAAACCTAACCTAAACATATAACCTTAACCTAAACCTAAAACCTAAACCTAAACCTAAACCTATAACCTATAACCTAAACCTAACCTAAACATATAACCTTAACCTAAACCTAAAACCTAAACCTAAACCTAAACCTATAACCTTAACCTAAGCCTAAAACCTAAACCCTAAACCTAAACCAAAACCTATGACCTTAACCTAAACCAAAACCTATAACCTATAACCTAAACTTATAACCGATAACCTAACCTTAACCTAAACCTAAAACCTAAACCTAAATGTATTCTTAAATCCCTAAACCTAAATCTACACCTAATCCTAATCTCAACTACTTAATCTAAACCTAAACTTGAAAACCCAAATGTAAATCCGATCTCGAACCCAAACCCGATTTCTTAAACCTAAACCTTAACTTATTCTCAATTCCCTAAAGCTATAACCTATAACCTATAACCTAAAGGCCAAACCTAAACCTATAACCTTAATATAAACCTAAAACCTAAACCTAAACCTAAACCAAAACTTATAAGCTTAACCTAAACCAAAACCTATAACCTAAACCTTAACCTATAACCTATAACCGATAACCTAAACTTATAACCTATAACTTAACCTTAACCTAAACCTAAAACCTAAACTTAAACCTATAAACTAAAACCTAAACCTAAACCTAAAACCTAAAACCTAAATGTATTCTCAAATCCCTAAACCTAAACCTACACCTAATCCTAATCTCAACTCCCTAACCTAAACCTAAACCTAAACTTGAAAACCCAAACCTAAACCCGATCCTGAACTCAAACCCGATTTCCTAAACCTAAACCTTAACCTATTCTCAATTCCTTAAAGCTATAACCTATAACCTATAACCTAAACCTAAACCTTAACCTAAACCTATAACCTAAACCTAAACCTTAACATAAACCTCAACCTATAACCTTAACCTAAACCAAAACCTATAAATTAAACCTTAACCTATAACCTATAACCTATAACCTATAACCTATAACCTAAACTTATAACCAATAACCTAACCCTAACCTAAACCTAAACCTAAACCTATAACTTAAAACCTAAACCTAAACCTATACCTAATCCTAATCTCAACTCCCTAACCTAAACCTAAACCTAAACTTGAAAACCCAAACCTAAACCCAATCCCGAACCCGAACCTGATTTCCTAAACCTAAGCCTTAACCTATTCTCAATTCCCTAAAGCTATAACCTATAACCTATAACCTATAACCTACACCTAAACATAACCTAAACCTATAATCTTAACCTAAACATAAAACCTAAATCTAAACCTAAAACCTAAATGTATTCTCAAATCCTTAAACTTAAACCTACACCTAATCCTAATCTCAACTTCTTAACCTAAACCTAAACTTGAAAACCAAACTAAATCCAATCTCAAACCTGAACCCAATTTCCTAGGTTTGGGTTGGAGTTTTGAGTTTAAAAGTCTATCCTAGGTTTGAACACATTACTCATGTTAGATTTTGCCATAGTTTAGAAGATTTGTAGGTACATTTTTATTTCTTCATATATAAGTGTTTTTTTTTTTTATCTTTCTTCCTTTTGAGATGTGTACAAAGTCATGCTTATTTGATTGTATCTATAAATGTTGTTTTATACAGGCTAACAAGCTAAAGGAGTCAGTGGAGGATGAAATTCATTTTCTCAAGGGAATGGTTTCAGAACTTGAAAGTGATCTTGTGTCAAAGTCCATAAAAGTTACATCTGCAGTTTCAAGGAAGGAAGAAGCTCTATCTTTTACATTTGCTGAAATTGACCGTCTGAATGAAGAAAATTCTGTAAAAATGTAAGCATTATTGAATGCATATGGAGGATGTTTACTATGTTGGAGTGTATTTGTTTCTTACACATGAGGGTACACCTTAGTTGTAATTCTTATGATAGGTTGAGTAAAGTGAAGTATTGTTTATTTAGAAATGTGAATGTAGGATGCATTGTATGATTTGATTTCTATTTGTAATATATGCATCATTTTTTTCTGATTGCATTTTATGCACTATTTTTATTAGCATTAAGCTTAGATGAGTTATCAATCACAGTAGGTTCTTATAATGGAAACAAGTTGTATTATTATTATTTTAAAAATAATAGCTATGAATATAATCCGTAGCTATAGCTACGGCTTTTGTCCATAGCTATGGGTATCTATTGCTACAGATATAATCCGTAGCTATTGAATCTATTGCTACAGATATAATCCATAGCTATTGGTATCTATTGCTACGGATATAATCCGTAGCTATTGGCATCTATTGCTACGGATATAATCCGTAGCTAGATCTTTAGCTACCCCACCAATAGCAACGGACGTGCTATGGATTATATCCATAGCAAAAGGGCTTTTGCTACAGTTTTTGGCTGTATCCTTTGCTCGTTTTTCTTGTAGTGCATTAGACTGAGTGAAAGATACCTCATTTCAATAATGAGGTCTTCGCATCGATTCCCTAGTGGGGGTGGCTAACAATGAAGTGTGAATTGACAGCGGGTGTACTAACAAGATAACTAAAAAAAAGGTAGGCCATATCATCTAAAGTTTCAGCCACAAAAAACTCAAGTGGGCCCCACAAAGTATTTGGAATAAGAAATAAATGCGTTTAATTTAGGGGATTTAGTTAATGATAACAAAAAATTTGATGAGAGAACATTGATCACATTTATTCTGAGTTCATTTACATCCTTGGATTCCCTTGATTTTGAAAACAAAGTACAATTAATGCAATGTAATGAAAGAGAAGATAGTCCGATATAAATTTTGGCAGCATTTCGATGCTTGTTTTAGTCATCTCCTAGTACTTAGGAGGAATGTTGATCTGATCAACCAATCTTCAATGAGATAGGGTTGTGCATTTGTGTGGGTCACACAACTGCTTTCTTCTGTTGCGCGGATCGCACAACGCTTTCCTTCAGTTGTGCAGGTCGCACAACACTTTCCTTCCATTGCTTGGGTTGCACAACAGCTTTCTGCCATTGTGCGGGTCGCACAATAGCTTTCCTTCAGTTGTTCAGGTCACACAACGCTTTCATTCCGTTGCGCGGGTCGTACAACAACTTTCCTTCAGTTGTGCGGGTCGCACAATGCTTTCCTTCCATTGCGCGGGTTGCACAACAACTTTCTGCCGTTGCCCGGGTCGTACAACAACTTTCTACCTCTCTCTTCTTCTTATTCCTCATTTCCTAGCCCACCGACTGATCCAACCGATCCAACCCTTCAAATGAAGTAAGGGAAGGGTATTTGTAGGCCCCACTACTCTTATAAAGTGGTGATCACCACCACTTATCCCTTTACATATGGACTTCTTCTTTTCTTAAACCATGGTGTCCACCAAGCACCCTCTTAAATGGTGGTGTACAACCTTCATCCATTAAAATGACACATATGCACCCTTTTTTATCAAACTACCCTTTTCAATATTTTTTTACTGCAATACCTAAACTACCCTTGGACATGAAATTTTACCAAAATACCTAAACTACCCCTATACTAGGATTTTTACCAAAATACCCAGAATATCCCTGGAGATGGATTTTTACCAAAATACCCGCAGACATGGAATTTTACCAAAATATCCCCGGAGATGATTTTTTCCAAAATAAAAAATGTACAACCCTGAAAAAGATCCGCACCATAGAATTCTCTGACCACTGTAAATGGAATATTTTTTATGCCTCAACAGATGCCCCCTCGATCCTTCTTTGATTGATTCCTGAAATCAAATGGAGGATCGATCTTCCTCTACCTAAAGAACTTGAATGAACTACAACTGAAGGATGACTGGATGATCATGCTTGCATGATCGAATGGATGATAACATTTGACTCGAAGATCGAATGATCGTATTCGATCGGAAGATTGGAATGATTGTGCTCGATGATCGCACTCGAATGGAAGATTTGAATGATCGCGGTTGCACAGAAGACTTGAACAACTGCGCTCGATTAGAAGACTTGAATGATCGCGTTCGAACAGAAAACTGGAATGATTGCGCTCAAACGGAAGATTTGAATGCCCCCTGCTAGCAGTGTCGAACGGATGCTTCACTAAAGAAGATGAAATTTTCTTTTCATCGAAACTTGCCACCGTAATACTGTGACGACTTTATCCCTGTGTATCTTGACCAGAGAGATATCTTTCAACACTGCTATTGCTACAACGGTGTCTTTAATCAACTCCAGCAATTCTTTCCTTCAACTCTGTATCTAGGGTTGTTCTATTGTTTCCTTTATTCATGATCTGCATAATCCAAGCTTTCGAATGATAGTCTTTCCTGCCAAATTAATTAGAATTAGTATCTCAAGACATTATAATTTTCATCCAATTTAGTTTTATGCAGTATTGATAATTTTGAAATATATATTGAAAAATTCTCTTCCTTTTAGGTTGATTATGATATTCGCTTTGTCATCGTGCTTCGCACTATATTCTTTTCTCATTATACTACACTCTTAGAGATGTCATTTCCAGCTCCAAAGGTTCAACCGCTGAGTCTTTTCTAGCTTATGTTCCTTGGCATTTCTTCATAGAAGTTTCCTTGGATCTTCACTGATTCATTGCTAGAATAGCAAGAAGTTATGAATCAGTCATAGGAATTCCTTCACCACGCATAAGAGATTATCAGAAAGACCAAGGCATAGATTACTTTGAAGACATTAAATCCTGCCCCCTTTTCAGGTTAGCTTTGCATAAAGATTTCTTCAGAAGATAATATTTTCGAAGTGAATCCTCATGATACTCTTGAAGGATAGATAATCTTTGCTACTCCTTTAACAAATCCAAAGAATATATCTGGATCTTTATATTGTCCGAGAGAGAATGATAATTCTTCACTAGTTTATTCTTTGTTGCCTTTGAGAATCTTGCGCGATAATGTTTCTTTATATAAAGAAAGCAAGAAACCTTATGACCCTTGTCAGTAGAAAAAATATATTGCAAATGAATACTAATAGTTGATTTTGAAGATTTGAACTTTTGAGTAAATAATTGCAAATATCTTGAAGGCATTCGATATTGCTGCAATTTGAACCTGATTCAAGAGAGACACATTTTTGCATGATGTTTACTCGATATTTAAAATTTCATCAAGTAATTACATATTTGAGCATCTCTAAAGTGAAATATGTATCTACAGCATTTTGAATGTTATTCATAATTTATGCTTTTGAGCAATGGAGATAATATACTCCTGACTGACCATACTTTGACTGGACATGACTTGACCTGAACTAAACTTAACTCGACCAGACTTAACTGGACACTACTGGACTTAACTGGACTGACACTATTGAACTAACACTACTGGACAGATACTACTGGACAGACACCTACACACACAGTTTAGGCTCTTGAGTAGTGGAGCAACAAATAGTTTAAGCTCTTATGTAGTGGAGCAAGCAATTTCTTAGACTCATGCAGGAGTTGAGTCTCACGTGATGGTGTCTGTAACTCTTAAGAGTTCAATGGACTTCTCACTGCCTAGGGAGTTCACAAACCACGATCCATCAGAGGGGCCCAGTGAAGCTACCGCGGCCGTGAACTCGGTTGGATTTACGCACAGGGTTGGCCGCAATAACTCTCTAGAGTTCACGGGACTCATAAGGCTAACTTTGGGGTAAAAAATCTAGGGCTGCCAGTCTGTTAGGTTTAAGCCCTTCCTCGTGAGTTAGTAATGAATTCAAGCTGTAGATTTGGGGGGTCTTACGCATGGTTGGCCTATCTATAGACATGGCCAAAGAGCTCACACTGCGGCTCACTTTTTTTTTGCCTGCAAGGTCGGGCCCATTCACAGGAGGCATTTTCCTCCATTCCCCGTGACATTGCTGGAAGCTATACAGATGGCATGGGGGTTACGCATGACTAGCCATTGAGGACTTTTTGGCCTTTTAGGCTTTTTTCACTGGCTTCATCCAAAGCCTGCAAGGGTATGCGTATGATGGCCTTCACGGGATTTTTAAGGCCACTGGCTTCTTGCCGCTGCCTGAATGGGGATCCTGATAGGTCTTATGCATAGTTGGTCATATAGGCTTGGCTTGGCTGCCTTGAATGATAAGAAATCATCACTATCATCAACCTTATGTGTGGTTGGCTATATAGTTTATTCCACTGCCAAAAGATGATCAATGATTGATATTTTGGATCAATAATTGACATCTCGGATCAATAATTAATATTTCATCACTGCTGATAATGTTCCGAGAACATTCATATTATGTTTGAAATAGTGTATCATCTTGGCAATGATAGCAATTTTGATAAGCGATTGATGACGACATCGATAGTTGCCAATCTGGGCGATAATCATCGGTACTTACTGATGGAAATCTTTGAGGTCGTTGGCAATCATCAATTCTTGGCTGCTTAACAGTAATCATCAACACGCTTGGTGGCGATCAACAACGCTTGGTAGTGATCATCAACGCTTGGTGGCGATCATCAACGCTTGGTAGTGATCATCAACGCTTGGTGGCGATCATCAACGCTTGGTAGCGATCATCAACGCTCGGTGGCGACCATCAACGCTTTACATTCGGCGACTATCATTAGCGCTTCACATTTGACAATGACTTAATATGCTTAAAAGCCTATCTTTCATTTAAATATATAAAAGAAATACATTCTATGGTAATTAAGAAACATATTTCACAGCTTTTACTCACCTGTCTTGCCCCCTTTTGATTAAGAAACATTGCTCTAGGAATCTTTTTAATCAAAATCACGGTGTTGCGACCTTTAATAAATATGCTAATGCTGCATCACCTCATACTTTTGCTCAAGATTATCTTTGCTCCCAGTCTTGAACTAATTAGGCCTGTGTACTCTTATTATTATTTTTTTATGCCGTACACCTTAACAATTTTGCTTTTATCAACCGTCTTCTGTAACTTGTTCTTCAAGCCATTCACTTTTCTTTCTTCTTCAATTGTATCTTCTGAATTTTTCTTGAAATTCAAAGTCAATTGAAAATCTGTACTTTTATATGCATTCGCATAAGGGAGAATACATGACCTTGTCTTTCGCAATCTTTTTTCTCCTCTACTTGTTGGCGATAATCGTTAAAGCTTGATAGCAATTGTCAATGCTTGCTAGCATTAGTGCTTGCTTTTGCCCCCAACTTTGACCTGTAAAAATTGATATAGACAATTATTACAAATAATTATCATCTCGGGAAATTAATGAATACCTCATATGGGATTCTAAGACTTTGCTGGCATTCTGAAACTCTGCTTATCTTTCCCCCTGAATAATTGTGTCGTGATTCTTTTGAATCATAACGCTGTGATTCTTCTTGGTCAAAATGTTGTAATTCTTCTGCTAAGTGATTATTTTCCATCGCGATCATATGTCATTACTTTCTCCTTTATTTCATATGTCTTCTTTTATGAAAATTTTAGTATTGTCAATCATCTCTTGTATAATATTATTTTATTCTTTCCTTCATTTCCTTTGAATATTGTAATCGTGGCAGTTTGATTGATTCCTCATAAGCAATATATCGTCTTCTTCAACTGTATGTTTTCCTTAGTCCTTGAATTTTCCAAACTCTTCCTCTACTTTCTTATTTGTAAAATTTCTAATGTTCTCTTTAGCGGAATTTCGACTCTTTACCTTCGGCTATCCTTTGTTTTTCTTTCTTTCTTCAGCAGTATTTGCTGCTACTTTTTTAGGACTTTCAAATAACTGATTCATATGAGAGTTGAGCAGCTTCACTTTGACCCTTTTCACATTGCAAATTGGGCTTGCTCTTCTACCTTGGTAAGTTATGATGGTGCCCCTAGGGTTCTCTGAATTTGTTAATTAATTAACTGATTCATCTGCTTATTGGCGAGCAACGTCTGATTCAATCAAACTAAATTTTCATTTGAGGGTTTTCCTCAAGGTTTACTGTTGTTCACAGTGATCACTATTGGAAAATTGGAGATTTCTTCAATAACATGTTCATTTGGTGAAGGATGATGAATACTTTATTGGTGAATTTTCTATTTTCTACACACTTCGAATGTACTGATATCCGTACTTGGTAGGATGATATTCCTTGTAAAAGAAGATTGAACCTTTCATTCTTCATTTTTTTCAGATATCACTACGTCTTGCTTCTTTTTTTTAGACCTCCATATGTACGAACTCTTGATATGCACGCCACAAGCCCACCTTTCACCAAATCTCAGACATCGTCATCAGCTTGATCGAATCACCATTGTCCCCGTACGCTCGGTACCCTATAACTTTTGTGCAGGTCTGCACAACCACTCATGGTTTGTGTAAGTCGACGCAAAGGTCTCAACACACTTGTTAGTCCAATGTTGCATGGGTGCATACGACATCCTATACCATTTGCGTGGCTGCGAACAACCGGCATAGCTTGCGTGGACTGATGCAAACACGTGAATTCCTACCTTATCTCATTCTTCTTTACTTATCCTTTCTTTCTAATCTTCTATCTTCTTTCTTTCTTGTCTCTAATATCCTCTCATTTCTCAAAGGTAATGTATGATGGAAATTTCGTATACTTTTGTGCGTTAACACACTATCATCCGTCCTTTATTATTTCTGCACGCTATTAATGAAGCAAAAACTGCTTTCAACATTACCTGGCATTATCTGTTTTTTTATCGCAACTGATTTGATCTTCCTTGATACTTTCTGGCATTATTTTTTGATACTTTCGACATTACCTCATTTCTTCTTCACTAAGTGATCCTACCAGCCATGACAAGACCCGTTCTACCAATTTTAGTGACATCACACATAAGCTTTCATACCGAAGCTTTCGTTGTTTTGTAAGACTGAAATGCTCACGAGCAAGATGAAGAACCTCAACTTCTTGCCATGGAAGTGCTTCCGTACGATGCCCATTATTTGGACAGCATGTGAGCACAACTTTGCATAAAAATCAGCCGAATCTGAATTGGCTCCAACACTCTGAATGTTTTCTATCAAGCATCTAATATTGTTGAATTGGCTTTCTTCTTCAACATACTCCTGAGCAAATGATAATTCCCCATCTACCAATGGGAATATAACCTTATCCTCAGCAATGCCATGGAAGATGCATACTTTAGCAATGAATTGTAAGCTCTCATTGAAAGCTGATAAATCAAAGAAATCTCTTGAAAGTTGTATCTTCCTTGCCTCTTCAGCTATATCATTTAACTCTCTTTTTATAGCATTGTGCCAATACAATATTTCATCAATTGGATGTGCTATAAATGAATCAACAGCTAACTCCAGATGTTTTCTTTTTCCAGTTTTAGAAGATTCACAAGTGCACCACCCTTTCTCTGTTTGATCTATTAACTGGCCATGCATGGGATCCACACAGCACTTCAGTTGAAGTTCATCTTCAGAACTTTTAATGACCTTAACAGTATTATTGTTATTATTATTTTTTTAATCCAGGTGAATATGACCTTTCAAGGAAGCTTTTCATGTGGGACTATCTCGCACAAGCATTTCAACATATCTCAATGCTCATCAAGTAAAATAGAAGAAGGCCATGGAAGGAACTTTTCCATCATATTCACAGGGATACTGCAAGAGAACTACCAGATCAAGGCAACCTATTCCTTTTCCTTAGACGTGTGCTGACTAATTGATGTTTGAATTGCCCCCGTACAAGAAGCTAGCTCTCTCCAGAAATTGTCATCATTCTGGCATTATTTGTCTTTGATCGAAACTAATTTGATCTTTTCTGACACTTGTTTTTTTAGAAAGTCTATTGAATGTGAAGTAAACAATTATAGTAGTCGAGAGAAAGATCGTTACGGTATATCTGTCATCAGAACAAAGTGTTAGTTAATTTATTAACTAAATCGTACTTAATTTTTAGAGATGAAGGGGAGGATGTTCCTATTGAGAGTCGCCATTTTAGCGTCTTTACGGACGCCAAAAAGTGATAAATGTTCTCTGAATATTTTCTAAATTACCATTGAATAATAAGTCCCAAGAAAAGTCACCATTTTGTTTCAAACAAGAAACAAATGCGTTTGATTTAGGAGATTTATTTAATGATAACAAAGAATTTGATGAGAGAATACTGATCACATTTATTCTGAGTTCATTTACATCATCGGATTCCCTTGATTCTGAAAAGAAAATACAATTAATGCAATATAATGAAAGAGAAGATAGTCCGATAGAAATTTCGGCAGCATTTTGATGCTTGTTTCAGACATCTCCTAGTACTTAGGAGGAATGTTGATCCGATCAACCAGTCTTCTATGATATGGGGTTGTGTGGGTCGCACAGCTGCTTTCTTCTGTTGCGCGGGTCGTACAACACTTTCCTTCAGTTGTGCGGGTCGTACAATGCTTTCCTTTAGTTGTGCGGGTCACACAATGCTTTCCTTCCATTCCGTGGGTCGCACAACAGCTTTCTGCCATTGCGTGGGTCGCACAACAACTTTCCTTCAGTTGTGTGGTTCGCACAACGGTTTCCTTCCGTTCTGCGAGTCGCATAACAACTTTCCTTCAGTTGTGTGGTCGCATAATGCTTTCCTTCCGTTGCGCGGGTCGCACAATAGCTTTCTGCCGTTGCGCGGGTCGCATAACAGCTTCTTGCCGTTGCGCAGGTCACACAATAGTTTTTTGCCGCCCACCAACTGATCCAACCGAGTCAACCCTTTAAATGAAGCAGCGGAAGGGTATTTATAGGCCCCACTACTCTTACAAAGTGGTGATCACCACCACTTATCCCTTTAAATATGGATATCTTCTTTTCTTAAACCATGGTGTCCACTAAGCTCCCTCTTAAATGGTGGTGTACAATCTCTTTCCATTAAAATGACACCTATGCACCCTTTTTTTTTTTTTACCAAACTACCATTTTCAATGTCTTTTTACAGCAATACCTAAACTACCCCTAGATATAGAATTTTACCAAAATACCTAAACTACCCCTAGACTTGATTTTTACCAAAATACCCAAAATATCTCTGGAGATGGATTTTTACCAAAATACCCTAGGAGCTGATTTTTACCAAAATACCCCCGAAGTTGATTTTTACCAAAATACAGAATGCACAACCTTAAAAAAAATTCGCACCATGGAATTCTCTGACCACTACAATGGAATATTTTTTATGCCTTAAAAGGGACACACACAATGGATGGGCAGGATTTCTAAACCACATCTTGGTGGGCCCAATAAATGATTGTGAATGTTTCATTGGGAGGGTAACCCCTCTCCACTTTTGTATGTGGTGTGGGCCACCCAAGTCATGGATTGACTTGATTTTTAAGCCCGTGGCCCACCATGGAATGGTGCATCTGATTGATTGTGGGGCCACACAACTTGACCTCATGGGAAGTGCCCATGCAGTTGACCTCATGGGAACTTCCTGTGAGGTCGAGTTGTATGGGCCCACTGTGATGCGTGTCGAACATCTACCCATCAATCAAATGCACCATTCCATGGTGGAACTAGGGCTTAAAATCAATTCAATCTGTGACTTGTGTGGGTCACACCATATACAAAAGTTGAGAGTGGTTTCCCTCCATTAAAACATTCATAATCATTTGTTGGGCTCACCGAGATGTGATTCACAAATCCAACCCATCCATTATGTGTGTCCCACTTAGATGAGGGGTCAGACCAAGTTTTAGATGCATCCAAATTTCAAGTGGGCCCCACAAAGTGCCTTTATATGTTTTAGGCATGTCTTCACATGATTTTAGATGGTATGGATTACCTGAGTTTCGTATACGACTGATTTTTGGGATATCCCATAATTTAAAGGGGACCCGTCAAATGCACCATGCTGACGTTCGACATGTATCACAGTGGGGCCCACACAGCTCAACCTCATGGGAAGTTCTCATGAGCTCCACAGCATACAAGCGTTTCCCATACACACACACACACAGGGGGTTGGCCTGACTAGATGTTGCTCATTTACTTTTCACTTAAACTTGACTTGTATGCTCATGAAATGATGAGTGGAAATCCAGAGTTTTTTACGGGGATGGGTCAAGAACTCTTCTTCCCTTGATCACTTGGCCCATTTTAACACATTAGTACTTTTCATGTATGGTGCTCAAGACTAGGTTTTAGGTGTCGGTAAGCTCGTGGTTTAACTTCTAGAACAGAAATTTGCCAAAATAGAAGGAACAAGTTAAAAGGCAATCCTACCATGAACCTGGCCAACCTGATTTCCCGGTAGGTGAATACTGGCCTAGACAACTATGACATCATGTATGTCGCTGATGTCTACATGTCACATCCGCCTGGGAACTCCAATGTTCATTCAACACTGTTTCCTATGATGTGGTAGACTTAAGATTGGGATATAACTAATTTTTGGTCTTAGACCGTAAAATGATCTAGAAACATGGTTGGACGGCATGGATGAAACACATACATCATGGTGGGGCCCACAGAGCACCGATCACCAGCCATTGGCTGGTGGCAAGCGAGAATAGCCAATCCGTTTCCATCTGCATGCACGGTTCCAAATTACCATCCCAGGTGCCCACGGGAACTTCTGATGGCCGGTAGCGACGCGGGGCAACTGAAATGTTAGTAAGAAATCCACTACTTTTGTCAGTTTCTCAGTTTCTCCAGCTCATTTTAGGACGAGAAAAACGAGGGAGATTACGCAAGTGGATCAAATAGGCGTGGCCCCACAATAATGCTTCTCTGCTATGAAAACAAGGTGGTTCGATGCCACTAACTATCGTATCAAGAAAGACTAAAGTGTACATTCATTTCGGGCAGGCCACGACAAAAAGGAACGGGCCTCGCCTATCTCATGAGAAACAAAGGGCTAAATAGCAGTAGAAACAAAACGACAGTAAAACCCGAGCGGAGGGCATAGTAGGCCCTCAAAGAGCCCAAGCCAAACTCATCCAAGAACGCTAAACCACGGATCGAAAGCGGGAGGGAGGCAGAATGGGAAAAGAAGGACGAAACTTGGGACGTACTCCCGATGTGCGCCAGACCATCAACAGGGCCATTGCCTTCATGCTGAGTGTGGATGAAGGACAGCTGCCCGAACTGCTTCATGTTCCAGACTCTCACTCTCCAATTTTTCCACATCCAGGACTGTTCGGAACAGTGAGAACATCCACGACCAATCTAGAATCAAATTCCACCACAATCCGAGAAAGGCCCAACGACAGGCAATGGGTCACCCCGTTCCCAACCGCCCTGAATTCTGCTTGGTTGTTGGAACTCACCCCGTACCCCACCATGTAGGCAAAGATAAATGACCTTCTATCAGCCCTGCAGATCCCTCCACCGCCTGATGGGCCCGGGATTCCCCGCGAGGACCCATCGGTATTGTGCTTAACCCAGCCATTAGGAGGCGGAGCCCACTTGACCAGCTTGTACTTGGGGTGAGGCTGGATTCCGCCCACGATGTTGAGGCGACCCAAGGTCAGGATTTCAGCGGGCTTGGACGGCGAGGGAATTTGCAAGGCCTCTCCAAATTGCTTCAGCCACCACGTCACTCGAGCTATGGCGGAGGCTAACTGCATGCGTTTGGCATTGAATTTCGCCTCGTTCCTACCCTTCCAGATCTCCGACAACACAAGGCAAGGGACAAAGTTGTGAAGGGAGGAAATGGATCTATTAGTGCTGGAAGACAACCACAATTGATTCAATCTCGCCTCGACCGAAAGAGCGTGGAGGAAGGGCACTCCAAAGATTCTGCCAAAATGGTTTCACAACTGAGCCGCAAACGCACTATGGAGAAACAGGTGGGATAAGGATTCCACCTCTGGACAGTGGAGAGGCGAACCCTCGTAGCAGACGCATTTAGGGCTTAGCGGAATGCCCTTGGCTTGGATTCTGACATCTAGGGGAATGGCTCGCTGAAGCAACCACCACATAAAGATAGAAATCTTGGGGGACAACTTGGTATGCCAAATTCTGCATATCCAACTGAACAGGGGAGCAGAATCTCTACACAAACGCTAGGCTGATTTCACAGAAAAGTTACCTGACGGATCCCATGGCCAAAAGCAACTGTCAGAAGTGGCATAGCCACCCTGGAAGATGACGTCCAGCACATTCTGAGGAAGTAGAGAAAAAATAAAGGAGGGAGGAAGAGGGCCCGCAGCTTCGATCACTTCTGAGACTTTGATGTGTCGAAATGGGGAGGAATGGGCTGGCCCACGTGGCTGGAGAGAGCCCCTACCCATCCTATTAACCTCCCAGAAATTGCAATCACTACAAGAAAACTGTCCTTTACCGGCGGTCCTAACTGTCGGTAAATACCCAGATAACTGCCGTCAAATCTTTTGCCCGCGGTTAGCTAACAGCCGGTAAAGCCTCAGTCGGTAAAGGCTTTACCGGCAGTCAGGACCTTTGCTGATAGTTGTGCTGGCCGCCGCTACATAGTCAAAAGCTACGGATAAAATCCGTAGCTAAGATGACTATCAAACAGTACGACCGTAGCCACTAGCACCGTACTCTTTAAAACCTCAATTATGAGATGGCTTCTTCTGTTTGAGTCACCAAAAGAGAGGGAAATTGATTTCCTTTTAACAGTTTCATAGAAAACTACACTCATAACCAACTCCAGATGGAAATTTATTTCCTTTTAACAGTTAGAGAATGATTGAAAGATTAGACCAAAACCAATCTAATGAAAGAGATGATATGACATTCAACCAAAAAATAAAGTGCTAGAAGTGAAATTTCTTTTATTAGAATAATAAATGCATACAAAATATATATATATTTTACTATTAAAACCACCTAGACCCAAACTGGACAGTACCTAGACCTGATTTTTAATCAGGTCCTAAAGTTGAGACCTGAGCCAGTCCCAATTGCTTAATGGGTCCCATAAATGAGACCCAGATGTATTAACATTGGGTTGGATTCATCAGATACCCATTGACAGCCACACATGCAATTGAGTGCAATATTAGCCACATACCAAGTTGGTGCAAAAACTCTCTTGATTGTATTCACGTCTGGTCTTCTCTAAGCCCAACCATGGAGATGTTTGCATACATCCCTTTGGCGAGCAATCTTAATTCGCAGATATGGTGGTCCCCAGCACTGATTTCTGAGTAGGAAGCTTCTTCAGCCATTGGATGAGGGACACCCATTTGGATGTATATGCTATTGCCCTAATAGTAGGGTTGTTTTGAATCCAACAGCCAGCCACAGACAAATCCATCACCAGCAGTTAGGCCTGAGAATGGGAATTCTAGAATCAAGAAGCTGTAGAGTTAAAACAAACATGTTCACTTGCTGCACAAAAAGAAAGAAAAAAAATTAGAATAGATTTGAAGTGTGTAAGAGAAGTTGTATTCATTAAGTATATGCAGATACAATTATTGGATTCAAACATGTTCACTTAACTATCTGCATATCCCGTCTTTAATCAAAATTCCTTTCAAGGCAACATAGGTCGTGCTGCTATATGATTCAAAACCATCCAAGATTTTCAAACTTAGTTTTTAGAATCCAAACATATACAATGAACTATCACACTATACACATACATGATCAACCATTATCATGGTAATGAAACACTCTCAAACTGTAATTAAATGAAGAAAGCATAAGAAAATAAATACATAGCGAAGAAGGGAAAGACTCACCATTTCTACTTTCTTTCAATTTATGTTTGGGAATTTCTAACCTCCAAAGCACCCGAGGATCTTCTTCGGCACATGCCTAGTATCACTCATCTCGTGTTTTTTCAGCAACATGGTCCATCTGCATTGGGTCAAAATAAATGAATGGCCTGGATCTTGTACAAGTGCCCCTCGAGTAAGAAGATTGAATGCTTGATTAACATACTTAGCTATGAGTGTTTAGCATTGGATCATTCCTCTACATCTTGCAAAAGCATAACTTTCTTACCTCTTATCTTTTTTAGTTAAGCTTCCACAGAAGCCTTCTTTGTGTTCTCCCACGGTCCAATCGCCAACAGCTTCATCTGGGCCCTGTTTAAAAGAGTTAGCACATTCAATACCCTGGCATTGAGGAATGATCAAATCACCTCAATTGAATAAACAAAAACACAAACAGTAAAAGCTGGAGAAAAAACTAGAATCTGAACATTACAGTAATAACCTGGGACTGACTGTTGCAATTGAATTAGGTTTTATCAACATCATGTAAATGCAATTTTCCAGCATTTTCAATTTCATCAGCTTAAGGTTTATAGTAACACACCCACATGAATGGCCTAAAGCTCAAGCCGAATGTGTAGGAAATGTAGATATTTGAGTGGACTGTCGTAGGTCATAAAAATTATTCAGCTACTCTAAATATAAAACATAAGAAACTTAAAAATGTGTACTAGGAAATGTCCATTTTGATTTTGAACTCGATGACGCGTGATGCTGCAGCCTAGGAGTTGGTTCCATGAAAGCCTAGGACTGGGCCCCACAAGCTATTTGATAAGAGATTAGGGGGCCCTGAAATAACAATCCAATATAGAGTTGAGTAATTGGTCAGGCTTTTTTATATTAAAAAATCTTATGTTGTCAGACATTTCAAGAAATTGATCAACATTTCAGATAACCAATTTCCACAAAAAAAATAAAATAAAATTTTCTGACTTGAGGTGCTCCATGAGGCAATGCTTGGGGAAATCAACTTGGAGCTGGTACGATTCATTGGTGAGAAACAGAGTCTAGTGGAGGAATTTCGTCAAACATGTAGAATAGCATGAAATTCAACCTGTACTATATCTTCCCTTCACAAATCCCCATGCTCCAGTTTTTCATTTATGGAATGCACTTACTTTTTGTGCCCAAACACAATAGCGATAGTTCTCTAAAATTTCAACTAACCTGATGATGCATTCGGACCCAAAGTTTATTCATCTCTGTGAAGTTTTGAAGTACAAATTCCATAACATCATTAACAGTGTTAGCATCCCTGTAGGAAGACAATGGACAGGGTATAGAGCATTTTATCAGTGATCTATAAAAAATATCATTCATTTTTCAAGATATCCATACCATATATCACATCAGAACCTTTGATCTGACAAGAAATCAAGGAAAATCAAAGTAGAAGGGCAGAAAACGCAGACATTGCAAGAAAAAGATCTCAGATTTGAGGAAAACTCACTGACCTAGATGTTTAGATTTCCAAAAGGCATTGTTTTGAAAATTGTGTAAATACATTCTAAGACTAGTGAATCAGATTTCAAGATTGAAGTACAGCCATAGTTGTCTTGTCATCTAGCAATAAAACAAGCCAATAGACTAAAATGAAACATAAACAAAATGAGTTGGAAGAAGTAAACTAAAATTCCATTCATCATTCACATGTAAGAAAAATGACATAAAGAGTCCATGATATTTGATTGTTTGAGAGCTATATCAATAGGCTTTCAAAACAGGACCATTTTTTTTGTCATTCAGACATCATCTGGGGCCCACAAAACCTTACAGACAGTTTTTTAGAACACACTTGTTTGTTGAAAAAAGATCATTGGATATTTTTCATTATTAACTGTCCAATAAATATCTACAATTCTTTAGTTTGCAGTCCATCTAAACTGTTATACATAATTTGGATGGTTTAATTTGAATTACTTGAATGAAAAATGTGTGGTGTCGAAGTATAATTTCTAAGTGCCTGCTTATCATCTATCTCACTCTGCCAGAATATCAAAGTATTTCTTTTCCTTTTTGAGTGGTGTTCTTAATGTAATCTATCTTGTTGTACAACTTTACAAAATCGAGCAGAAGAAGTATCTACTCGATCTACGGAGGGTGATCTTATATAGCTTTTCAACAGTCTACTACGAACACTGCCAAGGTGATCTTATACACTCTTTTAATGTCTGAAAGGTGTGTCTGACATGGTTACTTCTGACATGGTGAGGCCCTCCAGATGAACGACATGGATCTCACGCTTATATATCACATTTGTGGAGAGTAGGAATAGATGTAGATGGCTACCCTCACACATTTCCATTGCATTTCACTCTTTTTCATTTATTGTTACCATAAATCTGTTGAAACTGCCGTTTTTTGAACTTGTAATAGAAGAACTTTCTCATGTTCAATTTTGTATTATAATTCTGAATGATTCTTTGGAAAGGAAATTGGTAGTGGTTTCTGCGATGTCACAGGTGACAGATATGATGTATAACTTCATTAACAAGGCACAGTCAAGGGATGAATCTTACATGTCTTCACTGCATGATATTTTTCAAAAGCACAAACTAACAGCAACTGATTTATTTGATGGAGATGATCTTGATAGATTCCTAGCTCAATTGAATCACAAAATCAGTAACCTCAAAGCCATGCTTCGTGCAATTTACATAGGTATTAGAAGCATTCTCTGTTTTTTTTTTCCTTTAATATTTACTCTCCTACTTCAGTCAGGAGCTAAGATTCAAGTAACCAGGGATATGGATGCTAACCCTACTTCTCAGACTAGGCTACTAGAACTTATTGGCACTTCCATACATTTTATTCCAGCATTACATGTCCTCTAATAGTCGTTTGCCATTTTTTCTTTTTTATTTTTGTTGTTTAAAAATGACTGTTTCTGTTTTACAGGAAGATTTATGGCAGGCTGCATTTCCAGTTGGCACAGCTGTTTGTATTTTGAAAGGCAACATAAACAGAGCTGTGTTTTCTTTGGAAAGCATTACACGCTACACATCTGGTGTAAATTTAGGCATATGCAATTACAAACAAAAGAGAAGTGCAATTAGAAAAACCTCTGGCTGCAATTCTACACAATCAGCAAAATCAGCATCTGCAACCAACTCCTCTGCATTCCGAGGTCGTAGTCTTACAGGCACTTGAACTCTTCCAAGAACTGTCCTAAGCATCCAAAGAAAAGAAAAGAAAATTCAGAATTGATCATAATTAATTTTTTTTAAAAAAAATCCAGACTACAAAACAGATGCTAATGAGACACATCCTTTTCCCAGACAGGTCAACCAATTAGCCTTCTAAGGAACATAGAGAAAAGATATACACAACAATCTTTTCTTCTTCGTCTTCTTCTTTTTTCCTTCTTTTTATCAAGAATCCTGACAATATGATGAGATATAACAAAAGATTTTTATTAAGAGATAATTGAGGAGGAAATAATTCCAAAATAGGCCATCATAGATACCACCTTCATTAACAGTAACATCTGCAGCAAATCCATTTCAGTTCATGGTTTTTGCCTTTGTCTTAATGTTGAATATTTGTAGGTGGTCCTGAATAGTTCCCTAAAGTTGAGCTTCAAACAGAATGTCACAGTTCACTCGTCATATATGAGATGCAACAAAGGAGATGCTCACCACTACAAGCACAAAGAAACAGACACATTCAATAGCCAATGCCAAATAGCTAGGACAATCCCGAATAATGATATGACACATGCATTCCACGAAAAGCCATGACAACCATTTATCGAATGGAGATTGAACAAATTAGCTCCAAAATAAGGAATAGGCATGAATATACAAAATAAATAGCAGCAGGAAAAATAGATGAGGTAAGTCAAACTATTTTTACAAATGTTAGGTTCATCTGGTATTATCTAGTGTGGAAGGGTTATAGTCTATCAAAGAGATGCTGAGAAATATGAAAGTTCTCCACACCATGCAGTAAAGTCATCCTCAATGCATTGATCATCATCTCCAAGACCCACCGGGACAAGCCGCTTGCCACCTGTACAAAAGGAAAAAAGAGATGAGCTACCATCAATGGATTAGGAGAATTACAGAAAAGCAATGGGATGTACAATCGCACTTTCTATCAAAACTGAAACAAGCAAACTCAGTAATCTTGCCCTGTTGATTGCAAACTCCCAAATTAAAAATGAGAGTGATCCATCAGATACAATGAACACCATTGTAAGACCCGTATCTTGGTCTGTACCTTTCCGTACACTTCAGCGATCTTACCGGTCGAATTCCGGCAACCTTCGATCCTTAATCGATATCGACGCGCGACCTTGATTCATATACCGACAACCCGAGTTGACTCAACCCAAGACCAATACCATAGCGACCGCGCCGTCGTTGCGGTTCCGATGCCGCGACTCGCACGCCGAGGCGATACCCTGACAAGAGATATGGGCCAACGTTCGGTGCGAGAAAATGCCGCGTATTGCGAAACCCAAAAAAATCTCTACGATGTGTCACATCAATCACATCAATCCCATCAATCCATCATATGTCAAGTACACATCACTTCCATCCCTTTTCCCAAGCAACCACAAAAGTCTTCACCACCCATACCTCTCTTACACAAAAAGCCACAAAAGTCTTCACCACCCATACCTCTCTGACACAAAAGCCACAAAAGTCAAGTTTTTCTTACACAACCATCACTTACCCATCCATCCATCACTCTCTCTCTCTCCCTTTACATCACTCTCTCTCTTTCTCTCTTTCTCATTTCAAAAATTCCAAAGCAATAAGGGTCCATACGTATGGAATTTCTCCAAATTCCCAAGCTCCAAGTGGCCCACCTTCCTACCCCAAAATCTTCCATCTCAACCCTCCATTCTTCATCTTAACCATTGAAGTTGAAGCTAAGGTGCCAAGGAACCCTTATGAGCGAGAAGATCGGACGGTGGGTGCCTCTATAGAGTATTTTTTTTTATTTTTATGGTGGACCAAGTGAGGCCCACCGATCAATGGTGTGGATCTCACTTGGGACCCTAAAATGTGGCCAATGGACCACTTGGATCATCATGATCGTTCCATAATGGGGCCATTCTCCATGGACCCCATCATGATGTTTATTTTCTCTTCAAAGGTCATCTAGACCGTCCATGTTGGTGGGAAAAGGATCCCCACCGTTGATTTTAAATTTCGGTGGTCCCACATGCTTTAAGGCCCACTTGATGTATGATTTCATGTAAGGGAGGGCCCATAATGTCGAGGTCCCTTCATCACAAGCCGTGTCCCACTCTCCATGTCTCTCTCTCTATTTTATTTTATTTTATTTTATTTTTATTGCAATAGGATGGTGTGGCCCACTTGAATGGATCCCACTTTGAGATATTTTATTTTATTCAAGTGGGGCCCACCTTGGCCGTTACTCCCATGCCACCCATCAGTGGGGGGCCCACTTCATCAGGGCCCACCATTTTAAAAAAAAATTCATAATACACCGTCCAGCGTCTGAGACGCTGGACGTTTTTAAGGAAAGAAAAAAAAAAGGAAGAAAGAAGGAAAGGGGGGCTTTTTGGTGGCCCACTTTCACAGGCCCCATCTTGATGTTTATGATCGATCCAAGCAGTCCATCCTCTTACCCACGATATTTTAGCCGTTGGGTAGAAGTTTGGAGCTGATCCAATCACCTGGTGGGCCATAGCGTCAAAGGTCGCACCCTCACCATTCAAACATCATTTTCTTAATTTATTTCACTTCCAAGCATCAAAAAAATTTAAACTCTGGACTCATTGGGACGGCCTCGAGCCACTGATCGCAATGGCCGGGTCGGATTTCGACGCAGCGGGCCCCAAGTGAAAAAATCCCCAAAAAAATGTCTTTCTCCAAAAATTGCAAAAGGCATTGCCTCTTGCTTCTGACAACAACTGCACCCAGCAGCGTGCTGGGGTGCAGGCCGGCGGGCGTCCAGCGACCGACCCACGACCTCCAGCCATGGGCCCCACCTGATGTTTATATGCAATCTAAACTGTCCATGGGGTGGGTCCCATCCTCAGGTGGGCCCCCTCCAAATCTCGGACCAATCCAAAACTCAGGTGGCCCATACCACTTGAAATAGTGGATGTAAAAGTCTACCATTGAAATTTTTTTTGGGGCCCACAAAAGCATTGGATCAAGCTGAAATTTTTGTTTTCCCTCCACCTAGGTCTGAGAGGCCTTATGAATGGCTCAGATGGCATTTGGGCATCAGGGTGGGCCACATCCGTGGATCCCACCATTAATGTATGTGTTTTAATACACCGTGCACAGCCGTGGACGGTGGACTCCCACCATGATATATGTGTTATACTCCACCGTCCAACGGACGGTGGGGCCCCCTTGTGATATATGTGCCCTATTCGCACTGTCCACTGGACAGTGGGACCCACTATGATGCATGTGATGCATCCGAACCATCAATCCATTTGAATTGTTTAAGGCCTTTAGGTTAAGCCCATTTGGACTGTAAAAGGGCCTTTGGGTTAGGCCCATTTGCCTTACAAAAGGCCTATGGGCTAGACCCATTTGAGTTATGAAATGCTTATGGGCTAGGCCATTTTGATTCATTTAAGGCCTAAGAACTTGGGCCCACTTGATATATTCCAATTCCATAGGAATAGGCCCTTTTGATGTGATCCAAGGCCCATAAAATTAGACCCAATGTTGCATTCTTAAAGCCCATGGAAGTGGACCCAGTTGATATATTGTAAGGCCCATGGGACTAAACCCATTGATTATATAAAAAAAAGGGTCCATGGGATTAGGCCCATTGGACTTGTTTGAGACCCATGAGTTAGGCCCATTTGATTTGATTAAGGCGTAGGGGTTTAGGCCCATTTGACTCATGTTAGTTCTATGGGTTGAGGCCCACTTGATCTACATGTGGGGCCTAATTGGTGTGGCCCATTTGATACATATTAGACTCATGTGACTAGGTCCAAATTGATGCAATCCAAGGCCTACGGGTTTTAACCCATTGCAATGCACGTAAGACCCATTGGTGTGGCCCATTTATGTGGCTCATCTGATGATTAAAAGGCCCATAGGATATGGCCCATTTGACATATATATGAAAAGCCCAATGGAATGAACCTAAGGTCCATTGCAATGTGTAATCCCAATACCGATTATGTAGCGATATTTAAGAAGATCGTACCTGGAATGCAATGTTGGTTTGACGTCCACATTGCGAGTGTAATGTTGGTTGGATGTCCACATTATGACTCTCCATAGGGCCCATTACTGGGTCGTACTTGCTGTGTTTCAGCCGTCCAGGTCCATTTGCATTGTAAGATAGTTCATTTTATTATAACATGTTTAGTACAGTTCCATGACCCGTGATCATACGCATCATATGTATGCTTGACGTGAGAATTGTCTGATCATAACATTTGCCTTCGGGCAGGTTGTTTATGGGCTCCCGGTTAGGCGGTGTTGCCCTACATGAGCACACGATATGCGCAGGATTGGTTGCCTGACTGGATAGCGTGATTCATGCATTTCGCATTTCTGTGACATGGTTATTGTACGCCCTAGCGACATCAGGGCCGTAGCCTCCACAGACGCATCGTGGTTGGAAGGATTGAATACCTAAAATCTTATTCTACATGGGGTACTATAGATATCCTTGGGCGAAAGTCCCTAAACCCTTATGGTACCAAGAAGTTGCTCCAACGTCTAGACCGACTGGGTAGATGAGCTCTGAGTGCCGAATACCAGTTGGCTGTGCTCTCCACTGTGTCGTGGTCGGTTGGAAGGGGGTGCGGCCTTACCCGCCCGAGAGTAGGGGGTAATACTAGGCTGAGTTTGACCAGCTTGAGGAATGGGTCCGCTATCGACGAGTCGCGCCCGATATTGGCAGACGGATAGTGAGGTCTTTTCCACTTACCTTATTGCATGCGATGTGGCGGCAATCTGGTTTAGAGTGTACTAGACCTCGATGATATTCCATATTTGAGTTGTATTGATGTGTGGACATAGATGAGGATCTATATGCTTGAGTTGCATTGCACATCGCATGGCTTTGGGATGGCCGATACCATTCATGTCTTGCATCGCATAAGCCTTGGTACGGCTCATGATATTATGGTTCCATCTGCATATTCCGCATCACTCTGTCATTACATGTTCATATTACTACCTTGCGCACACACTTTCACCACCCTCTAAGCTTTCTATAAGCTTATGCACGACCGTTGCGTGCAGGTGACGTTGGATCGTAGCAGCGCTGAGGCAGGAGCACGTTGCAGAGTGTTTTAGAGTTTTTATTCTACACCACTGTATTTTCCTTTATGCTCATTGTACTTGTAAAGTTTTTGATCATAGTGGAAATGTAATGGAGTTTTTGGTTGTTGTTTGTGGGTTATGCCTTTGGTTATGCTTATTACGAATCAAACTGATGTTGAAAATCCTCCTCGTAGAATCCCAGGATCGGAACCTAGCGAATGGGAGCTAGGAGCCGAGAATGGGGTTCTACGGATGCTGTCGGCGCCGGATTCGGTGATCGAAAATTTTATGAGCCCGGTTTCTGAGTTTGGGGCGTGACAGAAGTTGGTATCAGAGCATAACTTGGGAATAATCGAGAACAACATTACATGTCTGCTATAAGTATAGAATGGCTAAGTCCCGAAGTTTGGATAGCTTCGCGACCTTCCAATTCCAACCGTTAATGTGCGTACCTTCGAGAGTTTTGAAGTTGATTGGCGCCTTCGCTCTTTCCTGTAGGACATGGTGCCTGGGAGGGTTACTCGATCAACTCCCGCACCACCACCTGAGGATTCTGCTTCACCATCGGAGGCTCCAACTTTACCCCCTGCGTCTCCCGTTCCACCCTTAGAGATCCCTGCTTCCTCTCATGAGGATGACATTCCTCCACCTGAGGCCGATGAGGAGCCGACTGTGACCGTTAGTGCCTCTCAGTTACAGCAGATGTTACAGGCTGTGACACCCACACTCCAGGGACAGGGCAGACGTCCAGCTGTTTCACCAGCTCAGGCAGAGCAGGAGCGCGCGAGCGCCTTACTTCGTGAGTTCAGACGGCTTGATCCCCCACGTTTCTAGGGCGAGCCAGATCCGACCGCAGCAGAGAGATGGCGCTCCGATGTGGAGAAGATTTTTGATACCATGTCATGTACGACCGAGCAGCGCGTCCGGCTAGCCATATTTCTCTTCTAGGGTGAGGCCGAGCATTGGTGGACCTCTGTTACCCGTGTTGCTGGACCTGATTATATCTGGACATGAGAGGACTTCGTTGACCGATTCGAGGAGCAGTACTTTCCCGATCATATCCGTCGTCAGCGAGCCTTAAAGTTTGAAACTCTGGTGCAGGGAGACATGACGGTGGCACAGTACGCGGCCCGTTTTGTGGCACTATCACGTTTTGCACCATATATGGTTGATGACGAGGGGCGGAAGGCCCGCCGTTTTGAGCACGGCTTACGTTACGGCCTTCGAGGTCGTGTTATTGGGCATGAGCTCCCTACTTTCCAGACAGTAGTGCGGAGAGCTCAAATTTACGAGACTCAGTGGGCCGGTTCTCAGTCTGAGCGTGATCAGAGGGGAGACCGAAAGAAGCATGCTTCTTTCAGTCCTTCCCAGCAGTGTCGACCACAGCAGCAGAGCCGCACAGGTTGCCCAGCTTTTCGAGTACCATCAGCACCAGCAGCACCTCCACCACCACCTCATAGGCAGTTCACCGGCACTTGCTTCAGGTGCGGTGCGACGGGACACCGTTCATGGGAGTGTCCCAGCCCCCAACAGCAGCAGAGAGGTCCACAGCAGCAGAGACCTCCACCGCAGTAGCAGAGACCCCCACAGCAGCAGCGACAACAACCCCCACCACCGAGGCCACCTCAGCAGCAGCATCAGCATCATCACCAGCCTCAGAGGCCGCAGCAGCAGAGGCAGCAGTTTCGACTGCCTCAGCGACCCCATCAGCAGCAGCAGCACGCTCAGAGGGGACAGGCACCTCCCCAGCCGGCTCAGGCTAGGTTTTATGCAATTCAGCAGGACCCTCAGTCTTCTGGAGGAGTTGTTGAAGGTATACTTCCAGTTTCTGCATGCATTGCACAAGTGCTGTTTGATTCTGGTGTATCGCATTCTTTTGTAGTTGAGAGCTTCTATCGATCGGCTGGCTTACCGTTGGAGTCTGCTGATGAGAGCCTATTTGTATCGACTCCCTTGGGGAGGACTGCAGTGTTAGGACGATTTTACTCGTCATGCCCCGTTCTAGTTGGGGATACCTTTCTGCCTGCCGATCTGTTCGTTTTATTGATGTCTGAGTTTGACGTCATCCTGGGCATGGATTGGCTCACCGAGTACTATACCATTTTGGACTGCGCCGCGAGGACCGTCACGTTCTGTATACCCGCCGTGCCACAGTTTCAGTTCGTTGCAGAGGCCAGAGGAGAGCAGTTATCTTGTTTGATGTCATGTGTAGTAGAGGAGCCCGTTGCTGTTTGCATCGACCATTTGCCAATAGTATGTGATTTTCCCGATGTGTTCCAGGAGATTTCGGGATTACCGCCTCACCGACTCACCGAGTTCCATATCGTTCTCGTTCCCAGTACCGCGCCTATTTCGAAGGCCCCGTATCGTATGGCACCGTTAGAGTTACGGGAACTGCAGATGCAGTTGGACGAGTTACGTGAGTTGGGTTTTATCCGTCCGAGCAGTTCACCGTGGGGAGCACCGGTACTTTTCGTGAAGAAGAAGGATGGTTCGTTGAGGCTCTGCGTTGACTATCGCGAGCTCAATAAAGTCACGATCAAGAACAAGTACCCGCTCCCTAGGATTGATGATTTGTTCGACCAGCTGCAGGGTGCACAGTTCTTTTCAAAGATTGACTTGCGTTCCGGTTATCATCAGATTCGGGTCCGAAATGAGGACATTCCGAAGACGGCATTCAGGACGCATTACGGTCATTTTGAGTTTCAGGTCATGTCCTTCGGACTGACCAATGCACCTGCGGTCTTCATGCAGCTGATGAACGAGGTTTTCTGCCCATATCTAGATCAGTTTGTTGTAGTCTTCATCGACGACATTCTGATCTACTCGAGGACCCGTGAGGAGCATGAGCAGCACTTGGAGATTACTCTACAGACCCTCCGCGCACACCAGCTGTATGCGAAGCTGGAGAAGTACGAGTTCTGACAGGAGGAGGTGAAGTTCCTCGGTCACGTAGTGACGAGGGAGGGTGTCGCAGTGGATCCCTTGAAGGTCGAGGCAGTGCGTCAGTGGGGCCAGCCCACGACTGCGACAGAGATCCATAGTTTCCTTGGTCTAGCGGGCTATTATCGACGTTTCATTGAGGGTTTTTCTCATATTACGGCCCCGCTGACCAGGTTGACTCGGAAGGGCGCAGAGTTTATTTGGGGTGACGCCTGCGAGTGAGCATTTATGGAGTTGAAGGACCGTCTGACGTCCGCTCCTGTTCTCACTCTTCCCTCTGGGAGTGACGGCTTTATTGTATTCACTGATGCCTCGCATATCGATTTGGGTGCTGTCCTGATGCAGCACGGGAGACTAGTGGCCTTTGCGTCTCGTCAGCTCAAGGTCCATGAGCTGAATTATCCTATGCATGACTTAGAGCTGGCTGTAGTTGTCTTCGCACTGAAGGAGTGGAGGCACTATCTTTATGGGGTCAGGTTCGAGCTCTTCTCTGATCACAAGAGCTTGAAGTACCTCTTCTCGCAGTCTGAGTTGAATATGAGACAAAGGCACTGGATGGAGCTCCTGAAGGACTATGATTTTGACCTCCAGTACCACCCGGGCAAGGTGAACGTGGTGGCAGATGCCCTCAGCCGTCAGCCACGAGGCTTAGTGGCGCACATGATGATTCAGGAGTGGCGGATGCTTGAGGATATTGCTGCGTATAACTTTGAGTTCGGCCTGCAGTCTTCCATTGTACAGTTATCGAGCCTGTCGATTCAACCCTCTCTTGTCGCTAGGGTGATCGAGGCTCAGCAAGCTGATCAGTCGTTGCAGGATTATATGGCTGAGGCGGCATTTGAGGGTCAGGCAGATTGGCAGATCGGTTCAGACGGTGGACTTCGCTTCAGAGGCCGATTATGTGTCCCGGATATTCCAGAGTTACGCAGAGATCTTATGACCGAGGCACATCGATCGTGATTTTCTATCCACCCGGGCTCGACGAATATGTACCGCGACATGAGGCGACAGTATTTTTGGGCGGGGATGAAGCGCCAGATCGCCAGTTTTGTGGCCGAGTGTGACACGTGCCAGCGTGTCAAGGCCGATCATCAAAGACCTCATTGTCTGTTGCAGCCGTTGAGCGTTCCGATGTGGAAGTGGGAGCACGTGTCGACTAATTTCATTATGGGTTTACCGAGGACTCAGCGCGGTCATGACGCCATCTGGGTTGTTGTGGATCGTCTGACGAAGTCGGCACATTTCCTTGCGATGCGTTCGACTTGGTCTATGGACCGGATTGCGAGATTATTTATCGAGGAGATTGTGAGACTGCATGGCGTTCCATTCTCGATCGTTTCTGACCGAGACTCGAGGTTCACGTCTCAGTTTTGGGGGAGCTTCCAGCAAGCGATGGGGACTGATTTGCAGCTCAGCACCGCGTACCATCCGCAGACTGATGGCCAGACCGAGAGGGTCAATCAAATACTTGAGGATATGCTTCGGGCCTGCGCGATTAACTTCGGGGGTAGCTGGGATGAGCATCTGCGATTGGCTGAGTTCGCGTATAATAACAGCTATCAGGCGACCATCGGCATGGCTCCTTTTGAGGCACTATATGGCAGACCATGCAGATCACCGAGTTATTGGACCGAGGTTGGAGAGCGTTGTCTTCTAGGTCCCGAGCTTGTGCAGGAGACTTCAGAGGCTATTGATATCATCAGGCAGAGGATGCGCACAGCTCAGAGCCAACAGAAGAGTTCTGCTGATCGTCGGCGTCGTCCCTTGGAGTTTGATGTAGGGGACCATGTGTATCTCAAGGTCTCGCCCATGAAGGGCGTAGTTCGATTTGGAGAGAAGGACAAGCTTGCCCCGAGATTCATTGGATCTTTTGAGATCACTGGGCGCGTTGGCGCCATGACCTATCGGCTTGCCTTAGTATCACAGTTATCTGGTGTTCACGACGTTTTTCACGTCTCCATGTTGAAGAAGTGTGGGTCAGACATAGTTTCCGTTATTAATTGGCAGCCGTTGAAGGTTCGTGAGGACGCTTCTTACCTTGAGCAGCCAGTCCATATCCTTGATCGGAAGGAGCAGGTCCTCAGAACCAAGGTCATTCCGTTGGTGAAGGTGCAGTGGGGTCACCATTCTGTAGAGGAGGCTTCGTGGGAGCGTGAGGCTGAGATTCGAGAGCGTTATCCTCATCTCTTTGATGGTTGATCATGTGATGTATTTTGTATGCTGTCTCCGATTCTATATGATGATATTATGACGTTTCTTTTTCATGAGTAATGCTTAGTTGCGATGCTTGTGTAAATTTCGAGGATGAAATTTTTATAAGGAGGGGAGAGCTGTAAGACCCGTATCTTGGTCCGTACACTTCCGCGGTCTTACCGGTCGAATTCCGGCAACCTTCGACCCTTAATCGATATCGACGCGCGACCCTGATTCATATGCCAACAACCCGAGTCGACTCAAACCGAGACCAATACCATAGCGACCGCGCCGTCGTTACGGTTTCGATGCATTGACTCGCGCGCCGAGGCGATAACCTGATCAAGAGATATGGGCCAACGTTCGGTGCGAGAAAATGCCGCGCGTTGCAAAACTCAAGGGAATCTCTACGATGTGTCACATCAATCACATCAATCCCATCAATCAATCACCCATCAATCCATCACATGTTAAGTACACATCACTTCTATCCCTTTTCCCAAGCAACCACAAAAGTCTTCACCACCCATACCTCTCTTACACAAAAAGCCACAAAAGTCTTCACCACCATACCTCTCTTACACAAAAGCCACAAAAGTCAAGTTTTTCTTACACAACTATCACTCACCCATCCATCCATCACTCTCTCTCTCTCCCTTTACATCACTCTCTCTCTTTCTCTCTTTCTCATTTCAAAAATTCCAAAGCAACAAGGGTCTATACGTATAGAATTTCTCTAAATTTCCAAGCTCCAAGTGGCCCACCTTCCTACCCCAAAATCTTCCATCTCAACCCTCCATTCTTCATCTTAACCATTGAAGTTGAAGCTAAGGTGCCAAGGAACCCCTAGGAACGAGAAGATCGGACGGTGGGTGCCTCTATAGAGTAATTTTTCTTATTTTTATGGTGGACCAAGTGAGGCCCACCGATCAATGGTGTGGATCTCACTTAGGGACCCTAAAATGTAGCCAATGGACCACTTGGATCATCATGATCATTCCATGATGGGGCCATTCTCCATGGGCCCCATCATGATGTTTATTTTCTCTTCAAAGGTCATCTAGACCATCCATGTTGGTGGGGAAAGGATCCCCACCGTTGATTTTAAATTCCGGTGGTCCCACATGCTTTAAGGCCCACTTGATGTATGATTTCATGTAAGGGAGGGCCCATAATGTCGGGGTCCCTCCATCACAAGCCATGTCCCACTCTCCATGTCTCTCTCTCTCTTTTATTTTATTTTATTTTATTTTATTTTATTTTATTTTTATTGCAATAGGATGGTGTGGCCCACTTGAATGGATCCCACTTTGAGATATTTTATTTTATTCAAGTGGGGCCCACCTTGGCCGTTACTCCCATGTCACCCATCAGTGGGGGGCCCACTTCATCAGGGCCCACCATTTTCAAAAAAAAATTCATAATACACCGTCCAGCGTCTGAGACGCTGGACGTTTTTAAGGAAAGAAAAAAAAAAGGAAGAAAGAAGGAAAGGGGGGCTTTTTGGTGGTCCACTTGCACAGGCCCCATCTTGATGTTTATGATCGATCCAAGCCGTCCATCCTCTTACCCACGGTATTTTAGCCGTTGGGTAGAAGTTTGGAACTGATCCAATCACCTGGTGGGCCATAGCGTCAAAGGTCGCACCCTCACCATTCAAAAATCATTTTCTTAATTTATTTCACTTCCAAGCATCAAAACAATTCAAACTCTGGACTCATTGGGACGGCCTCGAGCCACTGATCGCAATGGCCGGGTCGGATTTCGGCGCAGCGGGCCCCAAGTGAAAAAATCCCCAAAAAAATGTCTTTCTCCAAAAATTGCAAGAGGCATTGCCTCTTGCTTCTGACAACAACTGCACCCAGCAGCATGCTGGCGTGCAGGCCGGCGGGCGTCCAGCGACCGACCCATGACCTCCAGCCATGGGCCCCACCTGATGTTTATATGCAATCTAAACTGTCCATGGGGTGGGTCCCATCCTCAGGTGGGCCCCCTCCAAATCTCGGACCAATCCAAAACTCAGGTGGCCCATACCACTTGAAATAGTGGATGTAAAAGTCTACCATTAAAATTTTTTTTGGGGCCCACAAAAACATTGGATCAAGCTGAAATTTTTGTTTTCCCTCCACCTAGGTCCGAGAGGCCTTATGAATGGCTCAGATGGCATTTGGGCATCAGGGTGGGCCACATCCGTGGATCCCACCATTAATGTATGTGTTTTAATACACCGTCCACAGCCGTGGATGGTGGACTCCCACCATGATATATGTGTTATACTCCACCGTCCAACAGACGGTGGGGCCCCCTTGTGATATATGTGCCCTATTCGCACTGTCCACTGGACAGTGGGACCCACTATGATGCATATGATGCATCCGAACCGTCAATCCATTTGAATTGTTTAAGGCCTTTAGGTTAAGCCCATTTGGACTGTAAAAGGGCCTTTGGGTTAGGCCCATTTTCCTTACAAAAGGCCTATGGGCTAGACCCATTTGAGTTATGAAATGCTTATGGGCTAGGCCATTTTGATTCATTTAAGGCCTAAGAACTTGGGCCCACTTGATATATTCCAATTCCATAGGAATAGACCCTTTTGATGTGATCCAAGGCCCATAAAATTGGACCCAATGTTGCATTCTTAAAGCCCATGGAAGTGGACCCAGTTGATATATTGTAAGGCCCATGGGACTAAACCCATTGATTATAAAAAACAAGGGTCCATGGGATTAGGCCCATTGGACTTGTTTGAGACCCATGAGTTAGGCCCATTTGATTTGATTAAGGCATAGGGGTTTAGGCCCATTTGACTCATGTTAGTTCTATGGGTTGAGGCCCACTTGATCTACATGTGGGGCCTAATTGGTGTGGCCCATTTGATACATATTAGACTCATGTGACTAGGTCCAAATTGATGCAATCCAAGGCCTACGAGTTTTAACCCATTGCAATGCACGTAAGACCCATTGGTGTGGCCCATTTATGTGGCCCATCTGATGATTAAAAGGCCCATAGGATATGGCCCATTTGACATATATATGAAAAGCCCAATGGAATGAACCTAAGGTCCATTGCAATGTGTAATCCCAATACCGATTATATAGCGATATTTAAGAAGATCGTACCCGGAATGCAATGTTGGTTTGACGTCCACATTGCGAGTGTAATGTTGGTTGGATGTCCACATTACGACTCTCCATAGGGCCCATTACTGGGCCGTACTTGCTGTGTTTCAGCCGTCCAGGTCCATTTGCATTGTAAGATAGTTCATTTTATTATAACATGTTTAGTACAGTTCCATGACCCGTGATCATACGCATCATATGTATGCTTGACGTGAGAATTGTCTGATCATAACATTTACCTTCGGGCAGGTTGTTTATGGGCTCCCGGTTAGGCGGTGTTGCCCTACATGAGTGCACGATATGCGCAGGATTGATTGCATGACTGGATAGCGTGATTCATGCATTCCGCATTTCTGTGACATGGTTATTGTACGCCCTAGCGACATCAGGGCCGTAGCCTCCACAGACGCATCGTGGTTGGCAGGATTGAATACCGAAAATCTTGTTCTACATGGTGTACTATAGATATCCCTGGGTGAAAGTCCCTAAACCCTTATGGTACCAAGAGGTTGCTCCAACGTCTAGACCGACTGGGTAGATGAGCGCTGAGTGCCGAATACCAGTTGGCTGTGATCTCCACTGTGTCGTGGTCGGTTGGAAGGGGGTGCGGCCTTACCCGCCCGAGAGTAGGGAGCAATGCTAGGCTGAGTTTGACCAGCTCGAGGTATGGGTCCGCTATCGACGAGTCGCGCCCGATATTGGCAGACGGATAGTGAGGTCTTTTTCACTTATCTTATTGCGCGCGATGTGGCGGCAATCTGGTTTAGAGTGTACTAGACCCCGGTGATATTCCATATTTGAGCTGTATTGATGTGTGGACATAGATGAGGATCTGTATGCTTGAGTTACATTGCACATCGCATGGCCTTGGGATAGCCGATACCATTCATGTCTTGCATCGCATAAGCCTTGGTACGGCTCATGATATTATAGTTCCATCTGCATATTCCGCATCACTCTGTCATTGCATGTTCATATTACTACCTTGCGCACATACTTTCACCACCCTCTAATCTTTCTATAAGCTTATGCACGACCGTTGCGTGCAGGTAACGTTGGATCGCAGCAGCGCTGAGGCAGGAGAACGTTGCAAAGCGTTTTGGAGTTTTTATTCTACACCACTATATTTCCCTTTATGCTCATTGTACTTGTAAAGTTTTTGATCATAGTGAAAATGTAATGGAGTTCTTGGTTGTTGTTTGTGGGTTATGCCTTTGGTTATGCTTATTACGAATCAAACTGATGTTGAAAATCCTCCTCGTAGCATCCCAGGATCGTAATCTGGCGAATGGGAGCTAGGAGCCGAGAATGGGGTTCTACGGAGGCTGTCGGCGCCAGATTCGGCGATCAGGAATTTTGTGAGCCCGGTTTCCGAGTTTGGAGCGTGACAACCATACACATCCAGACTGAAAAATGCTTTTGGTTCCAAACATATTTCAGATGCAATTGTTTCTAGATAATGGTCAAGCTTTCTAAAACTCCATAAATACAACACCTCTTTTGTAGTGTAATTTGAATGTATTGATATGCACATTATACAGAAACATTTTAAAGACTATCTAACTTAAAATATCAATGAGCAAGAAAAATCATCTGCAAACACATCTTTACACAGCACAAGTGCCAACCTGGCAAGTGCGTGGGATATCCAACAATGCATAAGGTGATCCCCACCATGTAGATGAATGCATACAACATAAGGAATGTATGGCTAAAAATACACTTGCCAAAGTGCCCATTCAACGTATAATTGTGGAGCAACATGAATGAACCATACTGAATCCTAATTTTTTGTGTTCATTCATCTTGCTGCTAGGGGCCCCTTGTACACCCGTTCAGAGGATGCATGCCAAAAGGACTATCCCGAATCATAATTTTGCATTCATTCTCTTAGCACCCGTGCTGCACATAAAGGTGCATCTGGAGAGGGGTGAGCATAGCAGCATCACCAAAACTTAGTAAACATAATATTAAAAAAAAAAAATTCAAAGCTAATGAACAAGACCCTGCCCTAGCTATATCAGTTAAAAAGACACATGGATAGTCAAGAAGATAGTCAAGAAGAGATGCAATGGTTACAAGTGACTGTGGTGCCAGCATGGATGCATTATCTGAGCTGTTCAATAGACATGCTTAATGAGTCACCTGTACTCACACACGTGTCCCACGTTGGGATGTGTGGGGCACTTGCAAAATGCTAATAGAAAACTTTGAGTTATATATATATATAAAGACTAATTCATCTTAAAATCTCTCTCCTCCTATTCCTTGCTCATTCCAATTAAAAAACTCATCTAAGCTTCTTTCAATATAAAATTTCTTCTTAAGAAATTCAAATTTAGAAATGGTTTTCTCAGGAGATTGTTGATATAATAATTTCAGTTAGAAGGAACAAACGGGATGATGGTAGCCATACCAAAATACCATTGAAAATCTCCAATGATACTTTTCTCTTATTCAAAGAAAACATTCATAATAATGATGACAGAGGACAACAAGTGATGGTTACCTGATTGAGAACCTCAAAGTTCGATGGCTGTTTGGCCATTAAGTAATACCCCTGCATTGATTGAAGCCCAATGCATATGAATATGAAAGACCAATATTCAAAGCTCACCGTAAAGAAAGAAGAAAAAATGAAGCCTGCAAGAAGTTTTGCATCAACAGGTAATTCATGAATTTGGTAATTTTAATACCACCCAATTCATAAAGTGTGTTGTTGAGACATTTGAGCAACAACCCTTTACCCAATTAACAAATTAGGGAATTAGATGGTCCAAAAGCATGGTGTCAAACAAGGAAAAAAAGTAAATTCCACAATTCTTGAAGCAGTCAATTCCACTAACAAAGTGATCTTGAGCTCCACAATCAATAAAATGGCCCATGAAATCAAACGTGTAGTCCATAGGATGGTCGGTGAAAATCAATTAGTCATGGACCAATTTTGTAGGCCATTGACATGGATCATTCATTTTAATGACTATTGATCAAGTTAGTAGAATCATTTGATTGGAGTAATGCATGACAAATCTACTTGTTATGTAAGAACATTTTTTGTGCCTCCTGAAGTGTCCATTAAGAAGGAAAATCGAATACACAGCTCTACCAAACAATAAAAAAAATTAAGAATTTTTCAAACCTCTATAGTACCAGCGCCAGTAATCCTATCTAGGCCACCAGGAGCAACAAAAATTTGACGCCCCACATACACCTGTCCAAAAATACCTTTCCCAAGCATCAACCATATTCCTTCTACCCGGCAATATGGAGGCACCAATCAAGTTGATACACGTCATCCAATCATGGAAGTAGGATGCAATAGTTTAGATCTCGGAGCATGTAACTATACCTCAAAAAGAACATAAAGATAAGGTGGCTGAATGTCTGCCCTTGAGAGTTGAGACTAATAATTTACAGAATTTAGCATTCACAGAAAAATAATAGCTCCTCATAAAGAATGTCCACTTGACAGTAGACAAACAAGTAGGTGAAGAGCAACAAACCTGATCTTTGACCACCGAACTGGGTAGCTTTAACAAACTCTCCAATGTTGGATCATGAGTCGATTATGTTCCTATTTATTCAGGAATCACCAACATCATGCTGTCCACAGTTATTAATGTGAAAAAAGGAAGCGTGATACAACACAAACTCATTGTTAAGAAAATGTAAATATGACAAAATCGTAAAAAAAAAAAATAAAAAAAAAAAAAAAATAAATAAAAAAAAAAAGAAGTAAACATGAGCAAGTACTTGTGAAACTGCAAAAGCAGGACCATTGTTCAGAAAAATACCAGGGAACCCTCCTTTCTCATATATAGTTACAGCAGAATAGAGAATCAGTAGTTAGGTTTGTGCTTACATTTAGAATTGAAGGTTCGGGCAATGGACATCTGATTGGCTGATCAGTGTCTAGTGGTTCGATCAAATGTTCGACTGGCTTAAAATCCACTACAACTTCAATCCTATGGGCGGCAGTAGCAGCAGTTGAAAATCCTTGGCTTCTTTACAATAAGGAGACCCAGATGCAAGACTAGCTTACACAAAAAATCTTTCCACTCCAAAACCAAATTTTCCCACTCCAAAACCACTAGTGGGAAGCTCTTAGTCAATGATAATGACATACGTAAGAGGCTTGTGTAAGGTCCACCCAAATCCTCATACTCTGGGTAGGATATTCTTAGTTAATGAATAGTGACAGACACAAGGGCTCGTGTACAAGTCCACACAAGTCGGGATTGATTAAACATTGCAATTGAACCAATTGCCTAGCATTTAGATTGGAGCAGAGAATGGGAACCAACCAGCTTTTCCACACCGAACCACAAGTGGGATATTCTTATCCCACTTCGACTTGAATAGAGCACATCAAGTGTGCTGAAAATTGGGGAATTCCAAATGGACATTGAAAGTGCATGATTAGCTTAAATTGGTGCAAGCAGCATGAACAAGATATAACATTGAAACATATCTATGAGTATCACCAACTATGGTGTCTATAATGGCCATCAAAATATAAACTTTCTAAAAGACTTGTTAATCAAAAGTGTAAGACCAACACAAGAATTACCTCCCCATAGAATGTCAGGTGAAATCTTGAAGTCCAAATAAACCCTCAGAGCTCTAGTTTACTCCACCCTTATTTTTGAAAACCACCCAATATTGGCCAATCTGAAAATAGGAATTGAATCATTTTTGCAGTATGTCATATTCATGGAAGTACAATATTGTCTACTTACACCATACAAGTTAGCACCAGCCTTGAAAGTCTGTCGGAAAACATAACAGTCCCACCAACATGTCCACATGACATCTACCCTGTCCTTTAGTTTTTTCCAATGAAGGTTTCAATGGTGGGTGTTCAATCTCCATTGTTTAATTTGGCATGGCCTACTCGAGTTTTGGATCCAGTCATTTTTGTGATCATATCCTAACATGAGGTGGTGAAACTGATGTACATGGGCTAACATGCATTTTACTAATAGTATCTAGTTATGAAGAAAATTAACATCATTTGTTGGAGAAATTGCAAACGTAGGTGTCAAGGATTAATGGGCCAATTGTTAGGCTTGAGATTAATGGGCCTAACCCATGGATCATAAGCCTAGTTCAGCCTACATCAAATGCGTACATAGTAGAGGATTGTATCTCTCTAGGAAGCCAATTATCTCTCTAGGAAACTAGTTTTCATGTATACAACTCAAGTTTCAATGGGATACAAACAGGCAATATGTGCACTGCTCAAGGTAGTACGACCATAGCGTAAGATTTACAATGGAAGGCAAGCAAGGTGTCAAAAACTGAAAGATGAGAAGTTTCATGTTTACATGACTGCTCAAACAATTATGAGAGAAATTACCTCAACAATTCTGCCTATCAGCCCCTTGTTGATAAATGTTTAGCACAAAACATGAGATCTTCAGTTCAAGATTCGGCTTCATCCAGTGTAGTTAAAAGGCAGAAGCCACAAGTGCCCTTAGATCACTCTAGCGGCCTGGATGCACCTAGATGCAACTGTCCTTTTCTTGTAAGTGGAAATTTTATTTGAAAAACAGAGAAACAACAACAACAAAACAGGGCTAAAAGATCACAGCTAACCAAGCTACAGTAAAAAAGAAAAAGAAAAAAAAAAAGGGAAGAAAATAGAAATAAAGCAGTAAAGCAATGCAATTTTTGCCTTATCTTCTATCAAAAATAAGAAGAATACTCCTGCTTGCCCTGTTCCTAGGAAGATTGTCCATGCCAGAGTTAGCCTCTATAGTAATTGAGTATTTAAAAGTCGATATCAGAAGCATTTAAAAGTTCTTTAAGAAAAAAAAAAAAAAAAGAAGGAGGTATTGGTTGTACCCCTGTATGCATTTTCATTATGTGAAAGTGGATAAAAGGAAGTGTTATCACTAAAAAAAAATGTCAATTGCTAAAAATGATAGGATGGTCGTTGAGCAAAGTGATCAAAATCATTATTGCATATATACAGTAGAGCCTAAAGATTGTATCGTTGGATGCACCATCATCATCAGCACCACTATCACCACCAACAACAACAACACTATCATCAGTCTTGCCCCACCTATTTGGGGTCTGAAAATAAAGGATACAGAATAACCCAAGAGTGATAGGATCCACAAATTGAGGCTTTGCACTGTACACTCGAGTTTTTTGGCACATGGTTTGGAAATCCAGGCACTGAACTGATTCATCACACTGTAGATGGACCATGCCCCAAAAATTCCCAAGAATGAAAGATCTAACGATCGATTTTGTTAATCACATCCTACAAGATTCATTTGATCTACTAAAAAATAGAAAAACATGTTTTAAATTTTTTTAGAAAAATATTATTTTGAAACAAGTATGAAAAAATAAAGTTTCTTTTCTCACATTTCTTAGAAATAAGATTTCTAGAGAAACAATATTTCCTTTCCCATGCTTTTTACAAGTCCAAACAAGCCCTTAAGGTGTTATTAAAAAAATCTTATTGAAAATAAAACACTAAAAAATATTCTTTTCTTTTTTCTTTTTTCAATTTCTCTGTTTTTCCTCCCAATCAAGGAACTACATCAAAAAATGATCTCCTCCCCAAAAATTTCAAATCCCTCAATTAAAAGAAAATTTTAAAAAATAAATTAATTAATATTCAAAAGATCTACATCATCAAAGCACAAATGAAAAACATCAGACAAAATTTTTAAAAAATAAAAATAAAAATCCTATGAAACGATCTCAAGATCAAAATGCAGCTCCAGAAACCCCCAAAAATTATTGCAGAAAACAAATGTGACTCAAAAAACCCTAGAAAACATAATGCAGTTCGATGAAACCCTAACCTTACAATGCGGGAAGACAAGATCGAAAAGATTGCATTTGCTCTTACCTTAAATCGATAAAACGGGAAGCGAGAAAGTAAAAGAAACCCTAGATCCGATGCGAACACGATAACCAAACGGGTCCGCCTTTGAAAACGTGAGCTTGTTGAGATTTGCGAATCCAAAGGAGAACTCTCTCCTCCAGTATTTAAAGTGAGAGAGAGAGATAGAGATGGAAAATCGGTAGTAGGGTTTTCTGAGAGAATCGAGGGAGCGAGTCGGAGAAAAATTTCAGAGCTTTTACCTTTATCGCTGTTGCCGGATTGGGAAAGGGAGAGGCTAAGTACGAGAGAGTGAGGGAGGGTGAGGGAGCGTGGGAGATCGAGAGAGGGCGAGGGAAAGGGAGAGGCTTTTGTGTTTTGGGAGATGGGCGCGCAAGAGAGAGAGGGATTTATGTTTTTTTTTTTTAATAGAAAGGGACCTTTGCCCGCAGCTGTTAAAACGGACTGCGGGCAAAGGGTTGGCCCATCAGTCGGCTATGCCCTGATTTGTTGTAGTGAATCCCCTCGGCCCACTGACCATTGTACCCTATCGTCGATCATTTGGAAGGTGGCCTTTGTTGAAAGGATGATTCAAAATTGGCAGTAGCCATTTTCTGCTGTTAGTGACTTAGTCCAAGGTTGTTAGTATTGCGTCCATAATTTTCTATTCAGTTGCAACCATGTTTGTGTTAGTGCCACTTATTTCTACTTCTTTGTTGGTTGTTAGTTAACATGTAATGCCTATTTAAAGGCATCGTGGGTTATGAATAAAAGTGCATTTCAGCAAAAACTGTTTCTGCCCAGCAAGTGTTTGATAAAATTCCTCTTCTAAAATTTTCTTATTTGTTGGCTGTTATAATCTCTCTTTTGCAGTGTTTGAGTGCCCCTTCTCTGACAATTGTGGTATCAGAGCCAAGCTGAGAGTCAAGAGGCCTTGTGAGGAAAAGGCAAACACCATGGCTTCAAATGGGAACTCATTGAGTATTGCACAGCCAGCCATCCCCATTTTAAAAGGAGAGAGTTACGAGTTCTGGAGCATCAAAATGAAGGCTCTATTTAAGTCTCAAGACCTCTGGGACTTGGTAGAGAATGGGTTTGCTGATCCAGATGAGGAGAATCGGTTGAAGGAAAACAGAAAGAAGGACTCCAAGGCATTGTTCTTCATCCAACAAGCAGTCCATGAGACGGTTTTCTCAAGAATTGCAACAGCTACAACTTCGAAGCAGGCATGGACGATTCTGCAAATAGAGTTTCAAGGCTTGTCAAAGGTAATGGTCGTGAAACTCCAAACTCTTCGGCATGAGTTTGAAACCTTAATCATGAAAAGCAATGAATCGGTGCAAGATTTTTTGTCTAGAGCAATGGCAATAATCAGTCAAATGAGATCATATGGAGACCAAATAACTGATCAAGCTGTTGTTGCAAAAATTTTGAGGAGTTTAACTCCCAAGTTTGATCATGTTGTAGCTGCAATTGAGGAGTCCAAAGACTTTTCTAACTTCTCATTTGATGAATTGATGGGTTCTTTGCAAGCTCATGAGGCAAGGATAAACAGATCAGCTGAAAACATGAAGAGAAAGCATTTCAAGTGAAGGGGGAGGCATCTAATTCAAGAGAATTTGACAAGGCAGCAGCTGGAAGAGGACGGGGCAGAGGTGCATTTCGTGGAACGAGTCGTGGTAGAGGAAGAGGCAGAGGTTTTGAGCAAAGGCACTTCCCTAATGAGCAAAAAGGCAACAAGAGTGGCATTCAATGTTATCATTGCAAGAAGTTCGGGCATGTCAGAGCAGATTGCTGGTATAAGGAGAAGCAAGTAAATTATGCAGAGACAACTGATGAAGAAAGTAAGTTGTTCATGGCTCATTATGATACTAATGAAGTTGCGAGTGATGTGTGGTTTGTAGATAGTGGCTGCTCCAACCATATGTCAGGCATGAAGGCAATATTTAAAGAACTTGATGAGACACAAAAAATGACATTCAAGCTTGGTGATAACAAGGACATTTAAGTTGAAGGAAAAGGCACGGTAGCAATCAAAACCAGCCATGGTAAAGTAAAACTTCTCCATAATGTTCAATATGTTCCTAATTTGGTACATAATCTATTAAGTGTTGGGCAATTGATGGTTAGTGGCTATTCGGTTTTGTTTGATAATGGAGCTTGTGTTATGAAAGATAAAAAGACAGGCCAAACGATAGTTAATGTCCATATGACCAAAAACAAAACGTTTCCACTTAAATTCTCAAATGTGGAAAATTTTTCTTTGGTTGCTGGTGCAAGAAACAACTCCGAATTGTGGCACTTGAGGTATGGGCATCTTAATTTCAAGGGGCTGCAGTCGTTGGATCAAAGAGGTATGGTTTATGACTTGCCAAAAATTGATTCTTTTAATTTATGTGAGGGCTACATTTATGGGAAACAAAGTAGAAATTCATTTCCTGTTGGAAAGGCTTGGAGAGCATCTACTTGTCTTGAGTTAATTCATGTTGACTTGTGTGGTCCAATGAACACAGAATCTTTTGGTAGCAGACGATATTTTCTACTTTTTACAGATGATTTCAGCCGCATGAGGTGGGTGTATTTTTTGAAATTCAAGTCAGAAACTTTAGAGAATTTCAGAAAATTCAAAGCTTTGGTGGAGAAGCAAAGTGGACTATGCATTAAAGCTCTCCGTTCGGATAGAGGTGGTGAGTTCATGTCAAAGGAATTCAACCACTTTTGTGAAGAAAATGGAATTCGCAGGGAACTAACAGCACCTTACACACCGGAGCAAAATGGAGTTGCCGAACGGAAGAACCATACCGTTGTTGAGATGGCAAGAAGTTTACTAAAAGGCAAGAGACTTCCAAATCAGTATTGGACGGAATCAGTAGCTACTTCAGTGTATTTGCTTAATATCTCTCCCACAAAGGCTGTGTTGAATCAAACCTTACACACCGAAGCTTGGAAAGGTACAAAACCTTCGGTAAGCCACTTAAGAATTTTTAGGTGTATTGCTTATGCTTTGGTTAACTCTCAAACTCGTCAAAAACTAGATGAAAAATCAGAAAAATGTATTTTCATCGGTTATTGCCTTGAATCCAAAGCATACAGGCTATATAACCCTCTTAGTGGCAAAGTGATAATCAGTAGAAATGTCATATTTAATGAAGAAGCAAGCTGGAATTGGAGTAGTAGCAATGCTATAACTCAACTTGAAGCTTCGTTAGATGAAGTAGCAGATCCTACATCAACAAATTTAACAAATCCCTCTTCCTCAACTCCAAATTCCCGCAGCCCAACAATTTCACCAAGAGACAACAGCTCATCTTCCTCAAATGAGTCATCCCATGAGACACCTCCGAGGAAATTCAGATCTTTACAAGAAATTTATGAATCTTGTGCATTTGCTTTGGTTGTTACAGATCCTACAACATATGAAGAAGCAGAAAAAATGGAAGAATGGCAAAATGCAATGAAGGAAGAACTGATGGCAATACAAAAAAATGAAACTTGGGAGCGGAGCTGAAAAACTTGCCCGATGGAAAGAATGTTGTTGGCTTGAAGTGGATATTCAAAACAATGTACCATGCAGATGGAAGTGTACAAAAGCACAAGGCGCGGCTTGTAGCGAAGGGATATTTGCAGCAGCAAGGTATTGATTTTGAAGAGACGTTTTCTCCCGTTGCTCGATTTGAAACAGTGAGAACACTCATATTTTTGGCTGCTCAATTAAAATGGTCAATTTATCAACTTGATGTTAAGTCAGCCTTCTTGAACAGCGAGCTGGAAGAGGAGGTGTATGTTGCTCAACCTGAAGGTTTTGTGATCAATGAAGAAGAAGAAAAGGTGTACAAGCTAAAGAAGGCACTTTATGGGTTAAAGCAAGCACCACGAGCATGGTACAATAAGATCAATTCCTATTTTCAGCAAAATGGTTTTGAAAGGAGTGAAAATGAGCCTACTCTTTACTTGAGAAAGCAAGGTAACAACGATTTTCTTGTTGTATGTCTCTATGTTGATGACATAATTTATATGGGCTCATTCACTCTATTGTTGCTGAATTCAAATCTAGTATGATGAGTAGGTTTGAGATGACAGATTTAGGTTTGTTGCATTATTTCCTTGGGCTTGAGGTAAAGCAAGGAGAAGATGGAGTGTTTGTTTCGCAAAAGAAATATGCATCAGACCTACTGAAAAGGTTTGGGATGGTTAATTGCAAGTTTGCTGCTACACCCATGAATGTGAATGAAAAATTACAGCTTGAAGATGGTACTGAAAAAGCAAATGCAAGAAGTTTCAGAAGTCTGATTGGAGGTTTGATTTATTTGGCTCTTACACGACCAGATATTTCTTTTTCAGTTGGTGTTGTTTCAAGGTTTATGAGCAATCCTTCAAAACATCACTTTGGAGCTGCAAAAAGGATTTTACGCTATGTTGCTGGAACTTTGGATTATGATATTTGGTATTCTAATGTTTCAAATTTCAGATTATTTGGATTTACCGATAGTGATTGGGTAGGTTCATTGGATGATAGGAAGAGCACTTCAGGAAATGTTTTCAGTCTTGGATCAAGTGTAATAACATGGAGTTCAAAAAAATAAGTTACAACAGCATTATCATCTTTAGAGGCAAAATATGTGGCAGCTACTTCCTCAGCTTGTCAATGCATATGGCTTAGAAGAATTCTTGTTGATCTTCATCAAAAGCAAGAGAAGAAAACTGAAATTTTTTATGACCACAAGTCCACAATTGCAATGGCTAAAAATCCTGCATTTCATGGAAGAACGAAGCACATCGACATTCGATTTCATTTTATTCGTGAGCTGGTGGCAAAAGGAGAGATTATATTGAAGTCTTGCAACACTGACGAGCAAGCAGCAGATATATTCACAAAAGCGCTTGCATGTCAAAAGCATATCTACTTCAGATCATTGCTTGGTGTGTGCAATTTCGAATCAAGGGAGAGTGTTGAAAGGATGATTCAAAATTGGCAGTAGCCGTTTTCTGCTGTTACTGACTTAGTCCAAGGTTGTTAGTATTGCGTCCGTAATTCTCTATTCAGTTGCAAGCACGTTTGTGTTAGTGCCACTTATTTCTGCTTCTTTGTTGGTTGTTAATTAGCATGTAATGCCTATTTAAAGGTATCATGGGTTATGAATAAAAGTGCATTTCAGCAAAAACTGTTTCTGCCCAGCAAGTGTTTGATAAAATTCCTCTTCTAAAATTTTCTTATTTGTTGGCTGTTATAGTCTCTCTTTTGCAGTGTTTGAGTTCCCCTTCTCCAACAGCCTTGATAGACTTCCACAACGGAGAGGGGGCAACAGCTGCGCCAACACCACTGGCCGCTAAGAAGTCACTGTTGTATCTGGCCTTCATCAGGGCCACCCACGGGGAGTTGCTGGTCCCATATTTGGTGGCCCAACCCAGTTTCATTCTGAAAGCCAACATCACTTCGTTGAGGGGTCTAATACGAAGACCACCTTCCTGAAGCAGCTTGGCAATGGATTGCCAGTTGATCTAGTGAAGCTTCCTGATGCATTCAGCCCATCCCCTGAAGAAGTCCGCAAACTTCATATCAAGGGCCCGAAGAAATTTCCTAGGCACCTGCGTGGTAGCCAACACGTGGATGGGGATGCTTCCCAACATGTGCCTGATAAAAGTAGCTTGCCCACCTTGAGAGAGGTGCTTGTTCTTCCACTCGCTAATATGATTGTTAACTTTGTCAAGTAAGAATTGGAAATCAGCAACCTTCGCACAACCACGAATAATCAGCACCCCAAGATACCGGGAGGATGAAGTGGCCTCGGGGATCCCTAAGAGCTCCTCAATTCTTCTAATCCTGCTAGAAGCCAATTTTCCCCAGCATAAGAACGAACTTTTCCTGAGGTTGATTTGTTGGCCAAACAATTGTTGGAAAAACTATAGGAAATTCTTAACTGCCTGAAGGGACAAGAGGCTACTGTTGAGGATTAAGAGCATGTCATCCAAAAAGAGGAGATGGGAGATGGTAGGGCAACCCCTACGTAAGCTGAACTGGTGGCAGGCCCCTGACTGGACGAGCACTTTGAAGCCTCGACTAAGCACTTCCACTGCAACGACAAACAGCCCTGGTGAGACAGGATCTCCCTATCTCATCCCTCTAGAGGACTTGAAGAAACCAGAGGGCTCCCCATTAATCAACACAAAGAACCACTTGTTGAGCCAACAAGATTCCAAAAGAGAAATTACAGTCACGCTGAATCCGAAACACGTCAGCACCCCTTTTAAGAACGACTAATCAACCTGATCATAAACCTTTTCAAGGTCAAGATTTAGCACTAAATTACCCCCGTGCACCTTTCTGTTAAGTCCCTTGACCATTTCCTAGGCCAGAACCACATTTTCTGTAATGGACTGACTAGCAATGAACACCGCTTGCTCACCCAAAATGATTTTGGGGAGAAGTAAGCTAAGCCTGTTAGCTAGAATTTTGGACAGCACTTTGTAGACAACACTGCATAGGCTAATGGATCAAAAGTCACTCAAGGATGAGGCCAACACCGCCTTTAGGATCGGACAAATGAGGGTCGAAGAGAAAGCTTTCGGCAATGGGCCTCCTTGAAACCAGAAAACAACAACTTTGTGAAGATCGGACCCGATAATGGACCAACATGAAGCAAAGAAAGCCGCTGAGAAGCCGTCTGGGCGAGGCTCCCCATCCTTCATCATGGCTGAAATTGCCTTCTTAACCTCAGCCGGCGCTGTCCTAGGGGTGATCAAGGGAGGAATGATTGAGGACACATCTGATGGGATGATGGAAGGGTCCACCTTGAAGGCCTGTTGAAAGAATTTTACTATTTCAGCTTTAATCGCCATTTGGTTAGTTACAACATGGTCATTTTCTACTGCAATAGAGCTGATGAAAGCTCTTCTGGATCTCTTTTTGGCCGACGAGTGGAAGAACTTGGTGTTCCTGTCCCCTTCCTGAAGCTAGGAAATTCTTGATTTTTACTTCCAGAAAACCTCTTCCAGGAGTTTAGCATGATACAACTGTTGTCGCGCTTACTGGAGCTTGGAGGAAAGGTCTACACTGGGATTTGATTGCCCCTGATTTTTCACATTATTGAGATGCATCGCAGCCTGTTGGACCCTAGCAAACACATTTCCGAACACCTCCTTGTTCCACGCTTTGAGAGCTTTCTTGACCCACCTTAGTTTGAGTTGGACATTGAGCATAGGCTGAGGAGAGAGCTCCCCTTCCCAAGCCTGCTTGAACACCTCCTGGAATCCATCGTGCAAGGTCGACATCTATTGGAACTTGAATGGCCTGGCACAAGACTATGTTGATCTCGAAAAGACCAGCCGAAGCGGGGAGTGGTCTGAACTGACTCTTGGGAGATGCTCCACCCTGAACTGTTGAAAAAGATTAAGACAATCATCATTTGCAAGGACTCTGTCCAGCCTGGTCCACCTTCTCAACGAATTAGACTAAATTTTGACCAAGTGAATCTATTTCCTGTGAATCCCACATCACACAAGCTAGTTGTGTTAATGGCTTCCAAGAAATCTGAGCAGCTAGCCTGATCATGGGTGCGACACCCCAAACACTCTATTGTAGAGGTGATAGTGTTGAAGTTGCCACCTACCACCCATGGACCTTGGAACGTTTTGTTGATGGCTGTCATATCTTCCCACAGGAGACGTCGTTGGTACCTATCACATTTAGCATATACAAGAGATAACAGAATATTTCTAGTGGTATTAGAAATACTAAGGTTCAAAGAAAGCATTTGAGTTGAGGAAGAGAACACTAAGATATTCAAGTTGTTGTTGCCAAACACCCAGATCTTCCCTCCATCCCCAACATTGGAGAAGGAGGAGTGGAAGCTGAGCTTAAGGCCCACACTCGCTCTTTTGGAATCTGGCAGCATGGGCTCAAGGATTGCAACAATCCAGGGATTGTAAGTTCTAATGATCTGAGATAACGTCCGGATTGTGGATGACTTACCCACTCCTCTGGCATTCCAAATGAGGACACTATCCATAAGTAACACAACCAGAGTTGATAGCACGTCTCTGTAATTTTTACAATCTGCAAACCCACTTGCCTTCCTCCATGTTGGTTATTCTTGCTTTGAAACTCTGTTTCTTTCTCCTGATCTAGGTCTGGTTAGTTGGCTTGGTTTTACTTTCATTGATAACCTAAAGTGTGGACTGCTGGCCTTTCAATCCCTGCTGTGGGTCTAAGTTGATCTCTTCTATAGGAGACGATCGTGTAAGCACTGGGAGAAGCTTGGTATCTATTCTCCGAGGAGGATCCTCATCAGAGAAGGGCTAAGGAAGGCAATCATCATCTATCAGCCTGTCATGATTCACTGTCCTCATTTGAGGCAGATCCTCCTGAATAGACATATCGCTTGCCGCTTGTCGGCCTAGGTCATCTGCTATAAAAGATTGATCAAACAGAGCCACCTTAGTTCCTGTCATAGCTTGCATCTTTAGTGTACCCATTGGGGAGTTGCCAGTTGAAATGGATCTCCTGAACCTGTAGGCCAACTACGCAGTCACTATGAAGACCAGATTTTATAGACATCTCGCACCCGATATGTGATGCTAGGAGCCCCTTAACATGGTCACTTGATCACCCCCTGTTGTAGGAGAGTTGCAAGAAACCCCCCAAGTTGGAAGCCAACCTATTAGGAGGGGCTTCCTGTGTGTGTGCCAACCATCTTGAGGAAGGGGTTCCTCTGGTGGCCCAGAGGGCTATTGCTGTCCTCTTACCTGATGATCCGAGGGAGCAATTGGGGATGGTTCATCTCAACCTGGGCGCCACCTAATCTGACCTCTTCGAAATAAGGGGATAGGTCCACTTTCAAGTCGCAGTTAGAGGGCTGGGGAGGTAAGGATTGCGAGCTATTGATCAGTTGTAGCACAGGCTGCCTGACTGTCATCGAATTGTGCAACATCATCTCTAGCCAATTTTCCTCTATGGGACTCTTGATCGCTTTCCTACCCTCCATGTGCCCAACCATTGGGTGACTGTGAGGAGCAGGACTAATGAGTGGTGGGAAGGCTCCTGGGCTGGAGCCTCAATATGCTTAGCAGTGCTTAAAATGTTCTCTAGGCAAGTAATAGAAAACAGGATCTGGTTAGTAAGCAGCGTAATGTTAGCGGAAGTACAATGTTCGCGGGGGGCGCCACTTGCCTATAGCTTAGGGACATAGTATTACTAGGCATGGGGTGCACTTGGGCAGCTTCACCCATCGTGGGAAGTGAATTGGGGGGGGGGGGGGGGGGGGGGCTGTCTCATCTGCAATTCGTCGAACACTTGGTGGGCGTATAAGGGTTACCATCCCCTGTGTCTCCTCAGTGCCCAAATCCCTCAAACGTTCAGTACTAGAGCTTCGGCTCAGCAATTGTTCGTCGGAATCGCTCCCACTACCCACTCGAACCATCTGTCCTAGACCTTGAGATAGCCAATCTACACCCGCCTTGACCGGTTCTAGCATGGCCGAAATTGGATACTCAGAGTCTGCCACTTGGAGATTGATTAGCCTGTTGATGTCAGACCTGGATTCCTTCTGATTTTAACCCTCACAAACATCTGGAATATTCCAAATTTCGAATTCGCATCGATTTGCAACACATTGCCAAAAGCATTCGCCAGGTCAATAATGACTGATTCCGTCCAAGCATGAGCTAGAATTCTAAATAACCGAATCCAGCATCCTTCTCCCATGGGGTTGAATCTGGGAGACCAGGATTCCCAACTCACTAGACCCATTCCTCTGGATAGGGTAGAGTCATCTAAAAAACCAGATAGTTCTGATTTCAGCTTGAAGACAATGAGGAAGTGGATGTCGGATAGACGAGTAACGTCAACTGAGAACGTAGCAAAACTGGATTTCCTGAAGCATCAATTAGCTGGAGTATTAATATTGAGGGTGATTCCAACATGCCAATCAACCCTAGCTCAAGCTGTTTCAACTTCCTCTCTACTGATCTTGCATCGACCACTGTATGTTCTGCTTCCTTAGGAGACTGAGAGTCTGGATCTTTCTTCCATCTTTTGCTAGACGTTAGAGGAGGAATCACAGGATTCTTGGGAATGACCCTCGTGGATGTTGTGGGATTGGGCATTTCCAGTTTGGGGGTGATCGGTCGGGGCTTGACGTCCTTCACCAATACGATTCTACCGTCAATCCTCTGCCCATCCAATACCCCCTTCACAACTTTGGCATCGTCCGCATACCAGAAACACACAAACGTAAAACCTCTAGGTTGAATGGTACCTGGAATTTTGGGGATGAAGACCTCAGCCACCTACCGTACCGTTGGAATATCTTGAATAGGTCTTCTTGGGAATAGTCGAATGGGATATTGCCGATGAATAGCGAGAATCCTCTGTTTTTCCCTTGGTCGGGCCTATTGGTGGTTGAAGAACGCCAATCCCTACCAGGGGGGCTCACTCTCCAGATCAACCCCTCATTCCATCTCCTTTCTCTCTCTTATGAAAACAATCCTACTATCTCTCCCTGCACAAAAAACATAGATTTATTTTCTTATCAATTTCAACTCTCATTTTCTTCACCTTCCTCTTCTCAATTTCCAAGAGCCTACTGCAGAAGCACAAAAACCTTTCACCATATCACAACCAGAAATTCGGACACGGAGCCCGCATCTCACTCCCAAGTTCCAGCTCATATGAACTATACTCAAACCAATAAATCATATATAACCACAAGCAACAATCTTGTATAACCGATATCAAATTTAAGTTCCATCCATTACTCTTCATCTATAAACCATCTAATGATCCACCCATTTGGAATCTTAATCAAACATGATATCCAACATTCAACCCAAAGAATTACAACCTCTTGTATTATCACAATTAAACAAAATAATAATAATAAGAAGAAAAACATCATGTCCTACATAATTAAAAGAAATAAATGATAATCAATGCAAAGTAGTAAGTTCTTTTTCAATAATATATGGCCATGTGTCCCGTTAGGAGAAAAGATAAAGCAATGGAATTTAGTTTTGTCTCAAGCAGAGTTTGCATTCAACAACATGGTGAACCGCTCGACAAGGAAGTCCTCATTCTAGGTTATTAACGAGTGATGTCTCGCCACACACTTGACTTGGTCCTTTTGCCCAAGCCCCTAGGCATAAGCGTTGTAGCAGAACATATGACAGACAAGATCATGGGCATTCATGCAGAGGTCGAAGCTAAGCTACACAACTCAAACGACAAGTACAAGGAGCAAGCTGATAAGCATCAGTGACAAAGTGTTCGAGGTGGGCGACTAAGTTATGGTCCATCTACGCAAAGAGAGATTTTTAACTGGGATATACAAAAATTTGAAGAACAAGAAGATTAGATCGGTACCAATCCTCCGAAAGATTAACGACAACACTTACATTGTTGATCTTCCGAATGTCATCGAGATCTTGTCCGCTTTCAATGTCATAGACCTGATCGAGTATCAAGAACTGAAGCATGATGAGTTCTTTCGAAGTGGAAGGGGACTGATGTAGGGTGGGTCACGGATAATTTCATGGCTAAGATGGACCAAAAAAGGCCCGATCGGAGACGAAGGTGATCCAGACTGTTAGAACCTAAAATGGACGTATCTCGCAAACCAGAATGAGTTGTCCGACGTGCCATATATGATTTTGGGGTAGGACGAGCTATTTTAGCCACCCAACCCCATTATGCCAGGTTATGCATGGTGAATTTTTGAAATACCATCAAATCAACGGTCAAATTCTAGTTTTAATTTCATTTTTACTATTTATAGTAAGCTTTAGTTTGAGTATAACTATTCATCTGTTGGGCTATAGGAGTTGTGCCCAACATGAAAAGGGCTTAGAATAATTAGGAGAATCACACGGTAGAGCTAAATAGGACACTTACTATTTTTGGCCGAAAACATTGCACACTAGTAGAAATCATGACAATCTATAAATAGTAAGTTTACTATTTTTAGTAAGTCATGATTTCTAGGAGTTTTAGTTATAGTTTAATTTCAAAACTTTTTCCTAGGGTTTATGTTATTATTTAAGAGGTTATAAGCTCTTTTTTCATTGTCAATCAAATTATTATGAATTTTATTGGAATTATTCTTTATTTTCTATCTCTCCTCATGGATTCAAGGCTTCTCTATGAGGAATCCAAAGAAGTTCCATGGATTTCGAGTAGTTATCCTTGAGAAAGATGGTGCTTGACCTCTACACGTCCTTCCCTGCGTCAAGAATCTATCGTATCATGGAAGATAAAACTAGGTAGCCCCTAAACCAGCTTCAATGGCCAAATCTCGTCGTTTGAATCGTTAACTAATTACTCAAATGGTCTAGTAAGCAGTAAGTCAAGCTCTCAGTCGTATTATTACCTCGGTCAACCATAATACCTATTCAGAATAGATTGACCAACAGTCACCACTTTCATGGCCGACTTTGCTATTTTTGATAAGGATGGCTAAGTTTGATCAAGATGGTCAAATTTGCTATTTCTCAATCAAGATGGCCGAGTCTGACTAAGACGGTCAAACTTGTAGTCTCTTGATCAAGATGGTTGAGTTTAACCAATACGACTGAATTTTTTGTTTCTCGATCAAGATAGCTAAATTTGACTAGAACAGTTGAATTTATCATTTTTTGACCAACATGGCCGAGTTCAACCAAGATGGATGAATTTGTCATTTCCCAATCAAGATGGTCGAGTTCTACCAAGACGATTGAATTTGCTATTTTTCAACTAAGGCGGTTGAGTTCAACTAAGATTGTTGAATTTGTCATTTCTTGACCAAGATGGCTAAACTTGTTGTTTCTCGACCAAGATGGTCAAATTTGTCATTTTTCAACCGAGATGGATGAATTCGACCAAGATAGCCAAATTTGTTATTTTTCGCCAAGATGGTCAAATATGCCGTTTTTCAACTAAGATAACTAAGTTTGATCAAAATGGCTAAATTTACCATTTTTTACCAAGATTGTCAAATTCGACCAAGGGTTTTTCAACCAAGATGGTTGAGTTCATCCAAGTCGACTGACTTTGATATTTTTCAATCAAGATGGCCAAGTTCGACCCAGATGGTTGAAATTAATGCATTTACATGGCCAAGCAGTCACATTTATGACTCAAAACAATGAATCAACATCACATTCACCTTTTATCAAAGGCGAAGCGACGTGGGGGAAAATATTGTACCCTATTTCTGACCGTTCTTGAAAAACCCAATGAGAAATGACACATGTTATAGTAAGGAAAAAATATAACATGTTAAAGATCTTTAAGAACACTTGAAATGTTTTTTACGGAATCACAACTAATAGGATGATAAGACAGGGAAAAATCGAGAGGTATTTAAAAGCAAACCAAGTGCCCGAGAGGCATTCATGAGGTGACTAAGATGTATCCAAAAGTAGATCGAGTGGCTGAGAGGTATCCAAAAGTAAACTAAGGGACCGAGAGGTGTCAAAAAGCATACTAAGTGGCCGAGAGGTGTCCAAAAATGAAACAAGGAGTCGGGAGGCATACGGAAGCAGAACGAGTGGCTAAGAGGCATACGAAAGCAGAACGATTGGCCAAGAAGCCGAAGTGCAATTATATTATTTAAGATATAAAAGGCGACCAAGGGCAACAAAGCCTTAGCCAACAGAAGTAGAACCGTAGTAAGGATAAACATACTAAAAGAAGGATATATAAAAGAGAAGAATCTAAAAAGGCTTTTGGACTGTTATAACTGCTACAATAATAGAAAAGGAATTCAGAAAAATAAGCTACCATAAAAAATTTTAAATAACAGAGGAATGTGATAGAGAAGAAAACCTCCAAAAAAAAAAAAAATCAAACTACAACCAACAAAATTATCATTCAAATTTATCAATTGATATTTTATCTCAGCTTATTCTAAAATTAGTTTTACTTCATAGTCATAATCTGTAATTGTAATCTAAGTCTATGCGCATATGCTAGATTTGTTCATTATTTAATATTAAGTAGTTCTTTTAAGAGACCATTCTTATGGTTGCTCTTAGTGATTAATTGTGAGTTTTTCACTTTATTTCAATTGCACTTGTATTCTAAAAGTTCTTCATGATAAAAGGCACAAAATAACTCATCTAAGGAGAAAGAACCCCATCCTCCAATCACAGCATAACTGTTATAGAGTTTTGTAAGATGGTATGCAAGTGATCAATTTGAATCGATTCTGGTACGCTCGATATAACCTAAAACAAATCGTGCATCTGATATAAGGCAGGTCCTAGTAATAGTGAACTTGGATTTAGTAGTGAGCCCTTCGGAGCTTGGTACTGGTCAATGATGGAAAAGACCCTATGGCCCCACCATGATGTACGTGTTTTATTTAAATCATCTATCCATTTTTCCGCATCCGCCCCACTATGCCCTCTATCCATTTTTCCACATCCAGAAATGAAACATCCAAATCAGGTAGACCATACCATTGAAGAAAGCTACAAAAGTTTGGATCAAGTTGATATTTGTGTTTTTCCTTCAACCACAACTTGTTACTTAATCAACTGGTAAGATAGCATTATAATGGTCGTAGGGAGTTTTTAATGATGCGCGTTCAATTGTCAGTATATGGTCACTACAAAAGATGAGTCTGTTAGTGGAAATCGGATTGTGGAGTGAGTTACTTAGTAAGCTTTTAAGTAAACTCTATTAGCCCACCGTGAATTATGTGGTTTATTTACTGTATTCATTTTTCTAACTTATTTTAAGTATTGAGTTCGAAATTTAAGCATATACAAAGCTTAAGTGGACCATACCAAAGGAAATAATGGAGATACCATTGAAACCTTGCTAGACTTGCAATGATATTTATTTGTCACCCAACCTGTTGATAAGATCACACAATATCATAGATGAATAACATAAATATCAGCTTACTTAAAAACTTCAAAAAAAAAAAATTCAGTGGTATACATTCAATTCATACTACTTCCTGTGATGTGGTTTATTTGAGCTCCTGGATATGCTTCATCTTCTTTTACTTTATCGATTGGCTGGTGTACCACACAAGCTATCTAGATGGTGTGTTGACATCGACAATATCTATGGGTCCTATTATGAGGTATGTGTTATATCTCGATTTGGGCATCAAACCGAGTCAGATCAGATTGGGTCCAACTCAATTCCATTTGAAATCTACATGGGCTGACTCGAACTCGATCTGATCCGGGACCGACTCCTAGAGATATGACTCGAACTGATCCAATGCACGGTTGGCTTGACCTGAACCAAGTCTGACTAGGTCAGGGAAACCAAGTTTGATCAGGTTAGGTACTATTCGGATCAAATTTTTTAATGGTGAAAATCATTATCCTCGCTGCTATTTTGGTGTGGTCCATTTGAGCTTAAGATATGATTCCTTCTTTTTTTTTCAAATACTCTAAAATGATCACGAAAAATGGATAAATGGTATGGATATAATAAATACATCATTGTGGGGCCCATTCAGTTTTGATCTCATTTGAGCCATTCATACAACCTGAAGCTTGAGGCGCTCTCCGCTTGCCTTTGCACAACAAGTATCTACACGGCTGTGTTGACATGCTGTGTATGAAAGTGCAACTGTGTAGTTGACATGATGTACATGAAAGATGAAAGTGTAGCTGTATGGTTGACGTGCATTGCTATATTGACGTGAGCAAGTTCTGTGGGTCTAATCATGGGGTATGTGTTATATCCAAACTATGCCCTATGAATTGTTTAATGGTGAAAATCATTATCTCTGCTAATTTTTGTGGTGTGGTCCAGATGATCTTTGGATATGATTCATTTTTTAGATAATTCTCTATAATGATCTTTAAAAATATATGAACGATGTAGATATAATAAATACATCACTATGAAGCCCATATAACTTTGATCTCCTTTGAACCCGTACAACTCGGAGCTCGAGGAGCGTCAGTACTCATCTTCCGTCTTCACACGATAAGGACCTACAGTAGCTATATAGCTGGGCTCTTCTATCATACTGAGTAAACTCTATTGGGGCCCACCGTGAATGCTTGTGGTTTATCCATGCCATCCATTTCATTTTTTTAGATCATTTTAGTGGTTGAACCCAAAATTGATGTATATCCAAAGCTTAAGTAGACCATACCATAGGAAAAAGTAGAAGTATTGATAAGAATGACTCTGGATCAGGTCGGATCCATTCGGATCAGATCGGTCTGGATTGACCATGACCTGATCTCGATACGAAAAATCATCGGATCTGAATGACCCTACTCAATCCACATCGATCCAAGCCATTGGTTCGATTCAGAATGGGTCTAATTGGGTCAGATCCACCGGATCGGGTTAGACATGCCCAACTCTAGTTGTATCGAAACCAATGTCAACAATATCTGTGGGTCCTATTATAAGGTATGTGTTATATTGAAACCAACGTTAACAATATTTGTGGGTCCTATTATAAGGTATATGTTATATCAAAACCATCCATCCATTTTTCAATCATGTCGTAAGGCTTGGGCCTGAAAATAAGACGAATCTAAAGATCAGGTGGACCACATTGTAAAAAGCAGTGGGGGAATGAACATCTACTATTGAAACCCTTTTAGGTGACATAGAAGCTTTGGATCATTGTGATATTTATTTTTCCTCTTCATCCAGGTCTCTGTGACCTTATGAATAGATTGGATGGAAAATAAATGTTACCGTGGGCCCTATGAATGTTTTAATGGTGAAAATCATTATCTCACTGATATTTGTGCTGTGGTCCAGTTGAGCTTTGGATATGATTCATTTTTTTGCCTATGTTCTAAAATGATCTCAAAAAATGGATGAACGGTATGGATATAAAAAATACATCATTTTTTGGCCCATGTAACTTTGATCTCCTTTGAACCATTGGACCATCTTGGTCTGGTACACCAATCAATCCGCTTCCCCCACCGTGAACGGATTGACTACTCATGTCTGGTGGTCGGTGCTCTGTAGGCTCCACCATATTGTATGTGTTTCATCCTTTCGGTTCATCCATCTTTACAAATCATTTTAGGAGTTGATCCCAAAACTGAGAGGGATATAAATATCTTGTAAGACCCGTATCCTAGTCTGTACTGTTCCGTCAACTCCCGCGATCCTCCCGATCAAATTCTGGCAACCTGCGACCGATGATCAACGTTCACACTCGACCCTAAGTCGTATCCTGTATATCTGAGACGGTTCAAACCAAGACTTGTACCATTGCGACCGCACCGTCGCCACGGTTCCAACGCTGCGACTCGCTCACCGATCCGATACCATGATAGGGAGATGCAGACCTGCGTTTAGTTCAAGGAAAACACCGTGCGTTGTAAATCCCAAGAGAATCTCTACAACATGTCAAATCAATCCATCAATCAATCCATCAATCCATCAATCACTTCATGTCAAGTACACATCACCTTTCACCCCATCCCCAAGAAACCACCAAGTCAACTCTCTCTCTCACTCTCTCTTACACACCCATACTTGTCAAAGTACACCATCACCTCACCCATCACTCACATCCATCACTCATCCCTCTCTCCTTACAACTCTCTCTCTCTCCCTCTTTTTTCACACCATTTCCAAGCAAGGAGAGAGCCCACACGTCCATGCTCCTCCATGAGAGAAATGTGAGTTGTGTGGTCCACCTTCCCATCCCAAAAGCTCTCATCCTAGCCATCTATTTCTCATCTCCACCATCAAAGTGAAGCTTTAGGAGACCGGCTTTCCAATGGACCGAGAAGATCGATAGGTGGGTGATTTTTTGTTGTATGATTTTGATGATCTTAGGGCCCACTTGTGGTGGGACCCATCTCGATGTATATTTTATATCTAGGAGGGGCCCATAGTGGCAGGGTCCCTCCCATTTTCACCGTCCTCTCTCTATCTCTCTTTCCCTTTCTCCTCTTCATTGGATTGTGGCCAACTTGATCTACGCCATCCATCTGTTGGCCCCCCTTCCCGCTACCATGAATGAAGCAAAAGTACAAATATCAGTTAATCCAAGCAGTGGTGGGCCACCACATGGACCTACCTTGATGTATGTCTTTCTCCACACCGTCCAGAACGTTTGGACGGTGCTGGGCTGTTTGGACGGTGCGTGGGCCACCTTGATGTATATGTTTTATACCCATGTTGTCCAGTCGTGTGGGCCCCACTATGATATTTGTAATTTATCCAAGCTATTCATCAAGTAGGGCCCACACTGTTGGCCATCCAGCAGCACGCTGACGTAGCAAGTTCGGTGGCCCCATCCTGAGGTTTGTGCTACATTCAAACCGTCCTTTCATTTGGCTCGTGTGGAGCCCACCCCCACACGTGCTACACGTGTGGGATGGGACCCACCTATAATATATGTGTGTTTTGTCCCCGCTATGGAACCCAGGTGACGTATGGGTTTTATCCAGCCGTCCGTTCATCTGGACGTGGCCCACTGTAACATGGGCTTCATCCACGTCATGCATCTCCTTGTAGCAACTACTGCTGCTGCTGACGTCAGTGGGCTAGGCGTGGACCCCACACATGATGTATGTATTCCACTCTGTTCATCTGCTTTCCACCCGCACCGTCAGTGGACCCCACGTTGATGTTTATATTTCAATCCATGCCATCCAACGGTGGAGCCTGACCACACGTGTGGCACCCTCACCGTCTAGCAAGGACGGCAGGATCCACCATGATGTAAGCGTTTTATCCACGCTGCCTAGCAGCTATGGCCCCACACGTGGGAACCACCATGAGGTATGTATTATATGTAAACCGTTCATCCACATGGGTTTTAATCCACTCCATCCATTCGTGCAAGGCCCACCTTGGTGACACGTGTGGTCACTAGAGGTGGGGTCCACCTGGTCACGTGCTGCCTCCAACACACGGGGCCCACTTTAATGTATGTGTTTCATTCACCGTCCATCTGTGGAGGTTGCTGGACTGACATCAGCAGCTGTGGGACCCATGTGGTATGTGTTATCTCCACACCATCTGTCCATGTGGGATGTGTGGACCCCACCAGGATGTATGTCTCATCCTACCGTCCATCACCTGGACGGTAGTAGCAATAAAGTACTTGTTGTATAGCTAGTGGGTCACCATGATTTATGTATTTTATCAGCTCCGTCCATTTGTTGGACTGCTGGGCAACAACCCAATAGTAATCTAGCTATTGTAAGGGTCACCGTGATGCATGTGTTACATGCGGGATGTTCATTTATAGCGTGCAGGGCCCACCTTGATGTATTCATTTCATCTGCACCGTCCGCTGGATTGGGATGGTGGGACTCACCTCGGATGTATGTGTCCTATACAAGTTGTCCATCTGTTCTGCCAGCTTAGATACCCACCTTGAGCTGTGTTTTGATCCAAGCTATTCATCTGTTTTGGCAGCAGGTGGGTCTCACCATGATGTATTTACTCTATGACCACTCCATCCATCTATTCAGATCAGTGGGACCCACCATGATTTTTGTGTTCTATTCACTCTGTCCACACTAAATCGTGTGTGTGGGTGTGTGTGTGTGTATATATATATATATATATATATATATATATATATATATATATATATATTATTATATATTGTATATATTATATATATTATACATTTTTATATATTATATATGTATATATGTATGATGGTGGGCCTTCATGTGGACCCCCCACCATGATGCATGTGTTGCATCCAAACCATCCATTTATTTTGTAAGCTCATATTATGGCTTGAGCTAAAAATGAGTCAGATCTAAGGTTCAGGTGGAACCCACCATGGTATGTGTTTCATTCATGCCGACCATCATGAGGTGGAACCCACCGCGATATATATGTGTTTTATCCATCCATCCATTTATGCGGCCCGCCATGATGTATGTATTGAATATCTATACCGTTCATTTGATGAAGCACATTGTAATGTATTTAGGGCCCATGGGGTGAGACCCATTGTGATGTATTAGGGTCCATGGGTCGAGGCCCATTGTGATGTATTAGGGCCCATGGGGTGAGACCCATTGTGATGTATTAGGGCCCGTGGGTTGAAGCCCATTATGATGTACTTAGAGCTCATTGGTAAAGGCCCATTACGATATACTTCCGGCCATGTTACGAGGCACATTGTGATGTATTCAAAGCCCCATGGGTTATGGCCCATTGCATTGAACATAAGGCCCATTGGTGTGGCCCATTGATGTGGCTCACCTTGATATATATATGAGGCCTACCTCGATTCATTTGTGGCCGTCCATTAAGACCCATTTGATATATATAAGGCCCATGGGATTAGGCCTATTTTGATGGATTCTAAGGCCCATGGGTTAAGGCCCATTGTGATATATTTGGAGCCTATGGGTTAAGGCCCATTGTGATGTATCAGGGTCCATTGGTTAAGGCCCATTATGATGTGTTTCTCGCTCATACGTTGTGACCCATTTGATACATTTTCAACCCATGTGATGAGACCCATCTTGAGGTATTTGTGGCCTGCATGATTAGGCCCGATGTGGTGTACATGCGACTTAAGGCGAGGAATGTGCACCTGATGTAATGTATATTTCACAATAATGCAGGCAATGATGTTCATGGTAGGCCATGCCTTGGGAGCAATGTTGGTTTGACGTCCACATTGTAAGGATAATGTTGGTTAAATGTCCGCATTATGAATCTCCCTAGGGCCCATTGATAGGCCCATACTTATTGTGTGTAAGCCGTCTAGGCCTATCTTCGTTGTGAGAGTATTTCATCAACTTATAACATGCTTAGTGTAACTCCATGATTCATGCCCATACACATCATATGTATGCCTAATATGAGGATTTTTTGATCATAGCATATACCATTAGGCAGACTATTTACGGGACTCCTTATGAGACGGAGTGTCCACATTATCACGGCGTACGCGCAAGATTGCTGCATGACTGGATAGTGTGACTCATGCATCCCGTATATATGTGACTTGATCATTATACGCCCTAGTGACATCAGGGTCGTGGTCTCCACAGGCACATCATAGATGGCTAGATGGGACACCAGAAATAATCAGTTTAACACTGTGAGCACTTAGGATATCCTTGGGTGAAAATCCCAAAACCTCCTTGGTACCAGGAGATGCTCCAATGTCTAGATCGAGTAGAATATGAGCGCCGGTGCCTATACCATAAGGCTGTGTCTCCCACTGTATCGTGGTCGGTTGGAAGGGGGTGTGGGCTTATCCGCCCGAGTGAGGGGGCTATAAGCTAGGCTGAGTATGGCCAGCTCGTAAATGGGTCTGCTATCGACGTGCCGGATAGGTATTGGCAAACTGTTGGCTAGGCAGATATTGAGGTCTCTTACGCTCTCTGGGCTGTGTAGCTAGGGAGGAGACAGTCAGAGTGGAGTGTAATAGACCCCGGTGATTTCTCAGAGAGGAACCGTACTAATATGAGGACTAATATGATATTATGATACCCCATCACTGTTGTACATGTGGGCGGGCACACGTAGTCAGACGCTGATGTGGGCGGGGCTTAGGCCTGGGCGAGCTACCACACTGGGCAAGCTACCAGCGGTTGGCAGGCTACTGTGCTAACAAGTTACTGAGTAAGAGTTGCATACTCATTCATTCATCCATTTACTATCCACTCGGGCTGGCGGTGCGCAACTATTTGTTACGTGTACCTTCGTAATGGCCAGGATTTCGGTTGGGGCACGCGACTAACCTGAGATCAGGAGTTTACCACATTATGTTTGACTATGCAAATTTAGGTATGGGACTAGTTTGGATAGAATTTCCTTGTGATGGACCCCGTAGCCTGCGATACTATGTACTATCATCCCGACTTCACATTCCAGCATAGTCATTTCATTCACACCGCATATTACATTGCATTCGCAGTACTTAGCATTTTGGATTACTGCGCTTCTGTATTTATATGGCTTAGAAGGACTTGTTAGGATCTGCATATTGCATCGCATCTGCAGTATATAATATTTAGCTCATTATGATCTGCATTGTGTACTCTGATATTATGTGACTCTTGGACTTACCAGTATATTTCTGCTTACTCTGATATTGTATGATTTACGACCTTATCATTTTTTCTGCTTATCTCGATGATGTATGATTTACGGACTCTATTGTATACTCGGCACTTACCTTACACACACTTACACCACCCTCTAAGCTTTTGTAAACTTATGCACGATAGATGCATGTAGGTGACGTTAGGTTGCAGCAGCATTGAGCTTGGAGCGTGTAACGATTTTTAGGAGCTCTGATTTTGATATATGTATTTTTCTTTCAGCATTGTATTCAAGGGATTATATTAGTGGATATGTGATGATGATGTTTCCTTTATGATTTAGTTAAACTTGTGGTTATGCTTATTACAAGATAAATGTGCGTTGAAAAATCCTCCTTGTAGGGTCCCAGGATCGGAATCTAATGTATGCTACGCTGGGAGCCAAGAATAGGGTACTACGGAGGCTATCAGCACCGGATTCAGCAATCGGGCTGGTGGACCACACCACAGGAAAACAATAATGATTAGATATCCACCATTAAAATCCTCCTAAGGCACATAGTACTGTTGTTATTTTTTTATTTACACATGCCCACACACCACGTACTCGCGCTAGTGGAATTTCACCACCTATGGGTACTGACCCAGTGTTGAAACTCCTGCGAGTCTAGCTACTGAGGCACACTGTACTGTTTATTTGACATCCAATCTATTGATTAGGTCATACATATTTAGGGAAAAAAAAGATCAACTTGATCCAAAACTTTTATGCCCAAAAAGTTTTTAACAGTCAATGTTCATTCAATACTTTTTATTGATATCAAAAATCTGAATGGCTCTCTACCCTGTCTTCCGAACTCTGAACCACTTCAACGTCTTGAACCTGCATACTTGGAACAAGCAAAGGAGACCTTGGCTAAGTCAGGGGACCCTCCGATGCCTAAGTCAGGTCAAGGGAATCTGGGTATAAGTTGGAGAGTAGTAAGAGAGCAAAAAATGTTGCATACCTGTAGCAATATGGTTTCATCGTATTTATACCTAGCTGTCGGACGGTCTGGGTCTGTTAATCTTGGCAAGATTCGTTCAATCAATGGGATTTTTGGATCGTGGGGATATTATATGCAATCCAAGGATCGTGTGGTGTGTCATGTGTATCTACAGGCGAAGTAACCGGTCACGTCCTCTTATGGTAATTTCTAAGTTCAGCACATGGAGCGCCCACCTTAAGATCTGGCCTTGGCTCAGTTCCTCTGGTTAATGAGGCGCCGGCTAGTGTGTTTACAAACCTTTGCCATTAACTCGTTGAACAGGGACTGTATTCCTGGTTCGACTTGAGCTCTAGCCTGCACTAACGGACCCAGCCTTTTGCCTATCAGGCACTCCAAAAGTCTTCCTTTTGAGGTCTGAGGCGGGGCATTGGACCTGTCTTGTCAAGTTAGGTTTCCTGCAGCTGATGTTAGTGATTGAGTTGTTTATTTCCTGTCGGACAGTAGATGAGCAGCCTAGCATATCCAATCGGAGTGTTACTCCTATCTTGGTCTCAGACTGGGTTAAACTGATTCGATTATTAGCCTCAGACTAGGAGCACCTTTGTAACTTATTGGTGAATTCTTCAGTAACGCACACATCACATCGAACATGCATCACATCAGATGCACATCACATAGGACATTCACATGCCTGATTGAGTCAATATGTTGCTTGCCCTTAGAATTATAAGGGGCTCGGATCTTCCCATAACAGAAGCCCCCAACTCTTCGAGGTTGGCCATGGGCTTGGAGAGTAATCACGTGGAAGATCAACAGCCTCATCTGCTGGACCCTCCTTGCATGCTGATGTCATTATGATTCCTGCATTTGAAGTGCTACCTCCTCAGGATTTCGCGCTTGCAGACTGTCCTTTAGCAGATGCGTGGCGACGGTGAGAATTCTGAATAAATGTTTTCCCAATAGTTTGCCACATACACCTGGGGAGACGTCCAAGCGATGCTTCCTTTGCTCGGGCACCTTTCGTATATCGAAGTGCGTTGTTCGATGTCATAACCATACCGTCTGACAAGGGCTGAGCTAGTAGCGAATGGCCACGTGTGCTCTGGAGTCGGCTTACGATGTTTCGACTGCGGCCATCATTCTTTGCCATTAATGCAAAGATTCTATGTGGCGTATATAAACTTCCTTCGGAACCCCTCTCCTTACTTGTATTCTGAATTCGAGCGCGTGCCAGAGGAGGTAATTTTCGATAAGGGCAATTCTGGTCAATTTGAAGTTTTTTGGCAGGTGATCCCGACCGACCAAGCATTTTCGGTAGAGGCGATTCCTAGTGATCGTCCAATAAGTCTCTTTTAGCGTTCCCTTTACTTCCCTTCAAAATGTCATCCGATCTAGAGACCGTTGGGATTATGATGATGACTCTGAGCCAGAGAGCTCTGATGATGAGAGAGGGGCCTCTAAAGGCCCCTTTGAAGTTGTACCTCTATTCCCTCCACCTCAAAGATAGAAGGAGGCGGGGGCTCGAACTCAATGGGCTGGTAAGAAGAAAGCCGCCCGAGTCCCCCCGACCATAACCACCGAGGTCGCTGAGATGCCCATGAGGAGGCGGGCCTCGGAGGTAGTCCTTGGAGGCTCCATACTGTCGAAGTCTCAAATGGAGTGTATCCGCTTGGAGTTTCAGATCCCAAACTCTTTACGGATAAGGGCCCTAGAGCCCCTTGACACTGCTGGCGCACCTGCTAAGGGAGAAGTCACCATCTTTCTCTATGCACTGCAATGTGGGCTCCGACTCCCTTTGCATCCCTTCGTCTGAGCCGTAATAGCCTACTTCGGACTAGCTCCTGGACAATTCACCCCCAACGCTTGGAGGGTGTTAATTTCTTCCTTCATCATCTGATGCCAAATCAAGAATCCAGAGCTGACACTAAAGGAGTTGATAAGCCTATACCTGGTTAAGCACGACAGCTAAGAACCATGGTACTACTTTGTGACCCAAGGGAGCAAAGGGTCAGGGTTGGTGATGAATCTTCCATCTTCCAACAAGGACTGAAAGAATAAGTGGTTCTGGGATGAGGGCGAATGGGAGGTACCAGTGGCGAAGCTTGGGACTCTGATGACTCAAGTCCCCACCTGATTTTTAAAACCAGGTCAGACTAGCATCTTCTCCCTTCCTCTACTTTCTTTTTTTTTCTTATTTTTACTCTAGTCAGACTGAAGCTCTCTTTAACCTTATAGATTTTCCAAGAGGCCTTCCTCTCCTTGACTCGGACCAGAAGAATCGCGTTGTCAAGGCCAAAGTGCAATCGGGAGAGCTTCACTCCTGGTCAAACCTAATCACAGCCGCCAACCTTCACTGGTCCGGGCTTTGTAAGTCCTGGCCTCTCCCAACATCTTTCAGTAAGTTTCTCTTCTTTTCTCTTTTAGAGAGGTCAAACTTATTCATTCGGTTACTGATTTTTTATCCTCCATGCAGGCATGGCCGAGGCATCTAGTTCTCAGAGGAGGAAAGCCACTCCAATGGTAGAGGAGAAGGTAAGTCGTTCCTCAGGGGGAGGGCCCTTCTGGTCCAGTTTCTGTTGCTGCAGCTCCAGTTGCAGCCCCTATTTTTGTTGTTGTAGCTCCGATTTGTCACCCACCAAGGCTAGAGTTCTAGCAATCATTGTTCCGACTCCTTCCCTCCCACCTACCGTCACTCCCCTACTCTAGAGGCTCCTCCTGTACCCCTGGGCCTTACATAGTTGTGCTCTCTTCTTCTGAATGGGAGGAGTCCGTTAGGATGGCTGACAACATGCTTTCTCTTCCTGACACCGGGAATGATCACAGGGTCGAGGCTCAAGTCTCGCCAGGCAGTCGGACCAGGGCTGGGGAAGCAGTGGTCTCGGCCCAAGTGGGGACGAGCGGCAGGAGGTATGAGCCGGGCTACCACATGTCTTGCCTGGTTCATGTGGCCTCTAAACTGCCCCAGAGGAGGAGATAGCCAGCCTTCTGACGAAGCCAGACGATTCCTTTTTGAATGACTTGGCTTCTGTCTTCTACAAGGTATTTCCCACTTTCCTATATGTTCTTTAGCTTCCATTTTTCCTATATTTGTACGCTTATTCTTCTGTTCCTGTTCAGTTTGTTCCTTGACTTCTCTTGGCTTGGGAGAGTACGAGAGTGTCAGAAGATAGACGCCGAAGTGGAAGGCGGGGATCCTTTGTGATGAGGCCATGAACACCCTGGTTCTCAAAACTCGAGGATAGTCGCTCCTCACAGAGAACTCGAGTATTACACTATGAAGTGGACTAACATACATCTAAATAGCGGAAAATTTCATAACAGAGAGTAAGGCAACATTGCATAAACTACGGGTATCAAGAGTAACAACAAGGAAGTTTAATACATATAAATGGGAGCAGAATGAAATCCCACAACAAGGGAAGTATTTTATTACAATTCAAGTAAGATACAAAAATCTGGAATATGAAAGCAAGTAAATCCTAAATCATCAGTCGGGCTCCAACGGCTCAAATGTAATGTCATAGAGTTCTTCTTCGCCGCAATCCACCTTAGCCGTCCCTGAAATCCCATCATAGGGGTCTTCACCTGTCATCAATCCTGCATCTATTTGGTGCAACCGCACGATGGGTGAGTGAAAACTCAGTGAGAATTTCCCTCATAGATTCAACCATGATACATCATTCTAAAATAGGTTAACAATTTAAATATAATTCATAGGACAATACAACTAACGAAGCATTTGTATGAAGGTATGAATGTATGCTCAAGTCATAGATCTGGGGATGTACATCCAGCTATCAAAATAAAGGGTCGCCCAAGGCGAACTAGTCACCCAGAAAAATACTCATAGGTACGCCCAAGGAGAACTAGCCGTCCGGAAAAGACCATGTAGACGAGTGCGCCCAAGGATATCTCCTGGAAAAATACACGGGGTACGCCCGAGGAGAGTATAAAATCCTGAAAAAGTCTCATGTAAAGAAAGAGCGGCCCAAGGTGCACAAATGCACATGCCTGATGGTTGGACTTAGGTAATAGAACCATAACCAACCCAACAGGATGTGACTTACTAAGAACACTCAGAAAAGATCACGTGTCGTGCGTGGATGTTATGCGCCCTGACACTTATATACATTACTCTTAATAGAATAGGAAAGATCATCAACTTTCAAATAAGGAATATCCAACTATGCGATCCATAATGACTTTCATAATTTCCTTACATTCAAAGGAGGGCACACTAAGTATCATGTAAATTTTCAAGTGAGGTCACATCAGTAACTAAGACTCCATCCATAAGTATACTACATGTAAATAAATCCTCGTTTTCCATATTGTAAGAACTATTCACAAGATTATGCCAACTAAATTAGAGATTAAAAGTATAGACAATCATGAAGGAAATATCTCATAATTCACAGATGATTTAATATGAAAGCCTCCCTTTCTCAACATAAGAAAATAATTATAAATGCGACATGGAGTTTGTAAGACAACACAATTATTTCATGAAATTCAAGATAGCTAGGAATTAATAATTTTTTAAAATTCTATACATTAGAGGTTTAATCCACATGGAAATTAGTGAAAGGAAAAAGCTATAGGGGATGTTCCTCACCTTGGTTGAGAGTCCTCTTTATTTGAGTTGTCCTTTAAGATAGAATGATTATTGGGGTGCCTGGATAAACTGTTATGTAACATAGGTGAGTCACAACCGAGTTGATTCGATCTAGGTCTCTAATTAGCAGCGAGTCAGATTAATTTGGGAGGGTTCCATTAGCCACAAGGTTCTGTTATTGACTTCATAGAACCTAGTGCTACCCAAATCATGTACGAATAACTGAAGTCAATTAGACTCAGACAGGAAATTGATCGAGTCAGCCTGGTATTAAGTGTAGGGTCGACTAAGTCGAATACCCGCTGAGTTAACTCACTCGCAGGTTGAGAGCAGAGTCAATTGAAAGACTGATTTGGATGGCTGTACCTGGTCGAGGCTACCTTCCATTGTTGAGAAGATGGCAGCCCAACACGCCCTCGAAATGGCTGACTGGGTTTGCGAATCTACTAGGTAGCAGGTCACCGAGTCAATATGTTAACTAGCTGATTGAAACGGGTTTGTAGGGATCGATAATACCTGTATTTGGGGACGATTATATTTTCCTGAGTTGAGAGATCATGGTGGAGGGGCTGAGATGGGCGATAACTGAAGATCAATTCCAGCAGCAGCACCCTTGCATTTTCTCCTTCCTTCTCTCTTAGCGTTCTCTTAGAACTGCCGACTCAGCTGAGTCGAGTTACAACCAGGCCTGCAACTCACCCAGCGGTGCTCACTCACCCTCATGAACTCTCTCTCTCTCTCTATCGCTTTCTCTTCTTTCTTTAGGTTTTTCCTTGGGAGACGCCCTAATTCCCAGCCTTTTATAGGCATTTTCGTTTCTAGAAATGTCCACAACTAATCGCAAGGATTAGTGCAGAGATCACTTAAGCTAATCAAAAATAGCTTGGCACTAGGATCACCTAATCGGTTTAGATATCGTGCACGGGTTCATCTGATTGTCATGGATGGACATCAAATGAGGTGGTCCACATGATGAACAGATCAGATCAATGAATGAGTCCGATTTCGAAGAAAGTGGGTTCCACAGTCAGTTTGAGGAAAATGGGGGATGATAATGGTGTTTTTCATATGGGTGGTTGATCCATAGATCAGGGCTGTTTGGACGGTCCTGATATGGCTTAAAGATGATGTGGGGTCCATCTAACGAAGCACGGAGGGTCGTTGATAATTCATTCACCAATACTAGGTTCGATTGGAGTTATGGCTGCGACTCGCCAATATCTCGTTTCCTTACGAGATTTTGCTGACAGCCCTAAACTCAACATCCTAGATGAGCTCTACAGAAGCTTCCAGGGGCCAATAAACGGACGAGATGGCTTTTGCTAAAAATGGAAGTTATTCCTTCCACCTTTTGCCAAATAGGGAGGCATTTTCGGAAGCCGTAGGGCTGATGGGGCGCTATTTACGTACGTGGATGCTTTCCAACGATTCCCAACGGTCAGATCTGCCAAATGAGCGACGCACGTGTCTTAATCTTCGCCGTCAAGGCATTACCTTCGCAACGCAAGAACAGGCTCTATCTGTGCCATCGAAAAGGGCTTTCAATCTTAGATGGCAGCATGGTCTAGGTCAGTGGGACATTGGCTATCTTATGAACGGTTTGGATTTCCACTTTGTATTCAGATGGTGGCCAAGAACATCGCCAAACGGACGGTCCGTTTGAGCCAGCGTCGGCAGAAGTGGATTTCATTTGAAATTTTTGACATTGCACGGGTCAGCGGTCATTTTGACCGGATCAATGGATCGGTGTACATCATGTGCACGTCATCTGTGCACTCACACGGCTCCAACAGTGGGGTCCACATAGATGTATTTGATAAATCTACTCCGTCCATTCGTTTCGTCAATCCACATTAGGGCCCAGTCCAAGGAACGAGCCAGATCCTCAACACAGGTGGCCCATACAAAGCAAGATTTACCTTTTAAGTGATTATTAATGTGACTACAAAGGTGAGATCATTCTGGTAGTTTAATAATCAAGATTTTTGAGCCTAGGGCCTTATTTCAAGGTGAATTATATAAATACAGGGGCCAAAATAATTTAATTAAAGTCCCTAATAGTTACTTACAAGTTATTGAAATTTAATGGTCTGATTGGTTTCGAGCTGTCGATCCATATTAATCGTGTGATTGGATAGCGTCCATTACTAGTTATGGATTAATTGATTAGTGGATTCATGAGTTTGGTCCTAATTCTGGTGATTTGCAGTTCAGTTTCAATATGGCATGATGGATCGTAAGTGTTCTATCAGATGGGCGGCTCATTCTACTCATCGAGGAAATCGAGGTCTTAGTCATGAATATTCCAGATGATGTGATGGTCCTACTTGGAATTCAATGGATGAATGGATCAATCTATGGATGGCGATTGTACTAGACAGTTGAATAAAGTTGAACGTTCAAGTAGGCTAGGTCTATGTTTACACTAAGTTATGTTTCGTGATAACACTCGTGTACTGAAAAGTACGGGGTGTTACAGGCCAGTTTCCTCCGATTGGAGTAGGGAAAGCTGCGCAGGCAACTTGAGGATGGGAAGGCTAGAGAGCTCCAGTTGCAGGGAGTTGTGACTGATCTCGAGGCTCGATGCGGTGTGGCGGCGACTGAGCTGACTCGAGCCAGGACTCATGCGGATTCATTAGCCAAAGAGATCACCCGATTGGGTGAAGTCTTGGAGAGGACTAGGGCCGAGGAGGTGGGAGAACGGAACCAGGCCGTCTCTCAAGCAACGACAACTCGACGGGCCGAAAATGAGGCCTCTATGGCAGTGGTGGTGGCCGCCACGGTGGATGCCTTCAAGGCTTTAAAGGAGAGGGAAGCCGAGGCTACTAAGTTTTACAACTGCGGCTTCGATGCTTATATCGAGGTAGTTCAGGACTTGTATTCAGACCTTAACCTCGAACCTTTGTTATCCGAAGACGCCAAAGAGCAGCCCATCGAAGATGTCCACCCGCACTAAGCTCCCAACTCCTAAGCTCCTCCGACCGCGTAGTTTTTAGTACTTCTTTCGTGACATTGTTCTTTTTTGGTGAATAGATAATATTTTTTGACCCTCTGGTAAGGGCGTGTGGATGATGATTTTTTACCCTCAGGAGAGAGCATGTGGATGATGATTTTTCTTTTTATATCGATCCGTAGTTAGTTGTTGGATGTTGACTGTTGATTGTCGATCGCTGAACTGATACGTTGATAGGTCGTCTTACTTTAAAGCATTGTCGAGCTGACTCTTTGACGAGTCATCCCATTTCAATGTTGTCTTGTAGAACTTTAGAACTTGTATGGTCTTATCATTGTTGAGTCCGAGTCCCTAGGGAGTCGGCTCGCCCCATGATTGACGAGAAGCTTCCGCTTCCTCCGTTAGTTGAGCGATGAGCCAACTCCTCCATTGGGGAGTCGGGTCATCTTTTGGGCTTTTCCCCTAGCTAAGAGGGGATGCCTTGTCGAGTTTTTATGGGATAATGCTCTAACCTCTTCTTTGAAGGATCAGCTCATTTAGCCCGCCCTTGCTTATAAGGGGTGACTTCACTTAGTAGATAACCAGAAAGATGAGACATGAATTTTATTGAAAGCCTTAAAGGCTGGTCACTTGGAGGTGTACACTTATTGGGGGCGTTAAAGACCAATACATTAAGGATAGTAGATCTTTAAGTGTTCGGTGTTTCAGGGGTGAATATCTTATTTCTGCAGGTACCATAGCCTTGCTCATGTAATAATGGGGTGTTGCTTGCCTCCGACCTCTCTGGTCAGGGTCGAGCCGATGGCCAAGGCCGAGACCGCAAGGTACAGGAACAGGGGCTTCTTCAGGCTTTGATAGCAAAGGGTGAGCCCAGATACTGTTTTAGTTGCTAGAAGGCTTGTTCGCATTCTGACGTCTACTCTGCCTTCTTATGACCCTTCAATTGTTGGAAGAAATGGAGGCATTTATCTGTTGTTCTGGATATGAAATGTCCGAGCGCAATGACTCTTCCCGTGAGGCATTATATTTCCTTGACAGTCTGAGGTGAACTCATGTCAAGGAGCGCCTTGATCTTATCGGGGTTTACTTCGATGCCTCTCTAGTTGACCTGGGACCTTAGGAATTTTTTCGAACAGACCCCAAAAGCACACTTCGCGAGGTTCAACTTCATTTGGTACTCTCAGAGGACAGTGAATATCTTTTCGAGATCTGTCAAGTGATCGGACACCTTGATGCTTTTCACCAGCATGTCGTTGACGTACACTTTCATAGTGCTTCCGATCTGTTTGCGAACATCTAATTTACTAACTTTGATACGTTGCCCCAGCATTTTTCAGGCCAAATGGCATGACCCAGTAACAGTAGAGTCCCTTGTCTGTGATGAAGGTAGTCTTCTGCTTGTGCGTAGGATGCATCGCGATCTGATTGTACCGAGAGTACGTGTCTAGGAAGGAGAGTAATTCATGGCCGGTTGTACTATCCACCAGTTGATCAATCTGAGACAATGGAAAGCTATCCTCAGGACATGCCTTATTCAGATCCAAGTAGTCTACACAGATCCATCATTTTCCATTGGATTTTTTGACAAGCACTACGTTTGTAATCTAATCGGGATAATACACTTCCTCTATGAAACTAGCATTGACAAGGATGGAGACCTTGTCAATAATGGCCTCGTAGCACTCGGCATCAAACGGTCTTATCTTTTGCTTTACTAGTTTGTAGTCTGGGTCCATGTTCAGCCTATTGACCAAGATGTCAGGATAGCTCCTTGACATTTTCGCATGTGATCATGGAAAGATGTCCCTATGTTGCCCAAGGAAAGTTAACATTTCAGACTATTGCTCAGAACTTAATGACGTCCCTGGCTGGATGGTCTTGCTCGGGTTTGCTTCATCAAGGGGCACTTTCTCCAGGTCTTCTACAGATGAGTTCCCTGCGGGTCCTTGGGGATCCAAGACGTTGATAGCAAGCGTTTGCTTCATGGATCCCTTTTTGACTGTTATTGCATAGTATCTCCGAGCCTCGCGCTAGTTGCCTCGGAGGTAGCCTATTCTGCCCTCGGTTGAGAACTTTATCATTAGGTGATAGGTGGAGACGACCGCCCTCATTGCGTTGAGGGAGAGTCTGCCCAGGATGATGTTATGTACGGATGGTACATTGACAACAAAGAAGTCTACCACAAGGGTGACTTAATGTTAGCATTCTCCCGCAGTTACTGGGAGGGAGATGACTCCCTCAGAGATCATTCTTTCTCCGGCAAAGCCATATAGGGGGGTCTTCATAGGTCGGAGGCATGACTGAAGAATCCCCATTCTTTCGAAAGCCTCGGAATAGACCGTGTCAGCTGAGTTGCCAGTGTCGACCAGGATACGGTACACCTTGTGGTTGGCTATGGTCATGGTAACCACCAAGGCATCGTCGTGCGGCTGCTGGATTCCATGTGCATCGTCCTTAGTGAAGGTCAGACTGCACGGGTTGACCCAAAGTACCTTGCTAGGCCGCTCGGTCAAGTGGACATAATGTCCCGGATCAGGCTTTCGAGAGTGGGCTTTCCGAGCCCTGTTTGAATCTCCCTCACCGGACGAGCTCCCAAAAATTGTGCTAATTTCGGTCGGCTCTTCCGTGGTGTTATTCGGTTGTTCTCGTTCTCACTCTTCTTTTCGGGAGGTTCTTTCCCCCTTAGTGTAACAGCGCAGGTGACCTTTACAAATAAGGGTCTCAATCTCATCTTTGAGATCCACGCGGTCAGTAGTGTTGTGGTCGTGATCTCGATGAAAGTGGTAATATTTACGTTTGTCATGATGTTCTAGGTCGGCCTTCATGCAGACAGACCAATTCAGAAGTTTCTCTCCTTAGAAATCCAACAGAATCTGCTCGCTGGATGTATTGAGGAGGGTGTAGGAATAGAATTTTCCTTTCAGCATCTAGCTCGGGCGACGATCACGAGTGGCACGGTCATCAGATTCCTTGTCAGTTGGCTAGGCCTCTTCGTTCCTGGGCCTCTTTCCTTTGCCGGTTGGGTCAGATACTTGAACGTTCTTGTGGCCATTGGTGAACTCCTTGGCATTAGTGTATTTCTAAGCTCTGGCAATGAGGTCAGCTAAAGTTTTGGGCAGATTCTTCCCAATAGAGAAGGTGAACCTTCCCTCTTTCAAGCCACCGAACACGACAACAAGTGCCATCTTATCATCATAATCTTCCACCTGTAACACTTCCTTATTGAAGCGTACGTGCAATGTAGTCTTTCAGCAACTCCTTGGGTCCTTGCTTGATGGTAAACAAGTGAGTATTCGACTTTCTACCCTTCTTACCACTTATGAACTGGGTAAGAAATAATCGGCTAAGTTCTGCGAAGGTTCCAATGGAGTTAGGTTTAAGCTGACGATACCAGCTCCGAGCGGACCCTGTGAGTGTATTCGAGAACCCCTTGCACATCATTGCGTCTGTTGCTGTCTAGATTTATATCCACGAATGATAAGCTTCCACGTGCTCGGATGGGTCCCCAGTTCCAAAATATTAAATGACAGGAGGTATCCAAAACCTTTGTGGCATCACCTCATTCATAATTGCTGAGGTGAAGAGAGGTTCGGTCTTTTCCATCATTGCCTGAACGATGGTGGGGACTGACGACGGGCGCTGTTTCTTTTTCAGAGTCAGGAATTTGTTGTTGAGTTCCGTAAATTGTGCTTCCCAAGGATCTTTATTTTCAGTGACTATCTCTTAGGTGTCTTCTACCTCAGGAATCCTTCCTTCCCTTCTCTGCTCCAGTTCGTGGCGAAGGTCCATAGGTACTGGAGCCAAGGTGATTGAGGCATTTTGTCAGAACTCGTATAGCTATGTTCCAAGCCGAGACTCAAATTTGGGTCGGGAGAGGATTCTGGACTGATACTGGAGCTCGAGGGCATTGAGGCTACTTGAGCCTCATACTCCTTGGCACAGAGTGAGCTTCCACGACCAATCTAACTGGTTCAGGGACAAGATTTTCCTAAGGAGGACTTGGTTATGAATCTTGGTGTTGCTTCATCTGGTTAATCTCCTCCCGCAGGGCCTGTATCTTGTTTTGCATGGCTCGATATTTACTCCCCCGATTATGGGAACACTGGGAAGGCCATGGGCCCGATTCGGCGTGAAGTAGTGAAGAGGAATGAGTTTGCTCATTCTGCTCCGGTTCCACAACCACTACTTTATTCTTTCCTCTTGTCATTATATTTGAAAATAGGAACCTGAACTTTCATATCAGATCCCACAGACGACGCCAAAAAATGTTAATGTCAAAATCTGAGCAGCTCTCTCTACTCTATCTTCCGAACTCCGAACCACTTCAACGTCTTGAACCTGCACACTTGGAACAAGCAAAGAGACCTTGGTTAAGCCGGGGGACCCTCTGATGCCTAAGTCAGGTCAAGGGAATCTGAGTCTAAGTTGGAGAGTAGTGAGAGAGCACAAGATGTTACTTACCTATAGCAATGGGGTTTCATCGTATTTATACCTAGCTGTCGGATGGTCTGGGTCCGTTAATCTCAGCATGATTCACTCAATCAGTGAGATTTTTGGATCGTAGGGATATTATATGCAATCCAAGGATCGTGTGGTGTGTCATGTGTATCTGCGAGTGAAGTAACCGATCACGTCCGCTTATGGTAGATTCTAAGTTCAGCATATGGAGCGCTTACCTTAAGATTTGACCTCAGCTCGGTTCCTCTAGTTGATGAGGCGCCAACTAGTGTGTTTGCAAACCTTCGCCATTAACTCGTTGAATAGGGACTGTATTCCTGGTCCGACTTGAGATCTGGCCTGCACTAACGGACCCGGCCTTTTGCCTATTAGGCACTCCAAAAGTCGTCCTTCTAAGGTCCGAGGCGAGGCGTTGGACCTGTCTTGTCGAGTTGGGTTTCCTACAGCTGATGTTAGTGGTTGAGTTATTTATTTCCTATCGAACAGTAGATGAACAGCCTGACATATCCAATCGGAGTGTTACTCCTATCTTAGTCTCAGACTAGGTTTAACCGATCTGATCATTAGCATCAGAGTAGGAGCACCTCTATAATTTATTGGTGAATTCTTTTGTAACGCGCACATCACATTAGACGTGCATCACATCAGACATTTGCATGCCCAATTGACTCAATACGTTGTTTGCCCTTGGAATTATAATAGGCCCAAATCTTCTCGTGGAACTTTTTATGATTTCCTATAACATGGTCTACTTGAGATTGGGATATATCTCAATTTTGATCTTATAATATAATATGACGTAAAAAACTAGATGGAAACGGCACGGAGGAAACACATATATCATGATGGGCCTAAAGAGCACCGACCACCAGTCATCGGTTGCTGGCAGGGTAGTAGCCCATCCGTTTCCATCCACGCCACCATCATTGTTGTAATCCAATGCCAACTCTGACGTCATGGATATCGCAAATATCATTTGGCGCATCTACTCGTGTATTGTGAAACACCATCTCCCACTGCATTGCATTTTAAAGTAGCTAGACCCTGCTCCATCTCTTGTGCACGCCAGAAATATGGAAATCTTCTTTTCCATTTTAGCTATCATTTTCTTCTATTTCCTCTTTTCAATTTCGAAGCGCCTGTTCGCAAAACCAGAGAAGCTTTCACCATCACCACCTTCTCTTCCCGTCCTCGGCCATCTCTATCTTATCAAAAAGATCCTCTGTTATCTGGTCAACAGGAATTTTTTATTACCCTAATGGTTTGGCGTTTGAAGATTTTTTTTGTTTTTTTTTAGTGAGTGGTGACGTGGACCAACGAGGATTAGGGTATCAGAAATCTCTATTGACCAGGTAACAGAGGATCCGGAGTCCTATCAAAAAACCCCTCCATCGATCTCTGACCGTCCTATCCAACCGCTACGACCCCATCCTCTCCCTCCGTTTCGGATCCTGCCCTGTCCTCCTCATCTCCTCCCCTTTCTCCGCCGAGGACTGCCTCTCTAAGACGACACCATCTTCACCAACCGCCCTCACCTCCTCTACGCCAAGCGCTTGGCCTAAAACTACTCCGCCATCGGGTGGGCCTCATATGGCTCCCACTAGCGCAACCTCTGCCGCATCACCACCATCGAGATCTTCTCCTCGAACCGCATCCAGATGTGCTCTGCCGTCCGAATCCAGGAGGTCCGCTCCCTTGTGAAAGACCTGTTCCGGGATTCGGAATTGGGGAATTCGGTGGTGGAATTGAAGACGAAGTTCTCGGAGCTCACCTTCAATGTGATGGTGGGGATGATCGCTGGAAAACGTTATTACGGAGAGAATGTGGTGGATTTGGAGGAGGCGAGGCGGTTTCGGAAGATTGTTAAGAAGGTGCTGGCAATGGCGGGAGAGTCGAATTTCAGGGATTTTTTTGGGGTGGATGGATTTGGGAGGGGTTGAGAAGAGGATGGTGAGGTTGGCGAGGGAGAGGGTTGAGTTCTTCTGGCTCTCATCGATGAGCATCGAAGGAGGAGGAACCAGGACGATTTTTCTAGCGAAGAAGGAGAGGGGAAGGGGATGAAGAGGACGTTGATAGATGTTATGCTGTCTTTGCAAGAAACAGAGCCCCAGTGCTACACCGATTACATCATCATGGCGCTCATTGCGGTAATTGTCACCTCTTTTTACAGATCCGCTTCCGCGCCACCTTGAATAGTTATCCAGACCGTTCATTTGTGGGGTTCTGCCTTGTTGGGAAGGATCTCACGCGTTGGATATCTCTCTGTCCACGCATAAGTAACTGATGGCCTGGATCATCGCAGTTTGGGACAGAAGTAGAAAGTTAGATCAGCCTGGACTGGTCGTGACCGCTTTGGGTCACGTATGACATCAGCTAGTTTGGCTTACTTGGAAGGCCGAATGCGTACTTAAGTTTAGCCTACTGAGTAAGGACGCGGATTGCGTCTTAACGTCCGCGGCCCAATGATGTAAGTGATCCACGCCGTTCACCGCTTTTGTCAGATCATTTTCAGGTATGATTCTAAAAATGACACAGGTCCAGAGCTCCAGTGGACCACACCAAAGACAGCTATACCAATAATGACACTGACCCCTCGAAACCTTTCTAACATGATTTTTTTTAATCATCCAAATTATTCAAAAGGTCACGTCTCACGTAGACGTAAATGAAGTGAAAACACAAAAATCAACTTGATCCGAAACTACTCCAGGCTCCGGAGACGTGAATGAAATGAAAACACAAAAATCAACTTGATCCGAAACTACTTCAGCTCCGGAGAAGTTTTTAATAGTTCAATCCCTGCTTTGTGGTCCACTTAAGCTATGTACCTGCCTTGAACTGCGTGGATAAAACACTAACATCACGCATGGGTCCCACAGATCACTGCCCAGATGGATTACCATCCGGGTGGAGTAGGACCAATCTGCGTCCACTGAGTAAACTGTTGGGCCATCCACGTGTATGCATATGGGTCACCGTTGATGGACGTACCTTATCCGCACCGTCCATTCAGTTTTTAAGATTATTGTAAGGATGTGCCCAAAATTGGAGTATATCCAAAGGCCCACCGGACTACACTGTTGAAAACTTCCAATGGCCACGCTATGTTTATTTATTGTCAACCCCAGGTCAGCTAGACAGCTAAAACTTCGGCGGCAACAGAAGTTTACAACGGTATGATAGGCGTTCAAATCAAATTGTTTTCTGTGGTGTAGTCCAGTTGAGCTCCAGATATACTCTTTAAAAAATTGATGACGTGGCCCCTACAGTGACGTTGACCCAGGAAAACGATGGAGGAAGGGAGTTCATATAAATCCTAGTTATTTATTTCATAAAAAGCACGCTATTTTTCTGACAAAATTGCAAGAAATTGAATAATGATTTTTAATACCTTTCAATTTTATCATGATAATATTTTTAAAAACTTTTTTGGGAGAACATATGGCCAAGTTTTTAAATCTCACAATATTTGTTACCCTATCGGTCATTTCGGGGAGTTGTTGGTGCTCTCCCAGAATATATATGACTTGATACACAGGAACGTAGAAATCGTATGGGGGGCATACTTGGGTATGGATTAAACCAAGTGTTGGAAGCAACTGTCCAGGTGGGACCGAGAATCTGAGAGGCTAAAGATTTTTAACTCTTGAATAGTGGAAAATTATTTGTTAGAAGAGTATCCTTGGACATTTTCAATTTTAACCGTCCAATAAATGTTCACTACTCCCACGTTCAGGTACATCTGAACCGTGACACAGAATTTGGACAGTCTAATTTGACTTGTATTTCATAGTCCAGTATAACCCGTGTCCAAGTACTGTGACAGTTTATCACCATGTCCAAAAAATATTGTTGATGCTTTAACTACACACATCTGATGGCAATACAGCCGGACTACGTGGAGCGGGTCACAAACACTTTCATGACAAAGATGGACCAGAGAAGGGCTCATTAGAGGCAAAAATGATCTAAACCACTGGAACCTTAAATGAGTCGTACTCACAATCTAGGATGAGTTTTTCAACATATTATATCCAATTTTGGGGTAGGAGAACCTATTTAAGCCAACCAACCCACTATGCTATATTGCCTACACCGGATTGGCGAGATTCCATCATATCGACCGTCAAAAGTTTTATTTATTTTCATTCTTACTATAAATAGTATATTTTAATTCAAGTATAACTTTGAATCCTTTGAGTTGGAGAGGTCTTGCCCAAGATGAAAAGGTTTTAGAACAGTTAAGAGAACAATAGGTTGGCAAAAATTGGACACTTACTATTTTGGGCCAAAAACAACCATGAAATCTAATAAAAATAGAGACGGCCTATAAATAATGAGTTTACTATTTATAGTAAGTCACATTTTTAGGGTATTTGAGTTAGAGACTAAAGGCCTGTTTGTTAACACTAAATTTTTGTACTTAACGCGGAATTTAAAAATGTTCCATGTTTAGTGGCATTTATTAACGCAGAAGAAGGAAAACACTCCACCATTTTATGCCGAAATTTTTCCGTGATAGGAGTATCTTAATGGGGAATCAAGAATGTGCTCCGTGATTATTTTTTTAATCCAAAATTATCCTTTACGATAAAGATTTTCTCTTGCGTTATACACATCACAACTTTTTACATAGGGCAATTTTCTAAACCCATCCTGATTTATGTGTTAGATCCACACCGTCTATCAACTTTTCTATATGATTCTAAAGCATGATCCGAAAAAAGATGCATATCCAAAGCTCAAGTTAACCACAACACATAAAGTAGTGGGACGGGAATGAGAGTCGTTAAAACTTTCCTAATGTCCATCGTGAAGCTTATTTGCCATCAAATCTCTTTATAAGGTCACACAGACCTAAATGAAGGAAAAACACAAAAATTAACTTGATTGGAGCCTTATGTGGCCCCAAGAAATTTTCAATGATAGGCATCCAATTCCCATAGTTTCTTGTAGTATGGCCCACTTCAGCCTTAGATTTGCCTTGATTTTTGTCTTAATTTCTAAAATAATATAAAAAACATGAATGGACGGTATGGATAAAACATATATATATATATATATATATATATATATATATATATATATATATATATATATATATATATATATATATATATCATGGTATGCCTCACATCCTTGATTGTCCATATTTAGGTAGATCTTGGTAGGGTAGTATGCAATCCTCTCCCATATTTGGGGTGCGAATTATTGCAAATGCCTTTCGCAGGAAGTTCTTGTGCTGAAATTTTCAGTAGAGCCTACCATTATGTTTTTGATAAATCTAATCTGTTCATCCATGTTTTGAGATCATTTTAAGATTTAAGACAAAAAATGAGGAGGATACAAAACTTAAGTGGGCCGCACTAAAGGAAAAGGAAAAGGTGGGTAGGAAAATTCTTATCGTTGAAACCACCTCGGGGTCAACAGTGATGTTTACATGCCATCAATAATGTTCATACCATCATTTTTAATGAGATGAACTTAAACCACAAATATTAGCATGATTGAAAACTTCTGTGGCCCCATGAATATTTTAATTATGGGCATCCAATCCTCACATTTTCGGCCCATTTGAGTGTTGGATACGACTCATTTTTAACACTACATCCTAAAATGATCTCATGAAATGGATGGCAGGGTGGATTTCATACACACATCATGGTGAGCCCCACCTAAATTTCCAGTGGACTTCTTAGGAAGGGCTTTCCCATGAAATCTGGCTCACACTTGGGGACGTGGTCTGGCCAATGACGGTGCCACTAGCCGACTGGCCAGTGGTTGGTCCTCTGTGGGCCCACCATAATGTATGTGTTTCATCTCATCATTCATCTATTTTTCCAAATCATTTAATAGATCATTTATATAAAAAATGAGGCATATATAAATCTCAAGTGGACCACAATAAAGGAAAACAATAATGATTAAGCACCCACCATAAAAAATCTCTTAATGACCACTATAATGTTTATTTGACCTTAAACATGTTGATTAGGTCATACAGACCTAGATTGAAGGGAAAAACAAATATCAACTTAATCCAAAACTTTTGTGGGCCCTATAAGTTTTTAATGGTGAGCAATCAATCAACATTATTTCCTATGATGTGATCCACTTATGATTTGGATATATCTCAGTTTTTGGATCATGCCATAAAATGACCTGTAAACATGGATGGACAAAGCGGATGAAATGAATACATCATGGTGGAGCCCATAGAACACCGACCAATAGCCATTGGCTAATGGCAGGGTAACTAGTTGTTGAGGATTGGGCTGCAGAATCACACAAAGATGGATCTAGAATAGCAATCCAACAGTACCAAGAAAACACAAGAGAACATAAAGATTTAATGTGAAAAACCCTTTAGGAAAAAAACTACAACACAAATCGACAGAAATTCACTATGAAAGCATAATTTCCAAAGAGAAAGGACTTACCCGATTCGAACAACCTCGAATCTCATCCTTTGCTACACCATTTGAAATAATTTAAGAAGCTTTATCATGTTTTAGAATGACCCTAGGAACTCTTATTTATAGATTAGAAAACCCTACTTATGCACTGACTTGGAATAATCTATAAATCACTTCCAATTTATGTAGTCCGTGTACAATCTGTGTAATCTCTGGCTAGTCGAACTAGAGCTTGGGCTAGTCGAAGGGCACTTTGACTAGTTGAACCTGTCCTCCAACTAGTTGAATTTCTTGGAAGTTTCAAAATACATTGTTACTGGACTTCCACACAAACTTTCTCGAGCTAGTCAAATTTTCTCAGATTTAAGACATCTGTTAACAACAATCTCCACCATATCTTCAATCTTCAAACGTGTAGCTTCTTGACCTCGTCTCTTATCTCTGCCTTGCATCATAGATTCATCAATACTTCTTGTGGACACTCCGTCCTCCTTTTATGCCATCACCAAGCTCAAAGAAGTTGCATAAAACTTGAACTTCTCTATAAGAACGACCTTGCTGAACATGTTTGCCAGATTCATGCTAGTGTGAATCTTCTCTAGTGTTATGCCTCCTTCCTCAAGCATCCGTCGGATAAAATGGTGATGAACATCAATGTATTTAGTACGTTAGTGATAAACAGAATTTTAGCCAAATTAATAGCACTCTCCCTATCATAATTAACTGGCACGGCCTCCTGTTGAAGCCCTAACTGATTTATTATGCCTCTTAACCAAATACCTTTCTTAAATGCTCTGTCACTACCATATATGCTGCTTCAGTCGTGGAAAGAGCCATTATGGACTAAAGCTAGCTTCGACATCCAACTAATTGCTCCACCCGCTAGTACAAACGAGTATCCTAAAGTTGACTTTCTGGAATCCACACTGCCTGTATAATCTGAATCTACATACCCTATCAATTTTGTCCATGTCTTTCCAAAAGTAAGACGTAGTCTTTTGTACCTTGAATGTATCGAAATAGCCATTTCACTGCTTCCTAATGTTACTTGCCGGGGTTTGATACGTATCTGCTCACAACACCGACTGCTTATGAAATATCTGGTTTCGTACAGACCATGACATACATTAAACTACCAACAGCATTCAAATAAGGCACATGAGACATAATATTTTTTTCCTCAATTGATTTAAGACATTGTTTAAGGAAAGTTTGAAGTGAGCCATGTGAAAAATGCTCACCGACTTTGCCTAGTCCATCCCATACTTTTTCAGCGTATTTTCAAGGTATTCTTCCTGTGATAAGCAAAGCATGCTCCTCTTCTCATCTTTATGAATATTTACGCCGAGAACCCTCTTTGTAGCCCCCAAATCTTTCATCTTGAATGTTCCTGATAACCTAGTCTTTAGTATGTTAATTTCAGACATATTATGACCGACGATCAAAATATCATTAACATAGAATACTAGGATAATGAACTTGTTATTTCTTAGTGTCTTGTAATAGATACAGTGATCGTATTCACTTTGAGTAAACTTCAGACTCAACATAAAAGAATTGAATTTCTTATACCACTGCATAGGCAACTGTTTCAGGTCATACAACGACCTCATTAACCTGCAAACTTTTTCTCTGCCTTTTTAACTTCGTAGCCATCTGGTTGTTTATTGTAGATCTTCTCTTCTAACTCCTCATACAGGAATGCAGTCTTGACATCCATCTGTTCCGGTTCGATATCGTATTGGGCAACCAGCGCCAACACGAATCTGATTGATACTTGCTTAACCACTAGCACGAAAATCTCTGTGAAGTTGATTCCTTCTCTCTGGTCATACCCCTTTGCTACTAGCCTTGCTTTGTATCTATCATGTTTCCTTTTGAATAACCACCTACATCCGATCAATTTTCGGCCCACTGAAGCTCCACCAACTCCCACGTGTGGTTTTTGTGCAATGAGTCAATCTCATCATCTATATCCACCTTCCACTTTTCTACATTAGGCTCATCAAGAGCCTCTTAAATAGTTGACAATCTTCCTCATCTATAATGAAAGCATATACGATATTAGAGTCATCCATGTATCTTATCGGTAACCTACAATCACGCGGTGGGTTCCTTCTCATAGGTGGCTGCTCCACTTGCTCGTATACCTCTGCCTAAGGATCATCAGTATCAATTTTGACGTCTGTGATTAACCTTTTTAGTTCCTCTTGCTCCTCTTGATTATTCTAGTGGAATATGGAGCTTTCAACGAATCTGACGTCACAACTAGTGATGACCTTGCATGTGACTTTGTCGAATAACCTGTAATCTTTCACACTAATACTATAATCAACAAAGATGTACTTTTTGGCTCTATGGTCTAGCTTATCTCTCTCAACTTACGGTACGTGAGAGTAAGCCTCACAACCAAATATATGTAAATCTGAGTAGTCTAGCTTATTACCGCTCCATACTTCTTCTGAAAATTTACATTCAATTTTCGTAGATGAGGATCGGTTCACCAAGAAGTAAGTCGTGTTAATGAGCTCAGTCCATAAGTCTTTGCCCAATGCAGCATTACTTAACATGCATCGAGCCCTCTCCAAAGAGTCTGATTCATCCGCTCTGCCACACCGCTTTGTTCGGGCGTGTAGCGCACTGTGTTGTGCCTATTAATCCCTTCATCTTTGAAATATTCATTAAACATAGTAGATCTAAATTCTCCACCATTGTCATTCCTTAAAACCTTTATTTTTCACCCTGATTATTTTTCCACCATTGTCTTTCATTGCTTGAATATGGTAAAAACTTCAAATTTACATTTCATGAAGTAAACCCAAACTTTCCTGAAGTAGTCGTTAATGAATGAAACAAACCATGACGACCCCCAACTGAAACCTTTGGCGATGACTCTCATACGTCAAAGTGCATATAATCAAGCACTCCTTTACATTCATGTTTCTAGATTTAAATGATAATCTTGATTATTTACCATATATACAATGCTCACATATATCTAAATTAGAATTCTTAAAAGCTGCAATCAAACAATGATTAGATAGTACCTTCATGCCCCGCTCACTCATGTAGCCCAGACAAGCATGCTACATACTTACAGACTTGGAATCTGCAATAACAGCTATTGCTTTACCTGCTGAAGTGCTCTTAATCAACCTGTAAAGGTTTTCGTACCTTCGCGCTCTCATAACCACAAGTGCCCATTTTGAAACTTTAATGACACCATTAATACCAGTGAACTTGCACCCTACAACATCGACTGCATCGAGAGAAATCAAACTTTTCTTCATATTAGGAACGTGCCTGACATCGGTCAAGGTTCCATCCTATTAAACATCTTGATGCTCACTGTACCAATAACCATAACATTACAGGCATTGTCATTGCCTATAAAGACCTGTCCACCATCACATTCCTTCTAACTGGCGAACCAATTCCGACGAGGAGTCATGTGATATGATGTTCATGTGTCAAGGATCCACTCATCTCTAAGATTATCATGTAAGTGTCCGACCATAGACACAGACAGAACATTACCTCCACTTATTTCTTCATTAGATGTAACAATATTGGCCTCCCTAGAAGAAGCCTCTGAGTTTTCTTTCTTCTCTTTTTAAGATTTTTGCAATCCTTCTTCATATGTCCATTCGTTCCACAGTTTCAATACTTTAGTTTTCCTTTTCCTTTGTCCTTGGATTTGGATCTAAGTTTTGAAGATCTTATACCTTGCTTAGTATTTCTTCCCCTTGTAAATAGTGCATCAAAAGATGACCTCAAGCCATTGTTCATCTTTCTCATGACCTTCCCTTGAAGGGTGGAGATTTATTTTTTTTTCAAAACAACAGTCGATTTTCATTTTAGACGATGAGAGTGGCTTTTCGAAGTGCTACACAATATTTTGAACCCCCTCGCACCAAAAAAATTGAGAGGGCCTATCGTAAGGAGTCACAGTCGACCTCTTATATACAAGAGAAGCCTAAAAGGCAAAAATAAAAACTATTCAAGCATTTAGAGCTAGCAGACTGCTCTGATTGACCATTGCCTGACCCTATCCAAGAAGATCAGCCCGCAAACTTAAAGCGGGAGGGTCCTAGGATGAAGATGAATCGAGTTTAGTTGGAGGTGGCTCCCTTCTTGGGCCATACTGTCTGCAAGACCGTTTCCTTCTCTGAGAGTGTGAAAGAAGGAAAAGTTACCCAGCCGGCGCAGACGGTTAATTCTAGTAAGCCAAGGTTTCCACTTCCACTGAATCTTGGACTGATTAGTGAGAATTGCAATCACTAAGTTAGAATCAGACTCGACTATAACCCTTTTGCATACCTTTCTCCAAAGAGAGCACCATCCCATCGTGAATTGCACGAAGTTCCTCCAGGTTGTTAGAACCAACCCCGTAGGCCACGAAGAAACTGAAGATGAAGGCTCCATTGTCATTTTTGTAGATAACACCCCCACCTGAGGGCTAGGATTACTTAATGTCGAGCCATCAACATTTAATTTGATCCACCTAGGGGACGGCTATCTCCATTTCACCAGGATTGAGGCAGAACATCTTTGAATACTAGCCGGCTTCATGTGACTGAATCTGCAGGGCCTATTGAGACTATCCATCTTATTAACACCAATTACCAAGTTGGCCCACTATCTAACACAGACCGTGGACCTCCTGATGTTCATAGGGTGTTTTCATAGACCGCGCCATTCCTAGAGCACCAGAGTTCCCAAAGAATGAGAATTGGAAGCAGAAATCTGATAGAATTTGTCGCGGATGCTGGGGCCGCTACATTCCTCCAATGAATCAACTTCCCTCAACAGAGATATGGTGTAGGAGGGAACTCCACATAGCAATCCGAACATAGTCTAGAGAGTTGTTGCATGTCTCCCGGTGAGAAAAAGATGAGCAATGGACTCCGTTTGCGGCCTGGAGTTCCCTTCTCCAAGGTAGCAGTGACACATTGAAGTCAGGGCCACTCCTTTAGCTTGAACTCTGTTCTTGACTGGGGTCTCATTGTGAAGAACTCTCCACATGAAGATGGAGAATTTTAGTGGGAGTAGGTCATGCCAGATCCATCTGGCCCACTGAATAGGAGGGGACGAGATTCTCAACAGTTTTCAAGCTAACCGCAAGGAAAACATACCCGATGTTTTGATCGGCTAGATGCACTCTACATTTTCATCAGTTGTTACAAAGCCACCATTGAAAATATCATCAATAATCTACTGTGGAAGGAAGGAAAAAACCCGAGAGGGGGGGAGTGGGCCTAAGTACTCAAGGACATCTTTCACTTGCAACTCTTACAGCTCTGGAGCATTTAGACTGTTAACCAGGCGCCGGAGGGGGCCCCTACCCATCCAGTTATTTGTCCAAAGGTTCAGATCTCTGCGGCCAACATGCCACTGGACTGTCTCCCACAAAAGAGGAAAAAGGGCCCTTACTCTCTTCCAAAGTGGCGACGGGCTCAGAGATGAAGGCAACAGGGCATTGGAGAGGATATCCATGCTGTGTTTGGTACGCATGAGCTTAACCCAAGGACTCGAAAGCTCCCCAAACTTTACAACCCAAGCTAACTTAAGATGGTGAGCATCCATAACTTTTTTCAAACTTCTAACACCCAACCCTTGAAGGGTTAAGATAATAGTGTCCACACTTAGGGTTTTATTTTCGGTGCACAATGAGTCCCTGAATGATTCATACGATGGCGGTAGAGTATTCAACAATATACTTGCCTAATATTCATCTTTGATCACTTCCTCCATGTCCAACAATTTGTAAATTAGTTTATTAAAATAACCGATGTGGGCCCCTACATCTCCACCCTCTGTCAATTTGAAGGTGAACAACTGTAGCTTCAAGTGTAAGCGATTCTCAGTGGATTTTTTAGCATAAATATCCTCTAACTTCACCTATAAACTAGCCACAGTTTTCATTATCAAAACATTATAGAGGACCCCATCTGTGAGATACAAGCAGATTGAGGATAAGGCCTTCTTATTAAGAGTATTTCATTTATCATCAGTCATAAAAGACTTTCTCTCTTTAAGAGCTCCATCCTCACCTTGCTTGGTTAAGGAACTGATCATCTTGATCTTCTATAACTCAAAGTTATTTTTTTCTAAGCACTTCTTAATATCATACCTAGTACTTCCCATTGATGTTAATTCTGCAGATTCAAATATGTGTCCCAACGATTGCTCTGATACCACTTATTGGGGATTGGGCTACAAAATCATACAGAGATGGATCTAGGATAGAAATCTAAGAGCACCAAGAAAACATAGAAGAACATAAAGATTTAACGTGAAAAATCCTTTCAGGAAAAAACCACGGCATAAAGCGATAAAAATCCACTATGAAAGCATAAATTACAAAGAGAAAGGACTTACCTGATTCAAACAACCTTGAATCTTGCCCTTTACTATACCATTTGAAACCCTAGAATCCCTTCTAGAAACACTTTGGAATATTTTAAGAAGCCTTAACATGTTTTAGAATAGCCCTTATAACTCCTATTTATCAATTAGGAAACCCTACTTTCGCACTGACTTGGAATAATTTGGAAATTGCCTCAAATTTATGTAATCCGTGCACAATTTGCGTAATCTCTAATTAGTTGAACCAGAGCTCGGGCTAGTCGAAGGTCAACTTTCTCGGAAGTTTCAAAATACATTGTTGTTGGACTTTCACCCAAACTTTCTCAAGCTAGTTGAATTTCCTCAGATTTAATATATCTATTAACAACACTAGCCAATCTGCCTCCCCAATCTGGGTGAATGTGTCAAAACAATATATTTCAAACATTTTAGACGTTAACAAACAAGTTATACTAGCTTCACTATTAGTTTTCTGACTTCAGATTCAGATTTTAGATTTCAGATTTCAGATTGAGACTTCGAATTTTAGATTTAACAAACACACCCTAAGTCCAAAACTCCATCCTAGGTTTCAACTCATTATTTAAAGGATTGTAATTTCATTTTTTACTATCAATCAAATTATTTCAAATTTATCAAAAATTATTCCTACTTTTATCTCTCATAGATTCGAGGAAACTCTATGGGGAGTCCAAAGAGCTCCGTGGATTTAGAGTAGTTATTCTTCGAGGAAGTCGATGATCAACCTCATCATGTCCTTCCCTGTACCATGGACCATCCAAAGTGCTAACCTAATTTTGGATGTGACATAATCTAAAATTAAGAGAGTATTTGTGTTTACATTTAGATGCTTAGAAAACTGACATGTGGCAGCACCATTATATGAGAGATCAGGATGAGATCCTCATGGCTGATACAATCAGTAGAAGGAAGATAATGAGAAGCTAGGTAAAGATAAAGCTAGAACGACTATAGTCATGAGACAAAGGTCACACAACTGGAAAAATAAGAACAACCAATCATCATCTACACATAGTGAGATACAAATGGTCATAATTATGTAATGGCCCGAGAGTACTGTGCATGATCGAACGACCTATTCACAATAATTGTTAGTTACATCTGGAAAAATGTAATTGTCTACAATTTCTTAGTAGCTCAGGCGATTACTCATGGGACTTATTACATGATAACTCTACAACAACCGTCCCAAATGCCTATAAATAAAGCTAAGAGTGAAGTGTTCTAGGTCATACCAACTGAATAAAACCTGACGTAGTACTACTTATCTTTGTTCATCATCGATGCTTATCTTTTTATTTTACTGTAATACCACATCAATTGCATGTGTAATGTTGCATCCGAACATGAGGCTTAGTTTTTGGTTATCCCTCCACCCTCCATCCCCTATCACACTGTTGGATCATTAGGAAGATCTCTGAATCTTGAACTTTCTGTTATGAGTTAATTACTTTCACCGACTACACGTTACATACATGGCATCTCCCAAGTTTTCAATGTTGGGATATGGAGTTTGAAAAATTATTTAAATAAAATAAATTCAAATTAAGAAAAAAAGAAAACTTATCGGTTTATAGAAGTTAAGGCGTGATGTGAGTTACTCAGCTTGAAATTGAATTTATTCTCCTTGGACAGCATCCCAAGTGCAACAGGTTTCCAGAGCAATCGAGGTCCAGGATACAATAACTATGACCCGGTCCCAACAGTGCACTCATTGTACACGGGCTCGAACCACTTGTAGTCTTAACTTGAACTAGAAAATACTCAAAATAAAATTTTTAAGAGGAAACCTGATTTTTTAATTCATACTAAAAAAAAAAAAAAGTAGAAGTCTATTTATAGACTTTAAGAAGACACCCTTAAGGGTGTAGAGACACCCTTTCAAAAAGGGTTGTGACTATTGGGTTTAAACCCAATTGGTGCGACCCTTAGGCTTTAAAAGACAACTTTTCAAAACAAAATATGAAAGGATGCAACCTTTCAGATTTAAGTGAAAAGACACATCCATAGGGCACCTATTGCCACAGCTATAGTATGTCCCAATGGATATTTTAAAACACCAAATTATTTTAAAATAATTTAAAATACAATAATTCCCCACATTTTTTAAAATTTTTGACATTTCGGATTAAAAATGGAAGAGTTGTGCAATAGTGCCGGTGTCACCATAAACTTGAACTGACATTAGAGTAAGCATGACAAGTCTATAGGAATCAGGTGACACTATAGTCTTGAACTTAATTTCTTTTAATGTAGATCGCAAGTACATGCCACTCACACAACTTTTCTGCTACTAGTGATTCTACGGTTCAGTGAGTTTTCATTACCTAGATTTCACGAGTGCTCTAGAGAATTTTTCTAGATTCTCATAAGAAGCGGCCTCCACCTTCACACCCATATAGGTGAATTCCATCAAGTGTATGCAGTAACTGTATACACCACAAAATATATGGTTATGGGTTCATTAAGAGTTCAAAAACTCATCCTTCTTCATTGTTGCTCGTACTGTACACTATAGAAGGGGCTCATTTATATAATTATAATCATCTACCTCGTGTCTTATTGTTTACCCATTGAACCTATCGCATAAGATCTCTACTTGTATAGGTTGGGTTGCCAACACTGGTAGTTCATATATTAGGCTCAGCCTCATTCCATTCGATGTATTAATGACAAATCTTTTAGATAGTCATTTGGTCTGAGGATTTATGACCCATAGGCCTTTTACCTCCACCCATCATTTATCTGTCAGGTTTTTGCCTATTATGGAAAATTTACCATTGTTACCTCTCATACGAGTTTGACCATATCTTAGTCTCATTGTGGCTAATCATCCTTTCAGATCAGCTAGGGATCATCGTATTGGTAAGTTATTATCTCACCAACTAGCTACTTAGAAACGAGTCGTACTTAGGCGGATTCCTCATTTTGCTTTTCAATCAAGTCTTTGCTAGTCAGTTGCAGCCTCTTTGACTATTCATATCTCAAGTCAAAGCATACTGAACTCGTTTTTAATCTCACAGAGTTAATAATTATGACTCCATCAAGCGACGGATACAGAGCATCATTTTTATTATGATAGTTGTCGTATCACTGGCTCTGAATACAACCAACTTTCTTAGCCCTGAATGTACTCTTACTATTTAACCAACTTCACTAGCCTACTATTCAACCAACTGGTGGTAAAGTCAATCGAACTTATTGTATCTGCAGTACAAAGAGGTTGGAGTAATCTGTCATGCATAAATATATGATAACTAAAATAGAGTATAACCTTTATATAATCATATTGCAACATTATCATATTATCACATGTTCCCTAACACATGAAAGGTTGGCTAATTTATCAATTAATGATTATAATTCAATACAATCAATGAATATTTAGCAACTGAATATGGAGGAGAAATGTCCAAGTTCATTATTAAGTATCTTGATCGATGGATTGAACAATGAGCTTCATAGGTGCATAAGTTTGGCTATTAAATACATTTGTTAATGATAAAACAACATATTTCATCATATGAACTTATGGTGTCATATGAATACCAATCCTAAATGTCCAAATCTAGCCTCCAATGAGAATAAAATATAGCCTAAAAATCTTATTGATCCAACAATCATATTTTAAATTTAAATTACTAATAATTTTCTTTTTAACTATTTATTCGATGGTAACCAATTAGATCATTAAAACATGTAACTAGTTTGATTCCAAATATCTTGTCTTCAAAATCTACATGATGCTAATGTAACACATGTGCATATTGATCCATAACATTCATCATATAACTTTCTTGGTACAAACCTTCAATTTTCATATCAACCCATTTATTAAATACTTATTGACTAAACTTATACTCCATAGGTTAAGTGGTTTATCTAAATGCATCCAAGTGCATCCTCAAATTTTCGTATTTAGCCTCGATAGATATATCTATAGCCCACCTGATAAACTCATTAACCAAGAGTTAAGAGAAATCTTTCATAAGAACTATCATATGAATTGACTAACACATGTCCAAGGTTGACACATGATTGGATGTAAGTAATATTGTCTAGAAAGTATGGTGATCGATGCCAAAAGTGAATGTAATTTGTCTCATAAATTAGGCATGTACACTTGGGACCCTATCAACAACTTTATATATAAGAGCAATAATATGAGCCGTTTATAGAAAAACAACAATATGTGTGTTAAATAATTAAGTGATATGTGCCAATAGTCCGTCTATTATTGGACTCAATATTCTATAATATCACTTTCTATATAATTAAATGTAAGTCAAAATTAATATTGAATTAAGGTACATTCACTACTAGTCCACTTGAGAAACTCAAGTCACCATTTGCTTTATGGTAAGTGAAACTTTAGATAGACAAACATTCATATAATATGAGTTATTAAGTACTTAATATTCATAAAAGTAATACACATGCAATATCTAGACCTTTCATCTATTAGGCTCACAAAAGGTAATATTTTAAAAATATACCAGCCTAATCATCCCACATGGGCCAATATAATATTTGTATGGATTTATAACTTTGGAACATTATAGTGCATCTAAGTACATAACCCCCACAATTTAAAATCTTTATAAATGAGATCTTTTCCACATATGTACAATTTCTGAGTGTCTATATATCAAGAGTCATACATTGTTTAATGTTTCATATTATAATAAGAATAATATATTTTGTACATGTAACACATGAATACAAGACTTTAATATATTAATTATCAATCTACATAGGATGGATCAAAGACCATAAGATATATGCAACAATACAAAGGAATAATGTGCGTTATCTATAGATATATTGTGATAAGTGGGCTCATGGTTTGATAGACTTGGTCATTGATCTTATCAAGTTCAATATAGCATACTCATTTATTATTTTTGTGCATTCATTCTCATAAAGGTCATTCAGAACAATGGTTGGTTCACATTATAACTTAATTTTTAGGTCACTATAAATACAAAGAAAGACCCACTAATGAACTACTCATGTTATAAACATGTGTGCAGTGACACCTTAGTATGTAACCGTACATTCTACTGCATTTCTAAAGATCAACATCAATATAGTTATTCATTCTATACACATCAATCACACAAAAATCAACTCCTTAACATGCACTTAATCAAAATGACATGTTATATTTGTTCTAACACCAATAATATACGGGCCCTATCTTTTCATAATTTAGACCATGCACTCTTGTGCCACCCACCATTAGTCGCCATCAAATATCTTCTCAAAATTTCTCATTATAAAGTAGACAGTAAACCATCCACTTACAGTCCATAAGTTGAACATATAAGATTGTCCAATGGAAGAATATTTTGGTGACATACATTATACATGGTCTAACATATTAGTTGAATAGTCATGATCATCAAAATTGGGCTCGGATTAGATTATCCAAAGACATATAGCATATAGAATTACAGATTCCATATGTATGAACCACAGTGCTCTGTTAAAGTATTAAAATGTTACCTGAGAGAACAAACTTACAAGAGAATAAACCGATGAGCAATTAAGATAGATGATTCTAACTGTCCACTTCATTTTCACCAAACAAGTGGTTAGATTATCGGTTTATTTTTTTATTTTTTACACCTTTTTAGATTTGAGCCATCTCCACCTTATTTATTAATTTATTTAATGAGATTGTCCAAGAAATTTCATTATTGGGACATTCAACTCCTTCCATATTTGGCGATTTTGTTCTCATGTGAGGTCCTTTAGATCAATAGACTAGATTAAGGGTCATCGGAATGCTGTTTTTTCTCATGCTACATGTCGAGTTCAGATAGAATAGTTATAACCACCAGATGCTCCTTTCTAGAACCCTTTTTAAGGTTTGTACCAACTTGAAAATGATGAGAATACACATAATTAGCAACTACATTTCCCAATACCAAGAATTCTATTTCTGACACATACGTGACGGATTTAGATCCATCAACCGGTTGACTGTACAATGAATATTACCCATCCGCATGTGAACAGCTAGTAGACTTATGTGATAGTGACCACACCATCGACCTATCAGGCCCATTGTAGAAGATACTTTGGAAGATTGCATTCTTGAGTTTCTTTCACATTTTTCTTTTCAAAATTTTTCTTTTAACCATTAATGGTGGTCTACAAAGAAGAATTCCTAATATGGTGGGAATCCCAACAAAATTCCATTTTGAAATGCATTTTGGGTTGATCTTTATTTTACATGGATGTTGAGATTAATATATATCCTACTCAGTATGGTTCAACAATTTGATTTATTTTCATGTGAAAGTTACTTTTAACTCAAGCTATGAGAAAATAAATTGTAAATTTTGATATCTAAAAAGAAAAGCTCCTTAATGTCATATCATGATTTTGAAAAATCTACTAAATACAGGCTTTCTTATGAGTGAACAGGGCCTGACATTATCCAAGATGTAGGCACTATAGATTTCTTGAATTTTACATGTGTGTGATAGAATGACATATGTTTGGGACATAAAGACTATATGTAGGTCATAGCTCTACTACCCAAAATATAGCCCGACCCATCTGACAACTTGAGGATCATAATCTGTGCTAACAGGGGTTACAACGAACCCAACCAATTATTCAGGAATCCAGGCCTCTTATATATTTGATCATAATCTAATCATTCTCATTTATAGATATCAAGATCTAAAGTACTCTAATCATTCTCAGTCGCTGCATACATTCACTTTTGTACATATGGTCCAAAGAACTTACATAACAAGTATCTACAAGATCTTAACCATTAGGTGGGATATGACAACTCTAGATTATATGAGTCAAGGCCCACAAATCGGGTTAGTGTGGTTTCATTTTATGTTATTCCAACCAAATAGATGCAACTGTAATTATTAAATAGTGTTATGGGTAGATCCGAGCTCCTAATAAATCTAAGAGTAAGTACCAAACTAATTCAACCAAGTACATGAACAACCGAGGCGATACTTGTCTAACCTGATGTGCGTCCCTGAAGAAGTCTCGCGCTATGAAGGTGCTCCTATTTTGAGGCTGTGGATCAAGGTGACATCCACACTCCGATTGAAAGTGGAACTATCTATTTAACATCTGATAGAAGATCAGCGATCCGACCACAGATATCGATTGCAGGAAATCTGACCTGATAAGATGGACCCAACACCTTGCCTTGGACCTTAAAGAGGAGGATTCCAGGGCACTAGTTCAGTTCAGAGTTTAGCTCAAACTGAGAAGACATCTCTCTTCAACCAGATAAATGGTCCAGGCTAAGTGGCGTCGTGTCATTCAGACGAGCCGAGTTGAAACAGTATGCTAGGACGGGCGTTCCGCCTGTCAGATTCGGAAGCTACCATAAGTAAACGTGGCTGGTTACTTCAGTCACTGACGCACATGATCCGCCTGATACATTACACAATCCATAGATTGCGCACAATATCTCCACGATCTCAATATCCTATTAATTGAGAAAATCGTGTCGACAATAACGAACCCAGACCATCCAAAAATCAGGTATAAATACATTGAGACCCCATTGCTACAGGTACGTAATAACTAGCACTCTCCTCTACTCTCCACTTAGACCCAAATTCCCTTGACCTGACTTAGGTATCAGAGGGTCCCCCGGCTTAGCTAGGGTCACCTTTACCTGTTCTTATAGTGTAGGATCAAGTTGTTGAAGTGATCCACAACTCGGGAGATTGAGGGGAGAGCCGACCAGATTTTGACATCAACATTTTTTGGTACCGTCTGTGAGAATCTGATATGAAAGGTCAGGTTCCTATTTTTGAATACAATGGCTAGAGGAAAGAAGAAAGCGATAGTTATGGAACCAGAGCCAAACGAGCAAAATCGTTCTTTGTCACTATTTCATGTCGAGTCAACACCGGGTCCTTGTCAGTGTTCACGCAACCAGGCGAGCAAGTATCGGGATATGCAAAATGAGATTCAAGCCCTACGCGATGAAGTAAACAGAATGAAGCAGCAACAGGAGCCACAACCGTACCCAATCCAGGAGGATCCCTTTCCCGAGCAGGTCAGACTGTTCGTGGAGGCTTACTCTGTGTTGAGGAGTATGAGGCCCAAGGTGCCCCAACACTCTCAGGCCCACATTCGGGTCAGAATCCTCCTCCGGTACAAATTAGAGTCTCGGTACGAAATATCGCCACTCGGGCTCCCACCAACAACTTAATCAATTCAGCTCGGGCACCTATAGACCTCCGTCATCAGCTAGAGCGAAGTAGGGAAAGGAGAAATCTAGAAATTCAAGATGCCCCAGATATTGTCGTTGAGAATAAATATCCCTGGGAAGTGTGGTTTACGGAACTCAACGACAAGTTCTTAACCCTGGAAAGGAAGTAGTAATTGTTAACAGTTCTCGCCATGGTTTAGGCAATGATGGGAGAGACCGAACCTCCCTTCACCTCCTCCATCATGGATGAGGTGATGCTGCAAAGGTTTCATTTACCTCCCATCATCCAATATTCTGGGTCTAGTGACCCATCCAAGCACTCAGAAGCCTATCGTTCGTGGATGCAGATCCAGACAACAATGGATGCAATGATGTATAGGGGATTTTTCGTCACCCTTATGAGATTCTCTTAGAGTTGGTACTGTCAACTCAAGCCCAATTCCATCGGATCCTTTGCGGAGCTGAGTTGACTATTTCTTACCCAGTTTATAAGTGGTAAGACAAGTCGAAAGCCTAATACTCACCTGCTCACCATCAAGTAGGGACCAAAAGAGTCACTGAAGGACTACATTGCTCGCATCAATGAGGAAGTGCTGTAGGTAGAAGACTACGATCACAAGATGGCGCTTGCTGCAGTGATCAGCGGTCTGAAAGAAGGAAGGTTTACTTTCTCCATTGGAAAGAACCCGTCGAAGACGTTGGCGGACTTCGCGGCAAAAGCTCAGAAATATACTAAATCTGAAGTGTTTACTATCGCCCGCAAGAATGTACAAGTAACGATATAATCGGCAAAGGGAAGAGGCCTTGGAATGAAGAATCTCTACCGACCGGTAAAGGGGTAGATGACCGCGCCCCTCGCGATCGTCTACTGAGCCGAAAATCAGAAGGAAAATTCCATTCTTACACCCCTTTAATATATCTTCCGAGAAAATCCATTTAGATATCCAAGGACAGAAACTTCTGAACTGGCCTGTCTGCATGAAGGCTGACCCGGAGCATCGAGATAAGCGGATGTTCTGTCATTTTCATCGGGACTACGGTCATAATATAGGCGATTGCATGGATCTCAAGGATGAAATAGAATTTCTCATCCGCAAAGGACATCTACATTGATACACTAAGAGAGAGAGGTCCGCTCGGAAGGAAGAACAGGACCAGGAGTGACCGAATAACCCTACCAAAGAGCCAGCTGAAATCCGCACCATTTTCGGAGGCTCAGTGGGAGGAGGGGATTCAAATAAAGCTTGAAAAACCTAATCTCGAAAGTCCAATCCGGAACACTATGTCCATTTGGCCGAATAGCCCATCAAAGAGCTCCGAATTAATCCATGCAGCTTAACCTATATGGAAGATGATGCGCGTGGAATCCAGCACACGCACGACGATGCCCTGATGGTCACGATGACCATAGCAAATCACAAGGTATACCACATCCTGATCGACACCGAAAGCTCAGCCAACGTGATCTATTTTGAAGCTTTTGAAAGAATAGGGGTTCCACGGTTGCGCCTCCAACCTGTGAAGACCCCCCTATATGGCTTTGCCGGAGAGAGAGTGATCTCCGAAGGAGCCATCTCCCTCCCAGTAATTGCAGGAGAAGGGTAATATCAATGTGCCATTGGTGCACAATGTCATCCTGAGCCGACCCTCCCTCAATGCAATAAGAGTGGTCGTCTCCACTTATCACCTAATGATGAAGTTCCCAGCCGAGTGCGGCACCTCTGAGGCGATTAGTGTGAGGCTCAGAGATGTTACGCGATAGCGCTAAAAAAAGGATCCGTCAAACAAGCACTTACTATCAACATCCTAGACCCCTGAGGACCCGCTGGGAACTCGTCTGTAGAAGATCTGAAGAAGGTACCCCTCAAAGAAGCAGACTTGAGCAAGACTGTTAAGCTCGAAACATCACTAAGTTCTAAGCAACGGGCTGAAATGCTAACCTTTTTAAGGCAACACAAGGATGTCTTCACGTGGTCACATGCAGATATGCCAGGGATCACCCCTGATGTTTTGGTCCACATGCTGAATGTGGACCTGGATCATAAACTGATAAAGCAAAAGAGAAGACCATTAGATGTCGAGCGCTATGAAGCCATTGCCGAGGAGGTCTTCATCCTACTCGATGTCAGCTTCATAGAGGAGGTATATTATCCCGACTGGATTGTAAATGTAATACTTGTTAGAAAATCCAACGGGAAGGGTGGGTCTGTGTAGACTACTCGGACCTAAATAAGGCATGTCCCAAGGATAGCTTCTCATTGCCCTGGATCGATCAACTGGTGGATAGTACAGCCGGGCATGAGTTACTCTCTTTCCTGAATGCCTATTTCGGATACAACCAGATTGCGATGCATCCCCCAGATAGGCAGAACACTACCTTCATCATGGACAAGGGACTCTACTGTTATCGAGTCATGCCATTTGGCCTGAAGAATGCTGGGGCGACGTATCAGAGGTTGGTGAACTAAACGTTCGCCAAACAGATTAGACGCACTATGGAAGTATACGTTGACAACATGCTAGTGAAAAGTATTAATGCGTCCGACCACTTAACAAAACTCAGGGAGACATTTAGTGTTCTCCAAGAATACCAGATGAAGCTGAACCCCACAAAGTGTGTTTTTGGGGTTGAATCAGGAAAGTTCCTTGGGTTTGAAGTTAGTCAACGGGGCATTGAGGCCAATCCTAATAAGATCAAGGTGCTCCTTGACATGAGTTTGCCTCAGACCATCAAGGAGATATAATGCCTCACAGGAAGAGTCACCGCGCTCGGGCGTTTCATATCCAGAGCAACGGACAAATGCCTCCCCACAATTGAAGGGTCATAAGAAGGCAGAGTGGACGTCAAAATGTAAGCAAGCCTTCCAACAACTAAAGCAGTATCTGGGCTCACCCCCCTCCTATCCAAGCCTGAAGAAGGTGAGCCCCTATTCTTGTACCTCGCGGTCTTGGCCTCAACTGTCAGCTCGGCCATGATCAGAGATGTCGGGAACAAGCAATACCTCGTGTATTACGTGAGTAAGGCGATGATACATGTAGAAACAAGATATCCATCCCTGGAGAAATTATCACTTAACCTTGTTGTTTCAGCCCGAAGGTTACGTCCGTACTTTCAAGCTCATTCCATCATCGTGCTGACCAACTCTCCTCTGAGACAAGTTCTCCAAAGGCCCGAAGTTTTAAGACGGATGACCAAGTGGGCCATTGAACTCGGAGAGTTCGACATCCAATTTCTCCCAAGGACAAAAATCAAGGGCCAAGCTGTGGCGAACTTCATCGCCGAGTTCACAAGTCTGAATACAGAAGAGATCGGCATCGAAGTCGAGATGACCCCGCCTGTCCGCCTAGGTGACCATAAGACAATATCGGACCCGAGATGGGTCCTCTATGTTGATGGGTCATCTAATACCAAAGGGGCTGGAGCCGGAATCGTTTTGGTCACCCTCGATTCTACGACCATCCAATATGCAATCAGACTCGAATTCAAAGCCTCGAACAATGAGACGGAGTATGAAGCCTTACTAGCTGGACTTAGATTGGTGGCAAGTCTGGGCGTTCAGTCCCTCCAAGTCTGATGCGATTCATAACCGGTGGTAAATCACATCTCCACCGAGTACGAAGCCAAAGAGACAAGGATGGTTGCTTATCTCGACGAAGCGAGGAAGTTGATCAAAAAATTCTGGAGTTGCATTATCCAACAAATCCCAAAAGCAGAGAACACATGGGCTGATGCCCTTATAAGGCTCGCTTCGACCGTGGAGGGGAAGATCCCACGATTCGTCCCCATTGAATTCATAGAACATCTAAGTATTAGCTGGATAGACCCAATCTTCAACTACCTCACGTCTGGTGAAATCCCCCCGGACAAATCAGAAGCGAGACGACTGAGAATCAGAGCGGCTCGATACGTTATTCTTGATGGTATGTTGTATAAGAAAGGTTATTCACAGCCTTACCTCAAGTGCCTCTGACCTGATGAAGCCAATTATGTAATTCGGGAGATTCACGAAGGAATCTGCGGAAACCATTCAGGTAGCCGAACCCTGACCTTGAAGATACTTTGTCAAGGGTATTTCTGGTCAACCCTCAAGTAGGACTCAAAGGACTATGTTCAAAAATGTAACAAATGACAACGTTATGTAGCTGTACCGAAGTGACCAACAGAGGAAATGACTCCCATGAGCAGACCGTGGCCATTCGCCCAGTGGAGATCGACAACATTGGCCCCCTACCTACCAACAAAGGACAAGTCAAGTTCATCATCGTCGCAGTCGACTATTTCACCAAGTGGGTTAAGGCCAAGCCTGTTGCAAAGATTACCAAGCAGAAAGTGATGGACTTTGTTTGAAAAAATATCATGTACCGGTTCGGGATTCCGCACACCATCATGTTAGACAATGACCGACAGTTCGACAACGACAAGTTTTAAAGCATGTGTCAAGGGCTTGACATCACAAATGCATATTTATCGCCTCGACACCCATAGTCTAATGGACAAGTAGAAGCGGTTAACAAGGTCATCAAACACCATCTCAAGATAAAATTAGAAAAAGCGAAGGGCAATTGCGCCGATGAGCTCCATTTATGCTTTGGGCCTATAGGACTACAACTCAGTCCTCAACTACGAAAACCTCATTTTTGCTCACCTACGACTCTGAAGCAATGGTGCCAGTAGAAATTGACCTTCCTACTGCCTGAGTAAAGAATTACCAGGAGGGCCATAACTCCTAGCAGATCGCAGCCAATATGGATCTACTTGAGGAAGTCAAAGACGTTTCGAGGCTCTGAGTCGCCACTCGGCACCAACAAGTGGCATGCTTCTACAACTCTAAAGTCAAGGTCAGGCGATTTCACCCAGGGGACTTAGTCCTTCACTAAGTCTTCTAGAACACTGCCTAGTCGGGAGCTGGCGCACTGGGACCTAACTGGGAAGGACCATATTGAGTGGTCCGATCAACAAAGTCGAGCTCCTACCACTTGAAAGATCTTGAGGGCCGCCAAGTCTCTCACCTTTGGAATGTTAAGCACTTGAAGGTCTACTATCCCTAATGTATTGTCCTTTAAGGCCCCTAATAACTGCGCGCCTCCTAGTGACTGGCCTTTAAGGCCCTCAATAAAATATACACTTCCAAGCGACCAGCCTTTAAGGCTTTCAATAACATTCATGATTCATCTTCTACACGAATAGATTTATCTACTAAGTACAAGCTGCCTCTCATATTCAGAAGTGGACTGACAGGCTGATCCCTTAAAGAAGGGGTCAAAACGTAATCCCACAAAAACTCAACACGACCCTCTAAGTCAGAGAAAAAGTCAAAAGATGACCCTATTCCCCAGTAGGGCAATTGGCTCATCAACCGACTACGTACGAAGATGGGGTTTCTCGTCAATCGTGGGATGAGCAGAACCCTAAGGGGTTTAGGCTCAATAACGATCAAGCCAGGGAGGCCTAAAGGATCTATTAAAAGGCATTGGAGGCAGCTGACCCGTCAAAGGATCAACTCGGCTCATCCATGCACGGAGACAAATTGACAGGTTAACGATTCGGTTCAGCAATTAACAATTAGCATCAAACACCCAAAAGTCAATGAATTAACACAAGAAAAACCGTCATTAGAATACCCTTTCCAAAGGGTCAAAAATAATTATCCATGTGTCCTCTTCAGAGGGCCAAAAAGATAGTATAAAAAAAAGAGAAAAAAGGCTATGTAGTCGGGGGCGCGTGGGGATCGAGGGCTCAGTCTGGACAGACATATTCAGTAGGGGTCTCTCTGGCGTCGTCGGCCAACAGGGGCTCAAGGTCAAGGTTCGAGTATAAATCCTTGACCGCGTCAATACAAACGTCGAAGCTGCAATTATAAAACTTGGTGGCTTCGGCATCCCTTTTATTTGAAGCATTAAAGGCGTCAATCGCAGCAACCACTGCTCCAGCCAGGGAAGCCTCATCTTCAGCCCGTTGAGCCTCCATCGCTTGAGAGATAGCTCGACTCTGTTCTTTTACCGCCTTGGCCTTAGTCCGTTCCAAGACTTCTTCCAGTCAGGTAATCTCTTTGGCTAATGAATTACCATGGGCCCTAACCCGCATTAGCTCGACCTTTATCGCTCCACACCGGGCCTCGAGGTCACCGGCAACCTTCTGCAACCGGAGCTCTCTGGCCTTCCAATCTTCAAGAGCTGTCGCAGCTCACCCAACTCGAGCTGGTGAAGAGTAGCCTCATCTCTACGGACCTCCACCTCATTTTGGAGCACACCCAGTTCAGCCTTGAAGGCCTCCACCTCTGTCTCTCTCTTCTCCGACTCTCGCTCTCTCTCACGGGCTGATAGGAGCTTTGGGACAGACTGAACAAAGATGAGAATGAGCACTCAGATGCAGTGTAGGATAAAAAAGTAAGAAAAGGTTGACAGGTATACCGTGTAAAATAAGAAATTCATATCATTCAAGAAGGAGTTGTCCGACTTGCTGAGAAGGCGAGTTATGTCCTCCTCTAAGGCATGTTTGGCAGCCCAAGGCACTAAGCATGATAAGTGGTAGCCCGGCTCGAACCTCCCACTGCTCATCCCCACCTGAGCCGAGCCCGCTACTTCCCCGGCCTCAATCAGACTGCCTGTTGAGGCTTGAACCTTGGCCCCCAACTCATTTCTAGCTTCGTGAGGAGAGAGCATATCATCAGCCATCCTAATGGCCTCCTCCCATTCGGAGGAAGAGGGTACGACAATGCAAGGCTCGGGGGATGTGGGGGAGCCTCCGCAATGAGGGGAACGGTGGTGGGAGGAGCGAAAGGAGATATGGTTACTGGGGTGGGGGCAATGCTTGTCGAAACTCGGGTATCGGCAAGCACTGCAAGCTGAGCCGCCCGCATATCGGCAAGCACCGTAACTAAGCCGCGACTAGAGCCTGCGTATTGGTAAGCACATCAGCCAGAGCCGCGACAATCGAAACTGCAACAGAGGGGTCCTCCTTACGACGGGTGGCCTGCCTCCTCCGAATAGTAATCTTTGTCCTTGACTTGGCCCTCAGCATCTCCTCTACCGTTGGAGTAGCCTTCCTCCTCTAAGGACCAGACGCCTCGGCCATACCTGCATGAGAAATAACAGATCAACGACCAAGTAAACGAGGTCGATCTCACCAAAGGTGATAAGATGACAACTTACTGAAGGATGTGGGAAGAGGCTGAGACTTGCAAAGCCTGGACCAGTGAAGGTTAGCCGTAGTGATCAGGTCTGTTTAGGAACGAAGTTCCCCCGATCACACCCTAGCCTTGGCGATGCGGTTCTTCTGGGCCGAGTCAAGGAGTAACGTGCCCCTTGGAAAGTCTACAAGGAGAATAAGGCTCTATTTTGATTAAGGCAAAAGGAGATTTAAAATAATAGAACCAAAGGAAAGAGAATCAAAGTCCAACCTAGTTTCGAGAATCGGGTGGGAAATCGAGTCGGTAGAGTCCCTAGTTCCGCCGCTGGTGCCTCCCATTCACCTGCAGTCCAAAGTCACTTATTCTTCCAATTCTTGTTGGAAGACGGAAGGTTTATCACCAGCCTCGACCTTTTACTGCCTCGGATTGCGAAGTAGTACCATTGTTCTTTGCTATCGTGCTTAACCAGGTACAAGCTCATCAGCTCCTGTGGGGTCAGCTCTGGATTCCCGACTTGACGCCAGATGATGAAAGAAGAGATGCGCACCCTCCAATCATTGGGGGTGAATTGCCCCACTGCAAGTCCGAGGTAAGTTGTAATGGCTCGGACGAAAGGATGTAGAGGGAGCCGAAGCCCACATTGCAGCGCACAGAGGAAGATGACAACTTTTCCCTCAGTAGGGGTGCTAACGGTGTTTAGGGGCCCGAGGGCCCTTATCTGAATGGAGTTCTGGATCTGAAACTCTAAACGGATCCATCCCATTTGAGACTCCAATAGGACGGAGCCTCCAGGGACTACCTCCGAGGTTCGCCCACTAGTAAACATTCCAACGGCCTTGGAAGTTATCTGGGGGGGCTTAGACGACTTTCTTCTGACCAGCTCATTGGTCCGAGCACCTGCCCCCTTCTGTTTTCGAGGCAGAGGGTATAAAGGGATAACTTTAAAGGGACCTTCCGAGGCCCTTCTCTCGCCATCAGAGCTCCCGGCTCAGAGTCATCATCATACTCCCGAACAGTCTCGAGATCGGACGACATAAAGAAAAGCAGTAAAAAGAGTGATGAAAAAACTCACCGGACAATCACCAAAAATTGCCTTTGCCGGAATTGCCTACCAGAAACTTCTAATCGACCGGAATCGCCTTCACCGAAAATCGCCTTCGTCGGCACGCATTCGAACTTGAAATGCAAGTGAAAAGGGCAAGTCCGAAAGGAGATTATATAAGCCATAACAAAATTTCTGCATTAATGGACAAGGGTAATGGTCACAATCGAATCATCGTGAGCCGATTCCTCGAGCACACGTGGCTGCCCGCCGTTAACCAAGCCCCTGCCACGCAGTACGACTCTGACATCGAGTAGCGTGCTCTGATATGCAAAACAACACCTGAGTAGGAGGAACCGATGCATCGACTCTTCCTCGAGCTTACGTGGCGACCCATTATAGGCCGAGCGATTATTCGAAATCGTAACTGTCGCCACGCGTCTGCATGAGAACAGCCCACAGGCATGAAATCCTAGGGATATAATACTTCAAATTCAAAAATCATAATTACACCAACATGGGCGGGCGATCTGTTATGTAATTACTCTCCGAGCCCACAGTTGAACTCAAAGAGTAGGGGGCTTCCGTTATGGGTAGATCCGAGCTCCTGATAAATCCAAGAGTAAGTACCAAACTAATTCAACCAAGTAGATGAACAACTGAGGTGATACTTGTCCGACCTGATGTGAACGTCTTTGAAGAAGTTGCGCGCTATGAAGGTGCTCCTATTTCGAGGTTGCGGATTAAGGTGACATCCACACTCCGATCGAAAGTGGAGCTATCTACTTAACATCTGACAGAAGATGAACGATCCGACTACAGATACCAATTGCAGGAAGTCCGACCCAATAAGATAGACCCGACACCTTACCTTAGACCTCAAAGAGGAGGATTCCAGGGCACTAGTTCAGTTCGGAGCTCAGCTCGGACTGAGAAGACGTCCCTCTTCAACCAGATAAATGGTCCAGGCTGAGTGGCGTCCTGTCAGTCAGACGAGTTGAGTTGAAACAGTATGCTAGGACGGGCTTTCCACCTACCAGATTCATAAGCTACCATAAGTAAACGTGGCCGATTACTTTAGTCACTGACGCGCATGATCTGCCTGATATATTACATGATCCATGGATTATGCACAATATCTCCATGATCTCAGTATCTTGCTAATTGAGAAAATTATGCCGACAATAACGGACCCAGACCGTCCAACAGTCAAGTATAAATACATTGAGACCCCACTGCTACAAGTATGCAATAACTAGCACTCTCCTCTACTCTTCGCTTAGACCCAGATTCCCTTGACCTGACTTAGGCATCGGAGGGTCCCCCAGCTTAGCCAGGGTCACCTTTGCCTGTTCTTATAGTGCAGGATAAAGATGTTGAAGTGATCCACAGCTCGAGACACTAAGGGGAGAGCCGACCAGATTTTGACATTAACAAATAGTTTTTCAAACATATTCGATTTCAAGATTGTTGAGATATAGAGTTTGAAAAATTATTTAAATAAAATAAATTTAAATTGACAAAAAGAGAAAACTTATCAGTTTATGGAAGTCGAGGCGTGACGTGAGTCACTCGGCTTGAAATCGAATTTGCTCCCGTTGGATAGTGTCCCAAGTGCAACAGGTTTCCAGAGCAATCAACCTCCAAGATACAACAACTATGACCCGGTCCTAGCGGTGCACTTACTGTACACGGGCTCAAACCACTTGTAATCTTAACCCAAACTAGAAAATACTTAAAACAAAATTTTTAAGAAGAAACCTAATTTTCTAATCCATACTAAAAACAAAAAAGTAGAAGTATATTTATAGACTTTGAGAAGACACCCTTATGTGTGTAAAGACACCCTTTCAAAAAGTGTTGTGACTATTGGGTTTAAACTCAATTGGTGCAACCCTTAGGCTTCAAAAGAAACAACCATTCAAAATAAAATATGAAAGGATGCAACCTTTTAGACTTAAGTAAAAAGACACATCCATAAGGCACTTATGGCCATAGCTATAGCCCGTCCCAATGGATATTTTGAAACACCGAATTATTTTAAAATAATTTAAAATACAACATTCAAATAGGTAGTCATTCCATCAATCATCTTGCCATGAGCCTAGCTTTCATAAAGACTTTGAATCAATTGTCACTCTTGCTGGCTGTCTCATTACAAGCCTAGCTCCTATTAGAAAATTTGCTCTCCACTACTTGTCTTACCATGAGCTTGATCAAATAGACGATGACCCTTCCTGCACCCACAACCATCTTGCCACTAAGCTTAGCTGGCATTAATTTTGGTAAGCAATGTTATATTCAAATCATATAAATATACAACAACCAATGCTTAATATCTAAGCAAATCTCTACCATCAACTTTTAAAATCCTTTACATATATATATATATATATATATATATATATATAGGAAAAAACAACCACAAAATTCAAGCGACCCCCTGATAACAAAAGACACACGAGTCGCCTAGCATATCAATATACAGAACCCCCACCCGATCGGCGACAAGAGGCCCCATTAAGACTCTCTAATTGCCTCCAAACCCATCTTATCAAACAGATACAATCCCCTGATCCGGATGGGTAAGCCATTTGCCTTTCTGAAGAAAGCCTTGCCTTGACCACCCGCACCATCTCTAGCCGGCCCGTTTCCTTCTCTCAGGATAAGGGATATAGCAAAACTCCCCCTCCTTTTAAGGCCCTCAATCTTACTCAGCCAATACCTCCACTTCCACGTTGGATTCGACTTTCCCCAAAGGCATCCACCACAAATTGAGAATTTGATTCTATCACCACCTGAGTGGACCTAAATGATACACAGTAGACATAGCATCATGCAATGCCCGGAGCTCAACGCTGTAGTTGGTTCCCTCCCCATATCCTAAGGAGAAAGCGAAGAGGAAGTTCTCGGAAGAATTTCTACAAATCCCACCACCCCTAGATGGCCCTGGGTTGCCAAACACGGAGCCGTCCAAGTTAATTTTAAATCATCCCATACCTGGCCTAACCCATTTCATGATCTGGATTTTCTTTGCAGGGGGGGACAGTGCTGTAATCAACGGGTTTCGGAAGATCAGGCCTGGATCATCCTGTTGGGGTTGGGACTAGGAATCCCCCTACTGATTTTCACCAGCAGCTACCTGACCCGCCACTACGGTGACATTAGGTCGGGTGCCATCGAACTTTGCTGAATTTCTGGCTCTCTAGATTTTCCAGACAATGAGGCACAAGGTAATGCAACGAAGATGGGACGTACTACCTCCGGGAAGATATGCTTGCCACCAAGCGGTAAGCCTATCAATGACCGAGCTATGTGATGGAATATGGAGGCCGAACAAATCGCTAAACACCTTCCAAACCTTAACCGCTAGCCACCCACTGATTAAAAAATAAAAAATAAAAAATAAAAAAAAAAGGCCCAAAGATTCGGAGTGGGAAGAGAAATCCAGTCCAACCTCACGGCAAACACATTTAGATGCAAAATGCACCCCTTTCTTTTATATCCTTTCATCAATCGGAATCGCCCCCCGCAATGACCTCCAGAGAAAAACAGAAATCTTACGAGGTAACTTTGCATCCCATATCCACTTAGCCCAAGGTTTAACTTTTAAAAATCCTTGATGTCAAATCAAATCATGGCTAATCTGATAGAATAAATGATTATCATCGGATGTATCAAGTGATTCAACGGTTGTTTTCAATGATCTAAAAGATCTATTTGTCAAATGATAATTTTATTGATCCATTAAAAACTCCAACGGTTGCTTTTAAGTTTTGATGATTAGGATCAATGATTCAAGATATGGATTGATAATCCAACAGATAGAACACCTTAGATTTGAGAAAGATGAGCTTGATGGTCTTTTTGATTATTGGTTCAAATTACAACAGTTTTTTGTAAAAATAAAACTAAAAATGTATCCTTGAAAATTCTATGTGGATTACATAAGCCCATGTCCAACACTTGTCTTACTAGTCGTACCCTAATTTACTGTCACCGATAAACAGTTTTCAATTTGTCATGCAGGCAACATCCAACCCATCCAAAAGGTTACTGCACTGTATATTATGGGCTCATATGGTGGAAAATCAGCCGGATCCAATCATCAGGTGGGCCAAAATGTTTTTTTTATTATTTATCAACGGCTATCCATCATTTTATATATTGCTTCTAATCTGAAGAGTGGATTGGGATGAGTTTTTTTGGTTTTTTTTTTCCCTACGTGATCCACGCGGTGGGACAGGACAGATTGGATATCGCACGCACACATGACAGGTTAGTACTGGTTGGATTGTAACTTACCATTCAATTTGATGTACATGAACACTTCTCTTTGCATGTCTACTCAAATTTTCTACTAGAAAGATCCCAGGCCTAAAAAGAAGAAAATAAGAAGAGAGAATATGGAAAGAGAATATGGATACGATAGTGCAAACTTACCATACATACACGAACGCTTGAAATGACTACATTGCACAGGTACTTCAAAATACTTGCAAAAGCACCTCGTTGGGAGTGGGGCTATGATACGTTGGGTCTGACTGTGGATGCCCCATGCACCAAATTTCCTGAATTGGAAGATTCTATAAATAGAATATTTTCATTTGTGAGTTGAATATGTATAAGCCATTGTTGTATTTTCTTTCTAAACCATCTATTCGTTATACCAATGGATGGCTAAAAGAAATTTTCATCTGAGTGTTGGTGCATGGTGCATGGACCATCCGAAGTGGAGCACATATATCAATGGTTCGGATCCCTCAGCCATTTGGGCCCTACTGGCAAACTGAATCCAAATTCTATTGAACAAACCTTTTATCAAGAGTATTGTATTACACCTCACATAGAATCCCTGTGATCAGCCACTACTATCTGCGGGTGTTGGGTTGTAAAACCCCACCTTTTGTTGACGAGTGGTTGCAGCCACCACAAAAATAAAAAACTGAAACTTTTGAAAGAAGAAGAGAGAGCTGCTATATTGGAATGAATGAAATCGTATTACATTGTTGCTTTTTTATACGCTTTCTTATTCTGTGAAATCACTAAACTATCCCTGTCTATATTCATCCTGGGGGTAGCTAAAGAAAGAAAATAATCTAGAAAAAATATCTACTGTATATCTTCACCGGATAGCAAACTAAACTTAGAAGAAATCTCACAGCTAGGATGCACAGCTAGCTCAAAAGATACGTATATGGTTTTGGATTTACAAAAAAACCTCCACCGTATCCAACACTCCCCTTCAAACCAAAACCGGCTTCATTCCAAGCATTGATCTAAGTCTCTTTAATGTGTCAGTCGGCAATGCTTTGGTGAAGATATCTGCAACTTATTCAATGGTGTGACAGTATTCCAACTTAACCAATTTCTGCTTTACTTGATCTCTAAGAAAATGATATCTTGTGTCGATGTGTTTGCTTCTTCCATGCTGAACTAGATTTTTGGTAAGTTCGATTGCCGACTTGTTGTCCACATATATAACAGTAGATTCCTCCTGTGGATGCTTCAGCTCCTTCACCAAATTCCTTAGCCAGATCGCCTCACATACAGTGGATAAAGCTGCTACGTACTCAACTTCACATGTGGACAGGGCGAGCACACTCTACTTCTTTGAATTCCATGTGAATGATGTCGACTCAAGATAGAAAGCATAGCCTGTGGTGCTTTTTCTTTCATCTTGGTCACCTCCCCAATCACTGTCTGAGTATCCATATAGTATTGCTTCATCATTGTATGGACAGAAAAGACCGAATTTCATTGTTCCTTTGATATACCTGAGGATTCTTTTTGTAGCTAGCCAGTGTGATTCTTTTGGTGCTTCCATGTATCTGCTTAGAAGCCCAACACTGTAGACGATATCTGGCCTTGTAATTGTGAGGTACCTTAAGCTTCTAATTAGGCTCTTGAATAGGGTTGAGTCGACGTTTCTTCCTTCTCCATCTTTTGTGAGCTTCAGGCTTATTATAATAGGTGTACTTACAGCTTTACAGTCGACCATCTGAAACTTCTTAAGAAGTTCCTTTGTGTACTTTTTCTGAGATATGTAAATGCCCCCGACTTGTTGCTTCACCTCAATGCCCAAGAAGAAAGACATCAATCCACCATTAGTCATCTTGAACTCTTTGAACATAGCCTGCTTGAATTCTTCAAACATTGCCTGACTATTCCCAGTGAATAGCAGATCATCAACATATAAACAAGCTATAAGCATATCACCATAGGCATTCTTCTTTATATAGACGGCATGCTCATATGGACATTTGACGAAACCATTCTCTTGAAGATAATCGTCGATCCGTGCTTTCCAAGCATGAGGAGCTTGCTTCAACACATATAGGGCTTTCTTCAGCCGATACACCTTGTGTTCCTCCCCTTCCATGACAAAGCCTTCAGGCTAGTTAACGTATATTTCATCTTCTAGTATCTCATTTAGAAACGCAGATTTCACATCCAATTGGTAAAGCATCCAACTGTGATGAGTTGCAAGGGAGATAATCATTCTTACAGTGTCAAGGCGAGCAACTGGGACGAAAACTTCTTCATAGTCTACCTCATATTTCTGTTTGTAACCTTTTGTTACGAGCCTTGCTTTATATCGTTCGATCTTACCATCGGCATTCCGCTTGATTTTATAAACCCATTTGAGACCAATCGTCTTCTGGGTTTTAGGGAGTGAGGTCAACTCTCATGTTCGATTCTTCTCGATGGCATGAATCTCTCCTTCCATTGCCTTTTTCCAACATTCTTCATTCACAACTTCCTTGAATGTGAGAGGCTCATGGTCCGCATACAAGCAGAGTAAGTTCACTTCTTCAATTTTTGCATAGATGTCGTTGAGGCTTCTCATTTTAACAGGAGTCAAGGGTGAAGGAGAATCAGATGAAGATGTACTGGATGAATTCTGATTTGATAAAGTACTTTCAGGAGATGTGGAGCGTACTCCTGGACTTCTGTGATTTGAAGGGGGTGATGTGGGTGTTTGATCTGGCTTCTTATGTCTCTCTTATTCGTATTCTTCGACCTCAACCTACTTTTCTTTGGCCGAGTTTCCCTCGTTCCATTTCCATGCTTCTTCCTCACAGAATACAACATTTCTACTCACTACCAGCTTATTGGTTAGTGGGTTGTAGAGCTTGTATGCCTTTGACTCTTCGTTATAGCCGATGAAGATGCACTTCTCACCACGATCATCAAGCTTTTTCCTTCTCGCTTCTGGAACTTGAGCATAGGTGACACACCCAAAGATCTTAAGGTGCGCCACGCTCGGCTCGTATCCACTCCATGCTTCTTGCGGCATCTGGAATCTGACACTCTTGGTCGGACACCTATTGAGCAGATAGGCAGTACATGCAACTGCTTCTGCCAAGAAATTCTTTAGCAGACTTTTCTCCTTCAGCATGGTCCTCGTCATATCGAGGATAGTGCGGTTCTTCCGTTCCGCAATTCCATTTTGTTGTGGCGTGTACGCTGTAGTGTGTTGTTGCTTAATACCATATTCCCTGCAATATTTTCGAAAAACATTTGAGGTGTACTCCCCACCTCTGTCAGATTGGAGGGTTTTGATTTTAAGACCACTTTCTTTTTCAACCAGGGCTTTAAAATTTTTAAAAATAGTAAAAACAACAGACTTCTCTTTGATTACATACACTCACAATTTTTTACTGAAATCGTCAATGAAGGTAATAAAGTATTTATTACCTCCTAGAGAGATTGGCTCTAATGGTCCACAAATGTCACTGTGAACCAACTGCAACGGTCCTCTTGCTCTTCGAGATACTCCACTCGGAAAGGAGTTCCTTTGTTGTTTTCCAAGTGTGCACGCCTCACACACATGTTCTGGAGCTTCAATAACAGGTAAGCCATGCACCATGCTTGATGAGGACAGAAGTTTCAGGACACTAAAGTTTAGATGGCCAAAGTGAAGATGCCACATCCAGGAATCAGTCTTTGCTTTTCCATAAAAACACTTCTCAAGAATTGTGTTTATATGGAGTGGAAACATACGATTCTTCGCCATCTGGACTTTTACAATTAAACGTCCATGCATATCTCTTATGAAAAGAGAAGAGTTCTCCATGTGCATAACATACCCTTTTTCGAGGAGTTGTCCGAGACTCAGTATGTTACTTTTCATGTTGGGCACATAGTACACATCGAAAATATAGTTTGGAACACCATTCTTCTGAAAGATTTTGATTTTATCTTTACCTTTCACTGGTGTTTTTGATGAGTCTCCAAATGTTACATCGCCATGAACTCCTTCTGTGAGTTCCACAAAGAGTTTCTTGTCGCCGCACTTGTGATTACTTGCACCTGTGTCGAGATACTATACATCCTGCTGATCACTACCTTTCTCTTGTGCAAGGAGAAGTGTGGAGCTTTCTTGTTCATGGCCTGATACTTCGGCATAGTTGGATAGCTCGTCTTGAGTCACTGGCTTGCTCCAGCAATCAGATGCATAGTGGCCAAGCTTATTGAAATTGTAGCATTGAACATTCTTTGTACTTCCTCGTCCACGTATAGATCTACCTTTATCATTTTCTCTTCCACGAAAATTGGTACTTTTCTGCTGGTTTTGGCTTGGGCCATGGCTTTGTTAGTATTCACGCCCTCTGCCTCTTGCGTGATTGTTTGCAAAATGTCCACCACGTTGTGAACTTCCACGTCTACCATTGTTATCATTCAGAGTTAATCTTAACTCCAAACTTGTTCCATTGGCATGGAATTGGTATTCTTCTGCATTCGTTGCTCATGAACTTTCAACGATCCCATTAACTCCTCAATGGAGAGTTTCTTAATATCTTTTGATTCTTCGATCACCACAACCCATGCTCAAACTTGGTTGTGAGGGATCGAAATATTTTTTCAATAACTCAGACATCTTCAATCTTTTCACCATTCATTTTCAAATTATTTACAGTTACAAGAAAACGCGAAAAATAATTAGTAATATTCTCACATTCCTCCATATGAGTCGCTTAGAATTCGGCTCTTAATGTTTGAAGGCGAACTCGCCTCACTCGATCTACACCCTTAAAGATGGTGCCAAGGGTATCCCATGCTTGCTTGCTTGATATTGCTTCAGCAATCTTTTTGAAGGTGGATTCATCCAACCCCTGATAAAGGAGAAGCAAAGTTTTATTGTCTCTCTTCCTTTGATTTTTTAGAGCGATTTTTTCTTCATTGGTGAGGGCAGCTTCTTCTTCCAGAGTGGGTGCTTCATACTCATCGGTGACGATCTCCCATAGTTCTTTCAACTCGAATAATGCCTTCATTTGGATGTATCATTTTTCATAGTTGTCCTTTGACAACTTAGGAACCTGCAGCTGGATTGTGCTTGCCATCTTTTCTATTTTTAAACCGGAATGACTGATTTTTTTTTCCTGAAACAGTGGAGTCGTGGACAGATTCTTGGCTTTTCGCAATCTGATTTTTTTTGAAAAAACAGATTTTTTTCGCTGCAATCTGATTTTTTTGAAAAAACAGATTTTTTTTTCAATATGATTTTTGAAAACTGATTTTTTTTCTGAAAACTGATTTTTTTTCAAAAAAAACAGATTTTTTTTAACCTGCGGCTGCTGCTGCATTCTAATTTTTCAAAAACAGAATTTTTTCTGAAAACCTGGGCCGCAATCTGATATTTCAAGACAAATTTTTTTGAAAACCTGCGTCTGCAATCTGATATTTCAAAACAGATTTTTTTGAAAAAAAAAAAAAAAACTGCGTCTGCAATCTGATATTTGAAAAACAGAAATTTAAACCTATGGTTCTTCCACATCGTTGCTTGTTGAACCTCCTATTTGCAGACCCAAAACAGGTAGAGTAGGACCTCCTTCTCACGGCTGATATGGCCCAAGGATCAGCAGCTCTGATACCACTTTGTTGGGTTGTAAAACCCCACCTTTTGCTGACGAGTGGCTGCAGCCACTACAAAAACAAAAAACTGAAACTTTTAGAAGAAGAGAGAACTACTGTCTTGGAAGAAATGAAATCGTATTACATTGCTGCCTTTTCATAGGCTTTCTTATTCTGTGAAATCACTAAACTATCTCCGTATAGATTCATCATAAGAGTAGCTAAAGAAAGAAAATAATCCAAAAAAAATATCCACAGTATATCTTCACCAACTAGCAAACTAAACTTAGAAGAAATCTCACAGCTAGCATGCACAGTTAGCTCAAAAGATACGTATACGGTTTTGGATTTGCAAAAAATCCTCCACCGTATACGACAGCAGAGCCGACACGTCATCTCTGACAATGGAATGGGCCATGTCTCTTCTACCCAACCATCCAGATGTGCTGGAGAAAGCTAAAGCGGACTTGCAAGTGGGACCTCGTTTGTTGGATGAATCAGATCTTGCCAAGCTTCCATACCTCGATTGCATCATTAACGAGACTCTGCGATTGTATCCGGTGGCCCCACTTCTACTGCCCCATGAGTCATCTGAAAAGTCCATCGTTGGAGGTTTCAACGTGCCATATGGCACGATGCTATTGGTCAATGTGTGGGCTATTCATAGAGATCCTAAGCTATGGGTAGACCCCATAGATTTCAAGCCGGAGCGGTTTCAAGGCCCAGAAGGGGCAAAGGAAGCCTTGAAGTTGATCCCATTTGGACATGGAAGGCGGGCATGTCCGGGTGCAGTTCTGGCTGTACGGATTGTGGGCCTGGCATTGGGGACCTTGATCCAATGCTTTGAATGGGAACGAGTTGGAGAGGAGAAGGTAGACATGACTGAAGGGATAGGGTTCACCATGCCCAAGGCCCAGCCTTTGAAGGCAGTGTATAAACCAAGCCATAGCATGCTCAACGTACTTTCTCAGCTCTGAATATCATACACAGCTGTGAGCCGTTTGGCGCATTGTATGGAGATTACACTTGTAATGACAATGGATATCTCGTGTTTGGCACCAACCGTGCTAATCAGCACAAGCCCATGTGAGATCACGCCCTATATTCATCCCGCCACAGACCCACCACTCTAATGTTGTATGCTCGTGTGAGATCTGATCCATGTTCTAAGTGGGGCTCCACCCATAGTTGGTATAAAGATCACATTTGCATATTTACATGCCAGCGCACATGCTTTGGTGGACGAGGTGAACAACCCAACTGTTCATTAGGTGGATCCCCCGAGCTGCCCGGGACTGGTTCAATCATCTGGTGTGCCACATTTGAATGAAATAATTGGACACTTAGGTGCTATGTATAGGTGGCCCAAATCCAACGTCCACATGATGGACAACCGACTTCCAAGGTGGGCTCGTATGATGGATAGCCCACGTTGAAGTTGAGCCTCAGATGATCGACATTAAAGTAGGCCTCACATGATGGATGGTTCACATTGAAGATAGGGCTAAGGCGGGCCCAACCTAATAAATGGTCCACATCGAAGGTTGACCCCATATGATAGATGGTGGAAACTAAATATGTTTTTCTACTTTTTGGTTGATAAGTGTGTTATTTATTAGACAAATTCATTGCTGAATAAGTAGAAATCAAGATAAGCTACGCGGAGGCATTGGTGGCTTATGTAAAGTAACTCACTACCGGGAAGGACCTTAAGAGGGATTAACAATCAAAGGTAGGCTGCACATGATAATATTGTAGATCACTGATCATCAAAGTATCAATGAAGAGAAATTGACAAGTAGAAGCTGGCCTGGACAGTCTGAATTACTAATAAAATTGATACTGTAAAAATAGACTTTCAGTTCTACCAACCATTGAAGGAGGGCTATAATAATCTGCTTAAAGTGATTTTAGGAGGCCCACATGATGGATGGTCCACAATCATTGAACATTCTCTATAATCAATGTTGACTATTAAGCTTCGTGGTCATTAACTAGATGGTTAAGATCATTAAATTAAAATAAAATTCAGAAGGGATGGATTTTCAAAGTAGGCTCTACTTCGGATTATCTTGAAACAAAAAATAAATAAAGAGGTTCTAGTGGATAACTTCCAACCCTTTTTTTTATTTTTTGAAATTCTGAATTCATATCTGTAGAACTTTACAGGACAGACAGTGCGGGCTGCCCACAGAGAAAAGAAAAACTCCTAGGCAGCCTATCCTAAGCACTGTACAATCGAAACTCGTGACGAAGCCAGTTCCACCACCTACTAAGATTTTCTAATGGAGCCCAACCCAACTTTGTCCAGTAGGACCAGACCTCGGATGATGAGAGGGAGATCGGATACCTCCCAAAAAATCCGGTTCCCTTGACTGTCACTGCCTTCATGGGCCAGCCCATCTGCCGGGCCGTTGCCTTCTCGCGTAATGTGAACAAAATGAAAAATGGATGGTTGGAGATGATATAATACATAAACCACGTTGAATCCCATAGACTTTACCTAGTACTCTTAGGGCCTATTTGGCCGGCCGGATTGAACGAGATTAGGAGGGATGGGATCAATTTTAAGGTATTGATGGTGATGTCAGTGGATTGGTTTAAGTTCCATGGGTTTGCTATATCTTGGGACAAGTTCACGGGGTCTATTTGGCATGTTTGGCATGTCCCGGGATTTTACCTTCCAATCTGTCCATCCAAATACGCCCCAGGCCCGATTGAACTGGATTAGGAGGGATGGGATCAATTTTAAGGTAATGATGGTGATGTTAGTGGATTGGTTTAAGATCCATGGGTTTGCTATATCCCGGGACAAGTTCACGGATTTATTTGGCACATTTAGCAAATCTTGAGATTTTACCATTCTATCCCTTCCAATCCATCCGTCTAGGGGTGTTAGGCAGAGGGTATTAGATAGGATTAGGTGGGATAGAATTGGGTCCTTACTCTTGCTCTAGTTGTAGACTCTAAGGAGTTTCAACGCCTGGTCAAGGGTTTGAGTATCCATAGGTGGTGAAATTCTACTAGCGTGAGTGTGTGGGGGATGTGTGTGTAAAAATAAAAATAAAAGGTGAGATAGAATTGTATTTAGTCCCGTGCAAATTTCATCCAACATTTGAAGAAGATGAGAAAGATTGGAATTAGTGGGATGGAATTGCATTTGGTCCCATGGAATGGAATTGCATTTGGCCCCACATTGATGCATACATGTATCTATGCCGTTCATCCATAAAAACTACTTACACATGACATTTTGGTTATATGTGTACAGGTGAACACTATCCGTTGTGAATTTGATTTGTTGATTACAATTCCATGATTCGCTAAATAAGATTTTGCTTGGTCCAGTGTTACCTGTAACAAGAATTTTATATCAAACATGGGATTGGATGACTAAAATATGTTGTATTTTAAGACATGCAATCATCGTGCAATGAAGATGTTAATCCCATCTAATACAATTCAATACCAATTTATTCCACGGACAAAACACAAACACGCTTAATCAGTTAATCAGTACGGAAGCCACTCCGGTATACAGAACACAGAACACGTACACAAGGAAGGTGGGCCCTACGGTCATGAAAACACGTAACGGATTGGCAACTCCCCCTGCCACCAGCCCGATGGCAGGTGGTGGGTGCTTGATGGCTGGTGGTGTGTGCTCGGTCGACCCCACTGTGGTGTATGTATCTCATCCACAAATGATTTTAAGGCTTGATACTAAAATAAGAGGGATATAAATCACAGGTGGACCATGCCCAGGAAAACAATAGTGATTGGATATCCGTCATAAAAGTCCTCCTCGAGCCCACTGTATTGTCTATTTGACGTCCAATCTGTTATATAGGTCATACAAACAAAGATGAAGAAAAAAAACAAAAATTAGCTTGATGCAAAACTTGTATGGCATCTAGAAAGTTTTTAATGGTCCACATTCATTCAACATTGTTTTCTGTAATATGGTCCACTTGAGATTAGGATATGCCTAATTTTTACTCTCATATCATAAAATTATATAAAAAAATAGATGGATGGCAAGGAAGAAATACGTACATCATAGCCCACGGAGCACCGACCACCAGCCATTGGGTGGTGGCATTGGAGTAGCCAATCCGTTTCCAAACACATACTCTGTATACCCGCCGCCACCAGCATTGTCGTAATCGGCTACCAACTCTGACGTCATGGTTATCGCAAATTTCATTTGGGGCATCTGCACGTCATGGATATCGCAAATTTTATAATTGTAAAACAGCATCTCCCACTGCATTATAAAGTAACAAGACCCTACTCTGTCTCTCATTCACACCAGAAATATGGATATCTTCTCCATTTTAGCTCTCCTCTTCTTCTCCTTCCTCTTCTCCTTCCTCTTCTCAATTTCGAAGCGCCTGCTCGCAAAACCAAAGAAGCTTCCACCATCACCACTATCTCTTCCCATCCTCGGCCATCTCCATCTTATCAAAAAACCCCTCCATCGATCTCTGACCGTACTATCCAACCGCTACGGCCCCATCCTCTCCCTCCGTTTCGGCTCCCGCCCCGTCCTCCTTATCTCCTCCCCTTCCGCGGCCGAGGACTGCCTCTCCAAGAACGACATCATCTTCTCCAACCGCCCTCGCCTCCTCTTTGGCAAGCGCATGGCCTACAACTACTCCGCTGTCGGGTGGGCTTCCTATGGCTCCCATTGGCGCAACCTCCGCCGCATCGCCACCATCGAGATCCTCTCCTCGAACCGCATCAAGATGTTCTCTGCCGTCCGAATCCGTGAGGTCCGCTCCCTTGTGAAAGACCTGTTCCAGGATTCGGAATTGGGGAAATCGGTGGTGGAATTGAAGACGAGGTTCTCGCAGCTCACCTTCAATGTGATGATGGGGATGATAGCTGGCAAACGGTATTACGGAGAGAATGTGGTGGATTTGGAGGAGGCGAGGCGGTTTCGGGAGATTGTTAAGAAGGTGCCGGCAGTGGCCGGAGAGTCGAATATCGGAGATTTCATCCGGTTTTTGGGTTGATGGATTTGGGAGGGGTTGAGAAGAGGATGGTGAGATTGGCGAGGGAGAGGGATGAGTTCTAGCTGGCTCTCATCAACGAGCATCGAAGGAGAAGGAACAAGGACGATTTTTCTTGCGAACAAGGAGAGGGGAAGAAGATGAAGAAGACGTTGATCGATGTTATGCTGTCTTTGCAAGAAACACAGCCCCAATACTACACCAATCACATCATCATGGGCATGATTGCGGTAATTATCACATCTCTATACGCTTCTTTGGCCACTCTCCGTAGTTATCTAGACCGTTCATTTATGGGGTCCTGCCTTGATGGGAAGGATCTCACGCGTTGGAGATCTCTCCGTCCACAAATAAGTGACTGATGCCTTAGATCATTGCGGTGGGGATAGAAATGGACAATTAGATAAGCCTGGACTCTTCGTGACCTATTTGGGTCACGTATGATATCAGCTATTTTGTCTTACTTGGAAGGCCAACCGCATACTGAGTTTTGCCTACTGAGGAAACCATGGGGCCCATCAACGTGGATGCATGTGGGTCACCGTGGATGTATGTGTCTTATCCACACCGTACGTTCATCCTATTTTAGGGCCTGTTTGGCCAGCCGCATTAGATGGTATTAGATGGGATTGTATTCACAATCCCATCTGATAGATGGTGCTGGCGTGTTTGGAAGAACGCCGAATACCTGGATGAAAATTACTTTGAGTTTCGCGCCTAAACCGTGGGATTTGGCTATCCGTCTCTTTTTTCCCAAATCCCACCCTGAAGTTACAACAGAAGGGTGAAGCCTCTACTTGTGGGTCCTAACATTATGCATATTTTTCATCCAAACTGTCCATCCGATTTTCCATGCTAGTTTAGCCTTTCAAACCAAAAATAAAGTCAATCCTCATCTCAAGTGGGCTACACCGTGAGGAACAAGTAATGGAAAGCTCCAGTGTCAACAACAACTCTTTCGGTTGCATGCGTAGAGATTTGGAATGAGTTTCCACTCGTGGGATTCATCGTAAGGTATCTGTTAGATCCACATCATCTATCTCTTTATCCCAGTCATTTTAACCCTTGAGCTCAAAAATTAGTCCGATCCAAAAATTAGGTGGACCACAATATAGGTGACAGTGGTTGAGAACACCTCACGTGAAAGCCCCACTGGAGTTTCGCCCACTGTTGAAACCTTCATAAGGTCCAACATGATATTTATCTGCAGATGCCACCTGTACATAAGTTAACACAGAAACTAAAAAAAGGGAAAAAACAAAGATCAGCATGATCAAAAACTTTTGTGGCCCTTGAAATTTTTTAATGGTGGGTATCACTCTCTCCACTGTTCTCTGTGGCATGGTCCACTCGAGATTTAGATCGGACTCATTCTTTGGCTAATGTTCTAAAATGATCTTTCCAAATAGATGGTGGGTGTGGATATAAAACATACATCATGATGGGACCCACAGAACTTGGCAACATCACTTACGTAGAATGTGCTGCGACTAACTGCTTTGCAGCTAATTCGCTCCCGTACGGTTGTATACCAAACACGCCCACTATGCAAATTTACCAACACATCGTAAATTCATGTGTTCCCAAACAAGAATACCTGCTATCCTTGCCTTTCCAAATTCACTGCAAATCTACGACAACCACTGACAGTAGCCATGTTGACATTATTTGTAATTCCATCCCATCTAATACAGGCTAATGCAACTGGCCAAACAAGCCCTTTAAGATTATTTTAAAGATGAGCCCAAAATTGGAGTATGCCCAAAAGTCCAGTGGACTACACCGTTGAAACCTTCCATGCATCACAGTGTTTACTTCCCAGAGTTACAGAGTACCGGAATCTGCTTCCGGTGATTAATAGAAGAGAGCTGCGGTCACCGCAGTGTCAAATTTCTTTGTGCGCGTATTTTCATTTCATCTTTCATCTAGTTTTTCTTGCAGTAATATTCAAAAAATCTGTTGATTAGAATATTAAAAAATATTTATTATAAATTAAAAACTGACTTCTTTTTTTAAAATAAAAATAAATAAATAAATAGTATAAATTTTTTTTTGTATAAATCCTAATTATTTATTTCATAAAAAGGCATGCTATTTTCGTTACAAAATTGCAAGAAATTGAATAATGACAAGATTTTTAATACCTTTTAATACTCTCATGATAATATTGTTTAATGATTTTTAGGAGAAAATGTGGTGATGGTTTTAAAATCTGGCCATATAACTTGATACACAGTAACTTAGAAATCGTACACAAGGGATACTTGGGTGTGGAAACCAAGTGTTGGAAGCAACTATCTAGGTCTGTCCGAGAATCTGACTGGCTAACAATTTTTAACTCTTGCAAAGTGGAAAATTATTTGTTAGAAGAGTATCCTGGGACATTTTCAATTTTAACCGTCCAATAAATTAATGTTCATAACTCTCACGTTCAGGTACATCTGAACTGTGACACATAATTTGGACAGTCTAATTTGACTTGCATTTCTTAGTCCAGTAAAACCCGTGTCTAAGTGCTGCGACAATTTATCACCGTTTTCAAAAAAAATTACTGGTGATGCTTTAGCCATACACATCTGACGGCGGTACAGCCGGACTATGTAGAGCCGGTTGCAAACACTTTCACAACCGGATGGATCATTGAAGGGCAGATTAGAGGCAAAAGTTATCCGAACTGTTAGTACCTTATATCAATCGTATTTCACGATCTAAGATGAGTTTTTTCACATATTAATTCTAATTTTGGGGTAGGAGAACTTACTTAAGCCAATCAACCCACTATGCCGGGTTGCCTACATTGAATTTGTGAGATTCCATTGTATGGACGGTCAAAAGTTCTATTCCTTTTCATTCTTACTATAAATAGTATATTTTAATTTGATTATAACTTTACATCCTTGAGTTGTAGAAGTGTTGCCCAAGATTAAAAGGTTTTAGAAAAGTTAAGAGAATAACGTGGTTGGGATAAATTGGACACTTAGGCCTCATTAATTAAATCTAAAGTCTAAAGACTGAATTTGAAATAGGAAGTAAAAAACTTGTTTGATAATTATGGATGAAGTCTGAAAATTAAGTATTGTTGAGGGTCAAATATTGTATATCAGACCCCATTTAATTCCTAGATTTACGAGCATGATACGGTCTAATGGCCTGTTTTATCATGTTTATGTTACAAGGTGATTTTAAGAGCCTGGACTGAAAAAAGATGCTAAATGCATGAATTTGATGCTCAGAATTCTCCAAGGCAAGGGACGGACCCAAGGGGACAAAGATCGACAGATTACACGTCAAAGACCCGAGAAAATCGAGAAACCGAAGTTCAAAAGGCGTAAAAGTCAATCAGAATGCAAGATCACAGGGTTTTCACCATCCGTTCAGTTTGAAACTTTATATATAGCCTGAGGATCAGAAATCAACCACACACGTAGAAAATCAATCGTTGGATCACCGTGGAAGTGGCCCAACGATCAAATCAACCCATAAAATGTTAAATTGGAGCCCACCTAATCGTTGGATATGCTTCAATTTTGGACCCAACGCCTTAAATGCGACGAGAAAAGGGATAGACGGATTAGATTTCTCCGAAGAATCACAGTGGACCTCATCTTATGGGGTGCGTGCATAGTGTGTATATGCACTGGACGCACACGGGAACGTCAAAGGCAGTCCAACCGCCTTTGACCGAAAGTTTTCAAAGAAGGAAATTTCCTTCTACGTACGCAGACGCAGACCGTCCGCTATGAGGAATAGCGGGCCCCACTCACTGCCCAAATCAATGATCTGCACCGATCATGTTCTCTGTAGGATGGCCAAGACTCAGGTTATGGTTTCCCTTTGGTCCCATTCAATGGATCGTGTGAATTTTTCATCCAAACGGAAGATGGATGGTGAAATACAAAGTTCTATGGGCCACACCCAATATGAGCCGAAATAGGCCATTACCGGACGGTTTTTCATAAGGAGTCGAATGGACAGACTGGATTTCTAATTTGTATCGATTATGGCTCTAATCATCACGACAGAAGACGCACTTGCAGCGACTCTGTTCGCACAGGGAGTTGCTGTCAACTCCTGGTGGGCCAACATCATCATGCAGGTGGATGATCCGAACCGTTCAGTGAATGCACGAGGTCAAACCGACCATACCCTTGCTTGTCCACTTATTTTCTCGAATGTTACATCTACATAGAGGTTTTGACGCAGGATTGGATGGCGCCAAGAAAACCTCCATTGGGCCACATTAAAGAACGTCCAAAAATGGTCTTTCCTGATTGGATTTTTCCCACGCATCCAATGAACGGAGTGGATTTCTCCGTTAAATTCAATAAAGGGGCCACCATCAGTCAGCGCAAAGGTGCGCCGACTCTGTTACGCAGTCCGGGAATCGTCCGGATTTTTCGGGTTGTTACACGTCTACAACACTTCAGAGGTGGGCCATAACTCTAACCATGGAGTCCAACTCCAACGAAAGATCACCGTCCGTCCCAAAAATCTGCTCCAAAGGCGAAGCTGTTTACGTTGCTGCGTATTCGGATGCGGCTTCGCAATGCACACCGACCCAACTGCGTAAAGATTTCTTCACCGACCGATTCAGCAACGAGCGCTCCCTGTCATGTATAAAGAGAGAGAGAAAGAGAGGGCAGGGGAGCTCTTCTTCATCACTCTACGGCTGGAGCTGTGGAACGGCTAAGGCTTGAACGGGCAAGAGAGAGAGAGAGTTTTTTTTAGTTTTTCTTTTTCCTTTTCTTTTGTTTTTGTTTAAGGGATTGCCCATTCATGGCTGGCTAATCCTCTTAGCTAGGGCTAAGAGGTGAAGCTTGTGGATAGATGGGAGACTCTATTTTTAGCTTTGATTTATTCTGAACTAACATTGATTTTAGTTTTATTAATGGCATGTTTTGTTTAGTCTTTAACGGTCTGTTGTGACTGAAATTACAATGGGTCTGTAATGGCTTGGAGCATGTCCTTTTCCTTTTTATGTTTATGACGTCAGGAAGCCCTGTTGTTCACCATAGTCTCCTGGGCATGGTCGGATGACGGTACCCTTTCTGACCTTCATAACATGTTGATTGGTTGGTAATTAGTTTAATTCTGTTGTTTGCTTTATCTCTTGGGCATGGTTTGGTGATGGAATCTATTCTAATTCATATACCGTTCATCTTTTGAAAACTAGATCAATGGTAGTTCAGTAAATTTCATGATGCAGGCGTAAGATCTCTCTGATCTCTACAAGTGGATCCTCTGAATCCCTAGTTTTCTATCTCTGAATCCCTAGTTTCCTATCTTTGATTTTCTTAAGTTTTAGATAATAATTTCACAATTCTTTATTAAATTCTAGTTGATTTAAATTTCATCTCATTCTAGTTCTAGTTCTAGTTAGTTTTAGATAACGTACAGGTTTCAGTCCCTTAGGATTCAACCTCGGTCTTACCGAGTTATTACTACATCACAACCCTGCACTTGGGGAGTGAACAAGTATTGAATTTGAAATAACCTATTTATTAACAAACATCCTAAATGTCTGAAATATGTTAATTTAACACATTTGCCCCTATCTCCTATTTGGAAATGTTTTACGTTATAAAGAAATTATTTTTTATTAAATGAAAATAAAATCATATATATTTAATTCAAATAAACTAAAATACTTAAATGAAAACTAAAATATCATTATTCATAGGTCCTCAATTCCTAATAGCGGAAAGATTGTCACTGTGTCATGTAGGGTTGAGCACCAGTAGGAACAAAACCTTCTAATAAGGCCCACCTTGATGTTTATATGCTATCCAAACCATTTATAAGGTCATTTCCAATTAGATGAAGTGAAAACACCTAAAATATAGTTTGATACAAAACTTTTATGGCTATAAAAATGCTTTAATGGGGCTCACTGAATGCCCATTGTTTCCAATTGTATAACACACTTAAGTATTTTATAAACTTTAATTTTAGTCACATGTCCTTGAATGACCTCGCAAAACAAATGGACAGAGTGGATTTCTCAAAAACATCGCGGTGGACCCCACCCAACATTATCATGTAGGAAGTTCCTGTGCAAGGCTTTCGCAGGAAATCCGGGTGTTCGAGTACTACTTCTGTAGGTACGTGTCGTGCGAAGACGAGCACTGACGCTCCTCGATCTCCAAGTTACACGAATGATTCAAAGGAGATAAAGTTACATGGCCCCACAGCAATGTATTTATCATATCTACATCGTTCATCTATTTTTAGAGATCATTTTAGAGCATTATCCAAAAAATGAATCATGTCCAAAGATCATCTGGACCACACCACAAATAGTAGCGGAGATAATAATTTTCACTGTTAAACAATTCTTAGGTCTCACCATAACATTTATTTTCCATCCAATTTGTTCATAAGGTCACAAAAACCTAAATGAAGAGTAAAAACAAATTTCATATTGATCCAAAAGTTCTCTAACCCCAAAAAGGGTTTCAATAGTACACATTCAATCCCCCATTCCCTTTTGCAGTATGGTCCCCTTGATACTTAGATGTGTCTTATTTTTCATATCAAACCTTAAGATAAGCTCTCCAAATGAATGGACGGTTTGGATATAACACATACCTCATGATTAGACCCACGGAACTTGCTGACATCAATACAGTATCTATATGGCTAGGGTGAGGCATACCAGCCCATCCACATTCCTTTCTGCTTACGCGGATTGGATACTTACAAGTTAAGTATCGAGACTCATTATTGAAGTGACATCACCAAGTTATGTGGGCCCTATCATGACGTATGTTTTGTATACACGTCATCCATTCATTTGGAAATATAATTTTAGGTAAAGATCCAAAGAATGAGTTAAATCCAAAGCTCCAGTGGACCTCACTACAGAAAACAGTGGGAGAGTGATGCCCACCATTAAAAACTTAAATAGGCCACAAAAGTTTTTGATCAAGTTGATATTTGTTTTTTTTTCCCTTCTTTCATGTCTGTTTTAACTTTTGGATTTCAAATAAAAATCACGACAAGCCTTAAGAAGGTTTCAATGGTAGGCATTAATCTCCCCACTATTTTTTATGGTGGGGTCAACTGCATATTTGGATCTGCCTCATTCTTTAACTCATGCCCTAAAATTAAATCTTCAAATAGATGGACGATGTAGATAAAGCACACACATCAGAGTGGGGCCCATATGCATCCTAGTGGGCCCACATAACTTGGTGATGTCACTTCGGTTGCGAATCTCGCTATTCAACCTGTCAATAGCTAATCTACATCCCCAAGGAAATAGATTGGCTATTCCCTGCCACCAGCCTATGGTTATTGGTTGGTGCAATGTGGGCCCCACCATGATGTATGTATTTCATCCATGCCGTCCATCTATGTTTCTGGATCATTTTATTGTATGAGACAAAAAATGAGGTATATTCCAATCTCAAGTGGATCACATTACAAGAAAACAGTGTTGAATGAATGTCGACCATTAAAAAATTTTTGGGGGCCATAAAAATTTTGGATCAAGCTGATCTTTATTTTTTCCATTCATCTAGGTCTACATGACCTAATCAACAAATTGGATGTCAAATAAACAGTACATTGGGCCTCTGGAGAATTTTAACAGTGGATATCCAATCACTATTGTTTTCTTATGGTGTGGTCCACTTGAGATTTATATTCCTCTCATTTTTGGTATCACGCCCTAAAATGATCTTTAAAAATGGATGAAACACATACATCATGGTGGGCTCAGAAAAGTGCCCCATGTTAAAAGTTGGGATGTGTATAACCCAAGGGAGAAAATCTCTCTCGCAAAGGATAATTTTGGATTAAAAAATAATAATTAGAGAGCGCATTCTTCATTCCCCATCAAGATGGACTCTCGTCACTGAAAAATTTGAACATAAAAGACTCCCATCATGAAAAAATTTCAACGTAAAATCGTAGAGCACTTTCCTTCTTATGCGTTAACAAACACCACTAAACATGAAATATTTTTCAAATTCCACGTGAAGTACAAAAATTCAACGTTAACAAATAGACCCTTACTATTTTTGGCCAAAAGCAATAAAGTCTAATAGAAATAGAGACGGTCTATAAATAATAAGTTTACTATTTATAATAAGTTACGTTTTTAGGATATTTGAGTTACGGGCGAACTCCAAAACTCTATCTTAGGTTTGGTTCATTATTTAAGGATTGTAATTTCATTTCTTTTTTATGAATCAAATTATTTTGAATTTATCCGGAATTAATTATTCCTACTTTTATCCCTCATAGATTGGAGGAAACTCTATGAGGAGTCCAGAGAGTTCTATGGATTCAAAGTAGTTATTCTCTGAGGAAGACGGTGATCGACCTCATGATGTACTTCCCTACACCACAGACCATCCAAATTGCTGATCAAATTTTGGATGTGACATAATCTAAAATTAAGATTTTGTGTGTGTGTGTGTGTGTGTGTGTGTGTGTGTAAACATTTAGATGCTTAGAAAACTAACAGGTAGAAGCACCATTATATGAGAGATCATGATGAGATTCTCACGGCGTAGAAAGAAGATAAAGAGAAGCTAGAAGCTAGGTAAAGATAAAGCTAGAACAGCTATGGTCACTAGACACACATCACACGATGGGAAATGTAAGATCAACCAATCATCATCTACATGCAGTAAGATATAAATGGTCACAATTATGTAATGGCTTGAGAGTGTTCATGATCAAACAACCTATTCACAATAATTATTAGTTACATTTGGCAAAATGTAATTGTCTACAATTGTTTAGTAGCCGAGACAATTACCCGTGAAACCAATTACATGATAACTCTACAACAACAGTCCCAAATGCCAATAAATAAAGCTAAGAGTGAAGTGTTCTAGGTCATCACCAACCAATAAAACCTGACATGTTTGTCTTTTTATTTTATTGTAATACCACATCAATTGTATGTGTAATGTTGCATCCTAACATGAGGCATAATTTTTAGTTATTCCTCCACCCTCCATCCCCCATCACATCATTGGATCACTAGGAATTAGATCTCTCAATCTTGAACTTCTTGTTATGAGTTAATTGATTTCACCGACCACAGGTCATCGCCGACTACAGGTCATCTCCTGAATTTTCAAATAGGCAGCCGTTCCATTAATCATCTTGACATGAACCTATCTTTTGCCAAGACTTTGAACGAAATGTCACTCTTGCTGGCTGTCTAGTTGTAAGCCTGGCTCCTACTATCTTACTGGCTGTCCCATTGCAAGCCTGACTCTTACTAGATTTTCAAATAGATGGTAAAAAATTTGCTCTTTCTTGTCTTGCCACGAGCTTGATCGAATAGACGGTGACCCTTCCTCCACCCACAACCATATTGCCACTAAGCTTAGCTCTCGCTAATATTTGGTAAGCAATACTATATTCAAATCATATAAAGATAAAACAACTGATGCTTAATATCTAAGAAGATATTAAGAAAATCTCTACCATCAACTTTTAAAATCCATGATCTCAAATCAAATCAAGAATAATCTAATAGAGTAAATGATTATCATCGGGTGTATCAAGTGATTCGACTATCGTTTTCAGTGATCTAGAATTTCTATTTGTCAAATGATAATTATAACGGTTCATTAAAAAAAATCCAACAGTTACTTTTAAGTTTTGATGATTCAGATCAATGATTCAAGATATGGATTGATGATCCAATAGATGGAACATCTTAGATTTGAGAAAGATGAGCTTGATGGTCTTTTTGATTATTGGTTCAAATTATAACAGTTATATATATCCCAGGTGGATTACATAGGCCCATATCCAACACTTGTCTTACCGGTGGTACCCTAATTTACCGTCCAACCAATGAATAGTTTTCAATTTGCCATGCATGCGACGTGGAACCCATCCAAAAGGTTATTGCGCTATTATGGGCTCACATGGTGGAAAATCAGCCCGATCCAATCACCAGGTGAGCCAAAATGTTTTGTTTTATATCAGCGGCTATCCGTCATTTTATATATTGCTTCTAATCTGAAGAGTGAATTGGGATGAGTTTTTTTTTTTTTTTTTTTATACCATTACGTGATCCTCCGGGTGAGAAAGGACAGATTGGATGTCACACACTTGAAAGGTTGGTACTGGTTGGATAGTAACTTACCAGGAATGGACATGAACATTTCACTTGCATGTCTACTCAAATTTTCTACTCGCCCGGTGAAGAAGAAAATAAGAATATAGAATATGGATACGATAGTGTAAACTTACTATACATATACAAACGCTTGAAATGACTACATTGCACGGTACTTAGCTGCCGTCACCTTCCATCACTCTCCCTCCAGTTAGAGAGACGTTATCTTGCCCTGAAAAATCAAAGTTCCTTACTAGATAGGATTATGATTAGGAATGCCAGCCTCAAAACGACTATAAATTCAGCAGCGCTAGTGTATTTTACCTTAGTAATAAGCTTTGAAGCCACCTGAAAAACGTATGAGCGCACTAGCAAAATACTTGCAAAAACGCCTCATTCGGAGTGGGGCCATTATACATTGGGTCTGACTGTGGTTACCCCATGCACCAAATTTCCTGGATTGGAAGAATCTATAGATAGAATATTTTCATTTGTGAGTTGAATATAATCCATTATTGTATTTTCTTTCTTAACCATCTATTAGTTATGGATGGCTAAAAGAAATTTTCATCTGAGTGTTGGTGCATGGTGCATGGACCATCCAAAGTGGAGCACATATATCAATGGTTCAGATCCCTCAGCCATTTGGGCCCTACTGGTAAACTGAATCCAAATGCTATTGAACAAACCTTTTATCAGAGGATTGTATTACACCTCACATAGAATCCCTGTGATCAGGCACTACTAGCTGCGGGAACCGACACATCATCTCTGACAATGGAATGGGCCATGTCTCTTCTACTGAACCATCCAGATGTGCTGGAGAAAGCTAAAGCTGAACTGGAGTTGCAAGTGGGACCTCGTTTGTTGGATGAATCAGATCTTGCCAAGCTTCCATACCTCATTGCATCATTAACGAGACTTTCCGATTGTATCCGGTAGCCCCACTTCTACTGCCCCATGAGTCATCTGAAGAGTCCATCGTTGGAGGTTTCAACGTGCCATATGGCACGATGCTATTGGTCAATGCGTGGGCTATTCATAGAGATCCTAAGCTATGGGTAGACCCCATAGATTTCAAGCCAGAACGGTTTCAAGGCCCAGAAGGGGCAAAGGAAGCCTTGAAGTTGATCCCATTTGGACATGGAAGGCGGGCATGTCCGGGTGCAGGTCTGGCTGTACGGATTGTGGGCCTGGCGTTGGGGACCTTGATCCAATGCTTTGAATGGGAACGAGTTGGAGAGGAGAAGGTGGACATGACTGAAGGGACAGGGCTCACCATGCCCAAGGCCCAACCTTTGAAGGCAGTGTATAAACCAAGCCATAGTATGCTCAGCGTACTTTCTCAGCTCTGAATACCATACACAGCTGTGAGCCGTTTGGTACGTACGTCGTACCATAGTTTGGATAGTATACCCTGGATATGGTCGTTTTAGGGAGATCATGGGTCATGAAAATTGAAAATCTGACGAATCGGTAATGTTTTTAAAGTAAATGGATAACGTTTGAAGCTGTTTGTTGAAAATTTCTCTCCACAAAATGAGTCCATACCTCTATAAGATCTAGTGCATCAGGATTCATCTATATTCTGATGGAGATTTATTTCCTACTTTCTTAGGAAATTACAGGATATGTTGTTTTGTTTTGTTTTGTTTTGTTAAAGCACCTTTCATTGAAATCACAATCGCGTAGTTGTCGCCTCTTAGGTACATTTTCACATACTCCTCTTTTATTTTTTGTTGCTCTCATGTTATTTATCTTGCACATCTTTTTCACATTGAAGACTGTAAAATTTAGGTCGGGGTGTGGTTTTTCGTTGGAAAAATTAAAAATTCTTCAATTCATGCTTCTTCTTTTTTTTTAAATGCCAAAATTTTGAAAATTTTCTTAAAATTTTAAAAGCTTTGATTATTTGAATTTGAGCGATTTTCAAAAATAGTTTGATGATTAGAATGGAAAGACATTTGTTTTGGGAATTGTTAAAACTTAGAGTTTAATTGCTTGGTAAATTTTAAAATTGAATTTCAAATTGTTAATCTTCATCTGGAATTTTGTAAACATTGATTGAATCATATATTTTCACAATTTACTTCTAGTTTACACCTTTAGAATGGAAGTTTGATATGGTGATGTTAACTTGATGAATATCGAGAATGTTAGGAATCAAGCCTGGGAAAATTGTCCATCATGTTCAAGAAAAAAAAGAAGAGAAAAAGATTGACTTAAAATAAAAAATAGTGAGCATATAAAAGGGCTACATATTGAATATTGTCCATGAAAAGACTGTTTTGATTTTTAGAAAAAAGAAAGAAGAATGTTTGAGAAAAAAGAGATAATAGTTTGAAAGTCGTTGATGAGAAAAATCGAAAACTGGAAGTAAAATAGATTGAACTATAAGGCAAGTTTTGATTTAGGCTTTGGTTGATCTGACCATTCTATGTAATTGTTAATGATAGCATGAATGTAGAAAGATAAATCTCTAGTTGTAAAAAGTCTAGATTTCACCATGCACCCATGGAACTCAATGTGTAGAATAATTTCGAATGCATGATTAATGGATTGAACCTAATTTGGACATTTACTAAGTGTTGGAGTACAAGATGATAATAGTTTTAAAAAAAACTCGTGTGCCTTGGAATTCTATGATTTAGATCATTTTAAAGATTTATTTGAGTTTACAGAACTAATTCTTTTGGAAAAAAAAAATATTTTGCATGTTTTACTTGAGACTAGAAAAATGTTGGTTAGGTGTATGTTGAGACTTAAATATTCCATATTTATCCTTTGATATGTACTAGTTTTCCTTGCATTTAATTGTTTAGTTGATCTAATTGGATATGTTTTCTATATGTGAGGTGATTCTGGAACTAATGATGAAAGTATGTATAAAATAGTTATTGAAAGCTCAAAAAGAGTAAAGATTGAAGAATGAATAATAGAGCATGAAAGGGAAGATTTGGAAGATTTATGATCCAAGGAAACAAAGTATTAAAGCAAGGAGTTAAAGATTGGAAGCATTGAAGGAGAATTGAAGAAAATCAGTACCTTTCGATCCCATCAATAGGAGTGTCGATCCCATCGACAACCCATCAATAGGACTCAACCTCATCAAACCATATATCAAGAAATTACAGGATTTTCCAAATTAGTTATTGGACTATTCCTTTAATCCCATCGAGAAAATCATAATTTTGAAAGTTTGTTGTTAGACGGTTTTTAAAACATTCTTCGATGCCATCAACTACACCTTCAATCATATTGACAAACATTCGATAGGTCTTGATTCTATCAAAGTTGCTATAGAAGAAGGTGGTGATTGTGTAAGTTCATAAAATTTCTAAGGTTGTGTGAAATTTAGGTTGTTAATCTTATAAATATGGGTCTCTATGATGTCCCTAATGATCATTCTAGAGTTTAGAAGGGAGAGATCGTGAAGACGAAGCATTTCTAGCGTCGTTCTTCCATCTAATATTCGGTTCTAGTTTGAATTTTTCTATTTTCTTCTTTTGTTTTTTTAAGATGTTAGCCATGATAGGCTAATCTCTTAACTAAGGCTAAGGGATGAACTTCTTAATGAATTTTGATATTTAATTCATTTTTAATTCAAGTTATGGTTTTTGAATTTTAATTTTTTTGTTTTTTTTTGTGTGTGTGTGTGTGTGATTGAATTCCTAGATTGGAGAATGAAATAATTTGTAAAATCAATCAATCTATTATGAACTCTGGATACAACAGATGTTTTTGTTACACTATGATTGATTAACTACGTCTTCATGAGAGATTACTCTATCTTGATTCTTATTTTATTAGATGATTGTTAATTGATTTCATTAACTTATCTTTCAATTATAGCGAATTGGAATCCGATTCTAGTTGAGTTATTCACTTGAGAAGATGAATTAAGTTCATGTTCTATTAATAGGGAGTTCCTGGATCCTAGTTACTTTTATTTATTGTTTAAACTATTTTTACTTTACTAGATTAAAAACCTAAACCACTCGATTAGTTCTTATTGTGTTTTAACCCAATTTCCTATGAAACGATCTCGGTCTCACCGAGTTATTATTACAACGCAGGCCTACACTTGGGATTATCGCAACACTACATATATATACAAATTCATATCCAAAATTATTATCAATAAATGCAATGAAGTATTTTTTACCACCTCTAGTAAGAGTTTCTTTAATGTTATATATGTCAGTTTGAATCAAACCTAGTAACTTAGAATTCTTTTCTATACCAGGAAAATGTTTTCTAATTACTTTGGATTATGAACAAGATTCACACTTTTTAATTTCATTATTTTTAAAATAAGGTATTATACCATAAGAAGCCATATTCTTAATATATTTATCATTTATATGGCCTAATTTACCATGCTATAAAGAGACAGAACACACTATATAAGCAGAAGTAATTTTTTTAATTTCAATGTTAAAGTTTAAACATCCCCTCTTTATTACTTGCATAACCCTTTCCCACAAAAAACCATTCTTTGTAATTATAATTTAATCAGATTATAAACTTTTTTCAACCAAACTTTGTTCAAAAGGTAGCTTAAGACCTAGTTCTTGTGCATATCTGCAAAGTGCAAAACATTGGCTAGTGAAATAGCCTTCCCTGAGATAAACAAAAGTTTTACCTTTCCACATCCTGTAACGTCCACAATGATTGCATTTTCCATCTAAATATTTTTACTCATGGTAACCACTTCATATGAATTGAACCAGCGATGGTTGAAATAAATGTGTGTATTAGCACTCATGTCAATCCACCACCCATCATATGGTTCTCCGCAAACAGTGTTAATCTCTGTAATCATCACTATGATTTGAGGTTTTTCGGTCATATTTGTTTGAGGTAAAGGTATTGCCTTCTTTTTATAATTGTGGCACTCTTTTACAAAATGACCCAATTCGCTACACAGAGTAACTAGTAGATTTGTCACGATTTTTGAATTTCTTGTTATTGTTGTCCTTAGTCTTGGGCTTAGACTTCTTTTTGAATTGGTCGGTTTAGTTCCTTTTTAGGTTGGAGGGTTTACCCCTTAAGTTGGACTTTTTCATCCACCAAGTTAATTTTATAAACACCCTCTTTTAACTCCATGTTTAGTTTAGTTTTGGAGGGAGTTTTTAAAATCTTTGTAGGATTTGAGCAATTTTTCTATAAATGCAGTCAATTGGAATTACTCATCCAGCTTAATCCCCTCAGAGATGATCTCATGGGTTATCAGATTGAACTCATTGGTCTGTTGAACTATCGATTTATCATCTACCAACTGTGTATTTTTTTCACCCATACTTCTTTGGTCTTATTTTTCTTTTCTAGAGATGTCCATATTTCAACAGAAGTTGTAAAATCATAGAATACATCACAAAGTTGATTCTCAAAGCACTGAGGATGTAATTCTTACAGAGAGAGTCATCTTCATCCCATTTTTAGTGGACAACAGTTACCTCTAGTTTATTCTAATTGTGGGGCTTTTCTGATTGATAAAGTAAGCCACACAAAGGGTTGTGTGGTAAATAAATAAATGAATAAAATAAAACCATCTTCTACATCAACCATTTATAATGTTGTCCAACGAAGGTACCTCGACAAATCAACTATGGCGGAAGAATTTTCCACAAGAGACATCATATCTCAAAACTATTAAAGATGTAAGAAACGGATGCAAGAAATAATTGAATAGCAAATGATTTGGAACTCCACACCTGATCGGATGATGATTATGGAAACAAGCGTCATTAGGACAAGGTGCAAACATCATCACTTTCTTTGAGATAGTTCCCACCCCTCAAACTATTTTGGTCGGTGCAAAAGGCTCTCGACGCATTATCCTTAGGATACAATGCCCAGATATTCTTCAATGTGAACATTTTGAGGAAACCCCCAACACTACCACACCTTACTTGTCCTTCGAATGCATAAAGAAAAGAAAGAGGAAAATAGATTTTTTGTTTTAAAGTGGAAAGAAAGTTGTTCTAGGGTTTTTTCTGTTTAATTTTTTAATCCCCCCCCCCCCCCCCCCCCCCCCCTTTTACATATATAAAAGGAGAAAACCACCCATTAATGAACCAACTAAAAAAATATGAGGAGATGCACCCTTATGAGGCACGAAACATCCGTTGAGATGGGCCTATTCGAGGAGGGCATGCCTCTCATGATGGAAACAACCTTATGATGAGTGGGCCGCATCGAATGGTTATTATTTAAAAAAACATCATGGAATTTGGGGAAAAAAAAGAAGCCAATTAAAAAAAGGGCTCAACCTGATTAATAACATAAGCCACACGAAGGATTGTGACGTAAAAGAACATCTCCTGCCTCTATCGCTTATTTACTAACAATTGAAGAATTTCTCACAAAAGCCATCATATCTTAAAACAATTGAAATTGATATATATATATATATATATATATATATATATATATATATATATATATATATATATATATATATATATATATATATATATATATATATGAAAAAATTGAATAGTAAATGATTTGGAACTCCACAACTGATCGGAGATCATTATGGAAATAATTTGCCTTTGGCACAAGGCATGGAGATCATCACTTTCTTTGAAATAGTTCACGCCCCTCAGGCTATTTTAGGTGCTGCAAAAGCTCCCGACATGCTATCACCAGTATACAAAAGAGAAGATGGAGGAAGATCGATTCTTTTAAAATAGAAACAAAGTTGTGCTATGGTTTTTTTGTGCGTATGTTTTATCAAATAAGGAAAACTTATTTTATAAAAGGAGTATGTTTTATCAAATAAGGAAAACCCATTTTATAAAAGGAGAAAAATGATCGTTAATGAACTGGCTACAAACTTCATGAGTGCATATGGGCTTGGGCATAGGATAACATATTCATAAGAATTTTATAGGAAAGATGTTATAAACATCTCTTTCTCCATTTTGTCATTGGATGTGGTATATAGTTTTACCGTTTTTTTTTTAAATTTTTATTTGGATTTTTTTTTTTTTTTTTTGAGGGGGGGGGGGGGGGGGGGGTAGTTTTACCTTGAAAAAAAAGAAAAAAGAAGCCATATGGGCAACCACTTGTATATTTGAAATGTATATCTGGACTTTTCCTTTATGCTTGATTTGTCTTTATTCTATTGTGGTGTTCACTCTTTAGAAAAAAATTTATATAACAAAATGAGTGCTATCTTTAAAAGTTAACACAGAGGATTTCAGAAAATGAGTACTAAACTCAAGTTACAAAATCGAAGGTGTTATAGAAAATTTATCACTTACATGTGGAGTTGGAACACAACATATTGGGCTATTAAGTCATTCAACTTGATGCTAGATAAAGCTAGCTCGTTGCGTAAACTCCAACTGAATGAGTTAGAGGAGATTTAGAATGAAGCATATGAGAAATCTCAGCTATATAAGGAACAAATGAAGGTATTCCATAACAAGACTATCTTTCGAAAAAATTTTGAACCAAAATAGAAAATTATCTTATATAATTTAAGATTGCATCTTTTTCCGGGTAAGTTGAGATCCAAGTGGACTGACAATTTCATTATAGAAACTGTTTATCCTCATGGGGCCGTGGAAATTGAAAATCCAATGAATGATAATGTTTTTAAAGTGAATGAACAACATTTGAAGCCGTTTGTTGAAAATTTCTCTCTAGAGAATGAGTCCATACCTCTAGAAGATCTTGTGTATAGGATTCATCTACTAGTCTGATGGGGATCCATTTCCAACTTTCTTAGGAAATTATAAGATATATTGTTTTGTTTTATTTTCATTTTTATTTTTTAGTTTGTTAAAGCACCTTTCGATGAAATCACAATCGTGTAGTTGTCGCCTCTCAAGTACAATTTTACCTACTCCTTTTATTTTTGGTTGCTCTCATGTTATTTATCTTACACATCTTTTTCACATTGAGGACAATGTAAAATTTAGGTTGGAGTGTGGTTTTCTATTCGAAAAATTAAAAATTCTTCAATTCATGCTGAATTATTTTTTTAAAATAAAAAATTTACCAAAAATTTAAAACTTTTCTGAAAAATTTAGAAGATTGATTCTTTGAATTCGATTGATTTTTAAAAATAATTTGATGATTATAATGAAAAGAAATTAGTTTTGAGAATTGTTTAAACTTATAATTTAATTGCTTGGTAAATTTTAAAATTGAAGTTCAAATTGTTAATCTTCATCTAGAATTTTGTAAACATTGATTGAAACATATATTTTCACAATTCACATCTAGTTTACACCTCTAGGATGGAAGTTTAATATGGTAATGTTAACTTGATGAATATTGAAAATGTTAGGAACCAAGCTTAGGGTACTTGTCCATCATGTTTAAGAAAAAAAGAGAGATTGAGTTAAAACAAAAAATAGTGAGCATCGAAAAGGGTTACCTATTGAATATTTTCCATGAAAAGATTGTTTTAGTTTTTAGAAAAAAGAAAGAAGAATGTTTGAGGAACAAAGAAATGATATTGTAAAAGTCGTTGATGGAAAAAATAAAAAATTGGAAGTAAAACGGATTTAACTGTAAGGCAAGTTTTGGTTTAGGATTCGGTTGATCTGATCATTTCGTTTTATTGTTAATGATAGCATGAAAGTATAAAGCTAAATCTCTAGTTGTAAAAAGTCTAGATTTCACCATGCACCCATGAAACTCAATGTTTAGAATAATTTCGAATTCAACTTTAATGAATTGAACCTAATTTGGACATTTACTAAGTGTTGGAGTATAAGATGATAGTATTTTTAAAAAAACTTTTATGCCTTGGAATTATATAATTTGGATCATTTTTAAGATTTATTTGAGTTTGCAGAACTATTTCTTCTTAAAAATATATATGTATATGTGTGTGTGTGTGTGTGTGTGTGTGTGTGTGTGTGTGTGTGTGTGTGTGTGTGTGTGTGTTTTTCTTGAGACTAAAAAAATGTTGGTTGGGGGTGTGTTGAGACTCAAATATTAATGTTTATCCTCTGATATGCACTAGTTTCCCACGCATTTAATCGTTTAAATGATCTAATTGGATTTATTTTTTTTTACATGTGAGGTGATTCTGGAACTAATGATGAAAGTATGTATAGAATGGTGATTGAAAGCCCAAAAATAAGTAAAGATTAAAAAATGAAAGAATGGAGCATGAAAAGGAAGATTTGAAAGAGTAATGATCGAAGGAAACAAAGTATCAAAGTAAGGAGTTGAAGATTGGAAGCATTGAATGAGAATTGAAGAAAATTAGTACATTTCAATCACATCGATAAGAGTGTCGATCCCATCGACAGGCCATCAATAGGACTCAATCTCATTGAACCACCTATTAAGAATTTTAGGATTTTCCATATTAGTTGATGGACTATTCATTCGATCCCATAAAAAAAATCAGAATTTTGAAAGTTTATTACTGGACAGTTTTTTGAACATTCTTCAATGCCATTGAGTACATCTTCAATCATATTGATAGACATTCTATAGGTATCGATTTTATCGAAGCTCCTATCGAAGAAGGCAGTGACTGCATAAGTTAGCAAAATTTCTAAGGTGGTGCGAGAGTTGGGTGGTTAATCTTATAAATAGGGGTCTCTAGGATGTCCTTAATTGTCATTCTTGGGTTTAAAAGGGAGAGATCGTAAATACGAAGCTTTTTCAACGCCATTCTTTTGACTAATCTTCGGTTCTAGTTTGAATTTTCTATTTTCTTCTTTTGTTTTGTTTAAGATGCTAGCCATGCTAGGCTAATCTCTTAAGGCTAAAGGATGAATCTCTTAATGAATTTTGATATTTAATTTATTTTTAATTCAATTTATGACTTTTTAAATTGAATTTGTGAGTGTGTATGATTAAATTCCTATATTAGAGAATGAATTAATTTATAAGATCAATTGATCTATTATGAACTCCGAGTACAATAGATGCTTTTGATACCCTATGATTGATTGACTAGATCTTTATAAGAGATCACTCTATCTCGATTCAAATTTTATTGGATGATTGTTAATTGATTTCACTATATAATCTTCTAATTATAATGAATTGGAATTTGATTCTAGTTGAGTAATTAACTTGAGAAGATGAATTAAGTTCATAATCTATTAATTGGGAGCTCTTCATAATCTATACTTTTATTTATTGTTTAAAATTTTTTACTTTAATAGATTAAAAACTTAAACCACCCAATTAGTTCTTATTGTGTTTTCAACCCATTTCTCTATGAAACGATTTTGGTCTCACCAAGTTATTATTACAACACAGTCCCACACTTGGGATTGTCACAACACTTAATAGATATACAAATGCATATACAAAATGATTATCAATAAATGCAATGAAGTATTTTTTACCACCTCTAACAAGAGTTTCTTCAAGGTTAGATATGTCAATGTGAATCAAACCTAGTAACTTAGAATTCCTTTCTATACCAGGAAAATGTTTTCTAATTATTTTGGATTATGAACAAGATTCACACTTTTCAAATTTATTATTTTCTAAATAAGGTATTATACCATAAGAAGCCATATTCTTAATAGATTTATCATTTATTTGGCCTAATTTACCATGCTATAAAGAGACATAATACACTATATGAGCAGTAGTAATTTTATTAATTTCAACGTTGACGTTTAAACATCCCCTATTCATGACTTGCATAAACCTTTCCCACAAAAGAACCATTCTTTATAATTATAATCAATCAAATTCATAAACCTGTTTTAACCAAGCTTTGTTCAAAAGGTAGCTTAAGACCAAGTTCTTGCGCATATCTGCAACGTGCAAAACATTGGCTTGTGTAATAGCCTTCCCCAAAGTAAACAAAAGTTTCACCTTTCCACATCTTGAAATGACCATAGTGACTACATTTTCCATATGAACTTTTCTATTGATAGCAACCACTTCATATGATTTACACCAGTGACGGTCAAAATAAACATGTGTAATATCACATGTATTAATCCACCACCCATCACATGGTTCTATGCGAACAATTTTAATCTCTGTAACCATCACCATGATTTGTGATTCTTTCGGTCATATTTGTTTGAGGTGAGGGTGTTGCCTTCTTTTTACAATTGTGTCCTCTGTTGCAAAATGAGCAAGTTTGCTATATATATAACAACTAGTAGATTTGTCTTGATTTTTGAATTTCTTGTCGTTGTTGTCCTTAGTCTTGGGCTTAAACTTCTTTTTAAATTGGTTGGTTTAGTTCAATTTTAGGTTGGAGGGTTTACCACTTAAGTTGGACTTTTTCATTCACCAAGTTAATTTTATAAACACCCTCTTTCAACTCCATTTTTATCCTGAAGCCTAGATTTTCTTCAATGTGAAGACACACAATGAGACTTTGTATAGAAAGCTCCTTGGTTTTGTGTTGGAGGGAGTTTTTAAAATCTCTCTAAGATTGAAGCAATTTTTCTATAAATGCAGTTAATTGGAATAACTCATCCAGCATAATTCCCTTAAAGATAATCTCATGGGCTATCATATTGAACTCATTGGTCTGTTGAACTGCCGATTTATCATCTACCATTTGTTATTTAAAATACCTACTAACTGTGTGTTTTTTCACCCATACTTCTTCCGTCTTATATTTCTTTTCAAGAAATGTCCATATTTCAATACAAGTTGTAAAATCGTAGAATACATCATAGAGTTTATTCTGAAAGCACTGAGGATGTAATTCACACACACACACACACACACACACACACACACACACACACACAGATCTTCATCCCATTTTTAGCGGACAATAGTTAACTCTGGTTAATTCAATTTTTGGGGATTTTCTAATTGTTAAAGTAAGCCACACAAAGGGTTGTGTGGTAAAAGAAATATCTTCTACATTTAAAATTTGTAATGTTATCCATCGAAGGTACCTGGACAAATCAACAATCGACTGAAGAATTTCCCACAAGACATCATATCTCAAAATCGTTAAAATTGTAAGAAACAGATGCAGGAAATAATTGAATAACAAATGATTTGGAACTCCACGCTTGATCGGATGATGATTATGGAAACAAGCTACCATTGGGACGAGTTGCGAACATTGTCACTTTCTTTGAGATAGTTCGTGCCCTTCAAACTATTGCGGCCTGTGCAAAGGCTCCCTGCGCATTGTCCCTAGGATACAATGCTCGTATATTCTTCAACGTGTACAGTTCGAGGAAACTCCCAATGCTACTACACCTTACTTGTCCTTCGAATGCCTAAAGAAATGATAGAAGAAAATAGATTTTTGTACTACCAAAAAAAGGGGCAAAGGCTACAGATAAAAACCGTAGCCAAAAGCCTATGGCTACGGTTATTATCCGTAGCACAACCGTAGCCATTGATGTCCTAGCCATAGGTCAAAGAGCTATAGCTACGGATTTTATCCGTAGCCATAGAAGCAATGGATACGGATTAAAACCGTAGCCATATCTTTTGTAGTCTAAAGTACTTATAGCTACAGATTATATCTGTAGCTAAAAGTTGGGGAAGAACAGTAGCAATAGGCTCAATTTAACAACAGCTACGGTTTTCAAATACAAGGCTACGAGTAATAGCCGTAGCTATTGAAACTATAGGTACGGATTAAATCCATAGCGATATTGTCCGTATTTTAAATTTATATACAGCTACGGATTGTATTTGTCACGAAAAGTAGAATGCGAACCGTAGAAAAATGCTAAAATTAGCAAGGGCTACGGTTTATAGCTGTAGCTAATGCCTATTATTTATAAAAAATTTAAATAGTAATGGCAGCTCTTACCATTGTAGTACACCCTGATAACTCATATAAGCTGATATAAATAAATACTTCATGGATAAATCATTCATCATTCAATCAAACACAATCATTTATTCATTCAATCAAACACAATCATTCATTTCCAACTTCGGCCCTGATCTCAACACAATCATTCATTCTTTCAGCTCAAGCACCTCATCTTCCTCTTCACTATCAACGGCAGATGACATTTTTTTCTGAAAGACCGAAACCAAAAAGGCAATTAGTCCACAAAAACAAGGAGATTCTTAGGAAATAAGAAGTTTAGGATTTGCAAGCACACCTTTCTAGTAGGAGCCTTCTTCGGAGCTCCCCTGCCTTTGGGTTTTTCTTTCATCTGCTTATCAAGAGGAGTGATACTTATAACTTAACGGGTAAAATTGCTAGAAATCTACATGAGAAGTGCACTGAAGGTTGTTGGCATGGGCAGATATTTTTGTTTGGATTACCAAGCTTGAACATTTGAAAGGGCATAGGAATCTCATTTTTAAAAAGAAAAAAAAAATCACACGTCTTTCCAAGCACCAAGTTGAGCATCACCCTTTCAATTAAATAAAAAGGTCTTGAAATTGTAAAATAAAATATGTAGATCCATTGGAATTCTTTTCTTTAACTTTCTAGATGAATTCCACTTGGACTTTCTTCTTGAAAGAAAATTTAGAGCATGAAATTAGCAAAAAAGTTTTACTCATGATGGTCAAAACCGTATGATTTAGGATTTGAATTGCATCGTATAATTATACGATGCAAATTGTAGCCCCGACTTTTTGTTCATTTTTTTTCACCCTTCAACACACGCACGCACACACAAAAATCAAGATATATCTTTTTTGCCGGTCAATGGAATCAAATGCCACTTTTTCCAATGTGATTCTACATTCAAGAAAGTACAAAAGAACATAATTATTAAAAGAATCTTGTGTGTTTTCTAGGCTAAACTTCTTTAAAGACACAAAACAAAGGAAAGAGACAAGACTCCCTTATTACTACACAATACGTATAGAGTATATAGGTTCTCAATTGATAATATCATGATGATATGTATTACTTTTCCTGGTGCATATTGAAGACAAATGGATGATTGATGAGTTTTTATATATTTTTTCTGATTTATTTAATAATTTCTAATTTTTAAAGAAATAGCTTATGATTTACAATTTGCAATTCAATACAATTCGATCCCCTATTACAATTTGTGATAAGATAGCCATTCTGCCTTTTAATCGATAATTAATGATGATAGAGGATGTAGAAGAAGGGACATCTAAAAGAGGAGAACGATGAGTCACAGCAATGACAGTTGATATCCAATCAATGTAACCAGTCTCAAAACACCAACTGCTGAATCAGCCTCTTCATCTTACTCATTGCAGGCATGGTACAAAGAAGTCCTAAGAGGCTAGCATTAATTCCATCAGCAAGTCCCCATGGGTATTGATTACCTTCCATCCAGTGACATTTAAGGAGTCTCCACCCACAGATACTAGGCTAGTGAAGGAACCACAAACAGACTGATTTCGTGTGAATGTCTCGACTTCCTTTGGATTTTTTGAGGCCTAAAGCAATCTCTAATCACCCTAACTTAATATAGGTCTAGGAAAGAAATGAGATAGGGAAAACATTCAGTGCCACTAACTTAATATAAGAATTGGTCTGGATCACTAGTAGCACTATAACATCTCTCTTTTGTACCACTCTACATGTATGTTATTACTTATTACCCAAGTAAGCTAGCTAGCTAGCCATGCATCATTCATGTATGCATGAATAAATTTGTATCCAACAGTAGACCAGCAGGGCTATCCACTAAAATAGAGTTACAAGTACCCTCAAAGAAGTTAAATTGAAAGATACTTCTGCTCTACTGGTTTTAATAGCTGATTCTACATCTAATTGGATAATTATCAACTAGAGATATGTTGTAGGCATAGATTTCAAAAGATCATAGCTTCATGTTCATCAATCAGCCCACAACGAGTACAGAACATAAATGGCAATGACATGTCAGAAGTTATATCAAGATTTTCTTTTTTGGAGTTCCAATATCAGCTTTTCTTGGTGGAAAACCAAGTGCTGCATTGGAAATATTCCACTTTTTTCCTCATATTGGTTCTACAAGAAATTCCAAAGTGTTGAATTTCAACAATTACTCCACAAAATCTACCAAAATTGTTACAGGCTTAATGTAAGAAGTGTTGTAAGAACACAAAATTCGCACCAATCAGATGATTCTAACTATTAGATCAATTGCCCACAAAATGGATGGTTGGTATCATTTATTGAAAACAGATCCCATCAACATTTTGATTCATCAATTTGTAGGGGAGTATAATGGATCATTTGTAGTTCTAAAGAATTAGTTTTATCAAACCTACCAAAAATGAACCAAATGGATTGCATCATCCAATTATTGTTGAATCTTCAATGGTAGCCAATGAAACATGTGCTGGTCATGACGGACAGTCCCACCAAAAGATTTCTGTCATAATTTGGAGGCAGTTCTGCTTCCCAGTAGCTATTTGACTTCTCATTTCCCATTGCTGCATACAACCAAAAGAGTAAGACCAATATTAAAATCAATATAAAGAAGGCTAAGAAGCTGTCCTCATTGGTAGGCAGATTTGCGGCAATTAAAAAGCTCATAAGAAATGTAAGCCTGAGAAGTGTTTTGTATGCTTACTTTGAATAAATGCAACCTGTTCTGGAAGCCATGTGTCGAGTGTAGCAGATCATACCTGCAGCACATAGCCAATACTTTCAGTCGAAGTAGAAGGCAAACAATAACCGGGAAGATTATCTGAAGTTTGTGTCACATAATTAAAACACCATGTCTACTGCAACAAGTTTCGTTTGACTAATCCAAACCACCACCCCCGCTGCAATCTGTTAGATTTTTTGAGGAAATGACATATTTTCATTTTTAGACCTAGCAGGGATACAAAGCTAACCAATAAATAACCTTTCATGTAATTCCATAACCTTTCATGCAGCGAAACTGGGCTTAATCTACAGTAAACTTTCCATTAGAAGCTTATAAACAGGTTGAATGGCAAATAAACATCATAGTTGGCTTTAGGAAGATTTCAACAATGAGTATATTGTCCCATTGCTTTCTATGGTGCAGTCCACTTGAACTTTGGATCTACCTCATTTTTGCACCCATGCCTTAAAATGTTTGAAAAATAAATTCAAAAGTTATAACAGCTTCAAAAACTGGAAAAAAAATGATAAAACTCACCTTGAAGCCCTTCTCCCTCCTCCTTTACCCGGGATTGGGACGACAATGCAAGGAGTTGCATTGGCAGAGTTAAAAAAGGACTCAAGCTCCATTTGGTTTGAAATAAATTTACATTCATAAATACCAATGTGATGACCAAATGGAGCCTAAGACTGTAAATATATTCAAATATATAGTGCAAAATTCATGCAGACTATAAATATCGATGAACTACAGAGTACCAAAAAAAAAAAAGAAGCCAAACATCATATAGAGTAACTAAAAAAAACATGCAGACTAGCAATATGTTGAACCATAGAGTACCAAATTAGTTCATGATTAGAAAAGGAACAAGCCAAATATCATGACATTTCTTGATTGTGCAAGATCTCATGTGCGTTTGTTGCACCAAATATCATGACATTTCTTAATTGTGCAAGATCTCATGGAATTTTTCAATATTTGGTGGAACTAAACGGGTAGTAAAAAAGAAAAATAGTGCTGAAATATTTGAGAACATATAAACAGTAACAGTTGAAATAAACGGGCTGCACTGTTGTATTTTTCCTTAGTTGTAATATTCTCCCATTGAATTAGGTGTGAAATATTCCTTTTCACTATCTGTTTGAAGGTTACCAATCAGATAAAATAGGGCATAATTTTAGAAATCTACAAAATCTGCATTTAAAAAAGGAGGAGCTAAGCTACCATTGCAAGGCCCAGCACATTTTCACATTTTTTTTTACTGAAATTTCTATCCAAGCTGTCCCTAAATCATGTGGTTGGAAAAACTTCTAGGAAACAAGTCATCCATGGGCCTTAGAATAGGAACAATTCATAAAGAACTCACATTCAACAAAAAAAAAAAAGCAAAAAAAGAAAAGCCTATAAAATAGTGGCATGGCTCTGGATCATTTGGTGTTTATGATTTCAAACATATGGAGTATCCATAGTTAGGTATAATAGATGAACAGTTTGGATCTCATACATATGTGCCTTACATACCTGACATAACTAAGATATTAGCATCTAGCACTGGATACTTGATGATTCATACAACAATGATTCACACTGCAATATTAAATCAGCAAAATTTAATTCTCTGACTTCCTTTGCGATGTTTTAAATTCAAAAAAATAGTGGTAGACCAACTCACCTGAAGCTTTGAAGCATTATACATTAATATGGTGAAAATCATGCTTACAGGTCCATCTTCCTTTGCGATGTTTCCTGATACAAAAAGTTTCAAAGAATTAGGCCAATGTTTACATTGAATAGAAAATACACAAGATGTGTCATGAAAGCTTACAAGATATGGTGGGTTTGTTCATAGTTTCCTCGTATTCATGTGAGTTTGTTTGAAAGATATATCCAGATTTATCTATTGCATACTGATACACGTAGATTTTCTTTCCAGAAAAGGTACTTATATTGCCTTCTTGTGTAACTAAATCTGTAATTTAAGAAAACAAAATTCAATGTTTTAAATTCATTTTTCTGACATAATCAACACCCAAACAATACATCATGACTTGAAGTGTACATTTAGAAGCAAGGAAATTACAATTTGGTCATTTCAGTTTATAACTACAAATAATTGCAATTTTTTTTGACAACACATCCAAATAAACCATCCAAGTAAAATGATAAAATCCAACAACCAGTCTCCAACATCACTATCTTAATCATGTTCTTTCGCATCTCAACACTTTCTAGTAATAGAATTACTCTCTATTACTCAGACAGTCTGCATGTGGATGGCAGGGCTGCCATGTGAATTTAGCAAACCTCAACTTTTTCCTTTCCAATAGAGTCAACAATACAATTAAAAGAAATACTAGGAATCTACACATGACATGATGGTTAACTATGAAGGGCAATAAAATCACAGGGTTACTAAAATTGAAACCTCCTAGATAACTACCAATATTGAAATTTGTCACAATAGCTGGAATATCATGAAAGGATCCATAAAAGCATTGTTTTATACAAGGAAACCAATCAAGGAAGTTCTCTAGCTATGCATCTCTATATGAATTGTGACTCAGATTCCTGCACTTGGAAAAAAGATCGGTTGGCAACCACTAAAAAAAAAAAAACAATATTCAATAAACAATGTTTGACTGAAATAGTAACATGGTTCATCAGAGTCCGTAAGTCCCTTCATGGATCCCCTGCAATACATGCAACTGGGTGACATCTATTTCTTTGCTTACAAGTAGCTTTTTAATTCCAGCAGCACCCAAAGTAACTTCAGAGACAAATGATGGTTTTCCAAGTCCATACCAGCCACAATAGACCATCACTTGGTTTAAGAACTCCTTGACCAGTGTGGAAGGTCCACAAAAATAGTGTTTACAAAAATAGATGCATTGAATCAACAAAATAATTTCACAAAAAATATAAATCTGAATTTTTCGTATGATCTAAAATCTGCCCAATCTATTCACCTCCTCATATTCACATTCCATAGGTAGCACTCCAGCACTGCAACTTAATAGTGGGCCGCATATTGGATGGCATATATAAAACACAATGGAATAATCTAAATAAATCCAAAAATAACTACCACCAAACTAAGATAGAAGCAACAAAAAAAATTCTAGAAATGAAAAAACAAAAAATCACTTCATTTCAAACAGATCCCCAAAAAAATACAGGCTATTTTTTACACACTGGTCAGGGCTCTCTCTCTCTCTCTATGTGTGTGTGTGTGTGTGTATCAATCTGCACAGGAAAACTGTAGGCCAAAGGCCATCTGCAGAGAGCCAGCTAGTCAGGGCTCTCTCTCTCTCTCTCTCTCTCTCTGTGTGTGTGTGTGTGTGTGTGTGTGTGTGTGTGTGTGTGTGTGTGTGTGTGTGTGTGTGTGTGTGTGTGTGTGTGTGTGTGTGTGTATGTGTGTGTGTGTGTATCATTCCATGTCTGTTGCTGGAACCTTATGAACCTGTTGCAACGATCAGCAACTGTAGGCGTAAGAACTGCTAAAAGCCGAAGTGATGGCAGAACAGATCATCAACACATTGAACTTTAACGAACAGAAATGGGGTTACCTTTCCCTTATTAAAGACATTGCCCCTGTCCATGTGATCACTCCCAATCCTACCTAGCCCGACCCAAATTTGTTCAACCTGAACCTAACCAAAATTCAAATCAGGTTGGCATTTTCCAGCCCGAGGAACTTGACAACCTGACCCAAACTCAGGTTGGGTCTTTGGGTTTGGGTCAAGAAAGAGCCTTCGTAGCATTGTAACAGTTGGATTTAATTTAAACAATGGCTGCTTAGAAAACATGTGAAACATTACATATGTTCAATGATTAGAGTTATCAAAGTTGATTTAGTAATTAAATTCAAACCTTAGTAACTATACTATGGATTCTGAATCGAGGATGCCTAACACAACATGAGAATTTCAAACCTCAGTAAAATACAACAGCAGTTTCTTATCAAATAAAATTAAAAGGAGTAATTGAAATTTCTAAGGCAATCAAACAATTGGCCTATGTCGCAACATGCTAAGTAACACCAAAACAAACAGCTAGACAAGGCTTCAAAAAGCTTATATCCCTACAATGCTGAAAGTATGGAGAACAAATCCCAAATCAAAGAAAGTGCCTTACCAATCCCAATGCAACTCTATATGTTCTTTCAAAAGATAGAGTCCAAACAAATCTGAATTAGATAGACTAACTAGACCAAGAAAGCAGTCAAAGAAGGCAAAACATGGAAGCAAAGCACCTCAACTAATTCAGTATTATGTAGAATTCCACTTCCATGAGGAGGAAATACATCTTATAGGCTTATAGCAATACAAAATTATTATGCATATGAAAACATTCTTCTTGTTCAGTTTTTTCTATTGTTGATTCTTCACCCGAACATAAATGTTGTAGTCATAAACATTTATCCCTTGCGAATTAGAACCCTGCAATGACCAACTGTTTTGCCAAAATAAAAAACTGTTTAAACATATGGAAGTCAACTGCTCCCAAATTGGGTGGTGCTTTCATCAAAGGGATGATGAATATATACAGTAGTTAAAAGGGGCAAACGAGAGGTTAACCACATTTGGAGAAGGGCAGATGACAGAAAATATATACATATGACCAATGCACAGTAAAAAAAACCCACTACACAAACTCATTGTTCTATCTTCCCAAGGGGGTTGGATCTACAACAATTGTGTTTGCTACTGGTTCATGCCCTCTAAGCGATGCTTTTTGAATTACTTTTTAGTTGAAGGCTTCAGCACCATTAGGGTACTTCTCCTTGACATAGTTCTCTAGGCATTTGAGGTACGAGAAATCTGCTCTAAAACCATTTGTGGAGACAACAAAAAAGTACTTGGTACCTTGGTATTTGTCGTGCTTACCAACCGTGACATAGTCAATCTTTTCACCCATTTTTGTCTCTTTGTCAGGATGGTACTGAAAAACATTATCGAGTACCTAGGACTGATCTTCATCCGATAGCTGATCACCGTCATTGTAGCTGAAATTATGCAGAATTCGTTTTGTCGATAGCGAAATTGGTTCAACATCATTAAGAATTTTCTCTTCCTCACATGTGAATAGATCAAGCATCTTCCAATGGCAGTGAGAATCCCATTAGCATTTCGACCATCTAGCCTCATAGGTGCAGATGACTAGGTAGAACGGCTTCTCTGGTTTCTACGGTCACCCGCACTTGAAGAACCCCATCCAGGAGCTCTGGTTGGTCGATTTGACCAATCGTGTGCTCTATTTTCTTTCCAACTGCTGTCATCTGAAAACTTCTCAATAGGGGAAGAACTCCAAATAGGAGATCTTGTTGGTTGATTCAACTCATCTTGTCCTCTGTCTTCATTCCAACCACCAATGTCTGAAGATCTCTCTGTATGGGTACCCTTTGGGCTCTGACTACCCCAGACAGAATTAGATTGACCATGCATCTTGTCCTTATCCCAAACATGTGGTTTGACAGATGAATCATTTGGTTGGTTTTAACAATTTACATCTTGGGATTTAGCATCTTCAACCCTCTCATTTCTTACATTATTTGATTTCCAACCTCCTCAGGGAGTAGATTGATCAAATTGAATGGGGTGCTTCTTTTTCACTTTCGTTCTATTCCAAGAATTAAATCCAGGACACTCCTCTACTATTGGTCTTTTAGATTCACTTGCCTATGTTTCCTTTTTATTACTATTCCAGCCACCTCATGCATTAGACTGATCTGATTGTGTCTGGTGCTTTTTCACTTCTCCCATACTATTACTGTCCCAACCACCGTAAGCATTAGGTCGATCTGCTTGCGTCTGGTGCATCTGTTCCGCATCTCCCACACTATTACTGCCCCAGCCACCCCAGGCATTAGACTGATCTGATTATGTATGGTGCTTCTTTTTCACATCTCCGATACTAGGTTATCACTGAAATTGTTGCCAATAATAACATCGTGCTTCATGACATTATGTTGCCAAAAATCATAAAAGTATTCCTTATTTCCAAGGTGAAACTTTATGTTTTAGGCAAACATAGATGTTTGACTTCAAGCATCAGCAAGTTCCTGTACAAATAGGAGAAACTAATGAAGTCGATTACAAGCTAAACACCCGAGATGGTCTTACCATAAGACTATTAAGGCCAAATAGCTTGAGAGCTGGACCTTCAAGAAGATTCTAGCAAGATCTTCTTGATGAATATTTAAGTAATCCAAATCGAGAAGAAGAATGAAGCAATCTCATCAATTGAGAATGCAAGAATTACAGTTACCCTTAAATGAAGATTTAAGGATAACAAAATCCAAACTTGAAAAAGATTGGGAAACATGTGACCATATAACTCAGCTGTTAACACAACAATTGTCATATGTCACTAGTGTGCTAGAATATCCATTAGATTATGGATATGAAATACCTAGCATTGAAGATTCAATTGAATCAATTGAACCTGAACTACCAGTTCCCAGTCAAAAAACTGAAGAACAAATGGTTGAAGCAATAACATATCATGGTCGACACCCTCCAAGAAACAGTTATAACAAAAGGAGACAACCAGCCAAAGTGTTTGATATCTATAGCAATAGTTATCGAAAAGAAAAACTTTGGGAAAGAAGAATGAAATCTCATTAAGATCATGAGCCCAACATAGGCAATATTGATCAAGAGATAAGACTAGATTCAGTTCAAACTAAACCAGTCAATGACAAAGGAGTCTATCTTACATGCAACAAGCTAGCCACAGCAGTAACAGAAATTTCTGCTTGGGAAAATGTAATGGACAGAGCAATTGGTTCTCATTACAATGCATGGGATAGTGATAGAAAACTATCTTATCTTGAAAGCAGCTTATTAGGGAATGCCAAAGTAGCCTGGCAAGTGTTTAAATTATCAAGAAAATATGATTGTTTTGTTGCAGCATTTAAAGCAGCCAATGGTGGAGGATCCCTATTTGGAGCCTTTCTCAGGAAAGAGATTTGTGGTGTCACAAATCAAGAAAGAGAAAAGGATAAAAACAAGCAAAAAGCATGGTAAATGCTACAAATAAGGATCTTTTACATAGTCAGCAAATAGTACAACCATACTTCTGTTGGAATGTTTGTATCTTTTGCATCATTGCAAAAAACTCCCACACCCTTACTCTTAGAGAAAAGGATAAAAACAAGTAAAAAGCATGGCAAATGCTACAAATATGGAGGAGGTACATTGCCAACAACAGTTCTAAAAGGTCTCATATCCTACCCAAGGTAGATAATGTATGATTTAGGATCTAGCATGCATTTTGGTACCATTTACTATATGGTCACAACCCTACAAGTTGATTCGTGCACTTGGGTGAGGATTCAAATAAAAGTATTCGGTAACGATAACAGTAACAGCTGCCATAACGGTTGGATATATGGACAATATAATAGGGGCTATAATAGTCAAAAAAAAATTTAAGAAAAAAAAATATTGCCCCCATTATCAGTCCATTACAAACCTGTTACAGCTATTACAGGCTCATTAAAAGCCTTTTTTATTTTCAGATCAGGCCTTACAGCCCTGTTATTGCGTAATGAGGTCCCACTGTTACTTTTACGTAACCATTTTTTTATACCTAGCTTCAAATGAGGGATTTTCGAGAGAAATCCAGTTTATTCTATTTTTCTTTGATTCAATGCAGTCAATTTTTATTACTTGGTAGCAGATGTTACGAACCTTAGCCATATTATTCATAAAAAATTCAGATTTTTCCAATTTCTAATCATGCAACACAGTAATTTTTTCCCTATTTTAATCATATGCAAGAAGTCATGAATGAGAAAGATGTTAGTGATGAACGTGGAAGCAGGAAACATAAGACAACAGAAAAATGCAAGTTAAAGCAATTGATCTCCTCTATTGTGATTTTCTATGTAATTCTTAGTGTTATATTTTCTGGTAAAGAATACAATCAGGCAATTGCAGCATATGCTAAATCTACTAGCCATGTAGAAAAGGAGTGTTTTACACTAAGTAGATAATGTCAAATTAAAATACACCATTAACATGCATTGTTTAAAAAATGATAGACTGATCTTAGTCGCTTATAAAATACAAGGTGATGATTGACTTACCCAGATGTCTACCTTCTCACTTAGAATTTCTCTTCTGAACACCATCAATACAAAATTAGAGGGTTGGTTATCTTCCAAAATGAGATAATCTTCATGAAGTTTCCATTCACAGCATGGCTCAGTAGACCAACAAAATGGTTTATTTTTTCCAAATGATTCAATAAACTGGATCACCACACCATCAATACAAAATTCATGGAATTCAGATCCTCCAAAAACTATACATTTCCTTAGGATCAGAATCTCATATCTACTCCCAACAGATAGAATCACATCTCATAACCCTTCCAAGATCAATTAAGAGGAAGAAGATAACCACCACAACTAGAACCAAACAGGGTTCTTCTCAAATCATAAATCAACATAAATTAACAAAAAGAATATCAACATAAAAAGAGGTTAAAGAGTAATGCTCAAGGATCAAAGGGCCTTACCTATGAACAATTGATGGTGAATCAGAATGCATTGCATGCATCCTTGAAAATTTATAGGACTTGCTTTTCCTCAAAATAGCATGATCCTATGGTCTCCAGCAAATTAATACTGCTTCAACGAAGGACCCACATCATGTGCAAGATAAACACAAGAGAAATTAATTTTGAACAAAAGCGAAGATGGCAGAAACTATCTAATTAATTTTGAAAAAGATAAACTTCCTGAATAGTTGGGGTTCTCCATCGTAACGATAACTGAAGTCCCCTTTTGTGTTTCCTTTGCCCACCAATCTGAAATATCCAAGCTTGGAGCCATTTTTCCTACCCAAACAAAACACAAATTCCCCAAAACACTGCAAAATCCACTACAATGTCTCAAAATCTTCAATACCTAGATCTTAAAATCAAGAAACAAACACAACCCATTTCAGCTCCAACCATCAAAAACAAGATCCCACCACACCAACTTCCCAAACAGCAACCCAGACCAAAATAAGGCAACAAAACCTAGATTTCTATTCAATTTACAACCATACAAAACAAGAACCCCACCACAACAACTAAAAAATCAAATACTCAAACACAATTCAAGCCAAAAGAAAAACTCAAAAAAACCTAGATTTGTATTCAATCCAATCTGCTTCTTCCCACACTGCTCTACAAAGCTAATAGTGGGAGAGAAGCAACATTATGAGGAAAAGTATCTGTAGTTGTATACAGCTCAAGACCATGTGGGCATTATTCAATAATACCAAAACTATAAAAAATAATAATAATAATAATAAATAAATCTACTTTTTACAACTTCACTACATGTTATTTACCATGGATGCGGATGATTTCAAGGCCCCAAAATGGAAAGGGGATAGTTAGGAAACTACCATTACAGGACTGTTTCATCTGTTCTAGGGATTCTTAGTTGAAGCATTTCTTCAAACACGTAGGAGGCCATGGACAACGGCAGATATGGCTGCCACTGCCATGGTTATTGCCCAATTTCTGGCCATTAAAAGAGGAAATGAGAGAGAAAGAGAGAGTACCTTTCACTTCGTGTGCTCTGATTTCTTCTATTCTCGTCAGCTATTGGAGGGAGATCGATCAATGGCTACTTTTAGGGAGATTAGGGAGATCGAGAGATGGAGGGAGGAAAATCAGGGAGATCGAGAGATGGAGGGAGAGGAAGTGAGAGAGATCGAGGAAGGCAAAGGAACAAGCGAGATGGGAGAGAGAGATCAGGGCAGGGAGAAGTGCGCCGGACAAGAGAGAGAGGAGGGAGTGTGCGCCCGCAATAAGAGAGGGAAATGAAAAATTCCCTCCGAATTTTCTATTTTAATCGCATCCTTTCACCGACAGCCACTTTTCAAAAGCAGGGGTGGACAGCTGCCGGTGATTTCCATGATCATCGACTTTTTCTAGTAGTGAAGGGATGCATGAGATTGAGATTGGGAGAGATAGAGAAGAGGGGTGCGGGAGATTGAGAGAGAGAGAGAGAGAGAGAGAGAGAGAGAGAGAGAGAGAGAGAGGGTCAAAAGTGAGAGGGACTAGGGTTGAGTGGAGGAAAATGGGTGTAAGAGGGGGAAAATAAAAAGGGAGCGCAGTTTTTCACATTTTTACCTGCTACGGTCCTGCTACGGTTTTTAACCGTAGCTAAAATCTAATATGACCATAGCCATTGCACAGTCCGTAATGGCCTCCACGGCTCACATTTAACAGGATCTGGACGGACGACATTGTCAAGGGCTTTATGGGGTCCATCTTGATGCAATCAACATATCCACTCCGTCCATTAATTTTCTAATATTTTTTTATAGGAACTGAACCCAAAATCTAGGAAAATCGAAGGTTAATTGAACCACACCATCGATCAATGATTTAATCTCCACTCTTTCCTACTGTGTGGTCCACTTGAGTTTTCGATCTACTTCCTTTTTTGGATTCCTACATAAAATATTTTTTAAAAATTTATAGACGTATTAGATGGAGTACACACATTTTAATGGGCCTTATAAAGTCCCTTATGAAGTATCCAAGGTTGTACGTACGTCCGGCGGAGTTAGCTTTTTGTTACGGTTTTTACAATTTTAGCTACGATTTTAAGCTATAGCAAATTAGCTATGGTTTATAGCCGTAGCCAAAAACTAGAATAGTCCGTAGGCTTTGGTCATTTTTTTGGTAAGCAGAAATAAAGTTGTGCTAGGAAAATCATGAAAAACCCCTTTTTATAAAAGGAGAAAACCACCCATTAATGAACTGACTACAAAGGATATGAGGAGATGCACCCTTATGAGGCACGAAACATCTGTTAAGATGGGCCTATTCAAGAAGGCATGCCTCTCATGATGGAAACAACCCTATGATGAGTGGGCCACATCCAATGGTTATAATTTTAAAAAGAAAACGTGGAAGTTGGAAAAAAAAAAAAAAAAGCCAATTAAGAAAACGGCCCGCATGATAAAAAGAGAAGATAGAGAAAGATTGATTCTTTTGAAAGAGAATTGAAGCAATGAATGGATAACATAGTTCATGAGTTCATATGGGCTTGGCATAGGATAACACATTGACAAGAACTTTATAGGAAATATGTTATAAACATTTTTTTCTCCACTTTATCATTCGAAGTGGGATATAGTTTTACCTTGAAAAAACTAGAAAAAGAACACGAAGTTTCCTCCTATGATTTTTTTTTTCTTTTTTAATTGTAGAAATACCTTTAACTATGGATCTCTTCTCTTCATGGTGGAATGCCTCTCATTTGGGTAGAAAATCTCATCTTATTTGTTGCATAACCCCATGTCTCATTGTTTGGGAACTCTGGTAGATGAGAAATTCGGCCAAGTTTGATGGAATCGTCCCTTCTAGCAACAAGGTTATTAGCAATGTCAAATGGCTGCTAGGAAGGTTGTTCCATGATTCCTTTGTTCTGAACCCGATTGCTCTCTGCTTTGTCTCTGTCACAGACCCAATGCGCATTCTTTAAGTCTTGTAGTTAAGTAGTCCAAACCTCAAACAGACAGGGTGAAAGTTAACATTGATGGGGCTACAGCAGGTAACCCCAGTCCGTGTGGGGGTGGGGGCATTTGTAGAAATGCCAATGGCAATCTTGTTTTTGCATTATACTCGGGATACAGATAAGGTTCAAACAACGAGGCCGAACTTTGAGCTCTTCATGACGCAATGCAGCTTAGTATAGCGCGGGGTTTGCAGGATGTGTTCATTAAGTTAGATTCTTCCTTTGTGGTAGATGCGTTCAAGGGGAAGTCAGTCCTTCACTGGAAGTGGGATTACTGGATATCGAGAATTAAAAATCTGCAAAAGGAATGTAATTTCTCCATTTCTCTTATTCCTCGGGAAATCAATGGTTCGGCTGATGGGCTTGCTCATTTGGGAGCGGCCAATCAGGGATCTTTTCAGGCAGATAGGTAGGCTGACCTCCCTAGGCTGATCAGGGGGCTCTGTTTCCTCGACAGAGTGGGTATAAGTGCATTAAGGGAGAGATAATTTCTGTCTTGTTTCCATCGTTCTTTTGTATAGCCACATGATAGGCGGTACAGGGCCTCTTTTTGTCTCCCCGTGTGCGCCTGAATTTCATATCATGTAATTTTGTTGATGTTATGAATGGATTAATACTTTACCTATATATAAAAAAAGATCTCACACAAGCGTAGAACATCAAACTGGTGGGTGTGTGGTGTGATAAACATAAGGGTGATCTCACATGGGCCTTCTATGTGCTATCAAAGCCACTTGTCCCTTCTCCTTTCCTGTCGGTAGACAGTCTAACCTTCCCTAACTTATGCCAACCAGTATCCTTGGTGTTGAAAGCGAATTCAATTATCATTACAACTGTAATCTTCATATACTATCCAAACTATGCGAGAATTAAATCATCTTTACAACCTTACTTTTCAAATACTATCCAAACTATGATATGATCTGTACTAAACGGACCCAAAGTCGCATATAGTATTCAGAGCTAAGAAAGTATGTTGGGCATGGTGTGGTGTGGTTTGTAGACTGCCTTTAAAGGCTGAGACTTAGGCATGGTGAGCCCAGGCCCTTCAGTCATGTCCACCTTCTCCTCTCCTATTCGTTCCCACTCAAAGCATTGGATCAAGGTCCCTAATGCCAGGCTCACCATCCGCATAGCCAGGCCCGCACCTGGACACACCCGCCTTCCATGTCCAAATGGGATGAACTTCAAGCCTTCACTCCTTCTGAGCCTTGAACCCGCTCTGGCTTGAAATCAAGGGGGTCCACCCATAGCTTAGGATCTCTATGAATAGCCCACACATTGACCAACAGCATAGTGCCACGTGGCACGTTGAAACCTCCGCTGATGGACTCTTCAGATGACTATGAGGCACTAGAAGTGGGGCCACCGGATACAAGCGGAGAGTCTCGTTGATGATGCATTGGAGGTATGGACGCTTGGAGAGATCCGATTCATGTAACAAACGAGGTCCTACATGCATGTCAAGCTCAGCTTTAGCTTTCTCCAGAACATCAGGATGGTTCAGCAGAAGCGACATGGCCCAATATTCTGTGGTCAGAGCTGACGTATCCGTTCCGGCAGCTAGTAGTGCCTACTCATCCTTATTCGGTTTGAGGTGTCACATATTAGTCTGATCAAAAGTTTGTATGGTAGCATTTGGATTTAGTTCGCCAGTGGGACCCACATGGCTAATTGATCATAGCCATTGAAATTAGGGTTACACTTTGGGTTGTCCGAGCAACGACACCCAGATGGAAATTTTCTTGGCCATGTATAAGCGTCTAAATGAATAGATGGTTGAGAAGGAGCATATAACAATATTCAAATGAAAAAGGAAAATACCCAGTATAGCTAGAGAGAGAGGCCGCCCACCTGAGATTTGGATTTGATTCATTTCTTGGTCCGTGCGCTAAAATGAGCTGGAAATCGTGTTGGGTGAGACCAGGCTATAACTGACGTTTTATGCCTATTTCGATAGGTCCACGGGTCCAAATAATCCAGTTCGACAGGTCAAATGGCATAATTTCTAATTTAAATATCTGAATACTATTTGGTTGTTTCGACCTCTCAACTCGATAAGTTGACAATAAGTTGACGAACTTAAGAAATTTGCACAAATTTCTCATTTGTTTGTTACCTTGATTACAACTCTTTGATTGCATTGAAAACTCATTTTTATTGATAGCTATCAATTAAAAACTTATAAATTTTTTATTCTCTCGTGGATTCAAGAAATCTCTTATAGATTCAAGAGTGCCTCGTAGATTTAACGTATTTATCAATCAAAGAAGACCGTAATCAAATTCATCGCATCTGTTATGGGTGAAAATGGTCTGAGTACTTATGAGGTCAGCTCAGATTTGTGAAGACGTGCTTCTCGGTTTGAAGTTGAAAGGCAGGATCAGGACTGATCACGACTAAGGGGCTCAACGACTTCCAGAGCGATCTGGAGAATAGTGGGAGCCGAACTCCCGAGTAGCAGGTCACGACACCATACATTTTCGGGCTCTTACCAATCCCCAAGGAATGCCCAGATTTGTACGATTAGCTTGACTGGTCGAAAAATTGGCTTAGCGCGGCCTCGACAGATGACCAGGAGACCAATATCAAGAGGTCATCCAGAACGACAATCTTTGCTGAAGAGATGAGCCTGTCCCCCAAGCCCAAACACAGACAGACCAAGCAACTAGTCAGCCAACTAGTGGAGATCAGCCCAAAAGTCCACCTTGAAGCCGACCATGGAGGTCAGCTCGGCGCTGAAAGCCCGGCTCATGATTTTAGGGCCGACCACTTCAACACTTATCACCCCCATAAATTCTGTGTAATGGTTGAGAAACATATGCGAAGATTACGCCTGTGATTAAGAACCATTTCTAATCCTAATAATGACCCTTCTACACTATAAATAGGGGACCTGTCTACACTAAGAGGTACGCAGAATCTCTAACCTGTAACCCCTTGATACTACCAGACCCAGATTCCTAGCTTGACTTTGGCATCGTAGGGTCCTCTGCTCTAGCCAAGGTCTCATCTGTCCACTTCTTGTGCAGGTACTCATATGTTTAAAAAGGGTGGACCGGATTTTTGCATCAACATTTTGGCACAATCTATGGGAATTGACAGTAGAGCCATTTCCAGCCCCCCGAGAGGTTTACGATGACAAAGGGAAGAAAGAATGTGCCTTCGCTGCAATTGCCACAACCGACCCAATGTCAGCAGACCAGCCTGAGGAACATTAGGACTCTTCTTCCCAATTCCAGGCTGAGTCAACTCCCGTGGGCCCGGCTCAGCGATCTTGAAACCGAGAAGGTTGTCTTCTCTCCCCGGAACACCAGGTTGAAATGCTGGCTAGCAACATTGGCCAGATAAAGCAAATGTTGGAGAGGGAAATCCCTTCTCCTGTGCAAGCCTCCACTGTGTTGACCACTGCCGAAGCCGCCCAACTATCACTAGCACCAGCGGGGTCCTGAAGAGAAATGTAACCAGAACATGCGCTCTCCCACACCTCGGGAACAACCCCGTCGACCGCCTCCGACCTACGTCACGCGTTGAAGGAAAGAAGGTGTGGAAAATCCCCAGAGGTGGTTGCCACCCCTGAAGTTGTAGTGGAGCGGGGGCTCCAGGGAGGCTCAGCTCGAGGAACTATAGGGTCAGATCAGTGATATGCGACAGGCCTATTGAGTGCAAGCCACGACCCCAATAGATGTGATGCTAGAAGAAACTGAGCAGCCATTCAAGGATGACATCAAGGAATCCCCCTTCCTCTGAGGTTCCAGATGTAAGACCCGTATCTTGGTCCGTACCTTTCCGTACACTTCCGCGGTCGTACCGGTCGAATTCCGGCAACTTTCGACCCTTAAACAATATCGACGCGCGACCTGGATTCTTGTACCGACAACCCGAGTCGACTCAACCCGAGACCAATACCATAGCGACCGCACCGTCGCCGCGGTTCCGATACCGCGACTCGCGCGCCGAGGCGATACCCGGATCAAGAGATATGAGCCAACGTTCGGTGCGAGAAAACGCCGCGCGTTGCGAAAACCAAGGGAATCTCAACGATGTGTCACATCAATCACATCAATCCCATCAATCAATCACCCATCAACCCATCAAAGGTCAAGTACACATCACTTCCATCCCTTTTCCCAAGCAACCACCAAAGTCTTCTCAACCCATACCTTTCTTACACAAAAAGCCACAAAAGTCTTCCTAACCCATACCTTTCTTACACAACCATCACTCACCCATCCATCCATCACTCTCTCTCTCTCTCCCTTTACATCACTCTCTCTCTTACTCTCCCTCATTCCAAAAAAAAATCCAAGCAACAAAAATTGCAAGGAGCTCCCACGTATGAGAATTTCCAACCCCCCTCTAAGCTTCAAGTGGCCCACCTTCCTACCCCCAAAATCCCCCATCTCAACCCTCCATTCTTCATCCTAACCGTTGAAGTTGAAGCCAAGGTGCCAAGGAACCCCTAGGAGCGAGAAGATCGGACGGTGGGTGCTTCTATAGGGTAGATTTTTCTTATTTTTATGGTGGACCAAGTGAGGCCCACCGATCAATGGTGTGGATCTCACTTGGGACCCTTATTTGTGGCCGATGGACCACTTGGATCACCATGATCGTTCCATGATGGGGCCATTCTCCATGGACCCCATCATGAAGTTTATTTTCATTTGGAAAGGTCATCTAGGCCATTCATATTGGTGGGGAAGGGATCCCCACCGTTGATCTTTAATTTTGAGGGTCACATGTACAAAATGACCCAATTGATGTATGATTTCGTGCATAGGAGGGCCCATAATGACGGGGTCCCTCCATCATAAGCCGTGTCCCACTCTCCATGACTCTCTCTCTCTTTTATTTATTTTATTTTATTTTATTCTATTTTATTTTATTTTTTGTGCAAAAGGATTGTGTGGCCCACTTGAATGGATCCCACCTTGGCATTATGTTCTTTTGATCTATTCAAGTGGGGCCCACCATATGCATTGTACACCTATTTGTGGTGGCCCACTTCATCAAGGCACTACAAAAAAAAAATGAGAGAAGAAAAGAAAAAAAAAAAAAAAAAAAACAAAACCGTCCAGCGTCAGAGACGCTGGACGTTTCAACCAAAAAAAAACAAAACAAAAGAATCTTTTTGGTGGCCCACTTGCATAGGCCCCACCTGGATGTTTATGTTAAATCCACGCCATCCACCACTTTTCCTGGGATATTTTAGGCGTTGAGCCAAAGAATGATCTCAATCCAATGATCAGGCGGGCCGTACCAGAGACAATGATACTTTTAGACTTCCAAGCCTGCTAATACCCATTTTTGCGGTTTCTACACTTCAAATCAGTGCCAGAGATGAGGTTTGTGTGGCCTGTTTGGGGCCTAGGATAAAGTGGGCGGAGCGGATCTCTCATCAGTGGGCCCCACCTGTATTTTTTTCAACCAAATAAAAAAAAAAAAATAAAAAAATAAAAATGGCAGCAGCGCTGCCACCTTTGAAGGCAGCAGGCGCTGCCTGTGTGTGTGGGCGGGCGTGACGTCCAGAGAGGGACCCACGGCCCCAGCCGTGGGCCCCACCTTGATGTATGTATGCTCTCCAAGCCGTCCATTAGGTGGGTCCCCTTCTCAGGTGGGCCCCCTCCAAATTTCAGGTCAATCCAAACTCTAGGTGGGCCACATCACAAGAAACAGTGTGAATGGGCACCCACCATTGAAACTCTTCCTGGGGTCCACAGAAGGGTTGGATCAAGCTGCAATTTTTACTGACCCTTCATACAGGTCTGAGCGACCTTATGAACGGGTTGGATTTCAAATAAACATTAAGGTGGGCCACATTTGTGGGACCCACGGTGATGTATGTGATTCATTTGCACCGTCCACGGCCCGTGGACGGTGAGACTCACCCTGTTGCAGGTGTTTTACACACGCCGTCCACCTGTCTTGATGATGGGGCCCACTACCAGCTACCCATATTATTTTCTGTGGGACCCACCATATATCTTTATGTATATTATGTAGTTTAAATGTATATTTTATATTATGGAAATTGTAGTGGGCCCTAGACCATGTGTCCCTATGATTAGCTTGGATAGAAATAAATGTTTTGTAAGGCCCATGAGTCGGGACCCATTGAATTTCAAAAAGGGCTATGGGCTAGGCCCATTTGATGCATTTTAGGCCTAGATCTAGGCCCATTTGATGTGTTGCAAGTCCTTGGGACTAGGCCCATTGGATGTACTTCAAGGCCCATGCTCTTGGACCCTTCTGTTGAAATTTTAGAGCCCATGGAAGTAGGATATTTGATATATGGTAGGACCTATGGTACTAAACCCCTTTTTGTTTATAAAAAGGGCCCATGGGATTAGACCCACTTGATATGCATGCAAGCCCATGGAGGTAGGCCAATTGTTATATGTAAGGCCTAGGGGTTTAGGCCCACTTGACATACGTACAAGCTCATGGATTAGGCCCATTTGAATTGTTTAAGGCCTAGGGATTTGGGACCATTCGGCTCATATAAGGCCTCTTGGTTGAGGCCCATTTGATATACGTTTGAGGGCCTAATTGGTGTGGCCCATTTGATACATATTAGACTCATGTGACTAGGTCCAAATTGATGTAACCCAAGGCCCACGGGATTTGACCCATTGTAATGCACATAAGACCCATTGGTGTGGCCCATTTATATGGCCCATCTGATGAATAAAAGGCCCATAAGATATGGCCCATTTGATACATGTGTAAGGCCAATGGGATGAACCTACGGTCCATTGCAATGTGTAATCCCAATACAGTTTATGTAGCGACGTTAAGAAGATTGTGCCTGGGAAGCAATGCTGGTTTGACGTCCACATTGCGAGTGTAATGATGGTTGGATGTCCACATTACGACTCTCCTTAGGGCCCATTACTGGACCATGTTTATCGTATTTAGGCCGTTCAGGCTCATCTGCATTGTAAGATAATGCATTTTATTATAACATGTTTAGTATAGTTTCATGACCCATGATCATACGCATCATATGCATGCTTGATATGAGGATTGACTGATCATGGCATATGCCTTTGGGCAGGTTGTTTATGGGCTCCCGGTTAGGCGGGGTTGCCCTACATGAGTGCACGGTATGCGCAGGATTGGTTGCATGACTGGATAGTGTGATTCATGCATTCCGCATTTGTGTGATATGGTTGTTGTACGCCCTAGCGACATCAGGGCCATAGCCTCCACAGACGCATCGTGGTTGGTAGGATTGGATACCGGAAATCTTGACTTACATGGGGTACTATAGATATCCCTGGGTGAAAGTCCCTAAACCCTTATGGTACCAAGAGGTTGCTCCAACGTCTAGACCGAGTGGGTAGATGAGCGTTGAGTGCCGATTACCAGACGGTTACGCTCTCCACTGTGTCGTGGTCGGTTGGAAGGGGGTGCGGCCTTACCCGCCCGAGTGTAGGGGGCAATGCTTGGCTGAGTTTGACCAGCTCGAGGAATGGGTCCGCTATCGACGAGTCGCGCCCGATATTGGCAGACGGATAGTGAGGTCTCTTCCACTTACCTTATTGCGCGCGATGTGGCGGCAATCTGGTTTAGAGTGTACTAGACCCCGGTGATATTCCATACTCTGAGCTGTATTGATATGTGGACATTGATGAGTATCTGTATGCTTGAGTTGCATTGTATATTGCATGGCCTTGGGATGGCCGATACCATTCATGTCTTGCATTGCATAGCCTTGGTACGGCTCATGACGTTTTGGTTCCATCTGCATATTCCGCATTACTCTGACATTGCATTCATATTACTACCTTGCGCACACACTTTCACCACCCTCTAAGCTTTCTGTAAGCTTATGCACGACCGTTGCGTGCAGGTGACGTTGGACTACAGCAGCGTTGAGGCAGGAGCGCGTCGCTGATCATTTTGGAGTTTTCTGTTATTTACCATTGTATTTCCCTTTATGCTCATTGTATTTGTAAAATTTTTGATCATAGTGGAAATGTAATGGAGTGCTTGGTTGTTGTTTGTGGGTTATGCCTTTGGTTATGCTTATTACGAATCAAACTGATATTTAAAATCCTCCTTGTAGCATCCCAAGATCGGAACCTGGCGAATGGGAGCTAGGAGCCGAGAATGGGGTTCTACGGAGGCTGTCGGTGCCGGATTCGGCGATCGGGAATTTTGTGAGCCCGGTTTCCGAGTTTGGGGCGTGACAGAAGTTGGTATCAGAGCATAACTTGGGAATAACCGAGAACAACATTACATGTTTGCTATGAGTGAAGAATGGCTAAGTTCTGAAGTTCGGATAGCTTCACGACCTTCCGAATCAAACCATTAACATGCGTACATTCGGGAGTTTTGGAAGATGATAGGCGCTTTCGCTCTTTCCTGTAGGGTATGGCGCCTGTTACTCGATCGACTCCCGCACCACCACCTGAGGATTCTACCTCACCATCGGAGACTCCAGCTCTACCACCTGCGTCTCCCATTCCACCCTCAGAGATTCCTGCTTCTTCCCATGAGGATGACATTCCTCCACCTGAGACTGATGAGGAGCCGACTGTGACTGTGAGTGCCTCTCAGTTACAGCAGATGTTGCAGGCTGTGACAGCTGCACTACAGGGACAGGGCAGACGCCCAGCTGTTTCACCAGCTCAGGCAGAGCAGGAGCGCGCGAGCGCTGTACTTCGTGAGTTTCGACGGCATGATCCCCCTCGTTTCCAGGGTGAGCCGGATCCGACTGCAGCCGAGAGATGGCGCTCCGATGTGGAGAAGATATTCGATACCATGTTGTGCACGACCGAGCAGCGCGTCCGGTTAGCAGTATTTCTCTTCCACGGTGAGGCCGAGCATTGGTGGACCTCTGTCGCCCGTGTCGCTGGACCTGATTATGTCTGGACATGGGAGGACTTTGTGGACCGATTTGAGGAGCAGTACTTCCCTGACCACATCCGTCGTCAGCGAGCCTTAGAGTTCGAGACTCTGGTGCAGGGAGATATGACCGTGGCACAGTACGCGGCCCGTTTCATGGCACTGTCGAGATTCGCACCATATATGGTTGATGATGAGGGGCGGAAGGCCCGCCGTTTCGAGCACGGCTTACGTTACGGCCTTCGAGGTCGTGTCATTGGGCATGAGCTTCCTACCTTCCAGGCAGTGGTGCGGAAGGCTCAGATATACGAGACTGAGTGGGCCGGTTCTCAGTCTGATCGTGGTCAGAGGGGAGACCGGAAGAGGCAGGCTTCTTCCAGTCATTCGCAGCAGGGTCGACCACAGCAGCAGAGGCGCACTGGTCACCCAGCTTTCCGTACACCATCAGCACCATCAGCACCTCCACCACCACCTCAGAGACAGTTCACCGGCACTTGCTTCAGGTGCGGTGCGACGGGACACCGTTCATGGGAGTGTCCCAGTCCCCAGCAGCAGCAGAGAGGTCCACAGCAGCAGAGACCTCCACCGCAGCAGCAGAGACCCCCACAGCAGCAGCGACAGCAGCAGCGACAGCAGCCTCTACCACCGAGGCCACCTCAGCAGCAGCACCAGCATCAGCACCAGCCTCAGAGGCCACAGCAGCAGAGGCAGCAGTTTCGACCACCTCAGCGACCTCAGCAGCAGCAGCAGCACGTTCAGAGGGGACAGGCACCTCCCCAGCCAGCTCAGGCTAGGTTTTATGCGGCTCAGCAGGATCCGCAGTCATCTGGGGGAGTCGTTGAGGGTATACTGCCAGTTTCTGCATGCATTGCACGTGTATTGTTTGATTCTGGTGCATCGCATTCCTTTGTGGCCGAGAGCTTTTGTCGATCGACTGGCTTACCGTTAGAGTCTGCTGGTGAGAGCCTGTCAGTATCTACTCCCTTGGGGAGGGCTGCAGCGTTAGGACGATTTTGCTCGTCATGCCCCGTTCTAGTTGGGGATACCTTCCTGCCTGCTGATTTGTTTGTTTTGCCGATGTCCGAGTTCGACGTTATCTTGGGCATGGATTGGCTCGCTGAGTATTATGCCATTTTGGACTGCGCCGCGAGGACCGTCACGTTTTGTATACCCGGCGTGCCACAGTTCCAGTTCGTTGCAGAGGCCAGAGGAGACCAGTTGTCTTGCTTGATGTCTTGCGCCATAGAGGAGTCTGTTGCCGTTTGCATCGACCATTTACCGATAGTTTGCGATTTTCCCGATGTGTTCCAGGAGATTCCGGGATTACCGCCTCGTCGACTCACCGAGTTTCAGATCGATCTCGTGCCCGGTACCGCGCCTATTTCGAAGGCCCCGTATCGTATGGCACCGTTGGAGTTACGGGAACTGCAGAAGCAGTTGGACGAGTTGCGTGAGCTGGGCTTTATCCGTCCGAGCAGTTCTCCATGGAGAGCACCGGTACTCTTCGTGAAGAAGAAGGATGGTTCGTTGAGGCTCTGCGTTGACTATCGCGAGCTCAACAAAGTCACGATCAAGAACAAGTACCCGCTCCCTAGGATTGATGATTTGTTTGACCAGCTGCAGGGTGCACAGTTCTTTTCGAAGATTGACCTGCGTTCCGGTTATCATCAGATTCGGGTCCGAGATGAGGACATTCCGAAGACAGCATTCAGGACGCGTTACGGTCATTTTGAGTTTCAGGTCATGTCCTTCGGACTGACCAATGCACCCGCGGTCTTCATGCAGCTGATGAACGAGGTTTTTCGTCCATATCTGGATCAGTTTGTCGTAGTCTTCATCGACGACATTCTGATCTACTCGAGGACCCGTGAGGAGCATGAGCAGCACTTGGGGGCTACTTTGCAGACCCTCCGCGCACACCAGCTGTATGCAAAGCTGGAGAAGTGCGAGTTCTGGCAGGAGGAGGTGAAGTTCCTCGGTCACGTGGTGACGAGGGAGGGTGTCGCAGTGGACCCCTCGAAGGTCGAGGCAGTGCGTCAGTGGGGCCAGCCCACTACTGCGACAGAGATCCGTAGTTTCCTTGGTTTGGCGGGCTACTACCGGCGTTTCATTGAGGGTTTCTCTCGTATTGCAGCCCCGCTGACCAGGTTGACTCGGAAGGGCGCAGAGTTTATTTGGAGTGACGCCTGCGAGCGAGCATTTACGGAGTTGAAGGACCGTCTGACGTCCGCTCCTGTCCTCACTCTTCCCTCTGGGAGTGACGGCTTCATTGTATTCACTGATGCCTCGCACATCGGTTTAGGTGCTGTCCTGATGCAACACGGGAGACCAGTGGCCTTTGCGTCTCGTCAGCTCAAGGTCCATGAGCTGAACTACCCTACACATGATCTGGAGCTGGCTGCCGTTGTCTTCGCACTGAAGGTGTGGAGGAACTACCTTTACGGGATTAGGTTCGAGCTCTTCTCTGATCACAAGAGCTTGAAGTACCTCTTCTCACAGTCTGAGTTGAATATGAGACAGAGACGCTGGATGGAGCTCCTGAAGGACTATGATTTCGACCTTCAGTACCACCCGGGTAAGGCGAACGTGGTGGCAGATGCCCTCAGCCGTCAGCCACGAGGCCTAGTGGCTCACATGATGATTCAGGAGTGGCGGATGCTTGAGGATATTGCTGCGTATGACTTTGAGTTCGGCTTGCAGTCTTCCATTGTACAGTTATCGAGCTTGTCGATTCAACCCTCTCTTGTCGCTAGGGTGATCGAGGCTCAGCAGGCTGATGAGTCGTTGCAGGGTTATATGGCTGAGGCAGCATCTGAGGGTCAGGCCGATTGGCAGATCGGTACAGACGGTGGACTTCGCTTCAGAGGCCGATTATGTGTCCCGGATATTCCAGAGTTACGTAGAGATCTTATGACCGAGGCACATCGATCGCGGTTTTCTATCCACCCGGGCTCGACGAAGATGTATCGTGACATGAGGCGACAGTATTTTTGGGCGGGGATGAAGCGCCAGATCGCCAGTTTTGTGGCCGAGTGTGACACGTGCCAGCGTGTCAAGGCCGATCATCAGAGACCTCCTGGTCTTTTACAGCCGTTGAGCGTCCCGATGTGGAAGTGGGAGCACGTGTCGACTGATTTCATTATGGGTTTGCCGAGGACTCAGCGCGGTCATGACTCCATTTGGGTTGTTGTGGATCGTCTGACGAAGTCGGCACATTTCCTTGCGATGCGTGCGACTTGGTCTATGGACCGGCTTGCGAGACTGTTTATCGAGGAGATTGTGAGACTGCATGGCGTTCCAGTCTCGATCGTTTCTGACCGAGACTCGAGGTTCACGTCTCAGTTTTGGGGGAGCTTCCAGCGTGCGATGGGGACTGATTTGCAGCTCAGCACCGCGTACCATCCGCAGACCGATGGCCAGACCGAGAGGGTCAATCAGATACTTGAGGATATGCTTCGGGCCTGCGCGATTGACTTCGGGGGTAGCTGGGATGAGCATCTGCGATTGGCTGAGTTTGCGTACAATAACAGCTATCAGGCGACCATCGGCATGGCTCCTTTTGAGGCACTGTATGGCAGACCATGCAGATCACCGAGTTGTTGGACCGAGGTTGGAGAGCGTCGTCTCCTAGGTCCCGAGCTTGTGCAGGAGACTTCAGAGGCTATTGACATCATCAGGCAGAGGATGCGCACAGCTCAGAGCCGACAAAAGAGTTCTGCTGATCGTCGGCGTCGTCCCTTGGAGTTTGATGTAGGGGACCATGTGTATCTCAAGGTCTCGCCCATGAAGGGCGTAGTTCGATTTGGAGCGAAGGGCAAGCTTGCCCCGAGATTCATAGGACCTTTTGAGATCACTGGGCGCGTTGGCGCCGTGGCCTATCGGCTTGCCTTACCATCACAGTTGTCTGGCGTCCACAACGTGTTTCACGTCTCCATGTTGAGGAAGTGTGGGTCAGACATAGTTCCCGTTATTGATTGGCAGCCGTTGGAGGTTCGTAAGGACGCTTCTTACATTGAGCAGCCAGTCCGTATCCTTGATCGGAAGGAGCAGGTCCTCAGAACCAAGGTCATTCCGTTGGTGAAGGTGCAGTGGGGTCACCATTCTGTAGAGGAGGCTTCTTGGGAGCGTGAGGCTGAGATTCGAGAGCGATATCCTCATCTCTTTGATGGTTGATGATCGTGTATTGTATTTTGTACGTTGTCCCTGATTCTATATGATGACGTTATATTTATTATTTTTCGCGAGTTACGCTTAGTTGCGATGCTTGTGTAAATTTCGAGGACGAAATTTTTATAAGGAGGGGAGAGCTGTAAGACCCGTATCTTGGTCCGTACCTTTCCGTACACTTCCGCGGTCGTACCGGTCGAATTCCGGCAACTTTCGACCCTTAAACAATATCGACGCGCGACCTGGATTCTTGTACCGACAACCCGAGTCGACTCAACCCGAGACCAATACCATAGCGACCGCACCGTCGCCGCGGTTCCGATACCGCGACTCGCGCGCCGAGGCGATACCCGGATCAAGAGATATGAGCCAACGTTCGGTGCGAGAAAACGCCGCGCGTTGCGAAAACCAAGGGAATCTCAACGATGTGTCACATCAATCACATCAATCCCATCAATCAATCACCCATCAACCCATCAAAGGTCAAGTACACATCACTTCCATCCCTTTTCCCAAGCAACCACCAAAGTCTTCTCAACCCATACCTTTCTTACACAAAAAGCCACAAAAGTCTTCCTAACCCATACCTTTCTTACACAACCATCACTCACCCATCCATCCATCACTCTCTCTCTCTCTCCCTTTACATCACTCTCTCTCTTACTCTCCCTCATTCCAAAAAAAAATCCAAGCAACAAAAATTGCAAGGAGCTCCCACGTATGAGAATTTCCAACCCCCCTCTAAGCTTCAAGTGGCCCACCTTCCTACCCCCAAAATCCCCCATCTCAACCCTCCATTCTTCATCCTAACCGTTGAAGTTGAAGCCAAGGTGCCAAGGAACCCCTAGGAGCGAGAAGATCGGACGGTGGGTGCTTCTATAGGGTAGATTTTTCTTATTTTTATGGTGGACCAAGTGAGGCCCACCGATCAATGGTGTGGATCTCACTTGGGACCCTTATTTGTGGCCGATGGACCACTTGGATCACCATGATCGTTCCATGATGGGGCCATTCTCCATGGACCCCATCATGAAGTTTATTTTCATTTGGAAAGGTCATCTAGGCCATTCATATTGGTGGGGAAGGGATCCCCACCGTTGATCTTTAATTTTGAGGGTCACATGTACAAAATGACCCAATTGATGTATGATTTCGTGCATAGGAGGGCCCATAATGACGGGGTCCCTCCATCATAAGCCGTGTCCCACTCTCCATGACTCTCTCTCTCTTTTATTTATTTTATTTTATTTTATTCTATTTTATTTTATTTTTTGTGCAAAAGGATTGTGTGGCCCACTTGAATGGATCCCACCTTGGCATTATGTTCTTTTGATCTATTCAAGTGGGGCCCACCATATGCATTGTACACCTATTTGTGGTGGCCCACTTCATCAAGGCACTACAAAAAAAAAATGAGAGAAGAAAAGAAAAAAAAAAAAAAAAAAAACAAAACCGTCCAGCGTCAGAGACGCTGGACGTTTCAACCAAAAAAAAACAAAACAAAAGAATCTTTTTGGTGGCCCACTTGCATAGGCCCCACCTGGATGTTTATGTTAAATCCACGCCATCCACCACTTTTCCTGGGATATTTTAGGCGTTGAGCCAAAGAATGATCTCAATCCAATGATCAGGCGGGCCGTACCAGAGACAATGATACTTTTAGACTTCCAAGCCTGCTAATACCCATTTTTGCGGTTTCTACACTTCAAATCAGTGCCAGAGATGAGGTTTGTGTGGCCTGTTTGGGGCCTAGGATAAAGTGGGCGGAGCGGATCTCTCATCAGTGGGCCCCACCTGTATTTTTTTCAACCAAATAAAAAAAAAAAAATAAAAAAATAAAAATGGCAGCAGCGCTGCCACCTTTGAAGGCAGCAGGCGCTGCCTGTGTGTGTGGGCGGGCGTGACGTCCAGAGAGGGACCCACGGCCCCAGCCGTGGGCCCCACCTTGATGTATGTATGCTCTCCAAGCCGTCCATTAGGTGGGTCCCCTTCTCAGGTGGGCCCCCTCCAAATTTCAGGTCAATCCAAACTCTAGGTGGGCCACATCACAAGAAACAGTGTGAATGGGCACCCACCATTGAAACTCTTCCTGGGGTCCACAGAAGGGTTGGATCAAGCTGCAATTTTTACTGACCCTTCATACAGGTCTGAGCGACCTTATGAACGGGTTGGATTTCAAATAAACATTAAGGTGGGCCACATTTGTGGGACCCACGGTGATGTATGTGATTCATTTGCACCGTCCACGGCCCGTGGACGGTGAGACTCACCCTGTTGCAGGTGTTTTACACACGCCGTCCACCTGTCTTGATGATGGGGCCCACTACCAGCTACCCATATTATTTTCTGTGGGACCCACCATATATCTTTATGTATATTATGTAGTTTAAATGTATATTTTATATTATGGAAATTGTAGTGGGCCCTAGACCATGTGTCCCTATGATTAGCTTGGATAGAAATAAATGTTTTGTAAGGCCCATGAGTCGGGACCCATTGAATTTCAAAAAGGGCTATGGGCTAGGCCCATTTGATGCATTTTAGGCCTAGATCTAGGCCCATTTGATGTGTTGCAAGTCCTTGGGACTAGGCCCATTGGATGTACTTCAAGGCCCATGCTCTTGGACCCTTCTGTTGAAATTTTAGAGCCCATGGAAGTAGGATATTTGATATATGGTAGGACCTATGGTACTAAACCCCTTTTTGTTTATAAAAAGGGCCTATGGGATTAGACCCACTTGATATGCATGCAAGCCCATGGAGGTAGGCCAATTGTTATATGTAAGGCCTAGGGGTTTAGGCCCACTTGACATACGTACAAGCTCATGGATTAGGCCCATTTGAATTGTTTAAGGCCTAGGGATTTGGGACCATTCGGCTCATATAAGGCCTCTTGGTTGAGGCCCATTTGATATACGTTTGAGGGCCTAATTGGTGTGGCCCATTTGATACATATTAGACTCATGTGACTAGGTCCAAATTGATGTAACCCAAGGCCCACGGGATTTGACCCATTGTAATGCACATAAGACCCATTGGTGTGGCCCATTTATATGGCCCATCTGATGAATAAAAGGCCCATAAGATATGGCCCATTTGATACATGTGTAAGGCCAATGGGATGAACCTACGGTCCATTGCAATGTGTAATCCCAATACAGTTTATGTAGCGACGTTAAGAAGATTGTGCCTGGGAAGCAATGCTGGTTTGACGTCCACATTGCGAGTGTAATGATGGTTGGATGTCCACATTACGACTCTCCTTAGGGCCCATTACTGGACCATGTTTATCGTATTTAGGCCGTTCAGGCTCATCTGCATTGTAAGATAATGCATTTTATTATAACATGTTTAGTATAGTTTCATGACCCATGATCATACGCATCATATGCATGCTTGATATGAGGATTGACTGATCATGGCATATGCCTTTGGGCAGGTTGTTTATGGGCTCCCGGTTAGGCGGGGTTGCCCTACATGAGTGCACGGTATGCGCAGGATTGGTTGCATGACTGGATAGTGTGATTCATGCATTCCGCATTTGTGTGATATGGTTGTTGTACGCCCTAGCGACATCAGGGCCATAGCCTCCACAGACGCATCGTGGTTGGTAGGATTGGATACCGGAAATCTTGACTTACATGGGGTACTATAGATATCCCTGGGTGAAAGTCCCTAAACCCTTATGGTACCAAGAGGTTGCTCCAACGTCTAGACCGAGTGGGTAGATGAGCGTTGAGTGCCGATTACCAGACGGTTACGCTCTCCACTGTGTCGTGGTCGGTTGGAAGGGGGTGCGGCCTTACCCGCCCGAGTGTAGGGGGCAATGCTTGGCTGAGTTTGACCAGCTCGAGGAATGGGTCCGCTATCGACGAGTCGCGCCCGATATTGGCAGACGGATAGTGAGGTCTCTTCCACTTACCTTATTGCGCGCGATGTGGCGGCAATCTGGTTTAGAGTGTACTAGACCCCGGTGATATTCCATACTCTGAGCTGTATTGATATGTGGACATTGATGAGTATCTGTATGCTTGAGTTGCATTGTATATTGCATGGCCTTGGGATGGCCGATACCATTCATGTCTTGCATTGCATAGCCTTGGTACGGCTCATGACGTTTTGGTTCCATCTGCATATTCCGCATTACTCTGACATTGCATTCATATTACTACCTTGCGCACACACTTTCACCACCCTCTAAGCTTTCTGTAAGCTTATGCACGACCGTTGCGTGCAGGTGACGTTGGACTACAGCAGCGTTGAGGCAGGAGCGCGTCGCTGATCATTTTGGAGTTTTCTGTTATTTACCATTGTATTTCCCTTTATGCTCATTGTATTTGTAAAATTTTTTATCATAGTGAAAATGTAATGGAGTGCTTGGTTGTTGTTTGTGGGTTATGCCTTTGGTTATGCTTATTACGAATCAAACTGATATTTAAAATCCTCCTTGTAGCATCCCAAGATCGGAACCTGGCGAATGGGAGCTAGGAGCCGAGAATGGGGTTCTACGGAGGCTGTCGGTGCCGGATTCGGCGATCGGGAATTTTGTGAGCCCGGTTTCCGAGTTTGGGGCGTGACACCAGATGTCACCTATTCCCCCTATTCTAGATCAGGAGACCCTGTTGAGCACTTTAAATCCTTTAGGGTATGGATGGAGCTTCAGTCAGCCTTAAAACCCATCATGTGTCACGCCTTCGCCCTGACCTTAACAGGAGCAGCATGGAGATGGTACCGACAACTGAAGTCAAAGTCCATCACCTCCTTTTCTGACCTCAGCAAGGCGTTACTTACTCATTTCATAGTTGGAAAGGATCGAAGAAAGCCATCCACCCACCTATTCTTCGTAAAACAAAAGGAAGGTGAGCCATTAAAATATAACATTGCGCGCTTCAACGAGGAAGCAATCCAGGTGGATGACTACTTCGACAAGATTGCCCTGACTGCTATGATATCCAGCCTAAGAGAAGGGAAGTTCCTTTTTTTCATAGGCAAAAACCCCCATCAACCTTGGCTGACCTTCTGAGCTGAGCTCAGAAGTACCTAATGTTGAGGAGCTCCTCAGTTCTAGGAAGGCCACTCAAGACACTGAGGGATCGAGAAAAGACAAGAAACGAAGGGAAGAAGCACCTCCTCGTGCACCTGATAACAAGAGGAGAAAGATGATGACTCGACCAAAGGATCACGTCTGAGCAGACGACCTGAAAGTTGATTCAACTCATACACCCATCTCAACGCTACAACCGAGCAGGTCCTCATGGAGGTCTGGGACAAGTGACTTTTGAAATGGCTGAACAAAATGAAAGCCGACGTCAATAAGTGTGACAAGTAGAAGTATTGCTATTTCCATTGCAACTACAGTCACTCCACCAGTGAATCCTTTAATCTCAAGGAAGAAATTGAGTCTCTTATTCGCAATGGATACTTATGTGAATACATTGAAAGGAGGGAGGAGCGGGCAGATCGAAAGGATGAGATGCCGAGCAGCAGGGTCAACAATGAGCCTGTAGGCGAAATCTACACTATCTTGAGTGGGCCTGCAGGAAGTGGGGACTCAAATTGAGCCTGAAAGGCCCATGCTTGGAGTACCAACTCGAACTGCTACATCTATCTCACCTGTAGACTGCCCAAGGAGCAATGAATGCGTCCGTGCGATCTGACATTTGTTGAAGAAGACGCACACGAAATCCAACACCAGCACGATGACGCCGTGATCATAGCCAAGACCATAGCCAACCATAAGGTATTTTGCATTCTTGTGGACATCGGCAACTCGGCTGACATACTCTTCACCGAGGCATTCAACAAGATGAGAATCGACAAGTCACGACTTCGACCTGTCAGGACTCCAATGCTCAAGTTCACAGGAGACAAAATTGTTTCCGAGGGGTCCATTCAAATCCCTGTTACTACTGGAGAAGGACAGAACCAAACCACTACAATGATCGACTTCTTATGGTCGACTATCCCTCAGCCTATAATTTCATCCTCGAACGACCTTCCCTCAATTCCATGAGAGTTGTGGTGTCCACTTACCACCTCATGATGAAGTTTTCCACCGATCATAGGGTTGACAAGATCCGACGAGACCAACATGAAGCTCATTAGTGCTAGGCCATTGCTCTGAAAGCAAAGACCCAAGTCCATGTTGTGGTAGTCGCTTCCATCGACCCCAGAGAGGAATCGCTCGAAAGGGGATCTCCAATGGAAGATCTCCTAAGCATTCCCCTTGATGAGTTCGACCTGACCCGAGCTATTTAGGTTGGTTCATCATTAACTCCCAATCTACAAATCAAAATAATGGTTCTCATTTGACGCCATGCCAACTTGTTTGCCTGATTCCATCATGACATGCCCGACATCGATCCAAAGGTAATAGTCCACAAACTGAATGTGAATCCTGATTACCGACCAGTCAAACAGAAGAGGCGAGCTTTTGAGCCAAAGCGGTATGTTGTTATTACAGAAGAGGTCAGCAAAACTCTTGGATACGGGTTTCATTGAAGAGATCTATTACCCTGATTGGATCACCAATGTCATCATGGTGAAAAAGTTTAATGGGAAGTGGCAGATCTGTGTTAATTACACCAACCTGAACAAAGCCTACCCCAATGACAGTATTTCTCTCCCCAGGAATAGGGCATGAACTCCTAAGCTTCATGGACGTGTACTCAGTCTATAATCAAATAGCCATGCACTAACACGATAAGTAGAAGACGACCTTTGTCTCTAACAAGGGCTCTAGTACTACAAATTCATGCCCTTCGGGCTAAAGAATACCGGAGCCACATATCAACGACTTGTGAATAAGATGTTTACTTGGCAGATCGGGCGCTTTATGGAGGTCTACGTCGACGACATGCTTGTGAAAAGCGTTAGAGCTATCGACCACATCATTGACCTTAAGGAGATGTTCTCAATTTTACAACAATACCAGATGAAGCTAAACTCAACCAAGTGTGCATTTGGGGTTAGCTCGGGTAAATTCCTTAGCTTCCTAGTCAGTTAGAGAGGGATTGAGGTGAATCTCGACAAAATCAGAGCCTTGTTAAACAAGATGTCACCTCAGACCATCAAAGAAATCCAATGTCTCATTGGAAAAGTTGTTGCCCTCAATCGCTTTATGTTCAAAGCAACCGACAAGTGTCTCCCCTTCTTCCAGTAACTAAAGGGTAATAAGAAGGTAGAGCGGACCGAGGATTGTGAATAAGTATTCCAGCAGCTAAAGCAATACCTGAGATCACCCCCATTACTTTAAAAGCTAGAGCATGGAGAACTCTTGTTGTTATACTCGGCAGTCTCGGCAATGGCGATCAGTTCAACCCTTATCTGAGAATCTGAAGGAAAGCGGCTCCTTGTGTATTAAATCAATAAAGTCCTAATCCTAGTTGAGACTAGGTATCTAGACGTAAAGAAACTTGCCTTGGCCTTGATAATCTCATCTTGACGCCTCCACCCATACTTCCAAGCCCACAAAATAGTGGTCCCGACTAATCAACCTCTTCGCCAAGTGCTCCAAAGGCCTGAAGTGTCAAGGAGACTTAAAAAATGGGTGATTGAGCTCATCGAGTCTGACATCCGATGTTAGCTGAGGAGCACCATCAAGGGTCTGGCAGTGGCTGACTTCCTCGTCGAATTCACTGATCACAAAGACCAAGTTGCTTCAGATAAACTGAACAAGAATGAAGACCCTGCAACTGACTCGATGGATGAGTTTGATCAGCCAATCGATGTGGGCTCATCAGTCACCACATTGAGTGATCCAGAGCCCAACCAGCCGGTCAAGGAAACCCACACAACTAGAGCCAACTAGCACACTGGGACATTATATGTCGACGGGTCTTCCAACTCTAAGCATGGTAGGGCTGGCATCATCCTCATAACCCTTAACTTGACTTCTATCTAGTGCAATCTTACGTTTGAGTTCCATGTATCTAACAATGTCAGGGCTCGGGTTAGTAACATCTATGGGAGCTCAAGTCTCAGAGGTCCACTGTGACTCACAACTCATCGTTAATCAGATCGTCAACAAATACCAAGCCAAGGAGAAGTCGATGATCACATATTACAAAAAAATCGAGAACTAATAGACAAATTCTAGAGGTGCAACATCAACTTAATCCTGAGGTCAGAAAATTCTAAGGTAGACACATTGGAAAAAGTAGCATCTACTGCCGAGGAGGACATCTCAAGGTCGATCCCAATCGAATTCTTGGATGAGTCGAGCATCCATAAGCTTAACTCAGAAACTTCCCTACCTATACACTTAACCTTGAGCTGGATGGACCCAATTGTCAAGTACCTTCGAGAAGGCAAGCTTCTCGATGACCGACTAGAAGCACGTAAGCTCAGATCTAAGTCAGCTAAGTATACGATGGTAGGGGATATCCTAGACAAGAAAGGGTACTCTTTGCCCTATCTTAAGTGTCTCTGACCCGAAGAAGCTAATTAAGTCCTAAAGAAAATTCATGAAGGGATATGTGGCAATCATTCTAGAGGCCGAGCTCTCACCCATAAGGTTGTTCAATAGGGGTACTCCTGGCCAACCATTCATAAGGACTCTAAGCAGCATACTTAAAGGTGTGACAAGTGTCAGAGGTTCGTGACTGTTCCTCATCATCCCACCGAGGAAATAACTCCAATGATCGGGCCTTAGCCGTTTGGCCAATTGGGGGATCGACATCCTCGGCCCATTACCCATGGGTAAGGGTCAGACTCGATACATGGTGGTGGCAGTCCACTACTTCAACAAGTGGGCCAAGGCCAAGCCTTTAGCTAAGATTATCGAGTAGAAAATAACTGACTTTGTTTGGAAGCATATCATTTGTCGGTGCGGGATACCGCATATCATCTTGTATAATGGGAGACAATTCAATAATTACAAGTTCCTAGGTATATGTCAGGAGCTTAGCATTCACAACACCTACTCATAACCTCAGCATCCCCAAGCTAACAGATAGGTGGAAGTAATCAATTAAGATAGTAAAAAATCACCCTCAAGACCAGGCTCGAGAAGGCAATAGGTGCCTAGGCCGAGGAGCTCCCTTACATGTTCTGGGCCTATAAGACTACTACCCAGATGTCCATCGGGGAGACTCCATTCTCTTTGGCCTTTAGAACAGAGACTGTCATCCTAATCGAAGTGGGACTCCCTACAACGCGTGTATGATCCTATAATGAAGCTCAAAACACCAAGTAGATAGCCATGAGCCTCAACCTTCTCGAAAAAAATGAGAGAATAAGCCAACTTAGGACCGTGGTTCGGCGACAGTAAGTCACTCGGTTCTACAACTCCAGAGTAAAGATTTGAAGATTCTGACCAGGAGATCTGGTCCTCCGCAAGACACTTCAAAGCACTAAGGAGTCTGGGTTAGGAGCCTTAGGCCTGAATTGGTAAGGACCTTACCAGATGACAAGTATAGCTCGACCTGACACCTATTGACTTAAGGATTTAGAAGAGCGACCTTTGCCGCACTTGTGGAATGTCGAACACCTAAAGATCTACTACCCATATGCCATCCAGGCCACAGAGCAAGGGCAACGGATCTAGCAAGGTCAAGAATGACAGAACGACAAAATTACATGTAAATCTACTAGAATTTTGCAATAAAGCCTCCTCAGCATGGGGAATTTTCATCTAAATTCTACTATTATCTCTAGCTACTCAGACTACCAAGAATCTCCTTCAATGTAAGGGGAGATGTTCCTCTAAAAATATGACCCTTAGTGAGGAGGTCAAACTATTACCTATAACAATGGATGATAGGACCTGCAATAAAAAAGTCGGATTGTCATTCACCATCACGACTTAGCGTAATTAAATGCACCTCGACTAATAGGCTTAGCCCACTACTACATGCAAACGCACAGAACATGAATAAGCTAGGGGCAAAAAAGCTTTTCAATCAATACAAGAAGGATTATAAAAAGCTTTACAAAGAAGAGGAAAAATCTTATTGGCTCTACGAGGAGGCTGATCAGCTTCGGCTTCGGGCTATGCTAACTCCTCTGAGGCTTCATAACTAAATACGGCATCCAAGTTCCACTCAGGGTAAAGCTGTCTAACATCTTCGACGTAATGGTCGTATTCACAGTTGTAGACTACATCTACCTTGTTGGCTCTTTCCTTCGAGGTTTTGTATTCTTCCACAGTTGTATCCTTAATCGCTATGATAGCCATCTCGGACTCAAATAGCTGAGTGGCCAAAGTCACCTCGACTTCCACCAACTTAGTTATCGAGCTCGTCTTTACCTGTTCAAGCTCTGCCTTTAGCCCCGTGGTGTTGGCCTCGACAGATGAGAGGAGTGCCTTCACTCTCCCCAACTTAGCTTACGCCGAGCTAAGGTGCGACTTCGTCCCCTCGAGCTCGGTCATCACTAAGCCCACCTTGTGTCGAGCCTCATCCAACTGGATCTTCAGAGCATCTCGCTTCTCCCTAATACGCTCCAGGACCCCCTTTATGGCCTCAGCCTCGGCCGCCTTCTCATGAAGGCCCTCTCTGAGAGCCTCGACCTTGGAGGCCTTCTACTTGAGCGTTGCCTTAGCTTGTTCATACTCGTTGGCTATCTGCCTCACTTTCTTGCAGGTGGTTAGTAGCGCATGGAGGAGACGAGAATAATGGAAATAAGTTATTGAAACAGAGTAAAAAGAATAAAAATGACATCAATGAAACAATGTACCTTGTAACAAAGTGCAGCAATATCAGTGAAGAAGGCCTCTAGATGGGAATCCATCAGGTCAGCAATCTCGACCTCCAAAACATGTTTCACCACCCAGTCGGCCAGGCGAAACATGTGATGACCAAGCGAGTATGCACTCGCCTCCTCGGTGGCTTAGGAGCTCAAAGCCTCACCCCCTTCAGCACCAGCCGGGCTACCAAGGAATCAGTCTCCTTGACCACTTGAGCCTCGGCTTCCTAGAAGGTGTGGACAGCCTCGTCCACAATGGCGGCCTTAGCTTCTTTGACCACATGGATGGCCTTAATGTCGTCGACCACACAGACCTCAGGGGATGAAAGTTCCTCCTCCAGATCCAGATCTACCACCTTCATCGCGCTTGGCTGTGGAGGGACAATCGGAGTGGGAGCCTCCCCCTCGCTCGCCATGACTAAAGCCAGCTGGCCCGCTGAGGACTGCTCGGCGTTGACTCCTGATCTCATCTCCATGGTGGAGGTGAGTATTTGTGCAGTGGAAGGGACTACCACCTTCTTCTGGGTGACGGTCTTCTTCTTGACCATCTCCTCCATGGGAGGAGGGTGCTTCCTCTTCCCCGACTCCGGGGGCTCGGCCATGCCTACGCAACAAAGTTCAAGTCAGCTAAATGTTGGCGTCAGATCCTACTAGCTTTGATAAATTTACAATCTATTGCTTATAAGAGGAAGTAGAGGTAGGAGTGTGGAGAGAGGTCAGTTGTTGAGGAAGGACCGACTGACAGAGGCCAGATCGGTGGAGCAACTCTGGGTGATCAGCACGTTCCAACAATGAAAGTTATCCTTCAAAACCTTCGCCTTGTCCACTTGCCTACGCTGGAGGTTAGATAGCTCGGGCTGACCCTTCAGAAAGACTGTAAAAATAGTCAAATGGTGAGAATATGGCATGGTGAGAAAAATTCAGAAAGGAAATCTAAGTTTAACTCCTCAATAGTTCCCATCCTGGAGTGGTGAACTTGGTGGGGACCCGTACCCGCAGATAACACAACTCTGTAGTCGACGCCTCCCACTTTCCCAATGTCCAGAATCATTTATTCTTCCAATTGTTATTGAAAGTCGAGAGATTGACGATGAGGCCTCGAAATTTGTTCACCCATGCCGAGTAGTACTAGCTCAACTACATGGGATGGACCTTGACCTAGTACAAATGCATAAACTCCTTGGTTGTCAGCTCATTGTTTCTGAGCTGAAAGATTAACGATGAGGCCTCGACCTCTCTTCGCCCATGCTGAGAAGTAGTACCAGCTCGATTACATGGGATGGACCTTGACCTAGTACAGATACATAAACTCCTCGGTTGTCAGCTCATTGTTCCTGAGTTGAAATTGGAGGATGTATGTTCCCAGAAGTGCCCTCCATGTGTTCGAGATGAGCTGTCCTGGAGCCAACCTCATATAGGAAGATTCTTCCCTCACGATTAGGTAAAGCGGAAGTTGAAGCCCTCACTGAAGAGTGACGATGAAGATGGATACTTCCCCATCAGCAGGGTCTCCGTGGACTTCATAAGGAATAAGAATTCAAAGTCGGATAGAGTTTGAGATTTGGAACTCTGATCGAATCCCAACCAGAGCCACTTCTTTCAAAGTCGACCCCCCGAGGGCGACATCGACTGGCTGCTTAGCCGAGGTTTGAGTAGCCACCCATCTAGTAAGGTCAGGAGCCTCTTCTCGGCTGAATCCCAATGGAGCCGAAGAAGGTGGTTCTGAAGGGACCCTAGACCGGGAGTCGATGCTTCCCCTTTCTGAATCACCCTTGTTGATGCAGTTTTTCAGTAGACGCTCCTTGGTTAGCCCGTTTAAACCTGCATAGACAAAGGAGACCCTGACTTACACAGGGGACTCTCCGATGCCTAAGTTAGGACTTTGGGTCCTTAGTAGGGTAGGATCTCTTTCAGAAAAGAGTTACCAGTCAAGTATTAGGGTATAGGTGTGCATATAGGTGTGCGAACCATACTTTGGCTGGGGATACCTCTATTTATAGGAGAGGGAAGACGTACGTGATAGGGAGTCTTTGATGGAGACGAATCCTATTTGGAAATCCATTCAGGATCCATATTAGATCTCGAAGTTCTCGGGATTCAATCTAATCCTTCGAAGATCTTGGGAGAGATCTTCGGGTCATTAGAGAGATCTTCGGACTATTGATCTTGAGGATTGATCATTTACCGAACTTTTCCTGGAATGGGCATTTCCATTCTCCTGGAGGTTATCCCGACCTATAGATGAGCTCTGGTCAAGCTTCAACCGGCCCATGGCCGACCTATAATCGAGTTATGGCTGAACTATGACCGACCTATAGGTTAGGTCAACAACTGGCCATTTGAGTAGACTTACGGTTGCCTCCTCTTTGAGTGTCCTTATAGTTACATCAATCCTTTGAGAGGTTAGCCTGTTTCTGGATGTAGATGCCCTTTAGGGCTAGAATGCCAAAAGGACCTGTGCTATTTAGTAGAGTTGGTCCATTTCATAAGTCGACCTATCTGAATTAACTATTTTTCCACCCAATAGTAAACCTGCCTTACTTTTCAAGCCAATTTGAAGAGGCTTAAGAAGTAAACTTGACTCAGTTTGGGTCAAAATTAGGTCAGGTCATGAAGTCGTAAATGCCAATTATGACGGCCAACACAGTGCTCGAGGTGATTTATTAAATGAACGTGGCGTGTCGTTTCGTGGTTTAAGGTTATGTGGGACGTTGGGCTGCCATTTCAGTGACAGTCAAATAAGGGCACAACATGTGGCTCAGTACTTGATATTAGGGTCAAGCAGCGCATGGGGTCACGCCACGTGTCCGTAGGTGGGTAGTCAAAGGGATAATGTATGGCCAACATTGATGGTCGTACACAAGCAAAGCCACGTGGCATTCCTATATAAGGGAAGCCCTAGCTCTCGGTCACCCCTATTTGCAACTCGCATTCTCCTTCTAGCCATTTTCCTTAAAATGGCAAGGCAATTTTCGATGACCATAGCTACTAGCGTTTAGATGTCTGTTCCATCTCTGGTGAGCTTCAAGCACTTTGCCTCTCCTCTTTTTCTTTTTTCCTTTTAGCGACTCTCAACATCTATAAGAGAGACGTAATGTCAGACTCTTTTAGTTCACAAGAGGGGGCCTCCGATGGCGATAGTGGGTCCAGCAGCCTTCAAGTAACCTCAAATCCACCATCGCCATTGGTGATGATGGCAGATGTCTATTTTCTGGCATCTCAGGCAACGGAGAAGTCCTCGGTAGAGAGATCGCTAAATGCAAAGCATGACCATCTTGGTGAGGATGACCCACAGGGGTTAGGCGACGAGAAAGGTTTGGGGGGTCCGATGCCCTTTACCCTTAATGTTAAGGATCTAGCCTAGATAAGGCTCGGGTATCACATCCCCGAGTCCGTAGTTCTTCTACTCCCTTCACCGGACGAGCTTCTGGGCCAACCTCCAGAGGGAGCAGTCACAATCTTCCAAGTCGCGCTTTAGTGCGTCTTGTGGCTTCATCTACAACGCCTGGTTAGGCGTTTGCTTGCCCACCTGAACCTGGCCCAGGGACAGATGATCTCCAATGGATGGAGGGCTCTGATTAGCTGCGCAGTGTTATGGTCCGAGCTGGAACAACCTAAGCTGACTATTGAAGAATTCCTCCATCTATACCAAGTGAAGTCTAATAAACTCTAACCTAGCTGGTACTACCTCTCCGCTTGGCGGGGGACTAGAGGGAGCCTTATAACTAACCCTTCATCGCCCAACACAAACTGGATGGATAAGTGGTTCTGAGCTTCCGGGTGTTGAGAGGTAGTTGACCTACCATTGGTCGTGGATCAACATTGGGTCCCTACAGCATTTTTTGACCCAAGTATTCTTCCAATATAATGATCTTGTAGTTCGTATATGTAGATCAATTTTTTTAATCTGGTTTGTGCATGTCTGTTTGTTATAGTCATCCCCAAGAAAGCTCCTTTGCTTGACAGCGTGTCGCTTGCTTAGATTAGAGGGGCAAGAGCGCTATCAGAGAAAAAGGGGTCTTGAAGGTTTCTCCTTTAATGCGAGCTACTTCTTCAGTTAGGCTTGGATTCCACTTTTATCGGTAAGCCATTGGGTAAGACCTACAACCGATTTATAGAACTTTAGAAAATTTCATGAATCCCTCTGACATGCTTTCTTTGTGCATTGATGCAAAGATGCCAGAAGCTCACCCTCTTCTTTGGCCTCCTTACAAACTTCGCGTGCCCCCTCAGGACGAGCTGGCGGCACCGAAGAAGAAGAAGAAACAAAAGGCCTCCTCCAAGAGAAAGGGGAAGGTTGGCCCCTCCTATCATGTCGTAATGGAGGTGGAAACCTCCTTTAGTACAGCTGGAGTGGCGGGGACTATTGTCCCAGAAGGAATTATCTTAGCCGAAGCGCAGGGGACTCCCGAGCTCTCCACAAAAGCTTAGTCTTGAGGGGTAGTGGAGGAAGCTCGCCCTTCCCTAGCTCAAGAAGGGCGAGGTAGGGGTCTCCACCAAACTGTCGATGAGATCCTCCCTTGGGTAGAACGCCACATGCCGGAGGAGGAATTCTGCAGTTAGTTCAACTCTCTTACAGAATTGGCTTTAACTCACATGATGACAAGCCTCCTCGGGGTATGGTTATTTCTGAAGTTAGGTTGAACTTCATTTTCTCGTTGCCCATTCTCACTTCACTTCTTTTCTCTCTTTATTTTATAGATCGCCACACGCATACTGAAGGCACATGTTAGGTTCGTTCAGATGTGCGAATAGGTGGGCGAGGCCAGCCAAAATCTCAGTCAATCGGAAGCTCGGGCATTGACTACAGAGACCGAGCTAGGGGCTATAAAGAAGCTTCTTGAAGAGGCTTCTACATAAAAGTTGAGGTAACAGCGAAGCTAGAGGAGGTCAAGGCGTGGTATGGAGAGTGCAGAGTTAAGCTCGTAGAGACCAAGGTGAAGCTCAAGGAAGTGAAGGCAGGGACTCAAGCTATCATTTCTCTAGCTCGGAAGGACACCATCATGGAATTCGAGTCTTCCCAAGTGTACATGAAGGACAGAGATGCCCTCTATCGCCAGGGCTACGCAAATGCATCGAGGCTATGAAGAAGACCTTCCCAGAGCTGGATCTCTCTGCTTTGACAAGTCTGAGTCGAGCTCTGATGGGTTAGGTGATGAAGCGGCTCCAGAGCAGTCCCCCGAGCTTTGAAGATCGAGTTTTGCAGAGCAATACTTCCTTTTTTACAAAGTAGTATTTCCCTTACTTTGTAATATTTATCTGTGGCTATGTAATACCTTTCCCTTTTTCTTCTTTTTGTTAATGTAGACTGACGTAAATGTGCCCTCTGGGGCTTTGATTGGTGTAATCATGCCCGTCGGGGATTCATCAATGCAAAATACTTCTTTTTAAAAAAGATTTACCTCGAATTCTTAATCTTTAAGTTAAGTAAATCGCCTTCAATTTTGTATCAGTGGGTTAAACTTGATTGCTCGAATGTAAATCGCATTCGATACTCATGTCTTATATTAGGTCTTGGTCGGACTTTGATTGGGCCTTTGTCAGACCTTGGTCAAATCTGATAGGTCGGATATAGGTCAGACATAGGTCGGACACAAATCGAACATAGGTCGAAAATGGGTTGGACCTTATGGGGATAACAGATTGAATAGAAATCATAGTGGAGCTTTATTAATGTTAACTTGAAGTTGATCGATATGTAACAAACTTTGCATCGGTCAATTAAGAATAATAGATCTTGAGATGCTCGGCATTACAGGGATGTGGAAGGATCTGGCCATTTAGGTCCTGTAGTCAATATGAACCATGTTAGTTCACACTCGTTACTATGTAAGGTCCCTCCTGATCATGTCTCCTTAGTATTCTATAAGGTCTTCTAAAGGACTAGATCACCAACTCGGAATCTTTTAACCTTTACCTAGGTATTGTAGAAAAGTGTCACTTGTTGTTGCCGAACAACGGTCTGGATTCTAGCTTGTTCCCTTTGTTCTTTGAGAAGGTCGAGACCTAAGGCCATTAGTTCAATGTGAACTTGTTCATCGAAGGATTCTATTCGGGCTGTAGGTAGTTCAATTTCCACAGGAGTGACTGCTTCTGCCCCATATACTAAAGAGAAGGGGGTTTCCCTAGTAGTTGTCTGGGCAGTAGTTCGGTATGCCCAGAGAACTTTAAGGAGTTCCTCAGTTCATGCTCCCTTAGAGTTCTCGAGCTTAGTTTGGAGATGGTGCTTGATAATTTTATTGACTGCCTCAACTTGTCCATTTGCCTACAGATGTTGTGGCAATGAGTAAACGTTGTGGATACCGAGGTTTTCGCATCTCCTGGTATTATCTATTATCAAACTGCTTTCCATTGTTAGAGATGATGGTCTAAGGAATTCCAAATCTGCATATTATATTCTTCCAGATGAAGTCGGTGATGTTTTGCTCAGTTATCTTTACTAACGGTTCAACCTCAACCCATTTTGTAAAGTAGTCGACAGCTACCACAACAAACTTGGTCTGACCTTTACCAACAGAAAGAGGACCAATGATGTCAATTTCCTATTGAGTAAATGACCACAGCCTGGTCATTGCGTGAGCTCCTAAGGTGGCTGCCGGGGTATGTTTGCGAAGCGCTGACACTTGTCACATTTTCGAATGAGTTGTCGAGTGTCTTATGGTTGGCCAGTAATAACCCTGTCGGACCTTCTTGTGGGTTAAAGCTTGATCTCCAGAGTGATTTTCACAGATTCCCTAGTGGATCTCCCTTAAGACATACTCTACTTCTTTCGGTCGGAGGTACCTAAGGTAGGGAAGGTGAAAACCTTTCTTGTAGAAGATGTTACTGAGTATGGTATAACAGGAAACTTTAGTTCGCAATCTTCATGCTTCCATTTAATCAATGGGTAACTCACCCACTTTGAGATAGTTGATGATCGAACCCATCCAGGTTCATTCTGAGCTAACTGGAAGAACTTCAACGAGGTTGGCTTTGTCAATGCTGGGTTTTGCTAGGAACTTGATTGGGATAGATCTCAGGATCTCATCTTCATCTGTGGTGGCGAACTTCGCCAACATGCCTTCTTTGGAATTCTCGGCCTAAGGGATCAGGGTAACACTACATTTCTGAAAGCTCCTGATTAATTCTTTGGCCTTCCGAAGATATGCTTTCACGCATTCTTTTTTGGCCTGGTATGCTTAAGTTGTTTGATTGACGACCAATTGAGAGTCGCTGAAGACTTCAAGATGTTGAGCCCCAATATTAGCAGCTAGTTTGAGTTCGATGAGCAAGGCTTCATATTCTGGTGTTGTTAGAGGCTTGGAATCCAAATCATAAGGCATATTGCATGCATGTATGGTTTGGGGTCTCTACGACTATCCCTGCCCTGCTTGCCTTAGAATCGGATGAGCCATTAACGTAGAGCGTCCACTTGGGGTGGGTGGGTTGGGAATTTCCTAGGGGTCGGACAAACCAGCAGATTGTTGATCGGATATTGCACTTGGGACAAGCTCCATAGTAGGTGAATTGGTGGTTTTCTTAGGCACCTGAGTTAGCTCGATAACGAAATATGTCACTGCTTGACATTTGATGGTTGCCTGGGGTTGATAATGGATGTTGAACTCGCTTAACTTGATTTCCTACTTAGTCAATCATCCCGAAGCTTCGGGTTTTTGGAACACCTATCGTAGTGGTTGATCAGTTAAAACGACGATTGTATGAGCTTGAAAATATGGTCGTAGGCATCGAGAGGAGACGACCAAAGTCAAAGCCAATTTTTTCCAAGGTTGGATACCTTGTCTCAGCCAAAATTAGGGCTTTGCTAACGTAGTATACTGGGAACTTCTTTCCTTCGTGTTCCCTAATTAGGGTCGAGCTTACCATTGCATCAGAAACAACCAGGTATAATAGTAAGGACTCTCCTTGCTCAGGTTTAGAGAGGAGTAATGGCGACCCTAAATATTGTTTGTGTTGCTAGAAGATCGCCTCGCATTCTTCTGTCCAGTCAACCACCTATTTCCCCTTCAATTGTTTGAGGAAGGGGAGACACTTATTTGTAGCTTGAGACATGAAGCGATTGAGGATAATGATCCTCTCGGACAGCCGCTGAACATCTTTGGTCATCTTCGGCGATTGCATATTAAGTAGAGCTTTGATCTTCTCTGGATTCTCTTCAATTCCTCATTGGCTAACCAATAAGTCGAGGAACTTTACTGAGCTAACCCCAAAGGCACACTTGCTTAGGTTTAGCCTCATTCGATACTTGCGAAGGATGAGGAACATTTCCTCGAGGTCAGCGATATGGTCTATAGCTTTAATGCTCTTGATGAGCATGTCGTCGATATAGACCTCCATTGTCCAGGGCAAACATTTTATTGACCAATTGTTGATGAGTAGCGCCTGCATTTTTCAATACAAATGGCATGAGTCGAAAACAATAAAGTCAATGACAAAGGCATTTTTTGTTTTATCATTAGAATGCATTACAATTTGATTATAACCAGAGTACGTGTCCATGAAACTTAGTGGCTCATGCCCATTGTGTTGTCAAACATTTGGTCGATATGGGGAAGTGGAAAGTTATCTTTAGGACAGGCCTTGTTCAAGTCTGTGTAGTCCACATAGACCCGCTATTTCCCATTAGCTTTCTTTACTAACATGATGTCGGCTATCCAATTCGGATAGTAGACTTCTTCAATGAACCCGGCCTTGAGGAGTTTGTCGACTTCTTCTTCATTTATTACGTATCTTTTGGGACCAAGAGCTCGACGCTTTTGTCAAATCGGTCGGTGAGTGGGATTAATGTTCAATCAGTATACAATGACCTCGGGATCAATGCAAAGCATGTCTTCATGAGACCATGCGAAGATGTCTGCATAACGTTGGAGGAGAGTTATCAAATTGTCCTGCAGCGGTACGGTTAGGGACCACCTAATTTGGACAATCCTGGATCAGTCAAATTCATCAAGCGGGGCTTGAATGAGGTCTTCCATGGGATGACCTCTTTCCTCAAATTCCTCATGTAGATCCAGGGAAGTAATAGTCATTACATGGTGTACGGTTCTCAATGCCATTGCATAGCACTGCCAAGCAACGTGTTGGTTGCCCTTCACTGTTCCAATTCCTTGTTTGGTTGGAAACTTCATGGCCAGATGGTAGGTGAAGACTACAGCTCACAAAGCGTTCAAGGACAGTCGCCCAAGAATAGCATTCTAGACTGAAGGATGGTTGACTATAAGAAAGTCGATCATGGTAGTGGCTTGGTTTTGTCCGTCCCTGGCTATGAGTGGGAGCTGGATTGCTCCTTCAGGTATGACCTGTCTCCCTGAGAAACCAAGCAAGGGGGTTTTGACGAGTCGAAGTAGGGATCGACCGACTCCCATCTTGTTGAAGGCTTAGGCAAAGAGTACATAAGTAGACAATTCGGTGTCGACGAGGATCCGAAACACCTTCCGATTGGCTATGGTCAGGGTGACCACCAGCGCATCGTTGTGTGGGTGGTGGATCCCTCGGGCATCCTCCTCAGTAAAAGTTATGCTGTGATTCTCCAACTTTTACTCTTTTAAAGGCATCCCGATTAGCTGGACTTCTTCTTTGGGACGATCAATACTTCTGGCGTGTACCTTCCGAGCATTGTTTGAGTCACCTCTGCCTCCATGGCCTCCGAAGATAGTGCGGATCTCCTTAGTTGGCTCATATATTGATCAGCTGTTTATTTGTTGTGGCAAGCTAATCTCCTCTACGGTTCACATACTCCCCGAGGTGGCCCTCACGAATGAGTGCTTTGATTTCCTACTTGAGGTCGAAGCAGTCGCTCGTGTTATGTTCGTGATCTCGATGAAAGAAGTAGTACTTGCTCTTGCTCCTGTTATCGGGATTGGACTTCAAATTATTTGGCTATTGGAGGATACGCTTGTCTTTGATCTCCGGCTCTGCTATTCGGTTGCGGTAAGGAAATGCATACCCAAGCAAGCTCTGATGATTAGCTCGCTCGACCCCAGGGAAGAGTCACCCGAAAAGGGTTCCCCTTCCCCAATGGAGGAACTCATAACCATTCCGCTTGACGAAAGTGACCCCAGCAAAAATGTATAAGTTAGAACGTCCTTAGACCCTGATCATTGTGCTCGGATGATGAGTTTTCTTAAGAAAAACAAGGATGTATTCTCCTAGTCTCATCAGGATATCCCGGGAATTGATCCCGAAGTGATGGTTCACAAACTAAATATCGATCCGAGTTTCAAATTGATCAAGTAAAAGAGAAGGATGTTCGAGCCTAAACGATATGTGGCAATCGTCGAGGAGGTCGGGAAACTAATTGATGTAGGCTTCATCAAGGAAGTATATTATCTTGAGTGGATTGCCAACGTCGTGCTGGTTAAGAAGTCAAATGGGAAATGACGCGTCTGCATCAATTACTCTGACCTAAACAAAGCATGCCCGAAAGATAGCTTCCCTTTTCCTAGAATTAGCCAATTGTTCTACAGTATGGCCAGGCATAAGCTCCTGACATTCATGGATGGATACTCGGGGTACAATCAGATAGCAACGCATCCCTCGGACAAATAAAAGACTACTTTTATCACCGAAAAAGGTCTTTATAGTTATAAGCTCATGTCATTCGGTCTGAAGAATGCAAGGGCGACGTACCAATGATTGGTGAACAAGATGTTTGCTCGGTACATCGGTCACATAATGGAAGTGTACATTGATGATATGTTAGTAAAGAGTATTGTGGCAGCCGACCATTTAAACGACTTCGATTAAGCATTCTCTATCTTGAGGAAATACTGGATGAAGCTGAATCTGATCAAGTGCTCATTCAGGGTCAGCTCGAGTAAGTTCCTCGGTTTCCAGGTCAGTCAGAGGGGTATCGAGGTGAATCCAGATAAGATCAAAGCTCTACAAGACATGGGATCTCCCTGAACACTAAGAGAGATCCAATGTCTCACTGGAAGGGTGGCAGGCATTAGTCGATTCGTCTTGAGAGCAACAGATAAGTGTCTCCCGTTCTTTTAGCAAATAAAAGGCAATAAAAAGGTGGAGTGGACCTCAAACTGTGAGAAAGCATTCTAGCAATTAAAGGGGTATCTAGGATTACCCTCGTTACTATCAAAGCAGGTAGAAGGAGAACTGTTACAACTCTACCTAGTCGTATCCCCTTCAGCCGTAAGCTCGACCCATATCCGGGAGTCGGAAGGAAAATAATACCCTGTTTATTACGTCAGTAAGGCATTGGTCCCCACCGAGACCTGACATTCAACCATAGAAAAGCTCGCTCTGGCCCTAGTGATTTCATCTAGACGGCTTCGCCCTTATTTCCAAACACATACCATAGTGGTCCTCACCAATCAGCCTCTTCGCCAAGTCCTCCAGAAACCCGAGGTGTTGGAGCGACTGACCAAATGGGTGGTTGACCTTGGAGAGTTTAAATTTGACAACAGCCTAGGATGGCTATCAAAGGTCAAGTGGTGGCTGATTTCATCGTAGAAATTCCCGTCTAAGACAATGAGACCACTATAAGCATTTTGGGAGAGCCATCTGGCTTAGAAGTCACATTCGAGCAGAAGGATGAAACTCACAGGCCTGACCATTCGATCAAAGATCCTAGGACGAAGATTGACTCTAACAGCTGGATACTCTGTGGACGAGTCATCTAATTTAAGGTGTGGGGGAGCAGCGATCGTCCTACAAGCCCCCGACCAGATGACAATCCAGTATGCTGTAAGGCTCGGTTTTCATGCCACAAATAATGTGGCCGACTATGAAGCACTACTAGTCAAGTTCAAAATAGCAGCCTCTAATGGTGTCCAGAGACACGAGGTTCAGTGTGATTCATAGCTCATTGTTAACCAAATATCAGCAGAGTATTAGGTGAAGGAAGTTCAGATGATTACATATTTAGATGAAGCTCGAAAGCTGATCGACAAGTTTCAAATATGTAAAATTAGCCAGATCGTGAGGGCTGATATTTCATGGGCAGATGCTCTTACGAAGTTAGCCTCAACAACTCATGGGGACATTCCAAAGGTTATCCCGATAGAATACCTCGTCGAACCAAGTGTCAAGTGCTCAGCCCACAAAGTTGTTCAGCCTGTCCAAGTAGCACCGAGTTAGCTGGACCCAATTATTGAGTATATCCAAGAAGGAAAGCTCCCCGAGGACAGGTTATGAGCATGACAATAAAGGCTCAGGTCAGTTCAATATGCAATTATTGACGATATTTTGTAGAAGAAAGGATTCTTTATGCTTTACTTGAGATGTCTTCACCCTAAAGAAGCTGACTACGTCCTGAGAGAGACTCATGAGGGCGTCTGTGGCAACCATTCCGGTGGCCGAGCCCTGGCCCAAAAGATTATCCAACAAGGAAACTTTTGGCCAACCTTACGAGAAGATTCGAAGATTTTTGCCCAAAGATCACTACAAGAAAAGTCACTTTTACCTACAAAAATTTTCGTAGGTAAAAGCCTGTTTTTTGTAGGCAAAAACTTTTTCCAACAAAAATTTTCGTCGAAAATTTCGTTGCCAAAAGACCGAGGGAGAAAACTTTTATTAACGAAAAAAAAAAAATTTCGTTGGCAAAAGTAAGACTTTTGTCGACGATTTCATTTCGGAAAAATATTTTACCAACGTTTTCTTTCATAGCCAAAAATATTAAAAAATATTTTTCCCTTAACTTCGTAGCTAAAAAAGATTTACAGAACTTTTTACCTACGATTATTTTCGTAACTAAGAAGATTTACCTACCAATTTTTTCGTAGGTAAAAATATTTATAAAAGTTTTACCAACGAATTTGTTTCGTAGGTAATAATTATGACAAAACTTTAACCTACAAATAATTTCGTAACTAAAAATATAACATAAGTTTTGCCTACGAATTGTTTTCGTAGGTCAAAATTATTGCAAAACTTTTACCTATGAATTTATTCATAGCTAAAAATTGTCGCAAAAGTTTTACCTACTAATACTTTCGTAGCTAAAAATATTTTCAAAACTTATACTACGAATTTTTTCGTAGGTAAAAATTGTTATAAAAGTTTTACCAACTAATAATTTCATAGCTAAAAATATTTTCAAAACTTTTACCTACGAATACTTTGGTAGCTAAAAATAATTACAAAACCTTTACCTATGAATAGTTTCATAGGCAAAAATATTTACAGAACTTTTTCCTACGAAACTATTCGTAGTTAAAGACTTTTACAAAACTTTTACCTACGAATTGTTTGGTAGGTAAACCATTTTGAAAACATATACCAACGAAAACTTTTATAGGTAAAAATATTTTCAAAACATTTCCCTACGAATATTTTCGTAGCCAAAAAAATTACTGAACTTTTCCCTACGAAACTTTTCGTAGGTAAAAACTTGTATGAGACTTTTACCTATGAAAATTTTCATAGATAAAAGCCCGATGATACTTTTAGCTACGAAAAGTTTCGTCGGTAAAAGTGTCTTTTTTTAAATATATGCCTACAAAATATTCCTGATATACACCTGTTAGTATTCCTGATATACACCTGTTATATATAAATATTTCATCATATTCACATTCACTTCTATTTAAACCCAAAGTACGTAGATCCATCCAAATATAAACTACATCCATCAACATAACGTTCATTCACAAATAAATACATATAAGTTTAACATCATAAATAAAATATAAAAAATCAGCAAGATGAAGGCGAAGGAGGTGGAGCATCAGTAGGTAAGCGTGCAGCAAGAGCCTGAAACATCTCCATCATCCGTCGCTCAAGCTCCACCCGCATCTCCTCCATCCTTCTCTCATGCTCCCCTCTCCCTCACCTGCTCCTCCATCCTCCTCTCTTGCTCCTCCATTTACCTCTCCAGCTGCTCACTCTTCTTCTCCAGCTGCTCTCTGATGTTATGGACGACAATCCGTATCTGCTGAACCTCTTTCTCTGCAATATCAGCTCAGCGGGTGAAGCTCTCGCCAACGACGATGGATCGGGTGTCGGCAGCTCTAACGGGTGTCCACGCACATATCCAGAACGAGTGTCAAGCACCTCACTCAAGATCTCTGGCTCACTCCGCTGAGTATCACGGGAGTGGGCTGATTGCGTAAGGTGTCCATCGCAGCATGTAATGAAAACATATGAATTTTCTCAAAAAAATGACATTATTATAATTTAATGCAATTAAATTTTACAATGTAAAGATTTTTACCCAAATCTCACCGGCTCTAGGATGTACCCAAGATCCCGTCGCTTGTCGACAGTGAGTCCCTCTGTAGAGGTCTACTAGTCCGAGCTCCTGGCCAGTGACGAAATCTCACTACGCAATCAAAAGGACAATAGAGTTAATATAAATGCATGGAAAGAATATATCAACTTAATAATTACCAGTAATTTCTTACCATGTTGTGACGAATTTCTACAAATGACTTTGAACCAGCTACGTGGTTTACTTCTAACTTTTTCCTGTTGTCAGAATTTATTTTACTCCTCTTCTAAACACATTATTCATAATACATTATTATTAATAGTGAATTTAATTGTTATCTTAAGATATCGTAAATATGTAAATATTACCTGAAAAGAATCAGACGAAAACCTATCATCATCGGTCATGTGCGGCGATGCGGACAGTGCACCCTCCTCGTGGCTCATGCACTGCTTGTACCGCTATAGGTTTAGGTTATAGGTTAAGGTTATAGGTATATCTTTAGGTTATAGGTTAAGGCTCAGGTTTAGGTTAAGGTTGTAAGTATATGTTATAGGTTAAGGTTAAGGTTTAAGTTTCGGCTATAAGTATAGGTTTTGGGATTTGAGAATAGATTTAGGTTAAGGTTATAGGTATAGGTTTTGGAATATGAGAATAGGTTTAGGTTATAGGTTAAGGTTTAGGTTTAGGTTTAGGCTATAGGTTTAAGTTTAGGAAATCGGGTTCGGGTTCGGGATCGAGTTTAGGTTTAGGTTATAGGTATAGGTTTTGGGATTTGAGAATAGGTTTAGGGTAAGGTTATAAGTATAGGTTTAGGTTATAGGTATATGTTTAGGTTATAGGTTAAGGCTTAGGTTTAGGTTAAGGTTGTAACTATAGGTTATAGGTTAAGATTAAGGTTTAGGTTTTGGCTATAAGTATAGGTTTTAGGATTTGAGAATAGGTTTAGGTTAAAGTTATAGGTATAGGTTTTGAGATTTGAGAATAGGTTTAGGTTAAGGTTACAAGTATAGGTTTAGGTTATAGGTTAAGATTTAGGTTTAGGCTATAGGTATAGGTTTCGGTTATAGGTTAAGGTTTAGGTTTAGGAAATCGGGTTTGGGTTTGGGATCGGGTTTAGGTTTGGGTTATAGTATAGGTTTTGGGATTTGAGAATAGGTTTAGGTTAAGGTTATAAGTATAGATTTAGGTTATAGGTTAAGGTTATAGGTATATGTTTAATTTATATGTTAAGGCTTAGGTTTAGGTTAAGGTTGTAAGTATAGGTTATAGGTTAAGGTTAAGGTTTAGGTTTCAGCTATAAGTATAGGTTTTAGGATTTGAGAATAGGTTTAGGTTAAGGTTATAAGTATAGGTTTTAGGATTTTAGAATAGGTTTAGGTTATAGATTAAGGTTTAGGTTTAGGCTATAGGTATAGGTTTATGTTATAGGTTAAGGTTTAGGTTTAGGAAATCGGGTTCGAGTTCGGGATCGGGTTTCAGTTTGAGTTATAGGTATAGGTTTTGGGATTTGTGAATAGGTTTAGGTTAAGGTTATAAGTCTAGGTTTAGGTTATAGATTAAGGTTTAGGTTTAGGCTATAGGTATAGGTTTAGGTTATAGGTTAAGGTTTAAGTTTAGGAAGTCGGGTTCGGGTTCGGGATTGGGTTTAGGTTTGGGTTATAGGTATAGGTTTTGGGATTTGAGAATAGGTTTAGGTTATAGGTTAACGTTTAGGTTTAGGAAATCGGGTTTAGGTTCAGGTTCGGTATCGGGTTTAGGTTTAGGTTATAGGTATAGGTTTTAGGATTTGAGAATAGGTTTAGGTTTAGGTTAAGGTTATAGGTATAGGTTTAGGTTATAGGTTAAGGTTCAGGTTTAAGAAATCGGGTTCGGGTTTGGGATAGGGTTTAGGTTTGGGTTATAGGTATAGGTTTTGGGATTTGAGAATAGGTTTAGGTTAAGGTTATAAGTATAGGTTTAGGTTATAGGTTAAGGTTTAGGTTTAGGCTATAGGTATAGGTTTAAGTTATAGGTTAAGGTTTAGGTTTAGGAAATAGGGTTCGGGTTAGAGATTAGGTTTAGGTTTTGGGATTTGAGAATAGGTTAAGGTTATAAGTATAGGTTTAGGTTTAGGTTTAGGCTATAGGTATAGGTTTAGGTTATAGGCTAAGGTTTAGGTTTAGGAAATCGGGTTTGGGTTCGAGATCAGGTTTAGGTTTGGGTTATAGGTATAGATTTTGGGATTTACGAATAGGTTTAGGTTATAGGTTATAAGTCTAGGTTTAGGTTATAGGTTAAGGTTTAGGTTTAGGCTATAGGTATAGGTTTAGGTTATAGGTTAAGGTTTAGGTTTAGGAAATCGAGTTTGGGTTCGGGATCTGGTTTAGGTTTAAGTTATAGGTATATGTTTTGGAATTTGAGAATAGGTTTAGGTTAAGGTTATAAGTATAGGTTTAGGTTATAGGTATACGTTTAGGTTATAGGTTAAGACTTAGGTTTAGGTTAAGGTTGTAACTATAGGTTATAGGTTAAGATTAAAGTTTAGGTTTCGGCTAAGTATAGGTTTTGGGATTTGAGAATAGGTTTAGGTTAAAGTTATAGGTATAGGTTTTGAGATTTGAGAATAGGTTTAGGTTAAGGTTACAAGTATAGGTTTAGGTTATAGGTTAAGGTTTAGGTTTATGCTATAGGTATAGGTTTAGGTTACAGGTTAAGGTTTAGGTTTAGAAAATCAGGTTCGGGTTTAGGTTTGGGTTATAGGTATAGGTTTTTAGATTTAAGAATAGGTTTAGGTTAAGGTTATAAGTATAGGTTTAGGATAAGGTTATAAGTATAGGTTTAGGTTATAGGTTAAGGTTATAAGTATATGTTTAAGTTATAGGTTAAGGCTTAGGTTTAGGTTAAGGTTGTAAGTATAGGTTATAAGTTAAGGTTAAGGTTTAAGTTTCGGCTATAAGTATAGGTTTTGGAATTTGAGAATAGGTTTAGGTTAAGGTTATAAGTATAGGTTTTAGGATTTTAGAATAGGTTTAGGTTATAGGTTAAGGTTTAGGTTTAGGCTATAGGTATAGGTTTATGTTATAGGTTAAGGTTTAGGTTTAGGAAATCGGGTTCGGGTTCGGGATCGGGTTTCGGTTTGGGTTATAGGTATAGGTTTTGGGATTTGCGAATAGGTTTAGGTTAAGGTTATAAGTCTAGGTTTAGATTATAGATTAAGGTTTAGGTTTAGGCTATAGGTTTAGGTTTAGGTTATAGGTTAAGGTTTAAGTTTAGGAAGTCAGGTTCGGGTTCGGGATTGGGTTTAGGTTTGGGTTATAGGTATAGGTTTTGGGATTTGAGAATAGGTTTAGGTTATAGGTTAACGTTTAGGTTTAGAAAATCGCGTTTAGGTTCAGGTTCGGTATCGGGTTTAGGTTTGGGTTATAGGTTTAGGTTTTTGGATTTGAGAATAGGTTTAGGTTAAGGTTATAGGTATAGGTTTAGGTTATAGGTTAAGGTTTAGGTTTATGAAATCGGGTTCGGGTTCGGGATGGGGTTTAAGTTTGGGTTATAGGTATAGGTTTTGGAATTTGAGAATAGGTTTAGGTTAAGGTTATAAGTATAGGTTTAGGTTATAAGTTAAGGTTTAGGTTTAGGCTATAGGTATAGGTTTAGGTTATAGGTTAAGGTTTAGGTTTAGGAAATTGGGTTCGGGTTCGGGATCAGGTTTAGGTTTTAGGATTTGAGAATAGGTTAAGGTTATAAGTATAGGTTTAGGTTATAGGTTAAGGTTTAGGTTTAGGCTATAGGTGTAGGTTTAGGTTATAGGTTAAGGTTTAGGTTTAGAAAATCGGGTTTGGGTTCGAGATTGGGTTCAGGTTTAGGTTTTGGGATTTATGAATAGGTTTAGGTTATAGGTTATAGGTTAAGGTTTAGGCTTAGGCTATAGGTATAGGTTTAGGTTATAGGTTAAGGTTTAGGTTTAGGAAATTGGGTTCGGATTTGGGATCGGGTTTAAGTTTGGGTTATAGGTATAGGTTTTGGGATTTGAGAATAGATTTAGGTTAAGGTTATAGGTTTAGGTTTTGGGATTTGAGAATAGGTTTAGGTTATAGGTTAAGGTTTAGGTTTAGGAAATCGGGTTCGGGTTCGGGTTCGATATCGGGTTTTGGTTTGGGTTATAGATATTGGTTTTAAGATTTGAGAATAGGTTTAGGTTATAAGTATAGGTTTAGGTTTAAGGATTTGAGTTTAGGTTAAGGTTTTGGTTTAGGTTATAAGTATAAGTTTTGGGATTTAAGAATAGGTTTATGTTATAAGTATATGTTTAGGTTTAGGTTTATGTTATAAGTATTGGTTTAGGTTTGGGTTTAGGTTATAAGTATAGGTTTAGGTTGGATTATAGGTATAGGTTTAGGTTTACGTTGTAGGTATAGGTTAAGGGTTAGGTTATAGGTTATAGCTATAGAGGAATTGAGAATGGGTTTACGTCATAGGTTTGGGGTTATAGGTTTAGGTTAAGGGTGTGGTACCTGCAAATACAGATATAAACACGGCCTGTCCAAATAGTCAGGCCCCTCTAATGCTGTCCATAGGAAATGGACAGCTTCATCATGGTCATATCCAGTGGTTCCCACCTTCCAGGGACCCCCGCTCATCCGGATAGCTCCGACGCACATCCGGGTCTGCTCCATTAATTTTGAGAAAATACATAAACACGACTTATCCAAATGGCCAGGCCCCTCCAATATTGTTCATAGGAAATGGACAGATTCATCATGGCCAAAACAGCGGCTCCCACCTTCTAGGGACCCCTACTCAACATTCGGATAGCTCCAACGCACATTCGGATACATAAATGGGTACAGTTTCATAGAAAATTATTAGCAATTTTTCAAATGCATTCCTCCCTTAGAAAGTCTTTCAGTTGATCCTCATGAAAGTCCTGATCTGTTAGAACCTTAACAGCAACATCCTACATTCCATGATTGAATAAATAAGAAGATGCATCACCTTTACTTTCAAGTCAAACAAAAATGGGACAGAGAACCATATAAGAAACACGAAGAAAAATGTGAATTTCTTTGAATATGATAGAGAGATTGGTCTAGGAACTGAACCACAAATTACTCTTATCAGGTTAGTTATCAGAATAACATTTCCAGAGATGTTTCCTACATTAAACACTTGCCTATGTAATTCAATTGTCTTCAGTAAAATCAAATTACTGTCTTAAAAGAAATGCACGCCACGCATGCAAAACATCATTTTCAAACCAAATTACACTCGCTATTTTCAAATCTCACGCGGTCACTTCATTCCCCCACTATCTCCCTCGATTTCCCCACTCTCACCTCTCCGTCTCTCTCTCTTGAAGCAAAAAAAGAAGACAAAAAAATCTCTTTTATGTTTTTTCAATCCATCTTCCATTTTCTTCTTAACAAGAAAATCCATATTTACTAATATTCCCATTTTTCTATTTTTCAAAAGAATGAGTTCGGACTCCGAAAGCGTCCGCTCTAGCACTCGTACTTTCAGCCCAAACCCTAACCAAGGACTCTAAAATTACCAAACTACCACTGTGTGGGAAACCTAATTTTATAATATGTGTACTGATTTTATATTATATCAATTTAAGTGAGGATGTACGTCTACACTTTACATTACATTAAGAAAAGCATCCATAACAATGCATTTTCAATTTATTCCTGGCAATGACCACCAGGATACAAAAGAAAATATTCAGAGTATACTAGGAAACACTAGCTGATAAAGCAGTTTACAAACCTTCAAAAGATTTTCATACTCTGAACGACCACACCCTCGTCATCCCATTGCATATCCTTAGCTTTGGAATGTGGGTCCTTTCCAATTAATTGAAGAGGCACGTCTAACTGCAGAGGTGTCTGCAAATAAATTAAGATGACTGCTCAAGAATTCTTATACAGAACCATGCATAAAAAATTCAGATTAATACTAAAGGGGGAAAAAAAAGAAGCTAAGTTTATTGGTATTCATTGACTCAACAAGTGAAATTCATAAACTAGAATAAGCAAACTTACTTTGTTCGGGATTGTCATATTTCTTGATGACACCTCAGATTGCATATGGTCATGGTTCAAATGTAAAATGAGTGAAATTCATTAACTAGAATAAGCAAATTTGATAGTTATGTTCTTAGATATCATTAACTTGTTGCCTAATTTGAACTCGTTTATGACCAAGTTGCCTAAATGATCACAATTCAAAATTATCTTTCTCGAATAAAGAGTAACAGCAAACACTCATCATGATCATCTTAGCCTTCTCCCGGTAATTCAGGTTTAAAATAGCCTGGCAGCTCTACATACAGCTTCTCACCAATCATCGACCTACCAAGTTAGACTCTTAGGAACTGGTAATGGCAGTCAGGTACTCAAGTTATGATCTCTCCATGCTAAGTAGTGGCTTGGCACCAATCTCCACCACACAAGCAGCCTATACATGGGCATTATAACTGTAAACTAATGTAGTCCATGCTCCTTTGGGCAAAAATCACACTGACTAGATGGAATTCAAGCTGCCCAATAAATCGCCTGTAGGCAGTTCAGGGTCAACTCAATGGCAAGTTTAGTACAGTTTCCCATCTATGATTGGCCCCATTGTATGTATGATTACTTCACATGGTGACATACATCATGAGATTTAGTTAACATACTTCTTCAAGTTTTTCTCCAGATTCCAAGTAAATTAAGTTGTGCCTAAAAATTGACTCATGTCTCAAGCGAGTCAAGCCAACTTGCTGAGTCTTGCCAATACATAAATTGACATAATAGCCAAACATTCACCAATGCTTCTGGGAAACACTACAACATATGACCATCAAAGAACAAACAAGAATAAATATAAATACTATGCATGCGCATATCATGTATATGGAAAAAAGTAATAACAGCTTCCCACAGAGACTGAAAGGGTACCCACGAACAAAGTCCGCGCCATCACGGTATGAATCGTACAATGTGTTGAAGAAAAAGGGGGTAGAAGGGCAGAGAAGGTTCTTTATGTGCTGCTCAAGAGCATTGATCTCTTTTCCAGATGGATCTTTAGCAACCTATTCACAATAAATAAATAAATAAATAAATAAAGCTCTACTTTAAACCTGGAAAAACTCAACCACAAATGCGACCTTGGGATTATAAATGTAGATTAATTGTGAGAGGCAAAGTGCATTTCAACATTAAGGTCATGGGTTCAATCGCCTATGTTACCTTCTAAAAAAAATAAAATGGGAAGGCTGTTATTAACCCCAAAAACTCGTAAAAGAGGAACAGAAGATTCTGCTATTCTTTAATTAATAAAGATCGTGTTACTACTTGCTAGGCCCAACCAACCGCGCCATATATGGCCAACAAGATTAACAGAATGCACATGCATTGCACTGAAAAGAAAAACATATCTTGTGACGACTTTATTTTATTTTATTATTATTTTCTCCAAAAAAAAAAAAAGAAGAAGAAGAAGAAAAAAAGGGAGAAACAGGTATGCAAGAAGATTTTTAAATTGCACCTATGTCAAGTGCAGTTGGCAACCATGACTCAAAATCAGAAACCCAAGTGGCCATAACAGATCCAGCAACCAAATGTCATAATCCAAAATTGGAATTTTCAAATGTAAGATTCCGGATTGAATGGGAACCTGCCGACGAAATGGGTAGATCACTGTAAAATCAGGTCAGTTGAAGAAACAACTGTTGTGTTAAAAAATAAAAATAAAATGACCACATTCCTTGAAATGCGAAACCACAACTAGTACTTACAAATCAAATGCTCTAACAGTAGTTTAACAGCAGATTGGTTGCTAATTCCTTCTGTTCTGATTGTTTTGGATTAAGTAGATATCTAGGCCAAAATGGCCTGGTTTTAGAACATTGTTACAATTGGATCAATATATATTGGCCAACAAGAATTACAAATGAAAAATATCAGAGGTCAAAATGCTGATCGATCATTTTAAGTTGCTAAAAATCAATAAGAATACGCTTCATATGCTAGAAAAAGAGAAAATTGCAAGATCTAATCTGAGATCAAACTCAAAAGGCTGTGTCTGGATCTCTCAACTGAAACCAATGTTTGTATGTAAAATTCTAAATCTACAAACCTGCAACCTCACATAAATTCATATCAGAGACAACCAATCCCTTCAAAAATTCTCAAATCGAAACAGAAAATCATATATCTAAGTTAGAAACTGCTATATTGCCGAACAACAGAACTGTAAGATCGCATAGTGGATCAAAATCAAATGTGCTAAAATTCCAAAACACACACGTGTGTGACACACACACAAGCATTAGCCTACCAAAAAAAAAACAGAAGATCCATTCACAAAACACCCTGAAATCCACACAAATCCAAAGATCCATAAAAGAAAAAAGATCAACAATTTTTTTAAAAAAATCGGATCTTTCTTAAAATCCAGGAAAACCGAGGTCAAAAAACACCCAAAAATAAAATTCCAAAACCCCACCACTGTCCTTAAAACATCAACAAATTTCTAAAGAAAAAAGATTAAATAAAAAACCCAAAATACCTATATCCAAAAATACCCAAAAAATAAATTTAAAATGCCCAAATCTCATCTTCCTTCTAAAAATCAACAAATTAAATATAAAAAACCATCAAACAAAAAACCCACAAAGAATCCATACTTTCACCCAAACCCCCAAAAATCCCAGATCCAAAAACACAAAAAAAAAAAAATGACTTCATCTTTCTACTTAAGAATCAGCAAATTCAAGAAGAACCCATTAAAGAAAACTCCCCAAATATCCGATCTTCCACCCAATCATGAAAAACCCAGAACAAACATGAATAAATATATGGGATTTGAGAAGGAGATGCAAAGATTGGTGTTAAAAGAATCACCAGTTCATCAAAAAATGATGCATCCCATTCAAGCCCAGGGTTCAACAATGACACCTACAATAGAAAATAAGAAGTGGGCCAATCAAATTGTTGCTAGCACTGTTGTATTAAAGAAATATGGAAGAAACGGACGCAACTCACCTTGACGCCCTTCTCCCTCCTCCTTTACCCAGGCTTGGGATCGGCAATGCAAGAAGTTACATTGGTGAAGTTAAAAAAGTGCTTAAGCTCCATTTGGTTTAAGAAAACAATTATATTCATAAAAATTGATGTGATGACCAAATGGAGCCCAAGACTTATAACACTAAAAGGTACAATAGGAACTCTTACACTACAAATATGATGACCAAGTGACCACCTGTAAAAAGAAATGAAGTGTACGTGTTGGAATGCTGAATATGCACAAAAATTATCTAAGCAGAAGCCAAGATCATCCACAAATGAAGGTTAGCAAGATATTGAAAATTAAATCAGAAAATGATTGAAAGATCAGAGAAAAACCATAGTTTTAAAGGAACTTCCTCGCTGTGATTTCAAGTAAATACTAAATTCATTTGTTCATCCAAACACAAACTTAGTAAATTAAGGTACTTGTAATTACATCATACCCAGCTTTTTTTTTTCTTGATTTCAAGTGAATACCATTAACTTTTGTCATTTCCTTGATTGAACTGAATTCATAATTGAATTCATATGTTCTTCTACCAAACGCAGACTTAGAAAATTAAGGTACTTGCAATATCATCAGAAAGGACATTTCTACTTTTTTTTTTCTTTTTTCTGAAAAATGGGTATGGTTCAATTTTCACAGGAAATACATCAACTGAAAATATAAAGAAATTGAAAAGACCCTAAATGTGTCTAGTGAGTACCAAATGATAAAGAAATAAATGAAAATCCTTTTTAGATTCAAGCATTTTATTTTAAACAAGGCACTTTCATCAAGTGAGATGCAGCCATTTAAGTTTTGTACACCAACAAAAAGATTTTAAGGAAAAAGAACCTTCATTTACGGCATGTTTGTGTAAAAGAAGTCAAAAATTCTTTTTGATTCTGACATGAATAGGTGGCAGACATGCTAACACATCAGATTTTCAGCCCATGCCAAAAGGATCAATAGAAAAAGATACAACCATAGCAAACAGTGAGCTGATCAAACACCATTTAGTACTTTTTGTAACGATTTTGGTGTGTGAATGTAGGTTCATTCAGCTATTTTTCTTTTCCCAGGCCTAACCCAACCTCAAAAGGATCCAACCCATAACCTGAGCCAACCTGAATTCCTTGATACTCAACCCAAATACATGGGATGGTTCAAAGCCGGACCTAACATGACAAAAACTTGCTCAACATGAACCCAACACGATTTCAAATTGGGTTGGTGTTATAGATGAATGGTAACAACTAAATGATTGTTGTACAGTTGGTTATGTTTGGTTTGTATAAGGCTGGTCATGGGCCTGACGAGCATTGAATCCTTTGAAGCATAGAAAATCTGCCTGACCTATAGCCCATAAAATGAGAGAAGACCACAAATGAAAGGACTAAGAAAGGGAGGAAATCAATCAGTGTATTGAAATGAACAATCATACAGCTCAATAGAGTTTAAAGAATTAAACATTCAACATATAAATCTATGTTTCTAAAGTTACTTAATCAAAGCCTACATTTACAAGATGATAAGAGAACAAATCAAACAAATTTACAATTCAATCAACACAAAAGAATGAACTTTGAACCCATTTGAACCACTTCAAGTTTCTTGCGAACATGCAAAAGCATTACATCATCTCTGCCAGCAAACGCTCAACACATTCAGGCACAAGCATGAAGAACACAAGTAAATAAAAAACAAACTATTTCACACTCACCCAAAAGAGAATGCATCCAACTCCTTGGACAAAGTTATCTTGATCATTGACATGTGCCTTGTGGTTTCAAGGCTAAAAGGCGTATAAAAGATACTTATCAGATACCAGTATAATAACCACAACAAAGGAAACAATAATAATATTATTAGTAGTAATAGTTGTAACAGACCATAATAATAAGGTATGCACACAATTATATAAAAGACAATGCAACCATCCATTTCAAGTATATATCTTTAAATTTTCCAATCATTCATTACCTGTATATATTTTCTGGAGATCTGATTTCAGGTGCAAATCCAGCCATGAGCTAATGACATACATCAAAATCAGGCTCGGGCTGGGCCTACCAACCAAATGCACACACCACCAATGTTAAAAAATAGAAAACGTGGGGTCAAGTGGGCCAACTTGCCCAGTCTTCAGTTAGATGCAAGCACATGTCCAACCAATTAATCAAAAGGCCTAAAATGCAGGCCAATTCCAACCAGTGAGCCTTGAGTCTCGACACAAAATAGGCTGGATTTAGGGGCTAGTCTGTCTCATCAGGTTGGTCCACTCATCAGGTGGGCCACAGTTTATAATACAAATATATGGCTAACAAAACTTGGTTGAAGTGTCTTTACCCATCCAACTGCTTCTAAAATTATAGCCCACCTGCTGAATGGACCAGATTTACTTTCATGACATGGTCAAAACCACCGGATGAATAGCTTGGACATTGCACTTGGACGCTGCAATGGGACAACTGCTTTATGTATAGTGGTCAAAACTACCACTCCTAGCTCCAAATAAGCCAAACCTACACTGAGCATGCAGGTTAGGGAAGGGATTCTTCACTATGAAGAGATGTTCTGCATACAAGGTAAAGTTCAGGTTGGATTGGGTTAAGGTGAGGTTGAGGGTCGGCAACCCAACCCCAACCGAACACGACCCAGAGTTCAAGTTGGGCCAATCGGGTTCAAGTTGACTCAACTGAAGATGTATACTTATGGTGCACACTTCATGGAACTGTATGAAAACACCTGTTGCACAAGCATTTCTCTATAACAATATGACAAAGAAAAACTAGCAGTTTAATGAAAGAAAAGATCTCACCAAGCTGGAATTTGACTAGTTGGTATTTCTTTCTCAAACTTCTATGTTGGAAGCATAACAATGCAGCTGAAATATGTGAAAGCAATGTTTGAGAATGAACTAGCTGGTAGAACAAAAATGCAGACTTGGTTTGAAGTTTGAACAAGCTCCAAGTTCCTATTCCAAACCCATGATTATTCAAAATAGGTCCACTTGATGGACTTGGGCACTTTTCATATGATTGACAACTTACTCATCCATTCAACCAAACCAAGTATGGAAAATGAATGACTATTCATGGAATCGAGTTTAGGCCCTTTCACACCATTCAAATTTCATGAAAGCCTAGAACTTCTCTGTCACGCCCCAAACTCAGAAACCGGGCTCACAAAATTTTCGATCGCCGAATCTTGCGCTGACAGCCTCCGTAGTACCCCATTCTCGACTCCCGGCACCCATATACCAGGTTCCGATCCTGGGATGCTAAAAGGAAGATTTCTACTATCAATTTAATTCGTAATGAGCATAACCATAAGCATAACCCACGAACAATAACCACAAGAACACCATCACAAAATCCACTATAATCAAAAACTTTAAGTACAAAGTGTATAAAGGAAAATATAAGATAGTGCTAATAACAAAACTCCAAAAGCTCGACTGCATGCTCGGCTGCGTCCTAACGTCACCTGCACACATCAATCGTGCATAAGCTTATAGAAAGCTTAGAGGGCGGCGTAAGTGTGTGCGCAATACGAGCGTGCTCAGAATGCAAGGTCAGAATAATGTTGTAATGTGCTGATGAGTACATGAATACAATCAGCCGTACCAAGGCTATGCGGTGCAAGATATGAATGCGATCGGCCACATCCAGGCCATGTGATGTAGAATGCAAGTCAAGCATGTCAATCCTCATCATATACCAGTACAGTTCTCATTTTGGATAATCACCGGGGTCTAGTACACTCTACGCCAGCTTGATGTCCCTATCTGAACGCACAACTGGTAGAGCAGAAGAGACCTCACTATTCGCCTGCCAATATCGGGCCCGGCTCGTCGATAGCTGACCGATTCCTCAAGCTGGTCAAACTCAACCTAGAAGTTGCCCCCTCACTCAGGCGGGTAAGGTCACACCCCTTTCCAACCGACCACGACACAGTGGAAGACGCGGCCTACTGGTATACGGCCCTCGCGCGCTCATGTATTCACTCGGTCTCGACGTTGAAGTCATCCTCTGGTATTATCGGGTTTAGGAATTTTCACCCAGGGACATCTATGGCGCCCGTATGGTAGAACTAAACATTTTCGGTATCCAATCCAGCCACCCACGATGCATCTGTGGAGGCTATGGCCCTGATGTTGCTAGGGCATACAATAATCACAATCATACAAATCAAGTGCATGAGTCACACTACCAGTCATGCAGCAGTCCTATGTATACCATGCACTCATGTAGGGCAACTTCGCCTACCAGGGAGCCCATAAACAGTTCGCCCGAAGGCATATGCTATGATCAGTCACTTCTCATATCAGTCATACATATGATGCGCATGATAATGAATCATGAATCTATACTAAACATGTATATAGAGATGGGCTCTGCGTATAACTGAGATGGGCCGAGATAGCCTACTTACTACAAGTATGGGCCTATTAGTGGGCCTTAGGGAGAGTGACAATGCGGACATTTAACCGACGTAATCCTTACAATGTGGGCATCTAACCATCATTGTTCCTAAGGCATTACTTAGTATAAATATCGTTATATGCCATGGAGGGATCATGCATTGCAATGGACCTAGTTGCACTCAATTGGGTCTTAAGTATATCAATTAGGCCGTATCATATGGCTCTTACATTCATCAAGCGGATCACCTCAATGAGCCTCACCAATGGGCCTGAGGTCCTTTGCAATGGGTCATAACCCATGGGCCTTAGAATTCATTAAAAATGAGCCCAATCACATGAGCTTTATGTGCATCAAATGGGCCTAATCACATAGGCCTTATATATACCAAAGTGGGCCTCAACAATGGGCCACAAATACATCAATTGGGCCTACACACATGGGCCCATAAATAACAAAGTGGGCCTTAGTGGGCGGGCCACAAATACATTAAGATGGGCCTCAACAATGGCCTTAAAATGATCTCAAAATGGTTGGACGGTTTAGATGAAACTCATGCATCATGGTAGACTCCCATGTGGGCCCACTATAACATTTTTTTTCAGCCAATCCTGGGCCCACTGAAATGCTTATTTGCCACCTAACCTGTTGTTAAGGCCGTGTGGCAAGGGGCCCACCAAAATGTTTATTTTACATCCCACCTGTTGATAAGGCCATGTAGCAAGGGGCCCACCAAAAATGTTTATTTTCCATTCAAACCTGTTGATTAGGTCATATAGACCCAGGGCCCACCGAAATGTATATTTTCTACCCAACCTGAGTCCACTGTACTATTTATTTGCATCCAAACTATTCATTGAATCACATGGCCTAGGGCCCACTGTAATGTTTATTGCCATCCAAACCTGTTCATAACGTCACGTGGCCAGGGGCCCACGTGATGGATGGCGTGGACACAATACATACATCTGAGTGGGGGCCACCGTCCACTGCCGTGGACGGACGACGTGAGTAAAACACTTGCATCACAGTGGGTGTCACCACCCACTGTTGTGTACGGTGTGGTAAGCCATACATACCATAGCGGGTCCCATGTAGGGCCCACCAAAGTAATTATTTGCAATCCAACCCGTCCATTACGTGTGTCCCACCTGTTTGAGGGTTCACACCAAGTTTCAGCCACATTCAAAATTCAGGTAGGCCCCACCAAGTGTTTTTATATGATTTAGGCATGTCTTCACATGATTTGGATGGTATGGCCCACCTAAGTTCAGTTTGTGGATGATTTTTAGAGTCAACGCACCATTCAAGGGGTCCTATTAAATGAACGGTATAGATGTAAAATATACATCATGGTGGAGTCTACAAGTGGGCCAATGCGGCCACCCTTTTTAACGTGGACGTCTCTGGACTCATGGCACAAAGTCATGCCAAAAAAAAATTTTATTTTTTTATCCTAGGTGGGATCCATATTAACCAGATCTACCCCATCCATTACATGTGTTCCACAAAATTAGGCGTCCAAACCAAGTTTCAGCCACGTCCAAATTTCAGATAGGCCCCACCAAATGCTTTTGTATGTTTCAAGCATGTTTTCACATGATTTTAGATGGTATGGCCCACCTGAGTTCCGGATTGGTCCCAAATTTTGGCTCAACGCCTAAATTAATCTGAGGAAGATGGTGGAAGGCTTGGATTAAATACATGCATTAAGTTGGGGCTTGCAAGAGTGGCCCACCATTTCCCTTCTTTTCCTTTCTTTCTTTCTTTTTTTTTTTGTTGGATCTGGACGTCAAGTAGGCAAATGCATGCATGGATTTTCTTTATTTTTGTTTTCCTAGGTGGGACCCACATTAAACAGATCTACCCCATTCATTGCATGTGTCCCACAAAATTAAGGATCTAAACCAAGTTTCAGGTGGGTCCAAGCTTCTGGTGGACCCCAGAAATCATTCTTCCAAGTTTTCAACAGAAAATACTACCATTCTTAATACCATGGCCCGCCAGATAATTGGATCGGTCTCATTTTTCGGCTCAACGCCTAAAATGATATGAAAAATGGAATGGACGACGTGGATTGCATACATACATCAAAGTGGGGTCTGCATGCAAGGTCCACCCCAAAGCAACCCCTTTTTCTTTACTTTTCTTTTTTTCTTTCTTGACAGTACACGGCCATGCCGCCTGTACACATACTCCATGATGGCCAACACGCCCGTCCAGCGTCCAGGGATGCTGGACGACATGGATAAATACATCATCATGGTGGGTCCCACAAATACGTGGCCCACCATATACATATACATATATATATATATGTGTGTGTGTGTGTGTGTGTGTGTGTGTGTGTGTGTGTGTAATATTAATATAATATAATATATATGTATATATATATATATACGTATCATATCACCTAAAGTGTGGTGGGCCACACCATTTGATGAATGGAGTAGATTTATCATGAATTGGTGGGGCCCAATTCATTTTAGGAAAAGGATAAGGATAGAGAGAGAGAGAGGGAACAATAGACGGTGATGGTGGGGCCCCGCCACTATGGGCCCCACATAATACAAATCATACATAAAAAAGTAGGTCCCACCAATAAGTGGTCCCTAAAAAGGATTTAACGGTGGATCACCCACCTCTAAGCCTCCTCCTTGCTCTCTTGGCCTCCAATGCTCCTTGCCTTCGCCTTGGACGGTGGATGATGGACCTTTGATGGTATGGATGAGAGATGAGAGGGTGGGCCACACTTGGCCTTTGGGAAAGCTTGGGAATGCTTGGACGTGTGAAATTTTTGCTTGGAGAGATTTTTTTTTTTTGAAAAATGAGGGAGAGAGAGAAGTGATGGGTTGATAAGAAGTGATGGAGTGATGTGTGATGGGTTTGGTGATGGATGAAGTGATGTGTGATGGGTTTGGTGATGGATGAAGTGATGTGAGAGTGGACTTTGGGTTGCTTGTGTAAGAGAAAGGTATGAGCGTAACATGGGTTAGTTGTACTTGGGTATGGAGTGACTTGACTTGTACTTGACATGAGTGATTGATTGATTGATAGGACATCTCGTAGAGATTCTCTCGTGATTCGCAACGTGCGGTGTTTTCTTCGAATTGAACGCAGACTGACATCTTTTAGCCTGGGTATCGGGTCGGTGCGCAAGTCGCGGCGTTAGAACCGCGGTGTCGGTGTGGTCGCTAAGGTATAGGTTTCAATTTTAGCTGACTTTGGCATACAGGTCTCAACTTAGGATCGTGCGCAAACATTAGAAAGTGGTCGAGGATTGCCGAATTCGACCGGAAGGATCACGGCAATCGACGAAACAGTACGAACTAGGATACGGGTCTTACATTCTCATTACCTAACATTGCATATTCCTCTGTTTGAAGTAAAAATTACTATTGGTAATAGTGAGCTTTCAAGGAAATGAAGAATAAACAATCAAAACCATCTCAAAAGAGGGGGAAACCAAAAAAAATAAAAAAAGGAAAAAAATTAAAAAAAAAAGGAAAATTTATTTGGGTAAGCATGTGGCAACATGAGTAATGCATGTGCTTGATCATAGTAGCCAAAAGTCCATTATCATCTTCCTTCAACTGTAATCTGGAGTCCTAATTAAGAGTTTTGATTGCCTGCAAAAATGCAATTTGTGTTCTAATTTGACCATTCATCAGATAGCAAAAATGATTCCCACCATCAGATAGCACGCATGCCAAAGATCTGACCATTCATCAAGTAGTGTAAACTATGAAAATGCCTGCAGCAGTTACTAGGGAAAAAAAACCATCTAATATTGTAGCATAATTGCAATGAATTACCTCTAATGTCCCCAATAGCTGTCTTTAAAGAAACAGAGAGAAGCATCATCAATGACAAATATGAAACAAAATCCTTCAAAGTACAATTTTATGAATTATTTAGATGAGGAGAATCCAGATAAGCAGGTTCCATGTAGAGTGATTCCATTGTTCTCTGTTTATGTCTGCAACCTTAAACCACACATGAGAAAATCAATGGTGCTTTCTCACAATGTTTTCATGCAATTTCCATAAAAACTTACCTGATCAATGTCCTCACAAACAACAAGTTCCTTGTGACCAAATGGATACCTATGAGGCACAAACACACCATCTATTAGCTACAGCCATGAACACACCATCTATCAGCTATAGTAGGAACTTAGTTGAGTAATTCCAAGCCAAAAAATGCAGGAAAAAGGTCACTTGAAAAGCTTAGAATGAACCAAAACTCGAATAAAGCTTTCGACGGTCATCTCATGTAAGCATCTGTTGTGGTCCACTACTGAGTGGATCAGACTGATTTTCAAGATGAGGATTGCTCATTTGCAGCATGTTGGTAGGAATGAGTGACCTACATGACAAGTCATGGTGCAGCAACCTATGGAAAGTGTCTAGAGTTGGGATTCTTTGAGTTACAAAGAGAGGATCTAGTCTTGAAAAAATGGTATTAGGAAAGTTGGGATTTAGAGAAGGTTTGAATTTTATACCATTTGGATCCTTGAAAAAATAGTTAATAGCTTGGTAAAAGAAACAGAAACGCATAGAAATGTTGGGTTTTATAGAGTTGGTAACCTGAAAAGGTGAAAATAGCTATTTATGCAAAGACGTGTGTATGTAAAAAATTCTTACAATATTATCAGATAGAAAATCAAAAGCTCTTCATAATCTATAGTTAATGTTGTTCTCTCATTTAAATTGTCAATTTTATATCAAAAAGGCCATTTTAGCATAGAGTTTTTGCCTACCAGTAGTGGTGGCAGGCTAAAATAGAATACCATCCATAGACTCCGAGCCAGAAAAGGCCAATGCTTCCTGAAAAAAAAAAAAAAAAAAAAAAAAAACTTGTATAAATAATGTTAGTAGCATGGATGACTGTATTATAAAAATATATTTTTTAAAATAAATAACAATGTTATTGGTGTAAAGATTATAGTCAACTGCTTGATTCATCCTCATGTAAACATTTCTTTGGTTGTTGCAGTTCATGGCCAGAAATTAGAAGTACTTGACATTATTTCTAAGGAAATAAATACAAGTAGCATAGCATGAAATTCTTCAAAAGCCCTCTCCAAAATGCTTTGTACGGACTGTCAAATGTACTAACCCGAACTCTTTTGTTACGGGCATATTGCAATGTCCCATCAAAGTTGCTTTCACTAAACTGCGATAAGATATCAATAGATAAGAAACTCTAATGCTCATACTCTGATCTTCACAAACGAATCTGAAATCTTCCGCTTGACCAAGCTAGCCATGGAAAATAAAATTTTCATCCAAAAACAAAAAAGGCCCACTTTGGTAGACACCTAAAAATGAGCCCACCTCATTTTATTTAACAGTAATTATGTATTAGAGACTTTGATCTCTAATATAGAGTTCATGATGAATTCGAGATCAAGATTTCTAATACATAATTATTGTTAACTAAAATGAGGTAAACTCCTTTTATCTGTGACATTTACATATGAACAGTAGATATATAGATGGCATCCAAAGCTCTATAAACTGACGTGTATTGTGGATATATAGTTAGGTTGAAACCATTCTGCTAGACAAGCATTAATCCTCTTCATCAAAATTTAAGAATTACATAATAAAAAGCACTTTCAATCAAGAGGGTTATATACAGTCCACCTAAAGAAACTGTGATAAATAAAGCATCTGGTGCTGCTTTATGCAACAATGGCAATAGCAATTCTGTCATAGCAACGGTTCCCGACAACAATGGCAATAACACCTAAAGAACATAGAGTATTCAAGTAGCCCTTTTGAAACAAATGAGAGGTCAATAAATCAGTACAATTGAATAGTAGAACATATTACAAATGCCCACTTTTATGATTTTCTTTTATGATTCAATGATTCAGATATGTTAATTATACCTCAATAATATTAATGGTGAAGTTGACCACAGACAATAAGCTCTACCAGCAACATAGGCTTCTGCTTCAATATTTAAATGCTCGAATTGGACTTCGACTGTGAGAACCTTAATTTCGGCTCTGATCAAACATTTGAGAAAGACCCATTAACAATCCATCAGTAAAAAGACTAGAGAAGGTTTGATAGAAAAAAGGAAAAAATAAAAAAATAATAATAATAATAAAGAGGAAGATAGAGGAGCTTACCGGTCGATTTAGTCTTCGAGCTTCAACAGGAACTTCTCATTGCTCTCCTCTGTAACTCTAATCAGTCTCTCCAACAAATTTCGAAGTCCATCTCTAGCTGCAATCGAGGGCAGCAGCTGGCCTCCCCTTCTCCATCGTCATCCTCCATTAAAATCAGACTTTTGAGGCCCATCTCCTGCTGCAATCAAGGAGAGAGACGAAGGAGAATGAGAGAAAGGGAAAGGAGATCGGGACGGAGAGAGAGAGAGAGAGAGAGGAATAGGGAGCAGAGATCGGGTGAGAGAGAGAGAGAGAGGGCATAAGGGAACGAAGAGAGGGAGAGAGAGGATTAGGTTTCCTTGGGTTTTTATGAGAGCGCGCCCATTTTGGGAGTGAAGTGGGTATTGGACGGTCTTTTTAGGGGCTACATGGGGCCCACCATGATGTATGTGTTTCATCCATTCCGTTCATCCATTTTTAACGATCATTTTAGAGTTTTATGCCAAAAATTAGTGGGATATAAATCTCAGGTGGTCCACACCACATTACAACAATAGTGATTGGATATCCACCATTAAAATCCTCCTAAGGCCCACTGTACTGTTTATTTGACATCCAATTTGTTGATTTGGTCATACAGGACTAGATGAAAGGAAAAAACAAAAATCAGCTTGATCCAAAACTTTTATAGCTACCAAAACATTTTTAATGGTCAACCCTGATTCAACACTGTTTCTTGTAATGTGGTCCACTTGAGATTTGGATATATCTCATTTTTAGTCTCATATTGTAAAATTATATTTAAAAATATATGGCGGCATGGATGAAACACATACATCATGGTGGGGCCATGCCATCTAAAATCATGTGAAGCAATGTCTAAAACATATAAAAGCACTTGGTAGGGCCACTTGAAATTTTTATGCATATGAAACTTGGTCTAACTCCTCATCCAAGTGGGACACACATAATGGATAGGCTAAATTTGTGAACCACATCTCAGTGGGCCTAACAAACGATTATGAATATTTTAATGGAGGGTAACCCTTCTCAACTTTTGTATGTGGGGATTGTATGTAGCCATGCAAGCAGTGACTACGGTAGAAAAAAAGAGCGACAGAGTATGGTAAGGGAAACAAATGGATCATATGGATATACAATATATAAATCAAAGTGGACCCACATCTACCCCATCAATCAGATGCACCATTCCATGGTGGGCCACACCACATACAAAAGTTGAGAGGGGTTACCCTCCATTAAAACATTCATAATTATTTTTTAGCCCATCGAGATGTGGTCCACAAATCCAACCCATCCATTATGTGTGTCCCACTTGGATGAGGGGTCGTACCAAGTTTAACTTGTTTTTTTATTTATTTAACTTGTATATTTATATGATTGTAGATTTATTTTAGATTTATGGTTGGGGGGCTAGATTGGGTCAGGTTAGGGGTTGGATCGGATTGGGAGGGCTGGATTAGGTTGGGTTGGAGGTTTTTTATACTTAACATGATTGATATTTAATTTATATTATTTAGTCAAAAATATAATAAGTTAACATATGAACAAGCTCCACTCAACTCGACTCGACTCGAACCACTAGCTTGACTCAATAGCTTTGGCAAACAAGGCATGCTTCAATGTTGAGCTTGAGGCTGAGCTTGAGATCGAGTATAGAATGGACAAGTCAAGCCCAGCTTAGCCCACCTCGAATCGACTCGGCTTGGCTCGATGTACAACCATAGTGACTCTAGAGTGGGCAACGTTTAAAAATTTGAGGTAATTCTTTACTTGTATAGGTGGCATGGTTTTATAGTAATCACAACCATCCAAATCGCTAAACCAAGTGTGGATGGAGTATAACTGAAAAATGACAATGAGAAGATTATTAACCATGCACCTGATTTTTTACTTTGAATTTGGACCACTCGTTGCTTACTTTTAATAATCTATTTGATGGCCATTAATTGGATGGTCAAGATTACTTGACCTTGTGGTTCTAGAGATTTACTTAATCTCACAATTTGGATGGTCTGGATAGTCGTACATCACTGTCACGCGTAAGGAGAATGAATGGACAATCAGCCTGTTTTTGGAGAAGGACAATCTTCATTGAGGGGCCTACCTTTTTCATGGTACTGATGTCCTCCGTAAATGACACGGTAACACGAGCCATGGTACCGTTGCATGTAGGTGATCAGTTGTCTTTTTAAAATATTGAAATATCAATATTGTATTCTGAGCTTTGCAAGGCCCACATGCATGTGCAATACAACTCGAGTACATGCCATATATTTGCCATCATGACACAATAGATCTGAGATCCACTCCATCCATCAGAACAGAAACACAATAATAATAACTTAATTCAAGAATCCGTTTGGTCCACGTGTTATGTCAGCCACAATTTGTAAAAAAAAAAAGTATGGCTTTGAAAAACCTGGTTGAAGTTTTCTAACTCATTCGTTGTTTCCAAATTGAGGCCCACATATTTATTGGACCAGATTTTATTTTGAAGAAAAAAATATATACAAAGTAGGACCAGCCTGATGGATGGATGAGATCTAGCATGTATGTGCCATGCTGGCATATGTGTGGCATGTACACGAGTTTAATTGCACACACGTGTGCGCTTAGCAAAGCTCTACGATTTGTTATCATTTTCTACTGTCAATATAAAATTTCAGAAAATACAAATCATACCAAACTCAAATGAATAATTTTATAAGCTTCTCACCGTCCGATTGAAATTGTCATATGAATAATTTTGGAACCTCAATCAGGCTACATATGAGAAAGATATTGGGCATACAAGATTGATCAACAATTTCAGTGAAATTTGATTTAAACATCTGAAGTTATTTACTCCTCAATTTGAACTGATTAGATTGTCCAAAAATGATTAAAGGTTCAATTAGTGAATGTGCCTAATAATTTAGTAATTTTTATTTTCACAAATAAATTTTAATTTCCTTTTAAAAATAACATAATCTTTTTCAAAATGTATATTTAATTTTCTCTTTTAACCAAATATTATTTTTATTATAAAATATTTCAAAAATATTTAAAATACAAATTTTGAATTTTTATTTTCAAAATCTCAAAAAAAATCTCATATTTTAATTTTTTTTCACAAAAATTTCAAAATGCCGATTTTTTTCTTCAAAAGCATTATTTTGTTCTCAAAATTTTTTTTTAAACATATTTACAATTTCTAAACTTTTCAATATTCTTTTTTATATGATATTACAAATCATTTAAATATAAACTTTTAATTATATATATATATATATATATATATATATATATATATATATATATATATATATATATATATATATATATATATATATATATATAATTTCCATTCATATGATAAAAAAACTAAACATATATATATATATAGAGAGAGAGAGTCATGCTCCCCTGCGCACCTTTGCACACGTGCCATGGGTGTCCAATCTGAACGGCTCATGTGATGCGGAATCCCATGAGGTTTCATGTGACAAATTTTTACCCTGATATAAAATTCAGGTGGGCCATAGCAAAGAGATGCAAATCAAGGGAGGAAACAGTTTTCATTTTTCATGGCCCATCAAAGTTTTAGATCAAAGTAAAACTTGGGCCCATGGGGTTTCACAAGGTGCTGCTTCACATGAACGGTTCAGATTTTGGATCCACATCACGTATGATGGGTTCTTAAAAACGTTCGTTCGTAGTACGTACGAACTGGTTCGCAGGTGAGCATTTCCGTGTGTGTGTGTGTGTGTGTGTGTGTGTCTATATATATATATATATATATATATATATATATATACATACATATTTTACTGACAAAAATTTTAAAAAAATAAAACATTATTACATTATTACAAAAATATATACATTTAAAATTAGGAAAAACACTTTTTATTGACGATTTTTTGTAGTTTGAAAAATTCAAAACAAACTGTACCTATGAAAATTTTCGTAGGTAAAGATGGCTTTTACCTATGAAATTAGATTCTGAAGGTAAAACTAAAGTTTTCAATTGAAATGATTCAGAACAGCCTTTAACTACGAATATTTTCGTAGGTAAATATGACTTTTACCTACGACATCTAATTTGGTAGGTAAAAGTAGATTTTGAAAATTTTGAAACACCCTTTACCTACGAAACTTTTCATAGGTAAAGATAGGTTTTACCTACGAAATTTAGTTTCGCAGGTAAAAGTAAACTTTTTGACCTTTAGCTACGAATATTTTCATAGGTAAATATGGCTTTTGCCTACGACTTCAAAGTTTGTAGGTAAAATTAGACTTTTGGATTGATTTGAAGAATTTAGAATACCCTTTAGCTATGAAAAGTTTCATAGGTAAAAATGGCTTTTCCCTACGAATTTAGATTTCGTAGGTAAAAGTAAGATTTTCAATTTTCTGTATTTTAAAACACCCTTTATCTACGAATATATTCATAGGTAAAGATGGCTAAAGTTTCAAGACACACCCTTTACCTACGAAAATTTGTGTAGGTAAAGATGGATTTTGCCTACGAAATTAGTAAAAACAAAGTTTTTGATTTTTTTGAAAAATTTAGAACACCCTTTAGCTACGAAACGTTTCGTAGGTAAGGAAAACTTCAAGACACACTTTACCTAGAAAACTATTCATAGGTAAAGATGGATTTTGCCTACGAAATCTGATTTCGTAGGTAAAAATAGACTTTTTGATTTTTTGAAAAATTCAGAATATCCTTTAGCTACGAACATTTCGTAGGTAAAGATAGATTTTACCTATGAAATTACATTTTGTAAGTAAAGTAAAGTTTTCAATTTTTTTGTATTTTGAAAATTTCAAAACACCCTTTACCAATGAAAATGTTCGTAGGTAAAGATGGTAAAAGCAGAGTTTTTGATTCGGAACACCCTTTAGCTACTAAAATATTCGTAGGTAAAGATTGCTTTTCCCTACAAACTTAGATTTCGTAGGTAAAAGTAAGGTTTTTGATTTTTTATTTTAAAAATTTCACAACATTCTTTACCCACGAAAGGTTTCGTAGGTAAAGATGGCTTTTGCCTACGAAATTTAATTTCGTAGGTAAAAGTAGGCTTTACAATATTTTTGAAAAATTCAGAACACCCTTTAGCTATGAATATTTTCGTAGGTAAAGATAGCTTTTCCCTACAAACTTATATTTCTAGGTAAAAGTAAGGTTTTCAATTTTTTGTAATTTGAAAATATCAAAACCCCCTTTACCTACGAAACGTTTGGTAGGTAAAGATGGCTTTTGCCTACGAAATATGATTTGGAAGGGAAAAGTAGACTTTTTGCCCTTTAGCTATGAATATTTTCGTAGGTAAAGATGGCTTTTACCTATAGGTAAAATTAAAGTTTTCAATAATTCAAAACACCCTTCACCTACGAAAATATTCGTAGGTAAAGATGGCTTTTGCCTACAAAAGTAAATTTCATTGGTAAAAGTAAACTTTTACCGACGAAAATAATATTCGTTGGTAAAAGTCATCTTTACCTATGAAAATTATTTTCATCGGTAAAAGTTTCGTCAGAAAAATCATATTTCTTGTAGTGGATGCGACAAGTGCCAAAGGTTTGCACTCATCCTCGGGCAACTCGCAGAAGAATTGACCCCCATGAGTGGCTCTTAGTCATCGCTCAATGGGGAATCAACATTATTGGACTGTTGTCCCCATGCAAAGGGCAAAAAAAAAATGTCATTGTAACAGTCGACTACTTCACCAAATGAGTAGAGGCCGAGCCAATGGCTCAGATCATCGAGCAGAAGGTGACAGACTTCATATGGAAGAACATAATCTGCAAGTTTGGAATCCCACACAATTGTGTCAAATAATGGGAAGAAGTTTGATAATGAAAGGTTTCGAGGAATGTGCAAAAGGCCCGGCATCTGGAATGCCTATTCATCACCTTGACATCCTCAATCAAATGGACAGGTCGAGGCAGTGAATAAGATAATAAAAAATCACCTCAAGATTAGGTTGAAGAAAGTAAAAGGCATCTAGGCAGATGAGCTCCCGTTCATATTGTAGGCTTACAGGACCATAGCCAGGTCCACAACCCGCGAAACTCCATTTTCTTTATCCTTTGGAGCCGAGGCAGTGGTCTCGGTCAAAATAGGGCTCCCCACAACTCGAGTGCGATCATTCCATGAGGGTCAGAATTCTGAGCACATCGCAACACACCTTGACCTCCTCAAAGAAACGTGAGATCTGGCCACACTCAGGATAGCAGCTCGATAACAGCAGGTGGCCCGGTTCTATAAATCCCGAGTCAAAGTGAGGCGCTTCTGGCGTAGAGACCTTATCCTCCGTAAGACTTTCCATAATACTACCGAGCTCGGCGTAGGGGCTCTAAGACCAACTTGGGAAGGTCCCTATCGAGTGACCAGTTCAGCCAAGCCAGGTTCCTACCGACTCGAAGATCTCGAAGTTTGACTACTGCCGCACCCATGGAACGCCGAGCATTTGAAAGTCTACTACCCTTAAAAAAACAGGGGGTGCGCTTGTTTTTTTATGAACCTACTCTTTAATAAAAAGATATACTCTTCGACATAAGCTTGTTCGATCCTACCTTTTATACCACTATTCTCTCTACGTAAGGCCTCCGACAGATATGGGGCCCTACTAATAGGATGACCTTTAAAGTGGTCGGCGCATCAACCATTATAAACTATCGAGGTCTTTGCCTCAAGTGCAGGAAATTGAGCCTCTGATGACCTGATCGTTAAAGCAAAGTTCGGTTTGTAAAAAATCACCAACTATGAAGGACTTTTCCTCAAGTGCAGGAAAATGAACCTCAAAGGACCTGACCCTTAAAGAAGCGGCCAACTGTCAATTATAAAAGATAATCTAAATGACAAAGTTACGAATACAATCAAACGTGAAATGAAAGCATCAAAATAATCCAAGTATTAAAAAAACATTCTCCAAAAGAGTGGCATTAAGTTTCCACAATATCCGATTAAACAAAAAAAAAAGTATATAGTGAAATAAAGGGCGAATTAATCAGCCCTAGGAGTAGATGGATCTATGGTAGGGAGCTGGTCAGCAAAAGGAGCCTCCTCGGGTGGCGCATCTCCCCCTACCTTGGCAGCATTTGCATCAAGGTTAAGGTCGGGGTAGAGATGTTTGACATCCCCAAAGCATGCATCATAGCCGCAATGATAGGCGCTCTCGGCCTTGGTGTAACATCCCGAAAATCGGGGGGTCGAGCAAAAACCCAACTCCCGAGTTCCAAAATGTTATTTATGCAACATAGATATGTATGATTGAATGTTGTCTGTGATAATGTATTAAACATGAGTGAGATTAAGCCAGAACAGCATATCATACTCCAGAGACAGTTAAATTCGCAAGCGGAAGACTGTGATAGTATGTATAACATATATAAACTGTTGTGTGTCTCTTGAGTGTGAACATATTACCAGGTTAAACATATACATGTATACTTCAAAATATAAATAAAGTATATACATGAGTGCTCTGAAAATATAAAATGACAAGTGTCAAGACATCTAATCAACCTCCCTGTAATCCCGTCAATCAGAACACGCACATAGGAGGAATCCTCCTCATCATCATCAAATCCAGCTCCGCCTCACAGGCCGTGCCATCATCTGCAATCACAAAAAGGTCTGGTGGGTGTCCAGGAACACCGTCCCGTAATGTGGGAGTGAGTAGCTAACTCAGTGGAATAATAGAGCAAGGATTAACATGTTCTCAAATCAATCACGCGATAATAGTAAAGCAATAAATCAAACAATCCTAATACTGTTGTTAATGTAATTATGACATGACGTGATGTATGCCCTCACCGACGATCTCCCTCATACGGCAACATCTTACGACCGCGGCATGCCACACTCCCTAGAGTGCTCCACATCTTCCAGGCACATGTAATGCTATGGTGATATGATTTTCGAGTTGTTATTAGTCCATTCAAACAGCAGGATTGGGAAACTAGGGTACTTCCCTTGTATCAATCCCAACACAGATCCTGTCTAGGGTCATCACTCCTAGTAATCTCATATGATGTATATTTTGTAGGTCGCTGCAAGGGCTGTCAGGGCTGTTGCACGCACTCATTGCTCCGCTCCCCCATCACCTTATCAATACAGACCTACTGTACTCTACTGCTACTGAAGGGTCGTCGCCTCCCGTAGATTCAGAATACGCTCGCGGTCACTACAAAGGACTCGTCGCCTGATCAGTGTAGGCCGACAGCTAGAATATAGTGTCTCATACCACCATAATCTGCTCACGAGTCTAGATGCTCACTGGTCACTACGGGGAGGTTTGTGGCCCCAACGTAGGCCGACAGCTCGACCACAGTGTCCCATACCACCATGCCCAGCTCATGAGTCTTTATAGATCAAGGTACCATGGTTAACAGGGTTTACAATGGTAAGTTCAGTACCCTAGGTTCAAGCAATTATGACTCATGCAGGGTGAACATACAATGGCCAGTCGGGTTACTTGACGGGCTCGACTAGCACGATCGCATCTCAAGTTGAACGACATGAAGTGCGTAAAACACTTCGTGTGGCCTAACCACTGCCACCAACTCCAGAACACGGCTCGCGTTCATCGACGCGTCGTTCGTGGCGAAGATAAGCTAACCAAGAATTCGCTCGGTTACCGACTGCCTGGACTAGGCATAGTCCCAAACACATGGAATCACATCAGAAAATCAAGTGAGAGTATTGGAAATGAAATACAACCACGTGAGCATGTTAACACATGTTATGACATACAACCAGAGTAAATCATCTTACACATGTCTATCACGCATATAATGAAATTATACATAGCACCAACATATAGGACATCATCTCCATCAGCATATTAATTGAGAATTCGATCTCAACTAGATCATAAGGAAATCATCAAGCACATGTTATAACATACCACTTAAGTGAAACATCAAGCATATGCATTTCATACCAATAATGAAATCGTACATATGGCCAACTTGTAGGAAACCATTTACATTAGCAATTTAATTGAGAAATCAATCTCAAATTAATTCATAACACCATTTAATTCAATACATACTAATACAAGCATTTATACAAACACTTACACTACACACTTAAGTCTACATATAGTATGTCGACCCGAAATGCGCATTTAGGCGAATCTCTTCGCCAAACTAATTATGCACGCATTCCTAACATTCTAATGCGACAATAAACCATGTCAATCACGTCAGCAAAATATGCATGAAAACAGTACTTTCTACAAATGACTAAAATGCCCTAAATCTCATATTCTTCGTTAGTTTACGAAACAGGAAACGGACAGCATGTTGTACATGTCAAACGGAGTTACCGTCAAGAATCTACTATTAAACGACATTGAAAGCTTTGGAAACAGTCAATCAAAGCGTCTAATATCCGCACCTTTTCCCTTTTTGGGGTGTGAGTTCGAATGGAGCGTATACGCTTCGTCTACGGCGATTAGAGAACCTAATACACAAGTTCTATTAGCTACTTCGCTAGGAAATGAAAGGAAACTCAAATCAGCAACTTCTAGGGTATTTTCTTACCTGAGAAAGCGGAGGAGTCACCGAGAAAGTGATAGAGGTGCGTTGCTTTAGCACGTGCAACACGTAGCACAAGTGGCAGGAAGAACTCTCCCACCTTCTCTCACAAACTCTCACCTTTTCTCTCTCTCAATCTAGGGATTTTGCAAATTCGGATGGGAGAGAGGAGTGAGGGTTTCAACCCCTTTTATAAGCTCAAAAATGCCCAAAATAGGCTCAGGAACAAAGTTCACTTGAGGGGTAACCAAATCGGGGCTGTTTCGGTCCAAAAGAGCATTTCTGGAGGTCCCGTGGCCGAACGCGATCGGACATAAGCTCATGCATACTGGATCTAGCACACATCCAGTTTTCGGACCGGTAGGGTTCCCAGATCGCACGTGGCAGTCCGGTTTCAGTTCAACGGTCATCGCACCTAGATCAGGTCTATAAGTCTCCTGATATGAAATAGAAATTTTTCCTGATCCAAGGGTGTAATTTGGCTTAATTCTGACAGTCAGAACGCTTAATACTGATGCGTCAAATCGTGTGCCAAATTTGAATTTCAAATTCCAATTTTAACCCTATTCTCACTCTCTTCACTCCAGGCTCAATGAAATAGCCTCTGAATGTCAGTTGGACTTGATTTTTGAAACGATTGCCAAGCCCAGCTAAGTGGTCATAACGGTCTAAGATGGTAGGTATCGGACTTCCGATGCGCGGTCTAGATCCAATACGAAGTTTCAACGAGGTCCCAAGAACAAACCGGTTTAGAGTTTGATCCCAGGTTATAGAGTATTATAGAGTCATTGGTTCTACTCAATTTGGGTCTTGTAGAACGTATTTAAAGTGATCAGGGACTATTTTCCAACTACTTTAGCGTCGCGCTAGCTAACTTACACTTATTTTTCAAAGGAATTTATCCTACGTGATTTCTTTGGCTATGGAATTGGGTTCTGAGCGATTTCTCAGATGTTTTAGTTAACCCATTGCCTAAGGACGTATAATCCCAGATTAGCCAAAATCCGGGGTGTTACACTTGGCAACTCTTTCTGTCGAGGATTTGAACTCTTCGACAACAGTGGTGGCAATGGACGCGACCGAAGCATCAAACTTAGCCCGTTGGGTAACCAGAGCCTTCTCCATCTTGGGAGCAACATCGACCTTCGACTACTTCATATCAACCACCAACTTGGAAGCATCGTCCTCAACGGAGCCTAGACGGTCTCTCAACCTCTTAAGCTCAGTCCAAGCCGAGTGCAAGTGAGACTTGGTCCCGTCAAGCTCCTCCATCACCAACCTCTCCTTGACCATGCACTCCCCCAGCTGGCCCTTCAAAGAGTCTTGCTCCTCGTCAAAGGCCCTTAGGAGCACTTCAATCTCGGCCATCCTCCTCCAAAGAACTTCATTCTCCTAGAGGGTCGCCTCAACCACCTCTTCCTTCTTGGTCATCTCCATCAATCTCTCCCGAGTAGATAGGAGCATGGGGACCGTCTGGATGGATAAAATGCGAAATGGATCAGAATTAAGGAGGATGGTTCAGAATCAAAGGAAATTGCTCAGATGAAACAAAGCACCTACCCTGTAGCAAACTGAGGCAAGGTCAGTCAGGAAAGCTTTAGGTCAGCAGGTGAGGAGGTTAGTGATCTCAGCCTCTGGAACATGCTTAGCTGCCCAGTCAACCAAGCAAGACATAATGGCCTGGAGGACAAACTTCCACGCCGGGGGGAGGAGCGGACTAAGCAGCGCCATCGAAACCGCTGACAACCGATGCCTGGGGCTCGACTGCAGGTACCTCTACCCTCCTAATCGACGAACCCATTTTGTTGGTCAGGTACTCAACCTCCGCGGGCGTGAGATATATGGGCATGTTCTCGTCATCCTCTCAGCCTCCCTCCTAGCCTCTAACAAAGTAAGGGCAGCGGGCTCAAGAAGCTCACCTCCCTGCATCTCAAGTGGGGATGAGATGACTATAGGTTCCCTGGCAACACTGGCGGGAGCCAAGCCGGGCCGGGCATGAGCGCGGCCGAGGCTTGACCAGGGATAGCTCAGGGGACAGAAGACGTTCCTTTCTTTTGAGCAGTAAGTTTCACTCGAAACATTTTGTTAAGGAGTGGGGGTTACCTCCTCTTCTTGGTTCTCGAAGGCTCAGTCGTACCTGCATAATGCAACTCCGCTTAGAAAAAATTCAAGCATCAAGGATTGAAGTGCAAACAAATGTTAACCAAGAGTGGAAGGAAGGGGAATAAATCTGCAAAGGCCAAATTTATGGAGATTCTCAGGGGTGATAAGCTCGTGCCAGATACAGAGCTCCTATTTCAGCACCCATGCTATGTCAATCTGGGCTCAGAGGAAGGAGGAGATCTCTGGTGGACCCTTGGTGTAAACTACACAGAAAGGCAAATTTCAGTTCATTATCCTACAAAAGCTTGTGCATGGAGATAAGTAGGAATTCCTTCAAAATGTCCGACATGGAGTGGATAATTTGGTGGGAACCCTGATCGGAAGATTTCTAAGCTCGGCGGTGGGGACCTCCCACTCCCCCGAGGCCCAAAACCGCTTGTTTTTTCAATCCTTGTTGGAGGTCGGGAGCCTGACGACAAGGCCTTTACTGCAATTAGTCCTTGTCGAGAATTAATACTAACACGGCTCTTGCGGGTCTGTCTTGGCTTGGTAATGGTACATAAATTCATCTAGCGCCAGACTCTTATTCTTGAGCTGATGCCAAATGATGTAGGTGGCGTGCAACGACCTCTAAGAATTTGGGGCGAGGTGACTCGAGGCCAACTTCAAGTGTGCCATCATCTCCCACATGAACGGATGAATTGGGAACTGTATCCCACACTGAAGAGCACAGATGAAGATAGTTATTTTGCCCTCGACTGGGTTCCTAGGGACATCAAGCAAAGCAGGGGTGTGATACTCACAGAGTTTGGGATCTAGTATACTACTTGGATACTGGCTATTTGGGAGTTGATTAGAACTGAACCCCCCGGGACAAGCTCGGCAGGTCACCCATCCACAAGCCCGGCATTCATCCTTAAGGCGGGGGCTCAGGGAATCCTCTTTTTTCCCTTAGCCCAAGTGGCAACCTTAAAACCCTTTGTTTTCTTGGTCGACGAGTCAGAGGTATTGCGGTCAAGATCTCTACCGATCCCCCAAGCCTAAAATCCACACTCTCTGGCTCACTACCACCCTCGAAAGCATATCCCTCATGGACGTCATCCAGATTGTTTGACTTTGAGAATGATGGAAAAGTGAAAAACTAAGAAAAGAGAAGAGTATGGGGAGACTCACGAGAATTCACTCACTTCAGAAGTCACAGTGCCAGAATGATAGCAAGTAAATGATAAGCCAAATGAATTACACAAAACCTTTTATATTGTTATCGGCTGAAGAATAATCATGACACATATTTATTGCAACAGGTAAAGAGTTGACTTTCCAAGCACAAGATCACACGTGGAAGCGCCCTATTAGCCTAGTGTCATGCCCCAAACTCAGAAATCGGATTCACAGGAACCCCGATCACCGAATCCGGTGCCGACAGCCTCCGTAGTACCCCATTCTCGGCTCCCAGCATTCATATGCCAGGTTCCGATCCTTGGATCCTACAAGGAGGATTTTTTTATATATTTTTTTTTTATATACATTTAACTAGTAATAAGCATAACCACAAGATTACCCAATTCACAAAGGTAACATCATCATCACATATCCACTAATATAATCATTTGAGTACAACACTGAAAGGGAAATACATAAATAGAAAATCAAGCTCCAAAAGGCCACTGCACGTTCCAAGCTCAACACTGCTGCAACATAACATCACCTGCACGCATCTATCGTGCATAAGATTATAGAAAGCTTAGAGGGTGGTGTAAGTGTGTGCACAAGGTAAGTGTCAAGTATTCAATATAGTGACATAATCATATAATACCGAAAAGCTTGTAATCAGTAAACCATACAATGTCTGAATAAGAAAAAGAAACACTGATAAGATCATAAATTATCAGAGTAAGCAGAAGTATGGACAAATCCATAAGTCCATCAATATCAAAATACGCAATATAATAAGGAGTCATAAGGAACCAAATATCAAATGCCAAAGATGCAATGCAACATGCAAATCGAATGAAATGACCTAGGCCATATAAGTACGGAAATGTAGTAACCCAAAATGTCATATGCCTACGGATGTAATGCAATATGCGATGCGAATGAAATGACCATGCTTGGAGTGTAAAGTCGGGATGATAGTACGTAGTATCGTAGGCTACGGGGTCCGCCACATTGGACTTCTATCCAAACTAGTTCCATACCTAAATTTGGATAGTCAGACTCAACGTGGTAAACTCCTGATCTCAGGTTGGTCGCGCGCCCAACCGAAATCCTTGCCATAATGAAGGTACACAACAATTAGTTGCGCACCACCAGCCCGAGTGGATAGTGAATGAATGAATGAATGAATGAGCATGCAACTCCTGCTCGATAAATCCACATATTAGTACGATTCCTCTCTGGAAAATCACCGAGGTCTATTACACTCCAGACTAGATTGCCGCCCCATCGCGCACAACAAGGTGAGTGAAAGAGACCTCACTATCCGTCGGCCAATATCAGGCCCGGCTCGTCAATAGCGGACCCATTCCTCGAGCTGGTCAGACTCAGCCTAGCATTGTCCCCTCCTCTCGGGCAGGTAAGGCTGCACCCCCTTCCAACCGACCACGATACAGTGGAGAGCGCAGCCATCTGGTAATCGGCACTCGGCGCTCATCTACCCACTCGGTCTAGACATTGGAGCAACCTCTGGAACTAAGAGAGTTCTGGGACTTTCACCCAAGGATATCTATAGCACCCTATGTAGAACAGATTTCTGGTGTCCCATCTAGCCATCCACGATATGCCTGTGGAGGCTACGGCCCTGATGTCGCTAGGGCATACAGTAATCACAACACACAATGCAAGATGCATGAGTCATACAATCCATTCATGCATCAATTCTGTACAAACCGTGCACTCATGTAAGACAATCTCCCCCTATCAGGGAGTCTCATAACAACCAGCACTATGGCATATGCAATGGTCAATCATATCTCGTAACAGACATGCAGATGATGCGTATGGGCATGGATCATGATGCTATGCAGTCACATACTCATAATCGGTATCAATAACCGGCATCAAAAATCCGCCTCGACAATGTGGACATCTAACCAACATTGCCCCAAGGAGTGACCCTCATAGACCCAAACATATAATGGGCCCACGACCTCACACAAGGGCCTAATATATAACACAATGGGCCTTACTCAAGGGTTACACGTACACGACAAGTGACCCTACTCATGGGCCTAACATTCATCACAATGGGCTCCTTTGCCTGACCCTCGAATGAATCACAATGGGCCTCATCACCTAGGCCTCATATACATCACATTGGGCCTTAAACAAGGGCTGGATACACATCACAACGGGCCGTATATACATCACATTGGGCCTCGACAATTAGAATCGGCGATCAGCCACGACAATCGGAATCGTCAATCGGACATGATAATTGGCCTCGATCAGTAATCGGTCACGATAATCGGTCACGATCGGTAATCGGTCTCGATAATCGGCCTCGATCGGTAATCGATCAATCGGCCATGACACGCAAAGTCGGCAATCAGCCACGTCAATCAATAATCGGCCACGATCTGTAATCGGTCACGATAATTGGCCACGATCGGTATTCGGTCACGATAATTAGCCTCGATCGGTAATCGGTCAATCGACCACGACGCGCAGAGTCGACAATCGGCCACGTCAATCAATAATCGGCCACGATCGGTAATCGATCACGATAATCGGCCTCGATCGGTAATCGGTCACAATAATTGGCCTTGATCGGTAATCGGTCAATCGACCACGACGCGCAGAGTCGGCAATCGGCCACGTCAATCAATAATCGGCCACGATCGGTAATCGGTCACGATAATCAGCCTCGATCGGTCATGATAATTGGCCTTGATCGGTAATCGGTCAATCGACCATGACGCGCAGAGTCGGCAATCGGCCACGATCGGTAATCGGTCACGATGATCGGCCTCGATCAGTAATCGGTCAATCGGCTAAGAAAATTGACACCGATAATCGGCACCGACGATCAATATCGATAATCGACACCAACAACCAGTATATATATAAATGAGGCAGGGTCCATAGATGGACAGGCAATCAATCATAATATAAAGATCGGCCCTCGGTCGTGGTTATATAAAATTCTATAGCACGGAGCCATCCTTATATGGTGAATGGGGCCTACGAAATAGGGTTAACCCACAAGAGGATGATGAGAATGTGACTATCAAGGCCTAAGGGAAGGTCACAATGAGGACATCTAACCGTCATTGCCCTTCAATGTGGACATCTAACCAACATTACTCCCAAGACGTGGCCCACATAAGGGGTTCATACACAACGTAGCGGCCACACATACATCACATTGGGCCTCATTCATGGGCCTCACATACGTCGCATTAGGCTTCATACAAGGGCTCAAGTGTATCATAATGGGTCACGCCATGGGCCTCAAATACATCACAATGGGCCTTAACCCATGAGCCTCAGATACCTAATAGGTGGGCCCTACTCATGGGCCCTCAAATACACCACTTAGACGGCCATAAATATATCAAGGTGGGCCTCATGGACGGCCATAAATATATCCGGGTGGGCCTCTTCATATGGGCCACACCAAAAATCATTTCAATGGTTATAGGTGTAACAGGTGTATCACTGCACACATGGCCCACATATGATGATCAGCACTGCCCAAACATTGTGGACGGTGTGGATATGGAACATACATCAAAGTGGGGTCCACAGCACTGTCCGAACATGATCCAGCACTGTCCAGCAATATCTGAACGGTGTGGATTAAACTATACATCATGGTGTAGCCACGTCAAAATGAGTGGGCGATGGATATACAAAACACGCATGAAGATGAGCCCCACCTCCACACTCGTTGACGTAAAATCATCAGCTATACAGCTGAGTGTAGTACACGAACCAACCTATTTATAACCGGTGGATTCCATGTGCGTGTGGCCCACAAAATATAATATTATTATAATATATATTATTTATATAATATTATATAGAAATACATCCGACGTCCATTACCCAGAGATGGATGGACGACCAGGACGTAGAATACATACATGCAAGGTGGGCTCCATGTGAATGGACAGTCTGAATCGTTAGACCCCCGCTGGAGTGAGGGTCGCTGGTCCACCGTTCAGGTGATGGACAGTATGGATATAACACGCATCATGATGGACCCCTCCTACTGCCAGGTGGATGGCCAGATATACATCAAGGTGAGTTCACGCCATATATTACGGTGGAGTCCACACGTGTGTGTGGATCCCACGCTGCTGGGCAGAAGGATAAAACACATATAGACCACCAGATACCATGTATGATATAAGTCATAATATATTATATATAATACACAATACATATAGTATAATACTATATATTGTATATAATATATATTACATATAATACATGCCAGCACCATCCACGCCCTAGACAGCCTAGATGCAATGCATACTCCAGGTGAGACCCACCGTCCATTAGACAGATATCCTGGATAATAAACAGATGAACAGTGCGGATGGGATTTATACATTAGGTGGGTCCACGTGGATGGACCTCCATAGATGAACGGGGTTGATAAAGCACTACATTAAGGTGCTCCAACAGCACCGTCCTTTGCTGGAGAGTATGAGAGCAACCCATATAATAAATAGGTGGGCTGTACTGATGGAGGATACGTGTAAAACACATGACCAAGGATGGGCCCCACCGTCCTATGCAAGATGGACAGTAAGAATGCAACGCGGCATTATGGTGGGGCCGTACCTAGCATGGTAGACGTACTAGGATATTGATTTTTTTATAATATATAAAAAAAATATTAAATTATATTATAATATATATCATGTAAGGGAGTGTCAGCGCTGTCAGCGCCCAACGTCCAAAGACGCACGACGGACGGCTGATGGTGGGCCCCACATGTATGAACAGTTGGGATGAAATACAAGAATCATGGTGGGTCCCATGAGAATGGACGGTGAGGAGAGGGCACGTACATCAATAAGGGGTCCCACCATCCAGTGGACAGGATCCCACCGTCCATTACGGTGGACGGTATGAATGAAACACATACATCATTGTGGGTCCCACGTGGGGCCCACCGTAACGTTTGTATACCATCCAATCTGTTGATAAGGTCACGTAGACCCAAATGAAGAGGAAAACAAATTTTATAATGATCCAGAGCTTCCTTGTTAACCCAAAAAGGGTTTCAAGGGCACCCGTTCAATCCCACTATTTCACGTGATGTGGGCCACCTGAAAGTCAAATCGGCCTGATATTTTGAGAGGGCCCACCTCAGGATGTTTCCCAACAAATGAACGGTGCAGATAATAGCATACATCATGGTGGGGCCCACGGCTGGGACCGTGAGTCCCTGCCTGTCCACTCGTCCGCCAGCGCAGGACGTTGGGACGTCCTCTGGTTTGGTTGTCAGCAGCAACAGCAGCACCTGCTGCTGTTGTTTGATTTTATTTTTAAAAAAAAAAAAACATTCTCTGTGGTTTTTCATAAATGGGGCCCGCATCAAGTGGATCCACTCCACCCATTGGATTCCTTAGCCCGAGACGGATCAAACAAGTCCACTATCCAATATTTATTTTGATGTATAGAAACATCAAAGGTGTATTTCAACAGTAAAAATGTTGTTTGCTATGTTATGGCCCACCAGGAAATTGGATTTACCCCAGATTTTGGCTCAACGCCTAAAATAAATTGGCAGATGAAATGGACGGTGTGGATCCTATTTACGCATCAAGGTGTGGCCTACATGAGTAACCCACTCAAAAGTTTAAAATTAAGTTCATTTATTATATATATTTTATTTTTTTTTCTCTACTGCCAGTTGGCCTCGTCCAGCGTCCAGGGACGCTGGACGGTCCCCATATAAGACATATTAAGGTGGACCCCACCTACTAGATGGCTTGAGAAAAATGTTTACTTCATGGTGGGGTCCATTTAGGTGGGACACCTAGCTATATCATCACCTGAAAATGAGAAAGAAAGGGAAAGAGAGAAGCACCCACCTAGATCTTGAACTTCTTCTTCTACCAATGTGATCTGGAGATCCAAGTGAACAAGATTCCATGGTTGGGATTTATTTTGGAGGGTTGGATTTAGGGGTGGAGAGCTTGCAAATGGTTGGAAATGGAGAGCTCTCATGGACGTTGGGAGCTCTCTCTCTCTCTTGCTAGGAAGTAAGAAAGAAAGAGGGAGGGAAAGAGAGAGGTGGTAGATCCTAGGCAATTAATAAGTTTGACTAATGGGGAAAAAGGGAATGGGTGGTTGCTTGAAAGGAGTTATGGCTAGGATAGGGTAAGGTAGGGTAGGGTGATGTCACCCCTAGGGTGACATCATAGCAATTATGACTTTCTAGGAAAATACATCAACAGGTATAGGTGGGTCCCGCGATCAAGCGATCGATGGTCGGGATAATGCACGGGCCGAATCTCATAATCTGAGTGTCGCATTGACGCACGAGACGTGGCGTCGGATTCGCGATGATGACGCGGTCGAAATGACACAGGTCTCAAGTTGAGTCGGCTCGAGTTTACAGGCGTGATTCAACAACACGTGCAAATGTTATTTACACGTCGTGGGTTGTCAGAATTTGACTGGAAGGACCGTGGGATCTTATGGAACAGTACCTGCTAGGATATGGGTCTTACACCTAGACAGTATATCTTCCGAACCCCGCACCCATTGAAGTAAGTGGTAGTTAATACAACACACGAAGATTCGTCCCTCCATCTACCAATGTCCTCGTGATGGCTTCCTATTCATCACGGCGATACGAATCCTTGACGGTAGACTCATTTTCACCTCCCATAGGTCAGCAATCGAAGAGCTACCACCGTAGTATGACGTCTCGATGGTAGTGAGTCATGATTGTGAGATTTGCTCTGATTCTGCTAACTATCGTCCTCATGACGGGTGCAATGATCCACCTTCCCAAGCATTTACTCTCCGAGTCCGAGCTCGGACTCAAGGAGTAGGGGGCTTCTGTTATGGGAAATACGGTTCTGCTCGTCTCATGTAGCTCGGTGAACTTATAACCACATCAGCACAGTCGACCCCACGATGACTTATAAAAGTCGCTCTTTACCAAACCAACTTCAAATAGCTCTTGTGTATGGCATAAACTGTAGATTCTTTGTGTGGATCTTTGGCCTATGTGGCCTAAAATCTGGGTGTTGTATGTTGATGCTTGCTCCTATGTGGGGCATAAACTTGGGTCTTGTGGAGACATGTTAGGTACCTTGTATAGGTCCTAGAGTCAGCCTTTTATAGGTTATAATGGTTTGAGGTTAATTTGATTTGAAACCTCCGTTAGTGAGATTCGGTACACTCAGGGGTTGAGTGCGTCTGCCGGATGTGGAGTAAACACATAGTCGAACCACTATAAAAATGACTATGTTTGGGATTGCTATTTACTTTTACTGCTTGGGTGATTTCTCTGAATGTTCTCATAATGCATGTTTACATAAACTAATTAGAATCACATCTCACACACAGTCACACCCATCATGAACTATGTTTTACATCTTGTTTATGTTTTGAATAGTCTTATGATTAGATCCTCTATTTGACTTGAAGCCATTAGAGTTAACATTGAAGAAATCCTTATATTGCATATTAGTTCAGGATAGGGTTGATAGGTTTTAAATCATCGTAAAAGTTTCAAAAGTTCACTCCCCTCTAGGACATCTTAACATATTCTCACTTCTGCTAAAGCGGTCATTACTGTAATTTCAAGTCCATCATAAAAAAAAGTGTGTAATGCACCACGTTTCAAAACCGTATTATGGGCATGAACTGAACCTTTCCCAACACTAGAAGAATGTTTCATCCTCCTTTTGGGCGAAGTTCATGATTGACTTTCTAAAGGTGTTTGTTTTATAATGTGGAAAGAATTTCTTTATAAACTCCCTTATCATATCATTTAATATGCTAATAGATCTAAAATGTAGTGAATGCAACTATGTTTTAGCTTTCTCTTTCAAGAAAAAGGAAAAGAGTTTCAGCCTGACTATATCCTCAGTCACGTTTGAAAAATATGAAGTGGTTATGATCTCATCAAACTCTTTTAAGTGTAAATATGGATCTTCTGACTCAAGCCTATGAAATTTAGGAAGGAGTTGGATCACCCCTGGCTTTATAACTATGTGTCCTGTATTCTCTAGAAAAACCATGCATGAGGGCATGCTCACCCCCACCGGTTGTAAATAATCTCATAAAGTACGAGACGGGGTGCTTGATGCAACTCATTCTCATCCTGAATGTCCACCACCCTAGGTTGGGGTAGAAAAGGTTGGTTTAGAGCCATTACTTCAATTAACTCTGGAGATCTTGAGCAGTGTCTAATCCTGCGATGAATAGTCAACCCCTCAACTAATCCTCCTTCAGTCAAGAGACATTGAGTATTGTCATGGACCCACTTGGGCATGAAACACTCGCAGCCCTCAATTCAGATTTTAAAACTAAACCTAAAAGAAAGAAAGGAAATAGAAATCTAGAAAAAAAAAAAAAAAAGAAAAGAGAAGAGTTGGAAAGAAGTTACCAAATTTGAAGTTCCTAAGTTAAAAACCTACAAAACAAAACAAAACAAGTCAATTTCTAAAATAGAAAGTCTAAAATTAAAAAAGTCCTAAAATAGAAAGTAAACTAGTTTCTAAAAAAAAGGAAAGTTTCTAGAAATAAAAAAATAGAAAGTTACTAAAACTAAAATAAGAAAGTTCTAAACCTAAATTAAAAAGTAAGTTAATTTCTAAAAATAAAGGAGAACCTAGAAATAGAAAGTTTATAAAGATAGAAAATAAAACCTAATCCTAAAAATAGAAAAATAGAAAGATTAGAAAATTAGAAAGAGATTACCAATTTCAAAAGTCTATGTCAGGGTCCTACAAAACAGGAAAGTTAGGTTAGTTTCAAGAAATCAAATAGAAAATTTTAAGCATAGAATTAAGAACTACAAAAACTCTAATCTTAACCTAATTCTAAAACTAGTTAATCTCATAAAAACGTAATCATCAGTCCACGGCAACGGCGCCAAAAACTTGTTCATACCCCAAGTATAGGGTTGCTTGCGATGTAGTAATAATCTCGGTAAGACCGAGGTCGAATTCACAGGGACTGAACCTTATAAGTAATATGAAAGTAACCAGAACTAAAACTAGAAGAAGATGTAATCGAAATCAAGCAGTTCTAAGAGAAATAATGGTAAAATATTATACTAAAACTTGTAAAATTCAAAGGTAGGAAACTAGGTTTTCGAAGGATCCACTTGTAGAGATCAGGGAGATCTAAGCTTAATTCATGAACTCAACTGGACTTAGAGTCCCATCTTCATCCAGTTGGTGATATAACCTTAAAAATTAAATCTGAACTTCCTTTGATCCAGTTTTCAAGAGATGAGAGGTATGAGAATTAGACTTGATTCCATCACAAAACCATACCCATGAGATAAAGTAAGTAATAGAATTTAACCAATCCACATCTAATCAGAGAGAGTTATGAACCCAAGGAAGGATTTCATCATCCAACCATGTCCATGAAACGATGGTGAACAACAGGGTTCCTATGACCATAACCTCTATACATACATGGAAAATACTTAAAGATATCACAAATCCATTGTGTCACGCCCCAAATCCAAAAATCGGATTCACAGGAATCCCGATCGCCGAATCTGGTGTCGACAGCCTCCGTAGTATCCCGTTCTCGGCTCCTAGCATTCATATGCCAGATTTTCGATCCTGGGATCCTACAAGGAGAATTTTTTTTTGTACATTTAACTAGTAATAAGCATAACCACAAGTTTACACAAATCATAAAGGCAACATCATCATCACATATCTATTAATATAATCATTTGAATACAATGCTGAAAGGGAAATATATATGTCAAAATCAAAGCTCCAGAAAATAGCTGCACGCTCCCAGCTCAATGTTGCTGCAACCTAACATCACTTGCACGCATCTATCGTGCATAAGCTTATAGAAAGCTTAGATGGTAGTGTAAGTTTGTGCACGAGATAAGTGTCAAGTATTCAATACAATATCATAATCATACAATACCGGAAAGCTATTAATCTATAAACCATACAATGACTGAATAAGCAGAAACACTGATAAGAGCAGGAATTATCAGCGTAAACAGAAATACTGACAAGATTATAATCATACGATAACAGAATAAGCGGAAGTATGAACAAGTCCATAAGTTAATCAATATCAGAATACGCAATATAGGACAACTATGCAAATAATGAGTCATAGATAATCAAATGTCGAATGACAAGGATATAATGTAATACACAATTTGAAAGAGCTAACAAATATCATCACTCTCATCTAAGTCACAGGAATACAAAAACATAACAACCCACAATGCCACACGCCGAAGATGTAATGGAATATGCAGTATATAGTGAATGGAATGACCATGCTGGAGTGTGATGTCGGGATGATAGTACGTAGTATCGCAGGCTACGGGGTCCACCACAAGGAACCTCTATCCAAACCAGTCTCATACCTAAATTTGGATAGTCTGACTCAACGTGGTAAACTCCTGATCTTAGATTAGTCGCGCGCCCAACCGAAATCCTTGCCATAACGAAGATACACAACAATTAGTTGCGCACCACCAGCTCGAGTGGATAGTGAATGGATGAATGAATGAGTATGCAACTCCTACTCAGTAGCCTGCCAACTGCTAGTAGCTGGCCCAGTGTGGTAGCTCGCCCAGGCCTCAGCCCCACCCACATCACACCCGCCCACATCAGCGTCCACCCACATGCGTCCGCCCACATGCACAACAGTGACGGTGTGTCATAATATCATGTCAGTCCTCATATTAGTACGGTTCCTCTCTAGAGAAATTATCGGGGTCTATTACACTTCACACCACCTGCCGCCCCAATCAAGCGCACAACTGGGTAAGTGAAAAAGACCTCACTATCCGCCTGTTAGTAGTCTGTCAATACCTACCTGGCTCGCCAATAGTGGACCCATTCCTCGAGCTGGTCAAACTTAGCCTAGCCATGCCTACTCCCTCGGGTGGGTAAGGCCGCACCCCCTTCCAACCGACCACGATACAGTGGAGAGCGCAGCCATCTGGTAATCGGCACTCAACGCTCATCTACCCACTTGATTTAGACGTTGGAGCATCCTCTGGAACTAAGAGGGCGTTTAGGGATTTTCACCCAGGGCTATCTATGGCGGCCCGATACTCAAACAGATTTTCGGTGTCCCATCTGGCCATCCACGATATGCCTGTGGAGGCTACGGCCCTGATGTCACTAGGGCGTACAGTAATCACAACACAATGCAAGATGCATGAGTCATATAATCCAATCATGCATCAATCTTGCGTATGTCATGTGCTCATGTGAGATAATCTCCACCTATCTGAGAGTCTCACATCATCCTGCTCAATGACATATGCAATGGTCAATCACATCTCATAACAAACATGCAGATGATGCGAATGGGCATGCATCATGATGTTATGATGTCACATACTCATAAACGGTATCAATAACCGACGTCGACAATGTAGACATTTAACCAACATTGCCCCTAAGGAATGGCCTACATGGAATCAAATATATAATGGGCACATGGCCTCACACAAGGGCCAAATATACAAAACAGGTGGGCCCTGATCATGGGCCTAACACATATCACAATGGGCCTTTCCCATAGGCCTCAAATACATCTGGATGGGTCACATCCATGCGCCTCAGATATATCACAATGAGCCTCAAATATACTTCGCAGGTGAGTCACGTACCTGGGTCTAATACACATCAGTATAGGCTACATCACATAGGCCTAATATACATCACTATGGCCACAACCCATGGGCTTTAAATACACAATAGGTGGGCCCTACACATGGGCCTTAAATATATACCACGGGTGAGCCTCAATGGACAGGTCACCAATACAACAGGATGGGCCTAATGACATGGATCCTATAAATATATCCAATAGGCCGCACCAATTGGGCCTTACATACATTGCAATGGGCCATGACCCATGGACCTTGCATACATCACAATGGGCCTTGCAACATGGGCCTCATATATATTTAAGGTGGGCCTCAACAACGGGCCTCATACACATCAAGGTGGGCCTCAACAACGGGCCTTATACACATCAAGGTGGGCCTCATATATGGCCTTAGCAATAGGCCACAAATATATCAAGATGGGCCTAATCAATCATATGGGCTAAATCAATCAAATGGCCGATACGAGTAGGCCGATCAAATGAACCGATACAAATGGGCTGTGCGTCATGGAGTTATACTAAGCATGTTATAAAGTAATGTCCTATCCTTACAACGCAGCTGGCCTAGACGGCTTGCGTACAACAAGTACGGGCCTACTAATGGGCCCTAGGGAGAGTCACAATGCGGACATTTAACCAACATTATACTCGCAATGTGGACGTCAAACTAACATTGCTCCCAAGGTGTAGCCCGTGGTGAATAACATTACGTAAACCAGGTTGGGATCACAATTATAATGGACCTTAAGTATACCCCATTGGGCCTTAAATACATCAAATGGGCCATGTCATATGGGCCTTTTACTCATCAAATGGGCCACATCAATGGGCCGCACTAATGGGCCTTATGTGCATTGCATTGGGTCATAACCCGTGGGCCTTAGATTGCATCAAATGGTTCTCGACCCATGGGCCTTATACATATCAAATGGGCCTAATCCCATGGGCTTTAAAATACATCAAATGGGTCCAATCCCATGGACCTTGAAACACATCAAATGGGTCCACTCTATGGGCCTTAAATTATATCAAATGGGCCTAATCCCATGGGCCTTGGAACACATCAAATGGGTCCACTCTATGGGCCTTAAATAGTTCAACAACTAGCTACATTCATGGACCCAATTAAATTCAACTGTGGTGGGCCTCAAAAGTGCATTCATTAAGCCCAACATTTAAGGAACTAAAGGTATAAATCATTTTCTCTAAGATCTTTATAATATGGTGGGCCCCACTCCTCAAAATTTCAGCCCAAGGCCAGCATAATTATAACATGTTGCTGTCCTAAATTTGGGCACTCCATTGGAGTGAGTCCAAGGCCTCTAAAACTCTGAAAATTGAGGGTCAAGGTCCCTCATCATGAATACAATGAGAGAAAATTCAAAAAGGTGGCCCACCATCAGAAGAAATATTTTTGAATTATGATTTTTTTTTATCAAGGCATATTTCTGGACTGCACAGCAGAAAAAATCTAGGAGTCTAACCATCTTGGCCCATTCTTTTGGACACCCAAACGGGGTCACTTGAGGATGAAATTTCACAGAGTGATACTTCCATAGGTGAGCCACACTCCCACAAAATTTCATAATTTTTATATATCTCTAAGTATTTTAATTAATTTTAACAAAACAGACTGTCTAGAAAAAATCGGACAGACCTGGACGTCCCAACATGGTGGGCCAGTCCGGCCCTCACCACGGTGTATACAGGGGTCCATTGGCCTTAAAATTTGGTTGGTAGGTTTTAACATAAGTGGACCACACTTCTAAAAAATTTTAGAATTTTTAAACATCTGTGAATATTTTAATTCATTTACATAAATCAATCTGTCCTGAAAATCGGACTGATCTGGACACCATATTATAATGGGCTGGTCCCGCCATCACCATATTGTGTACAGGCATCCATTGGCCCCAAAATTTTGTAGGTGGGTCCTACCATAAGTAAGCCACCCTCCTGAAAATTTTTATAATTTTTAAACACCCATAGGTATTTTAATAAATTTCAAAAATCCAACTGTCCATGGTGGAATGTTGCCGGAACAGTGCAGAAAATCCAGACTGTCCACCTCACTTGGACCACACCTTTGGGACCCCAATGAAGGTCAGTTGGCGCTGAAATTTGGGAGACATCAAGATGAGATCCCCACCTTTCATAAAATTATATTTAATAGGTATGAATAGTCCCCCAAATAGTCCCAAAATCTGGTCCAAAAACAACCAGAAACTGTCCAAAGAATTCTGGACAGCAACATGTACTTAGATAAAATTTATTATATAAGTTAAATAAAAAGAGAAATACATTAATGGGCCACACACATCAGAAAATAAAATGAGGAAAAAGAGAGATAGAAGGACAATCCGGCCATAGGGAAAAGGGCTTCGGCACTATTGAGCCCTCCCAAGATCAATCACACCCGCACATCATACCTAGATCTACATTTACAACATGGATCTTGCACATGCATGGCCTATAATTAAAATGCATGGTGAGGATGTTATCCCCACCATGGTTATAAGGTCCAGATAACCCAAACATAATATGATATGAAATAAAACTACCATGATGGGGCCCATAGAGAAAGGCCCCATGCATGGATCATGCATGCATAAGGTATGCCATTAGGCCACAACCATGGGATTGTGTGGGATCTCCATCATTGATTGGTGGGTCCTACACTTCCCTCATGAAAGAAAGAAAATATCTAGGCTATATAAATAAGATTTTTTTTTACATCTAGAGGAGCACCCACCGTTCGATCTTCTTGCTCATATGAGTTCTTTAGCACCTTAGTTTTGATTCCAATGGAGGAGATGGGGAATGGATGGTTAGGATGGGAGATCATGGGATAGGAAAGTGGGCCATACTTGAAGTTTTGAAAGAGAGGGAGAGGCTTGGAGAATTCTCATACGTATGGGATTTCTCTCCTTAGATTTTTTTTGAGTTTGAAAATAAGAAAGAGAGAGAGAGAGTTGTAAAGGGAGAGAGAGATGGGTGATGGATGTGGTGAGTGATGGGTGTAAGAAAATCTTGACTTTTGTGACCATTTGTATAAGAAAAGCATGGGTGGTGTAAGAACTTTTTAACTTTGAGGGCTTTTGGTGTAAGAGAGGTATGGGCTTGTAAGAGATTCTTGACTTTTGTAGTTGCTTGGGAATGGGTGAAAGGTGATGTGTACTTGACATGTACTTGACATGTGATGGATTGATGGATTGATGGATTAATGGGATTAATGTGACACCTCGTAGAGATTCTTTTGGGTTTTGCAACGCGCGGCGTTTTCTTCGCACCGAACGTTGGTCCACATCTCCTGACCAGGGTATCGCCTCGGCGCGCAAGTCGCGACATCAGAACCGTAGCGACGGCGCGGTCGCTATGGTAAAGGTCTTGGGTTGAGTTGATACGGGTTGACGGCATACGAATCAGGGTCACACGCAAATATTGGTTAAGGGTCGAAGGTTGCCGGAATTCGACCGGTAAGACCGCAAAAGTATATGGAACGGTACGGTCTAGGATACGGGGCTTACACATTATAATTTAAGTCACAACAAATCATTAAAAACTATTAATATTCCATATAACCAAACTATAATCAAAGAGAGTTCATAATCAAGAATCAAAGCCGTAGAAATCACCCCATTATGCTATAAGCTTCACCTCTTAGCCCTAGCTAAGAGGTTTAGCCTGGCATAGTCATGATCAAGCTAAATCTCAAATAAACATTAAGGAAAATAAAGAAGAAAAGAAGGAGAAAAGAAGAAAACTACCTAGCCATTCACCCTCTCTTTCTCTCTTTCTTTCTTCCAACGCTCCATGGCCCAAAGATGTTGATACTCACATTCTCCCTTCCTTTTATAGGCAAGGTGGGGGGGTGGAGAAAGTGCTAGAACGTCCGTACGTAGCACCTTGCGTGCGAAATCGAAACGAGCAAAGCTGGTTACATTTGGGTGAAATCTTTGGCCAAACGACATCCAAGAAACATGTTTTAACTCCATGATTGGGGGTAAAGACCCCCTACCTAAGCTTTTGATCAGTCTAGATCTTGCATCCGACTGTTATTATGACCACAAAACAGCCCATGAAGGAAATAGCGTCCGGACATGTATATTTGGAGAAATTTCTTGTGCTGACATGTTCGATGGGTCCCACGGTGATGTTTTTGGAAGAATCCACCCCGTCCATTAGATTCCTGGTGAAAAACCAGTCGGAAAGGAGTGGTTTTGGTTGATTTTGGTGCGGCCCACTGTACCAAATCTTCCCATCATTCATCCTGCATTTTTCGATGATCCACGTGCGCACACGTGCATGGGATCAAAAGCTCAACATGGTTAGGGTCATCCCCACCCCCTAGACGTAATGGATGGTCCAGATCGTCCGTTTGGATGATGGGTGGGGCCCGTAATCTAAAATCGGTGAACACTCGTCCATCCGCTGTTGCTGGTGCTGGAGAAGGGTCGGGTCAACCTCTGTTGAGTCCGGTGCGGCGCTGGTGTCGTGTACGTTGTGTACACGTGCTGTACATGTGGGGCCTCTATGATGCTATGCAAAAAATGCTCCTTCTATTCATTGCGACACCCCATTTAGGTGGTTGAGACCAAAATTGAAGCATATACAGATATCCAGTGGGCCTCAATTTGATGATTTAGGGGCTGATCTGTCCGTTAGGCCACTTCCACAAAGATCCAATGACTGAAATTTGGTGTGTATGGTTAATTTATGGTTTACAGGCCAGATATAAAGTTTTGAGTCGAATGGATGGTGGGGAACCTATGATCGTGCATTCTAGACGATTTTCAGGCCTCTTTAGCGGGAATTGCTTGATTTTCTTGAATCTCTAGCGTGTAAATTCTTCGATCTCCGTCCCCTGGGGTCTGTCCCTTACCTTGATAACTTTTGAGCGTTAAATCTATGCTTCTAATATCCTTTTTTAGCCCAGGCTCCTAAATGCACCTTGCAGCACAAACATGATTAAAATAGGACATTAAACAGTATCATGTTCGTAAAATTAGGTAGTAACTGGGGTCTAATATGCAATATTTAAACCTCAACATATTCTATATTGATGATATTGTGATCTCCTGTCATGATATGTTTGAAATCAACATACTGAAGACTTAGTTATCTAGAAAATTTGAGATGAAAGATCTGGGGGCTGCAAAGAGGGTTCTCGGCATAGATATTCATAGAGATAGGAAGAGGAGCAGGATTTAGTTATCACAGGTAGAATACCTTGAAAACGTGTTGATCAAGTATGGGATAGACCAGGCAAAGCCAATGAGCGTTCATCCGCAACTCACTTTAAGCTTTCCTCAGAACAATGTTCTAAATCAAATGAGAAAAAGAAGGTTATGTCTCATGTGACTTATTTGAATGTGGTTAGCGGTTTAATGTATATCATGGTCTGTATAAGACTATATACTTCACTGGCAGTTGGCGTTGTGAGCAGATACGTGTCAAACCCTGGCAAGAAATATTGGGAAGCGGAAAAATGACTACTTTGATACATTCGAGGTATAAAAGACTACGTCTAAACTTTTAGGAAGACAGGGATAAAGTTGGTAGGGTATGTGGATTCGGATTATGCAGGCAGTGCGGATTCTAGAAAGTTGACTTCAGGTTACTCGTTTGTACTAGCGGGTAGAGCAATTAGTTGAATGTCGAAGCTTCAGTCCATAATGACTCTTTCACGACCGAAGCAGAATATATGGCAGTGACAGAAACGTTTAAAAAAGGTATTTGGTTAAGATGCATGATAAATCAGTTGGGATTTTAGTAGGAGACCGTGTCAATTAATTATGATAATGAGAGCCCAATCAATTTGGCTAAAAAATTTGTTTATCACTCATGTACTAAACACATTGATGTTCGTCACCATTTTATCTAATAGGTGCTTGAGGAAGGAAGCATAACACTGGAAAAGATTCACAGCAGCTTGAATCCGGTAGACATGCTTACCAAGGTCATTCCTAAAGAGAAATTTAAGTTCTATACAACTTCTCTAGGCTTGGTAATGGCGTCAAAGAAGGACGGAGTGTGCACGAGAAGTATTGATTGAAGCTATGATGTAATGCAACGATAACAGAAGAAGTCAAGAAGTTACACGTTTAAATATTGAAGACGTGGTGGAGATTGTTGTTAACAAATGTCTTATATCTGAAAAGTTCAAGTAGCCCTAAGAAAGTTTGGCTCGAAGTCTAGAAACAATGTATTTAGAATTCCCAATATCTTAAACCAATCGAAGGACAGACTCAACTAGTCGAAACTCTAGTTCGATTAGTCGAAGGTAACACAGATTATGCGCGGACTATGTAAATTTGAGGCAGTTTCTAAGGAGGTGAGTAAGTTGGAGTTCTCCAACTATAAATAGGAGTCCTTAAGGCCTTTCTAAGGAATACAAAAGCATTCTAAAGTATTCTAAATGGTTTCTAGAAGGGGTTCTAGAGTTTCAAAGGGTGCAGTAAGGGTGAGATTCGAGGTTGTTTGAATAAGGTAAGTATTTTCTCTTTGTAATTTATGCTTTCATAGTGGATTTTTGTCGCTCTGTGACGTGTTTTTTTTCTGAAAGGGTTTTCCACATTAAATCTTTGTACTCTCTTGTGTAAGTGCTATGGTTTTATATTCCTTTGGTTGTCAAATTTTGTGTGCCAAAACTTGATTTGTGGCTTGTGTTTGTATGTTGATATATATGTGCTCAAAACACTACATCACAATGCTTCAAGTCAAGTACGGTGATCAACTTCAAAAAAGAAATACAAGGTCATGTATTTTGTCCTCTTCTGTAAGCATCAATGTTCAGAGCTACATCGATAAGAAGAGTATTTGTTTAAGACTCAAGTGTCACTCAAGATGAAAGTTAATCTCAAGCTGGAGAAGATCTCAAGATCAAGCTACATCAAGTAGAGATCCCAAGCATCATAAGGTTCAAAGGTCAACCTTTATCTGAAAGAATGAAGTTTCAATGTTTATATTTCATGTCCTAGGTATGAATGACCTTAGATTGACCTTAGGGTAGGTCATTTTGTATATATAATTCAAACTGGATTTTTTTATATGAATTTGATCTGTTCTAAGACTAGTCTTGAACCTTGTTCAACTAGTCCAAACACTGGTTCAATCAGTCCAAGAGATTCTAAGACCAGTCCTAAGTTTGTTATAATTTTTTAAAAATTTATGTTCGTCCACGACCAGCCCTGGACTTTGCTCGACCAATCGTATAAACAGTGTCGACTCATCTCACGACCAGTGCCAATTCAAACTCCAGCAATAAATTAAGTGGTAATACAACTAGCGTGTGAGGCTTATGACCAATCGTAAAGGGCCTACAACCAGTCGTAGACACCCTACGACCAGTTGTGAGTTGATTTTATCCGATCACGCTAAAAATTTTTTTACGACCAGTCGAAGTGTCCTCTAGACCAGTCGAAGGTACGATTTCTGTAGCTATAAATAGACGACGAATTTTAGAGTTTGATAAGAAAATTCAAGTAAAATCAAGGGATCACTCTAAGATAAGTTTGTGGTTATTTTAAGCTATATTTTGTACATTTAATATTCTCTTTTTATTAGCTTTTGCATTTGATTTTGTTTCTATATTCCAATCTTATTTGAAAAGAGAAATTGTTGTATTTCTTCTTCTTGGAATTAAAATCAAATAGAGCTAAGCCCAATTTGGTTTAATTTAAAATTACTTAAAACCTAAAACCATTTTAAAGTGAGTATTGGACATTAAACTTCTATATTCGAACTTCTACTCCGATTGGTTCTTCCTGGCTGCTTTAAAAAGGAGAAATCTAGGTATTTTACATTATTATAATTTACATTCTTTTTTGTTTATTTTGAGATTCGCCAGAAAAATCTCATTGTGGTGGTTATCTGAGGAGAGCCAGAAAACTCAGAAAGTGAATTTTTGGATTGTGTAAGCCCAAGTTTAAAAAGACACAATTGAAAAGGTTTTGGGTAAACCTGTGAAAACCTATTTTCATAGTGAATGCTAATATCCCCTGTGTGAGGATATTAGGAGTGGAGTAGCAATCTATGTGGTTGTTTTATAATAGTTGGTGTACACAGGCAAACCACTATAATTCTTTGTGTTTTGTAGTTGTGTAATTTATATTTTCTATCCTTTATTATTCAAGATTGTGGGATATATAAATGTATGTGAATGTTGTAATATTTTTATTTCAAGGACAGTGGGTAATGTTGTAATAGTTTAGAATTTACTTTCTGCTATTTTCCTTTGTTATTCCTCTTTAGTTTGGGATATTGATACTTATCGTTCTAGTAAGGTTGTCCTGCCATAAACCCTTAATTTTTATGGTGCAAGGTTGTCCTTAGAACACAATTCATATCAGTCTCTTAAGACTTGAATTTGAGGTTGTTTTACATTCTTTTATTGTGGTTTGTTTCCTTTCTTTTGTTGGCTATCTTATTTCTTATATTCCGCTGATTTTTTTTAATTTGGCATAGTCCTATTCACCCCCCACCCCTCAGGACATATATCTTGGCCATTTCAAGTGGTATCGGCGCCTAATAACTCGTTTTAATTCTTTATTCTTGAATTTATTTCCTGAGCTAATAATCTAAGCTATATTTAAGATGTCAAATTTTGATAGCCTATCAGTCACTAGGCCTCCACCCTTTGATGGCTCCAATTATTCTTATTGGAAAGCCAGGATGAGAATCTTCTTAAAATCCATGGATGAAAGTGTGTGGGTGGCCACTGAATGAATGGACCCCTCCTACCACTGAAGTGATTGAAATCGATCATTAAAAAATAATGAAAGTAACTCTCTATTTCTCATAGACCACACTTCAAAAAAGTGAGAGTCGTGCAAATGTTAAAGCACTAAATGCAATCACTTGCGCACTATCACCGAATGAATTCAAAAGAATTATATCCTATGATTCTGCATAGCAAGCTTGAGATGTTTTAGAAATGACACATGAGGATACATCGATTGTCAAAAAATCTAAAGTCGAACTCCTCACAACTAAATTTGAAGAAATTCATATGGAGGAAAATGAAATGTTTATGGACTTTTATATAAGATTAAATGACATTGTAAACTCTATGCGGGGTCTTAGCAATAAAATTTCAGAAAGTAAAGTTTGTGCAAAGATACTACACTTATTTCCTGAACAGTTCAACTCTAAGGTAACCGCGATCCAGGAACTTCGTGATACAGACACTATGAGGGTAGAAGAATTAGTTAGATATTTACAAACCTATAAGTTAAATTTTAAAGCTCCTAAAGGAAAATCTATTGCCCTTAAGTCTTCTAAAGATGTTTCTCAAGAAAACCATTCTGATTAAGAAAATTCTGAAGACAATATGGCCCTTTTAGCGAAAAAGTTTTATAAAATTTTCAAAAGCAAAAAGAGGGTTGATTTTTAAAAAGCTAATGAGAAGAAAAGATCAAAATCTAAAACTAAGCCTTGAAAATCTTTAAAAGAGAGTCAATGTTACAACTGTTAGAATATGGGCATTTAGCAAACAAATGTCCTAAAAAGGACAAACCCAAAAAGAAGAGTATGTTGGCTACTTGGGACGAATCCTCTGATTCTGAAGCCTCTTCTGATTCAGAAGATTTTCGAGTCGGGTAATGAAGTGAAAGCCCTTATGACTCTAGCCAAATTCACATTTTCAGATAATGATTCAACAAGTGAAGAAAATATGAACAATGAATGTGAAAATGAAGATGATCTTCAAGATACTTACAATGCCTTATATAAGGAAAGTCGTAAAATTGCTGTTGAACTTAAACTTCAAAAAGAAATATTTTCAAAGCTTAGAGAAAATTTTGAATCTCTCGTTTTAAAAAAATCTCATATTTCAAACTGTTTTGAAAAATGCAAATGTGATTTGGATTTCAAAAACTCTCAGATTGAAAGTTTGAAATCTGAGTCTGAAATCTGAGAATGAAAATCTTAAACTTGAAATCTCCTCTTTTAAGTTTAAAGGATACATGGAAGTATGCCCAAGGAGATCCAAAGTTAGAAAAACTTTTATCTGGATCAAGGAAATGCGGCGATCGATCCGGTTTAGGCTACATGAAAAATGTTCATCTTAAACATAATAATACATCTCCTAAGTTTGCTATGTGAAAAATGTTCATCTTAAACATAATAATACATCTCCTAAGTTTGCTATGTGAAAAATGTTCATCTTAAACATAATAATTCATCTCCTAAGTTTGTAAAAGGTGAGACCTTGAACTCAAAAGGGAAAAGTACAAATCAAGTTTTTTTCTAAAACTACTTTTCAAAAACTAAAAAATATTTATAAATTTCAGAACTGAAACCCTTTAGCTGAGAAAATAGTTGATCTTCTTAAGGATCTCTTAAAATCTAACTCAGTGGGTCACTCTAACTATAAATACAATCAAAAGAAGATCACTATACTCCTAAACCCAAAACTATTATTAAATGGGTTCTTAAGGTTACCTGCTTAGTTGCCCACACTACTTTCAAAGCTACAAGCCATTCAAAGTGTTACCTTGATAGTGGATGCTCCAGGCATATGACAGGCGACAAGGCTTTATTCATCGATCTCAAAGATATGACTGATGGGTCAGTCACATTTGGTGATGGTAGCAACTGCAAGATTATTGGCCAAGGTACGATTCAACTCTATAACCTTCCTTTATTGAAGAATATTTTATATGTTGAGGGACTAAAACACAACCTGTTAAGCATATCTCAAATATGCGATAACAATCATATTGTAAAATTTTTCAATCAAGGTTGTGAAATCATAAACAAAAAGGGATCTGTAATATTAACTGGTCGCAAAACTTTTGAAAACTGCTATATTGTAAGCGATGGCAGCTCTTCTACTCAAAAGTATTACATGGTGCATACAATGAAACAGAATTATGGCATAAATGCCTTAGACATGTACACTACCATAATTTATACAAATTAAGAAAAAGAGAACTAATAAGAGGTCTACCTAAGTTACGAAAAGTAGATAAAATATGTGGTGAATGCCAATATGGTAAAAAAACTAAGAGCTCTCACAAAAAGGTGAATTCCAATGCCACATCAAGACCACTCGAGCTTCTCCATATGGATCTTGTAGGACCAACTAGGACGGAGAGTCGAGGTGGCAAAAAATACATCCTGAAAATCGTGAATGATTTTTCAAGATTCGCTTAGGTTGCTTTCTTAAGGGATAAATCAGAAACCCTTGATGAAGTGAAAAAGATTATCAGACGTATTCAAACTGAAAAAGCTTCTCAAGTCAGTAAGATCCGTAGTGATCATGGATCTAAGTTTAAGAGTAGCAGTTTTGAGAAATTCTGTAGTGATCAAGGAATATCGCATAAATTCTCTGCGCCCAAAACACCACAACAAAATGAAATTGTGGAAAGAAAAAATAGAGTGCTTCAAGTAATGAAAAACGTAATGTTGAATAGTATGAAGCTCCCTAAAAATCTTTGGGCTGAAGCAGTGAATACCACCTGCTATATTATTAACCGGGTTTATACTTGTAAATCTAATAACAAAACGACTTATGAACTATGGTTCGATAAAAAGTCTATTGTCAAATACTTTCGAGTTTTTAGTAACAAGTGTTATATTCTATGTGACCGGGAAAATCTGGAAAAGTTTGACACTAAGAGTGATGAAGGGATCTTTTTAGGATACTCTTTAAACAGACATGCATATCGTGTATTAAACAAAAGGACCATTGTTATTCAAGAATCTATAAATGTAGTCATAGACGATCACTTGAATACATCTGCCCCAAGTTCAAATTATGATGAAGTTCTTTTAATTGATAAACCAGATACTTCATCAAATCAAACTAATTCTGAATTGAGGACTATTAAAGATCATCCAACCACTCAGATTCTTAGAAACCCTCTCACTAGTGTATGCACTCGTAGATAACTTGAAGACATATGTAATTATGTATGTTTCACATTCCAGATAGAACCAGCAAACGTAAAAGAAGCTCTTTTTGACGAAAACTGGATAGTTTCTATGCAGGAAGAACTAAATCAATTTGTTCAAAATGATGTCTGGTAACTTGTTCCTAGACCTAAAGATAAACCTAATATTGGAAGAAAGTTCCATATCGCTCTCTACTGCTGAGGCCGAATATATCGCAGCTGGAAGTGCATGTACTCAGCTTGTTTAGATGAAACGTATGTTAAGTGATTATGGAATAGTACAGGATTCAATATCTTTACATTGTGATAATTCCAATGCTATAAATATTTCAAAAAATCCAATCTAGCATTCACGTACCAAGTATATTGACATTAGGTATCATTATATTCGTGAATTAGTGGAAGAAAAAATAATATCTTTGAAATACATTCTGATTGACACTCAACTTGTTGACATTTTTACTAAACTGCTCGACAAAAGCAAGTTTAATAAATTGAAATTTGATCTTGGTATGTGCATTCAAAATTGATTATTCATGCTTATGTGTATCATAGTGTAAATATTTTTGAGAATTTGTGTTTAAATTTCAATTTATGTGAATATTGCATGTTTTTAGTCGATACTCGACCAGTTGTGGGTGTACACGACCGCTTCTGGTACGACCGGTCATGGACAGGCCAAGACCAGTTGTGGAGCGCATTGGGTGTTTTAAAATTTGGGAAAAATCTCATCTTCCTCATTTTTAACTTCTTCTCCAACGAGCCAACGTCCAACCAGTCGAACCCACCAACCTGATCGTAAAGGTTAGTGTATTTTATTGGTCAATCTATCAGATTCAAGTTCTATTTTCTTGTTTATTTTCTTTGGAGTGCTTGATTTCAAGCTTTGTGGAGACTTTAGGGTTTTTTTTCTAAATTTGCTGATCTACGAAAACTCATCTCTACTTCCTTTGAGTTTTCTTGTTCCTTTGTATTTCTTTGTGGAAATGGATGCTAGGGGGAAAAAGAAAATGGCCCGTGGTCCATCATCTTCTAGATCAGCTCCAATAACTCAGCGCCATCTTCATTTACCCGAAAATGATCCTTCATATGTACGGGATTTGCATTTGCGCAATGTTATTGTTGAAAAAGCATGTGATCTTAACCACATTGCTCCATTTGGTATCATTCCTCTCCTCCAAGCTGTAGGATGGGATAACATCTTACACTAGGTAGGGCCTGTATACCAATCTATTGCACAGTCCATGTTTGCCTGCATCTCTACTTTTTCTACTAAAAATTTAACATTTCAAATAGATGCTAGAGAAGGCCCTTTTAATGTAGACCATCATTTAATATCTGGCCTTATGAAAATACTTGTTAATGATGAGGGTATCCCTATTCATCTTCTAACTGAAAAACCCTCAAAAATAGAAAAACGACAGCTTACCAGAGCATTATGTAACATGAATGTGCAATGGACTCATAAAGGGAATGCGCTCCCCTCAAGGTATTTGTTACCCAGATACAAAGTCCTCCATAGAATCTTTACTTCAAATCTATATCCAAGGTCTGGTAATAAAATAAAGTTGACTTCATTTATGGTTCGTGTTTTGCACTCAGTTATTTCTGGTACTAAAATTTATCTTCTATCTTTAATTTGACATTCCATCATTCAGTTTCGTCTTCATCCAGGTCATAGTAATATACCATTTGCCAATCTTATGATTGTGTTGGCTTCACATATGTTGGTCGTTATACCTGTTGGAGAGGCTCCTATCCATAATCTGATATTTAACAACTCAAATATAAACAAAATGAAGTTGGAATTGGCTCCTGGCCAAGTGGATGGTGGTATGGAACTGGAGTTGGGAATGAAGAAGAAGCTGATGATCTTGCTCCTAATGACATAAACATGGATGATATTTTTGATGAAATTGAGTCTGATTCTGCTAATGATCCTGATTATGAACCATCTGAGTTTGATGCACATTTGCATGCACTTGAGGAGAAAGTTGAAAACATGAATGTTGCTCATGATTTATAGTTCAAATATATGCGCAAGTATCTTAGGCGCTTAAACAAGGACATGTATCAACTTGATCCTACAATACCTACTCCGTCTTCAGGTTCAGATTAAGTGATTTGATCTTTGGTCTGTAATAACTTTAAGTTTACTTTTGGTGAATTGTGAACTTGATTTGGTTTGCTGCCTATGATTTACTGGCTATAGATTGCACTATTTCAATCTTAATGGTTATGATCTTTATGTACTTATATCTTGACTCCTTGTTTACTCCTGTTTATTATCATTTTTCATTATTTTCTTCTTCCTTTGTCATATTGTGACAAAAAGGGGGAGAATTTTGGATATGGATTGATTGTGAGTATAGAGCATTTTTTTTATATATAAGTGTTACTCAGGGGGAGTAATTTAGGGGGAGTAGTATGTATGTAGTAAATATAAATGTAAAATCTTGATGTGTGTTTTGATGTGTGGTTGTGCATGATAAACTGGTGCATGATTCTTTAACCAGGTTGTCACAGATTCTTTCTATTATAACCTGTGCATAATTCTTTGTATTCATATTGGTTATATTATTGTTGCATGTTTTGTAACAAATTTGACAGAGAGGGAGATTGTAAGTGTTATGGTTTTATACTCCTTTGGTTGTCAAATTTTATGTATTAAAACCTTTATCTGTGTCTTGTGTTTGTATGTTGATATATATGTGCTCAAGACACTGCATCACAATGCTTCAAGTCAAGTACGGTGATCAACTTCAAGAAAGAAATGCAAGGCCATGTATTTTGTCCTCTTCTGTAAGCATCAATGTTTAGAGCTACATCGATAAGAAGAGTGTTTGTTCAAAACTCAAGTGTCACTCAAGATGAAAGTTAATCTCAAGTTGTAGAAGATCTCAAGATCAAGCTACATCAAGTAGAGATCTCAAGCTTCATAAGGTTCAAAGGTCAACCTTCATCTGAAAGAATGAAGTTTTAATGTTCATATTTCATGTCTCATGTATGAATGACCTTAGATTGACCTTAGGGTAAGTCATTTTGTATACATAATTCAAACTGAATTTTTTTTATATGAATTTGGTCTGTTCTAAGACTAGTCCTAGACCTTGTTCGACTAGTCCTAGCACTGGTTCAACTAGACTAAGAGATTCCAAGACCAATCCTAAGTTTGTTACAATTTTTTAGAAATTTCTGTTCGTCCACAACCAGTTCTGGACTCTGCTCGACCGGTCGTATGAACAGTGTTGACTTGTCTCACAACCAGTACTGATTCTATGATTCAAACTCCAGCAATGAATTAGGTGGTCGTACAATCAGTCGTGTGAGGCTTACGACCAGTCGTAGAGGGCCTACAACCAGTCGTAGACACCCTACAACTAGCCGTGAGTTAGTTTTATCCAATCGCGCTAAAAATTTCAAAAATCCGTTCTCCTACAACCAGTGGAAGTGTCCTCTAGACCAGTCGAAGGTACGATTTCTGCAGCTATAAATAGATAACGAATTTCAGAGTTTGATTAGGAAATTCAAGTAAAATCAAGGGATCACTCTAAGATAAGTTTGTGGTTATCTTAAGCTACATTGTACACATTTAATATTCTCTTTTTGTTAGCTTTTGCATTTGATTTTGTTTTTATATTTCAATCTTATTTGAAAAGAGGAATTGTTGTATTCCTTCTTCTTGAAACCAAAATCAAATAGAGCTAAGCCCAATTTGGTTTAATTTAAAATCAATTAGAACTTAGAACTATTTTAAAGTGAGTATTGGACATTGAACTTGTATATTCGAACTTCTACTCTGATTGGTTCTTCCGGGCTGCTTCAAAAAGGAGAAATCCAGGTATTTTATATTATTGTAATTTACGTTCTTTTTTATTTATTTTGAGATTCGCCAGAAAAATCTCATTGTGGTGGTTATCTGAGGAGAGCCAGAAAACTCATAAAGTGGGTTTTTGGATTGTGTAAGCCCAAGTTTAAAAAGACACAATTGTGAAAGTTTTGGGTGAACCTGTGAAAACCTATTTTGATAGTGAATGCTAATATCCCGTGTGAGGATATTAGGAGTGGAGTAGCAATCTATGCGGTTGTTTTATAATAGTTGGTGTATACACAGGCGAACCACTATAATTCTTTGTGTTTTGTGGTTGTGTGATTTATATTTCTTATCTTTTATTATTCAAGATTGTGGGATGTTTATGTGGATGTGAATGTTGTAATATTTTCATTTCAAGCATAGTGGGGAATGTTGTAATAGTTTACAATTTACTTTTTGCTATTTCCCTTTGTTATTCTTCTTAGTTTGGGATATTGATACTTATCATTCTAGTAAGGTTCTCCTGCCATAAATCTTCAGTTTTTATGGTGTAAGGTTGTCCTTAGAACTCAATTCGTATCTGTCTCTCAAGACTTGAATTTGAGGTTGCTTTACATTCCTTTATTGTGGTTTATTTCCTTTCTTTTGTTGGCTATCTTATTTCTTATATTCCGTTGATTTTTTTAAAATTTGGCATAGTCTTATTCACCCCTCCCCCCCTCTAGGACATATAGCTTGGCCATTTCATCTTGTGTTTGCTTGGTGCACTTGGATTGCTATCCTAGATCCATCTCTATGTGATTTCACAGCCCAATCCCCAACAAAGCGTTAGTGCAAAAACGAGGCAGATCTAAAAATCAAGTGGGCCAGGTGGTAAAAAAAAATAGAGATTGAACAACCATTGTTCAAACATTTAGGGACCACCATGCTGTTTTCTCAAAAAATCGACCCTGTCCATCTATTTTTCTACCCCATGTTAGGACTTGACTTAAAAATGAGGCAGATTCAAAACTCAAGTGAACCACACAACTACAACGGTAGGGATTGAATGCCCATCCTACAAACACACTAGGGGCAGAGAAAGTTTGGCTTGGCCTCGTGTCTTTGTGTTTTTCATTCAGGCCAAGGGATGAACTTTAAATCAGTTTAGAAGGCAAATAAACATCAGGATGGACCTTAGACAGTTTCAAGTAGAGGAATTTTCCTTACCACTGTTATCTGTTGTGTGATGACTTGGGTTTTGAATTTGTCTCATTTATCATGATCTCATGTTATCAAATGAAATAACAAATTGGATCGATGGACTGGGTGATTTTCTTACAAATATCATCGTAAACACACCTACGATGGATAGGACTGCATGTCAAACAAGTGTCACATCAATCAAGTGTCATGTGGTGGGTGGTTGAGACTTAAGGTTCGGGCAGTTTTGTCAATGCCAAATACAAAAAAAAATCTCACATAAGTAAATAATGGCATAAGTCTAATGTCTAATAGTGAACTATAGGCGAGTTCTTGGGGATAGTTTAATGGGTCTAATGTCTTCCATTAATTTATTTTAGAGAAGGTATAAGTCTAAACTGATTAAACTAGGCTATGGTCCACCTAGTGGATAACTCCCAACTTGTTAAGTGCACGGAACATCCAATCCATTCAATAGATTGGCCCCACCATGAGATCTTAATGGAAAAATCAGCCATATCCATTCATCAAATGGACCACACTTATATTTTTCTATTTACCAGTAGCTATATTGTTTTATTTGGTGTGGCTTCCTAGATGTGATTTTTGCAAATAGAGTTCTTTATGGTTCGGTCAATCTATTTGATGGATTGGATGTCCTATGAACTAGTACTTAAACAGGTTGGAAGTTATCACCTAGGAACCATAGTAAATTGAGTTCCAACTGGTATAGACCTTCTCTTTATTTTATTTGTTGTTTCAAGATAATTCAAAGTAGAGCCTACTTTGAATTTCCATCCCTTCTAAATTTTATTTTAATTCATTTATCTTAACCATCTAGTTAATGACCACGAAGCCTAATAGTCCATATTGATTATAGAGAACGTTCAATGATTGATGTGGACCATCCATCATGTGGGCCCATATGATTGTAGTTCACTCCTAAAATCACTTTAAGCAGGTTATTATAACCCTCCTTCAATGGTTGGGAGAACTGGAAGCCCATTTTTATAGTATCAATTTTATTAGTGATTTAGACTGTCCATCACATGGGGCCTGCTTCTGGTTGTCAATTCCTCTTCTTGACACTTTGATTAGCAATCTAGACCATCCATCATGTACAATCTACCATTGATTGTTAAGCTTAGAGCTGGGCACAAATCGAACTAATCCGGCGGATTCAACCCGATCTGATCCGAACCAAACTGAAGGCCTGGATCGGTGCGGTTCGAGTACGATCAGTCAAATCCGATAGTTCATCAGATCGAGTTCGGATCATGGTCAATCCGAACGAATGGATCCAATCCGATCTGGATATATTATTAAGTGTGTGTGTGTATTAAATATTTTATATATATATATATATATATATATATATATATATATATATATATTTAATATTTTTTATTTTTTACTCTTTTTAACCCATGTACATGAGGATAATAAATTTTTACAACGAAAGGGCTGGTTCATTTGGATATATATATTATACAAGATAACTTTCTGTTTTGGTTCAATTTTTTTATTTTTATTTTTTAAGATAGTCTTGTCATAAAATACCTTCATTTGTTCCTTAAATATCCGGGAATTCTCATACGCTTCATTCCAAATCTCCTCCAACTCATTTAGTTGGAGTTTATGCAGTGAGCTAGCTTTGTCAAGAATAAAGTTAAAGGACTTAATAACCCAATATGCTCTGTGTTCCAACTCCACGTGGCAAGTGGTAAACATTCTATAACACCTCAAATTTTGTTACCCGAGTTTAGTACTCATTTTTTGAAATTTCGCATGTTAACCTTTAAGGATAGCCCACATTTCGCCATATAATTTTTTTCTGAACAGTGAGCACTGCAATAGAATAAAGAGAAATCAAGCATAAATGCCCCTACATCCCACGGGCTACCCCCCTTGAGTGTTTCCATGCATCCCACGAGCTACCCCACTTGAGCCCGGCATGAAAATGTTCCTGCATTAATCACCCCCAGTGAGGAGTCTCGAACACGAGACCTCCATCTCTGATAGCAATTTGATGCAGGACAATTAACCACTTGCTATAAAAGCTCAAACTATTAGAGTATGGCAAATTAATCCCTTTATCTCATAGCTCAGCCCCACATCTTATGGGTTAGGACCTCGGTCGTACCCCCCTCGTGGGCCCCAAATCACATAGGCCGCTGTTGAGGGTCAAATATTGCATATTAGACCCTAGTTATTGCCTGGATTTATGAACATAGTATTGTTTAACGGTTCGATTTAATCGTGTTTGTGATGCAAGGTGTATTTACAAGTTGGCACTGAAACAAGGTGCTAAAAGCATGGATTCAACGCTCAAGATTCACCAAGGCAAGGTACAGACTCCAAGGAACCAAGATCGACGGATTTACATGCCAGAGATGCGAGAAAATCTAGAAACTGAAGCTCAAGTGGCCTGAAAGTCAACCAGAATGCAAGATCACAGGGTTTTCACCATCTGTTCGGCTCAAAACTTCATATATGGCCTGAAGACCATAAATTAACCATACATATCGAATTTCAGCCCTCGAATCCCTGTGGAAGTGGCCCAATGGACAGATCAGCCCACAAAACTCTGATTTAGTGCCCACTTGATATCTGGATATGCTTCAATCTTGGTTTCAACTCATTAAATGAGCTAACAAAATGGATGGATGGAGCGAATTTCTCAAGTACATCATGATGGACCCCACACGTATACTGCGTGTACATAGGGTACACATGCATTGGACGTGCACCGAACCAATACTTGGTCAACCATTGCATTGACCTGTTCCTTTCTAAAAGCCAAAACAAAAATTCTGTTTTTCGCCAGAGAAACGGACGTGCGTCCGCTAAACCACGAAGTGGGCCCACACCGTCCATTATATGGAAAATCAGGTCCGTCCATCCATCTTAGGAGAAAAAACCGACCGTACATCAAGTGTTTTCTGGCACCCATGTATGTATACACGCACGGATGCAAGTTCAAACGTATAACAGATGGTAGCTTAATAGATTCCGTGGGCCACGTCAACGCAAGTCCAAACCAACCATTCCCGGACGGTTTTTCGTGGGGACCCCAATGGACGGAGTGGATTTTTCACTTGGCTTCAAGAAACAGGCCAATGCATGTAAGAGAGTCGACTTACGGCGACTCTGTTTCGTAACAGGGCGTTACGGTCGATCCAGGTGGGCCATCACGGACGGTTCTTTTCGACGATCTAGACCGTTCACTAAAAGCCATGCAAAAACCGTCCGTAGGCACGTTCTTTTACAAAAAGGATGCACCTGTGTGCGAATACTGGACCCAACGCAGCTCGGTTACATTATATCTTTGCTGCGTAAAGATCTGCGTAAACGTTGTCCTCTCCATCGACCTGATAACCAACCTCCTTGCACCTATAAGAAGGGAGGGCGTGAACATGGAAAGGGGATCCAGGGGCAGCCGTGAAGGTTAGTAACAGAGAGAGAAAGGGGAGAAAAAAGCTTGCACTTGAGGAAGAGAGAGACGGTGGAAGGCTTCTTCAATGAGTTCTTCTTTCTACCTTCAATTCTTTTATTTTACAATTTTTCCTAAGAGAGTAAGCCTCATCATGTTCATGAGTGGCTAAACCTCTTGGATAGGGCTAAGAGGTGAAGCTTGTAATGAGATGGGAGACTTTAATTTATGCCTTTGATTTAATTTTAATTTATGAACGGAACTTGATATCAGTTTGATTATTAAGAGAATGTTTTTAGTTTTTAATGGTCTGTTGTGACTAAAATTACAATGGGTCTACGATAGCTTTGAGCATCTTCCTTTCCTTTTTCTGACCATGACGTCAGGAAGCCCTGTTATTCACCATCGTCTCCTGGTAATGGTTGGATGATGGTACCCTTCCTAACCTTTATACATCAATGATTGGTTGGTAATTAATTTGTCTCCTGGACATGGTTTGGTGATGGAATCCATTCTAATTCATATACCTTTTATCTCTTGAAAACTATATCAAAGGAAGTTCAGTCTTAATTTTCATGGTTACACTCTTCAATTGGATGAAGATGGGACTTTAAGTCCAGTTGAATTCTCAAAGCAAGCATAAGATCTCCTTGATCTCTATAAGTGAATCCTCTAAATCCCTAGTTTCCTTTTCCTGAATTCTCTTAATTTTAGATTAATACTTTCACCATTATTCCTTAAATGTCATTTAATTTAGATTTCATCTTAGTCTAGTTTTAGTTCTACTTAGTTTCAGATTACGTACAAGTTACAGTCCTTTGGGGTTCGACCTCGGTCTCACCGAGTTTATTACTATATCACAACCCTATGCTTAGAGAGTGAACAGCCGCCCACCCCGAGTGTGTCCCCGCATCCCATAGGCTACCCCACTCGAGCCCATGTGAAATACACATTAATCACCCTTAATAAGGAGTCTCAAACATAAGACCTCCCCTGTGGGCTCCAAATCACATGGGTCACCCACCCCGAGTGTGTCCCCGCATCCCACGGGCTATCCCACTCAAGCCCGGTGTGAAAATGCCCCTGCATTACCTCATGCTCCACATGAGCACCAATCTTCACATCATCAACGTCTCCTGCGCCATTGAATATGATTTAATAGCGCAATGGCTATCCTAGTGAGGTATACCTCCCAAGATTTATTGTACTATCATAATAGTTAAGAATAGTTTTTAGGAAAAGTCTACAATACCCAAATCCTAATGACCATTGTAACAATAAGGCGAACTCAAAAGACATGCATATATCATTTTAAATAATACACGCTCTTATTTAAATGCATGAATGCATGGACATGCTCACAGACATGGGGATACACATCCAGCTGGCGATTTGATTGACCAAGAAGAACTAGCCATTTGAAAAAGTATTCAAAGATATGTCAAAGGAGAATTAGCCACCCGAAAAAAAAAAAAAAAAAAAAAAAAAAAAAAAAAAAAAACCATGCAACGAGGATGCTTAAAACGAACTAGCCTCCTAGAAAAGTATTCTAAGATATGTCCAAGGAAAACTAGGCATCAAAAAAAGCCCATGCAATGAGGATAATCCATAGTGGTTCAAATACAGTAATGATAACCTAGAATCACCCAGTAAAATACTCTACAGTATAGCTTTTAGTGACTAGAGAAACCCGATAAAGTCTGCATGCCATGAATACATTATAAGCTCCATTGTTGTTAGTCTGATTTACAAACAATTATATTAAGGAAGCTCGAGGTCACTATGGAGGCTCGTCACTTAGTATAGATTGACAACTAGAGTATAATGTTTCATACCACCATGCCCAGCTCATGAGACTTCAACAAGTACGATGTTAATGATAACTTTTACAATTAGTGGCCTATCATGATACACAAGTAGAATTTTCCATCACAAGCTTCTACAAAAATAATCAATCAAAAATCATATTGGGCAAAAAGTCCATTCTAAGACATATCAAAAAGGGGTCAACCCAAAAGCCACATAGGTGCAGATGATCCATGATATAGTAAGTCTACAACAAGATTCCATTTAATCCATTATAAAAAAATGGCCACTAGTTTAAGGAACCTCCAAAATTACCATCCAGTAATCTCTAAGTGTCAAAACAGGCCACAATTAATTCAACATACAATATTAATATCAAATGCACCTGTAAAGTATTCACCTTAAATAAGAATAGAGAATTTTGAGATCCATATTATATTAGAATATTTGAAGTTTAAGCATCAATCATATAAAAAATATTCAAATGCAAACTAAAAATTACTAATTATCTCAATGAATAATATATTAAGAAAGTAATAGAAATAAATGAACTAAACTAACTATCATAATATTAGAAAGCTTGAACGGTGATCCTCACCTTCAATGAAACCACCTAATATACCATGATTAGGATGTAGTTCAATTGAAATGGGTCCTAGAGAAAAGAATTAGGGAAAAACCAATCATTACCCCCATTATGATTAGACTTTAAGTTAATTATTCTAATTCAAATTGAATTAGAGTCGTAAAGAAAGTTTAGAGATTGATTTACCTGGACCAACTAAGTTGGCTCAATTTTCTTTCAAACTCAATCCTAATTGCACTAAATAAGATGGATTTAATTGAGGAAAAGGTTGGAAAATTCTACATTTGATCAAATTAGTAATTAATTCTCTAAAAACTCAATTACCCACTAATAGAATGGGTTAAAGAGTCTTATCACCTAGAAGCGGCTAAACCACGACTTAGTCCTAATTCGGACCCGATCACAACACGATTGGAATCAAGAACTCAAAACTTAGTAACCAGATATTGCAGCTGCAATAAGAAAATGCCAAAATTAGAGTCTAAAGTGGCCTTATACATATATAAACTCAACAATTCACCAAGTTAGCAAGATCTAACCGTGACTCATTTGAGTCGAGCGCATCTACTGTGGACTTAGACATGATTTACTGAACTAGTTCATGCACTTGAACCCTACGATCCTGATGCTGTGCTGCTGGTCGGAAATTACCAAAACCATGACTCAAATCAACCTCGAACTCAGCACCCCAACTTGATTCAATTGAGTCAAGTGAGACATTGATTCAACTCGAGACAGTGAGTCCATGACTCGATTTAGCCCAAACTGATTCATTAGTTGAGGTCGATTCTCTCACATAATTTCTCTTCTTCTTCTATTACTACAGAAGCCCCAACAGCGAGCTGGACTTGACCCAAGCCCTGGACATTATTCAGATCGTAGCTGAGTAGAGACAGCCGACTTGACTTCCATCTCCACTTGACTTTCTCTCTTTTCTTTGATCTTCTACTTCTACTTTCTCTTTTTTCTTCTATCTAATCCTCTTTCACACCCGCAGTTGGAGTGTCCAGCAACAATCCGAACGAAAACAGTGACCAACGCAGGCTAATTCATCGAGTCCCGATGCACGACTCACTGCGCAACTAGGAAAGAACGGGGATGATTGATGGAGGTATCGACTTTCTTATCACACTCCTCAACCAGAAAGGGTCTGGATTCAGCTAATGCTTGGCCAGAAATGCCCCAACCAGATACTGACTTGGCTCCGATTAAGCTGAGTCGAGTCGGCAGTGGGTTATAACAATGTGAGGAAGAAAACCACTAATACCCTTTGCACAAAACCATCTTTTGCCGCCCATTGTATCATGGTTTTATGTCCATTTTAACTGCGTACAAATCCAAACCTGTTAAATTCAATGGACGGGTTGGATTCTCTCATGCATCGTGGTGGACGCCACTTCGTCACCACCTCTTTTCTGTGCAATAACTGTAACAAAAAATTGGAATCTGAAAACCTTCCCGCGCGCACAATCGGCACTTGAGCCCCCTCTTTCTCTCAAATTCTCTCTTGGTTTGGAAACCTCGCTCAGCTTTGATCCGCGTCTTTCCTTTCCTCTCGAAAAAATCCTTACCATCCATATGTTCAATCTCACTCATTGGGTGGCTCGGATCCGTCACTCGGTGCCAAACACCCGATTCTTTTCGACGTATTTTGCCGCACCACGTCACACCATCAAGACTTCGTGACATTTCAATCCAGACCGATCAAAGACATTCAATCCGATTCATTGACGCTCAAGATGTGAAATCTGATCAACTGGCAAAGAATCCAGCCGCAAGACGCTTCTTCTTCCCATATCTGAGTGTAGCAACTTGAATCCTAAAATCCCCGAACCCATTAGCAAAACTCTATTTGAGTTTCGATTTCTCACCTCTCTAAGCTTACCCGCATCGAACTCAGTCACCCTTCTTATTATATACTTATGATTGTGGGACCTTCGCAAGAGGTCGAAAATGGATAGTTTACGTCCAGTGGCCTAAGCGTTACAAGAGCTGGGACACTTAAAAAAAAAACCTGTATCAGGGGCATTTTTATCACATGCGGCCACAACAAACCGCCACTGTAGACGGAAATGAGGGGCATTTTTAAGTGGCCGCCAGTGTACAGTAAGCCACCGCCGCTGGTTTTAATTGGAAAAAAAAAACCTAAGATAGTTTTTACCCTCCAAATCGCGCGCGCTCCGCAAATCAACTGCGCTTTTCTCCCCCGCGCGCATCCTCTCCCAAAACCCTGCTCTCCCGCCTCTTCTCTCCCAAAACCCTTCTCCCCTCTTCTCTCCTCCCTTCAATAACGGACCGGCTTCAATTTCCATTGCTGGTTGAAGACGCTCACTACACCAAAAACCTCGTTTGGGAACGTCCCATCTCTACCCCTGCCATTTTGAGAAAATGTCGATCATCCCCAACATCTTCGGTCGCCGAACCAACATTTTCGAACCGTTCTCGCTCGACGTGTGGGACCCATTCGATGGCTTCCCTTTCTCCTCCAACATCCCATCTCTGCCATCCTCCTCTCGCGCTCTCGAAGATCTCGTCCTTCGTAGGGGCACAGATCGACTGGAAAGAAACCCCAGCCGTACACGTGTTCAAGGCCGATCTGCCGGGCCTGAAGAAGGAAGAGGTGTAGGTTGAGGTCAAGGACGGGCGAGTGCTGCAGATCAGAGGCGAGAGGAGCCGCGAGCAGGAGGAGAAGACGGACACGTGGCACCGCGTCAAGATGTCAAGTGGCAAGTTCTTGAGGCGATTCAGGTTGCCGGAGAATGCGAAGGTAGAGGGAGTGAAAGCAACAATGGAGAATGGAGTGCTGACTGTAACGGTTCTGTTCACTCCCCAAGTGCAGGGTTGTGATGTAGTAATAACTCGGTAAGACCGAGGTCGAATCCCAAGGGACTGAAACTTGTACGTTATCTAAAATTAACTGGAAATAGAACTAGAATGACATGAAATCTGAATTGAATTATAAATTGAGAAATAATTGTAAACTATTAATCTAAAACTTATAAAAATCAGAGGTAAGGAATCTAGGGATTCAGAGGATCCACTTGTAGAAATTAGGGAGAACTTATGCTTGCATCAAAAATTATGAAAATTACTGAACTGCCGTTGATCTAGTTTTCAAAGAGATGAAAGGTGTATGAATTAAAATGGATTCCATCACCAAACCATACCCAAAGACTATGGAAAACAACAGAATCAAACTAATTACCACCCAATCACATGTATGCAAGTTAAGAAGGGTACCGACATCCAACCATGCCCAGGAGACTATGGTGAACAACAGGGCTTCCTGAAATCATAAACATTAAAGAGAACGGAAATATTTAAAGCCATTGCAGACCCATTGTAATTTCAGTCACAACAGACCATTAAAAACCTAAAACATTCCCATAATAATTAACTAAAATCAATGTCAATTCATGAATTAAAATTAAAATAAAATCAAATCTCCCATCTCACTACAAGCTTCACCTCCTTGCCCTAGCTAGGAGGTTTAGCCAGACATGGATGGCTGGATCTCCTAAATGAAAAAAAAAAGAAAGAAAAAGAAAAAGAAAAAAAATAATAAATAAGAAAGAAAATCAAAAACCTCTGTTTCTCTCTCTTCTCTCTAATCCACGTCCAAACTCAAGCCTCCACGTCTCTCTTTTTCTTCCTTCCTAGACCTGAATGAATCTCCCCACGTCTAAAAACCTCCTTTTATAGCTGCTGGAAGGCTGGAGTCGGTGACAGAGTTGTAGCAGGACACGGAGTGCAATTTTCGCAGCCAAGTTCGGTGCCACGAAACACGCCACTTTCCTCGCTCAAATTCCAAGAAAACACTGTCCCTTAGTACTTTCTTGGGTTCTCTACATGATAGACGGTTCAGATCTGCCATATGATCAAAGATGCTGGGCCAAAACTGCCTGGAAAAGTCAGTTTTTGCGGATGTGTGAAACCTTTCGCACCATTTCGCTGTTGCGATCGGTGGGCTCCACAGAAGCATTTTCTGGAAAATCCACCCCGTCCATTGGATTCATAACGAAATTTCAGTCAAGAATGAGTGGTTTTGAACGTCCATTGATATGGCCCAGAGAAGAAATAACTAAAAGATCAGATTTGAACGCTACCGGGCAGCCCTTTTGTGGCCTCTGTATCTCACACGTGTGCACGCATGAGTGAAAAGTGACAACATGGTTTTGTAGTACTCGCGGCTGTCTACACGGTGGATGGTTTGGATTGAGCTTATGGGGCACGTGTGGGGCCCACAGTCGATCGCAAAAACGGCCAGCGGCCGTGCATGACGCGGTGCGTAAGCGGAATCTTCTTCCGCTGTGATGATCGGTGGGGTCCACTGAGCTTTCTTTTTGAAAATCTACACCGTCCATTGGCTTCAGGATGAAAAAACGTCCAGAAATGCTGAGTTTTGGAGCCATTTCGGTGTGGTCCACTTGATCGTTGATTCCGCCGTCCATTCTTCTTGCAATGGCCAGAATCTTCCAATACCTTGCATGGTGTAAAACGGACTCCTAGGCTAGGGGTTTGGTCTCCCTCTGGAGTGTATGGACGGTTTGGATTTCTCGTATGGGCAATGTGTGGGGCCCACTGATCAAAAACGGCCAGCGCCCTTGGGACGCTGTTGCGTCTCTGCAATTTTAAGAAAAACGTCGGTCAGCGCTGCTGACCGACTTCCAGATTTTCTGGTGCACGCCTCCGTATGTATGCTGTGCACACGCACGATGTAAGGTGGGTCCCCCTTTGACGTATGTGAGAAATTCGCTTCGTTCATCTGCTTCACCATCTCCTTTTAACCGTAGGGACCAAATTTAAAGCGTATCCAGATAGCAGGTGGGCCCCAAATTGAAGATTGATGGACTGATTTGACCGTTGGGCCACTTTTAGAGAGATCTAACGGCTGAAATTTGACTTGTACGGTTAATTTATGGTCGTCAGACCATGTATGAAGTTTCGAGCCAAACGGATGGTGGGAACCTCGTGATCTTGCATTCTGGACGTCCTTCAGGCCACTTGAGCTTCAGTTCCTTGATTTTCTCGGATCCTTGGCGTGTAATTTCAGTCGATTTTGGTCCCCTGGAGTGCGTCCAATGCTTTGGTGAATTTGGAGCGTTAAATCCATGCATTTTGTATCCTATTTTGATCCAAGCTTGTAAAATCAACCTGCAGCATCAACACGATTAAATCAGCCGTTAAACACTATTATGCTCGTAAATCCGGACAATATTTGGGGTCTAATATGAACTATTTGACCCTCAACATAACCCCCAACCAGCATTTTGATAGTCCCGAGCAAAATATGCGAAAAATAAGTTGAGAATTACAAGACAATTTCTATGAACTCGAGTGATTTTTTTTTTATTTTTTTTTTTTGAAAAACGATTCAGTTACCAGGATTCCAAGATTCATGAATGTTGGACATTACCTTCTCCTAGACTCGAGTGCATGGTAAACTTCCTAGTCCAGTTCACAATGTTACTCCACTAATTAGAAAATTTCTAAACATTAAGATCCATGAGTATATAGTGTACTCTCGGCTTATCAATACCAAGATTCAATTCTCTATTTCAAGATGTCATTGGTAATCAACGAGAGAATTCATGATGACCAAAACTTGCCTCACAGAGTTATTTATTTATTTTATTAATAGTAATGCCAAGGAAAGGGAATCAAATCCTCACCTATAGGGAGCAAACCTATGGTGAAGATCGTACACCTGACTCTTTTTCACATATCTTTCATGGGGAATTAACTCTACACCTATAGGGAGCAAACCTATGGTGAAGATTAATTATCCAACCTTTCCAATTTTTATACCATGATAGCAAGATATTTCAGGCTGGTTCCTTTCGTGCTTAGTGATTACCAAGTTAATCCTTCGATATGGAACTGAAATCTTAATGTGTAAGCAAGACGTGTCCTGAAATCATGATTCAATTAATGTTTAAAATCTCTAATCATGGATTGATAATTCACTTAACTATGAAATCTAACAGATACGGAATCCAAGAGTCATAAATACACCATTATGTACCTTGAAAATCTAAATTAGGGATATCTGTCAAAATCACTTCGAATTTGTAGAAATTTACAGAAAAAATTTTTAAAAAAAATTTCACAATTTTTGCTCAAGACCAAGAAAATACTGATTAAGAAACCTAATCTCCCACTCCCAACCTAAAATCTACATTGTCCTCAATGTAAAAGATATGAGCATGCAATGCACATGGGACAACGAAAGTAAATGAGAAGTGATGGGAAGATAGTACCTGAATAACGAATCAAGAGAGTTTCCAATAGATCACGGCATGGAAGCTTGTCAGCATGAGAGAGAAAGCAGAACAAAAATAACGAAAATAAAATTCTACCTTATACCACTTTCGCAGGTGCTCTCGATTGCATTTAGCGTATGCAACAAGCCTTTAAACCCCTAGGTTACCCCTAGTGGACGAGTTGTAGTCTCGTGAGGGTTTGCAGTAATATTACCCCCAAACATTAAACTAACCTATGAAAGCGACTATCCTAAACCTATGAAAGCGATAAACCTACCTATACCTCCATCAGACTAGGAGATCAGTCCTGATAAACAGGAGCAATCAGAGGCATGGACATGTCCTCTGAATCAAATGTCTCAACAAATGGCTTTAATCGATGTCCATTTACTTTAAACTCCTTGTCATTGTCGGGATCTCTTATCTCGACGGCCCCATGAGGATAAGCAGTAACAACAATGTAAGGGCCGGTCCAACGAGATCGAAGCTTACCCGGAAAGAGATGTAGTCGAGAGTCATACAAGAGGACTTTCTGACCTGGCGTGAATGATTTTCAAAGAATATGTTGATCAGGAAACGCTTTCATCCTGTCCTTGTAAATTCTCGAGTTTTCATATGCATCGTTCCGAATTTCTTCCAGTTCATTTAATTGAAGTTTGCGTAGCGAACCAGCATTGTCCAGATTGAAATTTAGATTTTTGATCGCCCAGTATGCTTTATGTTCCAATTCCACTGGCAAGTGACAAGCCTTTTCATAGACAAGTCTAAAGGGAAATGTTCTAATAGGAGTTTTAAAAGCAGTACGGTACGCCCATAAGGCATCGGTCAATCGGATTGACCAGTCCTTACGATCAGGGTTAACCGTTTTCTCTAGGATATGTTTTCTCTCCCTATTGAAAATCTCAGCTTGTCCACTTGTCTGTGGATGGTATGGGGTGCTCACCTTATGAGAGATACCGTATTTCTTCATTAAGCTCTCAAATGGTCTATTGCAGAAGTGTGAGCCCCCGTCACTAATGATGGCTCGAGGCGTTTCGAAACCCGACAGGATATTTTCTTTCAAAAATTTAATGACCGTGCGATGGTTATTTTTGCGGCACGGAATTGCTTCAACCCATTTAGTGACATAGTATACGGCGAGCAAAATATACAGATTTCCAAATGATTGGGGGAATGGTCCCATGAAATCGATGCTCCAACAATCAAATGCTTCTATAATAAGGATGGGATTCAAGGGCATCATATTTCGACGGGACAATGCTCCCAATTTCTGACAACACTCACAAGCCTTGCAAAACTCATGAGTGTCCCTGAACATAGTGGGCCAGTAGAAGCCACACTGTAAAATCTTGGTCATGGTCTTTTTAGCAGAAAAATGACCACCACAGGCCTGTGAGTGACAGAAGGAGATGACACTCTGATGCTCATCGTCTGGTACGCATCTCCTTAAGATTTGGTTTGGGCAATATTTAAAAAAATATGGATCGTTCCAGAAAAAGTTACGCACCTTGGTAAAGAATTTCTTCTTATCTTGTGACGTCCAGTGTGTCGGTATAGCACCTGTAGCAAGATAATTAGCAATATCAGCGAACCAAGGTGAATGGGAGACTCTAAATAGTTATTCATCAGGGAACATGTCATTGATATGGGTCGCCTCAAGGGAATCAGAGGTATTAAGGCGAGAAAGGTGATCAGCTACTACGTTCTCTACTCCCTTTTTGTCTTTAATTTCTAAATCAAATTCTTGGAGTAGAAGGATCCATCCTATTAGGCGGGGCTTAGAATCATTCTTGGAAAGAAGATACTTAAGTGCCGCATGGTCTGTGTAGATGATGATCTTGGATCCGATCAAGTAGGACCGAAATTTGTCTAAAGCGAACACTACGGCTAAGAGTTCCTTTTCCGTAGTCGAGTAGTTCACTTGGGCAGGATTTAGAGTCCTACTTGCGTAGTGAATAATGTAAGGCCGCTTATCTTTTCTCTGGCCTAGAACCACTCCAAGAGCATAATCAGAGGCGTCGCACATAAGTTCAAAAGGAAGACTCCAGTCGGGTGGCTGCATGATAGGTGCAGTGGTTAACATGCCCTTAAGCTTAGTGAAAGCTTCTCGGCACTGCTCAGTCCACTCGTATGGTGTATCCTTTTGAAGAAGATTACATAAAGGACGAGATAGGAGACTAAAGTCCTTTATGAATCGTCTGTAAAAGCCTGCGTGTCCTAAGAAGGATCGCACGTCTCTGATATTATAGGGTGGAGGTAGGTTAGAGATAAGATCAATTTTTGCCTTATCTACCTCGATTCCTTTGGACGAGATGATATGCCCAAGGACAATTCCCTTTTGAACCATAAAATGGCACTTCTCCCAGTTAAGTACCAAGTTTTTTTCTTCACATCTTTTCAGCACACATTTAAGACTTGCTAAGCATTCGCTGAAAGATGAACCAAAAACAGAGAAGTCGTCCATGAAGACTTCTAAATATTTTCCCACCATGTCAGAAAAGATACTCGTCATGTATGGCTGAAAGGTGGCAGGGGCATTACATAACCCGAATGGCATCCTTCTGTAAGCAAAGGTGTCATAGGGACATGTAAATGTGGTCTTTTCCTGATCTTCAGGGGCAATTTCAATCTGATTATAACCTAAATACCCGTCAAGGAAACAATAATAGGAATGACCAGCTAGCCTTTCCAGGATTTGATCAATGAAGGGCAAAGAAAAGTGGTCTTTCCTTGTGACGGTATTCGGCTTTCTGTAGTCAATGCACATTCTCCAACCAGTGGTAACTCTGGTCGGCACGAGTTCATTATTGGCATTGGCTATGATGGTGATCCTGGACTTCTTAGGAACTACCTGAGTTGGACTCACCCATTGACTATCGGATATGGGGTATATGATCCCCACATCCAATAGTTTGAGAACCTCGGCCTTAACCACTTCCTTCATGTTTGGATTTAATCTACGTTGTGATTGTCGAACAGCCTTTGCATTGTCCTCAAGATATATACGGTGAGTACAAATCGATGAGTTAATTCCCTTGAGGTCCGCTATTGTCCATCCAAGAGCTCCCTTATGCTCAATGAGAGTAGATATGAGCATACTCTCCTGTTCTTTCTCCAGGTGGGTAGAGATCACCACCGGGTATGTCTCATCTTGACCTAAATAGACATATTTTAAATCAGAGGACAAAGGTTTTAGGTCAAGCTTCGGTGGCTTGAGGTTAGACGGTAGAGGCACTACATAAGTTTGGGGCAATTCTTCAATGTGTGGCCTCCACCGATTAACTTCAAGTACCGGTGCAGTATCAAGCATGGAACACGTCTCCCTAATTATATCATCATCAAGATCATGGGAGTGGGCCAAGCACGTCTCTAGAAGATCAGAGGATAAGGTGAGAGGCGTTCTATCTTCCACAAAAGAATCAATCATGTTAACATCATGGAAATCGTCATCATCCTCTGAGTTGCTGCCGTTATTGAAAAAGATATTCGATTCCAATGTCAAATTTTCAAAGGACATAGTCATGACACCATTCCTGCAATTGATAATTGCATTTGAAGTGGACAGGAATGGGCGACCAAGAATGACGGGAATCTGAGTGCTCGTATCATTGATGGGTTCGGTGTCCAAGATGATAAAATCAACAGGGTAGTAGAATCTATCCACCTGGACCAACACATCCTCGATGATCCCTCTTGGTATACGAACAGAACGATCAGCAAGTTGTAGTGTGGTTCGAGTGATTTTTAATTCACCCAAACCTAACTATTGGTATACCGAATAGGGAATCAGATTGACGCTCGCTCCTAAGTCAAGAAGTGCGTGATCAATTCGATAGTTCCCGATTACGCATGATATGGTTGGGCAACCGGGATCTTTGAATTTTTACGGCACATCTTGTTTTAAGATGGCACTCACTTTCTCAGTTAAGGAGATCTTCTTTTGAACACTTTTCCGTCGTTTGGTAGTGCATAAGTCCTTTAAAAATTTAGCATATGAAGGTATCTGTTTTACAACATCAAGCAGAGGAATATTGACTTTCACTTGTTTCAACACCTCTAAGATATCCTGAGAGTTAGATAGACGTTTTGGTTCAACCAGCCGTTAGGGAAACGGACCAACTGGCTTTTCTAGAGGTTCCGGTTCAAATTTTTATGGGGCACCACTAGATCCATCATTGTTGTCCTCTTCTGGTTCTTAAGGCTTTTCGGGCCTAACCGAAAGGGTTTTATCAATAACCTTCTCACTCCTAAGAGTGGTGATGGATTTAGCGTGCCCCATTTGATTTGAAGAGCTGGGATCACCTGTCTCGTATTACGGTTTCGGATTAGGGAGTGATTGTGCAGGGAGCATCCCTTTTTCCATAGCCGTCATACGTGAATCTATTTTTGCATAAAATCTGAAATTTCTTACATTGTCCGCGCCAGCTCTTGTATGGAAATTTGAACCGATTCTTCTTGAGGTTTCCCCTGATTTGGATTTTGATTGAAGAAACCTTGAGGGGTAGCAGTTTGTCCGTTCCTCCAACTAAAATTCGGATGATTTTTCCAGTCAGGATTGTAAGTATTAGAGGGTGGTCCATTGAAAGGTCTTTGATAGTTATTTACGTCATTAGATTGTTCATTCAATACTTCTCGAAAGGCAGGTATTGAAAGACAATTTTCAGTAGTATAAATGTTGCAATCACAGATGCCGCAAACACTTTCATTAACCTTTTCCTTCCTTCCATGGCCTCAAACTTTCTGGTGAGATTGGCCACCTTAGCATTAAGATCATTATCCTCTTTCAGGAGATATATTCCTCCTTTTTTCCTTGAATGAGTCGGCCTAGACGTAGTGTTCGTCCTTGGGTAAAGTCCCATGATTGTGTTTTTTCAGTGAGACTATCGAGGTAATCCCATACCTCGTCGACATTTTTATTAATAAAATCTCGGTTACACATTGTCTCGACCATTTGGCGCATGGAAGATGTTAGCCCATCATAGAAAAAATTCGTAATGCGCCATATTTCAAAGCCATGTTGTGGGCATGCATTAACCAAATCCTTGAACCTTTCCCAACATTGAAAGAATGTTTCATCTTCCTTTTGGGCAAAGTTCATGATTGCTCTCCTGAGGGTAATTGTCTTATGATGTGAGAAAATTTTCTTTATAAATTCCCTCTGCAAATCATTCCACGTGCCAATGGATCTAGGATGCAGTGAATGTAACCACGTCTTGGCTTTTTCTTTTAAGGAAAATGGAAAGAGTTTCAGCCTAATAGTATCCTCAGATACATTAGGAAAGTATAAGGTGCCTATGATTTCATCGAACTCTTTCAGATGCAAGTATGGTTCTTCAGACTCAAGCCCATGGAACTTAGGAAGGAGTTGGATAACCCCTGGCTTGATGTTCATATGTCATGTATTCTCAGAAAAAATCATGCATGAGGGCGTACTCACCCCCGCCGGTTGTAAATAATCTCGTAAAGTACGAGGCGGGGGTGCCTAATGCACCTCATTCTCATCATGTACTTCCTCAACCCTTGGTTGGGCTAGTGTTTGAGGTTGATTTTTCCAGCCAGAATTGTACGTCTTCTAACTCAGGAGAATTCAAGTGGTGTCTAGTCCTTCGATGGACAGTCAACCCTTCAACCAATCCTCCTTCAGTCACGAGACATCGAGTGTTGTCGCGTGCCCAATGGGGCATAAAACACACTCAGCCCTCAAATTCTAACTTAAACCTAAAAAAGAAAATAAAAATCTAGGAAAAGGGAGGGTTGGAGAGAAGTTACCAAATCGGAGTTCCTAAGTTAAAAACCTGCAAAACAAACCAAAATAAGTTAGTTTCTAAGAGTGGAAAGTCCTAATTAAAAATAAACTAATTTCTAGGGAAAAGAAGAAATTTCAAAGAAAGAAGAATTAGAACGAGCTTACTAAATTAGAAGCTTCCTACAAAACAGAAAAATTGAGTTAGTTCTAAAAATCAGATAAAAGGAAGAATAGAAAGTTTCTAAAGTTAGGAAAAATTTCTAATAAGGAAAATAACTAAGCTTCTAAACCTAGAATTAGAAAATTCTAAAAAGAAGATCTAATCTTAAACTAATCCTAAAACTAATTAATTTCAGAAAAACGTAGCCGACAGTCCCCGGCAACGGCGCCAAAAACTTGTTCACTCCCTAAGTGCAGGGTTGTGATGTAGTAATAATTCGGTAAGACCGAGGTCGAATCCCAAGGGACTGAAACTTGTACGTTATCTAAAATTAACTGGAAATAGAACTAGAATGAGATGAAATCTGAATTGAATTATAAATTGAGGAATAATTATAAACTATTAATCTAAAACTTATAAAAATCAGAGGTAAGGAATCTAGGGATTCAGAGGATCCACTTGTAGAAATCAGGGAGAACTTATGCTTGCATCAAAAATTATGAAAATTACTGAACTGTCTTTGATCTAGTTTTCAAAGAGATGAAAGGTGTATGAATTAAAATGGATTCCATCACCAAACCATGCCCAAAGACTATGGCAAACAACAGAATCAAACTAATTACCACCCAATCACATGTATGCAAGTTAGGAAGGGTACCGACATCCAACCATGCCCAGGAGACTATGGTGAACAACAGGGCTTCCTGACATCATAAACATTAAAGAGAACGAAAATATTCAAAGCCATTGCAGACCCATTGTAATTTCAGTCACAACAGACCATTAAAAACTTAAAACATTCCCATAATAATTAACTAAAATCAATGTCAATTCATGAATTAAAATTAAAATAAAATCAAATCTCTCATCTCACTACAAGCTTCACCTCCTAGCCCTAGCTAGGAGGTTTAGCCAGACATGGATGGCTGGATCTCCTAAATGAAAACAAAAGAAAGAAGAAGAAAAAGAAAAAAAATAATAAATAAGAAAGAAAATCAAAAACCTCTGTTTCTCTCTCTTCTCTCTAATCCACGTCCAAACCCAAGCCTCCACGTCTCTCTTTTTCTTCCTTCCTAGACCTGAATGAATCTCCCCACATCCAAAAACTTCCTTTTATAGCTGCTGGAAGGCTAGAGTCAGTGACAGAGTTGTAGTAGGACACGGAGTGTAATTTTTGCAGCCAAGTTCGGTGCCACGAAACATGCCACTTTCCTTGCTCAAATTCCAAGAAAACACTGTCCCTTAGTACTTTCTTGGGTTCTCTACATGATAGACGGTTCAGATCTGCCATATGATCAAAGATGCTGGGCCAAAACTGCCTGAAAAAGTCAGTTTTTGCGGATGTGTGAAACCTTTCGCACCATTTCGCTGTTGCGATCGGTGGGCTCCACAGAAGCACTTTCTGGAAAATCCACCCCGTCCATTGGATTCATAACGAAATTTCAGTTAAGAATGGATGGTTTTGAACGTCCATTGATGTGGCCCAGAGAAGAAATAACCAAAAGATCAGATTTGAACGCTACCGGGCAGCCCTTTTGTGGCCTCTGTATCTCACACGTGTGCATGCATGGGTGAAAAGTGACAACATAATTTTGTAGTTCTCGCGGCTGTCTATACGGTGGACGGTTTGGATTGAGCTTATGGGGCACGTGTCGGGCCCACAGTCGATCGCAAAAACGGCCAGCGGCCATGCATGACGCGGTGCGTAAGCGGAATCTTCTTCCGCTGTGATGATCGGTGGGGTCCACTGAGCTTTCTTTTTGAAAATCTACACCGTCCATTGGCTTCAGGACGAAAAAACGTCCAGAAATGCTGAGTTTTGGAGCCATTTCGGTGTGGTCCACTTGATCGTTGATTCCGCCGTCCATTCTGCTTCCAATGGCCAGAATCTTCCAATACCTTGCATCGTGTAAAACGGACTCCTAGGCTAGGGGTTTGGTCTCCCTCTGGAGTGTATGGACGGTTTGAATTTCCCGTATGGGCAATGTGTGGGGCCTACTGATCAAAAACGGCCAGCGACCTTGGGACGCTGTTGCATCTCTGCAATTTTAAGAAAAACGTCGGTCAGCGCTGCTGACCGACTTCCAAATTTTCTGGTGCATGCCTCCGTATGTATGCTGTGCACACGCACGAGGTAAGGTGGGTCCCCCTTCGACGTATGTGAGAAATTTGCTTCGTTCATCTGCTTCACCATCTCCTTTTAACCGTAGGAACCAAATTTAAAGCGTATCCAGATAGCAGGTGGGCCCCAAATTGAAGATTGATGGACTGATTTGACCGTTGGGCCACTTCTAGAGAGATCTAACGGCTGAAATTTGACTTGTACGGTTAATTTATGGTCGTCAGACCATGTATGAAGTTCCGAGCCAAACGGATGGTGGGAACCTCGTGATCTTGCATTCTGGACGTCCTTCAGGCCACTTGAGCTTCAGTTCCTTGATTTTCTCGGATCCCTGGCGTGTAATTTCAGTCGATCTTGGTCCCCTGGAGTGCGTCCCATGCTTTGGTGAATTTGGAGCGTTAAATCCATGCATTTTGTATCCTATTTCGATCCAAGCTTGTAAAATCAACCTGCAGCATCAACACGATTAAATCAGCCGTTAAACACTATTATGCTCGTAAATCCGGACAATATTTGGGGTCTAATATGAACTATTTGACCCTCAACAGGTTCAAAAGAAGAGGTAAAGAAGCCTGATGTGAAATTCATTGAAATTTCTGGTTGAGGGTTATTTTGGGGATTTTAGGGGTTTTTGTAATGAAGGGCACGCTGCACGCGTATTGACCTGTATATGGGCTGTCTTTTTTTCTTTTTTTCCTCCCCCAATATGAAGACTTGGTAAAATTTAACATTGTAGATGTTTTAAAACCTAGATTGGACTGTTGTCAGAGTCCATCAGACCATTTGGACGAAAACCTGAAACTAAAATGGTCTGGGTCACCTTAAAACCTTGTATGCTATTCAATAATGTTTTAAATAAATAAATATATGTAACTACATCTGTCGAAGCTCAAAACCACAACTTTCTTGAAATTCAATTACTCTTAACCATTATGCTAACAGCAGATTGGCTGTTAGTTCTCTCTGCCTTAAATGATTTTGAGTGAAGTAGATTAGGCATATTAGTCATCATGTGCTGCTAGAGTATCAAATAACTTCCTTATGCACTGTTTGGTATGATTTACTTCAAAAACATTTCTAATTGGTGCCGTGATGTGTATGATGTGTGAATAAAATGCATGTGTCTTATTTTTGTTTTTGGATATCTATAAGCCCAGAAGAATGTCAGCTGAAAACGGGTTGGTCGACGAGGCACAAGATATGTGTCGGGAAAGCTAGAGGTTTGGCATATCTCCATGAAGAATCAAGATTGAAAATTGTTCACAGAGACATCGAAGCTACCAATGTACTGTTGGATAAGGATCTCAATCCTAAGATACCTGACTTTGGTTTGGCAAAGCTTGTAGGATGGCCTTTGATGGTTGTTGTCCCAATTGCAAATTCCCAGACAATGACTGCCCACTAAGTGAGTTCATGCAACTCGTGTCCCTTCCTAGCATGAGCTTCATGCTTTGTTTTCCCCACCATTCATCAAAATCATGAGCTTCCTTTAAAATGTTATAAATAGTTCTCTGTTCATGCATTAAGTGATATCAACGAATACTCATATAGATATGTTTTGTTTTAGTTTTGAAAATATATCATTAAGTGGGTACTTTTGTAATCTAGTTATCTTGGCCATATTACATTCTAAATCTAATAATGCATTTTAATGTTTACATAATTAATATTTCGTATTTCTCAATCCCTCAAAATGTTTCTCTTAACTAAAACAATAGTCGAATGTGCACATTCTACGTATAATAGATTCTGCACCTGTTGCCCATAGGAATTTTTTTTAATGGAATGTGCACCTTCTACATATAGAAGTTACTACTAAATGCTTCAGCAGCCAGCCAGGTGCCAAATCCTAATGATGATTGTCCAATTGATACGTAGTCCAACAAAAAAGAATGTAAGGAAAAAAATGTCTTGATGGATATTTGTTTTATCTATTCGCTTTGGTTTTGAATTGAACTATGTAGTTGATAAAAAGAACACAAGCAATCAGTCATTGAGTGCTCATAGGTATTGCTTTATTCCTGGATATCGACATTTGTTAAGCTGGTAGATTCGCTATATCTGTAGGCTTTCTAGGCTATAAAAACATGGTGAAGGTTCTCTTCAAGGTAAAAAATTAAATATAGAATTCAAACCAAGATGACCATTTTTTTGCAGCGCGCAGAGCAAGGCAAGGACAGGCTTTGCATTGAGAAGAATTTGGGGGGAGCGCTTGAAATTGAAAAGGTTACAGGAAAAGTGCTATTTGTAATAGGCCAAAAGCATTGCAGAAGAAGCCAAGAAAGGTGGCTTGGATCAACAAGAACTAAGATTGGGACCGCTATGAGAAGATGAAAGCAGAAATAGTTTGCCAACAGCTTCAGTGGGCAGCTGATCAGGCAAAGGCCAGAGAATTTAAGAAAAAGGCTAAAAAGCAATCAGAGGAAGAGAAAGAGGACTTGGCTATTTTTAAGGTTTTAAAACTCAAAGCAAAATTAACCAAGGTAAAACCATCAAAATCTCATGCCATCTGTGCATATCACATACCATTGCAGCCCAAAATGGGAATCACATATCTCTAAAACTTCAATGTTTTGATTCTCCCTTGTCTTGCATACATGTTCATCTCTATGTTCTAGCAATGTTCCAAAGGGAACTTTCTATGTTTCATTTCTCTATATGTAGCCATGTTTTCATATTTCATACAGCAACAGTCTGGCAAGTATTTCCTTTTGTGACATCTACAGTATTGAATTAAATTATTGTAACTAAATAGGTTTTCTCTACACTTTATTCTTGTTTGAACTAACATGGTATGATACGATCATTTAGGATTTTATATACAATGTATAAACTTGCAGCATATTAAGCTTTCTAAGATTGTCCAAGAATATTGGTATTTTGACACCTCATGCCTATGTTCGACTATTGTTCCTCTACCTTAGCTACATAAGTAGTCTTAGAAAGGTTAAAAATAAAAAATTTACTTCTGCATAAGTCCTACTTGACTATGCACTTATTGAGCATTCAATCTTTATTTATTTATCCTTTTATTTATTGAGTTCATGCCATAATCTGATTCATTTTATTTTTAATTTTATCATTTTCCCTTTTGGGTTTTGAAAGAACGATTAATCCCCTTAATTTTTACTGGTTACAAATTCAGCTGAGTTGACTCATTATGTTTTCCAATCACTTCATTGAGCTTTCTAATGCCACTATGATTAGCTCTTAAAGAGTATTGACACTCTAATTATTATTATATTTTCTATCATTATTGTTGTTGCTTCTTGGCACAAACATGCAATACTCACTTTCTCTTTTGATAAGCATATTTTCGTTTATCGCTGTCTTATTTCTCTCTTCCATGTTTAACACACTGATAGCATACTGCTTGGTATTGTCTTCAGGTTAAGGGACTGGTAGATATTTTCTGAGCTAAAATTGTAGACATTTCAGAGCATTCACTAACTAATGCTTGGTTTTGTCTTCAGGTTAAGGGACTGGTGGATATTTTCAGAACATTCACTAACTATTGAAGTAACCCTAGTCTTATTATTATTTTTTTCTGGCTTGATCGAATCTTATGTAAATGCGGGTTGATCAAACATGATCCCTGCTCTCTTTTCTAGATCCTTTCATAATACTAAAATGTTCATTTCTGCAATTCTAACCATTCAAGTAACTGGGGATCCTGGGAAGATGGTTGTAGTCTAGAGAAATCTAACCAAATTTGGAATTAAGGAAATAGCCAGAACTGGAAAGGTTGACTTAATTATCTTTTTACAGGAATGCAACTTGCAGCTGGAAGCACCAAACATAATTTCCCTTCATGTGCCAAACTGGCAGGTGTGCAAGATCTTGGCTTTTTATTTGATAGGCCCCAGAGGGGAAGTGACCTGGCCTAAAGTTGGGCTGGTCCACTTATCAGTAGGGCTATAGGTGTATATTGAATGTGGACCATTGGTTTTTTAACCCAACATTTTCTTGTACGCATGTTGCCTAACTGACAAGTGGAGCTGCCTGATTTTTGGGTGTGGACATTCACTGAGGGCCCATATGATTAACAGCTAGATCTTGCACATGAGCGCTTGTGTTTGGCTCATACATATGCATGACTCATTGCCTCATCACTTAATGTTTATGTAAAAACATTTTAATTTAATTGTATATATTCAAAGCTAAAAAAACACACCACATCATGATTGAAATATGAAAATAAAATTTGCAAGATTAAAGCATTCAAGAGGCACAAGACCTTTGGAATTTTAGTTTTTTATTTGATTTTTCATCCACAGCGACCTTTGGAATTCATATCGATTTTGTTGCTTCTTTCTTGATTGGTGGAAACAAAGCAATCTCATTTCTCGAGGTTGCTTATTCCACTTGCAGGCACATATATGCTGATACGGAATGCGCGTGAGAGATATGTCTGGATCAATGTTTAAAGTATTGTCCAAAGCTGGTATGTATTGTTCAATATGTATGGGCTTTCATGATCTTGAAGTTCAGTTACCAAAGTTAAATACGTATGTATGTCTTGTTGTTCTATGCTTAATATGCATTCAATCCAAATGTTAGCACAGCTCTGCGTCCATTTAAATAGAACTGCTTTAGTGACATCATAAAGCAACTGCCTTAAGAACTCTCTACTTAGATGCACTATTGAATTGAATTGCAAAATAAGAAAATGCACCAAAACTACTTGTTGGGTCATTTTCCCTTTGATTAAACTCTATTCGTCATCACTTGTCCATCCAAACACGACCAACCACTATTTAAAAACCAGCATTTCTATACACTCCTGCATGTGTTGCTGAGAGAATAGAGTTCTTGGTCTCCCTCTACCATGGTTGTTTCTAATGACAAATGGTTGCAGAATGTGTTGCTGAGCATTTCAGACAAGCTGTTTTTTATGTGCCCTTCTATCAACAACCCTTAAGCTTTGATTATTCCCAGCACCACTAGGGAGAACAGAAAATGTTGCATAATGGTTGATGTCATTTTAGGTTCCATGGAGTTAAGTAAATACATTATTGAGATTTGTCATATTGTTGTGTTTCAGTTTCAGGTTCTGTTTTGTAGTCTGTGAGGGAGTAAAGGTACGCATATGACCTGATTTCTAAATGTTTTGGTAAACTAGATGTTTTTGCTGGTAGCAAGCAACACTTCCTAAAATGTTAGAGAAGTTCATCATGCCGCACATGAAAATTTTGGTGCTTGACATAGGGAAAAGATATAATCAGTCCATTTATTTGCAAAATGATCTGTTATGGGCAGCTGGTAGATAGTTATATTTGTTGCTTTTCTCAATGATGTCCATTAAAATGCTGCAGGTTTCTCATCTGTTCGCTGAATGGTGTTGGATTTGTGAACTTCCTGGTATGAATGATGCATCTTATGCCCATTATATTTCACTATTGTAGCAAAGTGGTCTACTTGAAGGTGACGATATCACAGATCGCTTTTTTCTGCATCCTTACGGTAACTTTTCATGCTTATAGTTATGTTTGCAGGAGATCTCCAAATCATTGGAAATTTGAGTTTTGTGTCATAATTCATTGGTCTTGAATTTCACTATTAGTCAAGCATTTGGTAAATACATATGATAGGAAACAATAGTTTCTGGAGCAATCCAGATTCCAGATTCCAGACAAAGAAGGGTTGAGCATTAGCATGGTTGATCTCCTTGGGCGGGCTGGTTGTCTCAATGAGGCCTACAATCTGATGAAGGGCTGGTTGTCTCAATGAGGCCTACAATATGAAAATCTTGATTCATATAAGCAACCTTATTTCTGAAAATAGTATTCACCATAGCGGATCTCTATGATAAGTGTTATGATGCTTGTGGGGGTGGCTAACAGTGGAGTGTGTACTGATAGTGGGGTGTGTACTAACAAGCTAACCCAAGAAAAAAAAAAAAACTGTGCCAATGAGCTAAATACCCTCTTCTATGCTCAAAATTACTTCCAATGTCCTTTTAAAACCCAAGGTTCACGAGTCATGATTCTCAGAGGAGTAATTGCATTAGTAAAATTGTCCAAAGCTACTCGTGCTATATATAGTAGAGATATAGAGATGTTTGTTAGTTATGCCAATTGGGCAGTAAATTTAGCGCATGATCTCATTAGAAGTAGTTTAACATGATTTTATATGTGTGGACTTGAGAAGTGACCAATCTTGGTTTTACCCTTGCTCTGCCAATGTACTTGAATATATTGGTTGCATTTGTTCTTCCAGAGATCTGGTTGTTTTTGTTTTGAGAAAATCAAATGAGCCAATGTCTTGCGAGAGTTGAGTTGGTGTCCTTTTATTCAGGTTCATTAATTATGTGATTGAGCTTTGGTATGGTTGCAATCACTTAATAATGTCTCCCTTGCAGGTTCCATTGAGAAGTGACCAATCTTGGTCAGTTATGTAAAATATAAATATTGATGAATGGGGCCAGTAGCTGCTGCGGTTACAAGTTTTCTATTGGATGCAGCTTGTGGTTGAGCTCATCACAGGCTAGGCTGTATGATGTATAAATGAAGTGGGTTTAGAGATAAGTTATTGTGGCCCTTTGTCAGGTGGTGTATGTGTATGGCCTGCTTCACAAGTTCGATCCAAACCACTTAGAAACTCAAAAACTGTCTGAACCATTGTGAGTTGTCTATTGAACCACTAAAAAGTTGTACAAACTGCAGTCGAACACATATTAACTGTTAGGTTTTACCATAATTACATATGTAAACACATGTAAATCTATGGACATGGGGATGATATCACATTTCAAGCTGGTGGTTGAAATTGCAGGGTGAACAGTTTGATTTCCAGCTTTTTTACTTTTTTTTTTCAATTTTCTTTTCTTTTCTTGAAAGCATTGATTTGTAATGTAGCATTCTCATTTGTTGTAGCACACTGTTATACCTCTTCAGCACCTCGTAAGCTTTGGTCTTAACCTTGTCAGCCGAGCTTTCGAATTTCAGGTATGTAAACATGTAACTTAACAAAGCAATGTACCCAAAAATCCATATCTGTAGGATCTGTGCTGGGACCGTGCACATGTGTATCTGTAATTTGTCTCCTGTCATCATCATCATCTCAAATTTCTCCAATTCGTGGTTCGGTTTCAAATGATATTTTGGCAAAAGTTCTACAGTTGGCTGTCCACTGGACATCAACCCTCTCTTTTACTGAACTTGCCACGACAGAGGCTAACATTAACACCACTCACATGTAAGCACGATTCCACCCAATATTGACCCCCAAGCCAACTATCAGATGCACACCCCAAAGGGTAAGCAAGCAGAGTTATTGGAGTGTAGTTTCAATGCAAACCACTAAGCAGAATTATTCTTTTTATTGCAAGCCAATGCTTTTGCAAAGAAGCTTGGCTATGCCTCGCCACTTCAAGCAGGCCTAGTGAAATTGCAGGTGACTGATTCTCATGCTTGTTACATCCAAAGATCGGTTATTATTCTGATTGTTTATGAAAGAGTTGTGGTTAGTGATGAGATAAATGCTACAGGCCCTTCTTTTGGGGTGAGGAATATATGTTACCTTGTGAAAAAAGCAGAGAAGAAATGGTGGAGTAGGCTGTTAAAGCAAGAAGGGAAGCCTCCTGTGTTTTTGAAAGTAGACTGGGACAAATGGGTCGATGAAGATGAAGAGCAAGAACACAAATGTAAGTTGTCCACCCCTTTTTTTTTTTAATCTTGATCACTTGCCTTTTTATGTATTTTTTTGTATGCCAGGTTGCATTTTTATTCATTTTTCTGTGCTAGATATCTGATTATTTCTGTATGTCCCAGCTGGAGATGACATGGACTTCGGTGGCATGGATTTCTCGGTATGTAGCCAAGTCTGCTTGTGAAAAGCCACAAGAATGTGCAGTTATACAAGTGAAGCTTTTGTTTGATGATTTCTTCTAATCCCACAGTTACTTCTATACATGGATGTGGATATTTCTTTGTGATAGCTTTTTGGTTATGTAATCACATTGATTTTTGTGATTTCTTGGATTTAATGGTTCCTGGCTCCTGGTGGCAGCTGCTCTGCTCCTACTGAAACCATGCATACTCTGGTATTGCTCATGCACATGGAATTGTACAACTTCTAAAATGAAAATCAGCATAATAACTGTTACTTGGGACCAATCCTACAGCTGTAACCATGATTTATTTGAATTAGCTCTCTAGAACCATTTATGCAGTTATATACTGTGACATATAACTCAGGGGCCGGTGCTACATGTTGATCCTGATTTTTGCATGCGTCGTTACTACCATTGTATGCCTCGGGTTTGATGCAATGTAAAGTACAGAATCCTTTGAATCTTTGACCAAGGTGAGTTATTGAAAAAGGGGAAAAAATGGAATTCTGATTTTCTGAAACATGTACTTGATATTTGATTTTGATGTTGACCTGAGCATTGAGTAATGCAACCTGCTAAGCATGAGTACCATGATTGCTATATATGTAAGCTTTGGTTTTTTTATATTTTAAAATATTTTGGCTATAGCTTCCTACTTGGACTCGACTTTTACAATGCTTAGCTTGAACTATTGATGTTTTAGTTTGGGTGAGCATGCTTTGGCCTTAACTTCCTACTTGAATATAGAACTTGGGATTCTTGGGCCGTAAGCTCTTTTAATACTCTAAAACAGGGTGATTTTCACACCCACATTTCTTCAAAAGGTCCCATGACAGTCTTCAAAAGTTGTGACTTGAAAGTCATAGGTTTGGTTGATTGGACCAATCGATTAATAGATTCCCACTTGGGAGGTTGTAATTGGGCAAGGTTTGCTCTGTTAGAAAGGTTTTCCTACAATGTATATTCCATGTAATGGTGAAAGTTTCATCCGCAAGATCTTTGTAGTCTCCTAATCCAATTTTTAAGAAAGTAGATGCCTCCCTTGCTCATTTGCTCATAGATGTGCTCTTGTGATTTGATTTTGTTCTCTATCTCGAGGTTTGGTTACTAATCTGGTCAACCTCAATCCAACTCAAAACAAAATCATAGTGAAACACAATTAAATTTCTTTGATACCATTTTACATGTCAAAAATATCAAAGCACCAGAACATCTTATATTAAAAGAACTTGAGAACTCTACAAAAGGTTAGAGCTCTGAGGTGCACAAACCACTACAACATGGCTGGCTTATACAACTTAGGCCCCCTGAAATCAACGAGTGTCTTCTGCTATTCTCTATGAATCCAGTGGGGATTAAACAACAATGTAATAATATAAACACATACTAGGCAAATTTGGGAATACGTTATGTTTGTGTTCTCAATGAGCTTTTTTTTTCCCTTTTTTTTTTTTGAAGTTTTTTTGTTGTTTCCTGTTGCTATTGGGTCTATATTTGTGCATTGATTCTAGGTCTATTTTACTGTTACTGTCATGTTGTGGCTGCAGCACTGATGAATGGAAGTTTCATATCCTTATGAAGCACTTGAATAAGATATATATATATATATATATATATATATTGTCACCTATATTTTTATTTTTATTTTTTAAAAAAGATCAATAAAACTGACAGAATTATATGCTTCCTAAGTTGAGGATATGCTCAGTAAGCCTGAGCCTTGAGTTGGGACAAGCGGGTGATAGACCGTGACCCAAATCTCCCATATAGGATGCTCACCATCCAATCTTTGTTTTCCCATTGATTTTGAATATGGACCATTCATCTATTCAAAAAGAGAGGATTGTTCAGTCAAGGAAAACTTTGGGATCGCCCATTGACAATGGCAACCATCATACCAATGGTATGGATCACTGAGCCATAGTCCACACTTGTTCAACCTTAAGGCTACAAGATATTGTGAATTCAGACCGATTGTTATGAGGAAAAAATAATAATCTTCCATCCATTGCTTGTGAACTAGTTCAACTCTTTGGGATGGACGAGGGGATGGCAGTGGACATTGGAATTAATTGGTTATTAGTCCATGAATACATTTATTTTTCTTCGCTATTTGGAGTGTTTCATGTAGCTTTTCCTTGTTTGACTGCAGGTTTGTATTCTTGAGTTGGGAGCTTTGTGTATCATGTCTTGACATCTTCACATGTTCACATTTTCTTTTTCCTTTTTGTTCTGTTTTCCTTGTGCAGTTTCATATTTTTACAGATGAATGTGAAGTTTCCTATTAATTGTTGTGGGTGTTTTTGGTGTATGGGTTGTTGTCCATCACAAAGCATACTGAAGCATGGACATTTTCCGCATGTAGTACTAAGTGTAGGAAAATTCTATATCATGCTCAAGACAAATAAAATAAAATAAAATAAAATCTATGGACCTAGCTTGTATAATAGGGAGTAGCTTGATTTTTCTATAGAAATCTCATTCTCCAAAATTTCTTAAATTTACCAATTTCTCATGAGATTTTTAGGTTTCACCTAGGGCCTGTTTTCATCATGCAAGTTGGCATGATGGCATTGGAATCTTTTGGTGTATAGCTGTTATATTTGAACATTTAAACAATTTGAACTTGGATGCGGATGGATCTATGTCAACCTCTGCAGGTAAAGACTTTATTTCTGAAAATGCATATGAAGATGTCATTAGTCAGATGAAGGATTTATCTGTTGAAGCTGGTGGGAAGGGCACTTCCAAGAAAGAACTCGATAATCAACGCAGCCTTTTCTATGATATCATGGAATGCATTGAGGTTAGTACTCTTGTGAAGTGATTTTGAATGTTTGACAGATATACTGTGAGTGTATTTTTTATTTCTTTCGCATCGATAAATGCTAATTGATGCTCTCTTCATGAAAGTGGATGAAACTGTTGGTCCTGAAGGTACTGAAAAGGCAGCTGTTCTTGTTGAATATGTCTCACCTTCTTTCAATGCTCAGCCTACAACTACACAAGATAGTGCCTTTGTTCCTACTTCACATGGTAAGTGTGGCACTTAACTTTTTCCTTACCACATGGTTCTGCTGATCCGGTTCATGCAAATTACTACATGGTTCTCTTTTTTATTCCATTCTCTTGCTCATGGTCTCTAATAACCTAGAGTTTTTCCTGACTCGTTCAAGTTTTTTAGTATTCTACAAGAAAAGAGATTCTTACTTCTATCCCACATGGGCATTTTTACTTCATTTGTACTCATAATTGTTTTAAGAGCACTCCACAAGAACAATTTTTGTGTAGGTGACTGCAACATACCTGTTAATGCAACTCTCATCTACGACAATCTTTTCGTTGGAATTTACAAGTGAAGATCCAACAAGATGGAGAGATTTTATGGCATTGGGTAAGATGAGAAAGCCACTTAGGTGTGATGGTAAGCTTCTTTTGTTGTGGTTCTTTTATCTTGAAATTGAACTTTACCCACTATTTTGCTGACGGTGTAGGGTACTAAGAAGCATTAATCTGATCTGATATGATGCCAATGGTAAAGGTTTAGAGCAAAGGGAATGAAGATTGATCATAGAGATATGAAATAGCAATTGAACCTCTGGTGCTTGAGATTGGTGGATAAATCTGTAGTATGGAATTTCACAATGTTGTGCTTGATTCAATTAGATGAACAGCCGTGCAACCAATGTGTAGAGAGATATTAGGTGCCAACAAGCTCAGCTTATGTAAAATTCAGGTCCATTCATATTGAGTTGCATGCTAGTTAATGCTTCTGTAAAAAGGCTCATATTGAGTTGCATGCTATGATACTTATGATGCAGTTTTATCCTTGAAGAAAAATGGAAGAAAAATCTATCCACATATTTATATAAAAAAAAATTCCATAGCTATTCACCTCCATCTGCTAGTTACAGGTATTTATTGGTTCCTTTTATTTTATATCAAATTTATTTTTTGGTTATTTTATTTTGTTTTGTAAACTTTTTTCTTTGCATTGGTAACTAAAGGTGGAACATTGGTAACAGAGGAGGGCTTTGCTACTTCATATGGGGATGGATATGGACTTCATTCGGTATGGTTGTTTTTGTAGGAAATATTTATGATTGAAAATTTAATTTTAGATAGTGTAACTCAGATTATGAGTGTACATAGGCATGACAGGGTGGTGTTGACAAAGGTCCTCTATATGGCATGAGTTCTGGTTCTTGGGGTGCATTTGAGAAGTCTCACCTCGGGCATTGCTGAAGTCTGTTAATTTTTTTTTTCCCTTTTACTTTTCCTTGTGTCTCAATCTATAAATTTTCTGTCTATTATATAACCTTTCATTCTCAGGCCCCTTGTAAATGAGGCTGGTTGTAAATGATTTATAGGTTGTGTTTGAATGCTAATTTAAGCCTGCAAAAGTCTTTTGATTTAGAAGATTCAGTCTAATAGAATTTTTAATTGTTTCTATTATTTTTTCGTTTACATACATTTACAGGCGTTTTAAATAGATTTTATTGGCGTTATTATTCTCTCGTTAGCATTTATTACAACTTTTTCGCGGCGTTTGTTGTTACTTAGCGGCGTTTGTTGCAAAATTTACCTGCATCTTATAGCGGCGTTTGTAAAGTTTTTAGCGGTACAGTTTTGCGGCGCTTTTACAGTTATTACTGGCAGTTAGCAGAGTCGTCGGTAAATGATAATAAGTGCCGGTAAAAGTTAATTTTGAGTGGCGCCGCAAAATCGCGGCTAAAAATGGACGAACGCCTCTAAATGATATAGCGACGCCCCCCTTTTGCAGCAGCCGATCGACCGCTGCTAATTCTTATACCGGCGGTTTTTTGGACTTTTATGGGCGGTTTTGGCCGTCGGTAATGCCTATTTTTCTTGTAGTGGGAGGATTTGATCACCATTTTGATTCTATAGTTATGTTGGCTAGTTAAATTACAATTGATGATTTAGATCATCTTGAAGTGGGCTGACGAACAACAATTTTTTTCCTTCTCCTCTTTCAATATTCCTTTGATATATTTTTTAATGCTATTAATGAGATATTACCTTCTTTTATAGAAACAGGGATGGAGAGCTCGTTCAACGTTTTTAACCTATCCCAATCCTCATTTCGTTAAATTTGAAATTCAATTTTGAATTCCAAGATAAAAGGGGTCGTTTGGATGCCTGTAAGTTGTAAAGGGATTGCATATAATCTAATTACGAGGGTTGTTAGGGGTTGTTTGGTTGCATGTATTTGCCTATAAAGGCTTTACAAGCTGTAAACATATTATAGCTTTTAGTTGTAATGTGAAACTCGGTAAAAAAATCCATGTCTCATGTTACAAGTCTTTATATATAGCCAAAAATTCATTATACATGTTAGAACACAATGGTTAATATACATTCATGATATGTGGGCCCACTGTAATGTGTATTATACATCCAATCCATCCATCATGTGCTTCCCTTGATGCTCTACTGCCATCCTAAAAAACAGCTTGTCCATTATCAAATGGACCACATGAGGGAAGGATGGGACGCCGACCATTAAAAACTTTTAGATTGCATCTGGGGCCCACTGTGATGGGTGGAAGATATCCAATCCATTTAGTATTTGTATGCCTTAATGCTCTCTCATGGCCCTAAGAAAAAGTCAACTTTTTCTTATGTGATTTACATATTTCGGAAGGTGGTGCCCAAGCTCTATGGTATAAATACCTACTTTATTCATTGTAAACACTTTTCAAGCTAGCCAAACACAATTTATTTATCTGTGAACAAATTACTAATTAAAAGTTAAACGAAACAGCATGTAAACTAATTACACTTGAAACTCTTTTCAAGTGTAACGTGTTTATAACTAAAATAATTACAGGCATCATAACAACCCTAAAATAAGAATTTGGAAGAGAAATATATGGAACCATTTCTGGTATTTGCCCACAAGTGAATCCCACAGCCGATATCCAACACTTCTCTCACTGTGCATACCCCAATTTACTGTCCTACCAATGAATAGTTTTCATTCTGTCATGCATGTCATGTTCAACCCATCCAAAAGGTTATTCCACTACAATGAGGATCACATTGTAGAAAATCAGCCCGATATCCAATCATCAGGTGGGCTAAAATGATTTTTTATTATATCAGTGGTTATCCATCATTTTATATATTGCTTCTTATCTGATGAGTGGTTTGGGATTTACTTATTTATTTATTTTTTGCAACCCGTGATCCTTTCAGTGGGACAGGACAGATTGTATGTCACACAGACATGACAAATTGGAACTTACTAGTGGGATAGTAATTTACCGTTCAACTGGCTGGACACGAACATTTCTCTTTACACGTCTTTTCAAATTTTCTACCAAAAAGATCCCAGCGGTAGAAAGAATAAGATGAGAAGAGAGAAGACAGGATACAATAATGCAAACTTACAATACATGCACAAAAGCTTGAAATGGCTTTATTACACAGGTATTTCAAAATGCTTGCAAAAGCACCTCGTTGGGAGTGGGGCCATTGATAAGTTGGATCTGATTGTGGATGCCCCATCCACCAAATTTACTGGATGGGAAGATTCTGCACATAGAATATTTTCGTTTGAGAGTTGAATATGAACATTGTTGTATTTTCCCTCTTAACTATCTATTCGTTTGGACACCCATCTGGATATTGGTGAATGGTCTATTCAAAGTGGAGACCAAATATCAATGGTTCGGATCACTCAGCCATTTGGGTCACACTGGTAAACTGAATCCAAATGCATTTGATCAAACCTTTAATCGGAGTATTGTGTGACACCGCACATAGAATACGTGTAATCAGGCACTACTTAGCTGCCTGAACGGATACGTCAGCTGTGACCATGGAATGGGCCATGTTCCTTCTATTGAACCATCCAGTGCTGGAGAAAACGAAAGGTGAGCTGGACTTGCAAGTGGGACCTCGGTTGTTGTATGTATTGGATCTCAACAAGCTTCCGTCCCTTCATTGCATCATCAACGAGACTCTCGGATTGTATCCGGTGGCCCCACTTCTATGGGCTGATGAGTTATCTGAAGAGTCCATCGATGAAGGATTCTACGTGCCACATGGCACTATGCTGGTGGCTAAAGCCGGGCATGAGTCGAGTCAGATGGAGTTAGGGCGATCCGGTTTTGAAATAGATTGACCCAAACTCAACTCGACTCGGTACTGAGTCCAGCATGCCTGAACCGATCCGAGTCCAGGTTTGGCATGGACTAATTCGGACTGAGTTTGACCTGGTCAAAAGTAACGAGTCCGTTCGAATTGGCACCAATTCGGATCGAGAGATGAGAGGGGGGGGGTGCCGAGTTTGGAAGAGAAGAGAGAGAGAGAGAGAGAGAGAGAGAGAGAGAGAGAGAGAGAGAGAGAGAGAGGGTGGGTGGTGATGGTGAGTGGTCAAACTTGGAAGAGGAGGATGAGGGAGGGAGAGATATTGAGATTGGCTCGAGGTGGATTCGGGGTTAGCGTATAGGGTTAGGGATACTTAGAAATTAGGATTTTATTAGTATTATTATTATTATATATACTTGAATCTGAGTGGAGTCGTTTTCGGATCGAGTCGAGTTACTGGGTAACTCGATCTTGACTCGGTTTGAGTTTGGATTGGACGAACCCTAGTTGATTCGGACTGACTCACCCATTCATATCTGGTTGAGTCGGGTTTGAACGAGTGAGATGAGTTGAGTCGTGCAGTGTCCAACTCTACTGATGGCCAATGTGTGGGATATTCATAGAGATCCCCAACTATAATGGACCCCACAGATTTCAAGCCAGAGAGTTTTCAAGGCCCAGAATGCCAAAGGAACGTACACTTGAAGTTCATTAGGCATGTCTAGGTGCAAGCCTGGCTGTGCAAATTGGTGGCCCTGGCATTGGGAACTCGATCCAAAGCTTTGAGTGGGAACGAATTGGAGAGAAGAAGGTGAACATGACTGAAGGGATAGGGCTCACCATGACCAAGGCCCAGCCTTTGAAGGCAGTGTATAAACCATGCCATGCCATGCTCAGTGTACTTTCTCTGCTCTAAATACCATACATGGCTTTGAACCGTCTGGCACACCCCATATCATAGTTTGGATACTATAGCTTGGATATGGTTATTTTATGGAGATTACAGTTGTAATGACAATCAATATCTCACGTTTGGCACCAACGGTACTAATCTGCTCAAGCCTAAGTGAGATCATAACATGTATTAACACTAACAAAAAAATGGGCAAACGATTCAGACCACATTAGTTTTTTGCTACAGATATAAACCTTAGCTAAGTTTGCTAAGGTTTTAATCTGTAGCTAAAAAGTCAATACACCATTAATATTTAATAGTGTTGTAAGGTGCTCTATGAGGCCTAAAAGAAACTATATGTTTTATCTAAGCCGTCTATATATTTTTAAATATTACTTTAGTAGATGAGAAAAAACATTAGCTAGATTGAAGGCTCATGTGGACCACACGGTAGGAAACATTGATATTAAATTACAGTTGCTTCTTATGGTGTGGTCCACTTGGATCTTCAATATATCTGAAAGTTGGTGCAATAAGCTAAAATAATTTATTAAAATTATGGATCGGAATGGATTGAGGAAATACATCATGATGGGCCCCACAGAACCCCTGATCGGACCGTCGGCGACCGTCCGTCCGTCACAAACCCCAAAATTTGGAGGAACGGATTGGTTACTCCCCTGACACCAGTCATTGCCTGGTGGTCGGTGCTCTATGGGGCCCACCATGATGTATGTGTGTCATCCATGCCGTCCATATATTTTTATATATCATTTTATGATATGATAAAAAAAAATGAAGTATATCTCTATCTCAGGTAGACCACATTATAGGAAAAAGTTTTGAATGAATTTTGACCATTAAAAATGTTTTGGGGCCATAAAAGTTTTGGATCAAGCTGATATTTATTTTTTCCCTTCATCTGGGTCTTCATGACCAAATCAACAGATTGGATGTCAAATAAACAGTACAGTGGGCCTTAGGAGGATTTCAATTGTGAACATCCATTCATTATTTTTGTCCTGTGGTGTGGCCCACCAAAGATTTATATCCCTATAATTTTTTGTATCAAGCCCTAAAATGATCGGTAAAAATGGATGAATGGAATGGATGAAACACATACATCATGGTGGGGCCCACGGAGCACCGACCACCAACCACGGGGTCTGTTCCCCAAATTTGGGCACGGGCTCAAAATAGAACCGCGCCCAAGTGCGTATTTCGCTCTCTCTCTCTCTCTCTCTCTCTCTCTCTCTCTCTCTCTCTCTCTCTCTCTCTCTCTCTCTCTCTCTCTCTCTCTCTCTCTCTCCGTTCCCTGATTTTTACCTGATCGGCTAACCTGATCCTGGGCACAGGTATTAGAGCATTCCCTAAGCTCATCTTTCCCTGATCCCCTCTCTCGGTTCCGATCTCTGCTCCATCTCTCTCATTCTCCTCCCTCTCTCTCCAATGCATCAGCCGTGAACGCCCTCTTCTCTCTCTCTCTCCATTGCAACAGCCGTGAATCTCCTGCCCGAAGAAACACACGTTGTGAAGCTCCTCTCCATAGGTTTGATATCTTCTTCTATTTGTATCTCTTTTACTTTCTTTCAGATTTGAAATGGCAAGCTATCTGTCTGTTGAAATGGCGTGCTATTTGTTTGTTGAAATGGCATTGTATCTATTTGATGAAATGGCATTGTATCTATTTCACTATTTGATGAAATGGCATGCTATCTGTTTGGTGAAATGGCATTGTATTTATTTGATGAAATGGCATTATATCTATTTGATGAAATGGCATGCTATCTGTTTGTTAAAATGACATTCATGCCAGGAGATATCTGTTTTATGCAACGTCCCCATCCCATTTAATTTGTAAGCCTTAATTGAGACTTTGAACTGAAGACTTTGGCGTTTACAGTAGCAAAGCTAGTTTGTCGGTTCATCAGAGACAAATCTTGTTTGAGTTACTAAACCCAAGGTACCATACAAATTTTGTATGTAATCTTTTTGTCGTTGCCTTTTCTAACTCAAAATGTATTTTAAGAACACTGTATTGAACACATGTTCTTATAGCCATAACAGCCAAATTAGAACTCTTTGAAACAAATCACAGAGCCATGTTGACCAAATGATTAGGAGATTTTGAGATATTCATCTCCTCTTTGCCATATTTCTTGGCTCAAATATATGCGACTAAAAGATGTGGGTAGTAAAAGTAAAAATAATATAGGACTTACTCTCAAAGTGGTGAAGGATAGCACCACTGTTCTTAGCCACATCCTGCTCTGCAGCAGCCCACGCAGAAACAATCTCTAGATCATGTTGTTCATTACTCTCAGTGGCAACCCTGCACCAGAAAGACTATAAGCATAAAATCTAATCTAGTGGTGTGGAGCTCATTGTCTCAACCAAGAAATAGCACATAGATCAACATCTAGAAAGATGGTGGTTGTGGTGATGACAACAATGACGCAGATGATGTACATAAAGAAGCACAACCAGAATTAGTCAATCAAAAGAAGAAGAGAAACACAAGTGAAGAACAAAATTCATTGCTCCTGCTCACTGTCCCTCATTCTATTGCCAATGCACTCGCTAATCCAGGGACTGTTGCTTTCCTTTTTTAATTAGATCTTTTGTTCATATATCAGTATTTTTTTTAAGCTGATTGTAAGTAGGTGGGACAAGGCTCGAATGGCTACTATCTTGCCTAAGTAGTGCTTTACTTTTATAATCTTAGGTGGTTAAAGATCAGCAAAGCACTTCAGACAGTCTTCATGAAGTTGGGCTTCTTTTGCCATTCATGAAAGATGGACCTGTTGAAGGTGTATTGCCACTTTTGTATGCTTCATGGAGCTTTGCCATAATGTTCATCATGGCTTCATGGATCTTTGAATAAAACATTTGTTACTTCTTTCTACTGAGAAATAAACATATGTTTTTTTTTTTTTTTTTTTTTTTTTTTTAACCTTGCACACACATCCCACACACTCACGCTAGTGGAATTTCACCACCTATAGGTACCTGAACCCTTGACCAGGCATTGAAACTCCTTAAGAGTCTACCACTGGAGCAAGAGTAAGGACCCAAATAAATAAATAAACATATGTTACTTATGTTCTCAACGTGGTGAATAACCCCATGACTAATTGACTATGATTCTTCAGTTCTAACCTGATATCCTTGAGCTCATGTTGGTTGCTTGTTCCCAACATCTTTATGTATGCCATTTTGGTAATGCATCCTTAAATTATTAGTTCATATTACATATTTTCATCTCACTTTTGTTTATCATTTGATGTGGATCATAGCTATCTATCTATCTTATTCTAAAAAATATCCTTGCTAATGCGGACTGCATACTGAAGATTCATGATTTTGGGCTTGCATGTGTATCATTCAATGATGCTCCATTAGCTATTTTCTAGACTGTATGTTGCTCTTCCATGTTGTGTTTGATGCCTGCTATTTGCAGCTTCTGACCATGATTGATATGACCTTTTAGATTTTAATGTGATCAGCTTTTATTTCTCTTATCCCAACTACAAGTTCATTTGTTGAGGGTGCTTTGGTCCTTTAATGTGATATTTGCTTTAAAAATGAGGTAATTCATGTCAAATACTAGAAAAGTGTGTTATTTCTTATTTATTTATTTCTAATCATCTGCCTTATCCCAACTAATTGGGATCAGCAACATGAATACTGTTCCACTTCCACCATTCCACTCATCATCTTCTTCGTTTAATTTTCAAATTATGCTGATTATATTTGTAATCCTAATTCTTTTCTGCCTTTTTACTTGAACTTCTTAATGAAACTGATACACTAACTGAATATATTTCTTTCTTTTTTTCTGTTGTGATTAGTTTATCAATAGATCTAATTAAAATCTTGTGAAACGAATTAGAATGCCAATCAATCTCATCTCTTTTTTTTTTTTTTTGGGTTAGCTTGTTAGTACACACCCATGCATGTAGTTAAGAGCAATTAAATACATGGGATACATTAGATTTGATCAATTAAGAGCAACGGTTGTCTTGTAGTTAAATAGTCTGAAAACCCATTTGATATAATAGATAGGTTTATTGTAGTTTAAACATTTCCTTGTTTGGCTCATTGTTTATGTTTGTCTAGACTCTAGTCACATTAACTTTGTAGTTAAACAGTCTGAAAACCCATTTGATATAACAGCTCTGTTTTCAGCCCTACTCTTTGCTAGTGATGTTTTGGGAGGTAGCAGCAGCTTGTCTGTCACTCAGTTAAACAGTCTGAATGGTTGTACATTCCAGTTTCACATTAATAAAGTGCAGGTGGAATGATTCCACCTTCCCTTTTTAAAAAAAGTTAAAAAATGCCAAAAACATTGCAAGCAACTAACCTAGAGAACTGATTTTTTGCAATCACAGTTGCTGATGAATCAAGAATTATTCGACCAGTATAGGTTGAACTCACTCACAACCACACAACTCCCCCTTCTAACAGAAATTTGTTAAGTAATAATATATTTCTTTTATATTAAATAATAGAATTCATTCTCATTACAAAGGAGTTCTTATATATTTAAACTAATTCCAAAAACATCTCATAAACACATTAATAACAACCAAGAGTTCCTAGTGCATGAAACATTTTTCTTACCCAAAAACACAAGCTTCAAAATCCAGATGCTTGCACATGGACACCCATAACTGAATTCAGTAGATCTTTTCATCCAATTTGTGGATGTATGATATCTCTAACTAAGAAGGGTGTGTGTCAACTGACGAATGTTCTCTGCTTCCATTGTCACTTTGCACAATATGTGCAGATTTTGGAGATCTTCTACTTTGTGATGGATGCCCCAGGGCCTTTCACCATGGTAAATGCTTTTCCCTCATGTTAATGATTGCTTACCTTTCTATCTTGAATGTTATTCATTAACTTCTTTCTCATTTATTTTTGATTGTATAAACTGGTAAGGGCTTATTTGTTAAATGAGGGATAATGTAGAACTGTTGCTATTTATACATTGGTGAACCTAGAAGTTCAAGAATTGCATATGTTTATGCCATGTTGATGATACAAAAATCTGATCAGCTAAGGTGGGACAAATGTACGAAACAAATGGATGAAGAATAAGGAGAACCAAAAGCTTATTTTCAATAGAGTGAAGCAGTACGTGAAGGAGTATGAGGATCAGGAGAAGGAGCTGACCCAGTTGAAGCGCGAAGCAAGGTTGAAAGACGGATTTTATGTCAGCCCAGAAGCTAAGTTGCTATTCATCATCCGCATTCGTTGTATTAATGTCATGCACCCAAACACAAGAAAAATTCTGCAGCTCTTGTGTTTGAGACAGATATTTAATGGTGTGTTTCTGAAGGTCAATAAGGCCACTGTGAACATGCTGCATAGGGTGGAGCCCTTCGTGACACATATGACAAGAAAAATCCTGCAGCTCTTGCATTTGAGACAGAAAAATTCTACAGCTCTTGCGTTTGAGACAGATATTAAATTTTTTTTTTACCAACACACTCACACCCCCACACACTCTCACACACCACAGTGGTTTGGCTTCAAGCACTTGTACTAGGGCTTGTTTGGCTTCAATTGTGTTTGATTGGCTACTTTATTAAAAGAACCTGTGGCACACATAAAACTGATCAAATCTCATGTGGACCATAACATTAGAAATAGTAGTGATTGACCATTAAAAACATCTTGTGGGCCAAAAAAGTTTTGAATTGAGCTTATGCTTTTTTACCTTCATCCACACAAAATCAATACAGTTGTTTCTCCATCTATTTACATACATCAATCTGGATATCAATCAAGTGTTACTTGCAACTGTCAACGAAGTGACACTTGTGCCTTTTGTTAGTGGCCAAGTATGTCTTTAGTCTTGTTTTAGTTTTATTCCTAATGCAACAAATTGAATGATTGTATTAAAAAATATCTATTGGCTCTTTCAGTTAAACAATCTGGAGCTTGTTATTAATCTTGCCAAAAGAGGAAGCCTTCCAAGGGCTGAGAATTTGGTAAGCCTTTGTTGGTGCATTTGTTGGTTACTTCTCATTCCTTTTTCTTCTTGCTGGGAGAGCATTGACTGTAAGTCATATCATATTTCCTGAACTGCATTTTAAATCTGCTATTAGGTTCTGTTTAGTGCTAAATTCTCACTATTAGGTTATGTTTAGTGCCAAGGATTAAAATTCATTGTAAATGTGGCTTATGCGATGACAGCTGATTTTTACACAAGGTGATCCTTGTGGTAGGGCCTATATATGAGGCAAGATGTCAAACACCTATGACACATGTTGAAAGCTATCTATCAGGTGGATGGTAACTTATGATTGGATGCCATCGTTTCTTATATACACATGCACATGTACACACATGTATATTGAAAATGATCAGGTGCAAACATTTTCAATACCAAAAACTTAGGTACAAATGACTTGTGTGGGCTACACCGTAATGTATTGATGACAAATGAATCCATCGTCGAATTGGAGTTTTAAAGGAGAAGAAGCTACTTGGCACATGTGAATTAAAGAAATTTTCATATATAACCTTTTTTTTTGTGATTGCTGAGTTTGGTTGCGGATTTCGTGAAGTGGTTTGTATCAATGGTTTTTCTTTTTTTTTTTCAAATCAATGGTTACTTTCCTTTTGTGTGCTCATTTCTAAACTGATAGCCATCGATGTAGACCTGTCACCACATGTAGGAGTAGTACTTGGGCTTCATGCACTCATTTGTAGCTGATTCAACAACTCATTTGTGTAACTAATTGACTTTTCCTTATTGCAATAGGTCCTAGACTTTTGTCACTAATGCACATGCTTGTGAAGTGATGCAGATCAATGGATGGTTGTAAAGTGATTCATTGACTTATTCTGTGATTGCAGTGATGCGTTGCAGGTTTTTGTGAAGTGATGCACATTAATGGTTATTTTTCCAAATCAACAGTTACTTTTATTTCTTGCACTCATTTGTAAACTGATTCATGCACTCATGTGAACTGGATTGTATCATGTGATTGCAGCAGATCCTAATCTAATTTTTCAACTGATTTCACATAATGTAGTACATAAAACCAAAACCTTGCATCAGATAAATAACTTATGAGAAGAACATGTGGATTTGCATACCCAACCAAACATACCATCAGTACCTTTCCCAACCAAACAAAAAAAAATGCAATTGCCCTAAAAAATATAGAGCTTACATTAGCACAGGGGTGGCTAGTAACCTTTCATGGGGGACGGAAGTCCAAATGACTAAGATGCATATAATTGTAAGTATTCACAATAGCAAATGCAAGTAACTTGAATCTAATTGCAATTTTGTTCTAAAGATCATAGCTTTTGATGATTAATAGAATTTCCCTGTTTTATTTTAATGTCACTGAGGAAAGACTTTGCAGGTACACTCACAATTGGTGGCATGTTGCTGTTTGTTATTTGGAAGGTCATTCTCCAATTAACAAAGTGCTAGAAGTCTATGACCATCATATCTGGAAAGTGTTCACTCCCCAAGTGCAGGGTTGTGATGTAGTAATAAACTTGGTAAGAACGAGGTCGAATCCTAAGGGACTGAAACTGTACGTTATCTAAAACTAACTAGAACTAGAACTAGAATAAGGTGAAATCTAAACTATTTGTGATTTGAGGAATAATTGTGAAATTATTATCTAAAGCTTAGGAAATCAGAGATAAGGAAACTAGGGATTCAGAGGATCCATTTGTAGATATCAGGGAGATCTTATGCCTGTTTCATGAATCATAGAAATTAACTGAACTATCATTGATCTAGTTTTCAAGAGATGAAAGGTATATGAATTAGAATGGATTCCATCACCAAACCATGCCCAAGAGACTATGGCGAACAACAGAATTAAACTAATTACCAACCAATCACATGTATGAAGGTTAGGAAGGGTACTGTCATCCAACCATGCCCAGGAGACTATGGTGAACAACAGAGCTTCCTAACATCATAAACATCAGAAGGAAAAAGAAATAGTCTTGCAGACCCACTTAATTGCAGTCACAACAGACCATTAAAGACTAAGAAATATTTCCATAAATTCAACTAAGATTAACATCAATTCAGTTTAAACAAAAAGGCACAAGCACAGGGTTCTCCCATCACGCTATAAGCTTCACCTCTTAGCCCTAGCTAAGAGGTTTAGCCGCACATGAGTGGCTAGATCTGTAAAAAAATCAAAGGAAAAAAAATAGAAAGAAACAAAGAAAAAGAAAAAAACTTAAGCCGTTCTACCCCTCTCTCTCCCTTCCACGTTCTTCCCTCGTCCACAAGTTCCGGTCGAGAGATTTTCCACTACTGAAGATCCTTTAGCCTCAACCCCAGCCGTCCTCCTTTTATAAGGGAAGAGGGCGGTGAAGAAAAAGACTACCTTCTGCTCATGCACATGAGCACATGGGATATGGTTTTAGAAACCACCTGCGAATTGGTGTTTTGCGTAGGCTTGCTTGCGCACACAAGCATGTATTCGTTGCTGACTTAATCCGTCATCTAGCTTCCTGGAGATGATCCACATATATTGATGCACTTATGAGTCTTTGATTCATAATTTGGACCGTTCAGATTCTCAAATGTGGCCCATTAAGAAGGAATGAATTTTCTGTTTAACCCAAGAGGTGATGTGAGCGAATCATGAAAGATTTTTGGTAGTGGAGTGTTTCTTCGATCTGATGTTCGGAGACGGATTGGATGGGTCACCAGGAGCTTGTGGGCCACCGAAATTAGATGCTCAGACGGTGGTCTTTACACAAGATTCCTCGCAGAACCGCAGCTTGTGCATAGTTCCGGGAATCTCAAAACTTCCGTCGCAAGAAAGTTTCCACCTTGCTTTCCTTCTCCTTTCGCATCATGGGGTTAGTCGTACGTGTCATGGCCCCTTAACGGACAGATCTGATCAGCAAATCTGATCCATACGTAGTGGTGGTGGCCCCTTAAACGTCCGCAATCTGTCCAACAACAGAGAATATAAACGGCTTCTTGGTTTGATTTGGATTTCTGTGATCTAGGGTGAGGCTTAAAATGAGACAGTGGTCTCGATGAACAGTTCCGATCATCAGAAATGGTGATGGAAGTGGGCCCCACCAAATCCACGAATCTTCTTTAATTTGAATTCGCAGCTGCGAGAACAGAGTCCGACGCTGCCCGGATTGCAAACCCATCTGTGCACGTGTAGGACATTTTCTACGTGTGAACCCAAATAGGGAGGGGTCGAAATTTCCCTCTAAACAGGATAGACGGTTTGGATCCTCGAAACAAATGATGAGATGGACCATTACATTACCAGATGGATGGCCCTGCGTAACAAAGATGTCCGTTCTATATTAGGAAAGGGACGGGCGCGGGTCATCTTGTAGTCAAACTACTTAATGGCTCGGTGCGACGTGAGTGCATGACCAGTATATACTCGCTCTCACATAAATGGGTCCCATCTTAATGCGTATGAGAAATCTGCTCCGTCTATCCATTTTACCACCTCATTTAAGTCGTTGATACCAAAATTGAATCATTCCCAGATATTAGGCGGGCCCCAATTTAAGATTTTATGGGCTGATCTGTCTGTTAAGCCACTTCCACCAGGATTCAACGGCCAAATTTGACGTGTACGGTTAATTTATGATCCTTAGGCCATGCATGAAGTCTTGAGCTGAACGGATGGTGAGAACCCTGTGATCTTACATGATGGATGCCTTCCGGGCCACTTGAACTTCAGTTTCTTGATTTTCGTGGATCTTTGGCATGTAAATCCGACGATCGCGGTCCCTTGGAGTCCGTCCCTTGCCCTGGTGAATCTTGAGCGTTAATTTCATGCTTTTAGTACCTTATTTCAATCCACACTCGTAATTGCGCCTTGTATCACAAACACAATTAAAACGGCCATTAAACAGTATCTTGTTCGTAAATCTAGGCAATAACCGGGGTCTAATATGCAATATTTGACCCTCAACACAACCCCCAACCAGCATTTTGCTAGTCCCGAGCAAAGTATGCAAAAAATAAGTTGAGAATGAACTCGAGTGATTTCTTGAAAAACGATTCAGATACAAGAAATTTAAAATTCATGAATGTTGGGAATTATTTTCTCCTGAGCTCAAGCGCACGGTAGACTTCATAATCAAGTGTAAAGTATTAATCCATCAATTAGAAAAATTTTAAACATTGAGATCCATGGATGTATAGTGTAATCTCGGCTTATCATCATTAAGAGATCCAATCGTCAATTTCATGATATCATTGGTAACCAACAAGAAAATTCATGACAACCAAAACCTAATCCAAAACTTGCCTCATAGATTAACCTATTAACTTGTGATTTTTCTATTCAAAGTAATGCCAAGGAAGGGGAATCAAATCCTCACCTATAGGGAGCAAACCTATGGTGAAGATCGTACACCTGACTCTTTTTAGATATCATTCAAGGGGTATTAAATCTACACCTATAGGGAGCAAACCTACGGTGAAGATTATTCGCCCAAATCTTTCCAAAGATATCTTCTTCTCTCTTTTTTTTTTTTTTTTTTCATATCAATCCTGTTAGGCAAATACTCCAGGCTAGTTCCTTTCATGCTTAGTGATTACTAAATTAACCATTCAATATCAACTGAAACCTTAATGTGAAAGCGAGATGTGACATGTGAAGTCATGACTCAGTTAATGTTTACAACTTCTAATCATAGATTAATAATTCACTTAACTATGAAATCTAACAGATACGAAATTCAAGAGTCATAAATCCAACATTATGTATCTTGAAAATTCAAATTAGGGATATCTGTCAAAATCACTTCGAATTCGTAGGAATTTTCAGAAAAATTTTAAAAATTTTCACAATTTTTGCTCAAGACCAAGAAAATACAGATTAGGGTATCTAATCTCTCACCCCCAACCTAAAGTCTACATTGTCCTCAATGTAAGAGATATAACATGCAATACACATGGGACAACAAAAGTAAATGAGAAGTGATGGGAAGATAGTATCTGGATAACGAATCGAGAGAGATTTTTTAAGAGATCGCTGAGATAGAGCAGGTTAGTACGAGAGAATAACAAAGAGTAAAATTCTACCTATACCACTTTCGCAGGTGCTCTCGATTGCATTTAGCGTATGCAGCAAGCCTTTAAACCCCTAGGTTACCCCTAGTGGACGAGTTGAAGTCTCGTGAGGGTTTGCAGTAATGTTATCCACAAACATTGAATCATGTACTAAAGAATGAAAAGGAATAAAAAGCTGGGTTGCCTCCCAGGAGCGCTAAATTTACCGTCTTTAGATAGATAAATAAAGCAAACTACCCTAGTCCTATGAAAGCGATAAACCTACCTATACCTCCATCAGACTAGGAGATCAATCCTGGTAATCAGGCACAATCAGAGGCATGGACATATCCTCTGAATCAAATGTCTCGACAAATGGTTTTAATCGATGTCCATTTACTTTAAACTCCTTGTCATTGTCGGGATCTCTTATCTCGACGGCCCCATGAGGATAAGCAGTAACAACAATGTAAGGACCGGTCCAACGAGATCGAAGCTTACCCGGAAAGAGATGTAGTCAAGAATCGTACAAAAAGACTTTCTGACCTAGCGTGAATGATTTCCGTAGAATATGTTGATCATGAAACGTCTTCATCCTTTCCTTGTAAATTCTCGAGTTCTCATATGCATCGTTCCGGATTTCTTCAAGTTCATTTAATTGAAGTTTGCGTAACGAGTCAGCGTTGTCCAAATTAAAATTTAGATTTTTGATCGCTCAGTATGCTTTATGTTCCAATTCCACGGGCAAGTGACAAGCTTTCTCATATACAAGTCTAAAGGGAGATGTTCCAATAGGAGTTTTGAAAGCAGTACGGTATGCCCATAAAGCATCGGTCAATCGAATTGACCAATCCTTATGGTTAGGGTTAACCATTTTCTCCAGGATATGTTTGATCTCTCTATTGGAAATCTCAGCTTATCCACTTGTCTATGGATAGTATGGGGTGTTCACCTTATGAGAGATACCGTATTTCTTCATTAAACTCTCAAATGGTCTAGTAAAAAATTGTGAGCCCCCGTCACTAATGATGGCTCGAGGCGTTCCGAACCGCGACAGGATATTTTCCTTCAAAAATTTAATGACCGTGCGATGGTCATTTTTGCGGCACGGAATTACTTCGGCCCATTTAGTGACATAGTCTACTGCGAGTAAAATATACAGATTTTCAAATGATTGGGGGAATAGTCCCATGAAATCAATGCCCCAGCAATCAAATGCTTCAATGATAAGGATGGGATTCAAAGGCATCATATTTCGACGGGACAATGCTCCCAATTTTTGACAATGCTCACAAGCTTTGCAAAACTCATGAGTGTCCCTAAACATAGTGGGCCAGTAAAAGCCACACTGTAAAATCTTGGCCGTGGTCTTTTTAGCAGAAAAGTGACCACCACAGTCCTGTGAGTGACAGAAGGAGATGACACTCTGATGCTCATCGTATGGCACACATCTCCTTAAGATTTGGTCTGGACAATATTTAAACAAATATGGATCATCCCAGAAAAAGTTATGCACCTTGGTAAAGAATTTTTTCTTATCTTGCAATGTCGAATGTGTCAGTATGGAACCTGTAGCAAGATAATTAGTAATATCAGCGAACCAAGGTGAATGGGAGACTCTAAACAGTTGTTCATCAGGGAACATATCATTAATATGAGTCGCCTCAAGGGAATCAGAGGTATTAAGGCGAGAAAGGTGATCGGCCACTACGTTCTCTACTCCCTTTTTGTCTTTAATTTCCAAATCAAATTCTTGGAGTAGAAGGATCCATCGTATCAGGTGGAGCTTAGAATCATTCTTGGAAAGAAGATACTTAAGTGTCGCATGATCTGTATAAATAATGATCTTGGATCCGATCAGGTAGGATCGAAATTTATCCAAAGCGAACACTACGGCTAAGAGTTCCTTTTCCGTGGTTGAATAATTCACTTGGGCAGAATTTAAAGTCCTACTTGCGTAGTGAATGACATAAGGCCGCTTATCTTTTCTTTGGCCTAGAACCGCTCCAAGAGCATAATCAGAGGCGTCACACATAAGTTCAAAAGGAAGACTCCAGTCGGGTGGCTGCATGATAGGTGCAGTGGTTAACATGCCTTTAAGATTAGTGAAAGCTTCTTGGCATTGCTCAGTCCACTCGTACGGTGCATCCTTTTGAAGAAGATTACATAAAGGACGAAAGAGGAGACTAAAGTCCTTTATGAATCGTCTGTAAAAGCCTGCGTGTCCTAAAAAGGATCGCACGTCTCTGATGTTCTTGGGTGGAGGTAGGTTAGAGATAAGATCGATCTTTGCCTTATCTACCTCGATTCTTTTGGACGAGATAATATGTCCAAGGACAATTCTCTTCTGAACCATGAAATGGCACTTCTCCCAATTGAGTACCAGATTCTTTTCTTCACATCTTTTCAGCACACATTTAAGACTCGCTAAGCACTCGCTAAAAGATGAACCGAAAACAGAGAAATCGTCCATAAAGACCTCTAAATATTTTCCCACCATGTCAGAAAAGATACTCATCATACATCGCTGAAAGGTGGCAAGGGCATTACATAGTCCGAATGGCATCCTTCTGTAAGCAAAGGTGTCATAGGGACATGTAGATGTGGTCTTTTTCTGGTCTTCAGGGGCGATTTCAATCTGATTATAACCTGAATACCCGTCAAGAAAACAGTAATAGGAATGACCAGCCAGCCTTTCTAAGATTTGATCAATGAAGGGCAAAGGAAAGTGGTCTTTCCTTGTGACGGTATTCAGCTTTCTGTAGTCAATGCACATTCTCCAACCAGTAGTAACTCTGGTTGGCACGAGTTCATTATTGGCATTGGCTACGATGTTTGATCCCGGACTTCTTAGGAACCACCTGAGTTAGACTCACCCATTGACTATCGGATATGGGGTATATGATGCCCACTTCCAATAGTTTGAGAACTTCGGCCTTAACCACTTCCTTCATGTTTGGATTTAATCTACGTTGTGATTGCCGAACAGCCTTGGCATTATCCTCAATATATATGCGGTGAGTACAAATCGATGGGTTAATTCCCTTGAGGTCCCCTATCGTCCATCCAAGAGCTCCCTTATGCTCAATGAGAGTAGATATGAGCATACTCTCCTGTTTTTTTTCCAGGTGGGCAGAGATCACCACCGGGTATGTCTCATCTTGGCCTAAATAAACATATTTTAAATCAGAGGGCAAAGGTTTTAGGTCGAGCTTCGGTGGCTTGAGGTTAGACGGTAGAGGCACTACATCAGTTTGGGGCAACTCTTCAATTTGTGACCTCCACCGGTTAACTTCAAGTACCGGTGCAGTATCCAGAATGGCACACGTCTCCCTAATTATATCATCATCAAGATCATGGGAGTAGGTCAGGCACGTCTCTAGAAGATCAGAGGATAAGGTGAGAGGCGTTCTATCTTCCACAAAAGAATCAATCATGTTAACATCATGGAAATCGTCATCATCCTCTGAGTTGCTGTCGTTATTAAAAAAGATATTCGATTCCAATGTCAAATTTTTAAAGGACATAGTCATGACACCATTCCTGCCATTGATAATTACATTTGAAGTGGACAGGAATGAGAGACCAAGAATGACGGGAATCTGAGTGCTCGTGTCATTGATGGGTTCGGTGTCCAAGATAATAAAATCAACAGGATAGTAGAATCTATCAACCTGTACCAACACATCCTCGATGATCCCTCTTGGTACACGAACAGAATGATCAGCAAGTTGTAGTGTGGTTTGAGTAGGTTTTAATTCACCCAAACCTAACTGTTGGTATACCGAATAGGGAATCAGATTGACGCTTACTCCTAAGTCAAGAAGTGTGTGATCAATTCGATAGTTTCCGATTACACATGATATGGTTGGGCAACCAGGATCTTTGAATTTTTGCGGCACATCTTGTTTCAGGATGGCACTCACCTTCTCAGTCAAGGAGATCTACTTTTGAACACTTTTTCGTCGTTTGGTAGTGCATAAGTCCTTTAGAAATTTAGCATATAAAGGAATCTGTTTTACAATGTTAAGCAGAGGAATGTTGACTTTCACTTGTTTCAACACCTCTAGGATATTCTGGGAGTTAGAGAGACGTTTTGGTTCAACTAACCGTTGGAGAAACGGAGCAACTGGCTTTTCTAGAGGTTCCGGTTCAAATTTTTATGGGGCGCCACTAGATCCATCATTGTTGTCCTCTTCTGGTTCTTGAGCCTTTTCGGGCCTAACCGGAAGGGTTTTATCAATAACCTTCCCACTCCTAAGAGTGGTGATGGATTTAGCGTGCCCCATTTGATTTGAAGAGCTGGGATTACCTGTCTCGTATTGCGGTTTAGGATTGGGGATTGGTTGTGCAGGAAGCATCCCCTTTTCTATAGCCGTCATACGTGAATTTATCTTTTGTATGAAATCATGCATTATCTGCGTCAACTCTTGCACTGAATTTTGAGCCGGTTCTTCTTGAGGTCTCCCCTGATTTAGATTTTGATTGAAGAAACCTTGAGGGGTAGCAGTTTGTCCGTTCCTCCAACTAAAATTCGGATGATTTTTTCAGTCAGGATTGTACGTATTAGAGGGTGGTCTATTGAAAGGTCTTTGATAATTATTTACAGCATTAGATTGTTCATTCAATACTTCTCGAAAGGCAGGTATTGAAGGACAATTTTCAGTAGTATAAATGTTGCAATCACAGATGCTGCAAACACTTTCATTAACCTTTTCCTTCTTTCCTTTCATGGCCTCAAATTTTCTGGTGAGATTGGCTACCTTAGCGTTAAGATCATTATCCTCTTTCAGGAGATATATTTCTCCTTTTTTCCTTGAATGAGTCGGCTTAGACGTAGTGTTCGTCCTTGGGTAATAGTCCCATGATTGTATTTTTTCAGCGAGACTATCGAAATAAAATTATACCTCGTCGACATTTTTATTGATGAATTCTCCGTTACACATTGTCTCGACCATTTGGCACATGGAAGATGTTAGCCCATCATAGAAAAAATTCGTAATGCGTCATATTTCAAAGCCATGTTGTGGGCATGCCTTAACCAGATCCTTTAACCTTTCCCAACATTGGAAGAATATTTCATCTTCCTTTTGGGCAAAGTTTATGATTGCTCTCCTGAGGGTAATTGTCTTATGATGTGGGAAAATTTTCTTTATAAATTCCCTCTGCATATCATTCCATGTGCCAATGGATCTAGGACGCAGTGAATGTAACCACGTCTTGGCTTTTTCTTTCAAGAAAAATGGAAAGAGTTTCAGTCTAATAGTATCCTCAGATACATTAGGGAAGTATAAGGTGCCTATGATTTCATCGAACTCTTTCAGATGCAAGTATGGTTCTTCAGACTCAAACCCATGAAACTTAGGAAGGAGTTGGATAACCCCTGGCTTGATGTCCATATGCCTTGTATTCTCAGGAAAAATCATGCATGAGGGCGTACTCACCCCCGCCGATTGTAAATAATCTTATAAAGTACGAGTCGGGGGTGCCTGATGCACCTCATTCTCATCATGTACTTCCTCAACCCTTGGTTGGGGTAGTGCTTGAGGTTGATTTTCAGCCATAACCTCCTCTAACTCAGGAGAATTCAAGTGGTGTCTAGTCCTGCGATGGACAGTCAACCCCTCAACTAATCTTCCTTCAGTCACGAGACGTCGAGTGTTGTCGCGTGCCCATTGGGGCAAAAAACACACTCAGCCCTCAAATTCTAACTTAAACCTAAGAGAAAGGAAGAAGTAAAAATCTAGAAAATAAAGGGAAAGATGGAAAGAAGTTACCAAATTTGGAGTCCTAGGTTAAGAATCTTCAAAACAAAACAAAATAAGTTAGTTTCTAAGAATAGAAAGTCCTAATTAAGAGTAAACTAATTTCTAGAAAAAAGAAGAAATTCCAAAGAAAGAGAAATTAGAAAGAGCTTACTAAATTAGAAGTTTCCTACAAAGCAAAAGAGAAGAAAAAAAAAAAAAGGTTAGTTCTAAAAATCAGATAGAATGAAGAATAGTAAGTTTCTAACGTTAGGAAAAATTTCTAACAAGGAAAATAACTACTTCTAAACATAGAATTAAAAATTCTAAAGAAAATCTAATCTTAAACTAATCTCAAAACTAATTAATTTCAGAAAAACGTATCCAAGAGTCCCCGGCAACGGTGCCAAAAACTTGTTCACTCCCCAAGTGCAGGGTTGTGATGTAGTAATAAACTCGGTAAGACCGAGGTCGAATCCCAAGGGACTGAAACTGTACGTTATCTAAAACTAACTAGAACTAGAACTAGAATAAGGTGAAATCTAAACTATTTGTGATTTAAGGAATAATTGTGAAATTATTATCTAAAGCTTAGGAAATCAGAGATAAGGAAACTAGGGATTCAGAGGATCCACTTGTAGAGATCAGGGAGATCTTATGCCTGTTTCATGAATCATAGAAATTAACTGAACTGTCATTGATCTAGTTTTCAAGAGATGAAAGGTATATGAATTAGAATGGATTTCATCACCAAACCATGCCCAAGAGACTATGGCGAACAACAGAATTAAACTAATTACCAACCAATCACATGTATGAAGGTTAGGAAGGGTACTGTCATCCAACCATGCCTAGGAGACTATGGTGAACAACAGAGCTTCCTAACGTCATAAACATCAGAAGGAAAAAGAAATATTCAAAGCCATTGCAGACCCACTGTAATTGCAGTCACAACAGACCATTAAAGACTAAAAAATATTTCCATAAATTTAACTAAGATTAACATCAATTCAGTTTAAACAAAAAGGCACAAGCACAGGGTTCTCCCATCACGTTATAAGCTTCACCTCTTAGTCCTAGCTAAGAGGTTTAGCCGCACATGAGTGGCTAGATCTCTAAAAAAATCAAAGGAAAAAAAACAGAAAGAAACAAAGAAAAAGAAAAAAACTTAAGCCGTTCTACCCCTCTCTCTCCCTTCCACATTCTTCCCTCGTCCACAAGTTCCGGCCTAGAGATTTTCCACTGCTGAAGATCCTCTAGCCTCAGCCCCAGCCGTCCTCCTTTTATAAGGGAAGAGGGCGGTGGAGAAAAAGACTACCTTCTGCTCGTGCACACGAACACATGGGATATGGTTTTAGAAACCACCTGCGAATTGGTGTTTTGCGTAGGCTTGCTTACGCACACAAGCATGTATTCGTTGCTGACTTAATCCGTCATGTAGCTGCCTAGAGATGATCCACATATATTGATGCACTTATGAGTCTTTGATTCATAATTTGGACCGTTCAGATTCTCAAATGTGGCCCATTAAGAAGGAATGAATTTTCTGTTTAACCAAAGAGGTGATGTGAGCGAATCATGACAGGTTTTTGGTAGTGGAGTGTTTCTTCGATCTGATGTTCGGAGACGGATTGGATGGGTCACCAGGAGCTTGTGGGCCACCGAAATTAGATGCTCAGACGGTGGTCTTTGCACAAGATTCCTCGCAGAACCGCAGCTTGTGCATAGTTCCAGGAATCTCAAAACTTCCGGCGCAAGAAAGTTTCCACCTCGCTTTCCTTCTCCTTTCGCATCATGGGGTTAGTCGTACGTGTCATGGCCCCTTAACGGACAGATCTGATCAGCAAATTTGATCCATACGTAGTGGTGGTGACCCCTTAAACGTCCGCAATCTGTCCAACAACAGAGAATGTAAACGGCTTCTTGGTTTGATTTGGATTTCTGTGATCTAGGGTGAGGCCTAAAACGGGACAGTGGTCTCGATGAACAGTTCCGATCATCAGAAATGGTGATGGAAGTGGGCCCCGCCAAATCCACGAATCTTCTTTAATTTGAATTCACAGCCGCGAGAACAGAGTCCGACGCTGCCCGGATTACAAACCCATCTGTGCACGTGTAGGACGTTTTCTACGTGCGAACCCAAATAGGGAGGGGTCAAAATTTCCCTCTAAACAGGATAGACGGTTTGGATCCTCGAAACAAATGATGAGATGGACCATTACATTACCAGATGGATGGCCCTGCGTAACAGAGATGTCCGTTCTCTATTAGGAAAGCGACGGGCGCGGGTCATCTTGTAGTCAAACTACTTAATGGCTCGGTGCGACGTGAGTGCATGACCAGTATATACTCGCTCTCACATAAATGGGTCCCATCTTAATGCGTTTGAGAAATCTGCTCCGTCTATCCATTTTACCACCTCATTTAAGTCGTTGATACCAAAATTGAATCATTCCCAGATATTAGGCGGGCCCCAATTTAAGATTTTATGGGCTGATCTGTCTGTTAAGCCACTTCCACCAGGATTCAACGGCCAAATTTGACGTGTACGGTTAATTTATGATCCTTAGGCCATGCATGAAGTCTTGAGCTGAACGGATGGTGAGAACCCTGTGATCTTACATGATGGATGCCTTCCGGGCCACTTGAACTTCAGTTTCTTGATTTTCGTGGATCTTTGGCATGTAAATCCGACGATCGCGGTCCCTTGGAGTCCGTCCCTTGCCCTGGTGAATCTTGAGCGTTAATTTCATGCTTTTAGTACCTTATTTCAATCCACACTCGTAATTGCGCCTTGTATCACAAACACAATTAAAACGGCCATTAAACAGTATCTTGTTCGTAAATCTAGGCAATAACCGGGGTCTAATATGCAATATTTGACCCTCAACAGAAAGAGTTACAAAGAAGTGATGTTGATTGTGGATAGGTATATTTAGTAGATACTGTCAACAACATGACCCAGTTTAGCACACTTATGGTCGTTATCTCTTGCATTCAGGTTCATGCAAATGCTCTAGGATTGTTGTTGCGGATTGACGTTCGTGGTAAGGTGAGTTATTACCAATGTAAAGGTGCATTCAATCAGATTGACTGATTTTTCATTCAATCAGCAACCCATCCAAATTGACTAATTTTGACCTAGGCACCTAGCTGATTTTCTTCTTAATCGATACTGCAGCAGGTGCAACCCCAGAACTGCAACAGGTGCAGCTTAACTGCAGCAGGTGCAGCCCCAGAACTGCAGTAGGTGCAGCCCCAAAATGCAATAGGTGTAGCTTACCTGAAGCTTGACTGCAATAGGTGCAACTTAACTGTAACAGGTGTAACTTACCTGAAGCTTGACTGCAACAGGTGCAGGTTAACTGCAACAGGTGCAGCTTAACTGCAGTTCAAGAATATATTCAACTTTCATACATGTAAAGATTCTGAAATGTATGGGTTACTTTGTGTAGGTTATATTGACATCTGCAACTCTGTCTCATGAAATTTTGGAGATAACAAACAAGTTTATGATAGATCCTGTTAGAATACTTATGAAGCGTGATGAGTTGACCTTGGAGGTAAAATAATTTGTTTCCTTTCACCTTTTTCTTTTCCTTTTCTTTCTTTTCTTTTTGGTTAAAAATTCTTGCTGAAATGTGTCTTTGGTGCTCTTGGTTATGACTCGACAAGTGTGATCATATGCACAATCGAATCGCGCTACAACAGCTACTGCTCAAACATTGCCCGAACATTTCTCATTGATGCAAATGCAACGCAGAGTAAGGCTTATGAGGTTCTCCTCAAGGCCCATAAGGCAGCGATAGGTGCATTGAAGGTTGGGAATAAGGTCAGTGTTGTTTACCCATATTTATGTATTTGCTCAAAATTAATGGAACATATCCGGATGTGCGTCGGAGCTATTAGGATGAGCGGGGGTCCCTAAAAGGTGAGAACCGTTGTTATGACCATGATGAAACTGTCCATTTCCTATGGACAGCATTGGAAGGACCTGGCCATTTGGACAGGCCGTATTTATGTATTTGCTCAAAATTAATGAAGCATACCCAGATGTGCGTCGGAGCTATCCGGATGAGCGGGAGTCCCTGGAAGGTGGGAACCGCTATTATGACCATGATGAAGCTGTCCATTTCCTATGGACAACATTGGAAGGGCCTGGCCATTTGGACAAGTCATGTTTATATCTTATTTATATCTGTATTTGCAGGGACCACATCCTTAACCTAAACTACACCCTAAACCTATAACCTATAACCTAAACTTATAACCTTAACCTAAACCTATTCTCAAATCGCAAAACCTATACTTATAGTCAAAACCTAAACCTATACATTAACCTATAACCTATTCTTATAACCTTAACCTAAACCACAACCTTAACCTATAACCTAAACCATAACCTATAACCTTAACCTATACTTGTAACCTTAGCCTAAACCTATTCTCAAATCCCAAAACCCTAACCTATGACCTAAACCTTAACCTATAACCTAAACCTAGACTCATAAGCTTAACCTAAACCTATTCTCAAATTCCAATACCTATACCTATAACCCAAACCTAAATCCGATCTCGAATCCGAACCCAATTTTCTAAACTTAAACCTTAACCTATAACCTAAACCTTATTCTATACCGTAAACCTAGACTTATAACCTTAACCTAAACCTATATATTCTCAAATCCCAAAACCTATACTTATAGCCGAAATTTAAACCTTAACTTAACCTATAACCTATACTTACAACCTTAACCTAAACCTATTCTCAAATCCCAAACCCATACCTATAACCCAAACCTAAACCCCGATCTCGAACCAGAACCCGATTTCCTAAACCTAAACCTTAACCTATAACCTAAACCTATAACTATAGCTTAAACCTAAACCTTAACCTATAACCTAAACCTAGACTCATAACCTTAACCTAAACCTATTCTCAAATCCCAAAACCTATACCTATAACCTAAACCTAAACCTGATCCCGAACCTGAACCCGATTTTCTAAACCTAAACCTTAACCTATAACCTAGACCTAAACCGTAACATATAACCTAAACCTAGACTTATAACCTTAACCTAAACCTATTCTCAAATCCCAAAACCTATACTTATAGCCGAAACCTAAACCTTAACCTTAACCTATAACCTATACTTACAACCTTAACCTAAACCTATACTCAAATCCCAAAACCCATACCTATAACCCAAACCTAAACCCGATCTCGAACCCGATTTCCTAAACAGAAACCTTAACCTATAACCTAAACCTATACCTATAGCCTAAACCTAAACCTAAACCTTAACCTATAACCTAAACCTAGACTCATAACCTTAACCTATAACCTACACCTATTCCTAATCTCAACTCCCTAACCTAAACCTAAACCCAAACTTGAAAACCTAAACCTAAACCCGATCCTGAACCCGAACCCGATTTCCTAAACCTAAACCTTAACCTATTCTCAATTCCTTAAAGCTATAACCTATAACCTATAACATATAACCTAAACCTAAACATTAACTTAAATCTATAACCTTAACCTTAACTTAAACCAAAACCTATAAACTAAACCTTAACCCATAACCTATAACCTATAACCTAAACTTATAACCGATAACCTAACCTTAACTTAAACCTAAAACCTAAACCTAAACCTAAAACTTAAAACCTAAACCTAAACCTAAAACCTAAATGTATTCTCAAATCCCTAAACCTAAACCTACACCTAATCCAAATCTCAACGCCCTAACCTAAACCTAAACCTAAACTTGAAAACCCAAACCTAAACCCGATCCTGAACCCTAACACGATTTCCTAAACCTAAACTTATAACCTTAACCTAAACCTATTCTCAAATCCCAAAACTTATAACCTAAACCTAAACCTAAACCTTAACTTATAACCTAAACCTATAAACTAAAGCCTAAACCTAAACCTAAAACCTAAATGTATTCTCAAATCCCTAAACCTAAACCTACACCTAATCATAATCTCAACTCCCTAACCTAAACCTAAACTTGAAAACTTAAACCTAAACCCGATCCCGAACCCAAACCCGATTTCCTAAACCTAAACCTTAACCTATTCTCAATTCCTTAAAGCTATAACCTATAACCTATAACATATAACTTAAACCTAAACCTTAACCTAAACCTATAACCTTAACCTTAACCTAAACCTAAACCAAAACCTATAAACTAAACCATAACCCATAACATATAACCTATAACCTAAACTTATAACCGATAACCTAACCTTAACCTAAACCTAAAACCTAAACATAAACCTAAAACCTAAATGTATTCTCAAATCCCTAAACCTAAACCCACACGTATTCCAAATCTCAACTCCCTAACCTAAACCTAAACTTGAAAACCCAAACTTAAACCTGATCCCGAACCTGAACCTGATTTCTTAAACCTAAACTTATAACCTTAACCTAAACCTATTTTCAAATCCCAAAACCTATAACCAAAACCTAAACCTTAACCTAAACCTAAACCTTAACCTATAACCTAAACTTAACATATAACCTAAACGTATAAACTAAAACCTAAACTTAAACATAAAACCTAAATGTATTCTCAAATCCCTAAACCTAAATCTACACCTAATCCTAATCTCAACTCCCTAACCTAAACCTAAACCTAAACTTGAAAACTTAAACCTAAACCCGATCCCGAACCCGAACCCGATTTTCTAAACCTAAACCTTAACCTATTCTCAATTCCTTAAAGCTATAACCTATAACCTATAACATATAACCTAAACCTAAACCTTAACCTAAACCTATAACCTAAACCTAAACCCTAACTTTAACCTAAACCAAAACCTATAAACTAAACCTTAACCCATAACATATAACCTATAACCTAAACTTATAACTGATAACCTAACCTTAACCTAAACCTAAAACCTAAACCTAAACCTAAAACCTAAAACCTAAATGTATTCTCAAATCCCTAAACCTAAACCTACATCTAATCTTAATCTCAACTCCCTAACCTAAACCTAAAGCTAAACTTGAAAACCCAAACCTAAACCCGATCCCGAACCCGAACCTGATTTCCTAAACCTAAACCTTAATCTATTCTCAATTCCCTAAAGCTATAACCTATAACCTACACTGTAACACCCCGGATTTTAGCCAATCTGGGATTTGACGTCCTTAGGCAATGGGTCAACTAAAACACCTGGAAAATCGCTCAGAACCCAATTTCATAGCCAAAGAAACCACTTAGGATTAATTCCTATGAAAATTTAGCGTAAGTTAGCTAGCGCAACGCTGGAGTAGCTGGGAAATAGTCCCTGATCACTTTAAATACATTCTACAAGATCCAAATCGAGTAGAACGTATGACTCCATAATACTCTATAACCTCGGATCAAACTCTAAGCGGGTTTGTTCTCTGAACCACTTTGAATTCTTGTATTGAATTTAGACCGCGCGTCGAAAGTCCGTTACTTCCTATCTTAGACCGTTAGAACCACCCAGCTGGACTTGACAATCATTTCGAAAATCAAGTCAAACCGATAATCACAGACTATTTCATTGAGCCCAGACTGAAGAGACCGCGAATAGGGACAGAATTGGAATTTTAAATTCAAATCTGGCACACGACTTGAAACGTCAATATTAAGCGTTCTGACCGTCAGAATTCATCCAGATTACACCCTCGGATTAGAAAAAATTTCTATTTATTATTATGAGACTTCCAGCCCTGATTTACGTGCGGTGACCGCTGAACTGAAACTGGTCCACCACGTGCGATCTGCGAACCCTGCCAGACTGAAAACTTAATGCGCGCTAGATCTGGTACGCATGAGCTTAAGTCCAATCGCATTCGACCAGGGGACCACCAGAAAGCATCTTTTGGACCGAAACAGCCCCGATTTGGTTACCCCTCAAGTGAAACTTGTTCCCGAGTCTATTTCGGGAAAGTTTGGGCTTATAAAAGGGCTTGAAACCCTCACTCCTCTCTCCCATCCGAATTTGCAAAAACCCTAGATTGGGAGAGAGAAAAGGTGAGAGTTTATGAGAGAAGGTGGGAGAGCTTTCCCTGCTGCTGCTGCACGTGCTTAAGCGGCGTATTCCAATCACTTTGCTAGTGATTTCTCCGCATTTGCAGGTAAGAAAATGCCCTAGAAAGTTGCTGATTTGATGCTTCTTTAGTTCCATAGTTTGTTAGTTAATAAATCTCGTAAATCAGGTTCCTTAGTTGCCGTAGACGAAGCGTATACGCTCCGTTTGAATCACTTCACCTATAGGGGAAAAGGTGCGGATTTTAGACGCTTTGATTGACTGTTTCCAAAGCTTTCAATGTCGTTTAATAGTAGATTCTTGACGGCAACGCCGTTTGACATGTACAACATGCTCTCCGTTTCCTGTTTCGTAAACTAACGAAGAATATGAGATTTAGGGCATTTTAGTCATTTGTAGGAAGTATAGATTTCATTCATATTTTGCTGATGTGATTGACATGATATGTTGTCGCATTAGGATGTTAGGAATACGTGCATAATTAGTTTGGCGAAGAGATTCGCCTAAATGCGCACTTCGGGTCGACATACTATATGTAGACTTAAGTGTGTAGTGTATGTGTTTGTATAAATGCTTGTATTAGTATGTATTGAATTAAATGGTGTTATGAATTAGTTTGAGATTGATTTCTCAATTAATATGCTGGTGTGAATAGTTTCCTACATGTTAGCCATATGCATGATTTCATGATATGAATGAAATGCATGTGCTTGACGATTCGCTTAAGCTGTATGTTATAACATGTGCTTGATGATTTCCTTATGAGTTACTTTGAGATTGAATTCTCAATTAATACGTTGATGGAGAGGATTTCCTATATGTTGGCGACATGCTTAATTTCATTATATATGTGTGAAAGACATGTGTACGATGATTTGCTTAAGTTGTATGTAATAACATGTGTTAACATGCTCTCATGGTTGTATTTCATTTCCATTACCCTTACACAACTGCTGATGTGATTCTATGATTGTTTGGGATTATGCCTAGTCCAGGCAGTCGGTAACCGAGCGAATTCGTGGTTAGCTTATCTTCGACACGAACGACGCGTCGATGAACGCGAGTCGTGTTTGGAGTTGACGGCAGTGGTTAGGCCACGCGAAGTGTTTTACGCACTTCATGTCGTTCGACTTGAGATGCGATCGCGCTAGTCGAGCCCGTCAAGTAACCCGACTGGCCGATGTATGTTCACCTTGTATGAATCATAACTGCTTGAACCTAGGGTACTGAACTTACCATTGTAAACCTTGTTAACCATGGTACCTTGATCCATAAAGACTCATGAGCCGGTCATGGTGGTATGGGACACCGTGGTCGAGCTGTCGGCCTACGCTGGGGCCATAAACCTTCCCGTAGTGACCAGTGAGCACCTAGTCTCGTGAGCAGATTATGGTGGTATGGGACACTATATTCTAGTTGTCGGCCTACACTGATCAGGCGACGAGTCCTTTGTAGTGACTGCGAGCATATTCTGAGTCTACGGGAGGCGACGATCCTTCAGTAGCAGTAGAGTACAGTAGGCCTGTATTGATAAGGTGATGGGGGAGCAGAGCAACGAGTGCGTGCAACAGCCCTGGCAGCCCTTGCAGCGACCTACGAAATATACATCGTATGAGATTACTAGGAGTGACGACCCTAGACAGGATCTGTGTTGGGATTGATATAAGGGAAGTACCTTAGTTTTCCAATCCTGCTGTTTGAATGGACTAATAATAACTCAAAAATCATATCACCATAGCATTGCATGTGCCTGGAAGATGTGGAGCACTCTAGGGAGTGTGGCATGCCGCGGTCGTAAGATGTTGCCGTATGAGGGAGATCGTCGGTGAGGGCATACATCACGTCATGTCATAATTGCATTAACAACAGTATTAGAATTGTTTGATTTACTGCTTTACTATTATCGCATGATTGATTTGATAACATGTTAATCTTTGCTCTATTATTCCACTGAGTTAGCTACTCACTCCCACGTTACGGGACGGTGTTCCTGGACACCCACCAGACCTTTTTGTGATTGCAGATGATGGCGCGGCCTGTGAGGCAGAGCTGAATTTGATGATGATGAGGAGGATTCCTCCTATATGCGTGTTCTGATTGACTGGATTACAGGGAGGTTGATTAGATACTTTGACACTTGTCATTTTATATTTTTAGCGCACTCATGTATATTCGTTTTGTCTACTTTTGGAGTATACATGTATGTATATAACCTGGTAACATGTTCACACTCTGGAGACATACAACAGTTTATATATGTTATACATACTATTACAGACTTCCGCTGGTTAATTTAACTGTCTCTGGAGTATGATATGTTGTTCTGGCTTAATCTCACTCATGTTTAATACATTATCACCGACAACATTCAATCATACATATCTATGTTGCATAAATAACATGCTGGAACTCAGGAATTGGGTTTTTGCTCGACCCTCCGATTTTCGGGATGTTACATACACCTAAACTTAAAACCTAAACTTAAACCTAAAACCTAAATGTATTCTCAAATCCTTAAGCCTAAACCTACACCTAATCCTAATCTCAACTCCTTAACCTAAACCTAAACTTGAAAATTCAAACTAAACCTGATCTCAAACCCGAACCCGATTTTCTTAAACTAAATCTTAACCTATTCTCAATTTCCTAAAGCTTTAACCTAAACCTAAACCTATAACCTTAACCTAAACCAAAACCTATAACCTAAACCTAAAACCATAAGCTAAAACCTAAACCTAAACCTAAAACCTAAATGTATTCTCAAATCCCTAAACCTAAACCTACACCTAATCCTAATCTCAAGTCCCTAACCTAAACCTAAACCTACACCTACACCTAATATTCCTAATCTCAATTCCCTAACCTAAACCTAAACCTAAACTTGAAAACCCAAACCTAAACCCGATCCCGAACCTGATTTCCTAAACCTAAACCTTAACCTATTCTCAATTCCCTAAAGCTATAACCTATAACTTATAACCTAAACATAACCTAAACCTAAAACCTAAAACTAAGCCTATAACCTTAACCTAAACCTAGGTTTTGAGTTTAAAAGTCCATCCTAGGTTTGAACACATTACTAATGTTAGATTTTGCTATAGTTTAGAAGATTTATAGGTACATTTTTTATTTCTTCATATATAAGTGTTTTTTTTTTTTTTTTTTGCTTTCTTCCTTTTGAGATGTGTACAAAGGCATGCTTGTTGATTGTGCCTACAAATGTTGTTTTATACAGGTTGACAAGCTAAATAAGTCAGTAGAGGATGAAATTCATTTTCTCAAGGAAAGAGTTTCATAACTTAAAAGTGATCTTGTGTCGAAGTCCACAGAAGTTACATATGCAATTTCAAGGAAAGAAGAAGCTTTATCTTCTGCATTTAACAAAATTGGCAGTCTGAAGGAAGAAAATTCTGTAAAAATGTGAGCATTATTGAATGCAGTGTTGGAGTGTATTTGTTTCTTACAAATGAGGGCACGCCTTAGTTGTAATTCTTATGATAGGTTGAGCAAAGTGAAGTATTGTTTATTTAGAAATGTGAAAGTAGGATGCATTGTATGATTTGATTGCTATTTATAATAAATGCATCATTTTTTTTCTGATTGCATTTTATATACTATTTCTATCAGCATTAAGTTTACATGAGTTATAAATCACAGTAGGTTTTTACAATGGAAACAGGTCGTATTATTATAATTTTTTAAAAAATGGTTATAAATATAATTTGTAGCTATCGCTACGGCTTTTGTCCATAGCTATTGGTATCTATTGCTACAGATATTATTGGTGTTATTGGTATCTATTTCTACAGATAAAATTTCTTCCGTAGCACGTCTGTCGCTATGAGTGGCGTAGCTAAAGGTATTGCTACAGATTATATCCGTAGCTATTGGTATCTATTGCTACAGATATAACCCGTAGCTATTGGTATCTATTGCTACAGATATAATCCGTAGCTATTGGTATCTATTACTACAGATATAATCCGTAGCTATTGGTATCTATTACTACAGATATAATCCGTAGCTAGACCTTTAGCTACCCCATCAATAGCGACGGACGTGCTACAAAAAGGGATTTTGCTACAGTTTTTGGCCGTAGCCTTTGCCCGTTTTTCTTGTAGTTAATCATGCTAGGCAACCACCACTCTGATGATGTATGCTTGTGTGAGATCTGATCCATATACTAAGTGTGGCTCTATCCAGAGCTGAGCCAACCATGTGGATAGTTCAATTGCCATGCAATTAAGGATCACATTTGCATATTTACATGCTAGCAGACTTGCTTAGGTGATTAGGTGAACAACCAAACTGTTCATTATGTGGATCCCACGACTTAGCTGCACTGGACTGGTTCAATCATCTGGTGTGCCACAATTAAATGAAACAATATTTGGACATATAGGTGTACCGCATTATGGAAGGTCCAAATCTAATGCTTGATATGATGGACAACCCACATTCAGGGTGGGCCCACATGATGGACAGCACAAATCTGATGTAGAGCGGGTTGCAGACACTTTCATGTCAAAGATGGACTAGAGAAGGGGAGGTGGAAATGATCTAGATAATCAAAACCTTAAATCAATTGTATCTAGCAAACTGGGATAAATTTTTGGACTTTTTATATATGATTTTAGGGTAGGAGGACCTACTTAAGTTAATCAGCCCTTCTACACTGGGTCTCCCATGGTTTATTTGCAAGATTTCATCCTATTTAGTTTCATTTTTACAATAGGTGGTAAGTTTTAGTTCAAAGTATAACTTTTGATCATATGAGTTGTAGAAGTCGTGCCGAACATGAAAAGGGCTTTAAAAAGTTAGGAGAACAGCGTGGTTGGGCCAAATTAGACCCTTACTATTTTTGGCCAAAAACCACAAAGTCTATTAGGAATAGATGTTGTATATAAATAGTAAGTTTACTATTTATAATAAGTCACGCTTTTAGGGCGTTTGAGTTGGATTCTAAGTCTAAAACTCCATCCTAGGTTTGAGTTCCTTACTTAAAGAGTTGTAATTTTTTTTCTTTTTTTTCTTTATTATCATTAATTAAATTATTTCAAATTTATTAAGATTTATTCGTGCTTTTATCCCTTGTGGATTTGAGGAAGTTCTGCAAGGAGTCCATAGAGCTCCATGGATTCAGAGTAGTTATCCCCTGAGGAAGACGGTGATCAACCTCATCACGTCCCTCCTTGGGCGAAGATCAAACATCCAACATGATGGACAACTCACATCCAAGGTGTGCCTCGTATGATGAATAGCCCACATCAAAGGTGGGTTGTCAAGTATAGGGGTGCACATCGAACCGGTAGAACCGTGGAACCGGACCGGAACCGTTGGATCGGTTCGGTTCTAGATAGCACTGGTTCTGATTCCAGTTCCAAAATTTGGAGAACCGTTGCATAGGGATCGATTCTGGTTTAATGCCTTGCAGAACCGAACCGAACCGTGAACTGAACCATTGATCCGAACTGTCGATCCGTGCCTTTACTTAAAAATAAAAAATAAAAATAAAAATAAAAAAAACCCTAAAAGTATCTAGTCTCTAGCCCACTGCTGTCGCCCCTGCCTGCCCTCTCTCTGGCCGAATGCGCCCCTACCTCTCTCTCTCTCTCTCTCTCTCTCTCTCTCTCTCTCTCTCTCTCTCTCTCTCTCTCTCTCTCTCTCTCTCTCTCTCGCCATCTCTATTTGGTACATCAAGCTAGTCCGGCAGTCCCTACCCAATCATCGGCAGCCTAGGCCCCTGCCCAATCACTGTGCGCCATGCGGCCCAAGCCCCTGCCCAATCACCATGTGATGCCATCTCGCTCTCTCTCTCTCTCTCTCTCTCTTTCTCTCTCTCTCTCTCTCTCTCTCTCTCTCTCTCTCTCTCTCTTGCCGTCCCATTTTGCTCCTATGATAATATACGGTCTGTTGCAGCAAATCACCTCCTCCATACAGATGCAATGGGAGGCTGGACCGTCCAAATTCCAACCCTCATTTTGAAATTTGCATGGTGCAGGCCAAACACCAAACTGCCAAAAAAAAAAGTTCAAGAATTCTGATCCCTGTGGTCCCATTCATGGATTTATAGGGGGAGTTTAAGGGATTTTTGTTTATATCACATTTTTTTTGTTGTTGCAATTTCTCCCTTTCTCTGGGGTTTTCTAACATTTCTCCCTCATGGAGAGGTGGTTGTGGAGAAGGTAGAATCATTTGATACTCCAGTTGCATATGATGATTGATACATAGGTACTTAAAAATGGTAACACGTGGCATATATTACTCATCGACCTAAAATTAGGTCCCAAAAGTTAGATGTTTTGCACAATCCGAGATTCAGAATCATCTCAAAATGCTAGATACTTGTTAAATAAGACCATTGGATATTTACAATTTGTCTGTCCAATAAATGTTCACAAATCTATAGGTAGGTAATCAAATAATTATATTTTGTTTGTTTATATTGCATTTGAATAGGATGATATTTAATTTGAAATACATGTATAGAAACTGGCCTGCGTATCATCCATCACATTCTATCAAAATATTAATGTTTTTCTTATGCAAAAGATGCTCGAGGCCTCGCCCTTTTGTTTTTCGGTCAAGACTCATGCTTAAATATGAATTTTTTTAAAAAAAAATGTAAATTTCAATTGCAGTAAATTGTGGGTAAAGAAGAGCACATTATGACATTCAAGTGTATTGCAAATTTCATGTCCACTCCACCTATCCTTCTCTTGCCTCGATCGGCTCAAATCTCGATCCGAAATTCAACAACGGCTTCATCATCATTCTCTGTGATGGTAATTACTAATTATCAATGTTATTAATTTTTTGTAAATATTTCATTAAATGTTAGGTGTTTTATTGATTTTTTCTAATTATTATTATTTTTGTATATCTTAATTCTTATTAGATATCAAGTATCGGAGAGACAAATAATCCTCAGGAGTTCTCTATTACTAATTCTCCATCTCATGCAAAGGTATGTCTTCCTAAAGACAAGGGTTGTAAATCTGACATTTGGGATCATTTTACCAAAATCGTAAATGATGGGGATGAAAAAGTGAAAGGGGCTAGATGTAATTACTGTAATTCATCCATGCATGGTTGAGTGAGAATGAGACTAGCACTTTGAGAAAACATATATCGAAGTGTCCCAAGAATTCTTAAAATAAAGACAAAAAATAGAAAAATTTGTCAATACATTCAATATCAGAATATGGTGGTAGTAGCCTTGGTGTTTGAAATTTTGACCAAGATATATGTAGAGAAGCACTTGCAAAAATAATAATCATAGATAAGTTGCCTTTTAAGTTTGTTGAGTATAAAGGATTTCATTACTTTTGTAACGTGATGCAACCTAATTTCAAGATATTGTCACATACTATAATGGCAAGGGATTATATGGCATTGTATGTGAGTGAGAAAAAAAAAATTGAAGGATTTATTAGTGAACTTAAATCAAAGAATTTGTCTCACTACTGATTCATGCACCTCAGTGTAGAATCTTTCTTACATGTGCCTTACAGCTCATTTTATTAAAGACTGGAAATTACATAAAAGAATTTTTAAACTTTTGTGTGATTTCTAGTCACAAAGGTGAAAAAATTGGTCGAGCGATGGAGGCATGTTCAATGGAATAGGGTATAGAGAAATTATGTACGCTTACTGTGGATAATGCAAGTTCCAATGATGTTGCTATTTCATATATGAAAAGAAAGATGTCTAAGAAGAGTGATACTTTCATTTTAGGCCACAAATTCTTTCACATGAAGTGTTGTGCACATATTCTTAATTTAATTGTGAAACATGGGTTAATTGAATTAAAAGATTCATTAACTCGAATTCGTGGGGTAGTGAGGTATGTTAGGAGTTCTCTATAAAAAGAACAACACTTCAAGGTATGTGTAGAGAGAGGGGATAACATATAAAAGTTCTTTGTGCCTAAATGTTCAAACTAGGTAGAAATACACATATTTCGTGTTAGATGCTGCAATAAAGTTTTAAAAAACATTTGAGAGATCAGAAGAGGAAGATCCACATTTCACCATAGAACTTTATAATGGACCTCCTAGCACTAGTAATTGGGATGATGCTCGGGTTTTTACAAAATTTTTGCATAAATTCTATGATGCAACTGTTTGCTTATCTGGTCCTTTATATGTCACTTGTAATTCATATTTTCATGAAGTTTGTGCCATTAAAAGTTTCTTATCCGAATGGTCAATCAGTATATATGGATTCTACTTTAAATATCATGTTTAAGAAAATGAATATTAAATTTGAGAAGTATTGGGGAAATATTGAAAAGGTGGATATGATGTTATTAATTATTGTTGTGTTAAATCCTCGTTATAAATTAAAATATATGAAGTTTTGTTATTCTTAAGTTTATGAACTTGTCATAGTAATTGAGCTCACTAAGAAGATAAAAAAGGCATTCAATCATATTTATGATGAGTATCAAAAGTTCCAGTCAGTTGATTTCTTTTCAAGTCTAACCATTTTTTACATGGATGTCGACCAATTAATTAGTTGTACAAGTGACAAAAAAAAATACTTGTACAAGTGAGCAATTAATTTATCTCAAATTAAAGTTTCAAAAACATTTAGAAGAATAAGAGAGTAATAGAGGCAAGTCTAAAGTAGACAAATATTTAGAGAAATCTTATGAAAAAGATGATCCAAAATTTAAAATTTTAAATTGATGAAAGGCGAATAGCTCAGAGTATAGAGTTCTTTCTCAAGTTGCAGGCGATATTTTAGTCATTCCTGTATATACTGTTGCTTCTAAATCGGCTTTTAGTACTGAAGGTCGTGTTCTATATCAATTCCGTAGTTCTTTTACCCTTAAGCTTGTGGAATGCTTAATTTGTGCACAAGATTGGTTACATGCTTCGCCTCTCCCAATTCAAGTTGAAGAAAATATAGCTGAAATTGAAGCTTTTGAATTAGATAAATATTCATTTGATCAATATAATTTTGTCATATAATTTACTTATAGTTATTGTTTTCTTCTTGATTTTAATAAATTATTATATTTTTGTAGCCCTATCTTCTATTTAAGGACTTTTATATCAAGTTTACTTGGGTGAGATTCAATTGACTATGTTTATTTACTTATTCTTGCATATTTCATCTTTCTATAAGCTTTAACTGAGGTTTATATATATATATATATTTTTTTTTTTTTTCTGTTTTCTATTTTGTTCTTCATATTTTCTGCCTTTTTTTCCTTTTTTGTTCCTTTTTGAAGTTCTAGTATTAATAATCTTTATTCATCCTATTCTCTCTCTGCAAAGATAAAAACAGGTAAGCTTAAAGAATTGGATTTGTAGTACTAATCCATTTAATAAAGCCAAAATGACCCAAAAGGGGCCTATTACTTTTGCAACATGGGAAGATCCCCAGATTTATGATTTTCATTGTTTAAGGTCCTACATGAAATGTACAGGATTGCAGTCTGGGGCTTGGTTATTGTAACAAATAGATAAGGATCACCTCTATTTTAGTCATTTATTCTCCTTGGTTTATACCATACATGTGGCATGTGTATGATGATTTGTACTGTTCATTCATCAGAGATAACCATGAAGGTGTAACAGAAGACCAATATCACAGTCATGGGACAATCATATCCTTGTGTTGGAAGAAAATTCTTTACAGGGCAATCACTGTGATATATTCATGCTTGTCTCTAATGTCTGAGTGGTTGGGATACTTGCATACACAGGCCTTTGTGTGTTTGACATTATTCATTAAATGTTTGGCAACTGGTTCAAAATACATTAGGCATACACCTGTCAATACAAATGGCTAAATTGTGGATGCCAATCTGAATGGAGCATAAACTTAAAATGGATTGATAGCATAATCCGTACCATCCAATCAGTTGCTATCCAACTAGATGTTTAAAGTAAATAGTCAGCATCCAAATTTAATGGGTGAATTCAAGATGGTTAGGTCCATTATTTAGATGATTTTTGTTATTTTGTGTGCATTTCTTCTGCATGGTGGGTGATTTTCCATGATTTACTGAATTATGACAAATGCAAAACTGGCATCTACTGATGTTGTCCAATTTTCATTTTTCTAATGTAAAAATGCACCTTGTACAGATAATACAAGGGAGAAATCACTTGATCTTCTTACTCAAAATTTTGTTAAGCTCCTCCTCACCATGAATGTATGCTCATTTGCTGGCTCTCTGAGCATTACAAAGCAATTCTAATGTCTGATGTGTTTGACTTGAATATGTCATTAATCTCTCTCCACACACTTTGATTCATCCGACAGATACAGTCTCACTTGATGAAGCTGTAAGGTTGTTGCTTGGTGATGATTCATCACTGAACTTCTCTTTATTTCTCACATCATGCTGATATCAATAGCAATTGTATGATACATTAAACTTATATTCTGTCTTCAAGAGAGTTGCAATCAATGAAACTTTTTCTTTTATTTGGTTTTTGTTGCTGATTTTGATGAAGGGAAGGCAAATTGTATATGTTACTTGCTGATTTTGGTTTTTGTTGCTGATTTTGAGGAAGGAAGGCACATTTACTCCAGTATTTTAGATTTCATGCCTCACAACTGATCCAAAACCTTTAAATGATGGGCCTCACAACTTATTGGATAACCCAAAAAGGAGAAAAAAATCAGAATATTATCTAACTGGGTTAGATTTTTAAAAGCCCAAAACCGTGGAACCAATCCGGAACCGAACCGATTTTCATGGTCCAGTTCCGGTTCGATTCTAGAGTGCTAATGGTCCGGTTCCAGTTCCATAATTTGTAGAACAGTTAGGAAGGGTTCGGTTCCGGTTTCATCCCAAAACCGACCCGTGTGCACCCCTAGGCAAGTGGGATCATCCACATTAAAGGTAGGCCTCACATGATGGATATAGTTCACATTCAAGATAGGCCCAAGGTGGGGCCAACTTAATGAATGGTCCACATCAAAGGTTGGCCGGCCTCACATGATACACAGTGAAACCCAAACATACTTTCATACTTTTTGGTTGATAAGTATGTTGTTTGCTAAACATATTTATCTATTGATTAAGTAGAAACTAAATAAGCTACTTGAGATACTTCGTAGGATTATTAGCCTTTGTAATTTCTTTTATAAACCAAGATATGGTACTTGAGGTACTTCTCAAGATTATAAGCCTTGTCCACCAGGGACTTCCACCATATAAGCCTTTGCATTGCATTTATAAGATAATGTCTAAAGTTGCAACAAATAGATTAAACTCGGTACTTCTCAGGATTATCTACCTAGAACCAGACGTGTTTGTTCAAGGTCACTCCTTCGCGAAAAAATATTGCATTAGCCCAAGAGCACTTTAGAGATATAAACAGAAAAAACCATGACAATAATGTAGTGTTGAAATTTGACATAGAAAATGCATACCACCAGGTGGTTTGGATTTTTTTCAAAGTTCTCACCTAGTAGATAGATCCATTGGAGAAGTTTTAGGCAAACTCTTGTTTCTCAATTCTCATCAATGAAGAGGCAGTACCAGCTCGGCTTAGCTTGATTCAGCTCAGTTTGATATGGCTTGATTTGGTTCGCAGACTGTATACATATTATTTCCTATGGTATGATCCACTTGAGCATTAGATGTGATTCGATTTTGGGATCATGTCCTAAAATGATATGTAAAAATGGATGGATGGCGTGGATAATACATATACATGACGACGTGGATTATACATAATATGTATACATGAATGCACATTGTTTCCCATGGTTTAGTTCACTTGAGCTTTGGATATGATTCAATTTTGGATCATGTCCTAAAATAACATATAAAAATGGATGGACAACATGGATAATATACACAACAGAAGGCTCACAAAGTTCACTTGGTACACTAATTAAATGGATACACACTTACTAGTCCTTTTTAATATTATTTTGTAGTGTTATTTTTGTATAAAAAAATGTTCATATTATGCATATTGTTAATTTTACAAAAAATAAATAATACAAAATGAGTTGACTGATATTCAAACTTGGCTCAAATGGTAAGGATAGGCTCAAAGCTCTGCTCATATAAAGTTAGAACAGCAGGTGTCACATAAACAAGCCAAACCAAGCTGGGTCAAATTGGCTCGGCTCATGTACAAATCTAAGTGCAAGCATCTCAATTTCGCTCCATAACCTAAAAGGCATGTGGTTGGATGAAAAAATCCCTAAAATATGTCACAACTCACAATGAATTGGGAGCAGATTAGGTGTTACCCGTGTAACACCTTACCCTTACCGTGAAGGGCCCACCTGATGAATATGTTGTATATCCACTCCGTCCATCTGTTTTACTGACTCAGTTTAGGATGTAAGCTCAAAAATTAAGCAGATCCAAATATCCACTGAAACACACCACTGCACACCACTGGAAAAAGTGGAGAATGACAGTTAAGAACCTTTTGTGGGCCAAAAAAGTTTTAGATCAGGCCGATTTTTAGTACCATCCCTTCATCAAGATCTGTTTGACCTTATCAAAGGATTGGATGGCAAATAAACACTACGAATCTGCTTATAGTGAGCATTAGGAAGTTTTAAAATGATAGGTGTTCAATCACCACCGTTGTTTCCTGTGGCGTGGTCCACCTTAGACTTGGTTTTGCTTAATTGGGCGGCGTGGATATACAACATATTATCAAGGTAAACCCACGGTAAGGGGTGGGTGTTACTGGGATAACACCTGATCGATAGATTGTCGACCTGTCCGCTATGTTTTTGGAATTACTTTCAATTGAAAAATAGCATATTTCCGTCCGCACATGTTTAAATTTATTTTCAATTGGAAGTTGTGTTTATTTTCAACCGCATGATTACAATTTCCTTTCTTTAAAATCTTATTGAATTTTTAACCTTTTCCAAAATTGTTTTTATATCCACCGCGAAAGTGACATTTGGGCATGTGGCACTCTTCATGCTCAGTACGCGAAGCTGATTGAGTATTGAGTAACTCAGTATATTAAGCCTACTTGCTAAACTCTGATTTATGTATTCTATCCACGCCGTCTATCCATTTTATCAGGTAATTTTATTGCTTGAGCCCAAAAATAAAGAAAGTTATCCAAAGCTCTAGTGCACTACACCACAATAAAAAGTGTGAATTGAATGTCTATCATTGAAAGTTTCATAAGGACCACGTAAGTTTTGGATCAAGTTTATATTTGTGTTTTCCCCTTATCTATGTCTATGTTACATAATGAATATATTGGATGAAAAACAAATATCTCCGTGGACCTTAGGTAAGTTTCAACGGTGGAAATTATTATTCCTGTTTCTGCTGTATTCCACTTCAGCTTTGGATATGCTTTAATTTCAAGCTCAACTACTTAAAATATGTTAGAAAAGTAGATGGAGACCGTGGATACACCACATGCATTCACGGCAAGTTCAACGGAGTTTATTCAATGAGACAAGAGCAAATTTGGACGCGGGTTGCCTCGTGACGATGCCAACGGAGGGTCGCTGCTGGTAGGTAGCCTAAGGGTCCCAACATGATATATGTGTTCTATCCACACCCTTTGTCCATTTTGCCATATCATTTTCTGGTACGAGCCAGTGGGGATTGAATGTCACCTTAAAAACATCTTGCTGGCAAAAGAAATTCGTATCAAGCTCAAATTTGTGTTTTTTGCTGCCAAAAGAAATTTGGATCAACCTGAAATTTGTGTTTTTTCTTTCATCCAGATTTTGGTGACTTAAGCAACGGGTTGGATGGAAAATAAGCATTACCGGTGGGCATTAGGAAGGTTAATAGTGGACGTTCAATCACCACTGTTTTCCTGTGATGTGGTCCACCTGAGATATGGATCTTAACTATTTCAGGCCTCACATCCTAAAATAACCATCCGAAATCAATGGACGGGCCGGGTGGATAAAAGGCATACATCATCTAAGTAGCCTGGCCCCATGACATAGATATAGCAAATGTCACGGGCGCGTTGCATGCGCTGTTCAAAAACACCATCATCCTCCACCTTATAAAGTCGATCCCACTCTCTATCTCCCGCAATGGAAACATGGAGATATTCTTCTTCATTTTAGCGCTCCTTTACTTCTCCTTCCTCTTCTCAATTTCCAAGCGCCTGCTCGTAAAACCAAAGAAGCTTCCACCAACACCTCCATCTCTTCCCATCATTGGCCATCTCCATCTCATTAAAAAACCCCTCCATCGATCTCTTACCGTCATCTCCAACCACTACAGCCCCATCGCCTCCCTCCATTTCGGCTCCTGCCTTGTCCTCCTCATCTCTTCCCCATCATCGGCCTATGATTGCCTCTCCAAGAAGGACATCATCTTTGCCAACCGTCCCCACCTTCTCATCAGTAAGCGCATGGCCTATGACTGCTCCAGTTAGGATATGGAGTTTGAAAAACTATTTAAATAAAATAAATTTAAATTGAAAAAAAAAATAAAACTTATCGATTTAAAGTCGAGACGTGACATGAGTCACTCGGCTTGAAATCGAATTTTCTCCCCTGGACATCGTCCCAAGTGCAACAGGGTTCCAGAGCAATCAATCCCCAGGATACAACGACTATGACCCGGCCTCAGTGGTGCACTCACTGTATACGGGCTCAAACCACGTTGTAGTCTTAACCCGAATCAGAAAACACTTAAACCGTACTTTAAATATAAAACAAACTTTTTCTTACTTTTTTTAAAACAGATGAAAGAAAGTCTATTTATAGACTTTGTGAACACACCCTTTCACAAAGGGTTGTAATTATTGGGTTTAAATCCAAGTGGTGCAACCCTTAGGCTTCAAAAGACGCAACTTTTCAAAACAAAAATTGAAAGGATTATAACCTTTCAGTGAAAAGATACATCTGTAGGGCACATGCGCACCTATGGTCACAGTCATGGTCCGTCCCAATGAATATTTTGAAATACTAAATTATTTTAAAATAATTTAAAATACAACAACTCCTCCATTGTGTGGGCCTCCTACGGCCCCACTGGCAAAACCTACACCGCATCGCCACTATTGAGATCCTCTCTTCAAACCGCATCTAGATGTTCTCCGCCGTCCGATTCCAGGAGGTCCGGTCCCTGGTGAAAGACCTTTTCTGGGATTAGGAATTGGGGAAATCGGCGGTGGAATTGAAATCGAGGTTCTCGGAGCTCACCTTCAATGTAATGATGGGGATGATCGCTACGAAGCGGTATTACGGAGAGAATGTGGTGGATTTGGAGGAAGGTGAAGCGGTTTCAGGAGATCGTTGATGAGGCGTTAGCATTGGCCAGAGCGTTGAATTTCGAGGATTTCGTGTCGTTTTGGGGGTGGATGGATTTGGGAGGGGTAGAGAAGAGGATGGTGAGATTGGCGATGGAGAGGGATGAGTTCATGCTGGCTCCAATTGATGAGCATCGTAGGAGGAGGAACAAGGATGATTTTTCTTGCGAACAAGGAGAGGGGAAGAAGATAAAGAAGACATTGATCGATGTAATGTTGTGTTGCAGGAAACAGAGCCTCACTACTACACCAATCACATCATCATGGAGCTGATTGTAGTAATTATCATGTATTTTTTCACAAATCCATTTTTGCAGGACACGGATTTCCTGCTAAAGTCTTTCGCAGGATGTTCCCGCGTGTGAATAGAACTGGGCATCGAGTCGAGTCAGACCGAGTTAAGGCTAAATCAACTCGATCCGGTTTTGAAATAGGCTTGACCTGAACTCAAACCGACTTGATACTAGGTCCAGCATGCCTGAGTCAATCTGAGTTCGATCTGGCTTAGATTGATTCGAACCGAGTCCGATCAAGTTAGAACTACTGAGTCAGGTCGAGTTAGCACCAGTTAGATTGAGAGATGAGAGAGGGAGGGAGTAGAGAGGAGATAGAGGAGGAGGAGGAGGAGGAGGAGAGTGATGGTGGTGAGTGGTTGCCCGGCTTAGAAGAGTAGGAGGATGAGGGAGGGAGAGAAAGAGTTTGGGATCGAGTTGGGGTAGGGTGCAACGGGTAGGGTTAGAGAGTCAGGTCAAGTCGGGTTTCGAATCGGCTCGGGTCTAACCGGATCAAGTTTCAGGTCGAGTTACTGAGTAACTTGAACTCGACTCGCTTTAAATGAATCCTACTCGATTCAGACAAACTCACCCATTCGATTCCGGTTGAGTCGGATTTGAACAAGTCGGACAATTCGAGTTAGCTAAATCGAGTCATCCAGTGCCCACCTCTAGCTGGGAACCTATGTGGGGCCCACCATAATGTTTTTAATAAATCCACCATGACCATCCTTTTTTAAGCTTAATTTTGGACAAGACGCGAGAAATAAGCTGCATTTAAGACTCAAGTGGGTCCCAATAAAGGAAAAGGTGGGTAGGAAAATTCCAGCCATTGAAACCTTTCTAGGGCCGACAGTGATCGATGCTTACATGCCATTTAGACAGTTTAAAACGTCAAAACTTCTTTGGCCCCACAGATATTTCAAGTGTGGACCTTCAATTCTCCCCTTTTTGGCCCACTTGAGCCTTGGTTGCGGATCATTTTTGGCCTCTTATCCTAAAACGAGCTCACAAAACAGATATACACGGTAGATTTATCAAAAATAAAAATAAAATCATGGTGGGCCCTACATAGGTTCCCAGCGCAGGAGCCTCCTGCTAAAGCCTTTGCAGCAAATCCACGTCGGCTTCCGTGACACTGAGTAGTTATCCAGACCGTTAATCTGTGGGGTCCTGGCCCCGTGGTTTATATGGGAAGGATGTCATTCGTTGGAGATATCTGTCCACACAAATGTGATATTGGTACTCGCATTGCATGGGACTCACCCAAGGACGCCAATTGGCTAGTGACTCTGCCACTAGCCAATGGCTAGTGCTGGGTGCTCTGTAGGACCCACTATGATGTATGTGTTTCATCCATACCGTCCATCAGGTTTTTCAGATCATTTTATATTATGAAACCAAAAATGAGATAAATATAATTCTCAAGTCGACCACATCACAGGGAACAGTGTTGATTGAAAACCCACCATTAAAAATTTCTTGCGGACTACCACTTTTGGATGAAGATGATATTTTCTTTTCCCTTCATTCAGGTCTGTATGACCTAATCGACAGGTTGGATTTCAAATAAACATTACACTGGGCCCTAAGAAGTTTTAATGGTGACTCTGCCACTAGCCAATGGCTAGTGCTGGGTGCTCTGTACGACCCACCATGATGTATGTATTTCATCCATACCGTCCATAAGGTTTTTCAGATAAATTTATATTAAGAAACCAAAAATGAGATAAATATAATTCTCAAGTGGACCACATCACAGGAAATAGTGTTGATTGAATGCCCACCATTAAAAATTTCTTGCGGACCACCACTTTTGATCAAGATGATATTTTTTTTTCCCTTCATTCAGGTCTGTATGACCTAATCAACAGGTTGGATTTCAAATAAACATTACAGTGGGCCCTAAGAGGTTTTAATGGTGAACATTCAATCACTGCTGTTTCTTGTGGTATGGCCCACCAGAAATTTAAATCTGGCTCATTTTTGGATGAAGCCCTAAAATCATGGAAAAATGTATGAACGGTGTGGATAAAACACATACCTCATGGTGAGGTCCACATATCACTGACCACTCGCAGCCTCCAAACCGCGTTCCTGGGCAGTGGATTACCTGCTGAGGTAAACTATGTGGGGCCATAGTGATGTCTATATCTTATCCACACCGTCCATCAGTTTTAGTAGCTAATTTTAGTACATGCATAAAAAATTGAAGAATATTAAAAGCTCAGGTAGAGCACACCATAGGAAACATTGTTAATTGAATTGTTACGGTTGAAAACTTCCTGGGGCCATGGAAATTTTAAATCAAGCTGAGATTTTTGTTTTCCATTCATTCAGGTCTATCTATATCTGTATGACCTTATGAAAAGGTTAGAAATTTTAAATCAAGCTGCGATTTTTATCTTCCCTTCGTCCATGTCTGTACGACGTTATAGGCCATATAAATGTTTCAACCGTACATGGACGTCATTATCCACACTGTTTTCCTGTTTTCTTGTCCACTTGAGATTTGTATACGGTTCAAATTTAATTTTATAATATAAAATTATCAGATAAAACAGACGGACGGCGTGAATAAGACAAAGATTAACGGTGGGCCTCACAGAGTTTACTCAGTACACTTTAGCATGTAAAAGTACGCAATCCGCTTCCGCGTCCCTTGCCCAGGACGGAGCCACCCTTGCTGCGGTACCCGACTTGATATATGTATATTATATCGTCCATCTGAGCACAAAAACGAAGAGTATCTAAATCTCAGGTGAACCATTCTGTAGGAAATAGTGAAATACTGGTCATTGAAGTCTCCACCGTTAAAAACTTCCCAGGGCTAGTGCCCACCATAATGTTATAATGTTTTTGTAATGTTATTTTCCATCCAAACTGTTAATAAGGTCACGTGAACCAAAATCAAGGGAAATAACAAATATCAGGTTGATCCAAAACTTTGGTGGCCCACAATAATATTTTAATGGTCGATCACCACTGCTTCCTACAAAATGGTCCACCTGAAATTTAAACCTAATTTATTTTTGAGCTCATGATCTAAAATGATCTGAAAAAATGGATTAATGGTGTGGATATATAATACACACATCAAGGTGGGAACCACAGTAAGTGCTGCACCAACATGGGTGAGCTCGGGCCGCACCTCATCCACTCCTGCCCTTATCTGTTTGGAACAGGAAACGGATTGGCTACTCCCCCTGCCACCAGCCCCGTGGCAGATGATCAGTGCTATTTGGGACTCATCATGATGTATGTGTTTCATCCATTCTGTTCATCCATTTTTAAAGATAATTTTAGGTCTTTATACCAAAAAGAGAGGGATATAAATCTCAGGTGGACCACACCACAGGAAAACAATTGTGATTGGACATCGACCATTAAAATCCTCCCAAGGCCCATTGTACTGTTTATTTGACATCCAATATGTCGATTAGGTCAGACAGGCCCAGATGAAGGGAAAAACCAAAGATCAACTTGATCCAAAACTTTTATGACCCCAAAAGGTTTTTAACGGTCAACACTCATTGAATATTGTTTCCTGTAATGTGGTTCACTTGAGATTGGGATATATCTCAATTTTGGTCTCATATCATAAAATAATCTGAAAAAAATAGATGGACAGCATGGATGAAACAATTACTTCATGATGGGCCCACAGAGGACCGACCACCAGCCACGGGCTGGTGGTAGGGGAGTAGCCAATCCGTTTCCTTTGGAACATGTGTGTCGTCAGCTATTTTGGCTTGCTTGAAAGGGAGCAAATTATGTGCGGCTGGACCTCAGCCAACACCGCGTGGCCCTGACCATGGTTACACCTTTATATATATATATATATATATATATATATATATATATATACACATGCACGTGTGTAGGTGCACAGGGGAGCATGAGCACGTGTGTACCTTTGCACATGTGCCATGGGTTTTTAATCTGAACGGTTCATGTGATGCGGAATTCTATGAAATCTTATGTGACAAATTTTCACCCCAATTTAAAATTTTACTGGACCATAGCAAAGAGAAATGTAAATCAAGGGAGGAAACTGTTTTCATTTTTCATGGCCCATCAAGTTTTAGATCAAAGTAAAACTTTGGCCTGGGAGATTTCACGAGGTGCTGCTTCACAAGTACGGTTCCGATTTTGAATCCACATCACGTATGATATGTTTTCAAAAAAGTTCATGCATAGTACGTAGGAACCGATTCACATGTGACTATATATATATATCCACGGTCCATCCGTTTTGCCAAAACACTCTATGCTATACCTAAAAATAAAGCAAGCAGTTTCAAATCTGTTGTTGACCACACACGGTCGTAATTGAACACCCACCTTCAAAAACTTCCTGAGGCCTACAATAATGTCTACTTGCCAGCCAACCGGTTGACAGGTCAGACAGACACCAATGATGGGAAAATACAAACATAACTTGATCCACAACTTTTGTGGCTCACAAGAAGTTCTTTACGGTAAATAGCTATTTTTTTTATTTTTTTTTATGGTGCCCTCCATATGAAATTTATAACCACTTTATTTTTAGCCACATGCCTTAAAATAAGCTTAGAAAAACCGAAGAAGGGCACGAATACAAAATAATACGTACATTAAGGTGGGCCCAACGGTCAGGGCCACACCGTGATGAGTGATGCTTCAACCAACATAGTGTCCAGCTCTTTTTATATCAAATCGAAATCTCAGGTGGCCCACTTTTCTTTCTCTACCCATATGTAAAGGTTTTTTTTTGTTTTTTTCACTTCCATTAGATTCATCCATTTTTACGTACGATTGCAAGGCTTGATAAAAAATAAGAAGGATATAAACCACAGGTGTACCATACACAAGAAAACAATAGTGATGGAATATCCATCATTAAAATCCTCCTAAAGCCCCTAGTATTGTTTATTAGACATCCAATCTGTCATATGGGTCATACATACAAAGATGACTAGAAAAAACAAAAATTAGCTTGATACAACTTTTATGGCCTTTAAAAAGTTTTTAATGGTCGATATTCATTTAACACTGTTTTTTGTAATGCGGTCCACTTGAGATTGGGATATAACTAATTTTTACTCTAAAACCATAAAATTATATAGAAAAATAGATGGACCGCATGGATGAAACACGCACATCATAGTGGGCCCACAGAGCACCGACCACCGGCCATTGGCTGGTGGCATGGGAGTAGCCAATCCGTTTCCAAACACATGCTCAGTATACCCGCCGCCACCATCGTTTTTCTAATCCGATACCAACTCTGACGTCATGGATATCGCAAATTTCATTTGGCGCATCTACACGTGTATTGTAAAACACCAACTCCCACTGCATTATAAAGTAGCTAGACCCTACTCCGTCTCTCATTCACACCAGAAAAATGGATATCTTCTTCTCCATTTTAGCTCTCCTCTTCTTCTCCTTCCTCTTCTCAATTTCGAAGCGCCTGCTCGCAAAACCAAAGAAGCTTCCACCATCACCACCATCTCTTCCCATCCTCGGCCATCTCCATCTAATTAAAAAACCCCTTCATCGATCTCTGACCGTACTATCCAACCGCTACGGCCCCATCCTCTCCCTCCGTTTCGGCTCCCGCCCCGTCCTCCTTATCTCCTCCCCTTCCGCGGCCGAGGACTGCCTCTCCAAGAACGACATCATCTTCGCCAACCGCCCTCGCCTCCTCTTTGGCAAGCGCATGGCCTACAACTACTCCGCTGTCGGGTGGGCTTCCTATGGCTCCCATTGGCGCAACCTCCGCCGCATCGCCACCATCGAGATCCTCTCCTCGAACCGCATCAAGATGTTCTCTGCCGTCCGAATCCGTGAGGTCCGCTCCCTTGTGAAAGACCTGTTCCAGGATTCGGAATTGGGGAAATCGGTGGTGGAATTGAAGACGAGGTTCTCGCAGCTCACCTTCAATGTGATGATGGGGATGATAGCTGGCAAACGGTATTACGGAGAGAATGTGGTGGATTTGGAGGAGGCGAGGCGGTTTCGGGAGATTGTTAAGAAGGTGCTGGCAGTGGCCGGAGAGTCGAATTTCGGAGATTTCATCCCGTTTTTGGGGTGGATGGATTTGGGAGGGGTTGAGAAGAGGATGGTGAGATTAGCGAGGGAGAGGGATGAGTTCTTGCTGGCTCTCATCAATGAGCATCGAAGGAGAAGGAACAAGGACGATTTTTCTTGCGAACAAGGAGAGGGGAAAAAGATGATGAAGACGTTGATCGATGTTATGCTGTCTTTGCAAGAAACACAGCCCCAATACTACACCGATCACATCATCATGGGCATGATTGCGGTAATTATTACATCTCTATACGCTTCTTTGGCCACTCTGCGTAGTTATCTAGACCGTTCATTTATGGGGTCCTGCCTTGATGGGAAGGATCTCACGCGTTGGAGATCTCTCTGTCCACACATAAGTGACTGATGCCTTAGATCATTGCGGTGGGTATAGAAATGGACAATTAGATCAGCCTGGACTCTTCGTGACCTATTTGGGTCACGTATGATATCAGCTATTTTGTCTTACTTGGAAGGCCAACTGCATACTGAGTTTTGCCTACTGAGGAAACCATGGGGCCCATCAACGTGGATGCACGTGGGTCACCGTGGATGTATGTGTCTTATCCACACCGTACGTTCATCCTGTTCTAAATATTATTTTAAAGATGAGCCCAAAATTGGAGTATGCCCAAAAGTCCAGTGGACTACACAGTTGAAACCTTCCATGGGCCATAGCGATGTTTATTTGTCATCCAACCTGGATAAGGTCACATGGAGAGTGTCTGTGATGAAGGGAAAACACAAAAATATAATCTTGATTCTAAACTTCGTTGGCCACATAAGTTTTCAACGATATGTGTCATTTCAAACTGTATCCTATGGTGTGGTCCACTTGAACTTTAGATATATTTCAATTTTGAGATCATGTTATAAAATGAGTTCATAAAACAGATGAACGGCGTGGATATTACAAATAAACTACAGTAGCATCACAGTGTTTACTTCCCAAAGTCACAAAGTAGGCGGAATATGCTTCCGGTAATTAATAGAAGAGAGCTGCGGTCACCACAGTGTCAAATTTCTTTCTGCGCGTATTTTCATTTCATCTTTTATGTAGTTTTTCTCGCAGTAATATTCAAAAAATCTGTTGATTAGAATATTAAAAAATATTTATTATAAATTAAAAACTGACTTCTTTTTTTTTACTAAAAAAAATAGTATAAAAATAAATTTATATAAATCCTAGTTATTTATTTCATAAAAAGGCACGCTATTTTTGTGACAAATTTGCAAGAAATTGAATAATGACAAGATTTTTAATACCTTTTAATACTCTCATGATAATATTGTTTAATGATTTTTAAGAGAAAATATGATGATGCTTTTAAAATCTGGCCATATAACTTGATACACAGTAACTTAGAAATCGTACACAAGGGATACTTGGGTGTGGAAACCAAGTGTTGGAAGCAACTATCTAGGTCTGTCCGAGAATCTGACTGGCTAACAATTTTTAACTCGTGCATAGTGGAAAATTATTTGTTAGAAGAGTATCCTGGGACATTTTCAATTTTAACCGTCCAATAAATTAATATTCACCACTCTCACGTTCAGGTACATCTGAACCGTGACACATAATTTGGACAGTCTAATTTGACTTGCATTTCGTAGTCCAGTAAAACCCGTGTCTAAGGGCTGTGACAATTTATCACCATTTAAAAAAAAAAATAGTGGTGATGCTTTAGCCATACACATCTGATGGCGGTGGGGGTGTACACGAACCGAGCTAGCTCGACTCGACTCGAAAAAGCTCGAATCGGCTCGGATCAAAGCTGAGTTCGAGCCAAGTCGAGCTGATTTTTTAAGCTCAAAAATGAGTTCAATATGGCTACCTCAACCTGATTTCGATCGAACTTAGCTCGAATCGAACCAATTCGGTGACTTGGTTACTTTGATATTGACGTTGTGTGGCGGGTGGTAAGGAAGGTATGTATATGAAACAAATGCCATTTTTTTTTATTATTATTTTTTTATGTTGCTTAGAAGGTGTTTGTTAAAATACCTATGAAACATTTGCTACTGTTCTACAAACAGTAAGATTTTAAAGGTGTAGTCCAGGTGTTTGTAAAAATGCCACACAGGTAAACTTGGCTCGATCTTGGCTTGAACTCACCCGAGCGGTTAACCAAACTGAGCCGATCTAGCCAGTCAGGCTCAAGGACCGAGCCGAGCCGAGTTTGAGTTGAGGCCAGCTCTTCTTAGTTCGACCCATGTACACCCCTAGATGGTGGTACAACCAGACTATGTAGAGCGGGTCGCAAACACTTTCACAACAAGATGGATCATAGAAGGGCATATTATAGGCAAAAGTTATCCGAACTGTTAGAACCTTAAATCAATCATATTTCACAATCTGAGATGAGGTTTTGATATATTAATTCTAATTTTGGGGTAGGAGAACCTACATAAGCCAATCAATCCACTACGTCGGGTTGCATACATCGGATTTGCGAGATTCCATCGTATGGACGGTCAAAAGTTCTATTCATTTTCATTCTTACTATAAATAGTATATTTTAATTCGATTATAACTTTTCATCCTTTGAGTTGTAGAAGTGTTGCCCAAGATGAAAAGGTTTTAGAGAAGTTAAGAGAATAACATGGTTGGCATAAATTGGACACTTAGGCCTCATTAGTTAAATTCAAAGTCTAAAGACTGAATCTGAAATCTGAAGTAAAAAAACTTGTTTGATAATTATGGCTGAAGTCTGAAAATTAAGTATTGAATTTGAAATAACTTGTTTGTTAACAAACATCTTAAATGTCTGAAATATGTTAATTTGACACATTTGCCCCTATCTCTTGTTTGAAAATGTTTTATGTTATGAAGAAATTATTTTTTATTAAATGAAAATAAAATCATTATATTTAATTCAAATAAACTAAAATACTTAATAGAAAACTAAAATATCATTATTCATATGCCCTCAATTCCTAATAGCGGAGAGATTGTCACTGTGTCGTGTAGGGTTGAGCACCAGTAGTAACAAAACCTCGAAATAAGGCCCACCTTGATGTTTATATGCTATCCAAACCATTTATATGGTCATTCCCAATTGGATGAAGTGAAAACACCTAAAATATAGCTTAATACAAAACTTTTATGGCCATAAACATGCTTTAATGGTGCTCACTAAATGCCCATTGTTTCCTCTTGTATGGCACACTTAAGTAATTTATAAACTTTAATTTTAGTCACATGTCCTTAAATGACAAAGTGGATTTCTCAAAAACATCGTGGTGGACCCCACCCAATATTATTGCACAGGAAATTCCTATGCAAGGCTTTCGCAGGAAATCCACGTGTCCAAGTACTACTTCTGTAGGTATGTGTCGTGCGAAGACAAGCACTGACGCTCCTCGATCTCCAAGTTACACGAATGGTTCAAAGGAGATAAAGTTATATGGCCCCACAGTGATGTATTTATCATATCTACACCGTTCATCTATTTTTAGAGATCATTTTAGAGCATTATCCAAAAAATGAACCATATCCAAAGATCATCTGGACTACACAACAAATAGCAGCGAAGATAATAATTTTCACTGTTAAACAATTCCTAGGGCCCTTCATAACATTTATTTTTCATCCAATCTGTTCATAAGGTTACAAAAACCTGAATGAAGAGGAAAAACAAATTTCATATTGATCCAAAACTTCTCTAACCCCAAAAAGGGTTTCAATGGTACATGTTCAATCCCCCATTGCTTTTTGCAGTATGGGCCACTTGATCGTTAGATGTGTCTTATTTGTCGTATCAAGCTTTAAGACAAGCTTTCCAAATGAATGGACGGTTTGGATATAACACATACCTCATGATCAGACCCACAGAACTTACTGACATCAATACAGTATCTATATGGCTGGGGTGAGGCACACCAGCCAATCAACATTCCTTTCCGCTAACGCGGATTGGATACTTACAGGTTTAGTAGCGAGACTCGCTGCTGAAGTGATGTCACCAAGTTATGTGGGCCCCATCATGATGTATGTTTTGTATCCACGCCGTCCATCCATTTGGAAATATAACTTTAGGTAAAGATACAAAGAATGAGTTAAATCCAAAGCTCCAGGGGACCTAACCACAAAAAATGGCGGGAGAGTGATGCCCACCATTAAAAACTTAAATAGGCCATAAAAGTTTTTGATCAAGCTGATATTTGTTTTTTTCCCTTCTTTCATGTCTGTTTAACTTTTGGATTTCAAATAAAAATCACGGGAAGCCTTAAGAAAGTTTCAACGATAGGCATCAATCTCCCCACTGTTTTTTGTGGTGGGGTCAACTCCATATTTGGATCTGCCTCATTCTTTAACTCATGCCCTAAAATTAAATCTCCAAATAGATGGACGGTGTAGATAAAGCACACACATCAGAGTAGGGCCCACATACATCATAGTGGGCCCACGTAATTTGGTGACATCACTTCGGTTGCGAATCTCGCTATTCAACTTGTCAGTAGCTAATCCGCGTCCCCACGGAAACAGATTGGCTATTCCCTACCACCAGCCCATGGCTGTTGGTCGATGCAATGTGGGCCCCACCATGATGTATGTATTTCATCCATGCTGTCCATCTATGTTTCTAGATCATTTTATGGTATGAGACTAAAAATGAGGTATATCCCAATCTCATGTGGACCACAATACAAGAAAATAGTGTTGAATGAACATCGACCATTAAAAACTTTTTGGGGGCCATAAAAGTTTTGGATCAAGCTTATCTTTATTTCTTCCATTCATCTGGGTCTATATGACCTAATCAACAGATCGGATGTCAAATAAACAGTACATTGCGCCTTATGAGAATTTTAACGGTGGATATCCAATCACTATTATTTTCCTGTGGTGTGGTCCACTTGAGATTTATATTCCTCTCATTTTTGGTATCACGCCCTAAAATAATCTTTAAAAATGGATGAAACACACACATCATGGTGGGCTTAGAAAAGTACCCCATGTTAAAAGTTGGGATGTGTATAACCCAAGGGAGAAAATTTGTCTCGCAAAGGATAATTTTGAATTAAAAAAATAATAATTAGAGAGCGCATTCTTCATTCCCCATCAAGCTAGACTCCCATCACTGAAACATTTCAACATAAAGGACTCATCACCAAAAAAATTCAACATAAAATCGTAGAGCGCTTTCCTTCTTATGCGTTAACAAACACTACTAAACATGAAATATTTTTCGAATTCCTTGTGAAGTACAAAAATTCAACGTTAACAAATAGACCCTTACTATTTTTGGCCGAAAGTGATAAAGTCTAATAAAAATAGAGATGGTCTATAAATAATAAGTTTACTATTTATAATAAGTTACGTTTATAGGATATTTGAGTTACAGGTGAAGTCCAAAACTCTATCCTAGGTTTGGCTCTTTATTTAAAAGATTGTAATTTCATTTCTTTTTTATGAATCAAATTATTTTGAATTTATCAGGAATTAATTATTCCTACTTTTATCCCTCGTAGATTCGAGGAAACTCTATGAGGAGTCCAGAGAGTTCTATGGATTCAAAGTAGTTATTCTCTGAGGAAGACGGTGATCGACCTCATGATGTAGTTCCCTGCACCACAGACCATCCAAATTGTTGATCAAATTTTGGATGTGACATAATTTAAAATTAAGATTGTGTGTGTGTGTGTGTGTGTGTGTGTGTGTGTGTGTGTGTGTGTGTGTGTGTAAACATTTAGATGCTTAGAAAACTAACAGGTAGAAGCACCATTATATGAGAGATCAGGATGAGATTCTCACAGCCGATACAATCGACAGAAAGAAGATAATGAGAAGCTAGAAGCTAGGTAAAGATAAAGCTAGAACGGCTATGTCACTAGACACACATCACATGATGGGAAATGTAAGATCAACCAATCATCATCTACATGCAGTAAGATATAAATGGTCACAATTATGTAATGGCTTGAGAGTGTTCATGATTGAACAACCTATTCACAATAATTATTAGTTACATCTGGAAAAATGTAATTGTCTACAATTGCTTAGCAGCTGAGACCATTACCCGTGAGACCGATTACATGATAACTCTACAACAACAGTCCCAAATGCCAATAAATAAAGCTAAGAGTGAAGTGTTCTAGGTCATCACCAACCCAATGAAGCCTGACATAGTGCTGCTTATTTGTATTCATCATGAATGTTTATTTTTTTTATTTTATTGTAATACCACATCAATTATATGTGTAATGTTGCATCCTAACATGAGGCATCATAATTTTTAGTTATCCCTCCACCCTCCATCCCCCATCACATCATTGGATCACTAGGAATTAGATCTCTCAATCTTGAACTTCCTGTTATGAGTTAATTGATTTCACCGACTACAGGTCATCTCCTGAATTTTCAAATAGGCAGTCGTTCCATCAATCATCTTGACATGACCTTGCCAAGACTTTGAATGAATTGTCACTCTTGCTGGCTGTCTAGTTGCAAGCCTGGCTCCTACCATCTTGCTGGTTGTCCCATTGCAAGCCTGACTCTTACTAGATTTTCAAATAGCTGGACAAAAATTTGCTCTTACTTGTCTTGCCACGAGCTTGATCGAATAGATCACGGTGACCCTTCCTCCACCCACAACCATCTTGCCACTAAGCTTAGCTCGCGCTAATATTTGGTAAGCAATGCTATATTCAAATCATATAAAGATACCGCGTACGTTTTTCTTGGACGCGGATTAGCTAGCGAGACTCGCAATGAGGTGACATCACCGAGAAATGTTGTCCCACAAAGAAGATGAGGTATGTACCCTACCCCTCCCCTCTTCCTGAAGCCAAAGGGTTCTCCACTTCTTACAGCCCATGAGAGGCCGCTCGAGGGGCAGAGCCCCCTCGAGAAGGATACATCAGCCGGTGGCAGGCAACTGAAAAACTCTGTTTGCAGGGAATCTCCCTTTCAGCTACTCCATGGAGGATCTCTACAAAATTTTCTAGCACTACAGCAGGATTGAAGAGGTCTTTCTTCCCCATTTCCCAGGCACCAGCAAATTCAAGGATTTTTCGTTCATAAGATATATGTATGAAGATGACGCCCAGGCGGCTATCAGGGTTTTGAATGGTCAACGAATAGATGGTAGGGTTGCTTCGGTACAGATTGCAAACCCTAGACCGGTGTAGCGTTCACCTCCTCAAACCATCCCGGCTCAAATGCAGCAGCCACAGGCGGAGAGGATGGTGAAAGGGTCTTCTCAAGTTAGGGGCAGGAGGCCTATCCATCAGGGTTGTGAGAAACCCTCAACTCCTATCCCACCTTGCCATCGCAGACCCCTTGCCCCCCCCCCCCCCCAGCGGCAGGCCCATTTATCTTCGTTGCTGATGTTGACTCCCAGAAACTCCGGTATCTTCAGCTAGGGCTCGTGGGCACAGTAAAATTCGCTTCCACCTCCATTATCTAGCTTACCGACGTACTCAAGAAATCGCATTTTGTTGCTTCCTCTGTCAACATTACGAGGCTGTCATGGACTCATTTCCTCATAGTGTTTAAATCAAAACAGGATCTCGCCAACTTCCGAGCTGATGGGGAACTGATTGTTGCAATGGGCCCGGTAAGTCTAACTCCCTGGTCACCCTCTTTCTCTACAGATAGCAAAGGCTGTCGGATCAGATTATATGGGATCCCAGCTCATGCTTGGATGGAATTTGTCATCATTGATCTTGGGAATGTGTTCGGGAAGGTCTTGCAGATTGATACGAATGCCAACCTTGGGTTGTTCCAGGTGTTTTCCCTAATGAAAATCATCAGAAATCGCCACCAAGACATCAATCAAGCCATTAAGCTATATGTCGAAGACCAAATGTTCGAGATCTCGGCTAAGCTAGAACAACATCAGCCTCCTGAAGATTGGGGGAATACTTCTGCTGGGGTCCCATCCCACCCGGCAGAAGGGTCTGATTCAGGGGTTAAGCCCTCTCAGGATGGTCCGAACGCGGCCCTTTGGATGGACTTGGGCCCGGTGTTGCCTCCGCCTCAAGGTTCGGTGGCGTGCGTCCTTCCTGTTCGACGAAATGCCATAATCGATTTTCCACCAAGCCCCCCGATCCAAGTGCCTGCTAGCGATCTCGCTCATTTATTACTCACTGGAGAGGCCAGTTAAGAGGATCATTCAGCTCCCACCACGCCCAACAATGATGTTCAATGTATCAGTCCTACCTACGTCATTAACAATGTCATATCTCATCCACTTCAAAGGCTCAACGAGGTGCGGGAGAGGCATCCAGTAGGAGTGTGGATCGTCTGGTGTCACCTGCTTTGATCGGTATGTCCCCAAGCACAGGTCAGGTTGTGGTGAATGGCACCGCTTTGCTCATCAGGAGAAGCTTAAGCCCAGGGGAGAAAGGACCCTTATCCTAGGCCCCACTCCTCATGGACTGGGGACGTTGAGTGCATGAAGAAGGGAACCAGTGCTGATCAGAAGGCCCAGCCAACCCATGCGTCCAGTAGCTAGGCCCCTGTTAGGGGAGCGAGACACTCTTGATCGTAATATAGCTCATCTATTCTATTCCGGGAGCACTAAAGTTATGCCAATCCCCTCGGTACCTTGGAAGTTGACTTATCCCCCTACTTCCAGGGGCACCATTCAGGCCTACAGGTAGGAGAAAGGCCACCGGCGTTTGACAATAGGAGTAGTGGTTCACGAAATTGGCAACAGGAATCCTGTAAAGTGAGATCGGAGGGTAACCACCCACTCAAAAGTACAGCCGCACAAGGCAACTCAGCAAATGATGATCCTCGTTGCAACTCCCCTGCGTCCATTATGTAGTGCTTGATCAGCGAGAACACGAGTGTAGCCCATCTCAGTTCCGTTAATACGAACAAGATATCTTTTGTTGATAGAGGATCGGGGCCCAGTGATACAGACGAGAGGGGTGGAGAATTTTTCGATCCTTCTCCCCTCTATCCTCTTCCTGAAGATTAGCTTATCCCAGTTTTGAATAGCCTGCACATGAGCTTCAACCCTAGCCAACGGCTCAGTGTCCCGCAGAGTAAAACCTCTAAGAAAATAGCCCGGGTCCAACTAAGGCCTAAGAAGAAGAGCTTGCGAAAAGACAGTTCCTAGGACGAGGGGGAATGGTTCAGCAGAGTCAGCAGGTTCGGCAAGCATCAGAAGCTTCATCGGAGGACCATTAACTCGGGATGTTTAACTGATGAATAACATCCTTGTGTGGAATGCCCGGGGAGTGGAAAATCCTGCTACCATCAGGACCCTCTCCAGGCTGATCAGCCAGTCCAATCCTTGAATTGTGGCTATTTTAGAACCAATGCTTCCTGATTCCAGGAGAGTGGGAATCGGGCTCAAACTGGGCTTTCATTCCTCCTTCTCAAATTCTGAGGAGTGTGGAAAAATCTAGGTGTTTGCCATTTCTCAGCTGAACATCGTGGTCCTGTCTGCCTCTTCTCAGATAATTACCTTGCAGGTCAGCTCCCATATTCCTCATTTTTCTGTTGTTTTTTCTATTGTATATGCGAAATGTAGCAGGATTCTTAGAAAAATGCTTTAGGAGGAGCTGACTTTGTCCAGCAGTAGCATCAATGGGCCGTGGGTAGTCTGTGGCGACTTTAATACAGTTTTATCCCCTCATGAGCGGATAGGGTACCGCTCCCAAGACCAACTTGGTTCCACCGACTTCTATGAGGCCATGAACCGGTTTCTCAGGGAATAGGTTTACGTGGTCTAAACAAGCCGACAACACTAGATGATGGGCGAGGCTGGACAGGGCATTCATTAACTCCGAGTGGTTGAGCCTTTTTAACCATTTTAGAGTGGAGCACCTGCCTAGAGCTAGCTCCAACCATGCTCTGCTGCAACTGCTGTCTCCCTCTCCCCAGCCTACTGGTCCCAAACCGTTCAGATTTCAGAGAATGTGGTCCCTCCATGAAGGCTTCTAGGAGGTAGTTCGGCTAGCTTGGGAGGATAATTTTGTGGCCCAACTGATTCTCAATCTGCAGCTCAAGCTCCGGTAAGTTAAACAGGCCCTAAAAGCTTGGAACCGAAATGTGTTCGACAATGTCTTTCAGAGAGTCCAGCAAGTTGCTGCCACTCTTGACGCTCTAGACATCCAATGACAGAATGACCCAACTGTCGACCTGGGGCACGACGTGGACCAAGCGCGCATTAACCTGGCCTAAGTAGAGCTTCTTGAAGAAGTGTTTTGGATGCAAAAATCTCGCAACGCTTGGCCCCAGGAGGGAGATAGGAACACGAAATTCTTCCACGCGTTGGCAAAGGACAAAATCAGAAGAACAAGTACTAGTCAAATCTTGGATGATCAGGGTCAGGTAATTACTGACATTCCGGGTATTAAATCAGTTGTTATTTCCCACATTCGGTCAGCGTTTCAGGCCGACCACTCTATCTCCCCAGCGGATCTCTCTCATATCATCCTGAGCCTTATCTCAGCCTATGATAACACCTTTGACTGCTCCTCCTTCGATTTAGGAAGTCCAACAAGCCCTCTTTGTTATCTCGAAAGATGGGGCCCCAAGTCCGGATGGCTTCTCTACAGCCTTCTTTTCGTCATGTTGGCCTATTGTGGAGACTGACCTTCACAAGGCTGCCTCCTTCTGGTTTCAAGGAGAGCCCCTACCTAGGGCCTTCTGCTCATCCCTCATTTGCCTTGTCCCCAAAGGGGCAGCTTCAGCGGCGTTTGGTGATTTCAGACCAATCAGTCTGTGCAATGTCGTTTACAAATTGTTCTCTAAGATGCTTACCACTAGGCTCAGGTTTCTCCTGCCCAAGATCATTTCGCCGGAACAAGGGGCGTTCATTTCGGGGTGCCCTATTACCGAGAATATTGCGTTGGCCCAGGAATTGGTTCGGGACCTTAATAGGAAAGTTCGTGGTAGAAACTTAATATTGAAACTGGACCTAAAGAAGGCTTATGATCGAGTTGACTGAAATTTTCTCAAGGGGGTGCTTAAGTGCTTTGGTTTCTCGGAAGATTGCATCACCCTTCTTGAGTCTTGTTGGGCCAACAATTGGTTTTTAGTTCTAATTAATGGTGAGGTAGCGGGCTATTTTCCGTCCTCTAGGGGCCTTCGGTAAGGTGACCTGATTTCACCGAGGTTGTTTGTGATTGCGGCTGAAGTGCTTAGTCAGGGATTCAGGGGGCTTGTGCAGTCGGGGGCTTGTCATCCGTTCAAGCTTAGAAGGGGATGCTAGGCCCCGTCCCATCTCCTCTTTGAAGGAAACACCCTTTTGCTGCTCAACAGTTCTCTTGGATCGCTTCAGGCTGCCAAGAATTTCCTTCTCCTTTTACAATCTGTGTCAGGGTAGAAAATCAACTTATCCATAAGCTCCTTCCTATGTTCAGAGAAACTCCCTTCTAGAAGAGTCTGAAACATTGAGCGATGTCTGGGAATTTCCAAGGCTTCCCTTCCGATCTCCTACCTCGAAGTTCCCCTTAACAGTGGAAGAATTAAGGCGTCAAACTTCAGATCTCTCCTGGACAAGGTCAAGGGTCGAATTGGTGGTTGGAAATCAAGGTTTCTTTCCCAAGCGAGACGGGTGACGCTGATTAGGCATATGCTCTCTAGCATCCCTATTCACGTCCTATCAGCTGCTCAAGTGCCACTTAGCTTCATTGGGACGCTTGAGAAGCTTTTTGCCGATTTTCTTTGGGGGTGGGTTGATGGGTTCAAGAAGCTACATTGGGTCAGTTGGAAGACGATCTCCAATCGACGGTTGGAAGGGGGGATAGGTATTCAACCCCTAAGAGAGGTGATGGGTGCTTTCCGCTTGAAGCTCGCTTGGTTGGTGAAGAATGGTAACCATAAATCACCGTGGATTGATCTAATGATGGCTAAATATGGCAGCGACATTTTTCCCCATGGCGGGCACGGTGCGGCCGCTCCTCCATCCCCTCTATGGAAGAAGATCAAGGATTCTTTTCAAGTTCTGGACAACAACATTCAGTGGGCAGTAGGCCGAGGTAACTATAGCCTTTGGGAGGACAATTGGACAGGGCTCAGCCCACTGGCTAAGCTCATATCTCAGCCCGTCCCCATCCATCTTTAGGGGGTGCTCATCAAAGATTTTCTTAGCCATGCAGGCCCCCTCCCGCCATCCTCGATCCTTTCGATTTTCCCCCCAAAAGTTGTGGACGCCTTTTTTCAGGGTGGCTTCACCACGTCGGAGGATGAGGATTCGCCTTTCTGGCCCTTAGACCCTTTGACGCAATTCTCCGTCAGGACGACGTGGGATTTGTGCAAAGCTACTGCCCCGCAATGCCCCTTGCTGAAGAGGATCTAGCACAGTAAACTTCCGCCTAAAATATCAGTCTTCCTTTGGCGGCTCCTTCTGAAGCTCATTCCTCCTGACGTGAGTATTCAGGCTAAGGGGATCATGCTGGTATCGAGATGCCATTGCTATGACGTTTACCCACACCGCAGGCCGCATGTGGAGTCGCCGACCCATCTTTTTTTACACAACGCTCTAGCGGAGCGCGTCTGGGCATTTTAGCAGAATTTTTGGGGTGTCTTCTCTCCAAGCCTCAACGATTGAAATCAAATTGCATCAGTGGTGGATGTCGAATGCTGTTGGTGGGGGTCTCATGGCCTTCCGCAATATTGTTCCCTGCTTGGTTTTGTGGAAAATCTGGAAGGCCAGAAATAACGCCAAATTTGAAGGGAGCAACATGTCATCAGTGGCTGTGGTGGGTAAGATTTGATGGTGGCTGCTTCAGATTGGTGCCTTGCTCTCCATCCTTGCGCCCACCAATCTCGCTGACAAGCTGACCTCCAAACGTTGAGGTTGGTAATCCCTTCCCCTCCTCATTGCCAGCCCCAGATAATCAGGTAGGTGCGGCCTTCTCCTGGTTGGGCCAAGTTGAATGTAGATGGGTCCTCGAGAGGTAATCCGGGCCCTTCTGGTGGTGGGGGTATTTGTAGATTTGAGAACGGGAATGTGATATTCGCTTTTGTTATTGGATACGGTTAGGTTCCAACAACCTTGCTGAGCTTAGAGCGGTCTAAGATGGTCTCTTCCTCTGCTTCGCCAAGGGTCTCCTCAACATCATTGCAGAATCTGATTCCAAGCTGGTGGTGGACATCCTGAACACTCCCTCTTCCCACGGTTGGTCCTGGCGCTATTGGAGATCGAGGATAGGTAACTTGAGGAATATGGAGTGTGTTAATTTTCAACACGTGTTTATGGAAGCAAATGCACTGGCGGATGGCTTAGCAAAATTGGGAAGCGCTTCCCAAACCTCCCATCATTTTTCCTGCTTTTCGTCTCTGCCCCACGAAGTTAGGGGGTCAACTTTCCTTGATAAGGTGAGTCTAGGGTCGATCAAGACTCCCTAATTTGGGTATGCGGGTTTCTTTTTTGGGATCTCTTGTCTTCTCTTCACTTTGCGCATATGATAGGTGGGGCTTTTCTTTTTGTCGGCCATCGCCCGAATGACTGTATAGTTCCCTTTATCATTTAATGAAAGTCTCATTTAAAAAAAAAAAAAATCATATAAAGATACAACAACTGATGGTTAATATCTAAGAAAATCTCTACCATCAACTTTTAAAATCCATGATCTCAAATCAAATCATGACTAATCTAATAGAGTAAATGATTATCATCGGGTGGATCAAGTGATTCAACGGTCGTTTTCAGTGATCTAGAAGATCTATTTGTCAAATGATAATTTTAACGGTTCATTAAAAAAATCCAACAGTTACTTTTAAGTTTTGATGATTCAGATCAATGATTTAAGATATGGATTGATGATCCAATGGATGGAACGTCTTAGATTTGAGAAAGATGAGCTTGATGGTCTTCTTGATTATTGGTTCAAATTATAACAGATATATATATATATATATATATATATATATATATATATATATATATATATATATATATATATATATATATATCCCTGAAAATTTCAGGTGGATTATTAGGCCCATTTCCAACACTTGTCTTACCGGTGGTACCCTAATTTACCGTCCAACCAGTGAATAGTTTTCAATTTGCCATGCATGCGACATCGAACCCATCCAAAAGGTTATTGCAATATTATGGGCTCGCATGGTGGAAAATCAGTCCGATCCAATCACCAGGTGAGCCAAAATGTTTTGTTTTATATCAGCGGCTATCCATCATTTTATATATTGCTTCTAATCTGAAGAGTGAATTGGGATGAGTGTTTTTTTTTTGTTTTTTTTTCCATTACGTGATCCTCCTGGTGGGAAAGGACAGATTGGATGTTACACACATAAAAGGTTGGTACTGGTTGGATAGTAACTTACCGTTCAACTGGATGGACATGAACATTTCTCTTGCATGTCTACTCAAATTTTCTAGTCGCCCGGAAAAGAAGAAAATAAGAATATAGAATATGGATACGATAGTGCAAACTTACTATGCATATACAAACGCTTGAAATAACTACTGAGTGCGGGGGAATGGATTGGCTGCTACTCCTGCCACTCGCCAATGGCTGGTGGTCGGTGCTCTGTGGACCCCACTATGATGTAAGTGTTTCATCCATGCCATCAATCTATTTTTTTAGATCATTTTATGGTATGAGACAAAAAATTAGATATATCACGTTCTCAAGTGGACCACATTACATGAAACAGTGTTGAATGAGCGTCGACCGTTAAAAACCTTTTGGGAACCATAAAAGTTTTGGATCAAGCTGATCTTTTTTTTTTTTCCCTTCATCTGGCCTGTATGACCTAATAAACAGATTGGATGTCAAATAAACAGTACAGTGGGCCTTAGGAGGATTTTAATGATGGATATCCAATCATTATTGTTTTCCTATGGTGTGGTCCACCTGAGATTTATATTCCTCTAATTTTTGGAATAAAATACTAAAATAATCTGTAAAAATGGATGAACGGAATGGATGAGACACATACATCGTGGAGGGGCCCACAGAGCACTGACCATCAGCCACCGGGCTGGTGGCAAGGGGAGTAGCCAATCCGTTTCCAGAGTGCGGATCCTCTGTGTTCTGGGGCCAGGAACTCCCTGCCTCCAGCGTGTTCATTGGTCAAGGTCACTGTAAGTGCCATGTCAACAATTTTTTAAAAATATTAAAAAAAGTACATTTAATAAGGTTTATAACGTATACGTTAAACGGAAGCGTGCTGAGTAACTCAGCATGGTGCGTAATGAGTAGAGTTCGAGGAGCCCATTGTCATTGTCATCCGTGCATTGTATGAACTCCATCCATCTCTTTTATCATCTAATTTTAGGGTTTTACAACAAAAATTAATCATATCCAAAGATCAAGTGGACGACACCACCTGAAACAGTGTGACTTGAATTCTTCCGTTGAAAAGCTTTTGGGGGCCCACAGAAGTTTTATATCAAGATGATATTTGTTTTTTCCATTCATCCGTGTCTTTGTGATCTTATGAACAATTTGGATGAAAAATAAACATCATTGGGGGCTTAGAAACACTTCAATGTTGAAAATCAATACTTCCACTGTTTCCTTTGGTATGGTCTACTTGAGCGTTTCATATACTTCAGTTTTGAGCTCAACTCTTAAAATAATCTGAAAAAACGGATGGATGGCGTGGATAAACCACATGAATTCACAGTGGGCCCAATAGAATTTACTCAGTACGATAAGACTTGGTATACAATCTGATTTCCCTTGTCTAACGAGGACATAGATTTCCTACCAAAGCCTTTTGCAGTAAGATCCTATGCAAGGATTCCGGATGGGCTCTCTGCGATGTTTGTGATAAATCTAACCCGATCATCCATTTTTATATATCATTTTAGAACATCATACCAAAACTAATGTATATATAAAACTCAAATGGGCCACACGAGAGGAAGCAGTGAGAATTTAGTGTCCACCATTGAAATATTTATATGGCCACAAAAGTTTTGCATCGATGTAATATTTTGTTGTTTTCACTTCATCCTAGTAAAAATGACCTTATTAACAGTTTGGATAGCATATAAACATCAAGAGGCCCAAGAAGGTTTTAATAGTAGGAATTCTTTCTCCATTGTTTTATCTTGTATGGCTCAGTTGAGTTTTTTATCATCTTAATTTTTTGTTACATGTCTTAAAATGACCTCTAAAAATGAATGAATGGATTGAAATTCTTATAAACATCACGGTAGACCCCACCATACATCTCAGCGCTGGAACTTCATGCAAAAGGCTTTCCCCAGTGAATTCGTATCCACGGTTTCCATTGGAAACGTATTGGCTACTCCCTTGCCACTTGGTATTATGTGGGCCCACTATGATGTGTGTTTCATCCATGCCGTCCATCTATTTTTCTAGATCATTTTATGGTCTGAGACCAAAAATGAGGTATAACCCAATCTCAAGTGGACCACATTACATGAAACAGTGTTGAATGAACATTGATCATTAAAAACTTTTTGGGGACCATAAAATTTTTGGATCAAGCTAATCTTTGTTTTTTCCCTTCACCTAGGTCTTTATAACCAAACCAACAGATTGGATGTCAAATAAACAGTACGGTGGGCCTTAGGAGGACTTTAATGATGGATATCCAATTACCGTTGTTTTCCTGTGGTGTGGTCCATATGAGATTTATATCTCTCTCATTTTTGGGATTAACCCCTAAAATTATATGTAAAAATAGATTAAAAGAATGGATGAAACACATACATCATGGTGGGGCCCATAAAGCACCAACCACCACCACCACCGGGCTGGTGGTAGGAGGAGTAGTCAATCCGCTTTCATTTCCATTTGGGATTCAGCGCCACATTGAGTAGTGAGACTCGCTACTGAAGTGATGTCACCCATTTATATGGGTCCTATTATGATGTATGTTTTGTATCCACACTGTCCATCCATTTGGAGAGATCATTTTAGGGCATGAGCCAAAGAATGAATAAGATCCAAAACTCAAGTGAACCCCACCACAGAAAACAGTGGAGAGAGTCACGCCCACCATTTATTACGACTGAATCCAATCTAAACCTCGTCACTTTGTCTATTGAACCCCGTCACTTTGTACTGCAACCCCGTTACTTTGTCTACTGAACCCCGTCACTTTGTTCTGCAACCTCGTCACATTGTCTAGTGAAATCCGTCACTTTGTACTGCAACCTCATCACTTTGTCTACTGAACCCCGTCACTTTGTTAACTGAACTCTGTCACTTTGTACTGCAACATCATCACTTTGTCTAATGTACCCCGTCACTTTATGCTACAACCTCGTCACTTTGTCTACTGTACCCCGTCACTTTGTATTGTAATCTCGTCACTTTGTCTAGTGAACCGCATCACTTTCTATTATAACTTCGTCACTTTGTCTACTGAACTCCGTCACTTTGTACTGCAACCTCGTCACTTTGTCTATTGTACCCAGTCACTTTGTACTGCAAACCTATCACTTTGTCTACTGAACCTCGTCACTTTGTACTACAACCTCGTCACTTTGTCTAATGAACCCCGTCACTTTGTACTGTAACCCCGTCACTTTGTCTAGTGAACCCCATCACCCTGTACCGCAACCCCGTTACTTTGTCTATTGAACCTCATCTCTTTATACTAAAACATCGTCACTTTGTCTACTGTACCCAGTCACTTTGTGCTGCAATATCGTCACTTTGTCTACTATACTTTATCAGTTTGTGAAGTACCCCGTCACTTTATGATGAGGTTTTACTAGACAAAGTGATGGGGTTAAGTAGGGTTACTGGACAAAGTGATGGAGTTAGTAGGGTTACTGGACAAAGTGATAAGGTACATTTGACAAAGTGACAAGGTTGTAGCAAAAGGTGACTACGTACACTAAACAAAGTGACGATGTTGTAGTACAAAGTGATGGGATTTAGTAGACAAAGTAACGGGATTGCAGTACAAAGTGACGGGGTTCACTAGACAGTAACGGGGTTGCAGTACAAAGTGACAGAGTTCACTGGACAAAGTGACGGGGTTCAGTAGATAAAGTGACGGGATTCAGTAGACAAAGTGATGGGGTTGCAATACAAAGTGATGGGGTACAGTAGACAAAGTGACGAGGTTGCAGTACAAAGTGACGAGGTTGCATAGACAAAGTCACAGGGTTGTAGTACAAAGTGACGAGGTTCAGTAGATAAAGTGACAAGGTTTGGATTAGATTCAGTCGTAATAAATGGTGGGCGTGATTCTCTCCACTGTTTTCTGTGGTGGGGTCTACTCAAGTTTTGGATCTGATTCATTCTTTGGCTCATGCCCTAAAATGATCTCTCTAAATGGATGGACGGTGTGGATACAAAACATACATCATAGTGGGACCCATATAAATGGGTGACATCATTTCCCCACCATGATGTATGTGTTTCATCCATTCTGTTAATCTATTTTTACATATAATTTTAGGGGTTGATCCTAAAAATGGGAGGGATATAAATCTCATATGAACCACACCATAAGAAAACAATGGTAATTAGATATCCATCATTAAAGTCCTCATAAGGCTCATCGTATTGTTTATTTAACATCCAATTTGTTAGTTGGTCATAAAGACCCAGATGAAGGGTAAAAACAAAGATCATCTTGATCCTAAACTTTTATGGTCCCCAAAAAGTTTTTAATGGTCAACGTTCATTCAACACTATTTCATGTAATGTGGTCCACTTGAGATTGGGTTATACCTCATTTTTGGTCTTAGATCATGAAATGATCTAGAAAAATAGCTGGACGTCATGGATCAAACACATACGTCATGGTGGGTCCACATAGGACCGAGTGGCAGGGGAGTAGCCAATACATTTCCAATGGAAACTGTAAAGGCGGATTCATTGGGGAAAGCCTTTCGCATAAAGTTCCAGTGCTAGGATGTATGGTGGGGTCCACCTTGATGTTTATAAGAATTCTAATCCATTCATCCATTTTTAGAGCTCATTTTAAGACATGTAACTGAAAATTATGATGATAAAAAACTCAACTAGGCCATATAAGATGCAACAGTGGAGAAAGAAATTCCTACCATTGAAACATTCCTGGGCCTCTTGATGTTTATATGCCATCCAAATGGTTTATAAGGTCATTTTTACTAGGATGCAGTGAAAACACCGAAATATTAGACCCATGCAAAACTTTTGTGGCCATATAAATATTTCAACGGTGGACACTAAATCCCCACTGTTTCCTCTCATGCGGCCCATTTGAGTTTTGTATATACATTAGTTTTGGTATGATGTCCTAAAATGATATCTAAAAATGGATGAACGAGATAGATCTATCACAAACATTGCAGTGGGCCCATTCGGAATCCTTGCGTAGGATCTTACTGCAAAAGGCTTTGGCAGGAAATCCGTGTCCCCGTTAGACACATGAAATCAGATTGCATACCAAGTCTTATCGTACTGAGTAAATTCTATTAGGCCCACTATGAATTTATGTGGTTTATTCACGCCGTCCATCCGTTTTTTCATATCATTTTAAGAGTTGAGTCCAAAACTGAAGTATATCAAGAGCTCAAGTAGACCATACTAAAGGAAACAGTGGAAGTATTGATTTTCACCATTGAAGTGTTTCTAAGCCTCCAATGATGTTTATTTTTCATCCAAACTGTTCATAAGATCACAAATACATGAATGAATGGCAAAAACAAATATCATCTTGATATAAAACTTCTGTGGACCCAAAAGCTTTTCAATGGTAGAATTCAATTCACACGGTTATAGGTGATGTGGTCCACTTGATCTTTCAATATGATTAATTTTTATTGTAAAACTCTAAAATTAGATGAAAAAGGAAATGGATGGAATTGATACAATACACGAATGATAATGACGGCGGGCTCCACGGACTTTACTCATTATACTTACCATACTGAGTTACTCACGCAAACCGCTTCCGTTTAACGTCTCCTATATAGTCCTCGTTAAATGTACTTTTTTAAATATATTTCAAAACTTGATAATGTGGCCCTTACAGTAACGTTGACAAGTGAAAACGCTGGAGGCAGAGAGATCCTTCCTCCAGGGCACAGGATCCGCACTCAATAACTACATTGAACAGGTACTTTTTCTTCTTCTTTGTTTACAGGCACGTGTACACACACCTTCACACACTCACGCCATAGTGGAATTTCACTACCTATGGGTACTCTAACCCTAGGCCCGGTGTTGAAACCCCTGAGAGTCTACCACCCGAGTAAGAGTAAGGACCCATTGCACAGGTACTTAGCTGCCGTCACCTTCCCTCACTCTCCCTCCAGTTAGTGATACCTTTTCTTGTCCTGAAAAATCAAAGTGCAATATTAGATAGGGCTGTGATTAGGAATGTCAGCTTCAAAACGACTACAAATTCAGGCGCGCTGGCATAATTTACCTTAGTAATAAGCTTTGAAGCCAACTGAAAAACGTATGAGTACGCTAGCAAAATATACGTTGGGTCTGACTGTGGTTGCCACATGTACCAAATTTCCTGGATTAGAAGATTCTATACATAGAATATTTTCTTTTGTGAGTTGAATATAAGCCATTATTGTATTTTCTTTCTTAACCATCTATTTGTTATATCAATGGATGGCTAAAAGAAATTTTCATCTGAGTGTTGGTGCATGGTGCATGGACCATCCAAATTGGAGCACATATATCAATGGTTCAGATCCCTCAGCCATTTGGGCCCTACTGGTAAACTGAATCCAAATGCTATTGAACAAACCTTTTATCAGAGTATTGTATTACACCTCACATAGAATCCCTGTGATCAGGCACTACTAGCTGCGGGAACCGACACATCATCTCTGACAATGGAATGGGCCATGTCTCTTCTACTAAACCATCCAAATGTGCTGGAGAAAGCTAAAGCTGAACTGGAGTTGCAAGTGGGACCTCGTTTGTTGGATGAATCAGATCTTGCCAAGCTTCCATACCTCGATTGCATAATCAACGAGACTCTCCGATTGTATCCTGTGGCCCCACTTCTACTGCCCCATGAGTCATCTGAAGAGTCCATCGTTGGAGGTTTCAACGTGCCATATGGCACGATGCTATTGGTCAATGCGTGGGCTATTCATAGAGATCCTAAGCTATGGGTAGACCCCATAGATTTCAAGCCGGAGCGGTTTCAAGGCCCAGAAGGGGCAAAGGAAGCCTTGAAGTTGATCCCATTTGGACATGGAAGGCGGGCATGTCCGGGTGCAGGTCTGGCTGTACGGATTGTGGGCCTGGCATTGGGAACCTTGATCCAATGTTTTGAATGGGAACGAGTTGGAGAGGAGAAGGTGGACATGACTGAAGGGATAGGGCTCACCATGCCCAAGGCCCAACCTTTGAAAGCAGTGTATAAACCAAGCCATAGTATGCTCAACGTACTTTCTCAGCTCTGAATATCATACACAGCTGTGAGCCGTTTGGAACGTACGTCGTACCATAGTTTGGATAGTATAGCCTGGATATGGTCTTTTTATGGAGATTACACTTGTAATGAGAATGGATATCTCGTGTTTGGCACCAACCGTACTAATCAGCGGAAGCCCATCTAAGATCACGCTCTATATTCATCCCGCCACATACTCACCACTCTGATGTTGTATGCTCGTCTGAGATCTGATCCATGTTTTAAGTGGGACTCCACCCAGAGTTGGTATAAACATCACATCTGCATATTTACATGCCAGCGCACATGCTTTGGTGGACTAGGTGAACAACCAAACTTCTCATTAGGTGGATCCCACGGCTTAGCTGCCCGACACTGGTTCAATCATCTGGTGTGCAATATTTGAATGAAATAATTGGACACTTGGGTGCGTATCATGGGCCACTCAAATCCAATGTATGACATGATGGACAACCCACATCCAAGGTAAGCCCCACATGATGGACGATCCACATCTAAGGTGGGGCCTGTATGATGGATAGCTCATATTGAAGTTGGGCATAGGATGATCCACATTAAAAGTAGGTCTCACACGATGGATGGTTCATATTGAATATATAGGGCCAAGGCAGCCCAACCTAATAAATGGTCCACATCAAAGGTTGGCCCCACATAATGGATGATGGAAACTAAACATATTTTTATACTTTTTTGTTGATAAGTATGTTATTTACGAAATATATATACTCATCTGCTCAATAAGTAGAAACTAAGATAAACCACATGAGCCATAGGTAGCATATGTATAAGGTAACTTACTATCCAAAAGAGCCTTATGAGCTAGGGCTTAACTAGAGGTGGGCATTGAGTCGAGTCGAACCAGATTGGGTCCAACTGAACTCGATCCAATTCGGGACTGAGTTCGGGTCAGCTGACTCAATCCAATCCGATGCACTGCTATCCTGACTCGATCCGAGTCCGACTCGGTCAAGGAAACTGAATCGGATCGGGTTGGGTATGGTTCGGATCGGACCTAGTTGATAGGGAGGGGCCAAATTGGGGCAGAGAAGAGAGTAGTGGGTGGAGTACGAGTCATGTTCTGTGAACTGGAAGCAGATTGCCTAGTGGTGTATTGACGTCAACAAGTTTCATGGGTTAAACTATGAGGTATGTGTTATATCCAAACCGTCCATCCATTTGGAGAGCTCATCTTAAGGCTTGAGCTAAAAAATAAGACAGATCTAAAGATCAATTGGACCACACTGCAAAAAACAATTGGGGATTGAATGTTTACCATTGAAACCTTTTTGGAGATCATAGAAGTTTCGGATCAATATGAAATTTGTTTTTCCTTTTCACCCATGTATTTTTAGCCTTATTAACAGATTAGATGGAAAATAAACGTTATGGTGGGCCCCTATAACTTTGATCTCATTTGAGTCGTTTGTACAACTTAGAGCTCGAGGCGCGTCAGGGCTCGTCTTCGCACGACACGTATCTACACCAGCTGTATAGCTGGCATGTCTCACACAAAATTGGATTGTTACACTGAGTTACTCAGTACGCTCTTATCATACTGAGTAAACTCCATTGGGCCCACCATGAATGCATGTGGTTTATCCACGCCGTCCATTCATTTTTCTAGATCATTTTAGGGGTTGAACCCAAAATTGATGCATATCCAATGCTCAAGTGGACAATACCACAAGAAAAAGTAGATGTATTGATTTCCACCATTGAAAGCTTTATAAGGCCAAGTGATGTTTATTTGTCATCCAAATTATTCAAAAGATCAGAAAGACATGGATTAAGGTAAAAAAAAAAACAAATATCAGCTTGATTTAGAACTTCTTTCGCCCCCAATAAATTTTCAACAGTAGATGTTCAATTCACACTGTTTCCAATGGTGTGCTCCACTTGAGGATTGGATACATTCCTTTTTTGGGATAAAGCCCTAAAATTATCTGTTAAAAGATATGGACGGAGTAGATAAATTGCATGAATGACATTTTGGCCGACAAAGTACACGTGGATGGGTATGGAGGGTGGTAGATCGTTTTTCAAAAGCCTTTTCTTCTGCACGAAATAGATAAGTTACGACCCGCCATTCGGGTGCAGGTGCTGCTGTGTAGGGTAAAAAGAAAAAGAGATAAAATAAAAACGATATATATACTTCGGGTAAAAAGAATAAAAAATAAAAAATATTATATACACACACACACATACTTAATAATAGATCTGGATCGAATCAAATCCATTCGGTTCGGATTTCAGTTCGGATTAGTTCAGATTGACCACGATCCGAACTCGATCCGATGAACTATCGGATCTGACTGATCCTACTCAAACCGCACCGATCCAGGCCTTCGTTTTGGTTCGGATCGGATCGGATCCATTGGATCGGGTCGGATCTGCCGGATTGGTTCGGTTTGTGCCCAACTCTAGGCTTAACAATCAATGGTAGATTGTACATGATGGATGATCTAGATCACTGATCAAAGTGTCAATGAAGAGGAATTGACAACCAGAAGCAGGCCCCACATGATGGACAGTCTAAATCACTAATAAAACTGATACTATAAAAATGGGCTTTCAGTTCTCCCAACCATTGAAGGAGGGTTATAATAACCCGCTTCAAGTGATTTTAGGAGTGAGCCACAATCATATATGGGCCCACATGATGGATGGTTCACATCAATCATTGAACGTTCTCTATAATCAATATGGCCTATTAGGCTTCGTGGTCATTAACTAGATGGTTAAGATAATTGAATTAAAATAAAATTTAGAAGGGATAGAAATTCAAAGTAGACTCTACTTTGGATTATCTTGAAACAATAAATAAAATAAAAGGAAGGTCTATACCAGTTGGAACTCAGTTTATTGTGGTTCCCAGTGGATAACTTCCAACCTGTTGAAGTTCATAAGACATCCAATCCATCAAATACATTGACCGAACCATAAAGAACTCTATTTGCAAAAATCACTTCTAGGAAACCACACCAAATAAAACAATATAGCTAATGATAAATAGAAAAATATAAGTGTGGTCCATTTGATGAATGCATATGGCTAATTTTTGCATTAAGATCTCCTCATGGTGGGGCCAATCTATTGAACAGATTGGATTTCCCATGCACTTAACAAGTTGGAAGTTATCCATTGGGTGGACCATAGCCTGGTCTAATCAGTTTAGACTTATACCTTCTCTAAAATAAATTAATGGAAGAAATTAGACCCATTAAACTATCCCCAAGACACTACACCAAAAACGTCATTTAGGAACAGTTTTAAACCGTTCCTAAATCCCTTAGGAACGGTTTTAAACCGTTCCCAAAAGAGGCGTCGCATATACTCTGGAACAGTTCAATACCGTTTCAAGTACCGTTTCGAATTTTAAGAACACTCTTAGGAACGGTTTCAAACCGTTCGTAAGGTTGCTAACGATCAATTTCAAATTTTAAGAACAAAATTTTAGGAACGGTTTTAAACCGTTTTCAAAGGTCAAATTTAAAATTTAAAATTTTGAACCAATATTTTTCATTATTTCGAATGGCCAATATAAGCTGTACATTTGTTTTTATATTTAAAAACCAAAGAATATTATATACAATTAAAAATTAATATTGAATAAATTGCTTACAACTTTATAATAAAAATTATATATTTACAACAATAAGTTTACAATTGCATGAATACAATAAAAATAAAAATAAAAATCCTCCATGATGTGCTCCACTTTAATAGAAAACACATGGTCCTTTGTGGTTGCACCATGACTTGCGATGACACTCTGAAAGAGGAACTTGACTTTGCATTATATATCAAGCAGAGCTTCTTTTTGGGCTTGCATTGTAACTATTAAAATCAAAACAAAGACGGTAAGCAATTTGATTAGCCAAAAAATAACATAAATATTCAAAAACTAAACACGCAAAAGAATGACTATTCAACAATAAAAACTAGAGGATCACCTATAATGTTGCATGTTGTCCCAAGAAAAAAAATGCCTGTGTTAGGACGCACAGTGTTTCTTTAGATTGGTTATTTTAACCTGAAAACAATAAGGCACACAAAAAATATATATATAGCATGGCCCAGCCCATGATGGGTAATATCAGATCAAGAGGCGGGCCCACCAGTACCATTACAAGGTCAAACAAAAACAAGTCAAGCCTTTCGATCAAAGCATCACATGATACCTCAAAAATAAAACATTCAGGAAATCAACTAGCATACTTTTGTTCCAACAAGAAAGCCCATTCAGTACGTGAGATGTGAACTACTCATGGATGAATAAAGGAAAAAAATGTAAAAATACTCATCTTCATCAAGGTCACTGTCAAACTCCTCTGCAACCTCCACTTCTTCGTAATTAGTATCATTCTCGTCTTGAAAAGGTATTTCAATATGCCAAAAAAGATCAAGATCAAATTCAATATTCGGTATTGATACTGACATGATAATGTTAAAATGAACTGAAGGACAAGAGCCATTGTGTTGCTTTCCTCAATTGCAGCAGCATTAGGATTAATCTTGTTCAAGCCCTTTACAAAAAGTATGAGATGAATAGAGCTTTCTAAGACCTAAAATGGATGGTTAAGAAATAAAATACAACAACAATCCACATTGAATGGAGAAAAAGGTGAAAGTTTGAAGTGTTAGAAGGAGGCCAGATCCAATACAAAGCTTCAACATTCATTTTAATGTACAAAATGCATCTAATTGAATCTAGGTCATCTAAGAACATTTTAAGTGCATTTGACTTGGGTTCACATCATGTATTTAGAAGTAGTAAAATGCACTTATATGGACATGAATGCATGTAGATAGTTTTTTTTTTTATTATTTTAAATGTTAACCTTAACGTACAAGCTCTCAAAAAGACAACTGCGCTCCAATAATGTAAGATACAGAGGAACAGGTATCTAATTAACGCTTCCAAATGGTCCCACCATTTTCATTTATCTTCATATTTCACCCTGACCATTAACGATGAACTTCTAAAGATGCTCCTTGAACCTTTTCAGTGTAAGAACTTCAGGTGTTAATTATGCAAATCACTAAAAATAGATAGATGGTTAAACCATACAAACAAGCATGACAAAAGCTTGTAGTACAGATATAGAGTCCTTGAAATCTCCTTTACTTTAATTAACAAAAACAAATGATGTGAATGATTTATGTGCCCCGGTCTTCATAAAGTACTATCATTTGCCCCTCTTCCTGGACTTCGAGATAAAGAAAGAAGATAGATGTAAAGCAAAGATGTCCACAACAAACCACTGAAAAACCCAAAAATAGCAAACAGTGCAAAATTGAGATACACAAAATACGTAAAAAGTGTAAAATCCCACAAAAAATTGAGATATGGGAAATGAAAAACATAAAATAGCAATGCACAAGAAATTTTGTTTCGCTCTAATAAATATCAATCCAGTCATAAATGAAAATTGTAAAATAACATTAGACAAACAAAAATAACGACTCGAAGAAGAACAAGACACTTTTCATAGCACAAAAACAATTATACTTGCAACAAATTCGTGAGTTCACTGACAAAACAGGGGAAAAAATTGCAAATCAGTCTGAATGCATGTAGATAGTTTTTTTTTTTTCTTCCACAGTAAGAACCTTCAAAACTTAAGCAGATCTCACTATCTTCCACAATAGGAACCTTCAGAACTTTCAAATCAAAGTGTCAAAATCCTATGATAAAATAAACGGCTTCAACCCCATTAAATGAACAGATTTCATATCATAACATAATAGAATCACTCGATTTCTACAAGAATAAGCTCAAAACCTTCAAAGCCAAGAATCAAAATGGTAAATCAAGCTAAAAAGTAGATCGGATGAATTAGATCAATGCATTGCAGTCCAATTCAAGAATCTTCAATCGACTTACTTTAAAAACTTCAAACGTTGAGAAAAAATCTTCAAATCAAGCACCGAAATCTTCTAAATCCACTCACTTCAACTGCATTTCCAATGTTTCACTGATGAAACTCGATTTTTGTAAGGGAAAGCACTGAAATGCATCAAATCCAGCAGATTACTTACATTCTTTCCATACCTAGACAAAAGGATAACTCGTTGTTTCTGAGAAATTACCAAAATTGCCTAAACGAGCAACTACCAAAGAGAAACGAGATCCACACACGTTGCCAAGTTCTTTGGATCGAGATCGAGAGAGAGGGTTAAGATCGGGAGAGGGAGATCGAGAGAGAGGGTTGAGATCGGGAGAGGGAGATCGAAAGAGAGGGAGAGGGAGATGAGAGAGGGAGACGGAGGCGCGGTCTGCGAAATGGAGGTTTTAGGGCTTTTGGCGTAAGAAAATAGGTAGAATCAATCGGTAGTCTGCGGTACATATAGATCAATGTGCCTCTTGGGCCTTGTGGGGTCCACTGAGAGGTATGTAATTGAATCCATTCCGTCCATCTGTTTTAAAATAAAATGATAAACAAAAAAAAATTAAAACTAAGAATATCCGACACTCAATTGAGACACACCAACAAAATAGTCAAAGTAACCACTTAAAATTGCAATACGGTTCAGAACTGGAGTACGACTCGGAACCGTTTCTGATCAGAAATGGCTTAAAGTCATTTCTAAACCAAAATTTGACATGTTCCAGTTCACCGATTTTGGTGTAGTGAGAACTCGCCTATAGTTCACTATCAGACATTAGACCCATGCCATTATTTACCTATGTGAAAGATTTTTATGCCATTGACAAAATTGCCCGGAACTTAAGTCTCAGCCACCCACCACATGACACTTGTTTGATGTGACACTTGCTTGACGTGCAATCCTATCCATCATAGGTGTGTTTACGATGATATTTGTAAGAAAATCACCCAGTCCAGCCATCCAATTTGTTATTTCATTTGATAACATGAGATCATGATAATTGAGACAAATTCAAAACCCAAGTCATCACACAACAAAAAACAGTGGCAAGGAAAATGCCTCTGCTTGAAACTTTCTAAGGTCCATCCTGATGTTTATATGCCTTCTAAACAGATCAGAAAGTCATCCCCTAGACTGAATGGAAAACACAAAGACATGAGGCCAAGCCAAACTTTTTCTGCCCCTAGAGTGTTTGTAGGATGGGCATTCAATCCCTACCGTTGGAAGTTGTGTGGCTCACTTGAGTTTTGAATCTGCCTCATTTTTAAGTCAAGTCCTAACATAAGGAAGAAAAATAGACGAACAGAGTCGATTTTTCAAAAAAATAGCATGGTGGTCCCTAAATGTTCGAACAATGGCTGTTCAATTTTTACTTTTTCTTGCCACCTGGCCCACTTGATTTTTGGATCTGCCTCATTTTTGCGCTAATGCTCTGTTAGGGATTAGGCTGTGAAATCACAAAGACATGGATCTAGGATAGCAATCCAAGAGCATCAAGCAAATACAAGAGAGCATAAAGATTTAACGTGTAAAACCCTCTCGAGAAAAAGCCATGGCACAAAGCGAAAGAAATCCACTATGAAAGCATAAATTACAAAGAGAAAATACTTACCCTATTCAAACAACCTCGAATCTCACCCTTACTACACCCTTTAAAACCCTATAACCCCTTCTAGAAACCATTTAAAATACTTTAGAAAGCCTCTGCATTCCTTAGAAAGACCCTAAAGACTCATATTTATAGTTGGGGAACTCTAACTTACACACCTCCTTAGAAACCGCCTCAAATTTACGCAGTCCACACACAATTAACGTAACCGTCGACTACTCGAACTAGAGTTGTGACTGGTTGAGCTTGTCTTTCAACTGGTCGAAGGTCTTGGGAATTTCAAATACTTTGTTGCTAGACTTCAAGCCGAATTTTCTCAAGGCTACTCGAACTTTTCAGATTTAAGACATCTATTAACAACAATCTCCACCATGTCTTCAATATTTAAACGTGTAGCTTCTTAACTTTTTCTCTTATCTTTACATCACATCATAGCTTCATTCAATGTTTCTCGTGCACACTCCGTCCTTCTTTGACGCCATTACCAAGCCCAAAGAAGTTGCATAGAACTTGAACTTCTCTTTAGGAACGACCTTGGTAAGCATGTCTGCTGGATTCAAGCTGGTGTGAATCTTTTCCAGTGTTATTCCTTCTTCCTTAAGCACCTGTCAGATAAAATGGTGACGAACATCAATGTGTTTAGTACGTGATCGATAAATAGAATTTTTAACCAAATTGATACCGCTCATATTATTACAATTAATTCACACGATCTCCTACTGAAGTCTCAGCTGATTTATCATGCCTCTTAGCCAAACACCTTCTTTAAATTCTTTTGTCACTGTCATATATTCTAATTCGGTCATGAAAGAGTCATTATGGACTGAAGCTTCGACATCCAACTAATTGCTCCACCCGCTAGTACAAACGAGTAACCTGAAGTCTACTTTCTAGAATTCACACTGTCTGTGAATCCGAATCCACATAGCCTACCAACTTTATCCCCGTCTTTCTAAAAGTTAAGACTTAGTCTTTTGTACCTCGAATGTATCGAAGTAGTCATTTCCCCGTTTCTCAATGTTGCTTGGCGGGGTTTGACACGTATCTGCTCATAATGCCGACTACCTGTGAAATATCTAGTCTCGTACAGACCATATCATACATTAAACTGTCAACCGCATTCGAATAAGGCACATGAGACATAACCTTCTTTTTCTTATATGATTAAGGATATTGTTCTGAAGAAAGCTTGAAGTGAATCGCGTGGGGAACTCTCACCAGCTTTACCAGTCTATCCCATACTTGATCAGTACCTTTCTAAGTTATTCTACCTGTGATAACCAAAGCCTGTTCATCTTCCTGTCTCTACGAATATCTATGTCGAGAACCTTCTTTGTTGCCCCCAGATCTTTCATCTCGAATGTCCCAGATAACTGAGTCTTCAGTATGTTGATTTCAAACATATCATGATATGCGATCACTATATCATCAATATACAATATGTTGAGGGTCAATTATTGTATATTAGACCCCATTACTACCTGATTTTACGAACATGATACTGTTTAACGCCCTATTTTAATCATGTTTGCGCTACAAGGTGAATTTAGGAGCTTTGACTGAAAAAGGGTACTAAAAGCATGGATTTAATGCACAGGAGTCACCCAACAAGGGACAGACCGCATGGGACCGAGATCAAAGAATTTACACACCAAGGATCCAAGAAAATCAAGCAATTCATGCTAAAGAGGCCTAAAAATCATCAAGAATGCAAGATCACAGGTTTCCCACCATCCGCTCGGCTAGAAACTTTATATCTGGCTTAAGGACCATAAATTAATCATACACGTCAAATTTCAGTCATTGGATCCTTGTGGAAGTGGCCTAATGAATAAATCAACATATAAATCATCAAACTAGGGCCCACCGAATATCTAGATATGCTTCAATTTTGGTCTTAACCCCTTAAATGGGGTGGCACAATGAATGGAAGGAGCGAATTTTGCATACCATCACAGAGGACTCCACATGCACATCGTGTGTACACAACTTACATGGCAACAACGCCGCACCGGACTCAACAGGAGGTTGACCCAACCCTTCTCCCGCAGTAGCAACAGCGGATGGACGAGCGTCCACCGATTTTGGATAGTGGGCATGATGAGGATTGAATATTGCATATTAGACCCCAGTTATTGCCTGATTTCACGTACATGATAATGCTTAATGTCATATTTTAATTATGTTTTTATTGCAGGAAGTAATCAGAAGCGTGGACTGAAAAAGAGTACTAAAAGCATGAATTTGACACTCCGAAGTCATCAGAGCAGGGGACGAATTCCAGAGGACTAAGATTGAAGGATTTATAAGGGATATAAGAAAATCAAGTCGTTCACGTTAAAGAGGCCCGAAATTGGTGCAGAATGTAAAAGCACATGGTTCCTGCCATCTAATTACCTCAAAACTTCATACATGGCCTGGGGGCCATAAATTAACCGTACACGTAAAATTTCAACCATTAGATATCTTGGGAAGTGGCCCAACGGCCAGATCAGCCCATTAAATCATTAAGTGGGGCCCACCTACTATCTGGATATGCCTCAAATTTGGATTCAACACCTTAAATGGGGATACTAATTAAATGGATGGATTAGATTTTTCAAGAACATCGCAATGGACCCCATGCAAACAGAGTGTGCATAGTGCACAAGTGCACTAGCCGTGCATGGCAAATGCAGAGACGGTTTGACCATCTCTGACCGAAAAAAAAGGAAAGAAGGAAATTTCCTTCTTCCATCGTAACGAACGGACTGCGTCCATTTTACGGATGCTAGTGGGCCACCATCATAGCCTGTACGGATGATCCAATTCGTCCATCTTATACGGGGGCTTGAAAACTTTAAAACCATGCTGATACTTTTCACCCATGTATACACACGTGTATGGTACAAAGGCTGCAAACAGGCTGCCCTACAACGTTCAAATCGATTTTAGCATGATTTCTTCTCTGGGCCGTGTCAATGGAAGTTCAAAACCATCCATCTTTGAACGAAATTTCATCATGAATCCAATGTACGGGGTGGATTTTCCCAAAAACACTTATGTGGGGCCCACCGATCATCACAGCGTTGTACGTGCGTAGGCTTACGCATGTTCGCGAAATCCAGACTTCTAGGCAGTTGTGGCCCACCATCTTTGATCGTATGACAGATTTGAACCGTCCATCATGTAGAGCACTCAAAAACGTCATAAGAGACGGCATTTTTTTAGAAATTGAGCGAGGAAAGTGACAAGTTTGAAGGCACCGAAGTTTGCTACGAAAAGGCTTTCGTTGTGCATGCGTAGCTACTGCGACAACTCTCCACCGCCCCTGGCAGTTATAAAAGTTGGAGAGAGCAAGGAAGAGCGGGGCCAGAGCTTAGGGAGAGGAGATCAAGAGCCAAGGAGAGAGAGAGAGAGAGAGAGAGAGAGAGAGAGAGAGAGAGAGAGAGAGAGAGAGAGAGGAAGAAAGAAGGGCCAAAAGGATGTTTTCCTTTAATCAATTTTATTTTTTCTTTCTTTCTAATTAATTTTATGGATTGCTAATTTCTTATCTAGGGCTGAGATGAAGCCCCTAATTTGAATAACTCTTGTATGTGTAGATTTTATCTGAATTTGATCAGTTTGTTTCCTTCTCTAGTGTGCTTAACTGAAATCTTCATACTTCTCCATTCTATAAGCTTAACCAAAGTCTAGATGTGGATGTTGTTTGGAATCTTATTCTAAGTGCTTGTGTCTGACCATGAACAAGTTTCCTATAGAGAAAGAAATAGGAATTTACATCTCTTCATGCCTGACCATGGATGGAAAGATGTGATCCGTATACTTTAAGGGATTATACATTCTATGTGCCTAACCAAGGACATAGAGTGTGCTTTATTTATTTATATCAATCTGAATTAGGGTGAATCAACAGGTAAAACAAGGGTTAGGATAATTAGGGGTGGATTCGAAAGTCCTAGTGTTCTCCTTAATTGAATTTTTCTTATTGCTCTCGGTTACTTTTCATAGATCTTTGTTAGTTTACTTAATTGTTAGCAAAATTATTTGTTGGATTAAATAAGAATCGTAAATTTCAAATTGTGACAACCAGTCCTTGTGGGAACGATCTCATAATACGTACCATATCTACACCCGATTCGTATACTTGCGAATTTAAAATCATTTAAATCATCTTGGTCTAAATAAAATATCAGGGCCCCACCCATCATCCAAACGGATGATCTGGATCGTCCATTGCGTCCAGGGGGTGGGGATGACCCCATCCATGTTAAGCTTTTGATCCCATGCACGTGTACACATGTGGATCATTAGAAAACACAGGATGAACGACAGAAAGATTTGATACAGTGGGCCACACCAAGCTCAGCCAAAACCACTCCTTTCCGACTGATTTTTCACCAGGAATCTAATGGACGGGGTGGATTCTTCCAAAAACATCACAATGGGACCCATCGAACATGTCAGACCAAGAAATTTCTCCAAATACGCACGTCCAGACGTTGTTTCCTCCGTGGACCGTTCTGTGATCACAACAATAGTCGGATGCAAGATCCATACCACTCAAAAGCTTGGACAAGGGGTCTTTACCCCCAATCATGGAGTCAAAACATGTTTCTTGGACATCGTTTGGCCAAAGATCTCACCCAAACGCAACTAGCTTTGCGCGTTCTGATTTCGGAGGCAAGGTGCTGCGTACGAACTTTCTAGCACTTTCTTCATTGCCCCACCTTGCCTATGAAAGGAAGGGAGAACGTGGGTATCAACATCTTTTGGCCGTGAAGCGTGGGAAGAAAGAAAGAGAGAGAGAGGGTGAATGGTCAGGCGGTTTTCTTCTTTTCTCCTTCTTTTCTTCTTTATTTTTCTTAATGTTTATTTGAGATTTAGCTTGATCATGATTATGTCAGGCTAAACCTCTTAACTAGGGCTAAGAGGTGAAGCTTGTAGTGTAATGGGGTGATTTCTATGGCTTTGATTCTTGTTTATGAACTCTCTTTGATTATAGTTTAGTTATATGGAATATTTATAGTTTTTAATGGTTTGTTGTAACTTAAATTACAATGGATTTGTGATATCTTTGAGTATTTTCAATGCATGTATAGATGTTATGGTCGTAGGAACCCTGTTGTTCACCATCGTCTCATGGACATGGTTGGATGATGGAATCCTTCCCTAGGTTATAACTCTCTCTAATTGGATGTGGATTGGTTAAATTTTGTTGTTTACTTTATTTCATGGGCATGGTTTTGTGATAGAATCAAGTCTAATTCTCATACCTCTCATCTCTTGAAAACTGGATCAAAGAAAGTTCAGATTTGATTTTTATGGTTATATCCTCCAACTGGATGAAGATGGGACTCTAAGTCCAGTTGAGTTCATGAATCAAGCTTAGATCTCTCTAATCTCTACAAGTAGATCCTTGGAAACTCTAGTTTTTCACCTTTGAATTTTATAAGTTTTAGTCTAATATTTCACCATTATTTCTCTTAAAATTCCTTTATTTAGATTACATCTTCTTCTAGCTCTAGTTCTGGTTACTTTCATATTAGGTACAAGGTTCAGTCCCTGTGAATTCGACCTTGTCTTACCGAGATTATTATTACATCGCAACCCTATACTTGAGGTGTGAACAAGTTTTTGGCACCGTTGTTAGGGACTGATGGTTACATTTTTCTGAGATTAACTAGTTTTAGAATTAGGTTAAGATTAGGGTTTTTCTAGTTCTTAATTCTAGGCTTAAGTTTTTCTATTTGATTTCTAGAAACTAACCTAACTTTCTTATTTTGTAGGACCCTGTCATAGACTTTCTAAATTGGTAATCTCTTTCAATTTTCTATTCTTTCTATTTTTCTATTTTTAGGATTAGGTCTTACTTTCTATCTTTAGAAACTTTCTATTTCTAGGTTCTCCTTTATTTTTAGAAATTAACTTACTTTCTAATTTAGGTTTAGAACTTTCCTAATTTATTTTTAAAAACTTTCTATGTTTTTATTTCTAGAAACTTTCCTTTTTTTTAGAAACTAGTTTACTTTCTATTTTAGGAATTTTTTAATTTTAGACTTTCCATTTTTAGAAACTAACTTGTTTTATTTTGTTTTGTAGGTTTTTAACTTAGGAACTTCGAATTTGGTAACTTCTTTCCAACTCTTCTCTTCTTTTTTTCTAGATTTCTATTTCATTTCTTTCTTTTAGGTTTGGGTTTAGAATTTGAATTGAGAGTTGCGAGTGTTTTATGCCCAAGTGGATCCGTGACAACACTCGACGTCTCTTCACTGAAGGAGGATTGGTTGAGGGGTTGAGTATCCATCGCAAGACTAGACACTGCTCAAGATCCCCGAAGTTAATTGAAGTAATGGCCACAAACCAACCTCTTCTACCCCAACCTAGGGTGAAGGACATCCAGGATGAATATGAAGTGCATCAAGCACCCCGCCTCGTACTTTACGAGATTATTTACAACCGGGAAGGGTGAGCACGCCCTCATGCATGGTTTTTCTAAAGAATATAGGACACATGGATATCAAGTCATGGGTGATCCAACTTATTCCTAAATTTCATGGGCTTGAGTCAGAAGATCCATATTTACACTTAAAAGAGTTTGATGAGATCATAGCCACTTTATATTTTCCAAACGTGACTGAGGACACAGTCAGGCTGAAACTCTTTCCTTTGTCTTGAAAAAGAAAACTAAGACATGGTTGCATTCACTACGTCCTAGATCTATTGGCACATTGAATGATATGATAACGGAATTCATAAAGAAATTCTTTCCACATCATAAAACGAACACCTTTAGAAAGTCAATCATGAACTTTGCCCAAAAGGAGGATGAAACATTCTTCCAGTGTTGGAAAAAGTTCAAGGATCTTGTCAGTTCATGCCCACAACACGATTTTGAACCATGGCGCATTACACACTTTTTCTATAATGGACTTGAAATTGCAATAATGACTGCTTTAGTAGAAGTGGGAATATGTCAAGATGTCCTAGAGGGGGGTGAATAGGAATTTTTAAACTTTTACGATGATTTAAAACCTATCAACCCTATCCTAAACTAATATGCAATATCAAGATTTCTTCAATGTTAACTCTAATGACTTTAAGCCAAATAGAGGATCCAATCATAAGACTATTCAAAATATAAACAAGATGTAAAACATAGTTTATGATGGATGTAACTGTGTGAGATGTAATTCTAATTAGTTCATATAAACATGCATTATGAAAACATTCAGATAAATCACATAAGCAGTAAAAGTAAATAGCAATCCCAAGCATAGTCATTTTTATAGTGGTTCGACTACGTGTCTACTCCACTTCCGGCGGACGCATTCAACCCTTGAGTGTATCGGATCTCACCAACGAAGGTTTTAAATCAGGTTAACCTCAAACCAGTACAACCTACACAAGGATGACTCTAGGACCTACACAAGGTACCTAACATGTCTCCACGAGACACAAGTTTATGCCCCACATAGAAGCAAGAAGCAGGGGTTAACATACAACACCTAGATTTTAGGCCACACAGGCCAAGGATCCACACAAGGAACCTTGAGTTTATGCCCTATACAAGAGCAAAGGTCAACACACAACACCTAGGTTTTAGGTCACACAGGCCAAGGATCCACACAAGGAACCTAGAGTTTATGCTCCCATGGGCAAGGGTCAACACATAGCACCTACACGTATTCTCCCATCGAAGGCCTCCTATGAGGACTTGAAAGGGGTGAGAATCACCTATGACCCAATCCTACACACACTATAAGAAAAATGGTTTTTACTAACGAAATTTTTTTCATCGGTAAAAAGGACTTTTACCGACGAAATATAATTTTGTAGGTAAAAGTCATCTTTACCGACGAAAATTTTCGTTTATAAAGGGTGTTTTGAATTTTTGAAAAAACAAAAAATTAGAAAGTTTACTTTTACCAATGAAATATAATTTCTAGGTAAAAGTCATCTTTACTGACGAAAATGTTCGTCAATAAGGGTGTTTTGAATTTTTGAAAAAATAAAAAAATAAAAAGTTTACTTTTACCGATGAAATATAATTTCGTAGGTAAAACCCATCTTTACCAATGAAAATTTTCATAGGTAAAGGGTGTTTTGAATTTTTGAAAAAAAAAAAATTCAAAAAGTTTACTTTTAACTACGAAACGTAATTTCGTAAGTAAAAGCCATCTTTACCGACAAAAAGTTTCGTAGGTAAAGGGTGTTTTGAATTTTTGAAAAAATACAAAATCGAAAAGTTTACTTTTGCTGATAAAATATTATTTTGTAGGTAAAAGCCATCTTTACCATCGAAAATTTTTATAGAAAAAGGGTGTTTTGAATTTTTGAAAAAACAAAAAATTGAAAGTTTACTTTTACCTACGAAACATAATTTCGTAGGTAAAAGCCATCTTTACCGATGAAAAGTTTCATAGGTAAATGGTGTTTTACAAAAAATCAAAAAATTTACTTTTACCTACGAAATATAATTTTGTAGGTAAAAGACATCTTTACCGATGAAAATTTTCGTAGGTAAAGGGTGTTTTGAATTTTTGAAAAAATAAAAAATCTAAAGGTTTACTTTTACCTACAAAATATAATTTCGTAAGTAAAAGTCATCTTTACCGATGAAAAATTTCGTACGTAAAGGGTGTTTTGAATTTTTGAAAAAATAAAAAATTGAAAAGTTTACTTTTACCTACGAAATATAATTTCGTAGATAAAAGCTATCTTTACTGACGAAAATTTTCCAAGGTAAAGGATGTTTTGAATTTTTGAAAAAACAAAAAATCGAAAAGTTTACTTTTACCTATGAAATATAATTTCGTAGGTAAATGCCATCTTTACCGACGAAAACATTCGTTAAGAATAATGATTTAAATTTTAACTTCGAAAGTTTTCCCCAGTTTTGTGGTAAGACTTTTACCGACGAATTCATTCGTAGGTAAAAATATTTCACAATACTTTTACCTATGAAACCATTCGTAGGTAAAAAAACGTGGATGAGATTTTTACCTACGAAAATATTCATAGGTAAAAAACATAGATCAGACTTTTACCTACAAAAATTTTCAAAGGTAAAAAACGTGGATGATATACACCTGTTATATAATATATTTCATCATATTCACATTCACATCCATCTAAACCCAAACTAATGAAAAGAGAGAGAACATATGAGAGGTGATCCTTATCTCCTTTGATGGATTCAAGCTGCATATGCCCTACCCAACTTCCTATAAGGAAAAGTTATATGGGTCTTGGAATAATGTTCGTGACAAATCCACCTTGTCTATTAATATTATCATATTATATTAAGACATGACTCTAAAAATGAGATAAATGAAAATCTCGAATAATCTATGCTATAAGAGATAGTGGAGATGAAAATAGATGTATTGTGATGCTTAAATTCGAGTATGCTTGCCAACAAAGCAAGATTTTCCTGTTTGTTTCCATGTGATTAGGCTACATTATTACATCAATCGGGTTCGAGTTCGGGTTTAGGTTTGGGTTTTCAAGTTTAGGTTTAGGTTTAGGCTAGGGAGTTGAGATTAGGATTAGGTGTAGGTTTAGGTTTAGGGATTTGAGAATACATTTAGGTTTTAGATTTAGGTTTAGGTTTTAGGTTATAGGTTTAGGTTTAGGTTTTAGGTTTAGGTTAGGTTATAGGTTATAAGTTTAGGTTATAGGTTATAGGTTAAGGTTTAGGTTAAGGTTATAGGTTTAAGTTTAGGTTATAGGTTTAACTTAAGGTTTAGGTTTAGGTTATAGGTTATAGGTTATAGGTTATAGGTTACAGCTTTAGGGAATTAAGAATAGGTTAAGGTTTAGGTTTAAGAATTCGGGTTCGAGTTCGGGATCGGGTTTAGGTTTAGGTTAGGTTATAGGTTAAGGTTTAGGAAATTGAGTTTAAGTTATAGGTCATACGTTATAGGTTAAGGTTTAGGTTTAGGTTATAGGTTTTGAGATTTGAGAATAAGTTTAGGTTATAAGTATAGGTTTAGGTTAATGTTGTAGGTTATAGGTTTAGGTTATAAGTTTATGTTAATGTTGTAGGTTATAGGTTTAAGTTTATAGGTTTAGGTTTAGGTTTAGGAATTTGAGAATACATTTACGTTTTAAGTTTAGGTTTACGTTTTACGTTTTGGGTTAAGGTTATAGGTTTAAGTTTAGGTTAGGTTATAGGTTAAGGTTTAGGGAATTGAGTTTAGGTTATAGGTTATAGGTTATAAGTTAAGGTTTAGGTTTAAATTATAGGTTTAGGTTTAGGTTATAGGTTTTGGGATTTGAGAATAGGTTTAGGTTATAAGTATAGGTTTAGGATAATATTGTAGGTTATAGGTTTAGGTTATAAGTTTATGTTAATGTTGTAGGTTATAGGTTTAGGTTTAGGTTTAGGTTTAGGGATTTGAGAATACATTTAGGTTTTAGGGTTAGGTTTAGGTTATAGGTTTTGGGATTTGAGAATAGGTTTAGGTTATAAGTATAGGTTTAGGATAATATTGTAGGTTATAGGTTTAGGTTATAAGTTTATGTTAATGTTGTAGGTTATAGGTTTAGGTTTAGGGATTTGAGAATACATTTAGGTTTTAGGGTTAGGTTTAGGTTTTACGTTTAGGTTAAGGTTACAGGTTTAGGTTATTGGTTTAGGTTTAGGTTATAAGTGTAGGTTATAGGTTTAAGAAATCGGGTTTGGGTTCGGATTTAGGTTTGGGTTTTCAAGTTTAGGTTTAAGTTAAGGAGTTGAGATTAGGATTAGGTGTAGATTTATGTTTAGGGATTTGAGATACATTAAGGTTTTAGGTTTAGGTTTAGGTTTAGGTTTAGGTTATGGTTATAGGTTTAGGTTTAGGGATTTGAGAATACATTTAGGTTTTAGGTTTAGGTTTGGTTTAGGTTTAGGTTTAGGTTATAGGTTTAGGTTTAGGTATTAGGTTTAGGTTTAGGTTATAGGTTATAGGTTATAGATATAGAGAATTGAGAATAGGTTAAGGTTTAGGTTTAGAAAATTGGGTTCGGGTTCGGGATCGGGTTCTGGTTTGGGTTTTCAAGTTTACGTTTAAGTTAAGGAGTTGAGATTAGAATTAGGTGTAGGTTTAGGTTTAGGGATTTGAGAATACATTTAGGTTTTAGGTTTAGTTTTAGGTTTATGTTATAAGCTTAGGTTTAGGTTTAGGTTTAGGTTATAGGTTATAGTTATAGGGAATTGAGAAAGGTTAAGGTTTAGGTTTAGGAAATCGGGTTCGGGTTCGGGTTTGGGTTTAGGTTTGGGTTTTCAAGTTTAGGTTTAGGTTAAGGAGTTGAGATTAGGATAAGGTGTAGGTTTAGGTTTAGGGATTTGAGAATACATTTAGGTTTTAGGTTTAGGTTAAGGTTTTAGGTTTAGGTTTAGGTTTAGGTTATAGGTTATAGCTTTAGGGAATTGAGAATAGGTTAAGGTTTAAGTTTAGGAAATCGGGTTTGGGTTCGAGATCGGGTTTAAGTTTGGGTTTAGGTTTTAAGTTATATATTATAGGTTTAGGTTATAGGTTAAGGTTTAGGTTTAGGTTATAGGTTAAGGTTTAGGTTTAGGTTATAGATTTAGGTTAAGGTTATAGGTTTAGATTTGGGTTTAGGTTATAGGTTATAGGTTTAGGTTTAGGTTTAGGTTATAGGTTTAGGGATTTGAGAATAGGTTTAGGTTATAGGTTTAAGTTTAGGTTTAGGTTTAGGAATTCGGGTTTGGGTTTAGGTTCGGGTTATATGTTTGGGTTAAGGTGTAGGTTTAAGTTAAGTGAATTAAGTTTAGGTTATAAGTTTAGGTTTAGGTTTATGTTTAGGCTAAGGGTTTAGGGATTCAGATTCGGGTTCAGGATTGGGTTTAGGTTTGGGTTTTCAAGTTTAGGTTTAGGTTTAGGTTAGGGAGTTGAGATTAGGATTAGGTGTAGGTTTAGGTTTAGGGATTTGAGAATATATTTAGGTTTTAGGTTTAGTTTTAGGTTTTAGGTTTAAGTTAAGGTTATAGTTTTAGGTTTAGGTTTAGGTTATAGGTTATAGCTTTAGCGAATTAAGAATACGTTAAGGTTTAGGTTTAGGAAATTGGGTTCGGGTTCCGGATCGGGTTTAGGTTTGGGTTTTCAAGTTTAGGTTTAGGTTAAGGAGATGAGATTAGGATTATGTGTAGGTTTAGGTTTAACGATTTCAGAATACATTTAGGTTTTAGGTTTAGGTTTAGGTTAGGTTATAGGTTATAAGTTTAGGTTATAGGTTAAGGTTTAGGTTATGGGTTTTGATTTAGGTTAAGGTTATAGGTTTAGGTTTAGGTTAAGGTTTAGGTTTAGGTTATAGGTTTAGGTTTAGGTTTAGGTTTAGGTTATAGGTTATAGCTTTAGGGAATTAAGAATAGGTTAAGGTTTAGTTTTAGGAAATCGGGTTCGGGTCCGGGATTGGGTTTAGGTTTGGGTTTTCAAGTTTAGGTTTAGGTTTAGGTTAGGGAGTTGAGATTAGGATTGGGTGTAGGTTTAGGTTTAGGGATTTGAGAATACATTTAGGTTTTAGGTTTAGGTTATAAGTGTAGGTTATAAGTTTAGGTTTAGGTTAGTTTATAAGTTAAGGTTTAGGGAATTGAGTTTAGGTTATAGGTTATAGGTTATATGTTATAGGTTAAGGTTTAGGTTATAGGTTAAGGTTTAGGTTTAGGTTATAAGTTTTGGGATTTGAGAATAGTTTAGGTTATAAGTATAGGTTTAGGTTAATGTTGTAGGTTATAAGTTTTTGTTAATGTTGTAGGTTATAAGTTTAGGTTATAGGTTTAGGTTTAGGTTTAGGTTTAGGATTTGAGAATACATTTACATTTTAGGTTTAGGTTTAGGTTTTACGTTTAGGTTAAGGTTAGAGGTTTAGGTTATAAGTGTAGGTTATAGGTTTAGGTTTATGTTATAGGTTTAAGTTTAGGCTAAGTCTGTGTGAACTTACTAGTAGGTTGGATCTCAAATAACCACAATGGTGGGTCCCAGGAAGGAATCAATGGCTGGGGGCACTGTCCCCACCATGATGTTTTGTTTTAGGTTTAGGGCTATACTAGGGTCTGCTCCAACAATTTCGAACTAATACATAAACACGGCCTGTCCAAATGGTCAGGCCACTCCAATGTTGTCCATAGAAAATGGACATCTTCATCATAGTCAAAATAATAGTTCCCACCTTTCAGGGACCTCTACTCATGATCCAAATAGCTCCGACTCACATCCGGGTCTGCTCCATTAATTTCGAGCAAATACATAAACACGGTCTGTCCAAATGGTCAGGCCACTCCAATGTTGTCTATAGGAAATGGACAGCTTCATCATGGTCATAACAGCGGTTCCCACCTTCCAAGGACCCCCACTCAACATCCAGATAGCTCTGACGCACATCCGGGTCTGCTCCATCAATTTCAAGCTAATACATTTAAAAATAAGATAGGCATCTATTTTTTTGTGGATGAGAACCAATCTTCCAGTCTATTCATCAGGCAGTCCCTACAATGGAATATTCCATCTATACATCTATTGACCAACAAATGAGATCCAATCTTCTAGACTATTCATCAGGCCATCCACACAAGAAACTATCCCCATTCTACAGGAATTCAACATCTATAAAATAAAAAATTACAACTTAGAATACAAAATTCAAAGAAGAAGAAGAAATCACTTGAAATGTATCATAATGCATGATTAATGGTTCCATATGGCTGGAACTTGTTTTAATATTTCTGTATAATACTGTCATCTCTTATCTAACTTGTTCATAAGCTCACACAGACCTAGGGTTTGCCTTCACATTGTTCATCTATATTACCACTTTGGATTGATAATCATTAATTCATTACCGTTTTATCAGAGCTAGAGAAATATCCAAGACATCCATCAAATGGATTTGGAGAAATATCCAAGAAATACATCAAATGGATCTCACTATGTAGATGATTTGTCCCAAAAATTAGGTTGTTTTATTCTTCAAGCAAACAAAATGTCAAGAACAAGTTGATGGCCTGACAACATGATCATGCACCAAATATCTTTAAAACACTTACATATATGTGCAAGCCACACACAAATAGATTCACATTGCATGTGTGTGCATGGCAACATGATCATGTATAAAATATCTTTAAAATACTTGCCTCGAATTTGTGGCTGACGAAATTACCAAGTTTATTTGAAACTTACAGTGAAGGTTGATTTGGTTTACACTAGATAAACTAGGCTTAGAAACTCAGCCAACTTGTTAATTAGATATGGAGAATTATAACTACTCAGAAACTAAGTTCTAGCCATAATGGTGTTCCAAGAAACTAAGTTCCTTTCATGCATTTCATCAAACAACTGGCGGGCATCAATCATTATCCCACATTTTACATGCATCAACAACATCTTCCAACGTATAACACAGGGAAAAATGATTTCCAAAAGGAATTCCGACTAGCAACACCAAAAAGAAAAAAAAATCATCTCCCCACCTCAAAACCGAACGAGATTCAAGTAACATTTGTAGCTAGAAGCTGTTAAAAGCACAAGATCTATGTGTTTTCAAAATAAAGCAAGAACAAAATCAATCGAGATAATGTTTAGGGACTAAGGGGAAGGACTTACCTCGATCATACTGAATTCTTGTGGAGACTCCCCTGCAATGCGTGAGCTAGAACAAAGAAAACCCTAGGTTAGGGGTTTCCTAAAAATTCCCAATTCGGGGTCCACATTCAAATCTATAAGCCATAAAATCCTCAAATCCCTAAATGGGGGTCCACATCAAATTGGGAATCCACAAATTACTAAATCCCCAAATTCCTAAATCAACATTAAGATTGAGAGAGATTGAAAGAGAGAGATACCTCACGTTCGTGATTGAGTCTTCAACCGAGCTCAGAGAAAGAGAAATGGGCAAGCGTGGGCAGGGAGGGCATCGTTTTGGCTCCCTCCCTTTTTAGGATCAAACAGAGAGAGAGAGAGAGAGAGAGAGGATTACGGCACGCGAGAGAGAGGGGGGATGGAGAGGATTAGAGAGAGAGAGAGAGAGGATGGAGAGGATTAGAGAGAGAGAGGCTCGAGAGAGCGCTGACGGTCCTTGAGCTCCGAGTTGTATGAACAATTTAAAGTATATCAAAGTTAAATGGGCCCCACTGTGATGCGTGTCGACCATCAACACCATGCATTTGATGGGCCCCCTTTAAATTATGGGATATGCCAAAAATCAGCCGTATGTGGAACTTAAGTGGGACATACCATCTAAAATCATGTGCAGAAATGCCTAAAACATATAAAAGCATTTGGTGGGCCCACCTGAAATTTTGATGCATATGAAACTTGGTCTGACTCCTTATCCAAGTGGGACACACATAATGGATGGGCTAGATTTGTGAACCACATCTCGGTGGGCCCAACAAATGATTATGAATATTTTAATGAAGGGTAACCCCTCTCAACTTTTGTATGTGATGTGGCCCAAAAAAGTCACAGATTGATTTGATTTTTAAGCCCCAAGCCCACCATGGAATGGTGAATCTGACTGATGGGATAGATGTTCGACACCCATCACGGTGGGGCCCACACAGCTTGACCGTATGAGAAGTTCTCATGAGCTCGACCGTATGGAACTTCTTCCCATACACACACACACATATAATAAATAATAAAATTATTATATATCCATCATTAAAATCCTCCTAAGGCCCACTGTACTGTTTATTTGACATCCAATATGTTGATTAGGTCATACAAGGCCAGATTAAGGGGAAAAAAATCAGTTTGATCCAAAACTTTTATGGCTCCAAAATGTTTTTTAATGGTTGACGCTCATTTAACACTGTTTCCTAGAATGTGGTCCACTTAAGATTTGGATATATCTCATTTTTGGTCTCATACCGTAAGATGATCTTTAAAAATAGATAGATGACATGGATTAAAAACATGCATCATGGTAGGACTCACAGAGCACCAACCACCAGCCATTGGATGGTGTCAAGGGGGGTAGCCAATCCGTTCCCCTTATTTGTGGTGTGGTCCATTTAATCTTTGGATATGATTCATTTTTTAGATAATTATCTAAAGTTATAAAAAAAAAATGGATGAACGGTGTGGGTTGATCCCTAATTTTCAGTAAATCCAAAACTCAAGTGTACCATGCCACACAAAATAGTGTAGAATAATGATTTCCATTGTTGATACCTTCCTTGAGCCCACAATAATATTTATTTGACATCCAACATGTTCATAATATCGAAAAGATATAAATGAAGAGAAAACGCAAACATCAGCTTGATCCAAAACTTCTATGAATGTTATTTTTAATGGTGGACGTTCAGTCCCTACTTTGTAGTCCAACTTCTCTATTAATATTATCATATTATATTAGGACATGACTCTAAAAATGATTCGAGAAAAGCATTGAACAGTATGGAGAAATTCAATCCATAACTTAGGTGCGCCAAGAGCTAAAAAATAAAGTCAATCCATGACTTGGGTGCGCCACACCACATAATTTAATGGAGAGGGGTTTCCTTAAAACATTCATAATCATATATTGGGTCTACCTAAATGCTATTCACATATCCAACCCACTCATTATGTGTGTCCCACTTGGATGAGGGGTCAGACCAATTTTCAGCCGCATGCAAAACTCATGTGGGCCCCACCAAGTGCTTTTATATTTTTTAGGATTTATTCACATAATTTTAGATGGTATGGCCCACTTGAGTTTCGTATATAGATGATTTTTGAGATATCTCATAACCTAAAGGGGACACATCAAATTCACGGGATTGATGTTCGACACACATCATGATGGAGCCCACAAAACTTACTAATATCAATTCTTAGGTTTTCATGAGGTCAGTAAGTTAGGTCAGAATTTTGACCAGAATATTTTGCCCATTTTATATTTCTGGTCCATTCACTCTATTTTACTGATCAATACCCTCAATTTGACTAGTTACTCTCCTCAATCAAGCCACATATGAGAAAAGATATTGGAGCATACCAAGATTGATCAATAATTTCAGTGAAATTTGATTTAAACATCTGAAGTTAGTTACTCTTCAATTTGAACTGATTAGATTGTATAAAAATGATTAAATGTTGTTTATAATATCAAAAATATATGAATGAATAGTAAACAAAAACATCATTTTGATCCAAAACTTCTATGGCCTCCAAGAAATTTTAAATGGTAGATGTTCAATCACACTATTTCCTATGGTGTGGTCCACTTGAGCTTTGGATATGCTTCCCTTTTGTTCTTTAGACCTCAAATTATCTGTTAACATGGATGAATAGAGTGGATAAAATAAATAAATAACAGTGGACCCCACGGAGTTTACTCTAGTAAGGGTAACAATGAACTCACCTAAATGTAGTGGAGAAGGGTAACCATTTTTGGACAATCTGATCAGTCCAGATTGAAGAGTAAATAACTTCAGATGTTTAAATCAAAATTCACTCAAATCATTGAATAATCTTATTTTCCCAATATCTTTCTCATATGTAGCATGATCGGGGCGACTAACTAATCAAATTGAGGGTAATGATCAGTAAAATAGAGTGAATGGACCAGACATGTAAAATGGGTCAAATATTCTGGTCAAAATCTTGACCCAACTTATTGACACCCTGAGAACCTAAGAATTAATGTTAGCAAGTTTTGTGGAGCCCATCATGATATGTGCCGAACCTATGATTTGTAATATTGCAACACAACAGGTTGGGCCTTTGTTGGTGTCATTTTATATAGGTGTTGAGAGTTCCAACTCCACAGAAGCAGAAACTTGTACTTGAGACAATTACCAATGAAAAATAAATGAATGAGTGAGGATGATGGGATTCCCCCCTTTTGAAATCATGTTGAATTTCTTGACTGTTTAGATTAGAAGTGAATCTCAACGGTTTACAATTTGCATATCAAGTTTTTGGGTTGTTTGAACTGCGTACTTATAAAATCCATTTCCTTTTAGATGAAATGTGTAGCCTTTGGTATCCCTAGTTTGATTAGACATGCCTGCCTCCAAACATATGTGAAGCGTCTCTTAGTTTAAATGCAGGCAATGTCTTCTTCTTTTTTTGTGTGTGTGACATTTTCTAATGGCATTGATTTTTCATAGTCATGAAGTGATGGTTTTAATCCATTTTTTAGGACCATTTGATTTAAAAATTCCTCCCTCATCTATCTTTACTTTTTGGTTGGAATATTTGAATTTCTTTCATAATGAATTTTTAATTATAACATGCTCTAGCATCTAATTTAAGCTATTTAATTGAATATGCACATTTTTTTCAATAAGGTGCAACAGACCCGGATGTGCGTCGGAGCTATCCGTGTAGCATATTCAATGGTTAATGTTTTCATTCTCACTGTTTCCTGTAGTATGGCCCACTTGGACAATGGATCTATCTCATTTTTTAGATCTCATTCTCTCATGATTCGGAGAAAATGATGGACAAAGTAAATTTTACACTGTCATCGTAGTTAGCCCACAATAATTCATATCTTTTTGTGTTTTCTCCTCATTCATATCTTTTTGATATTATGAACCTGTTGGATGTCATACAAAACATTAGTATGGGCCCAAGGAAGGTATCAATGGTGGAAATCATTATTCCACACTATTTTGTGTGGCATGGTCCACTTGAGTTTTGGATTTACCAAAAATTCGGGATCAACCCACATTGTTCATCCATTTTTTGAGATTATTTTAGAGAATTATCCAAAAAATGATTCATATCCAAAGATTAATTAAATGTACCACACCACAAATAAGAGGAACAAATTGGTTACTCCCCCTGACACCATCCAATGGCTGGTGGTTAGTGCTCTGTGGGCCCCACCATGATGTATGTGTTTAATCCATGTCGTCCATCTATTTTTAAAGATCATCTTATGGCATGAGACCTAATCAACAGATTGGATGTCAAATAAACAGTACAGTGGGCCTTAGGAGGATTTTAATGGTGGATATTCAATCACTGTTGTTTTCCTGTGGTGTGATTCACCTAAGATTCGTATCCCTCTCATTTTTAGGATCAATCAATAAAATGAAATGTAAAAATGGATGAACGGAATGGATGATATACATACATCATGGTGGGGCCCACAAAGCACCGACCATCAGCCATGGGGATGGTGGCAAGGGGAGTAGCCAATTTGTTTCCCGAATTTCCTACCCAAGCCTTTAGCAAGAAGTTCTTGCACGAGGATGTTGCGTGGGCCCCATAGATTTTGTGAGAAATCCAGCCCATCCATCTATTTTTTTGAGGTCATTTTAGGACATGCGACCAAAAATGAGATGTATCATCCAACACTCGAGTGAGCTACATGAGAAGCAACAGATGGAATTCAATGAGCACTGTTGAAGCATTCTTATGGCCATAAAAGTTTTGTATCATGCTATATTTCCAGTGTTTTCACTTCATCCTATAGGGAATGACCTTATAAATGGTTTGGATAGCATATAAACATCAAGGTGGAGCCTAGGAAGGTTTCAACGGTAGGAATTTCTTTCCCCAATTTTCCCTCTCGTGTGACCCACTTAAGTTTTGTATCCATCTCATTTTTGTTGTACATCATAAAGTGATCTCACAAAATGGATGGACAGAATGGATTTCTCACATATATTGTAGCAGGCCCCACCCAGCATCCTTGCATTGGAAGTTCCTGCGAAAGCCGCGTCCCTCCATGTGGGGGTATAGAGCCACGCCCAAAAGTAAAAAAAAAAAAAAAAAAAATCCCTCCCTAAATTCGTGCCCAAATCTCTCTCTCTCTCTCTCTCTCTCTCTCTCTCTCTCTCTCTCTCTCTCTCTCTCTCTCTCTCTCTCTCTCTCTCTCTCTCTCTCTCTCTCTCTCTCTCTCTCTCTCTCTCTCAAATTTCCTCCATTTTCCCTCTCTTCCACCAATCTCCAACATCTTAATCCTCCTCGGCCTCACACACCCCCAATTCAACTCATCTAAAGCCCTAATTCAAGCAAGGCCCCTGTCCCAGAGGACGCAAAATCCAGCCCTAAAAGAATCTCTGGCAATTCCATCTGAATCTCGAACCATTCCACCAAATTCGACTTTAGTACGTCTCACTCTCTGTGGAATCTTCTCTTCCTTTCTCCCAATGCAAACATATATGGTGTTTAGGGCTATTGATTAGGTGGGCCACAACTTGGATGGGCCATAGTTTAAATATTGCAGCAATCAGACAACTATCGCCATATAAGTTTTGCCTGTTGAATGTCAATCGTTGCTCTTTTTCTCTCTATTATTCTTTTTTTAAAAAAAAAATATTTTTTACTTGGATGCTTACGAAAATCCATACTCATTGGATATGGCCCATTTATGTGGTCGCACACAAAATCAATGGTCCTGATTACTGTAAACAAGTGCCCTGTGTTAGCAAGAGTGTCTTTCCACTATATGTTCTCATTTCAATCTCTCAAATTCTTAGATCAAATCTTTGAAGAAGATTGCAAGACTACGGAAGTTTACAAAGCTCGAACCAAAGACGTTGTTGCAACTGTCCATGGATTTAATGGTGAGATGTTTGTTATTGTTGTTTATATAAATGTCAATGCAATTGCCATGTATTTCTTTATTTTTCTTCCAATGACATCATAATAAGTGGCCCACACATGTATGAGAAAAAGGATGGTTGGAAAAGATAAATGTCCAGCAGTTATATTCAATGTACGTGTGCAGCCTACCTGACAAGTGTTGGGTTCTAGTTTAGAGCTTGAGAACTGGTAAAGGAAATTCACATGAGGAGAGTTTGGATAGTCTGACATCTGGGCCATTAATCTGGTGCAATCCACCATTTGCATGCCCTAATCCTAAAAATCTGGCCATCTGTTGATCAAGTGGGCCCCACATGTATGAGAAAATGGATGGTTGGAAAAGAAAGGCCAATGATTATATGTACATGTGTGGCCCACCTTGCAATTGGACTGCCTTGATTTTCATACCAAGAATGCTCACAGCAAGGTTCGTCTGTCTTCTTACTGGTATTCTGTTTCTTTTGTTTATCTAAACTGTGTCAATGGGGGATTTTTCCAAGTAATAAGATCGTGGCCGTCTATTTGAGAAACTTCATTTGTACTTATCTTTTCCTATCAATCTTCAATACTTAAATATAACAAAGAGTTAAGTAATGTTTGATTTGTGAATAGTGTATTTGTGTTTGGATGTATTATGCATAATTAAAGTGAAACCAATAGTTTAGAGTAAAGGCTTAAAATAAACTGTTTCTCCATGTTTATTCTGCTCCTAGTCTGGTCACTCTTCATCTAGAGAGGAACTGCACTTGTAGCATTTACAATTATAAAAGGAGTTTCAGTTGTCCTTGTACAATTTACTTTAATTTTAGCTATATTCGTGGGATGTTAACTATAAAAGGAAAGACTAAAGATTTAATGACTAGGATTTTCCAAATTTGGGATTTTTGTGTGTGCTTGTGTGTGGCACATGTACAAACTCGGCATAACAGGGATCTTCCTTGTTCTTTACAAACAAGGAACTTGCGCTCTTATAATGGATCATTTTCTTTTGAAAGACAATTACTAAGAATGATCTCTCAATAACTTTATTAACATTACATCTACTTCCCAGAATTGATATCCTTAATCATAAAGTATATCTTCTTGGTGAGGAATAAATGCTAAATCAGGTCAATGAAAGAATGATAAATCAATCCAGTGGGCTGAGGAATAAACGATATGTGGTCTCATCTACAACACAACTTGATACTCACCATCAACACATTGAAACAAATTTGGTGACAAAGAGTTGTTATACATGTTGTCTTCTCATATATCTTTTTGATAATGCTTTTCTTCTTCTTCATGTGTAATTTTTTAAATTTCATCTGTTAGTTCTTTTGTTAGACTTGCACTCTTTTTCATGTAGCTATCATATGTCGACATTTTATCTTGATGATAGAATCACTATAAGCATTTCATTTATGCATATTCTGAAGCTTCAAAGAGTGTTATGCAAATTTTATGGGAAATTGGAACATCTAGGTACACTGGTTCTGGAACCACATGGATAAAGGTGCAGAGCTCCGCCTTTGAATCGTTGACCCATTATGAGGTAGGGTTGGTAGCTCCCTTGTACTCAGCCACTTGAACATCACACTTGAGCACAATAATCCATTCATTCTTTATTATCCCAGAATCTCTTAAATGATTTATCTACGTGTTGCCATCCTTTTAGTTTTGTTGGAGTATAGTCATTTTATTTTATAAGCATATGTCATTCAAGGTGACCTTTAAAGAGGATGCTTATGAAAGGGAAAACTTTTTGGCTACAAAATATCCTTGATGTGTGTGATGTTTTCAGGCAACAGTTGAGGAGGGTATTGTTGTTGGAGGTGGTTGTATGCTGTTAAGATTCGTATCAAAGGTGGTTTCCATCAAGGATACTCTTGAAAATGATGAGCAGAAAGTAGAGAAGAGTTTGATGTTTGGTTTGCACGTCTATTTTGTGTTTATAATATGGGTCTTGATTATTTTGTTTTGACTCATCAGCAGGTTGGAGTAGAGATTGTTAAGAGGGCTCTGAGCTATCCTCTTAAGTTGATTGCCAAAAATGCAAGTGTCAATTGAAGTGTGGTCACTAAGAAGGTGATTACACCATCAAATTGAATTAAGGCTGGAAAAACTTCTTAAAGCTTTTTATATTCTATTGTATTGAATGTACCATTTTGATTGTTGTTCCCTTTAGGTTCTTGTCAGCACAATACGAAGTACGGCTACAATGCTGCAACAAGAAAATATGAGGATCTAATGGCTGCTGGAATAATTGACCCTACTAAGGTAAGTTGCTTTTTCAATTTTTACATTTCTTCTATTTGTAGTTCTGATCTCTTCACATATTTTGAAATAAAAGTATGTTTGGCACATGCATTAGCACAGGACATAAGGAAGTGCAAGCTGTGATTTTAGAGTTATTCTCCATTGATGATTAGACCCTTGACTACGAAGATTAATTTTTGGTTCGTGACACATCTACACTAGATACCATAAGTTTTGCATTTGATATCCAATATGTCCATCACATTCGCCACCACATTTTCTTCTTATATCCCAAAACTTAGATCCGAATGTGCATCAAAACTATCCGGATGTTGAGCGGGAACCGCTGTTATGACCATGACGAAGCTGTCCATTTCTCATGGACAGCAATATGGGTAGCCTAGCCATTTGTACAGGCTCGTGTTTATGTATAAAATATTGATGGAGTAGACTCGGATGTGTGTCGGAGCTATCCGGATGTTGAGCGGGGGTCCCTGGAAGGTGGGAACCGTTGTTATGACCATGATGAAGCTGTCCATTTTCTATGGACAACATTGGAGTGGTCTAGCCATTAGGATAGGTTGGGTTTATGTATTAACTCAAATTTGTTGGAACAAACTCCGGATGTGCGTCGGAGCTATCCAGATGTTGAGTAGAGATCCCTGGAAGGTGGGAACCGTTGTTATGACCATGATGAAGTTCTCCATTTTCTATGGACAACTTTGGAGTGGCCTGGCCATTTAGAAAGGCTGTGTTTATGTATTAGCTCCAATTTGTAGGAGTAAGCCCATGTTTATGAAAACCTATAACTTATAACCTAAAACCAAACCTAAATCTATAACCTTAACCTAAACCTATAACCTATAACCTAAAACTATAACGTATAACCTAAAACCTAAACATATTCTCAGATCCCTAAGCCTAAACCTAAACCTGAATCCCTAAACCCTTAGCCTAAACCTAAACTTAATTCACCTAACTTAAACCTACACCTAAACCCAAACATATAACCCAAACCTGAACCAGAACCCAAATTCCTAAACCTAAACCTAAACCTAAACCTATAACCTTAACCTAAACCTAGAACCTAACCTAAACCTAAACTTATACCTATAACCTAAACCTAAACCTAAACTTAAACCTACACCTAAACCCAAACATATAACCCGAACCCAAATTCCTAAACCTAAACCTAAACCTAAACCTAAAACCTTAACCTTAACCTATAACCTATAACCAAACCTAAACCGAAACTTAAACCCATAACATAAACCTATAACCTAAGCCTATTCTCAAATCCCAAAACCTATAAACTAAACTCAATTCCCTAAACCTTAACCTATAACCTAACCTAAACCTAAACCTATAACCTACCCTTATAACCTAAACCTAAACCTATAACCTTAAACTAAACATAAAACCTAAACGTAAACCTATACTTATAACCTAAACCTCTTCTTATAACCTAAACCTATACTTATAGCCTAAACCTATTCTCAAATCCCAAAACCTATAACCTAAACTTAAACCTTAACCTAAACCTAAACCTATAACTTAAAACCTAAACCTAAACCTACACTTATAACTTATAACCTAAACCTAAACTTAAAACCCAAAAGTAAACCTAATCTCAAACTCGAGCCAGATTTCCTAAACCTAAACCTTAACGTATTATCAAATCCCTAAACCTAATCCTAATCTCAACTCCCTAACCCAAACCTAAACCTAAACTTGAAAACCCAAACCTAAACCCGATCCCAAACCCAAACCTGATTTCCTAAACCTAAGCTTATAACGTTAACCTAAGCGTAAAACCTAAACCTAAACCTAAAACATAAATGTATTCTCAAATCCCTAAATCTAAACCTATAACCTACAACATTAACATAAACTTATAACCTAAACCTATAACTTATAACATTAACCTAAACCTATACTTATAACTTAAACCTATTCTCAAATCCCAAAACATATAACCTAAACCTAAAACTATAACCTAAACCTAAACCTTAACCTATAACCTAAACCTTAACCTATAACTTATAACCTATAACCTATAACTTAAACCTATAACATAAACTCAATTCCCTAAACCTTAACATATAACCTAACCTAAACCTAAACCTAAACCTATAACCTACACTTATAACTTAAACCTGTAACCTTAACCTAAATGTAAAACCTAAACCTAAACATAAAACATAAATGTATTCTCAAATCCCTAAACCTAAACCTATAACCTACAACATTAATATAAACCTATAACCTACAACATTAACATAAACCTATACTTATAACCTAAACCTACTCTCAAATTCCAAAACCTATAACCTAAACCTAAACCTTATCCTATGACCTAAACCTTAACCTATAACGTATAACCTATAACTTAAACCTATAACCTATAACCTAAACTCAATTCCCTAAACCTTAACCTATAACCTAACCTAAACCTAAACCTAAAACCTAAATGTATTCTCAAATCCCTAAACTTAAACCTACACCTAATCCTAATCTCAACTCCTTAACCTAAACTTAAACCTAAACTTGAAAACCCAAACCTAAACCCGAATCCGATTTCCTAAACCTAAACCTTAACCTATTATCAATTCCCTAAAACTATAACCTATAACCTATAACCTAAACCTAAACCTAAACCTTAACCTAAACCTATAACCTAAACTTAAACCTATAACCTTAACCTAAACCAAAACCTATAACCTAAACCTTAACCTATACCTATAACCAAAACTTATAACCTATAACCTAACCTTAACCTAAGCCTAAAACCTAAACCTATAACCTAAAACCTAAACCTAAACTTAAACCTAAAACCTAAATGTATTCTCAAATCCCTAAACTTAAACCTACACCTAATTCTAATCTCAACTCCCTCACCTAAACCTAAACCTAAACTTGAAAACCCGAACCCGAACCCGATTGATGTAATAATGTAGCCTAATCACATGGCAACAAACAAGAAAATCTTGCTTTGTTGGCAAGCATACTCGAACTTAAGCATCACAATGCATCTATTTCCATCTTCATTATCTCTTATAGCATAGATTATTTGAGATTTGCATTTATCTCATTTTTAGAGTCATGTCCTAATATAATATGATAATATTAATATACAAGGTGGATTTGTCACGAACATTATTCCAAGACCCATATAATTTCTCCTTATAGGAAGTTGGGTAGGGCATATGCAGCTTGAATCCATCAAAGGAGATAAGGATCACCTCTCATATGTATCACCTCTCATATGTTCTCTCTTTTCATTTATTTTTTTTCATAGGATTGTTTATTTTGTGGTGTCTGCTCATGTACAACATTTTATCATGTTAATATAATTATAAGTGGCCTAATCTCACCTTTCTAAAAACAACTAATAATAATTTCTACCTGATGAGAAATCAACAAGTACCATTACGCTCTACCCAAAAAGATAACCAGAGTTGCTTACGGCCACAATGGGTACTTGAACTCATGACCTTGTATTGAAACTATTTTGAATCTACCATGAAGACATGAGAAAGGACCTAGACGTGTGTGCACAGTCGGCGATGTGTTCACCACACTGAATTTTGTGAGCCCCACCAGGGAATAGGCTATGAATAATTTTTTATATTTTATTTATGATGTTAAACTTATATATATTTATGCATAAATGAATGTGATGTAGATAAGATTGTTTGTGTTTGGATGGATGTAGTTTATGTTTGGATGAATGTAGTTTATGTTTGGATGGATTTACGTAGTTTGGGTTTAGATGGATGTGAATGTGAATATGATGAAATAAATTATTAAACAGGTGTATATCAGGAAGAATATGATGAAATATATTGTAACAGGTATATCAAGAATTGTGTGCCAGAAGAGTGAAAAAAGAGAGAGAGAGAGAGAGAGAGAGAGAGAGAGAGAGAGAGAGAGAGAGAGAGAGACTTTTACCTACAAAATATTTCGTAGGTAAAAGTCTCATCCACGTTTTTACCTACGAAACTTTTTGTAGGGAAAAGTTTTGTAAATATTTTTACCTACAAAAAACATCGCCAGTAAAAAAAAATTTCTTATTTCTTACTGACAAAACAATTCGCTGGTAAAAGTTTTGTAAACATTTTCACCTACAAAAAGTTTCATAAGCAAAAGTATTATGAAAAATTTTTACCTACAAACCAAACCGTCAGTAAAAGTTTTTTACTTGTTTTTTATCGATGAAAACATTCGTTGGTAAAAGTTCTGTAAATATTTTTACCTATGAAAAAATTCGTTGGTAAAAGTTTTTTACTTATTTTTTATCAACGAAAACATTCGTCGGTAAAAGTTTTGTAAATATATTTACCTATGATAAAATTCATTGATAAAAGTTTTTTACTTATGTTTTACCTGTGAAAAAAATCGTCGGTAAAAGTCTTGCCTTTGGTGACGAAATTTTTTTTTCGTTGGCAAAAACCTTTTCCGACCCTCTTTTACCGACAAAAAATTTAGTCGATAAAACTTTTTACCTACGAAAAAATCACTTTTAACAACAAAAATTTTCGTCGGTAAAAGTGAGTTTTCTTGTAATGTCAAAGGAATGATCAGTAGAGTCTCTGGACTCTAATGACTTACAGATAAGTAGATGAGACCCATTTACTACATTGATAAAGATCTCCTCCTTTAATGATGAAGAATCTTCAGCTCTCTTGATCCACAACACTTATGATGCTCCAATGTAAGGCAACGAGTTGGGTCAAGGTTATGTTGGAATCAGACCCTATTAAATGTTTTCCTATATTAGAAACAGAGTGATTCCGAGCATCTATGCATTCAAGGTATCCCAGCTCAATGATTTATCATCAAGGGAGTAGCTGGAGGATCCTTGAATGTCGAAGTTAATTCACTAATCCTCTCTATTGAGTATCAATGATGAGGGTGGATTGAGGAAGGAACTCCCATGAGAGAAACGGGCTTCGGGTAGGTGATCTAAATTAAACACTCAAAAGCTCTTTCTATTTTCTCTACAAACAACCTCAAGCAAGCTCTCATTAAATAGGCAAAAAGTTTCAATGAAAATAAAATGGTTATATTTTTGACAGAGTTTGATATCATCGAGCAGGATTCAATATCATCGAGTGTATACTCTCAATAACATCGAATGACTGCTTTGTAAGACCCATGTCATAGTCTGTACCGTTCTGTGGACTTCCACGGTCCTCCCAATCGAATTTCGATAACTCTCGACCTGTATCCAACATTTACACGTGATCCTAAGCCGAGTCCTGCATACCTGAGTCAACTTAACTTGAAACTTGTACCCTAGCGACCGCGCCGTCGATGCGGTTTCAACGCCATGACTCGCGCACCGAATCGATACCCAGGCTAGAAGATGTGGGCTCACGTTTATTTTGAGAAAAATGTCGCACGTTGCGAATTTCAAGGAAATCTCGACAATGTGTCCCATCAATCAATCAACCACCCAAGTCAAGTACAACTCATACCCTAAGTACAAGCACCCATCCATCTATCTCCACAAAGTCAACTCTCTCCCCAAACCATACCTCTTTTTACAATTTTTAACCACAACCATACCTTCTCATTCACTTCCTTACAACAGCCATCCCTTTTTAAAATATCATTTCTCTCTTTCTCTCATTTCTCAAAACACTCTCCCAAGTAACAAATTCCATACGTCCAAGTTTCCTTCCACAACAACAAGTGTGGCCCACTTTCTCACTCTCTCATCTCACATCTCAACCATTCATCCATCATCTACTTCCATCAAACTTGAAGGCAAGGAGCTAAGGAGGCTAGGGGAGCAAGAAGGACGATAGGTGGGTGATCTACCGTTGATTCTTATTTTAGGGCCCACTTGTTCGTGGGACCCATTTTGATGTATGTGATTTAACCAAGAGGGGCCCATAGTGGCGGAGACCCTCTATCTCACTGTATCTCTCTCTCTCTCTCTCTCTCTCTCTCTCTCTCCTTTTTCCTCTCCCTAGAATGTAGTGGGCCCCACCGAATTGTGTTAAATGTACTCCATCCATCAGATGGATTGGCCCACCACATTTCAGGGAAATCCCACCCATTAGACTGAAATATATATGATATATTTATATTATATTAATGGTGGGCCACGTCCATGTGGGACCCACCATGATGCCTCTGTTATTCCACACTGTCCAGCGTCCAGAGATGCTGGACGTGGCCCAACAGAGAAGTGTGAACTGGCATGGGTGCGGCTAACAGTGAAGTATGAACTAACGTTGGTGTGTACTGAGCTTGGGGTGGGCCACTCATGCAGGCCCCACCTTGATGTATGTATATAATCCACGTCGTCTATCCCATTCCCCAGCCCATTTTAGGCATTGAGCCGAAAAATGAGGCCAATTGGATAATCAATCGGGATATACCATAGGAAATAGTGTTATTACCGTTAAAATCCACATTGATTCTTCTATTCGCCAGAAACACGTCGTGTATTGGTCTCATTTGGTTGACCATGGGCCGTAGAATCCAATGGCGGGGTTGGATTTTTCAGATGTGGGCCCTATACATGAAAAACCCCAGAAATTCATGTTTTTCAAAAATAAAAATAAAAAAATTAACGGCAACACCGGCTACTGCTGCTGCTGCTGACAGATGACGCCAGCGGCTGGCGTCGACGGTGGCCAGGGGACCGTGCGTCCTAGATGTGGGCCCCACCGTGATGTGTGTTGACATCAACACCTTGCATTTGATAGGTCCCCCTTAGGGCAGCAGGCCGCCCTAAAAATCAACCGTATACGCGGCTCAAGTAGCCCACATCACAAGAAACAGTGTGGGATTGAACGGCTGCCATTAAGACCCTTTTTGGCTTTGGATCATTATAAAATTTATTTTTCCTCTTCATCTGGTCCACATGACCTTATCAACGGTTTGGATGGAAAATAAACATTATGGTGGGCCCAGGTCCGTGTGACCCCATCAACCGATTGGGTGGAAAATAAACATTACGGTGGGCCCCAAGTCCGATGACCTTATCAACAGGATTGGGTGGAAAATAAACATTACGGTGGGCCCCAAGTCTATATGACCTTATCAACAGGATTGGGTGGAAAATAAACATTATGGTGGGCCCCAGGTCTGTATGACCTTATCAACAGGTTTGGGTGGAAAATAAACATTATGGTGGGCCCCACGTGGGACCCACTAATGTGTGTGCTCCACACCTTCCATTAGTGTGGTCCCCCATCATGAGGTATGTGTATTATCTATGTTATCCATCCCTATCGGACCTACCAAGATGCATGTGTTGCATCCAAGCCATCTAACCATTTTGAAAGCTCACTATAAGGCTTGAAATTAAAAATAAGACAGATCTAGGATCAGGTAGGCCACATTTCAGGAAAAAGTGGGTTTGAACGTCCACCATTAAACCCTTGGGAATTCTAATGGTGAAAATCCTTATCACCACTTATATTTGGGTGTGGCCCATTTGATATACGTGTGGCCCATGTGGTGTGGCCCACTTACCATACTTATGGCCCATTGTTGAGGCCCACCTTGATTTGTATGAGGCCCGTTGTTGAGGCCGCCTTAATAGATATGAGGCCCATGTTATGAGGCTCATTGTGACGTATGCAAGGCCCATGTGATTAGGCCCAACTTGATGTATTTGTGGCCCACCCACTGAGGCCCACTTTGATATATATAAGACCCATGGTATGAGGCCCATTTGACGTATTGGGGCCCATGGGTCGAGGCCCAATGAGATGTACATAAGGCTCATTGTAGTGTGATTCCACCATGGAATATGTGTTGACCTTTATAGCAGGCTATGTCTTGGGAGCAATGATGGTTTGATGTCCACATTGTAAGGATAATGTTGGTTAAATGTCCGCATTATGACTCTCCCTATGGCCCATTGATAGGCCCATACTTGTAATGTGTAGGCAGTCTAGGCCCATCTTCGTTATGAACAGAGCCCATCACCACATAACTTGTTTAGTATAAATCCATGATTCATGATCATACGCATCATATGTATGCCTGATATGAGGAATGAATGATCATAGCATATGCCTTTGGGCAGATTGTTTATGGGCTCCCTGATAGGAGGAGTTACCCCACATGAGCATGCGGTACGTACAAGATTGTTGCATGTCTGGCAGGGTGATTCATGCACTTGCATTTGTGTGATTGTGATTATTGGATGCCCTAGCAACATCAGGGCCATAACCTCCACAGACACAACATGGGTGGCTGGATTGGATACCAGAAATACTGTTTCTAGCATCGGGGCACCATAGATGTCCCTGGGTGAAAATCTCTAAACCCGATGGTACCAGAGGATGACTCCAATGTCAAGACCGAGTGGATTCATGAGCGCATGAGGTCTAAATACCAAGAGGCCGCGTCTCTCACTGTATCGTGGTTGGTTGGAAAGGAGTGTGGCCTTACCCACCCAAGCGTAAGGGGTATTACTAGGCTGATTTTGACCAGCTTGTGAATGGATCCGCTATCGACATGCCGGATAGGTATTGGCAGACTATTGGCCAAGAGGATAGTGAGGTTTCTTACACTCACTTGGACTATGCGGCTGGGAGAGCGGCAGTGCCATTTGGAGTGTACTAAACCCCGGTGATTATCCAGACTGAGAATTGTACTGATATTAATGACCTGTATGAGGATTTAGATGAGGATTGGTATGCTTGAGTTACATCACGTATTGCATGGTCTTGACATGGCCGATAGCATTCATATCCTGTACCGCATAACCTTGGTACAGCTGCTTGTATTCATGTACTCATCAGCATGTTTCCGCATTACTCTGACCTTACATTCTGAGCACGCTCATATTACGCACACACTTACACCGCCCTCTAAGCTTTATATAAGCTTATGCACGATCGATGCGTGCAGGTGACGCCAGGATGCAGCCGTAGGATAGTAGCAGCAGGAGCGTGCAGTAGAGCTTTTGAAGTTTCTGTTATTTGCATTATCTTGTATTTCCCTTCAGACGCATTATACTCAAAAATATTTGATCATAGTGGATTTTGTGATGGTGTTCTTATGGTTATTGTTCGTGGATTATGCTTGTAGTTATGCTCATTATGAATCAGATTGATGATTAGAAATCCTTCTTGTAGCACCCCAGGATCGGAACCTGGTGTATGGGTGCTAGGAGCCAAGAATGAGGTACTATGAAGGTTGTCGGCACCAGATTCAGGGATCGAAAATTTTGTGAGCCCAGTTTTCAAGTTCGGGGTGTGATACACTCGATGACACAAACTCAATCTGTCAAACGCTTTTGAACCTTTTTACCAATATATCGAGGAAATCGAGTTGGCTTCGTTGTCATCGAATTTTGAACTCCGATAACATCGATCCATGGATCGATTCCTCAATATTTGAAAAACCTGAGAACAGACTTGCCTTTGGAACTGAACAGGCATCGATATGATCGAGTATCCCTCGATATCTTCTAGTTTTGAATTTCGATTGATCGATCTTTTATAGGATTTTTCCTATAAACTTGTTAGATACTTTTGTGTCCTAATTCAATGTCATCGACCTGATCTCGATATAATCAATATTCAAATATCGATATCCTCGAGTGATTCTCAATACTTCAAACATTTTGAAAGATTTTACTTAAAAGCTTGCTGGACAGATTTGTGTTCCCAATCCGATATCATCGAAAATCCGTCGATATCATCGAGGTTTGAATTTCGAGGATATCAAGGGTCTCTTTGAGATATCAAAAATCACATGATTTTTCTTAATTGCATTTTGGATACAAACTGACCAGATGTCGATTTTACCGAGCCGTCTCAATGAACTCGAGATTCAAAAATCGATGATATCGAACCTACCATCGATTCGTCAATAATTCAATCCAAGATTCATTATGGTTGCTAGACATCTGAAGTCTTCATTTTGATAACATCGAGTGAGTATCGAGGACATCGATAGCAGAGTCCGATTTCATCGAACCACTTATCGATAAATCGACAAAGGCTGAAAACTTAGAGATTTTTCTGATTTTGCAAAATAGTTTTCACACCTTAATCCCTAAGTTGTTCTATCCATTTTTAAAGGTTTTTTATACCTAGTGTTTTGGGTCAGAGGATGTGAGGCTAAGTTTACCTTTGATGAGTTCGGGCACACATCCTTTTGAGGCAGACACTTGAATGATCTTCCTATGGAGCTCACTTGTCTTGCAGACTCAACACTCACGCTAATTGACAAACCAAGGTACTTTCAGGACTGACATCTTCCATGCGTCAATTGGTTGTGATGATGTGCAATGGGGAGTTCATGAATAAAAATGTCGATGATGTGTAGGATTACTTGGATAGACTCGCTGAAAATGCACAATCATGGGACACATACCCAAAACCAAGCACCATGTCTAGGCTGACCCAATCCAAGGAGAGGAGTGGAATGTATCTCCTGAAAGATGATGATGATATCAATTTTGAAGTGACTAATCTCATAAGGAAATTCGAGGCCATGGAATTAAAGAAGGATAAGGATAAGGAAACTGTGTGTGGAATTTGTGCTTGTAAAGTTCACACAACTGAAAATTGTCCAACAATATCTGCTTTTCAAGAAGTGTTGAATGACCAATCCAATGCTGTGAACAATTACCAAAGACCTTTCAATGGACCTACCTCTAATACATACAATCCTGGTTGGAGAAAGCATCCAAACTTCAATTAGAGGAATGGACAAACTGCTACCCCTCAAGGTTTCTTTAATCAAATTCCATAATAAGAGAAACCTCCAGAGGATGCGGTTCTAAAATATTTTTAAAAGCAAGAGTTTTTCAATCAGGGTATGCTACAAGCCTTTCAATACCTTACAAAAGCGATACAAAGACTTAAGGCTGAAAATACGATTGGGAATAAGGGGAGCCTCCCAGCTCAACATCTTCCCAATCCAAAATTGTAATATAAAGTTAGCGACCCAAGCTCTTCAAATCAGATGGATCAAGCTAAATTTATCACCACTCTTAAGAGTAGGAAAATCATTGAAAAAACCATTCTGGTTAGGGCTGAAAAGCCTAAGAAATCGGAAGAGGACAAAGATGATGGATCTAGTCATACTCCACAAGAATTAGAACCAGAACCTCAAGGGAAACCTTTTGCTCCATTTTCTCAGCAGTTGGTTGCACCAAAACCTCTCTCTAACTCTCAGAATATTCTAGAGGTGTTAAAATAAGTGAAAGTAAATATTCCTCTACTTGATACCGTAAAACAAATACCTTCATATGTCAAATTTCAGAAAGACTTGTATACGAGAAAAGACGGTAAAATATTCAAAAGGAAATCTTCTTAACTAAGAAAGTGAGTGCCATCATAAAGCAAGATGTGCCACAAAAATTTAAAGATCCCGGTAGCCCAACCATCGCTTGTGTAATTGGAAATTACCGCATTGAGCATGCACTTCTTGACTTAGGAGCGAGCATAAATCTGATTCCCCTGCTCGGTGTACAAACAGTTAGGTTTGGTAGAATTAAAACTCACCCTAACCACATTACAACTTGTTGATCGTTCTATTCATGTATCGAGAGGGATAATTGAGGATGTGTTGGTCCAGGTTGACAGATTCTACTGCCCCGTAGATTATATCGTCCCGGATACTGAACCCAAAAATAACATGACCACTCAAATTTCTGTCATTCTTGGCTGCCCATTCCTTGCCACTTCAAATGTAATCATCAATTGCAGGAATGGTGTCATGAGCATGTCTTTTGAGAATATAACATTGGAGTTAAACATCTTTTTCAACACAGGTAGATGATTAGAGGATGATGACAATTTTCATGACATTAACATGATTAACTCTTTCGTGAAAGATAGAATGCCTCTGACCTTATCCTCTGACTCTCTAGAGATGTGTCTGGCCCACTCCCATGATTTTGATGATGACATGATTAGGGAAATGGTTGTCATGCTTAATAATGTGTCGGTACTTGAAGTTGACCGGTGAAGGCCACAATTTGAAGAATTACCCCAAAAGGAAGTAGTGCATGAAATGGCCAAGCTATATGTCCTAGAGGGGGGGAGGTGAATAGGACTATGCCAAATTTAAAATAAATACAGTGGAATGAAAGAAAAAGATAGCCTAAACAAATAAGAGATCACAATCCACAATGCAATATGGAATGCAACCTCAATTCAAGTCTTGAGAGGCTAATATAAATTACGTTATAAGGACAACCTTACACCATAAAAATAGGATTTATGGTAGGACAACCTTACTAGAACAATTAATATCAATATCCCAAACTGAAGAGGAATAAAGAAAAAAAAGCAGGAATAGAAATCCTAAATTATTACAACATTCCCCACAGCACTTGAAAATAAAAATTACAGCTTTTACATCCACATATACATCCCACAAATGAATAATCAAAGATAGAAAAATTAACCACACAACCACAAAACACAAGAGATTATAGTGGTTTGCCTATGTGTACACCAACTGTTAATAAACAGCCACATAGCTACTACACTCCTAATTGAAATAGTGGTGAAGACTGCTTGAGTTGAAGTAGGAATATGCCAATATGTCCTAGAGAGGGGTGAATAGGACTTTTTAAGATCTTACAGTGTATTTAAAAATCTTATCTCACTAATCCTATCAAATATACAATTAACAGGATTACTCAAATGTAACTCTACTGGCTTCCAAGCCTTATAGAGGATCCAATCACAAACTGTTTGAAAGATAAACAAGTTGCATACAAGATTGTGATGGATAAGACTGTGTGTGTATATGAGGTGTGATCTTAAACAATCAAATATAAAAGCATGTAAGGAATAGCACACAATGGAAGACAATAATAGGCTCAAACACAGTCATTTTTATAGTGGTTCGACTACTTGTCTACTCCACTCCCGGCTGTCTCACTCAACACTTGAGTGTACCGAATTTCACTAAGGAGGTTTCCCAGGGTTCACCTCAAACCTAAGGTTTTAAATCAGGTTCACCTTCAACCTTTACACAGAGGTTTCTACTCGATTCACCTCTAACCCTGGAGTTTTACTGGCATACTCCTAACCAGATGTTTATGCCCACACAGAGCAAGGGTCCACACGACGCACTAGGATGTTTATGCCCACACAGAGCAAGGGTCCACACAACACACCCGGATGTTTATGCTCTCCACAAAGCAAGGGTCCACACGACGCACCCACAGCGTACACTCCCACCGGAGGCCTCCTATGAGGACTTCAAAGGGTGAGCAACACTTAAGACCCAATCCTAGAAAGGAATGATCACAAATGTCCTCTGAAATCTAGGTACTTACAAATAAGTTGATGAGTCCCTTTTAGTGCAGTGATGAAGATCTCCTTCTTGTTGTTGAAGAGTCTTCAGCTCCCTTGATCCACGACACAAAAGATATACCAGTACTTAGCTTTGGGTTGGGTCAAGATTAGGATGAAAATCCACTCTCTTAGAATTTTCTTATAAGGAAGATGAGTGATTTCCGTCATCTATTCATTCAAGGCATCTCAGCTTAATGATATGCTGTTAAGATAGTTGTTGAAGGATCCTTAAATGCGAAAGTTCATTTCGCAATCGACTCTATTGAATGTCAATGAATGAGAGTGTATTGGAAGATGAACTCTCCTGAGAGAAAGGGATTTGGGTATATGATCTAGAGCTAAAACACACAAAAGCACTCTCTTCTTTCTCTATCAGCAATATGGACAAGTCTCTCTTTATATAGGAAAAAGGTTCTAACGGATATAAAACGGTCATATTTATAACAGAGTTCGATATCATCGAGCACGGTCGATATCATCGAGCATATACTCTCGATGAGATCGATTTTCCGCTCGATAACACAAATTAAATGTCATAGGCTTTTGAAACCTATTGCCAGCTGGTCGATGGGATCGATACTGGTGTTGATGTCATTGGATTTCGAACTTCGATTCCATCGATACTGGGATCGATCTATCGACATTTGAAAACATAAGAGAGACTAGCCAAAATATTTCAGGTTTTAGGATATGATCGAGGGTCAACCGATGTCATCAGAATTTGAATATCGATGAGATCGAGACCATGTTGATGGGATCGATAAATCGTATAGATTTACCTATAATCACGCTGGACAGTTTATGGCCAATCTCGATCCAATCGACCAGGGCTCAATAGCATCGACATAAGAATATCGATTTCCTCGAGTAGCCCCCAATCAAAGTTTAAAACATCCTGAAATATTTGCTGGAAGAAATGTGCACCCACTGTCGATATGATCGACTGACTTTCGATATGATCGATATTTAAATTTGATTGAATCGAAACAGTCATCGATATATCGGAGCTCATAGTATTTTTCTTTAGAAAAACAGGGGCGTTGGAAATCTGTCTATCGATATTATCGACCCACTTCCGATGGGCTTGATTTTTGAATATCGATGATATCGAATGATACTTCGATAAATCGTCCAAAAGAGTATGTGGTTACTGGACGCTTTTTTTCCTTACTCGATTGTATCGATTGAGATTCTGAGGACATCGACAGATCAGGTCGATCACATCGAGAGGTGTTCCGATATAATCGACAGAGCAAGAAAACTTGAAGATTTTCTTGTTTGATAAAAAGTTTTCTTACTATAAAACCCTAAGATGTTCTACTTAGTTTTAAGGATTTTATTCACCTGGTGTTTTAGGACATGGGATGTGAGGCTATGATTTACCTATGGCAAGCTTCCACACATCCGGATGAGGCAGACTCTTAACTTGATCTTCTTTTGATGTTCTGCAGACTGATTGACTCATCATATACAGTAATTGACAAACTAAGGCACTAGCAGGTGCACTTTCACTAATATCCTCACATAGTGGATATTAGCATTCACTATAAATATAGGTTTTCCAGGTTCACCTAAAACCTTCACAATTATGTCTTTTTCTGTGGGCTTACACAATTATAAAAAACCTCACTTCTGAGTTTTACTGGCTTCCTCAGATAACCAACAGAATGAGATTTTTCTAATAAATCTCAAATAAAAACCAAATAAAGTAAATTACACAAAATGTAAAATACATGAATTTCTCCTTTGTTGTAGCAGCGCGGAAGAACCAAGTCGGAGTAGAGGTTTGAATGTCAAAGTTCAATGCCCAATACTCACTTTATAATGGTTCTAAGTTGTAATTGATTTTAAATTAAACCAATTGGGCTAGCTTTAATTAATTTTGATTCCAAAAAAAAGAAAATAAAACTTCCTCTTTTCAGATCAGATTGGAATACAAGAAACAAAATCAATTTAGAAAGCTAAAGAAAAAGAATATTAAATATGCACACTTAGCTTAAATGGAGTACAAACTTATCTCTCAGAAGGCCGGATTAAAATTGCTTGAGTTCTCTAATATTCTGAGATTCGTGCTCTATTTATAGGTGAGCAAATCACATCTTCGACTAGTTCAGTGGTCGCTACAACTGGTCGTAGGACCAACGGATATTTGAAAATTTGAGCGCGATAAGAAAAGGCAGTTTCAGGACTGGTCATAGGTTGCTTACGACTAGTCAAAGCCAAGCAAAATTCAACGTTGTAGTTTGAGTCGTAGGTTCACGACTGGTCGAAGGAGCAGTCGACACTGTTCATACGACGGGTCGAACAAACCCTAGGACTGGTCGAAGCTTAACAAAAAATTTTAAATTTTTGCAACAAACTTATGACTGGTCCAGGAAATTCTTAGATAGGTCGAAGCAATGCTAGGACTAGTCAAGAAAATTCCAGGACTAGTCTTAGAACAGACCAAATTCCCAAATATAAAACATTTGCATTATGTATCTGAAATGACCTACACTAAAGGTCAAACATACCTTAATAGTGAAGTAAAGAAATTGAACCCTTAAGATATGTAACCTTTAAAGAAAGTAAAGCTTGAAATCTTAATGTAGCTTGTCCTTAAAAGCTTCAATTACGCAATCTTAAATCTTGACTTATAACTTGTGAATTCAGTTGAACATTCTTGAGTCTTAACTTGTAAACTTGTCTTGTCTTTCGAAGTCGATCTTGTGAGACAATGTTGTGGCTTGACATATCTTGAGTTGAGCATTGTGTTTCACTGATGTAGTCAACATCCATACACTGTGACTCGCTTCATCCATACACGCTTCATCTATACTGTGTTTCGAACATGTATGCAATTTCACAAAGTACAAGCAGTGTTTTTGGCACCACAAATTTGACAACATAAAGGGGCTTTCAACCATAGCACTTACAATGCCTCTACTGTCTAACCTCAAGGCACTGTAGCTTGACCTAAAACATTTAGCCTCTGATTTAAAATATGTTTATTTAGGTCAAGATGAGACATACCCAGTCGTGATTTATACCCACCTGGAGAAAGAACCGGAGAGTATGCTCATATCCACTCTCATTGAGCATAAGGGAGCCCTTGGACGATCGCGGACCTCTAGGGAATCAACCTCTCGATTTGTACTCACTGCATTTATCTTAAAAATAATTCAAAGACCTCTTGGCAATCACAACGTAGACTAGATCCAAACATGAAGGAAGTGGTTAAAGCCGAGGTTCTTAAACTATTGGATGTGGGTATCATATACCCTATATCCGATATTCAATGGGTGAGTCCAACTCAGGTAGTTCCCAAGAAGTCTGGAATCACCATCGTAGCCAATGCCAACAATGTACTCGTGCCAACTAGAGTTACTACTAGTTGAAGAATATGCATTAACTACAAAAAGTTGAATACCGTCATGAGAAATGACCACTTTCCTTTGCCCTTCATTAATTAAATTTTGGAAAGGTTAGCTGGTCATTCCTACATTACCAAAAAACAGGACAAAGGCTACGGATAAAAACCATAGCTAAAACCCTATGGCTGCGGTTAAGATCCGCAGCACGACCGTAGCCATTGGTGTCGTAGCCATAGGTCTAAAAGTTATGACTACGGACACAATCCGTAGCCATAGAGATAACGGATATGGATTAAATCCGTAGTCGTTGTTTCTGTAGCGCTAAAGTATTTACAGATACAGATTATATCTGTAGCTAAAAGTTGAGCAAGAACCGTAGCAATAAGCTTAAACTAGCAATAGCTACGGTTTTCAGATACAAGGCTACAATTAATAGCCATAGCTAATGAAACTGTAGGTACGGATTAAAGCCGTAGCAATATTGTCTGTAGCTTAAAATTATATACAGCTACGGATTTTACCTGTAGCTAAAAGTAGAATGAAAACCGTAGCAAAAGGTTGAATTTAGCAAGAGCTACGATTTTCAACAAAGGGCTACAGTTAATAGTCGTAGCTAATGCCTATTATTAATAAAAAATTTAATTAGTAATGGCAGCTCTTACCATCGTAGTACACCCTGATAACTCCTATAAGCTAATATAGATAAATACTTCATGGCTAAATCATTCATTCATTCAATCAATCAAACACAATCATTCATTTCAATTCACAAAAGTACAATGCCAACATAATAGTTATCTATCTATTTAAATTTCTCATTAACAGCACGATCCAATGCCTTCTCGCAACCAAATAGCTTCTCAACAATCTCAAGAGAAAACTCCATGGATGTGCATCTACTGGTTATCAATTCGCAATCAACTAACACCCTATTCTCAGCTTTGCTTTGATCCGAAAGCTTACTGCACATGGATGATCATATACCTGTTTGATCTAAAGGAGAATCAATGTTATATGTTGTCAGTCGTTCTTTTAGCTCGAGCACCTGATCATTTTCCTCTTCACTATCAACGGCAGTCGGCATTTTCTGCTGAAAGACCCAAACCAAAAAGGCAATGAGAAGTCCACAAAAACAGGGAGATATTTGGGAAATAAGAAGTTTCAGGATTTCCAAGCACACCTTTCTAGCAGGTGCCTTCTTCGGAGCTCCCCTGCCTTAGGTTTTACCCCCCTCAGAAACATGTCCTACAGAGAGAAAAAGATAACATGCATTGAGATGAATAAAATCTTCAAGATGGAAAAAAAAATGGTAACTGACAATACCCATTTCGGGTTTCAATTTTTGTGTTGTCGATTGGCATGTACGTTTAAACATGCCAATCGGGTTTTAATTTCTCTCCTGCTGATTGGCGTATATGTCCAAACACTGGCTTACTGACAAAGATAATTTTTTATTCATCAGAAAAGAATGATGCCTACCAGTTTCAGTTGTAGTACTAACTGATGCTACAGATTCAACAACAGTATCTACTTCATTGGCTTTCTTGGTGTTGTTCTTTCTTGGATTCTTTCCAACTTGTCTAGAATCCTTAGCGAGAGGCTTGCTTGCCCTACCCTCCATCTGTCCTATCACCTCCTCCACTTGGGCTTCTTCCTTCTCATGCTCCTACATCGATTGAAAATCAGACAAGAAAGAAGTAAAATAAATAAATAAATAAATAAATGGAAAGTCATGTCCTCAAAATTGGGATGAGACGAGACGCACATCAAGTGCCGTAATGAAAGCATCAAGATCTTTCATCCACGGAGACTTTGGAGTTTCCTTCTTCAATTCCTCCACCTCCATTTCTTTCTTTCCCTTTTCAACCAACAGCGCCTTTTCCAGCATCAAGGTTCCAATCGGCATCGGCAGTAGATACTCGTAATCACTTGCTCTTGCAACTGTTCCCACCTCCAGTGTCTCTTCATTTTCTTCTGTTTCCATTGCCTTGCTGGTATCAACGCTTTTGGTTTTAAGGAACGGTGTGAAACCCTTCTGCTGCAACTCGAGGACCAGATCCGCTCTCTTCCTGTTACTCACAATAATCTCTCCTTCTACCACCCCAATGATGAATCTGACTTTGTTAGACAATCTCAACATCTTTATTTCAAGATTATCCAACATTACTTTCTGCATGAAAATAGCAAGTCAATACTACCATCTTCTCAATTACCAAAAAGAAAAAATGGGGGGCCTAGATCAAAGCTCACCTTTCTCTTTACATAGAATTCAAGTCTTAAATGAAAGAATTCTTCAAGAACTGCAAGAAAAGAAGGCACGGTGATGAGCAAGCATATATAGATTTAAGAAATTCATAGAAAGTACATAGAATAAGAAAACTTACTTTGTTCGGGACTGTCATATTTCTTGAAGAATTCTAAATACCCACTTCCAGTTCATGAAGAAAGACTAAAGATCACATCGAAATCCATTGCTCTCCCCAAGGACCTGAAATTCCAAACTCCCAACCTCAAATTCAAGAAAAAAGAGGAAAAGAACAATGCTAAATTCAAATCTCTTTCTGAAAATCTGCAAAACCCTTCACCAACTGTTCTATACAACAGCAACTGTTCAACTAAACCCTTCTTACCCCAACAATTGTTCCATACACTTCAAAAATCTGCTACCATTGTTCTGTACAACAACAACATTCAGATATATTTAAACAACAACTGTCAGTTTGGAACAACAACTTCCATTGTTCCTTAGAAAATCTGCAAAAGGATTTTCAATGGTATTTAATGTATAGAAAATTTGCAAAAGGATTTTCAATGGAATGTTGGCAAGGATTGGCAGATGCATCATTTGTTGCTGCAGAAGGTATTTCTTTTAAGAACTTGAGGCAATCCTGGGAAAAACGAAAGAAAGACATGTCCATGAGTGGACTCTAAACATTTTCATGTTCAAGAAGCTTTAAGAGAGAAAAAAAATGCAGCATATATTGAGGATAAGTTCATTCATACAATGGCAATGAAATAAACCATGTGAATCACCTCAAAAAATGTATCCTTGTATGTGCTCAGATTTTCGTTCAGCCATTGCTCCAGATTTATGTGTTCCTTACGAGAAGCAACTGCAGCCAATTTGATGCTGAATGTAAATGGAGTCATGTCCAATACTGATAGTCTAATTGTAAGATCTGTGAGATGACATGTATATATATGAGTACAAAAAGCAGCAAATACAGACATGAAAAAAAGTTATAATACCTGTAAACTGCTTGTGCTGCAACCTTTGCAACCTTCAACTGTGACGGTGCCACCGGTGACTGCTGCTCCTACTAGGAAATAACCGTCCATTAATTTATGAGCTCATTTTAGACATGAAACAGAAAATGAGGCAATTCCAAAGCTCAAGTAGACAACACCACAGGAAGTAGTAGGGATAATGACACCCACCCTGAAACCTTCACAGGGCTACTATGATGGCTAATTGTCATCCAACTTGTTCATAAGGTCACAAAATTTGCTTACAGTCAAGCAGTCCAAAGTGGTTCTTTTTTCTTTTTTCTTTTTCTTTTTTTTACCCATTTAAAATTCAAGTTAGTCATAGGTCCACAATGTTAGACCTGATTTTTTATTTTTATTTTTTTTTAAGGGTCATGTCAGGTCTCATGTGATAATTTGAATTGGATCAGGTTCAGTTAAGATGGGTACATCAACACAAATTAATTAATCCAAATTATGGGATTCAAATATAGATATGTAATAATACCAAAATCATTTTGGTTGAAAAATCCTAACCCCAAATTCATGGATGCTTGTTGAAATCATATTGGTGCTAACATATTATAAATCAACATATTGCACATGATAAGTTGAAAATCTTTAAATACCTAATGATGAAATCAATAGTTTTCTGAGTATATCACATGAAGGAATGAAACAATATACATGAATGGTTAAATCCAGATTGCCCTAAACGGGAACAAATCCAAAACCTAACCAAATACAAGGTCCCAAGACAAGAGGGAATCTTTGTAAATAGTTGAACCCTTGGATAAAGCATCTTTGCCTTAATGCCCAAAATTTGTACCAGATCAATACTATCCTGTGAGACTGTTAATGGGTCAAACCCCAGGCTGAGGAAAACTAAATTTTTTAATAGGGCTGGGCCTGGCCGCTGATAGCCCTACAACTGCAAGTGAAATTTCTTCGGACTACTAAAAGCCTACATGTGGAGCTCCGCCCATCCAAATTGCACAGAAGCAAGTGTGCAGGATTCGAGCTTTCCATCTAGTTGGGTGTACTAATTAGATCTACATTTAAGAAAGAAAAAAAAAAAGTGTCACTCATCAGGTGAGCTACAATATTCAAACAAATGAACATTACAACATTCTTTCATCGCCATCCATTTGTTTTGAACATTGGCCCACCTCAAGAGAGAAATAGTCCTATTTTCAGGCCAGAGCTTGTATTCCATGTTGTCATCTATCCTTGCATGTAGATGGGCAGGGCTTAACACACTATTTTATGTTTTTCTTTAGAGGTATTCAAACACATGACATATCTTAACCTTAACTTCACCTGAAATATTCAACATTGGACAGTTATTTTTCTCCCATTTGTTCTGTTTTTTATTGATAAATTCTGTTACGAAAGCAGGATCATTACATGTTCTTAGGCCACGGCACCTATACAGTGGTGGGGCCCAGTTTTTGCCATTAAAGATCTATGCAGCTCCTGCACAGTGGACCTGAAAAACGTATGTTGCGATTGGGACTGTTGATTTGGTGAGCCATATATGGATGGGCCAGAGGCCAAAAATTGTAATGATCAGATGGTTCTACCCATCCAGTTGTCAGCTCTCCATCACTAACAGCAAGCATCAATGGCTACTGAATTATCCACTATCAATAGCAATGCATACAGATATATATTACAGATATACAAAGAAGTACTAATAATATCAATTCAGAAAGGAAATTACCTGCGTTTTCCGCTTCCAATCTTCGATGGCCTCTTTCACCATGCTGACCAACTTCAATTCTCAAAATCCACAACCAAGCATCCTGCAATTAAAAAACCAACTTCAATTCTCCAAATCCACAACCAAAAACACCAAAGGGACCCCAAATTCAGACAAAAGACCCCATCTTTTAAGCTAAAAACCTCTAACTTCAAGTCCCCTTTTTCTAACAAAAACCCAAAAACCAAACACCCCTTCAGACAAAAAAGGTCCAAAAAACAAAGATTCAGACCAAAAAATAAAAATAAAAAAATCCCAACTTTCAATGCCAAAAGCCTCCACCAACAGAAAACCTCTCAAGTCTCAACTAACTCCTCAAAAATCCAATCTTTCCCACATTTCACTCCCTCAAAGGCCTATAAAACATCAAATAAAGGGACCCAATACTCAAACAAACAAATTCAATCCCCTCAAGAAACAGCTTCTGTGCATGGAGTCTTTGACCCGACTTTCATTTTTTTATTTTTTATTTTTACCATTGCCTAGTCACCACAAAGATGAGAAAAAGGCATCTATACCTTAAAAGAAAAAAACCAAGATGAAAAAATTGCGGGAATTTTTCAAAAAAAAAAAAAGAAGACTAGTTTTGAGTAAAAGAGAATCACAAAAGTTGAATTGATAAAGACCACATGTTCTTTTGATGTGGCCATTGTCTTTGGAGCATTGGGAAGGACCTTGTGGCTGCACTTCATTCTTATCCATTTGTTCTCATTGATTTTTGATGCAGGAGTTTCTAGATTTCATGTATCAAGGCCATCAATAACAAATCATTAAGTGCATCAAAGAATAAAGTAAATTGGAAATGAACATAGAAACAATAGATTTTATTCTTTCATCCAATATAACCTGCTCCGATTACTCCAACTGTCTGCCCCTTGAGTAAATTACCTCTCAAGTCTCAACCAACACCTCAATAATCAAATTAAAACCTAAAAATAATGTGTTGTTATTTGTGTTAAAACATACCATGAGCAGAACAGAAGAAATGCGCACCATGGTGCATTGGGGTGTGAAAACCGTCTTGGGTCAATTCTTTACAAGCAGTGCAGGTGGTAATCCATACTTGATTTGATGGATCTCGGTGTGGATGGAGCATGCCCATAGACTTCGATCGACAGCCTATACATAAATGATTGTGTAAAAATAAAACAAAAGCCTGGGAAAAGGACAGATTTGATGGTCAAGAACTCCCATTTAGATTTGACATGTTGAGTCTATGATACAAGTTGGCATGGAGAAACATGCCAATTCCATTGCTGAGATCACCCCAACTGGTTCTTTCTTAGATTACTATTTAAGATTGTGATATGAAATTACCATTTTCATCCAATATGAGCTTCAAACCAAGTAGGTACTAGTGCAGGTGAGGTGTCAATCAGTCCTAGAAATGGCGGCAGCGGAAGCATGAATCAACTTCAAACATATCCAAATGCTTTGGCCCCTCGATGAGATTTCTGTGGACTAAAAAATTTACACTGCCACAACTAAAAAATATACATTAAAGCCAACCATCATATAGAAGGACCAAACAATTCATCAACTCCCACCATTTAATGGCAGCTGGCAGGAATCCATAGGAACTTTAAAATTTGAATTCTCAATACTCAAGTTTGAAATGTATGCTAATATTCCCACCCACAAATTGTTGGATGGTGGGACTTAGAAGATGTGTTTGCACCAACTCTCTGTGCACACTGAACAGACAATCTTATCCAAATCAGCAAGTAAAAAATACTGAGGCAATTGAGAAGAAACTGAGTAACTTAACAAAAACAAGTTCTATATGTTGCCCCAGCTATGGGAGGAGATTGCAAACTAGAACAATGGCATCAACACTTGCCGACACCAAGCCAACTCATCCAAGTCGACTCAATTTCAGCCACCACCATTCCGAGTTAAATCCCTTATAAATCATACATGCATGGATTCTAACCATGCTGGAATGTGACATTTAGGATCTGATAGATAGCTGAGTTACTCTCCAAGACAATTTTGATTCCCTGAGTGGAACATCAGGGATCACAATAAGAGTTTGGTACAGAGCATAGATTACTTGGGTTGCAATTGAATCAAGCTCGTCAAAGAAAAGCACGCACGGAGCTGATTGGCGAACTTTATCGAATATCTCCCTCACATTAGCCTCACTCTCTCCAAACCACATAGTCAGCAGCTCAGTTCCCTTGATGCTTATGAAGTTAGCCTGGCAATCATTTGTGAATAATTCATAGTTGGCAGATAATTTGTGAATTACTCGGGAAAATCCTTTTTCCTAAAAAATTTCATGAATTATCCATGATTGTTTCAGATGGACAGAGCACTCTGTATTATAATGCAATCAGAAGAATATCTGTAGCTCTTCATAAACAGTGGTGATTCCATGCATGCATGTGTTAGAAAAGAAGAATTGTATGATACCAAGGGCAAAGTATGATGGACCATATTGTGCATGAATCCACCTGGAAGATACAGACACGTACTTGCTCCAGTCAGTACAATGTGTGGACCCACTGGGGTGGGTCATTGCTACGAAAACACACTGACTTGACAATCATAATGTCCAATCAATGGACATGCCCATTGAATTTTGTTAGTTGGCAATTTCTCATTCAAGCTAGCCAGCTGATTCCCAATGATGGAAGAATTATAATCAATCGAGCATACACTCCATTACAGCACTACATAATTTGGACAGTCGGAGTTGAAACATATCCACAAAAAGCAAAATGCAGACCATGTGCATGGTGGTTGCATGAATGATTATCATCCACCATACCCTGCCACAGTATCATCCAAGTCCTCTGTAGCAAACAGCAAATGCTGCAGTTCTTGGAGCTTACGTATCAATATCAAAGAATATCAAACCAACAAAAAAGAAAAATCAGAACTGCAAAAAGCTTCCAGCAACATTCTTTGATGCTGGATACCATTTGCGTGTTGCAATCCATCCACCCTGCAATCTCCTTGGTGCCGAAAAATCAGGCCAAACCATACGGGGCAGTTGAGATGAGGTTGCTCATCATTCAAAACTTTCCACATTATATGTAGGGCCATCGTGTTTCATATCTGCCATCTAATCCATTCGGAAGATGCGCCCAAGCAGGATAGACGGACACACCAAAGATTAGTCCATTCCAAGACTAAGGTGGGCCACACCACGTGATTTGAGATGCTTTAGGCATGCTTTTACATGGTGGCCCACCTGAGTTTGGATCGGCTTAAATTTTTATTTTGGCATACTAAGGAGATATTGAGGGGGCTCATATAATGGATGTTATCAAACAGTTTTAACCACATAAACAAAACCCTAAATGGATAAACGAGAGCAAAAACGCAAGAAATGCCGCAAATGAGGCGATAAATTCAAAAATCATGACATAAAGATCCAATTTCTTAACTGATAATCGAGATCTTCGGTCGAGAATCGGAGAAGATTCGTAAAACATGCATAAGGAAATCAATAAACAGAATAGGAGAAATCGCTCACCTTTCCACGTCCGTTGAGATAGCGAGAGAGAGAGATTGCAAGGGCTTTGAAAATGGGATCTGAGAGAGAGAGAGAGAGAGAGAGAGAGAGAGAGAGAAGGGAGGCATGACATTGAGATTGAGAGAGATAGAGAAGAGGGGCGCGGGACGGACGTGAGAGGGAATAGGGGTGAGTGGGTGGAGGGAAATGAATTTCGTGATTGGGGGAAAAGACAAAAGGCAGCGCGGTTTTTCGCTTTTTACATGCTACGGTCTTGCTACGGTCTTGCTACGATATTTAACCGTAGCTAAAAGATAAAATGATCGTAGCAATTGAACAATCCATAACCGGCCCTCCACGGTTCACATTTGACGGGATCTGGACGGATGGCCTTGTCAAGGGCTTTGTGGGGTCCATATTGATGCAATCGATATATCCACTCCATCCATTAATTTTTTAATATTTTTTTTAGGAAATGAACCCAATATCTACGTAAATCGAAGGTCTAATTGAACCACACCATCGATCAATGGATTAATCTCAACTCTTTCTTACCGTGTGATCCACTTGAGCTTTCGATCTACTTCATTTTTTGGATTCATGCCTAAAATATTTTTAAAAAATGGATAGACGTATTAGATGGAGCACGCATATTTTAATGGGCCTCGTAGAGTCCCTTTTGACGTATCCAAGATTGTACGTATGTTTAGTGGAATTATCTTTTTGCTACGGTATGGACAGTTTTAGCTACGGTTTTAATCCGTAGCAAATGAGCTACGGTTTATAGCTGTAGCCAAAAACCAAAATAGTCCGTAGCCTTTGGTCATTTTTTGGGTAGTGCTATTACTGTTTCCTTGACAGGTATTCAGGCTATAATCAGATAGAGATAGCCCCTGAAGATCAGGAAAAGACTACATTTACATGTCCCTACGGCACCTTTGCTTACTGAAGGATCTCATTCGGACTATGTAATGCCCCTGCCACCTTTCAACGATGTATGATAAGTATCTTTTCTGATATGGTGGGGCAATATCTAGAGGTCTTCATGGACGACTTCTTCGTCTTCGGTCAGCAAGTTCTTAGAGAGTCTTAAATGTGTGCTGAAAAGATGTGAAGAAAAGAATTTGGTGCTTAACTAGAAAAAGTGTCATTTCATGGTTCGTTGGGAATTGTCCTTGAACATATCATCTCCTCCAAGGAATCAACGTAGATAAGGTAAAAAATGATCTTATCTCTAACCTACCTCCACCCAAGAACATGCGAGATGTACGATCCTTTTTACAAACGATTCATAAAGGACTTTAGTTTCATCTTTTGTCCTCTATGTAATCTACTTCAAAAGGATGCACTATACGAGTAGACTGAGTAATACCAGGAAGCTTTTACTAAGCTTAAAGGCATGTTAACTACTACACCTATCATACAGCCACCCGACTGGAACCTACCTTTTGAACTTATGTGCAACACGTCTGATTATGCTCTTTAGGCGATTTTAGGCCAGTTAAAATAAAAGAAGTCCTACGTTATTTATTATACAAATAAAACTTTAAATCTTATCCAAGTAAACTATTTGACTACGAAAAAGGAACTCTTAGTCGTAGTGTTCGCCTTGGACAAATTTAGGTCCTACTTGATTGGATCCATCATGCAGCGCTCAAGTATCTTCTTGCTAAGAATGATGCTAAGCCCAGCCTGATAAGATGGATCCTTCTACTCCAAGAATTCGATTTAGATATTAAAGATAAAAAGGGAGTAAAGAACGTAATGGTTGACCATCTTTTTTGCCTTAATCCCTCTGATTCTCTTGAGACGTCATATATCAATGACATATCCCTGACGAACAATTATTCAGAGTCTCCCAGTCACCTTGGTTCGCTGATATTGCTAATTATCTTACTACAGGTTTCACACCGACACATTGGATTGCACAAGATAAGAAGAAATTTTACACCGAGGTGCGCAAATTCTTCTGAGATGATCCATACTAGTAAAAATATTGCCCATACCAAATCTTAAGGAGATGTGTACCGGACGATGAGCATCAAAGTGTCATCTCCTTTTGTCACTCTCAGGCCTGTGGTGGTCACTTTTCTACTAAAAAGACTATGGCCAAGATTTTGCAGTGTGGCTTTTACTGGCCCACTATGTTCACGGACACACATGAGTTTTGTAAGGCTTGTGAGCATTTTCAGAAATTGGGAGCATTATCCCATCGAAATATGATGCCCTTGAAGCCCATTCTAATCATAGAGGCATTTAATTGTTGGGGCATCAATTTCATAGGACCATTCCCCCAATCCTTTGAAAATCTATATATTTTGCTCGTTGTAGACTATGTCACTAAATAGGTTGAAGCGATTTCATGTCGGAACAATGACCATCGAACGGTCACCAAATTCTACAAAGAGAACATTCTTTCCTGGTTCGGAACGCCTCGAACCATCATTAGTGATGGGGGCTTACATTTTTGTAATAGACCATTCGAGAGTTTAATGAAGAAATATGGTATCTCTCATAAGGTGAGCACCCCATGCCACCCACAGACAAGTGGGCAAGCCAAGATTTCTAATAGGGAGATCAAACAATTTTGGAGAAAACAGTTAACTCCGATCGTAAGGATTGGTAAATCCATTGACCGATGCTTTATGGGCTTACCATAATGCATTTAAGACCCCTATTGGAATGTCTCCATTTAGACTTGTTTATGGGAAGACTTGCCACTTGCATGTGGAGTTGGAACATAGAGCCTACTGGGCGATCAGAAATATAAATTTCAATCTGGACGACGATGGCTCGCTACGCAAACTTCAGTTAAATGAACTTGAAGAAATCCAGAATGATGCGTACGAGAACTCAAGAATTTGAAAGCGTTTCATGACCAACACATTCTATGAAAATCATTCACGCCAGGTCAGAAAGTCCTTTTGTATAATTCTCGGTTACATCTCTTTCCGGGTAAGCTCCGATCTCATTGGACTGGCCCTTTCACCGTTATCAATGTTTATCCTCATGGGGCTGTCGAGATTCGGAATCCAGACAATGGCAATGACTTTAAAGTAAATGGACATCGATTAAAGTCATTTGTCAAGAAATTTGATTTAAAGGACATGTCCATGCCCCTGAATGATCCTGTTTACCAGGATTGATCTCCTAGTCTGATGGAGGTATAGGTAGGTTTACTGCTTTCATAGGACTAGGATAGTTTTCTTTTGATTGTTATAGGTTAGTCGGCTTTATGTCATTAGGATAGTTTTCTTTCCAGTGTTTTAGGATAGTTTGCTTTTGTTAGTTAACTCTTGTGTCAAGCCGCCTTCACGTTGAAATCTCTTTGGAAAAAAGTTGTACGACTCCGTCATCAGGTACTATCTTTCCATCACTTCTCCTTTACTTTTGTTGTCTCATGTGCATTACATGCTTATATCTTTTACATTGAAGACAATTCAGATTTTAGGTTGGGGATAGGAGATTAGGTTACCTAATCAGTACTTTCTTAGTCTTGAGTAAAATTTGTGAAAACTTTTTCAATTTTTTTAAAAATTCTTGTGAATTCAAAGTGATTTTAATGACTATCTTTAATTTAGAAGTATAAAATACGTAACGTTGGCAATTTATGACTCTTGTATTCAGCTATCTATTAGATTTCTCATTTAAGTTCGAATTGTTAATACATGATTAGAAGTTTTAAATATTGATTGAGTCATGATTTCACATGCTACACCTAGCTTACACGTTAAAGCTTCAATTCAATATTGAATTATTAACCTGGTAATCACTAGGCATGGAAGGAGCCAACCTAAGGAATTTGTCTATCATGTTCAAAGAAAAAAAAAAAAATATACCCAGCAAAAAAATTAATTATATTCGAAAACGGCTACCTGTTAAAGATCTTTAAAAAGGTTGACACAACGTGAAGCCATCGATGGAAAAATCAGAAGCTGGAAGAATAAAAAGGCTGAACTGTAAGGCAAATCTTGGTTTAGGTTTGATTATTTGGAATATTCCGTTTGGTTATCAATGTTATCATGCAAATTGACGATTGGACATTTAATTGTGATAAGTCAAGGCTGCACTATACACCCATGGAACTCAATGTTTAGAATTTTTTCTAATGGATGGATTAATACTTTAAACTTGACTATGAAGTTTACCATGCGCTTCAATCTAGGAGAAAGTAATGCCCAACATTCATGAATCATAGAATTTTATTGACCAGATTGTTTTTCAAAATTCACTCGGTTTTATAGGAATTGTTCCGTAATCCTTACTTATTTTTCACATACTTTGCTCGGGACTAGTAAAATGTTGGTTGAGGATTGTGTTAAAGGTCAAATATTACATATTAGACCCTAGTTACTACTTGATTTTACAAACATGATACCGTTTAACGCCCTATTTTAATCATGTTTGTGCTGCAAAGTGAATTTAAGAGCTTAAAAAAGGGTGTTAAAAGCATGGATTTAATGCTCAGAAGTCACCAAGGCAAGGGACGGACCCCAGGAGACCGCAATTGAAGAATTTGCATGCCAGAGATCCAAAAAAAATCAAGCAATTCATGCTAAAGATGCTTGAAAATCGTCTGAAATGCAAGATCATAAGGTTCCCACCATCCGTTTCACTCGAAACTTTATATCTGGCCTGAGGACCATAAATTAACCGTACACAACAAATTTCAGCCATTGGACCTTGTGGAAGTGGCCCAACGAACAGATCAGCCCATAAATCATCAATCTGGGGCCCACTGGATATCTGGATATGCTTTAATTTTGGTCCTAACCCCTTAAATGGGGTGGCACAATGAATAGACGGAGCGGATTTTACATAGCATCACAGAGGACCCCACACGTACAGTGCGTGTACACAACGTACACGGCACCAACGCCGCACTAAACCATGAGCCCGATCAACGGGAAGTTGACTCGACCCTTTTCCCACACCAGCAACAGTGGACAGACGAGCATCCACCAATTTTGGATAGTGGGCCCCACCCATCATCCAAACGGACGATCAAGACCGTCCATTACGTCTAGGGGGTGGGGATGACCCCAACCATATTGAGGTTTAGGTCACATGCATGTGTACGCATGTGGATCGTCAAAAAATGCAGGATGAACGGCGGAAGATTTGATACAGTGAGCTGCACCAAACTCGACCAAAATTACTCCTTTCTGATTAGTTTTTCACCAGGAATCTAATGGACGAGGTGGATTCTTTCAAAAACATCATTGTGGGCACCGAACATGTCAGCACAAGAAATTTCTCCAAATATGCACGTCTGAACGCTTTTTCCTCTGTGAGCCGTTCTGTGATCACAACAACGGTCGAATGCAAGATCTAGACCGTACAAAAGCTTGGGCAGGGGTTCTTTACCCCAACTAGGGAGTCAAAACATGTTTCTTGGATGTCGTTTGGCCAAAGATCTCACCCAAACGCAACCAGCTTTGCGCATTCTGGTTTCACACACAAGGTGCTGCGTACGGATGTTCTAGTACTTTCTCCACCGCCCCACCTTGCCTATAAAAGGAAGGGAGAACATGGGTATCAACATCTTTGGGCCGTGGAGCGTGGGAAGAAAGAAAGAGAGAGAGAGAGATAGAGAGACAGGGTGAACGGCTGGGCAGTTTTCTTCTTTTCTCCTTCTTTTCTTCTTTATTTTCCTTGATGTTTATTTGAGATTTAGCTTGATCATGACTATGTCAGGCTAAACCTCATAGCTAGGGCTAAGAGGTGAAGCTTGTAGCGTGATGGGGTGATTTTTAGGGCTTTGATTCTTGTTTATGAACTCTCTTTAATTATAGTTTGGTTATATGGAATATTCATAGTTTTTAATGGTTTTTTGTCACTTAAATTACAATGGATCTTCAATATGTTTGAGTATTTTCCATGCATGTATAGAGGTTATGGTCGTAGGAACCCTGTTGTTCACCATCATCTCATGGACATGGTTGGATGATGGAATCCTTCCCTAAGTTCATAACTCTCTCTGATTGGATGTAGATTTGTTAAATTTTGTTGTTTACTTTGTCTCATGGGCATGGTTTTGCAATCAAGTCTAATTCTCATACCTCTCATCTCTTGAAAACCAGATCAAAGGAAGTTCAGATTTGATTTTTATGGTTATATCCTCCAACTGGATGAAGATGGGACTCTAAGTCTAGTTGAGTTCATGAATTGAGCTTAGATATTCCTAATCTCTACAAGTAGAACCTTGGAAACCCTAGTTTCCCACATTTGCATTTTATAAGTTTTAGTCTAATATTTCACCATCATTTCTTTTATAATTCCTTGATTTAGATTATATCTTCTTTTAGTTCTAGTTCCAGTTACTTCCAGATTATGTAAAAGGTTCAGTTCCTGTGAATTCGACCTTGGTCTTACCAAGATTATTACTACATCGCAACCCTATACTTGGGGTGTGAACACAATACTAGGATGATGAATTTGCCATCACTTAGTATTTTGTAATAGACACAGTGATCGTATTCACTCTGAGTAAATTTCTAAATCAATATGAAATAATCAAATTTCTTATACCATTACATAGGTTATTGTTTCAGGCCATACGACGACCTCATTAACCTGCAAACTTTTTTCTCTGCCCTTTTAACTTTGTAGCCCTCTGATTGCTTCATGTTGATTTTCTCTTTCAATTCCCCGTGCAGGAATGCAGTCTTGACATCCATTTGTTCCATCTCAAGATCATATTGGGCAACTAACGCCAACACGAATCTGATAGATACTCATTTAACCATCGGCGTGAATATCTCTGTGAAGTCAATTCCTTCTCTTTGAGCATACCCATTTGCTACCAGCCTTGCTTTGTATCTGTCTTATTTCCTTTCGAATAACCACTTACATCCGATCACTTTTCGACCCACTAGAAGCTCCATTAGCTCCCATGTGTGGTTTTTGTGCAACAACTCCATCTCACCGTCTATAGCCGCCTTCCACTTTTCTATATCAGGCTCATTAAGAGCCTCCTGAATAGTAGATGGGTCCCCCTCATCTGTAATGAGGGCATATGCGATATTAGAGTAGTCCCTGTATCTTGTCGGTAACTTGCGATCATGAGATGGGTTTCTTCTCACAGGTGGCTGCTCCACCTACCCTTATAAATCTGTTTGTGCATCTGTTTCTGGTTGAGTATCATCTGTATCAATTTGGACGTCTACAATTAACCTTTCTGGTTCTTCTTGCTCATCTTGATCATTCTTGCGAAATAGGGAGCTTTCATTGAATCTGACATAACTGCTAGTGATGACCTTACGTGTGAGCTTGTCGAATAACCTGTATTCTTTTACCCCAATACCATAGCCGACAAAGATGTACTTTTTTGTCCTATGGTCTGGCTTATCTTTCTCAACTGACGATACATGAGAGTAAGCTTCACAACTAAATATGCGCAAATCTAAGTAGTCTAATATATAACTATCCCATACTTATCTGGGATTTTACATTCAATTGTCGTAGACAAGGACTGGTTCACCAAATATCAAGTAGTGTTAACGGCCCCTATCCATAGGTCCTCACCCAACGCAGCAATACTTAACATGTATCTGGCCCTCTCCAAGAGAGTCTGATTCATTCGCTCAGCCACACCATTTTATTTGGACGTATGGTGCACTGTATTATGCCTCTCATAATCAATGCATTAGAAGATGTCCCCATGCTACCGTTTAGCTTTCTCGTGGCCTTCCCTTAAAGGGCTAAGATAACAGTGTCGACACTTAGGATTTTATTTACGGTGCACATTGTGTCCTTGAATGACTCATATGATGCCGGAAGAGAATTCAATAACATACATGCTTGTTCATCATCTTTTATCACTTCCTCCATATCCAGCAATTTACAAACCAATTTATTAAAGTTGTTAATGTGGGCCTCCAGGTCTCCACCCTCTGTCATCTTAAAGGCCTACCACTATAGCTTCAAGTGTAAGTGATTTTCAAAGGACTTTTTCGCATAGATATCCTCTAACTTCGCCCATAAACTAGCCATAGTTTTCTCCCTCAAAACATTATAGAGAACCTTATCCCTAAGACATAAACGGATGGAAGATAAAACATTCATACTAAGAGTAATCCAGTCTTCGTCATTCATAGTCGATTCTCGCTCCTCAAGAACCTTAGCTTTGTCTTACTTAGTTAATAGACTAATCATCTTAATCTTCCATAACTCAAAATTATTTTTGCCTGAGTACTTCTCAATATCAAACTTGGCATTTCTCATTAATGTTAATCCCGCAAATCCAGATCTGTACCCCAACGAATGCTTTGATACCACTTATTCAGGATTGAGCTGCAAAATCACATGGAGATGGATCTAGGATAGCAATCTAAGAGCACTAAGTAAACATAAGAGAGCATAAAGATTTAACATGGAAATCCCTTTCGGGAAAAAAATCATGGCACAAAGTAACAGAAATCCACTATGAAAGTATAAATTACAAAGAGAAAATACTTACCCAATTCGAACAACTTCAAATCTCACCATTGCCACACCCTTTAAAACCCTACAACCCCTTCTAAAAACCCTTTGGAATACTTTAAAAAGCCTTAACATTCCTTAGAAAGGCCCTAGGAACTCCTATTTATAGTTGGGGAACTCCAACTTCCGCACCACCCTGTAAATCACCTCAAAGTTACGCAATCCGCGCACAATCTACGTAACCTTCGACTAGTCCAACCAGAGCTTCGACTGGTCGAGCTTGTCCTTCAACTAGTCAAAGATCTTGGGAATTCCAAATATATTGTTGCTCGACTTTGAGCCGAACTTTCTCAGGGCTAGTCAAACTTTTCATATTTAAGACATCTGTTAACAACATGCTCACCCCCGTAACATGAGCTGGAAAAATTGATGGACAGAGTGGATTTCTCAAATACATCATAGTGAGCCCCACAAATTATTAAATATTATTGAATGGTTGATTTCAATACACCATGTGACACACTTGAGTTTTAGATCTTTCTCATACCACTATATAAAATGATTCAGCCAAAACGGTGGACAGAGTGAAATTGTCAGAAACATCAGGGTGGCCTAGTGTGTTTCAAGGACTACCATTCTCTCTCTACACACCACGTAGTATTAATGCATGCATGCATCTACGATGCTAACAGAGTCAACTAAGGGTGTGGACATTGATTACCATTTTTGCAAGTAAGGGTGTCCACTTAAGTATTGGATGGTGGATGGGATGGTTTTGTTACAAACATCATGGTAGCTCCATTTGCTTTTTTAAAGGTAGGTTTAATGGACAAAATTACGAAGTTTTTGTACTTTATTTCTTATTTTTTATTGTTCCTAGAAGAGCCGTTTAGAAAGGACACATGTCATTGTACTATAAATATACAGCATGCATGAGATCCATAAAGATTTTGAGTGTGTACTATGGAGGTAACAACTCACACTAGTTCGGTAATACATATCATATAGAGATGGAGCGTGACTGAGCAATGAAAGATGGAATGTTGTTTAGAGAAAAGCAGTGTTGATAAGGCGAATATTGGGACAGGTGTCCAAGAAGAGCCTGGAAAGCTTGAGTGGTACTGAAGCAATTGTTGTAACCGATTGAATGTGGGAAGAAGCATCTAGATGGCTATCTCGAGGTCTATAAATAGCAGTGTTAGTGTATTGTTTTTGTCAATGACATGATAAGTTAGGGTGTCTTCAATCAACTTAGACACCAAATAATGACATTGAAGACCAAAAGACTTGAAAACTTGAAACATTAAGGCCAAAGACAACAAGTAAATTGTGAGATGCCTTGATAAACTTAGCCTTAGACCCTCTAGATTTCAAAACAACCTACATCTAGATGATTCATCCCATATATAAAAATTTGATTAATCTAAATCAAGCCTTAGACCCTTAATGAACATGATAAGTTAAGTCTTAGAGAGGTGCAAAGCTGTTGTAAATCACATTGTCCAAACAATAGTTTTCGAGTAGAATGCAATTAAATTGATGGGTTGTCAATGGGTCTCAAATGAACCCTCGATTGATCGAAGCTCAGGGCTCGATCGATCGAATGTAGCTAGAAATGTCAAGTAAAAATCTTTCTATATTTTGGACTTTCTTAATCCCATCGAAGTACCTTTGATCCTATCGAATGAGAGTTCAATTGATCGAAGGTATCGCTCGATTGATCGAAGGTCCTATTTTTAACCAGTTTTTTGTTGTTGGAACTTGTTTCCTTTTAAAGGGCATTCAAACCTTGGGTATTGATGGTTTTTGAGTGAGTTAGAAGCCCCGACATCTCTCAATACTTCCTAATGATTCTAAGTTACACCCAAAGGGATTTAAGTCATCTTGCATGTGATTAATAACTCTTATAAGCATTCCAAGCTCCTTATGAAGATAATCTTCATTTCTTGCATTTTTTAGAGGAAGGACACCAATCCAATAGGTATTTTCTTTGTCATTTAAACCACTAAAATGCTTGTTTAGTTGAATCCCCATTTAGAAACCAACTAGGCCATTAGTTATAAGAGATTCAACCAAACCACTCCCATTACCTTGATAGCCTCAATAGAGCATTAAGTGCGAGGTAGCCAATTCAAGGAAGTAGAATGAGATCGACTTCAAAGATAGGAGAGTACAAGAGAAGTTGATTAAAACACGTGAGAGCATCGATCAAGTATTTTAAGCAAGGTACATCAACAGGGCTCAATCCGACAAGTAAGATTGTCAATTTTACAATCTATACACTAATTTCTTATATAGGATTGAGTGTAAGAGTTTGTGGCCAAAACTTAAATAGTTTTTTGTGTAGGACCTAGGCTCATGTGCAGGGACAAATTCACTGGACACAGGTGTGTATCTCTTAGTCTCTATGAAAAACCTCCGACAGGAGTGTACATAGGACATTGGATTAAAACCATTAGTGGCTGTTGGTTAGCTGATAAAAAGCCAACTAAAGTCTCTTGTGGGAGACACCGTGTCACGCCCCAAACCCAGAAATCGGATTCACAGGAATCCTGATCGCCGAATCCGGTGCCGACAGCCTCCGTAGTACCCCATTCTTGGCTCCTAGCATTCATATGCTAAATTCCAATCCTGGGATCTACAAGGAGGATTTTTTTTTCCAATGTACATTTAACTCGCAATAAGCATAACCACAAGATTACCCAATTCACAAAGGCAACATTATCATCACATATCCACTAATATAATCAGTTGAGTACAATGCTAGAAGGAAATACATAAATAAAAATCAAGCTCCAGAAGACCGTTGCACACTCCAAGCTCAACACCGCTACAACCTAACATCACCTGCACGCATCTATCATGCATAAGCTTATAGAAAGCTTAGAGGGTGGTGTAAGTGTGTGCATAAGGTTGGTGTAAGTGTGTGCATAAGGTAAGTGTCAAGTATTCACTACAATGTCATAATCATACAATACCAGAAATACTGATAATCCATAAATCGTACAATATCGGAATAAGTAGAAATACTGACAAGATCAAGAATTATCAAAGTAAACAGAAATATTAACAAGATCACAAATCATACGATAATAGAGTAAGCGAAAATACTGACAAGATCACAAATCATACGATAACAGAGTAAGCGGAAATACTAACAAGTCCATGAGTCATACAATATTAGAATACGCAATACAAATCAACTATGCAAATGAGGAATCATAGATAGTCAAATATCAGATGCAAAGGATGCAATGCAATATATATTCCTGATAAGTAACACAAATAGCATCAGCCGTACCTAGACCATATAAATGTAGAAACACAATAACCCAAAATATCGTATGCCGCGAATGTTATGTAATATGCGGTGCGAATGGAATGACCATACTGGAGTGTGAAGTCAGGATGATAATACGTAGTATCGTAGGCTATAGGGTCCATCACATAGGACTTCTATCCAAACCAGTCTCATACCTAAATTTGGATAGTCAAACTCAATGTGGTAAACTCCTGATCTCAAGTTAGTCGTACGTCCCAACCGAAATCCTGGCCATTGCGAAGGCACACGTAACAAATAGTTGCGCACCACCAACTCGAGTGGATAGTGAATGAATGAATGAATGAGTATGCAACTCTTGCTCAGTAAGTCCACATATCAGTACAGTTCCTCTCTAGGATCATCACCGGAGTTTAGTACACTCCAAATGGCACTGCCCCTCTCCCAGCAGCATAGTTCAAGTGAGCGTAAGAAACCTCACTATCCGCCTGGCCAATAGTCTGTCAATACCTATCCAGCACGTCGATAGTGGACCCATTCACGAGCTGGTCAAACTCAGCCTAGCAATGCCCTCTACCTTTGGGCGGGTAAGGCCACACCCCCTCCCAATCGACCAGGACACAGTGGGAGACGCGCCTCCTGGTATTCGGCACTCGGGCGCTCACGTATCCACTCGGTCTCGACTTTGGGGCTTCCTCTAGTACCAAGAGGGTTTAGACATTTTCACTCAGGGCCATCTATGGCAACCTGATACTAGTAACAGATTTTGTGTGTCCCATCTGGCCATCTACGATATGCCTGTGGAGACTACAGCCCTGATGTCACTAGGGCGTGCAGTAATCACATCACACAATGCAAGATGCATGAGTCATACAATTCAGTCATGCATCAATCCTCTGCATACCATGCACTCATGTGAGACAGTCTCCACCTAACAACCTGCCCAATGACATGCAATGGCCAACCACATCTCATATCAAACATGCAGATGATGCGTATGTGCATGTATCATGATACTATGCTGTCACATACTCGTAATCGGTATCGATAATCGGCCTCGCTAACAACATCGGTAATCAGTAATGATAATCGGCCTCGATCGCTAATCGGCAATCGGCCACGACAGCTAATCGGCAATCGGCCACGACAATCAGAATCGATCGATAATCGGCCTCGATAGTCGGAATCGGCGAGAATGGGCCTAACAAGGCCTAATGGAAGGTCACAATGTGGACATTCAACCATTATTGCCCATTAATGTAGACATTTAACCAACATTGCTTCCAAGGAGTGGCCCACATAAACTTCATCATGAAAAAATCACATATCTCAATGGGCCTTGACTATATAATAGGTGGGCCTTGCACCTGGGCCTCATATACATCACATCGACCCCTCATATACATCACGTCGGGCCTCGCCAAAGGTCACGAACACATCACAGGGGGCCTCCTTATGTAGGCCATATATACATCAATGTGGGCCTCGCCAAATGGGCCACAAATACATCACAATGGGCCTCATATCTATGCCCAGGTGGACCCCATCATATGAGTCTTAAATACAAGGCGGGTGGGCCCTATCACATGGGCCTCATATACATCAAATGGGCCACGTATCTGGGCCTCGAATACATCAAGTGGGCCACACAGCATGGGCCTAATACATATCACAATGGGCCTTGCCCTTAAGCTATGAATACATCACAATAGGCCTTGCCCATAGGCCTCAATTACATCACAATAGGCCCCATGGGCATCAGATTTAAGTAGGTGAGCCCCATCATTTGGGCCTCAAATATATCATAATGGGCCTTATGGATGGGCCACACAAATGGACCTAATATACATCAAGTGGGCCACAATACATGGGCCCCGAATATATCAAATCGGGCCACATCATGTGGGCTTCAAATACATCAAATGGGCTATGCACATGTAGCAGGTGGGCCTTATGAATCACGGAATGGGCCCCACCAGCTGGATATACAACGCATGCATTACGGTGGGTCCCATAGGTGGACTGTATAGATGAAACACATAAATCATATGGGACCCAAGTCCCTGTACAGGACGACATGAATGAAACATCCAGATCATAGGTGGGTCCCATATAAATGGATGATGTAGCTGAAATGTATACATCATTGTGGTGACCACGGACGTCGCTGTGGATGGACCACAATACATGGACGACACGAATGATACAGTACATGTATCATGGTGGGTCCCACACATGTGGTCCACCAGAGTTTTGAATCGGCCTCATGTCCATTTGGACGTGAGGATATAGTATACGTACATCAAGTTGGATCTCATCATCCACTGCTACTGGACAGTGGAGATCAAATACATTAGGGTGGGGTCCACATGTGTGGCCCACTAGAATTTTGAATCTGCTTCATTTAGGGTAGAAGGCGTGGATCAAAACAGGTGGACGGCGTGGATGTAAACTACATTCACCAAGGCCTAACCCACTGTCCAGCCATATGGACAGTGTGCATGGACGGTGTGTATAAGACACACATGTACTGAGGTGCGGTCCACGTCCCATGTATGGACATCACACACCAGCCATCAATTGGACAGCATGGATGAGACATGTGCATCACTATGGATATATTATATTATAATATATATGTCACAAAAAGAAAGTAGGTCTCCAGCGTCTAGGAAGAGATGGACAGCTAGGATAAAGAATACATGCATTAAGTTGGGTCCCACGTAGCAGTGGCCCACCACATCATTTATAAAATATATAATATATTATATTATATAGTATATATATAATATATGCATTATATATACACATATATACGTGTGTGTTGGTGAAAATATGTGGGTGGCAGCGTCCAGTACAAATGGACAGTTTGGATATAATACGTATCTCATGGTGGAGTCCACACGTGTGGCCCACCAGGAAAACAGACGGGCGGTCTGGATACATGTCCAGATGAATGCAGGGTATAGATAAGACATATATATCACGGTGGAACCTTCAAAGCTTGGTGACGGTCGAAGAAATCAAGGTGGGCTCCACACAGCAAAATTGATGGACGGTCTGGATGTGAAGTGGAGGAACGGTTTGGATATAGCACATACGTCACTGGGGCCCACAGCTGGATAGCCGGATGAAACGCATCACTCACATCACGGTGGATTTCCATCTGTCCAAAACGGACGGTGGATCTCACCGTCCAGGCCTTTGCACTGGACGGTGCAGATGGATTACATCATCAAGGTGGGTCATGTCCCACGTGTGGCCACCACACACAGCTGCTGCACGTACGGCAGTTGTACGTCAGGGGTCCCACCGTCCCACAGCACTTGCTGACTTGGATACAGCGGCTCGAGCTGCTAGCTAGACTGTTGGGATATAACACGTCCCTCATGGTGGAGGCCCACTTGCTGACGTCCATACTGATGGACGGCTGTAAATGAAACATACACATCACAGGGTTCCCAAATAAGAGGAAAAACAAATTCCATAGGGATCGAAAACCCAAAAAGGGTTTCAATGGTAGACATTCAATCCCCTGCTATCGAGTGGTGTGGACCACCTAAGACCCATATACCACGATTTTTGGGGTGACCCGCAGGTTCAAGGGGACCCATCAAATGCACGGTGTTGATGATCAACATGCATCATGGTGGGGTCTGAAGTGGGGCCCACTGATCCTGCCATTGCAAGCAACACGCTGCTTCCTGCAGCGTCCTCTGGACACTGACAGCAAGTGGTGCCCAACCTCTTTTTTTAAAAAAAGTTTGTTTTGTCAAAGTTTTTCATAGGTGGGCCCACATTAGGATGATCCAATCTATTGGCTGGGTTCTATGACTCATGACGGTTCTAATAAGCCAATATTGGGTGTGTTTTAGTGCGTGGAAACATTATAGCGGGTCCTAACTATTTAAATTACCAAAAACCATTGTTTTCTACATTACAGCCCACCAGAGATTCAGATTGAATTCATTCTTTGGCTCAACGCCTAAAATTAGGTAAGAAAGGGAATGCACGGCTTAGATTGAAAATATATATTAAGGTAAGGCCTACACAAGTGGCCCACCCAAATCCCCTTTTCTTTTTTTTAACCGGCATGCATCCACTGTCAGCTCACACTTTACTGTGAATCCCGTCCAGCGTCCAGGCGGACGCTGGACGGCTACATATGACAAATTTAAGGTGGGCCCCACCCATAGACATGCTACTAGGGTGGGCCACCAAATGTTTGGATGGTGTGCAAAAGACACACATCAAGGTAAGGTCCATTTGATGAACGGTTTAGACATCTCACAACTCATTAAGTGGGCCACACAATCACATCTTCACACACAAAATAAATGAAAAAGAGAGTGAGAGAGAGAGAGAAGCACCCTCATCATAAAAATGGAGAAATCTACCCTAAAGATGCACCCACCTTCCTTCTTTTTTCTTTCTTTTTTTTCATTAGTGCTCCAAAGCTCCAATGAGGCTCCTTCAACGGTGGAGATGAGCTTCTAATGGTAGGATTGAAGGGGATCTAAGGTGAGAGGGTTGGCCATGGAGATGAGTTGGGACGTCCATGGCTTCTTAGTTGCTAGGGGAGATGAAAATGAGGAAGGAGAGAGAGAGAGAGTAATTAATTCATGTAAGGCCATAAATGCTAGGGTTGATTCATGGGAAAATAAATGTCATAATTGCTTGTAAGCATTTATTACTTGGCATGGGGTGATGACATCACCCCATGATAACCTAGGAGATAGTGTCATTGTGATACATGGGTCCCGCAAATGTGCGGTCCACATCTATTATAATGCGCGAGCTACATCTCATGATCTAAGAGTCGCATTGACACACGAGACGCTGCGTTGGAACCACGGCGACGACGAGGTCGCAGTGGCATAGGTTTTGAGTTGAGTCGGCTTGGGTTTACAGGATGTGATTCAAAAGCACGCGCAAATGTTATCTACGCGTCGCGGGTCGCCAGAATTCGACCGGAAGGACTGCGGGATCCTATGGAATAGTACGGGCTAGAATACAGATCTCACACGCCAACATGGGCGAAAACATGTTCCTCCAACACGAGAGTGTATGTGTATCAAGTCCTTATGTAGGCCTCCGTCGGAAGTATATGCTAATTATAAATATTAGAGGTAAACCTGATTTAAAACCTCCAATAGTAAAATTCTGATACACTCCATAAGAGTACATTTGCTGGGAGTGGAGTAGGCAAGTAGTCGAATCTATTGCGGATTAGTTGGTGGAATCACACAGAGACGAATCTAGGATAGCATCCAAGAGCACTAAGCAAACACAAGAGAACACAAAGATTTAACATGAAAAATCCTTTTGAGAAAAAAACCACGCCACAAAGCTATAGATTTTCATTATAAAATCAGAAATTATAAAGAGAAAGGACTTACCTGATTCAAAGAACCTCGAATCTCACCCTTACTACACCCTTTGCAACCCTAGAACCCTTTTAGAAACCCTTTGGATACTTTTAGGAAGCCTTGACATATTTTAAGATAGCCGTAGGAACTCTTATTTATAGTTTAGAAAATCCTACTTTCGCATTAACTTGGAATAGTCTGGAAACCACCTCAAATTTACGTAGTCCATGCAGTCTGCGTAACCTTCGACTAGTGAAACTAGAGTTCGGGCTAGTCGAAGGGCCCTTCGACTGGTCAAATTTCTTGGAAGTTCCAAAATACATTGTTGCTAGACTTTCTCTGGGCTAGTCAAATTTTCTTAGATTTAATAAATTTGTTAACAACAATCTCCACCATGTCTTCAATCTTCAAACATATAGTTTCTTGTCCTCTTCTCTTATCTCTGCATCGCATCATAGATTCAATCAATGCTTCTCATGTACACTTCATCCTTCTTTTATGCCATTGCCAAGCCCAAAGAAGTTGCACAGAACTTGAACTTCTCGGTAGAAACGACCTTGTTGAGCATGTCTGCCAGATTCATGCTGGTGTGAATATTCTTCAGTGTTACGCCTCATTCCTCATGCACTTGTCAGATAAAATGGTGACGAACATCAATGTGTTTGGTACGTGAGTAATAAATAGAATTTTTAGCCAAATTGATAGTGTTTTCGCTATCAAAATTCACCGACACAGCCTCCTGCAGAAGTCCTAACAGATTTATCATGCCTCTTAATCAAATACCTTTAAACGCTTTCATAATTGTCATGTACTCTGCTTCTGCTGTGGAAAGAGCCATCATAGACTGAAGCTTCAACATCCAATTAATTGCTCCACTCGCTAGTACAAACAAATAACCTGAAGTTGACTTTCTAGAATCCACACTGCCTGCATAGTCTGAATCCACATAACCTACCAACTTTGTTGTTGTCTTCTCAAAGTTAAGACGTTGACGTTTGTACCTCGAATGCATCGAAGTAACCATTTCACTTCTTCCTAATGTTGCTTGCCAGGGTTTTACATATATCTACTCGCAACACCGATTGCCTATAAAATATTTGGTCTCGTACAGACCATGACATACATTAAACTGTCAAGGCGAATGTTTGAGGCCGTACAACGACCTCATTAACCTTTTTCTATGCATCTTTAACTTCATAGCCCTCTGTTTACTTCATGTAGATCTGCTCTTCCAACTACCCATGTAGGAATGCAATCTTGACATTCATCTATTTCAACTTGAGATGGTATTAGGAAACCAACACCAATACGAATCTAATAGTTTCTTGCTTAATCACTAGCGCAAATATCTTTGTGAAATCAATTCTTTCTCTCTGAACATACTCCTTCCGTACCATCCTTTATTTATATCTATTATATTTCCTTTTAAATAATCACTTGCATCCGATCACTTTTTGGCCTACTGGAAGCTCCACCAGCTCCTATGTGTGACTTTTGTACAACGAGTCCATCTCGTCATCCATAGCCATCTTCCACTTTTCTGCATTAGGCTTATTAAGAGCCTCATGAATAGTAGATGGGTCTCCCTCATCTGTAATTAGGGCATATGCGATATTAGAGTCATCCCTATATCTTGTCGGTAACCTACGATCACGCGGTGGGTTCATTCTTACAAGTGGCTGCTCCACCTGATCTTATACTTCTATCCGCGCATGTCTCTGCCTGAGTATCATCTGTATTAATCTGGATGTCTACGATCAACCTTTTTGGTTCCTCTTTCTCCTCTTAATCATTCTTGCGAGATAAGGAGCTTTCATTGAATCTAACATCCTAAAGGTGTAAACAAGACGTGAATTACAAAATTATATGACTCTGTTTACAAAATTCTATATGAAGATTAACAATTTGAACATTAAATTTAAAATTTATTAAGCAATTAAACTCTAAGTTTTAACAATTCTCAAAAATAATGTCTTTCCATTCTAATCATCATACTATTTTTAAAAATCTCTCAAATTCAAAGAATCAATCTTCTAAAAATTTCAAAAAAAAATTCAAAAATTTGAAAATTTTTTTTAAACGCAGCACTTATTGAAGAATTTTTATTTTTTTCAACAGAAAACTTCACCCCAACCTAAATTCTACATTGTCCTCAATGCGAAAAAGATACATAAAATAAATAACATGAAAGCAACGAAAAATAAAAGAGGAGAAGATAAAAATATACTTGAGATTGTGATTTCATCGAACGGTGCTTTAACAAACTAAAAATAATAATAATAAAACAAAACAAAACAACATATCCTACAATTTCCTAAGAAAGCATGAAATGGATCCCCATCAGACTAGTAGATGAATCCTGATACACAAGATCTTTTAGAGGTATGAACTCATTCTTTGGAGAGAAATTTTCAACAAACAGCTTCAAACGTTGTCCATTCACTTTAAAAACATTATCGTTCATCGGATTTTCAATTTCCACAACCCCATGAGGATAAACAGTTTTCACAATGAAAGGGTCGGTCCATTTAAATCTCAACTTACTCGAAAAAATATGCAATCTTGAATTATTCAAGATAACTTTCTGTTTTGATTCCAAAAATTTTCGAAAGATAATTTGTCATAGAATACCTTCATTCGTTCCTTGTATATCCAGGAATTCTCTTATACTTCATTCCAAATCTCCTCCAACTCATTTAGTTGGATTTTACACAATGAGCTAGCTTTATCTAGAATGAAGTTGAACGACTTAATGGCCCAATATACTTTGTGTTCCAACTCCATAAGTATGTGGTAAGTTTTCTATAACACCCCGAATTTCGTAGCTCAAATTTAGTACTCATTTTTCAAAATCCCACGTGTTAACCTTTAAAGATAGCCCACATTTCACCATATAATTTTTTCCTAAAAAGTGAGCACCGCAACAAAATAAAGACAAATCAAGCATAACAGAAAAGTCTAGATATACATTCCACATATACAAGCGGTTGCCCATAGGGCTTATATAAACCAACGTCTCAAAACTTACAAATACATGAAAGTACAAAATCAATATAAATGAAATCTATAATCTAGAGCCGCAAGATCATCCAACTACTCATGCTCCACATGAGTACCAACCTACACATTATATATGTCTCTTGTACCAATGAGAATGGTTTAATAGCGCAATGACTATCCTAGTGATATACCCCTAAGATTTATCATAACATCATAACAATTAAGAATAGTTTTTAAGATAAGTCTACAATAACCAATTCATAATGACCATTATAACAATAAGTCAAACTCATAAGACATTCATATATTATTTTAAATTATACACACTCTTATTTAAATGTATGGATGCATGGACATGCTCACAGACCTGAGGATGCACATCCAACCGGTGAATTGGTCGCCCAAGGAGAACTAGCCATCTGAAAAAGTATTCAAATGTATGCCCAAGAACTAGCCACCTAAAAAAGACCATGCAACGAGGACGTCCAAGGCAAACTAGCATCCTGGGAAAGTACTCTAAGATACGTCCAAGGAGAATTAGGCACCGGAAAAATTCATGCAATGAGGATAACCCATAATAGTTCAAATGCAGCAATGATAACCTATAATTACCCAGTAAAATACTTTACGATACAGCTTGTAGTGACCCAAGAAACCCCTTAAAGTCCACATGCCATGAATACATGAAAAGCCCCATCGTTATTAGTCTGATTGACAAACAACTATATTAAAGAAGCTCAAGGTCAGTATGGTGGGCTCGTCACCCAATATATGCTGACAACTCTAGCATAGTGTCTCATACCACCATTCCCAACTCATGGGACTTCAATAAATATGATATTAATGGTAACTTTTACAACTAATAGCCTATCATGATACAACAAGTAAAACTTACCATTATAAGGTTATACAAAATAGTCTATCAAAAGCCACATTAGCCAAAAGTTCATTCTGAGACATGTCAAAAGGGGGTCAACCCAAAAGCCACATAGGCGCAGATGATCCATGAGATAATAAGTCTATAAAAAAAATCCATTTAATCCATTACACAAAATGGCCACTAGTTCAAGGAACCTCCAAAAATATCATCCAGCAATCTCAAAGTGGCAAAACAAGCCACAATTAATTCAACATACAATATCAATATCAATACACATATAAAGTACTCATCTTAAATCAGAATAGAGAATTTTAAGATCCATATAATATTAGAATATATATATATATATATATATATATATATATATATATATATATATATATATATATATATATATATATTCGAAGTTTAAACATCAATCATATAAAAAAATATTCAAATGTAAACTAACAATTATCGATTATCTTATTGAATACTATATTAAGTAATAGAAATAAATAAACTAAACTAACTATCATAATGTTTGAAAGCTTGAAAGGTGATCCTCACCTTCAATGAAACCAGCTAGTATACCTCAATTAGGTTGCAGTTTAATTGAGGTGGGTCCTAAAGAAAAGAATTAAGGAAAAACAAATCATTACCCACATTATGATAAGACTTTAATTTAATTATCCTAATCCAATTTGAATTAGAGTACTAAAAAAAGTTTGGGAGTTGATTTACCTCAACCAACTAAGTCAACTCAATTTGCTTTCAAACTCGATCCTAATTGCACTCAATAAGATGGATTTAATTGAGGAAATGGTTGGAAAATCTTATATTTGATCAAATTAGTAATTAATTCTCTAAATTAATCTCAATTACCCACTAATATAATGTATTAAAGAGTCTTCTCACCTAGTAGTTGGCTAAACCACGTCTCAGTCTTGATTCGGACCCGATCACGACACAATTCGAATCAAGAACTCAAAACTTTATAACCAGATATTGCAGCAACAACAAAAAAATGTAGAAATTAAAGTCTAAAGTGGCCTTATACATATATAAACCCAACAATTCACCAAGTTAGCAAGATCTCACCGTGACTCGTTTGGGCTCGACTTGAAGTCAAGCGCACTTACTGTGGACTCAGACTTGATCGACTGAACTAGGTCGTGCACTTGAACCCTATGATCCTGATGTTGTGCTGCTGTTTGGAAATTACCCAAAACCATGGACTTGGACTTGATTGACTAAATAAGCACCTACAATTCCTTTAAATATATATTCAAGATGAATAATCATACTTGAAGACAAGGCATCGTGTTGGTTAAAGTGTTTTCATTAATGGTGTGAAATGTTTCATGAGGAAATGACACGACTTCTCATAAATTGTTTGTCATTAACACAGTTATGTATCTAGAAAAAATGTTAAGTAACGAAGAATGAGACATAGAGAAGTTCTCCGGTCGATTGCATTAAAAATGAAAAATTACATGATCGATAGTGGATAGGTACAAAACCAATAAAAAAAATTGAAAGACGAGAAAGATGCAATTGCTTCTTAAAGTTTTGATCACTTGGTTTTTTTTTAATAAATAGCAGCTTTGGTTTTGGCTTCAGAACAAGCAATCTCGTCTATCAATGGAGTATGTTCTTGCATGAAGGCACACATTTGGTTGATTTCGGCCATTTGATCATGTCTACTTTGATCAGTGATTTTCGTTCTTCATTCAGCGATCTCAATTTTTACTCAATGACCAAGATTTGAGTCTCTAGATCGATCAATGAATCATTCGACTCCTTCAGGTTGTTATATGCCACAACAAGTTGATCCCTATCAATTATGACCATCGTCATCTTACAGGAGGTGACCAAATACTCAACTTCAAGTCTATCGATTCCACCAACTGTATCTTGGTATTTGCAAGACAAACCTAGGAATTCATACGGTACATAGCCTGGTTGACAAAGTTTTATCCGACTGAGTGAGAGTTTGGTATCGTTGAACGAGGTAGTTCAGTCTCCCGATTAATTTTGATGTCAATATGGCAGCAACACAAGATTGGATGAGGATTCATAATTCTTAGAATTTCCGTTGAAGGTGCCTAAAATATAAAGTTTTTTTTTTAATATTGATTTGTATTGTATCCATTACTTCCTCGCCACCAGCTGAGTCTGCAGAGAATGTACGCACTAAAAACAATACTCCGTTGACTCATTTCATCAAAACACTCATGGGCACCATCAAGATAAAAATAATTGAGTCACCAAGCCAATTCAATTTGAGTCAAGGTTGAGCTGAGCTCGATTAAGTTCAAACTCAACTTAAAATTTATTTGAACTTAAAAAACCAGGTCAACTCGGTCAGAATCTAATTTCGAGACAAGTCTAATTTCTCCGAGTCGGGTAAGCTGACCGAGCTAACCCTACTCGTGTACAGCTCTATCACCAAATGACCAGGCCAGCCACATGATCGTAGTACCATGATTTTTGCTACATGGTAACATGGCATGTTCAATGCGAATCTGAAGGGGCTCTGTGGGACCCGCCATGACATATTTGTTTTATCCAGCGGTCCACCCATTTTGACAGACCATTTTAAGACATTGGCCCAAAAAGAAGGCAGATCCAAGGCTCATATGGGCCACATCACAGGAGACAGTGGAGATTGAACGGCTACTCATTATCAACACTGCTTCGTGTTGTGTGGCCCACTTAAGCGTCGGAACTGATCCCTTTTTGGGCCCAATATGAACTATGAAAATGGATGAATGGCGGGGATAAAACACATAAATCGAGGTGGGCCCCACAGAGCCCCTGCCAGGACCGACTCCGCGTCCGTCTAATCGATCGAACTGGGCTGTATATTCATGTCCCACCATGCAAAAGCCACGCAGACGACATGATCATATCCATTCAAAGCTGGCATCTTTCTCCCAACAGTCTTCCAAGCCATGGATAGGATGGCTAGGATCATATGATCAAAGTGATTAATAATAGGGCAATACGATGCATGGTACGGATTGAAACTAGAATCATCCGATTGGTGTGATTTTCACACACTGGCCCATGAAGTGTGTGCGGGACTGATAAACGGTCAGATTGATCATTTCTCTTTTATGTTGATAGATGTTTATTGGTGGTATATGGAAGATACAATACAGTCGAACATCAGATTGGATCTTGCATGGGAGGGATTCTTCTTACTAGATCTTCATCTCCATGCATGGTTAATGTGAATTCAATATGAACCGTTTGATCAGATCATTGACCACCCGAGGGTTCTCCAACTGAGCCGCATGACCAACGTCCTTGATTATCTCGAGCCTTGATTTTTCTCCCAAATGCCTGCTTTCATTGAAGGTGGGATAGGTTTGATGAGATTCCCTCTCAAGAAATTCCAATGTGTTGGGCATTGTGTTGCCTAATGTGATGCGTGTATCTTATATCCACGCCGTCTATCCGTTTTGATACCTCGTTTTAGGTGGCGAATCCAAAAAATGAAGCTGATCTGAAGATCAAGTGGACCACACCATGGGAAACAGTGGTGATTGAACGTTCACCATTGAAATCTTCCACAAGGTCCGGACTGAAATGTGTTTTCCCTTCATCCAGGTCTGAGTGACCTTATCAACGGGTTGGATGACAAATAAACATTACGGTGGGCCACAGAAGGTTCCCACAGTGGATGTCATCATCCCCACTGTTTCATGTGGTGTGGTCCAATTGCCACTCGTCGAACTGAGCCCTCATCCATTCATACCATTGGGGGCGGACGCAAGTTGTCTGCAACACCACTGGATCCCACAGAGATACGTGTAAGAAATCCAAACCGTCGATCAGATTTTCTAGCCCACGATAAGGCATGACCCCATAATGAGCCGGATTGAAAACAAAAGTGGGCCATAGAGTGCACATCGTCTAAATCTTCGGATAGCATATAAACATCAAGGGAGCCTAGGGACGGTTTCAATGGTGGGCATTTCCATCACCACTGATTCCTGTAGTGTGGTCCACATAAGTTTTGAATCTAGCTCCCTTTAGAGATCCCTTCCTAACATGAGCTGCAGAAACTGATAGACGGGCTGGATTTCTCTCGGACAAATCAGCGAGCCCCAAATAGCTTCCAGACTTCCTGTGGTCAGGATCGCAGGCAGCTGGCCATGATGAAAAGATCACACCAATTGCATGATCCTGACACTTTGAGTGTGGGCCATCATTTAAAACCATCCTCTTTTACGAGCCATGGATGCATCGGATGATTGTCATCATCAAATCAAATTGCTTCTTTGGAATCATAAGCAATGAAAACTGAGATCTATCGAATAGATGTGAATCTATCTTATATCCTCGCTCTGTTTTGACTGTCCATATCATATGCTATTGATCTCATGGTTAGGATTATCTTGATTGCAGTGATTTTTGCAGCCTGGCTTGCTCCTAATGGTACTATTAAATGGACCGCCAGGATTAATTATTAGTCATTCCACGTGTCATGTAGAAGCTTTTGGAGACATTGCTGCATATAGGCCCACAACGGTCTGTTTATAGCCGTCCAATAATATTATATCTTCCCATCATGAAAGTGAATGCCCGTAAATCAGGCCAACCAAACCATCACGCAGACGTGGATTTGGAGGTCTTGGATGGTTGTCCATTGCTTTATATGGTGTGGCCCGTCACGTGGTCAACCGTCCATGATGCATGGTGGTGGCCACTTAATGGACCGGTTAGATGTATCGCACGGTTGCCAGGTTGGCACGTGTATCGCAAACAGGTACGTTGTGGAAAAGCATCCGTACCTTTTTAATCGATGGGCCATGGATAATGGGAATACATCGTCCTTGTCACCCCAAATAATGAGAGTTTCCTTCAAAAGCATGGGACCCATTTGTCAGTTTCTATTTTGAACCGTTGATTCATGAAAGAGAGAAGACCGTAAGACACAAAACTGCAAACCATTTCCTTTGCAAGGTTAAGGCCGTTGAATCTGGTATATATGCATAAGATCCAAGCCGTCCATTAGGTGGCTCCCACATTGTAGATTCATCCTAGTAAAATTCCAGGGCAGCCCACTTATCAAGCAAGCCAAATGCTAGCAGCAAAAGGGTGGCTTAGAAAAATTTCCCCAAATCGTCTTCCATTGGATCCGAAACCGTAACAAATTTGAATCGTGGGCAGGCTAATTTTGATGAAGGACGTTTGCATCCAATGACAAGTCTGATGAACGGCTTGGATCTCACACACGTTTGCCAAGTGGGGAGGCGTGTAGAAGTACTTGTTGCACACACGTTGGCCTAGCCGAGCTCCCGCTAGGCAGAGTGCTTGTAGAGATATGCACACATCCAACCAGTTGGACAATAAGCTGCCGTCCACCGAGTAGATAACTTCCAACATGTGAGGTGCCTGTGACATCCAATCCGTCGAATAGGTTGGCCCCACCATGAGGATCAACTTATGAGATACTGGGTCTGATATATTGATCGAGAAAACCATACTTAAATATTTTTTTATCAGTGGCTATACATTATTTAATATTTCGTGGCCCAGATAATGAGTGGATTGGATTGATTTTTATTTAATATGATTATCAGAGTGGGGACAAACTATTGGACGGGTTGGATTTGGTTGGAAGTTATCCGCTAGATGAACAGCTAAAGTATCTACCAAGGAAATGTGGATGTAAGCATTTCTCGTGCTCTTATACGAGTAATAAATGATTTTAAGAAGCCGTGTCTGGGCCATCTTCTACGAACAATCTGCTACGTCCATTTTACATGCCACTAACTGGACGTTTTGGAACACCTGATCATTATGAATTTTTTAAAGCAAGCTATGAAGAGTGACTTAGACCTAATGGACGGCCGATATATATAATTGGAGGACACAGAGTCCAAATGAAACTGTTTGCATGGAAAAGCTTCCGTACACTGTACATAGATTTCTCTAACTTGTCATGCAGACTGATTATTCTCGCCGCTACGGGTTTTGCGTACCATACAAACGGTAATCCCGAACAAAAAGATCTCGTGGATTGTCTGCAAACTATCAAGCTAGATGTGGCCCACCGTGATATTTGCAATATATCCACACCGTCCATCCCTTTTGTCAGCTCGTGTTAATACAATTGGCCGAAAATGAGGAAAATATAAAACTGAAATGGTACACACCACAGGAGGCGTAGAGGGAAATGCCTACCGTTGAAACCTTCCTGCGGGGTCCGTGATGTTCATAACGCCATTTTTATTTAAACTAAATGAAAACACAAAAATATTAGCCTCGTCCAAAACTTCAATGGCCCCGCGAAGCTGACATTCATTTCCCCTTGTTTCCTGCCCTATGGCTCTCTTGAATTCTGTATCTACCTCATTTTCAGGCTCGTGTCCTAACATAAGCTAGCAAAACGAATGGACAGGTGGATCTATCACAAACATCACGGTGGGCCCCACCAAGCTTCCGACAGTTCAAGTCATCAAAGGGGCCACGCCATTCGAAATAACGGACAACCAACAGGATGAGTCACGTACAGGTGTGGCCCATTTCATGAGGGTTCTGCTTGATTTTGGAGATCATTGATATGCGTGGAGGGCCCTACCGTTTGCATGGTATGGATTTCATCCACAGAGAGTAGATTGGCTTGAAAGAACGGCTGCGTTTTACGGAGCATTAGTTCTCACTTTAATACTCCCGAATGAGGTCCGCTCCTCTAGAAGTCCTGCGTGTGGCATCCAACGTGTCCAGCTGGGTCGCCCTACCATGAAAGTTAGACGCCCAGAAAATCAGGCCCATCCATCATCATCATGTGGACCATCACTTGAATTTGAATTGCCTTTTGTTATCTAAGATAAGGCCCACCTAATGTTTTTTTTGGCCTGATTTTGGGGGCAATCCAACATCATTGTGGGATCTAATGCCCGGTTTCAAAGGGATCTACATAAAATGATAGGCCCACCGTGGGAAACAATGGACAACCATCCAAAAAACATCCAAATTCACCTGTGGCCCACATGATGGTTGGATCGGCTTGATTTTTGGGCGGTCAAATCTAACAGCGGAGCAACCCTCGTGGGAAGGTTGGATGTGATGCACACATTCCCTAGTGGGCCCCACATGTAGAATAAACTCATTCCACAAGGACTTGCAAAGGAACCGGCCTCGTGTCATGCTCGCCGAAGAACGAGCTACTGTCTACTGAATTGTGGAGGGAATCACATGATCCCCGAGCGAAGACATGCACGTATCATCGACTCTTGAGTTTTTACAAGTGGGGCCCATTTCTAGGCCATCCACACCGTTGATCTAACAGGCCCCACAGTGGATCCGTTATTCTCATAAACAACACAGTGAAACTAACCGTAGAATCACGTAAACCCAACCCCATCCCAGCCCACCATCATAGGAATAGGCCCGTGTAGGACTGACCCGCTATCCAAATATCCATCCCAACAGTTCAATCACTCAGCCCGGTCCCACCGGAGCTGGCCTATCAGATCTATGGACGCCATTCAATCTTTGGCCCGAAGAGGGCTGGGCTTTATCCAGATCAAGGACAGCCCAACCCAATTAACTTGTATGGCTACACGTAGTCGTGCCTGCCACGTAGAGAATGCGCATGAGATCCACCCCGTCCATCTGATGGGCCACCACGTCTTCACATTAAAACAAAGAATCAAGCCGATCCAAAAGTCAGGCAGGCCACACCATAACAGTTGGTATGGAGACGCCCACCATTAGCTGTGTGTAGGGTTCACCGTGGTGTTTACATACCATCCAATCCGTTCATCTGAGGAGCCTCACCAGGATGAAGGGCCCCAAAAAAATCAGGCTATTCGAAAGCTCAGGTACGCCATCAACGCGAAATTAGAAGTTTTAGGAATGATGGTACACTGCTCTCTGCGGTTGTCCTACCTTACTTTGCATTGAGGCCAAATACGGGTGACGAACCTAATGGACGGTGCGGATCTAAGCCACACAGTGTCCTTCCCACGCTAGCGGTAGGTACGCCCTAGTATAGCTGTGTGGATGTGGACCGTTGCTCTGTTTTGAGCTAATGGTTCCTTTTGTGTGCCAATCCCCTTCTTTTGAGATGGCCCACACCGATCAACAGTCCTGATTACCAAACATGTTTTCCACGTGTACTGTGGGAGGGAGAAGTTGGGAGAAAAGTGTAGACCGCGTGATCACCTGATTTAGAACGGGAAGCCCATCTCCTTCTATTTTCCTGGATAGCAATTCCTTCAGCATTTCCATTCTCTCCTTCCTATGCTTCTTGTACATCACCTGAAATACACAATAAATAAATAAAAACAGGAATCTTTGATGCTCGTGCGGGTTGCAATTATTCATACACCAACGCACATAACTTGCACACGTGGCCTACATGTTCCTATATTAAGGACCCCAAATGGTGGGACCAGCTGTAGATGGATCATAAGCCCAAAGCCGCAGGCGGGTTGGCCGGCATCTAATGGACGGTCAAAACAAAATAAGTGAACGGTCCAAATTCAACAAACAGTGTCGTTGGACCGATCTGGATTTGGAGCTACTTTCCATCTATGGTGGGTCCCGCTACTTCGGCATATGCAACCAAATGTGCCGTGGATGGGTGCATAGGTAGGATAGGTGCATCCCCGCGGCACGCAAGACGGTGTAGCCCTTACCGTGGACCCACTTTGAAGTATGTATTCTATATTCACACTGTCCATCAGTTTTTCCGGATAATTTTATAGCATGAGCCCGAAAATGAAGCAGATCCAATTCTCAAGTCGTCCACACCTTTGGAAATAGTGGTGATTGACTATTAATGAGCCACAAAGGTTTTGAATTGAGTTGATAGTTATTTTTCCTCCATCCAGCTTTACGTGGCCTTATCAAGAGGTTGGATGGCAAATAAACAGTGGGCCCTAGTAAGTTTTTAATGGTATGGTATTCAATCACCACCGTTTCCTATATAGAATGGTCCACGTAAGGGTGGGATCTTTTTCATTTTTTGGGTAGTGCCATAAAATGGTTTGGCAAAATGCATGGATATAGAATACATAAATCAAGGTGAGTCCAATGGCAAAGGTTGCACTGTCTTAGATGAGGCCAGGGGATGCACCTAATTCACTCCTAAAAGCAGAGAACGCATTGGCTGAGACTCAGTACTCACCCAATATGGTGCCTCATTTAATGTGGGGGCCCACCTTGATGTATGTATCCTATATTTAGGTCATCTATCTGTTTTTCTATATCATTTTAGAGCATTATTCCAAAAATGAAGCAAATCTAACTATCAGGCGGACCATATCATAGGAAACAGTGTTGCTAGACCATTAATGGGCTTTAAAAAGTTATAGATCAAGCTAATATTTTTAGCCCCTTCATCCATGCTTAGGTGACCTAATCAATATAAGATGACAAACAAATACTACATGAAACATTAAGGTGTGCCTTAAGAAGCTCTTAATGGTGGAGCATCCAATCAACACTGTTTTCTATTGTATGGACTTGATTATTGATCTGCTTTATTTTTGTATAATGCCTTTGATTATTGAATCTACTTTTGTTTTTTTAGATAAGGCCCCAAAATGATTTGGAAAAATAGATGGACGGTGTGAATACATATTACATACATCAATGTAGGCCATATAGTAAGGGCCACACCATCTCAGGTGAGTCCGGGTCTCACCTAATCTGCTCCCATACAAGTAGAGTTATACATCAACTCCTGGTCAAGGGTTTGAGTACCCATACGTGGTGAAATTCCACCAGCGTGAGTGTGTGGGGTGTGTGCGCGTGTCAAAAAAAAAAAAAGTTGAGCTTGGCCCGGCTAGGCTTGGCTAGCAGGCTACCCTAGTTTGAACTTAACTCAACTCGGTCTCTAAGCCTAACTAGCCCACTCGGCTCAGCTCGGTCAGCAATTCGGCCAGCTTGAATTGAGTTTGAGCTCGATCTTTCAAGTTAAGTTCGAGTTAAGTTCCAAGCTAAGTCGAGTTAAGCTTGGACTCCGCTCAAAATATTTTTTTCAAGCTCAAAAAATCAGCTCAACCTGACTCGAACCCAATTTTGAGCCGAGCCGGATCAAGTGAGTAACCAAGCTAACTCAGTTCGTGCACAACTCTAGACAAGTGCCATTTCACTGATGTAGTTCTTCGACGTGATGTACAACTAAGTTGATATCCACCGACTAGGAATTTTTTTGGGCAGCAGCTAGACATCGTTTCTCTTCGTAGGGCACAGATTGGGTACCACCACCATCAGGACTTAGCCATGTCATATTAGGGCTCTATGAGGCCCATCCCATCGTAATCTATATATTTTATCCACGCCTTCTATCTACTTTGACCGATAGCTTTAGGTCATGAACCCAGAAAGGAGGCAAATTTAAGACTCAAGTAGACCACACCATATGAAGCAGTGGGAATTAAACTCTTACCCTTAAACTTTCTAGGGCTCGAACTCTTACAGTTGAAACTTTCTATGGCCCACAGTGATGTTTATTTGCCATCTAACATGCTTAGAAGTCACAAAGACATGTATGAAGGAAAAACATAAATATCAACCTAATTCAAAACTTTTGTGGCCCAGCAAGTTTTCAACAATAGCAGCTAGGCACACGGCTAAAAAGAGAAATAATCCAGTAGCTACAATGGGTCTTATGTTCTAAAATCCTAAGCATGTTTGGATCGTTGGATTAAATGGTATGAAAATGCATTAGATGAAATTAAGACAATTATTGTACAATGATTGTGTGTTTGGAAATACCATGGTATTTTGATGGTTCAATACCATGTTCAGGATCAAGTTCTTCCTATGGGAAAAGCACCATAGTAAGTGAAACCTTTATTTGGTGGAACATGGAATTGTAAGCAATGGACAAGATTTCACAACCGATATGCTATGCATATGCAACTCAAATATCACATGTAAATGGCGCAAATAAATGGACAGCTTGGATAAAAACACATGCTTTAATGTGAGAACTACAAATTTAGTGGATTTCAAAATTCACCATCAATCCTGCAGAAAATATTATTTGGAATGGATTGATGATATGATACCTGAATTAATTCAATCCTTCCAGTCATTTTATAATACAAAACAGAATTTGCATGGACCAAATGTAATTCTACAACTCTTAATCACACTTTTCAAGCAGGCCTCTAACATCGACATCAGATGCATGTAAGGGCTCGGATCTAAGTGGGATACAGATATTAACCAACAAACTTGGAATAAGATAGTAAGAAATTGAATATTTTTTAATAATAAGTAAAATACATAATACGTAGAGATTTTCCCAAAGAATTTGTATTTAACCAAATAATGCTTCAAGGAATAAAAATTACATGGAGGTGTTTTTTGGCAATGAAATTATAAAAATACACTCACTTAAATTTTCTTTAAAAAGGAAGGAAATTCGGGACTTGTGGGGACCACATGGTATGGGTGTAAAGTCCAACTCACCACGTATGCACCCCCACCATGATCATCAAATGGGCTATACTTGAATTTAGATATTTTGAACGGCCTATATCATTCTTTTATGGATTGGCCCACCTCATGATCTGGCTAGACTATTTTTGTTTGTTAGCCCTTTTTGGTAGTCTTTGTCAGTATCTCAGCGCCATTTTAGTGAATTGCCTTCCAAAAGACGGGGGGTCTGCATCTGCCGTATGGCTTGGACGTGAGAAACAAGCCATACGGGGCCCAGAATTTTTTACCCTCCACTTCATCATTGTAAAGAAAATAAAGATGGAAAATAATATAAATTCTCTTTTGTAAAAGTATTTCTATAAAGTATTTGGTAAAATTCAAATCTTTGAAGAATTTTGCCACAAGAATTCAAAAAGTAAATAAAAATAACTAGAATAAAATAAAAAATAATAGTCATAACATTATTAACAAATATCAAGCTACAAATCCAAAAGCATTTGAACAAACAATTATTACCTTTAACAAAGATAAAGCATCCTGTCCTTAGTTTTAAGGCTCTTATGGGCCCCACCATGATGTAGCTATTTTATCCACACCGTCAGGTCCAAATCTCAAGTGGACTACACCAGTTTAAACAAGGGGATTGAACGATGCTTACTGTTGAAAACATTTTAGCTGATAGTAATTTGTTTTTATTCAACACTGTTTTCCTTTGATGTGGTTCACCTGAGATTTCGAGGATAAAACAAACACACCCTGGTAGGCCCATAGAGCTTTGACACCAGCTAGGTGGCTGGTGTTGCGATTCTGGTAATATTCGGAAGCGGATTCCGTAATGAATAGCTTAGTATCGTAAGCTTACTGTGTAAATTCTGTGGCCTACCTTCATTCATGAATTTTATCTAACCCGTTTTTATTAGATAATTTTAGGGCTTTAGCCCAAAACTAAAGCCTATAAAAAGATCAAGTGGACCACCCCAACGTAAACAGTGTGAATTAAACTTCTACAATTGAAAAGTTCTTGAGGGCCACGGAAGTTTTAAATCAAGCTGATATTTGTTTTTTCCCTTCATCCATTTTTGTTTGATCTCATGAACAGGTTGGATGAAAAATAAACATCACTACATGCCTTAGAAAGGTTTCAACGGTATTTCCACTGTTTCATGTGGCATGGTCCAGTTAAGGTGTGGGATATACTTAATTTTGATCTCAATGCCTTTAAAAAAGCAAGGACGGCGTGAATAAATCACATGCATTTACGGCGGGTCCCACGAGTTTACCCAGTACGACAAAAGCTCACTTAGCAACTCAGTATGCAATCCGATTTTGTAATATTCCTATACCACACATTTAGAGCTATTTAGATAATCGGGTAAAAAATCCAATATCCATGATGAGATTTCTCAGGTCCGACACGTCAGGTAATCAGATCGACGGATATTCCTACCCTGTCAATGGTCCACGTTCAATATAAATATATCCTAAAATCCACATTAAACTCAACGTACCAGGGGTCTTTGTTGCCCAACCATGCGCCCAGGTACGTCTTCAGCAACCGATAACACACAACACGAGCCGATTAGGTGCGGACCCGGCCTGATCCAAGTCAGTGTGGCCCTTACTGTTGAGCTCATCTTGATATATGTATTATATATCCACACTGTCTATCCAATTTTTTAAATTATTTTAGAGCATGATTTCAAAAATTAAGAAGATCTAATTCTCAGGTCGACCATACTATAGGAAACAGTAATGACTGAATGCCATACTATAAGAAGCTTCCTAGGGCCCACTGTAATGTTTCAATAATGTTTATTTGACATCCAACCTGTTGATAAGGTCACATAAACATGGATGGAGGCAAAAAACAAATATCAGCTCGTCCCAAAACTCATGTGGCCCACTAATGGTTAATCACCACTATTTTCTATGATATGGCCCACTTGAGAATTAGATCTGCTTCATTTTTTGGCTTATGCTCTAAAACTATCTTTCAAAACGGATGGACGGTGTGGATATAGATTATATAGATTAAGATGGACCCCACGGTACAGGCTGCACTGTCTTGGGTGAGGCTGGGCCGCACCTAATCCCAGTATGGAATGATCTAAACCAATCATGGCCGTTGAATTTGGACAGCTGACATCTTACGTCAAATTGAAAAGCCATAGTTTTAGAAGTCCATGACTCAAATGTCGACTAAATCAACGGGGCGCCATGTGATTTTGCCTCGGACCCGATTGGACCCGATCGAGTTCGATGTCTCGAGTTGGACGGGACTGGATGACTTCATCCGGATCATGCTAGTGGATTCGGCGCGGCCCTTACTGTGGGGCCCATCTTGATGTATGTATTCTATTTCCACGCCGTTCATCCATTTTTCCAGATCATTTCAGGGCAAAAGATCCAAATCTCAGGTGAACCATACTAAAAATTTCTTAGTGCTTAAAGTAGTATTTATTTGCCTTCTAACCTGTTGATTAGGTCAAACAGAAAACACAAATATGGCCCACCTAGAAGCTTTCAATGGTGTGCGTTCAATCACCAATGTTCCCTGTGGTGTGGTCCGCCTGAGATTTGGATCTGCATCGTTTTGGGGCTAGCGGCCTAAAATGAGATGGCAAAATGGATGGACGGCATGGATCAAAACACATAATCATATTGGGCCCAGAGCACCGACCATACTGGATGGGTCACTGCCGGAATGTAGTCCAGACATGCATTCGAGCAGTTTAAGTGGCTGCGTATCATCCATCACACTCTGCCAGAGTATAAAAGCTTTTTTCTGTAAAACCAGAAACAGATGGGTAGTGTCCGTACCCGGATAACATCCTGCAGCACGAAATTTGGGACCCACGGCGGCTTATGCATCGATCGCCTCATCAAAGCCCTTAAATCCTCGGCCCTCTCCGGCATCAGAATCTCAATGATATCCCTCTCACCCTTCCTCCTCTTCTTCATCTCCTCTCTCTCTTCCTCCGTCGCGCAGATCCCAGCCGTTAAAATCACAACCTTCTCAATCGCCTCCTCCGCGTGAACCATAGCCATACCGTACGCCACAAAACCACCATAACTAATCCCGCAAACTGAATACCTTTCCAATCCAACCTTCTTTAGAGCTTCCGCCATACATCGCGACTGTAACTCAATAGACCGTTCGTCGCCATCGGTAGAGGAATCGCCAAAGAAGATCAGATCCGGGACGTAGACGTTGAAGGCCTTGGAGAGAGGACGGATCTGGTGCTCCCACTGCCAGCGGGCATTGCCACCAAAGCCGTGGATGAGTACGAGGCTCGGCTTGCGGCGGCGGGGGCGGATGGGGGCCCAGAGACGAACGGAGGTGCGTTCGTCGAGGCGGACGGTGGTCGGGGAGAGGCCGCAGTAGAGGAAGAGGAGGGAGAGTATGAGGTCGCGGAGGAGGACGAAGCTGAAGAGGCATTTGAGGGTGTTGCGGAGAATGGCACTCGCGCGGGATACGGAGAGGGAGGTAAACGAGTTCCGCAAAATGGGGGTCACGCGGGATAGAAAGATGTTGCTGGAGGGAGCCATGTGAGAGAGACTCTCTTCTGGTTGATGATACCGATGTTTACCGGGAGAGAGAAACTTAAGGGCCTCTTTGTTAAAGCTGAAAAATATCAATTACTGCCGCATCGAGAAAATGCTCCGTGTTAAACGTCGTTTGTTTATGCGGAATTTGAGAAGGAATACGTGAATTTTCATTGATTTTATTATTATTATTATTCTAAAGGTTATACCTAGTATTGTATATGAAATGTGCTTCATATATTTTTTTAAATTAAAAAAATGTCACAATTTTACTTATCCTTACCTTGTTACGGATGTTTTGTCTCTCCTATGTTGATTGTGTAATAGAGAACCCAACTTTTAACATGGGAAATTTTTTTAACGTCTAGCGTGATTTGTGTTAGATTTACATTTTCCATTAAGTTTTTTTAAGATCATTTTAAAGCATAATCCTAAAAATGAGACATATATAAAGCTCAAGGGGACCACACCATAGAAACTAATAGTAATTAGATGGTTATTGTTGAAACCTTTCGAGGGTCCAATGTGATATTTATTTTCTATCTTACCTCTTCATCATGTCACACAGACTTAAATGAAAGGAAAAAAACAAATATACTCTTGATGGAGCATTTTGTGGCCCTAAGAAGTTATCAACCATATACACCCAATTTCCATTATTTCCTACAGTGTAGCCCACTTGAGCCTTATATATACCTCTCTTTTTTTATCTTATGCCCTAAAATAATTTTGAAAAGTAGATGGACAGTGTAGATAAAACATATACATCACGGTATGCCCCACAAAGCCACTGATAGAGTCATTCGCCTCTAGCCCCGACATGGCATAAGTGGATCACATATGAATTGTCCACTAACATTGCCAGCAACAATGAAGCTAGTGGACGATGCTTATTTCTCATTATGATATATGTGTTTTATCCACACCATTCATCTATTTTTTTTCTAATCATTTTAATGCACTGGCCTAAAAATTGAGATAGATTTAGATCTCCTGTGGAACACACCACAATAAAATAGTGGCAATTCAACACACACCATTAAAAACTTCATGAGCCTATTGTGATCTTTATTTACCACCTAACTTGTTGATTAGGTCATGTAGACCTAGATGAAAAGAAATCACAAACATTGGGTTCATCCATAACTTTTTTTTATCCTTAATAAGCTTTTAATGGTGGGCATTAAATCACCATTGTTTCCCGTGGTTTGGTCCACATGAATCTGGAATATTCCTCGTTTTGGGATCATTTCTTGAAATAATTTTAAAAAAAAAAATTTTATGGATGGACGGTGTAGATAAAACACATATATTATACATTATGGTGAGGTAATAATATCTAGATGGTGTACATTTATCCTATTAATTGCATTAGTTTCTACGCATTTAAAGTGTTAATTTGATTAACTAATAATAATCTATATTTTATAGCGATGAAATTTGATAGACTAATAAGTGAAAAGTTGAATGTTTAGAGGTTATTATTGAATATTTTAAGTACCAAATATCCAAGTAAACCTAGTACGAAGGAAAGAGAAATGACTGAAAAATCACATAGTCCATCAATAGAAATAATAGATTGTTCGATCCCACCTGAAGTTGGTTCAGTCCGACCAAAATGTGCATAGAACAATCTAGCAATAAATTGTGATTTTCAATCTGACTGAGGTTAAATTCAATCACCAAATGATAATTTGGTTCGACCTAAGATTGTTCATCAATAGAAATAATAGATTATTCGATCCCACCTGAAGTTTGGCTCGAAATTCAATCTGGCTAAGGTTAAATTCGGTGCCACCAAATGATAATTCGATTTGACCTAAGGGAGACAAAGACCATAGAACAAATTAAAGTAAATTCGGCTTCAACCGATAGACTAATTCGGTGTAATCGAAATGATGTTCGGTACGACCGAAGCATGACAACGTGTGAATTTTATAAGTCGTTGTGAATTAACTCTATTTAAAGTTGTACTTTAGTCTTTTCTAAGGATGAATCAAGGCTTAAGAGAGAGACCTATGAGTAACGAGGCTTCTTCGAAATCATTCTCCCTTCTCAATCATTCGATTATATTTTTTTTCTTTTTCTTTTTCTTTTTGTTTAAGATATTAGTCACACTTGGCTAATCTCTTAGCTAAAGCTAAGAAATGAACATTTTAATATATATTTGATAGTTAATTCATTTTTTAATAAAAGTTAAGATTTTTATGTTAAATTGTAATTGGATGTGATTGAATTCTTATATAAAATAATGAATTAATCTGTAAAGTTCATTGATTTATTGTCGCGTTCGGGTACATTAGATGCTTTCAGTTTCCTATAATATTGGAATTCGGTTATAGTTGAGTTATCAACTCAAGAAAATGAATTAAGTTCAAAGGCAATTGATTGTGGATTCTTGGATCCTAAATCATTTCTATTAATTATTTTATAACATTTCTATTCGGTTGAATTAAAAACTCTGACCAATCGTTATTGTAAGACCCGTATCCTAATTCGTATTGTTCCGTCAACTCGCGCGATACTTTCCATTAAAGTTCGGCAATCCGCGACTTGTAATCAACGTTTGCGCATGACCGTAAGTCGTATCATATACATTTAAGTCGGCTTAATCCGAGACTTGTATCATTGCGACCGCACCGCCGCGGTTCCAACGCCGCAACTCATGTACCGATCTGATACCCTAACTAAGAGGTGTGAGCCGGCATTTATTTCAAGAAAACGCCGCGCGTTTATAATCCCAAGAGAATCTCTACAACATGTCTCATCAATCCTATCAATCACCTCTCATGTCAAGTACAAAGCACCCATGCTTTCTTTCTCCACAAGTGAATCAAACCCAAAGTCAACCAATCCATCACCTCACCCATCACTCACCTCACCCATCACTCACCTCACATCCATCACTCACATCTCTCCTTATAAGTCTCTCTCTCCCTCTCATTTCTCAACATTCCCAAGCCAAGCAAGAGCACCCCCACGTCCATGCTTTATAAGGTGAGAAAAGAATATGTGTAGCCCACTTTTCCTTCCCAAGATCTCCCATCCTAGCCATCCATCTTCCATCTTCCATCTTCCACCATCAAAGTGAAGCGTAAGGAGATAGGTTATCCAACGGACCGAGAAGATCGATAGGTGGGTGCTTGATAAGAGTAGTTTTTTATATTTTTAAGATGGGCCAAGCGAGGCCAACCGATCAATGGTTTGGATCTCACTTGAGACCCTAAGATGTGACAGATGTCCCACTAGGATCATCATGATCATTCCATGATGGGGCCATTCTCCATGGACCCCATCACGATGTTTATTTCTTTGCATTAGAAAAGTCATCTAAACCGTCCATATTGGTGGAGAAAGGATCTCCACCATTGATTTTCAGTTTCGGTGGACCCATGTGTGAAGGGATCCGTTTGATTTATAATATAGATCATGGAACGGAGGGCCCATAGTGTCGAGGTCCCTCCATCACACGCGTGTCCCACTCTTTCCTCTCTCTCCCTCTCTTTCTTTCAATTTTTTTTCTTGTGATAATATGGCCTTGTGGCCCACTCGAATGGACCCCACCATGAAGTAAGTATTTTATTCAAGTCGTCCATGAGTGGGGCCCATCTTATATGTAATGTACTTACACCATCCGTACATTTGGTGGCCCACCTGAGCAAAGCCCACATTATATGCATGTGTATGGCTAAGACGTGAAATGGAACAAAAAAAAAATATTGGCTTAGATCAAGCCTTGGAGTGAGCTGCTCATGCAGGCCCCACCTTGATGAAAGTATTCAATCCACGCCATCTATCCTATTTATCAAATCATTTTAGGCGTTGAGCCGAAAAATGAGGTTAATCGGAGTATCTAGTGGGTCATAGTGTTGAAAACAGTATTATTAGAATTGAAAGCTATCCAGATTTTTTCTAAATGCTGAAAAAGGCCCGATATTGACCTTGATAGATTTCTTATGAGCTGTGGAATCCAATGGCTCAATTGGATTCACTTGGAGCGGGCCCCACACATGAAAAACCTCAAAAAAATTAGATTTTCAAAACAAAAAAAAAATAAGGAAAGCAGCAGGGCTGCTGCTACCAGAGGCGTAGGCAGCGCCTGCGCTTAGCAGCGGGCGAGCGTACGAGCAGGGCCCCATGGCTCCAGCCATGGGCCCCACCTTGATGTTTATTTGCCATCTGAGCTGTCCATAAGGTGGCCCACCCCCTGAGGTGGGCCCTCTCCAAAAATGAGACACATCTAAAGCTCAGGTAGCCCACACCGTAGAAAACAGGGTGATTGAATGGCTACCATTGAAACCCTTTTTGGGCCCACAGAAGCTTTGAATCAATCTGATATTTATTTTCCTTTCCACCCAGGTCACGTGTGACCTTATCAATGGGTCAGATTGCAAATAAACTTTATGGCGGGCCCCACGTGGGACCCACAATGATATATGTGTTCTATGCACACCGTCCAGGCAGACGGTGTGCTATATGTACCTTACGCACCACCGTCCAGTGGTGTGGATGGTGGGACCCCCACTGATGTATGTGTTTTTATTCACAACCGTGTGGTATGGATGGTGGGACCCACCATGATGCATATGTTGCATCTAAACCGTCTATCATTTTATTGAGAGATTATTTTATGGCATGGATTAAAGAATGAGGCATATCAAGGATCAAGTGGACCATGTAGCAAAAGCATAGGGGATTGAGTGTCTGCCCCTTGGATCCTTTTATTTCACAGAAGTTTTGGATCATTAGGAAATTTGTTTCCTCTTAATCCAAGTTTGTGTGACCTTATGGCCAGATTGGATAGAAAATAAACAATACAGTGAGCCTTGAGGATTTTAATGGTGGAAATCATTCTCACCACTGTTAATTGGAGTGCAGTCTAGTTGATCTTTTGATATGATTCATTTATATGTATATATATTTATTATGTGTACATATGGATGTACTTGTGGCCATCCATGGAGGCCCACCTTAATGCATTTGTAGCCCATATTTATGGCCCATTGTTGTGGTCCACCTTGAGGTGTATGAGGCCGTTGTTGTGGCCCACTTTTCTATAAATGTAAGGCCCATATTATGAGACCCATTGTGACGAATTCAAAGGCCAGGGGCTATGGCCCATTGCAATGTACATAAGGCCCATTGATGTGGCCCGCTGGATTTATATAAGGCTTATATAAGGCAGCCCATTTGATGTATCTAAGGCCCATGGATCGAGGCCCAACGGGATGTCCTTAAGGTCCATTGCAATGTGTGATTTCCTTCATGGTTGTATAACGATGTTTTACGGTGGGCCAAGCCTTGGGAGCAATGTTGGTTTGATGTCCACATTGTAAGTACAATGTTGGTTAAATGTCCATATTTTATCTCTCCTTAGGGCCCATTAGTAAGCCCACACTAGTTGTGTATAAGCCGTCTAGGCTCGTCTGCATCGTAAGAGTAGTCCATTACTTTATAACATGCTTAGTATAATCCCATAACTCATGCTCATATGCATCATATGTATACTTGATATGAGTAGTGACTAATCATAGCATACATCATTGGACAGACCATTATGGGACTCGTTATGAGATAGAGTGCCCCACATGATCGCGCAGTACACGCTGGATTGCTGCATGATTTGACGGTGTGATTCATGCATCTCGCATATGTGTGACTTGATCACTGCATGCCCTATTGACATCAAGGTCGTGGCTCCACAGGTACATCGTGGATGACCGTATTGGATACCCAAAATACTTTATTCTAGTACTGTGGGCACTTAGGATGTCCTTGGGTGAAAGTCCAAGAACCTTTTTAGTATCAGGAGATGCTCCAACGTCTAAACCGAGTGGATACACGAGCGCCCGAGTGCTGAATACTAGTAGGTCGCGTCTTCCACTGTGTCGTGGTCTGTTGAAAGGGGGTGTGGCCTTATCCGCCCGAGTGAGAGGGCTATAAACTAGGCTGAGTTTGACCAGCTCGCAAATGAGTCCGCTATCGACGAACTGGGTAGGTATTGGCAGACTACTGGTCAGGCGGATAGTAAGGTCTATTCCGCTTGCTTGGCTGTGCAGCTAGGGAGGAGGCAGTCAATGTGAGTGTATTAGACCCCGGTGATATCCAGAGAGAAATTGTACTGATATGTGTACTTGATGAGTACCGACTTGCTTGGATTGCATTTCGCATATGACATTTGGCTATGTAAGCCTCACATTGCATCGGTGTGGCCGATAGCATTCATATCTCGCATCGCATGGCCTTAGTATGGCCGATAACATTCATGCCTTGCATCATATAGCCTTGGTACGGCTGATAGCATTCATGGACTTACCGCAGGTTTCCGCAGTACTCTAATATTATATACTTGGCACTTGCCTTACGCACACACTTACACCACCCTCTAAGCTTTTGTAAGCTTATGCACGATAGTTGCGTACAGGTAGCGTTGGACAGTAGCAGCGCTAAGGCAGGAGTGTACATCTGACTATTTTGGAGCTTTGATCACCTTGTATTTCTCTTTCCTCATTGTATTTAAAGTTTTTGATATAGTGGATATGTGGTAATGTTGTTTTGTGACTTGGTTATACTTGTGGTTATGCTCCATTACAAAAAAAAAAAAAAAATCATTCTAAAAATTCTCCTTGTAGGATACCAGGATCAGAATCTGGCATATGTTTACCAGGAGCCGAGAATGGGCACTATGGAGGCTGTCGACACCGAATTCGGCGATCGGGATTCCTATGAATCCGATTTTCAAGTTTGGGGCGTAACAGTTATCCTTATATTAAGTTCAATTAGTATATTCTCACCAAAGTCCGTATGGATCTATCTCGGTCTTACCAAGTTATTGCTGCATCTCAGTCCTATACTTGTGGTTGTCAACCCTTGGGTTTGATCATAGGGCCACACAACAATGTTTAATAGTCACCTTACCATGACAACATCAGTAAGCAATCCCCATCTAGATCCACCATGCTACTACCAGCGGCGCAACACCAAGAGGCAATCCACCTCTGGATCCACCCTAGCTAGAGACAAACGGTCATGTCAGTGGCTCAATGGGGCCCACTATAATCTACATGTTTATCCACACCGTTCATATATTTCGAAAGATCATTCGAGGGCCTGATATGAAAAATGAGGCAGATCTAAGGCTTAAATGAATCACACCACATGAAGTAGTGGGGATTTAAAGCATGCTATTGAAAATTTATAAGGGCCACATAAGTTTTGGATCAAGTTGATATTTATTTATTTTTCTTCATACAGCTCTATGTGACCTTATAAATAGGTTGGATGACAAATAAACATCATGATGGGTCGTATGACATTTTCGATGGTAAGAGTTCAATCCCCATTGCTTTAAGTGGTGTGGTCCACTTGAGCTTTTGATCTATCTCCTTTTTAGCCTAGTTGTTTAAATTGACATGTCAAACTATATGGATGGAGTGGATTGGAGATATAGATCATGGTGGGCCCCCATGAAGACCCTGGCATAACCATCCATTTATAGTTAGATCCTGGTGGGGGACCTGGATTTCATGTGAAAGCCTTTCATAGGAAGTTTTGATGTTGTGATGCAAGGAAGGGCCCACTATGATGTTTGTGAGAATTCCGTTTAAACTATTTGCAAGGTAATTCACTTTGAAATAATCTTAATTGATATTATTAATTGTAATCTTAGGGGTTATTTTTCATTGAGATGACCACTCACGAATACTATTGTCAAATTGCACCAATCGTAGGTGTCGTAGATAGCGTATAACTTCCAACCTAAGATGTGTTGGACAAATCCAACAAGTCTAATAGTTTGTCCCTAATATGATAATCGTCTTTTATACAAATCATTCCCATCCACTCATTATCTAGGCCATGAGATATTAAATAATGTATACCCATTAATAAATAAAAAATATATGAGTATGGTTGATGAGGGTCGAATATTACATATTAGACCCCAATTATTACCTGATTTTACCAATATGATAATGCTTAACAGACTATTTTAATCATGTTTTTGTTGTAGGGTGTAATTAGGAGCTTGGACAGAAAAAGGATATTACAAGCGTTTATTTGAGGCTTCGAAGTAACCAAAGTAAGGGATGGACTCTAGAGGACCAACATTGAAGAATTTATACTCCAGGGATCTGAAAAAATCAAGCCGTTCACGTTAAAGAGGCCCGAAATTGGTCCAGAATGTAACATCACATGGTTTCAACTATCCATTCAGCTTGAAACTTCATGCATGGCTTGAGCACCATAAATTAACCGTGCACATAAAATTTCAGTCATTGGATATCTCGAGAAGTGGCCCAACGGACAGATCAGCCCCTTAATCCTTAAGTGGGGCCCACCTGATATCTAGATATGCTTCAAATTTGGTCTGAACCCCATAAATTCGATGATACAGCAGATGGATGGTGCAGATTTCTCATAAATAGTGGAACGGGACTCCACTAACAACGTCAGTGCATCGTGTACAATGCACTCCACGTGCACGAGACCACCTAGCTCAGTCAAAGTTGATTTTACTAACCGTCTTCACCGAAAATGGAACTTTCCATTTTTTGTTTTTGAAATAGCATTAACGCTGTTCAGGCTCAGTTCGCAGTTGTGAGCCCCATCCATTGTCCAAACGGACAATCCAAACCATTCATTATTCCCTGGGGCAGCCACAACCAACGCCTAGCTAATGGAATTTGAAACATCAAGTTATTGGCTTTTCAACCATTCAATAGAAGAACGAACGGTAGGTTTAAAACCCTGTACTGTCCAAAATTGAGTATGTCAGACCGATTTTTCAAGAGCAATCTAATGGACGACTTGGATTCATCAAAACAACATCACAGTAGGCCCCACCAAAGTCGCAGCACGATTAGTGTGCAAATCACTGTTTTCACATCCAGAAGCGCCTGATTTTTGTGGGCCATTGTGTGACCAGGGCGTTGATCGGATGCATGATCCAAACTGTTCAGAAGATTCATCAGGAGAGCGGTATCCTAGCTTAGGTGTCCGAATCAAGTTCAGAATGTGCACCATCTCGAAAAATCACTCCAAACATGGTTGTTTCTGTGCTTTCGCTGCGAAAGGAGAGAGCTGCGAAAGTGGAGTCGATTCTCCACTCCAGCCGACCTACACCTACTATAAGAGGGCCTGAGACGTCTGGAAAGGGGGGAGCTTGGGAGGGAGAAGAGCTTGGAGAAGTAAGAGAGGAGCGAAGAAAGAGAAAAGAGCTTGGAGAGAGAGAGAGAGAGAGAGAGAGAGAGAAGGGAGAGAAGGGAGAGATTGGAAGGATGTTTCTTTTATCAGCTATTTTTTCCTTCTTTCTAATTGATTCCATGGATTTCTAATCTTTTAGCTAGGGCTGAGATGAAGCCCCTAATTTGACTGACTCTTGTTTAT